>JAWNPQ010000029.1:0-2913750 GCA_035047465.1 Drosophila sordidula | reverse complement strand
CTTTTGTTCTGCCCCTTCCACTTGTGAGCCACCCGTTCCTCTTTCGGCGCCCGCACCTCATCTCCTTCGTGTCCTGGCTGCTGTCGGTTGCTCGGCCTCATCGTTACTCTCGTGCACTTTGCTCTGACATTTTGAGTTTATGGCATATTTGCATTATGACTCTTGTGTTTGTGCGTTGAGAGCGAGACGTGCTGCGTTGCGGTCTGGTCTGGAGCGTTGTGGGTCGTCCTTTTAACTGGCCACCGTCCTCTGCTGCACCCCGGACCCACGTCGTGTGTCCTTTGCATGTTGCACTTCAACAAAGATGTTGAGGTTGCCATGAATGCATAAGACCGAGTCAGGGTCCGGGTCTGGGTCCGGATCCGGGTCCGGGTCCGCGTTCTGGCGTTGAAATTGCAATTGAATTAGAAGCTGGCCCGGTGCCTGCTGACGCAGCTGCTAACCAGGCAAATAACATTTCTTGCTAACATCAAATTATGCACAGCTTAACAAATAATAAGTAAGAACGTTACAGTCGGAGGTAACCGACTGCGTAATACTCGTTCACAGTACAGTTATTATTGTTATTTTGGAAAAATATAGAATTTTTATATTTTGTAGGAGCACAGGTGGGCGCGGCAAACATTTTTTGGTCCAGTACGCGACAACGAGGTATCAAGGTCGCAAGGCTATCTACATACAAGATTTGGGAACTCTAGTTTTAATATTGTGGATAATATTTATCTTGTATCGATTTGCGATCGTATTGTTATCAATTTGCCAGCCTGCCAGCGGGCGTGGCACCAAATCTTTACTCTTTGTCTGACGCGGTATAGACGAGTATATATTTCAAGTTTCAAGTCACAAGCTTCAATAGCGGACAGACGATCAGACGGACATTTCACATGTAAAGCTCTCATATCCACAGATCCCATGTTTCAACCGCTCGTAAGTTGGTCAAAACTGAACCGACTTCCGTGTTTGATGGCATTTTTTTTATGGTTTGTCCTCTATACTGATTCTGTATTTCAAATATATGCATTATTGAAAATAAATTTTTTTTTCAGTTTTTTGGTAAAAACGCATGTACTCCCCCCTTACTCTTTTTCGAAAAATTTTTTTTTTTTAAATTTAGATTTCCCAATTTATATTTTTAATCGATTGTGGATGTCACAAATAGTATAAAAAACAACTTAAAACCCGATTCTGAGGGCCAAACTGAACCGATTTTCATGTTTGATGGCATTTTGGTCATGGTTTTTCCTGTAGATTGATTCTACATTTAAAATATATTCATTATTGAAAATAAATTTTTTGCCAATTTTTTGGGGAAAAAGCATGTACTCCCCCCTTACTCATTTTCGAAAAAATTTTTTTTTCAATATTTAGATTTTCCAATTTATATTTTTAATCGATTGTGGCTGTCACAAATAGTATAAAAAATAACTTTAAACCCGATTCTAAGGGGGTCAAATTTTTTGTCAAAAATCATGCGAAAATTTACAAAAATTTTGACTTGTAAAGCTCTCCGATTTATAGCTCGCACATTTCAAACGCTCATAACTTTGGCCAAACTGAACCGATTTTCATGTTTGATGGCATTTTGTTCATGGTTTTTCCTGTAGATTGATTCCACATTTAAAATATATTCATTATTGAAAATAATTTTTGGCCAATTTTTTGGGGAAAAAGCATGTACTCCCCCCTTACTCTTTTTCGAAAAAATTTTTTTTTTAAAATTTAGATTTCCCAATTTATATTTTTAATCGATTGTGGATGTCACAAATAGTATAAAAAACAACTTTAAACCCGATTCTGAGGGGGTAAAATTTTTCGTCAAAAATCATGCGAAAATTTACAAAAATTTTGACTTGTAAAGCTCTCGGATCCATAGCTATCATACTTCAAACGCTCATAACTTTGGCCAAACTGAACCGATTTTCATGTTTGATGGCATTTTGTTTATGGTTTTTCCTGTAGATTGATTCTACATTTAAAATATATTCATTATTGAAAATAAATTTTTTGCCAATTTTTTGGGGAAAAAGCATGTACTCCCCCCTTACTCATTTTCGAAAAAATTTTTTTTTCAAAATTTAGATTTTCCAATTTATATTTTTAATCGATTGTTGATGTCACAAATAGTATACAAAACAACTTTAAACCCGATTCTGAGGTGGTCAAATTTTTTGTCAACAATCATGCAAAAATTTACCAAAACTTTGACTTGTAAAGCTCTCCGATCCATAGCTCGCACATTTCAAACGCCCATAACTTTGTCAAAACTAAACCGATTTTGATGATTGATGGCATTTTTTTCATGGCTTGTCCTCTAGATTGATTCTATATTCGAAATATATTTTTTTCCAGTAGTATATTTTTTTATTTTTTAAGGCTGGCCGCTGGGTGGCTTTTTAATGGGTGTGTCCGGGATATCTAGGTCTCAATCTTTGAGGGGGGTCCCCAGAAATCTACATACCATATTTGATGACTTTTGCTTTAATATTGTGGGAAATATTCACTTTTTATCGATTTACGATCGTCATGTTATCGACTTGCTAGCCTCCCAGTTGGCGTGACACAAAAATCTCATCACTTTGTCTGACGCGAGTATACACGAGTGTATATTCCAAGTTTCATGTCTGTAGCTTTGATAGCGGCGAAAAAAATTTTGTTTTGTATGGACATTGCACAAACCCAATATACTCTTTTCACTTTGTTAATGAGTAAAAAACAATTTGATATGTGGACTCTCAATTAGAGACCGTCTCTAATTGCAACATTTTCTTGACCTGTTTGCCGGCCTATTGCAAGCCCTCAGTATCCAGTGACATATTGACCAAGCACGACTCAATTTCATAAACTACTGTAGAGTCTTCATTGCGTCTGTAGATGCCAAGATAATTAAGGTCAATATCAATAGATTAAAATTCGTCAATTTGAGGAGAAAAGTACATAATAAGTGAGAGTAATCTAGTCATCTGGCATCTTCTAGAACACAAGAAGGAAGCGAAAGTAAAGCACACTTAATTTTAACAAAACTTTTTGGATATATAGAGAAACAAAATACATATTTGTATATTAACACATATATATATTAGGTTTTATTAGGTACAAGACTTTTGTTATTGGCGAAGTTGCAAATAAATGTCAAATTTTAAAAGTCTTAATAATAATATTAGGTAACAAAAACATAGGATACGCGGATATAAATATATTAATGATCATCCATTTATTATTAATAGGGTTGAGATTTATTTTTTTATTATTATTATATTATTATTTAATACCCTTATTTAATTTGACAGTGTGTAGGGTATGCATAATATTGCCTCGCCGATGATGATGCCAATCATGTTTCCATCACACATACAAAATTAGATTACAGATTTCTACTTATCCAATTAGCCGAAATTAGCATATTAGGAGATGCCATGGCGTACAAAAGGCCGACTAAGAATCTTGGTTCACTTGCCAGTTAGTCGAAATTGCAATTTGCAGTTCTATTCGGAGCCACTGGTTTTGGTATAGGCTCGGTCTGGCAACGGGCATGTCTCGAGTGTTGTTGGGTCATGTGGGTGGGAGGTGCTGCCTTTGTCATGGTCTTAATTCGGATGGTAAATCAGGACACGCAATTGGTGACGCGTGTCCTGGGCTTGTTGACATGCCACCCACATGAACCGTAACCGGCTGATGTTCCGTCTGGCGACTGCTCGCAGTCGCTGGCATTCGAGTCTGATAACATAATTTAGGAGGCAATTGAGAGACGTGGGCTCTCGTTGATTTTCGCATTTCATAAGCCGACGGCGAAATCATTATGCATGCCTTTGATGGCCGTCGCCGGGGGCTGGGATCAAAAAATGATGTTCATTAATATGGTCAGTGGGTAGTTTGGTAGTTGGGAGTCTAAGGGGATACTTGAATTAATTTATCTTATCGGCCGGTGCATTTCGTGCCCTCATGCGTTGTTGACGTTCAAGTTCCACTTATCAACATCAACAGCACAGCGGCAACAACAGCTACAACTGCTGTACCATGCCCATGTCTGGCTATCAACATAATCTCATCAGCATCATGGCCATCATGATCATTATGACCATCATGAGCTTCGTTTAAGCGCATTCATTTTTATGTCATGCGCTTTCCGCGCAACCCGTTTTTTCACCCCATTTGCCGCTCAAGTGGGCGGCGGCGGCTGTTGTTGTGGCGGCCGGCAAAAAGTGTTGCATACTTAAGTGGGCTAAAATTCAATTTAGTGTTGTGCCTTTAAGTTGGCTCTTGTTGAATTTCGCTTGCCTCGCATGCCTCACATTGTGGCAAGTCAATTATTTTCTTGTTTAGCAAATTGCTACACATTCAGGTTTAGTGTAGACATTTCTCCCGCTGTTGCTCTTGCTTTTGTTGCCTTGTCTAACTTTGTTCTGCTCTCCGATTTTCCACATACTTATAGCATGCCAGTACGCCTTCACATAGTCAGCCCCATCAGCATCATCGTCATCATCGTTGTGGATTTGGTCAAAGTTTTCTTGTTTGTTGCGCCGCTCTTCATATCACTTTGGGGTTAAGAGACCTGCTTGTTGGGCACAACTTGAATTGGTTTCGACGTTATTTGTCCGACCTATGACATGCAACATACTCGCAGCTTGCAGTGAAACTCGACAATTTTCTATTATAAATATATACACCAAGGTAGGAAAATGTCTCTATACCTACGTATTTCATTTATGTGTTGTTTTAATGCCCTGCATCTAATAAATAATGAAAACTTACTAAATGAGTTACTATATGCTTTTTAGTAAGTATCATAATTGCACTCAAAGAAAAAACAACGAATTTTGAACTGCTTATCATATAAGTCAAACTATAATTTAAAAAAATTCAAAATACATAACAGAAATTGGGAAACGATGAACATGCGAATTAACGGCGAAAGCAATATTATTATTTATATTATTTAGTTTTAGAACAATCAGGAACGCAATTGTTGGGATTTTCAAAGGCGTATTTCTCTGAGTGTAGAATTGACTCTGCGTTTTAAGCACTTTCAGTGAACCTACCAAACCTTTGACTTAATCAAAACGAGCGTGCAACATGTTTCCACATTTTCGCGGAAACGGTCAGTAACAACAAGCTCCAGAGACCTAACATCTACAGGGTCCTTCCTCTCCGACACAAACACCACATACGTACACATACACACATTGAGCCAAAAAACATGAAGCCACAGCAGAAGCAACATGAAGAGGAGCTCGACCCAAATATCATTTAACACGCGTGTAAACAAAATCGCTTAAATACATGCGCCTGAACAGAACCAAGCACCGAGCAGCGGGAACCGCGCACCGAGAATGCCGTAAACAAACAGACAAGTTGGCCGCAGGGCGTAGGCGGAAAAAGGTGTGGCCCGGATTGAAAGTGAAATGTGAAAGTAAGGCAGTAAGGTGGTGTAGTGGCCTTCCGAGAGTGTGTGATGGCCAACAAATGCAACCAAAAGCACATGTGTGCTATGGAGGCTTGGGCAGGAGAAGGGCTGCTTGCTTATTAGTTACTGATGACTGCGCTTGCTCATCATAATAATCGGTAACTACTAGCCGTGTACGTCGCTACTATAGAAGCATAATCTCCAATTTCTAAACAAGTCCATATGAATAATTAAGGATGAAACGCGTTTTGCAGCTACTGTGTTCCAAACGGAAATTACTTTCATTGAAGGTTAACTGTGTAGGCTAAAGGCTTAAGTGTGAAGTCTCTTCTTTTAGGTGCCTGTATAAGCGAGGCAATCTCGTATATATTTTCCCAAAATATGCTAACAATTATCTCAATTCGTTGCATTGCGAATTCCTCTTTCTTCAGCTTATAATCGGAACTTGTGTAATGTGTAGTGTGGGCTCTGAAATTGCAGTTGTTATTCAGAAAAATGGGCATTGTAGAAAGCTCTCGACGATTGACTCTCTTCTGGCACTAACTGAACTTTAAACCAAAATTGGAATTTCCTGCCAAGCACTCGATACATGGCCAGAATTGCAAAACGAATGCGGCGAACAATGAATTCTGAATTTGAGCCAGGATTCGAATTGGGCAAAAGAAAACACAAAATAAAACAGCACAATACAATAAAATAGCAGAAATGTTCGATTATCCCTTGGTTTTGGCAGTCAGTCAGCTCGTCATGCAAACTGAAATCCATGGAATATGCAGAGGCTCAGCTTGAAAACCCCAACTCTCAGACCAGTGGTCAAGAGGATGGTGGTTACTCCCCTCAGTGCGGCCTACGTTTTCGTTTTGTCGACGCACTTAACCCCATTTATTTATTTTTCTCTTTTATTTTGGTTTTGCTGGTTTCCTTTTTTTTTTTTTTGGGTTAAAATTACTTTACCATAAAATAAATAGGAGTATTCCCAGCGATTGCTGCTGAATGCTAGAGCCCATTGGGTCATTGTTTTGGCTGCTGTTGCTTGTTGTTATTGCTCTTAATAATTAAATGCAGTTTATGCCGCGTTCAACTAACTCGAAATTTCTGTAAATTCCATTTGAAAGTATAATCAAAATGCTAACAGCCGAGCGGGCGCCTAGGGAAAAAATAAAAATTATTTCTCGAGCACTCGCCCAGAACCCGGTCTGCTTTCATTTTCATGTACACAACAAGAACAACAACAACAGAAATCCGCATGTCCATTTTCGTTCCGTTATGGAAATCTCTTCCTTCGCTCTGGCTGTCCGTCCTTTTCTCTGTCCATCTGTCTGTCTGTCTGTCTCCTTGTCTTTTTGCCTGAAACGTTTCGATGCCAATGTTCGTGGCAGGGCCCCACAGTTGTAGCCATGGCAAGAGCTCTTTCCTCCAGTCATTTTATAAGTAGTCCTGCTGGTCCTGCGACTGCTCCTGCCACTCGAATACTTTGCACTTTGCACATGGCCTGCATAATGAATGGATCGTCGGGGCTCGCAGCCCTGTGTCAGTTGCTTTTCAATTGAGTTTTCCTTAGTTTTTAAGAGTTTTCATTTGCAATTACGATGCACAATAAAAGCACAATTTGTGGCCATTTTGGGAGCTGGTAATTTTCAAATAATCATGGACAATGGGAATGCGTTGCAGAGCTAAGCGAAAATAAATGTAAATGAATAAATGTACTTTTATCAATGCATTACATGATTATATTATCGAGATATTTTTAATAGCGTTAAGAGCCTCAATAAACTTATCGATTTAGTGATTATTTGACCCTGAAATAATATTTTAAAAATGAAATCAAGTATTTTAAATTGTACTTTTCACTGCAATTGTAAATGTTATATTTAATTTATTCCTCATTGTTTGATTTTTGTCGGATATTAAATTAGTATATTGTAGGATATTCACCCTCAGAAATTTTTGTTTTGCAACAGTTCAAAAGAAGCAAGAAACTAATTAACAAAAAGGAGAATGAACCAAGTCTTTGTTTGAATACCGGAAAGTAGTAAAAAGTTTTAAACCAAATGCAAAACGTTGAATTTTGAATGCGGAAAATGTAATTGCTATTTTGTGAACTAAAAATACTACTCCAAAAAGCAATTTTTGTAATTGGAATACGGTTTATTGCGACGAAGCAAGTAAGAACGTTGAAGTCGGCTGTATCCGACAGCGCAATACTCGTTCAGAGTACAAAAATGGCTTAAAACAGTCGAAAACGTTTTTAAATTATTATTGTTATTTTGGAAAAATATAGATAAATAGCTAAAAAGGGTAGATAGATAGATTTAATATAATTGTCACTCCAGCAGGCGGCGGAGCCGAAAAACGTACACGAATATATATTCCAAGTTTTGTTTTTTGGGTTCACCTGTACAGAGGGATAGACGAACGGACATTGCACAAACGAGCTTAAACATAAAATTTGACTTAATCAATTAGCTAATTTAAAATCTAATATCATCAACTACTTGACTAACACCTTTATAACATAAGGTAATCGCTACTGTTTACTTATTAAGAATGTTACTTTTGCTAATTTTGAAATATTATATAAAATTGTCAATCTAGACATATTTCCATTTATTGTTGTGATGTAATTGTAATGACTCAGTCTGTGTTTCTTAGCACTTAATAGCTTAAGTATTTTCTAAATGGTCAAAGATTGCATTCGTTATCTCCATTATCGCTTTCTAACAGCTGTTCACAATGGCAAATGGACAACTTCCGACAAGGCAACAACGGAAACATGAGAATAAAGCTACTTGCGGTAGACATTGTCCATTCTATGAAATGCAACAGCATGGTGTCTTCTGCTTAAGAACATTGTGCAATATGTTGGCCACAGTACATTATTAGTCCAAGTCGGAGTCACGTTGGGAAACATCAACGTGCCATAAGTATGTGGACAATGTTTTGAAATTGTGACACAACAACACATAGTCGGCTGAAAAAGACAAAATATTAAATTATATTTGCAGTTTATTTAAATTTCGTTTTTATTATTTAAAAAAAAGATGTACATAAAGATATTAAGAGTCCTATTTAATGAAGTACACCATTTAACATTTTTGAATTTTTAAGTGATTCGTATATAATAATATAAATATATATTTTTCATACGTAAGCCTGAAGAGAGTCTCTTAATTAAGCTAGAGATGCTCTGTGTTGCACAAGGATGACAGAGCCAACGTTCGGCTTGATGCGAATCAGCGCAGATATTTTTTGACAGTTTCAAAAACAAACATTGTATGCACATGCCGGCAGCTGCTTCTAGTAAACGGATGCGTGGTTCGAGGCTATTTGCCTTTTGTTTGTCCACTGCCCCAGGCCCGGAACTGATGCATTGCAATGCGATTTCGAGTTTTGATATACTCTGATTGCGGCGCACCCTATCTGCTGCTGCTGCACGTAGTCCTTCGGTTTGGATCCTTTCTGAATGGTTAGATGAGTTCGCGCAGTGAGCCTGTCATTTGGCAGCGGATTGTCATTTGCCATTTGTCAACCAGGCGATTGTCATTTTGCAGCCAGATAAATATTTAGGGTGCATGCGAATAGTTTTGGAGATTTTAAATGTATCATTTACTTTACTTATTACTAACTTATTACGATATGACAAGTAATGCTATTAATGGTAATAATAGTTTAATAACTTTTCATTTATTTTACTATTATATTTCTATAGCAATTAAAACTTGTACGTGTTTATTTTTTTTCATTTCTGTGAATACAGTGTTCATGTTAAAATCAATTAAAGCTTTCTTTTCGACACACAAAATTTAAGAAAGCATATTTTTTATAACCTAGCGAATAAAAATCATGGAATCAACGCAATGTATTCTAGCAAACCAATTTAATAAACAATTTCTTACAATATACTTTAAAAATGTTTCACTAGTCGTAAAAGGTACATGGTTAAATGTTTTAATAGTTCACACGTTTGGACCATTGTTGCGTGCGAAGTAGAGAAAAATCACTCATACGCCCCGCCTGCTATAACAAAGCAATAGACAAATCGCATATTCAGTCGAGTACCGCACGTTTACGGCCTCAAATTTCCGCAATTCAGTTGACAGTACTCGTTATGCAAATTGCATGTGGCGCATGTAGTTCACTTGGCCGACTTTTGGGCCAACTTTAAAGTGGCCTTAAAGTGCGCGGTTAAACCAGTGGCAGATGCACATCTCAGATTTGGCAGATGTAAATTTGAGTAAATTATGAGCATCGCAAGCCCATCTGCATGTCAAGCAACAGACCCTTTTTAGTCCCTTTGTCCGTCCGTTCGGTTATCAGTCACAGCGCTGCTCAGCACTAAATTACAGGCAAATGAGCGTTTGCCGTTTTTTGTGCGCTTGCTCGGCTGTGTTGTGTTTTGCTTTTCTTATCAACATAATAAACGTTTGTGCATGCCCAACTAAAGGCCAAGTTCATTGTGATATGCCATTTCGTGTGCGTGTGTTTGTGTGTGTGTGTGTGTGTGTATGTCAAGGGCATCCGCCGACTGGCAGCTGTCCTGGTCACATCCGCAGACGTGTGTGCCCAACGACTGACCCAACTAATTTTATGCCCATTTGCAGTGCGCTGCAAAGTTCTTTTTACATTTTCGGCAGAGGCAGCCTCTAAAGAAATGTGTTAACTTTATCTAAATTGTTAAAACATTTACCAAATGACCTCACGTACCGAAATTTCAGCTTCCTCACCGAAGCCCTCTGCCCGTTCGCCATTTTGTGACCCAAGCCCGGACCTGAACCTGAACCCGAGCCTCGGGCAAGATGAACGTGTGCGATGTCTATCGCTCGATCGGCAGGCGAAAAGTCGTGTGTCGTGGTGTCTTTGTCGCTGTTGCTGTTGTTGTTGCTGTCTGTATGTGTGTGCATGTTTTTCTGAGACGTGACCCCTTTTTGGACACAACACGGTCTGTATATTTTACCGCTGAGGCGGCTGCAGTTCATTTAGTTGTCGGTTTCCCTCGTTTCACTGTTGTCTACGCTTTATTGGCTCGCCAACATGTTCTTTATGGCGTTTTGATGCACGTTGCAAGAAAGGCAACCCTTCTTATTTTTTTCTTATTTTTTTTGGCACTCTGACGTTTATTATGCTTGTTTTGTAGAGGAGCACGTCCTCTGCGTACTAAGCACACGCGCCCTTTGACGTAGCCTGTCAGTCAAATTGCCAACGCTCTAACAAATTTAAATGCACCAACGTAAAAGGGCTTAAATGTTGACTTTTACGTTTAAAGCCGCCACCGGGATACCAAGAAACATGGTCTGGAGAATAACCACCAACCAAGCACAAATGCATTGAATTTTGTATTTGTTAATTAAAATTCCCCAAAGTAACTAATCAAATGTGAAAGCTTTAACACTGTAGACGTAAAATATATTATTACCTTTCCCAAATCTAATGTTTCAGCACTGTATACGTGGTTTAGTTGCCTGACTCACTCTGCACGTCATGCGTGTATTTGTATATTAAACTAATGAAAATGCAAACACCAAAAACCAACCAGAATTTGAATATTATTCAGCAAATACAAATTTTTCATTTCTTAACAAAAACAAAGATTCTAAGTAGAAAAGTAATTATTTTGTTCTGGTTTTCCAGTTGCTTTTAAAACCTACCTACCTCAGTGCCAGTGTTTACACAAAATCAAAACATCGGAATTAATTTTCAGTATATGCTACAAAAGACACCCTTTTTTAATTTTTAGATACACTTTGAGAGGTTAAAAATGTGTATATTAGGAGTATAAATGAATTTTTAATTTACACAAAATATTTAAAAATGTGTATGTGTGTATTTGTGTGTGTATGTATACAATTGTGTAACGAATCTGCGTGCAGGGTATATCCCAGTTGGGAGCTCTCGACTGTGGCACTTATACTTGTTTACTTTCGTGAGAAATGCACGAAAAGGAATTAAACGAATTTCCAAAAATGGAATGTCTTCATTTATTGTTTACGGTGTCCTAAGTGTATTTGAAAACAATAAAATAAATCTTAACTGGGTTTAGGCGAAGCTGATGGCAGTCGAAGCGGAACATTCGCGTTAATTTAAAGTGTTTTAATGTAAGATGAAGTCATTCAAAGGTTTCCAGTTTTTGGTTGAATGAATTTACCGACTGGATTTTTGTATGAACTCTACGCAGTTTGTGTGACGGCATACACCCATTTTTTAACGCACGCATTAATTATTGTTTCGTTGCACAAAGTTATTCAGGTTCGGGTGTGCCTGAAGTCTAAATCGAATTTGTTTGTGGGCTAAGTAGGTGTATGTGAGTGTGGCCAAAAAAATGGTGCGCAGTCTGCCCCTGGCATCAAAAAGAGGTTCGGTAGAAAGTGAAGAGTTGAAATTGTTAAAATATTATTCGTGTTGGTTTTCATGTTAACGCTAATGCCACTATATAATTTGTTTTTTTGTTCTTATTGCGTGGGCTCGAATAGAGCCCGAGTTGGTTGTGCCTGTTTGTGTGTTGGAGTGTGTATGTATATGCGACTCTCTAATGTTGCTTCTTTTGCACAGCATTTACAAAATGTGTCGGTCTGCGCCCCAAAGTATGTTATAAAAATATTTTATGACATGTAAAAGCATCAATAAAAAGGTTTTTACTCCCCCAACTGCCCATTCTTTATCGTGTTTGTTGCTGTTGTTGCTGATGGTGTTGTTGATGTTGCCTGGCTGTGTTTATTGCTGCTGATGTTGCTGTTGCTGCTGCTGCTGCGGTCGCGCTTTATCCTTTGCCAGGCTCATTATTCATTTCGTTTTTTGGGTTATGTTTCATTCTATTTTTTTATTTGCGTTGCCCTTTCGGTTTGCTGTTTTACGGGAAATTACATTTAAGCATGTGTTAGAACTGACGCTGTAACAGGTTGTAAATAAAATTGTATTATATTTGACTTTACTTGAACGTGAACACATTTAACTTGATGGCTTGACTGACCGGCTTGCCCGAACCGAATAGGTGAAAAAATAAACTCCACTTCTTAGTTGTCTAAATCAATTTTTACTTAATTCGCAGTAACTCTTTTTTTTCAATGTAACAATGTTTCTAAAAATTAAATAAAATGTCAAGTCGCAAAACGTTTAACTTTCGATTAAAAGGCATTTTCGTCTATTAAATATTATTATAAATGTATTTTTATATGTGTATTAATATTAGATTATGTTTAAAAAAAAGTTCGATGGATATTTTAATAAAATTTGTTGCAACGGTTAACTTTAATATTCATAAATTATTCAGTCTTTCAGCTACAGCCACAAACTACAAGACTTATCGATGCAGCACAGATAATAAAGGAAAAAAAGGTAATCTAGTTTTACCATATTGCTCTAACTAAACATCGCTAGTTAAAATATATTGCAATTCATTCGGTATACAATTTATTGAACTGGAATAGTCAACTTTGTAGAAATGATTGATATATCGTGGCCGATTTTCTAAAAGATTGGGATATGCTGCTTCAATTTACTGCATAAGTTCAGTTATTTTTCGTGTCATACTTAGTAAAAATTTAAATTAAGAACTTAAATTAAATTTCAAAATGTTTGTTCTGTCTGCAAATCACCAAACTTGTGTAGTAATATTATCGATTACGATAAGATATGCAGCTAATTTGGTTGTATCACATACTCAAAATCTCAAGATAAAATCATATCAAATGCGCTCATAGCACACCTCACTTATTTTAGGTATAATAGTTTATGAACCCCTATTTTGCAAGACTTACTATTTAATGAAACTGTATGAAGGGTTATTAAAAAAAAAATTTTGGGCAAGCATGGTTTCGGCTTAACCGCCCAATAAATTCATTATAAAGTTTGCTTAACTGCGGTTTTAATATAATCAGACTTTGTTTCCGGCTAATGACTTTTCTCCATAAGTGGCTGATATTATGATATCGTGACGTTGATATCCGATAAAAGGAGAGTAAACTCCAATCTATCAATTATGTACTTCAAACCAAAGTTCAGGCAGATCAGACAGATCCGGCAACAAACCCGATTATTTACACTCGCCGTACCAAAGTTACGAGTAAACCAGCAGCAATGTCTGCCGCACATGTAATTAATCCGATTTTTCATTGGACTGCAGCGCAAATGCAAAGCAAAGCTCGTTAAAAGTTTGAAAATAAATTTCATATACTCGAACGCACAGCTTATATGATGAAATGGGCGTGAGTTGGCCAAAAAGAAGAAAAGGCGACAAAAACGCATTTTGATAAGCGGCTTACGAGCCAGGCCGCTGGCTTGGGGCAACACGCTCTGCGGGGGGACGCGGCAAGACGGCTCTTTTCACAAATGGCAACATTTGCGACCATTTTTCGGGCAACTTTTATGGCCACGAAGATTTTTATTTTATTTTTTTCCTTCGTTTGCTAATTGTCAGTGCAAAGCCGCAAGCGACACGAAACTTTTTCGTTTTTAGTCGTTTGAAATTTTGTTGTTGTTGTTCTCTTTTTTTTGTATTTTGCAAGTGTAAAGTAGAAATTAATTTCACTGTAAATGCACATAATCAAGTGTGTGGGTCGAGCTGGGCCCCAGCAGAATGCAAAATGATAAAGCGATGCGCAACTGCAGCAAGCCAGGAGACGGAACGGATGGCATAGACAGCCCAAGCGCACTCGGAGCACTCCATCAGCGCCATGCAAAAAGTTTTACAGCAAACGCACAAAAAGATAAAGTACTTCAGCACAGACTTGCCGAGGATGAGCCTGAGTCTTCATGAAAAGGCAATCTCGTCTGCGTGCCTTAGACATTTGGCGTATGACGTCGCCGTCACTCGAAGCCAAAAGCGAATTGAGAAATGGCTAATTGAAAAATAAAGTTATAAAACTGCATGTAGATTGCAGTAATGTAATGGTATGCAAAAGATTTCATAATACTCGAGCTGGCGATGTTCCCAAAGATGACAAAGCAAGTAAAAAAAAATTTCAACTCAATGGGAGTTTTAGCTTATACTATTAGGCATTCGCAGTGTCTGTTTTCATTCCATGTACCCATCGGAAGTAGTTAAACAAGGCTACAATGGATTTGTGCAATAAGGTATTCTTCTTAATGTCTTCATTTCTTTCAGATAAGTTCTAAGAAGGCTTCAAATAATTAAAATAATCCTAGAGCTTTTTTTAATACGTATCTTATCTTAATTCAAGCATCCAATCGACCTCCCCATTCTTATTTTAATAAATGTTACCCAAATGAATTTAAAACGTCATCAGGTCTACTTTTTTTTTGGTTGTTCTAAAAATTTTACTTAGTTTTTCAATCAAGCTAACATTGAACAATTTCCCTTCTATGATGCACTTGACCATATTTAACTCGATTTTATCAAGCCAATAAACTTAGCTTGAAATATATCCGCAACAATAATAACAAGGTCTTAATCATGGTAAACAATTGGTTTTTCCTGCCGCAGGAAAATTCGCAGGCACTGGAACCTGACACGAGCCCTTTATAATCTATGCTAATTTTTGCTGTCTTTATGCCCACTGAATTATCGGGCAGTTTTCATTTCCTTCGGTATAAAAAATATAAAAAAGAACGGAGATGAACTGGAATTACAATTAATGAGGTTGAGCGAGCAACAAACATCTTCACGAACACCCAACGCAACCAGCACAGAATGCAAAGCAAAAAAGAGCGTTAATTACGAAATACAACAACAACAGGAAAACATAAAAAAAAAAAAAACAACAAAGCTAAGGAAAATGTAAGCGAAATTCGAACGTCCAGAAGCTTCAACTTCAGCGTCAGCTCTGCTTTATGGTGCACCCTGGAAAATTAAGTTGTCCACTTGTGCCAGATATTCAGAGGAAAAGAAGGAAAGGAAGAACGAAAGCAAGAAATAAAACCAACTAGCGCGATGGTGAAATTAAGAAAATAGACGGCGCATAGATAAGCAACTGCAATGTGCCGCATTTTGTGGGAATTTTGTACAGTTGTTATGGTCATTGTTGTTGTTGTTGAAGCTGCACAAGTTTTATGACCCGCCGAGCAACATTGTTGCAACAGGCCATTTTTCATTAGAACAAAGCAAAGGACTGCATTTTACATGGGTTCGAGTGAGATTAGGGATAACATTGAGGGCAACATACTTACAACAAACGAGTATGTTTAATCAAAAGCTCAGCAGTAAATAAATGTCGAAAAAATACTGCTTTATAAATTATTGTAAGGCTCGGCCACAAAATTCGTATAAATTATATATCTCTGTGAGATGAATTATATATAAATCGTAGTTGCTTTAAAGATACAAAATACTAATAGATCGATTTTCGTTTTTATATTGTATACCAACCAAAAATGTGTAAAAAGGTGTAATATACCAACCAAAAATGGGTAGAAATGTGTAATGGATTATATAAATCCAGCTGGTAGATGCTAGTATGTTCTCCGTAACCATCAACTATGTGACTATTTGATGTATGTAATTATATGATTACATGTGAATAAAATTATTCTTATTACTCAATGCATAAAATATCATCAATATTGTCACATTTTGATTTTTAAGATATAGTGACCAAATTTAAAATTATCGAATTTTATTATGCCCGGATTATTATATAATTTTTACGATTAATTTTAGTGTATTAATATCTTTAGCAAATCTTCTGCACATCTAAGCTATGTCTAAGATAAAAGTAAATACTGAATTAATTGCATAAAATAAAAATTGAATTAAATCAAATATTTGCAAAAAGTTTTCATATTGATCTAATAGCAACTAAATTTATTTTAATGTTAAATTATTATTATTATATTATTATATATATATATATTATATATTATTATTTTTTTTCTTATCATTTTAGTATTTTTAAAGTTTTCCTCCGTTACGCCTCAACTAGTTTTAAAAGCGTTTAAAATGATAGACAATATAATTTATGAGCCAATATGAGATCTTGCTTTTGGTCCGGCTCATTAATTAAAGCCTGTTATGCAACTTGATTTAAAGTGAAAGCTGACAGGCAGCTGGCATGAAATATTGCCGGACGAGGGAAGGCGAAAACTAAGAGTAGAGTAGTTGTGGTCTGCACTGGCAACAAGCAACTGGCAAAAGGCAATTCAAATAAAATAAAAACAATAACAAATTCCGCAAAAAAGAGTGCTAGGTAAAACAATTGACTGGGTGTGTTGCATTGGTCAAAATCCGAATAAGCCGCTGACCTGGGATTACACGCAAAAGCGGCTTGCATTTGTGTTTGCCACAACCAGCAACAAAACAACAACAAAAACTGCACACAGATCCATTCAAAAGCGGAGCTAAGCTTTGTTGGCATTAAGGTCGCAACATTTTCAAATATTTATATTCCCAGTTGCTGGAGCAGAAAACATACATTTTAAAGGCCAAATAAGTTACGGACGGAGGGCCGGCAGAGTGAAGGCTGCCGTTCTATATCCTACACGGGACAAAATTATAAATCACAGGCTGCTGTTTCAGTCCCTGCTCGGCTGCGCTTGGCCACACTCAAATAACTTAACGCCAAGTTGGTACATTCAACGCAAGACTTAAGGCCAAAGAGACTTTGAAAAGCCATCATCAAGTGCATGTAACCGAGCAGGACTACTGCAACCGATATATATCGCCTCGACACTGAACGACAAGTATAAATGCTGGCTCATCAATAGCAGAGTGGAGCAAAGTGAAATTGGCGACACTCACGCACACTATCTGTGCTGTCGTAGATATAGCAACAGGATAAATGGCTGTTGAATGCGCTGACGGGGAGCGAAGGAGTAGCCGGAGAGAGGGCTGGCCAGAGCTGGGTTCGATGATGTGTATCACAAGCGCATCTAATGTTTGTGGCTGTGTTGAGGTGAGGTCGTGCAGCAGGAACAGGGCAGCAACAACGACAATAGGGAGAACCATAGATGCTGTGGTCAGTTCTAACTCGGGCACTCATTTCCGGCACCGGTCAGTGCCAAACTTTGTTTGACCCTTACTCGTATCAGGGAATTCAATTAGCATTTGCTTTATGCATGAGACACGTAAAAAACCCACACAACCAGCATGTCCGTCGACCAACCTGTCCAACCTATCTACATTTCCTCTATAATTGCCAGCACATTTGATGTTAAAAACTTTCCTATTTGTATTTATCTTTGCCAACTTTCAGCTATGCTCGAATACAAACACACGTGAAGCATGCAAAACGCAAAACACACAAACACACAGTTGCTCTCAGAGGGCTGTGCGTGCCAGCTGCTTGTGATTGCACGACGGGGCGTATGCGTAATTTTTCTTTTACTTGCTAGTGCAAATAAAATATTCTCGTTGCGTGTAGGTTTTACTTTACATTCTGCTTTTACATCTCGGCCCAACCCGACACGAGCGTGTTACAACTTTGTTGACTGGCTGTTTGAAACACATCGAAATTGGCTACACGAGTTTCCCTACTTTTTGTGGGGTAAAAGCCGTAAGATGTATATGTCTGAGCGAAAAGTGTGGAAAAGTTTAGTAATTATAAGTACGGCTTTTAACGCTTTGTCGGTTTGATAATTTATTTCAATTGTGAATAGAGTTCAGTTAATAAAAATAAAATTTGATTAATAGCGGATGTAATAGGAAATTGATTGGTTAATAACCAATCTAATTAAAAGAAAACAAGCTTATAAGTTGGATTTTTTTTCGTCAGAAAAATAACTTAAAAATAAAGTTTTTTTGTGTCACACTTTTGACGCCTTAGTGTAACAAAAGGAATGAAATGCGGATGAGCGTCTGCTGCAACAAAATCTACTATTTGGAAAAATAGTAATTTAGTAAAATATAACATTAACTTACAAATAAATTGTACTTTTGTGCCATATTGAAATCTCAATTTAAAGCAGTAACTTTGAGTCGGTGTTAATGGCAATCGGACCGCAGTTCATTGTTTGCAACTCAAATGACCTGAAAGTAGCGCCAGAAATATGGAAAAAATCGTCATGTTGATAAGGAAAAGCAAAAAATATAAAAGAAGACAAACCTATATTTATGCGCATATTAATGCGCTAGAAAAAAGACTGCCTTTATGTCTGTACATTTTCCAGTTGCTAGCAACGAAATAGAACAACACATAAAACAAAACAAACAAAAAAATGGAAAGCTTTAAAAAAGTGGAAACACATAATCAGGAATTTGCGTCTGGCGGCGTTTTCTGCCCTCTTCGATGTCCTGCTGTTAAATTGATGAATGCGTTGCCCTCGCTGGCACAAAAATAACAAAATCGGAAATAACAGCATACCCAGCAACAACAATAAAAAGAACAACAACCTGAACAACTGGCATTCATTTTACAATCAAAGATGGAGGCGCAAATAATGCGAACCTGCTGCGGACAGAACGCGCCGTTTATCCTGGCAATAAAACCAAACCCACACACGGGCTCTGCTCCGCATGTGCGTGTGCTTAGCGCTTTAGGTGTGAGTGTATAAGTGTGTGTGGGTGTAACTGGCAATTTTGATGCATGTAAACAATGAAATGAACAAATCAACATTTTATGAAATATCGACAAGTGATATCAATCATTGTTGTTTCCAACGTCAATGCTCTTTCCTTGTCCCTGCACTGAAGCTGGCTCCCCATTGACCAGTGGCTATTTTCAACTGTTGTTTGGTGTGAATTGATGCAGATAGATTTTCAGCAGCAATAACTGTGTGTTTATGTTCAGGTGCTGTTTGTAGCCGTAAAGTTGTTTATAGCTTTAGCAAAAATAGATATACCTACAGATATACATACAGGTACACAAGAATTCTACCTGTATTTGTGTTGTTTTCGTGCGTAAATATTTTAAAACTCACTTAAGCTCATCACTAGTAAACAGGCTTCTAATGAAAAACTATAATAAAATGTTATAGATTAATTCAGTCAGTCAGTCGGACATATCGTATTGATACTATAACGACACGATACACGTCATCCGACAGTAAATTAATTACATTGCATGCTGGAGTGTAGAACGTAAAAAAATTGACAAATGTATTTATAAAACACATTATCTTTGGAAATACAGCTTGTTAAAAAAGCGAGTTCATTGAAATAAATGTGATTTATTTTTAATTGAAGTTTAATTAAATAGCTGCGTACATGAACCGGATTATTACAAATACATAATTGATTCTTCAAATATCTTGAATTTTTAATTCGATAAGCTTAAAGTATATTTGCAACATTTATTTTATATGTTTGCTTTCTTAATAGCTTAGCACATAAGTTTAATCGCATTGATATGCATTGAAAAATGATTTTAAAAATAATTGCAAATCTTATTTGCCGGCAACAATTCAGCTTTATTTGGGAACGTGACAAATTTTCTGCAACGCCGCTTAAATCGATATTAAAATTCGCATTGCGTGTATCTTAATAAAATTAAACGCATTGCGGGGAGGAAATTTCGCAGCCGTTGTTAGTAGATATATTTATATATTTTCATGTTATGCTAGGTGCGGCATTTTTCCAGTGATTGGACAATATTTTGTTAATTATAATTGTGGTTAAATAATTTTTGCTTAATTAAGTTGCCATGCAGCTGGCAACAAAATATCCATTTTGGCAAGTGCTTCATTTTAATTGCAAATGCATTGGTAAAATTCCCAACGATATTAAATTGTGTTTTTGTATTGTGTTTGTGTTTACATGTTCAAACATGTTAGATACAGGCCGGCTATTTAACTTACACTTTAATACAATAATTAAGCTTCAAGTGGGTGGGAATTCGGAATGTTCACCCTATTTTAAATGCGGCGTTAGTAATCCACACCATTCTCTAATTCCGCAAGGTGTAACAGATATGCAATTATTTAATGAATGAGAATAGTTTACAATTAGACAACTACATATCCAATATCCAATTAAGTTATTTAGGAGGCTCTTCCGAAGGGTATGAGTGTTACGAGTTTTATGTGCTTGAATATTGCTTGCATTTAAAACGATATTTTACAAATATTGCGCAAACTTCTGTCACTTTGTTGGTGTTTGCATTCATGTTACGCATTTGCATAGCTCACAAACAACAGTACACAAAATTTTACACACACACACACATACACTCGCTACACACACGCATACAAGCAAATCAATTACTTCCGCCTGTGCTTTGCTTCCGTTTCGCAGACGTTGCGCAAACAGCGAACTGCAAGAAGAGTCTCTCCCCGAATATTGCCGCACCCTGCATCCCGAATTTTCGCCAGCTTTGCATCCCGTTCAACACCAGCCCGTAAGTCACCCTCCACCCACGTAACGCATTCGTAACTCTGTCGCTTTGTTTAATTTTATTTGTTTTGGCCGACGGCGCGTATACGCAACGCACTGCAATATTGAAAAATTCCTTTGTTGTCATTTGCGTTACTCGTTGACGTTGGCGTCGCTTTCACTCTGTTTATATGCGAATTTCCGTCCCTCTACCTGGTACCCTTCTTCTTGTCCTTGCTCACTTTTCTGTTTTGCGTGGATATGCGCCTGAGTTTGTGTGTGTGTTTGATTTCCTGTGTACGGTTGTTTTCATTCTAGAATTTTTTGTGTCAATTGCAATAAAGCCATTTGGTAACCGGCACACATTTGTATTTGTATTTGTCAAAGTTGGTCTGTGTGTGTTAGTGTGCGTGTGTTGTGAGTTCGTCTATATGTACGCCTGGTATCGAACTTTGTTTGTCCCAGGCAAATGCTCATTCTATTGCGCACAAGTTGTTTAATTTTTGGTCTATTTTAAAACACATTACTCATTTCTGAATACCAAATAAAACAAATACGGGTTTCAATTGATTTTTGCATAATAAACAATGGCATGCAAATTAAAAGATAAATATTAGTGATTCGAAAATAAGGGAAAATCTGGTTTTAAAGATAATAATTTAAATGTGAGCCACTAAAAACAACCAATAAAGCCATCTCGACTCTGTTTTTTTGTATTCTATATCTACTATAACAACAACTTTAAACAAGTAAACAAATCTTCATTGGTATTCATTATTGTTAGGGACTAAGATTGTTAGCATAAGACAATTAATTTTAAATTATGAAATTTTAATTTAGATTTTTATGATATGTGAATCGAAGTAGATAAATCTACCTAACCTCAGAAAATTGGGTAATTATTTTTAAGCTTTATATTATTAAAATAATTTATAAAGTATGTACTTAAAAATGTTATTGCAACGATTATTTAGTTAAAGTTAAAAATTGTAAGTAATTCGTTACAGATGCTATTACAGAGAAATATCAAACTAAGTTAAAGCATTTAATTTTGACAGATGACATTCCCTTATTGCAATTAATCTCATTAAATTATTGCCAAGCCAAGTACTTAGCAAGCACTCAGTTCAGCATTTGTAGGCCTCAAGCCCATTAAGCCAATTATGGTCAACTACTTAGTCCTCACAAGTCCTATAATGAGTGTGAATACATTTAAATTTATGCAGACGACTTTCAGCTGTAAATATGTAATTTCAAATATTTATTGGAACTTTAGCAAACTTCATATAAATTCGCATAGCGAAGTTTAAGATGACGGGAACCACGCTGCCGGGTCGGCCTATTTACAATCATTAATCATGGGGACCTGTAATTTATCTTCCAACTGGAGTTTTTCTCCCTGTCACCTATTGCAAGGGGAAAATGAGGGTGGCATAGCTGAGGGCGCACACCTGCAGTGCCTTAAAAAATGTTCGCCCCAAGGCTGCCTCGAAATACTTTCTAAATACTTTTTTAATAGCTTAAGCGCATTTTCTGTTTTTATTAAACACGAATAAAAACCAAAATAATAAAGAAAACTGCGGCGCTACGAGCCCCAAACATATGCCCAACAATTTTTTTTTTATGTAAGCGCAAAAGTTTGTCACCGCCATTGTAAAGTTCCGCGGGCATCCCGCCCCAGCCCGCTTACCGTCAGCCTGCCACTCACCACATAATACATAATGACATCGTCTCTGATGCTGACTTGCACCTGCAGCCGCCGTGAGGCCTCGCGTTGTTCCGGGGAGAACCCATCGGCCGGGCGGGCACCTTTATGTAAATCTGGTAAATTAAGTGCCAAGCGTTTTTTGGGCCAATGTAGTTGGAGCCATATGCTCCCCAGCTGCTGCTCCCTCTTCCTTTTCGCTCCGCTTTTTGACCAATCCTGTGTTTCTTCTTTTTTATTAATTTCCAAGTTGCTGCTTGTCGCACAAAAATTTAAATGAAATACTTTGCTGGGCTGTCAGATAAATCGTCGTGCATAGCACTTAAGGAATACCATATTCAAATTATTTGACATGACGGAGACTTTTGTTTCTGGAATTTCTGCTGGACTTTTTTAAGGAATTTACGTAAATAGAATTTTATTATGAAATATTATACTTTAGTTCGGCTTCGGTTTTCTTGTTCCAAAAATCATAATAACACTCTATTTTAAGTCTTGGGTTAGACTTTGTTCAGATCCAGATTTTTCAAATTGAACATGTAGGTTAGTGATGGTTTTACTTAAATACTGAGTGGGTTACACCCGCTTTAGTCCCAAAAATGAGCTATTCTAAGATTTTCTCAGGACACAGTTTTAAGGTACTACCTTTCCGTTAGTAGTGGTTAATAGTGGAGTCGCTAATTCCATAAACCTTTATACAAACAGTACACAGATTTTACAATTTATTTTTGTATGCCTTTTATAAGCTTTCACACCAAACTAATAATATAAATTCGAAAGAATTTTAGTTTTCGTAACATTGACTTAAAATATATTGAAAGCAATTTTTGGCCAAATTCATCCAAGCGAATTTTAATCCAAATCTATTTTATCTGAGTCCTAATATACCTAGAAGGCTCTGAAGCTAAAAGCCCACAGCTAAAATTCGTTTACAAATTGTTAGCATAATTTTATATACCTTAGGCCTTGGGTCTAATGACTAAGCCAGGCAGAGCGGATATGCAACAAATAAATACCAAAGGCAACATAATGCGCTACACAACAAAAGCAACAACGAAACGCAAATAAAGTCACAGGACATTCAATGGGCTCCGACCAGGATCGGGTGCAGGCTCAGGCCCAAGCCGGACTACCAACACAGCCGGAGGCTATCCCCACGCTCATTTACTTTGTCGCTTGCCAAATGCAGCGCCGGTTCTGGCTACGGCTCCAGTTAAAAGTAAAACAAAATGCCCATTCGGTACGTGGAGTAGGGGGCTAGGGGGAGCGGGTCCAGGCGGCGTTGCGCGTCATTAGGGCAACATGCACGACTGAGCTGCAGGCGGCTCCAGTTCCATTGGACGTGGACAACATGAAATTGTTGGTAAAGTGAAAAATTTATTTCACAATTCCCTGTTAAAGGATTTCTATTTCCGCTTTGGGCCGCAGACAGAGCCCCCGAAAATAGGAAAGCCAAACGTAACGCAATAAAACTATAAGCACACTGTTCCAGTCAGACACATAGAAACCAAATGGAGAGAGAGAGGGAGAGAAAGGGGAGGGGGGGGGGGAGAGAAATAAATAATATATATCTATGTTTCTATATATTGGTGTGTGTGTGGTGTATGGTGTCGCCGGCATTTTAATAGTTTTGTTAGCCTTTTTCCCGGCTTTTCCTGCCGCCAGGCGACAGGAAGTAACTTTTATGCGCGCCCTTAAAAGGGACTTTCGGGTGAGAAGTTTGGAAATGCGCGCGACTGAAAGGCGTTGCCACTGGCTGTGTCTGAATGGATTTTGTGGCTCTTTTTATTTGGCACCCAGCTCGAACCCCTTCCCAATGCCGCTGGCTCTTTAATGTAAGCGCGGCGGCTTCTTTTTTTCCATTGCCACTTCACTCGCTCGGACTGAGCGTCCGCCGTCTGGGCGATAATGGAACGTAATGTCATTTGCCACTGAGCCCCTTGCCGAGTGCCAATTCCACTTCCAGTGGCAGCGCCGTTGGCCATGCCAAGAAAAACACCAAAACCAAAGTCATGCCGAGTCCTGGTTTTTGCACATACTTTGGACTGCTCGGCGTTTTTGTGTGTTGCTTTGTAGGGTAATTGTTAAGGGCACAGCGAGTATGCCGAAAATTGAAATGTCTGGCCAGTCCGTTTAGGTCTGGGCTAACTATTAACTTTTTGTTGCTCTTCAATCAGCTAAGCTTAGGGATCGTAAACTAGATGGTAAAATATATTAAGAAATCGCGATTAAAGCGATGTGTATCAATTCTATATTAGAACAAACAGTTAACTAGGCAGAGTCACAATTTTTAAGCTTTCAAAATATGTTCTGGACTGTTAAATATGTATTTAATTAAATACATACAGATCAGCCATACTTCGAAATCAGCTTAGATTATTCAATATAGGCACTGTAACTTTTTCTTATCATTTTCCTTATCGGAGTACCAAAGTTGGTGGCACTAGTTCTTCGAATATCCCAGACTGGGAATTGGGGCGATATACCGAGAGAACAAAACAAAACAATACAGAACAATTTTTAGTGGTTACTGCTAGTAGTCCTGATCAAGAATATATATACTTTATTTCTGCCAGTCACATACATTTGCACAACGCCATTTTTACCTTTTTCCCATTTAAAACGGGTACAGGGTATAATAAATCACAACAGAGAAACGTGCAAAGAAACAAAACTTAACAAACAGAATGTTGCAGTCGGGAATAACCGACTGCGCAATGCTCGTTCACAGAACTATATCATCTGCATTGTTATTGTTATTTTAGCAATATTTTTGTATCGTAGCCGGGGTATTAAGGTAACAATCTTTGGGAGATGTCACCAGCAATCTACTTATCAAAGTTTGAGACTCCAGCTCTAATATTTTGGGAAATATTCATATTTTATCGATTTTCGATTCGAGTCTCCGAAAAAAGTTGCATTCATCCGTTTAAATGGACAATCGCAACGGCATTGCACAAACCCAATATACTCTTTTCACATTGTGAGCGAGTATAAAAACCCAAGGAAAATAAAAAACAACTCGAGGGCTTAAGCATATGTGTGACGTATCACATACATCTTTATGTGTGTGTGTGTGTGTGTGTGTGTGTGTGGGAGTATTGCTATTATTTCTCAGTCTGCTCTCTCTCTCTCTCTCTTGTAACTCTCTAGACAGCAATTGAAATGACAGATACAACTTTTTCTCTTGAACTGCTCTTAGTTGACATTTTAAATGCGACTAGCATGAGATATAAGCCTAAGAAGCCCAACGAAGTCGCTATGTAACAGACAGATGCGGGCGTCTTTTCAATGAAAGTCAACGCTCGCGGCCCCTAAAGCATAAACAAGAATAATTTGCTTATCTGGGGAACCGAATAAAGGTATGAGTATCTGGGACTTGAATTAGTTTCGACATGTTGCAGACGCTACACGAGGATCCATTTAAAATGCACGCGATTTTGAGGCACTTGAAAGTTGTGAGTGCGTGGCGAGGTTTTTGACTCGGCAGGGCGACAGTTTTCTAAGCGGATTTTAATTAACAGCCATCAAGTGCAAGGATTTCAAGGATTTTTCAAGAAGCCACACACATGACCGAACGCAAACAGAGACAGACACAAAGACGGGACTGGGATTGGGACTGGCATAGGGGCAGCGATCCGCCTGGGGTTGACTGACGCCATATTGAAATTCATTAAGATTGCGTCGCCGTCGCCGTCGCCGCTGCCCTTGTCGCCGGCATCGCATTAATATGGCAAGTAAAATATTTATAGCATAATTCTAGGAGCTGCTACATCACAGCGCATTCTGCCACTCATTGTTGTGGTGCTCGAGCGCGCGTTAAAGAAATTAATTAATATTCTGCTCCACGCTTTGTTCCTCCACACTCGTCCCACTCACGCGCACACACGCACGTACACACACACACACACGCATGCACACACAAGGGTATGGATGGGTTTAATAATGGCGCATGTGTGACGCGTTTTTTGTTGCGGCTTACACAAAGCCGTTGCCAAGATACCACCATCTCCCTTCTTTATCTCGACACCATCTCATAAATTACTTTTTATACCCTGCACTCAAAGAATACAACTTTTGTAATTATATTACTATTTACTAGCACAATAAGGATATATACAAAATATTTTTCATAATATAATATATTAGATTTGTACACTTATAACAGATTAAATAGATCCATTGTTTTCACAGTTGCTGAAGGGTATGCCATTGCCCATCACATTGTAAGATTACATGTTGGCTTCGTAACTTTTCGGTTACTTGCCAGTTTTCGTCATAACGCCTCGAGTCTTGAGCATTGTTTTTGACACTAGTGAATTTACTTTAGTACTTACTTATAAATGTATATTTTAACGCCTCTCTCACAGTACAAAAAATGTATTGTTCTTTACAATATTCTCAACTGTTTGCAAAGGGTGTGCCTAAAGGGTGCATTTTAATTATCATTTTTACAATAGCCACTGTGTAAGTGAACGTAAGTACATATTGAATTGGTGTCGGCGGATTCTTCAGCTTTCGCTTGTTTCCAATTATCTATTATCCCTCTTTTACAACTTTTTAGTGTGCAAGGTTTATCCGTGTCAAATATTTTTCACAATGACATTCTTAACTCTATTATATAAACATTACATATATGTTTGTATATTGTAATACATTTAAAAGAACTTCGTTTTTGTGGAAGGGTCTGTTGGTAGAGCTACAAAAATCGCTGGGTAATAAAACATTATATTAAATATGAAATTGTCTTCAAATTTAAGGTCCAGATAAAAAATGCAATTACTATTTGTTTTAATCAGGGGTATAATGGTTTTGTGCCGACGTAGGACAGACAGAATGAGACATTTTTTTTTATATTCTGTGCTTTAAAGAACCAAATATCAGTTTTCTGAACAGGTTTTTAGATCTCAGAATTCACATATAAAAATTGACTTTTTAGATATTTGTTATTCAGTTTTGCACTTCTTATAATGTGCGGCAGAGTGAACAGAGTGTGTACGTGTGTTTATAAGCATGTTCGGCTCGGAGGTGGGTACTGAATATTCTTGTCGTGAATTTCCGACTGGGGATCTCTTACTTGTTTTTGTTTTTTATTTTCTTTTCGCAGAGTTTGTACCAGGACATCATTTTAATATACATGCGCAGTCTTACTTATTTAACACCTATCAAAAATCTTTTATAAATTTCTTATTGCAATCGAAATAAATAATGCAAAATAATGCATGCTTACTAAAGAGTAAGCCTAATGCCAAGTAGCAACAAATACGGCGAAGTACAGGGGCAACCTTAACCAAAAGAAATTCCAGCCAGACGCTTCTTTATTCAGCCTAGGGTGCCAGTTTCTATGCTGGCATTATCCCACTTCACACCTGGCCACTGCGACAACAATGCTAACCTGGCAGCGCATATTTGTGATAGGGGCTAAATGTAATTGCAACTGCCGAGGGCAGGCATAAAGGCCAACCCCTTGGATGCTGGAACGCGATGCTCGCCGCTCGTCAGGCAGTTTAACTTAATTACAGCCTCTGCTAACAGACGTCGCTTCGGAGGCTCGACTCGTCGTCGTCGTCGCGTCGTCACATCAGGCGTAAATGAACGGAAATGAATTCATAAAATGCGAGGCGCAAATGCGTTGCAAACTCAACGTGCCGCAACGTTGCGCGTTCAAAAGTGTAAATAATATGTGTGCTTAGTTTGTCAAGTACAGAGTAGAGAGAGAGCGTGTGGCTGGGACTCCATGTGTGTTCCTCTGTGTGTGTGTGTGTGTGTGTCTGTGTGTGTGGTTGCATTTGTAGCTCTGCTCTTTGTAGCTTGTGTGTTGGCAGCCTAAAAACCCATCAGCGCCAGCCATCGCTTCTATGAAGGCAATAATAAAATGCCTCACAAACACTCTACACAAAAGTATGGTGCAGCAGGGGCTGCGAGGAAGCGTGTGGACTGGCGGTGTCACCAAATTAAACAAATAAACTCCCTGTGGCACCGGATGCTGCACTCACTGAATTCCTGCAGTGCAGTGTAAATAAGTTAGCCAACGTTAATTTTTGCGAATCCCCTTCGGGAATTAAAGTATTCCATACCAAGAAGTCAATAACTGCAAATTTTATACAAATTTGTTAAGGTTATTATATATTTCTTATAGTATTTGGCTACTTTTCTTCTTATAACTTGATTATTTTTAGAGAGATCATCAATTCGTTTACGAAATTATGAGTCTCTCATTTAACTGTCTATTAGTACGCGTTTGTTGAAGCCTAAAAGGTAAAGCTAAGACAGTCGGAAGCGCCCGGTTACGAAATACCCTCAACCCTGTCTTTATATACATATTAACCCCTTTTATTCATTCAAACAAAAGCACAAACGCACTTTACTTAGTAGCTGCTAAAGGCTCGATCTTTATAATAATAACTTAAGACCATTTACATCTTATGTCCGGATTAAAGCGTATGTTTGGGAGTCTTGAATTGGGTAGGTGAAAGTAACCAAACTCCGAAATATTGTACCCAAATACTATAATGAATACGAAACGGAGCAAGATATCAAAATTACAAACGTGTTCTGCGAATGGCTTAGAAGAATCTATAGTCAAACATTTGTCTGACGCGGGTATACACGAGTCTATATTGCAAGTTGCAAGAGTCTAGGTTCAATAGCAGCGAAAAAATTGCGTTCATACGGACACTCGGACGGACAACAAGACGGACATTGCACAAACTCAATATACTCTTTTCACTTTGTGAACGAGAACAAAATAAATATATAATTGGGCAGACAGATAAATTGTCGGATCAATCTCTAAACTGACGGTGCTTTTTGTTTTACTTTCCATTACGATTTCGATATCATTCACATATATTTTATTTATTGTCGAGGTATTGAAGTGGTTTGTTTCTGCTATGGAATTATTAATAGTTTCATAGATTTTTATGTTAACTTGCTTTATTGTCTTTGAAATATATAAAAGATACTAGAGAAAACCGTTCCGATATTTCTCATTACATCCAGGAACCGAATGTAAGCAACACTTGTTCGTCTTATCTCTGTTCGGGCTATTTATCGAAACTTTAGCTTGAGTCGAGGCAAAAGGAAAACTTGCAGCTTTCTTATATCTCGCTTGTTGCCATTGCCGGGTTACGTGCGGCTGTCAGTCTGGATTAGGCACATATCCTTGAATTCTCGTTGGCAGTAGTTTTGCTGCCTTTGTTTAATGCAAAGGCAACCAAGGAACTTTGGCCCAAAGTTACCTTTTGACACACATGAGAAGGCGACGACGCGTGTAAAAGTTTTTGTTGTTGCATATAATAGGGAGTGGCGGGAGCGGGCTCAGCTGCTTTAATCGGCGGCGTGAGCTCGTTTAACGCAAATTAAATTGCGTTGTGTAAGAAAAGTCTCTCTCAACTCTATTCATGATTAACGCATTTTGCTTTTAATTTGCCCCCAACACACAAACACACACATACACGCAGATACACAAAAACAGAGACTTCTGTATTTGTTGATAAGATTTTAACACGCCGCGTGTGCTTTTTGCAACAAGCCCAAAACTTTCAGATGGTTGCCGCCAGCGCTTGTGCCAGCTCCCCCAACAGCCCAACTTACCAAGGCGCATTAAGCCTGGAAAGGCGTCGAAGGTAAGCGGACGGACCTGATGACGACGACGAGGACGATGCGGACGACGATGAGGACCCCAAAGCAGCCTCTGGCGCACTCTGCAACCCGTAGTCGTATGCCGTAGAAAAACGAAGTCACACGCCTCCTTTGTTTATAGCATACCCTAACTAATAGCAGCTATGTCAGCTAACTGCAGGTTTAAAGCGAAAATGGAGAAAATGCTTTTATTTTCAATACCTTTTTGTATGGTATACATATATTGGTAAGTTAGAGCACATATTATTTTGTTAAATATGCTTTGATTAATAAAGAAAAATGTTGTTTTTTTAAATGCTAACACATTTATTTTAGCTGACAGTTGTTATTTAATATAATTTATTTAAATTTTACGTAAATATTTAATGTAGAGTATTATATTTCCTGGGAAAACTCACTATGACTCTTTTATAAAACCATTAAACTTGAAAAAAATATAAATATTGTATCAAGCGGCTTCCTGATTCTAATATAGTTTTTTAGTGAACCAATTTATTAACTTAGAGTATTTGAAGTTCGTCATGTGACTTTCTCGCGCTTTTTTTTCTGGCAGCTATCTTGTTTTTTCCGTTTTTTGTTTTGAACATTGGGTGGAAAAAATCTTTAAGCTGTCTTAAAAATTCTTCAGAAAAGTTGAGTGCCAAAAAGAAAAAGTCTCGGCTTCTTCCCCACCCAGTTGGCCCGGGCCTGTCACATGAGCAGATCAACAGATTAAATAAAAGTTCTGTTGTTTTGTTGTTCTACCTAATTCCCCAGTCGGGGCTTTGGCAAGCACCTGCCGCATAAAGAATCGCACATTGTTTGTCATTTGGCACAGAATACGCGCTGATTGCGGTTAATGATGACACTGTAGATAACCCCAAACATTTTAGCCTGCGGCAAGTGTGCCGCATCTATGCAGGAAAGTCCTCAGGTGAATTGGGAACTGTGTGGGGTAGCTATGTTAAGTCTCATCTGTCAGTTCACATGTTGCCATTTAAATGGAAGTTAGGAAATACAATTAAGATTCCACGAATGGCACTTAGACACATAAAAGTCATCGCCTATGATACTTTCAAGCTTATCAATTGGCCAATTTATTAAAGACTAGCATCTGCCTCGCATGTGCGGTAGTACGACCTCTGACTGCTGTTGTTCTTGTCACATGATAGGCTGCTGTTGTGGCGAATGCTGCAGCAGGCCAGCACATATTGCTATCGAGCAGATCAAAAAACGCAAAACGATTTTTGCTATTGCAGTCCTCGGTAAATGAGTTGTCTAGGTGCTTAGACATTTTAGTGAGGATCTGGGCTTGAATCCCAGGTTAGGCTTCTGCGCGCCTCACTATAGAATCTAAATTCGTAAATAACTTCTAAATTAAGAGCATGATCTTAAGGAAATGTTCCGTACTTTAACATGAGTATGCAAATATATGTACAAATAAAAGTGTAGGTATGTAGTACTTTAATTTAAATTTTATATTACTGGTGAGGGAGGGGGAAACATATTGAACTAAATTTGGTGGCTCCAGCTTTTATAGTTTTAGATATACTCAATAAAACGGGTGGAAAAACCATTAAGCCGTTTAGTTAAAAATTCGACAAAGAAACTAGTGTGCAATTTTTTTCGCCGCTATTGAAGCTGTATATAATATATATACTCGTGTATACCCGCGTCAGATAATGTGTTATAAGATTTCGATCCATTCTTGATCAGCATCGAGTCGATCTAGCTATGTCAGTCTATCTGTTCGTCCGTGTTCATACACACGTTGATTTCAGAGACTACAAAACTAACTTTGACTAAGTTCGTACATACCACGCATATGAATTTTATTTCAAATCGGTTTTTATACCTCGGAACCCATTAATAGGTAAAATGAGTATAATGGTTTTGTGCACATGTATATAACAGGCCGAAGGAAGCATCTCAGACCTCAAAAAGACGTCGAGCTGAGTCCATCTAGCCGATCGATTGTAATACTTCATTTTTTCTTTGTTTTCTTAGCATATCTCCTAGACTATAGGAGCTAGAGCTATTAAATTTGGTTTGACAAGTGCTAGATTTCAATGCTCTTGTTAACCCCTGTTAATTTCATTAGGATCATGTTCTTTGTTTAAAAGATCTTTACGAATTTAGTTTTCATAGTGGGGACCAAGCGTGTGTGTGATTTTGTGTATGTGTGTACGAATGCAAGGGGCTTGAAATGTATGTGAAGACAGTGTTCAGGGTGAAGCCCCTTACACATCATTCGCCTGGGATTCGATTCATATAATCAAAAACTAATTTAAGTCGAAACACAATTTCAAAGATATCCCTAATCAAGTTTTGTATGAATCCTGTTGCAAAATTAAGTGCAGACACATAAGGCTGCTATGCGTTTGTTAGGGTATTAAATCTTCGTGACTCTTACATAGACATAGCATATTGAATTTAATGTGTTATATGTATTTCAAACGTACTAATCACATTTGCCACGAATTTTTTCATAAAAAATATGATCGTCCAAGCACAATCTGGGCGATTCATCCAATTTATCAGCGCAGCACAGTAAGCCACTCCATTGCACATATTAGTCTCAGCGATTCTGGCTCCGTTGGCATAAAAGAATTTGTCTGAACTCTCCCTAATTCTGTCTTTGCACAGAATGGAGGACTCATCGCTGCTATATGGACAATTGTAGTTCCCATCACAGAACAAATTGTGCTCTATGCATTTTCCATTTTCTTCGCATCTATATAAGCAATTGATGTTGTATGAGATTGTCTCCCACACTAGAAATATCACGAAATATTTAATATGTTTTCAAAACGTGCGTAGAAATTATTGCAAACTGATCTCGCGAGTCAAGTATTGGGCAGCAAACTTTCAGATTAGTCATATTTTCGGCTACATCGAAAATCAGCTCAGTTGTGATTCTATGAATGATATGTATATTATGTTCAGTAATTATTGTAACAAAAAAAATTTGGTGTTACCCGTTATTTTATGTATTAAATTCCGATTAGATGGAAAGGAAAAAGTTAGTATCAATATTTCCTCCCGATCTTCCTCTTTTACCTCTTTTACCCTATAATGGTTTTGTGCAACTGTATGTAATAGGCATGAGAAGACAGCTCCAACCATAACGTATTTATGTAATTAATAATAAAATGTATACATATTTTTTTTCTTCGCAGCTAAGCCAAATGCCCTCGGGTTTCATTAAATGTTGACTGATTAGATCGATGAATATTTTTATTAAACAAGTAAAAGTGCTCTAGTCGGGAGCATCCAACTATGAGATTCCCTGAACCCAGCTAGGAGCTGTCGCAAGGTCATTTAAACACCTTTGCACATTTAAACGCAATTTTAGACGTAACACACACCAAACTTACACCTAAAGCTGTAAACAACTGTTGCGATTGGCGCTCACTATGGAAACTGCCCAAGGCTATACTATTATATAATTGCGTTTTCATCATATTGTTTTTTTTCTCGCTACAAATATGGTGTTTGATTCATTGTACCAAAAAATTTAAGCTACGTGTACGTTATCAAATTACACATAAATTAGGCACTTAAAACAAAATTATAAATGAACCGAACTCCGAAAAATTTCTTAGAAACAAAAAAAAAGTTTAATTATATATGGCAATTCATAAAAGTAAGAAATAAAAGTATGTAAGAAACATATAATATTTTTACTATAATAATGTTTTGGATTCAAATACTATACAATTAAATGACTTGATAAGTGCTCTCATAATTTCGACGATTTCAACGTATGCATAATATGGAAAAACCCAGAGCTTAGTTCGTCAGCTGTCTAAACGAGAGCTGCTAATAAAGCCACAATAACAGCAACAGGAACAACTTCAGCAACGGCCGACACTTGACAAGTGCACTTAATGTATGCGTACATGTATCTGTGTGTAACATGTACACATGTGTGTGAGTGAGAGCGTGTGTGTTGATTGTGGGCTGCGCTTAGCGAACTGACAGTTGCGTGAACGAGTGCGGCTGAAGTGCGCCTATGGCCGGTGCCAATGCCAATGGCAGAACAGGAGCTGCTGCCATTGTTGAGTTGGTATGAGAGAAGTCTGTTCTTGACATTCATTTGAATGGCACGCAATAGGACTAAGCCAGGCTGCAGACACATGCGTAAATAGCTCAACAAGCAACATTAATTTCATTATTATCTTTGCCTCAAGCACACAATCAATGGGAGAAGTTCAGAAAAAATCATATAATTAAGGGCTCATTTGACAACGAAATCCCCGCAGTCGACCGCAAGCACCGCACAATCAATCTTAGATCTCCGCCTCGAATTTTTCCTCGTAAAGTAGATTTATCACAAAAGTGTTGTGCCAGCAAAGATGTCAGGAGTCCTTAACTGATTCTGAGAGCAGGCAATCATATGCAAGTATACAAGTATATTCATATGTGTACTCAATAAACAGCTGTTGCCGTTTGTGATGTAAGCAAATATCACGTATACGTCGCATGAAACCATTAAGAACACAAGACGCCGTAACGGCTCGGCTTCACAGGCCTGTTCGGTAATTGAAACTATTTGCTTTTTGGCATTTTCATTAACGTAAACTTCCGTGAAATTTAACGCACTTCCTGACAAATGTTGCCAACGTCTGAAATTGGCATCGCCATCATTTCTATACTGCTTGCCACAGCGGGCGAGGGGGGTTCCAAAAAGACATTAAGGGGCAACAGCCGTTGGCCAAATGAGCGTCGACTTGAAAAGCGCTAATTACTCGAAAATCAATTGTCGCAATTCATTTAGAGCGCGTGTATACGAGTAAGTGTATGTAAGTTTGTATGTGTAAGTGCGTTCAGAAAATTAAGTATGTTAATTTAAATTTAACGTTCCAATGATTTTCACTTTGCATCCTCTGAGGCCGCCGTCAGCCCAACTTGAGTATTCCTTCAGACGGGTGAATTAACTCCCTTTTTCTCCTCTTTTCCCTGGCAATGATTTTTGCAAATGCCCTTAATGAAGGCCAGCAGGCACTGCTCTCCTTGTCGTCCTTTCGTCCTGCAATCAACGCCAACGAAGCTGCGACCATCAAATAAGCAAATGGTGTTAAATTAGTGAGCAGAAAAAAAGGATTTGTGGCTAGGTGAACGAAATTCAGCATTCCCTATGATTCTCATTAAATGGAAGTACACTCAAAAACCGCTTGAAAACGGGGAGTAAGAAATTTCCATAAACAAAGAATTTATTTAAGTCCGTTCTTTGGATTTTTTTAACTTCAGACTGAGTTCCGTATCAACGTTATTGACTTTAGTAGCATTTTCTAAAAATCCTTATACCTGAAGGGTAAGTATGCGCCTGCTGCTCCTAACATAGGATTATCGAGAAGCAAAGGGGGAAAATGGACATACAATGGACATAACAAACAGAGCCTGATAGACAATCAAAAAGAATCGCAGAGCAAACTCATATAAGAAGTTTAAATGTAATTTAATGACCAACAAAGGAATACATGTACCCTCTTAAAAAGGAAACGAATTCGCTACACAAGCTAGCCTCACAGTATCCTCCACCTTCACCTTGCACAAAATTGCATTTCCACTTTCGCAAACCGAAACGAGGAAAACGTACAAAGTTTTCCTTGGCAATTTGTTTGTTTGGTTTTTGCTTCGTTCATTTTGTAAACAGCATCGAAAATTGAAAAGAATTTCGGAAGCAAAACAAAAGTTAAAGGTGCCCCATGTATTGAATAAATCAAACTGCTGTCCGATCTCCCATCTCCAGCTTGGGTCCAGCGTGAACAGCTGCAATTTCTGTGGCTGCTGGATGATTGACTGATGTGACTGTGTGACTAAAAGGTCTACGCAGCAGTCAATCAGCAAATCATTTCGATAAGACCAAGCAATAACTAAAAGCTGCGATTTTTATTCGTGACAGAGGCTTTTATTGATCATCTTATTTTAGCTACTTAATTTACCTATCGCGTATGGCCAATAAGCGATTTTTCAATACGATAATAGTACCGATGGCAACCACGTTTGAAAAGATCAACTTGAGATGGTTACTAGGCCTCATTTTAGAATATACAATATGCCGCACAATTTAAAATTATATATGTTTCTATATTGAAGTAAACATATACATGTGACATTTTTGAGAAAGGTCACATGATCACAGATGACAACTAATAACAAAAGCTGAAAGGTCTCAGTGTAGAGTCATTTATAGTACAGTATGAATTAATTATATTTATAAATGGGGAAGTGAGTGTGCTTACTATGTACAAGTGCTCTATGGAATCCTAGGCAAAGTATCCTTCAAAACTGTCATATTGATAACTGTGTCCTTTAATAGTTAAACGTGATTTAATTACGAAGACTGATGTGCTGACAGATGGTCAGATGGTAACGTACGTATAAATGTAGTATTATTATATATTATTTTTGATTCGATTTATCAAATTTTTGTTTTGTTGTCAGTTCTCACTATCTTTCTTTAAAACTCTCGTCTGTTTTAGTCTTAATAATTAAAAATAAACTTAAGTTGCCGTAATGCAAATGTATTTCTTCAATATTTTATTCAATCAATTTTTTATAATTTCAAAGGTCTAAGAAATGGGAAGGAGTTGAGCGATTTGTTTGCTATTCCCAAGTGCCTTCATTTATTATTTCTCGCTACTTCAATAGAAACAATAAAAATGCAAAGTGATTACTTTTGCGAAGCGTTTAATCAGTCATATTTTCCATCTAAATGCCCAACTGCTGTCTGCAATTTTTTTATTGGTTCGATTCCCATTTTACGAAGCACTTAGTCCTTCCATAATCACGCGATACAAATGCATTTCCCTCTTATTGAAGGTAGGCAAAAGCTTTCATTACAATTTTTGCACATTTACAATGAATTACAGTCGCGCCGGAACCGCAGGCACTCACATTAAGACGTCGCAGGTGTGGTGCCTATGTTGCGAGGGGATTGGGGAGTGGCACTTAAGCCTTTGCAGTACGCCTGCTTATTACACGATCGTCTCAGTGGGGCGAGAAAGAAATTGGAGCGCAAAGAGAGCACAAACGTTTATTTAATTTACGTCTCTCGGCATTCTCGGCAGTCGACGTCGCCTACATTGGACTGTAATCATTTCCGGCACATAAGAAATTTCACCTTAAACACGCAATTATTTAAAAGAAAAATTTCCATTTAACGCTATCAAGCTGATAAGAAATAAAAATTTACACATGTGCCAGCGGCCAAACAACAGAGAGAACAGAGCGGGGAGAGGTGCGTGGGGGCGGGACAGGTGGATGTCGCTCTTTATTGCAAACAACAATGGAGCCGACTAAGAGGCAGCGGCAGATGGCCCGAAAATGAAAAATACCTCAATATGCAATTTACCATAAATTTATAATTTACTGGCAAATTATTTTCATAAGCCATTTGCATTTATATGGCCCACCTTCACGCACACGAGTCTGCACTCCAGACGCGTTGCAAGTGAAAATCTTGCAAAAAAACCAACAACACGACCATTAGATATCCCGCAAGAGAACGAAACATACCAACATACAAATATGATAAATTTGATAGAAATCTCTTTTATTTTTATTGGAGTTGAAAAAATGTCAGTAGAGGAAAGTATGTTTACTTTATTTGTTTTTGTTAAATATATACTTCTTAAACGATTCTTATATAGAATTTCCTTGTGTACTTTTATAAAAGACACAGCCGCAGACAACATTAAATTTCCATGGCAAGCCCCCTTTGCAGTCATCAAGCCGCTAAACAGTTAACAAAGCCTTCGCTTACACTTGGCCCTCAGTTTAATTTTTTGTTACATTTTGTGTGCGAAAATTTTGGCAAAAGAAAGTTGACTCATAAAATATAAAATTGATTTTCACGCGAATCATTAACTTCCTGAAGTATCGTGTGTGGGTGTGTTTGAGTGTGTGCGTTTCATTCTGAAAAACTTTCCCCGCTGTCTGCATTATTGATGTGCTCAGTGCTTACTCGGAAATGTGACGACCAAACATTCTGGCAATCAGCTTAAGTTAGAGAAAATTTAAAAACAGAGCACTTTAAAGTTGGCTAATTAAATGAAAAATTTATAAGAAAATTGCGACGAGTAAAATTAAAAACGGTTGTATATATATTGATATTATATTGAAACTCATTGTTTATCTTAACTTTTAAATATTAAAATAACTTGTATGTGAATATCACACTCCTCTGTAGATAATTTTCTTAAGTTCTTCGGCGTATAGGTAACTGCACTAAGAAGGCTATAGAAACCAGAGCTTTTTTAAAAAAATATTGATAGTTTATATCCAATTTTAATATTTTAAAAATTTTAATACTAGTGCAAATATTTTTATTTCCCCAAGGACTTACGCAAAATACAAAAATCAAATACAAATCATTTAAAAATGTGCAATTTTAATTTTCAAAGGGTCGTTAAAAAACACACATATATGCAAAAAACTTTTATCAAATTATAAAAACTGAATTTAGTTTGTTAACAACTTAGAAAAAAACGCGGGTTTCAGCTATACGCTAGGGAAGCTTGGAAATTATGAATAATTTAAAAATTTAATTTCTGGAGTCAGAGATGCCACGTTTTGACTAACATTTGGACAACTGAAATGTTTTTTTATTATTTTATTAAATAAAGAAAATATAATTTTATGAAACTTAACCTCCTCCACTGAAGGTTAATCTTAGACAAAAGCTGAACAGGATTAAATTATTTTAAATATGCATAAATTAATCCTGATTTAAGGCGTTTAAAGAGGAGATTTTCTTAAAGCTTCAGAGTTTCATTCCTTTTACGATAGGACACTTAATTCTCGTTGCATTCGTAGAGTTTACGGCCATTGCTGGCGTTAAAGGCATGCAATGCTGGAAAATGCATTTACACATATGTGCAGTATTTTGAGGACACATCTGGCACACATACGACAGATTAAAGTTTTAAAAATCATTCTCGTATTTCGCACATCAATAAATCGCTGAATCGAATGATTTTTACTATACGCTTGCTTGCTTTACTGCTGTTGCTTTCAGTCTTCGCCGCATGCATTTCCGGTTGCATTGCGTCAATGTCGACCATCTATTTCTACTATCTTTTCCTTTTTTTTTTGACAAGCTGTCCTATAATGGGAAAGGGATTTGGTGTCCTGTTGAAATATGTACTTGTAACTTTAAATATTGTCGAATTGGCAGGCATGCATCTAAAATTAATTTGTATAGTAATATTATTATTATTGTATTTACATTTGTTGCTTAAAGTGTAGGAATATAGTTATTAATTCGCAATGGAACTATTTTTTAAATAGCACTTTCTGATATGGTCTTTGGTTAAGACAGACATATCGAGGACTGCTTGTTTACTATACAAATTATATGTAGATAATAGATACAATTTGAATTAATTGCGATTGAGAATGTGTTCCGTTTTCAGGCTCTCTATTAAGCTAGTTCCACTTTGTTCTAAAAGTATAACCTGTAGTTCAAATTTCTTTAATATCAAGACAACTGTGTTGCCTTTTTGTCTGCTCTGCATCATACCCTAGCATTCTTTCCTTAATTAAATAAAAGCTCAACTTTATGTTAAAAAAAGATACAAATTACAACTAACAAATCTCCGGGGTTCTCTCGTTTCTTTTTTGCTGCCAAGTTGCCAACATATTTATATGTGTAGGGGCAAAGAGAGAAAGAAAGAGGAGGAACTTCAGGAAGAGCTGGCAACGGTGTGCAGATTGAAGCACCATGGAAAATTAATCAGCAGCGTTTAGTTACATCTACGAAATGTATTTAAGGGCTAAATGAGCGTGCATAAGTGATAGCCGCGGGGAAAATGGGAGGCAAGCAAACACAACCACACTCAGCTAGACTGTCATTAAAGTCGGGCCGAAGGCAAGGCTAAATTGCGTATACGCCGCGTGCACGAAAAACACTTGAAAGCGCGCAGTTAAAACGGAAATTGTACGGTTTTTTCGCTCTTTTACTCTTTCCTCTCTCTTAGTTTTTCTCTTTTACTAGCCCATCCCTGTGGTAAATTGCCAAACGGATACAATTTAAAGCGTCTTCAAGCAAAAGACAACGCAGCTGGGCAACGCGTACAGCAACAAAAACAAAAGCGTATCTGAAAATATTTTCAGAAAGCCTTGGTAACCAAGGCTAAATCGTAAACGCATCTAAAAACTTTAATCTTTCAGACCGTTTGTTGTACGCTTGACTTCGCATGGAAATGTTCGAAATGCCTTCGAATCCTCTATGCATGGCGAAAAGAAAAATGAGAGATGGAAATTCATCCCAAATCCTTTACTTCGAACTTCATCGTTTAAGTTGCTATAACTATTAACAACACTCCCACTTTATTATAATTAAATGGTTTTTTTATGTGGTGTGGAATTCAATTAAATTCAAAATTGACCTGTGACTAAATGAATTTGGTTATAACGTTTTTTTCAAAAACTATTTAATATGTTTTCTATAATATGTACCTGTGACTTTATAAAAAAAAACGTATACAAAGTCTGCCATTAATTGCTAAGGTGTATAAATGGTATTTTGCCATTGGCACATCACCTGCAAAATCAACTGTCGCAAGTAATGTTTATTATTTCCCTGTACAATTTCTGGTAATGAAAAACGCAAAGCGGAAGACTTTGGCGACACTTTTTATTACAGTTTACAATTTACAAGAGCAGTCAAAAACAACACCCTAATGCAGTAAACAGGCAGCAAAAGGCGAAAAGCCGACACATCTCAAAAGAAAAATCCATGACGATGCCTATTTGATTTTTTAATGTATTTCTTTAGGTCCCGCTCATTTTATTATTATTATTGTATATCCGTTTACGTGGCGTATGATTTGTTGGTTGTGGATTCCCAGTGGCAGTTCCCATCCCACGTTGTTTATCTAACGCTTATTGGATCTTGATATGTTAAGCTTACACACACAACATTCCGATACACACTGACACAGGTAGAGCTTGTTATTTTTGCTATTTCAAAGTGAAATTACAGGCACACAAATCAATTGCCAACACTCACATTTAGGTCGCTTTGGTAACCAGCTGAGTTTGATTTCATGTAGGTCTGATATATTAAATTTTAAAGATATTACCTGTGACTACGAGTTCTCTGCTAGCAAAACATTCTTGTTTATTACAGGCTTTTAATATTTCTCTCATTCGCTATAACAAGTAAGGTAATAATGAACGAAATAAATTAATGAGTCTGATTCAACTTAATGGGAATTCGTTATTGAATATTATATTTTGATTGATCATTTAAAGTATACAGTCTCAAAATTAGTTATGGCATTTAATATATTCATCGGCTATCAGTTCTGGGGTATAACTTACGAGCGGAATTTAAAATACACATATAGAAACTTGAGTTGAATTTTACTTACTCAAGATGCTGAGTTTTATATTATTAAATTTAGGGGTTATTTTAAAGTAACATAGGTTAAATTAAATTATAAAATTTAGGAGTAACTTTTAAGTAACATAAGTTAAACACATACGTTTCAAAATTAATTAAATTTAAAAGTAAGGGGAATAACCATATAATTAAACACCTTATTTTATACACTGAATGTATAAAACATAACTCTTGAAAATTAGAATAAAAAAAAACTATTTTGAAATCAATTATACGTAAATTAAAATAAATACATTTATGAATTATCTCTTTACATTTTTTCTGGTTTTCTACTGGAATATTTTTATTTAAACACTCCACTCAGCACTCGTAACACGTGGCTTAAGGGAAAATGGGGTCGCAAGGGCATTGGAGATCCAGCGATAGGCAGAAGCCACAAGCCTCTTGAGGAAGCTAGACATCACATTAACGACACCACGATAACTTCAGTATTTCATTTTGGTGATTACATGAGCCTCACCTCACACGCAGTTCCGTCATTTCCGCTTCCGGTTGTCACTGCGTCGCGTACATACACACATAGAACACGCCGTTAGCCTTAGTCGGTTCGCTTTCTAGTTGCTTCTGACACTTGACAATTGCAACACGTGCTCAAGATTTTGGTCTTCTAGTCGCTCTTATTGCGGCGCACGTTTTAGGCGCAGCTCAGGTGACACTTTCTCCTTTTCCATTGGCGTCTTAAGTCTTATACACGCACACACAAATATATATTACATATCTACAATGGGACACAGACATGCATGGGTAGGCGCCTAAGTTGCGACCGTAAAATATTCAAATTAAAAGGACTTATGTAGGCACTCAATGTTACCGCCATTATGCTACATTGTTGTCTGTTGCCAGGGCGCGGGCTGTGGAAGGTGGGATGGCATGGCAAAAGCCTCGACCTCGGCTTGCCAGTGTGGGCTGCTTCCGGTGCTTTCAACGCTCAAGCTGCCATTTTTTTACACTTTAGTTGACAGCGGCAGCCATTTGTGGCAACAGCAACGCCCGCCGCACCACAACCTTCTTCCTGCTAGTTGTCCGTGTAGCTGATGCCCCTTCTTGTTGTAGTTGTTGCTGCTACTGCTGCTCCGACTGTTGTTGCTGTTGTTCCTGTATATGTCGCATTTTCCGGGTAATTTACATTCTCATCACAGCACACATACACATTCAGAGGGAACAGGAGACAGTTACCTGTGCAACAACAAAAATCGTGCAGATAGCAACAACGATGTCAGCTGCCACTCCCTTCGCTCCCCTTTCCTTCTCTCTCTCACTCCATTTGAGACAATTTTAAAATAATAAAAAATAATCGTTTCTTATGTCGTTGGACCGTTATTTCGTTCTTTGTTTTAGTTGCCGTAGTTTAACATTTTGTCATTTTTATTATAATTCCCGTAGTTGTTGTGCATTTTATTACCGGTAAATTAAGCGCATAAATTTTGGCCCACACATTTTTGACATAGCTCTTGGAGTTTCGTGAGATTATTGAAATGCATTGCTTTGCTTATTTGCCTCCTGCATAATGAACAGTTAAATTATTTGAAATATTTGGTCAAAAATTTCATTTGGCGTATTTTGTCAAAATTAACAAAGATATTTTTGTATGAGATATACTTGCTTGGTTTCATGCGGTTAGTTCAGTTAGGTTGTTTTAGTTATATGAAAAATTTCAGTTATTTATTTGTTATGTCGCCAAACAAATGCTGTCGATATTAAAAAAAAACACATATAATTTGAGGGATATAAGCCAAACAATATAAAGCCTAAAACAAATAACTACATTTTCTAAAACTAACAAGGACATTTTAGGCGAATTGTATTTGACCGACCGGCATTCTTACTCGACATATTTGGAAAATATCTAACTTATTTTGGGATAAAATAATTTCTTGGCTCTAAATTCTTTCCTCATAATTTCATTTTATTACATACACAGTACTAAACAGATAAATAAAATACAATTTTTTAAAATGCATTTTGTATTCAATTGAAAAGATCAGTATCAGTTCTAGATATCTCGGATATTATATCAGTTCGCCATTAAAAAAAACTTTTAATTCATCTCGCACGCTATGCTAAGTGTAATAATGAAATACAATTTAAGTTAAACAATACTTAAAATTAAAAGGGATTATGCAATTTTATTCCATTTATTGAAGAGGAAGTATGATGCAGGAAATTTTTATTTGAGTCACAGTTTGGCAATTTTCGGCTGGCGTCAAATAATAGTCGGAGGTTTTCGCACTCATGTGCATATGTTACGTTAGCTAGGGAAGTGGCAAATCGCCAGATCACATTCATTATAAATATAATTTCACAGCGCATAGTTGCGGCTGCCCGGAATGTGAAGGTAAATAAGTTAAATGAATTCAGGTCTGAAACCAAAGAACCATCGAGTGTCCTTTGCTGGGCGAACGATTTCGCCATGCTCTCTCCTTTCTTTTCACTTTGTGATATTTTTGGTTGGCGGCGCTGCTGAAGCGCACTCAAAAATTTATTGTCTGCAACTCGAAGTTCGACATGAATTTTATTTATTTGCATGTAAATCGAATTTGTGTGACCCCAAAGACGTTCGAGCGTGAAATATACGAGCAACAGTCCCCGTCGGAGTCGCATTCGCAGTTGCTGCTTCGACTTGACCGGAGCGGAGTGGGCAGACATTGCATACTGGCGAGGGCCACGTGGTCAGCCGGAAGGTAAAAGACGCAAAACTTGACGCCCGAATAAACACAGAAAGCAGCCGTGAGCATAATTTTTTTTTGTTGGGGTTCCCTTCTATTTTACAGTTTGAATGTCAAGGCTCAGTTTTTGGTCTGTTTTGTGTTTCGGTTTTAACATTGTTTTCCTGTTTTTCCGTTTTTATTTTCTTGTCGAGTCAATTCATTGTTAGGCGTGCAACCTTTTTGTGGCATTCCTTTATCATTTGAAATGAAGTCGGACATGGAGATGCCGCTGCTGTTATGCTTGCATGATTACCAGGTCTGCTGGCCACTTTTCTGTGTGTTTTATTAGCTATTATGGCTGAAATATGGCTTACGTCTCGTTTATTGTTATTTATAATGATTCATTTCGCACGTTTTTATGGCTGCCAAGCGCTGAGTAGGGACCCTTAGCGGTCGTTGCAAACGTATTATCTTCAATTCCTCTGGATCTCCAGGTTGGGCAATATTTTATTTGCGTTTATACTAAATACGTTTAATATGTGTGCCCAAAAGTCTACAGCACGTTTCAATTGTTACCTAATGCAATCAGCACCGCAGAAATTTAAGAAATTAAAGGTATTTATTTCGTTGGTTAATCAAAGTAAACCTAGCCTAAGGTCGATTTAATTAAAAACTAATATATTTTACTTACAGACTTGTAAGTGCTGTAGCTTAAAATACAAAAAATTAAGCATTTTAGCACATACATTGGTAATTCAACCAATTAGGTATATACAACGCAACAGTCCTTAGCTGTAAATTTATACGATGTCATAGTATTTGCCACTGCTGCCGAACAGCTTCCGTTCCCCACTGCCACACTGCGAGCGTTTCGTTAGTTTTCTCAGCATACTATACATCATGGCTTATGTTTTGAATAATTTAGAAGGGAGTTTTTTGCATTTTAAAAGCGATTTTGCCAATGTAAAACGTGAAATGCAAAAATGCCTGCACCTTACCCCGACTGCGCCCCAGTCCCGGCATCAGCAGCACGATAGTCACTTACATATTGCAACTGCTGTTGCCCGGTGGTGGAGCGAGTGGGAAGCGTGTGAGGCGGCTGCGAGCGGGCATGAGCTAGTGAAATAGTTGCATAATGATGTCTACGATAAATTTTACAAATCCTCGAGCAACTTTATACTCCTTGTCTTGTCTTGCCTTGTCCCGTCCTGCTGTGCCTTCCCCGTTGTCGTTGTCCATAGTTTTATTTCATTTGGGCAGATACTGAAGCTGAGACCCGAGAGCGACGTGGCTGTGGCAACCTTTAAAATATTTTTGCAATTTATTTACAGAGTACACTGTCATACACACTCACAAGCACACATATAGGATCTGCTCGCACAAGCTTATACACTTAACTGCATTCACATATGCAAAATAAAGTGATTACAAAGATGCCACACACACACAGCCACATAGCCACACAGCTGCACACACGCATATTGGCTCAGTCTCTATCACCTAGCCGGAGATGGAGATGCAGCCCAACTTAAAGAACGGTCCGCTGCAAGGGTTGCAAGAAAGGAAGGAAAAGCAGAATAGAGCTCTAGCATGTTTATGTTTAAATGCACTTGCTTGCACGAATACAAGGAAATTGAATTTACATATACGCATGCATGTTTCATTGTGTTTGTATGCGTGTATGCTCTCGTTTCTGTACATTTGTAAAATATTTAAAACTGGTATCATTAACGTTTTTCCATCTGCTTTTTTCTTTTCGTTTTATAAACCCTCTGCCCATTATAATCAGTCAAATTAGGGTATAATGGTTTTCAGCAAATGTGTGCAATTATACATATGACTTATTGCTAAATGACATAAGTTTGCATTACGGCTGTAAATATTTTTTGGCTGTAAGAGTTGCAAATCTCTTTGAGTGGAAAATGGGATTTCAAGTTTGTTGGGGAAAGTTACATTTTTAAATAGGAAAGAAATAGGGAACAGTTTTTTGTATTTTTTTTTATATGTGGCCACATTCAAAGAAATAAAAATCAAAGACTTTATTATTAACAAGATAAAACTTATGAACTGTGCCACATAGTAACTGTCAGAATTGTTAATTGAAAATCACAAAATAGACACAACAAAAAAATTTGGAACTTGCTGCGCAAAAATTAGCAACATAGTAAATATGCTCACAGTATAACAAAAAGATATATATCTTTTTATTGTATGTATGTGTTTTATGTAGGGTAAAATTGTATTTATTGAACCCGAAGCCGATGGGCAACATATGGCAGCTGTCGCGTAATTTGTGCCAGAGCACAAAAAAAAAAAAAAAACATTCTGCGTGGGCACGCTGCGGAAATGGGTGGGAAATTCTGAAAATAAATAAAGCAAAATGTTTACTAATAGCTAAAACATGATATTGTTTACACGATGCAGTTGCATAGCATGGGAACGCATAAGTTCGGTCCAAATTTACAATGCAAATGGTGTGACTTATTAAAAAATAGCCTGGGGTAAAATATAAAATGGCATAGCAGCAGAACTTGTAGATACAGATACACTCAAAAATTTAGCCTCAAGCTGCATAGAAAAAACAAATATAAGCAAATACATATGTATTTATATTTACATATTACATGTATACATGTACACTCAGCGAAATATCCAGGAACTGTCGAAATCCGGCCAAGGTGCAAGTGCCCTAAACTGATAATAAAATATATATATATGAAAATATACTGAATATAGGATCCTTGTACTTCTATGAAGTACGTTTCAAACTTTTGTGAATGTTTTGTCCTCATTACAATGAATCAATTATATTAGCAGACGCATGATGTTTATGAAAGAAATGTGTTTAAAATATTATGGACGAATTGGTAAAATTTTCTCTAAGTGAACATATATGCTATATATTTATGTATTTATATCGTAAATGGTTTGTGAGTTGCCTGCAGCTTGCATATTTTGCAGCTATCTTTTTTGCTTTTTAATATTTATTCAACTATTTCACTGGACTTTCAGCTAACAGAAAAGTAAAGAGAGAGCGGAGCAAACTAAAACCCAAAAAGCGCGTTCAAGATATGCTCGCGAAATTATTTAAATTGAAATTTGTCTGTCTTGTATTTGTTGGCGCCGGCCAGAGATAAACATTCGCAGCCAAGCAGACAGGGGAATTACTTAGTGGCAGCTCGAAAGAAAAGACCACACTGCATAAGTCAGCAGCAGATAACAGCCCCAGCACCAAGTGCCATGGGGTGATTTGAATAGCAATGCGCATCGTGATGCAAAATATTGGGCACGATATAGCAGGGCAGGGCAGGACCATAGTTTTGTGTTTTTCCTTCTTGGCGTTGCCCTTTACATTGGAACCGTTTTTCTGTTATGGTAGTTATATGGCAACATAATAGTCGTAGGTTATATGTAAGCACTTTATCAACTATATTGCCAGACACTTTGTCAATTCTGTTACAAGTATTTTGTAATACATATGTAATACATATATTCCTTAATATAAATATATTTTTATAGATATACTATATATGTCTGTATATATATATAAAATTAACACTATTTGGAGAATGTTACAGAAGAGAGAGCAAAATTGTATGTAGAAAATCAAATCGAATTTGTTAGATATAATTTGGTATGGTATCATGAAGTAGATTCAAATTTGTGGGTGGTGAGGGCCATCTACAATTCACCTCGATTCAATTGCGGTTATCCTTGAACATAATTATCATTTTGCGGATTTGGGGGCAGACATGATAAAAACAAACAACAATTTTGCTTATTTATGAGCAACAGTTGTTTGAATTAGCACGAGATAAAAAAACAGCTGCTTACTTATTTGAATACTCTTCAATAAAAAGCATTATATATTTTTTGGATCAGTCAAATAATCAATTAAAATATGGGATTTAATGAAAAGTAAATATGGCATGCGCAGAAAAGCATAGTGTTATATATAATAAAGAAATTACTTCCATTAATTTACTCCTAGATTTATATTTAAAAACGTTTACTTTTTAATAAAATTGTTAATTTGACTTGAAACGGAGTTACTGTAAAATTGCTATCTTGCTATCGTCTACTTCTTAGCAATTTCACGGTTTGCTTAATTTATTTTTTAAATATCTATATATTAATGAAATTTCATGAATATTCATTCTAGAAATTTCTCTATAAAGGGAATTAAAGTGTCTTCATAATAAAGAAATAAACAAGAAATATGTATGTATCCTCTATTATGTTCTCATAAACCTGATGCTCTTTACACAAATGTTTTTGCTGGCTTTCTGGCTTTTACCAAACAAATATATGTACAGGCGGACCACCACTTGTCAGAGCAGCATGTTTTTTTGTAGGTCGATATGTGGACGCCCACGTCAACGCCTTCTTTTTGACACATACGAACACAGCAGACCAATATATGTGCATACATATGGGTGTACATATTTACACTCACACATGTAAGCTGGCACTGAGCTCTGGGTCGCTCAATTAATTTTGATTGCATCCTTGGCAGCTGTTTGCTTTAAAAATTCTATGAAAATTCTGTTACGTAGGTGTAGTCATTTTATTATACTCCTTCATAAAATGCAGAGGCTATATTGGTTTTATGCAATGCCCGCCTTGCTGTCAAACCGACTGTCCTCATTAACGAAATTGATTCGCTGCTATTGAAATTAGAGATTTATAAGTGCGTATTTGTACATAGGTCCGAAAAAGTGTTAAGAAATTCTGACGGCCACCAGCAAAAAAAAAATTCAGACACGCCAACTTCAATCCCATACGAATAACAAAAATAAATTTTCTGAAAATGAAAGCTGGAAGCTCACTGCCTTGAGGTTTTACATTGTGAACGAGTATTGCGCTGTCGATTACACCCGACAGAAACGTACTTTCTTAGTTTTTCTAACAGTTTTGTGTTTTCATTGAAGTTTTTAAGGCAGAATCAAAAGAATTATACTGAATATATCACATTTATCGTAACATTTTAATTTGTTTGTTTAGAGGTATGCAAAATAGTCAATATCAGGAATATTTTTGCAAAAATTAAAAACATAACAGTCTTATATATAATGTGTGTACCCTTTCTTAGTTCAATAGATCTTCACGACTCAAAGCGGTGTATTAAAGCCACATCAAATTAAAATTTGCTTTAATTGTTTTGTTAATTGTTTTTGTGGATATGTATCCGCTAAAAGTTGTATTATATTCCATAAAATATTAATTATTTTCCTTGCCTTCCATCCTTTATGCTGACCCGCTAGAAAATGAACAAACAAAGAGGTGGATACCCACCCACAATAAACGTCAGATGTGTGAAAATGTATGAGCCAGGTGTGAAGCGAACGCGCCTACATATGCTTTGTTTATATTTATTTGTGGAAGTATCTTAAAATTCGTTCAATGGCATCACACTTCAACTTGAACTTGATCAAAATGTTTTGCTAGATAATTTAATTAGTTTCAAATAAACAAATGGAATGACAAACTTTCCAACACGTTGTGCCTTCTTGTTGTTTGTGGCGGGGCGCCAATATTGAAATATTATTGCTTTTAGTGAAATTGTTTGCATTTTTGAATGCTAAAAAACTTTTAATTGAAATTACAATTACATTTTGCGTGACCTTCATGTGGCGCGTCAATTTGGTTGAAATGAAGCGTGAACAGAAAAGAAATTTGCCATAAGCTAAAAACAAATTAGCGAATTTTTTGGCAGACGCCATTGAAAAATTAAATAAAAAATTCAAAGTCAACGTCGTTTCTGAAATTAGCTGCAAGTGTAGAAGATGCGCGAAAATGAATCAAAAATGTGCAATTAGTTATAAGCTAAACAAATATTATACACCTGAACTTGACATCTAAAAGCGCCTACTCACAAATAGTTTATGTGTATTCTGTATATATTTTATGTATATAAATTTCCAATCGCAAACTAATGAGCACTCAGTACATAACAATATTGCTGGCAAATTGGTTTAAGTGTATGCGGTCGGAAAGCGAAAGGAAAATAGTTTTCATTTTCTGGCACTAGAATGGGGCACACTTCTGCGTAAGATTCAATTTAATTATATATTTTTGTAATAGTTTGAAATATCTCTTTGTTGTTATTATTGTTGCCGTTATGACGTCATGAAGAGCTTCCGCTGCTCATATCTAAATTTGTTTGTCGGCAGCCTCCTACATTGGCTTTATTTCTGGCGATTTTGGCATTCAAAAAATCAGTCGAGTCTGCGTCCAATGGCCAATGCTGCGTTGGCGTTAGCGTCGCTGTCGACGCCGATGCCGATGCCGATGCCGACTCTGGCAGTGGCATTAGGCTAACCTAAAACATTTTCAGCATTTTCGTAAATTATCTATGGGCTCTTAGGATAAATGGAAAACTGTTTCAGCAACTTGCGTCAGTCGAAAATTATATTTTGCTCGCCAAAGTCGCGCACAGCTCATCAGATTTGTTTCCATTTTTCATTCTAAACGTACAATGGCTGTAAGTGAAAAAAAACTGACTAAATTAAAAAAACGTTATAAAAAGTTTAAAATTAAATATAAAACTAATCAACATAAAGATATATTTTAAAATTTTGTGAATTTAAAATGTTGGTGCTGACTTGCAAATCTGATATTTGGTATTATTACATCTGAATAGCTTGAATAGTTCTTGACTTAGCCTAAGGCTATATCCTAATTCAGTGGTTTATAAACTTATAAAATTTGTGGATAAGTTTGTTTCACATTTATCAAACATATTTGTATGAGTGTATTTTATTTTCAATACATATTGTATGATTATACTTGGTTTATATTTTTGACCTATTGAAAGCCATATTTTCAACCTCCGTTGGAAATATACGTTAATTATAGAAAAATCTTTATGCTCTAGAGAGAGAATCTTACTACTCTGATCTCGTCAATCTAAACGCAATGAATAAATTAACTGAATTTAATTAAGACTGGCAAATAACAAGCAATCTTTTAATTAATCTAATTATAAAACGTTTTACAGACTGTTGATTCTTTATAGGATCAGTTTACTGTACAAGCACTATGAAGCTGCCATAGAAAAATGCTGTCTAAAAGATTTTAACTTAATGCATTTATGAAATAAATTTACAACAAATGAAAAGATTGCGAGAATAATAAAACTTTGAATTGTGCAAATACTATTAAAGTCACGAACTGATGAAAATCTACAAATAATTCTGAAATTCTCTGTACACTCAACACTAAATGCGATACAATCGTGCAATTGGGTAGTGTTCAATGATGCTAGATCTAGACCTAGAGCCCCAGGTTCCAAAAGTCCTCAGTATAATTTTACTTCTAAAAGTCTGAATCTTATAAAAACTAACTGCATACGACTTTTCCTCATATTATAATTAACTGAGCTTCTGATCTTATTTTTAAGGACCTAGTAAACTTGTTTGCACTTTATATATGCGCAAACAAATTTGGTCTTATATCATACTAAATTATTTTTGTATATATATATATATATATATATATATATATATATATATAAATATATATAGTTTTTGTTTTGGCAGAATCACGTATAATAAAACCACAATTTTGTGCACAATCACATAATATAATAATGACACATATGTCAATTACAACGCTATATTACACATGATGCAATTTGCTGTTCGATTCGAATGAGCAATTAAAAAACAAAACATATATTTGCAAAGTACGAAATGTTTGGCGATTTCATTAAAATTGTATTCTTTATTGATTAAATATTTAAATAGGCAACAATAAATACAGAGGCAATATTCTGTATGGCAGAGATACTGTATGTATATACCGTTATAATATAAATATACAAATATATCCATTTTACGCCTCGCGCACAATTCTGGCACATTTCAAGCACTTTTTACACCCACCATGGGCAGCTGGTGTGCCCATAATTCATTCTCGCATATCATATTTGCGCTTCTTTGCTTTTTCTGTAAATTAAAATAAAAAATCACTTTGTTGACATTTTCGCCATGGGCTGGTGCCTTAAATCCCCCCCAAGGTCTGTTACACCTACCACTCACATGTCATAAATTATGTGCTGTCAGTCATGGATCGATGAGAATGGGTCCACAGTCCCGAATATCATTCACCTCTGCTGCAGTTAAGAATGGTACACATACATTTTAGTTTCTCCATTTTATTTGTCACTGCTGCATGCAAAGTTATGGACTTTTTTGCGCTGTAAATTCAATTCATATAATATTAATTCCATGATTGTAATCCTTTTTTGTGTCCGCCGTCAGTTTGTCCGTACAAATATGAATATCTGAAAATGGTAAGAATTCTATTGATCCCTCAATAAATGAAGTTTCTTAGTTGCAAGGGTAGCTTGAGTAATTAACTATTGTAATTTCTGTTAAGTTACTTTTTTATTAATGAAATAAGAATTGTTTTCAAGTTATTCGCACCAGTACGTACATTAAGAAACTACTCCCTTAAAACTTAAAACTTAATATTTATTTAAATGTCATTTTTAATAATTAATTACAAAACAATCTTTTCATCACCTCTACTGTTGCCATATTAATTTGTTGCAGAAGAAATTGCAGTTTTAATTAAAGTGTGTACTTATTGTTACAATGACATCAATATTATAAACTTGGACTATTAAATATTTTTTTTTTTGGCTAGCAACTTTTGTGTATAGCTTGCAAACAAACTGTTGCACAGTGAGGACGACCCTGGGAAATTATTGACCGGCGTCTGCCATTTTCTTGGCAACAATACAAAAACTATAAAAGCGAACACCAAAACACAAAATGTAATGAAAATTAGCCTGTAAACTCTAAATAATAGATTTTATAACTAAAACCATCGCACCATCCGTCATTTCGTTTGACTCCCGGATTTCTTAGGTGTACCCTCTCAACCAAGTTAAAATCTTCACTCTAAAATTTAATTTGCATTTGCTTCTTATTTTGGGAACTGTACGGGCTCTTAATCACAAACTTTTTAAATTTCATGATATATATTAAAGTCGATCTAGTGTACGCTTCTACATTTAACCAAACCTAAGACATAACAGTAAGAACAAGAAGAAAATTATCATTTTCCGGTCGCCCGCCGCTCAATGGTCGCTTTAGTCGTGTGGGCGCCGCATGCACATTTTTATTTCATTTGCTGGTTAATGTTGGGCGGCGGCCGCCAATTGGCAGTGGTCCAAATGACAAATTGAAATAATAACAGCAACAACAACAATAACAAAGTCAACAGCAACAGCAACAAAACACACAAACGTCAACACTTTTTGGCGCTTAACAAAAAAAAAAAACGCAAAAATGAACGTTTATCTTTATGTTCAAATGAAAATTTTTATTTATGCGCGCGGCCGAAAAAAGGCAAACAGCTGAAAAAACTGAAAACTGTAAAGTGAAAACGGGTCGCCGCCAGCACAAATTGAGGGTTATTTGAAGGTCATGGTTGTCCATGTAGTCGACATTTTGGCGCTGGCAGGGAGGCTACCGCACAGGGCGCGTGAAGTGCACAAAAAGTATTGCGGAATCATATTTGAATACAATCGCAATTGCCAGGGAATATGATCTGATGAAATTTTAATTTGTTGAAGCTTTAAAAAATATAAATCCTAGAAACTTAACTAAAGCTTATTTACTTTGTTGTTGACGCTTTAAAAAGTATATATCGTGGAAACTTTACTAAAGATTATTCACTTTCATACAGTATGTCCAGAGATATTAAAAAATTATTCTTTGCAGAAGTGGTATTTTTTTGAATTATTATAGTAATTAGTATATTTTGAATTATTATAATATTATAAAAAAAAAAAAACTATTATCTTAAGATTACGTGTTCTTAATAGAAACGAAAGCGATTGGCTTGTAACTACAAAGCATACACAACTATAATATTAATAACACATTAACCGTCAACATATCAACGACCAAGCTTATCACGTATTGGCAACTTTTTTCGAGTTGTCAACCATAAAGATTGTCTCCGGCAACAGTTTTTAAAAAATAATATTAATACAAGCAATGAACGAAAACCAAATATCAGCCGGATAACCAGATATAGCAATTAATAACATGAGATCCTATCGCAGGATGAGAACAGTTGTATCAGCAGTAAGGGCAAGAACTGTGTTTTTTATTTGTATATTCAATTAAAAATTAAAGGCAAAAAGAGCAAACTGCATTCACAGTAAGGGTGGGCATTGGCATTCGATTCGTGAAATTAAAATTGAATCCATTGCGAATGCAAATTGATGTGCAATTCATTAAAATGCCTACGCTTCATTGGCTGCCATTGAAGCATGGTTTGGTTCAAGTTAATATGTCGACCAAACAAGGCCGTAAATAAATAAATAAATATATAAGTAAAAATAATAATAAAGAGGTATTTTTAAACAATATTCGACCATGAAGTATGGAAGTGCCGTCGGCAACTCCATTAATATTCAGAATATACATTGAAATGCAAGGATGGTGCACAAAAGAAATATAAATTAAATATCAAATTATAATTATTTCTGTTAAAATGTGCAAACGGTATTTGCAAACATATATAGTGTTTATGCCACGATCCCATGAACAATCACTTTTAATAATATTTAATGGGCCTATTTTCAAATTTTGACATTTCGCGGGCAGTTTGGTTTTGATAGCGCAATTTCCAAAATTTATTCTATTTGCACACTTGGCCACAAATCCAATGACAGCTTAAAATATATGTACAAACAAAAGCCACAGCGCCGAATATAAAGCACAATAAATTCGCATAAATATGCAAAATATTAATGATTGCTCTTCCCATGCGATATCAATTAAATTATTGCACATTGTTCAATGATTCAATTGTTGCGTATACGCGATATTCCACAATCCAAACATAAATATTGCAAGAACCGCACTGGTTTTAATTAGCGAAACTAGTTGAGTTAATTCAATTTCCTTTCGGCTATAAATTGCTAGACAATTAACAAAATATTCCGCCCATTAAATGTGCTCAAACAAAAGAAGTGGTTTTAAATAATGTATATTGTACTATTGTAGTCAAAGTACAATTTAATAATTTATTTTTCAATGCCTCATATATTATTTATCTCTATTTCTGATAATAGTTATACCTCGAAAGTTAAATTTAATTGATATTACCAACTAGTATTATAATACTATATTGTCGATACTTAAATACACTAACCACAGTCCAAGTTGTATTACTGTAATAAACCTTTTTGACAAAGACAAAATCACCGGACGCGGTCATATATTTTAAATTTCCAACTATTCAGGTTTTTATAGTGGCGCAAAACCATTTTCCATTTGTGATCAGTTTTAGTTTATTTTGTTTCCATAATTTTTTTTTTAAATTAAACAACAAAATTCAAATCGTAAGCTTTTTTCCATTATTGTAAGCAATAAACTTTAAATAATTGTTATATAATTTATATTTAATGTTAAATATTTTACCTAAAAATTGTTATTCGATTTTGTTTAATGTCTTCTTGAATAATAATATCATTTCTTTATGTTAGTAAACAACAGTTACATTTAGTAAACATTTAAGTTGTTGCTGGTAAAAATTAAATACCAATATTACCGAATTTTTTTTTTGATTCCTTGATAAACAACAACTGCTACAACTACTTTACAATAAATATTTATCAAAACATCTCAACATCAGACAAATATTCGTAGCAACCACTTTTTAGGTAAATTAAGCTAAATATATTTCCCGATCTGGGTGGACCGGGGCTCGAAATACTCTAATACCCAAATTGACCCAAAATCAGGAGCACCACTGCCAGTCGAGCTCAAAGTAAATTTCAATTAAACAGTTAGTGGCTTTCACTGTCAGCACAAACTGTCACATAAACTACGGCGCCTGTCGAGGCCACTGACGGTTCCGGTGACCGCGGCTTCAGTTGAGCTTTTCACGTGCCGGGCCATTTAAATCGAAATTAATTAATTGGAAAATGAATGTACTTTAATTCATTTTCATTTTTTTTTTTTTTTTTGCATTTGTTTTTTGTTTCACTTTATTGTCGTGTAGGGCATATGCCAGACATTTGAAGTGGGTGCCGAGCTTAAACGCAATTTGCCCGAGGGTTTATGCCTCTGTCGGGGCCTAAGGTCCGGCCGGTCGGACCCTGCCTAGTCGCAATTAGGTCTGACCTCAGCCAAGTGAATAAAAATACAAATGAAGTCTCCATGCCGTTGACTTTCGGCCGGACGCGGGCAATCTATGAGATTTCTTTGTTTATTTTTAGACAAACGCGTCCAGCTTGTTGTAGGTTTGGGCGCTTACCGAATTATTTACAATTACAGCAAATTGATTTGTTTGGCACTTAGTTTATGGTATCGGTTTTCTCTGTTGCAGCCTCGCAACAAGGAACAGGAACAGGAGGTGCTTAACTGGGTCTTCGCCGTGATCGGCGAGAAGGTGCCCAGCGGCCAGTACGAAGATATCCTCAAGGACGGCATCTGGCTGTGCAAGCTGGCCAACAAGCTGGCCCCCGGCTCCGTTAAGAAGATCCAGGAGCGTGGCACCAACTTCCAGCTGATGGAGAACATCCAGCGTTTCCAGGCGGCCGTCAAGAAGTACGGCGTGCCCGAGGAAGAGATATTCCAAACTGCCGATCTCTTCGAACGCCGTAATATTCCACAAGTCACCCTTTCGCTGTATGCGCTGGGTCGCATCGTAAGTCTCTGCTTTTAGTTACTGTCTATTGCACACTTAATGTCTCTCCAATAGACACAAAAGCATCCCGAGTTCACCGGCCCCACTCTTGGCCCCAAGATGGCCGACAAGAACGAGCGCACCTTCACCGAGGAGCAGCTGCGCGCTCACGAGGGTGAGCTGAACCTGCAGATGGGCTTCAATAAGGGCGCCTCCCAGGCGGGCCATGGTGGCTTCAGCAACACGCGCCACATGTAAAGCGACAATCAACACGCTCAGGTACACACGCACACACAAACACTTACCCATACCCACGCAGATACACCAAAAACAAATTAGTTAAAACAAAGTTGATTTGTATATTTATATTTTTTGGCGGTTTTTATGATTTAAGCACTGCAAAGCGCAGCGCAGGCCATTCTAAATGTAATTTATATATTATGAAATAAATTAATTAATTACTTTTAATATAAACATCAAGTTGTTTCTTTCACGCAATGCGTTTTTTGCCCTTCGCATCGGATTATCATTATTTTGCTGTTAATTAGAAAAAAACACGACAAAGCCGCAGACGCAGCTGCCACGCGGATTAAGTAATTTTTGCACAACCCGCAATACTCTAACAAATAGAGTTGTACGTTACCACACACACGCACACACGCACACACGCACACACACACACACGGCGAAGTACACCTTTATTTCTTTGTCTTTACTTCGGCTGCTCGCTGCCCGTCCGAGATTACACAAATTACAATTTCAACGCCTGCACTGACAGCGATAAGCATAAGAAATGTCAAGGCCATTTCTCTCTTTGGGTGTGTGTGTGTGTGTGTATGTGTGGGTATATGAGTGTTTGTGTGTGCAGATACACAATGCGGACCCCATAAGACAAACTGATTGTATACACTGCAAGAAACTTGAGAATGATTTAAGCATCATTAAAATAATCTCTGAAAATTCTAAGTGATCGTATCTTTATGGCAATTAAACAAAGAAAATAAACCCATAGTAGAGAAGTATAGAGTAGTTTTAGCTCTATAAAATGATGTAGATGTCTCAGTTTGTGTCAAATTTTACAAGAATCTTTTCAAAGGTATTTATTTATTTTTTTTTTTTTTTGAGATCTCGGTTTGAATTAACTCTTAAAAAGTGGTATATATTAAGATGTTTCGCTTTTTTGAACAGTGTAGACTACACGTTTATCTACAGTCTGGCTGGCTATCTTTTGAAAGGGCTGCACCATCCGGGAAAACCGCAAGCTACAAGCTCAATAAAGGTGACAAAACAAATATTCCAAGCTAAATGCGAATGTTGTCAGACGGATAAATGGAAATGGCAAATACCACCTTATGTCGAGTTGGGCCCTCGCAGGAACAACTCTGTGCGTCCCATTGCGTGTGGGTCCAGTTCAATGATCCACCAAGTCAGAAGAGGGAGAGAGAGCGAGAGCGATAGATGGCCAGAGCTATGACGAAACCACGGCCCAGTCAGTTGTGTGTGCGTGTGAAGATTGTGTTTAATTTCCACTCGTCGAGGGTAAAAACAAGCGAGCGATGCGTTTGCATTAAATGAAATGGTCACTTTGACAGCCACTGACAGGTACTTTGTGTGTGCCCTCTTCGTCTACGCCAGCAAACAAACATTTAATTTTATTTATGGTGACAATTGTTGTAACAAATACGCACGAAATGCATGCACACAGACATACACACACATACGTTGAGTGTGGTATACGCACACACACGCACATGGAGAGAAATGCTGATTACGAATAGTTTTCCGCACATTCCCCCCACAGAAGCATGCTCTAATAATATAATTTATTGGCAGACAAAGTTGACAATGACAATTGTGGACTTTCTCCATTCGTGGGTGCTTCGGCTTCACCCTGCTGGACCAGTGGGTGTGGCATGTACTAGCGGGGTCGCTGCTGTTCCATTGCATTTATTTTATTTATATATATTTATATTTATTGTGTTCACAGTGATTATTTATTGTTAATGGTATTTATCGCAATGGAATTCCATTCAAGTTCTTTGTTTTTCATCTTCTTTTTTTGTCTGCATAAATATGTACCAAAGGCTTTGTAATTATTTATTTCATTCAATTGAATTCATTCTTTTACATTGTTCACTAATTTGTGTAATTACCCGACTAAAGAAATGTGTAAATAAATCATTGCTATATATGTTTTATTTGTTTAGAAATTTATTGTTCGAGTCGAGTGTTTTTTCGATTCTTCATATTCACTTGTTGACTTTTAAGAGATTTATTTGGCTTGTCTACAGCAATTTAATAGTTTATTGTTTTTGTCCATATATCAAATAGAGTCGAGGAGCAAATATTGTCTGGCATAAATACAGAAAGGTATTATAAAATAGGTTTGGAACAGTCAAACATTTAGCATAGTTATAAACAAAGCGTACGGTTCATTCACTATGCGTAAAGTCATTCTTTTAACTTATATAAATAAAATATTTATAGAACGAAAATTGTCTGGAGAATTCTTGACAAGAATATCACTGTATCCATCTACAGAGAACAGCATGGTTTGTTGTATTTGCTTTTAGTATTGAAATTTTGCTTTAAATTAATTTAGGCAATTCCTCCTCCTCTAAACATGGTATATTTGTTTGTATTTAGGCTTATCTTTGTAGTTTTACTTTCACTTCCTTTGGCAGTGCTTTTAACATACCGTCTGTCCGCCTCGTTGCTTCTAGCAAAATGGTTGAGCTTTATTTGTTGGCCATAATTTCCAACAAATTCCCCAAGAAAGCAACAGAAGCAAAATAAAAAGGCAACAAACAGAAAAATCGAGCAAACTGAGCACGAGAGGAGTGTGTGTTGGGGGTTTTATCAGGCCAATGTAAATGGCAGCAACAAATACAACGGCAAATACAGCTGTTTCCTTTATTATTATTTGGCTTAAACATGCAAGGGTATTTATTTTGTTGCCGGCCACATTGCTGTTGTTTTTGGTGATGCGGTTTATAGCAGAACGCAGAGCGCAGAGCGCAGAACTTGCACAACATATTTTTCTGCCTAATTGCTGAAACTTTGTAACAATTTATAGCTGCAATGCAGTGGTTGAAGTTAGACTACAGACGATTCCGATACCCATCCGCAGCCCGAACTCGGGCCACACCTTGACTTCAAAGTAAATGAAACGGTTCATATCGGGCAAAAAGTTGGCAGACGACGTTACTCGAGCTCAAGCATCTGAGGTGTGCATAGTTCTTAAGCGGATTGTGCACCCCTGTCACTCGACGTCCGTGGTATTTGTGATCTGCACAAAGCACGACACGAAACCGAATTTTGGCCGGGACCTGGGACCGTGCTTGAGCACTTCCAACATATTTCATGCTCAAGTGCACCACGACTACGGACTGTAAACAAAGCAACGTGGCAAATGGCACTAAACCAAGCGCATTAAACGCTCGTTCTCTCCCTCTCCCTCTCTCTCTCTCTCTCTCTCTCTCTCTCTCGCTCTCGTTCCCCATCTGTTACTCCACTACTCCGCAACCCGGGCAATAATTGCCAGCCAACTGCTTGCTGCAATCATAAACCAAGTTGAAGCCCCGAGCCAAAACCACAACCAAAAACCGGAACCAACGTCGAAGTCGAACTTGTACTCGTTCTTGTTGTTGTTGCTGGTGTTGCTTTTGGCCTAACACCAAGTACGGCAAATGCCAGTTGAAAGCCGTAGCAATAAACCCAAAACTGGGCAACAGAAACAATCCGTGTAACAAGTGACCTCGCCTTTTTTGACCGACTATGAGATGCCCCTCAAATTGCAAGTGCAGTGAGTACGAGTACGAGTTTTGCGAGCAGTCATGTTCAAAAATTTAAAATATTTTTTCACTGCAGAAATCATAACAACAGGCGTTTAAACATAACCGAAAATTCAGATGGTAGTTATAAAACAATTAAAGAATGTTATTTTCATTGGTAACAAGTATGATTGCACTATTTACAGTTGCACTTCCACTCAGCTCCGAAGGGCCGAAATAATCGCACCTAGACTTAACCACACAAACAAGCCATTGAAAGTAGTTTTTTTTACTATTCGAGGAAAATATATACTTTAAGGGGACGGATATTTTATTGTCTCTTTTATGGTCAACTGTGGAACGCTGGAATGCAGACTTAAAATTAATGAAATACTAGCTTTTTCAAGACGAATACTTAACTTCGTTGAAATATCCGAAACTTTCTGTTAACACTTCGAACTTCGAAATCGTTAATCTTGTAAGAGGTTCGTATATCCCATTCGAATTTTGAAAGTGCGAGGTGTATTAGATTGTGAATTAGCTCCGGATGCAGCCCTTCGATTGCCTCGTTTTAAAATACCAATACACACACTCACAAGCACACATAGAGTGCTGCATGTAGCTGCTTTTTGGCCAGGACATTCATTAAAATGCGTGCAATTCATCTGTGAGCAACGTCCAGCTTACGAAATTGATTTGTGCTTGCATAAACTGCGTGAATTTGCACTACAAATTGACTTGTTACCCGCACACAAACACACCTGTGTGCATGATTATAATCTCCTGTGGCATTTGCCAGGTTCCTGTCTGAACGCCGCTGGCTCTGCCAATCGTCTTTCCTAGCAGTGGGGCTTTCCAGAATTGGGGTTTGCACATTTGGCGTTTGTCTAATGCCAATAAATCATAAAAGACTTTTTCCTGAGCATATTAATAATCCACAGACAGCTTATGGCTTGATTTATGCGTTGGTTTTTTTCAATAACCTAAACTTCAGCGTTTTGGCTTTAAGGTAAGACTGGTGGGGTTTTTATTAAGCCACTTTTGTCAATTTTGTGGTCGTGTATCTTCTTTTCTTATGTTTCGATTCATTAATATGGATTTGCAGTATAATTGAAGGGCTCACATAATGAAACTGGAAAGAACAGATCTAATGCAGATGTCTCAATTCGCTTGTTGACATTATATAATTAAATTGTTACTATGACACCTGTGTCATATGGTTATGTGAAGATTATTTGTTTAGGCCTTGTTGTAGTTCCCTTATAAAAAACTTCTAAATTATACATTTTTTACTCAATTGCTTCACAAGGGATGTGTATCTTTGTAGATGTCAGGAAGCCGGCCAAAAAAGGTGGATTTAAAAAACTAAAGTATTCTTCAGTATTCTTCAGTTAGCTGGTTACTTTTGCCAAGTATATAAACATAGGTAGAAATATTTTTTCAACTGGGCCTTACAGAACGTTGCGTATACGCAATATGCATTTTGCAACGCTTGCATAAAATGCTATCGATTTAATAATACAATAATATTGATTTGACGAAACTTTCTTATATTATATGCATATACCATATATAATGTTTTACCCACAACTACTTGTTTGTGTTAATGTTTATTTTTAATCCTCCAATTACCCTTTTTTTTTGTATTTTTTCTGTTGATGCAGGGCATTTTCCTCGTCAACCAGTCTCAATGATAGCATTCTTTAATGAATTTCGTTTTCTTCTTGTTATTGTCTTACTCACATGCGGTTTCTGAAACAATTTTAATTAATTCCATTTGGTGCAGTGGCTCGCAATGTTATTGGTATTGTCCGTAATTACAATTGACTACGCACTCTCGAGGTTTCAGTGGAGTTCGGTGGTCGTTAATTGCATTCAGTGGTTCAGTTATTTGTGCATATGCTTAACGGGTAGCCAGTGCATCAAGTGTCAGTCGAACAAGCAATACTTAAAGAACCTTTAAGGTATTTTCGACTCCTATCAAGCTATCCCAATGGCGTATTTTAAGAAGATCTTAAATTAAAGACGGTAATTACAATGAATGAAAGCATTCGCATTTCTTATTGGCATTCGCTCAGAATAACAAAATCTACTGTGTGATTATCGATGCGATTAGCATTGGTCATTTGTTAAAGCGCCCAGAAGGACTTCTTCTCATCTTTAGCGTAAATAGAGAAATCAATGCCACAATCCGATTAAATTCAAAGTCGAATAGCAATAGTTGCGTCATGTGCAATAATCCCTCTTCCTCCTGGCTGCATCAGTTTAATGCAACTTGAAGCAACGTTGACATTTATTGCAGTCAATAAATTTGCAATTAGCGCACTGCGTTTCCTACCACTCTTCATGGGATTGCTGGTTGTGGGCGTGGCCACGCCTTTATGCGCCCCTATATTTTAATTGTAATTGCGCTGGGGAAAAGCGTTTCCATTGAATGTCAATGCACAAACGGGGCACGCAGGTTGTCAACAGCTTCCCAAGAGCCAAGGTGCAGCTGTGTGGGTGTGTATGAGTGAGAGTGGATGTGTGTGTGTTTGGGGTGGGGGGTATGCATTTCAAATATATGTGCAGTGCTTTAGCTAATGAATAGTTAAGTATCACTTGCATTTAGCGCTGATGGAATTTTCATGCCAAGAGTTGTGATAGACACGACGACAGACGGGGGTGAGGACGCCTGAGAGCAGATTGGGCAAATTGAAAATGGGCTTTTCCACACTGCTACTGCCAGTAGATTACTTTTGTATGCATTTGTATTATTTATCGTGTGGGTGGAATTAGTATAACTAAGTTGATAATACCCACCATTTATTTTTTCAGAAACTCGTTTTTGAATATTCACATAAACTATTTTTGCTTTCCACTTTTTGTACGTACTAACAAGGATATTCACTCCAAATGCATAAAATAACAAATTGCAGTTGGTAAAAATAAATAAAAATACCCAAAAAGTTGTAAGTTTATTATTAATAAGTTGTTTTTGAAATGTAAGCCATTTTAATTGAAAAGAATTCTTAACTTAAGAAATATGAAAAATTAAATAACAAACACTATAGAGCAAAAGTTTTTTTTTATATAAAATGTAAGTTTATATGATTCCTTTAATATATGTTTAAAAGCTAATTTTGATAAAATTGACAAGGGACATATTTGGTGTAATAAATTAACTCAAATCAAATTCTATTTAAAACAATCGTTATAAAGTGTTTGTACGGAACCTATTGATGTTCTGCATTTGAATCTGAAATAACACACGATTATTTGCCATTTTCTCTTCTTTTCGAAATTATTTTTGGGCTCTAGCTTGGCCGCACCAAATCACTCAAATCCGCCTTGAAGTATGCAAAGCTTGTTGATATTGAACTAACTGAATGCACCGCGTAGGGACAAACCTATTCAGCTGGAAAACTATTTGAAAATGCGAAACGCATAAGGAACAGTGCGATAATGATTCCATTAAAGATATTTGCAAGGCTAAGTTGCTGAGGTCTCTGAACCACGGCAATCTGTGTGAAATATGCGGCTGTATGTCTTTGTGTGTGTGGCCATTGCAACCCAGAGGTCAACACTTTTCCAGGTGCAAACGCGCAAAATCAGCAAAAAGTATTCGCAAAGAGCAAATGAAATGAGTTCGCGCAAATCCAAACGAATTGAAGGTGCGGCAGTGTCGAGGAGGAGATTGCGCCAAAGGGGTGCTGTGACTGCGTTTGCGGAAGTTTCGTACATTATGCGGTCTTTAGTCGAACATTTTGCCCGCTTGAATCATAGCTGCGATAGCGTCATGCATTTCATGGTGATTATGATGCGGATGATGTAGCTGAGGTAGAAGCTTGTCTCTGGCCACCGCTCCTTGTTCATAGGACGTGCGTATTAATTCCGTGCAGCACATTGATGACTTGACAGCTTGATGGCTGGCAATAATGCTGACGATGTGGTCGGAATGCTGACGAAAAACAAACGGGCCAGTGAATGGGCTGTCAATGCAGCGTCTTTTGGAATTTAATGCGATAGGTAATAAACAAATATGGAGCTTTCGAAAATGTAAAATCTCCTTAAAGTTGCGATAATTCAAATAAAAAACATAAATATTTGGGTCCCTTAAAAGATGCAGACACAATCAAACGCTGATCATCATTATGAGTACAGATTCAGCAATTGTCTCGAAATTAAATTTTGTGCCTATCACTCATCTTCTGATGTTGGACCATTTCTTGCATTATTTTTAGTGTAAATATGTCTTTCTAGAATGAGACGACATATTTGCAATTTTATTAAATAGACACATGAATATTTAAGTAAAAGTTCACTATAATTAAAGCAAGCTCGTGTGTTCACATTCCACACTGCCAAAAGAGAAATAAAATATTTTGAAAAAGATTTCGCAACTATGGAACTCTAATGTATATCGCCCACATTCCATTCAAATGCCACTTAAAGTTATAATTCTAGCTTTCAACAATGTCAGTTCTGTCTTTCTCAGTTTCTTTGGCTTTCTTATCATAAGACCGCACACATAAAGACGTTGGGAAGTTTAACGGGCGCCTTAAACGAATAGTCGGTGCCTCGAGACAGCGAGCCAAATACAACAAACAGAGGGCCGACTCGCCATGCAGACATCTACGAAAATGACAGCTGTCAAAATCGCTCAATGCAAGTCGTTTGGCATGCCAAAAATGTTCTACCTCTGCGTATGTGCGTCTGTCAGGTTTTGGCATCTAGCTAACTGCATGTGTAAGTGGCCGTTTCCATGTGCGAGGGTTGCCAGACAAGTTATCGAAATCACAAAATCACGAATTCACAAAAATTTACGCAAAATAAATCAAATAAAAAAAAAACAAGTACTAGAAAAAGTGATCTAGTCGGATGTGCCCAATGTGCATATAGTTTAAAAGAACTTACAAAATCCAACATCTGGTCTATAGTATCTAGCTCTTGTAGAGAGATCTTGACTGGGGTCGATGCGACAGAGAGATAGTCAGCAAAATTGAACATTATTAGTACATAGATGTACTGTATAACATTTATACTGATGATTGTCAAAGTTTAAAGTTCTATTTAGAAAAAATGTTTCACTGTATTTCATACTCTACGTTAATTATTTCGATTACCATAAATTGTCAGATAAATATAAAAAACGCAATCAAATGGTTTATAATCAAGGCTTCGCCTCTTAGCTAAACCATGAAGCAGTAAGAAACCCTCGCAGAAGTTCAAGCTTTTGACTTATGCGTGGATTGTCTCTAGTTTCATATTCACATTCAGCCAATTTCCATTTGACGGCGTAACGAGTTTTGTTGAAAACATTTGAAAGCGCAACTCATGGGAATGACGTTGATTTTTGATTGTTGTGGGGAATGAAGCTGAGACCGTAAAAGTTAGAGGCAGATAAAAGGCACATTTTATTGGTAACAGCGACACTATTACTTATGTTCTTAAATCTAAGTTACTCTTGTTTAAAAAGGTGTGAACATCATTGGCAAGAACAACACCAATGTGATCAATAGACGAAATCTGACAATCAGCTGCACACAACACCAATTGCAATCACTTAAAATATGCAAAATATTTTGAAATTGCATTCCCACACGAAAACAACGAGACCTGGCCGAATAAGAATAGCGACACACACATACACACGACCACACCCTCTCACAGATTAAAAGTCCCACACAAATAGTGCACGTATTTGGTGGATGTCCGGTCTGCATGTCCAGCTAGCGTGCCAATGTCCCAGCAGTCGGTTGCGGACGGGATTGGAAGTCCATGTAGAGATGCTGGGATGTCAAGATGCAGTCGTGGAATGTCGGCAACCACGAGTTTAAGCAGCGAAGTACAAGCAATGTCACCAAAGTTTTCCTGGAATGGGATTAGATTTTAAAATGAATTTAAGGCCATGCATACAAATTTATATAAAATTAGTGAAGACAAGTTATCTTAGTTGAAGATTTATTATTCTCCCAGGAATATCGTTTAAAGACTTATGTAAACTTTATTGATATTAAGAGTAATACTAAGGAGTATGTTATGTCGATATTCAGCAGATACTAATATTAATAATAAATTATTGATAATAAGGAATACATTAAGTGCCCTGTTGCAAAAAGGCTTTTTATTTTTAGTTCCCTTTTTATTTTTTCGCTCACATTGGCTTTGGCTTTTAATTGGTTTTTTCAGTGTACAGCTGCATGCTTATGACAGGTAACTAGGGGCACATTGGCATCTGCTGCAGCCCAGCCTGCACGCCATTTTCCTATGCAAATCGACAAATATTTAAATAATCCTTAGAACGCATTTTGCCACGGCGCTAAAACAAAATGCAAATTGAACGGATGCCATTGCTGGGGCTGCTTTTAAAATGCTCCGCATGACCTGCGCGTAGTCTTCAAGATTGCGGCATGGGGCATGCTGGGTGCAGCGAATATTGCAGGGCTGGGTGGCACTTTAAGCGCGAAACAAATTACGCTGCAAATAGGCAACATTTATATAAATTTAAATGCAAGGAGATGAGAGGCAAGAAAAATTGGCAGCAAATATTTCAGGCTAGCATTTTCATTTTTCCCACGTGTCACTTTCAATAGCACACGCGTGGCCAGGGGCGGGGCGGGGTGGGCAGCGGGATGCTCCTAGGCAACGGCACATTTATCTTAATTTAGAATCCCTTGCAATCGACCAGCCAACCGGTTGACGATCCTTATAAGCAAAGCTACTAATGGCGCTTTGCACACTTGCCAGACTCCTGCGGCTGTATAAATGAATCTGAATCCTTCACGTGGCCTTGGCACGCCTCTGCTGCGACGCCTGCTGCTGAGGTAATGGCTTTTTCGACAGTCAGGAAGTCAGACACACGGACAGTCGGCCCGCCAGGCAACTGGAGTGTGTTTACCTGAAATTTGTCTCATGTGTGTATTTTACACGTACAAATACGTAACATACATATCTGTATACGTATGTATGTTCAGGATCTCACCTGCATTTATAATGGGGCATGGCAAACTGAAGGCTAGCACGCAGTCAACGCTGAAGTTCGTTGCCTTGTCCGCCGCAGGCTGGCGCCGACGATGCTTGCCAGGACCCCCAAATGAGCTGCAGTATGTGGAAATTGTATACGGCAACCATGATTGGCACTGCAGTGCACGGGTGGAGCAGGAATGTGGGTGGCGGGATGGACGTGAACAGCTCGCCGGCTCCTGGCTTCTGACATCGCACGGTTGGGCGGGCCGCTACCAGGTCCCGTGCCGCGCCGAGGTGTGGCACACTTTTATTGATTGCATTGATTTTAGCGCTCGATTTGTTGTTGCTGTCTCTAAAATATTGCGGCACGTTGCACGACCCACATTCTAGAAACACTGTGCCGGGACCTGATTATGCGCATCGACGAGCGACGCTAAGCGGTGTCTGCAGCAGAACTGCGGAAAAGTGAGCAAAAACAAAGTTGGAATGTTAGGTGCCCGATTACCAAAATGCTGACTTTGAGTAGGGGAACTGCAACTGGTCTTTCCAGAAAATATATACGTATTTACATTCCTTGAATTTAATTATTTAATGCTGCATTTCGAGTAAATTAGTAATACAAAGGAAAAATGCAGTTAATGTAATGCCTGTTGTTTTACACTTCCGAAATGACTCTAATTGAATTTTTAATTGTTTAAATGAGTAAAGATCCCTCTTTGAATAAAGCCTTTTAAATTCAGTAACATTTTGAAGCACTGTTTTATACTTTGTTGTTCCTTATAAATAGTAAATTCTTTCAGATCCATAGCTTCCATACTTCAATAACTTTGTCAAAACTGAACCGATTTTCATGTTTGATGTCAATTTTTTCATGGTTTGTCCTCTAGATTGATTCTGCATTTCAAATATATGCAAATTTACAAAATTTACAAAAATTTTGACCTTTAAAGCTCTCCGATCCATAGCTTCCATACTTCAAACGCCCATAACTTTGTCAAAACTAAACCGATTTTCATGTTTGATGGCATTTATGTCATGGTTAGTTCTCTGTCATATACGTTGCGTGGCCGAGAAATATTTTCTGTAATGTAGTAATAGTACATATTCCAAATATGGAGCCTCTCAAAAACAGTGGGAGAGATAACCGTTTCCGGTCGCAATCTTTGATGGGGGTCACCGGCGATCTACATACCAAATCAATTCGTCAGCCTCCCAGTGGGCGTGGCACAAAAATCATAACAGTTTGTCTGACATGGGCAGACAGACGGACGGACAATACGAAGGACATTGGAGTAACCCAATATACTCTTTTCTTTGTGAACAAGTTTAAAAGATTTACATCGATACACATTACATAACATTATTTTAATTAGAGTTAAAGCCCACATTAGGAATTAATGATAAAATTTTTTTAATCTTCTACGCTCGTAAAATATATTTAATTAACTTTAACAAGTTGTTGAAAAAATGATTCTGTGATTCAATGTCAAATTAAGTCGAAGGGAAAAAGTTCCTGTCCCTGTCAAAGTTTCTTTCGAACTTAACATAGAAAAGGTGTTGCCACCAATTGATGGGCGGAAAATTAATTGACTGGCAGTTTGAGCCGAAAAAAAAGAAAAATGAAAAACCAAACAACAACAAGCGAGAACAAGAACATAATTATTTAGCTTTAAATACCCTGCAGAACACAGTATATATTTATGCAGGAACCATAATATTGAAAATACTATATCCTTCTCCAAAATAATTTGAAAAAAAAATTGTAAATAAGAAAACGTTCAAAAAGGAAACATTAAATATTTCCATTCATGTTTTTCGTGGGTATAACAAAGTCGAGTAACCAGGTGTTGGACGATGCAAATTAAAATAATTTGTGTTTAGAACTTTTTATGTAGATTGGCCTTAAAAGTTGAGCGCGAACTTTTTGTCTATTTTTTCCGCCCGCTGCGTTGTAATTAACTTTATCGATAAATATTTTTTGCGTTTCAACTGAGAGCCATTATGGATGTCCACGAGGCTACTAACGAGCGGGGTGTCTATGCTTAACAAAATATTTAATTAGTTAGTTACTGCGCGAAGAAGTTTTATCATTTAATTTTGTCAGTTTGACAGATTACACAAACTGTTCTACAACTGGTAGTATCCACAGGAGGGATGGGGGCACAGGAAGCAGGGGCATTTTGGTGGTTTCGTTTGTGAAATTTGTTAACAATTGTTTAACAAGCATCTGATGTTGCCACGCTTTCAGCTGTCAGTGCTGGCAGGACACGCAACGCACTGCAATTTGCAGCCCGCAGCTATCGACTCAAGCCCCAACAATCTATATCGCTGGTTGCTGGTTGCCAAGCTGCCTCCACAGCAAACAGGACACGCACCAGAGCAGCGAGGAAGCAAGCGGCTAATGCGGACCAGGGGCGGCGGTAAATACTCTGGCGTTTGTTCTATAATCCCCTGGCAGCTAACAAATGTGCGCACATCCGTATTCCGACCGCTGCAACCCCTGCGCAACGCTACCCGTTCCCATTCCCATTCCCACTCCCGATCAAAAGCAAACAACAAGAGTTGCCTCCAGTGAACCCTCCGTTCAACACGCAAAACGCAAACATACGCATTGCAGTTGGGCGAATGTGTTAAGCACACAGAGTTTCTGGTCCATTGCCGTCACCTGGCTATAACTCTATCTGCTATCTGTGCCATCTACGACTAGGTTAGGCCAGGCCCGACTGTCCTGCTCATGCTGGCGCCGCGTGCAAATTGCTTAGTGAAAGCAAACAAATTAATCAAAATCAACTCGAAGCTGTGCAGCCGAGTGGGCATCAAACAATGTTCCCTGCTCTCCCTGTGCCAATCTCTAAGTAACTGCAGTTGGTTTTGCAAGTCGTGTCGCACCGCACGACCCCGCGCCTGCTTCTTTGTTTCGACCCTTGGTTCAACAATCAACCTGTCGTGGTGTTTGGGTTAGGTCAACCCTTGGGATTGGATCTCGATGGAGCTGACGCAGCGATTGGCTTCGTTAGGCGAAAGCTACCCAAAAATGAGGTTAGCCTAGGTCGGGCTACCCTGGACTGAGATTAGCCAGGCATGGCTGGTTAACCAGAAAAGAGCAGAGTTTCCCTTGCCATATTACTTTTCATTTCTTGCTAAAAAGCAGTAGCAACAATAGCCAGATGAGTATCGTAAATCAATTCAAATCAACAATTAAGTATTTTTAATATAAGTTATTAATATTATTATCTAAGACTGACGCGCATTCATTAAAGTTTGCGGTTGTAATAATTGCTTTTACTTACCGAATTATTGAATTTATCTAGTGAGCTGGCTGTTTTTTGGACATATTGATATTCAAAGAACCCTACCTAACATTTACCACAGCCATTTCCATGTGTTTCCACGTTCCCCAGCAAAGACTGAAGGCAATCAACGTTTTCCGCGGATCTCCAACTGGTCCAATTCCACGTACCTATTGTGAATTTTGTGCCTCTGGCGGTGGCTCTCTCTCGCCGGCCGTTGTATTAATGGCGAGTACTAGGCAATCAGCTCACCTTCCCCATCCTCGTTCCGTATATAATTGGTTCCCGCTGGTTTACATTACCCACCCGCCTGTCGCCCGTCCCCTCTCATTTTCCACGCAGCTTTTGCACTCAGCTGCGGCTGACCTGCTCAATGAGTAGGGAATGATGCCCCTGGCTGAGGGAATGATGCGCTTTTCCTGCCCCCTTGCACCTGAGCCGCGCAGCCCACTCATGCCACAATATAAGCACCGACAATTATACCGGGCTGGGTCTGCGGGATTATGCAACAATTGAGCACAGCGAACCGAACACCCAAAAGGGTTGCATTGACTTGAGCCGGGGCCGGATTGGCACCGTGGCAGACGCAATGGCAGGTCAGGCCCTCGCTCCGGTTGACTTAACCCCTTTGCGAAAGCCAAAGTGGGCGGCGTGTGCTCTGCCTCTGCGGCCGATAATGCCTTTTGGCAACTTTTCGCATCTGCCGACATGTCACCAGCCACTATTCCGATTGTTGTGCGATTGCCCCGGGGCGGTGCAGGCCGCACGCTAATTGCCTTGTATGGAAAAGTTTTTGTGTTGTCTGCCCTTTGGCGCCACGGCGAGCAGGCGACCTGCGGCTGACTGCACTGTTACCATAGATCGAAATTGGGGTACACATTTTGCAGTGTCGGCCTCTGGGAGCAGCGTTAAAGTGCCGCTGATTGTTAGGCATCCATTGATGCATGCTGCCAAGAAAGGCTGCAAAACAAGTTGCCTTAGGTTATTTGCTAGTTGCGGAAAAGGAAACAGAACAACCAATAAATAAAAATTATTCCCAAGCCCTCATAAGTATAACATTTCCATATTCCTTAGTTAAAGTATTTTTAATTTACACAAAAACATATCCATTTTTTTTTTGTCTAATGAATGTCCTCTAAAAATACTAGTACTTTAGGAATTTCTTCGTCCAACCTATCAGGAAGCTTGAATATATAAGATTTCTATGAGAACTCGATACACCAAATAAGGCAAATTGGATAACTTAGTTATTATGCAGTATATGCAGATAAGTTTTTAACCGAAACTCGTGGGCGTGACTCGATCTATGGGTTTTATCGATTGGCACACTATCAGTGAACGGAACCAAATAATTTTTTGTGCAATCCTTAGAGGAGTCCTTCAGCAATCTGTCTAATTGAAGTTGAGGAAAATATATATTGTCACACTCACGGTCTTAGCAGTTAATCTGAAATGATCTTGAATATCTAGTTTATCTCATATGCTTATGTACTTTACAATTTACATATACAAAGGTAATTTCCTGATAGTGTGGTGCCACAGCCACACAACTCGCTCCTTATGTGACTCCTTAACCTCTGCGTTAGACACACAAGTGCCTACGAGGGGCAGCATTAAATATGCACAGGTTGGAGGTGGCAGCGCATCTGCAATGCATGTGTGTGTGTGCATAATGTGCGAGAGGGCTACACATATCGCCTAATTAGTCAATTTAATAGTTTGCGATGTTGTTTATGAGAGCCACGCACATGACAAAGATGTCAGGAATGTTGGGCGCAGAGGGAGGGACATGTCGTATGCGGGTTTCATAGCCTGCTGTAGTCAGCGGCACGTAGGAAAACACTCAGACGTAGCGTGGGGATTTGAGCTACCCACGTGGAATTCTAATTAAGCGACAAATGTATAAAAGCGCGCGACGATTATTTATTATTTATTATTTGCCGTGTGCGAAGCCCATTCACTCGGCTGTGGAGAGTGTTGGGGGCATACAATTTCTAATTAGAAAAATGAAAACAATAACGACCACACAAGCGACCCGAAATGTTTTCTAATTAAAAGGAACACAATACAAAACATGTTAAAAAAAAAAAAAAAATGAAAATTCGCTTAATTTGTGTAGAATGGAAAGTTGAAAACGCCGACACAAGAAGTCAAAACTCACGCACAATGTAAAACGAAAAACCGAAGAGCACAAAACACAAAATGAACCGAAATAAAAGCAACAAATCATGGCATCAAGAATTTTTAGGCCGATAAATATTCTCTTTATGTGACTGCCGCCTGGGGCGCGCCTGCCTTCAACTCAAGTCAATTTACTGGCAACAAGACCTGGGAGGCATTGAACGAAATGTGGGGCGTAGCCACGATCCTTATACACCCATCCACAAAAGTGGTCAAAACTTTCAAAATTAATTTTGAACTTTATTTTGTTACACGCAAATAAGAAAAAGCCAAGAGGAAAGAGCAGCATAAAAATTTTATAATAAACAAGTCAGCAATCAAAAACACGCACACGTTCTCCCAAAACACTCTGCGCTTTCGCCCTTTCCAGTGAGCGTGGTGACAAACTACTTATACACGAGAATGTGTGTGTGTAGAGGGCCATATCAATTAGAATGGCTGCCTGACTTGAAAACTGCTTCTAAGCAGGCGATGTTGTTGCGCTTGTTTCTGCTCTTATTGCTGTTATTGTTGTTGCTGTTGATGTTGGCTCAACAACCGCACAAAAAGGAACTTTGGTGGCTGCTGCATGGCAAGTGTCTCAAATAAAGTTTGGACAACCTACGCACACACACACTAATACATAATAGCATCAAGTCTAAAGTTTTTGCTGCTTCAGATAGTTTTGATAGTTGGCAGACAAGTTGCATGGTATATGGCTAAAGTGCAGCATCGCGATACTGAAGCCCGTTTGAGTATGCCAAGACTAGATAACCATCAAAACATACTACGAAGCACGCGACACAGTCCTGAAAGTGACTGCCACACATGTCGTATGCGCAACGCAGCAGGCAGTTAAGTTAATTAATCATACGCAACGTCTGCCGAAATACACAATAAAATGGTTGGCATAGCCAAAATCCATTGTAATTGAAAGGCAATAAAAATATTATACTCTTGGAAATATAATTTTTATGAACTGTATCTTTTTCTTGGTTAATTTATATTGCTTCGCCTGTTATTATATCCTGAAACCATTGAAAATGGGTAAAACAGTTCGTCCGTCGGTGTATAAGAGCTAGCAAATTGAAGTAAGTTCACTTTTGAGATACCTTCTAACATTCCTCCCAAAATTAAATTGAGTAAAGTGCGCGGCTTTTGTCGTGTGGTTGTGTGTGAGTAATACACACTGAGTATACGCGTGTGTATACTTGTGAAAACAAAAAGCTGGGTTCAGGGTAGATGTCCTAGCCTCGTATTTGCTTTTAATTTGTCCGTTATGATTATTCAATTAAGTTTTTACGAAAACTAGTTTTTGTACTCTTGAAACTTCCAATTTTGGATTTTTTTTATGCACTTCGCTAAAAAGTATATGAATATAATTATAAAAGTTAATTTTCTCGCGAAATGTGAAATTCATTAAGGAACAGTCTTGCGATATATAAAGCATATAATCTTATAACTTTACATACATTTTTGTAGGGACATTTTTTGTTTGTATCAAAAGCACAAAAACCTACCTAAATATGAGTACTATTCTCATGTGAATTTGGAAGATTATAAGAATGAATATAAATATATTAATAGCTGTAATAATTTTAACATTCCTTCAGTCATCTCAATCTGCCAGTGCGACTGTAAGCCTATTTCTATACTAACTTTCAGATTTTCAACTTCAATAGTGGAACGAAAAATGGCGATCATATCCACTGCCCACCAGACAAACGAATAAACTGCAAAACGGATCTTACACAAAACCAATATAATATGTTCAGATCGTAAAATCTGTAGGATTCATTAAAAAGTGAAAAATGGAAAACATTCTTAAAAAATTTAGACATTGCTTCAATGAGTTTCTAAGAGAAAATCTCTGAAAATGAAGCAAACTGAAACTTTCGGCAACTGAAATCAGCGTTCTGTGGTACTTATTAACTTAGGCAGTCAATCAGTCAGTGGGTATTCATACTTAATAGCATATTGGTGCATGGTTAAATTCATATTTTCATTGCAGTAGATTAAATTGCATTTCTGTTTTTCAAATATAACAAAAATTCAACACATTTTACACTTTTGATTGGCTCTCCAGCCAACAGTCAGAGCGGGTATCTATGACATTTTGTACCCTGCAGGAGACATTCACAACTCTTTCAAAGGGACATGTTAACATCCCAGAATAGTTTAGAATAGGCGAGGGTATCTCCGGGTCTAGCACACTTAACTAAATCAGTTTTATATCTGCTGCAGCTGTTTGCCAACATTGTGATTCGCTCCATACAAATTGTGTGCAACAGCAGCAGTGGCCTCGGGTGCACCAGGAATGCCAGGCGGCAACAGTTAAATGAATCAAATCCATTTCAAGCTATTCATCATATGACAGCGGGTGCGCTGGTGAATCGCGCACCAAACGTAAGCCGCGCCCAGCAACAGCAACAGCAACAGCAACAGCAACACTAGCTACAACAACAATAACAACAACAACCTAGCCGAAAATGTTGGCTGAATGTGGTAGATTTCGGATTGAAATAGGTTGGTGGTTCTGGGTTCTGGGTTCTGCAGGGACAACAGGGTAAACTGGTTTTATAATTGAATTGATCCCATTATGTAGATGGAAACGGTTTTACGTTTCGTTTAGTTTCGACCCGTTTTGCACGGCGTAAAATGGCGGACACCGTCGGGCCGTGCAACTTCCGGTAGCGCAACGCGCGTTGCAAGTTGCAGCTGACTGCCCGCCAACCTACCTGCTGCCTGCCAGCAGCATAAACAGTAAATGGAAGGCAGCTACTCTAAGAGCAAATGGCAGCTGCTGCTGGCGCTGTTGTTGTTGTTGTTGTTGCATCTGGTGTTCTTGCTGTTGCTATTGCTGTTGTTTTCGTTGCCCTTGCCTTTTGCCTTGCTACAGTTTGAACTAAATAAATTGAATTTAGCGCTTATGCCCTGTCCTGACATTCGCTTTTAATTTCATTCGGTCTCAAGCCAAGCCAAAGCAAGCCGGCGAACACGACCCACGGCTATGTGGAGGGATTCAGATCCACTTGCGCTGCATTTAATTTGCCACAGTTGCAGCTGGCTAAGTTTCAGTAGCTGTTGTTGTTGCTGCGCGGTTGGTTTGTTTGATTGCCTGGTTGTGAATGCATTTATCCTGTCCACCCAGTCCATCTGCACTCCGGCACTGCCTTAATGTTGGGGCGAATTAACTTTGCGTTTCCTCGACCTTTTTCTGCAAATCTAAGACTATTAAATTGAAGCCCTTAGCTTGTAATTTCATTAGCGCACGCGGGTTATGTTTTCTTTTTTTAATTATCAATTACATATGCGTTGATTGCCAATTAAAGACAGCAAGAAATGTCAGTTACAAAAGCAAACTACAAGTTAAGTTGTAAATCATCCAATATATAGTAAGTCATATAAAACATTTATATCTTAGCTTTAACACTCTGAGGAGGAAGGACTCATCTCCGACCTCACAAAGTCAGCATCACGTCGATCTGGTCACGTCCGTCTGTCTTGAAGGTTTGGTCCGATTTCCTGAAATCGATAAATTTTGGTTTCTTGACCCGGCTTTAGAACATATCTCAGATACCATAAAAGAAAAATATACAAAATTTGGGCTATAAGTTTAAGTACAGCATACACAGATCAACATATTAGTATTTAAATTTGATATGCTCAGATATTGAGGCAAGATATCGACAAAAAAAATATAAACGAAACTAACTGGTATATACTGGTAACTGGTATTTTTAATGCGAACATAGATTTAGTTTATGTAAATATATTTGTGGATCTCTTCCGCAATACGCGAAGTATGTGCGTACGGGGTTTCAGTATGTTCATAGGAGTCACAGCAACTGTGAATAAGCTCATAAGCTATTTGCAAGTCTAGCAGGTTAATTCTTTGATTTCTTTAAATAACATATTTGGACATTTTTAGAATTGTTGGGCAACAAAAGGCAGGAAAAGCGTTTTTGATCCCTCAATAAAAAGGCTGAACTATTTTGCTGAGCTTGTATTGTTCACAAAGAATTCAATATGCAACACGATTTGAGCAGCTTTGAAAAGGTTGCCGGTTAACGCGAATAAAAAGCTTGCAGCTGTCTAGAGTTACACACCTCAAAGGCTTCTGCAGTTCCCACTATGTGTCACGTATTGGGTCAACTGTCCGTATAAAACTCAAACCTACGTCGCTAAATTTACATACATATAGAATCTGTTCTCTGTATCTGTGCATGGGTGTTGCATCACGTGCTCAGACAATGCAAAAAGCTCTGGATGTGTGTGTGTGTGTGTATGTGTAGATTTCAACAATGTGGCACATAGGAGAAATGCATAAATCATCATCTCTATACGCGGCAGAAGGCATAAATGTTTAAGCTTGTTGTGTTTGGTTAGTGTTTTGTTGTGTCCTATTCTGTTGTATTCCATTTTGTTTTGTTTTTTTTTGTATGCTCACCCGAGGATACACAATAAAAGAATTTCATAAGCGGATGCACAATGCATGAACATCTACACAAACATATATTTATGTGTATATACATATATGTATACATAGAATGACAGTTAAATTTATTCGCAATTTAACAGAAAATACAAAGGCTTCAGGCTAAATTGTTGATTCAACTTTAAATGGAATCCATACACTTATTACGTTTTAAAAGAATCAATAAACGAGCCCAAGCCATCAAGTGGACTGCAACATTTTTGCGGCTTTCACAGCCCCATGGAGCATGTCTGATATAGTCTGGTCACGCCTTCCACCCGTCAAGGCTCGCCCAGTTCGTCTCCCATCCCAGGTAACAAAGGGACATCATTTAGCAGCTGCATCCGCAAAGTCTTCCGATGAGGGATTTTGATGTAATACAAGAGTTTGTGAGCTCATTGGTATGCTGCAGGACAGCAAAACAGCAGCACAGCAGAACTGCCATTCCAAAGCTGCTGCAGCATGGACTTTACTATCAGCTACAGGGACGTTTCAGCGCTTAAGGTGCGGTCAATAAATTTCTAATAATTTTTATTTTTATAAAATAAGTTAATAAAAAAATTGGTTATTTCGCAATCAGAGAGGAGAGAACACTTTCAACTAATTGATAGTTGTAAGAATGTAACCTCTTAATAAATATATTAATGAAACAAATGTTTTGTAAATCTAAAAATGGCTTATTGAAATTTCACCAGCCAAAGCGAAGGCTAAGTGACTTTTGTGCTTGATCAGTTTGTCCTTCTTTGCAAAATTCCACTTGAGTATTGAGTATAGTAAATGAAGGATTAAAATTCTGTATAAAATTTTAAGTAGTAATCCTACTATTGTATTTAAGGTAAATACAATATTTAAAAACCACTAAGCAGTTTGAAATCAGATCATCACATTTGTTTTGATTCCATTTTGTAATAATATTTTTTCATAATGTGTTTATTATAATAAAATAACACTCATATATATTCATATATCAAACATCTCTTTCTGTGGAAATTGCAAGTCAATAATTAATAGAAAGCAATTGAATAAACCGACTGCCGAGCACTCTGTACAAAAATTGCATGCATACCGAGTAATAAAGAGTAAGAAGCACATTAATTAAATCCAATATACTGTTTTTCGCTTTGTGAACAGAATAAGAAATGTATATAAGCTATTTTGATAGAAGATGGTATTACCACAAAAATATTTGGGTAGAAATTATTTTAACGAAAATTTAAACAAGTAATTGAAATATAACTTTTTATTTAAAATTCAGAATTAAAATTTAGCAACTATAGGTAATAATTGTTTAGCAGTAAATCTTAATTAAACTGAGTTTAAACAGTGGCTAGTAAAAAATAGTATACTGTTAACTGGCTTTAAATTGAAAAAAAAAAATTAAAACCTTGAATAAATGTATAATAACCCATTTCAGGTTTGAAGTAACTATTGTCTAATTTAAGCTAATAAATAATTACCCTTGATCCTTGTTTAATGAATTACTTATCTAATCGGTGATAAATCTGATGAATTTAACTCATTTTTTAATTATATTTAACAGAAGATGCTGACCAGCAAGTAACTTTTTTTGTAGCCCCTTTGAAATTGGCGCCCAAGGACAAAGTGTGTTGCCAACCACTGGAATCCGATCTGTTGCCATGCCTGGACTAAAGCTTCATTTGTCTATGGTCAAACAAACACAAGTTGGGTCGAACACACACAAACCCACTTTCGCACACACAGATATATAAATATACCAGAGAGAAGTTGGGCTTGCAGGTCGGCACGCGTTTCAAGCATAAATTATCTATGGCATATGTCGTGAGCTATGCTGCTATCTGCAGCTCCATAAAAGTTGCCACACCTGGAGGCAATCCCTTACCCATCTTTCAGCCCCTTGGCCAATACCTTTGTCGATCCATCGTCGCATGTCAGCAGCTGCTGTGTTTAATTTACGCCCCAACTTAAACACAGGTAAATCCTACAAAGCGCCCACAATGCAACTGGCGGCCACATTGCATGCTGCATCAGGATAAATGGCACTCACAAATACAGGCACACACATACATGGGGCGCTCTTTGGTACGTTGTATGCATCAAATATCAACGCCATTATTTGCGCTTTGCCATAGATTCATTTTATTTTTGTTGTTGCGGTGATGATGTTGATGTTCTTATTGTTATTGTTATTGTTTTGTTGTAGTTTAAATGTCCGTGTACTAGTAACTGGGTTAATATATACATATGTATGTCTGAATGGGCTCCTCTGTTTATGGAAGGCACAACAAAAACTCTTCTTTAATAGATTTAGTTGCCAGGGATCAGGAGGGGTTAGTGTGCATGTTATTTATAGTGGGTTGACTTAAGTTGTTGCTTGCTGCAAACAGTCGTTAAGGCTCTTTATAGATCATACGTTTTTATTTCTTACTCACAAGCATTCTAAGCTATAGGTAAATACATAAACATCTAGTTTCAGCTTTTGAGTAGTGCCATATTCAAGAGTCTTAAATAGAATGGAAAACCGTTTAGTTGACTCAATCACATAGTGAAGCATATTACTTATCATGACATGTCTTTTACAATCAGGGGAGCCTTATTATTCTTCTTGAATACCCAAAATAACACGTTCTTAAAATAAATAAAACATTTTATGTGTAAACAAATTGCAATCAGATAACCATTTTAAGACCGGCAATTGTTTTTAAGCGACGAATTTCGACTATGACACTGACATCCATTTGGGCCAAGTTGAAATATCAAATAAAAACAGCTGAAACTTAAGCAATGTAAAGAGAGAGAGAGAGAGAGAGAGAGAGAGAGATACACAGAGAGAGGCAAATGTCAAGTACTGTAAAATGCATTGCGTGGCCGACTGACTGCCCTACTGAGTGGCTGATAAAGGACAAAGGACAAAGCAGACAGCTCCGCACAGGACACTGAGCTGGACTGACTCGACGGACTTTGTAAACGAAGACAACGTCAAGTTAGCTAGGGAGAATTGTGCGCATTTAGAAGGCTCTTCCAGTGGCCGTGCCACGCCAGGAGAGGGCAATTTTCTTGGGGCCAGACAGTCAAAGACAGACCTAGAGATGGAAACGGACATCTTGTCACATTTAGTGCAGTTCTAGTTAGGGCCCCCAAGACGCAGAAGACGCGACATAAATTGAAAAAGAAATGTTTCTCAAGCAACAGAAAGCAAATGAAAAGCAGCGTTTATCTGGGATTTTTCGTTTTTCTCTCTCCTATATAGTACACGAATATTTTAATATAAATATTTAAGTGGCTTAAAGTGCAGCTTGGCTTAAGTGTATTTGAATGTCTGCTTCTGGCTGGGCAATTTAACCGGTTTGTCCCTGTTACAGGCGAGATATGCCCATTAGGTTCATTAATTGCATGCAGAACCTTGGCCACATCCTCCATCCATTGTCAGCCCCAATGCCACACCCCAGTCAGTTTTCATTTCAGCTTCTAGTAATGACAATCAAATTAAAGCGTTCAATGCACTTCAGTTCAAGCTCCGCCTGCAACGCTCCAGCTACCAAGGCTATGTGTGGTTCATTGGATTTAGCTCTCCTTTTCTTACTGTACTCGGCCTTTCTTTAGTCCACAATATATTCGGCTGCCTCTGTCTCGAAATAAGATCGATGTGGCAACTGAATCAGGCGCATTTCACATTTCAATTTCATTCGAATTGCACTTCATGTCTGTTGGGTACATTCAAGACAAACGAGAACTGAAAGTTCCGTTACTGCAAATCGTTCGCTTGTCAATTTAATATGTGAGTTTAAAGATATTGTTAAGAAAGACAGTATATTTAGTAATTATTATTATAGATATTCAGTCACCTAAGTATAATTTGATGGCAAAATTTTCAGGAATAAAGCAAATACTTAGTGAAAGTACTTTTAAGGTTTATTTTGCTTCAGTAATTAATAAAGTAGTAAATCTATAAATAAAACATTTTAATTTAAACATTTTTAAAACACACTAAATATCAATAAAGTTTTGTTTCAGTCAGACCTATGCACTTAAATATAGCATCCAAATGTCTGTGAATGCCAAAGCACAAGGGAGTAACTCTTAAATTTGTTTTGGGTCGAGTGGCTTTCAAGTTGAGTGATATATGGGTTTTAAAGTTGGATGTTGTTCATTTATTCGAAAGTGTCGAAATGGGCGTGTTAGTGTTACGTTTAATTAAAAACTACTTTCTTATTAGGTGCATTTAAAAGTACTTAAAGCAATTTTATTAGCTTGGAATACAGTTGATAAGGGCATTTTAAATTCTTTACTGACTCTCCGCTTGCACCGAACAATTTTAAATGCAGAACATTTTCTGCGTCTGGGAGGCAATGTCTGCATATGAATCAGAATGTTTATGAGTTAAGCTTTGGCTTTCGGCTTCCTTTGTGCGAGTGTGTGAGTGTTCACACGCAATGCTGGTCTAACATTTTGACTGCCATAAATTTGCAGGCATAAACACGCCCAGAAAATTAGACGGCGAAAACTAACGAGGAGCGCAGGCAGTAGGCAATAACGAAGCGACTCGAATGCGAAACGAAGAAACTGAATGAATGAGAATGATTCGGCAAACAAATTTCTAAAGCAGCCTAAACAATAAGGCTAAACAATAATTTCCGGTGCGCGTTGAAACTTCCGTTTCCTGACAAGCTCTGGCGTTGGCTACAAAAACAACGGCAGCAGCAACAACAACAACTGCTAAAAGGCCAACAGGCTGCTTAAGACAATACAAAAGACATGTGTGTGTGTGCTTTTGACATTGTTTGTGTGTAATTTTTTCTTGACACCCAAAACAAAACCTCTGGCTGTTAATGCAAAGTGCATGAATGTGTGAGTATGTGTGAGTGGAAAGAAAATAAGGGAAAGAGACAACCGAAAAGCAGAGGAAGAGCGGCTGCACCAGATTGCATTTGGGCCTTTTGGTGTTTGATAATTTATCGCACTTATCTGGCAGCTCTGCTCATAATTTATGCATAAGCTTTTGTTGGCTGCCCCAAACACACCAGAGGCGTCGCTGCACGAATTGCCATGTGGGTGTGGCCCGAGCATCCGCAGGGCGCATGCTAATTGTATTCAGCAAGCAGCCGGAAGCGGAAATATGTTCAAGTTGTGTCTCGTGAATTGTCGCGGTGACTGCGGCACTAATCTTGGCAAACGAAACGATTCAGATACATGGGGATATAGAATGCGAAACTGGCACAGAACCAGTTTCAGGCCCCTGACCACGCGGAAGTTGCGAACTCTGCCAGTTATGCATCTACTTCGGAAAACTTTTGGGCAACATCTGACTTCAACTTGTTAAATGAATTCCCACTCTTCAAATATGTGAATGGAATACAGCGATACAAATTTTGGTTAATTAGTAAATTGAATTTTCTTTGCAAATGATTGGCAATTTGTTGACATTGTAACTTGACATGTTTTAAATATAGATAAATGCAATAATTGTTAAGATAAACTTTTAAAAAAATCGAAACCTGCGATTTTAAACTGTATAAGATATTGAGTTTTTCATAAATTGTGCTGGGTGTGATCCTGATTTGCGGGGGCGTAACCGGCATAAATATATATTGGCTCAAAACTAAAAAATCATCGATGCGACGAATTCGATGACTTTTGCTCTAAAGTCTAAAAAGATCATCAAAGAAGTCTCAGACGTTAATCAAATGCGAGTGTACACGAGCATATAAATATCGACGAATATTCCAAAAATTTTATAAAACACTTTTTGTCGCTCAATTTAAATGGTCATTCCATTTAAATGTACATTTTTTTATTATTTATTATTATATTTTACCTAACTTTAAAGCCAAATAGATTTGGAAATAATTATTTGTCTGCGTTCAGTAAAGTTATAAAGTTCATAAAGTTGAATTTAACTCGGAATACACTCAGCATACATGTGTGCAGCTGTTTCCACATTTACTTTATGTTTCTTTTTGTCCGTCTTCAGTTCAATATATATCCAGTTTATTCTTGAGTGTAAACGAACCTTTTATATTCGAAAGTTAAAGTTAATTGGCAATTTTGTTTAATTAAGAGTCTGAAAAGTTAATTGCGACCAATCAATTTAAGATAACAATGTAATGAATTCCAAAGACCCCAAAAAAATGTCTCATTAACAATAAAAATTATGTGACATAACGGAAATCCCGCACGATACGCAAAGCTTTCAAGGTAATTAAACTTCGGTCGTGCTCGCAAGGTAGAGACAAGGGGAAAGCAAACGAGCAAGTGAAAAAGGAAGGCTCCCCACATTGAGATTATGCTAACGCATATGTGCAGGGAAATTCTCAACATTTTTAATGCATTTAAAAGACACACACTTCCCGTCGACAGACGGAAGCAGGTAAGTTATGGAAAGATTATGAGCTCAAACACACAACACAGAAAAAAAGGCAAGATTTGTTTACAAAAAGCCTATTAAAATAAATTGCAGTGCATTTTTTACATCAAAATTAAGAGCAACAGCAAAAACGAATATGAGCAAGAAGAGGGAGCAGAAGCTGGAGAAGTTAGGGCAACTGTTGACGACCAAGCGACGCCGCAAAGACAAAAGAAATTGCAGGGATCAGGGACTACGCACTGAATAATTCATGAGTGTCGCCTCGCCAACGCTATCGCCATCGCCGGCCGAGACGAAAATGAAAGCGAAGGCGTTCTATGTTAGTGTTATTTTTAATAAGCTGTGGAATGGGTCGGGCGACGGGCAGTGAGAGAAATCAGACACAAGGGCAAGGTTATCAAAAATTCAAAAGTCCCTGTCCAGCGTATGCGTGTGTGTGTGTGTCTGCGCGGCAATGCGTCGTATACGCAACACGCGAAAGCAAATTTTGACAAATATCGTTGCCTACTTTCAGGCTGCCGCCTTTTGACTGCCGCTTTAGCTTAATCATTTAATAAAACTTTTATGCTGACGACGCAGCGCCAACAGCCTTAGCTTCGGCTCTCGATTACCGTTATGCGCCCGCCTCATTCGCAATTACTTTTGTTGCCTTTTGCTTTTTTTCCGTTTCGCCATCTGGTGACATTTATTAGCCCGGTTCAGTCTTGTCGCGACATTGTGCTGCCTATTTGGCATCATTCGCCGATTCTGGTGCGCTGTGCAGCTCTTCTATATTTTAAATTATGTCAATTTCCTCTGGGCATTACGCTGAGCATTCAGCGCATTGTTGTATATAGGTCGGGGACTGGATCCTTTGGGTAGGCGTGCCAACAACTCGCCGCTTAACTTGATAGTCTGTTAATCGCGGTTATCCTGATGAGGCAGCATTGTAGACTGCCCGAAGTGAAATTGGAAGTTGACATGGAGCTATTAAAGTCACAAGCACAATTATAATAAATAACCCACAAAATAATTATCCGTCACATTATCAATCGAATCACTTTAAGCATTGACCAGTTTTTCTTAAACGAATAATTAATTGAGTATTGATTTAATGAACGTCATATCAATGTTCTAAAAATGATTCAGTTATCTGACAATTAACAAAAGAGAATTTCCCATGTTATTGGGCTGAGTGCCAAAAGTACAATGATTGTGGTGCAAACATCTGTGTTCATAATTTTTGTTTAACAGTATTTGCAAATTTGTATAAAGGCAGCTTAGTACTCGTTGTAGGTTATCTCGACGTCAGGCAGTCAATAATTTTTTTATTTGTAACTGGTTATGGTATTCTTAACTATAAATGAAATTACAATATTACAATTTACATTTTTTTTAATAGTCTACAGGGTTAGGATATATTGGGTCGGCCCAGTTGTTGGTATTCCTTCGAATGCTGGATAGTATCAGAAAAAGTGTTTGGTTGTTATTTAATCAAAACCAAGTTTTGAGACTACTATTTCTTTGCTTAAAAAAATGTATTTATAAAAACTAAATTATGTTCGGAATTAAAAAAATAAATTACGATCTGAGTGTTAAAGTGTTAATTGTTAATTAAAACTTAATTTTTATGAAATCCTGAATTTAAAAATATTATCGTAGTAAGGTATTTGTGCTTTAAACCATTTGAATATTGTGCATATCTTAGATTTTCCTATTCTGAGCTAGTTGTACGTAAAATATGCAAATGTAACATATGAGATCCAGAATATGAATGCAGAGAAAATTCCAAAATGCCTCAACTGGCTGCACCTGACCACGTCTAGAAATCACTCAACGACAGTCACAATTTTGTTGGTGTCGTGTGGCCCATAAACAAAACAACATCAACTTAGCCGCGACCGAGCAGAATGTGTGCCTACAGGAAGGATAAGCTGTGTGCTGCCAAGGATTTCACGTGGGAAGCGAATAGAAGTTGGCAATGCAAACGAATAGCAGGAATTGACTGAAAACGCCTTTGGAAGCAAATAGTTGGCATAGCGCATACGCATACGCACCGTGGTACCCAAGCACAAATATATGAAAATTATTCAACTAAAATTTGCATACAAATGCCATACATATGTCGCCAAGTTGCATAGTAGGTATGCGTATGCATGTGTTTGTGTGAGTGTGCACGTAATATTTCTGTTGCAATTTCCGGCTAATATAACCGGAAGTGAAGCTGCTCGAAAATTCATGCGACCGTAAAAGAAGCAAAGTGCGCCAATAAGCAAAGGCAGGGTGAAAACTCTAGCGGAAATCCAACCAGTCCACATTGGGGCTAGAATTCGCTGTCCTTTTCGGTCACAACTCTTTGCATATTTTACGCACCCTACCGCCTCAACCTATTTTCCTCTTTTCCCACTTGTTATCACTAGTCGCCTTCGACTCGCCTTTATATGGTGTCTCTGTGAATATTACACATGTCGGTATGTCTATGTGAGCAGAAGTAAATATTTAAATACATATATATTTGTATAAATGTGAAAATATAGCTGGTGTAGCCATTGCAGTATCGTATGGCTGGGACGCCAAGACTGCCAGCGTTCCGTGCTGGCATATCGTAAATCAATTTTTTTTTTGAATTATTGATTTATTGCACATTTTAATAGTTCGGAAATGGTTGTCGATAAATTTTTATACTATCGTGCATTATTTGCATTAGATCTATAAATTCAATTACTTTTCCAAAAGCTAGCGATGGTGAAGAAATTTGGGATATTAATTTATTGTATAAGTGCTTTATTATTATTATTATTCAGTTTTCAACAAGTAAAATGAATATAAAAAAAAATTTTTGGATGATTTATTTATTTTTTTTAAGTCAATAAATGTGCATTTGTATCATCCGATTAAGTAATAAATCAAAAACATAAAAATTTTAAAGGGGTAAATTGAACTTGAATTAGCTCTTAAGCAAGCGAATAACATTTTAAAATATAATTGAGATTAATTGAGATTTGAATTTACTTTTTTTCATATCCCAAATTTACAGCAAGAACTGATTGAAATTGAGATTGGGCCACATGGCTGGCCGTATTTTAAATTAAATAAAATCTTTCAACATCGGAGAGGCAAACAATTCAATTTTAGTAACTTCTCGTCAATGTAATATGGAAAGAAAATTCCAAAATAATAAGAGATAGTTGGCGCAGGGTTACGATGAGAATCTTCATCGGAGTAGCCTTTCCCCGGGTGGTAGCTTTTCGTCGGCTGCCGGATGCCTATCAAATGCAGCTGTTTTACTTGTCATATAAAACACAATGAATTCGCCTTTTATTCATCAAAAAACAATTAAATTTGCGACACGCGAATTTAATTACACTTTTATGTGGGACACTGAAAAATGCGTCTGATCCACCATGATGGCCACCATCTCGACCATGTCTGTACTTGGCCCGCCTACTCGCGCCTGACGCTTCTGCGGTCTGTGCGTGCTATGGAAAATTCCTCAAGTTGAATATTTTATGGGACTGCAATACCAATTGTATAATCAACAATTAAAGTGCGGCCCGTGATTTGAGCCGTGGCTATGCATTAAGTACGAAGTGCGCATTGTCTGCCACCGCAAAAAATGCCAGCGAACATTTTCCAATTTGTAGCAAATTGCAAAGTTTCGTTTTGCGGGCCGGCAGCTCTCAGCCAAAAAATCGCTGTAGGCCAGCTACAATTTGCGGCTGTAAACTTCAATTGCGCGTTAAATTTTCCATGTCGACATTTTGTGGCCGCGGTTTCTGTAAGAGCCCTTCTCCCTTCACACTGCTTCCTTCTGCCCGCTTTGGGCTGTTCTTATTAATGGCATTAATTAAAAATTTAATTTGTAACAAACCCGTTTGGCTGTTAAATTCGCGTTCTGATTTTCCTACACTGATTTCTGTCTCGTTACGGGATGTCGGTCCAACAAATTTCTGCGACATAAATCAACTGTTTGAGTGGTTGGGCTCAATGTCTGCGTTTTGTGGATGTTGCAAAAAACATTTATCATAATTTTTCTGCTTTTAGTGACCTTCAAGGCATGGTGAAAAAAAAAACTCGACTTTTGACATTGAAAAACCTCTGATAATATTATAATATATGTGTATTTGTTTAACGTTTTACCATTTTATATAAATATATATAATTTTTAAATATTTTATGAATGCTACTAATTTTTATTTTTATTTTCTTTTATTCAGTTTTTCATTAATTCCTTTTATATAGCACTGACTTCCATAATATAATAAAGATGACCAAAAAAATATTTGCTATTGTTGGGTCTGAGAGCGAAAATTCAGAGCTGATTAAAGAAAGTATATTTCCCAGTCGGCCATTCTCGACTAAAGCATTCTTACTTTCGCTTAAAGAATTAATTTACCCATTGAGTTCACATTCCCTAGAGTTCACGGACTGCGGAAACGGGGTTTTTAATCCTTAGTATTTTGAAATGCCCATAAATTAAAGAAAGGCACACATACCTATGCACATGGTGCATAGATTACTTAGCCCACTTAATATATATGTATGCTTGTATAATATCTTCACAATTTCTTGACTACCCTTATGTAGCCGCTATACTATTTGTGGGCTTAACAAAGCGCTTGAAAACCCCAAATTAAATGGAAAATAATTTGATTTATGTTTGTGTATTAGTTACACGCTTATCTATTCAACTAAAGCGGCACTCAAAATACTAATACACACACACACAACCACATTCTCATATACCGAATTATTCGTATATATACGCGACATTTTGCGTGCATTGAATTGTCGGTTTAGTAATGAAATACGCCTTAAAACATTTACTAACAGAAATGTCTGCATTATATTCGAACATGCGTATACGCGTATACTGTGAACGCGGTCAACACAGCGTATGCGTTATATTCATAACTTAAGCAGATTCTGTCATCATTTGCTTTGATGACTTTTCATCGTTTTTATAAACATCCTTACCCGTATATTTATTTATTGTTCATTTATCATTAAATTACAGTAATAAGTCGGCCCGCTTGATATATGCCATACGATTATTTTCGTCTGTTTCTATGCCGTATATATTTAACTTTAGCCTACTTATTTATTTACTTTGTTTTTTTTTTTTTGTTCTCGTTTTTCTTTCACTTTTAGCTTTCAATTATGTACTGTCCTTGGCAGCCCGCACAGTTATTTTCGTTGGTTTTTTGTCTTCTCGCTATCTGCTTCATCTTTGACAGTATTTTTAATGCCAGCACAGAAAATGTGGTCAAATCACACGCACGTTTAGCGCGCAACACATTCGCACAGTTGATTTGTCGCCAATCATTTAAGCTGCTGGCTGCGGGGCATTGGGATTCTAAAGGACATCCATGTCCAGTCAGATTTATATTGGCGTGAATATTGGGACTGTGACTCGTGTCCAGAAATAATTTGGGGTAGTGTAGTATATCTTTAAATTTTTAAATTAATGATTATGTAATACTGTATAACAAAAGAAAACAAAATAATTTAGTATAATGTGATTATAATGTGAACTCGAAGGGCCGGATTTAGAATTACTTTGATCTATCGTGGCGTTACTGTAACATAATTTCAGACAATTCATACACAAACATACATTGTTTCAGACGAACGGACGACATATATATGTATATATATATATACATATACGTATATATGTATATAGAAGACCCTTTAAACCTTTAAAACCCATATTGCCCAAAACGTACAAAATTTGCTAGCTTATATATTTGTATATGAGTGAATAGTTAAAAAAAAAGAATATTTCTTTGTGAATAATCCTACAGGCTACCCAACCCCCGTTTATTGAAATTTGTCACATATTTTTTATGTGAATATTCGATTATCTCAGCTTGGCCAAGGATTAAGGGTTTTATTCGAAAGGATTCTTTAAAATCAAACAAAGCATTGTGAGTGCAACACTTTAACCATTACCTGCCACAATGACAGCCATCTTACGCCATGTTGCCATGTGAATAACAGAAAAAAATCAGACAAAACCACGTTAAGGAAAAATGGAAAAATACGGAACGAAATTAACTTCTTCTTTAAGCAACACAAACCTCGGGTTAAACAGCTGTTGAAAGAATGAAGAGTGGAGTGTAAGAGCGAAAACTCGCCATGCCGAATACATTCCACTTCCAGGACTGTCTCCTTCTCTTACATCGTCGCTCGCCATATCTCTCTCTGTCGTTCTCTCTCTCTTTTCTCTCTCTGAATATAAAACTTAACCCACAGCGTAGCAGCTGCTGTCTGGCAGCCAGGAGCCTGGCGTGCGACGACAGTTAACTTCAGTCGTTGGAATTCATTCGTGCGTCGTGGACACAAGTGAGCCGCTGCAGCGCCTATATGCACGTGGCCAGTATCTGTGTGTGACACACTGCGTGCGTATGTGTGTGTGAATGTGTGTGATTGGCCAAGCGGCCAACAGCAACAAATGAAAAAGAGGGCGAGCAGTCCACTAAAGCAGGCCGTTAAAAATTGTTGAGGCAAAATGCTCTCATGTAAATCGAAGAAAAGTGTTGCCGAGTCCTAGGCGCGTCTGCCGGCGTGAGTGGCTTAGCCTGGCGTTACCTTTGAAAAACCGCGTCGCAAAATCTTTGTAGCTGTCGTTCTTTCCAGCTAGCTAGCTAGCAAGTTGTCTTCATGCTGTGCATAGCATTGGCGCCTAAAAGTATGCAGCCCAATTTTACACTCATGCACACCATTGCACACCCCACTTAACGGTCATTGACGTTTGCGTTTGATTAAAGCAATTGCATGCCCTTTCGTGTGTGTTTTTACCTTGCATGCAATTACGCCGCTGTAAATTTAATCGCTGCGCTTAGAATAACTATGCATGCCAAAAGGCACTGGGAAAACGATAATGAAGTCCACATAATGTTAACATGATTTGATTTGACTAAACTATAAAATCATATAGACTATGTATAAACAATCAAACAAAACATAATCACTAGTGAAATCTCTGAATTAAGAAAATTAAGTGAGCATAATTTTATTTTTGTTATTATTTTTTAGCAATGGAAGACAAGTCATTTTAATCTTTGAAACGTTCTTAATATTCTCTAAGTCAAATGTATGGCAACCTTAAATATATGGAAATTAAATAAACCTATACATTTTTTAATCATTCGTTTAAATATGATAAAATTAAATATCTTTCTTTGCCATATTTTATTGTCATAGATTTACAGTACAATTTATTTAACTTTTGCTTAAACACACTAAATAAAAACAGCCGTATGTAAAACGCCGAATGAAAAAATTGTATATCGACAACTTTGAATAAATTGGGATAAAATCCATTTCAATACAATCATCACAACGTGGTGCGCGGAAAAAAGGAAACCTCAATTTTAAACTTTAAATAAAAGTCACACTGTAACTACATGAATAAATAATATATATAAATATTTTCTGCTATATGATGTTAAGCAAGCAAGTGAAAAAATACGCGTTAAACTAGCTGAAAGGAAAAAAATGCATAAAGAACCCAATCATAAAAATGCGTTTATTAATACTAATAGAAAATAAAAAGAAAATTGTTGCACATCAACTTAAGTAAAATATTTAATGTCCGAGGATTCGCAAATGTGTAAAATATAATATCGTGGAAAAGAAAATAAAATTTATGTTTGTTATATCGTATATAAAAATCTACAAAAAACGGTTTCCCAATACGTGTGAGAGTGAGTTAATGTGTGTGTAGGAGAACACCTACACAGCAGAACGAAAAATAAATAAAAAAAGAAAACAAAAACGAAAGACAAATATAAGGGATACGCGCGTTTAAAAGAAAAGGATTTTTAGTGCTGCTTTTGCTGGACTCCGGCAAGGCCACGGACGGACATTGATAAAATCAACAACAGCAGCCAGTCAGAACACTGTGGATTATTGTAAAGAAGGACAACAACATCAGCAATAACAACAACTGGCAGCAGTCATAAAAGAAAAGCGCTGGCGTCAGCAATGCCCATCTGGAGCAGAAGTGTGAGCCTTACACATACGTTCATATAGAGAATTCTCAGAAGGTAAATCAAGCAGAAAGAACAACCTAACAAAGCAAAATGAGCTTAAGTTGTCAATTGAAGAGTAAAGAACTGCCCAAAACATATCGTTACGGATTGTTTTTGCTTTTTTACCCTTTTTTTAGCCTTCACATGATTTTTTAATGTAATATAAGATACCCACAAGCGATAGCGCACAATATTTTCCACGTTTCTGTTCAAAAAATGTATGTTTTTTTCACATACAAATACTATTTTGGATGCATTTATTAAAAACACGTAAAACAATACTCGTCCGCGCAATACTCTGTTCACAGTCTAGCAGTATAACAATTTTGGACGATGAACAAAAAGTCAAGCCGACATTCTAGTCTGACAGCTGAAGGAAGGGTATAAAGCGAATGAAAATCGTTTACTAACGGTGAATAAAATAAATATTTCGGAATAGGGCACATTTCCTTAGCTCATATACCGTTGAGCAGTCAACTTCACGCAATAATCAGTACTTGACCATATCAATCAAGTGATTTCTTACGTTAGACACCGTCAGAGGACAAAAATCAATTCAGTGAAGATAAATGAGTTAAAAGTGAGTGCCCAGGCGCCGATGTCGCGCCGTCGCGACTAGAATCGTCTGTTATCCCCGCAAAGCGACTTTCACTTGTCATTGCCACAAATAATAAGCGATTACAATGCCGTAAATCCAGACAAGAACAACAACAATCGAAGCAATATGAGTAGTCCAAATACCGCCTCGGCAGACGGCTCAGTCACGTGCGCAGCTTCAATTGTAGGGGATGAGGGATTGCTGGGACTATCGATGACGCGCATAATAGAAACCGACATGGGCGGAAGGTGCCATAATTTACCAGGACATCGGGACACCTTGGCGGCTGTCATAAAAAGTTTACGCTTATTACTCATACGCCGTGTCGGCCGGGGGCTGATGAGCCGCGCTTGTGTCGAAATCAAATTAATCATTCTGCCAATGATTTAGATGGTTTCTCCCTTCTTTCTCTTTATCGATTCGCCATCTTTCGTTCCCCCACTTGTTACAACTAGCACACGCACAAAAATTCACAAATATCGAGCATTTTGCTATAGTTAGTTGAAGCAGGTGTTTACTCTCACTCACCTTTACGCGAACCAGGTGGCAACAAGTCCCTCACAGTTTCGCATCGGGTCGTGTTTTATTACACGCGAAACCCGTAAAAGTAGACACCGAAACAGATGGTTGGTTATTTTGAACTTGTTGAATAATTAATGCATATAAATTGCAATTGGTAGTCGCCTGTTTTTGCTAGGCACGAATTTTCTTCTTTATATTTGAGTTTTTGTAAAATTTAAACATGCGTAATATGTCCACGCTATACTGAGTAAATACTCAAATTTTAACATACCATACTTAGTATAAGCTATATCAAAACATGTCTAGTTCGACTCGGCTAGTGATGTCGATCAAGAATATATATACCTCATGGGGTCAGAGATGCCTCCTTCTGCCTGTTAAAAACCTTACCTGTCTGTTTGCAGCCGTTGTTTGATTTATTTGACAGTTGAATGTCGCAAGTTAGCTTGAAAATAAGAACTGTTTTTTAATTATTTTATTATCTCTTAGTGGCTATTCATTCGCTTGCACTTCATCCAAAGTGTTTGCTGCACTTGACGTTTACGCGTGTCTCAGCTCTCATATTTACGTTAGTGGATTGTACGTCCTGAGCGCATCAATGTTGAAACGCTCGCCAAGCTCCAGCAGAACGCTGAGCGTACACGGCGACAGGATCAATCCGCCTTGATCGTCGACCATTTGCATATGCTGCAGCTCCCTCTCACCAGGGATCAACGGAGGCTGCGTTGGCTCGCAAGGGACAGCTTTGCGCAGCAGCTGATGAAAGTCGGCGAGCCGCTCCTCAAAGGACACGCAGAAGCGCATGGGATCAATGGCTATATAGACCTGGCCCAGATCGGCAATCTCGTTGTCCGCGTTGAAAAGGCCGCGACGGCGCAGGTGCGTTGCAAAGCGGGCGCCCGTCATCACCCCACAGAGTATGTCCACCATGGCGGCCAGTCCGAAGCCTTTGTGCTCGGGCGTAAAGGGGCGCAGTCTCTGGGCGCGCAGCGCCTCTGCGACACAGATTGTGGGCCTGCCGCTGCAGTCCAATGCCAGATTCTCGGGCAGCTGGCGCAAATACCCATTGCAGTACTCCAGCTCCAGCTGCTCAATGGGGAAGGCGGACATGCCCAGGTTCATGAGGAATTGCTCCTGCGAGCTGCCCGCCACACAGGCAATCGAATTCCCGCCCAGCAGCGGTTCGATGCCGCCGCTGGGCACCAGAATTGGCGGACTATTCGACATACAGATGCCAATCATGCGCTGCGTCAGCGCCTGACAGGCGTACCAGGATGCTATGCCAATACTGTTGGAGTGACGTGCGGCCACATACCCTATGCCCTGATTTCGCGCCTTGCGCATGGCCAGGTCCATGCAGAAGTTCGCTACCACCGGTCCGGGCGCATTCTGTCCGTCCACCAGAGCCAGCGCCTCGCGCTCGCTCAGCACCTTTGGCCTCACGCGAGCGTTGACCGTGCAGTTGAGTAAGTCGGCCACGATGGCGGGCAGACGATGAATGCCCAAGCTCCGCTGGCCCATGTAGTCGGCGGCAATCAGAACGTCGGCCATTTCGCTGGCTGCCTCATCAGGCACGTCCATAGCCGCGAATACATCGCTCACAAAGCGCTGCGCTTCCAGCACATCGACCATGATCCCTGCCTCAATGTCCGCCGCGTACGTGCAAGCTGGCGGCTCCTGCTGCCCATTGCTCATCTGTAGCACACGCTTCAGATTCTGCCAGAGCAGCTCGGTGGCCTGCGCTGCTGCCGTCCCGCAGTTAGGGGCTTTCAATACATTACCCTCCAAGTCTGTTGAATGCCGCACCATAGCCGAACTCTCCTCGACACTCTGCGAGTTGGCGGTGGCGACGGTTTCAATGCATGGCTTGGGCCGCACTTTTCGTAGTGTATCTAGAAAATTAAGTACTCTGCGCATACCGGCCTATAAAAATATATTGTGAAAATATACAATGATTATATTCGAAACTATAGGAATTGTTTGAACTGGATTTCAATAATGATTACAACTGTGAAGTTTAATTCAATCTATCATGTAATAGACCGCCCCATCGAGTAGCCGGGTATGTGGCTCAATTGAAAGAAGTACGAGCACGTTGAACTCAGTTGCGCCATACTCTTCCACATTACAAAAACAACTCAACACAGTCGAGAACGGACTAAAACATTATTGTAACCTCACAACAGAGACCTTTACATTGTAATTTTGGGGAGATAACTGTTAAGAAAGTTTGCTACAAAAGAAAAACGATCACACCTCAATCGATACACCTCAAATCGCAAATCGATAAAAGGTGAATATTTCCCACAATATTAAAGTTAGTCACCAAATTTGGTATGTAGATTGCTGTTGACCTTCCCAAAAGATTGCGATCTCGGCCACGCTCACTAGAAGAAAGAAATCTACTGTTAAGATCGGGCCGAAAAATGTTGGCCACGCCCACTCCCGCCTTTACGAAATGTAAAAATCATAAATTTTTCCAAAATAACGATAACTTCTGTGCACTCTGTACGAGTATTACGCAGTCGGTTACGTCCGACTCCAACGTTCTTACTTGCTTCATTATCAATTTGTTACAGTTGCATCGAAATTTTAAGTGTTAATTCAATGGAATCAGCTCCATGTGGTTGCTAAAATAATTTATTGTAAAAATGGTTTAGGTAAATTCGAACTTGGTGAATGCTGAATTATTATATCTAATTACCATTACATGTTTTGGAATTCGTTAAGTATTCCCTAATAAAACCCATATTATTGGGATGACGTATATCTGAGACAGCAACATTATTCGAACATATATCTTTATCCTCGCCTCTATCTGAAAAACTCACCACGCCGTACACGCAATTCCGATTATCCTTGCGATTATACTGATTATAGCAAAAAGCACTGAAGCCGCTGCCACTATCACCTTTGCAGATTTTATGATTATATATTATATTAATACGCAAGATATCATCAATTTTGTATTTCTCCTCCAATATCTTGGCGGCAGCCAAGGATAGGCTTATACTTTCGTTCCCCTTAAGTACATTCCACGAGTTCACCGCGCCAATTACATCGGACGTTAATTTTGGCGTATCGTCATTGAGGAACCAAGGCAGACAAATTACTCTTGGCACATCTGTCGATTCATTTGGTATATTTAATTTTAGAATAGCAATATCGCTAATAATTTCTTTAGGGTTATAGGCCCTATTTATAAAAAGAAAACGAATTAAATGTGGTCGATTTAAGTTTAAATTTGAAAGTACTTACGTATTAACTTGTACGGCATCCACTTTCCATCCATCATTTTCACTTAATTTCAGGCTATTACTAAGTACACTTCCCACCCGAAAATACTCAGATTGGAGGGCCTCTGTATTGCCATTTTTGGTAACGCAGTGTGCAGCAGTTAACACTAAGTCGACCTTAATCCGTATTCCACTACACGAATACTCGAAGGTGTACTCTTTCCACACATAAATGGCAACAGTCCACGGTGCGGCGTCGGGCTTTACTGTGAGGCCATGTTTTGCTAGTGGAAATTTCACACGTCCCGGTGTGCCGCAAGGTAGTTGACAGAACTGATCCATGTCTGGCCGACTTGTCCACCTTCCATCTTCCTGACACTGTATTTTTAATTGATTTATTTTGGTGTTTAGTACGAATCCAGGTTTGCAGTGGAACTTCGCTTCGGCACCTGGTAATACCGATTCTATGGTTGTGCATCCCATGCTACTTTTGTTCCTATTATAGCATATCGGAGTCATTGAATAACTGCAAAATAATGCCTCCCGACTGCATAGTTCTGCGTGAATATAGAAACCATACCATTATCCCAGAATCCCGTTAGCTTGTCATTTTAGGCGTACTTACTGATACAGACTGGATCCGTATAATTGATATTCTCATTGGAGCTCCATTTCTTGTCCCTGCATGTAAATAGGTGTTTATCAAATTGATATGGTATCATAGTGTAGCCTCTCTCGCATTTAAACTGAACTTTCACCTCATTTAAAGGAGGTTTTACTGGTATGTGACAGTCGCCCTGGTCGCACTCGTATATCAGCAGTAGATTCTCGTCATATGTATTTATTGGGCATCCGTTAATTCCGTTTGTGTTCGGATTGTGGTTCTTAGGCTTTGATCGGCATTCCGTCTCATTGAGTCGCCATTCACCCGTACGTAGGCATACATCCCACTGACTGCCAAGCATAGTGGCGCTGCGATCGTAGCACTCAAAGCGAACCGGATCATTGGCATATACATATCGGCCTCTTTTGTTCATATGATATTTGATGTCCCCTGCAAATCGTAGGCCCCTATCTGTTGGTTCGACACAGATTTTCGGTGTGTTTCCCCTCCATTCTCCATTTTCGTCTTTACAAATAGAGGACAATTCGTCAGTACCATCAGCGCAATCGAATTTGTAATTGCAAACTTTGTCCTTAGCTATGCATTGGCCATTGCCACATTGAAACCGGTCATCGGGACAATGTACCATACAAAGCTCCACAGACTCGTCCCGTCCGTTACTACACTCGACGGTTCCGTTACACATAAAGTTGGTTGGAATGCATTCCCCTGGCATACACTCAAAGAATTCCCTGAAATTAAAATGTATTTGTTAAAAACTTCACAAAGTAAGTAGCATACTATTACTTATTGCTGTTGATGCTGATTTAGTTTCAGAGGTAGTAATAATCGACGGTTGTGTATTAATGGTGTCTGCCTTTTTATACCCTGAATCCATTGAAAATGGATAAATCAGGGTATAATGGTTTTGTGCAAACGTATGTAACAGGCAGAAGGAAGCATCTCAGATACTATAAAGTGTATATATTATTGATCAAGACGACTTCGAGGAGCTGACTCCGTCTGTCTGTCCTACAAAAGCTAGTTAAGCTAGAGACTCAAGCTAAACGACTGTAGATTCTGCAATACAATGCGCAATGCTAATTTATAATTTTTTGTCGATATTAATATCTATAAAAATCAATTGTGGTACTTAGCATATTTCCTGGATTATAAGAGCCACCAAATTAAGTTCGACATGGTCGCGTGAAGCATAGGTTAATATTTCGAACTTTGGATACCTCCCCACTCGCTCCATATATGAAAAAATTTGAATACTATAGACTTGCGGTTTGGTTTATACGTAGATTATAATGCTTTTTTCTTAAGAGCGTGCTCTTTGTTTAGCAGTTATTCGTGAATTAAATTTCCATAGTGAAGCCCAAGCGCAGCGGCTGAGAAAAATGCACAGATTGCGGTGTGAATTTGAGTGTATGTGTGTGTGTAATTTTGGGGGGTTAGATGTATGTGAAGACAGGGAAGTTAGTTTTAGTTAGTTAGTTTTCCAAACTTCTTAACCGATAAGAGTCATAGTGAGCTTAATAAGTCTAGTTGGTGTGATTCACTGTTGCTCACTCAATTCTACATCCAAATCTTTGTGTTCCCCAACTCTTAAATACTTTTAAATACATATTATTATTTTTACATTTTATATTTTACATAGGATCGAATAAGCAAACACCAATTCATACATTCGATTTATATACAAGTGGTGGTTTTCAACTTAGCATAAATTCATGAATTTAAAATGCGTCATCTCTTTCCAGACAATTTCTATCTGAGAGAGAAAAGAGTGTAATTAAGTTGCACAAACGTATTTAACAGCCGGAAGGTGTAATTTTCGACCCAATTTCATCAAAAACCAATTTCTTTATTATAAAGCTTCCTCCTATTGGAATTATGAGTCGAAAATTTAATGTGGTATCAAAACACAGAAATATATGGGCAATTTTGCTTTATGTTTGTTGGGATAGTCTTTGTCACCGCACAGATTCTTGGTATTTTTGGCTGTTATATTTCTCACGTACTCATCACATTCGCCACGAATTTTTTCATAAAATATATGATCGTCCAAGCACAGTCTGGGTGACTCATCCGATTTATCGGCACAGTCAACCACTCCATCGCACATATTGGTCTCAGCGATTTTGCCTCCGTAGGCACAAAAGAATGTGTATGGACTTTCTCTACTAATTTCTTTGCACTGCATCGATGTCTCATCGCTGCCATGTGGACAATAGTTCTTGCCATCACAGAAATGCCGCTGCTTTATGCATTTTCCATTTTCTTCGCATCTATATAAGCAGTTTGTATTAGATGCGAATGCTTCGCTCACTAGAAATATCGCGATCCAAGCTGAGCGACCGAACATTTTCACTCAATCGCGCGAGGACCGGAATGTTACTGCTTGGAATTCGTTCATGAACGGGGCATTTTATATATTGCAAAGAAGTGTTGAGAAATATAAATATATCGTATATATTAGCTTATCTCCAAATTTATGCTCTTGCTTACAAACCGTTTTCGTGAGTATTTTCAGTTGTTGTAGTTTTATACCCTGTAATGAAAATGGATAAATCAGGGTATAATGGTTTTGTGCAAATGTATGTAACAGGCAGAAGAAAGCATCTCTGACCCCATAAAGCATATATATTCTTGATCAGCATCACTAGCCGAGTTGATCTAGCCTTTTTAGGTTCGTATATACCATACGCAGCTCAAGTTTATTTCAAATCATCGATAACTCATCTCGTTTTCTTATTATAGTTTTTTTTACTCTGTTTTTTGAAGCTATCTTAAAAACCATAAAAGCTAAGGCTAAGTTTTATTAAGATCATAATCTTAGTTTAGAAATTATACACGAATTTAGTTTCCATAGTGGGGCCCAAGCGCAGCAGCTATTCACAGCGTGCAGCCTGCATTTACATGTGTGTGTGTGTGTGTGTGTGTGTGTGTGTGTGTATGTGTGATTCTGTGTATGTGTGTATGAATGCAAGGGGACTGAAATGTATGAAAACACAGGGTACAGGGTATTTCGCAGTCGGGCATATTGGACCTTTCTTTCCGCCTTTCTATAGGAAAGGAATACTGGTTTTGTGAAAATGTATGTAACAGCCAGAGAAAAGTCGAATCCCATAAAGCAGATATATTCTTTGTCAGCATCAGATTTGAATGCTCTGATTACTCAGCAACAATTAAGATCATGCTCTTAGCTTAGAAGTTATTTATGAATTTAGTTTCCATAGTGGGGACCAAGCAAAACGGTTGAGAAAAATGCACAGCCTGCGGCGTGAGTTTGTGTGTGATTTTGTGTGTATGAATATAAGGGATTGAAATGTATATGAAGACAGAGTTCAGGGTATCCCCAAGTTGGACACTCCCGACTAGACCTCCTTACTTGTTTCGCTTTGAAGTGCTTCGGTACTGCTTGGTGAAAATACATACAGTTGTATAAAAACATACACGATAAAATGTTTTCGAACCAGAACCGTTCTCGATAGTAAAGCAAAACAAAACAAGTGCGTAGGCTGTAGTCTTTTTCTTTGGAATTTGCGTAATTTATATGTGTTGGTTTAATAGGTTTGACAATTCTTCAGATTCCTCTTAATCATAACTGAACACACTAATTATATATTTTTACAAGCACACACAATTTCTCTCCTCTATAGTTGAGTTTCCACTAACTCGACGTTGCCACTCATATCAAACATTTTATATTACATTTTACAATTATTATACAATTTTCAGGCCGAGGACAACTATAGGAAGATGAATAGTATTCATATGGAAGCTGAATATCAAGGCCATATCAAGGTCGATTATAGATAGTGTATTTCGTGTAACTGTGGTTCCACGCAGCAGCGATTAGAAACTAGAGGCTGTTGAACGTGCTGAGCATGTGGGATTCCCCACAGCTACTGCAGCAACTGCGGCTGATGCTGCTGCTGTCGGCTGCATTTATTGGCCTGCTTGGGCACGCCTCCGCATCCACGCACGACGTCTACAATGGTGCCCGGCCAGGACATCGCATTGTCCAAACTCGCTATGGGCGTTTGCATGGCATGATTCTACCCCTGGACAACTTTCGGTTCCTACGCTCGGTGGAGGTGTTCCTTGGCGTGCCGTATGCCACTCCACCAACCAAACAAAACCGGTATGTGCTATTTATAACGAATTCTTTCAAATGTCCATTCGCCTCAGTAACTTTATCCCCCCCCCATCGCATTATTCATACTTCAGTTTTAGCCCAACGCGAGCACCGGCGCCCTGGGACGGGATACGCATCTCGGATAAATACAGTCCTGTGTGCCCGCAACGATTGCCCAATATTCAAAATGAAACTGCTGCCTTGGAGAAGATGCCCAAAGGTCGTTTGGAGTACTTAAAGAGATTGTTGCCATTTTTAGAAAATCAATCCGAAGATTGTTTATACCTCAATATATTTTCACCTGTGAATGGTAAGACAAATTCATATTGTTTTCTATTTTTCGATGAAAAACGCCAAGTTTCTATCAACTGCTGTCGCTTTAAGGGAGCTTAACAGGCATAGATATTTTAAAACCAGATTAAGCCCGATTGCATGCAACACAAAAAGACAAATGTGTGCTGGATTTTTTAAAAAGGAAGAAAGAAACATTTCAGCCCCATAAAGTATATATATTCTTGATCAGGACGATTAGTCGAGTCGATTTAGCCCTGTCCGTTTGACTGTCCGTCTATCAGTTTGGTTTTTACATAGATTTCAATGCTCTTAGTGCAAAAGATTTTCACGAATTTAGTTTCCATAGTGGGGGCCAAGCACAGCGGCCGAGACTTATTAAAACCTATTAAAAATATTATCCAATGATCGAGCCAGATATGAAAGAGTGATCTGGTTAATGGATTTTCGCTCGTGTATATTTAAAGAGCAACAAAGGCTATCAAATACCAACTTTTTTCCAAACATGTAAACGGCTGAGTAACTAAATCATCTTAGCAAAGAATACACTCAGTCCAATTTTGTATGTTATATGTATGCGTGTATTCTGTACCTCTAATGAAATAAATGATGATTCATTTTGAAAATTTAATAATGAATATATTTTCATATATTTTGTTGTGTGTATTGCTTTTCTGCAACTCTGTCTTTTTTCTGTTTTTGTTTCGACAGCTGGCGCTAATGAGAAGAAGCTGCCCGTCATCGTCTTCATTCACGGCGAGTCCTTTGAGTGGAGCAGCGGCAATCCCTACGATGGGAGTGTGCTGGCGAGCTATGGTGAAGTGGTCGTAGTAACGCTTAATTACCGACTGGGCATATTGGGTAAGAAAATTGCAAGTGTTTTATGGTCTGCATACATAATTATGCGGCCCGATTCCCTCCTCTATTTGCCAGGCTTCCTCAATGCCAATCCCAGTCCGCATGCCCACGCACGTGTCGCTAATTATGGGCTGATGGATCAGATGGCGGCGCTGCATTGGATACAGCAGAATATACAAAAGTTTGGCGGCGATCCAAATATTGTTACCCTGGCGGGTCATGGCACGGGCGCAGCATGCATCAATTATCTGATGACTTCGCCCACAATGGTGCGTGGCCTCTTCCACCGGGCCATACTCATGTCAGGATCTGCGTATTCGTCCTGGGCACTGGTCGAGGATCCTGTGCTGTTTGCGATCAAGCTGGCCAAAGAGGTTAATTGCACCATACCCGAAGATTTGAACAGACATCATGAGCAGATTGTGGACTGCCTAAGGGATGTGCCACTAGAGGATTTATATGGCGCCGATATACAGGCGCCAAATTTTCTAACGTCGTTTGGCCCATCGGTAAGTCGAAGCCGACTTGGTGTAAACCATTTCTATACCCAGAACCAATTAAAAATTTGTAAATCATTGCACAAGCCCCATAACTACCCATGCAGGTAAAAGACATTAGGTATGTCAGCTGAATTAAAAATACAAATTTACTGTTAATAAAATTAAAATTGAGAATCAAGCTTTCTTTGTATTAAAACTTGAATACACGCAGAAAAACCAATTGCCTAAGATATTAGATAATTTTACAAATATTTAGAGCCACAAAAGATATATCTGTTCCTAAAAGCTACATTACTTCCAAAATTTTAAGTAGCGGTCTAAAATATAGTTAATAATGCTAAAAGTTGTACAACTTATTAGAAAACGCCCGCTAAAATAAGATGGTAAACTCAAATTGAAAAGCTCACCCAAGAACTTAGCTAAAATACTTTTCGTTTATCTCTATGCCGAAAGCTATCTTGCTTATATTCGGAGAACTCATACAGCAATTGTAATGTTGTTGTTTCTAGTTTCTTATTTAGTGTTTGTCTATTGTGTTATTTTGTGTTTTAAATTGACATTTTTTCACGCCGATTTTCGTTTGTCCATCTTCTTGGTTCATCTATTCGCTGGCTTACGCCCTGACGAACTTTATTACTTACTTCACTTGCTTTGTACCGCACTTTAAATGTGTATTTCAAGTACTACAACAATTGAATGCTGTTCTTTTTGTTTACTTTTTGCACCCGGCTCTTAATTTCAATTTAGGTTGATGGCGTTGTCATCCGACCCGGACATTCCAATCTCGATATCGATGATTTAATGACGCGCAACTCGAAGCGTTCATCGGCCGATGCTGGCGCCCAGACAGCCGGTGGCAATAGCGGCGGATCCGGTGCTGGCTCCGCTTTTAGCGGTGGCGCTGGCTACTTTGGAGGCGCCGCTGCCACGGCCAACATTGTCGGACATTATGACGTACTCTTCGGCGTTGTCACTGGCGAATCCATTTGGCGCTTCAGCGCCCACGACATACAAAATGGCTTCGAGGGCGAGAGACGCGATAAAATAATACGCACTTATGTGCGCAACGCTTACAGCTACCACCTCAATGAGATATTCTATACGGTGAGTACGTCCTGCCTATAAGTACCCTCCACCAGCTTCACAATTTGCCATGCCGAAAGTGCCACACCAGAACCGGCCGGGTATCTGGCTACCCCGGTGTAAGGGTAATTCTAAGGCTGCGGTTTGAAGTCCGCCACATAAATCTTCTAATCAGATTGTAGCTTCCTTGCGCTGCACTTGTAGTCCCAGATGGGATGACAGGCGCTTTTTGGCATCAGCTAGTGCGTTGCCTTATCTGAAGTCTACTATTTCACTTTGTTGTCCAGTCCTGTAAGTTGCTGTACAACTTTTCTTTTTTTTTTAATTTGGGGTTTTAATTCCTTTTGCGGCAAAAACTTTGCAGACCTTAAAACTCAACTACATAACAGTCTGAAAGTACAATACCCCGGCGTAAGTCCTTGTATCTACGAAGTGTAAAGTTAACAATTTAAATAAACAATGTAAATTTGTGCTTTTATATTTATCTTTAGCTAAAGGTTAGTACAGAGAAATATTATTAATGCATCTTGTAAACCAAACAAAATAGAAAAAGTTTGCTTTACTATCATTCAAGTCAAGTTAAATAGACTTCCAATTTATATCTATATATTTTATATTACAATATTTTCTTAAGATTTTACTACTGCAAAGGTTGTACAATTCAATCTTACTAAAAACTTTTGGTCACTCGAAGACTGTCTTAATTTATTTTCTCTTAGAAAAATATCTATATTGTTGGTCCGTCCAAAATTTTGTGTGCATTTCGCCTTGATGGATACAATATAAATAAATTATATCCAATTAGCACGCCCCCAGTGGGCTTAACCAAATTTTAGGTTCAATAGTGGCAAGAAAAGTGGCGTTCATACGGATAGATATGCCGACAATAACACGGACATTACACAAACCCAATATACTCTTTTCATTTAATGAACGTGTATAACAAGCTGAAATAAAGTCACAAATTCTCAACCCGTATATACACATATACAAATATATTTACAATGTTATTCATTTGCTTACATTTTTTAAAAGCTTTACAAATTAAAAAATTTTGTTTTCCTATTTTGCTGGGTTTTTTTCTAGTTTGCTTATATTATTTACTGTTTGGCCTTTTATTCAACCAAATGTATAATTTCAGTGGCCCACCTTGAAAAATACGCGGGAAAACTTAAAACAGAAACATTTACATGAAAAGCAGAGGCACACAGAGCATCCAAATGAAAAAGGAGGAAAAAGTCAATTAAAACATTCGCACGCGCGTCGCTGTGCAAGTGTAACTGTAATTATAGGTGCCCGTACGTAACACGGTGCGTATGAGTTACATTTGCAACTACAAATGGGCAGAAACGAAGGCTGAATTTCATTTTGTGTACATGCGCTGCAGCCCTTCATCGTTTTACTCTATTTTACGTGGATGTTCCTGTTGTTGTTGTTGTTTTTGTTGTTTCGCATTTTTCGTTTGTATTTATTTTATGCGCGTTGGCTTTGTTTTTATTTTTTGTAATGCGCAAGCGAGCGAAATGGAAGGCAGTTAACACGCCATTGCAGCCAAAACATTAACACGCTTTATTTGGCAAATGTGTAAGGCTGTTATAAATGTGTATGTGGTGGTGGTGTTTGGGTGTGTGTGTGTGTGTGTACCGTTTGTGTATATACATGCATTGGCAAGGACACTGAGCCTTGTACGCGTATGTAGGTATATATGTGTATGTAGTTATGTATGTGCCACGCACACCTACTTAAAAACGTACAGGCTACACTTAACCCAAATCACAGTAGCAACAGCAGCATCCAACGACAACAGTCGTCCCCATTCTCAGCCTGAGACACATCGTCATCGCCAGTCGACGTTGTCACCATTTGCCATATTAAAACCAAGTGTTCGTCTGTATCTGTGTGTGCTTTAAGTGCGCACAGATACACACAGGCACACAACAAGGAGCCGTAAATTGCCAACGCATATATCACGATTATAGCACATACATTCGTATTTATTTTACTTCATTATACTCGTGCGCTGCCAACGACAAATGTCAAGCTCGCTGCAGTTCCGCGATGAGGTTTATAATGCATTCAGTAATGGCATATATTGTGTCCTCATATGTACCACATATATCAAGCACATCTCTCGAAAGCTTAAGAAATGAATCTGCAGAAATGATATACTTGATGTATAATACATGCCAGCATATCATTAATAGAATTCCGTATTCAAAAAGAAGTGTGCGAATGTCACTTAAACCTCTCATAACCCTATTCAAAAATCAAAATTTGAAAGTGATATGGTGAAACTATTTTTTAACATTTTTTTACTCGTTCACAAAGTGCAAAGAGTATATTGGGTTTGTACAATGTCCATCTTGTTGTCCGCCCGTCTGTCCGTATGACCTGGATATCTCATGCCTAGTAGAAAGCCCCCAGCAGCCCGCCTTAAAAAATCAGAAATGGCTATATCTCAAACAGATTTTGAGCTAGAGGCATGGAATACATACTACTGGAAAACAATATATTTGAAATGTAAAATTCATCTAGAGGACAAACCATGAAAAAAATCCATCAAAAATGAAAATCGGTTCAGTTTTGCCAAAGATATGGGCATTTGAAATATGGGATCTATGGCTCCAACAGCTTTACATGTCACAATTTAATTTTGCATGTTTTTTGACAAAACATTTAACCCCTCAGAATCAGTAATATTGTTGTTTTTTATACTAATTGTGACAACCACAATCGATTAAAAATATAAAATAGCATTTCCAAATTAAAAAAAAAAATTTCGAAAATGAGTACAGGGGAGTACATGATCTGTATTATATTAGTTTTTGCAATAAAAGTGCTCGCAGATGGAAAGTCGTTCAATATGTGCCATAGATTTTTTTATATAATCAAAAATAGTCGGGTTAACTTGTGTTGCGCCCTTTTGCGTTTTAAATTATGCATGACATCGATTTTACAGATGCATTTTGTGGTCCTTTTAAAAGCCCACACTCATGATGGCAAAAATAATAATAACCACAGCAAACAGCAGCAGTAGCAGCAGCAGCATCACAAATCCGCCTATAATCCTGCCAGGATTTGACTTGGTGTACATGGAAACATACATATGTATGCATCTGTTAGGCCAGAAGTGTTTGTACATCTGCCTCTCATATAGTGTGTGTGTAGTTAAATTTGCAGCTGAAATCTCTGTTCGATTTCGGTCTAAAGACAATGAAATGCGCTGCAAATGGTGAGTGAAAAATTCAAATGTCTAGGCTCTTTTAACGCTGAATATTTTTACACATAAAACAAATTATTCTTAACAAAATTGTTTAATTATAATTTATTAATAGGTCAATAAGTTCTATAATAAGCTCCTGAATTTTTAAGATAAATAACAAATTGATGCTAACATAAGTTATTTTATAAGTTTCATTTAATATAAATAGAATTCATTAATGGCAGGCCTATCACCGCTTGTATAATATTGTTATAGTATTAAAGCAATCGCATTAATGTACATTTTTCGCCGTTACATACAAACGACATGTACTGTATATAATGGTAATTATATTTGTTATGAAAAATCAACACCAACTTGTTAGATAATTGCAAATATGAGGAAATGCAAATTGAAATATGTGCTCTGGCATTCCATCAGCGGGCAAGTTGTGAATCAACTGGCATTACAGCTAACTAGCACTTATCTTTTATAAATTGTGAATATTTTCTCCGTGCACAGATTGTGAACGAGTACACAGACTGGGATCGCACATCACAGCATCCGATTAACACACGCGATACGGCCGTGGCAGCGCTGTCCGATGCCCAGTTCGTGGCGCCCATAGTGCGCACTGGGGACATTCTGGCCGCCAATTCGCCGCCGCCAGTGAGCTCGGCGACGCCCAGCGGGGCTGGCAATGCGGCCGCCTCCACTTCGGCAGCTTCGACGCAGCCGGCGGGTCGCTGCTATTTCTATGTGTTCGACTACCAGACCAAAGACGGCGACTATCCGCAGCGCATGGGTACGGTGCATGGTGAGGACTTGCCGTACATATTTGGTGCGCCGCTTGTAGACGGCTTCAGCCACTTTCCGCAGAACTATACCAAGTCGGAGACGGCACTGTCAGAGGCTGTGATGATTTTCTGGACGAATTTCGCGCGCACCGGGTAAGCTGACTTATTGCAGTTACCCGACTCTCCGTCCGACCGGGCCCAGCTCCCTCTGTCAAAGGCCCGCTCAACGCTTAACTACTTACCGTAATATGTCATCCAAGCGACATAGCTTCCGCTATTCTAAACACTTCTCTCGTATGCAACACTTAGCGCTGATTGTCTGTGCGAGGAAAGTGGCTCCATGAACAGCTGCAACGCTTTGTGGCAACAGTTTAACAATACGGGCAGCAGGTGTTGCTAAGAAATAAACTTAGCTGCTTTTACGGATTCTCTTTTTATGCGCGCTGCCGTTTAAAAAAGAAAAATTCATATATATATATATATATATATGTCCAACAACAGTGACAACTAAACTGTCCTGCATACTCTCTTCCTCTTTCTATATCTTTCTTTCAGCAATCCGAATGAACATCATCGCCAGGACTCAGTGTTGCCCGTTTCAAAGGAGCGCAATCGTTTTCGCAGCATAACATGGGAGAATTATGATCCATTGCATCAAAAGTATTTGGAAATAGGTGAGACAGCAAAAGCCTGAATTTACTTTGAATATATTTCAATTCATGGGTTTCCTACAATTTGGTTGTTGTCATAAATAAAAGTGGAAATTAGTTAGCATCATTGTCAGACTATAAAAGCAAAAGCATTACATAAACCATCTGTATCTAAGTAGCCTGGAGATGTGTCATTTTACTTACAACACGCATTTGCGCAACTTCAATACACCTTTTTTATGCCTTTGTTAAGAGTATAGGGTAGAAAATATACGCAAATAACACAATGTACGCGTAAAAATTTGTTTAGAGCAATCTAAACACACAGTAAAAAAAAGAATTCACGGAATGGCCAGATAAAAGCAACAAATTTGAGGATGCTTTAAAATGGGAGCATCGCAAAAAGAAGTCAAATTTAATTTAAATTTTAAAAAAGGCGGGCGAAAAAAAAAATAAACAGCGCGTGCATGCAAACAAACTGCGGGGGCGTAGCCGAAGGGAGGGTTGAGGGAGTTGAAGGTTGCCTACCAGCGATAACAAAAAAAGGGAAGGCGATATCAAATCCAAGCCACAGCAAATGTTATTACGTAAGGTTATGGGCATCAACGAACTGGATTGACCCTGCATAAATTATGATTTGATAAATATATTCGTTTACGCCACACTAATAAAATACCAAAGTAAAAATATCATCACAAACCTTTCGCTGCTATTTTAAATAAAAATTCGTTTGAGCATTCGCAATACAAGTAGAGAGCAGGGCTGCAAACCCAAAAATAAATGTCATTGGTTCGGTTCACGGTTCGAAACCATGTGTCACCTCTAGGTTCGGTTCATGAACCTGGTTTTTCATATTTATGAACCCAAACCTGATTCGTACCTGGGTTCGGCAGCACTAATTATCTTTTATATTTTCTTCAGAAACAAAACTCCAAATTGATTACAGCTCTTTTGTCTACTGATTCTAAGAAGTCAGTTGTGTCAGTAAAAATAAGTTTTTCAAATTCAAAAATATTATGAATTTCTTATTAAATGTGGTTTGGTTCGGGTTCAGGTTCGGCTGTCTTTCTTCAAACAGGTTCGCTTCAGGTTGTGTTTTAAAATTTAAAAAGTAATGGACGATCCAGGTTTAAGCGGATTCGGTTCGGCCTTGATATTCAGTAATATGCCTTTCACTTTTTGGTGTAGGGTGTCAAAGGGGAACCAGACACAACATGCACATAAAGCGTTATGTGTGCCAAAAACGATGCCCGTTTCGTCATGTCAAATGTACGCGAATGTTATTAAGTTCAAATTTTTCACACTTTGGGCATAGCGACATCGGAAACACGAAAACCATTTATATTTTAGAAAATTGTACCGGAACAATAATGAAATATGAATGCCCTTACAGCAGCTGACATTAATTCAATTACATTTTATATGTGTATACAAATTTTAAAAATATAAAACTCAGTTAAAACTAATTATTTTGCAGGAAACTGTTTATGCATAACGTTTTTATACAAGCGAATTTTCGTTTGAAATCACAGCTAAGAGTTACATTTTAGTGTTATTTTAGCAAAAAAGCAAATTCGAAATACCTTTCTTTTAGAAAATAAAAACATCGACTTACTTGACAGCCAGTTAAAAGGACAAACACGCGAAAGTTGTGTTAGAATTGGTTGGGCCAATGGATATTGTAGCGCCCTGTGCGTGAATGTACCTGTTTGTTGTATATTTTGAGCGAATCAAAGACGATGATAAGGGCGTAGCAAAAAGGGACACGCATCCACACGCACTTTACGCATTTGTTAGCATATCGGCAGATGGACTGGTATGTAACGGGCTTGCTGTTTGATTTTAATTGAAAGGACATGCTGAGAGCGACATCTGACGCAGTCGCCCCTATCCCTGTGTTTGGGCCGTGCCACGCCCCAGGGGCGTTCTTGAAATGTCTCTGAATGCTCTCAGACATTGACATACAATACGCTCAAAGTATGTAGTTGCAAGAGATTTGCTAACGCATACGCATGATTGTGAGTTTTGATTTGATATGCTAAAAAAAAACTGAAATTGAAATCGAAATCGAATCGTATTATGTGAATACGCAATGCACAGCTGTTCCCATAATGGCCCCAGCACAAAGGCGCATTCCTCGCAAATTGAAAGCGCACACATCACGAGCACACAAATGCTCAAAATGCTCGTAAAGATGACTTATGTATGCCATTGAAGTCTGACTTGAATGTTCTGTTGCGTAAATTATGCAGCGCATAAGTGCGTGCAGCATTTATTCACCTATTCGAACCGACTCTTGTTGCCGCCACTTCAACTGCAGCTTCTGAGTTTTTTGTGCGCCAGAGATATATCCTGGCTGAAATAACCTATATTTTGAGAGATCGAAGGGACAGTATCTGGAATTGATTACATTTCCATTTATTTGCTAGAAAATTATGCGACTCTCTTTAATTATCTTTTCTTGTGAATATTAAAACTAAGCTTAAGTTGCATATTTAAAAAAAAATTGTTATATGGGTGACGAAAATACAAATGAATAATTTCTTTATAGAAAGTTGAATTCTGATGCATGCGACTGCGCAATACTGTATAATAATAGCACCAGACAGTCGAAAAAATTCTTAAATTTGTGTGGGCGGGAGTAGGCATTGCCGGAATTATATATGCATGGGCACATACATTTAAATGAGGTCACCAATAATTAATATCTATATCTATCTATAAAAATGTACATTCGAAATTGATATCTAATTGCCAATCAGAAAACTTCTGTTTAATATAATTTGTTGAAAAAAGCCAACGATTTGGCATCATTTTCTTTTAAGCTAAATAGTTTTCCAATACGATAAATATAGTAAAGTAGGCAACATCAAATAGATATTCATATCATATGCTTTGATTGCCCAATAAACAAGCTGACACGGAAGCACCTACTTAGCCCCATTTGCTCAGCCAAGGCAAAAGCGAAAAGTGAAAGGCGAACCCTACGACGCAGCTGAGGGCATCAAAAATTAAGCAGCTCAGTCAGTTAAATAAACAAAACATCAAGCTAGGCGAGCAGCTGAATGTGGATGAGATGCCCTCAATTCCAAGGTGTCTCACCTTTCTGGCATGCAAATGTCTTGAAAGTACCCTTAGAAAAGCAACAACAAAAACAGCAACAGTTAGCAACTAAAATAGTTGCCACGAGGGTGGGATATGCATGCACGAATACCGCCCGTCACATTGAAATGAAGATGTTTATATTAACGCTTTTGTTCTCGCTTTTTCTTGTTTTTTGTTGGTTTTCTCAAAACGTCAACACACATATCGACTATCTAAAAGGGATGAAGCCGCGCATTAAGAATCACTTTCGGGCTCACCAGCTCTCGATTTGGATGCGTCTGATACCGGAGCTACATCGCGCTGGAATGGAGGATGTGATAGCCAGGCACAATCTGTTTCGCAATCACGACGATATGGAACTGTACGAGGGACCCGTTAAGCCAGATCCATTCGGGCTCTCAGCAGGCACAACAACAACATCCTCATCCTCGTCGCGTCTGCTGCTTGTCGATGAGCAATTGATGATGAAGAAAGGACGCGGCCTGAATGCCTCGGCCTATTTAAATGGCATATTGGGTGGTAAGTACCACGACCCCTATACAATACAAATAACCATGCCATCTGCTGGGTAACTTCAGCCTTTTGTAATTGGCAGTAGAAAGTAAAGGGCCAACAATCAGCTAGGTTATCTCTCCTGCTACTGGCAACCAGACAGAAAGGCAGACAGTCTCAAACAGAGCGCTGTGTTTGTCAAACGCTTAAATGCCCAAATATAACAAATAATCTGCAAGAAAATCCATGGGAAGTTATAACCAAATGGCCTAAGACGCAATCACGTTTTCTATTTAGTCTCTCAAATGTATCGCAACTGTGTCTGCCCAAATGAATTTATTATATATATAATATTATTATTATTATTATAATATTATTATTATTATTATTATTATTATTATATATATAATATTTTATCATTAAATGTTATATTAAATTATTATAACTTAGCAATCTTTTAAAACAAAACTCCTTTCTTTAAAGTATTTTGAAGTCGTTCAACATATTTCCCTCCATTTAGCCAGGCTGGGTTGTTCTCTCTGTTATTTAAGAAGTAAGTTTGATAAAGGTAAAGCGATTCTGCCTTGGTCAGCATGCGAGCCATTTCACATTTGTTGGCTCACGAAAGCCGTTAACAGCTTTGATTGCCTGAAGGGCTGCCCAGCTATTCTATATCATCATGCTCGAAATGCCAAATGAAATCAATTTTAAATTTCTCTATGAAAAGTGATGTCACCTGAAAAATCTAATTTAAGCAAATTATTGGGACTGTTTAAGTAAATTGTCGTGAATCAAGTTGGGTTTGATGTTGTGGCTTAGTGCAATTTGTTTTCTCATTTGAGAATTACCTTAAAAGACCACAAATTGAAGATTTAATCTGTATTTTTGATAAATGACTTTGTTAGATTGGGCAATGTAATTAAAAACTTTGTCGATTGAATCTGTTAAATATGCATAGCTATAAACTATTTATAAAGATAAATATAAATATGAACGAAAACAACATAGATACTTCCATTTATAAAGATTAAACTCTATTAAAGTTATAAGCTTGCTTGCCTCGAGTTGGGATGAGTTTAATAAAACGAATTGTCAGGCATTTGAAGGCTAGCTATGATGCTAGCCAATTAAGTCTGTAGGCACTAGTTCAAAAATATTTCCTAACGTATTCAACTTTATTGAAAAATAAAAAAAAAAAACGAATAAAATTATCTATTATTTGGCAAGCTCTTATTTTCTCTTATTGAGGCATATTTAATTTATCTTTTTGATATTGGGTTTGATTTTACAATATTTTTTAAAAAATATTTTCTACAGTTTTTGTATCTAGTTCATATTTAACGAAAATATTTTTTTATCGTTAGCATTAATGGATTCCAAGAAAATATTTTAAAACTACTGTGCAAATACATGCAAATACATACGGTTAAAAAAGTTGATATATTTTTTTATTGTCATCATGAATCATCATCGAATTCTTGAAAAAAAAAATATTTGGTAGATAACAACATTTTACAAAATCTTGTTAGTAAAAATTAAAAGAGCTTTGGTTATTTTGTAAGCACGTTATCTCTTCAGAAAACACTTAAATAAGTCGAAGCACAAATATACTTAATATATATTCCCTACATTATGGATACTTCAATAACAAATAACCCAAGAACTTCTCGCACACCTCCGAAATGATAAACTTGACTTATGACGTTAGGGCTCGGCAATTGGTTTTGCTTACGTTTTCAATTTGTTTCATAAGCATCACACGTGGAAGTATTCTTTGCTTAATCCACAGTCTTTTCGTAAATCAAAAGACTACACCACAAATGTGCGCACATGTGACAGCTGAATAACTTGGGAAGGAAACAAATCGAATATTACGCATACGCCATGTGTGGCCAGGCAAAGTGTTGGGTGAGGCACATAAATGTGAATTCAAAGGGAAAATTGTTGCCAAGATTTTTGCTATTTTCTATTCGGGTATTTACTATACTTTCAATACAAAGACTAAGTTCAAAATCAACACTTTAGCCTTTTTTAGGGGGAGGCACAGGGATTTGTTTACTTGGCAGAGGCTGGAACCCAGTCTGGCAGTGTTTACTTCAGTTTGTGGCTTCCCAAGTTAAATTGCAAATTGCAAAGTTGGCATTTCGTGTGTGTGCCTAAACCATGACGATTTCATATGTGTGACCAACTGACCCAACTCTCGACCCCCAGCTGCGCCGACGCTTATTGAAATTGCGTCCGGACGAGCGGCTTTTGGCTTTTGAATTTATATTGTGTCGAGTGCTGACTTTTGCAAATGCACTCAACTGTAATCTGTTTTAAGTATATGAATACTTCGGATTCTTTCTGTGTGGGTTCCTGCTATCACACACTTTATCCTCGTATCCTTTTTTTTTTGTACCTCATTCTCATATGGCCTATTGTGCAACTTGCACTCAACAATGGCGCAAAAACTGCTCGTTTGCATTGCTTTAGCGGGTTTCAATGCCTTTGGCTCTGGTCTACTCTTAAGACGCGCTTTGGTCTGCCACAAACGCAAACTATGCATAATTTTTATACACTTGCCGCCCAAGCTGAAAAACTCATTAAGCCAGTTTATGTAAAGCTCGTTGTGGAACTTTTTCAACACTTACCCTAAATTAACAGCAAATTTTGATGATGGTCTTTGCTTTTTTCATGCAAACATACACTGAGGCTCCCCACAGCTGCCAACTGTAACGCAAGCAGCTGTGCTGCTCAGAGACGCGGCGACGAACGACAACGTCTACAACGTCGAATGCAACTCAAACAAGCATCCCATGCTTGTTGGGGGCGTGGCACGTAACCGGCCAACGGCTCTGGCTTCGTCGACGTCCCCGACCCCCCGGTTCGCTTAACTGAAAGTCAAAAGTAAGACAGTCAGTTTCGCACTCAGCGCACAGCAATTTGAGTTGGCCAATGCAATATGCATTAGCTGACGGCAAAGGCAGTGTGGGCGTGGCAGCTGCAAGGGTTTGCCCTGAGGCGCGCTTGCCATCAAAGTTGTGTAAATTAAAAGTTATCGGAATGTTGGCTTAACAGCAGTCCAAATTACTTGTATGTACCTTGGGATAGTATTGCTGTCATCGTAGACTATAAGAGCACTTTGTCAGTGCCTGCTGCAAAAGATGTACTCGCTTTTATTCACGAGCGAAACTGTAAGTTTGCAGTGTATTTCTTTTCAAATGTGTTTATTTCTTTCAAATAAGGGCAGCATGTTTATTCACCAGAACCAACAAACCAAATATCTTTTTAGCATTTATAATCTGCAGAATATACTTTAAAAAAGCCTGGGCTCCATGCTGTGCTTGCTATAAGAGGACCTACGTACCAGTCAGCAACTTTGCATCATGCTTGTCTTCCAGGGGTTAAGCTTAAGAAATGTTTTCCTAATAATACAAATGTTAAGATTCAATGCATTTAATGTATTGAAAATGTCGGACACCATTTTTTGAAAGTTCATCTTCTAAACGATCATTAAATATGACATGATAATATATAAATCTATCTATGTCTACCAAGCTTGTATTTTATTTTTTTTATTTAGATACGAGGAACGTTAGGTCTGTCTGAAAGCACACAAATAATAACTAAAGTAGAGCTCACAGAGCAAAAGAAGAGTAGAAATCCTACGCAGAACAAACAACAAAAACGCACTCGAATGACTTGTGGTTGGCGACGGACTTGGGTGGGTGGGGATAAGGTGGGTGCGCTGATTCACCAGTCGGAATACAGAAAATGTTCGTTTCAATTAGTGCAAGAGGAAGAAATGCTGCAAAACTTAATCCGCCCCATCAAAACCAACTCGCCGACAAGCACTGAGAGGGTTGAGACGAACTCTTTGCCAGCGCAGTAGTAGAAGATGATAAAATGCCCGAAATGCGACAAACAGCTGTCAGCTTGACAGTCGAGGACACAGCGCGCGGTAGCCAGGCCAGGCCAGGCCAGGCCACAAAACACGGCGACAGCAACAACAACACCAAAGCCCCCTGAGAGACTAGCTATTTCTCACTAGGAGGGAAGGAGAGCGAGAGAGCAGCAATGACAGTGCCCCAGTGTCATCTGAACTCGACACACTTTGATATGCTTTTCATATACACTGATTTTGCCCACTGTGCGCCTTGGGTTTGCGCTGTCGTTCTCGTTGTTGTTATCGTTGTTGTTGTCACCTCAGCCTCGTGACTTTGGCCCAGAGACATACGCGAACAGGCCAAAGTAGATACGAAAATGTAAAAACGGAATGAAAAAAGCACTCACACACTATGCAACTAAAAACCAAAAAATCCGCAAAGAAAAGTCTCCGTAAACAAAGCGAACCACACAAATCAAAAAACCTGCAGTTCCGAGTAACAAAATCCGTCCAACAGTAATAGTTGAAGTCGGAGAAAAATGTGTTGAAGCATTGAAGGATCAGGTTGTTTCCATTTTTATTATTTTTCTCTCTCTCTCTTTCTGTCTCTCCTACTTTTCACTTTGTGGTTAAACTTGTTTGCGAAGTGAACAGAGTATATTGGGTTTGTGCAGACGCCGTCCGTCTGTCCGTATGAACGTAATTCTATATAACAGAAATATATTTATAACAGAAATTATATAAATATTTAATAATATAATTGGTTTATTTATCAACAAAAAACTTTATGGGTAATTTTTTACAAGCATTTAAATTTAACAATCTGGGATCTCATGACTCATGGAATTGACAGAGTCATCCCACAGTCAGATGTCTAAAATATAATTTGTGTTTTTTATTTTCATTTACAAAATATCAGGTTTATAAAAGCTTTGTTACGATTTGAATTTCCAAATGGATTTTATTTAAAACCAATTACAAATATTTTCCACATAAGAGCCGCAGTATAGAGTAGTCGTATCCCTTACCAAAATATTAAAAGCTAACGCAAAGCCCATTGACGTATTCCCTTAAAGGTAAAAGAGGAAGTGGAAGCCATAACTCTGTGCTTCTTAGTGTGACCTTAATGCAGAAAGAAACGAAAATATAGCACAAGGTAAAAAGCATTTGTACAGCTATTTTCAGATCGAAAAACGCAAAGTGTGGAACGAAACAAAACGCAGAAGGGAAAACATGCTTTAAGCCGAAATGCCGCCAGTTGTTAGCTACGAATTTGCATAAAGGCTAACATATTAGCTGGTTAACTTTAAGCGGGGTCCGGTGACGAAATGTCAAACTATAAGCCACAGTTAGACGGCACAAATTGAAATTCGTCCCCGGGGCTAGCTGGCCGCTTTTCTAGGTAATCACTTCTTAAATGCCTGGATATTGAATGTGGCCCCCTCCCCTACCATATTTCCAGGGTAGGCAGCGGTTAGCATCAGCTGCCGTCGCTGATATCTAATTTATGCAAGGTCATTTAATTGAGGCTACGCAGCATTGCAAACATTTTGCATGCCAAGCATGCCACTTGACAAAGAAGAAGGGAGATAGAAGTGGGCAGCGGACGAAGGGGCACTTGCAACCTAAGTTGATTTTATGGTTGGTTTTTTGTCATTCCACTAATTAAAGGCACATTAAGCATTAGGCAGTGGCTGCCTCTCCACCAGGCCAAGGCAATCTCTTTGGGGCTTGGGCTTGGGCTTGGGCTTGGGCTTGGGCTTGGGCTTTTGGTTATCTGACTCAAGCTGCTCCTGCTATGTGTCCTCGTACATAATTATCTAGGGTCCTTGAGCGCGTAGGGCAGCGGTCGTTGGTCTGCGTACGACTTTAATTCAAGCACTCGGTCCTTGCCATAAAACGAAAACGAAAATTAAAATAAAAATTAAAAGGAATTAAAATAGAAAATTTTGCATGGCAGAAAAAGCGTTTTCAACTTGAAAATAAATGCAAAATGGAGCGTTTTGATAAAAAGCTTAGACCATTTAAAAATGCTCGACTAAGTTATGTCAGGGTCGGGTCCGCGTGTGGGTGTATTTGCCAGGGGTCGCAACTTATCCGGTAAGGCCATTTAGAAACAGGGCTGCCAGCCAGCACATGCAGGGGCCGAAAGTGTTTGCTCCTTAAGTCTGTCAAGTGTCAGTTTGAGTGCTTCTAACTTTGGTATTGGCGTTCCGAGTAGACGAGTTAGGGTGAGAAATATATGGGGAAAAACAACAAGCCCACGTATTTAGATTTGCTGAGAGTGTGCAGTTATCTGCTAGTACAGTACAGTACTTGAGCCAAGTTTACACAAGCTACTTGCCTGGATTTATGTGCAAACATAAAATAAATGTAAGTCTCTTTTAAGTTACAAATGGTGTTATAGCCATAGGTGCAAACCAAATACAAATATTGCCCTCCTTTGTTTTCCCTCATTCACATACAAACGTTTTTGTTCAAAACGTTATTGTTTACATTCTTCCAACTTTAAATGGTCAATTTATTTTTATAACAGGAAAGTGAAATATATTTTGCGACTTTAGCTTTAAAGCTAAAGCTGAGGAAGTTATAAAACCCTTTATCTGACGTATACCTATGTATATGTACATACGAGAGTAAATTCAAGGTTTTCAAGTCTCTAGCTTTAATATCGATTAAATAAATTTAAATAATTTAGATTGATAATCATTGGCATTTGTGTATCCCTTCTTGACTCGTTAGAATTCGCAAAGAGTTCACGCTTCGAACAAGTGTCAAGGCGAACCCAGACTCGATAAAATAAATATAAATGGTGTTGATTTTCATTTCATTTTCATTTTCTTATCGATGTTAATCACCTTACCAAGTCTGGGAATGGAATTCGTCAATTGGTATTTATACACGCCTTTTCCCACCCCATTTTATAAAATAATTTCAAATATGAGCAAACTCACTTTTGTATTGTCTCCAATAGGAAATCAAGCAAAAGCTCAATTTCATAACTTCTTCGTTGGTGGCAACAATCCGATTATTTAATATTTGCACACCTTGACAATAAAAACTTGTTAAACTGAATACCATACTCAAAAGCAAATTGAAATGCTCTCAAATGGCACTTGGCATCTGCGAAGATTCACACGAAATATGGAAGAGAACAGCAATGTGACAATGCTCGGGTGCTTATTATGGCACTTTGGTTTATTGTCTAAATATTTATGCAAATACGTGCACAAGTCTTTAATATTGTGCAGAACTTTGGTGAATTGTTTGATATGCAGAAAATTGAAAAGCAAAACTTTTCAGACAGGCGGCATTGATACTCAACACACACACACTCGACAGTAAGTGTAGACTTGGCTTAAAACAATGCCGAGAGTATGAAGCACTTGAGGCACATCAAGTAGACAGTCGGAGACTCAGCAGAAACAAAACAACAAAGCGACAACAATAACACAAACAATACTCAGACACTCAAGCACATAGACAAATACATTTCAAGGAAGTGAACTTCAAAGGCGTGGATGCACATCTGTTTTCGCAGACGTTTGCATTCGAACTGTGTTTTTACCTCCAAGTCATAAAATAAATACAATGGAGTCAACAAATGAATATCCAAAGCTTGTTCAATAATAGTTTAAGAAAGGATTAATCGGTAGAAAAACTAGTCAGTATTTCTGTCCATATTTGTATATGTTATCAAACAGTATATTGAATACTTTTATATATTCTTATATTTTAAAAAGTGGCAAGTGGGAAGAGGTATCTAATAAAATCCTCGATTTTAATAAAATGGTGTACGATATCGAAGAAAATATAAAGTTGTATGGTGTAGTATAATCTGGCTTAGAATAGACAAATTTACTTTACGGGATGGAAGATTTTTCCTTACACCATTTCCAATTTCAGGGTTTAATAATATTATTATTGCAATGGGTTGAATAATGTTTTGCACAAGTTTCAAAGATGTTCACATTTGCATTTCGAATGCATTTTGGGTCACATTCGGTACAAACAAGCCTACGCGTCGTATGATTAATATTTCAAAGGAACTATATTTGTCATGCAATGCAAGCAGCCCTACAGAACTGTAATTGCCTGGTTGCCCAAATCTTATCACAACCCTGCCAGAAACAAGAAACATAAGCCACAAATTAATATTCCACAGTGTCCCGAGCCCTTTCTCTCTCTCTCTCTCTGTCTCTCACTCACACTATCTCTCTTTCTCCGTTACAGTTACCACCGTGGAGCCGAACAACATGTATACAACGTGTATACCGATTGGCGGCAACTATTCCGGCAGCGGAGGCGGAGGCGTATTTGCACCGACAACATTGGCGAACGCTTCGACGGATACGCTGGCATCCGGGTTCGAGGCTGCCGGATATGCGGCATATTCGACGGCGCTGAGCGTGACGATTGCCATCGGGTGCAGCCTGCTCATATTGAATGTGCTGATATTTGCGGGCGTCTACTATCAGCGGGACAAGACGCGGCTGGAGGTGAAGACGCTGCAGAAGCAGTACCAGCAGCGCAGCATGCATCAGCAGGTGCCCTATCCGCCGGAGCCCATAAAGCACGCGCATTATCACATCGGCCACTCGCAGAGCGCCAATGTGATTGTGGACGTGGAAAGCCACGGCCAGGACCAGACCGGGCAGGCGGCCATGCTGCTGCAGGCGGCCGCCGCCGCCGCCGCAGCAGCCAACGAGGCATCGAAGGGGCCACCGCCGCATATATGCGCCAACACGGGGATGCAATTGGCCAACCAACAGCAGCAGCAACAGCAGCAGCAGCAGCAGCAGCCGCAAGCGCAGCCAGGTGCCGCTAGTGGAAGTGTGCTCAATAATGCAGCCATGGATGGCACAAAAGCTGCGGATAACTTGGCCAATGTAACCTATAGCAACAATAGCAAACAACAACAACAGCAGCAGCAGCAGCAGCAGCAACAACAGCACCAACATCAACAGCAGCGCGAGCATATGCAAATCAAGGGCATGGGCGGCGGCGGCACACAGACCTTTGGACGTGGCAGCGGGGGAGGTGCCGGTGGTGGCAGCAGCAACAGCAGCGTGCCGGGCTCAGCAGTGGGCGTCGGGGGCGCCTCCGTTGTTGTGTCGGGCAGCAGCCTTAGCTACAATCCCGGCCTAATGACTTTGCCGAAGGCAAGCCAATTGCATCATGCCGCAACACTGAATTATGCGCGCAACACGGCCGCCTTGAATCTGGCGGGCGGCGGCACCGCCCTCGTGGACAGTCGCGGCAACGTGCTGCTCACCAGTTCGCCCGGCGGCAACGGCGACTGCATGACACTGCCACGGAATCTCAATCTGGCTGCAGCTACGCGCCACAATCCAACGACAGGTGAGTTCGCCCAACTAGCGCTTTAAAGCTTGCAACCGATTTTAGCCATGAGTTGCTGCCACAAATCGAATTGAACGCATTGGTTTTTGATGGAGCCAACACGAAAGATAAAAGTCTTTTTTCGGAGTGTGTTGCATTGCCGCATTCATCGAAGAAATGCAAACAGCTACAGGAATACACAAGCCGCAAGCTGGCTGTAGCATGTGGCAAGCCTGGCTAGAAAGCAAACAATATTGCGAAAAGGTATCAATCAGTTGGAAATATAAGATTTCATTTCATTAAAAGGTGCTTTTCATTTTCATTCCATTTTTTTGGCCTCCGATTTCATTCTGCTGCTTGAAAAGCGCAAAACTTGCATTTTATAGTCGATAAAAAAATACAGTCCATAAATTCACAAGCTTCAATTGAATGAAAGCACAAAACGTTCTCGAATGCTCAGAGGTGCTGTGCTGAGCAGCATGTGTGATTGGTATAACGTATATCTTTTCTACATGACTGAATGTATTTATGATTTTGAACGGGAGGAACATGTATTCAAGCTGTGGTCAAGCTTAAAATGAATTAGAATAAATTGACGCAATTCTGAAAATGCAAACGCGATTATTATATATTCCTTTTTCTCCTGTAAGTTGTTTACAAATCAAAGGGATATATTAAATTAATAACAATTTTTTGAAATTCGGGGTAATTTTAATTATTTATGATATCAAATTTTGTGACGAGGATATTCAATTAAATAATTGAACACTTCCAAAGTATAAAAATAGTTGGGGATTCAGCACATCGCAAAAGGTTATTTTTATTGTTGTTTAGAAACTATGTATTAATTTAAGCGGATTTTTATTTTTTAAATAAAATGGACAATCGTAAAAATATTTCAAAAGTTAGCGGATATATTGCTTAGCATTGATAACGGACTGTTCTACACAAAAAGTTTACAAAAGTTATGGTAAATAAAAATATAGACTAAAAAAAAGTTAAGTTCGCAGATCAATTGAGGATTTTTGTATTTAATTTTGTATTTAAGTTAATTAGATGTTCCGCCCAAACCGTTTTCTGGAATATTTTAAATTGTTAAAAGGTTTTAAAATTTAGAAGTAACTTGCATAGAAACGACAATCTCTCCGTTTTTTTTATGCAAGCCAGTCTAGTTAATTAAACGACTGCGCTTAATCTTTGTTGAACGTAACAATTAAAATTCAACTCTCTGATAAATTAATTAATTGTAAATAATTTGCTGCATGGTCATTCCAAGATATGTACACTGTGACCACAAAAAAATCACACAGATGGTGTATTAAAAGCTTAAGAAAAATTTAAAAAGAACGCTTAAATCAGCATCGAATGCCTCAAAAGGCCCTGTTCGATCTCCCCAAAAAGGCCGGCTCAGCATTCAACCTAAGGCACTAAGAAATGACTCGCATAATAAGTATGAAAGTATGTATACATAATACATAAATACACATGTATACTGGTATATATAAATATGCGATTGAAAGCACAGCTGGTAGTCTGACTGCTTGTTAGGTTGCCAAACCAAAAAACAAAACAAAAAGAAATATTTGAAAAATGAATGACGGGGCAACATTGTAAAGGAGCGCCAGCTACACATAAATTTCCTGCAAAATCACCCCAAGCAAACAAAAATATTGCTCAATCAAACCGAATGACCTTAGTGCTGCGTCTGACAAGACCGAAAACTGAAGCCCCGACTATGCTCAAATATGTCCGCGTGAAAATTGAAATTGTACTAATCAGCCACAGACCCAGCTCGGTCAAACGCAATGGTCCGAGGATGAATCCTTGCGTTGTCCATGGACAGCAAAATATCCGGAGAGCCAAAAACCAAAACTACAAGCAGAAAGAGAAAAGAGAAAAAACAAGGCCGAGAAAACATTTACGCTTCGCTGAAGTTCAACGCACTTTTCGACTTTTGACCACAGTTTAGCCGTCTGACAGCAGACTAACCGCCCCGCCCGAGCACATCTCCGGCCGCCAGCTCTGGTACCGACAAGGTTTTAGCTCCGCATCCGTTGCCTCAGTTCAATCCGAAACCCTCACCCAGTTGCGCCTGCTTAGTTTGTGGGCACGACGGAAATTGTTGTACAAATTATGCTCCACTGATTGCCACGGCTTTAACGGAATTTATACGCTGTATAGCTCACAAAAAGAATAAACGGGTATGCCAATGTGAAATATTTTTCATTTGAAGGTAAAGATATGTTCTATATCAATTCTTTCTTTTGTTCAAATCTATCTTGACTTGTAGTAAAAATTGGATTGTAGTAAAAATTCAATTCAGAACTTAAACCACAAAAGAAACTATATAAACATGTATTTTATGAGGTATCCGTATTTATTATTATTTAAATGTGGGAAATAATGTTTTCATTAAATGGCACAAGCCACATTCTACATATTATTGAAATGTATTCACGAATCTCATATGACAAAATTTTATAACCCGTGTTTGGTCTGGCATGAAAGTCAAACCCACCCGGGTTAAAGGTTAGCTCGCAGTCGGTACAAAGCTATTTTCGAGGACTCGTTCTCGATTTGCTTTTCTTTGATGAGCTGTTAAATGGAGAATGGAATGGAGTTGCAGTTGGGGCAACTTATTGACAGTTTTTCTCAGGCGACACGCTATGTGGTCGTAATGGCACTTCAAAAAATATGCCCGCAACAATAAATTTCCAGCTGAGCTACCGTGACATCTGATAAATTTGATTGTGCCGATAAATCCGTCAGGGTGCACTCCACTACCAAGTCACAACATGATTTACTGTTAAGATTTTCAATTTCAATCGAGAGCCAATTTAATGATAAGACTTGCTTTGCCATAAACTATATATACTATACACTATATAGTTTTCCAGCCTAGATACTAAGTCTTGCGGTGCTCATAAAACGTTTACAGTTCAAGTTATTACCTTGCCGCATAAAAACAAAGGAAAACGGCATAAAACTGTTGGCCCTTCTGTAATAAAACAAAAACATGAACTAAAGCCTCGGCCCTGCGGCAGCAACGGGGTCAACTGCACAGCGAATTATGTTATTTTTATTATGGCACCCGCTCAGGACCGGGCCGCGACGAGGGTCGGGCATCTGCCGTTGACATTTTTGGTCATAAATAAAATGTCAGCCATCGATAGCAACAAATAACAAATACTACGTGGCACAGGTGAGGGCCGAGCAGCCAATTTGCAATTTTTTTCATTGGCTGTTTATGAAATTGCCGCGCGATAAGCAAAACAACTGTTTTTTACAGCGGGTGAGTTTGCAGATTTCACACAAATGCACATGTATGTGTGTAAACTGTGAATGTGTCTGTTGTTCTATAATCAAATTACTACTAACAGGGTCAGAATTCTGTGCACTGTTGCAGAAAATGTTATTAAATCTGTACAGAGATTGAAACAAAAAAAAAAAAAACAAAAAATATTCACTGAGTGCAAAACAAATATAATACCTTAAGTTCACAGGACCGCTATATGGTGTGGAATATTTTATTTTTACTTTAAACGTATGTTGTAATTTAGTAGTCATTTAGTAAGTGCGGTCAGTACATCTTGAAAAATCATACAAAATTCCAACGAAAATTCTTTTTTCGACCAACTTTCGATACGGTCCGTTTAAATTATGTACAGTCTATAATTCATAAATAAAGTGACGAGATGAAAGAAGAGCTAGAGTTGCCAATTACCAAAATTGGTACATACTTCTGCAAAATTAAAAGATTTTATTCTCGTTCACAAAATGAAAATCGAATATATTCTCGTGTTTATATACATATACATATATATCTAAAGCTAGCCTTTCAACTGTTTCTGTGGTATTTTCGGTGTATATTTAGAAATAAAGTGGCAATATTTTAAATATAAGAAAGAATAAGTTATTTGTAAAAACTTAAAGCACAATCACGGAATGTTATACCTTTTAACATTACTTTATTTATTACATAAACCAAAAGCACCATAAACATAATACATAAATGAACATTGTGGGATCGAAGCGAATTCCACTTCATAACAAAGCTATAATACTCAATGTAAGGCTGCTTAATACGATAAGCTTTGTAAAGGTAAAATATTTTCATTTTAAATTTTTACCTAACCTGATTCTTGATTTTCCCAATTTCCTGATGCTTTCACCTGCTGAAGCACTCGAGTGCCCTTACCTGAATGCCATGCCCAATCGAGTGATAATTGCAGAAAATTCTCTGTTGCTTCCAAAGCCAAAGCTAAAGCTTGGGGATTTGTCGCATTTTAGCTACTTGAGCAGGTTTATGCACTTCGTTCGTCAGCTCTAATTGCTGTTCAATAGCGGCTGCAAAAGGAAAATTGTGAAAAGCCCAAAACAACATTTTCCAGTGAAATATAATCAGCATGTTTTCCACTTGTGCTCACTTTTTGTTGCCGCTGTCATAGCTGATTTCATTTTACGCATCCCTGGCGACGTTCGTGGCGCCTTAACGGAAACGGAAACTTTTTAGTGGCTAAGTGGGTGGCACTGGCTTGTGGGTGGTACTACCACTCGAGGCCGACGCCGCTGTCGTCGCCGTCTTCAGCATCAGGTGCTGGCGATGTCGGAAGTGGCGAGTGCTCCTTTCCGCGTTAGCATTTTCAGCGCTCTCTGCATTATTTATAATTATTGCGAATTTTCATATAATTATGCGTGGACGCATACCTCGAAGTGCCCGCCAGCTGGTTGCCAGCGACGCTGCTCGGCATTCCATTCAGTTATTTATTTAAGCAGCACATTTTTCTTTCTCGCGGAGACCATAAATATTAAAGTCAACTACAGTTTGTGTCTGTGCGAAAATCCTTACGTAATTAATGCTTGTCCTGAGATTTTTGGGCTTCTTTTTTCTTCGTCGTCTTCTTTTTTTTGACTCCGTGCACTCAGAAGCGGCACATTAATATTTGTTGTCGTTGTTGCTGTCTAAAGCCCTTGGATTATATAAAGCGCTTACGTTGTTTAACGGCAGTTTAATGCCTCATTAGGCTTAGTGGGTTGACTTCAACTAGCAAGATTGGAGACAGTGCGTCTTTTAAGTGTTATGCCCTCTAAGCGATTTAATTTATAATTTTTGTCAAGTAAGCATTTATGCTGATATTAAAATCATAATCATGAGATCCTTATTATTGTGTTATGCGATCAAATATGGCCGTGATATTTATATGCCATTCATTAAGTTGTTATTTTAAAATTCACAAAAAGAATTCCCTACAATATTTGATTCATTAGTACCAACAAATACGGAAACTCATCTGCCTGTCTTCGTTTCCTTTTTCATTTGTTATTAAAATTACGGCTATCGATTGATTTTCCTCCCATACATGTTTACTTATATGTCATCTTTTGCCAGTGTGTCCCAAATTGTAGCATGAGTTTGTTGTTTTAAAATAACTGTTTGTTGGTTTAAGTAAGTAAAACAAATTGAATGATTAAAAATTATATTTTAAAAATGTTTGTTTACATAAAAGTACATAAGTTCATAATATGAATAATGCGTAAGTGGAGGATACATACTCAACCCAGTTTAACATACTTTAATTATACTCGGTCGCGAAGTGAAATGAGTATATTGGTCGGGTACGCTCACTGGAAGCGTGGGAATTCAATTTAAACAATATATCTAAATGTGTCACTACCTAGTGACAGACAGCTTAATTATAATTTAGAAATCACTCTATCATAGTATACTTTTGTGCGCATAATTATAATATTTACAAGCGTGAACATACACGTTTGCATTCCTGCCTGCTTCTCTAACACGCTGTTTATGTTTGCGGTACATCAAACCTAAAATTGTTGCAAACATTTTTTGGCTACGCCACTCCCGAGCCCACAATGCCCAATAATTATTGATTGACTGATTATAATCAGTATTTCCACAACATCAATGATGCAAGCACAACAATTTTATATAATAAAATAAAATATTTGTTGAACTTGATTAATAGCTGGCACTGACTTGACAAACGTTTTCTTATTCTTGGAACTTTAAATACGGCTGTTTTCGATTGTGTATAAATATGTCACATTATTTGAGTTGAGTTTTGTCACAACTTAATCAATAGTGTGGCGGTGCAAAAAAAATAAATGCATCAAAAATTATTTATAATTATTTGTTAATTATTTAATTATTTGTAAACACCCTTGAGCAAAGTAAACTTGTTTATATTTATTGAATCATTGTTTTCGTTGTTATTATACGAGTATTGCGCAGTCGGTAGCGCCCATTTGCAACGTTCTTACCTGTTTTTATTATCCAATTGTTATGTAATTAAATTTACAGCTTAATGATGGCATCTCAATGTCTGTACAGATCAAAATGCAAACCATTCATATGCAGAATTTTTACAAAAATTAAATATTCTTTTTTTATGATACACAGAACCTACAATACAAATAAGATTCCCCAAAGGGATGAGTTGGCTCTTGACTCTTAACTTTTATTGCCTTTTTTAATTTTAATTTGTACATATTTGCAACAGATGGCTTAATGAAAAGCAGAAATTATTATGTAGTGAGTATTATTGTATTATATACTATATACTTGGGAGCTCTTGTGTATTTAAGATTTAAACAAATGTGTTAAAAATTAATTTTTATATTATCAAGAAATCTTCATCAGACTTGACTCCATCTTTCTGTTTACTCTTGCCTAATCTTTTGAGTACAGAGCTGAACTAGAAGGTTTCTTACAGTTTACATTCGCACTTTTGATAGAGAACGCTTGACTCGCAAAGAGTTCAATTTATTGGAATGAAGACTACCAACACTTTTTAGGGGCAATTGGTATTTAGGCAAATATTTGATTAGAGACTTAAAACTAAGCCGCAGAGTTGACTGCAGTAGCTTTTTGTAGTATAAAGCGATAAAATGCTAGATTCGGCCTTTTAGGGCATAATCATTTCGACCAAGTTAAGCACTCAAGGCGAGACTTTTTCATTTATATATCTTTTGCGCCTATTTTCAATTTATTTTTGGGAAACGTGTCAGGAAAAGGCAAACTTTGCATACACTACGCAGAAAATTCGCAGTAAATTCAAAAGCAACCCGCAAAAAATAAGCCGCCAGCAAAAATCAACCAAATTGAGTAAAACAATGAAGCGTAAACGATTTTTGCTGACATATGCGGGTGTGTATGTGTATGTATTTGTGGGGAGGGGGGTTGTTAGGCTGTGGAGAGGGGTGAATGAATATAATAAAAATAAACCAGCAAACAAAAGGCAAACGCGACTTGCCTGTTAAACCCAGCACGAGTAAGTACAAGCAAGTACACAAGCAGGCGAATGAGCGAGAGAGGGAGTGTCTGGCAGAGAGGGAGATGAAGACTCCGATGTGACGTGATTGTCATCCACATTGTCAACGGCAGGCAGCCATAGCACCACCATCACCAGTACACTAGCACCAGGACATAAACAGCTTCATACAAATGTTATTATTGAAATTTCAACAGTGGGACACGCACACACACGCACAGAAAGCATTTATCACACATACGCCGTGAGTGCGATGCAGAAAAGACAAAAAAAAATGATGAAAAATCTATTTGCAAGCCAGGCTGGCTGGAATGCTCCCATCCCCCACAGCCTAAGCGCACACCCGGCCACATTTATCCCACCACCGTCAACATATGTTTGCCTTCTGTCCCAAACCGACACAAAAATATGCCGACCCATGGCCCAACCAGGCCGAGCATTATTCGATCTCTCCGCCGCAGTGTGGCTTCTGATTCCCCAGTTTTGCGTTTTTGCTTCGCTTTTCTCAGTTTTATTATTTGGTCTCCGCTTTGATGATTTTGGCAAAACGACAGACGGAACTGCGGGCATACAAATGTCACTTTATGTATACGCTATCTGTAGTTGTGGTTCTTACTTGGCTGACGGACGATAGTTTTGCTCTAGGACGCGCACTCCCCCCCCCCCCCCTCCCCTTGTCCAGTTCTTCATTTGTCCCTTTGTCCATTTGCCGCTTTGTTGCTGTGCATTGCGCAGCTAGTTAGATAAAACAATATTATTTTATTGCCTCGGCACGACGACTGCTCACAGTGCGGTGCGGTTTCCTTGGTGGTCACTTGTGGTGCTAGTGGTTGGTACATTGTGGCCTACTAAGCCAGACAATTTGGCGTAATAAAGGGTCGGCTTCAAGGCTGAGCCTAGTTGGTCAGACAACTTGTGCGCCTCGAATGTTTAGATTTAATTTTCATTCACAAGTTTACTGCTCCCATTTACTAGAAAAACAGTGAACATTTTTTACTACCGTCAATCGAAAGCATGGCAAACTGACTTTACTTAAATTAAGGGAAAAATTATAGCATTGCTATATTTGAATTAAAGCAAATGAAACAAAACGAAATGTACGAAAAAATATTTTTAAATCGCAACATTTTTTGGATAAAATACTTTATGTATATGCAAATTGTTTGCTTTTATTTTATTGCTTAATTGTAAAGATACAATAAGGATTATATATAAGAGGATAAAACTTTTGGTATTTTAAAAACGCAATGATCAAAATGCGATTTCTTTTTACCCAGAACCATAAAAATAGCAAACCGAACGAGGAATATAGTGATTTACTGACAGACTATTTCTTGTGAACCTGTGCCTTGGGACTATACAATTTTGATACTAATCGATAGTTAATTAAAAAGTTGCTCCGCTTTCGTCGCATCAGGTATGCCGTAAAGCGCAAACTGCGAGAGAACTTAAGCAACTTTAACCCAAGTGCCATAAAGTGGCCCATCCAGCTAATCCAGATAATACATTCTTCAATTCGCTTTCTGTTCGGACACTCGGGCAACATACATAAATCTACATGGTGGCACTCATAAATATTTCATTGATGCGCTTCGCTGCTCGCTTCGTTGTTTTTGTTGGCGCTGCTTATAAGTGAAATATGTCCAGTTGGGCGTGCAGACTTCCATTTCCTTGGCACTTCCTTGCAGAAATGCTTTCGAATATTACTTTTCCTTTTATATTTAATATGCTCATTCAATTTGCTCCGTATCTGCTGCTTTCGCCTGCTCTTCTGCTGCCCGCGCGTCGTGTCGTTTATTGATGACATGACAAACAAGGTACGATTTCCGTGCACTCAAAAAGTTCGACAACCATTTTTCTTATGTTTGCGCCCAGTTCGCAGAGTTCGCAGAGTTCGCTACAAGTGCGTCCGGTTCTTTCAATGTTCGCTCTTTGGCTATTGTTTGTGTATGCACATTAACTTCATTTTGCAATCACGCGCACCATAAATCCAATTTAATTGTGCTGCTTACCCATACACAAGCACACACACACACGCACACACACACACACAAAACAGATCCTTGCGCTTGCTTTGGCACGCTGCGTATACTTAATATTTGTTCGCTCGTGCGCTCAATACCCGGCTCAAAGCTAAATAGACGCACATAAATTTTCCTCGATTTCCGTTTGATTTCTTCGCATTGCATTTTGAAAAATAGACTTTTTATACTGTTGCTTCAGTCGCTACACCAATACCCCCTCCTCCCCCTTCTACAACTGCCCCTTCGGCGTACCTTATCTGACTGATTTACTACGCACAATTTTCTGCCAGCTTGCACAAACTTCTTCCAAGCGTATGTTCTGCTGTGTTGTTGTACCCAGTCGGCCAGGTCATTCGCTTGCTGTGATTTATGTTTGATTGAAATGCTTTAAAATGTATGCTAATCTGGCCTGGCCCAGAGTCATTTGTACAGCTGCCGCTCCAATTGAATTTAAATGGTCCGCTCACTTGGCACTTTGACTGAACGATTGATAATTTGAATGCCATTAGCCGGTTATGGGTAACGCTGAGTGTGCGGTGGAGACTGACTGGACATGATTTATCAATAACCAAGTCAGTCAATCAGGAAAACTACTCTTGATTGACTCCCCAATGGTAGTGGGGAGTTTATTTTAACTTATCCTTTGGTTGGTCGTGGTCATGTATTTGTAAGGGGACAAATGTCTAATAAATAAAACACGTTTACCACCATTTTCCAATATTCCTATTTTCATATTTAAATATTTTCTGAAGAATCGTCAACTTCTCAGCAGATCATTGCTTTTTATAATGTTTCTTACTAGCTTTGCTTTTTTCTTGATGTAGGTCACATTAAAATATATATTTTGTGTATTTGTTTTTATGAAAATCAGACTTAAAACAAAATTTCACACCATTTATTTTATGCAAAGTATTTGAAAACCCTTACTATGTATGCTTCTTTCGCTCTATATGAACTTTCTACGTACTCAGTCGACATCGAACTTCTGTCGCTCATTAAGCGCAGCTGTTCCGGGAAGCACTTTACTATCGCTGGACCATAAATTGCACTCCTTGACCCAATGGGGTGAAAACATTGAATCCGCTGACGCCCCCCCTCAATGCAATTGAATCGCAGCGCATCGCTAAGCAACGCTTGTTATTTTTTGATAAGTCCAACAACTGTCAACCGAGAGCTAAAATGGCCAAAGGCACAAAAAAGATCAGCAAATTTGAGCAATAAATTCGCGCTCAACTGGGGACAGCTCATTAATGCACAGCACACATACGTATACGTCCCTATGAGAGCACACAATGCACAATTGGCTGCACTTGTGCCGGGCCACTTAGTTGTGGACAGAGCTGGAATGCCGCAATACCGCATCCACTGGTCTCGGCTCCACGTCCCTGTGCTGTGGTCAACTGAGCTCTGGGTCCCATGTTGCAGCCTCGCCACTCTGTGGGGAGGCCTGCCCATTTTTTGTCGAGTTATGTATGCGGCATTTCCGGCCTTGTCGTTTCATACTAATCAACATCCGTTGAACGTTTTTATTGCCGAAATTTGAGTACATAATTTAAAGGGGTCGGGCTGCTTAACTCTTAGATTCAGATTTGTCGGACGCACCGAAATCGTAATATTTTCCATTTCTATAATAATGGGCATTTGTTACAGCATTTGCATTGTAATTGCATGCGGGTCATATTTGTGCATTTGTACAACATTGCGTATAAGTGACGTGCATATAAATTACATTCGTTTCGCTGTAGATCGCATTTTGGGCAGCAAAAAATAACAAAATGCATGGAAATTGAAAATTTATTGCATACCGCACACAGGCACACTCATATGCACACACACACACACACACATATGTAAACCGCTTGCTTTCATTGCGCATTACGCATACGCACCGTTGTTAATTTCATATTCAGAACTGAGGGCAACTCCCGCCGGACCCCAAAGTGTAATTGCACATGAACTCGTACTCTTACTAGTACTTCCTTTGACCATCTACTTTATTATGCATTTAGGGTGGCACGTGTATTTGCTTTAGTGTCTGTGTGTGGGTGTATATTTTGGCAAATGGCAGCTACTTAAAGTAAGTCGCAACGTGCTTTGATCTTTCTGGCAGTCAGCATGGGCCCCTTTTCTAGCCTAGTCGTAAGCATTCATTGACTTTTACTTTGACTGCTCTCTGAGGTGCGCATATTAAGGCTTTTTTCCCCCATTGAGTGGCTCGACGAGTAATGAAATTATGAAGGTAAACAACTCGCTTGGATGTCTACAAAGTAAATGCCCAGTGGATTTTAACATAATTGTGCCACTTGTTTTTGCTTTAACTTTAAATTACTTCACTCACTCAATAGCCGTTTACTACGCAAACTGCCTTACGTAAGTAGTTGCCTCCTTACATTTCAAATTAGCAGTTGCCTAAATTTCTCGTGCTTAAGACACTTATATTTTTTTAATGATGATTCTCAATTAGCTATGGCTATTGAACAATTATCTCAATCTATTGAATCTATATATGGATACCACTGAACATTGGTTATTATAATATTAATTGGATTTATGGTTTTAAATAATTAGCCACAAGTCAGCAATTTAATCAACATGTCTTGTTACGGGATTATATGTATATAGTACGGCTCAACACAACAGAGTATATTGGCAGCAAAATTGCATCATATCCTTAGAACAAAACAGTAACATTCTATTTAAGGCTGCTCGAGTTATGGTCGACTTTATATGGACTTAGCAAGCTTACACACATTACACATTATAATGCAGATTTACTCGAAGACGTTTTCTCCTGTTCATGTTAGCAAAATCTGCTTGGCATAAATTTCCAATCACTTAATGTGCTTGGCAAATCAAGGAGAATCATCAATTTATCAGCTTGTTTCAATTATCTGACATTTCCTATTGGAATAAGAAACTATAAATATATAATGAGCTTTGAAAATAAGACTATTTAATATATTTGCCTTGCCAGGGAAATGGAATCCGAGTCCTTGTTGTTCAGTTCTTGGATATCTCGGCGCATATTTCTTACACTCATATATTATTTTAAAGAATCTTCAAAAAGCAATATTATGGGTCACTTGCACTTTGCCATCAGTTTACCAACAACCAATTATTGCAGTTGACTAGAACATCCGCAGTTTAATGAAGCTCCAGAGTGTCTTTCGCTTACGGTTATTACCCGACAGGAAGTGTCATATTGCTTGACATTTTCGCAAGCTCACCAGTAAAACTGCATTCTATTTGCAGTGCAGGCAAACAAATTAACTAACACACAGACACGCACACACACACATGCAGAGACCGCTTTTATTTATGAGTACATGTGGGGTAGAGGTTAGTGTCACATTATTTGACATGCGGTCGCAGGGCAAGAGAAAACATCAAAATATTAGCAACGTCAATAACTGCACACATTGGCACTTTTGAACGATGAACGATGGGTTGCACGACACGGAGGCAGAGGAAGAGCTGAAGGGGCTGGAGAGGGCTCAGGACATGGTAACTGGTTGGCAATTGAATAGCACAAAAAGCGCAGCAGACCCAACGATGTTGTCGATGACAATGACGATGACAGCGATGATGAAAATGGTGATGATGACGATTACAATGACGATGTGTGTTTAATGTTTAACGTTGTTGTTTACAAATCGACTTTTGGTCTGGGGCTGTTGCTGGCGCTGCTGTTGCTGCTGCCTCTGGCGCTCGTCTACAAACATTTGCTTGATAATATGCCGACATATGCATAACGATATAAGTAGCTTACATGCTCCCCACTCTATCTCCCTTTTTGCAGAGCTACAACAATATCAACAGCAACAACAGCAACAACAGCAGCAGCAGCAGCAGCAGCAGGTTAGCAAACATCAGGCAAATGGGGCTCTGCTAACGGGCATGCAGTCGCATCACATACGCGGCCCACGCCCACCTCTGCGCACCGCCTCCTCGTCGACAACAACCACCGCCAGCAGCAGCATCAACTCGGGCATGGGTGCAAACGGGCCCGGTGGCAATATGCTGCTCGACCAGACGCCATCGGGCGGCAGCAGCAGCAGCGGCGTCAGCAGCGCACCCAGCTCCTCCAAGGGTCACATACACGCCCACTCCCACGGCCACATGTCGCACGCCCACGGCGAGAGTCTGGGCATGAGCGCCTCAACGGGTGCGTCGCAGCAGCAGCAGCAGCAGCAAGTGCCTCAGGCAGCGATTGACGAGATGCGCGTCTGATAGGTGTCGGTCTTTGAGTTGGACTTATAGTCATCAACGGGGTAAGTTGACCTCCAGGCACGATCTTAACAGCTAGCTAAGGCATACACTCTGAGAAAAACGCTATTCGAAGCTCAACTACTAGCGGAATAAAATTCACACTGCTTGGTTTTAAGATTTCAAGACCATTTGGTTCTTTTTCGTTTAGATATACTTTGGCAAGCATTTTCGTTAAATGTTTTCTGATTTTCCCAAATATTTATTTGGCTACTTAAGATTTAAAATTTTCAACCATAAAAAAAATAATGTAAATATATTTCTATGATAATAAACTTTCATTCAATTCTCCTCCTTTTGATTTCAATAGAAGAGTCGTTTTTATCGCGTTTCCTTTTCATTCGAAATTGCATTATTCGAATTTTATTTTGATTTTGAGAGTCTGTTACATCTTTGTTGAAATAATTATCGATATTTGTATTCCTTTTTATATCTCTGATTTCAAATGTATTTGCCTTCACATTGTCTTTGATGCTAAGTGTTTTTGCCTTAATATTTTCTTTGAGTTCATTAGTATTCGTCTTGCCTGCTTGAAATGCATCTCCTTCAGATTCACATGACTCAGACTCAAGTGAATCTAAGATGTTACTCGTAAATTTATATGTGATTTCACCCGACGAACCAATACAGGCATACTCATATAGGAAGTATCTGTCATCGTCCTCACATATTATGCCAAAACGTAACCCATCTCTAAGAGCTTTACCCAGTTGTTTTTTGTAATATTTGCGTCTCCATACAGATTGCAAGTTGTGTCGAGCTCTTGCAATAATGTCACACCAATTACTGGGTGGCCGGAGTTCTTTCATGGCTTCGGTAAGATAATAAGCAAATGTGTGAAAAGGCATTTTTAAATTTTTCTTTATAACAATTTAAAAAGAAATATATATATCTTAAGTATAGACAGAAAAAACGTTTGTACCTATTTTAACATAACTTATAACTTATGCTATTGAGCACAGACAAAATCAGAACTGAAAGCTGAATTTTAAAAAAAATCGTTGGTTTCTTAAGTAACGATGGGAATTATTAAAATTTTACTTAAAGCAACTTAATTGAATTAGTAAACAGTTCAATTCGGCAGAAAAATAAGACGTGTTTATCTAATGCTTTACAAACATATTTTAAAGCTAGCGTATAATTTATTATTCTTTAAAATCCACTCGAGTTTAATTTAAATGTATTTAAAGCTTCATTTGCTATGTAAGTATATCTTATATGTTGACAGCCGTAACTTGAACATGCCAACATACGCCTGCAAGTATGACAACAATTTTAACCCTTAATGGAAGGGAAAAAGACAAGGTTGACGTTAAGGTAAAATAAAATATGAGCACACTGCTGATCAAAAATAACAAACGGCATGCCTTACATGCGGCTGCAAAAAATATTTGCTAGCAATTTGATAAAAAATAAAATGAAAATAATGCTCAACTGTCGCATGGAAAAATGCGCATGGCACAAAGGTCAACAAAACCAACGACAAATACCTAAGTCATGCCAACAGTTTGGCAAATGTACCCTTACCAAGCCCTGAAAATGGTTTGGTAAATAGCTTAAAATTCCAAGTCTTATTTAGTAGATTATTTCGAAGCAAATTTTATTTATACATTTTCGGCTACACTGCCAAATATTGTAACATAATCCAGAGAATATTGTATTCCTTGCCTTTTAATAATCATGCCAATCTGTATGGAGCTGTTGCGTATATAATTTGCTAAAATAATTAAATACAGTAAAATTACTTTAAATCAAATTTAATACAATAAAATTAATCAGTAACATTTAAGTAAAGAATAATTGCCTTAATTGGTTCTTATAGTAATAATTATAGAATGCCAGATCCACGAGAGCGCCTTATTTAAATTATCTATCATATTTTCTTACCATTAATAATTATTTTTTAATAAAACATTTATATTCCTTTAAATTTGTAGATTTTGTACAATATTCAAATTTGCTTTTCTATTATTAAAACACTTACAGCTATTACACATTTATAATTTTTAAAGATCTTATAAATTTTAATTAATGTATATAGAGGGGATTCAAAAATCTGTGGAATATCTTAAATTAATTTGATTTAAATCTAAGTAGCTTCCAATAAATTAATATTCTAAGCAGGAAACAAATTAAGGCGATCAACAGCAAACTGTTTATAAAGTTTGCGGACGTTTTGTTGTCTTAGGCTGATGGCAACTATGATACCCAATCCCCAAAGGAACTGCATGACGCGCTGTCCACTTGCAGCCACTTTGGTCTCACATAGTCCGGAGAATGGGTATTGTGCTATGTGTTGTTGGGTTCGCGGATGCGCAAGTGTGAGAGCAGCCCATTAATTCAGCTGGCATACAATTAAATTTGCATTTTCTTAATTTTTTTTCTCTTATTTTTCGCTCACACCTGGCAAAGTACCGCTAGAGTAGCCAACGTGCCGACCCAGACCCAAGCTGGTCCACGCAGCATCACCTTCATGACTTTTAGCTGATTAACATTTGCGCTCTTCTCTTTTGCTCTTGTGCTGGGGGAAATGCAATTTTCCAACCAAAGTAAAAAGTAACAGCAGCAAGTGGCAACCTTTATGTAAATTTACACCCACCATATATGGCGGCCATACAAACACATATTCCGTTGTGCATACTTATATACGAGTACCGGCAGCCAGCGCTAGGTTGGAACGGGTCTGCCGAAGTGTATATGTGCTAAAAGCACAATAAACATTAATTTTCCCTACTTCTTACATTTTGTTTCAGCTTTTTCTGTTGCCAGCTGTGCATATTTTGGCACTTGTTTAAATTATGATCCAAGTCCTGTTGGACCCCAAGATAATCAAAAAAAATATAAATAATTTAACAAATTAAAACAAAGGCAAATTAGTTGCTATTTTAGTTTTACCTAATATATAGTGTTTTAAGCTGGATAAATCTGTTGTTTGTTTTATTTATTTACTTTTTAAATTAAATAATACATTTATTACCGTTTATGAATTTGTCTTAAATATTTTCATGTCATGTGAATTTAATTTCGTATACATTTAATACGTTTATACGTTAAGTCAATGAAAAAATCTTTATGAATAGTGTAGTCTAAATTAATGGACAAAGATACTCACAATGCCTAGATCAATATCTGAGATCGACCGTAAGGCCTTATTCCATAAATTTACATTCTTGTGAGCCAATGTTTATCTCAAAATAACTATAGTTTTTTATGTATGTATGTGTGTAAGTAGGTGAGGAATAATTAAAAAATCCAATCACGTATTTAGGATTATTTGCAATTTAATATAAGTATATTCTCACACTCGCCCTCTAAATTCCTAATTTTATTTGCCTTAAACTGATAGTTGGATTGTGCTTGGTTTTGTTTCTGCTTCGAATCAAATTTATTTAATAAATATAAAAATTGTGAACACTCGAGTTTGTTGATTGCATTCCTGCAATATCAATGTCAATGCGTAGTGAGAATTGTGGATTGTGCAATGCATTAGGAGAATTCATATCTTTGTGCCTAGGTTGCATAATCGGTTTTACTTTGCATATCCTCCTGTCTCCCCCGCAACCACATTTGCTGCTGGATTTGACTTGAATGCGAGCTAAAAGCAAAAGTTGATACGTTTCGTGCAGAAATGCGGTGAAAACTTTATGTAATTTCGTTAAATTATATTTATATACATATATATAAATGGGTAAACTGCCGTACACTCACACACTTGTATAATAAACGTGTTGTGTAATTAGTGCAAAAGTTTATAAACCATTAGCCAACACGCAAGGTATGAAAGGGATAAGCGGAACTGTTTGGATATTATACCTGGACTGGCCTAACTTATTCGCTGGTATGCGCATAAAAATGCACACAAGTAATAATAGTTACCATAGAAAAGTCAGATATATTAATAGGTATAGTCCACATTGATCTTTAAAAGAGTAAATGTTTTGAAACCACTTGAAATTGGATTTGACTTATTTTTATGAGCCGATTTTATATCAAATTATGCTTAAAATGCCTGGTTCAGATCAGATCATAATTCCCCGCTTTAATAGCAAGCTTATGCAGATTGTAAATTGGGAAATTAAGTCGGGTATTAGAGTAAACGACAGCGTAATACTCGTTCACAGCGCAATAGGAGCTTAAAACAGTCGAAACGGTCGTAATTATAATTAACAATAATATTATTGCTCTCTCTCTCTCGAACAGCAAGCAAAGTTTTGCAAGCTTTGCGTTAAAGAAATTCTTATATAATGGGATATCGATTTGTTTTGTTCAAAATGTGAAATACAACTTGGGTCTTGCTCCCTTGATCGACTCGACAATCGCTGTCAATTAAGAAAACATTTTTGTGGGGTTAGAGATAGCCTTCTCCCCTGCAATATATTTTTTCATCCATTAATCAGAACACACGTGAAGAAACTTTACATATTTTGATATCCTATGTTCTAATCTACAAACTGCCCAACTTTAAGCATTAGTTAGTAGCAATTGCTTACAGAGTAGCTTACTTAACCCTAAGAAAAATGGGCCCAGACAGATTTGAGGAATTAATGCAAGGCACATTAAGCTTAGTCTAAGTAATTTTGAGTGCATCCAAACTCAGTTGCTCGACGTTTTCTTATATATGTCTGGGCACTGCCTGGCATAACTCTGGCCACTGTTTATTATTTCTTTGAAAGTAGCTTAAATCTGGGCGCATTTGTGTTGCCATTTTTCTAGTTTTTCCTTTCAACAAGATATGCAAAGTGGCTGCACAAACACGCGTGTAATACGTTAATGATGGCCTGCACACGTACACCCCCCCCCACCCCCACACACACACACACACACTGCCTTCTTTCCCCTCCCCCAACAATGCACACATTGTAGCAACGATTTGCATTACGGGCATTGCTCAGTTTTGCAGCTTTTAGTTTTCGCAGCTATCTGAAGTCAAGTCAGAGCGCACCAACTACCGCATAGCCAACCCCCCGCCCCCGTGCCCCCTCCTCCCTGTAGCTCCCCTGCTGGCAATCTGCGCCAAATTGTGCGCTCAACTGAACGCCACGCGGCTAGCAGGCCACACCCCAAGGGAACTGGGGGATGGGTTGGGAACTAGAAAAACTTGTGGAAGCGTAGTCGTAGCCGGAGCCGGAGATGCCATCCTGACAGCAGCAGCAGCGGGCGGACAAAACAAAAGGCAGCCGCGCATTCTGCAGCTGCACTTTAGTTTGCACTTTTCGCTTTCTTTGCATAAATTCTCGCGACCAGGCACAAACTGAGTTTACTGTAGTGCAAAAATGAGCTCGCACAAAAAAAGTATGACGGCAAGAGGGGGACAGTGGGGCACGTGGGGGCGAACTAGATATATATAAGCAATGCTGTACAAGATTTCCCGTTGAATTTAAAACCAAACACAAAAGCATAATGGAAAACGCCAACAGAGCGCAATGAAGTATGCGATGCAAAACGGCAAAAGCAATGGCAACGCCAAATGGACTAGTTGGCAGATACAGATACATGCACATCCACAGATACAATAACAAATACAAGGAGTTTCAGGGCCAGAGTGATGTGGGCCAGTGACTGTGACTGTGACTGTGACTATGACTGCGACTGTGGTTGAACATAGACGTGGGCGTGGCAGCTCTCAAGGCAACTTGTTCATAAACATGGCTCGTAAACTTTGATGGCCAGGCAACAGCAACAGCAACAGCAACATAAACAACAACACGGCTAATGTCGATGCACACAGTTGAGTCTGCAGCTAAAAACAGACAAGAGGTCATCGGAGTTAGCTATGCGAGTATTGCGCTAATTTAGTAGTTCTTCGAGTACTCTGCACTAGCCTAAAGCTCCCTGACTTGAGCGTATCATAACTTGCAAATTTCTAATTCCGAAATAAAAGTTTATCGTGCGCAATTTCGAAATAAGAGTTTATATGCGCAGAAAATGCACTTTAAAAGTTCTTGACCCCAATTACTCCTGAAAGCAAAATATGCATGTTTATCATGATATTCAATAATAAACAATGCATCAACTGTTCAGGATCATTTTTCATTTCTTAGGCAAAGTAAATAAAATACTTCATATATGAGCAAAACATTTTTAATGACAATTCAACAACAAAAATTGACAAAAATTTTGCCTTGTAAAGCTCTCGGATCCATCGCTCGCACATTTCAAATGCCAATAACTTTGTCTCCCTTTGTACTCCCCCCTTACTCATTTTCGAAAAAATTTTTTTTCAAAATTTAGAAATGCGAATTTGCATTTTTAATCGATTGTGGTTGTCACAATTAGTATAAAAAACATGATTAAATCCGATTCAGAGGAGATCCAATTTTTTGTCAAAAATCATGGAAAAATTTATAAAAATTTTGACATGTAAAGCTCTAGGATCCATAGCTCGCATATTTCAAACGCCCATAACTTTGTCAAAACTGAACCGATTTTCATGTTTGATGTCAATTTTTTCATGGTTTGTCCTCTAGATTGACTCTGCATTTCAAATATATGCATTATTGAAAAACCATTTTTTTTTAATTTTTTGGTGAAAAAAGCATGTACTCCCCCCTTACTCATTTTCAAAAAAATTTTTTTTTCAAAATTTAGAAATGCGAATTTGCATTTTTAATCGATTGTGGTTGTCACAATTAGTATAAAAAACATGATTAAATCCGATTCAGAGGAGATCCAATTTTTTGTCAAAAATCATGGAAATATTTATAAAAATTTTGACATGTAAAGCTCTAGGATCCATAGCTCGCATATTTCAAACGCCCATAACTTTGTCAAAACTGAACCGATTTTCATGTTTGATGTCAATTTTTTCATGGTTTGTCCTCTAGATTGATTCTGCATTTCAAATATATGCATTTTTGAAAAACCATTTTTTTTTAATTTTTTGGTGAAAAAAGCATGTACTCCCCCCTTACTCATTTTCAAAAAAATTTTTTTTTCAAAATTTAGAAATGCGAATTTGCATTTTTAATCGATTGTGGTTGTCACAATTAGTATAAAAAACATCATTAAACCCGATTCAGAGGAGATCAAATTTTTTGTCAAAAATCATGCAAAAATTTATAAAAATTTTAACATGTAAAGCTCTTGGATCCATAGCTCGCATATTTCAAACGCCCATAACTTTGTCAAAACTGAACCGATTTTCATGTTTGATGTCAATTTTTTCATGGTTTGTCCTCTAGATTGATTCTGCATTTCAAATATATGCATTTTTGAAAAACCATTTTTTTTTAATTTTTTGGTGAAAAAAGCATGTACTCCCTTACTCCCTTACTCATTTTCAAAAAAATTTTTTTTTCAAAATTTAGAAATGCGAATTTGCATTTTTAATCGATTGTGGTTGTCACAATTAGTATAAAAAACATGATTAAATCCGATTCAGAGGAGATCCAATTTTTTGTCAAAAATCATGGAAATATTTATAAAAATTTTGACATGTAAAGCTCTAGGATCCATAGCTCGCATATTTCAAACGCCCATAACTTTGTCAAAACTGAACCGATTTTCATGTTTGATGTCAATTTTTTCATGGTTTGTCCTCTAGATTGATTCTGCATTTCAAATATATGCATTTTTGAAAAACCATTTTTTTTTAATTTTTTGGTGAAAAAAGCATGTACTCCCCCTTACTCATTTTCAAAAAAATTTTTTTTTCAAAATTTAGAAATGCGAATTTGCATTTTTAATCGATTGTGGTTGTCACAATTAGTATAAAAAACATCATTAAACCCGATTCAGAGGAGATCAAATTTTTTGTCAAAAATCATGCAAAAATTTATAAAAAGTTTGACATGTAAAGCTCTAGGATCCATAGCTCGCATATTTCAAACGCCCATAACTTTGTCAAAACTGAACCGATTTTCATGTTTGATGTCAATTTTTTCATGGTTTGTCCTCTAGATTGACTCTGCATTTCAAATATATGCATTATTGAAAAACCATTTTTTTTTAATTTTTTGGTGAAAAAAGCATGTACTCCCCCCTTACTCATTTTCAAAAAAATTTTTTTTTCAAAATTTAGAAATGCGAATTTGCATTTTTAATCGATTGTGGTTGTCACAATTAGTATAAAAAACATCATTAAATCCGATTCAGAGGAGATCAAATTTTTTGTCAAAAATCATGGAAATATTTATAAAAATTTTGACATGTAAAGCTCTAGGATCCATAGCTCGCATATTTCAAACGCCCATAACTTTGTCAAAACTGAACCGATTTTCATGTTTGATGTCAATTTTTTCATGGTTTGTCCTCTAGATTGATTCTGCATTTCAAATATATGCATTTTTGAAAAACCATTTTTTTTTAATTTTTTGGTGAAAAAAGCATGTACTCCCCCCTTACTCATTTTCAAAAAAATTTTTTTTTCAAAATTTAGAAATGCGAATTTGCATTTTTAATCGATTGTGGTTGTCACAATTAGTATAAAAAACATCATTAAACCCGATTCAGAGGAGATCAAATTTTTTGTCAAAAATCATGCAAAAATTTATAAAAAGTTTGACATGTAAAGCTCTAGGATCCATAGCTCGCATATTTCAAACGCCCATAACTTTGTCAAAACTGAACCGATTTTCATGTTTGATGTCAATTTTTTCATGGTTTGTCCTCTAGATTGACTCTGCATTTCAAATATATGCATTATTGAAAAACCATTTTTTTTTTTTTTTGGTGAAAAATGCATGTACTCCCCCCTTACTCATTTTCAAAAAAATTACTTTTTCAAAATTTTGAAATGCGAATTTGCATTTTTAATCGATTGTGGTTGTCACAATTAGTATAAAAAACATGATTAAATCCGATTCAGAGGAGATCCAATTTTTTGTCAAAAATCATGGAAAAATTTATAAAAATTTTGACATGTAAAGCTCTAGGATCCATAGCTCGCATATTTCAAACGCCCATAACTTTGTCAAAACTGAACCGATTTTCATGTTTGATGTCAATTTTTTCATGGTTTGTCCTCTAGATTGATTCTGCATTTCAAATATATGCATTTTTGAAAAACCATTTTTTTTTAATTTTTTGGTGAAAAAAGCATGTACTCCCCCCTTACTCATTTTCAAAAAAAATTTTTTTTCAAAATTTAGAAATGCGAATTTGCATTTTTAATCGATTGTGGTTGTCACAATTAGTATAAAAACATCATTAAACCCGATTCAGAGGAGATCAAATTTTTTGTCAAAAATCATGCAAAAATTTATAAAAATTTTAACATGTAAAGCTCTTGGATCCATAGCTCGCATATTTCAAACGCCCATAACTTTGTCAAAACTGAACCGATTTTCATGTTTGATGTCAATTTTTTCATGGTTTGTCCTCTAGATTGATTCTGCATTTCAAATATATGCATTTTTGAAAAACCATTTTTTTTTTAATTTTTTGGTGAAAAAAGCATGTACTCCCTTACTCCCTTACTCATTTTCAAAAAAATTTTTTTTTCAAAATTTAGAAATGCGAATTTGCATTTTTAATCGATTGTGGTTGTCACAATTAGTATAAAAAACATCATTAAACCCGATTCAGAGGAGATCAAATTTTTTGTCAAAAATCATGCAAAAATTTATAAAAATTTTGACATGTAAAGCTCTAGGATCCATAGCTCGCATATTTCAAACGCCCATAACTTTGTCAAAACTGAACCGATTTTCATGTTTGATGTCAATTTTTTCATGGTTTGTCCTCTAGATTGACTCTGCATTTCAAATATATGCATTATTGAAAAACCATTTTTTTTTAATTTTTTGGTGAAAAAAGCATGTACTCCCCCCTTACTCATTTTCAAAAAAATTTTTTTTTCAAAATTTAGAAAAGCGAATTTGCATTTTGAATCGATTGTGGTTGTCACAATTAGTATAAAAAACATCATTAAACCCGATTCAGAGAAGATCAAATTTTTTGTCAAAAATCATGGAAAAATTTATAAAAATTTTGACACGTAAAGTTCTAGGATCCATATCTCGCATATTTCAAACGCCCATAACTTTGTCAAAACTGAACCGATTTTCATGTTTGATGTCAAATTTTTCATGGTTTGTCCTCTAGATTGATTCTCCATTTCAAATATAAAAAATTTCCCCATTCACAAAATTATAACCGGCAAAATCTACTCCTCTCGGTTAATAAGCCAACCAGTTGAATTCAGGGTATTAAAAGACCATTACTGGCAAAAATCCGTATTAATCCCAACTAATTTATTTTGTTACGCATTGATTAAGGTATAAAGAATTGGGAAGTGAATTGTTTCGAAATATGTTTTATGTATTTAATCACACAAGAGACTATTATAACTAGCTATATCTATTTATACCCTGAACCCATTGAAAATAAGTAGAAAATTATCTAATGGGATTGTTGAAATTTACGTATGTAAATTTTGTCTCTGACTGGATATTTAGACAACTTATCGAGAGAAAGGCAAAAAAAAAAATGCATACATGTAAATTTTTTTGCTTACTACGAGAAGTGAGAAACTTTGAAAGCCCAATGAAATCACGCTCATCTAATTAACTTATGATAAGCGCTAAATGAATAAGAACAAAAATTATAACAAAAAGTGCAATGTATCATATGCGTAGCGTGGATGTTATATTTTATATATATTGACATATTAATTTATGCATGCAAATATATATGTTTATATTTATGTCGTTTTATATTGAAAAATAAAATTAATTAGGTGCAGCTCTGATGTTAATACAAAGGGCCCTCGAAATTCTTTGGCCCGCACAGCAATCACCATTTATTTGTTTTTCATTAATTTAATTGGGCCGAAGAAAAACTTTTGAAGAGGGCAAACAAAAATTGTTGAGAGCTATAAAAAAATGTTTGGCATTTGACTTTTAGTAAGGAACTGATTAAGGCCTGTTTATATTTTTGCTAAATATCATCGATTTCCTCTCTTTCTGGCATTTTCAGGTCCATAGAGACGTTGCGTGCCGAAACGCCCGAGGAATTCTACGCACTCAAAGAGGCACAAAAACTGGACACCCCTGATGACAGCCAGCTCAATGCAGTAAACGAATCGACAACAACAACTCGGGGTGGAGCAGGGACAGGCGGTGGTGCAGCGGTCGGCATTGGGCATAAGCTGCAACTGAAGAAACTGAAATTCAAACGGGAGATGCACGCACTGGCGCTCGAGGGGGGCGACGTGGCGCGTGGCTATTGCTCCTGCGACGAACAGTGGACCAACTCGTCCTCGCCCACATCCACGACCGCATCAGCGACTGCGTCGCCCACGTTGACGACCGGATGTGCCAACGCCAAAGCCGGCGGCGGCAGTGGCAGCGTCAACGGAAACGGAAACGGGATTGTGAAAATGGCGGCATTGAAACAGCGCAGCTCTGCCGCCAGCACTGCCGGCGTTCGCCTAAAGCAGCAGCATCATGTGCGCTTCTCCGACGAGAAGAACTTCTCGGATTAAGCCGAAAGTACTCGTAAACTACTAGACTGCACCTAATCTCTGTTTAGTTTTAAGTGACATTTTCATAGGCTAAGCAACTGGTTGAGAATTAAGAAATAAGAATTAAGGGGAAAAATATGAACATTTAAAAATCGGAAAATATTAAAGCGTTGTTAAGCGAATCGTAAGATTAAAATGAAACGAGTAGTTAAAATTTGTGGATCTTAAGCTCCTGTAAATATAGTCAAATGAAATAAAATATTAGTCAATGTCAGTGTTTAGTTACTAATTAGATCTGTTGTGAACTGTATGCATATACATTTAATAATATAGTGTATCTGTAAGCTACATAAAACACATATATATATAAATAAATAAATATACATCATTTTATTGTTAAGTGTAGCACACTTTTTTCTACCATTTAGCAATTAGTTATAATATTTAAATAAAGAAAAACAAATGATAATTTGTCTTTCTGAATAAATGTGTCAATACATTAATTAAATAAATTTGGAGAATAAATTGGCACTCAACAATGTATATAAATCGAGTTGAAAGGGACAAACCCAAAACCTACAGATGAAAAATAAAAAACAAAACCGAACTTAGTAAACCAATGCAAAAGAAAAATTAAAACTAAAACAATGTGGTATTATTTACTTCAAGTAAAAAAAATAAATATTCAAAATGCATACAATTCAAGTATAAAACAATGGCTCAACAGAAATTGCATTAAACATAAATAATAAGACAATTCAAATAATTCAAAGCAAATTGAATAGTTTATTGAAAGTGGACTCGACCGCCTGAATAAAAAATGAATTGTAATTGTTATTTTTATTATGATTATAACAATTCACTTGATTCATATATTCACTTTGATTTGCATTCAGTTACTTTAATTTATTTACGTGTTTCTATATTCAAGCAATTAAATAATTTAAAAAGGGTAATTAATCCGAAGAAAATAATAAAAGAATGAACGTTTTATAATCGAAAAAACTAAAGTTAAATTAATTTATTACATTTTAACAATGCCTACTGTATAGTACGTTTAATACATTTAAAATGGATTTCTTGTAAATAATTAAACAATAATAATTTATACTTGTATTATGCAGGAGAAACTATAGATTATTTTGAGTCGAGCTTAATTCTACCCTAGTCTAATAATATTTAAAAATTAATTGAGTTTGTTATTTCTCATTTAAAATTTCAATTATATTTTTTGATAACAGTCAAAAATTAAGGGACAAGAAAAACTATAAAGTGTATTTATTGCAAATTTATAATCGTCTAGTTACAAATAAAAATAATAGTAAAATTAAGTCATAATAATAAAAACTAAACCAAATGCATAAAATAAACAAATACAGCCGAAATAAACAAAAGTATTAAATTCTAATGTTGAATATTTTCTTTTTTGGATATTTTAAACTTAAACAAAATAAAAACGTAAGTAGTATCATTTACCCTGTAACTAAAATCAGATCGGGAAATAGTAATGTAGGCAACATTATAAACTTCCCTGTATACAAGCAACAGCGCTTGCTGAGATATCTAATATTTTGATAGCTATGAAAATAAAATAAAAAACAAAAAAAAATTTTTTTGCTTTAGATCATAGAAAGTTTTGTCTCTTTATTGTTTAAAAAATAGCGAACATCAGATCGAACTATTTACGACAACAAGCATAATTTTAGTTTAAAGGAAAAAGCATCTGTAAATTATTAGCTAAATTATTAGAGCAATAACAAAAATGCAATAATCGTCTACAATCAAAGCCCGAGCGTCGTTTGCTCTGCGATGTCTTCATTGACACTTTATAGTCGAAGGTTGGGGAATCATGGACAAGTGCTACAAACAGCCAATAAAGGCCGTGGTACCCTAAGCCCCGCCCACTGCCGCGCCTTCAAAGGGCTCAGGCATGATTTTATTTTAAATGCTTTCGTTTATTCATTTTTATTTTCGTTTTTTTTTTCCTTTTTGTCTTTTGCAATTTTAATGGCTGCTTTTTATGGTCGCGTCGCATTCTGTTCCCAGCATGCAGCGGTTATTAAATAAAGTTTTATGTGCCCAATAAAACACCATGGACCGTGCCTGAATGTTTCTGGGGCGAAAGTTTGCTGGGTTGCGGGGGTACATGCATGCTTTTTAAGCCATTGTCCCATTTCAAGGTTGCCAAGGGCATTCAAATTATTATTGAGCTCGGTTCAGCTTAGAAACGCAAACATTCCTTAAACTCAGCCCTGAACCCGTATGCTTTTGCATCTATTTACTAGAATCCGCCGTCTCCACCCGTCGTTTCTTTTTGGCCACACTCGAGCTGCTCCTGCAGCTTGTTGATGTTTGGCCAAAACTATTCCAATTAAATTGCCAGCAAATAAAAAATATAAAACACTAAAAATGCCCGCTGGCCATTTTGATGTAGTTCGCCTCTGCTGTTGTTGTCGTTTTGGTTGCTGTGTCTTTGTCCTACACCCACGCCCTGCCCACTGCCCCCTTCCATTTGTTTTGCTGCTTAGTTTGCTGTTGCATGCGACGCGAACACTTTTGTTGCAATACTCTTTATATACCCTTCAACCATTAGGAATATATATAAAACAAAATATATGCATCAGATGAAGCTGAAGTCTAAAAATATAAAAATCCAATTAACATATCTGACGTTAAGCCTTTAGGGAATAAAGAAAATATTTTGTGTATATCTGATTTAACTTTAGCAGAACTCAAGGGGTTTATGTTATGTATTTGAATTTTAATATTTCATCATATTTTATTGCAAAAGAATAATTCTCACAGTACATTTACGACGTTTTTTGAGGATGCAAAATAATATCAGGTGATGTTGATGTATTTTTTTTATTAAATTATAAATAATTAAAATTCACCCACCCAATAAAAACAATAAATATATATATATATATATAATAATAAATAATAAAAAACGGCTGAAACGCGAACTTCCAATATTATTAGAATTATAAGTCGATCTTAACCGAACTAGCTGCCCTTAAATTCAATGGAACCTAAACCCAAACCGAACCATTTTCTCTTTAACAACAAAATGAAAACTTCCACACTTCAGAGATTGCATTAATACGAATTTATTCTCTTTCTCTGCAAAAGAGAAGAAAATAATAATTTTTTCATCCAAAATTTTGTAATTTTCTAATTGTTTTATTTTTTTCTAAATACAGTTTTTGCTTATTGTGTTCATCAGGTGACAGGTGTCTTTAGACACATTTTAGACATATGGTGGTTGCCTATTTCGGTTAAAATTACGAAAAATGTTAAGAGCTAACGGTTAACCCAAATCATGGCCTGGAAAAAAATCAGTTTGGTACGGCACACTTACAGCAATAAAACCATACCTATTGTTTTTAACGAGCAATTCTATATAGTATACTCTATTTTTGGTTTTGAGCTCAGAAAATCGAGCATTCTTTTTGTCCTTGCGATTGTTAAATTCTCACAAGTGAAAATAAAAAATCAAATCCGATGCATTTAACCTGATCCACAGTAGCCCATTACTGACGGCCTAAAAATAGACCAGATTTAACTAAAGAGTATCTGCTATTCGAACAAATACGATTACAACACGTTATCTTGTTTCCTGTTGCAGTTTTTTTTTTTGGCAAAGTTAAGCCAAAGCGAAAGTTTTATGCGCAAATTTCATTACATATTAAAAATGTGTCGACGTAAAAGTGTGCGGTTCGCACAAGCACACACACAGGTGCACACACGTACATATAGACGCTTGCAGGCATAATTAATTTTAAATTAAACACACTTGAAATATGTTAAGCCATTTAAATGTGTGTGTCGCATCTAAAATGAAGTTGCAATTATTTTACAAACTTCGTTGTTGACGATGTTTCAGTTGTTGTCATCAACATCATTAAAAATTTGTTTTTTGCCTTTCAAAGGTATTCATTAATGTAATTACGTATATGCAAGAAAAAAAATAAGTAAAAAATAAAGGAAAAAATCATATTCTGGTATAAAGTTAATTTAATTAAAATCAAACAAGCATTTTTTACATCAAATTTTACAATTAAAATTAATTTAGATTTATTCATTTCGATAGAGTTTGAAAGCTAACGTCAAATGTAAGAGTAGGCATAATATTTCATACACGAACAATAAGAACAATTTCGCAATTAATATAAAAAAAATATAAAAATATGTTACAGAGAATCGCTTCTCAAAGCAAGCAGCAATAAAAAAAACAACTAAATTTTTGTTGGATTTGCTTATTTGTCTATATAAATAAAGCATTCCCCGAACTAAAAACTTTATGTGATTAGCTACTGGAGTTTCCAAGGAATCCTCACGGGATTCGGGTTTTGGGGTTGGGTTAGCTCGTTAGTTTTTAATATGCGCATTTTATGGCAAACTAAATGCGAAAAATGTGTAAGAGCAAAGCGAACTGGGGAGGTACCTCCTCCTCCTTAGCTTACAAGGTGACATTTGCTGGCCCTTTTATTCTAAATGTTTTATTGCTGAAAATTTAACAAATTACTTTTTATGTGAATTATGCAAAAACATTGTCGTTGCCGTTGTAAACGACACACATAAAAACTTGATGACAGGTGTAGCAAATTATGATTATTATTTTAAATACCAAGTCACACCACGCACCCCCTCATACACACACACACACACACACACACACACATAGTCACCTGCCAAACCATCAATTTACTTTTGCGAGCGTTTTATGTTTCTGTTCCCTCCATTTTGCAAGCAAAAACTTTGTCCTACTATGCAAACGAGGTAGCAAAAGTGGGGGGAAAATTTATAAAAATTAGCTAACAGTTTTCTGCGGGCTTATTAAACCTAACAATAAAACGGAACGCCATCAATAAAACTTTAATTATTGTAGTTAAAATGATTAAAAATATATACACATAATATTTATAAATATAATATATAAATTTATCAATTTTTAAAGAGCGTACAAGAATTACAAGCACCAACATCTTCAGAGATTATTTACAATTAATTTATTAACTCTCCGCTGAGTTTTTGAAAAAGAGTTCTAATGCACATTCCTTCCATGTGGAAAAAATGAATAAAATCGCTCGAAAAAGAACTCTTGGCTTGATTATATTTGCACAATTTAGCCAAAATTTAATTGAAGTTCACGTACTTTGCAACAACATCTTACGTACAATTTACTCTTTGCGACTCATTTAACTTCTAGTCCAAGTTGCAATGGCTTTTGAATGGGGCAGCACTTTTTCGCTTTGACTTTGCCATCATAAAAGTCAAAAGTTGGTGCCCAACAACAACAACAACAGAAGCGACAACAACGAGAGGCACAACAGCAACGCACAGAAGGTGTAAAATTGTTTATTCACACACGGCTTACATGACGTATGCGTAATTTATGTCGTAGGTGTTTCCACCGAGTCGGCAGCAGCTGCGTCGGTCACATAAGCGGTTTAATATTTCTAAACTTTTGCGCAAATTTGATGAATGCCTCGGCATTCGCTTTCATGGGTCTCGATATTATTACGTGGGCCTTGCGTTTGAAGAAGAAGAAGCGGAGCACAACTTGCGCAGCTAGAGGATCAAAAAGTTATAAATATAAATAGACTAGCAGGATTGGGCGGGCTTTTCAATGACTTAAGTTCGTTGCCTACCATATCAAAAAATCAACTGAAAATCGAACATAATCAAACATAAGCCCAATCCTAAATATATATACGCGAAGTTTTTTTAACTTGTTAAATTTTAACTCTTTACTGTTACTGTAATATTTACTGTAATTATTTTTGGCTCAGTTTTTATCGTGTATCTCGTGGGATTTAATTTTTTTGACGTTGATTCAGAGCAACCAAAATAAAATAACTGACAGAAAAACAAAGTCGTGAAATTGATTAAGCAAGAGTCCATTTATAAATAAATTGGAAGCTGTTCAGTTTTCGCCATTCATGTTTTATTTTTTTACTTTTGGGTATTTTATTAAAATTACTTTTTATAGTCGTTCAGAAAGTGAAAAGAGTATATTGAGAATATAAACAGTATGTTTTTTTTTAAGTGGACGGAGATGTACTAACGAACAGTGCATTCAAGTGGTCCAACGATACCAAGCACGGGCCACCCACCTCCCGCCCAAAGGGCATTACTTAGCATTACTTATTATACGGAAAAGGTTATTATAATTAGAGCATAAGATCCGAAATGGATTATGAATAGAATAGTTACTATGACCAGTTTTAAGAGAAAGCGGTAAAAAGATCCGCGTATTTCTGCTCGGAACCGCAAAACTAACTTGGCTGATTAATTCAGAAGAATCAATTTCCCCATTAAGCATGGTTCGACGAAAAGAAAGAGAGGGAAGATTTATTGGTAAGAGTCTACTCAGGTAAGAAGGCATGCGAGAATTAGGAATCCAGTTAAGACCCCGGAGGGCAGATTCAATTCTATCCTTATATACTTTGTTATATACTTATATACGCAATGTATGTATTGCAAATTGTTATGTCCAAGTCGGTCGGATTGGACCTATATATCATATAGCTGTCATGGGCTAAATATTAAAAATGTATTATTAATATTTAAAAAGTCGAGCTACTATACAAAAAGCCTTATATAGAAATAAGCGGTCAAAAATAATGGGGTATATTTCCTCTTCTTAAAAAGCTTAAAAGCTTAAACTATTTATTATTTATTAATATCATAAACTGAAAGACTTAAAAGTATAAGTTAATTATTGAAACTTAATACAATGCAATAATATAAGTTCAAGTGTCTGTCTTTCATGTAAAACGTTCAATAAAAATTTAAATTTGCCGCTCATTTAAAAAACATTTATATTTATGCAAACGGTCACTCAGTAGAAATCGTTTAGGGTAACCATATTTAAGCTTCTTAATCCGTTAAAAATCCCTTTTCTACATATGAAACAAACAAACAGAGAAATCGAAAATGATTTATGAGTCATCGAATTTTTTAAACATTAAACAGTGAGTAATAATAACAATCAAGGAAGCAAATTAACATAAATATTAAAGAATTAAAATTAACCGCCAAACGTATTTACAAGACGGCGTTGCCACACGTAAAAAATCGCATTTAGGTCTAGTTTGATTTCAAGAACTGATATTGTAGAAAATTCAAATAAATAAATTTAAAATTAACCATTTCGGTTTTATTTATAAATTATATTTAGTGTTTATTAATAAATTTAATACTTCGAGAATTAAATACTTGCCAGGGCTACGTTATGAAATTACAAGTTAGTATATATTGACGCGTTTTTTGGTATTTTGCACGTTGGTCTTGTGTTGGACGTGACGTCGGCTTAGAGTTGCCACTGCGATTTAGTTTGCAAGAGACGTTCGTGGTGTGAACATACGTTCGTATGTGGGAGTTAGCAACAATTGAATTTTGTGCTAACACTTGGCAACTCAAAATACATATGCACATGCATATATAGAAACATATGCAGATGCAGTGCATATAAGCAATCAGATCAAGCGCAAAAAGAAGCAAAATACAAGAAACAAATAATTAAAAAATGTAGCAACAAGAAAGTGTAAATTGCGGTGATGCCTCCAATTGTACGTGTGTGTGTGTGGGGCAGAAACGGCCAGCTACGATTTATTTAATGCAGTGGTTAATTTCTGAATATTGAATTAATAAGCAATTTAAACAATAATAATAACAACAACAATAAGAAAATCGAAGCGAGCCAGCAACAACGAAATGCGCGTGTAAGAGAGCGAGGGAGAGCAACGAAATTCAAGCAAACGACAAACGTACACACACATACACAGCTACATACATATCGCACACACACGTGCCGCTGCCAACGTCGACGCGGCGTCTGTTGTGTGACCAGAGCTGTGTTGAGATTCTCGCACTCTCACTCGATGCATACGTGAGTGTGAGTGTGGGGGCGCAATCAGACGAAAAATACTGTGATTGTGTGTGTGTGTTTACGCTAAGCTTTTAATACGAATTGCATGTTAAATGCTCGCCTCGTTTTGGGAGCATTTTTGTTGAACGGTGCTGAGTTGGCAACACTGTTAGAGAGAGCGAGCACCAACACACACGCATACAAACAAACACTGTCGTCGTTTCTCGCTCGCTCGCTCGTTCGTTCGGTTATGTTCGTTCGCTCATTTCAATTTTCCTCAATGAATGAAAATTTTTCACGGTAAAGTGGTCGTCGCTGCGTCAGTCGCAGTCGCAGTCGCAGTCGTGTTGCGCAGCGCGGCGCAGTCAAACAAATAAAAATAAATTACAAAATAAAAATATCTTAAATATTTTAGCTGCCACTAATTGTAAAACACTCATACAAAAAACCACACACTAATATATTGTACATAAGCGGTGTTAAATAATATTAAAATGTGTTTGTATCGCGTGCGCTAAAAAAATATTCTATGCCATTTTGCATAACAAAAACCACAACGCAAGCAGCCCCTGGGCAAAAATAATAACACGAGTGACAAAAAAAAAATACACACAAACACACACACACACAGACTTACCAAAGTATACGCAGCCAGCAGAAGCAGAAGCAGCAGACGGACGCCTACGTCAATAAGCAAAACGGTAAGCGCAAATTCTTACTCAACGCTCTCTCGCTCGCTCGTGTTCACTCCCTGGCTCTTGTTGTATATTTGCCAATTGGAAAATTTCATGATTCTTTGTTTTACATACACACGCAAACACATGTATAGGAACTTACACTTGCTCTTACGCCAGGCAGCGACAGCGGCAGCGGCTGCAGCTGCGACGCTCGCTTCATTCATTTCTACGGTGCGACACACACACATACGCACAGCAACATATAGGCACGCGTAAATAGTGATACTCTCGTACTCTCTCGCGCTCGCCTGTTCACTCATGCTGGCTAAAATAGAGTGACCATAGTGCATCTGCTTTGTGTTGTAGCTGGTCAGGCCAGAGAGAGAACCAAAAAAGTTTTCAATTGTTGTATCTGTTGCTGTTGTTGTTACTCACTATTATAATGGCATACAAATTATACCGACAATACTAATTTTTGTTCTTTTGTTGTTGTCTTTCCCATTATAATTTTTTCTTTTTACAATTTTCGCATAATACTATGCAAAAAAAAAAACAAAAACTTGTCAGCCTGGCAATAAACAAAAAAAAAGATAAAGGAACGTTCAAAATAAGCTAAACAATGTACAGATTATCTACATCTAAATCTACATATATATTCATATATATGCTAAAATTAAAGCGTTGAATTGTAGATTAACTTTTGACATCAGCTACCGAAATGAAAAGCGTATAAAATACAATTCTAACTAATTTTTTTTTTTCGTTATTGTGTATAGTTCCAGTGTCATTAAGCTGACAATAAATTATAATAAATATCACATTAATTGACAAAACAAAAGCAATTAGAGGCCATTGCAAATGCATTTGCTGTCAGTGTGCGATCATCAATGTCCGCCAGCCTACGCACCACTGTGCAGTTGCACTCACTAGCTCGGGCTCACTCACATGCACTCACTTCTTGCACACGTGTGCAAGTGTTTGTATAATTAGCACTCTCTCTCTCGCTCTCCCTCTCTGCCTTCTAATTTACATTTGATTGTGCGTGAGTGATAATTACCAGCAAATTACTAAACGCACTTAGCAACAACAAAAACAATGACAACGAGTCGTTGATGATTTACCGTATATGCACTAACTACAACAACATCAGCGAAACGCGTGCTCAATTGACATTTATTATTTGAGTGTTTTATTCTCGCTGGCTAACTATCCAATTGGATTTTGTTGCTGTAATTATTTTGATTGACTCTCTTTTATGAGTATTTGTGTGTGTCTGTTCTTTTGTTTGGCAATGCAAAAAAACCTGAAAAAATACTACATAAATACAAAATCAAAAACAATAGCAACAATTTGCCAACTTGCGACCGCCGTCGCTGCTGCTGCATTGAAATTGTTTGTAATTAGAGAACATTCGGAGTGGTCGAGTTTCTAGGAATTTTAATGAAGCCCGCAAAAAACTGTTTGTTTCACATAAACACAATTGGCACACACACACACACACACACACACACACACACAAACATATACACATTCAGAAGCCGATTACATTTAAAACAATTGCCAGACTCGTCAGCGACACTCGGCGCAATCGCCGATGTCGTTGCACATAAAACAATACAGCAACAAAAACAATAAAGACAAGAATATTGCAGTCAATAGTTTGCGACTGCAAGATACCCATTTAAAAGACCTAATCGCAATGAATTAAGGAAATATTGTAAAATTTAAATATCATTCATGACTGCAAATCCATAAATACCTTTCGGTGGTTCGGTTAAAGGTTCGAACCAGCGTCACGCCTTTAAGTTTGGTTCCTGAACCTGGGTTCTTACATTTATGATTTTGATATGAACCTTGACATTCTTGTGAGTTTAAAAGGAAAATTGAATTTAAAATAAATAAAATGTGTTTATTCTTTTTATGTTTCTGATTTCCTACAAAGCGATTTAATATCCTTTGAGCTAAAGCAATTTTTAAGGAGTTTTTTTTATACCTGGTTCGGTTAATGACTCGAATAATATTGGAATTGCGGATTAAATCTGGTTCCTAACCGGTTTACAGCTTCGATTATATTTAAAAAGTTACAAATTTGAAACTAAGAATACATAAAAACAGCTAACAATTTTATAAATCCAAAATTAAATATAATAATATAAGATTTCTTATTTCTTAGCGCGAAATTCTTGCTTCCAAATACTCGTACGTTGTTTGTTTATAAATTTATTGATGTGTATATAATACATTTTTTTTAACAAATTGATTTCATAGTTTCTATTTGCTTTATTATACAGCGCACGTTTATCTATTTCTTCTTCGTTTTTTTTCTCTCGGAGGTAGTGGGGCCTTTTATGGCAGGACAAGTGCGTTTCTTATGGTCAGGTGCAAGTTTTTTCAACTACACAGAAAACATTTTTAATGCAAAAGTTTTACTTTATATTTGCAAAGTTTTTTTACAACTTATTCGTTGCAATGTGTTAAAAACTATTCTTACTAATCTGACGGATAATATAATTTTTAAATACCATACGTTACTATATGGTACTAAAAAAAAAAAAAAATAAGTAAATTTAAAAAATAAAATAAAACAATTTTATCTTATTATTTTAAAGATAATTTCCGCATTTTAGTGGCTTTCTTAATTATTTCTGTTCAACTTATTTTATTTATGCAATGAAATCAGATTTCGGTTTTAATAATACCAACTTAAAGCGTAAACTTTAATCTGGTTGAAGGCCTGAAGCTGTCTTCTTAGACTTACATACATATGTAATCATATGTATTTATTTCCAAATGTCTCACATAATCCTCTGCATCAGATTATTGTTTACACGAGATCATTAAAGTTTAAAAGCCGCAACGACTACAAACACAAACGCACACAGGAATGTATATATATAGTTATGCTTAACTTCAATATCAATCCATCACAAAAAAGAAGAAAAAAAAAAAAAAACTCGAAACTGCCTAAATCCGAGGCAAAACAAGATCATGTAGAGCCCAGACAGACAGAAAAAAGACGAAGAAATAAAAAACAGAGCGCTGCCAAGATCCGAAATATAAACACAAAATGAAAAGAAAAGCATTTGTAATGGTCTTATATATATGAGCTTTGTTGTAGCGACTACACAAAAACTCCACGTTCGTGTCCAAATGCCCATGGCATCATATGGCCAACAGCAGCAGCAGCAGCAGCAACAACAGCAACAACAACAACAGTGCCAGAGATTGATGCGAAGAAGACGCAAGAGAACCGACGGCAACGGCAGACAGTAGTAAATCAACTAAATGATGCATTCTTAAAGAGTTATAGGGGAAATGGGTATGGTAAATATGGCAACAAGTTTGTAACATTATCTGCAGCAATTATTGAGATCGACAAACTTATCGATATTGGATAGCAAACGATGGTTTAACTGCTACCATAAAACGTAGTTTGTTAATTTAAAATTTGAAAATCGAAATAAATATGATTTGAGTAAACTGAAATATTTGAAATCTTACTTGCAACTTAATTATGCGGATTAAATGTAAAACCTACGATAATGGGTAAAGCAGTTGGAAAAATAGTAAATAAAAACAATTTTAAATTGTAATTTAATATTATTTATTTCATAGATTTTGATAGATGCAATTCAAAAATATAAAATGTAAAGGGTTTTGAAATAACGCAATTTATAAAAAAAATTTATTTATGAAATTTACATTTACAAAATTATTTATTTAATTATAGTATCATAAGAAATTAAATTTACTTAGTGGTTGCAAGCTTTCGGGTATTTTTAATGATCTCAATTAATGTAATTATTAATTAAATTGTCTTGTCAAAGTTGGACTGAAATAGGGTATTTTTAGCGTCGGTGTCAGACACATGTCAGTTCTGTTGTGGATTTCTTTGAGTTGAATATCATTTGTAATGTCTGTGCTAAGGGCAGCTAAAGATTTCTTGGCAACGCCGCTTGGCTGGCACTTGGGAGCCGAAAGTAGTCTGCAGATCTCATCAACAATCAGCACAAGATCCGAGCACTCTTGAGCATTAGCTGCATTATGAAGCGGATAGCAACAACAGCAGCAGCAGCAGCAGCAGCAACAAAAACTACGGCAAAAGCAGCAACAGTCGATAAGCAGCAACGCGTCGCGTATACGCAGTGTTGTCAGCGCTTGCCTGTGGGCATGTGTTTGTATGTGTGAGTGTATTTGTGTGCCATTGTGTTTGCTGTTGTTGTTGCTGTTTTACTACATACTACAGTATAGTATGTACTATGTACGTTTAACACCAGTAGCTGTCTGACAGCTTGGCTGCCGACAACGTCGCGACGTTATTGTTGTTGATTTTTTTATATTTATTTTATGCTGGCTTTTTGTTCGATTTTTTTTTTTTGTATTTTTTGAAGTTCAAGAATATGAAAAGCAAAACGCGTAAAATAAACTAAACGAAAAAAAAGGTAGCCGATTATATGATGTTGCCAACGCATGCTCTCTGTGTACTTTAGTGTTTATATACACAGAGGCACACGAGTGTGTGCCTGTATGTCTGTATGTATGTGTTTGTGGCGATTACACACATACTTGGTAAGCGCTGCTGCTGCTGCTGCTGCTGCCTCTCGCACTTCTTTTTCTTGGTGCTTTTCTTCTTCGTGCTGTTGCTGCGTTGTCTCATCTTCTTGTTGGCTTTTGGTCATTTTGTTTGGATTTGTGTGCTGCACACACGCGTACAAGCACACACACGCATACACATATATGTACATTTGTTTGTGTAAGTTTGAACCGGTTCCACATTGCGTTAGTTGCCGTTTTCTGTAGCTCCTGTCATTCTTGTTGTTTTTATAGTACGTGTAACTTGTCGATACGTTTATTTGTTGTTGTTGTTTTTGTGGTTCATTCGTTTGTTCGTTCAGACTCGCCACAGCATTCTACAAATACTACGGCAACCAGTTGTATTACAACCTCTTATACCACACATCTCGATCATTGGAGTCTGTATATAATGTGTTTTTTTCTTTCTTTACTAAATGTGTGTTTGTTTGTACAACGTTCGGTTTATGCACTGGAATATCTCATTTGTTTGCTTTTATAAGGCTCTAGAAGTTGCAACAAAATCATCGATTAATTAAAATAATAAAACTTAAAATTTTATTTCATTTTCTTTATAATTTCAATGAAGATAATAATAAATAAAAGATAAGTTTCGCGAAACTTATAGCGTATCTGTTCCATAAGGTAATTTAAAAAAGTTCTGTATTATTTTTATAACAAAATATAATATAATAATAATATTTAACAAACTTCCTTTATACTTTAAAGTAAAAATATTCAAAAATAATCTTAAAATAGCTAGAGCACAATTATTGAAAATGAGATATTTCTTTTAAACTTAAAATACTTTTTAAAAAATATAGCATAGGAAATTACATTTATTTAGTCTTCTAATCTCATAGGGAGCACTGTATTAGCAAAATAATAATTCCATAAACAAGATTAAACAATTTTGAATAATAATGCAACATTTTGTTGAGTTATATCAACAGTCTTGCCTAGTCATGCATATATAATATAGTACTTTATATCAAGCTCTTTTGAAATGCTTAAGCAGTATTATTATTTTGCTTGCCTTACATTTGATGAATCAACATTCTTTGCAACCTCCACAGTTTTGATTTTCTGATTCAAGTTTTATTTTTGATTCAGTTAACCGCATTGTGAATGCATTTTTCGGTTTATTCCATTCATTGGCCTCGTTTCACGTCTAACCGATTCTAGCACTTAGTTTCTTAATCAATTGAGTGCAATTCCTTGAATTAATGTACACAATACAATTGTATACCACACGTATTATATTTAACTACATATGATAATTATATTTATAAAAGGACCATTCCGGATTTCTTTTAAATTCGCAATGAAACAAGTCAAACCCGGAACAGGTCTAAAATGTATGTTTAAAAATTTGTTGTTGATCGAAATTATCTTGCCAATTCATATGTTAATGTTTTAGGCACTCATTAGCATTTAAAGTGCAGTTGATATAATAAAACTCTAATTCAATGCAATATTTGTTTTTTTGCTTTTTTTTGTATTTCTTTTATTTGAGTCCTCAACTGTTTTCAAACTCAATCACACAATTTATGGCTGCTCCTCAGTCGCCGTCATGCTGAGTGACCCTAATCCGCACCTGTGTTTCGTTTCGTTTGGTCTGGTTCAAAAACAACAGCTCCACTCAGCATAAACCGAAACATGCGTTCCATGGTCTCCGGCAATCTCAGTCGGCGCTGCTGTCAGCGTTTTCGGGATCATTAATTACGCCTGCCTCTGTCGCACAGAAGCAGAAAGACCCTCTCTCGCTCTGGCTCGCTCTCATACCCAGACAGAACCGGAATATCGAAGAAGGAAACAAGAAGTTGGCACTCACTAACTGAGAGGACAGGCCTGAGGCCTGTTACGCCCGCTCCCGCATTGCCGTTCTTCGTTCGTTACCAACTTTGTGTTGGTCTTTTCTAAGCGAGCTCGATCTTCGTATTAGAATTTCTGTGTGTGTTTGCACAAAGGCTGCTCTTTGTCTGCTGCTGAGGCGTGCACGAACTGGAACTCGAGCCAAAGCCCCGAACTCAAACTCGAACTCGCGACTGGTCGCAATTCCCCAGTTCCATCTCTGTCTCTGACTTTTATACCCTGTAGCCATTCCAAATGTATACATTTCAAATGTGTGTATTATTTATCAGTTCTGTGAGTGACATTAGTTCTGACAGTCTATAAGATCTACAGGCACAAAATCATATTTGACAAGATCTTTATGTAAAAATTGTTTTTCGTGTATTTATTTTTTTATTTTTTTTGAAAAAAAAAAATGTAAACTTGAAATACATCGGCTATTAATGATCAATAAATCGTAGAATTACATTTTCAGGAATTTTTTTTCTATAATGAAATAAACTAATATTAAAAATAAATCTGTGAACTTAAATTTCTATAGTTTATATATATATTTTAAAGATTTTAAAATTGAATAAAGGACCTGTGCGCTGCAAATTTTAATCCAATAACTTTTGAAGATTTACATCTTTTAGCTAATGTCATAACAATAGGCGAATAAAAAATAACTTTTTCAAGAAGATTTTAAATTGATAATGAAAATATTTGTAATGACTAGACATTAGACACAGGGTATCTCCTAGTTTAACTTGCTCTCTACATCAGTTTTACTTGTTTTTATCTACAAACATTTTAAGCCACTGCCACTGCTGTTGCTGCTGCTGCTGCTGCCGCTGCCTTTGTGGCATATATCGTTCGCATACATATTTGAAGCATGCGTTATGCCTATTTTTACTCTCCTTTTATTGGCTGCTGACCTGCCTGCCCCGCCCCCTCCGCCAGACTGCCACTCCGCCCTGCGCAGCGATGAGTAAGCGCGCGCCCTCATTAGCATTGGAGCATTATTCACAACTCTCAAAGGCCCCTACAATATTTTTATTTTGTGGCGATAAGCCAGCGGGGACTTGTTTCAGACCAGAGTATCAAACGGCCGTATTTGGGAGGGCCTCTTCTTGGAGCTTCAATTCGAGTTTGCGGCACATTTCCTAGAATATCCCAAAAAAGAGCAAAACTTGTTCCAAATGCCGGCTCCAAAAAAAACTTTCAATGTTTGCCAGCACAATATCATAAATTATGGAATTTGGTACTCACAAATAAAAACCGGTCTGCGGCTAATACGCTGTAATAAAAATCCACAAACATTCAGGAAATCAGTCTGATCAGTAGCCCAATGTGAATAACGACAAAATGTTACCTTTAAATTTGTGAATTGATTGTCTAGTGAGTTTCTGGTTATGTACTGGATTTTTATAAATGCTTGCGGATTTAAAATAGTTGCCTGACAACTGCAACAGGTAATTAATAAATATTGGTTAGAAATAAACCCAATACCCAATTAATTTGACTTAAACTGTCTGGCATTAACCGGATTGAGCTAAGTGTTGTTCTTGAAATTCTTTTATACGCATAGGTTTTCCAAAATCGGTGAACCACATATATATTTTGTTTTGAAAATGAATTTAAAATTAAATTGAGAATAAATTAAATATTTATTACAAAATCATGCCTCAATTGCTGATCCTTAAAAAAATATTTTTGATATTAAAGCGCTGTCCTTAGTCTTAGATCGAGTCAATTCCAGACGCAGTTCCTTTGCAAGAAGTTGCACTAAGCTAACAAAAAGCTAAACAAACAAAAGCCGCAGGAAATTAAGATCCAATCCAAATAAATACTCAGACTCAGCAGTGCCAAGCAGATGTTATTTTTTGCTCTGGCAGTCTGTTTTTGTTTCTGCTTTTACTTTTGATATTTATTTCGCTTCTACTTTGTACACACATACGTGCATGTTTTTATATATAAATATGTGTCTAACTTATACCCTTTTTCTGTTTGCATCTAAATATATTTATATATGCAGGGCTTTGAAAGGGAACCTAAGTGTTGGGCATATATTTTTGTGATAATGGAACAAGGTGAATTTCCGAAGCGCCATTTAGAATAAACATAAATGATACGGCAAGAGTTAAAAATAGTTCCGATATTTTTGCGTATACTTCGCATTTTAATTCTCTTCCCAATTTTGATTGAAAATAAGTCAAATTTTGGATTTACAATAACGCAAAAATATACTTCTAGTTGCAATTTGAAAACTCAAGTACTCTCAGTATTCACGCTTTAACTGTAAATCGAGTATTGTGTACTCAGGAGATTTTTGCTAAAACGTGTTTACTTTTTATATTTTTAATTATTTTAATTTTAATGCGATGAGAAGTATATAAAGCTTGCTTTTTCTTGCTTTTCTAGTGGAATCTTTTCAATCTTGTTTTTACAAAATTAGAAAACAATTTTAAATGCCACAAGATCGCAAAATGTTAGTAACTTGACATGAAAGGCCATAAAATAATGGTTAATTCCTGATTCACGAAGATCTTAACAATGGGTTTTGTAGCCTAAGTCGATTTTTTTTGTTGGTATTTTTCTTTTTTTTCTTACGAAAATATCCTATTAAGAGTTATTGTGAAATTATTTGTACAACAACAAATTTATAGTTTTGCGCTATATGTCGATATTCTATTCTGAGTAGTAAAAAAAAATGTTTATACAATAAAATTGTTGTTCCACAGTTATCATGCCAGGTGGGTTATTTTATTGCCGTTATTGAAGCAATGTATCTAATGTGATAATTAATTTTTGGTATACACGTTGTACCGTGCACATTAAACACTGCCCGGCAAAAATCAATACAAAAAAAAAAACTAGATCGAAACTGGTAAATAATTTATTAACACTAAAAATATAATATAACACTGAGAAATAATCAAATATTGTTCTAATTAAAATTTGGTTCAATTAAAGTCGAGTTTTAATCTTTTGAAATACACCTCTTCTAGATAAGAAAAGTTAAATATCAAACGGGAGCTACGTGTGTTAAAAATTAAAAATTTTTCTACAAATATTTAATTACATTCATTTTGAGTAGGTATTGAAAGCTCTATGGACTGAAAACGTTATTCGTTATAGGAAATACTTTTACAGATTAGCAGATCGTATTGTAAGATTACAAAGTTTCCGCCTGGCATAAAAGAATTACAAAATAAATTGTTTAAGCTTTAGAGAAGCCAGCAAAACTGTTGACGAGGTAAACACGGCACAAAATATATGCATGTACATATATATGTTCGTATATTCTGTGAATAAAGAATCGAAAAGAAGAGGTGAAAGAAGCGGGCGAAATATATATACAAAAATAAGAAATATATAGAGGCCATAACAGCAACAATCAAAAGAAAACACGCTGATAAGTCAAATGTAATTTAAATTTGTATTTAATAATGATAAGCCGGTACACAAATACTTTCAAGAGGCATTCATAGGTGTATTGGGTATACGTATACGCCGTATACATACATATATACGTACTCGTCCATATATGTGCGACGTGTGTTGTGCTTATGTACAACGACTTTTATTGATTTCGGTATTCGTTAGGCACAAACTGAAAATCAAGTTAATACTGTCACATTGTCTATTTGTCATTCCTTCAGTTAGTCAGTCAGTCAGTCGTGCTGTGCTATCAGTTTGTCGGGCTTTGATACTTTCATATTGTTGTGCTTTTTTTGTCGCTTCATTGGACAAGTCTATAGGGTTATAGGCTTTGGCAGCACAGATGCAACTGCAGATACAATGATGTAGATACAAGTTTGTATTTGATTTGGCCAGTTCTGATTACTTTTAACAAATGTGTTGCTCCGTCTACAAATGATAGTGGCTCGTGTATGTCTGTATATCTGACTGATTTGTAGAACGATAAATATAATTCCAGCACATAGCAACTGCATACGGGCAGTCGATCACTTATTTAACTGTGTATCTAAGTATCTACATATATACACGTATGTGTCTGTGTATATGTCTACAAGTGCAAACAAACCTATGCACATAAACACACATGCGATGAATTCATTCTTAATGAAAAGCACATCATTCACTCACTCACACACACACACACACGCACGCATTTAACTGTTTGCTTGTATACATATTTATTTTTATAAAGTTTTATCTGCTTTGTAGCGGAATGAATGAAAGGCGCTTGGCTCATAAAATTTATTGTTTTCAGTAGTTTTTCAACTCTGAACACAGACAACAAATTACATGCACTTTCAAGTATTCAGTGAAGCATTTTGTCTTCGAGGCAAAAATGTTTATTAAAACCAATAAACATCTATTCGAATTTATGTAACATCTAATAGGTTATTGACCAATGGCGTCACAAAGTGTTTCATTAAAGAACTCACTATCACTGGCAAAAGAAAAATTAAGTTAAAACTATAAATGAAAATACAAAAACCTGCATCAACATTTTTATGGAATTCGCACTATGGTAAATATGCTTGTGTATAATTATTTATTTTATCAAAATAAAAAATAAAATATAATAGAGAAAGATAAAAAATACGATAAAATTTGACTAAAATGTAAAAACCATGTTGTAACTTGTGTGTTTTAGTAAAGAGTTTAGATATATGGAAGAAAACCAAAAAGCTGAAATAAAATAGCCATTGGATAGATATAAAATCTAGGCTCCATATAGGATTTATGAATTGATAAACCTCTTTGGTGACTCTCATTGTTAAAATTGCTAAGTTATACGCGTATTTTTAAAGTTATGACTAGTTTCACATTTAAAACATATAAATATGTTATTCACTTTTATGTTTGCAGTATGCTTTCTTATGATTAAATTAATAAATTAAAATAAATGATTAAATTAACAGTCAAAAGGAAACTTAGCGTACTACTTGAATTAACTTTAAATTGTAAAAGGAAATTAAATTAAACTTGATGAATTTTAAATACCAATTGAATTAGTTACTGTGGCCGAATGTCATAAATGGAATTGAAATTCTAAAACACCCGCAAGCATTAACCATGCAAAGACCTTAAATGAAGCGATACAACCGTAACCTCAATGATTGTGATGGTTACTCTAGTCATACTCGTTTAGTGACTGATCATCAGTTCTGTGCATACAAATGCCCAGTTATACAAATATATATATACAACTAAATAAATATATATAATATTTAAAAGAGCGCTTAAGCAATTTCCTTGACTATTTTGGCTTCTCGGCCGAGTTGTGCGTGCTTTAAAGCGCCACAGTGCTAAAAAATTGTATACGGGTTTCTACACGTTTTATACAGGTATATATATCCATGCATATATAGCTATATGAGCATATCTATAGTTATTACTCACGGCACGTCACAACAAATATAAATAAAATATTAAAATACTCGCAGAGACATACTTATACATATTCGAACACGAAAACGAAACGAAAACTAAATACAAACGAAGCCAACGATAACTCGAAATTAAGATATGCTTAAAAAGCAAAAGAAACTCGCACATGGTTATGGGTTATTATGGAGCTCGTTGGCTGATTGGGCGGGGGAGGTGGCTAATTCAGTAGAGACTCTGGCGGTTGCCTCGTAAACTTGTTGACAACAACTTTGCTCGATTATCGTTGTGTGATTGTGTGCGATTTTGTGTGTGTGCGTATATTTCTGTATGTGCGTGTGTGTTTTTGTTGGGTGCTGTTGAGAATCGGCTGTTACTTTATCTATAAAATTGCGGTTTAATATGGGCGAGTGTGTGTGCTGTTGTACATTGCACATGTGTGTGCGTTGGGAAGCGGTGCGTTTTGTCCTACAGTTGGGTGGATCGCTAAATAATGAATCAAATGCTTGATATATATACCAACACTTAGTGTCAGCTCTTTGATAATACTGGATATCAAGTTAATTTTTATTTCTTGCTTTATTATTTTTAAATCTGACTGATTGAATTTTTAAATAAATATTTAAAATTTCTTAGAACTTAAACCATTTTTAAATTGTGTACTAACAGGTAAAGTTTATTTAAAGTTGACTAACAATATTCTCCTTGTGCTCATATTTAATTGAAAATGTTTAAAACAAAGAAATATTTGACAGTATGCGTATTGAAAAGAACAAATTTATCAATCTTAGCTTATACAACAAATAACATAATACAAACATAAAACAAACTTTGTTTTACTTCATTTTTCCTGAAGAAAAAAATTTAAAATTAGAATCTCCCTCACTTATTTTTCACCTAACTCATTTGATTAATTGTTGCTATAATCATAACTTGTTAAACAGCCCTCGCCAGTGTATAATTTGTAGTCAGCAATACTCTTTGCTGATATGGCATTTAAACCATTATTGTTGCTTTTGTTGCCTTGCCATATCATAGTATTATAAATACATATATGGCGTGGGGGCCTGATTAGTTTTAACTCGTCCGTCTGTCGCTCGGCGAGTCGTTGCGTGTGTCGAATTGGACGCTCAGTCAGTCAGTCAGTCAGTTGGTCGCTCATTTGTACGCAGCGGTGTCATTCATTTGCCATTTCAAGTGCTATGCACACTCATGATATACATGGTGGTATATATATATACATTGTATATAAGAGTGCGAACGGTTGTACGTATAACAAAATAAATATATAAATAAAAAAGCCATTATAGTGCCGGCAGTAGTTGTACATTTTGCTCGTTAATAAGCTTTAAACTGTAGCTGTAGTCGAGTTGAGCAGCTAGTTATTCATTAATAAGTTGTTTAGATGTCAATTGTCACACAGTGAGTGCATAAAGTACATACATGTGCGGTATAAATACATATGTATGTGTGTGCATATATTATAACGACTTCTTAAGTTCTCAACACGACCGATTTATATTATGAACATTTCTTACGCAGTGACTAAACTATTATAAATTCACTTATGCAAATTGTACATCATTATTGAAATTGCAAATGTATCTGTGTGTGCGTATGTCAGTGTATAAATAAATAAATATATATGTTATTGGTGCAAAAGTGTCGGCTTGCGGCTCTCTGTTATGGGTTCTGGGTTATTTTCCCCACTTACTTCGTGTCGTGCACAAGTTTCTAGTATCTCCATATATGATGGCAATAAATGCATTTAACGGCAATTTGTGTTGACAACTTTTTCAAGTGCACCCATGCTACATATTAATTTTATTGATTTCCGTTCCAATATCACAATCTACATAAATCAGGTGTGGTTTTAGTTCTAAAAATATTTATAGCCAAGTCGCTACTAGAATAATTGAATGCATATTCAACGCGTGTTTTATTACATTTTTCGCATTTATTTCTCGTTCTCGCAATTTGGTTTTAACGTACTATAAATGTCTCTGAATGACGCACATTTTTATAAACTAATGTAAAACCGTTGCCCGACCGTATTATATTGAATTTTATTTTTAAGATACAGTTTTAATAATACACTGAACTCAATTCTATATCAGTATTCACAGAATTTTATCTGGAGACGCTATATTTTGACATTAGTTTTCTACATGTTTCTCTAAACCCAATATCTTTAAATATTTATAAAAGAGTTTTGCAGTATAAATGTATTGCTTTCTTGCTGCACTTATATTGAAATGCATCAATGACAAAAAGTCCAATAGACTGAGTTATGAATCGAGTATTCCTTTATTGATATCCTGAAGCAAATCAAACAAAAATGCAAATTATTGTTTCTTCTTTTATATAAATATTGAAAAGCTCTAAGGCAATAACAAAAACGATCAAAGTTCTATTACACCTCGAGGTTTATTGTGCAGTAACTGGCTCGAAGCGAAATAAAAATAAAAAAAAACTATGCTTGTTGAATTGAATTTAGTGCATGAAATGAACAACACAAATTTCTTGTTGATTTTGGTCTCACAAAAATATATTCAAATATGGACAGCTCAAATTCTTCGAATATTTAATTACTATTCACTTTTCTGTTGATTTTAAAGCTCTATTTTAATTATACTCGTTCACAAAGCTGTCCGTCCGTCTATCCGTATGAACGCTATTTTTTGCGCCGCTATTGAAGCTAGGGACTTGAAACTTGAAATGTACACTGGTATGGATCCGAGAGCTTTACATGTCAAAAGTTTTGTCAATTTTGGCATGATTTTTAACAAAATATTTGACCCCATCAGAATCGGTTTTAATGTTGTTTCTTATACTAATTGTGACAACCACAATCGATTAAAAATATAAATTTATATTTGTAAATTTTGAAAAAAAAATTTTTTTTAAATGAGTAAGGGAAAATGAGAGTACATTCTTTTTTCACCAAAAATTACAAAAAAAATGTATTATCGAAAATTAATATATTTGAAATACAAAATCAATCTAGAGAACAAACCATGAAAAAAATGCCATCGAACATGAAAATCGGTTCAGTTTTGATAAAGTTATGGGCGTTTGACAGAAGATACATTACAATACATATAAAATGGGCATTTACTCTTTAACCTGCTGATGTTTGTCTGCTTTTCTACTACTAAACAGTCATATCATACGATCAGCAGATTTGTTTACTATTTCTCTAAGTTCGATTTTCGCTCGCTGATTTTAACTAATCTTTCAATATTAATCACTGGCGATATACGTTGTGAGGGGACTATGTAGTATGTGTTGGGGCTTGCTCTTGCCCCGTAGACTCCCGAGTCGTATAGAAAAACGCATGAGGCGAACAATAAAATTATCGTGCAATCAACTCGAAACGACTTCATCAATCAAGTAGCCAATAAATCATATAATAAATTACTTTCCATCAAGACAAAGTGGTGTCAACCCTAGCCTAAACACCAATACCAACAAGAATAATAGACACGTTTCTGCTTTACGTTTTTGGGTTACTATAATATCAATGGAATAGCTAGACAATCGAGTCGAACAGCAAACATTGATTCCGTACGTAGTTCTTTTGTACTGAAAACGAAAGAACGAATTTTGATTGCATGTTTTTTTTTTGATAGCTGGCTATCACACTAGGTTATCTTGTTGTAGGTATAGAGAGAAGAGCAAGACAATGATTACTTGAAGAGTTTCTAGAAAAAGTAATATCAGAAACTACAATTATGAGTAATAAAGTGTAGTGAAGCTTTTTTTATATTTTAATCATTAAACATGCGCATACGTGGAAATTAAAAACTTTCTATATATTTGTGAAAATTTCGGGGAATTTAGAAAGATCTCAGGAATTTCAAAATGTAGTCGCTTCAGATTTGTTTTCCTATTTATATTTTTTTTATCTAGCTGACCAAATGTTGGTTCCTAATTTCATTTAGAACACTTAGAGCCTCATACAATTGTCTGCACATTCCATCTGGCTATCCATATGCTGTACTGCCGCCGACGGTTGTGAGGTTTATACATCTAATTAGGGTATGGACTCAAGTTCCTTAGCATGAACCCGTTAGTTGAAGATTTGGAGAGGGACGCGCACAATTTACTGCTTCGGGCTACCTGTTAAATCGTAAAGTAAACAATGAGCATGAGGCGCACTTTAGAGAATACAACCAAATAACGCACACACGCTATTCCCCCAACGCCGCCCCCTCTTGCTGTTCCACTCGGAAAGCAAATAAAACCAAGTGCCTGTCAGCCTCCCACTCCATTTGAAATGCAACCGTGTGTAGTTTTCTCGAAACGGTAGCAGTAACAAACTTCCTTGCCCCGCTCCGTCGCCATACGACGGCTATAATCGTAGTTGGCCTTTAACTTTCGGTTTTATGTAATGGACACAAAATTCACTTAAATGCGGCAGTAAATGCCTAAAGTATCTACTCGAGAACGAGTGCAGCATTTGTAGATACTTTTTTTTAAACTTACACGAAAATCCTACAACTCCTGTTCTTGCTCTTCTTTTTCTTCTTCTTGACTGCTGTTGTTGTTATTTGCTTCATTATTTATTTTGGTATTATTTAAGCTTAATGGCAACGAAATATAGATACAGGTATAAATGTAGATTATAATAATCCTTGATGGGATTTATATTAGTATTTATTTATTATAAGGAATAAGACCGTTTGACAACAACCCCCCCCCCCCCCCCCCCCCCCCCCGTTGCTATCTCCCTTGCGAGTCGTCGTCCAGATCGTTTTCCAACACTCTCTTTCTCGCCGCACGTAATTCTCGTGCTTTGTCTTCTCTCTGCTTTTCCTCGATGCCGCTTCGTAGAACTCGAAGATGATACACACAATTTTCTTTGTGCCGTGCTTCGCCTGCACGACCTTGAAGTTCGTTCTTTCTGCTTGCTAGCTCCGTTACGTTAATTTTCTTCGAAGCGCCGTTCCTGCATTGATCTTTTTACAGTACTTTACCTTTTGTTAATGCAAAAGGGTTTTAAACAATTTAACACAGGCCACTTCTTATCTCCAGCAACTCTTTCCTGTAGCAGTTCAATACTTGCACATAAAACACAATTTATGTATGTCGTTATTGTTGTTGTCGTGGGCTTATTCTCGGACGAGCCCCCAATTTGTAGATTATAATAATCCTTGATGGGATTTATATTAGTATTTATTTATTATAAGGAATAAGACCGTTTGACAACAATTATCTTAATACAAAATATGCTTTATACTGCGTTTCGCTTTATACGTCTAATGCCAAGCTCACGAGAATAACGACTCTTCTTCGATGTTCGATTTAGTTCTGTTAAAATCCGATTGACAACTGTTAGCTTACAGACCAGATGATCAGAATTGCCGGCCGCTACGCGTTAGACGTTGACTTTCAAATACTACATAAATACAAACACAGATACATATACAGATACAGATACATATACATATACGTACGTGTATACAGTAGCCAGCGCATCGAAAACTTTGGCCATTTGTGTATATAACACTGGCCATGTGTATAAAGTGTGTGTGTGTGTGTGTGCGTTGGTTTCTGTTTGTTGTGTATCTATAGTAAACAAATGCGCGTAAAAAATACACACGGCCAGCAAAAATTGGTTGCCTGGAAAGAAAGAAGCCAGCGAACAACAACAAAAAAGGGGAAAATATTAATGAAACAACAACAAGAAGAAGGCATCGTTAGTATGTGCTGGACCCGAGCGACCCGTCGTTGGCTGTTGCGATACCCTGTAATCAGTGTCAAGTATAGGTTATGGGAGTTTAGGTGAATTCAAAAGTGCAAATTAAAGTTTCGTTCGTCTGTAATAAACTTAACGACCTTGAGTTTTGTGCAAGGAATGTATTTGAAGGTCGAGATCTGGGCCAAGAATAGAAAGACTAAGGACTACAACAGATATTATATTATTAAAGAATTTTTTAAACAGAAGTACGCACATAATCAATAGATTGCATATGTATATAAATTAACAAATAATTCTGTACATTTAAAAAAGACAAACATTTTGTTATTAAATTAAAACAATATTAAAAAAATAAAGAATCTGAAACTAAGTTTTAACTCGAATACCTTTAATCTCACTTGTATTTTGATAAAGAAGGTTTTCCTACGTAAACTCTTGTAAATACTTTTCTACTTAATTGAAATTATTCATATTCAGTGGAACATTATTCAAAAAATAAATACTTTTGAAAATATAATAACAAGCGGTACTGGCACTTTCTCCGATTAACTATATTGAATAAATTACTACCAATAATAAATGATTATATTAATTATTATTTTATGGTGTTTATTTTAATAATAGGCTATTAAACTTAAAACAGTCTATCATTGGGTTCTTATGGCATTTAGCTTAGACAATATTTCACTAGCTGGGCTCCAGGCCGAATACCGTTTGTACAGGGTAACCGATAGTCGAAATCTATGAAAGGCAGCAGCTTTTTCGACTTGTCGTTGTTTTCGCGGTTGTTTTTGTGGCACGCTGCCCTGTCTGCTTATCTAGATACATGCGCGTCGCGACGCATCGCCATCGCCTCATTGTGGCCCGGGGGCGTGGTGGCAATGTGGAGAAGCTCCACGACTCTGGACTGGCACTGGGATCTGTTGTTGCCATCATCAACATCATCACCATTATCATCATCATCATCGTCGCCAACGTATGCGTAAAAATTCTTTTAGAAGCGCGCGCGTAAAAACGTAAAAACAAACCTGAAAAGCACATAACACAGCAACGAGTTGTGTGTGTGTGTATGTGGGTGTGTGCGTGTGCTGTGTAAGAGGAAAGAGTGTACACACACGCGCACGCAATCGTACACTCTTCTTAATGCTTATATAAAATTTGTTATTATTGCCAACAATTGTGCAGTCAGTCCACACGGAGACCATCAGAAACATCGTCATCCGGCAAATCTAATACATCCTATGGGCTTTGGTTTTTCGCCGTGTACTTTTAGTCCAAGTCGCATTTTTCTTTTATTTATTTGAAGAAAATATCAATTTCCGGCGGAAAAATCGTTTTGCGTATGTGCCTAAATCTTCGTGTCTTATAGTTCAAATCGAATTCATTATTCATTCATTATTATTACTAATTAATTCCTCGACATCAAAGGAATTATTGTCGATCAGCATTACGGACTAAAGTTCTTGTTAAGGTAATACAAAGAGTCAGTCTATTTCACGTCATTTTCGCTATAGTCAAGTCGTATTAATGCAATAAAATGAATGGAGGATAGGGTACTACAATCTTTTACTGCGTGTTCTCATATTTGGAAAGAATTTAAAATTTTAAATAAATTTTTTAATAGTTTAAAGATACAAATTTTATAATATAACCCACGAACGCTAATTATTGCTAATTTAATTGACAAGTAACATAAATTGCTAATCTATTATGGACACAGTTAATTGCGATATTCCTTATTTGATAACTATCCATAACATTCATTTACATAATATTCAATACTAATCAATTAAATTAAATATAAGTTATCAACTTTTAATAACCTTTTACAAGGCCAACAATCTGACCTTATAGCAAATATTCTTTAAGTAAGCTATTTTTTCTTTTAATGAAAATATCAATCAACCAAGTATCACAACCAGTTTCAATTCTTGGTTTTTGAAATAGACAAATATTAAGCAATGCTTGGCATTGCAATATTTAATTTATATTTTTCTCCAACTAGTGTAAATAAATAGTACTACTATTTTTTAAACAAATTTAATTATGGAATTTTTGTTGTGTTGCGACGGAATTCTAAATATTATAAATATAATAATAATAATCCAAGAAATTTGAAAGCTTTCAAGGCTTGAATTAAATGACGTTTGAGTAAAAACTTAACTGAATGCCCATATTTTAACTATGCAAATAATCTGACGGTGGTATTCTTTTACTTGGTAGTATTAACCTTATCAATTTAAAAGTAATGTAGCATAATATTAAATCGAACGAATTTAAACATATGAAAGCAAATAATAAACAACATAAATAATAAATATTCTGAACATTGAATATGGACGACCTACGAAACAAGAGCGTACGTGCAAATATAATTATATAAATTAAAAAAATATATAGACACTTATATATAGCACCAACGTACAACACGTTTCGTTCATTTTTAATTCATGAAACTTATTTCGAGCTACCAGACTGCTAAGACAAAAATAAAATAGCAGATGAAAAAAAGAAAAAGCGTTAACAAATATACAAAAAGATACATACTTATATATGCCTATATAAAAACAAAACGTGTACATACATATTAAAAAGCGGTGTGTTTTGTCAGTCATTTGCGCGTATAGTCGCCATATAAGTATGTTTATAAGTATATTTGTTTTGGGATAGCCAACACACACTCTCAATGACTATATCTATCTACGCCAGCCGGGCAGCCGTGTGTCTATCTATAAATTTGCCAAATAAAACAACAAGCAAATGCATTTTATCTGCAATAATTTTTGATTCTTTTTCAACGCACACCCAACTGAGATATGCTTATATATACGAATTTACGAATATACGTATCGTAAATTCATTTTATTTTTGCGCCAACCAAATAATCATTGAATGTATAAAACAAATAATTAAAAAGAAGAAAAACAAAAACCAAAAAATATAAAATACCTTTTCGATAAGAGAACCAAAACCAAAATCAACATACTCGGTACGAGCAATGGTCGTGTGATTTTTCATTCATGCGCTAATCGTTGGACGCAACATTTCAATATCTTTTCACATATACACATATAAATGCGTATATGTATGTATATATATTCGCACAAACAGGCGATACTTGTATGTACACGTACTTATGTGCTTTATACATATACGAGTGTTTACACACTTTGCCTTCTTTTGACGTCTGCTTTTGGTACGCTCCACACGCGTCAACACTCACGGGCTGGCCCCCTGGCCCCAAACTAAACCAAACGCCCACCTGGCGGCCACATATTTTTGCAAAATTTTTAATACATTTTAATGCTGCGTAAATAAGGCGAAACAATTGCTGCCACCGCGTGCTATTTCAAATTAAGGCAAAACGATGAAAGAAAATAAATAAATAAATTAATACATAAATATTTTCATTCTTTTTTCTTGTGAATTCTGTTTATTCCTTTATTTTTTTTTTTTTTTTTTGCTTTTTGGTATGAGAACAAATACTTTCACATACCGGAAAAATACCTTTATGCGAGTATTTGTTGTGTGTTTAACAAAATCTTCTGTTATTTTCAAGCTAAATTGCTTAAACTTAATAAAAACAAAACAAAATTAGAACATTTTTATGGAAATATAATTGTACAATTGTGTAAAACTATTTGGTTCGGTTGCAAAAAAATTATTGTCTGCACAATAAGAAAACCTCTTTGATGTTAAACAAAAATGTTTCTTGCAATTGATATGACGTGATTTATATTCAATATGAAACACAAGTTTTTAGGTTCGATTTATTGTTTATTTATTGCTGTTTGTACAATTAAAATTGAAAGGAAATATAAATAATAGTAGATAAATTACTGTTTATTTTTTACTTGCAAACATATTCATAAACATAAATTTTTTGAAGAATATTATTTTCAAACATTAGTATAATTTTTGACTTTTATCAGACACGATTCTTGATGATTGTTAAACACATTACATTAAAAAAAACATAAAACTAAGTGAAGTCAATTCGAAACTCAACCTTTTGAAAAAAAAATATTAAAAACACGTAAGAACGTTGCACTGGGGTGTCACCGACTACAGCAATACTCGTTAATAGTTTAAAATTCGAAATTCTTAGTCTCGTTCTTGAGAGGAGATGAAAGGTTAAGTAAAGAAGAAGAAGAACAGACGCTGAGTAAAGTGCGCAGCTGGAAGCCCGTTATTGCCTATGTGTACGTCTATGTGTTTCTGTTTGTGTACGCGTGCCCAGGGTATCCCCTAGTCGAGCACCTTTGACTAGAGCACTTGCTCTTTTTTTGGTGTTTATTAATGCACTTGTTTGGCATTTTGTTCGATGTTATTGTTCTTCCTGCATACGATATAAAATTTTAATGTTTTGTTTGCATTTCATTTTCGTGCTGCTTCGATTTTTATTTCAATTTTTCACTTGAGGAGCTTACAACAAAATCTAGTCTTTATGGGGAGAGGGGGTGCTGGTAATAATTTGTTCCCCCCATTGTTGGCGCCACTCAATTAGGCAGCAACAACAACGAATGGAACTACTGCTACAACAAATGTGAGAAGGCGTCGTTTTGTCGCCATCAGTCAAAGTTCATGTTTGATTTACATGTTTATCAGTGAATGCGAATGCGAATGTGTGCGCATAAATTACACACAGACCAAGTATATGTATCGGCAGAAATATCTACACACAGATATGCCACACTCTTGTCGCCGTATTGTTATTGTTGCTGTTGTACCCGTTGAATGTCTTTTATCCAAATTGAGTTGTGTTAAGTTTCAAACAGCTGCCGCTGTTGTCTTATTTTATTATAAGTATGCAAAAATCTACAAAATAACATAAAAAATATACGAATTAAAATCAACACAGCCTGTAATTATAAGCTGCAAAAGTTATTTGGCAAATTTCTTGGAAATTCATACAAAACAAAAGTGCCTTAAAAGGTATTTTGTGGTTTGTTTTGATGGCCAGCTTAAGAAAAAAAATGTTGCCGCCAGACTGTCACCAATAAAAACAATTTCGACTTGTGGGTTTCTGACTCGTGAATAATATTTAACAATGCGGTTAAAAGGAAGGGTGAAGACTTAACTGGGTCTACCACTCCAATATTTACTACTTTTTTGGGATTAATTTTTTTTACCCTTTCCTGTTTGCTTACTATTGCAAAATTACTAATAAATGTGTATATTATTTCTCTTTCAGGTATGTTTCACGGTGGTTTATATATTTATCTGATTAAATTGGACACGGTGTATATCGCATGAAGTAGAAGAGAATGGTTTGTGTACATTTTATTTTATTTCCCTTATGGAAAGTAATTTTTCTAACCGCAGATGAAGTATTATGTAACTTGTTGATACCATAGGATTTTATTTTAGACCACGGGCTTAATCAATTCTCGTTAACAGCTAACAGCAGCTATAGCCATACCAATAGTTGAAATTGTGTTCTGCACGGGGAACATTAACGATTATTTATAGTTTTATAGATCATTTTAAATGTTGTAGTATTTCATATTCGTTCACAAAGCGAAAAGTGATTTTTGTCCCTATAAACGTAATTTTCCACTATTGAAGCTAGAGACTTGAAACTTGGAATATATACTCGTATATACCCGTGAAAGATTGTGTTAAGATTATTTGAATAAGCCCACTGCTGGCGTATTTACTCTATATACCTCCCTCAGCTAGATACATAATACAGTCTTAGCCTGACGATTATATTAGTTTAATATTAATTTTAATAGACTGTGTAAACTGACTGTTGTAAATGTATTCGTTTAAGCTTAGAAATCCAGGTTGGTAATGGTACCGACTATTAGAATACTTATTTCAAGTTTTTATTGAATTTTAAAAGTTTTCAAAAACTGTCTAAAAGATATTCAGGGTTTAAAGAATTAACATTTTGCTAAAATTCCAAGCGTTATAACAGAAAATATATATCCAATAAACAATTTAAAACATTTGTACGGTCAATTACGACAATGTAACGTTGTTTGCAGCCAAGCAAATAAGAACAATAACAATAATTGCAATTGTAGCAACGCGGATTAATCGATTTTTAAAAACTCATGCATATTTTCAGATGCTCAGTCGCAAGTGCTGTTTGCTGATGATTAAACTTTTTCGATTAAAGAAAATCATGCAAAAAATAAACATGAAAAAAAAAAAACCGAAAGCAAGCGCTTACTAATCAATTATTTGTCTAGAATATAGACCTAAGTTCATTTATATAAGCAGCACTGAAATTGTATATGTACTTAATACACATAAACGAGCATACACGAAGCTCTAATGGAGTGTTCTCGATTGGCAGATTTGCTGTAGCCAGGTCTGAACTGTAATCTTAATCTAATCGACGTGCATTTGTATGGTTTAAAGCACTACAAACACTTAAATTTAATCTGCGCAGACGATTTACATGTACTCAATGGAATACATTTTTAAATTTAGAATCGAATTGTAAAAATGTACATTTCGGAAAAATGACAAAATGTATTGAAGGTATTGTAGATAAAACTATAGTCTTGAAATTCATGGATGTCATATGTTAGCAGATTATTATACATATATATTTTCTAAAAACAGATTACATATACGTACTCATTTTATTTGACTTAAAATATGTGAACTTTGGGGCATTACATGGGCACGTTCCTTATGTGGCTCAAGTGCAACCTTGATTTTCCATGCACATTTTGTTGACTCTTTTTTCTGCTTTTTGCTTTTCGGTCATATTTTTTTTTTTTTTTGTATTTTTCACATGCATCAACAATATTTTGTTATTTTTTTTTTTTTTCATTTTCGCATGCACATTTTTTACACAGCTAATCAGTTACTATAGCATTGCCAGCGGCGCGCTTGGGTTTCGTGATTGCACTTTTAATTTACTACGTTTGTAGTATGTGGCCACATGCACAAGCTCTCGAGTATATGCGAGTAGAAATACGTACATACATATATATATATATGTGTATATGAACCGGCCGGCCCACGCATGCACATGAACCGGTACCAGGCCAGACCCAGAGCTAGACCCGAACCCAAACCCAAACCGAGCCCAGACCAAGTCAAGTCAAGTCAATCCAAGTCAAGTCAAGCCAAACTAAAGTTGAGGCGCGCCAAGCAACCTACACACTATATTGTTACTTTGACACGACTCGCCTGCCACAGTATATATATATAAATTTATATATATAACTATATAGAGTTAGAAGTGGTGAGGGGAGCAGTCATCTATGATATTAACACAATGCTATGAGAGCCCAAGAAATTAAATTCAATGAAATTAATTAATGCTTTGTTGGGTTTTAAGCGTAGGCTTCCAGCAAGTGCCTTCATGAGATCTGAGAGCAGCAGCAGTAGCCGTTTTATTTATTTATTTATTATTTTGTTATGCGTAAGTGTGTTTGAGTGTACGTGTGTGTTGGTGAGCATTTATGAGGGCGTGCGTGTGGGTGTTATTTTGGGTTTTACTTTTTTTTCGTTTTATTGTTTTAGGTTAAGGAATTGCAGAAGCGCGACAAGTAATAGGAATGTTTTTTGAAGCTTAAAGCCATTGAAATCTGAAAATTCCTTAACTAATTCCCAGAAATTTATGATAGGAACTTGGTTTTGAGTGAAAAGTTAATAAAGATATTATTTGCATACCCATATTATATATATAGGGTATAATAATTTTGAAACGAAAACCGTTTTTGGTTTTCAATATATATATAAACTTGTTAATTGTCAATTTACTATATAATATAGCCTTAAACTGTACTATATACAGTAGCACACAGCTTTCATATATCTCTAATCTAATTTAATCTTCGACACCACGAAGATAATCGCTATTTCACGTTTTCAATTAACCAAGCTTATAAAATATTAATTTATTTTCTTTTTTTGAAACATTACAATTTTCTTTTTACGTAAATCTTTCAGTAAAAAATGTACGAAAATTATTAAAAATATCTCTTGTTTATAAATTCTGGTTAAAGCCAGTCAGAGAATTTTTGTAATAATTAAAATGTTCATGTTTCTACCCAATTTACCAAATTTACCCAAAATTTCAAATGAAGAACAGCTTTTCCGAGTTTGTTGAATGTTTTAGCAGAACTTTTACATAACACTTAAGCCGATCGGATTAAATATAATACAATTTCATTCTACACTCTTACACAATTTTCGAACCCTATGTGCAAAATGTTTTTTAACTATAATTGCTATTGACTTGCTTTACACAAAATAAATTCTTTGGAAAATGGAGCTTTCTAGTCCCTGGCTGTCAGCACAAACACTTTTATGTTCGCAAAGTGCTTATTTTATTTGTAAATCATCTCCACGCACTATGTTACTTCATCTGTATCATCTGCGATTGTCAAAGCTTAGAAACTTTATCGCGTGCTAAGCCTATCCACAATCAGTAAATCAATTTCAACATCTTTAGCGTATCGCAGCCCACTCGATTGAAACAGCCTCTCAATTTCCACAGATTGTGAAATCGAAACGCGGTTTGGATGCCTGGCACTTATCCAATAGTTGACCGAGAGACTAACTGACTCACCTACGTGTGTGGAACAAGTTTTCACCTCTTGCGAGATGTCACAAAGGTCTTTTGAATAATCGAAACCTGGCGTGACTCAAGTCAAACTCAGCAACGGATAATTATAATGTCTGGAGTTTTTTTTTTTCTGCGAGTGTCCACATCTTCGTATACCCTGTGCATATACCTTATATTGCCAGTTACTAGGGCAAACCTTTGACCTTTTTGCGCCCCTTACTCGTTTAGTTCTGTATGCCTTTGACATTATCCTATTTACTCGCACTTTTCTGTTTACACAAACGACTCCCTAAAGCCCCAAAAAGAGCAAACCCCACAAAATGTTGCCAACATGGAATATGTGTAGGCATGTGTATATCCTCATATTGTCCCTTTTGACGCGCTTATTTGTTTAGGTCTTTTCCTGGGGTCACACAAAAGGTTCTTCGTGGAACTAAAAATAAACGCCATATTAACCAAATCATTTTTGACATACACATTTTCGATATATCTTTAACAGTCAGAGCAAAAGGTAGGGGTTAGAAAAAATTTTAAAAAAAATAAAGCTTTTTACCTTTTTACATAGTTTGAGAACTTTTTGTGTAATTGTAACAATAAATAAAATTTTATTCATTGTGCCGAAGATAAAAATGCATGGATTTATACTGAAAATGTTTTATTAGTCAAGATTTTTAAATATTTTTATTTCCCTGCAGAAGGTAATTTTGCCACGAAATGAGTAGCGCATAGTATACATATTCTTTATAAGTATCGACTTCCGAGCCGATATATCCATATCCATCATTCCGTCTGTCTGTTTATCGGATATCGAAACGGTAAAAAATCAAGTTTTGTACAACCACAGTTAACTGTAGATGTAAAAAGCATCTTTAGCACCCCAAAAATATTTAAATATTAAATTCTGCCAATTTTTAAATATTAAGTGAATTTCAAATGAATAACTAATATTAGTAAATAATAAATAAGCTGCAAAACAATATTATCCAAGTTTTTCAAATAATTTTCTTGTAATAATATTTTAACGAGGTGTTCTACAAATGCCAAACGTCTAATAGAATTAAAGACTAGTAAAATATTGAATTATAATAAAAATACATTTTAATTACAATTAACCAAAAATAAAAATGAAACGTACTTAATTTCGAAGCAGTTTCAGCGCATTTTCTACTAAAAATTTAAGAAAAGATAACTTCGTTGAAAAGATTTAAAATGTGCCTATATAATATTTGTTATTTATACATTGTTTTGCTGTTCTTGTTTAGTTTAGCCATACCGCAATTCACTCATAGTAGGGTATTTACATATGATAAGTTTATGTATATTATGTTTATCACGTCGGGTGCTTAAACTTTGTTTTTTGCCAAAACAAAAAAGTAAAAAAAAGCATTGTTATTTTTACTCGCCGCCCAATTGCCTTATTTATTATTTTCTAGCTCACCTCTTTTCATTTTATTCATCTCATCAACACAACAAAGTCAACGGCAGCAAATACTTTTTTTTAGTGCCTCGTGCTTCGATCTGAAATTCGAGATAAGCCACAATCAATTAGTGACTATATAAACAGCAAGAACACGTAGACGGGGCAGGAGAGGGGTCCCATTGCCCAGCTCTCCATCTCACTCCATTGTGGTCAAATAAATAGACTGACAAGCCCCAGGGCAACTGTTCCTCCTAATTCAAACTAGCTGACAGAGTTGGATCAACAACACAGGCACAACACCACACACAACATATACACACACGTCATCGTTTACTTGTCTATATGTTTTCCTTGTCGTTTGGCGCAGCTTTACGAATATCTTCCATAGATCTACCACAAAAAAAGGAGAGAGAGAAAAAAACAGACAAAAACAAGATGAACAAAGTGCGCACACGCATTTGCTAAGTGGTGTCAAATATTTACATGATATTATATTTCGATTTTCTATTTACCTTTACACACTTTGACTTTTGAGCGTCGTTTTTATTTTCACGTAGCTTTTGCATAAAGTACTCGTTCAGTTCACACTCTCATATCGCTCGGCATATCTAAATGTGACCATTCAGAGGTACCCCTGATAAATGGCTATACAATTATTAAGTACATGACACCTTTTTTTTAGTTTAGTTAAAAGACGGAAATGTTATGAATGTCAATTTGTATCTAAAAAAAAAAGAAAATGAGAAAACATAAAAAGGTACTTAAATATCTGAAGTTTAACTGTTAATATGAAGTATTATATTAGTTTTTTTATATTTTCACAACCATTATGATGATAGTTTTATATTATTTAAGTTAAATTAATAACATGGCATGTCTGCATTATTTCTTTTCGATTTATAACACATACCTACTTATGAGCATCAATAACTTGAGCAAATTATCTTGCCACTTACTGACCCACATTTAGCCAGCTACCATTTGAGACGCGCCACTTCTTGGCCCCTCTGATTAAGTTCTTCCGCCAATCATTGGGCATAATTGTATAATATTTTTATACGAAGCATTTAAATAAAGCCCATTAAGTAACTAGACCGAACGCGTGCGGTATTGTTAGCTAATTGCAACTGGCGCTTTGGAAGCTCTCTACGGCAATTATTGCGGTAACTTAGTTACCACACACTTACCTTTAGAGCCCACTTACCCGAGCTGGGGCACGCTCAAATATCCGGCTAAGAGACAAGCACAAGGCTCTAATAAGAGAATGGCCCTGGAACTGTTCGTTCTACCGGCTTGCAGCAGCTGACGCAAATAAAGAAAACAAACAGACGCACGCTGATGAGGCTAGGAAGGCTTTCTGGGCAGAACCACTTGGTCCTTCCCATCACAACTGAAATTTTCTTCCGACCTATAAATACTTGAATTGCAATATTTAAACAAGAGCCTTTATTATCCTAAGGGTGTTTTAATTTTGTCGCGAAATAAGTAACGCCTGGAAGGAGACATCTCCAACGCCATAAACTATATATATATATATATTCTTGATCAATATCCACAATAGAATCAATGTTAACACACACCCAGAGAGAAATCTAAGATTTGTATACTTACTTCAAGTACAGTTTTTCAATTTTGAAGTAATCATTAGCGAAATGTTCTCTAAAGCCTCCATTCATATTGTTTTGTACCCTTTATATATAAAAGTGTAAACTATAAAAAAGTATATCATTTTTGGCCGTTAGCTGATTTAAATTATGGCTGGTGAACATCTCGTAGTCGTGTCCTCTGTCATGTAAGCCATTCCCTTACACCCTAGACTCTGCAATACTTGTATCATATTTTCTTTTATGGAAGGCTGGTCTATGTAAATCAATTGGAGGATCCACAATGTTAGCAGAGTGCAAAGTAGTTCACAGTTCATTCCCCCAGTGCGGGGGCTGCCTTTGCCACTTGTGGTCATAATAAGTTTGCGCAGCGCATCGGCAGCTATGGGCACTGGGAACCCTAATCATTGCGAATAAAACTCTTACACAATGTTTGCTGCACCCTACAGCCCCCATCTCGCCAGTTATTCGCCCCTTGGCCTACTGCTGTGTAGGCGTTTTATGCAGTTACTTAAGAAAGAATTCTAAAGGTACCTTTTTTCTCCTTTCCCCTCTATTCGTGTGTGTTGCCGATTGAAATACTTTTTTCCCTGTTTTTCCGTTTCAAAGCTACCCCAACAACAATTTTGTTATGGTTATATAAAGTTTGACATTTTTCTACGTATATATATATAGGCCTCATAAAATGTTTTGTCGCATGATTTTCATCCGAGTGTGTGAGAGAATTGTGTAAGCAGAGCGCGTAGGAGTGTGTGGGTTGTTTGATGTGCGGCATGTTCTTGAAGGGTTTCACGCTGTTTAGCTGGTTCGCTTGAAGGGGTTTGATTTATATTTAAGGTTATTGCGCATTTATATTTTGTCAACGAATCGTTAAAGCCCGAGCATTATTACCTGTTAAATTGGTATGTGTAAGCCAAATATAATTTTTTTTTAGTTAATTATTTATCATTACGTACAGAGTCGACATAATTTTATCAAACATCGTACATCGTCTTATTATAACAAATAAAAAGTAAAAAGTGCTTAAAATATCTTTAGAAATAAACAAATGTTGATCCTATCCCTAATAATTAATCACTAACTAAAAATAATCATTGTGTTTTGAAGATTTGCTAAAGGCACTATAAAATCATAAAATCTTTTAATACACAATATATTGGTAATAGAAGCACTGCTATTATTTTGAGCGCAACTTTATAGTTCCAATTTTGTTTAATTTTCCCAAAGATATAAAATATCACTAGAATTTGATTAAAAATAAATTAATCTAATTTTAAGTGTTTGACTATCTTTTTAACATACCGAATGAATATATTGCTCTGGTACTTCATTATATTTGTAGTAATTAATTTTATAATAATATATAATAATAATTATTTTTATTTTGCTTTTACTTAATATCGTAACTAACAAATTTACGAACAATATAACAGATAATTTAATATTGGAAATTTAATTAAAAAGTTTTAATATGTGTGCATATAGCTTAAATATAATTCCATGGCATACAGATTAAAAAGTATAAACTACGGTATTTCCACTTAACGTTTCCATTGATATCGTTACATTATCCCATAGAATATTTTCAAAGCACTAACTTTTTATCATTTTACACGCTTTCTGGCCAACACACAAACACACACCCAGCTGCGCACAATTGTACGCCTACGATAATTTGAAAGTTTTCGAGGCAACTTTTACATGGGGCCTCATTAGCATTGTTAGCCAAAGTTGATAATAAAGTTTAACCGTGACTCAATGCGGAGGCGTGTCGGCAGCGACTGTTACTTAGCTTGTGCCGGATTTGCTGTAGGGCTTATTGATTTTTTATTGAGCGTAAATTGAAACATATGCAGCCATAAACTGATCGGTGGGCGGCTGAGAAAAGTTTATAGGCTGTTGAGCATGTCGTTCCTCAATTTAATAAGTCAATCCAATTATACGATATTTCAATGGGGCTCAAAACTACGCAATAGACAGCAGCCAATGCAAAAGCTCTTAAGCCAGGCAGCTGTCAACTTACCCATCCCCACCAACCCTAATGCTGGCAGACCCCGAGGGAGCATTGGTCCAGAACCATCCTGTTTGCAATTTGTTTGTCTAATTTGCTAACAAAAAAAATCAATTTTATGCAAATGCTTCTGGACATCTGGGATGTGAAAGCCAACCAGAACATAGCAGTATCTAAAGAGTGGAGATAACAAGATATTCATAGAGTACAACAAAAACTGAGGCAACCTATTTATTTGAGAAATACATCAAAATGTATTATTATTTATCTTTCATGTGGTCTTATGTTTTGATTTCACGTATTTGCTGAAATTCGAGTGCAAACAATTGTGTAAATAAATTAAAATATTTTATTGGAAGTTAATACAAAATACCCTACAAATTTAAGTAGCGGCAAATATTACCTTAATTAGATAGCCTATACCACAGCATAAATTGTTCTCAAAACTTATATATATTTTCTTAAAATCATTAAAACTATTTTCATAGAAACGCGTATGAATTTAGTCAACTGAATGTCAAGGGCCTGGGTTGGAATCCTCTATTCCCCAATGGGTCTTTTTGTCTTATTTGTCTTAACTTTAACTATTGAATAGTAAGCAGACACATATTTAGTAGATGTGCTTTGAAACATATGAGGACAATTATTATGTGATTGAAAATTATTTCCAGAAAATGTTGTTGCTTTGGTCATTTTATAAATACATAATATATATAGCTGAATATCCGAAGAGGGTTTTTTGTATCTCTTTCGGATTGTATTCCTTTCCCTCTTAGTGCCATAATACCGACATTATTTGCACTTTGCATTTCAATTGCGCTTTTAGTTTTCAATCAATTTGCACAATAAACACGCCGAGTACGTTCGTACGTTTAGTCATCCATATGGCATCATCTATTCGTCCATCTGTCCGTCCGTACGCCTGTCCATCCAGCCACACCGATATGGCGTGGCCCATTTCAAAACTGCCACATTCTACACACTCGAAAATATTATAGAGAGAATAAAGAACAAAAACAAATACAAACAACTACAAAAAAAGTATATAAATAAAAAAAGGAGATATAAAAAATAAATAAATGCCCGCATGCTGCTGCTGCACATTCATTTAAACCGCACGCGTTTATAACAATGAAATCAAAACACAGCAGCGCAAGAAATTTGCATTTAGAGCTCAGCCAAATGCAATTTGCATGTCGTAAAAAAAAGCAAGAAATGAAAAAAGAACATAAAAAAAAACAAACAAAAATGTACGCAACGCATTTTTAAACTAAGTTCAGCGAATGTGGTTTGTTTTTTCTCTGTATTTCATAAATATTTAATGGTTTTGCCGTTGCATAAGTACTGTGAAAATGCAACGCTGCATGCGTGCAGGGTTGCCATCAGCCATTATTAGTTTTATTATTGTTTCGCAAATTTGTTGATCAGTTTAACAAATTTAAGTGCTTTGTAACTTGCCACTTTTCGCACCCACGGCGCGTGAGAGCCAACTGACACAACCACATTTGTCCGTTATAGCCATCGATTTTAAATTACCCCAATCTATTGGCCCTCTACATTTTCCCAAAGTAACTTATTCAATATGCCTGGGAAAATTCTTAAGTGTCAGCATGTTGCAAAATCGTTGTATCGTGGTTACAGACAATTTACATTTTAAATGCATTTGTTTGCTTTGTAATTAAGCTATTAAAAGTTCCTGGACATGCCTTTAGAACAACTTAACTATGGGACATTGATAATTGGCAATATTTTGACACCCACAACCACATACCTTGAACGCGAGTTGCTTTAATTCAAGATTATTCATGAACATAATTGAACATTCAAAAGTATTTAAAGAATTTCAAAACCCCTGTCTTAATGTTCAATCAGCGTACGGAATCGGCCTTGTGTTTATCGCCAATCAGTCAGCAACAGTTTTATATATAGCTATATTAAATTCTCTATGTAATTGTTATGGATAATAAATTATTTAATAACAAACCTTTAAATTTTTACTTGTGTATTGCATTTTGGTGCTTGTATATGGTGCTATAAAGATTTTACAGTGCATATTAAATTTTAAATGAGCGCATCTCAATATTTGTAAAATTGAGGCCAACAATTGCAACGCCTAAATATTTTAGACATTTTTTAAAACATAAATTCTACTTAAGAAATTCATATGAGGACATTCAAATTTTTTAACATTTTTTTACTCGATCACAAAGTGAAAAGAGTATATTGGGTTTGTGCAATGTCCATCGGCAGTAGATATTGACAGATATATTTTGACAAAGTTATGCGCATTTGAAATATGGGAGCTATGGACCAGAGAGGTTTTTGACAAAAAATTAGACCCCTCAGAATAGTTTTTTATGTTGAAAAGAAAGAAATTTTAAAAACTAAACTATTTTCTTATTATTTTTTTATTTTTTTTTTTTATTATTTTTCATATACATATAGCAAATAGAAAATGTTCCTTTAAACTTAAACGACTGCGTCGAACTAATTAATCCAGATTAATTGATGTGGAAAAGCAATATCGAACCAAACTTAAGATGATAGGAATTTTAAAGAATCTTTATATAAAGTGTGCATCTCATTTGAACCTGAAGTCTTGTTCAGCATTATTTTTTAATATGATAATTCTTCATCTAATTGAGTTAATATCGATAATAACTCATATAGATGTTAAGTTTTTCAACTTTGCATTAAGTTATGATTTGATGATTAACACAACTGCAAACTTGGACACGTTTACTGTCTATTAATCTCTCTGTCTCTCTCGCTCCCTCGCTTCGCCAGTTTATGACTGCGAACAGGTGAACTGTTGGTGGATTCTTGGCTGTAATATTAATATTACTTTTTATTTGCTGTCTCTTGAGGCAATGGAAAAGTAATCCGAGTTGTGTCCTATTTCAAATCAATTTCATCAGCAGAAAAGTAACAAAGATGGCGACAACAACAACTGCTGCTCGCAACTTGGACGTTTGCTGCATTTTTTTTTTTTTTTTTTTGTTTTTAGTTGTTCTTGTTGCTGTTGCCTACAAATAAATTTTATTTTTTCCTCTCTCACACTTTGCAGTTTTGCTCTCCCTGTGCTTCAACTTAAACTCAGCTCCAGTTGTGCTTTGCGGGCTTCAGCTATTGACAACGTCGACGTCGCCTCGCGTAGCGACGGCAACATCCTGAACAGTAGCCCAACGTCAACAGCAGCAGCCAAAGCAAAGCAGAGGCAAGGGCTCAACTCTGTTTATTCTTGTCGAGCGCATTTTGTTTTGTTTATTTTTATACTTTTTCGCTTAACTCTTTCGCATTCGCTCTTCCACGTTTCAGCTCATCGTCGTAGTGGGCATATTGCATTGAAATTTGCAACACATTCCACTTTGTTGGGCTCTTTAGCTTTGGCTACCGTTTGACGTTTCTGTTTGGAGCAAATGAAATGATTTAATGCAAATTTTATGCGCTATATTTTTTGTCTTTTTTTTTCTGCAACGTTCTTTGTTGTTGGTTGCCTGTCTACTCTATATATGTATGTATGTGTGTATATATGTATGTATATCCTCATCAGCAGCTTCTGTCTGATATACTTTTGGTGTCTGCCTTTTGCTTCGTCACCGATTTTGACAACATTTTAATGCATTTTGCAACGTTTTCCAACAATTTGAAGGCTTTTGTTTGTTTAATAAAGGTTTTTATACAGCTCATGATGCTACTGTGCTTATCTTTCACTCTGTTTATAGCCAACGTTTACTTAATACCTTAGATAGTGAACTTGGCAAATATCATAAAATTACAAAAAATTATTTCAGAAAAACTTTTTTTTAAACTTTCATTTTAATTGTTTTTACTAATTGCAGACATCATGACGAAAATAATTTGTAGTTTCTTTCATGGCCAAATGCCTCTAGGCTCGGTTCGTGAACCTGCTTTCCCACACCAATAAACCCTGATTTTGGAATTTTAGCCTGTTCTGTTTGCAAAGTAAAAAAAAAAAGACCAAAGACATTTTTAAAATAAGCTATTAATTTTGAGTGATAAATTTTAAGTAGCATATTAAGATTAAAATGTAGCATGTTAAACAAAATGTCAGGAATCTTATGTGCGCTAGAATTGCCTGCTGTGGCAGTCTGCTAAGACAAACATTAGCCTTAGATTCGAGCCTATGTATGTATACCTAACCATACATATGAATATTTAAGGTTCCATCCCGGACTTTTCAGATTTAACACACTAATGCTGTCACAAAACCATTAAACACACAGACACACATACATTTGATTGCATACATTTGAAAATGGGCTCCAACAGTAGCTATAAAGAAGTTCTCTGATCCATAGCCAAGTTGCAGCCATTCGAGTGTGATAATTCAAGTGCTGTTTGGGTTTTTATGTACCAAATGGCAACCGCCTGCAATTAGCTGGAAACGACGAAGTCGTCGGGAAATGGGGAATGGCGAGGAGTTTTCGCTTCTTTTCGCGCTAGGACAAAAATGTTAATTAGTGTGTGCGCCTCAATTTGAGCAACATCAGCGCAAATTAATCGAAATGCATTAAAGCCAATTAGAACAACGAACGGCAACAGCAAAAGAAACAGCAACAATGCGAACGTCAGTCCAGGCGCAGCTTCTAGAAGAAGCAGGCGCCACGGCAACGCGATGCCAAAAAGCTGCAATTGTTGTTGCTGCTTTTGCTGTTGTCAGCTTAGCTGTAATTGTAATCAAGATGCGCCGATTATGTGAGTCGGCGACGACGTCGCTGCCGTTAAAGTTCCCCCAGTCGCAGAATTGCGAATTCAAAAAAAAAAAAAAGCTCGACCCAACCGTTAATTTTGCTATTAATACCCTGTTTTCATCAAATTAAAATAAATAAACTCGTAAAAAGACATTCATCTTAAAGGAAGCTACAGATGGCAAATTTTATTTATTTATAGCTTCTCCCTTTATTCAAAATAAGGTAAATAAATAATAGCCCTTATGTTTGATAAAGGTGTGCACCTTTTTTGTCATGATTAAACAAGATTTATGGCAGGCTACAGGGTACATTTCTAGTTCATCACTCTTGACGACGGCGCATTCTTGTTTTGTCATTCCTTTTGCATTTTTCGCTTTGTCATCTCATCTTTGGCCATTGCAATCAGAAAAAGCGCGCAGCACACCTAACACCATCACCCGCCCCCTCGCCTTGTCCCTATACAACCCTCGCCCGGTTCCACGATTCGTACTTCTCGTACGTTTTCATACAAACATATTCCTTGTCGACGATTTTTGCTTAACATTTTCTCGCGCTTCTCGTTGCCAGGCAGGCTACAAAAACCAACACACAGACATAAAAATCGCACACACACACACACTTACTCAGTCGCTTAGTGCACTCGTCTTTACAACTCAACAGCATCGCAGCACGACAGACGCTGCACTGCGACCCCCAATCTGCTCCCCTAATGCGCGCCCCCGCCCTCGTCAGCAGCCTTCATTCTTCTATACTGGGTTGTTTTTTCTTCGTTTTTTTCTCCAGAGCGCCCCGCGCTTGGCAACAACAACAACAACTACAACATAAGCTCAGACACAGCGCACACGAATAATTTACGCCATGCAAAGGCAAAAAGCTAAAAATGAGTAAAGGCTGCTGCAGCAGCACAGCAACAACGGCCAAACTGCATATTCACTGGCAACGAGTTGACCTACACTGCTGGACAATAAAGTGTGTTCACATTTTTTATAATATATAAGAGAGTTGTCATAGCAAAGGTTGGTGCAAACCGGAAATAAACAATTTTTATATTTTTAATAATAATATAAATAAACTTTAAGCTTTATGGCCAACGACTTGTGCTTAATATGTACTCACTTTTCTGCCTGCCACTGTGTGTAACTCTGCTATTACACGCGCCAATGTAACTTCTTTCTCTCTCTCTCTCTCGTCTCTCATTGCTTCTGCCGCGAATTGCATTCATGCGTGCACGTGTATGTTTGTGTGTGTGTAACACTCTCGTATGGGACGAACAACGCACGACTTGTTTGCATTTACTCTACGCAAATGAGCGGCGTCGCTGTTGTCGCTTTTCTGTTTTTCAAGGGTGGGGTGATGCGATGTGATGTGATGCTGTGGGGTGTGGGTCGGCACCCGCAGAAGATCTCCCGCTTCCGCTCCTCCTTGCTCCTACAAAATATTTGCGCATAGCTCTCACTCTCACTTGATGATGCTGCGCTGCAGTTTTTCCATTTTGCTATGCTTTGAATGACTAAGAGTTTTGTTGTTGCGGTTATTGTTGTTGTTGTTGTTGTTGTTGTTATAATGGAGAATGGGAGGACGAGTTCTGACGAGTTGGCAACAACATAAAAATCACAGCGCACAAATTCGCATGCTAACTGAGCGTTCGCTCTCTTGCTCCCACTTCTGGCACCGCTTCTACTTTTGCTATTGTCTGGCCCGCTCTGGCGCTCTCGGCTAGTGCTGCTGCTCCCGCTGCCATTGTTGTTGTTGTATTTGTTTTTGCTGCTGCTGTCAACGAGTGGGGTTACTGACTTTGCAGCAGCCAAGCACAGCCAGACTGCTACCGTTGCTTTGCATGCATGTACGTGTACGTGCACACATATATGCACGTGTATGCGTGCATGTCAATGTAAGTGCGTGCGGGCAGCGCCGTTAGCAGCGAATGCAGTGTGTATGTGGATGGGATGCAAGGAACGACAAAAGCGGGCGGCTGCGACGTACGCTCGTCGTACTTCTGCATTAAGTTTTCTGGCTTGCATTTTTGGCTTTGCTTCGGTTTTGCCTTGCGCAGCTTCCACGTTTGTGCCGAGTGCATTTTACACTTTTGCTTCTTTGGTTCGCTTTCGTTTTGATTTGGCGCCAAAACACGATGCGAAACCAACTACCGTTAAGGTTCAAAGAACTCTCTAGTCTAATTACAACGCATACGGTCATATCATAACAAATTTATATCACATACAATATGTATGCAAGTTTCTCTATGGACGCTTGCCTAGAATTTATCATGACTGCATTGAGATCAATTGCACATTTGTAACGGGCGTGAGTGAATTTAAGCATCATAAAACTGAATATGCCAATAAACAACAACAACAACAACAATAAAGAACACGGCAGTGAGAATCATGGCACCTGCAGCTGGGAATCACATAGCTGCCAAGAGCAATAACCACATGCATGATAGCTCCAGTCGAGTTTGATTGACTGGAAGATACCCTGCAGGCAGGCTATCTCTTTCAAGCTATAATTGCAATTGGTCTTTATCTAATTACAATGTTTGTGGAGTGTACTGTAATGTGCATGTTTTGTTTATTTAGTTGTTATCGATTTAATCGACCTCAGCAAACGACCTTAAACAACTCTACGTAGTTTTATGGGTACAGAGTATAATTGCATTGCAGATGGAAACAACAATTGAAATTGAAACATAACTGACAAGCCCAGGTTTTTAGCATGGCGTTGACTGCAATAAACAGATAACTGTAATAATGCACACACCTAACCACTTTTTGGTCTGCAGTTCAAACATGAAATGAATACCGCGCTGTAGACGACCCACAACCACAAACAGATACAGTAGTGGCTAAATGAATGAACGTACATAAGGAAATATTTCTTTTTAATTTACAATTTCTGTAATACACACTCGAAGTCATTCAATTATCCACTATTCATAGTGAAACAATTGTAAATCGTGAAATTAAAGATTTTTATTCTGTAAAAATACGGGAACATAACAAAAATTATGTGCGTTAAGATTAAAGAATAATTTAGATTTCGAAGAACGTGTCTCCTTTAGAAAAAATATGTACTAAGTTTTCGTTTTAAATATGTAGATGGATTTATATTTATATTATTTTGCTAATTTGGACAGTGAGTAATAAATCCAAATAATTGTTTAAACAGCACAGCTCGTTTAAGTTGATCTAGCTTTAATCTATTTTTTTTATTTTACTTAAGAAGAAGCTTTTAAACATTTGTCCTCTTTTTTTGGACGCCACTATATTAGAAGCTGTGTGAACGCAAAGGAGGAAAGCACAGATTGATTGGTGGACGAGCGGCTGCACTTGAGTTGGTTAGGGAAACGAGGTGGAGTGTGCTTGTGACGGTCCCATCAAATAGCCAGCCGGGCGTGCGGTAGATTTGCTTAAGCACGCATCGGTAGCAGCATAAAGGAGAGCAAACGTGTCGGCCCCACCTCCCTCTCTCCTGCAGCTTATGTCATGTATTATAACACACTCACACAGTACGTCATGCAAAATAATAAAAAAAAAAGATATTGCTGTTCTTAGCAAAAAAAAAAAATAAGCTGAACATATTTGCGCGCCAGAGCTTTTCAATGCATTTGAGCAATAAATCAGAGCATCATCTTCATAGCGAAAACAATAGCAAAGAGAGAAAAGCAAGCAGTTCCAGCTTGAAAAATCTCCCACAACACACACACACACACACACAGACAAATGCCTGGCGATTGAGCCTAGCAACTAAGGCAAATCCACTGCCACAGCAGTAATGAAAAGAAAAGTTGTAAGAAAAAAAGCAAAGAGAGAAATAAAATAAAAATAAAGCAATCATTGCACTTGTCCCGCACACAGCAGCAACGACGTGAGAGCGAGACTTTATTCCTGTTGCTATGTTCAAAATGCTTCCTTTATTTTTTTTTTTTGTATTTTTCAAAACCTTTTTTTTTACCAAATTGTTGTAGTTGTTGTTGTCGTACCGTGTGGCCCACAATGGGCGTGGCAGTCATTTCCCGCAATTACGCCTACACATAACGAGGCGACATAGACACAGAAAGATGAAAAGAGAGGAAGAGTAAGAGTGAGAAAGAGCGAATGAGATGACGTTTTGTGTGAAATGAATGATGAGCCGAATTGCAGTGGTTTGAAGAAATATGGCAACGCCGCAGCGCACACGCATTCACAAACACCTACAAATAGATATATGCGGCCAGCCTGGGAGTATGCTACAGTTTTTTCATCACTCAAACCCCAATGGCCAACTCTGATTGAATTGTGTGTGAATGTGTGGGTGTATGACGCACCTGTCAGTTTGCGGTGCGTAAAAGCTCGTTCAATAAATTGTGGGATTGTGATAGGGTTTGCATTGTTGATATACTCTTCTTAAAATCAGTTCACATACCAAGTATTTTGGGCTTATATAATTTGAGTCTGAATTTCTAACCTTAAATTTGACTTTCTTGCTTCCGACTCCCATGATTTAAAGGACTACAATGCAAATAAACATTTTTTATACATTTATTGATAGCTGGAATCGATCAGGGGCATCTAATTTTCAGCAAGTGAATAGAGAATTTAATTATTTTTCATCTTCCTTACTTTCTTTTGGTAAGAACAGAGTATCTTGCAGTCAATCGGCAGCTTTCATCTACAATGTTCGTGTTCATTCTAATTATGCGGGAGTTTGCAGATAAATCAACAAATCACGACAAATAGCCAATCAATTAGTTCCGCCTCTGTTTTCTTGCCATTCACAACTAATTACTTTCTTATCAGTTCATATGTTTTTACACATTTATCTTGAATCCCATTTGAGCAGAATTGTCAAGCACGACCAAGTCATATTCGTAGCATAGCAACCCCTTAGTAACTTAATAGGCGAAGGCTCGTGTTCGTGTTCTAAATATAAGACGGTCGACGTACGTCAGGTGGGCGGCTGGGGAGGGATTCTGTCCACGGTCTGACACGCAAGTTCGTCAAAGTCGAGGCTGCAGCAGCGAAGCACAGTGGGGCTTTTCAACGAAACACCTGGCGTATATTAAAAGAAAAATCAAGAATAATATAATAGTTAAAGTAATGAAAACTAAAAAAAAAATGAAATTTAATTTAGTTAGCTAGCCTTAATTTTATAATAATAATACGATTCTTATAACTTTTAATTTGATAAAAAATATAATAAAACGTTATATTTGATTTAATGTAGTTATGGCATGGGAATCTTCGACTAACATTGATTGATCTACATACATATATACAAATTTACAGTCATAGTCAACAGTCAAAAATTGTTATTGACATATATATTCTTTAAGAAGCAAAAGCTTGAAACTTTCTTTAGTTGTTTATATTTTGGTGTAGCTTTTACTGTATATAAATATAGCTAAATGCTGATTAATGTTAATTAGAAATGTTAGGAAATTGCCCACTGTACTTTAGCGTCGCCTTCGACGTCTGTGTGTCTGGGCTGTTGGCATGTCGGGCTGCTGGCTCTTTACCTTTTTGTGTGCAGGGTTGCCAGATGATTTGGACTTTGTATGCAACTGTACTGAACTGTTGTAAAAATGTGTGTGTGTGTGTGTGTTTGTGTGGGTGTGTTGATGGGCATTGGTGAGCGGCTTTGGCATAAAATGTTTCAAGTATCATTTATACGAGTATTTTATTTTTACTCTGCAAAAACGCCTCCTACGCCAGGATCCCAGAACAGAGCCCCCGACCACCCCTCGACGGCTGTGCAAATTAAAATGTTTCCGTTGTCGTCGTCGCACACAGCCACAGCAAGTTATATATATATAGATATATGTATGTGTGTGTAGTAGTAGTAGTGCAATGTATTTTTGGCCCTAGATTGAATTTTATTGCCCCGGCGACAGGCGCCATTGGCCGAAGTCGCAATGCTCAGGATGTCAGAATTGTCAGGATGCGGATTGCGCTAATTATGAAATGCCATTTTGGCCATTGCGCGGCGATTTTAAATGGTTTTCTCTTGTCAACTTGATTAATGTAAATTTCTGTTTTCCATTTGCAGGCGGCGATGCCAATGATGTTGCTGATGCTGCGGGCGACATTGTTGCACAACAACAACAATTGCAATTGCAATTACAATTATATTAGCAATAGCTGTAAGCCGACCCACACTAGCCAACATTAAGAACCACAGCAGCAGCGGGAGCAACAATAAGCCATACACATGTTGCTGCTACAATTGGAACGACCACAACGAGGAGAGCAACAGCAACTAAGATGCTCAGCGCTGCCAATGGAACAGCAACAGCAGCAACAGCAACTCATACTGGAGCAGCAGTTGCCGCAATTGCCGCTGGCGAAACTTATGTCATAACAAATAAACATCTCCATCAGCAGCAGCAGCAGCAGCAGCAACATTTTGTTGTTGCCGCCAACACGATGGTTATACCAGCGACAGCAGCCGCCGGTATACCAACAGCAACAACAACAACAACGGCAACAACTACAGCAGCAGCAGCATCAGTTGAGACAGGACAGCAACAACAGCAACAGCAGCAGCAGCAGCAACATGTGTTGTTTCAGCCCCAATTACAGTTACAAACAGCAGCAGCAACACCTCAGCAGCCAACGCAGCCGCGCCAGCATCCCAAGAAGCGAAAATTTGATCCAGCTGAGCTGGACAAAGCCGAGCAACAGCAGCAACAATTGGAACAGCCGCAGCAGCAACAGCACACGTTGTACAAGCAACAGAAACCCGCCGAAACGAATGGCAACAGCGATGCGCTGTCCAATGGCAATATTGCTGCCGTGCAGCAAAATGCGTTAGCGTTGCGCAGCATGATTGTCAGTCCACCGTCAGCAATGAATTGTGCAGGTGCAGGCGCCGGCAACAGCAACGAAATCAGGCAGCAGCAGCAGCAACAGCAGCAACAGCAGCAACAGCAACAGCTGCAGCAGCAACGTATTATAATCGCATCGCCGCTGCAACATGCGACCAGTACTTACAAGCAACATGTTGCCAGCAGCAACATCAATCATTCGCGCACGCACACGCCCGTCTACTATCAGCAGCAGCAGCAGCAGCAGCAACAACAACCACGCTTTAGCTTTAACTCACACAATCAACAACATGTACAGGAACAACAGCAACAACAACAGCAGCAGCAACACGAGCCTGTTGCTCTACTCGATCTCAGCGAATGGACTAATACGCGTGTCCTGGCCAAAGTCGGCAAGTGCTATGCGCCCGGCAAGATACAGCAAGTGCAAGAGGCAACGACCACGCCCACGGCCAATACGCCCCCATCAATACTCGTGAAATTTGATGCCGCCGAATTCGGGCAGCAGCTGTATCAGGACGTGCTGCAGCAGGGACGCTACAATGTGATACTGGATGCCAGTCCACCCATGGCTGATGTAAGTATCCCCAACAGCAACACCCATATTTTTCCTTAACAACTCTCGATCACGCCTCCTGCAGATCACGCTAGACGCGCGCGTTTGTGTTCGCCAAAGTCTCGAAGGACGCACCGTCGACTGCGTCTACGTGGAGGGCGTCATCATGGACATCAACCAGGGAACCAAGCAATATACCGTGCAATTAGTCAGCGATGAATTGGTAAGTGAAAGGCGAATTAAAGCTAAAATAAAAATAGCAATTTTACATTTAACTGAAAATAATATCAGATATGGATTAATGTAAAAAAAAGTAAAACTAACGTAAACATAACCAAATTGTATTAAAGTTAGTAGACTTATGTTTTTATTGTTAAAGTAAAGTTCATTCATTTTGGTAACATTACTTTATTCATTACATTATTCGACACAAAGAAAGGGGGAAAAAAATGTCGTATATATGTAAATGTACATATTTTTTATTTTTGCATAAAATTTGTTTATTATTTCTAATTTTCATTCAAACTTTTTTCGAGGCACAGTGAATTAAAGCATACTTTTGTGCTGCGTTATGCAACAGAAATGAAAGAGCCTTACAAAATAAAACCCTCTCAGCTGAAATCCTTATTTGCAAATAGATCAAAAAATGTCATTAAATTAGTTTTCTCTACAAAAAAATGTTATATGAACATGTATTTTCGAATTGTAAAATACTATTTCGAAAACTAAAAAATAAAGTAACAACAAATTAAATTATGAATCATTGTTTTTTTCTATTTCTGTTGCAGCCGAATACAAAAGTTGTGCGTCGTGCAGATTTGCGTCTGCTGCTGCCGCCCTGGTGGGATGAACTGAACGAGCTGACGCCAGCGGTGGCAACACCAGTCGCGGGTTGCAAGCGCAAGCCGGAGCCGGCATCCGGTGGAGTTTATCCAAAGGCGTTTGTGGCCACGCGGTACGACGGGAAGCTGCCGACGAGCACGCCCCCAGCTGGGCAGCAGCAGCTGCAGAAACATGAGTATTATCGAGCGGCTGCCACGTCGCCGTTCCAGGGCGGCGTGGTGCCACCGCCGCCGCCGTTGGCGCATGTGGAGCACCAGCAGCCGCAGCACCTGCAGGCCAACGGCCTGCCGGAAATTGTGATCTCGCCGGGCAGCAACGGGCAGCAGCAGCAGCAGCACCACCACCAACTGAAAATGCACGTGCCATCGCCAGCGCAGCAGCAGCAGCAACAACAACAGCAGCAGCAGCAGCGCGGCTACGACGAATACGACTCCGATGATGAACTGAAGCGCGTGGGCATCGACTACTCGCCGGCTGCTGGCGACGTGGATGCCGAGAAGATGAGCGCCTGCAGCAAGCGCAGCAGCATGCAGAGCCGCGGCAGCACATCCAGCTTACTCGATCAGAGGCTGACACCACGATCTCATCCAGCAACTCCAAGGTACGCGACCCAAGCTAAAGTTATTACCATTTATTTATCAGTGCTTTTGGTTTTAAAAACATGTATTTTATACGCATTACATTCATGTATTTTTATTCTTAAATGAAGAATGACTCACTTGAATATCAATAGTTAAATTTGTATAAATAACTTTTAATTAGGTCAAAACATTTCTGTGATTGATAAATTTAATATGAATTGAGTTTACAAACGCTTTTGCTTTCATTCAAAAGTAGGGCAGATGGAAAATGATTACCAGGTAGAGAGGGTAGCTAAATTGTTTGTCATGTAAAAATTAAAAATTAAAATTTATTGATAATCAATATCAATAATAATAATAACGGAACACTATCAGAGCCAATTAATAACCACCTCGGGATAAGGCAGAATTTATTTAAGTTCTGACAAATAAATAAAAAATCAATGCAAAGTTTATAAAACATAAACATTCCTTTCGTAAATGTAATTTAATTATTAATTCGATAAATTATTGTAAACTTTAAAAAGTATTTAAGTTCTTTTTCGTTCAAATAACGTTACTATTTTCTTGTCACGCACTGTGTCAAGTATACAAAAACTCTTACTGAATTTCAAAAATAAAAGCTCTTCCCCCCTGCGAACTGCAGTTATATCCATAAACTTGCGCTTTATTAAATTCCGTTAGCTTTTGTGCTCTCGCTCTCTTTTTAATTTGTTATTAGGGAAACTACAAAAGCTTCAGTTGCTGTCGGCGCTGACTGCGCTGCCTGCGGTCGTAGCCTGAAAGCTCAAGTATTTTGAGCATTACTTAAACTCAATCCATTAATTATAATTGTGTATATATGTAGATGTATGCGTGTGCATGTGTGTATTAAGAAAAGCATTTTCGTTGACAGATCTCAGGCAACGACGCCGCATCGCTTCAAGAAGGGCGACATTGTGGAATCGGAATCCGGAGTGCGCAAGAAGTACAATGGCAAGCAATGGCGACGTCTCTGCATGCTGTGCATGAAAGAATCTCAGCGGCGCGGCTTTTGTTCCAGGCATTTGAATCAGAAGGGCAACAATGCGCTGCCCTCATCAACGGGGCCGAGTCGCTTATTCAGGTGCCTATGAACGCAAATGGCTCTGCGGTGTTTGCTGATGTTCTAACGCTCTCTCTCTCTCTCTCTCCCACTCTCGTTATCGTTGCTCTTTCAGTGATAGCCGCTCGAGCAGCAAGACACAGAACGATGAGGACACCTCACGCGATTCGGAAACATCGCCCAACCATCGTGTCACGGGTCGCTACGATCAGGAAGAGACCGATGTGGCCGCCATGTTAGGTACGTGCAACTCACACCTCTTGACTTTTTATGACACCGCATCGCTGTTGCTGTCGCCGTCGCCGTCGCCGTCGCCGTCGCCGTCAATCCTCATTCCAATCATAAAAGCAACAAATTTTGTTTGAAATTTATTCATAGTTTGTACGCATTCATTTTCAAGGCTGGCTTTCCCAGCTAACCCTCACTAGAGCTCGGCGTTCTCAATGCCCAAATGAGCGCCAGCTTTAGCTGTTAATCTGTCTTTGTTCACGCAATTACCCACACAGTTACAAACGGCCAAGAGCGCACCGCAGCGCAGCCTCTCGACTGAATCTGGGCTGGACCTAGCCTGTTTTCCACGGCGCTTCTAGAAATAATGCGTTTTCTTTGAATATATGTGACTGTTGAATGCGCTACACTTAAACGCAGTCTTAACAGATTTTCATGTGCCTTTTGTTTCATTTCTTAAAGGCAGAATATTTATTAAAAATCGAAAATTATTACTAAAAAAATTGAATTCAAAACTTATACCAAATTAATATTTTTTTGTTGAAAACAAAACAAAAGTATATAAGTATAAAGTCCAGCATTATACATATTTCCAAATTATGGAAAGATTTAATATTAGCCATGGTAAGAATTATCGGTAAAGTAACAATCATAGGAACCAAAAAAAAAAAAAACAGAATTTTTTTAATTTTTTTTTGTTTGTTTTTTTTTTTCTTTTTAAACCTTCGAAAACGTATTACATATTTATAATATATAATAAAATATCGCTAAAAATGCAGATACCTTGCTTATACTATAAGCCGATATTTTTCAGTTGAACAATGCCAGTTATGTGTAGCCCATTTAAACGATCGGTATAGCTTAGACTTTCACCTTGGTTCGAATGTATTTCGAATTCTTAATAAAAATGCCTATCATAAAGTTTTATTGTGGCAACTGCTGACCATTTCATACATGGAAACCCACACACACACACACAGATAGGCACACATATGCACACCTCTCTGGACAAAGGTCGTCGGTTTTGTTAAGGTGTTCTCGGGGCCGTGGCCGCTGAGGGGTGCTATTGTTTGACGTGTGCGTGCAGCAGCGGCAGCGGCAGCAGCAGCAGCTACAGCAACAATAATAACAACAACGTTAGCTAGCCACTTGAAAGTGTGACCGCAGCGTGATTTACACGCAAAAGCAGACGCAGCGACGTCGACGTCGGCAGTGCCGCGCACGCATTCCAATGCACCTGCAGGCGATCGATGCGACGCCGACGTCGACGCCGCCACTTGAAACGAACAATGCAGCGCAGCCGAAACAAAAGCGCGCTGCGTGCGAAGCGCAACAGATTCTTCTTTTCTTGTTATTTGCCCTGCCTTTGATTCGTTTTTACCTAAACAAAAATGCACTTGAGAGAGCACGCTCTCACGCACGCACACAGAGACAAACACGAACAGACACACACACACACACACACAGACAAGCAGTAGCACCCACACAGCCAAGCGGTTACAGACACAACAGGTAAACAAACATGGACGTCGAGAGCGAGCGAGCGAGCGCAAGAGAGAGAGAGAGCAACTGACGATTGTGAGAGCGGCGCTCAGTTTATGCTATCGCTGGCTGCTCAGTTGAATTGCTGGCCGTTCTTTTGACGTCGTCGTCGCATTTTATGTTGGAAACTGTCAAAGGCAAGGCAAGAAGACCGAACAGAACGCGGCGCAAAGCAAAAAAAATAAAATAAAATAAAAAAAAGTGAATACCGATGCGAATGCAGCAGACAAAACGAATGTGACAACGACGACAAAAAGTTTTCAAGCAAATTAAATACGAAAATATGTGCCGAAAGTGATGCCAATCAAAGTGCTTCTTCTTAGCTGAGGAGGGGGTAGCCAAGCAGTAGGCAGCAGCAGCAGCAGCAGCAGCAGCAACAGCAGCGGCAGCGCCAGCGACATGAACGCGTTCCAGGACTTTGAGCTGGGCGCTAAATTGTATTTACAGTGCTTATGTAATAAAACTGAAATGAAAACAATTGTGATTGCAACAAATATCTAAAAGTTTCCCCCTCTCTCTCTCCCTGTCTCTTTCACTCTGCAGTGTCACTGAGCAGCTCGCGCTCTGCAACGCCATCGTATACATCACCCGTGAATCATGCCGGCGCCTCGCCGCTGATCGCCATCACCCACTCCCCGGTCAATGCGTCTAGGCAAAATTTCTTTACGCCCATTGCGAATCAGGCGCAGCAGCAACAGCAACAACAACAACAGCAGCAACATGTGGCTGCTGTTGCTGCAGTGCCGCCAACACCCAGTCCAGTGTTGTACAACACAAACAGCAACAACAACAATGGCTGGGAGAGCAGTCAAGCTGTGCAGCAGCAGCAGCAGCAACGCCAACAGGTGCCGCCACCGCCACAAACGGCGGCCGTTTCGCTGGTGATGCATGCACCGCCGCCACAACAACAGCAACAACAACCACCTGCCGCTCATCTTAATCCGCTGCCAGCGCCACCAGCGCCGCCCAGCAACAGCCTCGGCCATGCGACCAGCGTAATACGCATCTCCAGCAGCCAACAGCAGCATCAGCAGCATCAGCAGCACCAACAACAACAACTGCAACAGTCAGCGCCAACTCAGCAGCAACAGCAACATGTCGTTGTCTCCACGGCCGCGCATCAAACATTTCATCCCGTTATTGTGAATGCTGCCCAACAGTCGCAGATTCATTCGCAGAATTCATTGCCTGTTTCCGTTGGCCAACAGCAGCAGCAGCAGCAACAACCGCCGCCACCCACATCGGTTTCGTTTCATCCGCATCCGCCAACCACGCCCACATCCGTAACGGTGGCCATGCCTACGGCACAGGACAAGGCATTGCCAAAAAACGGTAAGTGCCCGACAAATTGTGTTGACTAGAATTCACAGTCATTTTAAACAATGCAGAAAGCATTCGGATGCAAGTGAATTATCGAATTTCTTTTAATCGATACGATTAGTTATCGATTTTATGAATCTTAATTTAAATCGTAGAGGGACAATGCTTAAATTAACGGCTTAAAAATTATGAAATAAATACTTTACAAATATTCGTAAAATATCGAAAATAAATAAATATTGTGAACGATACTTTTCAAAATAAACCGAAAAAAGAAAACAACACACTGTTCGCAAAAGTATTATAGTAAGTCAGGTCGATCAGGTTTCCTTAGGTATTTATCGTGTACCAGATAAACCAACTCACTTTTTGTTTATACAAATTATTTTTCAAATTCCGTTGGAATTAGTCAGCAAGTCAAGACAAAGACAAGGCAATTCAACAGCATGTTTATTCCATTGTAATAATATATGTATATAATATGTGCTGTTTTTTTTTTTCAGAGATAAATGTTTTTATTTTAAATGTTTTATTAGATAGTTTCGGATATATTTAAGTGAACTATTTAAAAGAAAATAAAACTGGCAAATCAAGAAGTCGGTTAATACGAGGACTAAATTTTCGATCAATCTATTATAGTGAATTAAACCTGAAATCTAAAAGCGTATATATGAGAATATCCAGAATAGCCCAGTCAAAAAGATAAAATTCGGTTATTCTCTTTCGAGTTTATTAAAAAAGTTTATAAAAACGTAAAAAAAAAAACATTTTTTAAAATTCATTTTGAAGTATCTTAATATAAAGTACTTCTATTGAAATCACATGAATATAAGCAGTAAATATATTTAATATTTTATTTAGTTAGGTTAAATATTAGTTTAAATAGAAAAAAGTAATTTATAGTAATCAGCAGTTCGCAATAATCTGCTCTTCCTAATGCTCTTTTTACACGATTTTGTTTTCAACGGTTTTGAAAAAGCACGCATTATAAAAAGCTTAAAAAGCTTCTCTTTTAGACGAATTGTTTTGTTATAACACGATTTTAAATAATCTTTGAATTCTTCTCATGCATTTTTTTTCTCCTGTGGAATTCTTTTATTCTCACCCCTCACAAATTCTACACTTTAACTTTGTGTTATATTTTTGAAATTTAAAGAGAGAGAACTTATCAAAGAGAACTTATCACTCACTCACTAAATCAAACGCAGTTCTTAATAACTGATTTCGTTCCAAAAGCGAGTGGATTATCGAGATAATAATAGAGAAATAATTATAAACAAATTAATTCAGGGTTATTGCATTATGCATGTATGCGTATTATTAACAGAAACTGACAATCAATACAATTTTATTATGTTTATATTAGTTTTACCTTATTATATTTATTTTTGTCAAATCATAATTTATTCGATAAAATAAGATGCATAAACACTGAAACTCTCAAGTTAATTCTAACAAAAATTTGTGATTACTGATTACTATATTATTAATAATTATTACTTGCCTTTGTTTATATTGTATTTTATATTACGACCTTATAAACTAATCAGTTGCTGTCTTTGCTCCCAGGCTACAATGCGGCTAGCTATTCTTGGCAAACGCTACTGCCGCAAATGCCGGCCATGACCAAAGCACAACCGGCGACGGCGGTGACAACGACAACCACAAACAGCAACTACAGCGTGGCCATGCTGCACCACCAGCAGCAGCAGCACCAGCAGCAAACGCCACCATTGCCGGCGACGACAGCTGCAGCGCAGCAGCAGCAGCAGCAGCAGCAGCAGCAACAACAGCAGCAGCAGCAGGCGCCGCTGAATCACAACAACAACCATTTGATTGTGCCCGCGCCGCTGGCATCGCCCGGCAAGCCGCTCAACTGCTCCATGAACGATGCAAAGGCAGCTGCGGCGGCGGCGGCGGCAGCGGCAGCGGCAGCTTCGACCAGTGCGGTGGATGAGACGGAGGAGCCCGATGAGCAGCTGGACGACGATGTGTTCGAGACCACGCCCTGTGCACCGGCCACGTCCAATGGCAAGAAGACAGCGACGGCCACCATGCGGCTGCCGACGTACAACAGCAACATACGGAAGCTGGAGGAGTGCCACGACGCCAGCGATGGTGCTGCCGGTGCGCCGGCGACCTCAGCGGCCAAGCGTCGCAGCCAATCGCTTAGCGCGCTCCAGCAGCAGCAGCAGCAGCAGCAGCAACAACAGCAGCAACAGCAGCAGCAGCAACAGCAGCAGCAGCCGGCGGCCGCTGCTGGCAAGAAGGTGCGACGGCCAATGAACGCTTTCATGATCTTCTCGAAGAAGCATCGCAAGGTGGTGCACAAGAAGCATCCCAACCAGGACAATCGCACGGTCAGCAAAATACTGGGCGAGTGGTGGTACGCATTGCAGCCGGAGCAGAAGGCCCAGTACCATGAGCTGGCCAAGTCGGTGAAGGATGCGCATTTCCAGCAGTATCCGGACTGGAAATGGTGCTCCAAGGATCGCCGCAAATCGTCCACATCGGGCAAAGGCGGCGCTGCAGCAGCCGGCAATGCCGCCAGCGATGGCAAGCAGCGTCTCGTCTCCGTGGATGGCTCCGATTCGCTGGAGGACGACATGTGCCCCTCGACACCCGGCGGCAGCGGCAGCGGCGGCGCTCAGGCCGCCGAGCTCCAGGGCGACATCATCCCGCTGACCATTGACACCTACAACATTGCGTGCGACGAGACGCCCACGACCATCGTCAATCAGCCAGCGACGGGCAACTGCAAGGGCAAGCTGCTCAAGAACGAGCTGCCGTCCGATGAGGATGAGCAGATGCTCGTCGTGGAGGATGAGCAGCCGACCAAAAAACTGGATCTGCAGTGCCGCGAACGCGTCAACGACTTGGACATGGATGAGGCGCCCTACGATTATCGCAAGCAGCAGCAGCAGCAACAACTCCAGCCGGAGGCGGATCAGGTGAGGCCAAGACCAAACTGTCTTCGGTAACTAGAAAGTCGTCAACTGGCTGACAATGGGTTTATCGAACGGACACATTCCTGCAGAACCTTCTTTATAATTTATTTATTTATTAGTCGACAAAGCGAGTGTTACCGAAAGTAAATAAGACAATACAAAAAAAACTATTAAATGCCATAAGCCTAAAAGAATTATACCAACTTCTAATAATTTCTAATGGGGGTATTTTATTTGCCTGTCCGGCCAACTCACAGCCAATTGTTGTCAGAGACAGCTAAATAGAAAGGTGTTAGTAATGGAAAAATATTCCTAAATGTAAAACTACACTGAATGGTAAAAATAATATTCAGGAAAAGGGAAAGAAACAATAATAATCATAAGTACTTAATAGATAGAATAAGGAAAGATATAATATAAATATGGAAATATGGAAAGTCACTAATCCGGTGAGGAGTATTTAGCCCGTCTGGCAAGCTAAACTTACAGCTGAGGATGTTTGAAGGAACTGGGAAAAATCAATCCCTTCAATATTATAAGCTATAAAGTATCATGGAAAAAAATAACTTAAGTGGCGATAACACCTCTCGATGATTTATTTTAATTCATATTACTATGTCAAAATTACCTTTCGCTTATTACCTGCCAGCCTATAAATGTATCGATTAAAAAGTTGGAATATGTCGATATTTATCGATTCATGTCTTTTAACTGCTTGCAGCGTTCCCAGGAAGACCACTCAGGTGTCTGCAATGGGCAGGCCATGTCCGCTCCATCGTCTAGTGCAGAGCGCGAGATAACATTAAAGCCGAAGGCCATCAAGGCCCATCCGGGGCTGGAGAGCACCATGCTGCCGTATCCACAGATGCCGATGTACACGCACTACACTAGTCCCAAGAATCCAATCGGTGTAACACCATTCCAACCCACAGGCGAGCAAGCACAAAACCGACAATCCTGGCCAAGCAACAGTTGCTCATTGTTGTCCTTGTTTTTGTTTCTGTCTCTTTCACACCCCACAGGCGGCGCCTTCAAGTCGATGCCCATCAGTCCCAAGGGCAGCAGCTCCTCCGGTTGCAAATCGGATGAGCAACAGCTGCAGGCGCACATCAAGCAGGAGGACATCAAACAGGAGCCGCCATCGCCATATAAACTGAACGGCGGCGGCGCTGCAGCGCCCACTGGGGGCGTGATAAGCGCACCGCCCCCGACCAGTGCGGTTGGCGCCATCTTCAATTTCAATGTGCCAATTGCCACGGCCCTCAGCCAGAAGCAATATCACTATCCGATGCCACATACCCTGTGCAGTCCGCCAGATGTGAGAGGTGAGTCAGCCGAGAAGAAGAAGATGATGAAATGAAATATGATTTTTGTGTATATATATTGATTTACCTTTTTAAGTTGAACCACATTTTACTTTACTTTTAATTTGTGTATTATTTAAGCCCTTATGTTGTTGTTTTTATATTACCAAAATGTATTGGCTTTATTTACTACTATGATTTTTTGCCTATTTTCGTATGTATTTATATATATATATATATATGTTTAGTATACCAAAGACAAAATTGAACCCAACCGCCTCGCCCCCATTTGCATCTGACGTTTGTAACTGACGCTCATCTAAATAGTTCTTTTTTAGTTTTTAACGAAAGCTTTATGCATAACATCTTTCTCTCTATTTCTCCAAACGCTCGCATAACCCACACACACACACACACACGCACTCCCTCACCCATTCACACACACACACACATATGCAATCGCACAACCCACGCCCTCGCTTTTACCTCGTCCTATCTATCTATCACATTTCACCAACTCAACTCGAAAAGCCACTGAGCTCGAACATAAACAACAACAAGACGAAGTCAATCCCAGCACTGATCTAGCAACGGACGAGGACGACGACGGAGGCGTAGGCGATGAAGACGTCGATGGCGTCGACGACGACGACGACGACGAAGAGGACGACGACGACGACGACGACGATGACGATGACGACGAGCAGTTTATGGCAGAGCTGGCCAGTGTGACCACAGATTTCGATGACATTGCACAGTACACGATCGCAAAGCCTGCGACGCCGCTGCCCACGGCCACGCCCGTAAATACGCCACCGGCAAAGCGCAAGCAATTCACCATAGTGCGCTCTCTAACGCCGCTGCAGCCGTCAAACTCACCTCACCAGCAGCTTAAGCATCTGCATCAGCGACGCGTCGAAACGCCGCCAACTGTCATAACGCGTGTACCTACGCCGACGCCGACGCCGACGTCGACGGCGACGTCAGCGATAATTGCGACGGCTGCGTCGCTGCCGCGCAATCATTTCACCATCATACGCACACAACAACAAAGAACAATTACACCACAACACACCACACCGCCGCCATTGTTTTTCAAAAGCGCAAAAGCTCAGACATCAACAACATTAACTTCATCAACGACAACAACAACAACAACAACAACAGCAATAACAACCACCACCACCACAACAACAACCAGTCACTGTAACGAGCAACTTATTCAATTTTCCAATAATTTCAATAATGCTGCTGCTACAACATCAACAACAACAACAAACAATACTAACACCAATCCAACAACAACAACAACGTCTATAATACGCAAATTATTGACCCTACAAGACGCCAACAAGGCCACAGGACGCGCTGCCATTTTGTACGACGCTTTAGTGTTGGACACGCTGCACGGCAACGACGATGACGACGACAACAACGCGGCCCATTTGAGTGAACAGCAATTGAGCGAAACAACAGCAACAGCAACAACAACAGCGCCAGCAGCAGCTGTGCAGCAGCCAGCAACAATGTTGCTCATCACCGATGTCAACAGCTACAATCAGCAACATGCTGCGGCCTCAACATCGGGAGCAACATTGCGTCCCTTGTCCTTTATCAGCATCAACGCTTGCAACAAGATCACGTTGCCGGCCAATACGCGCATTCTGACCACAACGGCCACAACGACCACGCCCACGCTGACCGTTCTAACCAAGGCGGTGGCGCCGGCAACAAATCATAGTACTAATAAAGCCAATGAACTAACCATAACAGCCGCTGTCGACAGTGGCAACATTAACAACAACAACAAGAACAACAGCAAGAGCATTAACAACGATGCCACCACAATTTTTATGATCAACTCCAACTCATCCGCAGCCCATCAGGCCTGCGTGCCCAACTCACCGGCAGCCGTCAGCTTGGGGCATGCAGCGAGCATTGCCACGCCGCCGTCCTCGGCGCCAGCGCAGATTCTCGGCTCAGCGGGTCCAGCGCCACCTCAGAAAATGTTCTTTGCCATGGGTCATCCGGTAAGTTCAGCAGATTCCTAAATAATAAAAGCAAAAATTGCTTGTATTGAGTGTGTACGACTTGCTAATACCCTATCTACTAGCGATAGATGTTTCAAACATCGCGTTTTTTAATTTCTTATTACTCCAGGTAGTATTTAACTTCAGGGATACTTGAAAACTCCTTCCACAAGTATACAAAATTGCATTAAATATTTTAGTTTTTCCAGCGATTGGTTTCAAATTCACTTGCACACTTTTCGAAAATCCACCAACCTTGGTCCAAATATTGTATATAGTAGAGTTACATTTTCGTCCAATTGGTTTCAAATCTTCCTTTTTTCCAATCTTTTCGTAAATATTTCATAAATAAGTATTTCAACGATTTTTGTAAATTCCTCTTTGCGGCGAAAAATGTGGTGATTTAAATACAATATTTGAGACGTGTTTCAGCAACTGTGTGAAAATTAAATAATGAAAGCTCATATTTTGATTTTTTCCAACCACGCGAAACTTGGGGGTCAAAAGTACGGTGGGATCCATAAAATCGAAAAAGTAATTTCTGCACTGTAGTGTCGTTGAAGAACCTAATGAAACATAGTTGTGCTTTACATCATTTTTCATCCAATGAACTGCATTTCTTTCTAAAAAGTGATAATGAAAATTCTTGTCCCGCGCTCAAAACCAATTAATTTGCGTATGCTAGGTGTTTTTGGTGCCTATATCTTAAGCACATATAAATGTACTTTTTGTATACTTGAAATTGATATAATTGGGATTTTTCCTGTTACAGTACCCGCTGCTGCCACCGCCGCATCAGCAGAGCACTGCCGGTCTGGAGCACCTGCAGCACCTGGAGGCGTTCGGGCCGGGCTACCTCTTCAAGAAGCACAACGGAGGCCTTGGGGTGCAGGGGCCGCCGCCGCCACTGCCGCCGGTTGGCGGCCAGACGACAATGCGCCTGCATGGCTATACGGCCAGCGGTCACGGCCAGGAGTCACAGCCGCCGGCCAGTTCGCCGTCGTACAAGTCGATGCCCTCGACGCCCAAATCGGCCACATATCATCTGAGTGCACCGTCCGATTCGGCGGGCACGCGCAGCTGCGAAGCCGCCGAGGAGGCCGACGTGGACGTCGACGTGGACACGGATGGACAGCAGTTCGTGCTGGCGCCGACGCCGGCGCAGCTCGGACGAGCACCGCTGCAGCGGCGCAAGAACTTATGTGAGTAGCGTAGAGTAGGGAGACCTTAAAGGATCGCTCATTCGAATCGAATTGTTTGTCCGCAACGCAGCTCAAAGTAAATCGGACAGCTCGGGCGGCTACGGGGCCAGCAATGGACAGCACTTAGGACGCAAGGCTCACTCGCCATCGATGATGGAGGTGGCCGCGTCCTCGCCCATCATTGGCCATGTGAACAGCAGCAGCCTCAGCTCGGCACTGCCCACGCCGACCTCATCGACCACGACGCCAAACAGCGATGAGCAGCAGCCGCTGACGCCGACGGCCGTGGCCAACAATCCGGCCTGCCAGGCGGCCAAGTCGCCGGTGCGGAACGTGCCCGCCTCTGCGCCAGCTGTGGTGTCGCACCATAAGAAGAAGAGCGATGAAGTTAACAAGTGAGTTGGCCGTTAACCCTGCCGCCTGGCCCATCCATATGCTAAATCCTGGCTACCTTTGCAGCGTGCTCAACCGAGTGGACTTCGAGAAGAAGTACAAGGCGCTGCCCCAGTTCAAGCCAGAGGATTGCCAGTCGCCCAGCGCCATTGCGGTGCCCTCGCCGCCGCGCGTCTACGGCACCAACTATCGCAAGAAGAATGCAGTGCAGCCGCCGGTGCAGAAGCTGAGTATGTATTGTATATATATGTTCCCCGTCGTAATAGGGCTAACCACAATCCATTCCTCAGTGGGCGGGGAAGATTCGATTGATGAGCCCGCCTCGGCGCCGCCAACCACCACGCAGCGCTTCTTTGGCGCCGACTTCAACAATGATCTGAGAGGTAAAGCAAATAGTCAAGATATTTGTCAAAACGCACCGGAAACTAATCTTCAATTCGCCGCAGAACTTGAGACCGCGGATCAGACGGGCCGCTCTCCGCGCACACCCAAAACGCCGTTGCAGAGCGCGCGCTCCGATGCCAGCGAAAAGGGACATCGCAAGGTCCTGGAAGAGCGCCGCAATTTGGTCATGCGGCTGTTCACTGAGCACGGCGTGTTCCCTTCCTCTCAGGCCACCATTGCCTTCCAGGTGCGCATTGCCAGACAAAAGCAAATTGATAATGAATACTAAATCTGAATCGAACTTGTTTGTCACAGGCCAAACACATCGATGTCTTTCCACGCAAACAAGATCTACAGCTGAAGATACGCGAGGTGCGCCAGAAAGCCATGGGCCATCCGCCCTTCACACCCCACTCGGCTGGTCCCAACACGCCTTCCGACTCGAACCCCTCATCGGCCAGTCTGAATGCGCAAACAGCCGCTGGAGCTGCCTCAGGTAATTAGGGTCGTGAAGCTAAGCTGAGACTAGACCATGTCTATCGACTTAAATACGTCGAAGGAATATACATTTATTTCACTTTGAATAACTCCTCACTTCATTGTATACTGTCTGTCCTGTCCATCCCTACATGCTTATACTTTTGCAAATATTCCCTCCCTAGAGTCCCAAAGTTGAATAGCTTATATCCAAAATGCATATCCACCTATATATGTATTTGTATGTAAATACTTTTTATTACACAAACATTTTCCTTAGCCGACTTTCTTAATTTAAATCAATAAACAAATTTTTGCCGCCATACCGGTTTTTCTATCATTCAAGTTAAATTAAAACGTATTAATGAATCGTATAAAGTTTCCAAGAAAGTGCGATAATTTCATTGTCATATGTGAGGCATAATATTGCGTCAGTTTAACAACACTCAACGCCTTCACAATAATGCCAAGTTAACTATTTTTCATTATCACTGGCAAATATGGCCAGCACTGCATCCATACATTTCCGCCTGGGATTCGGACTCGGATCCTCTTTGGTTTAGTTGCCCAAATGCCTGAGCACTTAGACAACTCATCCACCGAGGACTGCAGTTTAAAATATAATTGCAGCTATTTTTTTTTCAGAAATTTTCTTAATTTGTTTTTTTATTGAAAGTCAGGCACTATCCCTACACTTCTTCCTTTCTCCATCATTTCCCCTTTCCCATTTTCGTTGTCGACTTTTAATTTGGTTTCCTTTCTTTATTGTGAAAACATTGTACAGATGTTTTTCCGTATTACTATATGACAGGTATGCATCAGCAGCATCAACAGCACCACCAGCAACAACAACAACAACAACAACAACTCGCAGAGCAACAACAACAGTGTCTGCAACAGGTGAATCATCTAAGCAAACCAAACGAAAACGACGCCAAGTACAAGTGAGGTAGAGGAGTCTGGTGCTTGGCAGGATGGCAGGATCGGGACACAAATGAATTGGCTTAGCTGCGAGTGACAAATTACTTAAAATTAGTAAACGAAATAAGGATAACAACAATAATTGCAGCAACGCACACACAAACAATACAGACACACATATATAGATACTGCGCATGCATAAGATGCATGTGGAAAACAACAGAAATAGTTTATATATTGAAACAAAGAAGAAAAATCGAAGAGATGCAAGAAAAAACAAAAGAATAACTAAAATTTTTAATTGCAATAGGCACATATACTACAAGCGTTACAGAGACAGAAGGAAAGTGAGTAAGAGGGTAGAAATGAATTTATTAAGCAGCTTAATAAATCCAGAATTGAAGGAGTTACCAGCTGGAAGATAGCACTTTTTGAAGCATATATGAAGTACATACATTATGGAAGCATTATTGTATAATGGCTTAGTTATTAATTTACAGGCAAACCAACAACTACAGCAACAACAAAAACAACAATAAGCAAGCAAACACAATGAATACCATAAATAGAAATACTAATATTAAGATCTAAACTTAACTCAAATTGCACATTAATTTTGAAGTGTATTTAGCACAAGTAAAAAAACCAAGAATTGTAAAAAAAAAAAACTACCAACAGAAATCGATAGCGTTAACGATAACACACAATTTGTAAGCTGTTTGAAGAAATTGTAGTTGTATTGTATCATACATATATATATATATATTCATATATATATATATATATAAATTTAGTCATAAAGGTTTTCGAAAGAAACAAAAACCGCACGTAAAAATGCTTTTAAATTGTCTGCTTTTTTCTTTTTTGGAACATTGATCGAAAAGAGAAAACATTTTTTAAATTGTATGTACATTATTCTACTATTATTTTGGCCTTTTTTATACTGTTGTCTATTTAATTTTGAATAAACAAATTTAATTTATATAATTAATTAGTTTAGTTTATATCGTTGTTTCTTTCTTCTCTATAAAATTTGAACTTTAACTTGTATACAGCAAACAAATATTGAAGAACAACCAGAACAACAACAAACAATAAGAAAATCGAAAAGAATTGCAATTGAAACAGAACGAAAATTGATAAACACAAAACTGTCTTCCACTGTTGCTGCAATATATGAATTATAAATGTTTTAATTGTTTTATTATTATTATTATAATTATAATTATTTTAACACATAATTAAAAACAAACATGTTTAAATTAGTTCTCTGTGTAGTATCGCTTATTTAATTTTATTTTATAAATAGAGTGTGTGACTGCGTTTAATTTTAAATATTCTTTTGGCTTTCAACAATAATAATAATAATCTAGTTTGTAAAAGTAGTTCTTAAACAAGCTTTAAACAAATTACAATTCAAATGGCCCAATTAAGAGAGAAGAAAATGCCAGAAACTTTGTATTATCATGTGTGTTAAACTTAAAGTGCTGTGTCTGTTACTGTCACAATTTCCATACTCTTATTTTTTCAATCTAATAATTGTTTTTTTTTTAGTTCAGTTGGCCATAGATACAGTTAATATTCGAAGGAGCACGATAATAACAACAATAAATAAATTATAGCTATGAAATTGTAGTTATATTACATATTGGAAATCTATTAAATATTGTTCAACATGAAAGCCGACTTCCTTCTTTTTTTGTTTTTTGTATGAGCTGTTTTAAATGACAGCCAACTCACACACACACACACACACTTTTTATCTGTTTAATAGTTAGTTATTAAAAAAATAAATTCATTACAACTTTTTAAAGCCGCACTTACTTATAATTTACAAATTAGTTTCGTTTAGCTTTTATGTTTTTTTATGAATATAGTTGAAAACACAATTTTATATAATAAAAAGAAAGTAAATTTTAGCGTGTTAATGTTTATAAAAAGAAATAAAACAAAGTTTATAAGCAAAGCAATCGTGTGAAATTATTGTAGTGATGCATATTGATAAAAACAACTTACAAAACAGTTGTGATCACAAAGAAATGTTCGTTACTTTTCGTTGAAAGAGCAAAAATCAGCTTCTTCGAATCAAGTAAAATATTCTTTGCGTGTTTGGTTAAAATTTAAAGGGAAAACCCCAAGCTTATACATTAACAACTATTAGACAGGAACTCAGATAGCGAATTTGTGCCAATGATAAAAGAAGAAATAAAATAAAAAGCAACTTTAAACGTAATACGTAAAATACAAGCTAGTGTAATAGACCCAATCCATAAACTAACACCAACTAACGGATGATCCAATCAATATCCTTCCAGAACTCTGTCGGCATTGAAATTAGTCAATTAAGATAAGTGCAAGCCGCAAATATTTTGGCAAATCGCAAAAAAAAAACAAAAAACCAAAATAATAAATCACCCCAGACAAACTTTTGTCACACTAGTTTATAAAGAATCTTGCGAACTTATACAATACAAAGTATACAAGGACGAGACAAAAACTTTTGGCAACAAACAATTTCGACCTAACAAAATTTTATAAAATGGAGAAACTTTACCAGAACAAACAAGAAGAGAAACAAACTCGAAGAAGACTCTTACACACACATACACAACCAAAAAAGGCGTTTCGGATACAAAATTCTAAAATTCAGGTATTAAAAACAAATAGTGTTGTATAATGTTACATTTTTGAAAACAAGATGAAATATTTAGCTATTTATACAAAAAAAAAAAAAAAAATGTGAAAAAAAACCAAGAAACAAGTGAGTAAACTTTACAGTAGCTTGTGCAAAATTTACAACATGCTTTTACAAATGATTGTAGAAACCACATTTGGAAATGTATAAACCATATGTATGAACTATATTTTTTCAAAAACAAAAACTATATTTTAAAATGCTTTTAAAAATACTCGTAACCAAAACATGAAATTAATAAGAAACTACAATTCAGTTGTGAACAATTCGCACAGTTTCAAACAAACAAAAAAAAAATATATAAATAAAAATAAAATAAAGAAGTGAGCCAAGGCGTTTTTATAGTTTTTAATCTGGAAATTTATGTACTTAAGTAGTTTGGGGTTAAACGAGTTTTAAATGAAATTAAATAAATCTACATAGAGCTAACAAAAAAGAAACAAACACTTTGATGAAATTTCTAGTGGCAATCCTTTAAATAAAACACAATTAATAATAGTGAATAAACCCAAAAACGTTACACAATGTTGTTTGCGACTTGTTTGGTTAATTGTTAAACAAATATACTTAACTTCAGATACATAGACGCATGGATATATAGCATGTGTATATGTATCGATATGTGCTTATATTAAGTAAATGATTGCACAATTCTACAATTAAGACATTTGAGTTCAATGCAAAAGTAGTGAAATTACCAAATGAATTAATGGATTACGATTGTTTGATTTGCCAACGACCTGAACGCTTTGTAAAAATTAATATAAAAACTTATTTGTGAACCTAATTACTAAGCAGTTATTGTGAACGTATTTTTAAGTGAACAAACAAATTACAAATATTGCATACATACATATACATATACATACATATATATATATATATATTATATATACATACACATTTACATATACATATACATTTATACATTAGCATATAAATATTTAATATTGAATATTTAATACAAAGATGTGTGCTGACCGTTGCATATTTTTCTGAAAGAGGCTTTCAAAACGCATTCACAAATTTTCATGTACAACTTAATTCCCGGCAGGATATTTGCATTTTATGGAACCGGCTCCAGTCATTAGACGCACAAGCCACACACAGAGACACACACACACACACACTCATACATACACACTCTCTCACACACACACAACAGGAACAGTTTATACATACAGGCATATACATAAATTATAAAAGATTTATTGAATAAAATGAAACATGCATTCGTAACAAAAGCTTATATACGTTTAACAAATCTTGAGATTAATATTTGTTCGTCTGGCAGTGAACAGAAATGTATCTGCATCTACACAGCCGCCTCTTGGCCAGCCTCCGCAACCAGCACGGGCACCTCAGCCTGCACGGAACTCTCGATCAGGCCACGGGCCGAACCCAAAATGCTGACATCCGCGCAGTTTATGAAGTGCTCCTGGGGGCCACAGCCCATGGCTCCGCTGCCATCTTCACACACGCCCCAGTTATTGCCTGAAAACGGTTCGGTCATGAATTTTTAGTGATCGGTCAGAAATCATTATTATTATTATTATATCTATACTCACGAAGTGAGAATGTTTTAAGACTTTTTGGCTACGCCTATAATCTATATGAGTGAGATACTCAGTTTCAAAGCTAGATACACATTTATTTTATTGTCAGATTATTGATGAGCTCCACTAAAGATGGCATAAATATTTGTTAAAGCCGAATAAATCTGCATATCCACGAAAATCCCAAATTTACCACACTTTTAGAGCTAGATTCAATATTTTTCTAATATTGAAATCATAATTCTGTCATAATTAAGACAGTTTTCGACTTTTTAAAACTTTTGTTGTGCTGTGAACGAGTATTGCAGAGTCGGTTACACCCGATTGCGACGTTTGTTTAATGTAGAACTTGAAAATTAAGTTGAAAATTCCACCTTGAACTCCCACTTACCAAACAGGAAACTTTTCGGAAAGTATAATCGAGTGTCGACTGAATTTTGTCATGTGTGAAAAAAAGTTTTTCTTTCTCTCCTTCTTTCTTATAGCAACTCATTATCAACCCCAAAATTAGCTACTTTGGAAATTCCTAGATTCACTTTCAGTCAGGACATATGTGTTTCGGGGCTCGGCTAGTAGGACTTACCCGCCGTGTAGGTCCAACGGAGAACGCAGTGCTTGCAGGTGACGCCGCTGGGCAACTGGACGGTCACGTCGTAGCTGCCGGTTTTGGAGCCGATGTAGTACTTGAGGCTGCCATCGGCGAACTTCAGGGGGTACTTGTCGAAGCAGTTCTCCGACTCGCTGCCGTCCTCGTCCAGGTTGCACAGACGGAAGCTGAAATGGCCCATATGATTGGCCGTTATCAGCACATTGATGCTGATCGCGCTGGCGGCGATGTAGCTCTTGACTATAACGCCCGCGCCGTATTTGCCGCCGATCTCGTTGGGTCGGGGCGTGCCCAGACTGTAGTCATCGCCGCATAGGCCGCACAGGCCATTATTCTCCGTTTGTTTCTGCAAAGAGCGAGGGTACAACAACAATTGTTGCGCTTCAACTTTTAGCCGGAGAATACCCAAAAGCCACCGCAGTAAAGTGCGCTGTCGTCGTAGTTGGCGGGCGCCGAGGAATCGTAGCGCCAGCGTGAGGATCGACCCACTGGACTCAACATCATGCCGTGGGCATCGCTCTGCCCCGTCAGGCAGAGGAGCGCCAGCAGCAATCCCCAGCTGGTAATACTGATCATGTTGAGGTATTTGGTTTTCCTGAGCACTTTCTCCTTCAATGGACTCCGAGTGCCACTGGCTAAGCCTTATATACCTCAGCATTGTTGGTCTTATCGGTTGGCCAAAACAAAACAGATTTCTAATTTTTGGAACTGTTATCAGTTGTCGAAGTTGCCTCTATCAGTGTCTTCTATCAGGTATATGCTGGTTTTACGGTTGCCAAACTTTTGCAGAATCGTAATATCATTCTGGGATATGGTTCCACTCTTTATTGACCCAAACACAAACAACGGTGACACATAAAAACAATCCAAATATTTGCGACGTTTTTCAAGATGTTTGACTCATTTAAGGTACAGTGGTCTCTCAGCATATTTATAGTTTTATATATATATTATATTTATAGTCTATAGTTGCGGTTAAATTTTGTAAAAAAAATCCTTGAATATAATGCTGTAATGTTTGATAATAGTTAGTATTTTATAGATATTTACCTTTTGTAAAAACCGTAGAATCAAACATTTCGGGTGAGTACTGTACAGGAATAAATTGTTATTGGGGGATAATTTACTTATAAAAATCATTTCAAAATTATACGTTATTATTGTGCCGCCTTGGATAAAACTTTGATTGAACAACATTGGCAAAAAAAGTTAAAGTAAACAATATATTTGGTACAAGGTTGCAATGAAAAGTGGTAAATCAGAAGATAAAACAAAGCCGTAATTGGCGGTAATTTGATATACACCTTACAACCATGATTTAAAAGTATATTAAATCAATCCTTTGTTCTGAGAATTGAACAACATATAAATTTAAATATGGTAATAAAAGCGATTTTCATTCAATGTAAATTGAAATCATTATGGAATCAGGCTTTTTGCTCAATTGATTCATATTTTCCCATCGAAAAGGATATAATGTACCTGTGTTTATAACGGATAACCGACCCGTTCCTTTTAAGTTGATCCGGATATTTTTTATATATTTGAGACTATAAAAGCTAAAGACACCACATTGGTATACTGAAGTAATATTTTTTGCGTAAAGTATAGAATGATGTATCACAGGGCATCCCCTTGTCGAGAGCTCCCGACTTTGACTTGTTTATGTATCTTTTTAAAGCACCTTTTATTTGCTCTGAACATTTTTCTAGCTAAGAGATATATGTCTTGTAAAGAAGACTAACGACAGTATTACAACAAATAAATATTTAAATTAAATTAATATTATCATTATTTCATTTTATACAAAAATTCTATTGCATTATGAAAAAATATATATTTTTTAAATATAATAAGTTTAATTTTTACAGCTCATATATTTTATAGCCAAGTAAAAACATCAGCTATCACGACAGTAAACAGGAAAATTGTCGAAATATCAATCGTTAATGCAGTTCAGGTTAATGTCTTGGGTAAGCACTGAAAGCAGTTCAACCCAAGCAGTTCAACATTGCCAACACAAAGCCCTAAGTCACCAATGCAAGCAGTTGCACACTGCAAACATAAAGGTATAAAGAATATAACATCAAAAGGAAAAAGGTCGAAAAATCAATTGTGTGTGCAGTTGGGGTTTGTACCTTGGCAGAGACAGAGAGCACTAAAATACTATTTTAGTGCTCCCTGGGCGTGGGCTGAGACTCCAATGCAAGCAGTTCAACACTGCAATCATAAAGGTATAAAGAATATAAGAACGAAAGGAAAAAGGTCCAAAGCAGTTCAACGCAAGCAAGGCAATTTGGCCTAAGTCACCAATGCAAGCAGTTCAACACTGCAAGCACAAAGGTATAAAACACCAGAAATATTTCGGAAATACTCTATAAATACTCGGAATTGAAAACATTTTAAATTAAAAATGGTTCTTGTACACAAAATGCTTTCGTTTAATTAAATCTTTGGCTTCGATTCAGTACAAAATGTTCAGTGTTTGCTTTCACTTAACCTTCGGCGGAGTCCACCTCCTCGGCGGAGTCAACCTCCTGCGGCACAATAGGTCCTGCAGCGGCACCTGCCAGCTCCTTGAGCATGTTGCGGCCCCAGTAGATGCTCACATCGGCGCAGTTCTTGAAGGTCTCCTGGGGACCACAGCCCAAGGCTCCAGTACCGTTGTCACACATGCCCCAGTTGTTGGCTGTGCAATTTGTTGTAATAAATTGAAGTTAAAAATGTGAATTTGAAGCACACTCACCTCCCACATAGGTCCAGCGCAGGACACAGTGCTGGCAGGTGAGACCCTCTGGCAGCAGGACGGTCACGTCGAACTCGTCACTCTTGGTGCCAATCTGCAGCCTGTCGCTGCCATCGGGAAAACGCAGGCGGTTCTGATTGAAGCAATCCTCGGACTCGCCACCAAAGGCATCCAAGTTGCACAGATGGAACTCAAAGTGGCCCAGGTGGTTGGTGGTGATCTTGACGCCCACGGTAATGGCATTCGCGGCCGCATAGCTTTTGGTAATGACCCCGCTGCCGCCAATCTGGCCGCCAATCTCGTTGGGCCGGGGCTGGGACGACGAAAAGTTGTCGCCGCACAGGCCGCACTGTCCACCATTATTGGCCTGGGTCTGCAAGGGTGAAATGAATAAAGATGGTCAGTGACCGGCGCAAAACACTCCTAGATGCCAAGAACCGACATATAAGCCGCCGCAGAAGAGCTCGTTGTCGTTCCAGTTCTGCGGGGCTGATCCATCGTAGCGCCAGCGCGAGGAGCGACTGGGTGGGTTCAACATCATGCCGTGGCCATCGATGTGCTGCAGGCCAATGGCCATAAGGAGCGCCGCGCTGAGCAGGTACTTCATGTTTTTGGCAATTTCACTTTCACTATGTCCGCCACTGGACAGGCACAGGCCTTATATTTCACAGGCCCCCGCATTATCGGGGGTCCGATTATCGCCAGAAGAGTTTTACGACGACTCTTCAGCTGCCAACGAATGTTATCAATTCGAGGGCAATACGCAGCATATACAAATATAAACAAAAACATTAATTTGCTTATTTGCTGGAGTAGTACGAGGAGTCTCCGCAAGTCGAGCCCGGGATAAGCATCTCTAATTGAACCCATAAAAATGTCAACCGCATGCAAAGAATTTGAGCCACTTTTGTTTATAGATAAATGCCAATCGTAAACCACTTGGCAGGGGTTCTTTAGATGTACCCATTGACTTATCGCCAGTGTATACTTTATGTTCAACTATGTATATCTGCTGATGCACTCATATGCTTATCAGCTTTATCATCTATCTGATTTCGAACACTTCCCATACAGATAGACTCTCGTTTTTCACACAGCACTAGGCCTCGATTATTGGGAATGAACTCATCGGAGCAGTTCATGACATTGGTAATCTATAAACCATTATGTGCTTGACAACAACAAACTCGACTTCTCCATTTTTATTACGAGCTAAATGATATTGTTAAATAAACAAATATAAGGAACAAATTAAAAGCATACATCAACGTTTTTTATGGTCGTAAATCTTTCCTTCTGTTTACTCTGTTCATTTTGTTGTTCCTTTCCTTCCTTCAAAATTTGGAAATGGCTATATCTCTCACTGACCTTGCGCTAGAGTGTACATGTTTGCAATATATACTACTAGAAAGTAATATATTTAAAATACAGAATTATCAATCTTGAGGACATGCTTTTTTCACCAAAAATTAGAAAAAAATTTATTTTCAAAAATGAATATATTTGAAATGCAGAATCAATCTAGAGGACAAACCATAAAAAAATTGCCATCAAACATGAAAATCGGTTTAGTTTTGACAAAATTATGGGCGTTTGAAAAATGAGATCTATGGATCCGGGAGCTTCACATGTCAAAATTTTTGTAAATTTTTGCATGATTTTTGACAAAAATTTTGACCCCTTCAGAATCGGTTTTAATGTTGTTTTTTATACTAACTGTGACACCCACAATCGATTAAAAATGAAAATTTGCATTTGTAAATTTTGAAAAAAAAAATTTTTCAAAAATGAGTAAGGGGGGAGTACATGCTTTTTTCACCAAAAATTAAAAAAAAAATTATTTTCAAAAATGAATATATTTGAAATGCAGAATCAATCTAGAGGACAAACCATAAAAAAATTGCCATCAAACATGAAAATCGGTTTAGTTTTGACAAAATTATGGGCGTTTGAAAAATGAGTTCTATGGATCCGGGAGCTTCACATGTCAAAATTTTTGTAAATTTTTGCATGATTTTTGACAAAAATTTTGACCCCTTCAGAATCGGTTTTAATGTTGTTTTTTATACTAACTGTGACCCACAATCGATTAAAAATGAAAATTTGCATTTGTAAATTTAAAAAAAAAAATTTTTTCAAAAATGAGTAAGGGGGGAGTACATGCTTTTTTCACCAAAAATTAGAAAAAAATGTATTTTCAAAAATGAATATATTTGAAATGCAGAATCAATATAGAGGACAAACCATAAAAAAATTGCCATCAAACATGAAAATCGGTTCAGTTTTGACAAAATTATGGGCGTTTGAAAAATGAGATCTATGGATCCGGGAGCTTTACATGTCAAAATTGTTGTCAATTTTTGCATGATTTTTGACAAAAATTTTGACCCCTTCAGAATCGGTTTTAATGTTGTTTTTTATACTAATTGTGACACCCACAATCGATTAAAAATTAAAATTTGCATTTGTAAATTTTGAAAAAAAAAATTTTTTCAAAAATGAGTAAGGGGGGAGTAAATGCTTTTTTCACCAAAAATTAGAAACAAATTTATTTTCAAAAATGAATATATTTGAAATGCAGAATCAATCTAGAGGACAAACCATAAAAAAATAGCCATAAAACATGAAAATCGGTTCAGTTTTGACAAAATTATGGGCGTTTAAAACATGGGATCTATTAATCCGGGAGCTTTACATGTCAAAATTTTTGTGAATTTTTGCATGATTTTAGACAAAAATTTTGACCCCTTCAGAATCGGGTTTAATGTTGTTTTTTATACTAATTGTGACACCCACAATCGATTAAAAATAAAAATTTGCATTTGTAAATTTTGAAAAAAAAATGTTTTCAAAAATGAGTAAGGGGGGAGTACATGCATTTTTCACCAAAAAATTAGAAAAAAATGTATTTTCAAAAATGAATATATTTGAATTGCAGAATCAATCTAGAGGACAAACCATAAAAAAATTGCCATCAAACATGAAAATCGGTTCAGTTTTGACAAAATTATGCTCGTTTGAAAAATGGGATCGGGAGCTTTACATGTCAAAATTTTTGTCAATTTTGGCTTGACAAATCAAACAAAGTGTAAATATTTTTGTGTCACAACCACTGGTAGGTTTAATTCGCAGCTGAATTTAAAAGAATGTCATTTATACTTCATTCGATTCATGATTGAGTAAGAAGTTTTAGCTTGATTCAGGCTAAATACGAATTACCGTACTTTTGACACCGGTTGGGCAAAATTCAATCTTGAAATTCTTGTTTTAATCTCCGTGTACTTGGTGTTTCTGAATTTAACTATTAGGGCTAGGCTGAAGCCTTGGAAGTCACAATTCTGGTATCACCAGGATGACATCCAAGAGGAGGCAACTAAAAAATCTTTGAAATCTTTTTCCAGCCTTCTTAATGTCATGCTGCTGTAAATAATTTATTAATTATGCGGCCGTTAACAGAATTGTTGCTTATGCCACAATAATAGTTGCGATTATATAAACACAATGGAACAGTCTAGAGACCCAGAAATGGGGAATCCCAAACGTTTTTTTCACTGCTCACACAAAGCTGTTAAGTTCGCAGTGTTTACGATTGGAGCAGTCGTAGGCCTGTTTTGTTTGGATTCAGTTTTAGTGTGTTTCTGGTGTTGTTCGAGTAAAGGTTATTATTCCCAGCGATAAGACGTAAACATGCCCAATCTGGAGCAACTTCTTCAGTTAACGAGCGCAGATTTTATAAATATCGATGCGAACCGAAAATCGTACACAAATCACTATGGAAAGTTGCGTGATATGCTCTATTCCAAATTAAAGGAGGAGGACCCGCTAGGAAAATGGTTATGTGAACATAAATTAGAAGGCAAGTGGATAAGACAGGGAGAAACTGGTGGGCTCCCAAATATGCATATAACACATATCTGGGATATATGATTCATATACATATCTAATGCTTTTAAGCTCCTTTTTTTGTATATCGGTAAAGCTCTCCTATGCGATTTTCATGACTTTAAATAACTACTTGTAATACTTTCATATCTTTCTGTGATTAGGAAGTTATGCGGATAACCTAAAAGTCACCAAGCCCGATGAGTTTGATTTGGTGATGCGGTTGGAATTTCCAGAAAATTACAGGATTATTGTAAGGAAAGATCACAGACAGCCTGGTAATGTTATCTTAGACATGACGGAGCTGCTAAATGTGTTGCATAATCAGAATCAAAATAAAGTGACGTTCACGAATCTGAAAAGAATTGTTACGGCCGGGAATTTACTTCAGGAGGATAAATTGCAGGCTTTGATAAATGGCGCTGTGACACGGGCACTAAACAAAATGGGAAACAAAATCGAGGTGGATGGAAAAATCGCGCGACTTCAGTATAGGAGATGTGGGCCGGCACACACGATATTTGTTAAGGAGAGCAATATGAAATACTCTGTGGATTTTGTGCCAGCCATCAGGCTTAATGTGAAGCAAAATGTGTTGGTGGGAGAAAAACTGAAGTATTTCAAGAGTATTTCCCAGTGGAGTGCGATTCCGAAACCCTTGAAACCCTTCGTGCCTAACAATGTGTCCTTTAGAGCATCGTACTTTGAAGCTGAATATGCGATGATGAAGAATAAATACAAGCTTAAGGACGTTATAAGACTTATGAAGAAATTTCGCGATTCAAAAGAAAATATCAGCACCCTGAAAAGCTATTACATCAAAACCCTATTACTATGGCAAATAGATGCCAAGCCCAAAACCTATTGGAAAACCAAACAACTGAACGAGATATTGATCGATGTAAGTTTAAGTTGAATTTTTAAACATCTGAATTTAAGCTACAAGTGCAATTTCTGGTCAGATGTTCAAGGCGTTGGCGGACTGCTTAAGTACGTCCGGGAAAAATGGTAAGCTTGCATCTTTCTGGGATCCGAATCTGGATTTATTTGCAACACTCACACGAAATCAACGAAACGATATGCTGAACTGTGTAACTGCTGAGATTCGTGTGCTTAGCCTGGCAGCTGCTAATTTAACGGATGAGATCAGTCAAAAGATAACATGCTCTTTCAGTACGATATTCAAATGGATATATAAATGAATAAGCCAAATACTTTATGTTTTTCGTTTAGGTAATCGACAGGAACGGGCCATGAGGAGCGGACAGAAGAAGAAGTCGCCATCTAAATTACCAAGCCAAGATAAATCGTGAGCTTTTAAGGAGCAGCCCAATTCTTATTTAATATATATATAATATTACACTCACATACTACTTAGCAACATCGACTGGGCTGTTGTTCCTAATCATATTACTATATATACACATACAACTTATGATAACCAACTACGTATCCATACTTCAATATATATTTTTAAATTGATTTTATATATAAATTAATTTTACTAAACGTATTTAAAATGTTTTCTGCTCCTGTGTTTAAATCTATATTTTTAAATTCCCTTAAAATGTTAATTTTGTCAATAACCAAAATCAACAAGTTTGTTACAGTAAAAATAAAGAACATTATTAATTTTTGATCGTTAAAAGCATCCTTTTATTGATGTATTCGCTACAGTTTAATCTTCTTCTTTAGCAATTACTCATATATATTTGTATTAAAACCTTCTGTAGTAATAAAAAAAAATAAATAAAATGAGACATAATTCTTAATAGAATAGGCAGTCGAGCTACTTTGTTGTAAAAGGGAGGAAAAATTACCAAAAGCGAGAAATTTATGCAACTTGGCAGTTGGATTGCTCATAATAGTCAATAAATTTACGTGTTAACTGTTTGAATTGATAAAATTTTAATATTTTTCTTAGATTATTTCGAAAAAACAGTTTTTTTAACTTTTAATTTTTCGTTAATTTTTTTGATTTTAGAAAATGTTTCCTTAATTTACCATTTTTAGGGGAAAAAAATAATAATATATAAAATAGTTGTAAAAGCAACATTTTGAATTTAAATGCTTTTGTTACGCATTTGTGCAATGCGTGACCTTTTAATCAGTAACGCCTGATATCGATACTTTGCAGCTAACTCGAAATGTGCTATACCGATATTTCGACTATCGATAATTCACTGTATAATTTACGGCCACACTGTGCCGCATATGCACGTGTAAATAAGTAAATTGTACACTTTGCTTGAATTCCAGTGCAATGGTGGGTAAATCTCTATTGAATAGTTAAATAATTAACATTTATTCGTGCTTGAATTGCAGCGTAAGAAACAGCAGGATGAAATACCCGGTTTTCCATCGTTGGAACAAACTGGCACCAGCAGCGGAAACGATGACATTCTTAAAAGCAAACCCAAGTCGAAAAAAAGCGGTGGATTTCAATCTTTGGGTCTGGCATTTGAACTACTGAAGGGCATAACTAAGCGTGGCTATAAAGTACCCACGCCCATTCAACGGAAAACCATTCCATTGATTTTGGAGGGACGCGACGTTGTGGCCATGGCCAAAACTGGCTCCGGCAAAACCGCCTGTTTTCTGATCCCGCTTTTCGAGAAGCTGCAGCGCCGCGAGCCCACAAAAGGTGCACGTGCCCTAATCCTGTCGCCAACGCGTGAGCTGGCAGTGCAAACATATAAATTCATTAAGGAGTTGGGCCGTTTTATGGAGCTGAAGACGATTTTGGTTCTGGGCGGCGATTCCATGGACTCACAGTTTTCGGCCATACACACTTGTCCAGATATTATTGTAGCTACGCCGGGCCGCTTTCTGCATTTGTGTGTTGAAATGGACTTGAAGCTAAACTCAATAGGTAAAAGAGGAAGTGAAATTATGTGTAATTGATTCTAATTGACATTTACCTGTTGCAGAGTATGTGGTATTCGACGAGGCCGACAGGCTGTTCGAAATGGGTTTTGGTGAGCAATTGAACGAAACGTTGCATCGCTTGCCTTCCTCACGCCAGATGGTCATGTTCTCGGCAACTCTGCCGAAGCTCCTGGTTGAATTTGCCCGTGCTGGACTCAGTGATCCGGTGCTCATTCGCTTGGATGTCGAGTCCAAGCTGCCAGAGACACTGGCCCTAAAGTTTCTATACTGTCGACCAGACGATCGGTATACAGCTTTGGTGGTCCTGCTGAAATATGTGATACCCCAAGATGCTCAGACAGTGGTCTTTGCGGGTACACAGCATCACGTTGAGCTCATTTCGTTTGTAAGTTTAGTACAATTGTGTTTTTCCTGCAATTACTAAAGATAGTCTACTTTTAGATACTAACCCAGGCGGGCATATCAAACACTTCCGTGTATTCCAGTTTGGACCCATCTGCACGTAAAATCAATACTGCGAAATTCGCCAGCAAGAAGGTTTCGGTTTTGATTGTCACAGATGTAGCCGCCCGCGGCATTGACATACCCAGCCTGGATTATGTTGTTAACCTGCATTTCCCCGGCATACCGAAGCTCTTTGTGCATCGTGTGGGACGTTGTGCTCGTGCAGGACGCACAGGCACCGCGTACTCCATATTCTCCACAGATGACACAGCGCACTTGCTGGACTTGCACTTGTTTCTCAATCGACCATTTAATATCAATGACAACTCATCTATTGGCACCATACCACAGGACTTACTGGAAGAGGAGTTTCTGGGCGTGACCGAGATCAAAAAGAGTCATCATATCGTAAGAAATTGCATTTTAGCATCTGTATTGTGGTGTTTCTTAATGGTTTTTTTATTGTAAAATAGGCGGGCGTGTTGCGCACCAGCGAGAATGCGTACAAGAAGTACTTGAGCTCCCGTCCCACAGCATCCACAGATGCCAATGCGCGTGCGAAGAAAATTAAATTTTTTGCCTTGAAGTCTCTTGAGGATTTTTTTCACGCTGCGCCTGTTCTCGAGCAAGCCGCCAAAATTTCTGGCCAAAAACTCGATGCCTCTACGAAGGCTGACGTAGCGGAATCTGAACGTAAATTGGAAAGCGAAAAACATGATATATTAGTCAAGATGCGGAACTTCCGACCAAGTGGTGTAGGTTGCCTTTAATTGCCTAATCAAAAGTGTTCTTTTAAGCTGATTTTTCCTCTTTTTGTTTCAGACCATTTTTGAACTGAATACCACACAAAAATCGGTGCCTTTCGTTGTGATGAAGGAGAAACGTACACATCACACCGAAGTGATAGAAAAGTTTCGCCAACAACGCGCCAAAGAGGATATTGATGAGGAGCAAAAGGGAGTGGAGGCACTGAAGTCGAAGACCATTTCATCTGCTGATGACGAGTCGATTAACAATACGTTCAAAAAGGTCGTTGCGCCCAAAAAACGACAGAACATGGACGCTCTGTATACAGAGAAACCAAAAAAGAAGAAACGCAAGGCCCAAACCAAGGATGAGGAGAACTATGTGCCTTATCAGTCAGTAGATAAACACACCGAGGACGGCCTCGCCATCAACTCATTCGAGCGTCAAGCGCGGAATGCTGAGTTCTCTGTGGTCGATCGAAACACAGCACAGGACACGAAGCACAAGCCAGGACTTAAGAAATGGGATCGCATCAAAAAGAAAATGGTGTCGGTGCAGGATCCACGCGCTAACAAAATACGCACAGAATCTGGCGCTTGGATACCCGCTTCGTTCAAGACGGGTCGCTACAACGCGTGGAAGGAGAAGTCCAAGATTGAGGAGCAGCTGCAAAGAGAGAACGCCGGCAGCGATGACGAAGACTTTAAGCCGTTATCCCATAACCAGCGCTATCCAATGGGCCGACACGCTCGTCACAACGCAAAGATCGAGTTGAAGAAACGCATCAGCGGCAATGACGAGATGCGCAAACCGGAACAGATTGTGAAGTCGCGAATGCGTCTTGAGTTTATTAAGAGGCGCCAAGAGGAAAATGCTACGAAAAAGTCCGAGAATCGCAAGCGGAGTATGCGAAAAAATCAAAGACCGACCAAAGCGGCTGCTCAGAAAAAAACGGGAGGAACAAAAAAGCGTAAATAGGATAGATATAACAAATATATAACTAGATACTCTTTTTATATACCAGGGCTAGCGATCTTTGTTACTATGAAAATAGTTGCTCTTTACAGTTTTGACATTAAAAAAGAAAATTGTATACAAACATTCGATGAGCTGGTTTTGAGATTTATTTTTAGCCTTCAACTATTTTTATTCCCATATAACACCCATCTGCATTTCATCTCAAAGACTTGAAGTGCTCTGACTGAGCCTTTGTCTGTCAAGCCAAACAATTAACGGGTGTTGGAGAACATTTTCCGGAATCGACAATGCTGAATTGGAAAAATTAAAAGGGCACGTGTGAAATGAGTGGCTTTGTTACCACAACAATTTACGCAGTGTCTGGTAAAAAACGACAACCAAACGCAGCTAAGGGATGCAACTAAAACTCAAAAGCCTGCACGTGCACCCGCCCATATTTTCTGTGAGAATTTATTAACTTAAAATACTGCATAACAGGAAACGGAGAAAGGCCAAAAAAAATCAATTCCCTCATAGCATTTCCCTTTTTACCACTTATACTTATACTATAATACCGTTTGCCCATCCGACTCATAAACGTTTAAGAGAATTCCAAACGGATTAGCCTAGAAAATTAAATTTCCCTAACAATTAGATGGCATTTTATGCTCGTTGACGAAGTAAAGAGTATATTGGCTTTGTGTAATGCCCGTTTTGCTGTCCGTCCGTATGAACGAAATTTTTTAGCCGCTATTGAAACTAGATACTTGAAACTTGGAATAGATACTCGTGTGTACCTGCGTCAGATAGAGTGTCAAGATTTTTAGGATCGTGACCAACCGATTTAAACTATATATTTCAATCACTTTTAAAGCTAGATACGCCAAATTTGGCTGACAGATTACTGATGATCCTCTAAAGATCTAGTAACAATTTGAATTGAATCTCCCACAACGTTGGAGCTAAACGCACCAATTTGGTAAGACAGTTTTCTGATTACCGCGGCCACACCCACGCCCGTGCCCACAAATTTCCAAAATTTATAATTTTCAATTTTCGCAACATTCCATTTTGCAGTTAGTTTGAAGCAAACAAACAACCGGCAAGTAAATTGCTTGAAAACTAATTCGGTCCGAGCAAAGCCGGGTAATTTGTAGCTACAAATATGCAAAGCCCGAAATAATTTGAATGTCTTTTGGTAATCTGGCCAACACACACAATTGACTCAAAGGTCTGCCCTAACGTGAGGTTAAATAAGTGACAAGCCCGTTGTCCCCCCGCTCGGAACATGACCTAAATGAGCACTGAGACAATGGGCCGGTGCGTGTGTGACAAACGATTCGGTTTTGGTGGTGTACGAATGGGAACAAGGCGCATTCTAACCATTCCAGGAAAGTCGATGTTAGGGTGCGTTTGGTCCGGCCACACCTAGACTCAAACTCCAAGCCCGGAACGCGGGCCAAATGACACGCACATCCAGTACGAGGACTAGGGCAATTGCAGACGTGTGCGTGTGCGCATCCCGACAACATTTTGTAGTAATTAATTTTTGTTTATATATGCCATAGGAACTGCAGCAGGCCGCTGTCACAGAAGGCCTCTGCGCCGTCGAGTAGATAATCCATCTTGTTCCCCAAATAGATCATTGACTGGAAAGAATTACGCCCGCATCGCCAGAACCAGATGGCACTTCTGGTGTTAAAGTCACGCGGGGCGCAAGCCGTAATTCGAGTTTAAAACCGCAGTTTCAATGAACCCACTGTTGCTCGGCCACCCCTGGGCATATGCATGACTGTACTGATTACTTCAGTAAGGGTGTCTGTCGTGCCGACTCATGTCAGCCAGTTAATGGACGTCAGGGTCACATGCTGGCGGCGAGCGTGCTCAACAAACAACAACATGCAACAACCCTCTGACACACTTCGGGACGGACACTCTTCACATTCTCATATTTCATCCTTATTGATTCTGCAGATTCGTTCAGTCGGCCCACTGTGTGACAGACTGTTAACAGCTTTATAATGAAAGCTGCCTTTTAATTGCTTTAAAAGGAATTGCATTTGAAGGAATTGACACAATGAATATCATAATTTCCCAAGCGAGCTAACCGCTTGGGCATGAAACCGCAAAGATTCAATCTTTGCTGCGGATATTTATTTTTAAATCAAACAATTGCGCAGAATATATAAGAAGGAACGATGCGGTCGATATGAGTATAATTGAGAGTCTCGTAGTACAATTATAGCTATATCCTATCATTTTAATAATTATAATAATCAGTGAAAATTATGATCATATTTTAAGTGTGTAATACACCCACTCAATATTAAAAATCTACTTAGGTAGACAAATTCTTGTAAACAATATTTTGCATATATACGAAACAATTTTATACGCTGCTCACAAAGTGTAAAAGAGTATATATATTCGCTTTGACGCTTTCAGATAAAGAGCTATAATTTTTGGTTGCATTGTTTTTTGATAATTTTAAGCTGGCGTGTTTTTTTTACTTTCTAATAATTTTTAATCAATTTTGAGCCTCGACTTAAAGGCAATCAAATTTAGGGACAAAGTGGTATGCGAATTAGTTTGCATATTTATTTTTCAGAGTGCAGTATGGATTTGTGTACATTCTCGCAGCAGTTTCGCAACGTTTCCAGCAAAGCTCTTGGGGAATGCCGACATTGTGTGCCTTTAAAATCGATTAGTGCCCAATTCAAAATATTGCATCAAAAACAAGGCCTGCCGACGATTGTGGAGCCGTAGGGCGCACCCAGAGGGGTCATAAGTGTGTTGATATACATAAATACCTGGCGAATGTGAGAAATTTATGTGGGGAAATGATTACTGTCTCTTTTTAATGCTCTCATATAGATACTTATGCACACATATGTTTATATATGAAACGACTTGAATGCGTCTTGCATTCCATAAACATATTTTCAGAACTTAAAGTGGAACACAAAGAAGTTCAAACTGGCCGTAGCGCAGAGAACACTAGAGGCAGCCAAATGTCGCCCCTGTTAAGTTCAATTTGAATTTCTTCCCCACGCCACAACGTTTAGATGGGGGACTTTAGCGCCTAAAAATAAACAAGATGGCACATTGGGGGGATGCCCGACTGCCGGGCATGAAATTCCTGCTGTGCACAAGTGCATTGCCGTTAGCCTTTATCGCGCTGTTCGGAAACGATTCTGGGGCAACGGGATGCAGATCTTATTTTATGCGCTTATTTACTTCAACGTTTCCCCCTTCATTGGGGTGCTGTCTGTTCGTACTACCCAACATTTGTCACAGCTTATTGGAACAGCGATTAAATGGCCCCAAACAATTTGCAAGGCTGTACACCCGGGGCTTATTTAAGAACAAGGGAAGCTATCTTCGGAGTGGCGAAGATTAGTTACGCCGGGTTTGTGTAATGTGCGATTCTCTCAACAGCTTCTCCGATGCTCAAGCTCTGTAAACACGCACATATCAGGCTGAACAATAAATGCGTTTGCACCACAAAGTGCTGCAAATGAAGATGGCCAACTGTCTGCTGGCCTACAGAATCTGGCGCCCGGCCGACATTAATGAATTAGTCAAAAAGTTTCACATTCTTCTCTGAATAAAAAATGCAAGCCCAAAGGCCAATTATGAAAACAATGAAGACGTTTGTACGCAATTTGATTTCGTTGTCTCTCTCTCTCCCTCTCTCTTTCTCGCTACTTCTCTTTCTCTGAGGTTTAACAGATGTAAAGGCAGTTCTTATAAATTTTGAAGGCGCTTCAAGTGGCTGTCAGAGTAATTCTCAAGCTGACACTCATACGCTACTTGGTATGTCATTTTGTCCACATGTTTACAATCAGAAATCCATTTTCCCATAAAGAAATATGCGAACTAAACTTGAGCACACTGGATTGATATATCATACGTATACGTGTTCGAGTTACTTGGAAATAAAACTCAATAAATATTTAATAAAATTAGTAAATTAAGCTTGTATATCCTCAGAGAGGAAGTACGAGCGGAATGCAATTCGTTAATTTCCTTCTAACATATTTCTTATGTAAATATTCACCATTCCTAATTTCATAGTCTTCCATTAATGATCCAGAGACCAATTATTGAATTAGGTATTTTATTATATTGGGAAATAGGCATTTTAAAATATCTTAACTCGTAATTTGATACAAAAGCGTAGGAAGATGGGATTACGCTTTTAGCTGGGGAAGGATGGTTTCTGATGGGACTCCAGTTTTATGTGGAGATGTCTTTCCCTGTCGACGGTGGCGACCACTATTTTTTGCTATATGCAAAATAATGCAATAAAAAAATTCTTAAAATAAACATTTATTGTTAAGTTAAGTTCTTAAATACCAAATTATTGTTTTAATTTTTTAGAGTGTACTTGTGCTTTACATTTGACATTTCAACTGTCTGTATATATTAAGTTTTCAAAACTTTTACAATTAAGCGTGCCAATACTTAAATTTTCTTTTTTAATTTAACTAAAATAATGTAACGTAATTTTTTAAAAATGTGTGCCCTGAATTTGATTAACTAAGAAAAATCTTTTTGCTCAATTTTGCCTCACAATAACGTCGCAAAGTAGCCGCAAAGTCCAAAATGTATGCTGTGCCAATACTTTTGTGAGTTTCTGTATATGTTTCCCAAACAATCTTTCAGTTGGTTATACGATGGGACAAGAATATGAAATTCCCGCCCTGCCGCATAAAAAAACCTCCTCTTCTTCGTGCGAGACAAATTCTTATATTCAATTAATATAATATTTGGTTGTCCTTTGAAGAATTTCGCTCCATATTGGGACCCCTCTTTAATGTGTCCACCACAGGGCGGTGGCAGGGGGCACAAGCAGAACTAACCAGACGATGGTATCGCCACCAACGCAGCCTCCGCTTACGTTGGACTATAAAAACCGTAAACTAAGCTACTTAGTTCACGCTCGTTAGCAGATGGGGTCCAGCAGCTGAATGTAATAGTATGTCCGGATAGCGGCTATTCGTCCTCCCTCTCGCTCTCACTCACTCTCTATTTACAGATTGTTGAACTGTCGCTATGGGCACTCATTGGCAGCTGGACCACTTGAGGGGTCTAATCTGCGCCAGAACATCTTATCTTCTTTTTTACATTGTACATTTGTAAATTATTGTTTGCGACTGCAATGCTTCTGACACACTTGGAGTTCATGTCTAATTTGGGCTGTCTTAATCCCGCATAGTTGACGGCCACTTTGACAATTGCACAATTTACTGAAGAATGCTTCTAAGCGTCACTTAAAAACGCATTATTCAATTCATGGAAATTGTTGAGATGCAAGCCAGTAGATTGCAACGAGTATTACATAGATATATAGTATGTAAAAGTGGCTGCAAACGACCCTTATATACGCGCAGTGTTTATTTTCCGCGGAAATTGTGAATAGAATCTCCTTGAACATTTATAGCTCGTGGCTTCAAAGGGACCTCCGTTTAAAGAGTCGACAGTCCGCTTGGCTTTCCGCGATGGGCGATGACTCATTGTCTCTTTTAGTGGCAATTCGCTGTTTGGGTGGGTTCTGTGGTTGTTGTGATTGCTTTTGGCAAGCTATTTTTATCAATGAAGGGCATTGCGAAGATAAATGTTCCGCAAATCTCATCAATGCGACAGTCAGCGCTTTCGCCGACAGACATACAAACAAATTATAAATAACCAGTCTTATTCATTGTTCTACATACCGTACTTACGAACGTACATATGTCAGGGGTTGGTTGCACCCTAAAGAGAACCGTTAAAAACGATTTAATTACTTAAACATTGCTCTTAAAAGGGTCCGCCGTGCGCTGAATACATGCATATAAATATATATGTATACATGTGTTAATGGTTCTTATAACACAATATAACTAAATATTAACAAATGCAATAATAATTATTTGAAAGTAATATTAGTTCCTCTAATTCAAATTTTGTCGAATACCCGTCATCGCGCACTTATCGATAGCGCAGGCGATAGTATGACATCACTAGCGTTAAATATCGAACGTGGCGTAAAGTATCATCCCTATTCGTTCAGTAGCAACACAATAATTGAACGAATTGGGTGTGCGCGTCGGTGCCTGGCTGGTTCACGTAATTAGTTCGTGCAGTGAAAAACCAAAGCAATAGCAAAACAAAAATTTTTAATGCGCTACTTAACAATAATATCCGCTACGACAAATATAGCGTATTGTTGACGTATGCAATCTAGTTTGAAGTACACACACCAGTGTACGTGCGCGTCTCAATTTTATATGCGTATGTATGTGTGGGTTTAACTTGCATGGTAAACAAAAAGAAAAATAAATTGCGCGAGACCATTTAAACAAATATTTGAAAGCAATCAAAATGAAGCATTAATTAATAATAGTGTTTTAAGTATTGAAACAAGTGTTGCCTCTGCCATTTTTTCAAATTGCGATTTGTGTAGATTTTTGCACACTCTGATAGGCCGATACACACACAACGAAAGCCAAAACGAGATTTTTGCGAGCCACAGTTTGAGTCGATGTGTGCGTAGTTGTGTACTCGTTGTTGTCGTTGTTGCTTGTGTTTGTTTTGCAACAACAGCAAGCAACAACAACAGTAGCAAGCGACTTAACAGTGAGCAATATATTTTACGCATTTGGCACTTTAAATAAGCAAATAAATATTTAGTGTGACCGCACAAAATTCACCTGCAGTTTGCGTTCTCTCCCTCTCTTTCTCTTTTTGCAAGTGTTGCATGTGTGGGTGTGTGTAAAGGAGCGAAACACAAAAAAAAATTGAAGTATTTTCGCCCCCTTGTTTTTGTGATTTCTAATAACAATACGCCCAACATCAAGTGAAAGTGTAAAAGTTACAACAAACATCAATTGATGTACAAATAGCAACAACCAATTAAGTCTGCAACTGCAAACGAATAAGCAAAGAAAGGAAAAGAAAAACAGCCAACAACAACAATTGTACACATTGCACATTTAGTTTGGATTAACACTGCACAACCAGGAATTGATACTTGATACTTGCAACTGTTGCGAATAACAGGTAACGACACATTTGAATACACTTACACTTACAAGTGCAGATACGTACATACATAGGTATATATACATATGCAGGTACTTGTTTGCGGCTCGTTTTTTACACCAGTTTCACTTGCTATCCTTTTTTATCTTTATACGAATTACGAATTTAATTTGTACACATGTTTGTGTGTAAGCAAGGGTATTAAATCGCCGGCGTTGCAAGATACCTGTTCAATTTTTGTATTTTTACTTGCATTGTTTGTTGTTCGTTCTTGCGGCTGACTTCCTTGTTCCTTATTCCTGATTGTTGGAACACATTCAACAAATGTATGTAAAAAAAACTGATTTCAAACTAATTGTGTCTTTGTAGAGATAACGAAGCGAATCTCTTCTAAGTGAGTTATATATTTCTATTGTGATGGATCGTAATAATATGTGCACACATTGCGTCTTTTGTCCTTTTTATGGCTATTGCTTGTACTTGGATCCCAATCAAAGGGCAAAAGCGAGACAAAGACATTCAGCTAAAAGTTCAAATAGCCCCTTTTGAAGGTGTATTCTTGTAAATAAATGTAGTTTCCTGTTAGTTAATGGCCAAATATGGATTATAGCTGAAAATAATAAGTGACCCATGCTGAAATTAATTTTTCAGCAGGTAACAGCCCTAAGCATACCTTCTTCGTTAAGGAATAGTTTAGATACAAATATGAGACAATCCTCAACTGCCCAAGTCAGTATCCTGACTTTAGTCCTGTACAGTGAATTAGAAACGTATTTTTGTAAAATATTATCAAAGTTATGAAGTTGTTCCAATTTTTCAATATTGATTGAAATTATGAATGATATTATTGCCTGTCGAAAAAAAGTTCATGAAGTCAATTGAACATAGGGCAATGTGTTCTTGGAAATCAATTCAAAACAAAATTAAAAATAACTTAAATGAAATGAAAAATATTTGAAGGGAAACGAAAGTTATGATGATGTAGTTATCTAAAATAATAAGTGATGTCTTCTTGCCCGTGCGTGTTGCAATACATACGTGTGTATGCAAATAAATACTTTCTTATATTTATTTATATATGTATGTTGCCACGTGCCGATAGACACACACACACACATATGCATTTACTGAAATGTGACATTTAAGCAATTATTGTCAGGGAAGGCGAAGTGCGCGTTTCCTGATTTAATTGTCGGCTATTGACCGCTTATCGATGCCCGGCTGCTGTATGTTAACTTGCCCTAGTGTCAGCTGCCAACTGTATTCGCCCCGCTATTCCCGTTAATGTATCAATTGATTTCTTTCTGCCTTCAAACCGCTCTTTCAATTTGCATTGGTATTTAAAATCTTGACGAAAGTGAAACTGTGTTTTTTTTATTTTACGCAAGTTTCGTATGTAATGCAAATTTCAACGACGACCTTAGCGTTGCGCATATGTCGTTGAACTCTTTCAAGCACAACAATAACAGCATAACAAAGTGCGAGCACGAAAACGCCGACGAGAGGTGCAAAACAAAAATTTAACTAGTACACAACAATCTTTACCGTTGTCTCACAACACTTGTTCGTACTTTGCTGCAAACCGACAGCGTCGTAAGCTGAAGCTCGGCTTTCCGAAGCGTCGCAATGCGTCGGGCCAAAGCTTCACTTCTCCGGGGTGTTTTGGTTTTGTTACGCTTTTCGGTCTCTTTCAACTGTTATTATACTCGTTCACGAAGTGAATTGAGTGTATTGGGTTTGTGCAATTTCCGCAGTCTGTTTTGAGAGACTTGAAATTTTTGATATTTATTTGTAGTTATCTGCTTCAGACAAGGTTTTCGATAAGGTTTTTGTGGCACAGTTTTTTTGGGTGCACCCAATAGATCTCCCTAATCGAGTGATAGGCTAAATTGTAACTCAAAAAATAAAAATAAATAAATAAATAAATAAATAAAAAATTGAAAGAAAAATAATAATACCGTCCTAAGACTTAAGCACCAATCCTAAGTTTGTTAAAAAATTACTGTACAGCTAGGTTAAGATGCTCAAGAATAGTATCAATAAATTAGCTAATAAAAAAAAAAAATTAAAAAAAAAAAAAACCAAATTGGGCAGGTCTCCTCTTAAGGTCGAGCCGAAAAATGTTGGCTGCTCCACCTTCGCACGAAATATAAAAATTCCATATTGTTCCAAAACAATTACTACTGTATACTGTGAACGAGTATTACGCAGTCGGTTACGTCCGACTGCAACGTTCTTACTAGTTTTATTCCGTTTCGGCCAAATTTGCTGCTTTTTTTGTCGAGACTTCGCTTTCCGTGGTTTTAATTAGAATTTATTCGTGTTTGTTTTCCTGATTGAACAATATACAATGTTATTATAAAGTACGGGCATCAATTTACCATTGCATTGAGGTGCAGTGGTTTAGCGAGAAAAGCGTAGCTGTCGATTGATACAGATACAGTTAGATGGATGAACATTTCGAAATGAGAAAATGACATAGGCGCTGAAATCGTCTTAAAATACTCTTAAGTTCAAATTGGGCAACATTTTGAACAAACTGTTGCTTAACTCTACGCGCTGACAAAAAAGAGTCCGAAACGCGAAACGAGCAAATTTTGTTTGTTGTCCAATTTGAACAATAACAATGCGAACCAGTTTGGAATTTCAACTGATTTCCTCCGACATTAGAGCGTCGACGACAGTGAGAGTGTTTTTTAGTTTAACCTGTCGATCTCAGTCTTCACCTGGCTTATTCAGCTTACCAATTATTTTTTCTCTATTGGCTACTTCAGTGCCTCAATTTAAAGAAATCAACAAAAGAGAGAGCAGCTATCTGTATTAGGGGTGTCGAAGTATAAATACGAAGTATAAACCGAACCAGAACCTAAAGACGAATCGAACTATTTTCTCTTTTACAAATTTTAACCCCCATAATTAATATTGAGCTCAGAGACTGCAATAATGAGATCGTCTTTTCTAAAAAAATATGGCAATAGTATGATAAATTATTAGATTAGAAATAATAAGAGTGCCAACGAAATAAGTTGGTGTTTTTCTTGTATTACGGATATAAAAAGCTTGATTGATGGAAACTGTCAAACTAGTTAACTAGGTGCCTTTGTTAAAATACTTCGCTTAACTTGTTTTTGACTGGCAGGTGCTGAAATAGCAACAGATACAACAACAGCAACAATAATAATAATATGGCCATGCAATGCTGCAATCAAATATGTATGCAGTTAATGCTTCCATTTATGAAATCGCGTGTCGCATGTTTCCATATTATGTGTTACTTGTAATTGGGTTTCAATACAAATTAGTATACACAGTAAAAAATAAAATGTTGACTTAAATTTAGAACCATTTGGTGTCATTGGTTATTAATTTAAGCCACAAACAAAATTAAAGTTAACAATTATATGGTTTTAAATTTGCTATCTGTGTGAAAGTAAAAGAATGTAAGCACATAATAAAGTAGGTGATATCTTATTAACTGATCAATTTCCAATGCTCTATAAAACTTTAATTTAGGAAAAAATGTTACTGCAATTAGCTGGGGATTTCTCATTTGTCAGGCATTTCCACTGAGCTAGCTACTCACACTTGATAGGGATCATTTAAACCAAAATTGATTGAAGATTCCATTGGTTACGCATTTTCCCCTTGCCTATTCAAGGGACCCGCAATTTGTACTTCTGCTGCAATGAAAGCAGCAGCATTCTTGCCTGATTACGCAGCCGCTGCATTTATTGCTGTTTTTGTTGTTATTGATGTTGCTTTCCATTGCGCTCAAAGTCGTCGGTCAGGCAGAGAACAGATTGTTTATGAGGCGATAAAATGAGCGGCGCGGTTGGGGGATCAAATTCCTATGTTGAGAATTTCTGTGGCGCACATGTGCGGGCAGGCAACAAAAAAAAAAAAGAAGAAAAACAAACAAACAAGCGACAGCCATTGTTTTGACCAGAACAGAATTTCACATCACTGGACATTTCGATTTGTTTATAAAATTAACGAAACTTTAATAACAAAATCAAAAACGGCTAAATTTCTGCAAGTGGTTGTAGCAGGTGGATATAGCTTGAGAACTGTGCGAGAATAAACACCAAATATCGGAGATCATATTCAATTTTAGTTCTCTTCCAAATCGATAAGAAATTCAGATTCTATATCAAGAATGCTGTCTTCTATGATAGTTCCAGCGTTCTATAGTCCAAATAAGAATTCTTTATAAAAGTACGGTTTATAAAATTACTGCGCTAAATCATTTTTCTGTCAGAAATCTTCTAATATTTAAAAAAAGAAGAAGAGAAAAAAACCAGCCAGAGTGTCAAGTTGACATTTGGGCAAACTGCAGTTGTTTTCCTCTTGCAAAAGTGAAAGTCATCGTCAGGTGTTTGCATATCGCAGTTGACTAAAAGGCAGACCGATGTCTGTATTATTTTCTGTTCCGCTTACGCAGCCGCCAAGCGGAACCAATCCTCCACTTCTGGTATATTTGATCAATGTTAAAGAAAAAGAGCCATAGCTAATCAGAACCGGAAAAATGCCATCCTATTATTATTACTTTTAATGTTAGCTGAATAATTGGATAGGGAACTACAACTAGAATTCGAAATGGAGATGAATCAAATATTTCCACACTCTCCTAGATCCAAAATGAACATATTTGCCAAATGTTGAATAGCTCTTTTGGTTAAAGTTGGGAACTTTTGGCTTTTTTGACTCTATTATTTTTTAAATTTTGAATTCGTTGAGTTTTTTGGTTGTTGATAAGCTTTTTGAAAATACGCAGTAATTTCTTGTGCTGAATTTTTTTTTGTGCCCGGCCGCGCTTGCGTGTTGTCGACGTCTTTGGTCGTCTATCGTAGATGAGGCGTCGTACCGGATATTTCCGCTGGACGCCTGCCCGGTTGCGCTGGAGCAAGCGGCGGAGTCGAGCGAATGAAATGCGCGCAACTCTCGCCAAGATGCGCTAAAAAACAACAGCCAGGGCACAGCTGATAACCAGATAGGAGAGAATAGAAGCTTTCGGCATTCGCTTACCTGCTTCTGGAACAGATTCTTCTGACCTTTGGTCAGGGCATCCCATTGGGGGAGCGCCTCCTGCAGCAGACGTCGCAGCCCAAAACGCGGATGTTTGCGCTTCAAGTAGCGCAGAAAGTTCAGATAGGGTAGCGGAGCCACCAAGTCGGGATTGTCCAAAATGTTGCTAGCCTTGGGAATGTGACTCATTTTCGACGTACGTACCAAGTGCACCAATAACTGTAACAATTTAATCGCCCGCTACTGCTAAATATATATATGAGAAATTTAATCTGTAGTTAGGTCGGTTTGTTTTTCAGGGTATGACAAAACACTGAGCCGCTTGCTGAGAATTTGCTGAGAAATTTTCATCGAATAAATGCGATGACTGCTACGAAAATACATTCATGTCTGAATGCCGGCAAGCATGCATGTAAATAGAAACATGTCGCATACAATTATGAAGTATTTTTTATACCCTGCTCCCATCACAGCAAGGCAAAACGCGGGTCGACTGATTTTGTGCAAATGACCCCATAAAATGACACCATATACATATATTCTCGATCAACTCGGCTAGCTGAGTCGATCTCGGAATCCCAAATTTGGAATATATATTCTACACTGAAAAAAACTACTATATTTTGAATATTTCTATTTTTCTTAATATCGATAGATGTCGAACTTAAGAGGTTTTCTCAGATGATAGAAGCCAGATTATTGAAGTCATCAAATTTGGTACGTATGATTTCGTTTAGCATACATATATGCCAGCTCGCAGCTGGGAACAGGGTATCTCCCAGTCGGGCACACCCGACTTGAGTACTCTTGTTTCTCTTTTTTAGGTCATAAAAATTCCACGCATATCTGCACCAAATTCTTTTGCATACCAACACACACACACACACACACACAAAGCAGTAGACAAGCGAGTTGGCATCATTATTATTTTCTAGCTCAAGTATAGAGTATGCGAGTGTTTAATATTTGCATATAAGAATTTATAATTCAAGCCAAACTAAAACCTCGCTTCTCTGAAGCAACAGCAGTGTATTAGTTATGCAAATTATTGTTTATTATAAATAAAAATATAGCTACGTATGTATGTATATATGTAGTATGCATAGTCTGTGACTTTTGCACAGTTGTCTCCCAGCTGCTGATAAGGCATTCCATTCTATTTTATTCCGTATTCTCATCTATTCAATTCATTTCAATTCCATTTTCGTCATCTGCTCGGCTCTGCTCGTGCAAAGTCCACTGTAAGACGCAAAACATTTTCAATTGCCGTGCCCAAGTGGGGACTCGCCGACAGGCAACACCCTGTGGCATGCACCCTGCACTTGATACCCTTGACTTGTCTGTTTGTCTGGTATATACATACATATATAATTCATAATGCAAGTTTATCGTGTATCCGCATAGCCTATTTACTATATAGAAATATGTATGTATGCACATACAGAAGTAAACGATAAGTTTTGCTGAGTTTATTTCCTGTTGCATAGTATTCGACTGAGTTGAATGAAGCATCGCCAGTTGCCGCGTCGCTGCGGCAAGGGCTTTGTAATACTGAAATTTCCATCCGGCTTACAAAATGCACACACACTCACTCACACATGCATGCATAAATCCGAGTATATGTCTATATATAGTGTAATTGTTATGTTTTTGGGGCGTACAGTAATTCTCTTTTATATTATTATTGTTGTGGGCTGTGCCGCCATAGTGAACACTCATTGAATATATATTTAATATATATGTAAATAAACTATACTTCCATGGAATGTATGTGAATAGAAAATTATAAATATGCACGGACGTAGATCGTCGGCAAATTAAATTTTTCTGATATTGTGTAAAGCGAGGCATTTGCTTTTATTTATTTTTAACTCTTCTTAAATTCCTTTGATTAATAAAGTAGCCTTATCTTCTTATTATGGATAATAATGGATTTTGATAAAAAATCCATCGAAATCTGTAACTTGTATTTATGTATATATGTATGTACAATAATATATAAATAGATATATGAGCATATTCAGTAAAAATGAGCACTATGCGAAAAATGTAAATTCAAACTTAAAATAAATGGTAAAAAAAAATAAATTAAAATTTATTTATATTGTTTGTTGTTATCTTTCCAAAATTAGCTGGTTATGTACTAAAACTTATATTTAACCCTAATTAAAAAACAATATATTCACAGTTATGTAAACCAATTAAGAAAAAATACTTCACGTAACGAGCGTCACGTTTCGTTTGTAGACAAAAAAAACTATAGAATAAATTGCAACAATTCAGTATTCACTATTCTTTACTCTCTTTATACATTATCATTACACTACATTAGGTAAGTCAGTCGATACTCGGAGATACTCGAAATTAAAAACCCAAAATAAGAGCTATTTCATAATCATTATTCATTAAATACTGTCCGACTATTTTAAAATACTAATTAGTTAGTTAACAAATATTAATTATTATAGTTACATGTAACAGTCGCTTCATTTTTACACTTTTATGCCTGCCACGTGTCAAATATTTGTTCGGTATATCTTCAAACCAATACCAGCCCACACTTTCAGGTACTAACAAAAAATCAACCCATAAGAAATATAAATATTTTTTGTTTTTCTTTATTTACTTCTTGGCAACAGTTGTCTTTATATTTGCTAGTTAAAGTAAATAAATAAAGGAAAATTGCGTCATAGCTGTTGTTGCAATATTTGTTGCTAATAGAATCTACAAAATTTAAAAATGTATTCTATGGTAAATATCAAGCACTTGATCAAACAACGCAATTATCATTCTTATAAGATTGCCCACCGAAAGTGGAATTTGCTTAATCTCACGCAGCTTAAATATCTCCAGCATTTCATTAATTATAGCTATGCGCAAGCGCTTATTTTAGTATATGCCCAATAAAACATCTAAATGGTTTTTAATGCATAGTCACGCTTTTCACACAGCCATTTCTACATACATCAACATTTTACTAACCCCTGACGCTTATCTTTTTTTCATTAAATTTTTGTTGGTTTTGGTTTTCTGCACCCAAGTCAGTGACTGCGGCATTTAGCCATATCTCTCTCTCGGAAAATACCCAACCAACTTTCATTTGGCGAATTACCTTTATGGCCTATGCCTGACAGTAAATGCCAGTTGTTTTTTATTTTTATGGAAACTCAAAAAAATATTCGATGCATTTATAAAAAAATGACGTAAAACAAACACCCGCTTCGCTTCCTAATGAAATGTAATTAAAGTGAATTAAACGAAATACTCTCCCTTAAACATTTGTTGTATAGCTACATTTAGCTTTCGCTCGAAAAGACCCTTAAATAAAAGATACCCAACTGTTCATGCAGAGTTCATATCAATTCACTTGCAACACAGACACACACATACAATGTCATTGACCTTACGATTCAGTTTATCAGAGATTACTCTTATCAACACGGCTGCAAAGGCAAAAAAATTACCGTTGGTTCGATTCACGGTTCGAACCACTGCGTTTGGTTCTTTAACCTGGTTTTCTAACTTAATAAACCCAGGTTTTGGTTTGTATCTTGGTTCGTCACAATCTTTTAAATTGAAAAGAAAATAAAAAGAAATTATATCTCGTTTTCTTCCTTCTTTGCTGTATATTTTTTGTTAAGAGGTAGGTCTAAATATATTGTGCGAATTCTTAACTATGTAACCCCTCAGGTCAAGCAATATTCTTTTTTTTATTTTAAATTTTGCATTCAATTGAAGTTGTACGTAACCTTTTGGAAAAGGAAAATGTACGTTTCGGGCTTAGGTTCAACTGAATGTATGGGCTTTTGGTTCGGTTCAAGATTCGGCTTATGCCGTTTGAGTTGAGTTTTAGATTCGAACCTATTCGGTTTAAAACTAGTTTAAAACTAATTTAAAACTAGTTTGCAGCCAGCCCTGTTGATCAATTAGCAAGTAATATTAGGTCTAGACGTAGAGCCTAAGACAAAAAATATCGAACCAATATAAATATGAATTTTAATATATATATATATATATATATATATATATAATATTGTGTTTGGATGAAATTATATTTTTTTAAGACAGTTTTTCTGTTGCGGCTAAACGTAAACGTTAATATCTAGACATCCAATCCAGCAAAGCATCTTATCTAAGATTCATTAACAATGCTTTAAAATCTTTACTCTCCAGTTTATTGCGTTCTTAGATGCGCTTTACTATTCACAAAGTTATTCAACCTGATTTCTACGAGTACCAGTTCTACAGCGTCTCTCTGTGGTTGACCTTCATCTTATACAACGGGGCTACGTGTTACGTAGAATTTCGTTACGGGTGTCTTTAAGAGCGTCTCTATATATATGTACCTTTCTGCGATATCTATAAGTTTTTGTTTGCGGTTTATTAACCACATTTGACGGAATTTAAAAGTCAACCTTTTTATTAGAATGTAGAAAGATGAGAATATTATTATATCTGATATAGCTGTAATAAGACACTACCTCAGTTGGGAACTGCGTGATCAAATTTAAAGTCAACCTTGCAATCAATATTTTGCACCTGTTTCAGGCAATCGAAATCCCCAAATGTTGTTATTTGTTGCCAATGAAAATTTCGAAACTTGTTTCAGAAGTTTCATCTGAATTCCATTTAACTACGGCCAAAATGAATCGCATAGTTTTCCATTTATTTTGCAGCTCGCTGTGGCGAAAGCCAATTGAAAGATAATTGCGGATGTTGCCGACTGGCTCCTACCTCCATCTCAGTTGCATTAAGTTTGAATTAGTTACAGCTTCAGCTATGGAGCTGCATTTCGTGATTTCATATCCGCTGTTAAAAAACACACACTGGCACACACACACACACACACACACAGAGTTGCGTTCGCGATTGGAATTGTGTAAATTTGTTTTGTTTGCCATTTATTTATTTATTTGTTTGCTTGGCAAATTTACATATTTGAAAATGTAACAGCTCCCATGTTGCTTATAAACGAACACACGTAGCGAGAAAGTGTTGTTGTGCCACTGCCACTGAGTCGAATATTTCACATATTTGGGTCTTGTGTGACTTACAGTTACTTAAAACTAAACACCAGTCGTCGAAGGGGCTTCGCCTAATGTTAATGTTGTGAAGTAATCTAGCCCACAATCCCAATTCAGGCAATGACCATGAAGCAGACGGTAAACTGAACAAATAAAGATATCCTAGTCGAGAGAAGAAGCCCCCACTTCTTTTTGAAAACTCCTCGCACAGCTGTGTATTTGCTCTTTTTTCTCACGCACTTTATGGCACGCTCTTTTTTCACTCCCTCTGTATTTGTGGAGCTCAAACTGTTTCTCATTTTCTGCCAGTTGTTGTTGTAGTTGCGACCACGCCTAGTTCCTCTGTGCTGTGCATCGTCAGGCATCTGCAGCGACTGCTCGGCCTTTAAACGAATGGGAATTTATTAATTTAGAGGAAGTTTATTTATGCGCGCACAGTAGTCTGTCTGTCTCTGTCTTTTTCTGTACACAGCGGCTGCTTCAATTATTTAAATTAATCGGATGCATTTGACGTGGATGCTGAAACCGAGATATCGACAACAGCCTTTTCGTTCTGTTTCTCAAAAGAAAAAAAATATATAGATTATATATAAATAAAAATACATATATAAATATTTATTTATTTATAAATTTACCAGCTCTCTATATACATATGTATATATTATACTCACTGAGGATCAATTTTAAGTGTTTTGTCCCAACCACTCCCATTTAATACATTTGATTGCTGATACTCCTTGAAACATGACATCAACAAATATTTTTGTCACTCGTTTCAATGTTTTCGTAAACAACGTTTGCCATTTTGATACCCTTTCGACAAATTTTAGACATGACCAGAACCTTCAAATTTGGTATGTACCATGTAGAGATCAAGAATTGTGGAGGTACAGCCGTGCGGTTTGGTTTATAATATATAAGAAAATTCATTGTATGTTACGTTAGCTCGCAGCTGGGAATAGGGTGTGTCCTAGTCTGACATTCCCGACTAGAGCACTCTTATTTCGTTTGTCTGCTTAAGGCTATTTTGAAGCCTTGATTTTTGGTTTAATGAAATGAGTGTATTTGATTGACATTTTTAATCCCTGGCAATTGTCTAAAGATCGCTCCAAAAACACAATTCATTTATAAATACATTTTTATACTGTGAGACAGAGTGGGAAGTGCGCAGCGTGTTTGTGTGTGTGTGTTTGTGTGTATCAGTGAATATTTTATAGTTTACAACAGATGGTGGTACAGAGTATCTCTTAGGCGATCACAAACGACGAGAGCACACAAGCCACGCCGTGTTTATGTTTTATGTGGAAACGTTTGATGGCTCTTACGCTATTTCCCGCTTGGCAGATGGAAATATTTGACCATATTTGGTTGCTATTCAGGCGCTACTTGTCGCATATTTAAAAGCAAGTATCAAATGTTAAAAGTGGAAATGTTTTCATATCTGAGATGTTGCGCAAGACACCTTTTCATAAACACAATCGTTTGGAAATTGTTGCTCGATTAATTGAAAATAAAGAAAATAAAGAGAAATAACCGTTAATTGGAGGGTGCTATTTTTGTGTGCTCAGCCACATATTTAAGAACAATCAAAGGCAATTTAGAAGTCAGCTGCTGCCTGCCACATGCCACCATATAAGTCGCAACAGTAGCATCACATCAGCATCAGCAGCTAAAACAAAAACAAACCAAAACTGCAGCCCACGCTGTTTGGCATCATGTCCGGAGAGTGAAAAGAGTTCAGCGCCCAGTCGCTGGAGAGAAGAGAGAGAGAGAGAGAGAGAGATACAGAGAGAAGGAGAGAGTCGACGGCATGTCCCAGTTACTGGCATAAGTATTATTATTTAGTGGGCTCTGTGAAGAAATAAAAGTCAGAAAACTATGAAAAAGAACTTGTGCCAGATAAACAATGGTATGCATATCCATAAGATGGCCACTAAGAACTGACAGATGCCAGTGGAAATATGGGTAAAATGAAGTATGTAAACTCTAAAACTGTGGGGCCTGAAAGCCTGAGTAAATGCTTTGAAGCATAAAATGATTGTAATGCCCACTAATCATCATCGTCATCATCATCATCATCATCATCATCATCTGCAACGTCAGCAGCTTCAAAGAGATTTTCTTCTTTATTGCAGCGGAGTTTCGCAAAAGAAAATTCAGAAAATTAGTGCACTCGCATACCCAAAGATCTGTACCCCTTAGCTCTCTTGTGTACGCCAACCAGAACTATGTTGAGAATGCGTCCAAGTTTTGCCCTTACTTCGTTCGTCGCTGGTCGACGCCGGTCGGCGCTCATAATGCATCTGCAATTGGAAATACTTCATTAGTTGCATTAAAATTAATTGTTTTGCTCTGTACTCAACCAAAATGCTTTAATGAAGTTGTGGAAATATATTTAGATGCCGGAATGAGGCAGCTCACAACTCTTTGTCATAAAGTTCGTGTATACCCTGCCAAACTGAAAAACAAACTGATGGCCATTGCAATCGCTGCGAATAGCCTTATAGAAACCTATAGCTAAACACTTCAAACAGAAGTTATTTGTAGAGATAACTTGCAGTCAAATCACGTGGCAGCAAGCGCCAAACGGAAACATTTTCTGCATGCATGTGAATGATGAATGAATGAAAAACACATACATCACAAACTGATGATTTAGCGCAGAAGTTTGAGGGAGCGTCAATTAGTTAAATACGGTGGCGGGTTCGAACCTTCGAATCAACTTTAGAACGGACAATGGCAACTTTAGCTTTTACGTGCTAATTGTCACATCAGTTTGTGTATAGTCGATGATAGAATAAACACCTGAGTACAGGGTATATCCTGGTTGAGTCCTCTCGACAAACTTCTGTGCAGTCAACCTAGAGTTTTCTATTTGTTGAATTTTCTTAGTTTCTGAGTGCACAAATCTGCAAATACATTTCAAATGTTTGCTGAGCTGATAAAACATTCTGCTCCTGCTATGAATGTTAGATTGTGAGTTGCAAGCGTTGGTGCACATATGTGCAACCATGAAAAGAGCCGGGTCATGACCTCTGCAAAAACAGTTTTTTCCGATCGAACAAAAACGGAACTTTCTGTACACGCTACCTTTGACCCCTAATCAAATGAATTTTCACAATAAAATTATAAAAATGCATGTAAGGTCAGTCGAATTAAAAGGTTATTCAATTTTAATACATTGGTGTAAAGCTAAATGACCCTCAAAAGTTGTGAAAATCGCAGCTGAAGCCAAATGATGGGAAAAATAGCTGTTTCATCAGCTGTAGGTTTTAGATATAAAAAAAATAACAACAAACAATTTAATTGAAGCTTGAAAAACAGCATGATATTGAAATTTCCCTAAATTGGACTGTATATTTTAGAGATTACGAGCGAGCTTACATAAGAACCAGCTCGGATTTCCAACGATTTACACTGTTGGTAATGATTTAACAAGTACGTCATGCAATACTCTAAAAAATTTTCTAGTGCGCTTTTACGTAAAAGTAAATTTATTTCTGCCAGCGACGCCCGTTCGTCACAGTAGTCTCTTGACATTGTTAGATTTGGGAATAGTTCTCATTAGCAGTAAAAATATGTGTACAGTAAAGTGTCGAGTTTTTGCCCGTACACTACGTTTCTATGTGTGTATATTGGGATAGGTAGCGGAACTCCTTCGACGGGTTTTTTTTATGTGTTTTTCGCAGTAGCCTCTCATCATTGTCCGCGTTGACTCGACATCATCATTCCAAAAGCTGCTAAATCATGGGGGTAACTAAACTAAACTTAAACTTGCCTTGAAACAAAAAAACCAACAAAAAAAAAGCAGCAGCAAAAAAAAAAAAAAACTGAAAATGCGAAACATAAATCAAGACATGACTTGAATAACTAAACAGAAAGAAGCCAGGCAAAGATATCAATGAAGGTAAAACGGGAAGCTTACACCACAAATTCAGCATGAGAACAATTCGATGCACAGTGGCCACAGTAAGTAGTCGGACGCTCTGCACAGCAGGGACAGGAAGTCCATCCAGCATTATCATGTTGTAATAATATATACTTATTTGGTTTTTGTGAGCTGCACTGCTGGTGGTAGGCTGTCGGACCGGCGTTGGAGATGGCTACATTAAGTTGTGCCACTTCCTCCATAGCTGTTAGTTTTGGGAATTTCGCATCGCAAATGGTTGATCGAAATGTGTTGGACGCAGGTTTCCCGGACGAAGGATGGCAACAAGTTTCAATTGTTTTCATGAAACTTGTGCTTGGGAAGGCCTTCCTCTTCTCTCTTTATGCAGATTTTGGATACTGCAGCATATTTTATACCCTACACCCAATTTAAATCTAGGCTAGCGGCAACAGCGTATCTTCTAGTCGGTTACTCTTGGCAAGAGCGCTCTTGCTTGCATTGTGTGGGGTGTGAAGCAGCGATGCATGCAACCACGGTGCATGTTGTAAGGTCAACTTCCAGTATTTGCCTGCCAGACAGACGACTTTCACGTGCTGGGTAGCTGCGTTCTCTGTTCTCTCTGCTCGCCACATCACATCGAATTGTTTTTGCTGACTTTGCTGCAGCAATCAAAAAAGAAAAAACTTGTTTATTTTTTTCTTTTCTATACGGGAGCTCTGAGTGATTGCTCTGGTGAAGAATTTGAGAATGCCCCAGGGAATTTTCGTGGGTCAACTTTTAAATTTGTTCGTTTATACCCTGTACCCATTAGATATGTGATATAGAGCTGTCCAATACTATATAATAAATATCTACAGTATAATATAATCGGAAAATGTAATCCGTTTAAAATAAACCAAATAAGTTTATTTCATTAAAGTCGCTAAACACCGATTTTGAGAATAGAGATGTAGGCTTCAACTTTAAGTTATTGTATTGTATATACCGATTTTTTCCCCACTTTTCCTTTAAATAAAAAAGCTTTTAAGTATACTATATTTATATTCAAATTGCGTTTTCAAGCCCTAAAATTTCAAACCGATCGATCAATTAAAGGTTACATAAGAATACATTTTTAATAGAATAGAATGAAGAGTCCGAAAAATAATAAAAAATAGCTTAGTATTATAAGTATTTTATTGAAATATTTTAGTTCTCTTGATTCTCAATGCTAAATCAGTTTGTGAAATCTCGTTTACATTATTTTCGTTGAGATTTTTGGTTGCGATCTAGTCTAGTGTTTATTTAATTGGTTCTAGGCATTGTTTAGTATTGCTTGAATTGTTATTGAACTCTTTGACTCTTAATTGGATCAAGTTCATCAGCAACAATTTAAAAGGAAAATGTATTCAAAGCGTTTCAACAACATCGAGTCTGTCGAACACGTTCCGAATCTCGGCGCACTTGTTGCTCAATTCTTATAATAGTACATGGGTATGTGACAGCTGAGCGACCACACAGCGATCCAAACTAACGACTCCAATCGCCTTGAGTTGAGATAGTTAACATGTATTGGTCGACCAAGACAACTGAATGAGCAAATTTTAATTACAGCGACGAATCCACCAACTGTATCTCTTAATAAGTCATGTAATTCAAGAATTCATAGTTCACAGTTAACTAGGCTTATATAATAATGTGTAAGATTCAGTGTACAAAAAATTACGAATTTTGTTGTAAAATCAAGTACACTGTTTACAAAAATCAGCCAATGTCAGAATTTCTGAACTGGAGAACACATTTCTTATTTCGTGAACTTAGTTTGTTCCCAAAATTCCGAACACAAGATTCCAATAAACTACTCAATAAACTACTCGAAGAAATTATGTACAGATAATGCATGTCTATTATCGTTAAATTTTAAAATTCTGATATCAACCAACAATAGTTTATATTACATCTATTCTTGCGTAGTTGGAACCTAAAACAATTTTTTTCTTTTAAATATTTTTTGTTTTTTCCTAAAAGATAAAAAACTGTACACGTATTGTTGTGTGTCTTGACCTTAAAATGACCCTTAAGATACATAAGTTTTTAGTGTAATAGGACTCTAGAGAAAAAAAGGTCTAAAATATGTTAAATGCAGATAGCAAAATGGAGACAAGGCAATCTGAAACAATAAATATGCTCGTATTACCCTGCACACAAGTACATCTGTACTCACATATATACAACTTCCCACGCTCAGAGAAACAGCAGCATTTCAAGTGGAGCTGCTGGGAAACAATTAAAAAATCAATTAACATATTGGGATACGGGTTCACTAGAAATTGTTCTTACTTATTAATAGTGTTCTGAGGTTATTCAGTGCGCAATACTAATAATATAAAGTGTGGCAAAAAAGTAAGCAAGTATAAAAACTTGTTTCGGTAATATTTAAAGATAAATTTAAAGAATATTTAAATGTATACGATGTTTAATTTTATAACACGGCAAGACTCTTTACAGGGTTCAACAATTGTTATCGTTCATCAGATAAAACTAGAGAAAAATATTATCTTTGGAATGCCGAAGTTGAAAGACCTAGCAGACAAATGGAAAATATGTCATAGATATTTATATACCTACGATGCATTTATATAATAAAAACATCTTGTTTTTGGCTGATGTTCTTTTGGTCGCTATATGATACAGTCGAATGTATGTAGTATTATTGAGCTTAGTTAAGATATCAGTTCCTATATATGATATTAGTGGTCCGATCCGTTTTAATACTGACTGAAAAAGTAGTTCTTATTACTCGGCTGTTGATAACTATCAAGAATATCTAATACAAGGGTTCGCAGATGTGTTCCTCAATACGGCACACATTTCGCGATAATATAACCTCTGTTGTAAGTGTAGAATGGGAAGGGCCTTCGACCCAATCTGAATCTGTAAATAGAATCTTGACATGAGTGGCGACACTCGCAAGTCGGAATAGTCTTATCTTTCATACGTGGTGCCCAATAACGTTGTCTGAGTAACGGACAGCGCCGGGGTACAGGCTAGGTGCTGCCATCCGATTTCGATGTCCAAAGGTCGACTGAGCGGACAAAGCATATTCGCTGGCTAAGCATATTATGAATTTATAATACCCTGCTCCCATTGAAGCCACTTTCACACAGGCATGTATAGGTTTTGTGTAAATGTGTGCAACAGGCAGAATGAAGCATTTCCGACCCTATTGTGTATATATATTCTTGATCAGGATAACTAACTCGCCCAAACCAGTCTGTTTGTCCGTTTGATGAACTCACCGAGTTTTGAAAATCAACTGAAAGATCGGACTGTAAGAACACGGTATCTCCTAGTCGGGTATTACACTTGGTGTATTTTATTTCGTTAAAAAATTACACTCTTAAATTAATTGAAGGCCCTCTAATTTTGCTATTGTTGTTGTTGTTGTTGTTGTTTTAAAATTGATACGCAAAAATTCACTGCCGGTCTCAATGTTAATTAGATTTTAATGTTCGTTTTTAATTTTTATAGTCTTGGAATTGGTTTAATGATTTTTTACAATATTTGTTACCCATAAAATATAAAAATATTTTTCAGATCAAACATTTCGTTCCAGAATCTAGGCTGTAAAGTTTATTTTCGAATTGCTAAGGATCGTAACTTATAAACATATAAAATACAATATAAAGTTCACATACATAAACGAATCGAGTGCAATTGTATAAAGCTGTACCGAATAAATAACACGTTGAATGCCCGTAATATCGCCATACTTATTATCAGCAGATTTGCAAGTTTACTTCACAGTTTTGACTATTGATAACTCGTTTGTATATATTTATAGATATAGATATACAAACAACATACATATATTTTTGAATGTCTCATTCACAAGCACACACATGCACAAACTTATGTATTTCCAAGGCCATCTGACTGTCTAAATATCGTACGAACAAAATTTATTTATATAGAGTTTTTGCCGTCATTGATTTGCATTTGGTCATGGGCCACAGATTTTTTTGCTCAAACAAGTCAATAAGTATATATACAAATATGTATATGACAGTAGCTACGAATCTAGATAGTTGAGGATATGTTATTATTATTATGGAAATTCACTAGAATCGTTGCACAATGAAACGGGCTATGGGAGGAGTTGAAAAATTATTACTTCATTATTTTGAAGTTAGTTTATTAAACACTAACTTTGCCTACAATAATAACAAATTACTAATTAACACAATCTTTTTTCTTTGTATTTTGCAGCGAAGCCAAATATGCTGATTTCACGCACCCACTCAAAGCACTCGGCGAGTGAATGACTTGAATACATTCAGCATTGTTAATACACCCAAAATTCATGGCACAACACAAACCACAAACCGCAACAGCAGCTAACAATGGAGCCGGTTATACAACAGATGAACTTAAATTTAACTAACTAGAAGAAACTGCACTCGATCAAAAGTCTGTGAAGTCTAAAAATAAAATATCAAGCCCGCTGTGAGCTCAATTTTGAGACTCGCAAGACTCTAAATACTTGTAACTGCACTTAAAAGCAATCACAAAATGAACTCCGTCATCTCAGCATTTAAAACCAAGAAGAGCAACACGACCAGCCCAACAACTGTGGCAGCAACGTCCAATGTGGCAACAGCGGACGGCAAGCCGAACGGCGGCCTAGTTGGGCTAAGCATAGCCAGCGTCGGCGGCGGCATCCGAAAGAAGCCGGTGGCCCAAGACAACGGCTATCAGTATCTGCGGCAAATACGCGAAATCGAGTCGGCGAACAAGCTGCTTTCACCCGTTGTCGATGATCTGCACGTGCGCAGCAATTCGTTCTTGGAGAGCGGCGATGTGTTGCCTTTCCGTCCAGCAGTTGATGCAGCTGCCCCGAGCACTGATGTGGTTGATCACTGTGCGCCCGCCATGGTGCGTCTGTCCTGTGCGGACGCACAGTCCGATTACAACATGAACGGCAAGGCAGGGAACAGCCTAAGCAGCGGCCCCAATGCGAAGCCCGCCGAGAATGGCAACACGGATAACTATGCGCTGCCCGGCGACAGACAGAGTCCAGCGCCGCTAAACGATGACGATGATAATTCGGATCATTCGACGGCTGCTTGCAACAGCAACAGCACCAGCAGCTCCAGCGAACACAGCAACAGCACCGTGGTGCACAGTCCGACGGTGGTTGCCGCCACAGCCAGCTCCAGCTCCAGCTCCAGTTGCAGTCCCAATCCAGGCAGGGATTCCAGGAAGTCCTGTTTAAGCAACTCAATGGCCCACGAGCCGCACTCAACATCGAGCACAACACTCTCCTCCCTGAATTCGGAGGACCCGCTCGTTGAGTGCAATTCCAATGGTGACGGCGGCCTCCAAACGCCGCTGGCCTCGCCCGTGCTGACCAAAGGTCACGATGACTATGTGCCTGCGTTTCTAAAAGCCCCGCCCGTTACATTGCCCCTCAGCAGCATGCCAAACAGCAGTCTCTCCACAACTTCAACGCCAAGCATCAGTTCGGCGGCCAGCACGCCCAAGCACGTGCGCTACTCGAAGCCGCGCCTGAGCCTGAGCCGTGGCTTCAACCAATCCATGCCCTCCGTGCACGGGCGCCCCAATTTGAGTGTGGCGCCAACTGGCGTCGGCCAATCTGGCGCCCAGGCGGGCATGCCACCGAAACGCATTTCCACGCATCAAAGGAACTTGAGCTTAGATTTCAGGTGAGCTTTCTGCTAATGCAGATTTATATAGAATATTACCTGACTTACATTTCTTAAGGCCAAAGTCAAAGGGAATTTTATCCAGAGCAATCGGTCAGAAATTTAGTTTATGAGCGAAATTTTTTTTTTTTGGCAATTATCTCAATATATACCCAACTCAGCAATTACAATGCTTCTGACATAAGGCTGCCGTAGGAACAATCGGTTCAGAATTACGTCTGCAGGGGTATTTAATCTTTGACCTCACAAAACGAGTGTTTTTTTTTTTGTTTTTGTTTGTACTTATGGGTCGCTTCAAAATGCTGATGACACATCATCAATTGTTTTTATTATTATCATCCAACAGAATTATCAAAGCAAACATGCAATTCTTTCTCTTTTTTTCGCAAATTAACAAAAGCTGTTGAATTACAGAGATACTTTAAAGCATAAAGGTGCCATTTTGAGTATTAACATTTTCTGTCGTTAACATGGCTGTTAGATTAACATTGGGAAGGTTGCTCTTGTCATAAGAAGCACTTGTTTGTCAGAGGTTCGCTGGGAACCTACGCGTATAACGAGCACTTGTTGCTCTCACTCTCCTCTGTGGGTGCTCATACACTTGTATGGGCTCGTGTTGTATTTATTTTTAATACCCTGTACCCATGGCAAATGGGTAAAAAGTGTATAATGAAGTTCATTTCAACAACATTTCAACAAGTTCATAAGCAGTACGCGAAACAAAACGTAAATATGTGTACGATCTGACTGTGTGAATATTAAGAATATTTATTATATAGATGTATGTATATAAGCTGGATACAGGGTATTTTCGAGTCGGGCGACCTTGACTAGAGCACTCTCACTTATTTCTTACTGGTCTTGCATTGCTTGTGCTTTTTGTTTTGCGTTTTAACTTCTGAAAAATGATAATTTAATTTAAGTGGTATTGTTTTATGTCGTCGGAGGCAATCGCCGCGACCTGAGAAAGTAATTACCCTAACAACCTATTCATGTTGTGGGTACTCGTTTCTGTTGGGCTCATTTGTAGACAACTTGTTGTTTGGCAATGATTACACTCGTGCAGCAGCTGGAGGAATTTAATTGATTAAATATGTATTTTTAAATTCTTATCGCTTGATTTTTCCTTTACTAATAATCTTTTCTTCTGCTTTTGTAGATCGATGGGCATTATGCTGCCGCCTGTTTCTCAGGTGACCAACACGCGCATTAATCACACGCAACATCATCGCAATCGAAGTCTCGACAGCGCCTTACAACGCATACCCGAGGTGAGTAATTTTGGTCACCCACACCCACTACGCCCCCTCTTCCTCTGTGACAACAATACGTTCGAAATCTGGCAATTTGTGGGTGTAACTAAACTTGGAAGTTTTCGATTTTTTACATATATATTTCGTACAATATGTGTGAATGTGCGAATGCACACGTACAAAAAGTGCTCTTTATAATCTGTTACGTTGTATTTTTTATCGCATTTGTTGTGTTGCTATTCTCATTTTTTGCACTTTTGTTATTTGTTTACATTCCTGGTTATCAAGAGCGACAATAACACCAATAAGACTAAAAGCCACCAACATTGAGTGCCAAAAAAAAGTTATAAATCCAAAGAGAAAGAGAGCGAAAAAGTAGAGAGTGCTTTATATATGCCGTTACGACTATAGCACAGCTTTAAGCTTTGTCATTTCAGCGCAATCTATTGAGAGAATGCTTATACTCTGTTCACAAAATGAGAGGGAGTATATTTTTTGTTTTTGGTGCTCTTTGCGTCTGTTAAAATAGGAAAAGATTAGTGGGACACGTCCAGCAAAAGCCTGTTTATTATCTCAAAAAATGGCACAGTTTAAGAACTGCTGATATAAGAGTCATGTTAATATTATTATTGGTCTTTGATCTGTTATTACACTGCGAACAGAGTATTGCGCAGTCGGTTGCTCCAGACTGCCACGTTCAAACTTGATTTTAATTGTCGTTTTGCACTTGACTTTTTCGGAGCTGCCCAAAACTGAATAAGCTTTTGCTGACTAGTTAATATTCAACGAACATTTTTACACCTGCAGGTCGAGATCTCCTCGCCCAATGCCGAGAGTGAGACCCCATTTTGCTCACCGTCAACAATACTCAGCACCAATATGTGTTCGAGAATTGCAACTACTGCGGCTAGTGTAACGGCCGCACTTGCCACATCCCCGCCAATGCCAGCCCTTACGGTTGCCCAAAATATTGCGCCCGGAACTGAAACAGTCGCTGCCAGCGTCAGGCCAGCAACGGATCCGGCCACACCTGCAGTGACAGTTCACGTGCAACGGAGCCCGCAAATGCCCAGTGGAATTAGTGAGTATTTGCAGTTCGTTGACTTTGGAGCTTTTGTTTAACTGTTACTCTTCTCCGATTCCCTCACAGTTGATTCCTGTCCAACATTACGAACGCGGCCCAAATCAAACGAATTGGTATCGACAGGCGGCCAGGACTTGGTCGACGGCGGCAGTGGTGGCAGCAACGGTGGCTGCAACAGCAGCAGTAACAGCTGCAGCAGAACGGGCAGCTACAAAAAACGAGAGGATCTAACCAGTCTTGGATCGGACGATTCCGGTAGGTTCCGCAGAAACTTGACATTTGAGATACCTGCAAAGGGATATGTATATATCCTGGAAAGTAGTGTCACATTTAAAGTTTCGTATTTGTATTTTAATTGAACACAATGTGATTATTCATACACCCCTCTCTCCCTTCGTCTCGCCAGGCATTATATGTGGCTCGGAGTCGGACCAAATTTCTTTGAATCGCATATGCCACTCACATGAATCGCTGGATTCAGGTGAAATGGATGCCGATGCTGACGCGGATGGCGAGGAGGAATGCATCGACATGCTGGAAACGACTTCCATGGACGAAGACTACAATCTAATGGACTCGGACCTATACTTCTTTCCGTCGCACGCGACCAATGATTTCGACTGCCGCACACTGCGACCCTCGCGCAAGCAAAAGCAGCAGAAACGAGACGAAGCCAAGCTGGCGGCCCAGCAGCAGGATCAGGAGCAGCGCGATGCGAACGATCGAGTTCGTTTTCGCGTGATGAACATGTCCCAGGCTGCCATTAACTTGGAGCTCGGCACGGCGTCCAACGAGCCGGCGCTGGACGAGCATGAAGAGGAGGAGGATCTCGGGCCATCGTCCACGTCCACGTCACAGACCACATCCAGTAATAATATGTCAACAGCGGCAACAACGCCCACACTGACTCCCGCTGGCACACCTACACCCATAGCCACGCCCACTGAGAGCACCAAGAATGATCAGGTGCTCTTCAAGAACTTTTTCGGTGCAACCAAAAATGCGATTTTCCGCACGGCCCAAAGCATTATTGAGAACCATGAAAAGAAGAATGCGGCCAAGCAGAAAACTGGTGATCTGCAGGATATTTCAAAGGCGAAATCCACGCCAACTAGTACGGAACAAGTGCCGCAGGATCTGGTCAGGTCCCCCACCGACATATCCAAAAAGAAAGAGTTCTTTAGCCTACTCAGCTCCAATTCCAGCAAGAAGGCGGCTGCGGCCGCAGCAGCAGCAGTTGCTAGTACAACAACCCCCACTCCCCCATCCGAGGCGCCAGCTGATGGCAGCAAAAGTGTGTCCACGTGGGATTCTTCCGCAGATGTAAAAATTAAGGAGCGCACTCTTAACCTGCGGCTCCCAGGCGCAGATACGGACACCAGCCACGATGTGGCGCTGCCAAAGAGCTCCTCCATTAGCTCGCTGCACCAGCTAAAGATGCCAGTGCCAGGCGTGGTGAAGTACTTCATCAGCGACCGGGCGCCCACTGCCGGACCCCAGCAAAGCTATGAGCGGGGTCCCAGCGGCCTGTTGCGGTTCTTCGAATCTCCCGTCTTCAACATTCACTTTGCCGTGCACTATTTGTTCTACTCGAAGGAGCCGGGCGTCCTGAGCTTCATTGGCAACAAGATATTCAGCTTCCCCAACCTGGAAGTGGATCTCTATATACCCCAATTGATTTTAATGTACATTCAAATGGATGAGCTGGCCGAAGTGCTGGACCCCTACCTCACCATACGCTGCCGCAAGTCCGTGGACTTCTCCCTCAAATGTCTGTGGCTACTGGAGGCATACAACTATCCGGTGGACTCGCTGGGCAATGGCACCAGCAGCCGCAAGTCCAAGCTGGCGCTCATGAAGGAGATATTCCCCAAGAAGGAGAACAAACAGCAGTTCAAAGGGGATCCGGGCCAGGGCCCAGCTGCTGCTCTCGTCAAGAAGACCCATCATCGTTCCCAGTCGGATGCCACAGTGCTGCTCGCCGACTCCCGTAGCCCGCACACGCTCAGCATAACGCACCGGATGTACCAGCAGCCGCCGTACACCACACAAACGCTGCCCACCACACCCGCCAAGCTGTTTCTGGGCGATCTCACCTCGGGGCTGGCCTTCGACAATGGCTGCACTTGCTTTGAGACGGTGCGGGGCCAGGTGAACGGTCTGCTGGGGCAGCGCACGCTCTGCTGTTGCGGCGCACCAAAGACGGCGCCGCAGAAGGAGTTCATGAAGGCGCTTATGAATGTGGGCAAGAATCTGATCTCTCTGCCCTCCAAGGCGGAGAAGACGTCGGCGCTGCGCATGTTTCTGAATCTGATCAATAAGAATTTGCCCGCTCGTGTCTGGCTGCCGTTGTACTCGGATATTCCGCATCATGTGGTGCGCATCACAGAGGAGAAGACTGCCGTGCTCAACTCCAAGGACAAAACGCCGTACATCATCTACGTGGAGGTGGTGGAAGTGCCCGACATTTACACTTCGCCGCTAATACCCAAGATGATGCCTTCACTGCGGCACACCAAAAGCGAGGAGCACTTGGAGGGCGCCTGCCTGAATGCGCAAAAGAGCTGCAGCCGTGCCTCCAGCTGTAGCAGTAGTCATCACGGATCCAGCTGTCGCCGCAAAAAGGACGCTGAGCCCAATGCGGAAAATGGATGTGGCGAGCCGGCCGCACACAATTGTTGCAGTTGCAACCACAGCAATCTGCTCTCACTTGGCGGCCTGCAGCTGCTTGGGGACGATGTTTGGTCCCAGGAAGATGATCAGATCACGGCGCAATACTTGTACATGCGCAAGATTAGTGAACGGGACGCCGTTTCACAGATGTCCTTGGACTCCTGCGACTCCAGGGATCAAGGTAAGTGCTTAATATGAGGCTTAGAACGCTTTAGTTAATTGAAAACTGCTTCATTTACAGGCCCACCGGTTGTTTTTAATATTGGCGATGTGCGGACTCGACACTGCAACAACTTAAACTGCGAGAACACAAAGTCCTTTAGCAATGATCCAGAGGATCCGTCTGCGGCGGCCCTAAAGGTTTGTGCAATCGAAAAGTATCAGTTCCAGTAACAGCTTTAATGATCTGTTTTTCCTATAGGAGCCCTGGGATGAGAAAGAGAAACTTATACGGGAATCCTCCCCCTACGGCCATTTATCAAACTGGCGCCTATTGTCGGCGATTGTCAAGTGCGGTGACGATTTGCGACAAGAACTGATGGCCACGCAGCTACTGCAGGTAAATAAACGAACTAACTTCTCCATCAAATTTGAGCTTATCTTTTAACCATGATTTTCGCCTATGACAGATGTTCAAGATAATTTGGCTGGAAGAACATGTGGATCTGTGGGTGCGGCCGTATAAAATTATATGCCTTTCGAATGACAGTGGCTTGATTGAGCCTATATTGAATACCGTCTCGTTGCATCAAATTAAAAAGAACTCAAACAAATCTCTACGGGATTACTTTATTGACGAATATGGAGCACCAACAGGCGACAGTTTTCGTCAAGCCCAAAAGAATTTCGTTCAAAGCTGTGCGGCGTATTGTCTGATATCCTATCTTCTGCAGGTTAAGGATAGGTATGTCTGAGATACACTAAGCTAACAAACAGTTTTTTATATTCCAACTTGTCTTTTGTAACACAGGCATAATGGAAACATACTCTTCCATTCGGATGGTCATATAATACATATAGACTTCGGCTTTATTCTAAGCATTTCTCCCAAGAATTTGGGTAAATATTTAAAATAAAAGCAATTGGATGTAAGATATTAAAATTGATTCTGGCTGTTGCAGGTTTCGAGCAATCACCCTTTAAGCTCACACACGAATTTGTCGATGTTATGGGTGGCACCGGCTCCGAACATTGGCGGGAATTTAATCGCCTGCTGCTCGTGGGCATGATGTCCGCGCGCAAGCACATGGATCGCATCATAAACTTCGTGGAAATTATGCGCAGTAGTAAGTCGAGCTGAACCTACTGAAAATTGTTTGTGACAAATTGCATTCTATAATTTCCTTTTCCGTTTGCCTAGATGCCCAATTGCCGTGCTTCAAGAATGGCTGTTCCGGTACAGTACAGAATCTCCGAAAACGCTTTCATATGAATTTAACTGAGCAGGAAATGGAACGCAAGGTTGAACAGCTTGTGCAGGACTCACTGAAAAGCCTATCAACAAAACTGTACGATGGGTATCAATATTACACGAATGGCATATTGTGAGAACGGTTTTTTATGAAAATCTAAACGAATGCATTGATGAATCATCTTGTGTGCTAAATTTGCCGATCTGATAAACCAAAAGTATGTTAAAAGAAATTTTATATATATGTATATAAATCCAAAAAACAACTGTTATTGTAGCCAGAATCGTTGATTATACGTTTGGCACATTATATTATATTATGTTAGGCCAAAGTGAATGTTGTCTAGCTTTTAAGTAAAAGTGTACATGTGTTTGACTGTATTCGTCTGTCTGTCTTGTCGCGGTCTTGCATTGCATTTAGCAATCATAATAATCATCGACTTGTATATATTTAAGATCTTATGACTGTTATTAGCAAATATCACAAAGTCGCCACGCATATTCATTTTTTAAGAAATTATTACATGTGCATATTATTCATTTATTCACTCAAATATATGCAACAAAATCACCATTCGTATGTATCAATTACAATTAAAATTCCAACATTTATCGGATCCTAATCATAGCTAAAGCAACTAAATACTTTCCAACAATACAGACACATATTTATTTATAAAATAATATCATACTGATCAAATATGCTGCAAAATATAAATATCTACGATATGGGAAATACATTAAAAAAATCTGTTCGCTTTCGCCCTTCAAACTGCGCATATGTGTATATGTATATATTTATCTATATATAATCTGAACATTTTTTTCTAATTTTATAGTAACTAAGCTATCAAAATGAAGGCAAAAATCAAATTAAACTCAAATGAACTTAAAATAATAGTTAGGCACTTAAAGTGTTAATTTCAAGCTTGTGTATGTCGACACAATATAAAAAGTACTCATATGTATGGCTTAAATATAAAACAAATTACATGTATGATAATTATAAATACCTAATATGAAAACGCAAATTTAGCTACAAATATTTAAAAACAAAAATAAAAGTTGCATTTTTCTACAATTTATTTACAAAACTCGATCAACAACAAATATAATTACTATAGTGATCGCTTGCAAATTATGACGACTCGGTTTTAGAAGTGATTCTTATTTGCGAATAATTCCGGTTTTTGGAAGTCCTACATTTCTTTACGAAGAATTAAATCAAATTTTACAAGGCTTTCTAAAATTCCGTATTCAAAAATAAATGAAACAGAAAGCATCGCATAATATGGAAAATTGGCGGTTAAAATTTCTGGACACTTCTAATTTTACGATGTTTTAACTTCTGAGCGACCACTGTACTGGAAATACAAAATATTTGAAATTTCGATATTACTTAATAATATTAATAATAAAGATGAAAATATCCAAAACAATTACGTGTATTACATTTTTTACCCAATCTCAAGGCTCTAAAAATATTATTTTGGATTAAAAGGTTTTAAACAAGTGGGGAGTTTGCAGCGTTTTATTTATTTTCAGCGTGCAATTTAATCTAAAATAGGTAAGTCGAAAACAATGTTGTATTTAAGTATCTGATTGTCATGTTGGTGAAGCAGCAGTGACCTGACAAATCGGAGAGTGCTAAATCCCCTCTAAAGCTACAGTTTGCAATTATGAAATATTGAAATACTCCCGTTACATAAAGTTAATGTTTGTTGGTAAAAAGTGTATAATGTCCAGGTTTGTCTGTCAGTCCGTCCGTCCATGGCACGCGATCACCGAACGGTTCAGGGTATCTCCTAGTCGGCACTCTATTTGTTTTAAATTGTCGATAGTCTGCCCGCATTTTGAAGCTTACAGCCTAGTGCTTTGGTTTGTATACATATTGGCACAGTGAAGAAGAAGCACAGCTGCTGAGTAAATTTATTATGTAGATAGATGTTCGACTTGGATCTGAGAACAGTAGTCGTGCATTCCCTACATTTTTGAGTTTGAGAACTGTTGTGTTCACTGTTCTGAGGTTGATCGAGGCGCCAGATGGTCAGATGCATTGCCAATGGAGAGGCGTAGAAAAGTCCAGTCCAGCTAATTTAAGTTCAGCTAATCCCCATAATAGTGGCTTTCCTTCCGTAAGTAGCCATGCTTTTACAAATTAAACAAAGACTTTCACATCAATTTCAAATGTCAAAATACGTTTGACAATGAAATTCTAGACAGGAATTCACAATTTACACACACACTTCAAATAAAAATAATAAAAAAAAAAGTTCAGGAAAATATCTTGCCGGTTGTGTTTCAATTCTTCTCGTGTCCTTGTATCGTTGTCAATTCCTAGAATGACATTTTAATGTAGGTTGCATAATATTTATTTGTTTTGTCACATACGGCGCTGGTTCCTTTAAAATTTCTGTGATTAGAAAGTATTTCTCACACATTTTCGGTTTATAATAGTTGGATATTAGTTATTATCGTAATAAATCACATTAGATATGATAAGATTTGTGGATTTGTGGTTTCGAGTGCGAAGGAACCGACTGCGGCCACTGGGGGAGCGCTACGTAAGCAAGATATGTACATAAAAATAGCTATTGATCAGTTCTAACCACATAAACTGTCTCTCCGTCCAGCAACAGCAATTGCGCGTCAATTCGCGTGCCACGCTGACGGCTCCAAAGAACCCTCTGCTTGCGCTCACGGCAGCTGTCGGACTCACAAAAATTGCAGCTGCTACAACAGAAGCCAACGGCGCCGGCAGTGCGGCTGGAGGGGGAGGCACCAGTTGGACCGTCGTACAGAAATTCAAACGCACATTTTACAGCCTGAACAACAGAAATCAATTTCAAATAGCGCCGCTGCACGCACCGGGAGTCATCAACGCGGACGCCATTCCAGCACCAGCTGCAGGCAACGCGGCAGCTGGCGGCGACACTAGCTGCGCCAAATACCGCTTCGGGGCGCTCATTTGGCGCTCGTCAAAGGCACGTCGCCGCAAGTCGGGCATTCAAATTGAACTCGACCAGGATGAGCAGTGTGCGCCATTGCCGGCAAGCGGCCGGCGCGGAACAATCGCTGGCCTGACCATGGAGCCAACGGCACGCAGCATTCGCTGCTCTCGTGCGCCCAGGAATAACAGCACATTGCAGGAGCAGCCGACAACAAAGGCGGGCAGGGATTCTTACGTAGAACCCGTTTCACCCAAATCCTTCCCGACGCGTTCCTTCAGCCAGCCGAATAGCTTGGAAACATGTGGCCTAAGCCGCGCCAACGTTGAGGAAGACGGCAGTGACAACGTCTCTACACATAATCAAGGTAAGCTTTATTACACTCGGAGAAACCAGTTGTTATTATGAGAAAAAGCCATTGCAGAGTTTTCAAAACGAAACTATATCGTCTATAACTATTTACTATTATTAATATTATTTATAAATAACGATAACTGCTATGTCCTTTGGCTAAGAACCTCAAAGACCGAACACTTGGATATTTTCACAAAACTACATTGAGCATTTTATTTTGTAGAAAAGGTGGCGTAAGACAATATAAAAATAAAATTGTTCGTTTAAAACATGTAGTATATAGTTGAAAATTGTTGACGTGTATGCACAATCGCTTCAATTGACTTTAATTGGACGTTGAGACATGAGTTACTGATGCACATCAACTTGCCCCACAGCCAGCAGCTACTGTCCCGTTTATGCGGAAGTGCTCTACAACTTCGATGCGGCTGGGCCGCAAGAACTGGATCTGACGCGGGGCAATCTAATCGAGATCTTGCGCAAGGAATCGGGCCCCTGGTGGCTGGGACGCCACGACAAGGAGCACGCCAGCTTGGAGGAGGAACTGCTCGATGCCGAGATCGGTTGGTTTCCCAAGGATTTTGTGCGCATCATTCCCAGCCGCGAAGTAATCGCATTCTTTAATGTCAACACGACAATGCTGTGCAACAAGCCACCTATACCAAACCCAAAGCCGGTGCCGGCTGCCCGTGGTGTGCGGAGCACCAACGGCAACACGGCCAGGGAACAGGGTAGCAGCAGGGGCACAGTCATCGAGCCCCTGCCACCTGTGCTGCGCAACAACTGCGATATTTTACGGCGTGGGGCTGTTGGCGAGCTGCTCGAGACTGAAGTCAATTACGTGAGGCTTCTGAGTGCCATTTGCGACAGGTGAGCAATCAACGGAATCGTGAGCAATGGATCACAAATAACACCTCATCCTCCCGCTGCCAGGTATTTGCCTGCCATGAGCAATCGCAGCGACATATTCTCGCCCAGCAGCACGCAACTCATATTCTCCAATATAACGGACATTTACAAGTTTCAGCGAAGGTTTTTGAAAGCACTGCGCAGGGGCATCGAACAGAACCAAGTGTCCAAGGTCTTTCTGCAGATGGTGAGTCCGTCCTGTTCGATAGGTATAGCTCGTCCTGACCTTTACCTCTAGCATAAGGGATTCCTCTGCTACTCCAAGTACTGCAATGCTTATCCACTTGCCCTCATCGAGCTCGAATCCTGTGAACGCCTCAAAGAGGCACGCGGTATTCTGGAGAAGTAAGTTTTTAAACTCATACATCGTGTATTTTTGTACTCGTTCTCGAAGTGAACAGAGTATATTGGGTTTGTGCAATGTCTTGCTGTCCGTCCGTCTGGCCGTATGAAGCTATTGCCTTGATATCCCGGCTATGCCCACTAGAACGCCGCCCAGGAAAGCTTCCCTAAACACGCAATGTGGTTTACCTCCTTAAGATCGATCGAGAAATGTGGGCCACGCCCACCTCCGCCTCTTCGATATAAAAATAAAAATGGTATATTCTTCCAAAATGACTACTGTGTACTGCGAATGAGTATTAAGCAGTCGGTTACACCCGACTGCAACGTTCTTACCTGTTTCTTATTATAAATTTTGCAAAGGTGCGGCAAAAATGGGAACCTGGGCGAGCTGCCGCTGTCCGCGCATCTGCTGGCGCCAGTGCAGCGCATCTGTCGCTATCCCCTGCACCTGACTCAGCTTTTGAAGACTGCTCTGAACAACAACGGCTCCATTGACAGCGATGACGCGGGCCTCCAAACGGATGTCGCGGCCTTTGAGCAGATCGACGTGTCCAAGTTTGATATTCCCGATACGTACGACACCGTCGATCTGGCGCTGAAGCAGATGCGCAGCATCACGGAAGCTGTGAACGAGGGCAAGCGCCACAGCGAGACAATCGCACGGCAACAGGAGAGCTTCCAAAACTTTAAAGGACCACCGCTCCACATGCACAGCACGCGTTTCTTTCATCAGGTGGACGCCATGCGCGAAAAGCAGAATCTGTGGAACAGCAGCTGCACCCTGTTCCTGTTCGATAACCAGCTGATCTACTGCAAGCGGGATGTCATCAAGCGCAGCCATTTCTTCTACAGGGGCCGAATCTGCTTTGGACGGCGCTCGCGTCGTTGACATGGAGGACGGCAAGGTGTTTGGCCACACGATCAAGAACTCGCTGCGCATCTACTGCAGGTCGCGGAAGAAGTGGTTCGACTTCAGCTTCCGCTCGGCGACTCGCAAGCAGCTCTTTCTCAGTGCGCTCGCCCAGGAGCGACAGTTCTGCGGCAAGGCGCTCCACGTAAACGAGCTGACCGGGAGTGAGTACAGCTACGAGATACGGTCGGGCGACAGCTCCGATCAGTCGGACAACGAGCTCGCGAACTTTGCGCACACTCTGGCCACCACAACGGCAATTGGCGACAGTTCAGCATCCGAATCCTCAGTCAAATTACCTTACCGCGGCTGCGATACTCTGCCCAAAACATCAGAGCCGCGCGAGCCGACTGCCAGCACCAGCAACGGGACCGGGCAGATGGTATTGGCAACGTCAAGTGGATCGTTGGGCCGTCGCCGTCTGGGCAACTGGTTCCGCAAGCCAAAGAGCTCCAAGCCAGGTTGTGCAGCTAACCACACAGCTAACGGAATGGTTAGGCCTTCCGATTCCGCGAAACGGGAGGCGGACATTTCGTTTGCTTAGCTAACGTTTCTTCAGCTTTCAATAAAATACTTAATATAAGAAATAATATCAATCGTATTAAGTGCACAAAATGCGCAGGACTCACTTTAAGTTATAATTTTACATTGCATTTCATAATAGCGTACACTTAAGAACATTATTCTTTTAGCTTTTTTGTTTTATAAGCAGGTTTTAAATCGATTTGCTGAGAAAAGTCTGTCCTTAATCTATAGGTAAAGTCGGCAGTTCTGCTGTCTGTATGTAAAACATCGTTAAAAATATTTTTAATAAAATCTGGCCGTAAGTGGTTAATATTGGTGATATTAATATATACATATTTTGTTCATATTATTCAATTCAGCAAGGATTGGGCAAAATAATAAAACACTAAACTAATTTAATTTGCTGTCGATTTAAAAATGTACAAAGCAATTTAGTTTTTAATAAATTAAGTAAAATCAAATAAAATATGAGATGCATCGTAAATATATGTATATTGAGTGATGGTGTAAATATATTTTGCTTATATGCTTTATAACACATTTTGAGCAATTTACTTTCTATAGAAAAACTAAAATTCATTGTTTAAATGTGAATTTTCGCCGCGTAGTCACACCCTGGTAAGTACATTTAGAGTTGTTGTTAGCACATATCGATACCTCGATGCTCAGTAGCGAAGTAATCGAGAATAGGGTATGTAATGGAGGCCGCTATGTTAAGTGGGTGTACGCTAATGTCGGCTCAATGAATACGGCTAAAATTAGAGAACGCCGTAAACATCGATATATATATCGATACAATATCAACAAATGGACGATCGTATTGCACCACTTTCGCGCATATACAGATGATCTTTTTTAATTGTTAGTATTTGTTGTGCTTTACTACAAGTATTGACAAAGAGTTATGTTATTTGAGTGTGTGCCTCTGTTGCTGAAAGTGTTTGCTTGCTAAAATGCACAGCGTTGCTGGAGCCACGGGAAACAGCAAAGTTGTGGCCACATTGCGCGCCGATGGCAGTGTGGCAATGGAGGCGCAATCGCTTAACCAGCAGCTATCCAATTTACTAAATTATGAAATTGTAAGTAATAAAGCATTTTATAACGTTGCCCTGCTACAGATAACATAAACTCCTGTTTTTTGCTATTGTAGCGCACCGAGGGTGAGCTTCTGTTGAAAAAGAGCAACGCGCCCGGGCCAACAACGGTCGTTGACTTGGGCAAACAACTTTTGCAATGTGCTCGAGACAGTGATGTTCCTGGTGTGAAGGCTGCGCTTGCACATGGCGCTCCGTTTTCATCGGACTGGGTGAGGAAGAAGCATAGTCCCGCATTTTCGACTATTACTATAACTTCAACCTTCTGCTTTTAGCTGGGAATGTCCGCACTGCACTTCGCTGCGATGAACAATCAACTGGAAATCTGCGAAATTCTGTTGCAGGGTGGCATCAACATGGAAGCCAAAACCAAAGTGGATCGAACACCATTGCATTTAGCCTGCTACTTCGGACACGAGCGAATTGTAAGCTTACTCCTTGCACTGAGGTGTGCTGTGAATGCACGTGATATGGTGAGAAACAGATTGTGTGTATTAAGGACCTGAACAGGCTTTCTGAAAATGACTATTCTTATTGCAAAGCTCCGCATGACGCCACTGCACTGGGCTGTGGAAAAGAGACACAAAAGTATTGTTCGCATGCTACTTAAGAGTCAAGCAGACGTAACTTTAGTCTCAAAGTTTGGCAAAACCCCAATCGCCCTGGCCGTATTAACAGAGCAGGCTGATATTTTGGCAGAGCTGGAGGCTGCACGCCAGTCGCAGGCTAGCCGCAAATTCAACGAGGAGACTGAGGTAAGATATTTGGCAATAAGATACCCGTGGGCTTTATCTTAAATAATGTAAATGATGAAGTGCTATGCTAGATAACAAATCAAATTTCCATTTATTCCTTACTGCTAACCACAGCGAAAATGGTGCCATATTAAAGTATGTCATGTTATAATGTCATTTACATCAAACACAGCTAATAATAAATATTTATTAACTAATACTTTGGTGGACAAACACCCCTTGACTCATTTTTAGAAAGAAACCAGTGATGCAGTCAATTCAATTATGGATGAACACAGGTCAATTCGAAGTCTTGAGGATGCTGACATGTCCGTCGACGATAAGATGGATGTTTTAGAGACCTTACGCGGCCGTAAGCTTATCGTTTAATTATGTCGCAAGTAATAAAACGTTTTGTTTTTTAACAGATACAAACATGCTGGGAAATTCTGCTTTAAATATGCTTAAGACACATGGCATTGCAGACATGATGCAGGACAATCAAATAGGTAATATATTTTCCATTCCAAGAAAGTATATTTTTCCGTAAACTGATCGATATTGTAGACGATGAAGCTTCGAAAAAGATGCTCAATACCGCTCTTAGAAATGGTCGACAGTTGGTGCTCTCAGAGGGTGGACGTATGCTGTTGCACGAAACGAACCGTGGATCAAATGTGAAACAAAGTACAAATGGCTCCATCAATAATAATATAAGAAACAGCGCAATTAGTTTGCATCCCAGTACAAATTCATCCCCACAAAAAATTCGCATGAATGTCATCAAGCAGAAGGAGTCATCATCACCCGGTCCTGCAGGTGGTGTTACAAAAAACAAGGTAAGAGTACTACAAATTGTATTCACATTTATAAGAATAACTTTACGATTCATGTTTTTTTTTTCTCAGAATATTAGAATTATCTCGTTGACCGACTTCAAGAAACTGTGCGACCAGCCAAAATCTCTACAGAAAATACCCGCAACCTTAGCAAGGCAAGTTAATTGTTTGTTGCTATGATTATTTTTATGTATTTAATTATATTGTCTCTAGTTCTGGAGTGGTACGTCAGCTTGCCGATGGTACCAAACTGGTGAACATGCGACAGTTACAGTCTCGTCAGGTAAGTTATGGACATGTTCCCATTGGTAAAATGCTTATTACTAATAGTTTTCGCTCTAGTTAAAGCTACCTACGGTGCCTAGACCTCACGAGAACAGTGCTATTGATGAGCAGCAGCAGTTGCTGAACGAAGCAATAGCCCCGACGCTAACGCACAATCCCGCTGCCACGAGCACATTGCGTGGGCAAGTCGGCACGGTGCAAACTATCCAACTGCGGCCTTCGCCAGCAGCCGGAACTGCTGTCGGTGCTACCAACAATGGAACTGCCAATAAACCCTCTGCCACTGCAGCGATGCGTTCGAATCTTCGCTCTGGCAACGAGTTCAATACAACGAAAGGTCCCAACGTGATGCCATTGCTAACCTCGTCCGAAATTTGTCGGCAGCTCCATGAGCTACGGCGGCATAATGATGAACTGCGTCGTCGTGTGGATGTGATGCAGAAGGAAAAGGAGGACATGTTGCTTCGAATCGAACGGTTGGAGCAGTTGGTGTTACGCGATTCAGATGCAGAGATGAAATATGTTGACATTTAATGAAGGTTTAGTTTATTCTCTACTTTGTAAATATGCAACAGTACGATAGTAAATATACTTAAGTAGTGGACTATTTAGATATATAAGATACAATATAAGAAAATCATTTATTTCCCAAATTTTGTTTTAAGTTCTCCCCCACACTTTTGCCTACGTTTTGCTAACAGCAATATAAAACATTAAGAATTATTTAGAATATATTGAGTGAAACCTGTGTATACATATGATATGGTCATATGTATTAAAAAGAACAAGCAATCTGTTTAAGTTTAAAAGTTACATATATATAAATGTTGTATGATAACCACGCGTTTGTTAAATGCGTAAATTACAAACGATTTTATGATATTTACATATATATGTTAATTTTAAAGTTTAATAAAGTCTTGTAATATAATTAAGCTGCACTTCTAGGAGCAACTCAGAGAAGAAATGTTAAACCTTCGGACATCATGGCCCATGACGTCACATTTGCGTTTTAGTATGTTCTTGCGCATTTATGCAATGCATAAATCAATCGGCAGAGCTATCGATAGTATTTTTGCCTTTGAGATTCCGCAGTTACCGAAAATTAAATTTAATTGGTATTCAAAATAGTTCACCATATTTTCTATAAGGAATCTAATTTCGTTAAGTACAAAATAAAATATAAAAAATGAAACTTGGTAACGATGCTCAGTATCGATGAGTGCTTGAAGATGATATACTATCGGAGATGACTTGGTGATGAGTATTTGACAGATTTGCAATTTCGATGTCCACTCAAAATGAATATCGTATAAGCAAAGAGCAAAAGCGTTTATTAACATACGTTATATTTTAATGAGGAATACCTATTGAGTTTTGATGTTTGTATCACCACTAATGTTAGTTTCGGATATACATAGTTTTAACGATGAACCTAATTTTCAAATGACAAAAAGCTTCGAAGCCATTATTTTTCTTTTATTTCTGAAGTCTGCATCTTTTTATTTCGCAGTTAAGTAGACTTTAACAATCTGTAAGGAGCAGTTATACCAATAATTATGAAAGCGTTTTTAATTAAAGTGTAAAGTTTTAAGCATGTTTTTATTATCGTAAGTATTAGTATAATAAATATTTCTGCGTGTATTTGTTAGAAGAGGTTTGTACGTAGATTCGAATACATGCTTTATGTTCGTTAGCGACGATTCGGGAGTCCAATAAGAAACCGCATACATTTCAAATCAGACTCGCAAAAGTCTTAAGTGTAAGTTCATTGGTGGCTAGCGTCTAGCATGGTGTGAGCTTACGACTAAAAATACGCTGTCATTTCGCAATATTACATTATTCGCTCACAGGCTTTATACATTTTTAATAAATAATACAAACTACAATTTTGCTAAGCAAAGTCAACTATTCCTTAGCACTTAGCTAAGTACCAGGCTCCGCGGACCCATACGGGCCACGTTTATGGGCCTAGCCGGTACCTTATCGTTCTTAACGGACTTGCGCGCTCCATCTTCCAGCTCGTCATCATCACCGAAGAGCAGCGCAGCGAGACTCGTCTCAAAGGTGGACTTCTTTTGCTTTGTGGGCCCAATCTGGTCGCCAGGTGATTTCGTTGAGCCCGCCTCACCTTCGAGTTGTTTTTCCGCCGTTGGCATTTTTGTTATGTCCGGTAGAAGCGTTGTTGTTGTCGTGCTCACAGCTGATGTGCTGCTCCCCGAAGGCGCAGGAGTCGTCCCAGCTGAACTTATAATCTGCGGCAGAGTTGGCTGCGATCTGACCAATGCCAGGGCTATTGGCTTATCGTTGTTTTCGCTCGGCTGGCTGTCGTCGTCTTTCTGTTCCGGATGTCTGTAGTCGGCGGGGAAAATGGGCCTGAAGCCGCCTTGGAGCTGCGGCTGGAAACTGTCCAGCTCCGAATACTTTTCAGTAGTCACATCGGTGTAGTTTTTAGCTTCCAGCTCCTTTTTATCCGCCACGACCTCAACATCGGCACGATTAATGCTGTTCTTCTCGTACATTTTTTGATCTGAGACAGGTGGCACAATCTTCCAGTTGCTCAGCGCGGGATTACCCGTCACACCATTGGCGGCGCCTCCCAAGCTCACGCTCGGATAGAAGGGTGCCATGAAGTCCTTCTCGTAGTTGTGACCGCGTATGTCAAAGTCGTTGCCCAGAACTTCTTCGGTCTGGGTTTCGGCATTCATGTTATTCAATACCGATGGGCCGTAGTTGAGGTTTAACGGCTTTTGATCCTGTTTTGTGGGCCCGACGCGTTGGAAAGGGTTCGGCTCTGTCGGTGTATACGCAATGGCAATCGGAGCTTCTGTTCCGGTGTTGAAGGCGCCCGTTATTATACGTGGCGCAACGAGCACACCCGGGACAGGCAGAGCCGGATGCAGCTCTCCGTAGGACGGATCGGGCTTTTCTATCGGATATGGAAACTTCTGCTTGTGAAGCGGCTGCAGTTTTGCGTGCTGCTGAAGGGATTGAGGCTTCTTGTTCTTCAGAATGGGCTCCTGCGGCTGCTCACGAATGACGGAAAATGGTGTATTTTGATACTCTACAGCAGTCGACGCTGCCGACTCCTCGCCGAGTGCTGGGTTCGGTTTTTGCTCGTTCACTTTGGTGGCCATTGCTTCCTGTGGATTATTATCGGCTGTTACTTGGATCTCGCCGGCACCAGTGTCGTCCCCGCCAAGAGTTTTCTTCTGCGACTGCAGCATTTGCAGCGTCACGACTGCCTCCAACTTGGATTCGTTCGTATTCTGGATATCCTTGTTGGGTGTCTGTGGGGGGTCGTTGATCACCAGATCATCCTCCTCATAATCTTCCAGGTCGCCGCCATTCCGTTTAGATGGCTGTGGCGTAATCGGCGCGTGACGCTCGACCGGATAGTAGTTTTCGATCGCCCGTAAGGGACCGTTGGGTCGACGAGCGTACATACGATCCCGGAGCTGAGACACCCGTTGACCGCCATTGGGCGGCAGGCGATAGACTCGTCTGTTAACGGCACCTGCGGGATGTGGGGCGCCAGCTAGGTGTTCGTATTCCGCGATGCGGTTTAAGGGATAACGATTCTGCAGTTGCGGCTGTGGCATGGGCTGGCGTCTGTTGGAAAACTGCGGGGGAGTCGAAGGGTTGTACGGTAGCTTCATTCCTTGCGTGGGCAGACGGATATTTCCAGGCTCCTGCTTCACGTTTTGGTTGTGGCCAATAGAGATTTTCGCATTGGGCCGGAACTGGGGCAGAATGTTCGGCAGGCTTAGATTGGGACGAGGACCCGCCTGCGACTGAGCCTTGCGGTCAAACTCCTTGTAGAAGGGCGATGAAGGCGGGTCGTTCGGACGCTTTACGGTCGCCTGGGAGTTGTGCAGTGGAGCGTAGCGCGGTGGGGGTTCCATTTCCTGTGATGGGGGCTCATTTTTGCTTTGCTGCTGTGTGGGGAATTTCTACAACACGGAAAGAAAGCAATGTGAGTCAATAGTTGACGTCGGAGGATGCTTTACCTTACCAATTGTTGCTCGTGCTGCTTAATGTTGACTACTTCGTGCTGCTGAATTTGAACACTCGCGCCGGCACCTTGCTCGTCACTGATCTTGGGAAACACCACTGGATTGGCATTCTGTATTTGCTGCAGACTCAGCGGCTGTGCATGGCCATTAATGTGCGGGGCATTTGGTGGACCAGGAGCTACACCCGATGGGGAAATCTCCAGCGAGTCGTCGTGGTTGGAGGGGAACCGAATGTTGGTGGAGACCAGCAGTTCCTTGGTGTCTTGGCTGTTGGCCACGGGTTGAGTTTGCGCTGAGGTCGGCATCGTGGAGTGCAGTGGCTGACCTGGTTGGTTCGAGGAGAAAGTGTCATCGGGCATCTTTGTGGGTTGTTTCTTGATAGGACGTAAGTTGGATCCAATCAGCGGCAGCTGTTGATACGGCGTAGGTGCCTCTGGCGGTGGCTCCTGATAAGCGCTGCCGCCTGCAGCTCCGGTTCCAGCCAAAGTGGGCTCTGGAGCAGCGTTCGACTGAAACTTGGTGTTGGGGTGATAGTTGGGCCTCTGCTGATGGCCGCTTGAGGGAGTTGGCTGTTGTGGCATTGGGGGGAACTGGTGTTGGGGCTGGCTGGGCGGCAGTGGACGCTTAATGTTGATTTCCTCATTGATGACCTGGCCGTACTGGACACCGGCCGTTTCCTTTGGGTAGAGTCCCTCGCCTTGCACGTGGCCAAAGCTGCCGGGATGACTCACCTGCTGCTGACTGCCCAGCACAAAGGAAGCCGACTGCTGTCCGGGCGAGATGACCACGTTGTTGATCTGGCCCGGAATGGGACGGTACTGCATAACATTTGGCTGCTGCACCTGGTACGAGACGTACTGATTGTCGTAGCTGTCCGGGCCACTTGAGAGCACCTTCTGGTCACTGGGATACGCCGGCACCGAGTGTATTTCAGGCGATACATTCTGCTTTTGCATCGTAACGGGATACGGACGCTGCGAGGGTTGCGGCTGCTGCGACTGCATTGCGAATGGCGACGGCTGGGAGGGCGCAATGGGCTCGATCAGATTTCCCTGGGCGTCGAAGCCCTGATTCTGCTGGTAATTATTGGCGACCGCTGTCTCCTCCTCGGCCAGGTTGTTGAATATTTCACTGAGGGTCATCGGTGGCTTGGCAGCCGCTTGCTCCTGCTGGACCTTCTCGTTTTTCTGGCCCAGCGTATGGTAGACATCGGCCGGGTCTAGATTCGGAATTTTTGTGGCATCAGTTACCGGGGCGATCGGGCGGGGCGTGGTGGAGCCAGAGCCGATAGGGTCGCCATTAGCCAGCAGCAGGGGCCTCGCACTTGGGGTCGAGTACATCTTGGTGCTGGTCGTTGGCTCTGTGGGAAAGATGTCGGCCTGGGGCGTGGCATGGTGGGTCGTAAAGGTTACTGCACTGCTGCTCTGCGTCGGCTTGGGCTGCTCCGGTGGGTTGGCAGTCGTAGTTGTCGTGCTCGTCGATGGCGTGCTGTGGCTACTCTGCTTCTTGGCCGGTACAAACTTCTTCCGTGTAGTACTGAATCGAACGGGCGGAGTCGTCGTCGTCGTCGTTACGGATACGGGAGCCGGGCGACGTGTTGTGGTCGTCGGCCGTGTCGTTGTAGTGCGTCTCGTCGTCGCCAGCGTGGTGGAAACACTTGGTTTTGTTGGACGACTTGACGTGGATGTTCGTGGCGAGGTCGCTTCTGTGGGACTGACGGCCGTCAGTTTGGTTGTCGACACCGGGAAATAGTTTTCACTGTGGTACTTGGGTGCCATTGGGGTGACGGGTGCCACAACCATGGTCGGTTTCTTGTTGGTTATGTAGTTCTTGTTGCTGCCCTGGTACTTTAGGTTGGCATACGAACTGGACACTAAGGGGTAGACGAACTTCGACGATGAGTACTTGACTGGCAGATTGAGGAAGTCGTGAATGTTCGGAGTCGAGATGCCGTTAAATACAATTTTCTCTTTCGAGTTGAGCACTTCGTTTGCTTCCGGTTCGATACCAGCTGGCTTCTTAGCCGTAAAGTCCAACTGGCCCGAAATCGGATCTTGTCGCGCATAATAGGGCTTGCCATCGTTGAAGATCTGATTCGGTAGGACATAGCTGGTAGAGATGACGTCCTCCTCGCCAGAAGCATCCGCACTGCGCGCCTCCAATGGCAACAGGGCGGAGGGTGTTTGATCCGATGCGTTTATCGCGGCCTCACCCAACCTGGCGATTAGCATGAGTAGCCCAGCGATAAACCACCTGGCTCTCATATTGCTAATGTTTTTATTAACTGCAAGAAATAACAGTTGAAATACTTTAATTAATTCAATATTATCAAGCTAAAATCATTTTTTAATAGACTACTCTTAGTTAATTCAATATGTCCCACAACGAAAGGTTTTTATAGCGCAACAAATTGTTCGACTTTTAATTCCGATGTTGGTCGAATTATGATACCATCTGCAGGGGCACAAAAATACTTGCATTAACACAGATATGACTGCATACACTGACCACACATGTTATGATTCCAATCCAACTGGAGTTTACCAAATTTGGCGCTGGCACTTCCAATGTTGCGGAGCGACTGTCATGCTTTGGTTTTTTATAAAAACAAACAAACGGCAAATAAAAAGAAAAAGTGAAAACTTTTAAACAGATGCTGCTCGGCTAGTTTATACGCTTTATAATACTCTGCACCCATAGAAGCGAGCAAGAAGGAGTATACAATAGTTGCCGAAATTTTGATACTAATTCTTGGTATACTTATTGGTATTATATATTAACAGTTAAAAACTGCGTATCTTGACCAAAAAATAAAACGATTTCCATTAAAATATAAATTTAACTTTAAGTAGAATATACTATATATTTTAGAATATATAATAGATACCATTTAAAGTAATCTAATAATAATAATTTATTTGATTTGATCTAAAAGTGCATTTATTATTTTTGGTTATTGCTTTTAAAAAACTCTGCGTTTTACTGGTAACTCAAACCTTACTTTTTGACCCTATTGAACCGAGCCACGAGCCTAATTTGGCACATCTATTCACTCTCGTATACACGTTAGAAAAGGTGCTAAATTGTTTTGGCCACACCCAATTCTAGGCCTGCAGCAAATGGGAGGCTTATCTTGCCCAGTTTTGGAACTTGCGTCGCCAGATTTGGCCTAATCAAGACATTCCAAAGAAGAAGAAGGCGCCCACGCCCGCCACCGCAAATCGAAAGTCGACATTGCCATATTCATATCCGATATTTGGGGTCACAAGCCGTTGAGATGTTTTTTGCACTGAGAACAGAGTATCGAGCAGTTGATAGATTTCAATTGCCGAATCAAGTTGAAGGCCTTTTGGGAATAGTATACTGGATTTAGTTCCTTCATTTATTTGTTATTATAGCAAAAGGGGCTTCTTTTCTGTTATCAGTTAATAGACAGGCAAAAGTGATTTTCCTCCACTCGTGGCTGCAATTACCCGAGAGTTGCTCTCAAAAGCGAACAAACAATTGTGGCAGCACAATTGTCAATGCAAACGCATTACCACAACCGCTCTGCATGTCCATTAAGCTGGGACAAGTTGTACAGGTGTCTTTTGCTGCTTTCAGCGAGTGCAAGTGGTGCGTGGAGATACCAATCAACTTTCATTTAAATTGTCAAACGAATAGTCAATTATTCTCAAAGAGCATGTCTTGCGATAATTGCGTTTTAAGCAAGTATTTTTACAATCAAAACTGCGATAACCAAGTAGCCGCTGCCATTTGCATTGCGAATATCTCGATACGGCAGATCACGGCGCCGGTTAACTGGGTAAATGGGTCATATTTTAGGAAACTTGTTTACTTTACAATATGTGCTACGCACCATCGACGACAACGGTCTCACAGTTGCTTCTATCCACACGCTAAGTAATAGCAGGAAAGAATGAAGAACCTAAGAACACTCAACTTCGAAATACCCTGTACCCAGATCAACGGTATCTTATAAATAATATAGTGGCATAACATTATTTACTCACTACACCAAAATATATGTGGGTACACCAAACTAGCATCTTACCTTCCACCTGCACAATTTCATGATACCCATTTCATCATTCGAGGGTACAGGATATTAAGATATCAGCGGAGCAAGAAATGAAGCCAATGCGTTCGGTTTTGTTATAAAACACGAAAAACCTGTCAATAATGCATTCCTCGCTTGAGACCAGAACGCATTTAGTCAGAGTTATAGGGTGGAAACTAAAGACTTAAGACACAAACTTGTGTCTTTCGTATACCTTAAAACGCGTGTCGTTCTACGTGTGTGTGTGTGTGTGTGTGCGTACGTGTGTGCAGCTATTTGATGTATGCCCATAATTATAAACACATGTGACGGTCGTACTGTCACTGAGAAGTTTATACACATTTGGAATTGCCTGTCACTACGTTAGATATTAAATATTTCTTTTTAATGCATGCATTTGGGTCACTGTGCTAATTGTTTAAAATTATTATTCAATATAAACGACCGACAAAATTATTCCGCCAGCCGTTGCAAGGGGAAAACGTGTAGAAAGTGCTAATTTAATTAAATTTAAATATTGAAAAGAGTTATGGCTTGCCTTGGCATTGCTCGCTCTCCACTGTTTGTTTTTCTTTTTTGAGGCATGTCTTTGAGAGTTTGTTGAACTCTGGTAATCAGTGACCCATTTTTATCGTATTGCCGAAAATATGTTAATTTGTGGTATTACATAGCGACTGAGGGATGCAATTGAAGTTCACATCATTATGCGGCCCAACAAATGAACAGTGTCGAAAACTTGAATATTTAGAGAAAACAAAACCCATTTATTGCAGACTACATGTAATGACGATTATCATTGCTCGAATATAATATCCCTTAAAGCCCCTGCAGACAAATGTGAAACACAAAACATAATTACGAAAATTTGGAGTCTTGAATTATTGTTAAGCAGCAATGTAGAAAGAAAAAAACACACGGCTTACAAAACCAAGGCGCTTCGCAAGCCTCAACTTTAAACTGCCGCAGTTGCCGTAAGTTGATTCATCAGGCGGGGCCCCGGCAGCTACCGCTTTTCTACATTTCTTTCAACGGCATTGGCTGCAGCTGCAACTTTCACTTTTGACAGTCAAAAATTTCTCGCTCAACTTCTGAAGCGGCGTGGCGCACACACGCAGACGGCTTTATGCTCAACTTTAACCACAAATAAAAAAAGCCAAACCATTTTTATATATAGAGAGAAGCCAAAAAAAAACCAAGTGGCAAAGCCAGAGCGGCAAGACCCATAAAAATTTAATGAAAATCAGTGAAATTTATTTCGTTCTCCATATAGCACGATCCGCACAACGCTCTCTTATCGGCCGCACATATTTTTTTGAATTAACGCCAGCTGTCTAAGCCCCAACCAAAACAAACCCCATGTACATATCCAACGACTAACCATTAAAAAAGTTGACCTCGTTCAAGACCAAGTACTGGAGATGGCGATTGCCTGCTGCCTCCACTTGGCTGTGGCTTCTTCTTCGTCAGCGAGAATGGAATGTGGCTAGGCGTACAGCTGGGCCAGGCTGAGTCTGTGAGTACTCGCAGATGATGTTCGAACAGCAAACATTTCATTTCAATTTGAATGGCAAACGGGCTATTAGAAATAATTGGCCAAGTACTTCTAAAGGGTATTGGCCTGTGCTTCATGTTTCCACAGTTAAGGTAACATTTAAACAAAAGTAAATTTGATTAAAGGCTTCTCTAAAATACGAATAATCCAACTAACTGCTAGGGCAGTTGAATAAAACCTTTCTTTGCTAATTAATTTTCAAATTAATGAACACCAGAGTCTGTACTCTTTATATAGCATTGGTTATTTTCGTTTGCAAAAAGATCAAATCTCATAAAAACAGAAAGCAAAATAAAACAATGCCAAAATTTTCACTTTTTAAGGTGCGTAATCGGCCTCGGTCACTCAGATTTACATAAAGACACAGATACACACACATACATGTGTGTATATGCTTATGATTTTATGGCTTGTCGTTGTGGTGGCTTAACAGCAGGTTTCAGTTCGGTGCTTGAAGATTTATAAATTTGGCATGGGAAACCACTGTGAATCACTGCTTGATGTCGAATGATCTATTAAAAACAAGAAATCTTTGGGTTGCAGGTATTTCACACATTGTCTTTTACCACGACGAACTGGAAAGAAATGTTACAAACGAAACTCCATTTACATGCAGAAATGCATTTACACATAAATCAAATTGGCCAAAAGATCCGAAAATAAAAATTATTGACAATAATTTCATCAAATAAGTAAAAATAAGCTGTTGTTTTCTGCTTTGAAATTATGTTTTTACTAAAAAACCGCTACAAAAAAAAAAGAAAAAAATTATTCAAAAGAAATGGTGAAATTGTCGTTAGCTTGCGTAAAAGTAGCAAAGTTCGTGTTGGTGTTCATAAATGGTTAGTCACAAAGAAATTATGCACCAGCAATAAGTAAGTGGTCAATCAAAGCTGTCACAATGAAAAGCACAAGATCAAAGAAAACAGTTTAATTACTAAAACAGCGCTACGGGACAAATGGTACAATAACTAGCACTTGCAAGAAGCACATTTAGTTTCTGAAGCCAGCAAATCAAGTGAAAACATACTAAGTTTGCCCCAGTCTAGACAGACTTTGCTGGTTTCATGCTCATCAAGACTTCTAAAGGTCAGAGAGGCCTTCATCTGAAAGTTGCTTTATACTATTTGCACAACTTTACTATACTGTAAAGTGTGCATTTAAAGGGCACAGGGCGGAGAGAACTGAAATGAAATGGGAACAACCGAATAACGTTCTTAAAGATACAGCCAGACTTTACTTATTTAGCAATAACTACTCGGTGGATGGATTTGTGGGCACAAGCTCAAACATTGCAAAATACTTACGTAGCCTATTTATGGTCACTTGACTTTATAGCACACTCGCGAGAAGCATAAGTTGCCTGACTGTTTGAAAACCAGATGCGTCGGTGCGTGCGATTGGAAGATATGATAGATAAATGGGTCTTTGTGGAATTAGGCTTTGCTTCAATTCCACTTTTGCTTGGCAGTTTGAGGCAATACACCAACCTGTGATCTGATTACCCAATTTAGAAACAAATTACTTTGTTTGCTTTGAGAATATGCATGCCGCAGTAATATGCAACATATTTCGCGTGCAAAATGCTGCGGCCAGAGCACTTTGTCTTGTGTAACCATCAAATAAGAAATCACGCAATCTTCAGTGATTATGCATAAGATATGTGAGATGAAATATAAATAAATACATACAACATATGCAGTTATATATGTGTGTGCTTTAAGATTAATACAACTTTGAAAAAATTTAAAAAAAAATGAGAACAAACAAATATGTACTTTGGAATTATGGGTTAATGAAGCACAAGCCGACTAAGCGGTAGCATAAGTGTGTATATTAAGGCCAAACAAATAGTACGAAAAAACAGTCAACCAACGTATGCATGAAAGCTCTAGATTAATAAGTTACACTCCACAGACGAAGATCAACAACAGCAGCAAAAAGTCAACTTATTTGTACGGGCATAACAAAAGACTTAGGACAGAAACTTGGACTATCCAATACATTTGAAGTGAAGTATGAATGTGGTTTGAGTAATTTGCGTTTAATTTTGGCATTCTTTCACAAAATGCGTTTTAAGAGTGGCATACGGAATACTAATTAGATGAAACTGTAAATGACTTTTTGAAACGTGACCAATATTTTAGGACTAGGGGATTTCACTTGACGATTTAGTCTAGTTTTCAGTTTGATTTATAAATATTGCTGGCAATCCTTTTTATATATGTATATTGCTTGGTTGTAAATCCTCTCGCGTAACGTCTTCGCTAACCGAACGCTTAAACTGCCCGCAGAGCGAGAGGGCACAATTACCGTTTGCGATTTGCGATTTCCGATGGCGACGGCACACAAAATTTAATTTATTTTCCTACCACGTCTTTCTTTCTTTTGGTCGCTACCGCTTGACAATTTTCTTTTCTTTTTTTTCGTCGAACTCGAGATACTCGTGCATCAAACAAATTTCAATATTGTATTGCTTTTGAAGCTTTACATTTCTCTTAGACGTATAAATCAAGACTCTACGGTTGAACGACGCGTCTGTTACTGTTAACGGTCTCGCACTGAATGAAGAATGAAGCACCGATGCGTCCAAAGAAATTTTTATTAAAAAAGAAAGCACAGCCAAACGAATGGCTCAATGAGCCAGATGCCCAGTTAACATTGGCTGTTAACTCTGTTACTGTTAACGCGGCGTCTGGACCTTGGCTATGCAACATTTAATGCAATGCAGTTATAAAACACAGTAGTTTATAAAACTGCTCATTAGAAAATATTTAGCTTTTAAGGGGTAAGGTAATAGTAAAAAAGAAGATAAAAAATCATATAATAATTAAAGTAATTTTTTGGGTTGTTTAAAAGTCAAACGAACATTACAAAAATGTTATGATTATTTCCTCTAATTATTTTAAAAAGTCTTTTACTTCTAAACAGTTTAAATTTCTTGATAGAAAATATATATATATGCATCTAAGAAATATAGTTTTTCCTTATTGCAATAATTTTCTTCATTCAAATATCATCATGAAAACAATATCCTTTGTACAGAAATATGTACTTACATGTGTGTTTCTAAGTGAAAGCGGAAATTTAACGATGTTATTAAAAATACAATCATATTTCACTCAAACCAACGTAACCGGAACTAGATCAGAGCAAAAAGCGCACACAAAACATTAACAATTTAAGAGGCAAAGAAAAGCCATCGTCAATTATGTTTATCTTCATTACACACGAACGTACGTAGACAAACATAGGTGCCATCAGGGTTTTAAGCTGCGGTCGTTGCATAACAGTAATACATGTAATTTGGCAATAAATGGCGAGATAATGGTATGCGCGTACTTTCTACATGAGAAATAAGGTTTATGTGACTGAATTAACAATATGACAACGGTGGTGACTGAATAATAAATAAAGCTCGCAATGTATTTTGCACTCTAAAATTAAATTCTAATTATAAACTAAAGCATAATTTTTAATTGTTTTTTAGCTTTCCTCAATTGATGGGCTCTTCCTGCTAGGCAGACAATAATTGAGTGAAATATTTAGACAAATTCACAATATAAATCTCAGAGCGCGCTGTTCTAAGCTGCTTGATTGAATGGATTGTCTGGCGACTTGTTCCACTCCTTCATCAGGAGTTGCTTCCATTGAGACAGACGTAATGAGGGATTTTCAGCTTTAATACGTGGCATATTATTGGCTTCGAATGTTTTATAGGCGGCTCTCATGCGTTTTTCTGGATGTTTGTCCTCATCATTATCCTTGACACTGGAAGTATATATTACGCGAATTTGAATTAATAAATAAATATGTGTTTGCTGAAGGTGCACTAACCTAAGCACTGCCAGGGCCTGGTCAACATTCGTGGCAACATTGGCGTCAGCCAGAGATCGGTTTAGATTCTCCTCAATGGTGTTTTGTTGGATTACCACACGAGTGGCAGCGGGTTTGTTGGCTTCGTTGATTGCGTCCATAACGCGCTGCTTCTTTTCCAGCTCGTCCAGTATCTGCTGGCGATTAATTTTGGCCAGTGGCTGCTTGCGCTGGGTGCTTATTGAGCTAAGTTCCTGATCCAGCATGGCCTTTGATTCCGCCTTACGACGAGCAGCCTCAGCTCGTTTTTTCTCTTCTTCTTCGCGACGCTGTTGCTTTTTGGCCAGGTTCTTGTCATCGTCTCGCCACAAGCGGTCTTCTGCCTCCTTTGCAATGCGTTCTTGGGCAGCTTTCTTGTTTGCATCCTTGCGGTCACGGGCCTCCGCTGCCTTCGAGTTTATTCCCATTTTCTTAGGCATTTTATGTTCTTCACTATTTGTACCTCTATTGTGTACAAAAGCAGTATTAACGCGTGTAGAGGTACCCGATTTTCCTTACTAATATCTTTCTAAATGACGACAAAATTTTGATAACATATGGTAACCAGGGCTTCGCTATTAGTCTTAGTATTTTTTAAAATACTTTGTACGGTCACACTGATACTCGGATTTATCTCAAGTATCTTATTTTGTTGCAGATGCTGGTCATACTATTCTAAAATTACCTTTTGTTGCATTTATTTACAAAAAATATTTGTTGTAAATAACTCGCAATGGACGTATTGAGAGCTGAAATCGCGCGCAAACGCAAGTTGCTTGAGGATAAGCAACTAGTGGACGACAATAAAAAGTACTTTCGCCGCGGCGAGCTTAGCGCAAAAGACACCGAGGAAGTACTACAAAAAGTTGGCTACAAGAAGCAGGAACAGGTCGTCGTCCCACGGGCTGAGGGTGCCTACAGTTTTGTGGCTGATGGCCAGAATATTCTACCCCGCCTCGAAGTAATACGGCGGCTGCGTGAGCGCGGCGAACCCATTTTACTATTTGGCGAGACTGAGCCCGAGGCATTCGATAGATTGCGAATATGCGAGATTTCACAGCCAGAGGCTAATCGTGGTTTCCGCAACGATTTTCAAGAGGCCATGGAGCAGGTGGATGCGGCGTATCTGCAGGAAATGTTCGCGAACACGCCCACAGCCAAGGAGGATAAGAAATCGGACTTCGCCGAGCTGGACGAGTCTATTTCCTGGGAAAGTATTCAGACGATGGCCCAAAAAATGGGGCGCAATAAAGACTACGACATGGACGTCATCATAACATTGCTGACCTTTCTGCTGAATTTGTGGAACGCTCAGATTGCTAGCTACACCAAGCACGAAAAGATGTCGACGAAAGTGAAAATGACGCGCGTCATTTACACACAGACGAAAGAGTATGTGAAGCCGTTGTTCCGCAAGCTGAAGCACCACACCCTGCCCGAGGACATTCTGGACAGCTTGCGAGATATATGCAAGCATTTGCTGAATCGCAATTACATATCGGCAAGCGATGCCTACCTGGAAATGGCCATTGGCAATGCTCCCTGGCCCATTGGTGTCACCATGGTGGGCATTCACGCCAGAACTGGCCGTGAGAAGATTTTCTCAAAGAACGTCGCACATGTTATGAACGACGAAACCCAACGCAAGTACATTCAGGGCCTGAAGCGATTAATGACCAAATGCCAGGAATACTTCCCAACCGACCCGTCGAAGTGTGTCGAATATGTAAGCAAAAAGGATCGTGAATAAATCACCTTCGAACATATAAAATTGTCGTTAGTTTGGTTCCTAGTTTTTTACATCAATAAACCAAGGTTCGAGCCATGGTTTGTCACATTATTTTAAATTTAAATGAATATATATTAATTATTTATAGGAAAGCATTGCCGTGTTCTATTTTATGTCTATTATCAATTGGGATGGAGAATATCTTCTCATTATGGCAGCTTCTAAGGTAAGACAACACAAATTGTAGGATTTAAAATTTGTCGTTCTACTGAAATTTAAGAAAACCTATGCAGAAGAGTAATGTTCGGTACAAGTTAAGGTTCCGCTGAAGGGATAGTTTATGATTAAAGAAGATTAAATATGTACACACGCTGATTTTATCACCGACTTCAGTATATTATTTAATTGGAACAGTTTGTCGTACATATATGTATACATAGAGAGCTTTAACTAACGAGGAAATGCTCAACTGGGGTCACTTTACTTCTTGCCCAGCTCAGCTGAGCGCAATGAAGACTTTTCCACGGCATTAATAATAGTAGCTCTGAAATAAATGGAAAAGCAGTTTATTTTGAATTTTTATTTTAAGTACTTTGCTTTTGCCTACCTGAGATTGCCCTTTTCAAGCTCGTGTACACCGACGATGGTGGCCCCGCCTGGCGAGCAGACCTCGTCGCGCAGGACAGCTGGATGCTTGCCGGTTAGCAGCACCGTTTTGGCGGCGCCCATCAGCGTCTGAGCGGCAAATTGTAGTGCCATCTGTCGGGGAACTCCTTGCTTGACGGCACCATCGGCGAGTGCCTCAATAATGGTATAAACAAATGCTGGTCCGCAGCCAGCGACGCCAGTGACAGCGTCGATCATGGCTTCTGGCACTTGCTGCGCCAGACCCAATGAGTTTAGCATCAAGTGGACTTTTTCCAGGTCCTGGTGTAAAACATGCGAGTTGCCAGTGTATACGGTGCATCCCTCTCCCACTTGCATCGATGTGTTGGGCATAGTTCGTATCATCTTCAGGCCCGAAATCTCTATAAAGGCGAACTTCTCCTCCAGTGTCTGCAATGTTGTGCCCGCCAGAACTGAGACAAACAGCTTGTTTGCGTCTTTTGCAGAAGGCACATGCTTGTACTTGAGCTGCGATGCGCAGGATCCCAGCATATGGGGCTTTACACAAATGAAAATAATATCTGTGTGCTCCACAACCTCGTAGTTTTCATCGGTGGTAGCTGCGCCCAATTCACGCCAGCGGGAGAGGTTTTCGATGTGGGGTCCTGATGCCATCACCTGGCTGGCCTTGACGATGCCGCCGCGAATGAGCCCCGAGCCAATCGAAAAGGCCATATTTCCGCCTCCAATAAATCCAATACGCTCATCCAATTTCGCCATCTCGCCGGTTCGCAAATGCAAAAAATTGACTTATCGATTGTGAACTTGTGCGAATTGTGTGACCAAACAGCGGAAAGTGGAAAAATGCATTCACTAACTAAGCATACACAGTTTAATCTCAAAGAAGCTGAGCTGACACACATAAGCTCCCAACAAACTGGTTTCCAAATAATTAGCTAATAGGTGGTAATTCGATTTTTTGGAGGCGTTAACTTGAAAAACTTGGTTGAAAGCCATTTCGTCATAAGTAAATTTCTTTTGAGATATACATAGATGCCACCTGACTAGCATCTGAAGTAGCATAAATTTATTGATATAATTTTGTTCTTTTTGTAAATCATTATTTGTTGTCCCATTTAAACTTAAATTATTTAACAAATACTAGCAAAAAAAAAAATACCATTAGAAAGAGTCTACGATAGGGAGGTAATAAAGATAGTGGAATTTTGCTTTAGCTTTAAAAACGTTGATACGATTTCATAAATAAAACTTTTTGTCCGATAGTCCAACCGATAGTCACGATCTGCTCAAGTTTTTCAAAGATACATATATCATTCTAATATATGACCTTATTTGCCCTTGATATGTGGAATCTCATTTTGTTAATGACAATATCTAGGCTACATGTTCTCCAAATTCGAAGATATACCTCTTTCGACTCGAATGAGTTTATAGAATCGAGGGTTTAATCAAGATTCTTTAAAAATTATTAAAACTAGCCAAACGCAAGCAATTTTTGTATGTGTGGGTAAATACACACTTATGAATGTATAATAAATTTGCATGATTTATTTATAGACTTTTCTGAGTGTTTTCTAAGCATATTTTCGCTGCTGTTTGTCTAGTATGCTTGTATTACTTAAGTTGACTCTTGCCAATTTTTAATTGGTAATACGCCTCTCTGTAGGTCCGGGTTAAAATTGACTTCTTTTGTGATAGGGTTCAGGACATCTCAAAGTCAAATCTCCTCGTCATAAGCATTCAAGCAATAACAATAATTACTCGTTAACAGTAAAATAACAGCATACAACAACTAACATTATTCGGATCGATCTTAAGAGAAGGTCATCCGAAGATTGTCTGCAAAATATAAATATTTTATCAATTTTCAATTCCCCCAGAGGACATATCCAAAAAAAAAAAAAAGACGGACATTGTACAAACCCAATACCCTCTTTTCACTTTTAGTACGTAGTATTTTGTATACATTTGAATATATATATCCTATGCTGATCAATATTAATTAAGAACTTACCATTGATAACACATTAGATTCCTTCCAAATTTGTAATCCCCTCTTTACCCATTTGTATGGTTTCAGGATATAAAAATAAAATGTTGTATACTTGCTATAAATGCATATATTTGATGTATATATATCTTATATAAAATTTTGATCAATGTATGTATAAACAACATACGTTGTTGTTGCTATTGCTTACGTTAAAATGTTTATCCAAAAGTCGTAAATGGAATTTTCTACTCGTTTTTGCCTTTTCTTAAGAATATCTATATAGTGCTAGCCAAATATTTGCATACAGCTTTAAAAACCTAATGACTGCGGTTGCCGATCGCTTATATACAAAAATAATTCAATCTTATCAGTTTCGTCTTCAATATTTTAAATTATATTTACAGGTTGTTGGGCTAACATTCTCAATATAATGGCAACAGCTCATTAAGTTAAATTATCTATAACATCGTTGAGAATTTACAACTACTTAAATTGACATACTTGTTCATACTTATGTACATAAATACAACATTAATAAATACACCTAATTGCCTACAATTTCTCAGTTGGGTAACCCTTCATAGCTCCGTTGTGGTCTCCACCTCCGACCGATCCAGATCGTTCAGATATGAGAAGCTCATTTGCCCGTAGTCCCGCTTACCAAAAATAACATTCTCGTTGGTGTAACTCATGTGATTCTGGCTGACATCCCCATTGGATCTGCAAGGGAGAGAAAGGGACTTGAGTGCGCCGAGCTCAGTTTGCGGCCAAAACGAACTCACCTCTGGAACAGCGGATTGGCGATCGGCAGTTCGCCAGCGTAAATACGGTTATTCTGCTGGTTGTTCCGGCCGAGAGTGTTCGTCATGAACTCGCCGCCGTTGTTGGCGCCGTTCAAGGATGCCATACCCCCAAAGGTGTTGCCACGCCTGCCCATGGTGCTGAAGCCATTGACCTGGGCGTTGGCATTCGCCAAGTTGTTCCGGCTCGAGGCGTCATATTTGTAGCCGTCATTCTGGTACTGATTGCTATTGTGGTGCTTAATGCGGCCCAATGTTAAAGTGCCCGGCGTGCTGTTCGCAGAAATGGCCAGGGGATTGGCGTTGTTCCGCGAATTCATTTCTAAGGTGCGATTGAACGTGTTCTGGCGGTTGTTCAGTGTTAGGTTATTGTTGTTGTTGTTGTTGTTGATGTTATTGGCCAAGTTGTTGAGGTTGTTATGGCGGATTGTCGAAATAGTGCCCGTGCCCGCATCCAAGTGCGCGGGACTCGACCGCATCTCCCCGCTGCCGTTTTGCTTGTGCGTTATGTAGCTGACATTATCCAAGGAGAAGGCGTGGTTCTTTGCGCTGAAGTCGAGCTGCAAGTCCTCGTCGCCGTCCGGGGGCACCGCCATGGCCAGCATTTGGGTTTCGTACTCCTTCAAGTTGGCCACGGCATCGCCCGCATTCGAGGCCTGCGAATTGACGATCACCGGATCGTACCGCGTCGGACTTGGAGCCGAGTAGTGTCGCATGCGCTGCTTGAAGTTCTTGTACCTGGAAGTTGGAGTGATCATAGAGTGGTCGTATCACCAGCATGTGGGCGGAGTTTACGTACTTGGACCACGAGATGCATATGTAGATTATGCCCACGGTGCCCAGAATCAGGATAATAATAGATATGGATATTAGCGTGAAAGAGAAGACCTCGTCGTCGATGGCAATCGCTGCTTTGATCTGTAATTAATCGTAATGTCGATCAGGAATCGTTATTCGACGGCCACACTATCCGCTTACCTTGTGGACCTGTTCCCTTATCTGGATGGGGGCGTGAATGCCGTCGGCGGTGGCCTGCGCCAGGTTGGAGGCCGCCAAGTTGAGTTCCGAGCCCACAGACGACTTCAGCAGCGTTTCTTGGACAAGACTGTCGTTGCGACTCAGCAGCTTCTCCGACTTGGGATCGATCAGGTAGAACCACACATCGGTTGCTTCCGGGTTCTCCACGACTGTGCCGTTACTCGTCGTGTACTTGCGATTGCTAATACGCTCAATGCCACTGACCAGTCCATTGGTCTTCTCCTCAAGCAGCTCCTCCAAAGCGGTGTAGTGGTTCCGGATCTTGTTGGGCGCCGCGTTAGAGAAAGCCAGCGCCAGTCGACTGACATCCGTCAGCTGATTGACCACGATCCGTGCTCGCGTGTGGTGCGAGCCCTGCTCCAGGGCATCGTTGTCGCTGGCCTCGACGTAGAAGGTCATCGGGAACTTGGCATCATTGAACAGTTTCGCCGTACGCAAAGTGCCCGTGTCCTCCGTGAGCATAAAGTGTGTGGAGGGCTGAAAGGGGAGCGTTGTGGCGGTGTAACGTTGAAGGCAAAGGCATTGGTGTACTCACTAGCTGATCATTCTCGGTGCTCAAGTCCTCTTCGTCAAAGAGCTTGTACCGCAGCAATCCGAACTTGCCCGAGTCGCGGTCAACGGCGCGCACTTGCAGGATGGTCGTGTCCAGGTCCATTTCGGGCGTGACCACGGCATAGTAGGTGTCGTTCTGGCCATGCAGGCGATTAAACACGAATTCCGGCGGATTGTCATTTTCGTCCTGCACCATGATATTGACGGTGGTTCGCTCCTTCCGTGGGCTCACGAAATACCGCTGTGAGACCAGTCGCAGCTCCAGTGTGTAGGATACCCTACTCTCGAAATCCAAGGGCTTGGCGAGCACAATATGGCAGCCGTAATCCTCCGCGAGCAGCTCAAACACGCCCAGCTCGTTGCCGCGTATGAACTCGCATTTGAAGTTGGCTGCGCCCTTCGACGGCTTCTTTGAGTTGATGATTTGGATCAGCTTCAGGCTGCTGTTCACGGCCGCCGACTCCGGCACACTCACGACGTAGCTGTCGTCGCTGAACGCGAGTCCGACCGTCTCCGAATTCGCGGCTAGGCCCTTCTCGCTCTCCATCTGGCTGTCCATCAAGTTCTCCTCATTCGGATCGAGTAACAGATGGCGCACAAACACGGGCAGCATGGCCACCGAGCTGAGCTGCGGCTCTCCCATGTCGTAGGCCCGTATGTCCACCTGGTATTCGGTGTCCTCCTGCTTGCGCAGCTCATCTCGTATGCGCACCGCCCCGGTGTCCGGGTCAACTTGGAAGTATTTCAGCGCCTTGCCGCGCCCCACCAGCTCGTAGCGAATCACATTTCCAGGTGGGGTCCCATCGCCGTCAATGGCCGGCATGGTCGCTATGATGGAGCCTATGGGCTGGTCGTCGTTCACGGTGACCGGACCAGGCACCGTGATGAACACTGGCCGCACATCGTTGCGATCTTCGACCTCGACCACGATTCGTATCGTGTCGCCGGGGGCGACTCCGTCATTTTCGATCGTTCCCACGATTAGTTCGTGCTGTTGCTGTTTTTCGTAGTCCAAGCCCTTCGTGGTCCGTATTTCGCCGGTCTTGGGAGCGACTTTGAACAACTCGACGTCGCCCTTGCGCAGCACGTATGTGATTTCCGGGGTGGTGTCTGGATCGTGGGCCTGCACGGTGGCCACCAGAAAGTTGTCCTTGTTTTCCGGAATTCGCACGCTGATGCTGGCATCATTGAACGTGGGCACCTCATCTGGCAGATCGTGCACGATAACCGTAACACTCGCAGTACCCAGCCGAGCGTCGGGCGCCCCATCCTTGGCTGTCACCACAAACTTGTATTCGTTGATGCGCTCGTAGTCCAACTTATTGGAGGTGCGTATCTCGCCAGATTTCGCGTTGATGGCGAAGGGCATGTCCGTGGGTATGGAATAAGTTATCTCAGCGTTGACGCCCTCATCCGCGTCCGTGGCGTGCACGATGCCGACGAAAGCGTCATCCAGGCCCTCATCCACGTGGAAGACGTACGGCTGAGTTAGCTCATCGAACTCCGGATTTTTGTCATTGATATCCGTAACTTTGATGTTGACCGTGGCACTGCTGGAAAGGCCGCCATTGTCTTCCGCCTTAACAATCAGCTGATAGCGTGTTAGGCTCTCCCGATCCAGTTTCCGTATGACCATAATGACGCCGCTCTGCTGGCCAACCGAAAATTGCCGCAGATCGTTGCCGGACATAATGGAGTAGACAACCGGATCATTCTCCGGATCGTCAGCGTGCACCACGGTGACCGTCGAGTTTATCTCGGCACCCTCACTGACCTGCACCTCGTACAACACTTGACCGAAACGCGGTGGCTTCGTGTTCGGTCCGGGCGTGACAGTCACCTCAACAATTGCCTGGGATGAGAGGCCGCCCACGTCGCTGGCCTGCACCGTTATGCTGTATTGCTCTCCCGCCAGCAGGCGACCTCGAGTGTGAATCTCGCCCGTGTGCTCGTTGATGTTGAATTTCTGTATTCCGTTGTTGGAGACGTGGTATATGGAGTAGGTGACCACGGCATTGGGGCCCTCATCAATGTCGGTGGCCATCATCTGGGTCACCAGCCGCTGTTCATGCTGGTCCCCGGCCGAAATCGAAATGGGCGCAACCATTGCCAGCTTCGGAGCATTATCGTTCACGTCCCGCAAATGGACGGTGAGGCTCAGTGGGGCACTGGCCGCATTCGTCCGGGGCTCTCGTGCAACAACCTGAAACTTGTAGCGACCGGGCGCGGGGGGATCACGGTCCAAGCCCTCTTCATTGACGATCAGAATGCCATTGCTCGTCACATTAAAGGAGGGCGTCGTCAGTTCGTAAATGTAATCGGGCTTTGGATCGTCGTCACCCAAGTCCTCGTCTGTTGTCCTCAGGGAGATTGGTTTTCCATTGGCATCCACAACTTTTGTCCCAATCGGCGAATTCTCGTCAACGTAGCCGACGATGTCAGTGGACGATATCACCGGCGGATTCGCATCAACAGGCTTCACGGCAATGGTCAGCTTAGCCGTCGTAAAGCGTCGAGGAGCAGGCGAAATCTCTTCGGCTCGCACTATTATATCGTATCTCTTGGCGGTGGAGGTATCGACAGCCTTTATCTGCTTGAGAACGCCCGTTTCCTCATCGATCTCAAAGTAGTCCGCGTAGTTGCCGGGCATGCCACTTGCAAAACTATAACGTATTCGCGAACTGATCGTGTCCAGATCTACGGCCTGTATTCGCTCGGGCAGGACATTCAGCACGCCCTGCACAGAGCCCGCAGGCACCGACGCCGTATACTCGGGATTAATGCAAGCGCCATCAAGCAGCACGCAGCCGCGGTAGATAAAGGACGGGTCCATGTCATCCGAGTCGGCTATGTTCACTGTGAGCGTCGTGGTCGAGGACAGTCGCTCGGGAGTACTTCGCGCACGATCCTTGAATTGAAGTTAACAAAGACAATGCGTTATTTGAATAAAATCAGTTGGTTTTCAGCTAGAAAACAAGTGCAGTCGGGTGTAACCGACGGCGCAATACACGTTCACAGCGTAATCACAAACAAAGCATATCAAGATTTCTGCGATTTGGCACGCCCCCAGTGAGCATTGTATGTATCTAGCTTTATAACTGTGAGAACAACAATCGATTAAAAATATAAATTTGCATTTCTTAATTTTGGCACAAAAAGTTGTGTGAACATGAGTTAGGGGGAAAAAGGGGGATAGAATCCAAAAATGGTGTTTTCAATAATGAATATATTTGAAATGCAGAATCAATCTAGAGGACAAACCATGAACAAATTGCCATCAAACATTAAAATCGGCTGAGTTTTGGCAGAATTATAGGTGTTTGAAAAATGGGATCTATGGATTCGAGAGCTTTACATGTCAAAATTTTTGTCAATTTTTGCATGATTTTTGACAAAAATTTTGACTCCTTCAGAATCGGTTTTAATGTTGTTTTTTATACTAATTGTGACACTCACAATCGATTAAAAATGAAAACTTGCATTTGTAAATTTTGAAAAAAAATTTTTTTCAAAAATTAGTAAGGGGGAGTACATGCTTTTTTCACCAAAAATTAAAAAAAAAATTATTTTCAAAAATGGATATATTTGAAATGCAGAATCAATCTAGAGGACAAACCATGAAAAAATTGCCATTAAACATTAAAATCGGTTGAGTTTTGGCAGAATTATAGGTGTTTGAGAAATGGGATCTATGGATCCGAGAGCTTTACATGTCAAAATTTTTGTCAATTTTTGCATGATTTTTGACAAAAATTTTGACCCCTTCAGAATCGGTTTTAATGTTGTTTTTTATACTAATTGTCACTACCACAATCGATTAAAAATGAAAATTAGCATTTTTAAATTTTGAAAAAAAAAATTTTTCAAAAATGAGTAAGGGGGGAGTACATGCTTTTTTCACCAAAAATTAAAAAAAAAATTATTTTCAAAAATGAATATATTTGAAATGCACAATCAATCTAGAGGACAAACCATGAAAAAAATGCCATCAAACATTAAAATCGGTTGAGTTTTGGCAGAATTATAGGCGTTTGAAAAATGGGATCTATGGATCCGAGAGCTTTACATGTCAAAATTCTTTGATCAATTTTTGCATGAATTTTGACAAAAAGTATATTGACCTCTTCAGAATGTCCGTGTTTCAATGTCTGTCTGTTTTTATAACGTAATTGTGACTACCACAATCGATTAAAAACCTGAAAATTTGCATTTTTAATATTTAAAAAAAAAATTTTTTTGTCAAAAATTAGTAAGGGGGGAGTACATGCTTTTTTCACCAAAAATTAAAAAAAAAAATTATTTTCAAAAATGAATATATTTGAAATGCAGAATCAACCTAGAGGACAAACCATGAAAAAACTTGAAAATCGGTTGAGTTTTGACAGAGTTATGGGCGTTTGAAATATGTGTGCTATGGGATCGGTTTTAATGTTGCTTTGATACTCGTTCGTACTTGTTTTAATTTTTATCCCGTTTTACTTAAAACGTTACTTACCGATGCCACAATGGTCAAATAGAAGCGTTGAATCTTTTCGTAATCCAATGTCTTTGCTACTGTCACCTAAAAACATAGGTAATTAAATTGAATTAAGCCACATTTCATTACCAAATGCACATATTATAAATATAAGCTTATAAATTTGCTTTACAAATATTATTTACCTGTCCTTGGTGAGGAAATGATATTGCAAAGGTCCCAAAGCCATCGGCGCTAGTTAACTTATCATCCTCAGTGGTGTTTGTATTACCTTTAACTATAAAATACTCGACTAGACCATTTACGCCAGCATCTTTATCGAGAGCCTGTATGTTCCGATAAACAGTCGTACCCAACGGCGTGCTCTATAAAATGAACGTGGGCAATTATTACTTTAGGAAGCTATTAGAACTAGTGACTAATTCAAATATAAACATATATTCTTATACACCATTTTTTTTATAGTGTTAGTACAGCTTGCAGCTGGCCATAGGGTATCTCACAGTCGGCCACTGCCGACTAGACCACTATTTTTTGGTTTTTTATATGATTAAGAGTGTTCTATAAAATCCCAAAATTTTTAAATATAACAATCAATCATTATTTAATCAAAGAAACTCTGTACTTTCATTAAAAATATTTATGCTTACTCTAATAAATTTTAAATATTCAATATCACAATTCCCACAGACTGAACTGCTTCCATTTGTTTTTGGATTTACAGCTGCCAAGTCAAAAATAAAGAAGACTGTATTCCAGTTTTTTCTGTTAGTGCCCAATTCTAGTTTTAAATAAGCTGGTGTACAACGCAAGTATCAGCAGTTTTCGCAAAAAAAAACCTTTAGATGAGGCCGCGCAATGTTGATAAATTTGACTTATAGATGAAGAAACAATAAAAGTTACGATAATGATTGTTACCGTTTTCTGCCGTGCAAATATGCTAAATACGATGGGCCGGAAACCAAAAATGGCATGTTCATGAAAATTAGGTAGCAACTGCATCGCTATTGTTGTTTAACAGTTCGGACAGCGCAACAGTGCGACAGTGCAACTGCCACCACTGTTGCAGACCAACAGAAACAAGCTGGGTGACAAAACGTGCCCAACAACATTGGGATGCACCAAAAGTGCAGTTATATAACGGGCACAAAGCAAACAGCCTTTTACATTTAACTATCACTGGGTTGAGCTCGGCTTGTACATAGGCATGTTCGCCTCTCTGCATACATGTGCCTCTTACCTCAGGGTTACCTGTTACTTGCAGCCCGGCCGCAGCTCAGCTGTGCCTCATCATGCGCCCGCTGGCTGCGGGCGAGAAGTTACTTAGTCATCGGATTGAACTTTTCAATTGGTTTCTCTACCTTTATTAAATGGCAAGCGGCTGCTATTTGGCTCGTAATATGCACTTTTTGGCAAGGTGCAACGCATCAAAGACTGCTTCATGCCATTATTGTTATACCCATTAAAAATTGGCAACGATGGGAATGTTGCCACTAAATAGTATACACATTCGTATTTGATCAGAGACACAATATCTAACTATAAAAAGAAAAAATAATGTGAATTACGAATGAGCTGGTTTAGAACCAGGCCAGCCAATTTCCTGGCCAAACCCGTTTGTGGTTTTTACAAGAACTAAATAAAATTGATTTGTGCATAACATAGAAGAAATACAGCCAGGAGCGGAACATTGCTTATCAACCCAATTCGCCGGCCTAATTAAGAACATTTGAGCATAATCTGCAATATACATATATTTCCATAATTATTTTCTCTCTTTACCCAATTTCAATTAGGATATAAAATCGAGTTAATTGAAGTGTTAAAGTGTAGTCCCTAAATATATTTATCTCCCCGTGAAATAAAAATCACTCAACTCAACACTCATATATACCTACCGGGATTGTAATCATTGCATATTGTATACAATTAGATTAAAGTCTTAAGAACTCTAGACGCAATTATTAGAAGTTTGTACTTGTTCTATTTAATTGAAAATAAATAATAGTTGCAAGCTGAACGTGGAGACATTTTTTGGCCCCATTAGCGGACTACAAATTTGTATAATAATAAAGCAAAACTAGAACGCATTTGCGTGCAACAAACGAAGTGAATATATATATTTATATCTATCTATACTGCGCTCCTATTTCATTCAAAAAATATAATGGTGAAATACGGATATGTTAAAATACGAAAATTATATATTATTTAACTATGCGTGATACTATACCTATACTTAAAATTACTAACTCTTTGGGATTTTTACTTACCTCTGGTACAGTGATCTCATAGGGCGTATTCATGAAATGCGGCGCATTGTCGTTGACATCAGATACCCTTACAATAATCGGAATGTTGCGCTTCTTATTTGTTTCGCGAATGGTGCATGAGACCTACAAAAAACAATCGTTATGAATTCATTAATTTCACGTGCTCTGTCTCGCTTCTCGTTAATTTGCATATTAAATAGCCTTCATACCTGTCAGATAAGCGATAAAACAAACTGTTTTTAGTCTGACAGTGAGTTCTTTAAACAACTTTATTTTCTCTCGATTATTCCTATGGTTTCTTAATGATATTACAATATTTTGAGATTGTGTTGAATACCTTTCATGATTTATAAATCTTATTAGTTACTATTAAATGCTTAACGTATCTTTCAAAACTCATCAGTTAGGGTAGCTTATAAAACTTATCTCTTAGGTAAGTTAAAGTATACATAAAAACAAAAGAAAAACATTATTTTTAACTAAATTTTGACTACGTGACTTATAAAGAAAATTAATTAATTTTAATCTGTACTTTTAATAAATATTTAATAAATATATTTTTGTATTGTAGATATTGAAATCAGTCACCAAATATAAGCACAGCCTAAGAGACAGGCCCTTAAGAAGGCAGTAAGTTTACTTTTGTTACTCACCTGGAAAACAATGTGACTAAGATTCTCCTCGTCGCGATCGAGTGGCTGAATCAGCTTCAGGCTTTTCCCTTCCAATACGAAAGTCGGGTGTCCCTTGGGAAAGACTAGATCGAGCGCGATTTCCGTATAGGGATCACCATAAATGGGCAGCTGAGCCGGCGTGGTAGGTTGTCCAGTGACTGTGGATGGGGCGAATGAAATAAACAATTTTTTTAATAAATCTGATATTGGGACTTTTGCTATTATCAATATTTAAATATTCTTTCTGCTCGGTCGGGAAACTGGTTATAATAAAGAATGGCTTTTATGAGTCCACATCAGCCTTTCTCTTTGTCTTTAAGACTTGAGGTGTATATATAAGAAATGTTGAGACAATCATTTCTATTCAAGTGTCTAGAAAGCTTGATGCAATTATTGGAAAATGTGTACACAGACAGACACACAGAGGAACGGAAATTACGGGTCTGATTTCCACTTTCCTGTTTTCCCTCACAAGATGCCGGGCCAAGTTTATTTCCACTCATTTAAGTTCCAGTTAAGTTCAAACCTAATTAGCTTGTGAGAATTAATTTATCCATGTTCTAGCTCTCGCATTTAAAATATTTTTCTTGTATTCCATTTGCTGGGCCTCAATGTATTTACCAGTTAGTATGGCCACAACGTGGAACCCACTGTATGTGATTTCTGCGGAAGAACACTACAGTTATTATTGCCATATTCTCACATTTAGTTGCTGTTCAAATCCGGCTATTGAAGAGCAAAGAGGAAATTGTATCATGCGAACCATATATACATAATGACACAATATTGCGCATCTTTTATTTGGTGAATATCACAAAATAGGCAACAACAAAAATACATCTTTAAATTGGCAGTCATTGGTAAAATCGTTATATATAAAATAAATATATATGTTAATGTTCTCGAAGAACTCATAAACTTACAATTTCCTCGACTCTCTTCTATATCCAGTATAATGTTAGTCTGGCCAGTTTCCACTTCGCACATTTGCGATTTACCCAAAACGCCGACTGTATCTTGGCAACTACATAGAAGCAGAAGAAGTCCCAAGATCCAGGGTCTGAGAGGGCTTACCGCACTGTGGGAAATCATTTTAACTGCAAGAAAAATATATTGAAGTCACAGTTACATAAGTATTTTATTTAAAAACAGCAGTTGCTATATACATATACATATGTGTGTATAATGAAATCGAAAACAAAATTTAATGCGACTCTCACTTTTAAAATATGCAATCTGGTTAATACCAAAAGCTGCCCAAATTTGGATGGCTAAAGTAAACAATAAATTAGTCCGATTTTGGCCAAATTGGGAGACAATATATGCGAGCAAAAAAATAAAATAATAATAATATCTGATCAAACGTTTTTAACCATAGTATCGGTCTGATTTGGACAATTTTTAAGATAAAAGCATGAATTCAATTTTCGACAATTAACGACAATTGTCTATATAGGACATGTTTGCTCTTATTGGTTGCTTTATAAATACAAATCTATTTTTTGTACATACTAAATGCATAGATGAGTAAAGTATCCCATTCTATGTTGTTAATAAAAAATCAATTTTTATTAAGATTTATACTTTTCAAACTATGCTGATATTAATCCGAGTGATGAACAATAGGAATAACGTGTATCCAAATTTGTCCATTAAGATTGATAAATCCACTTCTTTCATGGCATAAATACATATGCAACAAAAAACAACTTTTCAGTTGAAGGTACTTCTGCTTAAGGATATCTTCGAAAGCAGTTGTAAGTATGTATTTATATATGCAAAAAGGTGGCTGCTACAACCTTAAATGGAATGACATCAATATGCAATAAATATTTAGCTTGCCCATCTTGGAGCTGTCTACGCGTTTTCTTGTTGCCCACTTTAGAAGTGCCCATATAAAGGCCTTTGGGAATCGGAGATAAGATTTTGTTGCCTGCTGTTATTCGTGAACAGTGCACGACACAACATGACGGAGCGTTTATAAAAAAGAACGTAATCTTTTGTGTGTTGCGTGGTGAACTTCACACGTAGTTTCCTTGGCCACGGGGCGCGGCATAATTAATTTATTGTTTCATAAATCAGGTGCACGCAGATTATTATAAAATCCAATTACCAATTAATATGTTTGAATTTGTTAGTGCCTGACGACCCGATAACCAACTTACATATTTATTAACCTTAGTTAAAATGCCTGATAAGGCATAGATAGCTTTATATATCATGCAACAGAAGAATAAATTTGTTCAACACAATTAATTTAGCATATTTATTATGGGTATGAAAGAGTATCATAAAGTTGTGCTGACGGAGGCATCTTCTACCCTATTAAGTATTTATATAATTGGTCATATTTTCAAACGAATTTCTGCCCAGCGAATATGCCGTTTTGAATTTAAGCACGAACTGTAAAAATTCTTTCCGTTGTCCGACTGTCGAATTTGTATAAAAGAGCTGATCTGTCCGTCTTAAAAAGCTATAGACACCAAATTGAGACACAACTTTTCGTACATCAGGCAAAGAAGAAGAATGAAATAAGTCTCGAAATATTTTCCCGTTTTCCCAAATTTTTTATATACATACATATGTAGTTTCTTGTAGGTACACACAGAACAATATTATATCATTTTCTTAATAGCTTCCCTACATCCACCGAAAATGATAATATAAAATTTGTAGAGACTTAACCTTCTTTTTGCTATATGGACCATTTGAAAACCAACTTTAAGCCCTGAATAAACATAAAAGTTATTAAAAAATGCATTTGAATAGTGTGGCCCAAAGAGTAAAGGTTATTACACATGGTATAAGCTCCTGTTCCACGAGTGTTATCAAAACTCTAAGTTGGATACAGAGTACCTCAGAGTCTGGCAAGCTTCTTATTCAGTAACAGGTGCCCAACTAGCTTAGGAACATTCTTTGGCGTTATTCAAACGTTATTCAAACACAAGACAAATACATATATACATATATGCCATTGTGCCAAATTATTAACAATTTTTAACGGGCACAATATATGTATATATATGCATTTGTATTTTTTTTCAGACAAACTTTACAAATATTTGGCTAGCTTCGAATAGCGCTTAAACCGGAAAAACGGTATGTATGCCAAAGGTTAAAACTGAGTTGTGAGCAGAGTTATTTCAATCAAGGCCCAAAGCATTTGGAGACACAATTTTTGATCGACCACGTGACGTGTTACGTTCGGTGTCATTTTTCACAATTTCGACATAAAGCACTCTGAACTGCCTCGGTCAGCATTACCAGCCAACAAAATGCAAGCACTCCAAATTATAAAAGTTGGAACCTGTACGTGCAGAAATAAGTGCGAGTGTACCTATTCACGGCGCGGACTTGCGAAACTGCTGTGTCAATGTTATCTTACATATTATAAGTATAATAAGTATTATAGACACAACGAAAAAATCGCCGTTCTAAATCGAACTCCGAGTGGGATAGAAGGCGTACTGTATTGTTCTAGCAACTTAATGGGCATTTTGTTCTTGAAGGTTTATATGAATGAATCATTCCTGTCTCCAAAATTGAGCTTTAATAACAGGTTTGGGTGCTCTAGTCGGGATAGCCCGACTAGGGGGTACCCTGTACCCAGCTCCGTGTCGAACATCTTTCAAAAAAACCTCTGTGCTTATTATCCGAAAGATATAAAAGTTTTTTTTAAACATGGCATCTAAAAGTAATTTCTAATTTTCCACTTGATCTGTATATGTTATTTATTCTGAGTGTGGTAAAGAAGAATATATGAATATTTCAACTATCATTATGATGTAAGTGTTTATACAGACGGTTTATTTACTTTATGATGATGATGATGCTTCCTTCCTTTTGTATGAAACCAATATATACCCTTGTTTACCCTTTTCTAATTGTAACAGGGTATAAGAACATAATTTCTGCTTAAATATATTCAATATAACAATTTCTGTGCGGAACGGAAATGCGACATTTATGAAAATAAAAGCTGAATTCAAGTTCTAAATTTAGGAATTTTGTGATTAGCATAAAACTTTGTTAAAGCACGAATTTTGCTTCTTAGCTAAAAGAAATCCGCTTTTATATCTTATTTAAATACAAGAAGGTTCGAAGTACCCAAATCTTTGGCATATATGTATATATATATATATATATATATCATATATAGTTCTAGGTATATCCCAGCTGAATGCTGCGCACCTAAAATGGCAATTAATGCCACACTTTTGATTGAACAAACGATGTTAAGTTAGGTTGTTAAGACTGGTTTCTTTTTGTATTCACTTCGATAAAGATGTAAAATGTTCGCAAGTGTTATTTTTGTATTAAATTTCTGGTTGACTGAAAGCCGGTTCGAGACGGATTTGATATTGTGATAAGGACAACTTTCACTTGGTTTTACTTGAGCAATAGAGATGAGTATTTATAACCAATAGGCAAACAAGAAGAAAGAGCTCTTTTCACTTATGTACGCGAAGTAAAACAGTATTTAATTCATTTAAAATGACGTCGCACTTTATTTGTTGGAGTACTTATTTGCATACCGCTGGTTGCGTCTGTCAGGATTCGCATAGGCTTAGGTTTCACTTTTGCCAGCATGGCAATGGCCGAGCACACAGACACCCACACCACATAACCAAAAATCATTTTAACCTGCTCAAAAATCCGCCAAACGTACAACACAACAACAACAACAACAACAACAACAGCCAACCTGGCGGCAGCTGCGGTTGCGGGCAGTAAAAGTAGTGTGGCAAGTTGATGTTGATCGTCTGGCGACTCTCTAAGTATACCTGTGACAGCAGTTTATTTGCAAACGCTCTCCACACGTGACCCCATTTGCCAACCCCAACATAATATAGCTTTTCCTAACCCAAATTGAGGTCAGCTCCGTTGCGCTTTGTACGACAAAGTAACCCAAGACGTCCTGCAATTATAATTGATGGCGCTGCACGGCGAATGTATCTAGCAGATACATTTTTACATTTCAACACAAACGGATATTATCATAAATAGTAGTATTACATAGGTAGTGAGATCTTTACGTTAAAGTTTATTGAACTCTTATATTTATTATATTTATCGATTCTTTGGATTCTTTTGTGAAGCTGGAGAGTGTGTATCTGCGAAGATTTCACTTTTGATTTATTTGTTTTATTTTCCCGCATTAGCAGGTTTGCAAATTTTAGCTGCACACATACATACATATGTATATGTATATGTGGATGTGTAAGTGATAGAAAGTGTAAACTTTGCAAGATTACACCAAGAATCTATGATCATCTATTCACACATTCTTATGCACACTTTTGACATTCCTATGTTAACCGCTTTCTGTGTAAAACTCTTTTTACCTTTCAAGCTTGTTTAGTTATTATTTATTTCACAAAAATGAACACATCATTTCACCGATTTATATACGAACTTCATTTGCAGAGAAACTGAAATATTTAGAAGCTTTTTGGTTGATTAATAATCCCAAGAGCTCTTGCAGAATTGCTTTCTGCTTTTCTTTTACAATTCGTTTTGTGTACACATAGTAAAGGTGGTGAGCCCAGCGCGAGTTTCGCGTTAAATATTTGAGCCAAGCGCGCACGACGTTAACAACACCTGAAATCTCAGGTAGCTGGCGTGGAACTGACTTTGGCGACCATGGCAGCACCACGGCAACAAGTGGGCGCTCTGGTCGAAACGGTTAAGAAATCTGGTTTGTCTGTGGTAAACTGGTTTTGGTACTTGTTGAGCTGGTGATACAAGTAAAAGGATTATGTACAACTAACTATGTACACACATATTATTATTTATGTGTGTGCGTATGTTTGCAAATATAAATTTAAGAAAAATAGTTGATTATTGTAATTCGATTGCCAGTGTTGGAAGAAGAGCCTCTAGTTTAACGAACATATATTAGAAGTTGCCCATACTAACTTATTAATATTACATATTCGTCAGTTGGCATTTAATAGCAGGGAATATTTGTACCATCCCTATCCAAGTGCCGAGCAGTGTTGACATATTTGTATTTATTTTTTGCGATCTGCAGGTGCAGCATATGGCAAGCCAAAGCCAATGAAATGCGAACTCTAACCGGTTAACAGCCGACTGTTAATTTAACATTCAATAAACAGCACCAACTTGTTTCAGTTATGTTGTGTTAAAAACCAGTTTGGAACTCTTCTTCTTTGTTGTGGTTTTTACAGCTTCTCAATTGTTTTATTGGTTAGCGTGTTTTTTCTTCTTTTTTTTTTTTATATTGCTTCGCTCTTCTGTTGCTGCCGCAGCGCCGACCAAATTTTTAAGCTCAACTCTGGGCTCCTTCTTTTTGCTGCATTAAATGAATGAAGTTGCAGAAAGGCAGGTTACTTACATTATGCGTTGGCAGCAGCAGAGTCCGTTTTTTTTTTTTTCTTCATTTGCTGCAGGTCTATTTAATGGTTTTGCCACAAAACAAGCACATTTTCTTAAAACGGCCAAGTATTTGGCCATTGCTGTTATGCTGGCGTACGCTGTACCATTTGCATAAATCACAACCACATTATTGTCATTAAACACCTGTATATTTGTGTGTACATATAGGCAAAAACTGTATACAGTATGTATGTAATTTTGAATTGCGAGCAGCGCCAAATATTTGCACGTCAAGTGGAGCTTGAAAATATCATGTCTGAAATCACGAAAATGGCTAAACATGGAAAAGTATGTGTATGTATGTATACATTTATATATATAGGGTACTATTCGCATGCACGTTTATAGAGTACATGCATATATATGTATAATCATAGTTCTAAGGAATGTCCAGCGTAAAAGAAACAAAATTAATGAATAAAGTTTGAAACGACTTAAAAGTAATAGGACTAATGATTACCTATCGCCAACTACTGCAGCCAATTATGTACTTAGTAACTTTTAGCTTGCGCTGGCCCGACAAAGGCCTTTCAGCCAACCTGGCTTTGGCCAAAGATGAAGCCACGGTTATTTTTAATCGCCTAACAAAGTTAAGGCAATAACCGGATCGGCACGGTCGATGCGCAGGTGTCGATGCTAATGCAACGCTCAAGTGTCGCAATCTGAATAAAATATGCAAGCTATTACGACGGGGATACAAACATTTATCCAACTTACCTTATCACTTTATAATAAAATCGATAAAATACCCTTGCCAACGGCATAATGGTCTAATTATCGTAAACTGTACGTCTCAATTAAAGTCGTCATTTCTCACATCATTAATGTACGCAAACATCCCAAGTAAAAGCGATTTAAAATTCCTTCCGTTTTATTCTTCAAGCTGCAATGACAATTTGTTCTTAAATATTTTTTAATTGAGCATACATTTCTCTTTATTTCATAATCGACCTTTCAAATTGCACAAAGAGGAACAAAATAATTGTTTTACTTAAATTAAATGTTCTTAATGAAAGTATATTTTAAGGATGAATTCTGTATTTGTGGTTTATATTTAGTTCTTAAGTTAAAAATGTTCTTTAGACAGATTAGAAGTGTATGCATGGTTTTTGTCTTTAAAGACATGATCTTTTTAAATTGTTAAATTAGCGAGAATATTCCACAATTGATCCATCTTTCATTACACATAATATTTTTATATTATCATTTAAATTATACTACTTCATAGTGATTTTGGTGTTCTTTACCTAATGTTTAAAAAAAATATTTCTATATCTTTATAGTTGTTATATATATTTCTCTGAGTACTAGAGGAATATAGACAAACAGTACATCCATGCACTATTCTGGAATGCGAACCCGGATACTCGTTTGCTCAGTTGCCTCAATGCCAATTTAGACAACTCATCTACAAAGGAGGGCATATTTTTATAGCTTCGAGTGTTTGAATGGGAACAGAATGAAGAAATTTTTTTATCATATGCAAAGAAAGAAAAATTCCAAACAATCGTTTGTGGCTTCTAGCAGACCTGTTTGCACTGCGGCCCGCTGCCGCGGCTGAATAATCCTTTGGTCGCATTTAGCTCACAATTCGACTTAAGCAGCCTCGCGCACATAATGACCACTTGCACAGCACAGGGAGAGCAATCAGCAGGCCGAGATCAATTACATACAATGGCTGCATTGACGGTGACGTATGTTGCGCAAAGGCTATTAACTTTGCTTAATTGAATTAGATTTCGTGTATGGATAATGAACGACACCCTACTGTACGATGTTTGATGCAGTGAATTGAGGAGCGGAGCACCTACTTCCCATTCCTCGAATGGCAAATCGTCGAACATCCTCAAAAGGCATTGTCAGACCTTTACGTGTGGAGCCAGCTACATTGAGCCAGCGTGCATTGTTTTTATAATCTGTATAAAGAGTATATCCTAGTCGAATACTCTCCGAAACAAAGCGTTCTTGTTTGCTATGAAACTTGGTTAACCAACACCCTGATTGCTGTTCTGCGGCAGCAGGAGCCTGCTACTTGTAGGAGTTTGCATGTTTTAAAACAATTTTAATTGCCTTTGCGTGTTTAGTGATGTTTTGATACGTTTGCTTCCATTATGCGTATTTAGAACGCCAAATAGGTAACTTTGGAAACTTTGGGAACCAAAGGTAGCGGCCAGGTCTTACACTTCTTAATGGAAAGAATGGATTGCTCTGAAATTGTTGTTGTATTCGTCATATAATTAGCAAATTGCGTTTTAAGTGTTTTAAGTTCAAAAGAGTTTTGGGACAAGTTCGACTTGGTGTCCGTCTGCATATTGAAACTTTGAATTTAAACTCGTGTCAAATCGTTTGCTTTTATGCCAATAGTAACCTCCTCTAAAGCTCGCCACCTTCAATTATTAATTTGATATTTTCTACAAAGGTAACAGTAATCATTAAGAGCGTTTTCGATTGCTGTGAATTTTAATTATGCTGTGAACGAGTATGGCGCCGTCGGGTATACCTGAGTGCAACGTTTCTGCTTGTCTTTCCTTTTGTTTTCTTTTCTCATCTTATACTTGTATGCTGCTAATGGCAGTTATAGTATATATGAACATGGCACTCTACTAAAACGATGTTGCATTATCTTAATCTGTTTTTAAGATTAAATCATCCCTACTCAATTAAATTAAATTGAATTAAAATAATTGACTGCGTTGTTTACTTTTCATTGATAGTGAATAAAAAAATATATAAGACCGTAATTTTTGTGCTATCGTTTTAAGACTGTGATAAAACTCTGTATAAGTATTTATTTATTAAGGAGACTTCAAAATATTCGATTATTAAACATGGATCCAAACCTTAGGTTCGGTTCGTGATCTTGGTTTTCGGAGTTTAAAAGTAAAATTATATAGCTAAGAGTTACGAGGCAACCAACCATTATCTATAAAAATATGGTTCGGTTTTTGTAGCTCCGGGTTCAAAATAGTTCGGTTCAAAAGTGGTTTGCCGCCTTGATATTTAGTGACTTAAAGCATATAAACAATGTAATTGATCTTGTGTAATTTTAGTCTTATTTGAGTTATTGTTTTGTTTTAATATAAAAGATCAACTCCTAATTCCTATCAAATAGGTAATAAAAATAAGTATAACATAATATAAAGTGGTATTTTCTTTAGAGAATAGTAAAGTTTTAGTTATGTAGGCCTAACTTCAGGGCGAATTATGACAGCAAAAATGCTAAGACTCATCGGCGAGTTACAAAAATGCTTAAAGATACACATTTTTCTTTCATTCGTAAAAGTTATTCTTATTTGTAGTACAGTAATACTAAACTAAAGTACAACTTAACTAACTTTTGGGAATTGCACTGGTTACTAGGCCTTCAGCCAAGACAAACACTTCATCCATACTTTAAGTGCCTCAGTGCCTGGGCATTTAGAAATTGGAATACAGAACTCAGTCTTATATCTAAGGAGCACAATGTTATGTCCACGGAGAGTTATTTATTTAATTTAGCTTAATTTTAATTTTATTCAGCGCCGCGATGATTTTGCTAATGATTCCTCATTTATTCGGGTTTTTTTTAGATGAATAAAATGTTGAAGTTAACATTCTTTTGACTTGTGTACGGGGTGTCTCATAGTCAAGCACTGTCAATTAATGTTTTTTTTCTGTGCCTTAATAAGTAGTGAACTTATCAACTATTAGAGATATTCTATGTATGTGTATCGGATTAGTACGTGGAGTCAAAACAAGTTAAATATTAAGAAAACTGCCTATCGAAATAGATTTTAGTTTACCATTCTCTTAAATTATGAACAAATTGAGAGTTGTGAAATATAGACTGAGGCTGAAAGTTTTGAATTATGTGGAAAATAATAAAGATTAAACTGTTTTTCAAAAAACTTTGTTGCTTATTATTCTCGTGTAAAGCATTCAATTTTTTTCTCAAGAAATCTGTTACTCATTAAATAGCTTAAAATTACATTACTTATATGAGAGTGTGAAATAATAATCCAAGTTTGTTTTAATAAATTTTCTAAATATATCAAGCCTATCTTACGGCTATTTAAAACAGGCATTTCGACACGGCGGACAGTGAACGTCCAGGAAAGCCCAAAAAGTTTTATAATAAGAAACTGGAAAAATGGCTGAATGGAGATCCATTTCAAGCATAATATGAGCTCGCAGAATCCTTATGAATCCTTAGTTGAACAGTCAACAGTTGCCAAGCGATGAAAAGCAATGCGTTGATTCTGGTAGCTTGGAGTTGATAATTGATCCAATTTAGTGAAGCTCTAAGGAAAAGCTTCCGCTATACGTAGAAAGACAAGACCAAGTTATTTTCCAACAGGACAATGCCCGATCTTAAGTCACTGGAGTCATTAAAATCCAGCTGGAAACCCTGACAAAAAACTTGGCTATTAATTCACACTCTTAATATATTGTTTAGGGCTAGTTAATTCAGACATCTGTTTGTATGCAAACAGGTCAAAATCCGACTGAACTTAATCACTATATTACTTAGCATTTATAAATACGAACACTTAAATATCGATTTATATGTCTTCAATTGTGATCGTTATAATTGCATATATATTTCACGTATGCACCATAACTAGGTCATAAATTCTTGCTCTCAAACAACATACCGCTTTGAATCCAGGCGTGTTTCATGCCAAAAAATATATAGACCAGTTCAAATAAGAACAACGAATTTTAAACAAACAAAATAAAACAAAAATAAAAATATTTTTAAGAAATGAAAATTCCCAACGAAAATATGCTGCACTCAGCTCTGACTTGAAATGTGTTTATTATAAATTTCAACGTTTTTCGTTTGCATCTACTACAAAAGAACAAAAGAAAACATTTCAAAACAAACAAAATTAATGCTTTTTAAAAATTAATTAAATTAAAATTAAAATTTGACTCATCATCAGCGAATTGTGAATGCATGCGTATGTGTAGTTTGTGAGAGTGTACGTTTGGGTGCCAAGTCTTGGAAGGAAAAGTTGTGGCGGCTTTACTTCTTCAGCGCCTGCACAAAGTTGCCCAGATCGTATTCCTCATCATACTGATGCTCGGACCACAGCTCCGGCAAGTTCTCAATGATGGTATTCATGGACATGCCACCGCTGCCGGCGGCTGTTGCGCTGTTGCTGGCCTGCGCCTTGTTGTTGCCGCCATTGAACAGATCGAAGATCTGCGAGGTGCCCATGGTCTGGAGCGAGGCATTATCGGCACTTACCACCGTGTTGGCAGTGAGTATCTTAAACTTTTGCAGGCTCATGATCTTCTCCTCGAGCGAGTTCCGTGTTATCAGGCGATACACGTTGACCACCTTCTTCTGTCCAATACGATGCGCACGATCCATGGCCTGCAGGTCCTTCATCGGATTCCAGTCGTGCTCCACAAAGATGACGGTGTCGGCGCCGGTCAGATTCAGGCCCAAGCCGCCCACCTGCATGCAGCAAGCAAAACCAAATTGTTGGTATGCAAACGGTCTAGAGTCCAGAGAGAGTTTTGGAACTTACCAAAGTGGTCAGCAGCAGCACATCGATGCTGGGATCGCTGTTGAAGTTGTTCACAATGTCCTGGCGCAAGGAGGCTGGCACGCTGCCGTCCAGGCGCAGATACGTCACGCTGGGCAAATGTTTGCGCAACAAGTCGCGCTCCACAATGTCCAGCATAGCCTTCAGCTGGCAGAAGATGAGCGCCCGATGCTGGCCGACTGACTCCGTCTGCACACCAATGCCGCAGTCCAAAAGCAGTTGCCTGTAAAGTGAAGGAGCGAGGATTTATTAGCCAAAGGAGTTAACTCAGGCGTAGAACTCTTACTTCAGAGCAGGCAGCTTGGCCGAGTGCTCAATGTCGTCCAAGGTGCTGTTGCTGAGCGCCAGCTGGGCGGCCACATTGGTGAGGTCGTCGCCGGATTGGCGCAGCACCAGCTTGGGATGGTTGCAGACGTTCTGCAGGTAGCGCAGGGCCTGGAAGATGTGCGTCTTGGTGCCGAGATTCTCCGTATCGTCCAACTTATCCAAACAGTCTTTCAAGTGTTTATTGCTAAAGTCTTCGTAGAGGCGCAGCTGCAGCGGACTCAGTTCGCACAGCAGATCCTGCGTGATTTTGGGCGGCAGATCCGTGAGCACGTCCTCCTTGACGCGTCGCAGCAGGAATGGCAGCACCTGGCGATGCAGCGCCTCCATGGCCAGCACACCGGCCTCCTGCTCCTTGGGCGAGCTCTTGCCGTCGCGCGATGCCAAAATTGGCCGCGAGTAGCGTTGAATGAACTGCTTCTCGGTGCCCAGGAAGCCCGGCATTAGAAAATCAAACAGCGACCACAGCTCCAGCACGTTGTTCTGTATGGGCGTGCCCGAAAGGATCAGCCTGTGGTTGGCCTTCAGCTGCTTGATGGCCTTTGAACTCTTCGTCTTGCCGTTCTTGATGATGTGGCCCTCATCCAGCACGCAGTAGTTGAAGTGGATGCCACTGAAGTAGTCAATGTCCTTGCGTATGGTGTCATACGAAGCGACCACCAGGTTGCAGCTGTTGCCAATCTGGCTGCGCAGCTTCTCGCGTCCGACGGGAAACCCGAAATAGTGCAGGGGCCGCAGCACAGGCGACTGCGCCAAGAACTTCTCCACCTCGTACACCCAGTGGCCGGTGAGCGTCGGCGGACAGATGACCAGGCTGGGCAGCGGCGCCAGCTTGGCCTCTTGGCGCTGCACATGATCGCCGGCCAGTATGCAAATGGTCTGGAGCGTTTTGCCCAGGCCCATGTCATCGCAGAGTATGCCGTGCAGGTTATACTTGTTGAGGAACCACAGCCAATTGATGCCCGCCTGCTGGTAGCCACGCAGTTGGACGCTCAGCGCCACCGGCACATGGTAGTCCGGTATGGTCTTCGGCGCAAACAGATAGTCAAGGAACTCGCGATCTCGCGTCTTGCGCTCCTCCAAGGGCTCGCTCTTGATCTGCGGCGCTGTCTTCGGATTGGCGGCGCTGTCCAGCGGCATAAGTTGGATGAGCGTGGCAAAGGAGTGGGTGGCCAGCAGACGCACCGATTCGTCTGCATCACTCATGGCGCCCAGGAGCGGCACCACCAGCAGCACAATATATGGCACTACACGGATTTGCAGTCGATTGACCACCCGCTCAATTGCCTCCACGGCGCCCTGTCGTTCAATGGGCCGCTCGACCTTGAGCAGCAGCCCCAGCAGCTCCGTCACCACAAACTGCATCGTCCGGCACGGATCAATCTCGGCCAGCGCCGCAATGCAGCGCGCCGCCATATGCCGCAGCACCTTGAGCGGATGCCGCACAACGAAGCCGAGCTGCGGCAGCAGCTCGAACAGTTTCGGATGCAGCGCCTCGTGCAGATTCGGCGCAGCGGATTCGATCAGCTGCAGCGAGCAGATCAGCTCGTTGCAGGCCCCCAGCTCGGGCAGGGCGCTGGCCAGCGCCTGTGCATCCGTGCCGGCCATGAACTGCTTCAGCTTGCCAAACATCAACTGCTCGAAAATGGGCACTTTGTCCACAATGCGCTCGCCGAACGTGCTGCAGAGCTTGGCAATGGCGCAGGCGGCGCCCAGCCTCTGAATCCGACACTGGCGCGCCTCAGCCTCTTTGGCCTGCTGGCTGCTCACCTCGTTGCTGGCCGCAGCGGCCGCTGCAGCGGCCAGTACTTCACTGGCCGGCGGGCGGCCCGGTCCCCTCGGCGCTGGCGTTACGGGCGCGGCGCCAGCCCGTGCACTGGCGCTGCTGCTGCTGGGCGCACTGGTCGCCGCCTGCTGCTGCTTGAGCGTGAGGATGCCGTAGTAGTCGCACTTGTCGTTGCCACTGACACTGGCACTGGGACGTGTCGCCAGCAGCGTGTGCGCCGGCATCACCTGAAAGGGGAAGAGCTACTTTTATACTTGTTCAGGAAGTGATTTAAAATTTCCCATCCACGCCCACTTCCGCCCAGAATTTTAGAGCTATAGTCACCAAATTTGGCGGACAGTGTTTGAGTGACCTCCTCGATAAAATCGATACATCAAATACAGACAGATTACTTATGGCCTCCTCAAAGATTGCAGTTTTTTAGATACGCCCACTGGGGACGTTTCAAATTGATAAAAAATCGTATATTTTAGAGCTAGAAATTTGGGCTCCTCTAAATAACTAGCCGAAATAATTAGGCCACACCCACACCCGCCCCTACATATTACAAAAATCTATATTTTTCCAAAATAGCTATAATAATAAAGACCCATTTTCACCTTTTTTTTTTAGCTATTTCTAATCTGTGAACGAGTATTGCGCAGTCGGTTACTCCCGGCTAGGGCTCAGGACATCCCGATTTTTGGCACTTACCAGCTTGGGCGTGTACTCCGGATCGCTGCGCAGCAGCGTGCACAGGTTGTTCAAGATTTTGCTATTGGGACTAGGATTTCTATCACAAACTTGGTCCATGAGATGCACCAAAAAGTCGGCGGAGAGCTGCTGCAGCGGCACGCACTGTTCCCGCTTGATCGACTCCATGAGCGGCTTGACAACGGGATTCAGTTTGTCCGGCAGACAGTGCAGCGCACAGATGGCGCCAGCCAAAGCCGCCTGGGCGCTGATATGGAACGCGCCCTGTTCACTGGTCGTCTGTTGATACGAGGCATGCAGGCTGCGTCTGCGCTCCACGAGCATGTCGAGCAACTTGGGCTTGAGCGCATAGCTGCGCAGGTTGTCGCTGAGTGTGGTGGCCACCGCCTCGATCTGGTCGAGCGTGAGAATCTTGGCGTTGTTGAAATCGTTGATGGGTATCTTATTTTGCTTCAGCGTCGCTATAAAGTCTTGCGCCTCCTGCAGCAGCCGCGTCAGCGACATGCCCACGTCGTCATAGTAGAAATACTCGGAGACACACTGATGCAGCCGCTCCTGCAGATTGGGCGGCCCCGGCCGCACGGGCTCATCGTCGAGCGCCCAGAAGGCAATGATCAGGCCGCACACAATCCGCTGCACCGCCGAGCGGGCGTTCAAGTGGCCCAACAGCACCTTCGTATAGCAATCGGTGGGACTCTCCATCTGCGGCGTATAGAGCACGCCCGGTGCCGGCTGCACCAGATAGTGCGAGAGCGCGCCCAGCGCCCGCGAGGCCGTGATTCGGGCGCGCACAAAGTTCGCCTCGCGCTGATCCAAGGGCGTCGCCTCGCTGCCGCCCAAATACAGCTTCTGCATGGCATTCGAGTGGGCCAGGGCGACGCCACCCAAGTCGTCGCCCATGCGCAGGGTGCGGCGGCGGGGGTTCGTCGCTGATGCAGCGGCAGCATCGCTGCCGCCGACAGCTCGGATGAGCACGGACGTATCAAAGGGCAGTCGTGGCGGCTGCATGGCCAGGCATATCCAGGACGACACATAGGGGCAGGCGGCGTGCAGCAACGCGCCCAAGTCGGCGTGCCTAATAAGATTGGTCCAGACCTGATGCGCCAGCGACTGTATATCCGCCTGGGGCTCCACCAGGATGCGCTGGTAGATATGGCGCAGCGCCTGCTGCAGCAGCTGCCAGTTCCAATCGACGACGCCGAAGTTGAGCTTCAGCGCTTTTTGCGCGCCATTGGCACTCTCCGGTTCCTTCTCCTTCTCCTTCCCCTTGTCCGGCTCCGGCTTGGCGTCAGCTGGCTCCTGTTTAAGCTCGGCATCGCCAGCGCTGGTCAGGGTGAGCAGCGTCTTCAGCGTGGAGCGACGCACCGAGCTGGTGCTGTGCGACAGAAAGGGAAACAGGCGTGGCACTAGGGTGGCCATGGGCTCCATTTGGACCCAGCTGGCCGCCTGCGGCAGGCACAGAATAGCCGCCAGGAGGCCCATGAAGCTGTTGCAGGCCGAGGTCAGCTCATCCTGGTCGAGCAGCAAATCCCACAGCATTTTCACAATGGCCGACACCTGGGCGGCGTTCAGCAGCTTGGGCAGCCACATGGCCACCGGGATCAGCGTCGCCGCCGCCACCGCGCCGACATCGTCGACAGCATCGAGCAGACCCAGCTGGATGTCATCGATGGACTTGGGCAGGTAAATGGGGAGCAGTTCCTCGCGCACCACGAACACATACTTAAGGCCCAGCAAGCCGCCATGGCGCACCTCCCACTCGTTCTTGTGGCGTATCAGCTGCAGCAGAATGTCCACGATGCGATGCACTTTGGGCTCATCGATGGCCTTGACAAGGGTGCCCAGCACTTGGGCGCAGGTCTCACGCACCGGCGCCACCACCTGATCGGAGACAAAGTCCCCGAATCGATCAAGGCATAGCACACAAAGCAGCCGGAGCGCCGCATCTTCCAGCCAGCGTCCGTGCGCGTCGTGCATTTGTTCGGGGCTCTGCTGGGCTCCCTTGCCCGCCCCCTTGCCGTGCAGATTGATGAGCTGGCGCAGCGCCGTCGCCGCCCCGTGGCGCACCTCCCATTTGGCGTGAAAGAGATCAATAAAGAGGCGCGCACAAAAGTTCTCCAGCGGCCACGAGACAGCATCGACCCATTTGCCCGTCGCATCTGGCACAGCGGCTGCAATCAGTAAATGATTAATTTAAAATTCAATTAGCGAGACTCTTAACTAAGTTAAGCTACGACGCACAGGGATTTACAGCAGCCCTAATTGAGGCCAGTTCTTAGAATGTCTAACAAAAGCTACTACTTATTAAATGGAAAAGTCCAACTAATTTATTCACTTAACTGGTTAAAATATAATTATGACAGCGGGTAAAATGAATCTTTGGAATGCCAAGAGATTTTATTTTCCATGCAACCAAATTTCTAACAAAATTTAAAGCAGACAGACTACAGATGCATCTTATACATTAAGTGTCTAAATAAGAATACGCTTTTTAAAGTTACCAATTCCGGTTTAATAGAATGAAAATAAACAGCATGTAATTAAAACAGATAAAAAACACAAATTTAAATGCTTTTGCGGAAACATGACATCATAAACACTGCGTACATTTGTGTATCTGTATCACGTATAGATATTTTTTTCCAATGAGGATGGAAAATTCGCAGTTCATTACACAAAAGTTAAGTAGCATTTGCATATAGTTAGGAACAACTAAATCAAAATGAATTGTTGTAAATAACAAATAATGAAGACAAACAGCTTTTGCTACAATACAAATATTCAAGAACGTTGAAGTCGGGTGTTACCGACTGTCCATTACTCGTTCACAGTATAATAACAGCTAATATGGAAAAATATGGATTTTTATAATTTGTTGGAAGAGTTCATGAGCAAACTGTCCGTCGAATTTGGTGACACTAGGTCTTCAATTTTGGGAGAAATGGATTTTCTCTGTTCTTTTCACCCCGTGAACGAGTATAAAATCGAAATGGAAATGCTAGAAACTCAATTTAACTAAATACTTTAACTTCCAACAGTCATCAATATTTGAGAATATAATTATATAAGAATTTAAATACGGTCTGAAATTAAATGAGAGCAATTAAACCAAATCACTAACCAGGCTAGACTTTCGGCTACACGTCTATTGAACAATGGAATCCAACACATATTTCACTACGCTGAAAAAGCCCTACAATTAACTGAATCACTAAAAGATCTTCACAGATTTGTATCTACAAGCAAATGAATACGTTGGTATGCCTAAAAATACACTGTGCGTCACTTAAGCTTAAAACACAAGCAAATATCTCTGGTTTGCAGCCCACGCACCATTTAAACTGTAGAAAATCTCGTGTCTGTCGTTTGCCTTCAGCTTCTTCTTCTCTGGCTCATCGACTGTGTTGCCGTTGCTGTTATTGTTGTTGTTGTTGTTGTTGTTGTTGTTGCTGCAGCTGCTGCCGCTGCTGCTATTGCTGCCGGCGCCGATGCCAGCTGTTGAGTTGCGGCGACTGCAGGTGGGCGTGACCGACGAGGCGGAGGCAGTGGAACTGCCTTGACGCGCTTTGCGCTTGGCCCGATTCATTTCACGACAGCTGAGCCGCTGGCCAGCAGCAGTGACAGCACCTGCTCCTCCTCCGCCATTGGCCGGCTTAATGTTCAGTATGTGCTCCACGGGCAGTTTCTCGGCATTGATATTGTAGCTGGTGCCAGTGCGCGCCAGGGCCACATCCTCGTCGGTGATCATGTCAGTCAGATTGACGCCCAGCTTGGCGGCAGTGGTCAGTCCCAGCTTGTCGTTGAGCAGCGCACGCTGGCGACTCAGTCGGGCGGCCACGCTGTTATCCTCGGCGGCGCCGCCACTGGCTGGCTGCTCCTCCTGCACATCGAACTCGTTGCCCTCGGAGCCGATTAGGCGGGCGCCCTTCTGCAAAATCTGCTGCAAATCGAACTCATCGAAGCTGAGCAATCGCTCGCTGCACGGCGTTGCCGTTGTAGACGAGGAGGCATTCGATTGGCAGCTGTCCTCTTCGGTGGCATCGCTGGCCGAGCGCTCCTTCTTCAAATTAATGACGCCCAACTGCACTTCGGGCTCCCAGGGCGGCACCTGCTTCAGTATCGCCTCCACCGATTGCGCGGCGGCAATGCGCGTCTCCCACGACGGACTGTGCAAATACCCCACGAGCCGATTGAGCAAAGCGTGCAATTCATGCGGGTATAGCTTTTGCACCTCGCCGATCTGCTTGGCGGCCGCATGGCGCGTGGCAGCCGTGGAGCCGGACTCGAGCAATATGAAGAGACGGTCTAGCCTGCAACCAGAACCAGGAAAAACAGTTAATGGGACCTATCTAAACCTCATTTTCTAACGCAAGACTTACCGAGATGTCATTCTAGAGTTGAGATTTGTGATACGTTTTGGTTGATTGTCCAATCAAACTCCGGACTGGTCTAATTACTATAAGAAACTAATCTGTAATTAAAAACGACAAAGCGAAATAAATTAGTTGGCATTATTAAGAAATATATGCATTATTATATTATTATTTATTATAGGCAGATCTTTTGGTTTGTTTCTTTACAAGCACCCATAAAAACACCAGGTTTCAATATTTGGTTACATTTTATAAATAAAATAACCATAATCGAAATAAAATTTGATTTTTGTGGAATAAACTTTCCTATTTTTTTTTTTTTTAGATGTATTTACCAAACTTAACGAGTTTATAAATAGCAATTTTAAAAATGCTCTAATGTTATAATAATTATATAAAGCTAATACTGATATAAAGTTACCTACATTATATTAGATAATCTTTTGATATTAAAAAATGTTTATAATGCAAATGCCTTGCGTTTAACGTCACATTCAAGAATTTGATAAGATTTGAATTACGCATGTCAACAAATTGACATATTTGTCAAGAATGGTTGCTTTTGCTTTCCAGACAGTGGAAATACGTAAAACAACTGAACCGAAAGGGTAAAGGGAAAAGGGTAAAGGTAAATTCAATGGTTATCCACATATTTGCATGTGCGTAATCAAAATGATTATGTAATATAGCCTGAATGCGTGCGTCATAAAACTGTCAATTTCAGAATGATAGCAAATCAATTTATGTAATAATAGATACAAAATGGTTACATGCAAACAATTTTTATTTATTGCATTGCGTAAGATTTTGATTGACATATTCATCGCCAAGTATAAAGAAACAGTCGAAAAAGAATTAGTCTATATATGTGATTACTTTTTGTTTCTTCGAATTGGCAGCAGAAAATAAATGGCCTAAAACAACCGTGAAAAAGTGGGCCAGTCAGTTAGGAACCTTTTGACTTATGGGCAACGAAGTAGCAAAAACAGAGAAACAGAAGTAACTCGTGTGATTCGAGTTCAACAAAACTGTTTGTTTGTTTCTTTGAATTTGTTTCTCTTTCTTTTTGTATAAGGAAGCTTAAGCGCTTTGGCAACCTTGAATATTAATCAAGTGTTTATATAACTAAATGTATGTACATATCAAAGTATGTGTTCGTTGTTTGTTGCGTTTGTGTTTTATTTTTTTTATTGCAAACGCGTTGAAATCGAAACTCATTATTACGACTTTTTGGCCGCATATAGTTTGTGCTCGTGAAGCACGCAACGATTCAGCAAACAAACAGGCGACAGCTAGAAGTCGATTAGGGGGAATGAACACATAAGCGTAATTACATGCTGCACACACACTCACTTTTAAACAAAAATTAATTAATTTAGGGGTGGATTCGAGGGAGTGTTGACAAATCTGATATAATATTTATATAACTTGGTAGCTTGACATTATAATAACAAATTTGTATATCACAACGAGAGTCTATTTCAAGACGTTACTTAATATAGACCCGTATATTAGATTATTTAAACTCAACATCATAATAATAATAATGTAAAACATTATTAAATATGGCTAACTGGGAATAAATTAGCATATTTGTTTTATCTTATCGTATTTGTTTAGAATATTAGTAAGTAACGTTGCACTAATAAATACAGAAATTAAAGTTCTGTAGATATTAGTAATGGTTTATACTTTTAGCTTTAGTTTGAGTAGAAAATGTTCGAACACCATAGGAAATTGTTTAATAAAATGTATGAAATTTCTAATTTAGTATTATGTTATATAATATCACAAATTTTGAATATTTTGTATACTTAAATAGGCCTCCCAAAGATTTGAATAAAGCGAACAATCGTTGAATTTTGTGATTCATATTTTAAAAAAATAGATAGTGATTCAATAAATATTTATTGAGTCGCATTTGGTATAAGTTACTAATCGACGCAATCTGAACATATGATTTATATATGAAGCATTTAATATTTAACATTAAAAATTTACAGTACAGTATAATAGAGAAAATCGTTTAGAAATTACTCATCATATTGCATACAGGTTCAAAAATCATATTAACAAGGATTAGTGCCATTTGCAGCACCTCATCAACGATACGTGATTATTAAGTTTTATTCACAAAATACTTTTTACCAAACGTATAGAAAATACGTGAAAAGTCGATGATTTCATATGTAAATGATTCGAGCAAAACGAGGCAAATCAAAATATGGCTTTTGTATGTTTTCAATACATAAAATGGATACACTTGTTCATAGAGGTGAGTGGAACAAATAGCACACTCATATGTTTGGGCAATAATCAAAAGATACATAGCTAGATATTTGACAAAGAAATCTCATATTGATAAAACCAAATATGCTCAGTACATATACAAATTCAAACAGAAGCACTTCAGCACAACATAGAGCAAGTTCACTAACCCTAAGAATTATAATGATTAAAAAACCTATTTGAAATGAAAACGTTTGAAAACGTGCATATTTATGACAATCAATATATATTCATTTAGTTTTATCCGGCTAAATATCAATGCAATAAAATTGACAGATTACATACATAGATAATGCTCGTCGTTAAAGTTATAATGAAAACATTTGTATGACATAGCTTGTTTAATCATTAATTGACAGCATTAACTGACAGCTATAAATAAAATATAAGTCAATAAAAGCTTAAACAACGGTATCGCATTTACCTCATTTTGCCAACAACCTTGCGTGTTTAAGAGGGGAGAGGAGCAAAGTAATTTAATTTCTATTACGATTGTCGATTGACATCGACAAGGTCTATTCAAAAGAGAGCTCGAATTCGACTACTCATCACATGTTCATATCATATGCATACAGATAGTTTCAATCGTGCTTTGGAATAGCGGTCTCTTCTCTCTTCTCCTACTACTAAATTTGCAATCATTATTGATTATTTTCTTGTTGTAACCATACCCTGTTCCCCTTGTGGAACACTCATACTTGTTTTGTAGTTACTTTTATTGCGGATTAGTGCACGTATTTATTTAGAAATTTATAAGCAGCAATTTTGCCGCAGCAGATAAGCTGTGAAATGTGCACAAATTTGTATTACCCATAATGGGCCAATAATGATTAGCAAAAAGACACAAAAGCTGTACCTGATATGCGTATGTTCTTCTATTCATTCATAAATTCATACATACATACATACACTCAGTTTGCCAGCTTATTCGTCGTACATTGTTGAACTTGAACTTTCAAGTCTTGTCCGAAACAATTACGAATTGTGACCAATCATTTAAGTCCACGTTGGCTTCCAATAAGCGTCTTTTAACAAGCCCCCATCCGTATCCCTCGTTATTTTTATGAGTCAGCCGGACAAAACTTATTGATAAACATTTTGCGATAAAACGCATTTCTCACAGATAGATTACTATCTGTAAGAGAGAGTCAACTGAATTTTTTTATTTTTGTTGTGCTTCGATTCGAATGATTATAAATAACTTTTGTTTGCCTCGGTTCCTGGCAATTTCTATTTGATGGTGCTATGCTGAAGTTAACATTTGCTTTGACTCAAGTTTTATCGATTGTTTTGTGTTCCAATTGAATATTAATAGTGAATGTCAGTCAAATGTGTCTGTCTGTCACTTAGTGGTGAATTGACTATGGAATGGGGGGAATATACGTTCTGCATCCTTTGGATCAAGTCTCCAATGGCGCAGCGTTTAAACAGTGATCAGGTTTACGAAATTGAAAAAAACATGCAAAATTATAGATACGTTAGCGTTTGTGGACTAAAACGAGTTACCGAAAGTTGTGTACTCGATATCATGTTTGGGAATTTTGCACAAATGGAAACACAAATGTGTTTGAATATTAAACAGTTCAATATTTGCATACAAACAATGGCAGCAACATTTAGCAAATATTAAGACAGCTGCTGCTGCATATTTCATTGCACATGCGCCAAATAACGAAGACTATACTATGTGTTCTTATTGAACTACTACGTATCCATAGATTCATCTCTGATGCATGCAGCAAGAATAAAAGGGTGCACGAAGTAAACTCACAAAAAAAAAAAAAAAATGGGAACAAGTGCTTTTAAAGATCTTTGTAAGGCTTGACATACAACATTATTTTTTAAACAAATATGGTTAACAAAGAGATAAATAATATCAGTATGTTCAACCAAATTATAAACCACATTTTTTTCTCCTTTTTTTTGTGTTTTTATTTCCTGTAGTGAATTGTGCATTTGTGCAGCCTCTGAAATTGAGGAATGTATATTATTCGAGTTAAAAATTTTCTTCTTACTGAAATTAAACATATAGTACATTTTGAAGAAAAAGAAAATGGCTGTTTATTTAATCACCTGGTTCGATTAATGATTACAAAAATATTGGAATTATGGGTTCGTACCAGTTCGGGTTAAACCCGGTTTGCAGCCTTGATGGAAATACTAAGCCTTGTCATTTTTTTTGTGAACAAATACTAAATTGAAATTTTAACATTTTAAAAAAAAACAGCTTTTACTTAAAAAAATATATAAATTAGAATACTCAATATTTTCGTTTTTTAAAGTGTACTTTTAAATTTATTGCCGTTTTCTCATTATATTTATTGCTTTATATCAATATCAATTTTACACAGACACGTCTGCAATATGTATATAATATATAATGTATCAAATCAAAAAGATGCATTTGCTTCTCCTCGCCCCACCAGCCGCCACAACACCTGTATTAAAGTCCAGTTCAATTTAATTTTATTTATTAAATAACTATAAATATAAAAAATATAAGCAAACAGTTATTTGCCTACTATAACTGTGTTCAACTACATTTTCTATCGTCGCTTTAAGTACAAACAATTTTGTTTTGTTTCACATTCTTTATCTTTATCTTTATCATATATCACAATAATTTCCGCCGACTCCTGCTTCCTGGCTGGAGTTTAAGTGAACAAACGATAATAAAATGTAATTATAGAACAGGAAGAGGAAATCTCTCTAAGATGAACATACATATATTTTGAATAAACATCAACTAGTTATATATAAAACAATGTTGTTAGAAATCACATTTTTTATTTTCGTGCTTATCATGTTTTGTTCTCATAAAAATAAAATCGATAAGTCAATGAACACAACTATACACATCGATAACGATAAGCTTTTCACTAATCCATAAAAAAAGTGCAACCAAAAATTAATATTATATTAATATTATGGGGAAAAGTAGTGGGCTTATTTAAATTATTTATGGCAAATAACTGCTAAAAGTAACGAACAAAATGGCAAAAGTATAGTCGAAGCCAAATACATGCGTACAAACATGCGCACTGATCGTATATAACTAGTTCAAGTGCCCTACCCCACTAAGATATGTACATGTCTATATACATATTTACTTATTTATATGTGTATATAAAAGGAAAGAGAGAAAAAGCTGGGAGCGGCGGCGGCGACTGCTTCAGTCGGCAATGTCGATTACGGTAGCGGACCATAAATAAATATAAAGCAAGCGGCTTGCTGCTGCTGCTGCTGCTGCCGCTGCTGCCGCTGCTGCTGGGTCGTCGTCAACGTGGACAACGCATGTTGACTGAGAGTTCGACTGGGGCAGCGACAAACGACGGCACTTGAATGTTAGGCAAAAGCAAATGCTCGCGGTCTCAACATCTGCGCCGTCGTTTCGTCTATTGGTGCGCCCAAAAGTAAAGCAAAAAAAAAAAAAAACAAAATCCAAAACAAACTATTGGAAAATTTAAACTAAAAATATAATTACGGGGACATTTCAAACGCTGCCAAGAAAACTCCACTGCGAAAACAAACTAAAAAAAAACAAAACAAGTAATTAAACAAAGGACTTTTATCTTAAATATGATTCGACAGTCTCACGCTCACACATTCACTCATTATGTACATATGTATATGCATACATAACACACATATATATGTGTACTTATAAAATTTCATAAATGTAAGCTTATCAGCGAGCACAGCATGCCCCCGTTGCCCCCACCTTCCGTGCGCTGACGCAGCAAGAAAAGTATCAGAGGCAGCGCAATCACACATACGCACGCACACACACAAAATTGCAACGGAAGAAAGACGCGCTGTGCCGCGGCGTCAAGGAAAGCAGCGCAGTCGCCGCAACGCCGATAAGTAGACGAGGGTTGCGTCTCTACAGAATAGTTAATACTAATGTAATTAGCTTATAGGTGTGCACACACACATAACAACACACACGTGCATACGCACACTTGGGCACATTAGCCAGGCCACATTTATTAACACATTACACGGCACTTACCTTTGGCAAATGTTACGTTTCGGCTGGCGCTGCCTCTGTCGCGGCGTGCTGAGCTAGCAATTCTGCTTACTGCAGCATACCTATGGCGGTGTCGGCGTCGCGTCGACGTCTGCTGCGGCAGCACTGCGACTGCGACTACGACTGCGACTGCTTGCTGTCACTTCAAATCATGCGCTCTGTATTTAGTTGATGCATTTTTGTCCACTTTTCACCGCCAGCTAATGATTTATTTTGAAAAAAAATTGGCTATTTATTGTTTTGTTTATTGCTGTAGATTGTACAGTTCACTTTTGCTCGCGCGTCTTTGTGAGTGTGTGTGTGTGTGTTGGGCTCTGCAGCAGCGCTGCTTTGCTACGCGTTCACTTATTTTTTCTCTTTTTGTTTTTTGCAACAGTCAAAAAATTGTTCTTATTCACTCGCACGAGTAGCCAATTCGTTCCATTGATTTTACACGCATACAAACACGCCGGTGTAGGAGTGGAGACCGCAGCGAATTCAATTGTGTATCAAAAGTCGTTTAACCGAAACAGTCAATATTTTAATTTAACATTTGGTTTCACACAGACACAAATGCACTCGGTTTGCTGGATATTCTCAAATTTTCGGATATTAAAATTACCAGGGAAAGCCATGTTCGCGGCGTTCAAGTCACATTTATACTGTGCGGTGCTCGAATGGCGCATGAAATAAAATTCAAATAGGGTTGCCACAGATCAGTTGTTGGTTGCTATTATCCGTTTATTTAATTCGAACATAAGTTAAACTTTTTGCAAAAAATCAATATATTAAATCCCAACGTTTAAGGTTTTCGATAAACGAGAAAACATTTTATGCATTATACTTTTTATATTAAAACGTGGTCAACGTGGCCATTTAAATGAAGTGACAACACTACTTAGATATAGAGATGGAAATTTTTGTTTGGATTTAGTAGATATGAACTACTAAAATGACCACATCAAATGTCAACTTCAAGAGCATCAGGTAATCAAAAAATGATCAAAAAATCATTACAATAATAAATATGTTTGTCTACATTTCTTGTCATTAAAAGATGCTTCATTATAGGACAATTTATAAAAATTCATTAATTTTGAGTTGGGAACTAGTTAGACTCAAGAGCGAGCGTACTGAGTATCGAGTACTTAATACATCGATAAAAGTGCACATAAATACTCAATTGGTATCGATACTCCGCCACCCCAATCGTGTGCGTCTATTGCGGCTGCAGCATTTTCAATATTCGTTTTCGACGTGAAACTGTGCACCAAATCAAATAAAATCATATAAAAAGTGTTGCACAATGAACACACTCGGTCCTAAAAAGGACGGCAGTCCTAACATTGACTTTTTCCAGTCGCCAGAGACGCTGCAGGGCTTCGAGTCCATTCGACAATGGCTACAAAAGAATTGTAAAAAGGTGAGTACAACGCCAGCGCCGCCACCGTAAGCGAAAACAAAAATGGCGCTTCGCGCAAATTGAAAACATACGAGAATTGACGTCCATTTGTGTTACAGTACTTGGCGCACAGCTCGGAGCCAATAACAAAGGAATCGCTTGCACAGCTACTAATACTATTTTTGCAATATGTGGAGGCGAAATTGGGCAAAAACTCGGCCGATCCACCGGCGACGAGAATCCCGGTAAGTGTGTGTGTTGGGGGAACAGGGTGTTTTGGGTGTGCAAAATGTTGTATGTACACGCGCGCTAGAGATGCGCGCATGCCACAATTTCGAGGCGGACACGAACGTTGTTGACATATTCGAGCACGAATCAAAACATTTGTTTTCGATTATGAAATTTAAAAAAAAAAAATTGAAATTAAAGCCTTTTGTAATTATATTGTGTTGTGTTTTAGAGTAAAGTGATAAAAAAATGTATTTATTCAACAAATATACATTTTTAATTTATATATTTATGTATGTATTCCTTTCTGGGTGAATAGTCTGATAATTGGCCACGTATGCAACATTATTAATTTAATTTTACCATTGCAGATGCGCTGTTTTCTGGACTTCAAGAACGGCGGAGGTCTCTGCATAATTTTTTCCACCATGTTTCGTTTTCGGGCCGAGCAACGCGGCAAGAAATTTGACTTTTCCATTGGCAAGAATCCTACCCGCAAGGATCCCAACATCCAATTGCTAATTGAGATCGAACAGGCGCTCGTTGAGGCAGATCTCTATCGCATACCCTACATCTATATCCGACCGGAGATTGAGAAGAGCTTTGAGGCGCGTCTGCGTGAAATTCTTGACAATCGAAGGGTGGAAATCGTCACCGATGAGGAAGATGCCACGCACATTGTCTATCCCGTGGTGGATCCACATCCCGATGAATATGCTCGTCCCATTTTCAAGCGTGGCAATCATGTGATGCTTCACTGGTACTATTTTCCCGAGTCCTACGATTCATGGACGCTAAATAGCTTTGATTTACCGGATAATATACCTGAGAATCCGGAGTCGCCAGCGGAACGTTGGCGGGTCGCTGCATCTTGGATTTTGGACCTGGAGCAGTACAACGAATGGATGGCGGAGGAGGACTACGAGGTGGATGAGTTGGGCAAGAAGAAGACGCACAAGCAGCGCATGTCTATCGACGACATCATGTCGTTTGGCGACGACAAAAAGAAGCCAACCACAAGCACAAGTGGCACCGGCAAGCAGAAGCGACGTCGCTCACCGTCGCCCACAACTTCAACGTCCACATCGAAGCCGGGCAAGCGAAAGCGCTCCCCGGCAGTCATACACAAGAAGTCGCGCAACGACGACGACGATGAGGATCTAACCCGGGATCTCGATGATCCGCCGGCTGAGCCCAACATCCAGGAAGTGCACAAGGCAACCCATTCGGCGCTCCAATCGACAGCCAGCCCAGCACCCGGTGGCAAATCACGTGGTGACAACGATATGATGCCCATTAAAGGTAAGTTAACCATGTGATCGAACTGTCTTTGTGTTCTTCTCTTTATCTCTGTCTTTGGGTATCAGGAGGCACCATGACCGATCTGGACGATGAAATGACCGGCGGCAGTGCTGCCCAAGCGCTGTCCACCGGCGACGGCGACAACTCGCAAACGGGCAAGACCAGCGACAACAGCAATACCCAGGAGTTTTCATCCTCGGCCAAGGAAGACATGGAGGACAACGTCACTGAGCAGACCCATCACATAATTGTACCCTCATATTCGGCCTGGTTTGACTACAACTCAATTCATGTCATCGAAAAACGCGCCATGCCCGAGTTTTTCAACAGCAAGAACAAATCGAAGACGCCTGAGATTTACATGGCCTATCGCAATTTTATGATTGACACCTACAGGTGGGTTACTTAATTTAACTGTCGACTGCCCATTGAGGATATCCTCGACCCAAGTGCATATATCAGTTGCGCTATAATTTTTTCTTACACATTACAATATAAGTTTTGTACCGAGTCGTAAATATTTGCTTATGAAAATATTTTTTTTGCTTATTTAAAGAATTTTTGAGGAATATTTTTAACTGGTAATTGCTTTTCGCTTTCAGGTTAAATCCCACAGAGTACTTGACCAGCACCGCCTGTCGTCGCAATTTGGCAGGCGACGTGTGCGCCATAATGCGCGTACACGCGTTCCTAGAGCAATGGGGTCTCATCAACTATCAAATTGATGCCGATTTGCGTCCCACGCCGATGGGCCCGCCGCCCACTTCGCACTTTCACATACTCTCCGATACGCCATCTGGCTTGCAGGCAATCAATCCGCAGAAGACACAGCAACCGTCTGCAGCCAAGACACTGCTCGATCTCGACAAGAAGCCGCTGAGCAAGGAGGGTGCTGCCGTCGATTGCGATAAGAGCGCTGGCGGCTTGGGCATCAAGACAGAGACTCTAGAGAATGGCGCCGCCAGCGGCCTGGCATCTGGGGTCAGTCAGTTTGGCCTGAAACTGGATCAGTATGCCAAGAAACCGGCGGCAATGAAGAATCGTACGGCGGCGAGCATGTCGCGTGAGTGGACCGACCAGGAGACGCTTCTTTTGCTCGAGGGTCTCGAGATGCACAAGGACGACTGGAACAAGGTGTGCGAGCATGTGGGTACACGCACACAGGACGAGTGCATCCTGCACTTTCTGCGCCTGCCCATCGAGGATCCGTACCTTGAAGATGATGGTGGCTTCCTGGGACCCCTCGGCTGCCAGCCAATTCCGTTTAGCAAGTCTGGCAATCCAATTATGTCAACGGTAGCATTTCTGGCGTCCGTAGTGGATCCACGTGTCGCTGCTGCCGCTGCCAAGGCTGCGATGGAGGAATTCGCCGCTATCAAGGTAAATTTGCAAACAGTGAGCAGCTTCGAAAAGAAACTAATTTAATTATTTATCGGTGCTGCAGGACGAGGTGCCAGCCACTATTATGGATAACCATATGAAGAACGTGGAAAAGGCTTCAGCCGGTGGCAAATTCAATCCCAACTTTGGTCTGGCCAACAGCGGCATTGCCGGCACAGGCAACGACAAGGACGATGACGAATCAAAGGAGGGCAACAACAGCAGCTCCACGTCGGGGGGCAACGATGAGGAAATGAAGGATATTAACAAAAAAGACGGTAAGTTTAAAATAAAGAAATTTATCTATCTTTGCGAATGATGAACACGTTTTGGCCACTAATCGTAATTTGAAATATACATACAAAAAAAATGAGTAGGGATGGATTGAAGTAGTGCTTAAAGTTTATTTATCGCTAGGGCATAGAAGGTATTAAACTAGTCTGAAATGGTTTAAACTTTTTTTTTTTTTTTTTTTTTTGTATCTGTTGAGTTGTAATACTTCCTTTACAATTCCTTTACAAATTGTGGGAGATGTGGTTCACATATGTTAGAAACGACTGCTGACTGCTCCATTGGTTTTCTCAAGAGTTTTGACTTGCGTGATGAACACTGACTTTTCCTTTTATATTAAAAAAAAAAGCCTGCACCAACATATCTCATTTCATCTAATACCAATTGGTAGCAATGTATTCAAATTTATTTGCAAAGGTATGAACTTTGTCGGCTTGCCGAGAAATGTTTTCGTTTTCCCTCCAATATGTTTTAAGTTTTAATTAATGTTTCTTTTATTTACAAAATTTTGCGAACATTAAAAAAATTTGGCTTCTTTTGTGTTGCGTTTTGTGTTTGTTCACACACAAGCCACAGACGACGCCAAGTCCAAAGACAAAACGAAATCGGATAAGCTCAACACAAACACAGACTCAAGTTCCACATCAACAACAACAACCACATCAACAACAGCTACAACAACAACAGCAACAAGCAACACGCCCACCACCAATAACACAGATAAAAAATCGAAAGATTCGTCGTCGTCGTTGGCCGGCGGCGACAAAGCCAACAAAACCGACAAAACGAGCAACGCCTCAAACAAAACGGCTTCCAACTCCTCACCCACAGAGACTGGCACCAACAGCGATGTTGAGATCAAAACGGAGGACAACAGCGGCGACGGCGAGACCAAGGATGGCAGCAACGATGCCACCAGCGCCGGAGCACCAGCTAAGGATGGAGCTTTTAGCGAGAACAATATGCAAACAGCAGCTGCTGCTGCGTTGGCCTCGGCAGCTGTCAAGGCGAAGCACTTGGCCGCGCTGGAGGAGCGCAAGATTAAGTCCCTTGTGGCGTTGCTGGTGGAGACACAAATGAAGAAGCTGGAAATCAAACTGCGGCATTTTGAGGAGCTGGAGGCCACCATGGAGCGTGAGCGCGAGGGTCTCGAGTACCAACGACAGCAGCTGATCACAGAGCGCCAGCAGTTCCACCTGGAGCAGCTGAAGGCGGCCGAGTTTCGAGCGCGCCAGCAGGCGCATCATCGCCTCCAACAAGAGCTGCAGCAACAGGGGCAGGCAGGCGCTGCCGCGGGTGCCATGATACTGCCGCCACAACAGCAACAGCAGCAGCAGCAGACACTGCCGCCGCCGCATCATCACCAGACGGCACAAGTGCAGCATCAACACCAGCCACAGCCGCTGGGTGCACCCTCGGCGCAGCATCAACCGATGCCGACGCATATAGCTGCAGTTGCACCGCCCAACGGTGCACCCTTCGCGGCGCCGCCAGTTGTCCCTCCTGTGGCCGCAGCGCCGCCGGCACCGCCAGGCGAGCTTTCTGCGCCTGTGGCGCAAACCCAACCGCCAACGCCAATGGGTGAGTTAAACTGAAAATCAAGCTAACATAATGTTGGCTCAATAGATTCAATTAAATTCGACTCTATATATAATGTGGTATTTATATATTTATCTTTCAGACACTACACCGCCAGCTAATGCACCACCTGCTGCCGAAGTCGCCAGCGTGGCAGCAGTTGCGCCCAGCACTGCGCCTGCCCCAAGCATTCCAGCGGCAAGCGTTGCTGCTGCTGCTAATCCTCCTCCATCATCTTAAAGCTATGTGTAGGCATGAGAAAAAACTTTAGTTATAAGTTGCACGCTCTCAGTATGTATTGTATACTCTTCTCTCCCGTAACCTTATTGTCTGATCCCGCTTTGAAATCCTTTGATTAGTGTACTTATGTATTTTGTTGTAGTCCCCTGGTGGCGCCTGCTCATTTGTTCTGAGTAGGCGCCTTTTCAATATTTACACATTTTTGAACCGAGATTCAAACCCAAAACTGCATTAAAATAAAGTCTATTCATATGTATGAAAATCCTCAATATCTTATTTAAATATATTTATCAAGAACGGGGAGGCCGACGATTTATTAAACCTTCAAGAAAGACCTGCTATAATTTATTATTGGGATCTTTATGACATGTAAATATGGTATAAAAATCAATAAGCCACTTTGAAGACAATTAGATTCCAAATTTCGATCCACGAATTTGCTTAATTTTTGACGTTGAGGATATATCCTGTTTGAACAGAAGTTTGCACATGTACTTCATATAGCTTTCAATATCCAGGGTATAACGAGAAAGATAAGCTTTCTAGGGGTTCCCACCGACTGCGCAATACTCGTCCACAGTGTAACAGCAGACTATATTTTGAAAAATATAGATGTTTGGGGGCGCGAGTGGTCCCATATCTGTCTTTTGAGCCCCTTTAGGGCTAATTTTATTGCCACTCCCCCAGTGGGCATTTTGAAAAAATCGCAACACGTTTTCTGATGCGGGTATTTACGAGTATATGTACAAAATTTCAAATCTCTCGTTTGAATAGCGACCGTCCATACGGACATTAGGGCAGGCATTGAACAAATTTAATATTCTCTTTTTTACTTCATGAACGACTATAAAAATCGTAGACCTAATTATAAAGTATTCGATGAATGAGATTTCCAATTCCGCAGGTAACTTATCCAGGATGATAGTCCATAATAGTCGAATGTTATTTAAAGGTTTCGGCTACTATATACTAAGGTTATAATAATATTACTGGTAATAATAATAATAATGTAATTTCAATATTCAGGCAATTCAATGTTCAAATCCATTCACAAAATCATAAGATAATTAATCTTAAATGTAGCATAATCCATACACTACAAAAAATGTAGCAGACATGCGGATATGGTTCAAAAAAACGTAACATGCTAGTTCCCAGTCCTAGTCCTTTCCCGCCCCGCCCGGGCTGGGCTTACTGAAAAGTTGTGCGACGTCTGAGTATATTCGGCCGTTTGCTGGACGAGAGCTTGCCCAGCTCGTCGTTGGAGTGTGCACGCTTGAGGTTCTGCGGCGTCTCCGCCTCAGTGATGATCTTGGCTTTGCAGTCGTCGGCCATGCAAATGCGCGGCATGGCCTCGGGGGAGACGAAGACGTTTGTGTTGTGGCCGTTGCTCTTGAGACGCGTATTGCTTTCGCTGAGCTCCTGGAGGGGCCGATTGGCCAAGGCAGTTTCGCTTGATGCCGTCGATTGCTCACAGTGCAGGGCCTGGGCATATTCGGCCATGCGCCGAACATATACTTGATTGTAGAAGGTGATAATGTCCGTGTCCGGCTGACCGTCGGCCAGGTGCACGGCACGATAGATGGCACTTTGGGCGTGCGGCTGGCGGCGATATTGTTGGATGATATCGCTGAAGCTGACGCGCAGGCGCGCCTTTCGCACGCACAGGTAGACCGCACACATGAGCAGCTGGTCCAGGTGTCGCTGCTGCAGCAGCTCGTCGCCGTGTACAATGATTGAGTGCTCCACAATGTGCCAGATTTGCGTGTATCTGGGAAGCAGCACCAGGCCCTTGCAGAGGTAGGCCAGCCGCTGGTTGGCCAGGTGGTAAAACTTGCGCAGGCAAATGGTGACGGCGCCCGTAGACGCGGCTCTAGTGTTCTCCTGGCCCAAGCTCGATTGCACGTCCGCGCACCGTGGCAGGCCAGAGCTGGCATAGATCTGCCACAGCTGCGAATTCTTTTGCCAGATCAGCGAGGACAGACATTGGGCCTCCACGACATGCAAATGCTTGATCAGATCACGTGTCAGCAAGCCGCTCTCGTGGCGAACGACGAGCTCGATTATCTTCTGGAACTCGAACGCATTAATACCAAAGCATTTAAGCAACCAGGGAAACTGAAGCTGCTTCTCCTCTGCCTCGAAGATATGCAGCACCAGCTGGAGACAGCAGGCAACCAGTGTGGCATTAAAGGTGCGCTGCAGCTGCATCAGCATCTGCCCAATTTTAATCGTCGGCCTGCGACGCAGCTCGGCGCCAATGATCTTGTCCAGCAGCACGTAATACAAGCCCCGCACCAGGTTTAGGCGGCACTCGGTTGTCTCTTGGCTCAAGTGTGACGCGTCATCAAACTTGAGGCACATGTCTCGCAACGATTTCTCCAGGAGATTGGTATCGTCCTTACCCAGAGCACTGCTTATGTAGGCGGGCAGCGTTTGCGGCAGTTCGTCCTCCAACAGCTTTGTGAGATTATCGCGCTGTACCTCGCTCGGCAACTGAGAGATCAGCTTGTCATGCGCTCCAGTTTCGTTATTCAGCTCTCTTGTTGCTTTCACTGCCGGCTGCTTGTCTGGCGAAGAATGTGGCGCGTGCTTCAATAGAACCCGCTCGTCAATTTCGCTGATGTCGGATACGTGGACGACGTAGCTGCGATTGAGCGAGGCCAAGTTTACCTCCAGGATGCCATCCTTGACCAGTTCTCGCATGACCCGATCGTTGCCAAGCAGCCGCTGATCCATGAATAAACCCATGACAGCCTTGTGAAAGAAGGCGTTCTTCATGATACGAGCTCCTTTGGCCGGAAGCTCCGGTATAAGACCGCATATGGCATCCATGGCACTGTACTTGAGAATCAGATCAGTGTCGAAATCACTGCTGCTCCACCTGAATGGTACGCCCTGGAACGCCGTGTTAATGACGTCCGAATTGTGCACTTCGAGCGCATTAACATAGACCAGTTCCAGTGCGCAAACCAGCACCTGGCAGCCATTAATCAGATTGGTTGTGGCAAACGAGGGCAGCTCGTTCCGAACCACCAGAAACAGCAGCCAGCCAAACTCGTAGATCATTTGGTAATGGACGCGGCTCTCCGTCGACGCGGGCAGCACATAGAGCTGTCTAAATATGCGATTGTAGTGCTGCAGCAGGAGGAGCGTAATGCCCAAACGCCGCTCCAGATCGGTGATCTCCTGCTGAAAGACCTCCGAGTTCTGCGCCAGCCAATTCCAATGCTCCATTCTCTTCAGGAATTTATTAATGTTGATGTCAAACGTGCGCAGCAGTTTGGTCAGCGAAATATTCCAGCTATTGCAGCGTGCCTTTTTCTCCCACGCCTCTTGGTCGTCGCCCTTCGTGGTGTCCACTTCCTGGCGCATGTCCTTCATTTTGGTCTGCTGCAGCTCGCTGTAAACGGCGCAGCAGAGCCAGTCGTCGGCCTCATTGGACAAAACGCCATCGACGTTTAATTTATGAAATGTTTTCACGGCTTTCTGCCAAATCTCCGGCTCAATTTGTAGTTTCTGACAGTTTGAGGCAAAGCGCTGAAGGATGATCCCCTTGTCTTCGTTCATCGTTTGTGTACTGCAACAGGACGATAATAACAACATTGCTAACTTTTAACATGTGATGCTTACCTATTTTATTTGAAATCCTATGAAAAAATATTAATTTTACGGCGCGAATATTAAAATGCGACGCAAGGCGGTAAAAACAGGTTGGTCACACTGAATGTTGCGCTGCCGCCAGTCACACTTTGGACACACTTACCACACTTACGGTTAGCAAAACAATCAATTCATAGATTCATCACGTTTAATCTCATCAACTTTTTCAAGACGATGTGTTACAAAAATATTAACAATCTCACCTTTAACACAGTGTTATTCACTGGAGATAGGTTGTGTGACCAAATGGTTTAAAACTTGATGTGTGAGCGGGTTTCTTATATATAGAAATGTACTCATAAATAACTACGATTTGTACTCGATATGTTATAGCGCTGTTAGAGACATTTTATCGAAGCCAGTGGGTACCTGTTAAGTTCAAATTTAGAAGCCCTGACAATTTTAATTGTAAATAATTTGTTATTTAAGTAATATCTTCTGAATTTCCAATTACTCAAACTATTTGGCATTAAATTATAGAGACATACTCGTTGCAAAACTATAAACATAAAATTAGTGCTTGTTCTTTAATGTCAGTGTTAACAGTGTGTACCAGTGTACAAAAATAAAGCTGAACTTGACAACCCTGCCATCGTTTTGTTTTTATTGCCAACTAGGTTAAAATGCTGCAAACAAATCGTGTCTTGCAAAAGGAGCAGATTGATTTATATGCAATAGAGAGGAAACTGGTCAAGGTGCTACCTGTTATCCAGGAGGCTTTGAATTCGCTTAAGGTAAGAGACCTCTCTCAGACACAAGGGGGTTCTGGCTAAATGCACTTTCGTTTCCAGGTGGAGGAGTTGCATTTAAAATCGGAGTCGGTGCAGCGGGTCATGTCGCAGGTTCCGTCCACTTCAAATGGAAACGTTTGCAACGAAACGGCTGCCCAAAGCGTAGTAACGCCAAACGAGCAAATTAACCGACAGCCAATCGACTTGGGACTATTTGGAAGCAATTTAGACGAGTTTGATATAGAACTCGATTCGGACTAGCCCAAAATTCAGCTTTTAGTAATTTATTGATACAAATTTTAGCTAAGTTAAAAGAATCCCAAATACAAATGCGTCATGATTTACAACTTAGGCTATTACAAAATTAAATAATTGGTAAAGGTTGTGATTTTGGATATTCTGGCAATGGAGCCCGAAATACAAATAAACTATACTACTAAAGCTATGTGTGTATTATACGCATTATTAAAATTACGTCGATTCTTGAGCCACTTTTACGCATCTTGTGGTCCGCAATCGGAGGATTCGGGCGAGCTATCCCGTCGTTTCTTCTTCTTGGCTGACGGAGAGTTTTCCTGTTCTTCAGCGCTGTCGCTACTTTTGCTGTTGGAGCTCGAGTCGTCGCTGTCGCTGCTGCTGGAGGAACCTGATTCAGCATCGGAGGAGCTGTCGTCCTCATCGGAGCTAGAACTGTCCGAGTCACTGCTGCTGCTGCTGGAATCAGAGTTCGAAGAATCCGAACTACTTTTCGAACTATTGTCGGATGAGCTCGACGATGATGAGCTATTGGCTCGTTTTCTCTTGCGCTTAACGCGCTTCTCCTCCCCGAGACGCACATCAGCCCTTCCGTCTGAGGAGCGCGCCTCGTTGGCCGGCATCGAGTCAACGACATTCGCGCACTTTTCTGCCATGTGTTTGCTTAGCTGCTTGGTGCGCGAGCTGCGATGCACGTATTTTCGCTTTTCCTTGCATTCGTAGCTCCAGTGTCCCAGATTCAGGCATTTTTGACAGCGGATGCCATTCGGAAAGGCAGCGGCCAACTTTGCAGTCCTGCATCGAAAAATGTTGCTTAGTTTTGTTTGCTTGTTTTTTTTTTTTTTTGCGTTACTTTCGGTTTGCCGACTTACCGCTGCTTTTGCGCCAGCTTGCGCGCCGCCAGCCCCACCAATGTCATCCTTATGTAGTAATCTCTGAGGCGGTGTTTGGAGCCAATTTTAACGGCAACTCTTATTTTAGGAAATAAAGGTATAAGAAATGGTAGCTGTAAAAACGTTTTGCTACTATTTTGTTTTGTTGTCACACTCGGTGTGGCCGAAGGCGAGAACCCCTGAAATACTGCAAATGCCAAAGTAGTATTTAACGACTTACAGTATTCGATTGCAAAGTCGATAACAACAACCCATTAGTTATTTGCAATTAGTTTTAAACAAATTGTTGTACCATCGTTAGCAAATAATAATGCAAATGTGCATTATTGGTGCATATTGCATTAGTTGACAATAGTAACTAGTTTGTGTTGCGCGCATGCCTATTGAGGGGTAGGCAGGCACATTATTGCTTCACAAGTGCGGAGATTTGTCCAAGATTACCCAAAACAATAACAAAACCATTTTTGGTGACTAAGAGGCGAAAGCTGAAGTCCACAGACAATTGCAGAGACGCACCAAGTAAAGGTAATCTGAGCCGTTCTCCGTTGATTGCTTAGCTGGTGTGTAACTTGTGCACATCTTTCATTTACGTAGAGGCAGCTCCAAACGATGAACGCAACGGAGACGACTATCGGCCGGGCGGAGACGGGTTTGGTGTCAGCAGCTAGCGCTCGTTTTATGCCGCCCGAGGAGCTGGCCATGCAGTCGCTTACCAAACAGCTATACAAATCGCGACTATTTCGCGGCTTTTACCTGGAGCGCTGCTTTGTCGAACAGCTCGGTGGCTATCGCGACGTTGTAGCCCTGCAGCGCAGCGAGCGCGATCTGGAGAAGCAGCTGCTCAGCAGCACGGCTAAGCTGCAGTTGTTCTATCAGCGCTTTGTGCCCAACATGTGGGTGGGCATTACCAAGGGCAGCGTGGGGAGCTACAAGCACGCAGTCCATCCTGCACAGCTGGACACCTGTGTCTGGACGGAGCTCAGTGATTTGGCATTTGGTGAATACTGGTTTAGCATCAAGACGTTACGGTTTCGCAATCAGGAGGTGCAGCTTAAACTAAAAATGGTCCGTGCAGTTGAAGCAGATCCGTTGCCAACGCCACGGCCCTCACTGACGCTGAAGAGAAGCAGCCCCAGTAGAGCAATAAACTCTGGTGAAACCTCCGTAGCAGCAGCAGCAGCTTCACCTGCTGATGATGATGTCAGCGAAGAACACCCACTGCACATCGGTTTGGCTGATTTTTTGGCAATTCTTCAGCAATGGCGACAGTCAGTGGTCACAACAACGTACGAATTTATGGCCAACGATGTGAATAAGCGCAATATAATGGGCACCATACGCTTCCTAGGTCTGCTCATTTTTTCGATATTGAGCGGCGCTGTTGTTGCGCTCCGTTTCATGGGCATCTTCGCCGTGCGATTTCTGTTCGAGCTCAGCCGCTTTACACACACCGCAACACCAATCGTATTCAAGCTGATTGAGTTTATGAACAAGATTGTCGGCGCGTTCTTCATCCTGTTGACGATGATATGGAAAGATTTGGTGGTGAATCGTGGCGGTGCTGTGCCTAAACAACAGCTGGAAGCGGGCAGTCGGTTCAAGAGTATCACCTATGAGAGATCAGAAGCGCATCGTCGCCGTCCGCACTACGGATCGCCAAATTATACATAATCCCAAAATGGATTTGTCAAAATTGTTTAGTGAGTTGCACCTGCATTTAGTCACTGGGTTAGGGTTTGGGGCATCGTTTTCCCTTTGAAATTGTGTTACTAGCATTATTATATTAATGGCACTCAGTCCCTCGGATTTCGCTGATGTTTGTACAGCAAACATTTTCAGAGAGATATTAGAATTTTTAAGATTTGTAATTATTGGTAACAATCACAAAAATTTTTTTATATTAATTCAATGTGTATTGTTTTCAAAATTATTTAGTCCAACATCTTGTAAATTTAGTGAAATTTTTGTGAATAAATTTATTAAAAAAAAAAAAAATTTTTAATTATAATGGAGACTTAGAATATGATAAACAAAAATACATAGATCTGTGATCAAAACCTTTCTAAAGGCTGCAAGGCTGCATTAATCAAAATAAACAAGGACGTAGCCGACTGCGTAATACTCGTTCACAAAACATAGTATTTACTCATTTTGGAACAATTTTTTTTATTTAAAATTTAGAAATGCAAATTTTCATTTTTTTAATCGATTAATAAAATCGATTCTGAGGCGGTCAAGTTATGACAACAATTTTGACATGTAAAGCTCTCGGATCCATAGCTCGCATATTTCAAACGCCCATAACTTTGTTAAAACTGATCCGATTTTCATGTTCATGTTCATTATGATATTTTTTTTTCATGGTTTGTCCTCCAAAAAACCAAGAATATACCTTTTTCATGTTTTTGGGGGACCCGGAGAGTTTTCAAAACTGATTTTTAATGCTGAATGAGAACCTTTATATCAATTTTGGTAAATAATTTAATTAAATTGAAAAAAAATCAATGGAGTTATCATAAGTAGGATAAAACAAACTAGAATTACAAATGGTTTATAAACAGTTTATTCCAAATTTTCCAAGCTACTATGGTCGCCAATATCGATGCACACATAAACTCAGATATCCACAATCTGTATAAGCTAAAAGATAATTTATTGTGTCTGTAACAGACATTGGACTACTTTATTATATAGTATCAACAACCAACCTTTCGTGTTTGGCAGTACCTGGAAAAATAAATATTCAATCCCCTCAGGACCGAGAAGAGAAAAACAAAGACCTTTTTGTTTTGTTAGTTTTAATAGTTATACACTTTCATTTTATTACTTTACTTGATGTTATTCTCGTTAAATTTTTGACATATATATTTATGTATCTATATATGTAGACTAGTATAATTTGTCGGTTTGTCACTAATTCTTACACAAATGATCTTCTTGTGGTTAGTTTATTGGTTGCCTTGTTTTCCTAACTTTTGCATGGGGTTCGTGCACTGGTACTCCTTTAGTATGCGCTCTAAATATTACTTGACTCTCACATTGCTGTGGCATTTTATGAGTGTTTTTTGTTCTAGAAGTTTCATTTTTGTTGTTGTGTCTAACTTTGCAGTTTGTCAAATATTATTTTACGCCAGCGCTTCTGTCTAAATGTTATAATTAATAATTTTCGGTTTTATTATTAGTCAACTAAATTATATATTTTGGTGATACATATACTTTAATTAGTACATATACATAAATATATGGTATTGTTACTTGGTTTTATTTATTATAATTACTTTGCGATGTTATATATATGGGAATTACTGCGTGTTTTTTTTTGTTTTTGTTTATTTTCGTATGCAAATGCTTCAACGATTTTAGCTCATAACCTTTAATTAACATTGTTCTTTAATAATAAGCCTGTAAATTGTATGCAGACAATAAAATATGTGTGTTAATGCTTGGATCTTATTTGAGTTGGATGTACTGTAAAACATGTTGTCAACATTTCATTATTTGTCATTCGTTTTCAATATTATAATTAAGTGTTTGTTTTTTGTTTTTTTTTTCGTTTAAAATTATTTATGCTTTAGTTGCTTTCATAGTGTCGCCAACTTGTTGAGAAACGAACAAATTAAATACAAATTTAAAATATGTTTAGTTCAACACTTTCTTGTTATTGTAAATACTTTCATTTGTTTTAAAGTAAAATGTACAATATACAGTTTGAGTTACATGTCATAACGTGGCATTAACTTTACTCTCGAGTATCAATACAATTTGACATTGTTAACAAATAATTACACATTTATAGCATACTTTATATTTCATTTAACATGTCATTGCCTGCTGAAAATAATTTGTTTTTTTTTTTTTTAACAATTAGTTAGACATTTAGAGCAAAAACATTGATAATATAGATTGTTTGTTTTTTTTGTGTTTTTTTGCTTTCTTTTTAGTTTATGCATAAAAATTTGTCTAGTGAAATATATATGTAAATATATATATTTTTAAAGGTTTTGAACTGCTTATTGTTTATAATTGCGATTTTGTTATTTGTTTACTTTGTTAATTGCCTTTTTCAATTTATATTATTAAAAGTGTTTTCTGAATTTAATTATTGTTTTTGGCATTTATATTAAAAGGAATATGTATGTCTTTGGGTGAAAAGATTGTAAAAACCAGTTAAAGGCAAACACTAATCGAGAATTTTTCAAATATTTTTTTTAGTGTCTACATTGAAAATCAGTTTCAATTTAAAATAAATAGTGTAGATAAATCAATAACTATAGGTGAAAAATTTCTGAACTAATGTATTTTAAATTTCGCACATCTGTTTGCACATTGCGTTGTATATTATTTAATTTAGTTATTGTAATTGTAATTGTAAAAAAAAAGAACTTTTAAAATGTGTTTTAATTTTTATTTATAATTGGTTTTTATATTTATATTTTTACAGAGTACATATAGTATATATATATATATATATATGTATATCTATATACATATATATATATATATATAGATATATAGATATATATATATATATAGATATATATATATATTTATATATATATATATTATATATATCTATATATTTATAATAATTTTTTACACATTAAATTCAAATGCATTATTTTATCTGTATCTGTATATATATGTATATATATATAATTTATTTATAAATATAAATAACAAAATGTTTCCCTTTGAAGCTTTTTTATGTACCATTTTTATATTGTTTTTATGTAGTCATTACTATATATTCAAATACGATTTTTACGCTGCTGCTTTTAATTATATTTTAACCAGTTTCTTGTTTAGCTTGAAATTAGTGTATGTATTTATATGTATTCATAGTTAACTGTTTGCCATTTTTCGTGTGCTGAACAATTGGCGAAAGTTCCCGTTAAGCTAAACGACTCGTCACCTCATGTGACAAAACCAAACTAAGAGAATTCATCACATCGGATTGAATTTAGCCAAATAGGTTGAATCAATACATAAAGTACTCGAGTTAAGTGTCTTATATCATCTTTTAAGGTAACTGAATAAAATGGTTAGCTTTTGCGCACTGCCAATGGCCAGATCTCAACCAACTTTTCCAATAGGACCCGAGGCAAACCCTAATTACATTAACGAGTATTTTACGCCAACACTAGAAGAGCGTAAAGAATGCCTCGTCTCTTTGATAGCCCAACATGGTGCGTTTTAGGCACTTCAAAGTTCTGTTGACGCGGCAAATAGTTGGCAGTTGGTTGCGGATTGGGTTGGGTTTCGTAACAATAATGAGAGTAATACAAATTGTAAGTAAATAGTAGTAAAAAGAAACAAGGAGTAGAAAGGAATGGAAAGAAACGTTAAGTTATAAACTTAGAACCAACTTAGAAGAAACTACGATATAAGCTCTTAATTACTTTAAATCATCGGTATCCTCAATTAAGTCAGCATACTCCTCCCAGTCGTTGTTAGTTGAACGTGTGCGCAAATTTGATATTGTCGGTGCCTCCTCCTCATCCCCATCGCCGTGTTTGCTGCGACCGCCGCCAGTGCCTCCTTCGTCGACAACCTCGTAGTCCTTGAGTTCAGCTTCCAAGTCCTTCTCCCATTGTTCCTCTGAGAAAGATTTATCAAACTGACGATTACTACGTGTGTGGCTTACACGGACTTATAGACAGGTTATACATATATGTAAGTTCATATATAGTATTTTAGTATAGGCATACTTATAGCATACATTGTGGCATATCATCTTTTTTTTATTATTAAGTATTAAAGTGTCTAGCAAGCATTGAAGTTTATAATTTAGTGACCTTCCAAGCAAGTACATGGTATTTTGTTTTTCATTTTCATTTATGTTTTTACCTTAGAAACATCGCAACTAATCGCGTGGCATATAACTAAGGCATAGGTTTTCACAGACTGTTATTCGTTTAGGTATGCGCACTGTAACTGAAAAGTAATCGTCTACAAAAGGTGGAAATTTCTTTTAATACGGTTATCAAGCCAATACAATATATACGTATGTATATATATATATATATTAGGAGTTGTACATAATGCTCCCCGTAACCTGACTAATTATCAAATAGCGTGCAATGCCGACGCACCAGTAAAAAGAAGTAGGTAAGAAGTCCTCTCCCATGACTTGCTTGTTGTCCTAACACCAAATCAAGTGCCAAAGAGGACACCGAATATAAATATAAGTATAAATATACATGTGTTAATAAAATGTATAATAATATGAAACAAAAATGTTTTGTGTATTTACAGCATATTTAACACTTAAATTAAAAGCAAGCTTAAAATTTACTACTAGTTTTCTTTTTTGTAATTTAAAAAACTTTTAAACACATATACGAAGCACGCCAAATATACAAAACTAACTTGAAGCTATTCAAAGTTTGCAATAATTTTCAAACAAATTAATAACTTAGAGTTCTGTACAACAATTGAAAATGAAAGTGTATTTGTACATGGGCAGACTGACTTACGTGTTAGGGAAAGGTTATTGTGTTGTATTTTCAAAATACTTTCTCTAGATTTTGTGTGGTGAGTTGGTTTATAAAAACAAATTGAATGCACTTTAAAGTCGTATTGCTTACTATAAAAGGTTTTCTTTTGAGCAGTTAAAAAGCGCTATCACTTTGAATTAAAGTTCTTAAAAGGTTTCTTGGGTTTCAATTTTGAAAAATATTCACGGAGATTGTAGTTAAAGGTGTTGTTTTGAAAATATAATAATAAATCACTAGAGTTAACACTATACTGTCATAAGTTTGCAATTACTTTAAGAAATTATAGAGCAACTACTTACAAAAGTTCTAGGCTTTTTTGTAAAAGAAAAAATTCAAGAACGAAACTAATAAGAATACCAACAATCACATAGACAGACAATAATAAAATACTTATATTGACACATTGACAACAGCGATAATAAATTAAATTGAAATTTGTGGCAACTATTTTGCTGAACACAATTTGTATGCAATTGAAAATCAACAACGAAACATTGAATAATTTTATGTTTTATTTTCTTCTTTTTTTTTTTTAATTTTTATATAATAAAATTTGATTTTTTAACCAACAATTTCTAACTTACCACACAAAATTTTGTTTCAGTTTTTAAGTAACATTTTTGTTTTTTGGTTTTGTTTTCATTTCAGTTTATATAAATAATGCGTTTTGTTTAAATTGTTAAGTGAATATTTTATATATGTATATAATTTGGTTTGTTGCTTTTGGTTTTTGTAAATCGCTTAACATTTTATTTTTAGTTGTTTTTCTGTCATGTGGGCAATTTAACTTGCGTTTGGGTTTTTTTTTAAATTTTATTTATATTAGTTTTTGAATTTAGCGTTTATCCATTCAATCTTCTGCAACATGATTCGAGAATAAATTAAGAAATACATGAAGAAAAATAAATGTTTGTTAAATGTTTTCAATATAATTCATATTGTGTTTAATTCTAAAAATTTTGCATAGATTTTTTGAATTTTTTTTATTTTATTTAGAGTGTTCTGTGTTGGTGGTGGTTGTGTAAAAGAGGAAAACGCGATTTCTTTGGGTATTCATTTTTTAAAATTAGGCCGAAATAGTTAGAGATACATACTATAAAAGAAAAATAAAAACTTTAAAATTTATACTTATAAAAATTTGTATAGCGAATTATCAAAATTAAATGGAATTGCAATTGAATAAAAAGCACGAGATTGCAAAGAGTATTTCAATAATAAGAATTTGTATCATTTTGGTCATACTCAACTTGTTCGAAATTGATTTGTGGCTAGTTAATATATTATTTTGTTATTTGTTATAGTTCATAGATACTTAAGTGGAAATTATTGGATTTTATTTTAGTATTTTGTATGCTAGTTAGAAAAGAATGGCAACAACATATTCGAGAAGACTTTAGTTTTCTCTTTTGTTATATTATATATTAATATTAATCTTTATATAATTTATAATCTTTTATTATCCATAAGATGTCATAGGTTCTGTATATACTTTCATGTTTTATGGGGTTGTTGTTGCTTTCATTTCAATTGATATTTTGTATTTAATAATTAAATGCCAGAGCTTTGGGTTGTTGTTAGTATTTCGACAATAAAGAAAACGATTTGACAAAAATGTAATTTACACAAAAGAAAGAAACAGAGCAGAGGAGAAAAAAGAGAATTGTTTGGTTTTTACACTTTGTTTTGTACACACATTTTTCGTTAAGAGTTTTTATTTGTATATGTTTTTTCTTTGAAATATTAACAATTGTATTTTGTTAAAATTGAAAAATAAATATTGACATTAGGTATTTAATCAAAGTCAAAAGCTTATGTATGATAAGAAATGAAAACAGCCAAACAGTTTAAATGGGGCAAGGGAAATAAGCAAAAAAAAACAAAAAAAAACAATTTATATGAATAAATGCAGTAATAATAATCTTATGACACGACACAATGGGGCATGTAATGTTCTATGACGACTACATGAGTCAAAGCTTAATGAGTTCTTATAAAAGGACATTGAGTACATTCCAAGCTGTTACGGACACATAAATTCCTGAAGATTCGAATTGAACATCATTTAAATGTTGTACAAGTTAGATATATGTATGTAGGTGCACTTAGAGAACCATTATGTGTGCTTTCGCAAACTACTGACCTAAATATTTTATTTTATTTTATTTTTTCAATTAAAATTGTTTTTAAAAGCTTACCATCTATCTATTTTTAGATGTGATAAATATAATAAGTGACAGCGACATGACAATAATCAATGCTCTTTTTATTATGTATGTGTGTATGTTTGTATATGTATGTCATTGGCTCGATGCAGGCCCAATCGAATTTGTGGCACATTTTGATTCGGGTCGAATTTCAAGGGCACTGCATGGAACCAAAAATGTATGTACAAAATGTTAAACTTAATAAGCAAAAATAACTTAAAATTAAGCTTGCTCGAATATATTATGCCCTCTAATACGATTTATGGTATATATGATTTATAATTTTGCGGTTATTCCAAATAGCAAAGCTTGCAATTGGATATTTTGTCTTTAATTGAAAAAATACTCTTATGTATATTTATTTGATTACTTGGAAACTGTGTTTTCATAAAGAGTTTAGTATTTATTTTAGCAATAAGAAAATGTTCAGAAAAAGACACATAACTTTATTTCATATGTTAAAAGCTTGAAGGGAGTAACCCATAAAACCATAAAAATATGTGGTATTATGGGTTTCAAGGTACTTTTAAACAAGAAGAATAATTTACAAGGACAAACGAGTTTAACTAAGGCTTTACATCATCAGTTCATAAAGGGCATAGTATAAGCCTGAATGTGCAAACAAAATAAAAATATCAAAACTTTATAAATGTAGATTATAATAATCCTTGATGGGATTTATATTAGTATTTATTTATTATAAGGAATAAGACCGTTTGACAACAATTATCTTAATACAAAATATGCTTTATACTGCGTTTCGCTTTATACGTCTAATGCCAAGCTCACGAGAATAACGACTCTTCTTCGATGTTCGATTTAGTTCTGTTAAAATCCGATTGACAACTGTTAGCTTACAGACCAGATGATCAGAATTGCCGGCCGCTACGCGTTAGACGTTGACTTTCAAATACTACATTCGGCTGTCCTGACGGACCATCCGTCCCGGATAGGTCTATCCATGGTTTCATGAATTCCGCAACTGATGCAGTTTTATACGGTCCTTCAGTTTTATCCATTCTTATTACCTCGTACCTTCCGTGATTTCCCACCTTGACCACTTTGTACGGCCCTAGATACTTTCCCTTAAGTTTCAACCCTGTCCCGTATTGGGTCCGTTTTATAGCTACCATATCGTTAACCTGGTACTTTCTGTCTTCTTTTCTTTTTAAATCAAAAGCCGTTTTATTTTCTTCCTGAATTGCTTTAATATTTTCTCTAGCTTCCTGTCGAATTTTCTCGCGCTCATCATCTAGCTCTTCAATGATTGACTGTTGGATAAGATCTTCTAAGTTGGGGTTATTTGGTATACGCATGTCCAACCCAGTTAAAATCTTAAATGGTGATATTTTAGTACTTCGCGGCTCTACACAATTGATAATCTGCTGAACTTTACTCAAATGTTTATACCAAGTACCTCCATTTCCAATACTCATCTTTGACAACATTGGTATAATTATTTTGTGCATGCGCTCTACCTGGCCATTCCCACGTGGAACGCCTGTGGTAATCATTAAATGTTGTATATTTCGAGTTTCGCAATAGTCACGGAACAAATTGGAAGTAAATGCAGAACCTCTATCCGAAAGTATTCTCAAAGGGTTCCCAAAACTTGTCGCTTGCCATTCTAAACACTTTATTACCTCCTCTACACCCGTACTGCGAGTAGAATACAACCAAACATATTTTGAAAATGCATCCACAACAACAAAAACATAATTATACTGTTTTTTCGTCATTTCCATCGGTCCAACATGGTCAACATGGTAGGTCAATAACGGTCTATCGCCCTTATCGATTGGCTGCAAGTAGCCTTCACGCTTTCCAGATTTCTCATTGACGATAATGCATGCTACACAACTATTAACTATTCGAGCTGATTTTTCTTTCAATTTCGGGATGAAATAGGTCCTTTCGACTAAGTCCTGTGTACGCTTAGCGGAGAAATGACCTTGATTATGTGCCATCAATATAATTTCCTTTTCCATTTGTGCCGGCACTACAATGAGCTCTTTGTTTGGATCCTTATACAACACATGATTTTTAAGGTAATAGTCCTCATATGCCCTATCTTTCACTATTTCTCGTACGGCTTTCACCCAGTCGTCTGCTGATTGAGCCTCCTTCAATCTGTGAACTATACTTTCTGATAGCATATAACAAGAAACACGGCTTAATGCATCTACATGTTTCATCTTTGACCCTGACCGATGTTCTATGTTGTAATGAAAATCTTGTAAATACATTGCCCAACGAGCTACTCTCAATGGAACGTCCTTCTTTTTCATCGTCATTGTAAAGGCATTACAGTCCGTAACTATTTTAAACTGTATTCCTAACACATAAACACGCCATTTAGTCAACGCTTCAATTATCGCAAGTACCTCAAGATCATACGCTGGGTATTTTTCTTCGCACGGCTTGGTTTTGCGACTCATGTACTGAACCGGATGGAATAATCCATCTTCCAAATCTTTTTGTAGCAAAACTGCACCATAACCCCATTTCGACGCATCTGTATGTATTTCGGTCTCCAAAGTTGGGTTATATAACCGCAAAACAGGTCTGCTAGTCAATGCAGCCTTAAGTTGCTCAAACGCAATTTGTTGAATGTCCTTAAACTCGAATTTGGACTCCATTCGCAACAAATCTGATAGTGGCTTTGCTATGACAGCGTAACCTTCAATAAATTTTCTAAAATATGACGTCAGCCCCAGAAAACGTTGTATTGCCTTTTTATCTCTCAGCACTGGAAAATTAGCCACGGCCTGAGTCTTCTCATCACTTGGCCTAATCGTATTACCTTCAATAATGTAACCCAGAAAATTTACCTTCGTCTGCAACAACTGACCTTTAGCCCAATTTATACGCAATCCATTCTGTGCAGCTACTTCCAAAACTTTACCTAATTTCAATATCCCCTCTTCCACATTTTTGCTCGGAATTATTACATCATCCATGTACACAACAGCGTCATTATTTTTCACTACGTTACGTAAAACTGCTGTTATAAACCGGGTAAACACAGCTGGCGAGTTTGAAATCCCAAATGGTACATATAAGAATTCGAACTGCCCACCTTGTGTTACGAAAGACGTGTACTTTTGTGAGTCTTCTTCAATCGGGACATGAAAGAAACCGTTAGTCAAATCTAAAGTGGTGAACACTTTAGAGTCCTGCAGCTTTTCTAACACATCATCCATATGTGCCATTGGAAAGTTATCTCGAACTATTTTTTCATTGAGTTTCCTATAGTCGCAACATAAACGCTTTTCCCCGTTCTTCTTCGCGACTAACACTACTGGTGATGCATATTCTGATACACTTGGTTTGATAATTCTATCTCTTAACCATTCTTCTACCTGCCTATCGACAATTTTTTGCTCACAAATGGCTAAGCGTCTAGGATGCTGAAATACTGGAATATCATCGGTTAGTATTATTTTCATTTTTACAGGTGCATCTACATTCCTTTGAGGTTGATAATTTCGCACCATATTTCTAACCTCCCTAGCATTATCTTCATTTAAATGAGACAAATCAACACCAATGTCAGTTTCTACATTATCTGTTGCTAGCATGCAAACTCCTTTAAATTCATCCAACAACTCCGCGCATGAAGACTCTATTAGCGGATCATTCTGCAGATTATCTACTTCTCTCTTACTGTCCATATTAACCGTCCGTTGTTTAAAGTATGTACCGTTTTTAGTAACCTGCATATCAACATGCTCAAGAATCGTTCTTCCCAAAATCGCGTCAAAGGTGATATCCTCATCTGGAACTACATGAAATTCTACTAACATTTCAATATTGTCGACTGTTACTGGTATAATCAGGCTTCCAAAAGTTAAAACTTGACACTCACCGATGCCAGTTAAACATTTTTCTCTACCACTCAGCTTGATGTTTTTGAACTTTAGAAATACGCTCCTACGCAGCAAACACACATCAGCACCGGTATCAACAAGACCGTTGAAATTTATGCCTAAAGATCTAATCCCTTTGAGTTCGAGTCCTGAAGCAGTGAAAATGCTTGTCGGCTTCGAAACAGTTCTCTGGACTTGTACAACGTGTGTATTAGAGGAATTTTCCCTTTTGATCTCGACCTTTTGTTTGCAATCTACTGCACGATGTCCTGGCTGTCCGCACTTGAAACAAGTAAAGTTACTTTTAGTGCAATCCTTCATTAAATGATTTTCATCCCCGCACCTGTAACACTTTCTAAATTTTCCCAAAGCTGGTTCTCCATTTCTACGATCGCTTCTATCCTGCTGAGAACAACTCTTATTCTTTTGCTCTGAGTCACCGCGAGATTTCTTGTAAGCCTCGATTTGAAATTTCAGTTCTTTTATATTTCCTGCCTGGTATAACATGGCTTTATTTATCCTAGAGTCAGGAATACCCTCCACGAAGTACTCGATTAGACTAGAGTCATCTAACTTAATTGGCCTAGCGATTTCCATCAACGCATACAAAAATTCGTGTATTGATTCTCCCTTCTTTTGTCGCCGCTTCTGTAGAGTTCTGTGTATCTCTGCTGACGATAACTTCACAGTAAATTCCTCAAGTAAAGCGTCTTTCAATGCATCCCAATTCCTTACCTCGCGTAAACTACGTACAAATGATTTTGCAGCACCTATCAGCAACTGTTTACTATATATAAAAAGCTGTAGCTTGTCCCACTGCACTGTTACCGCACACTCTTCCAATTCAACAACCCATTGATTAATGTCCGGGCTCCCCGAGCCGGAGAATTGCGAGACACTTCCCTCAACGTCTTTCAATGTAAACCAAGACCTATTTGCTGTTCGACCTTGATTGGTTAGAAATTCGTTCTGTATTGAAACATCTAGCGCTGTAGCAACTGACTCCTGATCTTCTTCGTCTTCTTCATCATGGTGGCCATAATAAGCTAACAATCTATTTTGTAAGTCGCGTTTAACACCGGACGTCTGCAAATTAAGCTCTCCTAATTTTTGTCGCAATTGTACAACACGCAGTACCATTATCTCGTGAACTTGCATTGTGACTGTTTACAAATATTTCAAAACTGTTGATATTTACTGCACTTTTCTGTCAGTAACTTGTAACCTGTAATTGTTAATATATGAATTAAAGTTATTAATATATTAATGTTAGTTCAGAAATCCAACATAATCCAATCACACCAGTCAAAATCCAATTGGAATTCCTTTTTATGCTATCGCCTCAGTTAGCATTGGTCTCTGTAATTTGTTGCTCTTCTGTTCGTCTACGCCGTCGCTACAATTCTGCAACGCATTCGCCAACATGCAGGTTTTGCACACTTGCCTTGCCTTGCCTCTGCTTTGCTCCCACTGCTGTCGATGTATCTTGCTGCTGTTAACGTTCTGCTATTGTCGCCGCACTGTTATAACACACGCCGTCGATTCTGAGTCTTCCAGCACCCCAAGCCTAACGCATTTGCCAACACGTAGATTCTGCACACTTGCCTTGTCTACCAATGTTGCGCCTGCCGTTTTCTTGCCTCTGCTTTGCTCTCACTGCGTTGCTATCTCCCTTGCGAGTCGTCGTCCAGATCGTTTTCCAACACTCTCTTTCTCGCCGCACGTAATTCTCGTGCTTTGTCTTCTCTCTGCTTTTCCTCGATGCCGCTTCGTAGAACTCGAAGATGATACACACAATTTTCTTTGTGCCGTGCTTCGCCTGCACGACCTTGAAGTTCGTTCTTTCTGCTTGCTAGCTCCGTTACGTTAATTTTCTTCGAAGCGCCGTTCCTGCATTGATCTTTTTACAGTACTTTACCTTTTGTTAATGCAAAAGGGTTTTAAACAATTTAACACAGGCCACTTCTTATCTCCAGCAACTCTTTCCTGTAGCAGTTCAATACTTGCACATAAAACACAATTTATGTATGTCGTTATTGTTGTTGTCGTGGGCTTATTCTCGGACGAGCCCCCAATTTGTAGATTATAATAATCCTTGATGGGATTTATATTAGTATTTATTTATTATAAGGAATAAGACCGTTTGACAACAATTATCTTAATACAAAATATGCTTTATACTGCGTTTCGCTTTATACGTCTAATGCCAAGCTCACGAGAATAACGACTCTTCTTCGATGTTCGATTTAGTTCTGTTAAAATCCGATTGACAACTGTTAGCTTACAGACCAGATGATCAGAATTGCCGGCCGCTACGCGTTAGACGTTGACTTTCAAATACTACATAAATACCAAATTTGCCCGAATGTCTTTTCTTTATTAGTAAAGGGCAGAAGTTAATTTTTAAAACTGAATAAATACGAAAATATTATAAAATACATATTTATAATCAACTTAGTAAATAATAATTAAATTTGCAAGCTAAGACCTCTTACCATCGGTGCTGGCGAGCGCCTGTTGGGTCATGCTATCGATGCCCAGCTTGCGCATGCCATCTTTGATTTCGGCCAAATCGGAATCATTGGATGTTTGAAACTCGTCCGAAACGAACTCGGACTCGGAGATTTTTTGAGTCAAAGCTTTTTTGCTGCTGGCCTTAAGCTCTTCGGCGGCCTTAATCTCAATGACAGGCTTGGGTTGGTCTGAGACTGCGGCTATAGCTGCTGGGGAGTCAGAGGTTGCCGTACTTTTGACGGGGCTGACATTGTTTTCTTTATCTGGCAGTTGTTTAGCTGCTTTTATGCATTTTAATTCATCACAGTTGAGTTTGATTGATTTTATTTTGTATAATTTTTTAGAAAATTGTTTTGTAATTTTGTGTTTTAATAAAAACCAAAAGTCATAAAAAGAAAAATAAATAACAGAACAAAAGGAATCTTTAGCATTGTATTAACAAATAATAAAAAAAAAGCAGGCAAACGCTTTCAAGTGAGCGGCTTTGAAAGGCGAATAGAGAAATTGATTGGATTTTTGTTGATTATCGATTTTAAGCTGAACGCGCGACGAGATGAAAAGTGAAAATGAGAAACGAAACTAAATAGAAATCGAATCTTTGGCACAGGCGACAGAAGCCGGTGCAGTTAAGGGACAATCACAAATTAAAACCGAACCGAACTCAGTTAAACTAGGAGAACATAAACTTAAAGTTCAGAGCATACTAAAGGCGGTGTAGTACAGACGCTAGCCGAAAGTTAGAACGAGAGAACCAAAAACTTGGAGCTATTTGAAAATTATAAAAGAAAACAGGCGCTTGTGTGAAAAGAAACGTTTACCAAATGAAACATGGAAACTTAGACTTAGAGAGAAAGAGAGAGGATAATAGAGAGTTAAGTTAAAGAGCGCGCGAGTAGCGAGTGTGTATATGTGTGAGAAAGAGAGTCAGAGAGCGAGAGAACTAGAGAAAGATACTGAAGAGGCAAGCGCAAGAAAATCATAAACTTGGGCTTTTTAGTCGCTTCTGCGCCGGGGCTCAATTGGGGTCTGTTTTTCGGGTCATCGAAGTGAAAGCTGATGGGCAATAAACTACAAAGAACTTACCATCTTCACCGCTGGAAGCCTGGCCGACACCATCAGCGCCTAAAGTGCCCAGCTCGGCGGCCTGAATGATCAGTGAGACGCGATAGAAATAATTTCGCCAGAAGTTCTCCTCAGTGATGCTGCAGGCAAAACGCAAGTATATCAATGAAAATAATCAATATTTTGTAGTGTATAACTACTCACATCTTGGGCACCAACTCGAAGCGCATCGTTTCCAGCGCCTTATCCTCGGCCATAATGGCTATGGCAGTGGGATATGCGGTGTCATAGTTAAACTCAAAGTCCACACCGGCTGGCGGAGCGCGCACAAAGTTGCGACGATCCTGTGACAAGCCCAAAATTTCCTCCTTTATCTTCGCCTCATTGGCATGTCCAATCCAGGGGGCAGCGCCATTGCCAACACCGCCTTGACCCTTAATGAATGCCTCCTGCTCCTTGTTAAACGAGTCGAGAATAGTCTAAATAAAAAAGATACAATTAATCGTATGTGTATGAACGCTATACAACAGCATATTACAGCGATTGATGAAACTGACTTTTTTTTATAGATTTGGGACCCCTAACATCGAAATAGATTTTTATTAAAAAATTGTTGTAAATTTTCGAAATTTTGAAATTTTTTTCATTCTTTGGATTGGGTATATTTTTGCCATAACCTTAATAAAGCTTTACACCAATATACGTCAATATATTTAGCGATAATTAGGTCGTTTACGCATAATAAAACAATTCAATAGTTTAGGAAATATTACATTTTTTTTTAACGAAAAATAACACTATTTTATCAGCAAATTCTGGCTTCAATGAAAATTTTTTTTAGTTTTTTAAATCTTTAATTTATTGTGCGTCGATCTAATTATAAAACTCCAAAATCCTTGGTAAGATGTTAGAGCTATGACGGAAAAAAATTAAAAATATTGAGAATCTTGACTTCGAATATTTTTAGGGTTTTTAGGGTCTCTAAATCTATTAAAAGTATAGGTTGATTCAATTGCAGTAACCAAAAATTGAATACATAAATATAGATTACTTACGTTATCCTTAACTGTTTCCTTGATCTTGCTGCCAGCCTTGCTGATGGCCGATGACAAGAACGAGCCAAAGTGTTTGGCTTGTTGTGTTACTTTTGTGGTAACTGTCGAAGCGGTAAACAGTTCATAATTAGTACAGGCATTGATAGATCGGAAGTGTAATTAAAAGTGGTTGCAACTATCTAACGCAGTCAACGAAAATTGCTAGACTACAAAGTAAACGTTTTGGGTTCAGGGTTATCGGCTACTGGTGAGTAGTAAATAAGAGAGTGGCATAATTGGATTTGGGAAACATAATGACTACGGGTAGTATATCGTTAGCTGGTTAGTAACCTGTCACCGCTTTCTATCATTTTAATCTCTTTTTGATTTGGCAAATTGCAATTGAAGTTTTTTTTTTAAGTTGACATTCATTTGACATTTATAATGTTGTTTTTGTTACCAATCAAACTGTGACACGTACTTTTCACTTCATCGCCCTTACCCTGTCCAATTTGACCCTCTTCGCCAGTGGGCGTGCCACCGCCCGATGCTGGGTGCGAATCAGCGCCCTCTGTAGCGCTGTAATTAGAAATTGCGTCAGCGTGCAACATCGAGAGAAGGGGCGAGAGAGAAGAAGAGAGAACAAAATAAGCTTGTGTCAGATTTGGGGTCGTGAATTTTGGGGGAAGTTTATACATAAGTACATATAGGATATCTGGTGTGAATATTGCAGTCGAACGCAACATGCAGCATGCAACATTAAAACCGACCAAATGAAATTGGGCTGTAATCCCAATGGGCTCATTCCAGCAACAGAAATATTGACTTTTAGTGCGTGCGGTTTAAGTTAGAGTCTTTAAATTGGATAATAATATCATAGACTAAATCAACAGCTTTATAGAACAAATATATTTTTTTTGCACTGAGATTTACTTTGATTCAAGAAAATACGTATTTAGAATTGAAATTTATACGGAAAGAAAACAATACTTTTTAAAGTTGGCTGCAATTACAATATGTTAACCTTTACTTTAGACCAAGCTCTAAAGTTCACTGCTAGTTTAAAATACATGTAATTGACTTGCCAGACTAATAAAATTTAACACTGATTTAGTTTTACAAAATTTAAAGTTATTTTGCGTATAAGGTCAGCAATTTTCAGAAGATAGCATTTCCCGTAGGTCTGCAGTCGAGCATAAAGCAATTAAAATAGGCTTCAATTTAATGAAATGCTATACTGATTAATTATTTGAATTGCTTTCCCGTTTTTTATCAATTCAATTCAGTCACACTTTGATAATTAAACGTGTAAGTGTTGCCAAACTAATTTACATTAATTAGTTGGCAAAAGTTGCTACAGCTGCGGTTAATTTTTAATTGCTTGATAATTTAACTGATAATAAAATGAGTTTAAATAACGAGTTCACTGCATTTCACAAGGACATACATATTGTGTAACTTTCATGAGATTTCGTGGCTTGAGTTAGTCTATGATATTATGGGGCTTTGGGGATCTTATACTTGTTTTTGTAGTCACATTAACGTTTATGTATATTTACACGTTTTCACAGCTTTGTTATTAGTTTTAGTTCAGGACAATTAATATTTAAATCTTTTATGATGATTGTAATGCAAATGCAATGTAAACAGATAATTCATATGAAAGTTTAATGATTGATGCAATTAAACGAAAGGAGGAAAATTATATAAAATTCATGAAACGGAAATCAAGAGGCCAAGATAAAACACACTAAGGCATGCACTAGTACTCGTATCATCTTGAAATTTGATGTTTTGTATCGTTTCTTGACTTCTTTTTTGCGATATCGAGTCACAAAGAACTCTAGTAGAGCGCACACTTAGAGATCATGTTTAGTAGGAACTCGCGAAGAGCTGAAGAAAATGACAGCGACTATATCATTACATACATAAAATAGATGAAAAGTAAAGAAAAAATTAACTGACACAGGATGAGCTACACAGCAACACAGAGAAATTAGGGTGGAATTAAAAATCATTGTGAACTAATCCGAAATGAAATGATAACAACTAGTAACAACAATTAATTTTTGGTTTTATCTACTGCGTAGCCACAAGAATGGTTCCAGATTTTTGTGTGGGTTTTGATTAAATCCTTGAGGTTGTTTGATGGGCCGCTCAATAATGATGGAATCTGATACTTGAACATTTGTTTCTGTACTAAATGATATACATTATATATATAAAAAACGCGTTACGAAACTAAAATATGAAATGAATCAAAGTGTGAAATCAACTAATGATAGAATTGGTAAATGTTGTATGGGGCATGTGTCAAAACAGCATGAATTTAAAATATATGATTGTATAACTTGATTATGAGCTTTATGAAATGGCTTTTTTTTGGTTTTATTTTTTATTGAACATATTTAGAATTTATCCAAGATTGTGTCCATTTACAACACATTTTAAAATATACAAAATAACTTACCTTTCATCTTAAAAGTTACAAACTGTTTAGGGGTTTTTTGATATTTAAACAATGTAAATGGACAAAATCCTGTTTGATAACCAATTGTTTATCTCTTTGACAATAACCTTTTAATATCCTTATATATACATACAAAAACGTTTCAAGAGTTATATGTGGATTGTATATAGGTATTTGTCTGTACAGACTTAAAAGTATTTTTGTAAGGCAGAATTGTTAAAAAGTGGAACTTAAGATAGCACGAGAATAGTGTTAAAAATTGAGTAAACGGTTTAAACGGAAAAATAGAAATAACTGTTAATTGAGTAGCAGTATTTAGAAAGTTTGAACTTATTTTAATAGCTAAATAATTATTAGAGAGAAATTCGTGAATTTTAAAGAAAAACTAAATGACAATAGTCATAGGGTATATTAAATGTAACTTGTGTTTAAAATATATATATATATATATATATTTATATATACGGTATTATAGATAGTATTTTATGGTGTAAAGGCATTTCAGTGAGCGGTAGTAAGGAAAAGGCCAGAGCAGGAGTGTATAATTATTTTGGGTTTTATTTGAAATTTAATTGATGCTCCTTTTCCTCGGGGTGTAACTAAAAAGTGACGAATAATAGCCGCCAAGTGAGTAAGAGTTTGAAGGCAGCTAAAATTAAAACAAAGGGCGTCCAAATTGTTCTAAGTTGAACAAAAACTGAGTTAAAGAAAAAACCATAACAAAATCAAGAAACTAAATGTAAATTGTAAAAACTAAAATACAAACGCGCATTTATATGATCTTTAGTTTCACTGCCGCCGTTTTTATCGTATATAATTCCGTCATTCTTAAGCATGGGCCCATACCTAATATACCTCGACTTGTCGTCATCTTCGCCACCACTCACAGCACCCGCAGCAGTGGCATCTGCAGCGCCTTCGCCGCCCTCAGCTCCATCAGCAGCGCCGCTCTTGCGCAGTCCAGGAATCGATGGTATCGATGGCATCGCTGGCATCGAGGGCATCGATGGCATTGCCATGGCTGGCATCGATGGTATCGAAGCGTTGCCCAACCAGCCCTTGGCGCTGCCCAGCCAGCCACTGTAAGATATAGCAGAAAAGTAAGGAACAGTTAGTTAATAAAGTGGACAACAAAATACTTGCGCATTGCGCAATAATCAGACAGCCCAACTGACAGACTGACAATCAATCTTGGCTGTAATTTGACAATGTTCATTGCTTGGCTGCTCAAGAGCAGCCCCGATAATATCTATATATAATGTATTATGTCAAACAATGAGCAGGCGCGTCAACTTGACAAACGCTTCACATAAGCACATACTTGTTTACAGGGTGTCGCAACAGATAAAAACACGCAGATATACACAATAAGAAAAAAACACTTGAAATCCAATTAACTTTGGGACTCTAATAACAAAAATAATCGAAATATTGAAAATATATAAGTATTTCGTACATGTATAATTTAATGATTGAATAAAAATCCATTAAAAACTAAATTTATAAAACATAGAAAATAAGCAATAATACTTAAGTTGGAATTAAGGGAGACTACAAATCAAAGCCATAATTAACATCAACATAAGATGAAATCTTGGAATGATGAAAGTCTCAGAAGGGGATAAATATAATCGATAAAGGTCACAAATCATTCATAATAATGATTTGAGAAGGCTTTTGTAAAGGCTTTTGAAATATTTATTTAATATTTAGGTCACATACACATGGTCTGTGCTTCTTTGACACCCTATATGATCTCCGCTAGTGTGTGAGTGTGCAATTTTCTTGCGTTGATAGGTCTGCTATTTATTGAATCAGCCATTTTTCTAGTGGCTTCCTTTGTTATGTGCTTGCCGTCATAAATAAAATGTCACTGACAAGCTCATGTAATACGTGGCGTATGCTTAATATGTGCTACGTGAAACGAAAGAGCGTAGAAATGTAGAGCATCATCTAATAAATTCCGCTTTGCAATAAACTTCACAGGTTTAATGATCGTCTCGTAATTTTTGTAGCACCTATATAGTATAACTAACATATATATAAAATTTGAATATAACCAAGAAATGGACGATACTGAGGACTATTGTGCAATTTGTCTGTGCCGCAAGCATCGTATTGTGAGCACTCCGTGCAAGCACACATTTTGTAAGCGGTGCCTTAAGAAGGTCTACAATGTCTGTTCCACCAAGGTTTGCCCGTTGTGTCGAGCTCCTTTCGAGTATTACATTGTAAGTACTTTACTACACTTGATGGGCAGCGAGTAGACACTGGCGGAGACCGCCGGTCCGTAAACTTTATAATTGGCTACTTGCTGTCCATGTCAAATTATATTTCAATTTGCTATTCCTCTAACATGGCCTATACTCAGCGTGAACGTGGCTCCGGCATAAAAATCGTATTTTTGACATAGGCAACAATAGTCGAAGTTGTTATCACTGTTTGGTTAATTAAATTTTTGCGGTTTTTATTTTTTTATTTTGCATTTTTTTTTTTTTTTTTTTGGTTTTTGCAATTTGGTTTACATTTGTTATAATAAAGTTCTTGTTTTATTTTTTACGATGCATTGAAGGTTTGCAAGTTTGATTACTGTAATTTTTAATAAATCTCCATTTACCTCTAATTAATTGAAATTTAAATACATATGAATAATACCTTCAAACTAAAAAAAAATAAATTTTTTTATTATATTGTATTTTTTTTTTCGTTTTCTCAGCTCTTCATAACAATATTTCCTTAACACTTATGTTTACGATCCAATTAGGATATAATGTTGTAGCTTGGAGATAGGAAATAATACCCAATATATTATTTTAGACCTCTACACTTTCATGACACTCACATAACACTCATGAACATGGAACTCATTTAATGAAACACATTAAATCATTACTGACCATAATTATCTTGTCGAAAATAAATTGTATTTAGCTTAACTGGAAATGCCGTGTAAATGCTAACCTGAGAATCGACAAGTTTAAGAATATATATACTGCATTTTGGATTTCATTATCCAAGTATTTGACAGCACAAGGAACACAGCTGCAATCAGCAAAAGAGCTGGTTGCAAGAATGAGTAATTTTTACTTAATGGAATTTGCCAAGCTGACAAGACATTTTTATTATAAATGGGGCTTGGCTTACGCATGTAAGTGGCATTTAATTCAACACCATGTTCCTGGCCAGATCCGCGCCCCAAGTCCAACGTATTGTGCATGCCAAGTAAGCAACAACAATAATATGACAATAACACAATCGATGCTATTCGATTCGATTCAATTCTGGGGAACATGCAATGCCAGGGCGAGCATATTGAAATATTGAATGCCTGGCCTGCGGCAATACAGAGCGAATGAATTGACGAATACCGTGCTGCCACGCCCACAGCAGCGCTTTAGCTCATGCATGCAAAATGATGATGCAAAATACACGTTAGAGCAGTGAAGGGTAAAGGAAATGGAATAAAATTGACAAGCAAAGGATTTTTGCAGCCTAGCCGACATTCCATTTTATAATGCTCCATTGGCGCATTGACAAGGCAAGGCCAAAGCCAGGGCTGGAATATTATTATAATGGATGCCCCCATCACACAAGCAGTTGATGCCAGCACAATAGCAACGACGATTGCGGAATACGCATACGCCCCGTCAGACAGAAGGAGCTCAGTGGAGCGGCAAGGACTTAATTCACTCGGACAAAAAGTGGCCATAAATTGACGCAAGTTAATTTCATTGCATTGCAGTATTTATTGAATTACGCCTTGCACACGCGCAGTGCAGTTCTCTGTGATGGCATTCAGTAAATTTAATTATTACGTGGAAATATAGCATATGCCTACATATGTGTATTGCGTATACGCCATGCTGCGCTCAATTAGCCAGTAGAGTTCATTTTGCAGCTGGTTTGCAAAGCTTTTCAAGGCTTTGCAACTTTGTAGCTCTTTGTCGCTCTTTGTGCCTGATTAGCCTTATAACTATCATTAGCATTTGCCATCGCATCCAAGCGGCTTTCCCCCTCTGCCATTTGATGTGATTTATGCGTTTTGGGGGAGCGACGCTTTTACGCAATTTTGTTCGCCTGACAGGCGGCAACAGTGTTTATTTATGGGCCGCCTAGGACTATCCAGCATTTGTATAATACTGGCCAGAGCCTGATAAGTGGCATACTTAAAGCCATCCCCCTGACAGTGTTGCACTTAAAGCTGGGCAGTGGCACTCGGGATAGCAGAATTGTAGTAGATAAATGGCGACAGCTAAGAAATTGCTGTCACACGATAATATTTATTTTTCAACTTCTGAAATTACTTTCAAATTACAAATTGGCGGTGAATTAGTTCAATATAAATTTATTTTTAATGTTTTTACGGTTTTAATATGTAGAAATAAACTTTTTCAGAGTCAAGTCTTTTTACCCTTGCCCCCAATTTTGATGCAACCTTATGAAATTTTCCATAGGTCACACTTTATGTACTTGTGGGTTACCACGTTGTACAAAATTTTCGGTCTGTGCAGAGAATATATTTCACGCATATTCTGCTGAAAACTTCATATCGACGCGTTTTTGTGCTCGTTTTGTTTTTACACGAATTGCAGGCAAAAGTTTTAATTATAAAAGTTTGCCGCAGCGTTCTGCGGTGCACATAGACATCGACCGAACAGAAAAATAAGGCATGCCGCAAAAGTAAAAATTTAAGCCAACTCACACACACACATACACGCCACATATATATTGTCTTGGCATTACGACAATAATGTCCAATGAGTTTACTTATAGAACCCTTTCTAGACTCAAATGCGTTAAAGCTAAAAAAGTTTAAGCATAGATAAATCTATAAATCTGATAGAAACAATGCGTTTGCTTTAATTTTATTGGCCTGCTTATTCACCCCACAACTTTGTAGCATAATTAAGGCGTCCTCAATTTACAAAGTAAACAAAGAAAATATTAATTGCACTTTCAGTTTCTCCTTGCCTGGCAAAAGTGCTGTCGTTTGCGCAATGCATTTCTCGCTCATCTATTCTCATCCGGTTATTTTTTTTTGCTGTGACACGAATTTTAAATACCCATAGAAAAATCTACAACAATAGTTATGTATATAGCTAGTAGAAAACCTCTATGCTCAGACAAAACTAAAGATATATCCTGCTTAAAGGCTTATATGTCTAGCATATACATTTTAAGATTCACTGAATTAAATAAATAATTTTTTTTAATAATAGCATCTAACAATGACACAAAATATACTTTTCAATTATGTAAAAATCTATAGTCCGGATTAAGAAAAAAAAGAATAGTTTAAGGGGTTGTTTATGACAGAAATTTTGAATATGGTTGAACATGGTAATTTGAAGGCCAGCTGCGTTTAAGCAACTTAACAAAAAAGTTATTCATGCAATAACTCAATTTCCGATTGACTGTTTATATAGCTGTATGATATAGTGATCCGAAGTTAATTTCCATTGTGCATATTTTGAGCTAAAACTTAAAAATGTATATAACCTTTTCATTTCACTGTTCTAAGGATGCATTCTTTCTATGAAATCTTTGATTTGATTTCTAAGCAATATAAATGTACATTATACATAAAAAAATATTTGTTTTATATGTGTCGAAAATCGCGACAAAGCCAAGCACATCAAGAAATTTAAAATACACGCAGAACACGAATCGCACTTATGCAAATTGAAGTTAGGACTGCGAGGAGCAAAGTCAGCTGCAATATGCAACTGCACTGCGGAGAATTGCAAATGTGGCCAAGTGCGGAGGATATGGCAATGTGACACCTCTCCGCTGCACTGCACCCCATCCTCTCAGTCCCTCGTGTCCGCTGGTGCGCAAATTGCATTGCGAGCCAACGCAGCTTAGATGGCTTTTTTCAGGCGATCTGCCTGATTGCTTATCGCCATTTTATGGCTTCTTGCCGGCAAAAAACAAATAGAGATAGCCACAAGAGAGATAGAGAGAACGAAGGGGGGGGGGGAGGGGTGGTCGAGGTGGGAGTTTATTTCAATGGTTGTAAGTGCTATTTTTAATTGAGTCTGTGCCGAGTGTCACGCGTGAACTTAATTGGATTGCATTGGCGAACTGAGATTTCGCTGAGAAGCTCACATTTCAAAGGCACTAAGAAACGCAATTTTAAAGTAAAGCCGAAGCTAAAGAGCAACCACCAATCCCTAGCAACGTCCCGTTGCTACATTAAGCCTCTGATGGATCCACGTGCACAAACAAGCTCACCCACTTACACAAGCCGCCCAACATATTTAAGATAATGCTAAAGAAAATTTATTGCATTTGCGCAGAAAAATAACGCTAAATGCGTATAAAAAGCTAAATAATACCACGCAGTAAGGCAACCTGGCAGGCGGTATGAACCAGGGGCCCGCTGCTGAGCGCACAGCGGGCAATGAAATGCGAGGGGTGTCAGAGAGTAAACCTAATCGGATACTAGATCTATAAAAATACACTTGTGAATAAATTCACAAATATTTGTATATCTCTAATAATTACTTGAGATGCGTTAATACATGCTGAATTTAAAAAACCTATTACTTGAAACCTTTTATTTGAAACGCTCTTTAATTCAAATGCAATGGTGTTCACAATTTCTATAGTTATGGAATCGCAAACATTTCGAGCTGCCCTCGTATGTCATGCACACGTGGCGAAGGCGCAACAGCCAGCTAAAGAAATGAAAAAGAATGGCGAAACCCACATTTGACAAATTACCAGCGAGCAGGTAAACATCAGGCCAAGAGACAGCCGGGGGTGTGGTGAGGAGGTCGGGAAAGCAACCTTTTAAGGATGCCGCCCTTAAAGTAAACATTGCAAAAAGGGACGCTATGAATGTGTCAGTCAGCCAGTAGATACACCCAAATATATATCATTATGACCATGTGTAGATATTAATAATACACGAACGGCAAATTTAACGCTTGCACAAAAGTAAGAATTATGCTTTTCGCTTGGCATTTGACATTTGGCTTTTCGGGTTTGCTGATTTCTGCTTATTTCCATTTGCGCATTTTCTAATAATTTTCTTTTATGCCATCGTTTATTTTTGCGTTATCGCAATTTCCATTTTATACTTTGCCTTGAATTTATTTTTATGTGAGTGTGCTTTGACTTATTTTCAATTATTTTGTTTTAACGTGCAGCAACCGTAAAGTATGCAATAAAAATTGCATTGCAGCAGCGGGGAAAATAGAAAACACTGATGTTGTATACATCGTACGATGAAGAGGTCAACAATATGGGAAGCTGCTCAACTCATTCTTATGAATGCACGAATAAACTCGTAGCGAATAAGCTTGGTTTTATCATTGACACAATAATACCTATGTGAAGCTGTTCGAACCTTTAAGCTTCATTCATTTCACATTAACAGGTTTCAATCACTAAACCACATCAATTAATAAACAAATCTAGTAAAAATGGGGTAATTTATTTTCTAGTATTTATACTGAAGGCCTGAACTTTATTTAAAATGTATTTAAGCAATTTACTTAACTTTAATTTGAAGCTTGAAAGATAATGAATCTTAATTAAATAACGAAATTTGAAGAAAGATCAAAGAATCATATAAATAGACAATTTCATTTAACTTTTTTACTTTTAATTATAATGATGCTTTCACGAGTATGATAAATTGTTGTCAAAGACAAACTTTTTAAAATTGAAATTACAAAATTTGTCTCACAGTTTCATTAAATTAAAATTAACTGAACAGCTAAAAGACCTTTCGTTTCGCATCAGTGATGTTACAACAACTCTTTGCAGTAAAGTTTTCGCTACAGCATTTCACATTAGTTAGAAAAAAAATGGAATTTTCTGACACAACTAAACAACTTAATGGCCAGGTGCTAACCCTCGTGTGTTTATGCCCATTAAATAAGCACTGGTTCATAATGTTCTATGCTAGTAGAGAGTATATTCATTGTGTCCCAGAGTCATGTACATGTCATTTAGTTGTAACCCAAGGCGCTCATCTAATCATTCAGCAAATGTTAAGCTTTTTATGGCAGCAAAATCCACAACATAACTGTTAACGACATTGCCACCTGGCTATGGGGATATAATTGAAGTGTGCACCTTAACTCTCCCTCCCTTGTCCCATTCCGCTCTTTGGGTGTTGTCGTCGTCGCCTCACAATCCACTTAATGCGATTGCTTTAAGTTTGTCGCGCCTGTGGCCGAGACGTCACATTTGGCAAACGAACATCATAAAAAATATCCTCGACCAGGAGAACGGCAAGTCTGAATCTGGGCTCGCACGTGGTGCATGGCAAAAAAAAAAAGTGGGAAACTAACGCAGAATATAATTAACAATGAGGGCTGGCATGAAAAACTAAAATTTGCACAAATGTCTAAAAATATCAAAAGCAACCTGCAAATGTTGCGTGTCAATGACAGGCGGGAGAAAGGCCCTGAGAGGTCCTTTGGTTGGCAGTGCCGGTGCTTAGCTTATGTGCCCGTGTGTGCTATAATGCCTTAAAACTTTTGACATTTACCGGATCACGCACACACTAACACAAACAGACACACACATGAATGCGAATGTAGGCGAATTTGGCCTCGCTCGGTGTATTTAATTTTATTTTGATCTCTCTTCAATGTAATGATGTGCCATGGACTAAGCAGGTATTTACACACACACACACACACACACACTACAGACATAGCAACAAATAAATCGCATTAACGGCAGCTGATACCTTTTGTGATTTGTGCGTGTATTTGGGTAATATGTCAAGAGTGCCAAAAGCAAGTTTATTGTCCGCCCATTCAAATGCACATAAATAACTAACACAAAATATTATTGGGCTATGACGCACCAGCTTATTAATACCCTTACAGTTGGATGAGCAATCAAAATAAAATATAGAGTATTTAAGTTACAATTGAACTTAATATATTTATTAAATGCAACTTCGAGCTGATAATTGATATTTATAGGATAAAAAGAAAATTGTTTTTAAAGATTATAATATTATGAACCTAATAAAAGTAAGGTTCAGACAAAAATATATTCTATTTCTTATGTATAACAAAAATTTCGCTTTTAAGATTTTTTATTTTGTAACCAAGTAGTTGAGAAACAATATAATATTTTGGATCGGAAATGTCCGTGTACCATTTTTTGGTCTGGGCTTGGGTTGAGTTTTTTTGGGCAACAAGATCGGTTCATGTTTTATTATTATTTTGAATCGGTTTTAAACCGGCTAGCATCCTTGAAGTTTAATATTAATTTAAATTATCGATTATACTCAATATTACTTTTCTTATGAGTGCGACTGAAAAGTTTAGTTAAAAACTTGAAAAAAAAAATATATAAAAGATACATAGCTCAGAAATATAGAAATTTAATATGAAATGACTGACTTTAAGAAATTAAACAGCTTGTTGTTGTATCTAACTTCAACATATTTGCTTAGGTTTGTGGCTCTGATATTGAAATTTTCATTAACTTTAAATTATGATATATGTATCTGTATTTATATTTGTAAGCTTAATTTTTCTCTGATCTCCTTTCCTTTTGTGTTTACCTAAAAAGGAATGTATATAAAGGTAATCTCTGACTATGTCAATAATAACTATTTGGCTGCTATTAGGACATTTTGGTGCTGGTATAAAAGTGTATACGGAGCGATGACAAATCTTTAAATGATAAACAACCCAGGCTAAGGCAATGCTTGTTGCTGTGGCAGCGCACTCAATCAAATGCAGGACAGAACCTGGGAAAGGATGTGTCCGGACGCACACAAAACACAAAAAAGGTATAAAATGTCGAGGATTTTATGCGCATTAATTAAAGGCAAGCCAGGACAAAAGAAGGACCCCAAGGTAGCTCTCAAGCCCCAAATGCAAATGAAATATTTAGCATGATATTTAAGCTGATTGAGATGAATTATCTTGAAATGAATAGCCGATGAATGAGCACGGCCCAAAAGCTGGCAAAGGCAAAGGTAATTTAATGCTCAACACGTGGGTGGGTAGAGAGCTGAGCACTGTTCTGAAATCACTTGTGTCGCTATTTTTGCTGGGCCTGACCCAGCGCGAGGTTGCTGGGCGTATAATTAGAGCAGATGGACGGAAAGCGAGTCCCAAGTCCTTCGCAGTCCTGCGCAAATTACACAACGCCCAAAGGGGACAGCGTCCAAAGTGTCATTACAAAATCTTGTTGCATACGCCGTGGCGCTGTAGCCGGCAGGCAAGCGATTAAGTTGCGCAACTTTTCATATGTGTAGCTATATGTAGGATGTGGCGAATGGGGCGTGGCAGTTACACTCGCGAGCACTTTGGCGCAATTAAAGTTTCAAAATGCCATCGGGACGCGGGTCCCACAGCAACAGCTTTTATTTGACTTTTTCTACAATTATAGCGCCGGGAGTTTTTTTTTTCCTTTTTTGTGCCTTTGCCATTTGGCGGCTTAAATGGCTGCCGGAGGGCGTGGCTGCGTGTTGGTTTTATGAGATGGAATTTTTCAACCATTCGGTTAATAGTTTCGTTTTATGAGTAATTCATCGTGGTGATGGCTTTACGATTGCATCCACAGTCCTATCTTAAGTGGCGTTTAACTAATATGACTGAAATTTTGTGATTTATTTAAAAATAAACCGAGCTAGCAGAAAATTAAAAAAATGTACTGAAAATGTACAGGTTAAATAAATCTCAATTTAATGTCAGATAATATATATAATCAAAGCAAATGTATATAGCTCTAAAGAAATTACATGATTATTTGTATTTATCAATAACGAATTAATTTTATAAAATAATAAATAAAATAAAAGTGTAAGACTTACGTGGCTTCGTTGACAAATGAATCTACCAGGGAATTTGACTTGGGTATGCTAAAAATAAAATTTGTTTAACAAATAATAGAAAAGAGAAAAAACAAAGTATACATTTAACTTATAAATCTAACATAAATAACGTGGATAAAGTAAAGTAAAATAATTTCTAAAGTTTCATATTTCAATGTAGATAAAAATAAGATGGAGGATTTAAAAAGTAATATTGAAAGGTCGACAAAAAATGTTTTTGTCTTCCACAACTCGTAAATTTATATCTGCAAACTATTATGAATATTAGTCGAAAAAAGTCAGTGTCACAAAATAAATAATTTGTAAATCATCTTTAACATAAAAATAATATCAATATTATTGTATTAATTAAATATTATACTCAACCATAAACATTAGAGCATACAATCGAATACCTCATTATTTAAGGATTTTATACCTTGACCTTCAAGTTTGAGTTTTGCCGTCATAGTTACCTGTAAACAAGAAAGGTTTTGCATTAATGGAGATTTATATCGTAAGCGATGGAAATGTTAGGAAATTAATTAGACATTTTACGTTGAGAAGGCGGCAATTGGGGCACAAGAAAGGATTGCCTAATGACCAAACCGCCCTGGTGAACTGAATGAATTCCTTTTAATTAAGTACAGAGATATGATTACAAAAGCGAAATGATGTTAAACGGCGCCTCAACATGAAATCCAGTGAACGGAACTTGATTGTTTTTGCACACTAGTGAAGTTCAAAGTTCACACGCAACCCAAAGATAATCGACGCGGGGCTGGCTACGGATACGGCTCCGGCTCCGGGTGTAAGTGCCAATAAGCCCAAGCAATGGCAACGCTACGAAACAGGGTAAGACATAAATCTTTTCAAGCAGCAACACGTAAATCAAAATTAATGCGGGGCTAAAAGGAAATACTGTTATACCGCTCTGAAAGCGTGTGTCCATCGGCATATGGCGGGTAATTTACGAGTATTGCAACAATTTGCCAGCAGGGACAAATCCACATTGTATCTTATTTTTACTCTGTTTTCCCAATCAATTTACCGGAATAACAGAATCAAATCTTCTTCGAGCACACACAGACCAACACATACAAGTTAAAAAGGTGAAAATGGAGAAAAAAAATTAAAATAAATTTGCAGTCCAGCTGGAAATTGAAATGTAAATCGTGCTGACCTTGGCCCAATGCATGCGCCATGTCGATGTCTGATGCCCGAGTCCTTAGTCCTGTGATAAAGCACTGAAACAAAACACGAACGGCAACCATAAAAGGGCAGGCAACAACCACAACAACAGCAACAAGACGAGACAAGGCAAATGAAATTCTATGTTGACGCAGGGATCGTACAAACAGTGCAAAAAATGCAAGGACTTTCGCAATTTATGCAAAAAATTGCCCCATGCTGAAACCAAACACTAGAAATTTTTATTTAATTAAACTCGGGCCCAACCTCAGGACAGCAACGAAGGACGTGGCATATCAACTTGTTGAAGCCGCAGCAACTTTCACAGCAAGCTCAACATAACGCGGTTTTCTTTATAATGCTAATTAAGTATACGCAATGTATACAGCTAGGATTGGGCGGAGTATAGTACACTGTTTCAAGGAGCAATTCACTGTTGTTATTTGTGTATTACTGCCCACTCTGAGCAAGTGCTTTTTCATTGGAATTGTCTTAAGGATATTCTACAAAACATATGGGAGTGAAAACGCTGATGCGGTGATGATAATCCAATTAGTCTGTTGAGTTGTTAAGCCGAAAATTCCAATCAGCAAAATAAACAAATAGTAATGAATGTTCGCAAATACAATCATTTCAAATTTCATTTGATACATTAAACAATTTCAATCAGTTGATTAAACAATTGGAAATATGAACTTAATTGGTTGATGTGAATATAAGAAACGAAAGTTTGTTATTTTCCACATTTTGGACATTGCCATAAACATTAAACACTTTAAGACGTTGTAAAATGATATTTCAATACCAGTAAATCATATCGAATTCTAGTAAGCATGTAAAGCTGTCGTAATAGTCATTAGGAATTTAATTAATTTAGCTACTTTGAAGCATATACTTTTATTAATTCTACCATCCGGCAATCTACGCCACAGAAAAAGTTTATGTTGGTCTGCGGCAGCGACCTTTATTTCAAACATTTTCCAGGAAATGCTTTGTCTCGATGTTGCCAGGACAACATCATAGCGCACAGCTCACATGGCGCAACTAGGAAGTGGAAGCCATGCTGTCTTCAAAGTCTACGGCTAACACCCCCTTGACCTTTCAGGGGTCTGAATTATTTTTAATTGGTATGCAAGTGGCAGTTAGACGGGCGGGACTTCGAGAGGACTTCAGCTTTGCTGGTGTGTATTTCATTACTCAATTACAAAGCAAACAGTTGACAGACGCTAAAGCAGCTGTCGCCTGCAATTTTCAATTAACGACTGAGTGGCAAATATCAGAGCCCATCCAGCATCATCATTCAACTATGGACCCACAGCCATGTCATGGCGGGGAGCACAAAGGGCGCTGTGCTTGAGATAATCAATTGAGGTGAGCGCGGTGGAATTAGAGAAATATCTCAATGGAAGATGCAGCTCCTGAACTAATGAAATCCGATTGAATTGGCACAATGACGTGGCTGTAAGCATCAAGTATTTAATTAGGAAATATTTTTGCGTTGACATGCTAAGGGGCTTAGAAGGTTGTTACCAAGACAAAAAGTTTAAAACAAAAACAAGTATTTTAAGTGGGTGAAAAATACAAAAAAAATTAATAATACATTTATAGACAAAGATGGGCAAATATTTTCAAATGGTTAAATAAGAACAAAGGAACCTTATAAATAAATAATTTATTATTATTCTTTTTATAAGTCTTACATTTGAAACTAAACATTGAAGAAAACTTGAAGAAAGAGTTTCACGCAATTAGAGATTTATGAGGAGCTCGGCAAAAATGTTGTATTTATGAAAACATCTTGTCACTTTCTTTATGAGTCAACATTTTAGCCGCTCCCCAGGCGTTCTACAAGTAAGGGTGATGCGAAAAAGGAACCGTCAGACGCTTTGTTTGGCAACGCAAATGGCACCCACGTCTCTCATAAACCGGCAGGAAGTAGCTCGAGGCGGAAATTGTATTGGCCATAAAATGTTTGGTGGCTTTTGCGGCTCAGACGTCGTATATGGAGTCATGGAGTTGCTGTGTTGGCTCCCCTCTCTGGCACAGCGCTGGAAGCCCTGACAGCTATTTTTAGATAAAGTCAAAGGTCGTGTTGAATCTCGTTTGGGTCTGGAGCACGGAGATGTCCGCAAGCATTTTGGCCAGCATGAAAATTTAATAAGTTTGTTGAAAATATCGACAAAGGTTTGCAGTTTGTTGATTGCCTGTCAAGTGCACTAAACCAAGTAAACCCGTAGAAGAGTTTGCCACTAATAATTCAAGAGCTTGTCAGATAAGTAGTTGTAGCTTGTGCGCACATAAGCACATGTAACTAGCCTCAGGTGATTTAGGTAGACCCAGAAGCTGACGAAGTTTTGTGTAACAACTGGATTTAGGTTTAGTCTAATCTGAATCACGGAAGCATAAAGGATTAAATCATAGTATATTTTTAATTACTTTATAGCATTGCCCGATTGAAAGCTAGACCGCAAAAAATAAACAAGACTGCTTAAAGCGAGATTGATCTACTAGGAGAACCCAGCCACTAAATTATTTATATACATACAAAAAACCAAACATACGCCCTTTTCCCTTTTTTCTTTCACTCTTAGAAAATTCACTTATGATTAAAACCAAGAAAATTATGGTTTGAAAAACAATTTTCGAGAAATTCAAATTCGAATCGTCTTAATTAAAGCTTTCAAGTTAGGTATAACTAAAGCTTTATTCAATGTGTGAGTTCTCCAGCTATTATAATTGCAAGATCGAACCGTTCATACGTTCATACATTATAATATTATTATTATATTATATATGACTATATTGATTCAGCTTGTTGTTTTGATCAAGAATAGATTTACTTTATAGGGTCGGAGGTTACTGCTTCTGCTTTTGACACACATTTGCATAACTTCGTTATACCCTTTTTACCCATTAGGGTACGGAGTATAAAAGCTTGATAATCAACAAACAGCAAACGGATATAGATGCAGGCGGTCATTAAAAGTAATGCGGACCACAACCGAAAAGGTCGCCAAAATATTGAGCAACATAACAATTAGATTAGACGAGCCGCAAGAAAGGACCAAAGCAAAGAAAACTTAAATGGTGCGATCTGAGGTCCTTTTAAAATGTGAGCTACAAAACGAGAGAATTGTGATGCAGAAAACGAAAACATTAAATTGCAAATAGCGTGGGCGAGACGGAAGAAGAATGTTGCGCCATTGCCACGAGGTGTTGTCCTGGTCTTCTGGCTGCCTGTTGTTGACAGAATTAATTGCGCACGTTAGCGAAGAGCGCGCAGCACAAAATTAAATTGCAAAACGACATGCCGGCAGCGCAGGAACAGGAGCAGCTTCAGCAACGCCTCTGATGTTGGTCGTTGCTGCCGCAGGCATCTGAAACTGAAATTGAGTTAGGCGCTGTTTTTCATACCAACTATAAACACATTTACAAGGCTAATGTACGGTGCGCAGCTGTGGCCACGGAATTGCATTATTTCGAAAAACAATGGCAGCCAAAAGGGCTGTCGGTCAAAAAATGCGTATACGCCGGATAGACATCGACAACAACTAGAGATTAGAGCTTTAAGCTTACTACGAATCATATTGTCGTGAAACTATTTTTATTTAAAATTTGTTTTATTATTTAATTTAAATATTCTGACTGACTTCTTAAAAGCTCATGTCATGCCATGTTAAGGCATATTTAAAACGTATTTGCCTTTCTCGTTTGGTGGTAGCTAAACAAAAAGCTGGCAAAATAAAATGACCAACGTTTAGGCTTCAGGCTGTGAGTTTTACACTCGGGATGACCTTTTTATGCCAACATCGCACATACAAACACACACACGTACACACACACACACACACACATGAGTGGCAGTGACTGAGTTTTAAAAGCAGTCAGCAGCCATTAACGTTATGCAAATAGAACCAAGAGCAGACCCAAATACAAATTCCATCCCCAACCCCCGGTATCAACACGGGCTTGTGAATAATAATTTGAAAATGTTAGTAAGTGCGCGCTTATCAAACGCATTTTGGCATTTTATAGAGCGTGCGAGTTTTATGTTAATTTTTAAGTATTCCGTTTGGTTGGCTTCTCATAGATGGGGGCAGGAGGCAGGTACTGAATGATTGGGACGCGGTTTGCTAGATTATTTGCGGAAGCTCAGTTTTATAACAAAACGATGCTAAAACGCTACAAAAGCGGCATTCTGTTTTAGGGGCTTTATTATGTCAAGTGGAACTGCACTGTTGGATAAACAAAATAGATAAAAGAAATGAACCACAATTGCTTTAACTACATATTATCGAAATTTACATATCTGTCGTTATGTGATATTTAAAATGTAAAAATTAAAAAAAAAAAGAATGCCGTAATCCTGTATATAAAATAAGTCTACTTAAAATTGACATTTTAAGCTAATTCTAAAGTTATATTGTAAAAATATAATTTTTACATTAATGTAGATGGACTGAAAACCATTTGTATATCACGATTGCAAATAACTGATGAATTTACAGAACATTGGTAATAATTACTGATTACCGGCCATACATTTAAATCATTTGAATTTTTTTATTTTAAGTATCGATTTAAAATTTGGTATAGAATTAAGGCATTGTGATTTTTTTGGAGAAACCAATTATTCCACTCTACATTATCATTAGCCAACGCCAAATTTACTAAACGAACTAACTGCTTTACCAGTTACTATTAAAAGCGTTTTCACATATTCTGATTTTATTTATTACAAATTCGTTAATTATTTAATACGTAGTTCAGTTGAAATAAAATTGTTTTCATATGCGGGCCATGTTAAGTTAAATTCTTGATACTGTGCTTCGCTACAAACAAAACATTTTGAATGATTCATCCAATTGTGAATATGAGTGCATCGAGCTGTTTTAAAATAATATTATTATACCCAATGGATCCCATTGAAAATGGGTGAAAGCGGGGCACTCACAACTGGAACACTTGTTTTGTTAACATATTGTCGAACTCTGTTTAAAAGTTGGCTTCATGCAATTTTCATTTCGTAAAAGTTCTGCAATATTTCAACTCGCAGCATAAATAAAATGACGCGTTGTGTCGCACTTGTCGTTCAGGCAAAAAAATATAAAAACTGAGGCGAACAGAGCTCAACCAAATAAAACACGTAGACGTAGCACTTTTACGATACGGCGTAATTTGCTACTTTGTATCATTTTGGCAGCCAGAGATATAACAGTTTTTATGTGTGTGCGTGCATTGTCTCAACACCCACACATCCACACACACACAGCCTATTGGTGCCGCCCCTTTTTTCACTTTCACATCATTTGTTGGCATTACTTTGGCTGTCACTTCCGCCGTGCGTTAATATTTATGTCTTGATACGCTTTCCCTTAGTCTCCGCTCGGTTGTATCGTTCTTTCTGCCAACTACATTGTTATATATACATACGTACATATGTATTACGTATATGAAAAGCGTAACTTTTGCCTGTTTTCCGTTTTCTACGCTCGTCACAACTTCCGTGCACTTTGCTCTTTGTGCCGCTTATTCATTTGTCTTTATTTTGCAAGGCACTAACATAACGGGATATTTTAGCATATGTTTTTCCACAATCATCCATATGGTCGGACCTAACTAACCTCGTTGGCCGTGGAAATCGAATCACATAAAACCAAATAAAACACAAGTGATTCATACTCTATGCCCAATAAGTCTAAGCAATAAGAATTTAATAGGTCCTTAAAAAGGTTCACAAAGTGAAGTGAAGTCATATTCACCAAATTCAGCAGATAGACTCCCAGTCACATCCTCAAAAGATCAAGCCAAAAAAAATCTGTATATTCTAAAGTAATAATTTGTTTTCTTCAACAGGGTACATATTCCTAGTCGATAACATTCGACTAAAATGTTTTAACTTTGTCTCATTGGACAATAAGGGCTAAGTACAAGGTATTAAAATCAACAGAACAATTGAATAATGTCCCATTAAACAATTAAATGTTGCCTGACATGAATAATTCATATTAATAAACATATATTAATTTAAAAAAAATAAAAAAATTAAATAATCTGGTTGTCATAGAATCAATTGCCTGTGCAATGACAAGTTCCTTTGAAATTCCACTGAAATTATATATATTAAGCTGCTTCACAGCATTTGAACAAATTTACTGTGACAGTCAGGCAACACATAAATATATATTTTTAATTACAGCTGAGTATGTGAGAAAAGACCTGGATAATGTTGAATTACAATTATAAGTAGGAAAACCACGGGAAATTATTTGAGCTTTTAGCTTGAAGACACATAAGCTTAGCACAATTATTTCAAACAGAATACCGAACATTATGGTACCATTATGGTATAAATTACGGTGATAGGTTGTGTCTTTTGGATTAGTTTTTAGCTTTCATGTACTCTGCAAGTTAACTCTTAGCAGTGCGCAATATAAATAACTCAATGCTGCAATGCGACCTTGTTTTGTGAGGGTATTTGCTAGCAACGTAGAATCGAATAAAAAAGTGGTACTTTTTTCATGTTTTACAAAAGCTATTAAAGCAGCTGCCAAAAGCTGGCCACACGAAGTTGTGGCTGCTTTCTGGTAAGTTGCGGCATATTTGACGGCCAATTGATTTAGCCAAGTAGAACAGTTTCCCAACACAAAGTAGGCTAACAGCTGTTCAAAATTGCCAAAAAATTGTGGCTATTTAATTGAAAACGATAAAATTGATTGAACCTCGGTTTGACCATTCCGCATCAGCCCAATTTGCGTAATAATAAAAGTTATAGCGAATTGTTATTGCATGATAAGTTACAATGCGGTGCTCACAAATTTGCAGTGTTTTTGAGAGCAGGGCTTTAATTGATTTTGAACATTTACTTCATAACATTTTTGAAACTGATTAGCAAACATTTATTTCATAACTACTTAAGTAAAATGAACTGTCTGAACTTAACGAATGGGTCATTAGATGGACTTTTAATTTATTATGTGGAGTCCCAAGAGGGTTCAATACTTCGTACAGTAATTAAATGTGAAATGGCTTACCTTTTAACGAGAAAAACATACTTTTTTAAGATAAATTAATATTAGCGGCAGATATACAGAGAGAAATAATAACCAAAAGGCTTTTGAAATGCTCTGTAAGCTATGTTTAACAACCAGTAAGAAGCAAACGAAGCCAATTTCAATTAATTTGAATAAACAGACTGAAACAAGGTTAGAAATATTTATATACGTAGAAATAACGAATAAAATATTCACTGTGGTCGCAATCGTTATTTATTCTGCACCTCCACAACGACCTTAGCCTGTATTGGCAATTAAAGTGTGAATTATTGGAAGGCGACACAAAAATGAAATAAAAACCAAATTACGCATACATTTTTTCTCCACTTGACATACAAAAAATATTGCCCGTCACAGGGCCTGGGTTTGGCACCGCTGGAGGTCGTCGTCACCACGTTAATTTGCCTGGAATGCCAAATGCCGGACCCGTCGTTAGCACCCACGCCGATAGCGGCTGGGCTGCCTGGTCTGTGTCCAGTGTCCTGCCATTTTGCCGTTCTGCTTGGCATAAAATTTTAATATCGTCCTTAAATTTAAATAGCCTCAAGTTGTCGGTGGCATTTGCGTTTGATTTGGCAGCATTTCAATTCAGCACAGCAGTTTTATTTTTATTTCTTTGCGAACTGGGCACGACGATAAATTCGCAGCCTTGCCTTTGCTCTATTTATTTATTTATATTTGTGTTGAGGCCATCGCATTGATTTGATTGTACTGCCGTGTGTTCGTAGATCCAGCTGTCCCAGGTAGCAAAAAGCCAGCTCAACTCCTACGCTCACTTTGCATACTAACGACTAACGCAAGAATGTAGGCTATGGAAAGTGCATGAAAGCCTTGCAGTGGTTCACGGATTCAAATATATATGTGTATATATATATTTATATATGCACACATTGTTCATATCCATACGTTGCGGCACATAAAATGAAGTGGCAAAAATTCATAGCTTCGAAAGTGTATACATATTTGTACGTGAAACCACTCAACTATAACTTAACAAGTTTTTTTTACATCTGCGGATATTTGCAATATCTGCTTGTAGTTGTAAGTAAAAATAAATTTGTTTTCAATGTACGCGGTTCGTAAATATCATCAACTACAACCAAGATAACTAGTTTAAATTAAACTGTTTATCCGATTGACGGCAAATATTTTCGTTATATATCAATATATTTTGAATGCTCCTCGACAATCTGGTATTACATTGTTAACATGTCCGGTCTGTTCAAAGTTTGGTTTTAACTGTTGTTATTAATAATACAATAGAATTCTATCTGATTAATTGTAGGCAGCTTTAGATTTGGTAAATCTCTAGAACCTAATAGGATTATATATTTCGAAAATTCCGGCGAACACCTCATCAGACGGAGCTTTATAAAACTGAAGTCTATTGCTTTAAAACTTGTTTTTAAAATGAGGATTTACATCAATTTTTTGAGAATCGATACTTGTATATGTATATAATAACATATTGTATATTTACTAAAACAGTGTAAATAAAATATAAAAATCATGCATAAGTATATGTAATACAATTTATTTTCATATATATTAATTATTTAAATATTTAATTTATAATTTTTCATAAATATTGTGTAACATTAATTCACAGTTGGATATTGGTTAGCAATTCGAATCAATGTAAATATTTGCGAGTTTTATTTTAGCTCAACATAAACTGGAATTGCCTTTTGTGAGGCAATCAAAACTTTTGAAGACTTTGCACACACAGAAATGTATGTATGTAGGTCTATATGAACCTAAGTATGTATGTTTATAAATTAAAAAATATACGTGAAAAAGAGAATTCAAAATGCGCAGCATACTTTAAGGCTAGCTATTTGTCTTGCTTATTTGCGGAGCAATTCGAGCGCTAGTCTTGTTTTTATTCTTTTTGGCATAATTTAGAAATACGCAGTCCGCAGTTGCAGTGGAAATAACAACAAATGCAAGGGCATTCACACACAAACACACTGAGACACACGCAGTCACAGAGAGCAACTGCAAATAGTGTAAATGTCCTTGAAAGCGCGCAAATGGCAAAGCCAACAACGTTGGCCCTGGCGACGCAAAATACAGGTGAAGGCTTTGCAGGACGAGAATCGGGGCCAACATGCTATCATTCCTAGATCCTTCTTGACTCTATTTCGCATAAAGAAGATGCGTACCTTTGAGCATATTTCAAGCAACATTAATGTTGCTAACGGAATATTTTTAGTTGTAGTATCCTCTTACATATTCTTTTTAGTACACGATTTCGTAAATAAGTTTTAATGCATTTTATAATAATTGCAAATTTTATTTAAGCCTTTTTGTTCTCGCTTTTTTTCTTTAGTACTTTTTTTTAATTTTTTATTAAAAAAATTTATGTTCATTACTTGCATTACCTAAGTTAATTAACTAAAATGTTTACACAGGTTATATAATATTTTCACTTAACATATTTCTAAATCTTTTTCCTATCAACTTCTACACCAATTCACAAATATAAATTTATAAAAACTAAAAAAAATAAATTGAAATTTAACGCCTTCAAAACATGCTAATATATGCTATTCATGTGCTTTATAAGATTAAACTGATAAAATAAGGTGGTATTTAGGCATAATATGTAACGTTCATGTTCACGGGGCTTATATTTGTCAGTTTAATGAGCAACATTTATGCACGGGAGCCAAAATTAAATAAATTAATTCAACGAAAATTATAGAGATTTAACGTTGATTGCTGTTTAGGGGGCGTCTGATTCTCTAATGCCAGGCCACGTTTACTGAATGCACAATTATTAAATAGGCTGGCAAAAGGACAACAAGAACAACAACTGCTCGAGCAGAAGAAGGCGACGATAGCGTCCTCTGTTCCTCGTTTGGTATGGGCAAATCACATGTGCACATTTCGTTGTTTTGCAGACGCAACAGAGCAAAAGAGAGCGACCCAATCTCTCTTGCTATCTCTCCCTTTCTCTCTCTCTCTCTCTCTCTCTCTCTCTCTCTCTCTTGTCGCTCTTTGGTATCGATCCGTAAGACAAGCAAAAGTCAACTGGAAACTGGAAAGCAACCACCAGAATCCTGGTGCTGCTGTTGTGCTCAGTATGGAGCAAATGTCTCTGACATTGGTGACAGGTTTTTTTTCCTTTTTTTTTTTTTTTTTTTTTTTTGCAACCAAACTAGCCAAAAAACTGAATGGAAACGGCAACAGCAACGGCGTGCGCGTGGGTGGAAGCATGACTCAACATTTTGCGGTTATGCATAAGCGACGTACACGTGCAATTTGTGAAGAGCGAAACAAAAGCGGAAAAGGTAACGATGCCCGCGACACTCGCCCAACTTGTCAATGTCAATTGATAGTGAAAGGCAACAGCAGGAATACTAGATATGCATGCACATAGGTACAGAGGTACAGGCGAAACGCGGACTTCAATGTCTGGCAGCAGCTGTTGGCAGCTGGCAAAGGCTGGCTACCGGAACGTGCCCAGAATTGACTTACCAGACATATCGTCCCCTTGCACACATACACAATTAAATATTAATGTGCTAAATTAAGTGAAAAATGGCATTTGATGATGCGCGAGTCGGCAAGGTTGTCGGAAACTTCGTTGCCCATTACAAACAAGTTTGTACAGCTTGGCTTTCGATTGTCAAAAGGATTAGGCAGCAACTTGTGGCATTATCAGGCTGTCACTGGGGCTTATGTTGTCATTTGACATAAAATGGAAATAACTCAATTCAAACAATTTTCTAAAAGGGTCAGATATATGTATAGATTTATATACCTATGTATTTGTCTACAAATATATAAGACCAAGTACTTAAATATATACTTAAACCAGCGAATATTGTTAATAATCAACATGTGAAAGAAATACACAAATAAATAGTACATTCAATAAACAATACGGAGTAACGATAATTTTACTATAATAGTCTGTTATACAGACATGCTCAAAGAAAATTTACAAATGTCACAATCAATTAAATATTTAATAAATCATTGAACATGTATTGTATAATTAGAGTAAAATTTATAGTTGACAATCAGAAAAATCAGTCATTGATCTACACGCTCTTATTATATTATAATATTCAAGGCATAGCTGCAAACCCAGAAAATTGTCGTGGTTGGCATATGTCTTGTTTGTAATTTATTAGTTTTATTTACATTCTGCTGTTTTTGTTAACGAGCTATTTTTATCAGAGTAAGTATCGGAAGGTCGTTTGAGCAATTCAGTTGAACGGGTAATTGAAAAATATACCAAAACTCTTTTGTATTGTCTTGCTATATCAAAAACCAAAAAAGCAACTTATTATTAATTCAAGAGAAAACGATGTTTATCTCAAAATAAAATGATGCTCCTACCACGCAATTGATGTATATTCTATTTATCATTTAGTATGGGTATCTTATGAATAATATTTATCAATAAGTGCCTGAATTAAGCTGCAATCCCATTTGCCACATTTAGAGCCATCCAAATTGATGGAGCAAACAATAAATCAACTTTTCACACCATGCGCTATATAGTATATATTACAAATTTATCAGCTATTCACAGCTCAAGCAATTATGTTCAGTCACGAAACGCGCATTGCAATGAAATATGCACGAGCAGAAGCCAACTACGGAATATGGCTAAGCCAGGGGAAGCAGCCGGGCGGCGTAAAAGGGTTGGCAAAATGTTAAAAGGTACAAAATGCAAGGTCGAGTAAGCACGCTATAAAAAGTAGCCAGCAGCAGGGCTTAATTGGAGACACAGAACGATTGGACTCAGAATTGAAATGCCAATGGGTTATAGACGCTAAAAGCGTGTATCGCTAGCCGATAACGGGGAATTGGCCTTGACTGGCAGCTGGCAAAAGATAAATACACACGCACAACGCTTATCGTTCATGAAAAGAAAGCGAGAGAGAGAGAACAATTCGTCAATCTGATCTCGGCTGAAGAATTTTGCCAAAGAATTGAAGAGTTTGACTCACCTTTTGGCACCCTCCTCGCCTTCGAGTGCTTGCTCGCCGCCGGCAGCGGCAGCGGCAGCAGCATCCTGTTCCGTTGATGTGGCCACCGCCTCGGCCGAAGATGTGGTTGCAGCGGCAGCATCGCCTGTGGGTGCTGGCACATCCTCATCGCCAGCGCCGCCCTTGACGGCGCCCACCAGCGAGGTGAATTGATTTGTTAGACCCGAAAACATTTTGTTTGGCTTTTTTGTTGTTTTTCGTGTGCTGCTCTCGAAAGGATTAGCTTGGCGTCGTCGTGTACACACAAAACGAATGCCACTCGAAGACGAACACGAACACGAAGCCGAAGCGACGACGAAAGCTCAAACACAGAAACGTGCAAACGTGCGCCTGTTTGTGGGGTGTTGTTACTTTTCGTCGCTCTCTCGCTCTCGCTCTATCTCTCTCTCCCTCTCTGTCGGCTCAATTGACTCTCTTGTCGTGTTCTGCAAACGTCGTTGCTGCTGCTATGTCGTCTCCTTCCTCCGCTTGACTTTTATTACACTGGGCAGGAATTTTGTAATAGGTTTTTCGTTTGCACCAACGTAGTTTCACTTTCAACGGGTTTCAAGTTATGTAAATTTTTGGCGTTCTTACAGTTATTTTGTTAGCACGCTGTAAAATGAATAATGGAAAACAATAAAAATTAACTGCAAGGCGAATGGAGCATTTGCCGAAAGCAAGGAAAATCAATAAATAGGCAAATAAATTGTTACTATCGAAAACTGCACTCTAGTCAACTGTCACAACTGTTATTGGCACTGGGAAAATGTCGCGTTTAATCGATATTTGTTCACGCTGAGCGCCTCCGACTTTATACTAGATGCAACGTAACGTTGTAAATTACCACTTCAGATGGAGTTCTTTGTTTTTTTTTTTTTTGTATGTCTGTTGTCTGCCTGGTAAAACGAGCAAAACTTGAATTTTCGGCTGCCTGTGTCGAAGGTCCTCTGAAAACTGACTGAGCAGCGGAATTTTCTTTGCTCAAATACCGTTGTCTGGTTCCCTCTCGCGCAGAAAGGCCACACGGCTCCAAGAACGATGTTGAGAATGCCACCTCTTCTCTTTGGAAAGTCGTCGTCGTCGACGTTGCTGGTGGTTGTTTTTAGCGTTTGCTTTGTGCTGGAATTTCTGTGTATTGTCGCGCATGTGCCAGCTGTTTTGCGTCGTTAGTGCTCTGGGCGGTGGACCTTCGCAATTAAATAAACAATTGACACGTCTGATTGTACACAAGAAAAATGTATATTTAACAACAATATAGCTGCGTAGTAAATAATTTGCTTCTGTATGCCTTCCAGTGCTGCCCAGCAACAGCTGTTCGGCGCAGCCAACTTTGCGTAGCACAGAACACAGGGTTGTCACCGAACAGCTGATTTATTGGTAATATTACAACGCTTGTTGGAAATGTGCCGAATGTCAATTTGAATCCATTTACAGACAATTCAAAAGCGAAGTGTTGCTACTTAAAACCTATTTTAATCAAATAAAAGCTAAAGCTAATTTCGTTTGGAGGTAGGAGCACACTAATCTGTCAACGACGCTGCCTCGCCCTGCTTTGGGGCGCAGCATCCGCTTGTTGCTCGTCATTCGTTTTTTGATGCTGCCGCTGTGCCTGCAGCTCGTGGTCCAGACGCTCTTTGGCGCGAAAAACTTTTGATTGCAGATAAAACGAGCCACCTTTGGCACGATCATTAACATTGAAGAGATGCTCGAAGTTTCTGACAATATTCTCCTCACTCTTCAGGTCTTCAATGTTCAAGATTTGCTTGGCCTCCTCCAGCGTCATGCCTGTTAACATTATTATTATTGATGGAATTCGACATCCGATTTGCATTCTTATTAACTGAACCCACCAGTACGCAAGTTTGACTCGGCACTCTGATCTCCTTGCTTGCCACCGCCGGCTCGCTTGGCCGCCTCCTGTGATGCAGCAATCTCTTGTTTCAGCGCCTTGGCGAAGGCACGTCCTATTGCCTGGCCGCCTAGCACAATGATTTGAGCGATGTATTTAGCCATGTCAGCTGTGGTTGCACTAGTTTGTCGTCAATACTTGCACGTGAATTTGGCTATACACTTTTCGGTTTGTTTTAAACAAATTTACGTGCTTGTCATTATACAACGTACCTAACCTAGAAGCACATTCGGCGCACATAGCAAGCTAAATCAGCTGTTTGTCGAGTGATTGGCAGCACTGTAGCTATATTGCCTAGTGTGACCGTTTTCTCCAATATCTTATTAGGATTTTAGTAGATTTGCTGTGGCGGTCTGTCGATAGAAAAATAATGGAATGCGCATAATATAAACAATCTCGCATTACATTTTTGGATCAACCTTTATTCAAAATTCACAGACATGGTTAAGCCAAAAGGGAAGCAATGGCAGAAGATTTTCAAGCGACTTGTCAGCGAGGATCATCACGACCAGCGCAAAATATTGCGCCTAAACAAACAGTTGCGCCATCTAATGGTCAAACACGCTAACCTTAAATTCAACATAGCTCACCAAGATGAGAAGTATTTGAAAAAAATTGAGATGATGGAACAATTGCGCAAGCAACTGGTCGGATTACTGCACTCCAAGTTGAGCCGCAAACGCAGGAAAGAACTGCGCAAAATACAGCAGCGACTGCCCGCGAATACCCTCTTGGACCGCATCCGGCTGATGGAGCTCATGGCCCAGCTGCCCTCATACTATGCGCACTCGGATCCGCGGGTCAAGTGGCTGCGATTTTGGAACGGCAGGGACAGGAAGCGGCAACAGAAGCACGAGGAAAGCCTACACCACATCAAAGCCGAGGTGCTGGGCGTGATCAGCGATATACACGACTTGCACTCGGTCATTAGCTATGTAAAGCGCGCCAGCACCTCGGAGTTCAAAATCAAACCGGTTTTGCTGCGCTTGAACTGGCTGGAGCCCAAATGGAAGAAACAGCTAAAGGCCACCATTTCCGCGACGAGAAAGCATCCTAAGCGTCGCGTGGAGCTGGCTGTGCGTCCTCCTTACATACTGAAGCACGTGCATCAAATGATGCCAGATATTTACAACTACCTGGACGATTAGGGGGTTATATGAAATAATTTATTACGCAAGAATTAGTCTAGAAGGCGCGCTACTTAAATACTAGCAAATGCTCTATGGCCTATGCTAATCCTCTCCAGCCATATACATATATACAAGCTGCTTAAGTAAGTATTTACAGTAACAACTACAACTACAGCTAAGAACTAACTTTTTGCGTGTCTGTATTTATTGTTTAGAACATCTTTGCTCATATGGCCTGCCTCTTTGCTTTCACGTGCCACGCCTTAGCCAGCCGGCTCAACAGAAGCCCGGATTGGTGTGCTCGATGATGCAGCGCTTGCAGTACTTTTTGACCGCCCGATAGCCCTCGATCGATATCTGGCAGTCCTGGATGTTCAGCTGCTGCAGGCCGCGACAGTAGTAGGCGATGCATTGGACGCCGCGATCCGTAATCATATCACAATTGCGCAGGCTGAGCTTCTTTAGGTTCGGGCAGCTCTCGGCAAGCGCACGCAGGCCCGCATCGCTCACATCGCACTTGCCAATGTCCAGGGCGCGCAGGCGGGGACAGGAGCGGGCCAGTACCGTGATGGAATCATCGCTGACCGCCTCGCAGCCGCGGGCATTCAAATAGCGCAGCTTGTAGCAGCGGCGTGCGATGACCTTGAGGCCCGCATCGGAAACCCGCTCGCATTTGGCCACAGAGAGATAGCGCAAGGCGGCGCCCAGCTTGGCCAGCTCGTAGAGGCCAAAGTCCGTGATGTTGACGCAATCCGAGACGCTCAGCTCCTTGAGCGAGACACAAAAGCTGGGCACGAACTTCAGACCCGCATCTGCACATGGAATTTATATGTATGTTGAGTTAAATTGTTAAGATTATCGCTCCCAGTGCTCACCTGTAATTTGTATGCAGCGTCGCAGGTACAAATACACCAGCTGTGGACAGTTCTTGACCACAATTTTCAGGCCCATGTCATCGATGGCCATACAGTCGGTCAGGTCCAGATATTGCAGCAGCAATCGCCGCGGCGGCTCCATATGTGGATTCGGACTAATGCTGCTCACCTGGCTGCAGCCTGTGGGGGCCGGGGTAAGATCGTCAGTCGCTGTCCCATTGAAATGTAACGCTTGCCAACTCACCCGTCACATCCAGATGCTGAAGATTGCTGCACTTGGTTAGCGCCTCGACCAGCGCCTGGTTGGACACGCCCACACAGGTCTGCAGCTGCAGATGCGTCAGCTCGGGACAGCGACGCGTGAGCAGCTGCAGACCTTTGTCCGAAATGCGACAGCCATCGGCGAGCATAACGCGTTCCACCTCGGGACAGGCGCCGTTGCAGCTCTGACCGCACAGCTGGCGGAAGATCATCTTCAGCGTCTTGTCGCCATTCAGGTGCTCGCCGCGCAACGTGATGCACTTCCAGAGCACCGGCCGCCAGGCGAGCTGCTCGAAGCGCCGACAGACGCGCGCCACATTGCACAGCTCACAGCTGTCCAGCCAACTGAAGATGCGCACCACGGCCTCATCGGGCAGCCGGTCGAAGTAGGGGCCGCACCGAAAGGGACCCTTACGGTTCCAGGGCGGCGGCCCAATGGCGGTGCCGGTGACCGTCGTTGTGTTGGCCAATCCACGACGTGGTGTTGTGGCGGGCGTGCTGCTGGCAATGACACCACCGCCGACAATGCTGGGACTGCTGTTCTTATTGGTGCTGACCACAATGCCCCCCGAATTGCTCGGATGATGGCCAGTGGGCGACGGCGACACCAGCGTGGCGTACCCTTGGTCTAAGCTGGGCGAGAAGCGACCCATGTTGCACAAGCCATCGGAGAGACTCTGCACTTTGGTGTGGTGATGGTCCAGCTGGAAGGCATTGGCGGGCGAGTTGGTGCTGCGATTCAGCAAATACCGATCCGAGCCACTCGTCTCGCTGGGACTGGAGTTGCGCGGATGGTGCAGACGCTCTGCAAAGATTAACGTAGAAAATAGCAACTTTATAAAGGATTGTGCTTTTATTGTTGCGAAACAAGCTCAAATCTTTAATTTTCTTTTATGCTCTCAAATGTTTTTTTTAATAGTAACTAAAAAGGCTAAATATCATTACCATGTTATAGGAAATTTATTTTATTACTAATTCTATTTACTACACAAATGCAATAATATGTTTTACCACCTTCCAGGCTCGAAAACACTTTGGAAACGCACTCAGATAATTTGATAATATGTAAATTATTAGCAATAAACCCACCTCTTAGACCCGTCCACGAAGGGAAAAGAGACTCAAAACTTGGAGTGATTACACCCAATTTAATTCGATTTGAACTATATATCTCACTCAGTTTTAATGCTGGATACATCTAAAGGTCACACACAATTTTTGGATACGCATGGCAAATCGATCGAATCTATAATATTAAAGACTGGTTTCGACTGTTTTGGGCTGTGAACGAGTATTGCACAGTCGGCTACACCCGACTGCAACGCTCTTGCTCGTTGGACTGAATACCTGCAATTGATTTTGTTCTCACCTGGTAGCCGCTCGTTGCCGCTGCCGCTGCTGTAGTCCTCCAGGTAGTAACGCTCGTTTTGGTACTGGCTCGCCTCGGCGCCGAGGGGCAGGGCGCGGAGCGCGTTGCCGAGATAGAGGGACTCCATCTTCTTGTCCAGCAGGTACTGGGCACTGTTGCCGTTGCCCAGCACCGTGGGCACGCTGCAGCGTCCGCCTTGGGCTTGGCCGCGTCGCCTGCCGTTGGGGGCGCCACCGGCGTTGTTGTCGCTGGAGTCCTCGGTGTCGGCGCTGTTGCCGTGCAGCCAGTCCAGGGTGAGGAAGTTGCGCGGCTGCGGCACGGGAGCAGCACTGGTTCTGGTCGCCGGTGCTGGCAGCGTCTGCAGTTCCGGCGACTTCTTCGCTTGCGCGTGCCGGCCGACGGACGCCGTCGAGTGTGCGCCGTAGGTGGACTGCTCGTGCCGCGCGTGCCGGCCGCGCAGCTCGAATGTGGCCGCCTTCTGCTGCACCATGTGCAGCACGGCCGCCGTGGTCGCCGTTGCCGACGCCGTCTGCTGGTCGCTATGCGGCGTGGAGCTGCGCGAGGCCAGTGGATAGAGCTCCCCGCTGGCAACGGAGTCGTTTACATTGAGGCCGAGATTCGGCGATTTGCGCGACATCTTATACGCCTGCGGATCCAACGGACTGGAGCTCAGTGGGTGCGGATGGTGGTAATGCGCCGCCGCCAGCTGATCCCGCACCGCATTGCTGGCCCGTCCAAGCGACGCCAGCGGACACTCCAGATCTGCGGCACGCCTTGTGCTCGTCTTGTGTGACATGTTTTTCTTTCTCGCTGCTTTATTAGTGTGCTTTATACGGTGACCTTCGCTCTTAAGCCAGAAGTCTGTAAAGGCCAGGGGAAATATCATGGGTTAAAAAAGTGTATTTCACCCTCATAAATCAAATATACAATCTCTAATTCCGAAAATGTTCTCATTCTAAAATTGCAAAGCAAATCCGTATTTATTGTGAAGGACAGTGTTATATATGTATATACACTGCTCGCCACTTGAATAGGACAGGGTGGTAACTTAATTTCATTTTATAATACGTTTCTACATTTATTACATTTATTTTTTTTAAGTTAAAAATTAGGAGTTTCAATGAGTTTTTAAAAATATAAATACAAGTTTGTTGCGTTTAAAGAAAGCTCTACTTAAAATAGGAACACTTTTTTCTTTTTTTAAGTAGTTTTCCTCCACTGCCAAAGTTGAAGTTAATTTCAGCAAAAAGAATTAAATTCGAAATCTTTAAGTGTTTATAAAAAACTATTAATTAGAATTCGCCACAATGTATTTAATTTGATTCTTATTTTTGGCATGTAAATATTTACACATTGAAATAAAAATGGTACTCGATATATATATCATCATATAACTGAATAAATCAAACTAATTTTTATATTTTATAAAAATGGTTGGTTTTCTAATATAGTTTTGCACCTGCTGCTAGAAATCGTATAAGTTGTACCTTATATTTATGTCTATAATTTATTTTGCTATAAATATTCTGTGCATAAAATCATGATATTTAAAGACAACATAATAAACATAATAAACAACTAGCTAGTGTATTGTCCCAAATATTCCAAGATTTATGGCTTTGCATAAGCTAAATATGCTTCAAAGTTACGAACTGATTAAAAAGATCGGGATCACCTCAAATCAAACTAAAGATATTTATTAGCAACTGTCGACGAGCAGAAAGATGTCGATAATTTAAATTATATGTAAAAAACAAATACTAACTAAATTCGATTCTTAAAACTCGTAAATAGCGTTCGCTGTTTAGGAAGTAAGAAAACAACTTTATGTAATGATATAAACAAAGAATTACACTGTACTATTTAAGATAGTTGCCATCTCATATTTTCCCGTGCAATAAGTAATAAACAAATTAGTTGACCGTTGAGAATTCTTAAGATTCTCTCTTATTTCTGTACTTGTCTAAGCAAATGTTCTTGCCAAGTTGATCCGCGGAGTATCTTTGCGGATGAGCAGTCGAGCAATGGTATTTGGGTCATTGATAGTTGCACAGCAAAGTAAAATAAATAAAAATTTATATAAATTATCTGTAGCCTGGGCCTAGCAGCTCTTTGGCTTCTTTGGCCATGGGAACGGACTGTGTACGCGGTCTGTGTGGGCAGTTCCGAGTAGGTTTCCTACGACTCCAGTTGCCAATTATTTATTAGAGAGATATTTGTATGCGTATGTGCCTACATATGCTCAAATATGTTTTTTTCTAGGCAAGCCACACCTTGAAGTGGAGTGCATTTGACCTTTAAGAGAATTCAAAGCTAAATTCTAGCCAATTTCCTTGAGCCCACGCCAGAGAGCTGAGCTTTGGCCAACCTGATTAGCTATTTAAATACGGCGCCAGTTATATTTATAACGAGCAACAAATTTAGCTATGATTTTTCACAATTTAACAATTAATAAGCAACACGCCCACGCTTCGACCAATTATTGAGTTGAACTTTTTTCAAGTTGGGGTATTTTTTTGTTTTGTTTTTCGGACACACGTATGCTGTCATATTTCCGAACGAATATTGAGCCACAGCTCCGGCTCCATCTCCATTCATTGGCTACGGCTTAAATATTTGTTTTTTTTTTTTTTTTTTTTTTTTGGCATGAAACCTGTTTGGAGTGTCTCTTGGAACATTGGAAACTCTAATCATAAGCCAGGCGTGGGCTGTTCTAATGTTAGTCTATGGCCATCTGCAGCTTGGCCTGGCCTGAAAGTCGGCTGCTGGCATTGTTTGTGTTGTTGTTGGTGTAACCTAAGACCTTAAAAAATGATGTTGAAAGTAACCCAATTCGGCAAATAGAACAAGGGAACTACCATAAACATAACCATGCGCCACTTTAGTCCCGCTTGTCTATAATATTTGTTTACAGGCAGCTTTGCATAATTTCCTTACATACATACATACATACGACTATCTAAATAGAAAACAATAAATTCATTTGAAATTTGTTGCTTTCGGCTGTGGTTAAATCTTCTTTAGGATTGCTGGCATTTTGGGTTGGGCCGTCACGGTACACACACCTACCGAGATGCGGGAACTGTGATGGGTCTTTCATTTGCCTACCTAGACGCTGCTTTTGGGCACACTTTGGGACGCGTAAATCAAATGCTGCTTACAAGTGGCTCGATCTTGGATCTGAGGTGTGTCGTGTGCGTGTGCGTGTGCATGTGCTTGTGTGTGGCTTTATTTTTATTGTAATCAAATTTGAAATTAATTTTTTTTCTAGCTATGCCATAAATAAACATTATAACAATAATAACACTAGGCCACATTCGAAAGGTAACAACAACAACTGAGCATTTGAGGCAACAAGTCCAACAAAAAAAAATATGTCTTGTCATTTGGCTTATGGCAGCTGATTAATCTTAGCATCTCCGAAATGGACGCCGCCTGTCGCGCCTCAAATGGAATGTCGCTCAACTGGTTCGCAGCCAACGTATCCGAAAAAGCAAAGGAAAAGGCCCAGAGGCACAGCCTCCACTTGGGCCAGTTGACTCCGTTCGAGAGCTTTTTGGTATTTGCTTGCCATAATTCACAATAGTTAGACAATAAATAATTAATAACCAACTCGGCCGCGTGTGGACAAAAGTGTCAAATAGCTCATTGGGCAACACAGCATGCAATTTGCATAAATTTACATCTGTTGTTTGTCACTTACAGCCCCAAGTATTTATTATTCAGTATTCCAGCATTAGCCCTAAAGAGGCTATCGCTTACACATGTTCAACTTTTACTCTTAGCTTCGAATTTAGCAGCGAAAATATTTGTTAGCTTTGGCAGACTGTAAATCAAATGAATCTTTTTATATTATTCTATCATTTATTTTTGGCATACGATTTTTATATTTATCTTCTTCTACTGCTGTGTAATTATTAAAGATCTATAAAAATTGAAGGCTCAACAGAATTTTTTAATTAATCATCTACAAAATTCTACAACATATATTTGTAGTTTTTGTTATTTTATTTTTCTATTATGTAAATGTAAATATAACAGGTTATGAAAAACTAATTTGAAAGATTATTAAAACTAATAATTGTGTTCAAAAAGTTTTAATTATTGCCTGTTGAATCCCTAAACACTATGAAATTGATAATAATAACTCTTATTATTTTAAAGTTTTTAAATTTGAAATAAATATACAATTTAATCACCTATAATTTTGATCAAATTGATAAATACCCACGAGACCGATCGATTAAGATATAATATATTGGAATAAACTTGCAAAATTCATTTTTTTCGTTTTGTAATATCTTTCGTCGACAAAAGTGGGCTTCAGTAAGACAACAAGTTAAATAACAGCGTAAGTGAATTAAGTGAGTAATGACATGATTAATTATTTCATTTTTTTCAATTTATCAAGGTATGGCTTTTATCCACATGTATTTTTTGACCCTGGAAGCACAAATCTATCGTTAGTTACAAAATTAGTGCACATATGAGCTGTCGATGGTTTTAAGTATTTAAAATATCTTTAGATGGGCATGTCAATGGCTGTTCAATTCAACCGTATATTTTCATAGACATTTTGAGCAAAGCCTAAAGGCCAACACTCGAGTTGGCTATTGAAAACTGGTCCTTGTCCATGTTAGCTGCTCATATGCCAAGCCTCTCAGCGGGCTTAACAAGCAGCAAGCACATAAAATATGACAACAACAAGTACTAATTATTTAATATGCTTAATGAACAAATGTCACCACGATGGTGGCCACAGTGGTGCGGCCGCCGGAGTGATTCACATTCATGCTAACACCACTGCACAGTGGGTGAAAGTGTTTACTTTCATAAATGTTTTTGACTAGAATATAAGTCAGCAGTTTGCATCGAGATTTGTTTATAGATTTTTGGGATGTGGAAAATTTTAGATTTTTTTAATTTATTTAGAATTTGTTTTACATTTTTATAAATTTTGTGTTGTATTTTTATCAAATTTTTTGATATTCTAATATTTTTTTTATTCAATATTTTATATAAACCATACGAATTTGTTAACTGTTAAAATTATATATATCACATAAATAGTTTTGTTTCTATTTAAATTGAATAAGTCTTTAATCTTCCGATTAATCATCACACTTTCAGCGTATGAGGCAGCTTGTTCGTAAGCCGTTATTTATGACTCACAATGCGAAAAATCTGTCTGGCATACAGATATGACATTTATTGTCTCTAACCAAAAAAAATCTAATATATGTTGAATTTATTATTCAAGTCATATTTCGATATCTGCGCCACTGTGCGGAATGTAAAACTAATAACTGCTGTGCTTGCTGTTTGTTGTCTGCACATGGCTGAAATCTAACGCTAACACAGAAATTACTTGGCGCCACAAAACAACAACAACCGCAACAACAACAACAACAACAACAACAACAACAGTAACAGCACACATGCCAATGGAGCCGGGCTACGGGCACCTTTTGGCCTCTATGGCATGGCACGCTGAGCGCCTGGCCCCAGTCTGGCCCGACAGTCAGCTAAACGAATGTGTGTGTGTGTGTGCGAGAGTGTATGTATTTGAGTATCTGTGTGTGTGGCTACCGTGTTGCAATTTGCGCTCCGTGGGTTGGCTTTTTGCATAGTGTCAATTTTGATTTAGCAAAATGTTGCAGTTGCCGCTTTGCGGCTCCGAGTACATCGCTCTGTCAGCGCCCCGCCCGACATTTCCCAGGCAAATGGACTCCTACACACGTATACACACACTCAAAGAAATACAAATACACAAACACACACAAACAGCTGAAGCGGACAGAAAGTGGGTGGCGCTGACAAGTTTTTGAGAAACAAGAAATATTTCTTGCAGCTAAACAAAAAGTGGGTGCAGCTGCTGAGCCAAGCGTCGAAACGATGTTGTTTTTATTATTTTTTGCTTCATACCTCACATAAAATGCAATTTGTTTTATTATACATTTGGTTATATGTCATTTTAGTTTATCGTATTTATTTTGTTTAATGCGTTAATCTCTTCAACTCAGATAGAGAACTTGTGAGCTGGGAAGTTATTTAAAAAAAGTCTTTAAGAGCTTAAAAGCTTAAGCCTGCATTTATCTTATAATTTCGTAAGTTTTAGCTATTTAATTTTGCAAGATTATACTTAATAATTATTGAAAATCATTTTTGGCCTATAAACTGTTAGAGCTGTAAGGCAAACGAATAAGAAGTTTATATCAATTTTAAATTATGGTCAAAAGGAACAACTATATATTTTTTCTTACTCGCAAGGCAATTGTTTGATAAATACATTTTTTTTATAATAGGCAGTCGTTGAATTTATAGGAAGATAAATATTTTATTTGCCAGAAAAATTTGTAGATGAGTTAAGTTTGTAAGCTATTCATTGTGGTTGACTGAACTTTGCTGAGGTTTTATGTAAATAGGCATATAAAGAATTGAAAGTTGTCGAAACGTTGACACAGTTAATAGCTGGAAAGAGTGCAAAATCCAGTTCAAAGCGGAATTTGGAATGTGTGAAAGAGCTAACGAAATATGCGAATATGGGAAATTGTTTATGTATATTGATTTGTAGACGGCTCAACAATTTGGGGATGATTGCCAATGAATGGCTCATTAAAACAAGGTTTGAGAAAGTTTATGAGTGGGGAGCCAAAAGTGTAGAAAGTATTAATTTATAAGTGAATAAGTGAATAATTATTCTCAGAGGGACAATTTATTGTTTTATCTGTACGATAATCTTGAATTGAAAATTTGGTTTCAAAATTTTAGTGATTCCTATACACGTTTTTTCCTATGCAAAACATAGTCAACATTTTCTCAACAGCAAAGTGGGAGATATAACCATTAGAATTAGTCATACCCCACATTTGACCGCCAATTGTGAATATGTTTTTAATGATTCTATACCATTTCATCATTATCTGAACATAAATTTCATTCTGAGCCGGCATATTCATTAAAAAATGCAAAAATTTTAGCCATACTAATTAAACCGAAGCTTATATAGTGAACCATGAAGACGAGGCGAATGCCCTTTGCAATCTTCGCCTCCTTTACGCTTCCCATCCGAGGCCAATGGATGAAAATTACCTGTCATTAATCAATGGAAAATAGTTACGATTTTCGCCTCCCTTTCTCTCTCTCTCTCTTACTCGCTCTCTCTCCCTCTCTTTGTTTCTGGCTTGGGCTGTTGCTATGTGCTGGGGGAATAATTCAAATTCCAATGCAAAGTCAAAGCAGACGAACCAGTTCGTTGCTTAAGTCTTTTGTTTTATGACCCAAATTTTCAACAAAGCGACAGGCGAAACAGTCAACTGTGCATAAACGCCACTTAACCTAAAATGTAATGTCCAACAAAACAAAATAAATCACAACAAGCCCAAAAGAAACAAAAAGAAGCAGACTTACCGCAAATTACATGCTGTGCGACGGCAACAACAACCGCAACAAACACAACAACAACAGCTGTATACGTGAATGATGGCGCATCTAATCCACGACAGCGCATAAATCCAGGCCAAACTTAATCCAATAAAAATGTCGACTAAATGCAAACGCGACAAATGCTTGACGAACGAAACGACAGCGCTAATTTATTTAAAAGATTTGCCCGACTTTTGCCGCTACCATGCGAAGAAGTTAGACACATAGATACGGGCAGCCTGTGGTCCACAGGGAGCCAGAGAGCTTGGCAGCAAAATTTTAATTAAGACAAAATATTTGAGATTCTAACGATGACGACAACGAGCGGACTGCAACAAGCCAACAATTTGCCGCGCGCAATTTTTCAAATTACATTTCATTAAAGCGCGACAGAGAGAAAGAAAGTAAGTAAGAAAGAAGCCTGATGAGCAAGTGAAGAGAAAACACAAAACAGCACAACAACAACAACAACAAGAACAACAAAAAATGAATGTAAAGCACCGTTTTGTCTGATTTCTGCTGCACACACGTACAAAGATTTAGATGCTGAGAGGCACCAACGACAACAGGTTATCTGTAGCTTTGTATCTTTGTATCTGCGGGCTGCTAGCTGCTAGCTGCTAGCTGCTGGCTGCCCGCATGCAACAACGCCCGCATTGGGTGACGTTTCTTGGTTAGAACGCAACTCTTTCTACTAATATGCCACACATAAATTGTTCTGTTCAACAAATTTAATTTTAAAGTTCAAGCCGCGGTTGCCCTGCAAAGCTGAACAAGAACAACTGCCACGGCAACAACAACAGCAATTACAACAACAACAACTATGTCAGTCACTTGGCAACATTGCCAACTAGCAGCGACAACATTCCAGCTACCTTCGCTACCCGCCCGCCTCCCCCTCCCCGCTTCGGTAGTCATCAAGCCCGTAACTAGCTGCAGCTACAAGTTGCCGTTTCTAATACAAAACTGTCGCTTGTGGCCGTGAGAGCTGCAAAACTGCACTGCAACTCTCTGGCGTTGACTCTGTCTCTATCTCTGTCTCTGTCTCTGCCTCGGGTTTTGGCTTGGACTCTGGCTCCATCTCTTACTCCGGCAACAACAGCAAAAATAAAAAATAATAAAAAAATACATCGCGTTGCATTTTAGTATTGCTTATTGCGCCGTTGCCAGCGCTATGAAATCATATATTGTATGTATATAAAAAAGCCATACGGCAAACATTTTAGACAAGAAATGAAATTTAACAGATGGCCACAACGAACCAAGTACTACTCTGTAGGAGACATTTTGAGTGCCTGTGGTTATATTAAAATTTAAATGCATTAAATATAATAATTATTTGAAGTTTGGATATTCCACATATTTAATTTTTAAGCGTGGGCAAACAATATTAATAATAAGTGACAAATATTTTGTTACTACTGTATTTATTTCTAAAACAAATTCACAGCATATTGAATTAAAAACGTATTTCAGATTAATTGTTTTTTATTCATTGACATTTTTAAATAACTTTTAGTTTTTGATTATTTGCTAAATTCGTTTTAAAGGTCGCAGTTGCCTTATATATTCTCAACTCAGATACTTGATACTCAGATAATCAATTCAAATCAAATTGTAATCTTATCCACATACGTTATTTATTTTATGCTTAAATGAAAAGTTGGGAACTATAGGGGTTAATGTGTTGATTTGTAATTTGTAAAATATATCCAGCTTCACATATTTAGTTACAAATGAAGAATTATTAAAAGTTGTTTCACCTCTCATATTAAACCTTTTTTAATGAAAGGGTAATGCTTAAGACATTTAAATGGTATGGTAAGAAAAATATTAAAAATTTACTTGCAGGTGCTAAATTTTGTTGAACCATTTGCAATAAAAGAAAGTTCAAGGTCTTTGGTCATCTGCTCCATATTTATTTAAATTAAAAGTCATTTCCTTAAATACAACCATTAGTTTTCAATATGCCAAACTTAACTTATAAAATAAGTATATAAAATATAAACTTGTACATTAAAAGAATATTAAATAATTTTAAAAAATCATTCCGTTATTCTCATACACTGGTCACCAATTTGCAAGCTTGTTGTAATAGTTATCGTACCCAGCCAAAATATTTAAAATATGGTTGGAAATCGCAAGAAATCGACGCGCGGCTTTTCCATGTCTGTGGCGGCGTCGTTGACGATGTCGTCGGCTGCTTTTGGCTTGAAAGCTTTTTGGCTTTGATCGCCGGTGCGGGAGGAGAGGGGAGAGGTTTTGATTGAGGCTGCGGGCCATGGCTGACTGGACTAAAACGGACTGGGCTAAGTTGGCCTGCCTGGCCGGCTGCTGGCTTGTCATTGCAATGCGCATATGTTGACATTTTTTATAAAAATACTTTAAATTGTTGGTAAATGCATTAAATGGCTGTGCCAGGCGGTTAATACTTTAGCCTATGATATTTCTGTAAGCCGATCAAGTTTGTCGCTTAAGTCTTTTGTTTTACCATGGACATTTGGAAAGCAACCAAATGGCTGTCTGTTGTTATTGTTGTTGACGGGGACATATTGATATAATGACGTTGGCAAGGAAAGTGCTTTGCTCAAATGTCATAATGTTATGTCAAAATCTGTGACAGCTATCAAATTAACAATTTATTAACATTTAACCTTTCGAAGCCAAAGCAGACAAGGCAAAAACAAGCAAAAATATATACAAGACATAAAAATAAAAATTGACACATGTTTTCCGCGTTGCTGGCTAAAAGCAACGGGTACCCCCCAGGCATTCAAATAATTATATGTACACACACATACACAGAATTGAAAACATTTGGCACACACACGTGCGCCAGATGAAACAGCATGGGGTACGGAAATCTGCAAACGTACATGTACATGCTTTTTTATATGTATATATATATATATATATGTATATATCTGGATAATGGCCTATACTCGAGCAATTGCATTTTCTATGAAAGGGAAAAGACTGAAAGTCACTGTGCCGATTAGCATGTAATTTATGTTTGCTGCGCCTGGTCACATTGCAAATGAGTGCTATAAAGTTAAATTAAATGGAAATAATCATATCCGTTGCCAGGCTGCGCAGTCTGGGCTAAATGACCAATAATGAGCAACTAACTAGCATTGGTGGCTGCGTTAATGTTTATAACTTTTTCGCTCATAGCACATGTCTGCGCATGTATGTGTGTACCAGTTATGAAAGCAAAAACAACAATATCAACATGCAGCGTGCAGCCTGTTACTTATAATGGGCGTCTATGCAGATCAACCAGTTGCAGCAGCAGCAACTGAGGCTGCCTGACTTCCTTTACGTATAATTTGCATGCGAAATTGCCAGGCGGTCAGAGAGGGTGTACCTGTGTGTGTGTGTGTGTGTGTGTATCTGTGAGAGCGCGAACGAGTTATGGGCAAAGTGGTGCATATATAGAAACCACAACAGCCGCAGCCAGAAAAAAAAACACAACAACAATAAATATTTCTTCGAAGGTGTGATTTTAATGTGACAACTTTGCAACTGGTTTGGGACAGTGCACAGTCTCAGTCCGCGCAGTCGCTGTGTGGCAGATGCGTAATAATTTACCAAGGGCCAGTCTAGGATATCCGTTTGGCCACAATTATTCCTTTTTGCACTCACAAAAAAAAACTTAATTTTTTGCATTTACTGAAGCCACACAAAAACAAGAGAGAGAGATGGAGAGCGGGCGAGAGAGAGAGGGGAAAATGAGGCACTGAGAGAGAGAAAACCTGTATTTAAATTGCAATTTAATAAATAGCAGTTGCTACCTTTTTTATACACGTCACTCGTTTAGTTTTCATTTATGCATCGCACATCTCTTCATTATTTTGCAGTTTTTGCGGCTTCATTAAATTCCGTTTTAAATATGTGTGTTTTAATTTCCTTTTTGCTATTCCATTTCACACAACTTTTCTCTATTTTATTTTTATTGCAAGCTGAGCTTGTATGCGTGCACGTTTATACGTTTGTGTGCGTTGATCTTTCACTGTGGCTCTTTTACTTTGCTTTATGTTATCTTTTTTGCTGCCTTTGCTTCGAGCACCAGCACACCACTACACGGACGCACTCGCACTTACACTCACACTCACACTCACACACACACGCGCTAGGCAGGCACGCAACGTAATGCGGCGCCTCAAGATTCAGTTTCATCCGCTACGACACTGGACGAATTACAGCGCACGGCAACAGGTAAATGGCAACTGAGTGTGCGGCCAGCGCGCTGTGCCCGTCCCTCTTCGAGCTGCGACCATGGCCAGCACTGTGTGTGTGAGTTGCTGCTCTGTGTGTATACCGAGTGACGAGAGCGCCGTCTCTCTCTTTACCTCGACAGCTGGGACTCTTTACTGGACGGCGTTGCCAGTAAAAATGAAAGACTTGGACAACAAACTTGCGACACTGAAATGATTCGAAAAAAATCAACATAAGCACATTTTTGCATTATTAGCTATACTGTTAGAGCGGTTTGGTTCAAAACATATCGTCAGGTTTTTGAAATTCTGTACCATAAATCTCATAGGCTTATTTAAAAAAAACCATAAAAATAAATGTAACCTAAATAATAACAAGAGCTTTAATAAAATATTTAAAAAAAATTGTTATATTAAATAGGTAATAAATATGCCAATCACTTATCCTTTGACAGCCTGCAGGCCTGTGTGGCACTAGCTAAACTTCTTGTTTCCTAGAATTAATTTTTAAGATACACTAAACTAAATAAATAAAATATATAGGCAACGATAAAGTAGTTACGCTAATCGGCTTTTTCAACCGTAACAGCCATATTATAATCGCTTTGTTATTGGCGTAACCGTTCTGCAATTTTTCAATATCAATTAAGGCACACAATTTACTTTTTATTCAATGTATTTTTTTATTCCAATTTAAAAAGTAAGAATCAGTGTACCCTCGCATATGCATATTTTTATTAATGCTGACTTAAATATAAAAATTCCAAAGTTTCGTCTAATGGCGAATACGACTCTAAATCAATTGGAAACTTTTTCAAACATAACAGTTCTTTTGTTTATGTTTGTATCATTTTTTTGAAGAACGATCTTGAAAACCTTTTGAATAATGTTGATAGATGACACCTGAACAGTATTCAAGTGCAACATGACGTCACCAACGCTTTCTCCCGCATGTCCTATGGCTTCAATTGCGTTGCCCGCCTCGATAAGGATTTCATTTAATTTTTCCTTTAGTTTTTGTAGATTTATAACGGCATTTTCGCTGATCGGAAAGTGGAAGAGGAGCAGCACTATAATTTCCAAAAGTTGCTTTTATCTCTCGAATTTTAAAATCCTATCGAATAAGACTTACTGCCAACGAACACATAAATCTGAATTTTTTCCATATTTGCAGTGCTTGAAGTTATGGTCAATAATGAAACCAACTCTGCTGCCAAGTCTCAGTATCTGGCTGGTAATTTTTCGTAATGGAATTGGCTATGGAACGCGTATCTAAAACAATTAATATATAATATATAATTAATATAAAATGTAAGGAAACAAGTGATCTAATCGGGAGTTCTAGACAAAAACTGAAATATTTCTAGCGTAGTCTATAAGACGTGCTTTATAAGCCGGGTAAAGAACCGACAATTTCAATTAGGTAGGAACGTTACAGTCGGTTGTAACCGAATGCACAAACTCATTCAGTCGAAAACGGTCTTAATTGTCGGATCAAATTTATAGAAAATGTCATCAGACAACTGTCAGCTATTCAATGACTGTAGCTCTAAAATAGTTTGACCTTTAGACTTTCGCAATTTACCCGCCGGGGCATGCCAAATGAACTTCTTCTTGATCTTCAGAAGAAGGCGTCACTAATCTGTCTGCAAAATGCAAATCTGTCTAGCTAAATATCGACTAGATATGGGAAGTTTACAGTGTCTCTTATAATCTCTGAGATCGCCGCGTTCATACAGACTGACGGACAGAATGACGGACATGGCTAAATCGGTTAACTAGCGAAACATATGTACTTTATAAACACACAGCTTGCGGCGTGAGCTTGTGTGTGTGTGTATGAATGCAAGGGGGTTAAAATTTATACAAGCACACGGTTCAGGGTATTTTCTAGTCGGACGCTACCATCTAGAGCCCCTTACTCCTTTTTATTTCGGTTAATAACGATCCCAGCAAGCTTTTTAATTATATTCATTGTTGACACCTGTACAGTGTTTAAATGTAACATCACGTCCCCAATGCTTTCTCCCGCATGTCCGACAGCCTCGACTGCGTTGCCCGCCTCGATAGGGGTTTCTTTCAACTTTAGCCGGTTGATGAGGGCATTTGCCCTGGTCGGAAAGTGGAAGAGGAGCAGCACTATAATTTCCAAAAGTTGCTTTTATCTCTCGAATTTTAATATCCAGTCGAATACGACTTACTGCCAATGAACACATAGATCTGGAGAGTTTTTTCCATATTTGCAGTGCTTGGAGTTATGGTCAACAATGAAACTAACTCTACTGCCAAGTGGCAGCAACTGGCATACACTCTTTCCCTGATGGGATTGGTTATGGAACGCGTAACTAAATCTATTATTACCATTTTTTCTAGTAATTTAATATTTAATTTAAGTAAGTCTAAAGCAATGTTGAGGAACAAGTGCTCCAGCCGGGAGTTCCAGATAAAAATAAAATATATTTGATCTGTGTATGCTTTACGAAAACATATGTAGCAAATTTGGAGGTTCTAAAGCTTAAAGTATCTGAGATATGCTAAAAATCTAAAAAAGTAAGAACTTTTCGGGTATACAGTCGCAATTGCGTGTCCAGAAGTTGGAATAAGTGAAAGCTCGTTTAAGGTATTTTTTTTAATAATTTAATGTTTAACCGAATTACTTTGCTTTATTCTGTTTGATTTTTTTTCTTGGGCTCAGACCAAACGGTCTGAGCGAGCTTTTTAATTATATTCATAGATGACTCCTGTACACTGTTTAAATGTAACATGACGTCACCAACGCTTTCTCCCGCATGTCCTAGGGCTTCCACTGCGTTGCCCGCCTCGATAACGGCTTCATTCAACTTTTTCTTGTATGTCTGCAGGTTGATAATGGCATTTGCCCTGGTCGGAAAGTGGAAGAGGACCAGCACTATAATTTCTAAAACTTGGTTTTATCAATCGCATTTTAAAATCGTGTCGAATAAGACTTACTGCCAATGAACACAGATATCTGAAGAGTTTTTTTCATATTTGCAGTGCTTGGAGTTATGGGTAATAATGAAATTAATTCTGCCGCTAAACTGCAGCATCTGGCTTATCCCTTTTTTGATGGAATTAGTTATGGAACGCGTAGCTAAAACCATTATCACAATTTTTTTTGCAGTCATTTAATATTTATTAATATTACTCGAAAGCAATGTTAAGCACAAGTGTTTTAACCGGGAGTTCCAGAAAAAACTATACTCAGTTCGTACCATTTTAAAATGAGTAAACATAGGTCGAGAATACCAGGGAAGTCTTTTGAAGGAATTATTCAAAGGACATTTATTCATTAAAAAGCGTAAAGTTATTTCGACTGTATCAATACCCTTGAGAGTGATATGACAATATACGACATAAAAAAGAAACCTTATTCTTAAATTACCTAATTAATTTTTAAAATATGAATTATATTTAAAGTAGTGTGTTTATTTTGTACAGATAGCAATGTATCAGATAATTTTATTTTGGGCTAGTATATTATTTTTTATAGCCTCTCCTCTCAACTTTCAGATATTTCTCAGAGCTGCTCCTCCTTCAAATGGGATTGCCTGGTGAAAATTCTGTGCTACTTTTGCGGTGGTCACACGTTCGTGCAGGCCACTCAGATAGCCAAGATATTTCACCATAGCATAAATAAATATCCCCATAGGCCAAACTGCCATACTCAAAGAGAGTCAGTTACTCGAGAGAGAGAGAGAGAGGGAAAAGAGAATCACAGTGCTGATCATATGCGAGCATAAAAAGATACTCATAAAAAGTGTTATTGTGTCGACAAATACAATGGAACGGCAACAGTCCAAAAAGAGGCTAAAGAGCACGAACCAATATGTAAATGTATCTGTGCGAGTATCTGTGTGTCCGAGAGCGCTGCGAGTTGGATTACATGCGAGCATGCGCAATGTACGCCTCTCCCACCGATCTCAGTCGCTATGCTTTGGCTCTTTTGTTTGCAATGGAATTTCTTTCTTTTCATAAACATGTTTCGAGCGCACATTCGACGTTCTTGTTGTTGTTGTGGGCTTATTACAGCATTTATGAGGCAGGCGGCCTGGGCAGCATTTGTTGAAGGAGCGCGCGCTCAACCGCACACACATAAGCCAAAGTGGCATAAAACAAGTTCAGCGTTGGTTTCGGCGGTGGCAGTGGCAGCGACAGCGGCAGCGGCAGCGGCAGCGGCATCGTCCGCGACTCTGACTCCGGCTTCAGCTTTGGCTTTGGCTTCTTGAATGACTGCGGCGCAGGAATGCAGTGTTGTAAATACTTGCAGCAACGACGACGTCGACATTGTTGGCTGGGCTCGGACGCAGAATCAGAGCAAGTCACAGCCCGAGTCAGCCAAGGCAGCAGATCGCGACAACGATCGGAGCACAGAGTACAGAGCCACAGACACAGCCACAGCCAGAGCCAGAGCCATGGCCACGACAACGGCAGCAGCGGCAGCAATGAAAATTGCTGAGAGCGCCCCGAGGGCTTCCACTTGGACTTGGACTGGGCCTGGATCTGACCAGGTCTTGAGTCCGGGCCGTTTGCTGTTGCCAACAACATTGACCACGATCGATAACACTTACAGGCACACACACACACACACACACACACACACACTCAAACACACACACTCTTGAGTGCCTCACATGCTAGTCACTGTTTATGTTTATGAATTGTATTGCAGATATTTACATCGGGCCGGGAGTACGGAATTATGCGTTTATCTTAGAGGGTTAATATATTTTCTAGACCCCGCATTGTGGTCTTGGTAATTAAATCGCAAGAAGCTGATAATGATGCAGCACAAGCGCATTCGGGCAACAGCAAAAGGGTCTCTTCACTCCACACTCACTCACAATTACAGCCCCAAATATGCCCTCTAGGAAATTATTCATGATAACAGAGATTGCATTGATTGATTGTGCGCGCGCTGGGCTCGGCCGAGTTGGACTTCGTGGACTCCGTTCTCCGGCCTCAGTCTGCCCTCTTGGTAGCTGAGCCTCTGCGCCTGAGTTATTTGAGCTATTAAATGTCTGTGATTTGCTCATAAGTTACTGTTGCGATCTCTAGATCAATTGTTGGCAGCCCAGGCGCTTCTACATGTGCCTGTGCCCCTGTGGTTATTGTGCTCACCGCGCTGCAGATTAGTACTCGACAATCGATTTCAGAAACTCAATACCACTTGGATTCTATTCGTTTGCCAGCATATAGCCACAAATCTACTTTTATAATATGCAAATTTAATTAGATTAGCTTTATTTATGAAAACTTTTAATTCAATGTTAATTATTATTAATGAGCAATAATAAAAATTTAAAAAAAAATGTTAAAAATATAATAAGTAAATATAACTTTTTGTTGACAGTTTTATTTGGGCTTACAAATTTGTTACTTTTTTTAAAGAAATTAGTATGAAATATTTTGATAAAAAATCAATATATAAAGAATAAAACTTAAAAACGTAAGTATGGCAAGGTGTGCAATGAAAACAAATTAGAGTGCTCTAGTCCGGAGTGTACGACATAGAGATATCCTGTAACCAGCTCTCCGTCGGACATCTTTCTCTACAAAAAAAGAAAAAAAAACGTTTAATATGCCAATAATATATAATAAATACTTAGCACAGTGAATGCCCAATCCTTTGCGCAATCACATCAAATATTTTTAAGATCTGGGATGTATATATTATTAGTGTCGAGCATCGAGAACAGCCGCATACAAATTTTGAAAATAAATTTTAAATAGAATTCTGAAAAAATTGAATATGAGCCAACATTGGTGTATTTAGCCATAAAATTCTAAATGATCTGTTTGAAAACCTAAATTTTGTCGGCATTCATCTCTCTTTTAGGAATTCGGGACAGGTTACCGATAATTTGAAATAAATTTTAACTGCGTCAATATTCAGAAAATTTTAGTAAAGATAACTAAATTGTATTGAATTGAAATTATCGACTACTATAAATAGTATTTATGGAATTTATACATTTTTTTTCGACGCTAATCTCTTTTAAATTTCTTACTAGCCTAGAAAACACTGAAGTCAAAGTCTTTATTACACAGAAAAAGAATAATATATTCGTACCGTTTGGCCTTGTTAGAGTTTATGCTTTATTTTAGGCAAGCCTTTGCCATCCTTTATTAGGGTTCACAATGCGAGTCGTAAACATAAACATAAATCTAGCCGAAGGTTCTAATTTGTGAGCGTTTAGCAACGGATTCCTGGCAAGCTTGTCAATATTTTGATTATACAATACAAAGCAGTCAGCGGCAAGTGTAACTGTCAATGGCAACTCATGAGTATTTATAAACCACTCGCAGAAACCCCAAAAATATGCTCTGCTCTTTTTTCGTTTTACTTTTTTTTTTGGCCGGGGCTGAAACGCTTTTGGCCCTGTTTTGGGCAAGTTGAACAACCGAGTCGGGGCGTGCGGGGGCAGGGGCTGCATAGACTGTGGAGAGGAGGATACAACCAAATATTGGCACAAATGTCTGAGCGTGCTTTCAATACATTGGTGGCGACAAACGTCGGCTATATTCGCTATCGATCAAACAGACGCACCGCGAAATTGCCGTGCAGTGGCGTCAGCCACAGAGGATTCTTGGATCCAATGTGGGCCCCCCTTTTGGGTGGCGCCTGTGGTAACAATTGCATTCGCACAAATGTTAACATTATGCTGTGGAATTTCTGGCTGGGCACGTCATGGCACCAAACACATTAAAAGCACACTAAACTATATATATGTACATAAACACACCCCGGGTGGACCTGCACCCGGCGTTGCCTGCCTACCTACGCCGAGTCGGGGGATTGTGTTGTTAAACCGAGTCTATAAAAGCTTTGACTTGCAAACGTGGCCGTTTCAGTTGAACTTCGACGCGTTTCAACGGCCTGTCGTCCCGTCTTCCCGTCGTCCCGCGTATTCACCGCATCCTGACGCTTGCTCAAAGAAACAATTAAAGCATAACCGCAGAGCGGAAGGAAGTGCATACCACAAGTGCTTTCCCCACTTATCCTTGCATGCCAGTCAAATTGCAGAACAAATCGCAACAAAGTTTTAAGACTCGCCCCCCTCAAGACCTACATTTCGTTGTGCTCCTTTGTGCCCCTATGTTGGCCTCGCCGTTTGTGTAAAATGAAAACAGAAAATTTCCTCAAGTACGGCGCTCCTTTGTACAACTTGAAAAGTACTCGCGCTCATTCACAGGCCCAACCGCAGAGTGTCGGCAACAGCAGACCAAATAACTTGACATCCTTGCTGACAAACGAGAACTTGCGTAATCTGTCGCAGAACCGCGGATCCGGATATTCCGATAGGGAGAGCATCTGCAGCTTGAGCAGCGCCGGCGGCCGCATCAAGAGGCGATCGAGGTAGGAGCAAAGACAATACAAATACCATATTGTCTTTGGCATGACATACACATCATATTAAACTCGTTAGAGTGTGAATATTTTAATGAAGAACTGATTAGGTGTTAAGTACAAATGTAGTATAAACTCATGAAATCACTATTTTTTTCTCGTTTGCGAAGTTAAAACAGTATATTGGGATTTGTGCAATATCCGTCTTTCTGTCCATCCGTCTATTCGTATGAACGCAATTTTTTTCTTCGCTAGTGAAGCTGGAGACTTGGAATTTGGAATATATGCACGTTTATACCCGCGTCAGATAGTGTTAAGATTTTTTCGAAAGGTCCACTTTGTTAGTGACAATTAGATAAAATCGATACATCTTCCTCAGTTCGTAAGCTAGATTCAGACAATTATCAATTTCAATTTTCAGACAGATTACTGATTTCCTTCCCATTTATCGTAAGGGCGGATAGCTGGAGAAAATCCATATTCCCCTCAATTATAGAGCTAGAGTCACCAAAATTGGCACACAGTTTTCTAATTACCTCCTCTAAATATCGTGCCGATAAATCTGTATTTAAAAAAAAAGCTCTAATTCACTTTGATCGAGTATTTTGCCGTCGGTTACACCTGACTGCAACGTTCTTACTTGTTTTTGTTTTCATTAAAATAAGCATCTGCACTGAAAAAAAGACAAGGAAAAAAACCCGGTCCCTATTCTACATATTATCTATAGTCTGAGAGTAATTCACAAATTGAATAATTATTGGTATATGAAATTGTTCGCCTAAGCTAAAAGTGAGATGTATCTATAAATTGAAAAGTGTTGTTTGAACAGTTATTTAAATGGCGATATTATTAGACAAGCTAAAAATACAAATTTCAACTTTATAGAATATTTATTTTTGGCACTCTCCAACTCTTTTATGAAAGAAAATAGTCACCATGATATTCCTTTCTTTTTAAGAAAGACGAACTTGTTTTTATCAAAATTAGACTTTTAATTGTTAGAATTTTTTTTAGATAGAATATGCAATCTATTAAATGCATAAATAAACAAATATTGAGCGCAATTTTAGCTTGTTCGAAAAAAATATATTGTTTTTGTTAATTGTCCATCTGTTCGCGTAACTATTTGCATCTAATATTTGATAGCTTCAAAATGGCAAATGGTTGATAGTGAATTATCACAGGGAAAACATCAACTTAATAAATTCAAAAGGTTTATACGGATCCAATGGTACATATGTATATATATGCCTCCCTGCTGAAGAATAGATTTATCAACCCCCTCTATGCATAATTATGAAAAACATATTAACGTATCGACTATCAAATACTCTAGCAGATTTTAATTTAATATAATTGGTAAACAATTACGTAAACTGAGTTCCTAACTTGTTTATAATATAAACGTTATTTTGAGAATTATTTGGCAAATAGTTTTATTTATTTGTTCAACATATCTAGTTTATTATTTTGGTGAAGTCCTGATCTAAAAAAAATAGTGTTCACAGATTTTATTTATAGTATTTGAATTTGGGTTTTTTAATTTTAAATTCAAACTTAAAGAGACTCGTTTGCAAAGTTTTTAAGGTCCTAGACATTTTCAATTCATTATACAGAAGGATACCCTGAAGGATACAAAAAAAAAAAAACGATGTGTGCTCACTGAACCATGACGCGTGGTGCACATGGTCAGAAAAGTACGTATGAGTGTGTGAGTATACTCAGCAGGGTTAAAGGACCTAGCGCATTTGTATTTTGGCCAACTTGTTGTCCCGGCAACCATTCCGTAGCCCGTGGCACAAGTGCGGCATTTGTCACCCCAGTGAAAAAAGGGCAGCCTCAGTTCTCGGCCAACTCGCGCACCATGCGCTTTCAAGGGAATACGTTTTTTACTTGCTGTATTTGGAAAGGGCTTTCACCTTTTTTTTAGGATGTGATCTTAGATAGATGTAAAGTGCTCAACTGTCGCGTTTCTGTGTTCGTTCCTTTAGAAATTTCTCGATGAAGTCCTCGAAGGGCATCAGCAAGAAGAGCAAGACCATGGACTATACCAACTATGCGTATAACGAGGCGGTGGGCCGCTTGAAGGTAATGCTGGCCGACAACTCGTACGCGGCCACGCCCAAAATGGTCAGCAGTGCGGCGGCCTACTTGCGCACCTTCAACGAGGACTCAGGCGATAATTTCTCGGACAATTTATCGGTAGGCTGAGCTCTTGAAATCCATTTGAGTTGCTTTTAAATAAATCTTCAAACTCTGAAGGTCATTGAAAGGCCCGTCTTCTCGGACATTTCCAAGTATCTGTCGCCCAGTCAGAAGTCGCGCATCAGCGCCTATCGTCCCAAGAAGAGCTACACCTCCGGCTATCTCTCCGCTTCAAAAGAGAATCTAGCCACGACTCCCACGCTCTATCCGAGCAACGTGCCGGCGGCTGCTCTGCCCACGGATAGCGTTCAAGCACCGGTCGAGATTTTCAATTTCATTGAGAAGCAGGAGGATTATATCGAGCAGCTTGAGAAGGAGTCCAAGTACTGTCGCAACGAGCTGACCAATTTGCTGGGCAAGGTGAAGGATGTGATCAACGAGAACGAGCACCTCACGGAGAACGCGCGCAGCGAGCTGGCGGCACTGGGCGGTGGCACCACCAAGCCACTGGCCCAGCCAGCGCCGGCCACCACAAGCCCCTCCTCGGACAGCGATGAGCACCTGCTCTACGCCGGCCGCAAGACGCCAGGCACGCCGCGCAAGAGCAACCTGAAGCCGCAGTCGCCGCGGTACGCCAGCGCGCCCAACATCGTCTACGAGGCGCGCATCAGCGAGCTGGAGGCGGAGCTGATGCAGGCCAACATCGACCTGAAGCGCGTCCGCACCGAGAACGAGGAGCTCAAGCGCAAGCTGGCCCACACGGACCCCCTAACCGCTGTGGCCACCCTGGGCAGCGTCAACTGCGAGACGCATCGCAAGCAGCTGGAGCTGCTGCAGCAGGACAAGACCGCCCTGGAGGAGTCCGTGCGCCAGCTGCAGCGCATGCTGGATGAGGCCAAGTCACAGCACCACAACAGCGCCAGCTCCAAGCGCTACATCAGCGACCTGGTGCAAATGGAACGCTCCCAGGCCGAGGTGAGTTGCGGGAGAACTATTGTATTGTATTTGACTGTAAGCAAAGCTGATATTGCCCACTTGGGCAATACCCGCAATAACCCATACCCATAATCAGAAATAATTAAGTTAAAGCACAAGAAATTTCCTAACGTTTTCCTTTACAAATTTATGACTTTAACATAGTGCCTAGTCTAAAGGTTGTACTTGTATTGATTTTTATTGAAATGAGTACTATACTGAACTCAAGAATTTTGTTCGACTATAACATTAAAAATATATTCAAGAACAAAATGCCAGCGAAATGTTGCTGAAATCTTTACAAGAAATCGGTTTCAATTCTACAGCTCCGGTATTTGGATTAACAACGAACTTTTTCTCTGAGTGTATACATAATTATTTGTTAATCCTTATTAACTGCTCAATGGTGATGTTGAAGATACATTTTGCATAGAAGTTCTATTAACTTTTTTCAGACTACAGATCACCGATTTTTTCTTTAAACACCAAACCATTCCTCCCCCCCCCCCGCCAAACAAAAAATCCCCCCCCCCCCTAAACACAACTTTAAATCCCCCCCCCCCCCCCCCATATTTTACAAAAATGATATTGTTGGCAAAATAACAATAATAATTCAGAACGTTTTCGACTCTTTTAAATTGTTCTTATACTGTATTGCGCAGTCGATTAGACCCGATTGCAATGTTTTTACTTGTTTTTTGGAAAACGGGTGAAAATCAGTTTGGGTGAAAAATAGGAGTAAGCCATCGTCTGATCCCATTCTAATAACTTCATAAATGTCTGGACTCCCACAGCTGGAGGTGCGCCACCTTCGGGATGAGCTGGACAGGCAGCACGAGCGCGTGCGGGAGCTGCAGCATGAGATGGCGCGACGCTTGGCCGACGAGCGGGCCAGTGCCGAGCGCCGCTATAACAGCCAGGTGGATCAGCTGGGCGGCGATCTGAGCAGCCAGTGGGAGCAGGTGGCCAAGCTGCAGCTGGAGCTGGAGCGTCAGAAGCGCTACGAAACCGATCTGAAGCGCGATGTGGCCAATCGGAACTCGCAGATCGAGGAGCTGAAGATGGAACTGCGCGCCAATCGCACCACTTTCCTGGCTGACATGGCGCAGACAAATGCGGAGAAGCAATCGCTGGAGCAGGAGATCACCTCGCTGCGCCTGCAGCTGGACCGTGCGGCACGCGAGACCAAAACGGAGGCGTCTCGGCTCACAGCGGAGATCAACTCGCTGCGCCAGCGTCTGGACCGCGGAGATGCTGATATCCTGCACTCGAAGCGGGAGGTTTTGCGCCTCAACGATGAGATTGCCAATCTCGAAAAGGAGGTATTTGCGAATCTCCTACGCAAATGGTTACTGAAAGTTGACGTATTTCAATTATATTTGCAGCTGGCCTATGGCGAGCTGAAGAACGAAATACGACCCACCAAAAAAGATTTGGACAAACGCATTTCAGAAATGCAGGATAAGCATGGTATGTTGTAGTAGTCAGTCAATGGTAGTGATCACTGTACCGCACACTGTTAGAAAGTTCACAAATTTTCTTTCTTATCTAACACTTTCTCTAAACTCTGGTTAAGCTATTGATTTTCATATTGTGTGCGTGTCCAAAATGTGCAATTTGTATTAAATTTGAGTATTCCGAAACTACTGGTCTTTGATCCGAAATCCTTTGAAACGTATATAATTCGATACAAAAAAAAAAAGAAAAGAAAAACGTCAATAGTTTATCCATGAGTTTGTCTCTTGTAGCGCGTTGCCTTTTCCTAAAGATATTATCTATATACTCGCACTCCATCCACTAATAACCCACAACAATTTGTCTGTCTGTCTACTCTTTGTAGCGGAAACGGTAAATGAGCTCGAAGAAATGATAACCTCTCAGAAGCAACTCATGGATAAACTGACGAACGAGTGTAAAACGTTAACCGGCAAATTAGAGGATACAACATATAAGCACAAGTAATTATTAACTGCATTTCAAACATCGACAATCCGCAAGCACACAACTGCAATATTTTCGTGCCATCTAGTTTGTTAGATAATCCCATTAGTGAGAACTAGACTCAAGTAGCTCGACTTTCACTGGGAAAGTGAAAGTCGTATCAATAATAATGCAAATAATTTCAGTTACACTTATATTATCAAACCTGAAACCACATACGAAAATTGAACACTACGCAATATGAAATTCATGGCCAGCCCCAAACGAATATTACGTACATTTTGGCTACACGCAGTGCAATTTATTTTATTTTGAGATTCGTTAATCCGTAAACCACGCACAACATCTACCAGAGCTTGACACTGGATTAACACGCTGTACTTCTCCAAACCTCTTTTGTGCTGCCTGCCTGTGTCGCCCTGCAATGCGTTAAATGTAGAACCTGTGTGCGGCTATGCGATGCCAGCAACAACAACAGCAGCGGCCACGTCATCAGCAGCAATAAACGCGCCTATGGCCGTACAAACGATGCCAATTACAACAACTGCAACAGCAGCAACAACAACAACAACAACAACAACAGCAGCAGCAAAAGCAAGCGCAAGCGCGTACACTTTGCCGCCTGAATTGGAAATTCTAGATAGTACGAAGCCCCTGGTGGAGCATGTTGCTGTTGTTGCTGATGTTGTTGACAATGGTGACGAGATACTGAAGAACATAATCAAAAGCAATGAGCGTTTGGCCGAGGAATTGGCCAAGATGCCACCATTGCCGAAATTCACGAGCTATAAGCAGCACAGAATGCACAACAACGAGCCTGCACCAGCAGCAACGACAACAACGACAGCAACAACAACATCAGCAGCTGGAATGGGCGCCAAGCCGAAATGTTTTTGCCCCAGTTTTATGCGACACAAGCACGAGCATGAGCACGTTTATACGAAGCCGACAATGCGACAGCGCAGCAGCAGCAACAACAGCGATATTAGCGCTGCATGTTGCAGTAATATGAGCAACATCAGCAACATCGGTCGCAGTCGCAGCGGGAAGCAAGCCACAGCAGCGCGGACACAAACCATGCACAGCAGGAGCATGCATTGTCACGCGCATGAATGCACCCTAGACACGCACCAGCAACAATATCGCACTGCACCAACAACAATAACAACAACAGCCGCGACAACAACCACACCGTCAGCCCAGTTGCCAACCTGCTGCCATCCATGCAAAACGGAGCTGTTGCCTTGGCTGCAACAGCACCTGGTTTTGAATCAGACCATCAGCAGTGCCAATAGCTGCCAGCCCCCATGTCAAACGTCGCATTTGACGGTGGACGCTGAGACAGCGGCAACGGCGACAACATCAACGGGCACAGCAGCAGCAGCAGCGGCAACAACATGCAAAGGTCGCAACAGCAATGCACTGAACGCCAGCATCAAGCCGAAACTGTATTTCGAGCAACTGCTGCAGCGCGATGGCTGCCACAAGAAGCCACGCCCACCAGTCAAAGTGGACGTGAATGTGCGTCTGGTGCCCAAACAGTCAAAGCCAAAAGTCAGCGCACTGAATGAAACGTTTGTAAAGGAGCTGGACGCAATGGCCCAAGCCCTCAACGAGACCTTTGTGAAGGACTCCACCCCGGAACTGGCGGAAATTGACGAGCAGCTCGCCCAATTCGCGGATGTTGTCGATGACGACGATGAGCAGGAGCAGGCGACGCAACTTTGATAATGTTAATATACCAAAAGAACACCCCGCCCATTTGGAAAACACCTCCCTTTAGTCTACACCATTTTTTTTGGTTTAAGCGTCTGAGATATTCGGAGACAGTTGTGTTATATATCGTAATTATCTTTAATTATCCCACAGTTAAAACCACCATCATTTCCACTTCGAAGTCCTGAAATCCTTAAAAATTAGGATTTTTATCACTAGTTTTATTTTTATTTTTTACCAATTACTAGATCAATTCGGACTGGAAATACTTAGTTTATTTACAGTACAGTACAGGAGTACAGTAGAAGTTAAAAATTATTTAAACAATACCTATGTTGATTTATGTGTTGATAAGATATGCGACAATTTATTAAATATCACAGCTTCTTTCTTTTTTATTGAATTTAGAGGCTTTTATTATTTTTAATTTTAATATTAATATTTTTATTAATTATTTCACAAATGATTTATTCTAAAGCCCAGCATGTTATGTCACAGAGACAATTTATATTGATCTGTGTACATACGACCAATTAAATAGAACATTTTTTTAAACATACATCACTTCATAAATTGATTTTTTACCAAATTACTTTTATTTTCATACATCCAAGCACATTAATATTAAGCTGCTGTCTTAAAATTTTATATTATACATTAAGAAATTCTGTTTGGCTTATTAAAATTTGCATAACAGAATACCTCTTTACAGAAATGCGTTGAAGATAAGATAAGCAGCTAATCTATGGTAGATAAAATGCAAATAATATCTTGACTACACTCGTAGAAAATGGCAAGAATTTTGTACTTAAATTTAGTGCAAACAAGACAATTCTTAACACGAAAACAAATTACTTATTTCAAAAACTTTTTTAAAACCAAAAACTTCTATATTTAAGAATTGAATACAGTACTTTCACGCTTAATTAAAAATATTTACCGACTTCACCTTTTTTTCCATTCAAGACGAAATAATCTTTAAATTTCATGAACAATATTTGTACTATTAATATCCTGTTCTTACTTGAATTCAGGACGGATCGATTATGATTATGAATAATATTATTCTGTTATACATTTTAGTTTTATTTAAATTTTTTACCACTTTCTTAATTTGTTGTCTTAATTTTCTCAGTCAAGACAAGCTACAACTACGTGCAACGAATGAAGAGTTAATGGCGCGTTTAAGGCAAATTTGGTCCAAATACAAGTCACAATTAGTTCACAATGGCAATGGCGCTAACGAGCTTAGCTCTGAAGACGATCGCATTTGTTCACCTAACATGCACCCCCTAGAGCCCCTACAGGTAATTGTTAACGAAGGATTTGTATTTGACTAACCAGGTATTTCTTTCTTTCTCTTCTCTTCTTTTCCACCTCTCTCTCTCTCTCTCTCTGTCCTTTTCTATCTGCTGTCGACTTTTGTTTTAAGAGAGGAAATATCTGCTTTACAATCGAATCTAGAATATTTGTCCAATCGCATGTTAAGCAATGAAGAGCATATGAGTAAATTAGATACCACACCACATGATTATACTAGCTTAGGCGCAGGCAAAGGTAAATCTTGAACTCCGACCCGCATACAGACACCACACGAATTCCACTGGGTCCAGGGGGCCATCACGTTATACCACATTCACTTTAGATCCCCGCCTTGAATTGGCTGCAACACTAATCAAAATTTCTGTGACTACAGCCGCATACGACTACCAGCCGTCCACATATGGCACAACAATCGAACCCATGCAAAGCACCCCACAACAACACAACAGCGCTGACGACGACTACGGCAAGCCGAGCAGCTCCTACGGATACGATGGAACAGCCACTGCAGCAGCAGCAGCTGCAGGAACAGCAGCAACGGCAGCAGCTGCCGACAGCAACACAATTGCTGGCGCAGCTGCAGCAGCGCGCAAGAGCAGCATCAGCAACGGCAACGGCAGCACGAGCCTCCAGCCCGAGAGCGGGCGCAGTTATGGACTCAACGATAACGATGACGAAAATCTCAAGGACAACCTTGGCATGGGCGAAAAGCAGCAGCAACAACAGCAACAGGAGCTGGAGCAACAACAGCGCGAGCGTCAGCGCGAACGGGAACGCGAGGAGCGGGATCGGGAGCTGCAGCAACTGCGGGAGCAGCGCGAAAAGCGCGAACGGGAGCGGGAACGCGAGCAGACGGAGCAGCAACAGGCACAACAGCTCAGCCGACGCTACAGCAATGCCGAGCCAGAGCAGCAGCAACAGCAGCAGCCAGCACAGCAACAGCAGCAACAGCTTGCCGGCGATGCCGGCGTGTCCAATGCCGGCAACGCCAATCTGGCCGCCTACAACACAGACTACAGCGCCTACGGTCAGCAGCAATACGACGCCAGTGCCTACGATCCCAGCGCCTACTCCCAGCAGCCCTACGATGCCCAGCAGTACGGCTACGACGCGAACGCCGGCTACGACTACGGCGCCGCCGACTATGGCCAGTCCGGATATCAGTATGATGCCTCGCCAGATGCAGCCACAGCCAACCAGCCACAGTATCAGGCAGCGCCAGTCGCCGCCGCGGAGTACAATCGATCGCCACCGCCGACGACGACGCCGGCCAGCGCAACGGCCCCAGCAGCAGCAGCAACAGTTGCTGGCGCAGGCGCCGGCGTTGCTGCTGTGCCCGGCGCAGCAGCGAGCCGCACACAATCGCGCCCGGGCAGCGGAACTGTGGGGTCAGCAGCTGCAGCTGGAGCCCTCGGCGGCAGCAGATCCGCGCTGCCACAACAGCCTGCCGCGCCAGCCGCCGGCAAGAAGTAGCTGGAGTCCCGAGTCTACCGACCTCACGCCAATTGATCCGCTGCAGTTGGAGTTCGGCATCAGCAGTCCCAGTCTGATGCGCTCCAGCGACGCCTCCAATCTCGAAGACGAATCCTGCGCCGACCTGAGCGAAACATATGTCCTGCAGATGGCCGACTCCGATGCCAGCCTATCGCCAGCCCACACGACCATCGTCACTGTACGCAGGGCCAGTGCGCCGGCGGCGGTCAACGCGACGCTAACCATTGAGGGACATGACCAGGAGCGGGCGCCGGAACAGGAGCGGGATCAATTCGAAATTGCCAATGAAACGGTGATCATTGAGCGTGACTATCGTGCATTGTAGTTGTAAGCACACGTTTTCCAGTCGCTAGTCTAACTTGCTCCATTAGGGAGACTTCCAAAAACTGTTCTACTCATATGTTTCGGATTGGCTTTTACAAATAACCAATATTTGATGTTAACATTTTGTAATTACAACAATTTTAAATGCAATATAAAATTAAAGATACTACTTTAACTATTCAATTTAGTGGCTTTTAATAAATAAGAGGCTGGATATATAAAACCGTATATGTTCAATAACAAAATGTTCTTCAAATTTTAAGAACAAATAGGTAAAAAGTTCATCCTGTAAGTATTTAAATCAGGGAATTAGGGAAATAAAGTTCAAAAAAAAAAAATTGTTATGCTTCAGAAAACAGAAATGTTTTGAAAAATATTACAAAATAATACAAATTATTTTTTAACATATAAAGTTTAAAAAAAGGGTTGAAAAATGTGTATTAGAAAATGTATAAAATTTTTGTTTTGGGTTTTTAGAACTACTTCTACTTAGTTTGCAAATATTGGTTTAATGCTTTTTTCTGTAGCAAACTTCCTTCATGATTTTGACTAGAACTTTTATATTATAGCAGTTATTTTATGTCCCTAACTTAATTTAAGAGCGTAGTTATAAATCATATGCGCAGTTATAAATCTATGGAATAACCAATAGCGAACCATTTTTTGTTTGAAATATATGTTTGTGTATTTTGTGAAGGGGGAGACATTTCAAATTATATAAAAAACGAAAGTCCATATTAGAAAATTACATTTTAATTGTTAACGAATTACAAGTTAGTATCAAATTTGTTCGTGACAATGTTACTGTTATAAATAATTCTTAACAATTAGGCATTTATTCCTGACAACATAACGTGAATGGCAAATTACTTTTGTTCGATTCTGATAGCCTTTATCGTTTCTATTCCGCCTGCAGTTTCAATGTCAAGTGTGCCATTAGAGGTCACAAGACATTCCTGCAAACTATCAATAAACATAAACGTTAAAACTAATAAACAACTGGTTGATATAACTGCAAACGTCTTAATACCATGCAAAGCTGTTAAGAGAACTCAACTGAGCCGTTGGCTGGCAGCGGGCCCTTGACTGACAGGTCCAGAAATTGACGTTGGCACGCACTTTAGTGACGTCGAAAGCTGCTAGTTGCCAGCCCATAGATAATCAAAAGGCCCTAAATATTCACACATTAACAGGACTTTACTTTAGCAATAGTATGCCTCGAATCTACGGACGGCTGACCTGAGGTACATTGACAAACAAGGATAATTATATATACAAGGTTTCATAAACGAATTTTGCTGAATATAGTTCATTCAAGCAATCCCGAGTCAAGTAATTCATTGACAAAAAATATGTTAAAATTTAAATACAGGACAAATACTGAATACTCAATACTCGATACAAATGCCTAAAATTTCAATATGAATTCAGTTTCATATTAACAAATTGAACGGAGACAACCGATATTGAATTAAGTATTTTGAGAATACTAGAACTTGCTTGGCGGGTACTTTAGCTTTAATTTAGTTTGGTGGAATCCACATATGTCGTAGCTATCAGTCGCTTGCCCTTCCAGTCCCAGGCATGCGACACGATGGACAACTTCGCCGCGCCCAGCTGTATTTCGCAGGGCTCCTTCTCGGCCGTGACCAAAAAGCAAACTGTGAACAGACTCATATCCAGCTCGGGCGAAGTGCCCACAAGGAAGCCATTGAATGGCTTGTGTATGCCAAAGAAGCTCATGCGGAAAGTCAACGCAAATTGATTGTGCTACAGAAAAAAAGAAAAATGTAATTCGCGGTTAATGCCATTTTATTCGCCACTTTTACGCACCCGGCCCGTGTCAACGCGATTGATCCAGCCCTTGTAGTCCACGTGACCCTGCTGCTCCTGCTCGGCAAAGTAGAGCCAATTGTGCATCCCGAGCACCTTTTGATCCCGCAGTTCCGCCATGAAAACGTGCTCGAAGCTGGAGCTGCCAACAATGCCTTTTCCTCGGGAATACGGTGTGAACCAAAGCTCCTGCAGCAGCTTCAGCTGTTCTTCGTACTCGCTGCCGACGATGCCTTTCAGCAGTATAAGTAGAAGCACATTTAAACGATAATTATTATAGGAATAGGAATTAGTCGCATTTAGAACGAAAATGCTGTCAGCAAAGAAAATATGCCTTATATATATAAAATAATATTTTATAATAATATAAGAATACTCTCTATAAATGTATGTTATGTATGTATGTATGTTTGTATGTTAACAAGAGTATTTAAGATGCAAGTCTATACAGACAGATAGAAAATCAGTCGTTGGCTGTTTCTTTTTCTCTATAGTATACTCGAGAGTTAGAGTTAGAGTTATAGTATATCTTTTTTATCCTAGTTATTTGAAAATTCTTTAACAACATCTGCTCACCTTTTCGCACTAGGAAACGCATTGAAAGTTTCATGACGCGTGTGCTCATTACGGCCCGCAGCAAGTCCAGCTGTTCCTGCTCGTGCTCGGCAGTAATCTGATCCGGCACGGCCACGTCCAGTTCATAGTTGTTGAAGAGGCGCTGCAACAGGGCCGTTGTGGAGTTGGCGTCCCTGGCCAGCAAATCGTTATGCAGTTCGAACAGGCTAAAAGACATTGAATAGGCCATATGCCACATTTCATGGATAAACTGCTCTACTTACGACTGTGGTGCCCGATCATCGTGCGCGCCAGATCTCGTTTTGCCCTGCAGATTCACCTTGAAGAGATACGCACTGGTCTCCGATTCTTCCGCGAAGAGCGCCTGTGACAAGCTGAGCACATCATCTGGGGTCTTGGGCAGTGGCTTGCCGTGGAAATACTCTGTGAATTGAGAGGCGAATGAGATGAGAGGTACGGACGTGGGCCTCGGTACGCACCATAGAAATGCCAGCTCAAAATGCAAATAGTGATCAGCAGTGCGATGATCACAAAGCGTTTAATCTTCTGGCACTTTTCGCTGTCACATTTGTTGCTGTTGCTCGTTTGGGTCTGTGGCTGTTGTGTGTCCATTATTATCTAATAACATTTGTTTTTCCACCGTTTTCGTGCTTTTCTTTGTTGTGATGTCTCCCAGCAGCTCTGCTTTTATCTTGCCATCCCAACGCGCCAACATCAACTGTCAAAACTGGCCTCTGAGAGAACTTGTTACGCTTCGCTTTAGATACGATCTGGCGCTCGCGCTGAATATGACTGAAACGGACAGACGCTCCCATATCCAAACTCTTTTATTATGGCTCTCCCTCTCGCTGCCTCTCGTTCTCCCTCTTTGACATTCAGCGCGTTTTGTGTGTCGCTCTGTCTGTGCCACTCTCCCTCTCTCTCTCTCTCTGTCTCTGTCTCTGGGGAGCATCCATCTGTCAGTTTTGTGTTTTTGTTTTCATTCCATTTGCATTTCGCGTCTGTTTCTGGCCTGTGGTTTTTGCCTGCTGCATATTAAATATTGTTTAGACCAAAGGTAATTACTTAATACAAATAGCATGTGGTATGTAATCTATACAATTGGTGATAAAAGTTGCACAGGGTATCAAATGGCATTATTAATTAAGTATATATTTTCACGTTATCATAAATATTTACCATGTGCCATGAAATTCCTGCTAGTCAAAGGCATGTCCAGTTTAAACAATCATTCAATATTCTGGGTATGCTAAGAGGTTTATATGTATGTATATACACATGAGTATGTAAATATATATAATTCCTGCATTCCGGAATGGTTAACGTGCCTGGCATATGGTAGGAACACATTAAATTGTTTAAACAAAACAGAATCTGAACATACAATTGGAATAACATACATAGTATTATTTGCCTGTTTTAGAGAACTTTCATTAGTATTTGGGTCTCGACTGGTTTTTAATGACCTCCAATTTTGGCATAAACAATTGGCTCCATAAAGCAAAGGAAACGGTGACGAGACAATAGTTCCATGTGCCTAAAAAATTATTACGTAAAATTTGTTTGAATAATAATATTTTTATTATATATTCTGTGCATGCTAATTGAAGTAGACAAATAATTAGCAACAATGCTAGACAATTGTAAATACACTTTCCGACTTTCTGCATGGAATTGGTGTTTAAAAACACGAAAAATTAAAACTTTTTATTTCGATTCTCTTCAAGTTAAATACACTTTATAATTATTGTTATAAATATTTTAAAATAGGGAATTCTAAAAATTTAATTGACTTATCACCTATATAATACCAATAATAAATGTGTGAAAATTAACAATATCGGATAATTGAAAAGTTTGTAGGATGATTTTTAGTTTTAGTTGGCAGTTGAACGAAGGGGTTATAAATAAAAAACAATTAAAATGTTCTGTTCAGACCATTTTAAGATTTTAATTATGTGTGAATTTTGGTTTAAAAAACCCAAAAAAAATAGAACAATTAAAACTTTTTAATGTGACCAACTTTAAATACACTTTTCGAATTGTTCACAAAATTGTTCACTAATTATATGAGTAATTTGGATACAAAAAACTTATCCAATGGAACAATTCACAAAGCGTTGACTAAATTGTTAGATCATCAGCACCAACTAAATGAAGTTAACTAATGAGTAGCTAGAAACAAAGGCAATTATTTTGGTCAAGAAAATGTCATAATTTGTGTGAACATTTTATTGAAAACATGCAAAGTTTACATTAGAAGTCAACGTATATCTCGTGACAATCAAAAATAATCTATAAGTTCTGCAAAGGTCAAGTAAACATGAATGACAAGGTGTATGGTAATATAGAAAACATAGAGAATTTTAAAGTAGCTCAAACTCGCATCCAAACATACAACAAAACAAAATTAGAGCTATAAATATTCCAACATATGTACATTAAAAGAGACTTAATTAACACACAATTAGGCCCATTGACCCTTAGTATTAAAGCTATTGAACCCCATAATAAAAATATCTACACATATGCAAATTACTATTTAAATATCGTCTCAGGCCCAAGCAAGCTAAAGAGCACCCATTTTTCATTTAATATTTTTGCAATAGCTTGTTCTTGTACACGCAATATTTTCTTGATCTGGCGAAATTTTTGATTACTTTCTAATACATCGTTTCGATAACCCCTGCGCTCCCAAACTGATGATGAGAGAGGCGGCGAATAAAGGCGCTGTTTGTTGTTCTCGACTCATTCTTCTTCGTTTAAGTCGAAGTTTTTTTTCCACTTTTTTTTATTGTGTTTTAGTTCGTTCGTTTCGGAAATCGCTTAAATAGCCGCCTGAGGCAGCGATGCTGCTCAGTTTGAATTTGAACGGTGTTGAGTGAGGTTGCGACTGTGCAAATAGTGAGTTTTGTTGGCATTATTTAAACAGAACTGGACTTTAATTTCATATCTTTGTACAGAATATTGAGTATATATTTATATATGTCCGTTGTTTATATAAAAGGTGTAGTGTGCTGCGATTCCATCGCATTATAATCGAATTTGTGTGTGTTATTTTTGCCACTCTGTTTTACTTGTTTGTTAATTATCGATAAGCTATTGGCGTCGGTTTTTATATGTACGTCAAATGTGCTGATAACAAGTAGAAATCTAGAAAAATAAAATAAATTAAGACAGTTTCGATTGAATCAAAACAATATGATTAATAATTAAATAATAATATAGTAACTAAAAGTAAATACAAATTATTTTGTACATATGTGAATGTCGAAAAACGGTGTCTTGATCTCAGAGACTTTTGGGGCTAGGGACTCTCTTCTTTTGGTCTGTGTATGTGTGTACATAATGGCTGGGCTTTGGTATACCTTACGCAGGCAAAGTTGAATGCGAAGGTGTACAAAACGCTGAAAACGATGAAATGTTAGTTGCTTTGAAATTAACGGAAACTGTTTTTGTTTCTACGACGCTAAAGCTCGAATCTAAGCTTTTAGCGAGAACGTGTACGTGCCAGGAAGTTTGAGTTCTCTCACGAAAATTACTATTCTCATAAGATGGCCTACAGGTGGCATCTAACAGTGTATGGTCGAGTGCAGGTGCTTGTGCAGGTGCAATTTTATTAGCATTTTCCTAAGGAGTTTGTGCGACATGCATACCTAACCAGACACAATTGAATTGTTTGCTTGAGACTAGCATTAGAGAGTTAGCAGTGGAAGCAACCATAAGAGCCCCCTGCGAGTGGCGCCTCTGGGCTGGCGCTCTCTCACCGTTCGGCTCACCGTACGTTTGCACGTTTTTGGCGCGCACACAACAACAAGCGTGCAATTCTGTATTTGCCGGCAGAGAGCAATTCTGCTAACGCTGGGAACGAATCATTTGGTTGCGCTCAGGTCTTAGTCTCAGTGTCTGATTTGAACGCAACGCGTGCGGTTCACAGCGAAGTCGACGACAGCGACGGCGACGGCAGGCGAACGAACTTACAATAAATAATAAAAAATAAACAAATCGAATAAAAAGAGTAATTGTAAAGGCGTAACGCCACAGAAAGCACTTAAAACCCCGCTTGAGAAATTATGAAAGAATTGGGTGCGATTATCATATGTATACTATATATATATATAACAATGCAGTTAACTGTGAATTCAAGTGCAAATGCGTAAATCTAATCTTAAACACTTTTTACAGTAACATTTTGCGAGAATTCTTTAAATGTGCCGCGCTCGCTCAACAGGCTACAGCTGATTTAAAGTTGTCTGTTTTTGTTTCTGTTTCTATTTATTTTTTTTTTTTTTTTTTTTTTTGTTGCTTGCGCTGTTCGTTTCGCTCGGGCGCACAAAAGCATGCTTTAAATTTATGGATTTCTCGGGTGTCCTTGCGAACAAGTGTCGTTTCGTTGTTGTTTTTGTCATTATCGTTAATGTTTCCTATATGTCTGTAGTTCTGTATGGGTGTGTGTGAGTGTGCTTGTGTGCTTGATAAGTGCGTGCATCGAACGGACTGGCTTTAAATTTAAAAGCCTTTTCGCCATTTGAGGCGGATTTTAGGAATCACGTTTAACCCAATTTAGCTTGAGTAGGATCAGTTTTTGAAGGGTTGGTTATTTGATTTAGTTTATTTTATTTAATTTAAGCGACTTGCGTATAAAAGGTGAGGTAATATATTCACATATTTTTTACCTTGTCTTTAACATCAAAAAGGTCCCTAATTGGAATTCATTTATTAAATGTAAAAATAAAATAATATAAATCAAAGAAGAAATGATCATTATGCATTATTTAAACGGATATGTGATTTTTTTTTAATCAATTTAAATAATATAATATTAATAAATTTTAATCACAGGTGCAAACCGGTTTCGAGCCGATTCGAGCCTTGATCAAATATAATTTGCTTTATTTTCAGTTCTAAGGAAAACTTTAAACTTCTAATAAATTATAAATACTATAATTTTCTATTGAAATGTTAAGAATTTGACCTGAGTTCATTGACATCGGTTCGAACTGTGAACCGTTGACCATTTTTCATTTCCGTCAGCCGTCAGTCAAAAAACCCATCTGCAGATCAAGTTTCATTTTAAATGCTAAAATAAATACGTAAAACATTCTACATATATAATTTGACTTGCAATTATTTCTGCTGAAATTGTATATAATTATAACATATATCAAAGTTGTTCGAGAAATGTTTTTCTTAAGTTTCTAATGACTGTTTATGTAGTATTTTAAGAAGTTTAAGTTGGAAAAGGCTTCCGAACTCGAATATCAAAAGTTGAAACCTCCTAGCAACAGTCGCTTTTGTTTGACTTTGCTAAAATAAATAATGTTTTTTATGGGAAATTGCAACGAAATTTCCAACGACGTTTGAGTGACAGCATATCCACTACACTCAGACTCGCACACTCATACACTCATATACATACCCAGACACAGGTATATTGGCAAGGCTAGAGCCGCACTTTAGCAACACCTGAATGATTGGTTGGTTATATGTAGCCAGGGTCGGCGGCGGGGGCGGGGGCGGGTGCGCTGACGGGTGTTCGGGGCTGTCAGGCCCGCTGCCGGCTGCCAGTCGGCTGCGTCGCGTTGTCTAGTAGCTGTCCATCAAGTTGCCTTAATTTAATTAAGCGCTCAATGTCCTTACAGACAACTCACAAATACACGCAAGGCAAACGAGGCAACGCTTGATTTGTTGCTGCTTTTTTACTCTTGACTGCAGCATTCACACACATAAACACACACACGGACACCACATGCATACACATGCATATGTATACATACATATATCGTAGTTCACAGGCCTGTAACGACATCAACCACAAAAGCCACAGGACATTTTGGCATGAAGGATATTATGTATGTTTGTATGAACATCGCTAGCTGCTACTGTTGTTTTTGTTGTTGTTGTTGTTGTTGACGATGATGGTGATGATGACGATGATGATTGCTCGCTCCAACGTTTGTGCCTTCAAGGGGTTTCGAGACAAGGTTATCCAGAGATGGCACATTTTGAATACCCTGCACACGATTCTATGGCAGAGAGTCTATAATTTGTGCAACTGGGACAGTAATATATATCAAAAGTACAAGTTAGGAAGCGTAATCATTACAAGTTGTCATACAAAAATTACACGGCACTGATAATACTAGGTAACAAAATTTTTTTTTGTATAGTATGCGAAACCCACTATTCCTGATTCATATTATACATATTATAATTCATAATATAATCATTACTTACGGTCGCCAGAATAATGATTTATTGTATTATGTGATTAGTATTGCAAAAATATAGATATTTCTTATTCGGATTAAAATGACTAAGTAAAAGAAAAAAAGAAAAAGAAAATATTACAATAATTCCAGTAATATTAATTGTTGAAAAACTTAATACATTTTATACAGGGTGCTTCTGAGCAAATTCTCTTGACATCATCATAAACTTGGCGTAGTACACCGGACTGTTTCACCCGACCCATTCCACTCCCCCCCGGCAATAATAATATGGTGGCCACCTGCTGCGGCTGCACTTGAGTCCATTTCACTGTTATGCTATCTGTTTGTTATTTTTCCTCATGATGTCTCCGTATATGCCTGTGTGACAGTATGTGTGTGTGTGTTTGTGTGTGGGTTTGTTGCCTGCGGTTGGTCTGTCAGCTTGTAAATTTTTAATAAACTTTCAGTTTACTTCTGTTGCCGTTTTAAAATTTTCTTTTGTTTTCCATTCTATTTCTATTGCTTTTCTTATTCTTGTGGTTGTATTTTGTTGCTTAAGTATTATTGTCATTAAAAAAAGAACCAAATTATATATACTATGCAAAATAGCTTTGCCTGTAGCTTCTCTTATTATTCATAAAGTTCTCGTCAAATATGAATTTGTGGGGTTTTTCAACATTCTGCATAATATTTATGTATTGGGCGAATTGAATTATTATTGTTATTTGCATTGAAATTGAGTTCAAATTGAAATTGAAGCATCTAAAAAAATATTTTTTTGACTTGAAGTATGTTAACTTTTTGCCAAATTTATATGCTAACCAATAAGAAAATGTTAATTAATTCGATTACCTTTCATTTAAAGCGAGCTTAGTTGTTACTTAAAAAATATGTTTTCTTAAATAGGCACCTAAATTTCAGTTCCCATTTGTGTGCACTCATTTTGGGACGCGTGCATATAGATGGATATATATATATATATATATATATGTATTTTTGCTCTTGCTGTTTACATTTCCGTTTTCCGCATGGGAACCCATCAAGCCAGCTCTCTTTGTCAATCTCTATTCTCGCCGAGAATCCGAATTGAGTGTGAGCCGCACAATGCAAATCAAGTGCCTCCATAATTTATGTAAACGAGAGCAAGCCACAAGAATTACTTATTGAGCTGAGCGACAATACGAGAGGGGGGGGGGGGAGGGACACGGTAAGGGCAGGTCCACAGAGCTGAACGTTTCAGACTGCTAATGAACTGAACTTTTTTAGGAATTTGCGATGGGCATTTGAATAAATGCATTGCTTTGATTAAATGCTAAATTATAATCGTCAAAAAAATTTTATCCAATGCATATTTTATTTAGATTTTAAAGCATCTCAAAACTGTTATTTAAAATATTCCGATATTTTTTGTTAAACAGGACCGACAGTAAAGAATCTGTATAAAATATTCAGATAAATAATGTGTCTAGATTTAATAGACAATAGGGTAAGAGAAAAACGAAGATTCATGTTTAAGCCCCAGGATAGAAAGGTATTTTGTAATTATAATAATAATATAGAACAATTTCTATGTAAGTGTAAGGGCGATCTTAAATTAAAAACAAAATACTCAAAATAAGAAATGCTGTACTTGAAATGTTCCTCAAATGTTCTTAGAGAAGAAAATGTTTCGTATATTTGACTCAAATATTTAGTAATTTTGGAATAAGAAAAAAGTTCTTGTAATAAGAGTTTTGCTTTATAGCTAAGAATTTTCTACCTTCTCTGAGTGCAGTATTTCTAAACGCGATAAATTTTTTAGTTTACAGAAAATAATCACTTTGATTTGTCAGTGAAGAATCGTGCATAAATAGTCTTCAATGCACGTCAAGAAAATAGTTAATATATTTATCCGTTCCTTATGCTCATCAAATCTTAACTATTCCAATTTTGTACAAATATATATTTGGGACACTGGCGATGCAGTCACGCTTCCATCTCTACAGCGGATTATTACGATTTTATTGTGTGCATGATTGCCACAGAAGGGGGCTTGGGTTGGATGGGGCTGGGGCTGGGATTACCACCTGGACGCTTAGTCTATTGACATATGAACGTTAATTTGGGCTTGAATGTTGTTGTTGTTCTTGTTGACGTTGTTTCGTTACTGTTATGGCGAAGGCATTGACTTTAAAGCACGTGGTGTGTGCGCATATTTATATAACCTACTGTCGTGGAGGCATTATTGTTGTTTTGATTTTCAATTGTTGTCAACGCGGCTCTCGAGCGCTCTTTGTTCGCCGGTGCCGAACAATGCGAATAGCACTGACAATTGCAATGCAAAACTGTCAATCTCAATTGTCTGCTGGAGAGACGAAGAGAATGCGAAAAATACAGAGACAGAGAGACGGAGAGCGAGAGAGAGTAATGGGGCTTAAATAAATAAAAGAGCGTAAACTCTTATATATGTATACATTATGAGACTAATGCGAATGTCCAATATCTTTTGCAGCTTAAGACCAAAATCCGAGGCTACCATTTGAAGAGCAGCAGCAGCAGACGAGAATTCTAGCCGAAAACATGAACAGCGATGAGTTGGAAATGATCAAGAAGACCTGGGAAATACCCGTGGCGACACCAACAGATTCGGGAGCTGCCATACTATCAGCATTCTTCAATCGTTTTCCGTCCTCTTTGGATAAATTTCCATTCCGTGATGTGCCCTTGGCCGAGTTGCCTGTAAGTTGACAATTAAAAATAAAAGCCAAAATTGAAAACTAACCAATTTGGAATCACAGACCAATGCACGATTCCGGGCCCATGCCGGTCGTATAATTCGGGTGTTCGACGATTCTATTCGGGTGCTGGGCCAGGATGGCGATCAGGAGAAGCTCGATGAAATCTGGACCAAGGTGGCTGTAAACCACATACCACGTCAAATATCTAGGGAGTCTTACAGAGTAAGCGTGTTGACCTACTGCACGAGATAACACGTTATTTATATAAGATTCTTATTTATAGAATCTGAAAGAAGTTATTCTGGAAGTGCTCACCGCTGCCTGCAGTCTAAATGAGAGTCAAGTGGAAACGTGGACTAAACTGATCGATCACGTCTATGACATTATATTCAAGGCCATCAACGAGGAAGGCGATGCCATCTAGACAGGGAAAGACATTCAGACAGAGCGAGAGAGTGAAGCATGCAGCTCTTATTACAAGGCACGGCTTATGTAGCTTTAAGTAAATGAATAATGATAAATGTTAGCTATTTTCATTTTGTATTTATGAGTACAAGTCCAACACACAAGCAAACACACACACACACACACACACACAAATAAATCACTAATACACTCGCACATTGCTCTGTAAAGCTTTAACCCATTGTCAGCCTTAAGCACTTAATAATAATACAAATAAAATAAAGATCGCTTGTAGCCGTAAAACTGCAGCTCCTAATTGTATCAATATCAATGGGAACACATTATTCATAACCTGACTAAATGATTATGTTTTCATTTTTCCACAACAGCCTTTGCGGCACGCGAATTTTTTATTGTCATATACTTGGACAATTTCAACTACAGTAATATATTTTGAGGTAAAGGTATTTTGTGGTAAAATATACTATTAATTAAATAGATGCACTCAATATCAAATAGTTTAATTCTAAAAAAAAATGTAAAACACACATTAGAAGTCTAACAGATTAATTGTAGAAGAGATCATCATCAGTATACCTGTAATATTAAGAATGTCTGGCTTTAAATCTGCGGCAGCTATAAATTAAATCGGTTTTCCCATCTTACATTTTTTACTAGTTTAGTTCGAAACGTGCCAAGCTTAATTCATTTAAGATTAATAAAATCGATACCATAATACTTTAATAACAGATCAACTTTTAATTTTTTTCATATCTCGCAACGTTTGTAAAACCAAAATATACTTTTTCTATCTAACTAGGAATGCGTTCAATTTTATATATCTTATGCCAATATTAAAATGTTTTTATCCACTTGAATATGTAAGAAATGAATATAAGTGGGAACTTGTGTGTGTGAGAAGTAAATGAGCATTTAAATGCTCATAACAAGTGCTAGACTCACTCGAAAGCCATTTCCTGTCACACAACTGCAGATCTATGCATCTGCCAACACATATGCAGATAAGTTTCCACCTGCCTTTTCAAAAGTACCAAACGCAACAACAACAACAATCGAGTCGTCGCAATTTGAAAAGGCACTCAGCGACTGTGTTTGAGTTTTGTGCCAAATGCCGCAGATGGGCACTAAAATGTGAATAATTGTGTGTGAGGAAAGCAGCAGCCACTGCAACAAGAGAAGCAGCAGGTGAGTGCGGTTTTAGAGTGCCCGGACAAACAATACGTACGAATGATGGCATTAAGCATACGACATGCTGTCCAGGACAATCTCATGTGCTTCATAAATATATTTAATTTTCAGCTTTAACAAGCAAGATTGCGCTCGATGGGAGATACCCTGAACCTACCTATACAAATATTCTTGTGAACCAAGTTTGACGTCTCTAGGTCTTATAATTAAAAAAATGGGCTTAAACAAGTTAGAACGTCCGTCTACGTACTACTCGTTCACAGGACACAGTAGTTAGTATTGTTAATTAGAAAAAATATAGAATTTTTATATTTCGTAGGGGCATAGATCCCATATTTCAAACGCCCATAACTTTGTCTAAACGGAACCGATTTTCATGTTTGATGCCATTTTTTTCATGGTTTGTCGTCTAGATTCAGTCTACATTTCAAGTATATTCATTATTGAAAATAAAATATTTTTGGATTTTTTGAAAAAATATCATGTACTCCCCCCTTACTCATTTTCGAAAAAAATTTTTTCTAAAAATTTAGAAATGCAAATTTACAATTTTAATCGATTATGGTAGTCACAATTAGCATAAAAAAACAACATTAAAGCCAATTCTGGGAGGGTCAAATTTTTTGTCAAAAATCATGCAAAATTTGATAAAAATTTGGACATGTAAAGCTCTCGGATCCATAGCTCGCATATTTCAAACGCCCATAGCTCTGTCAAAACTGAACCGATTTTCAAGTTTGATGGCATTTTTTCACGGTTTGTCCTCTAGATTGATTCTGTATTTAAAAAATATGGATTTAAAAAAAAAAAATTTTTGGAAGTTTTTGGGGAAAAAAGCATGTACTCCCCCCTTACTCATTTTTGAAAAAATTTTTTCTAAAAAATTTAGAAATGCAAATTTACAATTTTAATCGATTGTGTTAGTCACAATTAGCATAAAAAACAACATTAAATCCAATTCTGGGAGGGTCAAATTTTTTGTCAAAAATCATGCAAAATTTGATAAAAATTTTGACATGTAAAGCTCTCGGATCCATAGCTCGCATATTTCAAACGCCCATAGCTCTGTCAAAACTGATCCGATTTTCAAGTTTGATACCATTTTTTTCATGGTTTGTACTCTAGATTGATTCTGTATTTAAAAAATATGCATTTTAGAAAAAAAATGTTTTTGGAAGTTTTTGGGGGAAAAAAGCATGTACTCCCCCCTTACTCATTTTCGAAAAAATTTTTTTTTCAAAATTTAGAAATGCAAATTTACATTTTTAATCGATTGTGTTAGTCACAATTAGCATAAAAAACAACATTAAAGCCAATTCTGGGAGGGTCAAATTTTTTGTCAAAAATCATGCAAAATTTGATAAAAATTTTGACATGTAAAGCTCTCGGATCCATAGCTCGCATATTTCAAACGCCCATAGCTCTGTCAAAACTGAACCGATTTTCAAGTTTAATGCCATTTTTTTCATGGTTTGTACTCTAGATTGATTCTGTATTTAAAAAATATGGATTTTAAAAAAAAAATGTGTTTGGAAGTTTTTGGGGAAAAAAGCATGTACTCCCCCCTTACTCATTTTCGAAAAAATTTTTTCTAAAAAATTTAGAAATGCAAATTTACAATTTTAATAGATTGTGTTAGTCACAATTAGCATAAAAAACAACATTAAAGCCAATTCTGGGAGGGTCAAATTTTTTGTCAAAAATCATGCAAAATTTGATAAAAATTTTGACATGTAAAGCTCTCGGATCCATAGCTCGCATATTTCAAACGCCCATAGCTCTGTCAAAACTGAACCGATTTTCAAGTTTGATGGCATTTTTTTCACGGTTTGTCCTCTAGATTTATTATGTATTTAAAAAATATGGATTTTTGAAAAAAATGTTAAGTTTTTAAAGTGTTTTTTCAGTATCGTGTAAAAATATCTGTAAAGCTATTTTATGTACATACGTATATTACAAATGAAGCGCAAATTATTCTTTCACTTTAATTATTAACTTCCGAATGATGGTTGTGCAGACTTTGTTTTTAATCCACGGTGTTTTTTCTCTGCGAAATAACTTTAAACGTTTTTTAAAAAGCAATCAGTGGGCGTGTTTCTAATGCCGTCTATGAACCTATCAGCGCTGGTCAGATAACAGCATGATTAACAGCGCGTTAACAGCAGCGCTGTTAGCTGCATGCTTATCAACATTACCAGGCAAATCGGCCGCCGGCTGTTACCTGTTATCGAGGCGCTTTCTTATCACTAACATGGCCCATTGTTGAGTCGCGTTTGCGTTGGTGAAATGTCCACGAATTGATGGTTAGTTAAAGTGTCGGGAAGCTTTTCAATACTTGGCCAATAATAGTCGAAAAATAACAGTTTAACGGAAAGTGCGCGTTTCGGTTAAATTACGCAGCGGAACGTAGAACTTAACTGTTCAACCAAAAAACGCGAACCGTGAATATTTTCGGCAATGCGAGATTGTGTGTAATATTGTCGTCTGATGTCAACGCAGTCATATCAGTGTTTTATTTCGGTTCCATAAACTCTTAAGCAGGCATATGAAAACGCAATTGTTGAATCATTGAATTAAAAGAAAATATAGCCTATTGGTGGAAGTTCATTCAAGTGCCATAAAAATGAAATGTCTGATAAATTAAAAGAGTTCCTTTCAATAAAGTGTGTCTTACTCAAATATAATATACTTGACATAAACACAAACCAATCAAAGTAAATTCCGACGTGTTCGACGCCCACCCACGAGGTAAGCTCCGGCCATAAGACGCTCAAAGGCGCCATAAAATGGCAAAAGAATTCCCCGAAGTGCATAAATACTTACTTTTTTTTTTCATTCACGTTGCTTTGATTTGAAAACTTTTATGCAAATGAAAAATAGCTGCCACAGCCTTTGGAGAGTTTGCAGATTATTGTGAAACAAACAAGCTCTTGACCAAACGGCCTTAATGGCGAAAGTTATTTGAAAATGCATTTAATATAAGCCAGATAGGAGTCAAGCTGTGAGTAAGCGGTGTGACTATTTTAACCCTTGGCAACTGCCGCCAGTAAACACCCACAATAAAGCCAAATTAAATTTACCACTCACACGCATATGAATATGTATGTATATATCAATGTCCTGCCTGGATACCCTTGAAGCACGCACTTGTGTTGCTGTGCTGCAAGCATCAAAGCATCTCGCATCTCAACTTTCATAGCCTGGTTACGCCTTGTATGCACGTTTTCATGCTCTGCAACAATGGCTGCTTGCTTGACAATTTAGACAGCTTTCATACAGTTAAAAGCAGTCCTGCATTGTCCGATATTTGCCAAATAAATATTTAAAAATAAGTTTCTATTGTTTTCAATTTCGGTTTTAAGTTTGCAAATATCTTTAAAGAAGGTATAGAGGTATATATTAACATTTGTTTCCTTGAATAATACTCATAAAAAGTATGTATTTAAAAATGGATTGGTTTTGCATACTTTCTAAAATAATAGTCTTGAAAAAATAGTTTCACTAAGACTCCATGTATCTGAAACACTTTTAATTATATTTTACTGTTCTAATTATATATTTCATTTAATCAAGTGTATAAAGCCCAATGAATTTTTCTATTGGAATTAATTTAATTTAATAGGTTCTGAGAATAAATATTCATAGTATAGTAGTTAATGAAAACAATTCAGTTCCAGAAGAGTTTCTTAGTTGCAAAAAAGTTTTTATTAAAAAAAACAGTGCTTATATTAAATTGCGGTATAAATGCAGTGCTTGATATGTCCATTGTACTTCATCGGAACTAAGCAGATTATCGAATTATTGAAAATGTTTCTTATGTGCAATTCAATGCATCTTCACTGTTGCAAATAAGTGATGCGTACTATATATAATACATGAATTGCTACGTAATGTATTTAATTAAATTGTAACAAATATAAATACATTCGGCTTCCCCGCATTATTACGTATACAAAACCCGATGCATATATAATCCTTTAAACCTTTAATTGTGGAGGCTACATTAATGTTAAAAGATACTCCTTATATTACGAAAGGAACTAACGTGTCCCATCAATGCCACATCATTTAGTTATATTGATTACAATTATATATTTTTTTAAATTTTGATCGTTTTATCTTCAACTTCTACTCCTATCTAAAACTGTGCAGTATTTCAACTCATTTGCAAATCTAAGTCTCCGACAATCTCGGCGTTTCAACCAATGTTTTGTCGTAACCTTAGGTTATAGTTATAGCTATAATAATATATTTAAAAATTTAACTAATTACAGTCACTTTATTTGCTTTTATCATATTAAGTACTTGTCCAACTTCCTAATATATATTTATGCAGTGCCACACAAAGTTAACGTTGGCTTTACAGACTCCGCATTAATTTTTTAACTCAGTTTGGCGTCGGAATGGGAATGTGACAGCTGGCGACCCAGTGAAGTATGCAGCGTTTCTCAAACACTTTAAATCACACACACACACACACAGCGCGTATGCGCAATGTTTAAATGCATTGTTATGCATGTAAACACACTTGTATAACAGACAGGATTAATGGGACCTGCTGTTTCTGGCAACAGCATACCGTTAAATGTTTTCTGCAACAGTCGACCCACTTAACGGCACATCCTCGCACAGCTAAAGTGTTCAAAATATCTATACTAAGTACAAATATATTACACATGTGATAGCATCAAATATTTGACCTTTGCGAAAGCTGATGCCCCAATAAAAATGTATTAGCTTTTACCTAGACGAAAGTCAAATAAAAGTTAATAGCCACCCACCCCTATAGAGAGCAACAGAAATTCAAGAACAAGCCAATATAAAATATTGGTTATTTGAGTGCTTTAGTTCTTGCTAGTCGTATATCGAACATACTTATATAAACGTATTTGTGAAGCATATGGATTGACCACAAAAGCCTCAACTCTAATGGTATGCACATAATTTGTATTTGCATATGTCTTCTATATATCTGTTGCTAATGCCTTTAACTCCATATGCCAAACATCAGCTCACACATGAACTACGAGAATTGCTTTAACACCCATTTAAATACTGACCTCGCATGTTGTGCCTAATGTTTGGCCTGTTTAGCCTAGAGAAGTGCGATATCGGATTTCTTAACACATAAATTGGAAATACGCAAGTTCAAAATTATCAGAGAAATAATTTTATTTTACATGTTATCTTTTTTGGCATTTGATTGAAAGCTTCAGAATAAGGACATGTTCCTGATGATAATTATCATAAAATTATAATTTTAAATTTATACATTATATAATTGTTTAGTTGAATTTGTACCTCATATTCCCAAAAAAACATATTGTCGTGGAATGAGTATATTGGTTTTGTGCAATGTTCGTCTTGGTGTCCACCAGTCTATTTCTTGAATAATGCAATAGAACTTTTACTAATAATGGCTGTCGATGTTTTAAAAGCTTTTAAACTGTTTGACGAACAAGCACTTAGTAAATGACTTTTCACTTTTTTAACTTTAGCAATCGATTTTTGTTTTTGTTTGTTTTTTAATCATATGATAAAGTCCACCAATTTTTATAAATTTGTAGTTCAATTTATTATAAAAATATAATATTATATAAATATATAAAATAAAATCTATATAAAGAAAATATTTCTATAATTAAAGAAAGCATTAATTATTAATAATTACTTCTTAAATATTCAATGTACTTGGTGTATTCACCATTGTCAAATTATACCACTGAACTTAAAGAGAGGGCCAAGAAAATCGTGAGAACTACACTGATGCTTAAGTTTTAAAACTTTTAAATATTGCACTTGCGTCTGAATATATATATATTCACCATAGCCAGCCTTGCTTAAAGATTATTATATTTAAACTTAACTGGATTTATGTTCACGTTTCAGGTCATGACAATTTGCTGGCCATAATTTATGCATATGGAGTTCTGTTAATCTGCAAACGGCCATAAATGTTAATATATTAAATTAAAGTGCTTAATGCAATTTAATTAAGAATCTGTGTCATGAGAGTCTGTTTCTGCAGCTTAACTACTAAAGTTTCTCATTAAAGCTTAAGCAAGATATTTTATTGATTTTTTTCATTTTTGCGTTCTTTTACTCATTAAAAATTGACAATAGGGTATAAAAAAGATATAAAAGAAAATGAAAGAAAAGAAAGGAAGTAGTTTTCTTTTTTAGAAATAAATAATTACACCAATGTTGTATACATCGAAAAAATATACTGAGGTTATTTAAGAATACATTCTCTATTTTCATTTATATGTACAGGATATCTTCTGGTTCCTTGAGTATTTTGTTTGTGTGTTGTCCGCCATGCATTTGAACGCAAATTTTTTGACTTGAAACTTGGTTATATATAATAATAATATTATTAATAAGGATAATTATGCTAATAATAGACATACTTTTTCTCTTTAGAATACAAATTTCCTTTTAAAACTATCAAAACAACCCTCGCAGCAATTTGTACCAATGTTAGTACATCTTTCCTAAACTAAGGTTAAATTTAAAGGTCATGGCTTGAACACAATTGTCTGGTCTTCGGTAAACCCAAACTGTCATTTGGCGGTTAACGGATATTGCGTATTTTGGTGGGCGTCTAGTATCTTATTTTGGTCTGCAATTCAGTAAGCGCTTTAAAAATAAATTCGTGCACATTTCAGGCTTGTTGCTATCGCAGAAGGGCGCTTAACTCTTGGCTACGTGTCTATATATAAATTAAGATATGCACGCATTAAAAATTCATAAATAATATAAATTTAGCTGTGCCAAAGCCGAGCAGTTAAATGTTAATTGTCATAAATAATTATGGCCATGATTTATGGACATTTAAGATGCATGCAAATTATTAGATTTAAAAACGATTTATTAAAAGAAAAACATTGAAAACGAAAAGGGTATAGCTGATTAGCCCAGCCTTATATAAGTTGTGCGAATGGTTCAACCTGTGTCGAAACATTTGGACTTGGTATCTAAGAGTTTACCCATAAGCAATCGCGCAAATTTGTGGACATTTCGCAATCTTATCAGTCGAGGCAGCCCATTGATTGGAAACTAAAAATAAATAAGAACTATAAATAGGCAAAACTGAACTATAGACGTTTTGTCTTGGCGGGCACGGAATTGCTTCACTGGGTTTCAGATTCGATAAATCGCCAGCGAACCGACTAGAAGTGACTTGAAGGGGGCTTTAGCTAGATTGCTCTACGTGTACCTCTTTAGTTTATATAACAAGTGCTACTTAGTTAATGGCAATGAAACAAGTGTGTTCATAAATAGAAATTAAATACAATTAAACTGATAGTTTAAGTGCTCGAAGGTGGCAAAATCAGGGAAACCCTGACCTAAGCCAGGGCCTTTAAGTTTAAGGAGTATCTTATTACATATTACTAAAATTAATTAAATAAAAGGGCGAAAAAACAAGTCGGACATTGCACCTAATATACGCATATTATTTTGTAAACGGAATATTTATATTAATAGTAATTTTAAAAAAGTTGGATAACATTCTTCCCCCACTATGTTTATGCTATGATCTTTATGAGCCAAAACATAAACCTCTAGTAGTTTAATTGTTTTCTTTAATATTTGGGGCTAGTGAAAGGAGGCATAATAAAACAAAAATGTTCATATGCTGTACTAGAACTTATTAAACCAAATATTAGTGTTCTAGCTCTTATAATTTCTAAGATATCCTCAAAAAATTGTGTAAAAATCGGATAATTATCGTTAATAAAAAAATTTTAAAGAAACTTTATTTGCTTATGGTATACACGAACTTGCAATCTCTGAGATCTCTCGGCTATTGAGCGGATTTTTACCCACTTTCAATGAGTGAAGGGCATAATAAATAAAAAGGTGTAACGCAATTTCGATTTATGTTTTTGCAAAAGCCCACACAATAAAACACATGTATTCTACCTTTACATAAAGCCACAAAGCCAATTCCCAAATGTCGCATGGCTTTTGTTTGATTTACAAGTTGAGTGCTTGAGTAAAAACGAAAACTATGAGTAAGTACAACACGAGCCGTGAATACGAGTGTGACACGGGGCTAAATGCATGGCATTTGTCGTTGGTTTTGTTTTTGGTTTAGGGTTGTTCGCTTTTATCTCCAGCAACCGCACAAATTGTGCACATGTGTCGAGGTGCTGTCTGAGTACAAGCTGCGGGCTCACGGGCTTATGACCGACCAGTCATAAGTGGCCACACATACACACACCTATACCTGTATACAGCTAAAGTAAATATTTGTCCACAGCCGTGGGTAAACATGATTGATTCGCTCGAGTTGCACTTCGTAGTCGAAAGCAATATGGCCCGAGTGGGCACTGTCACCTCCTCCGATCTTAATCAATCGGCGGTTATTTAATTTTGTTAACGACCTAAAAATAAACTGGCGACTTTTGATGTTCCAGCCAATTTGTTATTAATTTATTTGATTTTAATTTCCACTTTTTTTAATGAAACCCACTCGAGAGCTATTTATAGCTGCCGGTCTATTTTATACGCAGTGTCTAGTGGGTACAAAGGGTATTGCGTTTGAAAGTTATATGTATATAAATGAGTCTAGATAGGAAACACAGCTGTATCGATCACAGCAAAATCTACAGGTTATTTTTTAATTTGTACATGTAACTTATTCGTTCGCGAAATAAAATGAGAATATTGGTTTTGTTAATTTTTTTTAACCAATATAGATTGCTTTTTTTATATTCGTTACTAAGTAAAATCACATATCACATAAATTTAAAACCTTAAAAGCTTTTAAGCTATATTAAAAATAAATGACTTGCTTATATTGTCAACATGAAACTGCTGCAAATTGTTTCACTTAAGTGAATCAAATAATAATTATATCACAAAATAATCAGACTATGATATTCTCAATGCTAACACTTCACGCTTCAACATGATTGATGTGGTGTTTCTTATTTCGTGTTGTAGTTGGCGTTTGGCATATCATAATGAGGGATTTTCAACCGTTCAACTGTGCTGTTGATATCAAGCACATGACCCAAACGACTTGATATTTGGTATCATTGGCATTTCTGTTTTTAGATTGCAATTACCTTCTGCGCCTTTCGCTATTTACTATTTGCACTGTCAAATGCTTGTGATGAATTCTTATTAATTACCACTACCTGTGACGCCTCTATCAGCTAAACCCTTTCCGCGCCCCCTGCCGCTGGTCCGCATCCGACTCTGATAAGCGCACCCCACCCCATTCCCCATTAATACTATTGTGCTCACGACTATTTCCGCAATTTTGTTTGCATAGTTTTCAAGAAACAAATTCCAGACCACAAGTCAACGCTCAGACAACATCGATACCAGACGCCCTCAGAGGCGTGGCTTTCCCGTTTTCTGGCGCTAAATTCTACTACGCTGCGTAAACGCAATCTAAAGTTTTTAACAACGTTCACGATTAAAAAGTTTGTATGCATTTGTAGTCAAATACACAAAGAATCAGTTATTTGCCAAAAAAATAAAAATAAAAATGTACATTTCATTTAACTTTTGACAAGAAATTTTATTTGTAAGCATCTCCGACTCCACAAAGTATATACATATATTTTTGATAATTATAAAAATGTTATTATAAAACACTATATATTAAATTTATAATGTTTTACGATTATTGGATTTAAGTATTAGAGTAGAGAGATTATACAATCAAGAATACGTCATAAATAATTTTAAAATTTTCAAAACATTTTCTTGTAGTTTTAAAATTGGTACGAATACTTTTCCGCTGGTATTTGGATTTACAACGGTGTCTTTCTCCAAGTATACGTATATCGGAATGGATCGGTTCGGTTTACTATGTCAAATAGCTGCCATATTTATCATAAGAAACTTTTTTGCCAATACAATCCATAGCATTCTCCATATTGCCTACTATATTATATATTTTTCAAAGGAACACTGGTATAAAAAATATATATAAAAACATTTAAACTAAGAGAATATTTACATAAAGTTTAGCGAATGAGAATTTTTTAATCTGTTTTTGTTTTTAATCAGTTTGGTTATTTTTCTTTAATTTATGTTGAGTTTTTTTTAAAAATGACGCAGCTAATAATCAATTTAACAATATCGTGAGTCAGTATTAAATAACGATTACCCGATTAAAATCAGAATTTGATTTGTACACTGCCAACAAACAGAAAAACTTTATCAATACAAACTCACATAGGAAATGTATCTTATCTTATACTCGAAGAAACGAGCCAGAAAATCTTAGTTACTCTTAATCTGCAACTCATCAAAAAGATATTTAATGAAAACTTCTGTTTTATAACTTCAATCATAATAATTTTTTGTGGTAGACATTTTTAAATTGCAATTAAACTTTTTGTGTACGTAAAAGCAAAATTATGTATTACTTCTTACTGCATATGATACAACAAGAAAAAAGTGTAAGAAAGTTAAAAAAATATTCTTAAATATAAAAAATAAGAAACACTGATATTGCATGTACTTGTCCATGCATTTCATGAGCAACTGTCAAGACTTCTAATTGTTTCGGAAATTGGTGGCATACTACACAGAAATCATGAGTTCTTTCGGTGCCCTGATAAGATAAGAAATCAATGTTGACGAATAAAAGTAAGCGTCAAGCAATTTTAGCCACAATTGGGCACGCTCTTAATGTTGTTTATTTATTTTTAGGTGGTTCCTTTTATTGTATGTGTGACATCTCAAATGGGCGACATTGACAGGTTTTTTTGGGCTTTTAAAGCTTGACAAAATGCGTTGACGTAGGTTTTCTTGAATCGTATGCATTTCGATAGTAAACATACCAGTTGAATGCGACATTATCAATAGGCTTAGTTTATGTAAACAATTCCCCTAAAATTTGTGTAACCAATTGGACCCATTTTTATCACTGCTTGTGTGTTCCGCAGTAAATGATATTTTTCCTTTTTAGTATAACATTATCGCCATGATTCATTGCATCAATTTAATGAGGGACCATAAAATTCAATACGTCATGCACAGACAACATATGTGTATACATCTGATAGCCGGAATGAACAGTTTACGGGCCGTTGTAAATGATAATTGAGGTGGCCAAGTTTGGAAGCCAATATTTATTTGATATCTGGCCGTCAATATTTAGCTTGAAAGTTACAGCTTGGCTGTGTAAATGGAACCTGCACCTTGTTCTTAAAGTTATTTTTAACTTAAGTTCAACAGACGATAAGTTCAGTGTTCTACGTAGATTATACAATATTTTGTGATAGCAACCAATGGGAAGTTGAATATTATTATTGCATTGGATTTTCAGTGCTCTGGGTGCACTGAAATTTTTGTAACAATTAGTTTTAAAGTACTACTAGAGCTTTTAGTCATAAAGATAATGCAGCCTATGTATGAGAAATGTGGAAGCAGCAAAAAGGGGAAGTGAATAATAAAATTGGAGAGAGGCGATAGTTGGATTGAAACGGAAATGACATAATATTTAATCGCATAATGGTTAAAGTTCCTAAATTTACGGGGTCGATATACAATAGGTTTCTAAATATAGTCCATTAATAAATAAATAAAAAAAGGATTGTTTTCGCTATTTATAATAAGTTAACGAATTAATTTAAAATTAAGAAAGTATGTCTGATGCTCATTTTGTTATAGCCATGGTTTGTTATAAGCAGAATTTATAATCGCAAACAATTAATTTTAGCTACCACAATTTTTGTTTATCTCACAGCCAAATGCTATAAAAGTTTAATGACACGTTATTATGTTTACCTTCAAGTTTAAGCAGCTTGCTAAAGTTTCTTTTTTTCACCACTTTAATCACTTTTCGTAATTGTGACTGTTCTGCCAACGATTAATCAGCGAAAACTTCACGTGCTCTCTAAACTATCGACAAATTATCGCTAAATTTAAAAAATACTGAGCCTCAAAGTGTGGCATTCGAAAGATTAGAAAGGGTATTTTATAAGCGCAATTGAAGAACATTTTTTTCGTTTTTTTAGGCACATTTCTTTCGCAGTCAGTTCAAAAAGTGAAAAAGTGTATGGGGATGTCCATCAGTCCATCTGACAAACTGTCCGATTGTCCATATTAACGCATTCTTTTCGCATTTTTTTGTTTTTATACCCTTCTAAATGTTAAATATGTTAAATATGTTTGATTCACATGAACATAGTTAAATAGTCTATTCCAAAAAGTTTCACAAACATCAGTTAAGAACCACAGAAGATACTGAAGAAAACAATTTATCTGTGCTCAGAATAAAGGATTCGGGTATCTTCTATCGAGTCCCCTCGCCGAGTGCAATCTTTCTGGTTGGGTTTCTTATATTTTCTGACTGAGATTTAAACTTTAATCTATTTCACTTGAATTATCCAACCTCACGTTTGTGCTTTCAGTGGCAAGATGCAGCGGAATCTGCTCGCGTTACCCGAGCAATCAATGCCACGCCATTAACCGGTGGCTGCCACACACCAACAAATCAAAGCGGAGCAGGGGAGGCTGATGGAGGGGCCAATCAATAGCAGACAGGGGAGTGCGGGAAGTTGGAAGCTGGCGCCAATGCTAATGAGCCAAAGCTACGTACAGGCGCAATCGGAGGCACGAAATGCGAACGCGAGAGGTCGCAAGTCGACGTTGCAATCAAGAACCTGGCCCCAGCCAGGTGTAAATCGAGGCGGGATGAGGCGGCTGTGCTGGCAGCTGTGCCTGCTCTGGCTGGGCAGCTGCCAGGCCAGGTGCCGGGACGAGCCGGCTCGCGCTTGCGAGGCCATCTGCGATGCCAGTGGGGCCAACTGCTCCATTCGCGCCCTGGTGCTGCTGCCCAACGACGACGGCTACGAGGCTTCGCTGCAGCGCGTGCTGCCCATCCTGAAGGTGGCGGAGCAGCAGATCCGGGCCACGGCGCTGATTCCGCCGCACATTGACTTCGAGTGGCTGGCCCACGACACCAAGTGCGATGCCTCGCTGGGCGTCATCCGGGCCATGGACGGCATCATCAAGCAGTGCGCCCAGATCATCTTCGGACCCGTCTGCGACTATTCGCTGGGTAAGTGGCCACGGATGCAGGTCCGCTCTTCAAACTCCCATTCAATGCGGTGCTTTCAGCTGCTGTCAGTCGCATCACCAAATATTTCAATAGCCAGGGCACTCCGCTCATCACCGTGGGCGGCTCCACCTACGACTTCGAGCAGAAGAAGACCGATTGCGGCGACGAGTTCTATATGCTGCTGCGCACGGGCATGCTGAGCTTCGAGTCGATCTCCGAGCTGACCATAAACGTGATGAAACAGTAAGTGGCTCCCAAGTACCTTCAACTTCACTATCATATTCCTGCTTACCCCTCGCCAGGCACAACTGGTCCCATTCCGTCTTCTACTACGAACGCGACGGTCAGCGTAACGTGGCGGGATTGCACACCTGCTTCCTCATGATGAAGTCCCTCGGCAAGCAGATGCGCAAGGAGAACATGACATTTGCCCAATATCCGCTGGAGCCGAATGTCATGAATCGCTCGGAGGAAATGCGCCGCGAAATTGGCAATAAGCATTCAAGTAAGTTATCATTTTAATAGACGATTTCAATTCAATATATGTGTTAACAGTCGGCGTAGCTGATAACAGTTTCCACTAACAGCGCGACTGTTACTAACATTTTCAACAACGCTTAGCAATGACAACAACCCTGGTCTGTGGCTATGCTTTAAATAACATGCTTCTGTTAATAACATTGCTTATAACATATTGACATTTTGGTATTTGGCAATTTAGGAAGTTTGGGTAGTTTACAACTTTTTGGGTTTAGCCTTCTTCTCTTATATTATCCACAATAATTACAACAACTACTCAACAGGTTAATAATTTTTAAATTATTAAAATTTTCTTTGTTTACCCAAAAGAACAAAAAAGAGTATATTGAATAAATAATTTAAAATAGTAAGACAAAAATGATTTTAAATGCACTGAAAATGATTGAGAACTGTTAAAAAATGGTTTCTGTTTGGTTAGTTGCACCTTAGTCAATTTTACTTTAGACAACCAAAATTCTTTATCTTTATTATTTAAAATAAATGAAAGTCAGACATATTTATTGTTGAAGTATTTGCTTGAAATAAAGACAAAAGGATGAATTCATAACAACAAAATGTTTACTTTTAAAACTAATTAAAAAAGGGACATGCAAGATTTTAAAATATTGTACTTTGCCAGTGATAGTTATATTTCAGGTGTTGATAAATTCCTTGAAATTCTCTGACGAACCTCTATTGAAAACGTAAACAAAGGCCACCCAAAGTCAACCCACACAAAGCTCTAACAGCGACAACCTCATGCATATGCGATGCTTTTTCGAAAAGAGTATCGCACAGCTGATTACGTACACCAGTGCATCGGGCCAAAAGCCGGCTGCACATACACCCACACACAGAAACGGTTTCGAGTTCGAAGAGCAAGCACAGTTTTAGCTCCTTTCAGTTGCAGCCGCCAGAAGCCGGCGCTAAATTGTTCAGTGCGGACCACTGCAATCGGACAACAGAGTTTTCAAATATTTGAAAGTAGCCAAATCTTACGTGAAAATTTAAACAAAGTGAAAGTGACTAGAGAAAAATAACAATAAAGAAAGCTGAGCAAAATACACAATTCAAACCAAATATGAGAATAAGTTTGTTTTTAAATAAAAAACCGTGCGAATTTTATGCAGATACCATCTTTGACAGACAGAAGCTGCACCCTGATAAATGGTGTCGATGTGTCAACAACAGCAGCATCAACAACACAAAAGTTTAAGGGAAAAAAATGATGAAGGCTTCGTGTTGTAAACATATTTGTTATCCTCTTTTCATGGCATGCTTTGCCACTTAAATGCACTTTGCATTTATCTAAATTGTGAAACGCATTCCTTGAATTTCGCATTCCACATTTCCTGTTTACCTGCCATTAGCATGCACCTTACCCTCAGTGCTAAGAACTGTGCTCGAGGGGCTGCCAATTCGCTCCGGGTATTCATTGTTATACATTGGATGTCGCAAATTTAACTGTAATGTTATGTTGCCATAGTAAAATAATTCATCGGTGTTCTAGTATCATTCTCAGAACTTTTTGATCGCTATATATATATATATATTGATTGATGATGATGAACTTCTAAACAACTTAAGCATTTTCAATTTAATTAAAAGTTTTCAGAGTTGGAATACTTTTAGTTATATAACATTTCCATTTAAAAATCAATTAAAAGAACTCAATATAATACAAATATATTATTTATCTATTATTTCTATACATCTACTTTCTTCAATATTGATATCATTAATCGGAGAAATAAAAATTAAACTGTCCCCAAATTGGGTAATTGGGCTATTTCACTAGTATTAAAGCGTACAAAGAAATTTGATACAAAATTCAAAAGGAAATGAAATAAAGTGATGGAAATTGTTTGTCGTAGACAAAGTCTTCGACTGAGGCATACGTGGTGAGCTATCAATTGTTGTATCACGTTGTCCAATCAGGGAAATGTCTGTAAATATTTGCCAATTGCAAACGTCTTGGCAGCTTTGTGCAGGAATTGGTAAAATGATACACGCACGAATAGTTACCTGTCTATCTAGGTAAATGGATTTGCGATAAGCTTTTATTATTATTAACTGATTGAGTGCACTGGGATTTACCAGACACAGAAGCTAATTAAGTCAGTCAGGCTAAGCGAGGATGTTTGCAAAGTATGAAGATAAAACAGGACACAAGCATTGCAAATTACAAATTAATGAATCCGAATCCCTTCGATTGTGTTGAATCAGATTCGAATCAGTGCTAAATGGGAGGTTTCCTTTTGAGTATTAAATTGAAATGAAACTTGACAGAGACTCATGAGTAGTCATAATGATATATTACATAATATTTTTTACGTTTTATATCTGGTTTATACGTGCATTTAAATATTGTATCCACACATATATCTTAGTTTTGTTACAAAATATTTATTAATATAATTATAGGTAACCCAAAATATTTACGACATTAAGGTTAATTTTTAATTTTGATCAACGGATATAATGTGACATGCAGTGAAATGTGTTACCCAATTAGGCCAAGCAACTAATTATATTTAAAATGTATAGTATATTGTATATATAATATCCGACTTGACATCCTTTGACTACATTTTAATATACATTCCCCCATTGCAGCTTTGTCTGGTAATTATTTAGTTTACACTCACGTGTCATTGTCCCGGGCCCAATTGTTTTCTTCAGCTTACCTAAGTGTCGTTTATCATAAATAAATAAATAAATAAATATTGCTCTTTGTGGCTTAAGACTCGTTCAACAATAGATTGTCCCTTCCATAAATATCTTGAACCTATTTTCATTTGGCTCTTACCTGTGATTCCCCCTTACCTATTGCAAAATGATTGCCCCACTCGAGGTTGCCCACAGGATCTAAACTGCATGCGGTCAACTACACAGAAACAAGTACAAAGCTGTTGAAAACATGCATTCGTAACTGTATTCTCGTAACTGCCCTTAGAGGTAAAGGTCTTCTATGAAAATATTTATTTGTTACGTCTGAATCAGAATTTGTAGCCCAAGGCAAAAGTAAACTTAAGTTTACTTAAAAATAATAAATTGGAAAACCGAATCATGTATATATAATTTACAAATGGCACATTGAAAATGCACGTAATTTTAAAAAAAGAATACTCAAAGAGATTATTAATACGGAAAAAGTGAAACATAATATCTGCAAATGACAAATATACAATGAAATGAAGTGTTATTTTAATACATTTTATTGCAGTTGTTTTTAATGTAAGCAGCTTATGGCCTTACGGCAGTCTCTCTGTCAGACTTATTTTAATTTCATGGGATCCCAGATCAGTTTTCTTTCATTAGGCGTTGAGTCTGTTCTGTTGGTAACTTAACATTTCAATTGAAGTATCACCTTTAGACAACAACTGGTCAACTTAGAAATAAAAGTAGCTTAAATCATTTTGTAATTTAAATGTGCATTGTACTCGTATCTTTAAGATGCTAATGACGACAATGTGGCCTTGACCAAGAAATTGAGAAGCGAATGCTCCCTAAACACAACCAGCACAAAAACTAAGTGCAACAATTGCATTTTTATTCAAAATACATTTGCATACAACTTTGCCGCTGCTCTCACAAGGTCGTACGACAATCATAAAAAGTACTCAAGAGGACACCCTTAAAGTTATTTAAATAAAGGCGCAACTGAATGCAAAGTAGAAAAAATAAACTTTTCATTGCATTTAATTAAGTGATAGTTAATTTGATCCCATTTGTATTATTCTGTTTACAAAACTCGCTGCCTACTTATCAGCGCACAGTTTTGTGGAAAATTTTTAGATAGATTTGTATGATTTTCAGTTAAACAATTTTTATTAAATTTAGTGAAGAATTTTCTAGCGAACTTTTAAATAGCACTGGCTACTATGCCTTCACCTTCAATATAATCCATACCTGGGTTTTGAACCTGTTTTCTAGATGTTCATTATGGGTTATTGAGTTGACCCATCACCAAGGACTACTATGAATACAGATTGTGGTAACTGGTATCTTTTCAAGTTAAGCTTTACTGTCCAAAATATATGTCACTGACCAAAATATGATGGTTCTACGTCTTTTAATCTCGAAGATATACACTCTAAATATTTTAAATTTATTTTGTCCATCTTTTATAGTCAATGAGATAGACGCATTCTCATAGGCATTCTAATAGACAGACGGACAGACAGACACTTCAATCGACTCGGCAAATGTTTCTAATCAAGAATATATATACTTTATGAAGTCGGAGACGCTACATTCTGCCTGTGACATACATTTACCAATTTTCAATTGAAAAGCTTATAAAAATATGGCAATAAAAGCGAAATCACAAAGCGTAAAAAAGTGTTTACATAAAAGACATACGCCGATTGCTGAAAGGGGGTGTGGGGCTGATAGACGTAGATGGGTAGATAGGTAGCTGGTGGCACTCTTGGGGATAGAAACGAAAGGACAGACACAAATACATTGTTACACTGTTACGCACAGGCGGAACATTGCAGGGACTGTGGCACTGATTGTGACAATGTGTCATGTTTACAAAACCAATAAAATGACAGCTACAATGATATGTAATTTAAAAATAATTTAAATGTCATCATGATAGCAATTTGTATTTGCAAAAAAAAAAAACAACCCTTTATACCTGTATAAAAGGGATGTAATCGATTTTTTTTTTTTTTTGATAATATTATCTATTTAAGTAAGTTAAGTCTTGTAATAAACTTATATTTTTCTGAATAATTTAAACTGTAATAAATCATATATTCGACATGCATTTTCATTTGTCATACAGTAATATTTTACATTACACTTATTTACATTTTATTGTACATTTTATTTTACTTAACTCTTGTCTTATTATTTTGGCCAATTGGTTAGTTGAAAAGCCAGCAAACTAAAATGATGCACTCTTTTTGATTAAAATGGAAAAAAGAATTGTATGTAAACGAAAAGGAAATAGCTTTGCTAAAAGTTGGATTAAGTGACTTAAGAGTGAAAATGTTCATTTGATGGCCGTTTTTCAAGCTAACAACTTTTGTGCCTCCATTCAGAACGTTTTCCGCTCATTTCCAGCTTAGAGAGCATTTTCTACTTTATATTTGCATTTTATTTTTATTTAAGCATCGATTGATAACAACTTGGTTTTTCTTCTGAGTGCATATATGTGATTATATTTTCATCAGGTGCACAAGCCAAACTTGTTAAGCTATTGCTTTTTGCAGTCAGTGTATAGCGCTTATAAAATGCCATTGGCTGTATTTGCTCATTTCTTATAAACACAAATCTTGACCCGTGGTCAAATGAAATCGGACAGCTTAATGGAAATCCAAGATGAGAAGGAATGTACAACTCAAAAGCTGAAACTCTATACCAATGAATTGTTTGGCACAAACTCTAGACTGAAGAAAAAATATTCGGAGAACATTTAAAATTAAAGTAGAAAGTGCTAATAAAGCAGTGAGAAAGAATTGGTAAAATGCAGCACTAACTAAATATTGCACATACGCCATGTTGTCGACGTTTATTGCGTTGGGTAAAGTTCTTAATTGATTTAAAGCCCGAATGGATGACACAGCTTTAAATGCAACACAGTTAGCCATTAATTTCTTAGACACTTCCCCTTGGACCAAAATTCGTTTTAACCATAAATACTTTTTCACTGCTGCGACACACACAAAAGCTGGGTATTGTTTTCGTGTTATGGCCATGGTTATTGCTATATTGTTGTTAGCACTGACGTTGAGCTTGTGTGCCCAATATATTTAATATAACGACTTTTGCATTCATTTTAGGTATGGATCCATGATATGGTTTTAGTGAAATGTGTTTAGGCAATTATCTCATGCAAATATCTGAAATCACGGCATTGAGAATAATTTAATAAAATTAAATATTTTATACTAGATAAGTATATTTTTTTAATTTAAAATATTATTAATTTTTCTAATCTTATGCAGCTACAAACTTTGATGTTGATTTTACTTTACTTTAATGTTAAGAGCTCATTATAATGCATTTGAATGCAACAGACTCTGCAAAACTCTGCCAACAGTCTGAGTTAATGCGTAGACATGATTATATTATTTTTGGAAGAATGTGTATCTTGAAGTTTAGTAATTGTATGTCTAAAATTTGCCCAATACGAAAACCAATGTACCTTTTTACATTATGAGAACAGCGTATTCTTAATTTATTATGCATACTCGTTGTTTTTTTTTTTATCTGCAATTTAAATCTGCGCAATTGTTGCAATTGATGCCAGTTAAAAATGGAAGCTGCAATAAATGAATAAATCAGATATGTCTAGGAGCACCATTACATGGCGTATACGTAATAAACGCAGCTAACGCCAGCCGCAAACAATGGCCAAAACGCCGCCGCTAATGTGCCATGGGCAAGCACATTTCCGCTTCTTATGACAAATGAAATTCGCAGTCAACAGTAAATCAACAAAAGGGGAAACATGCAATAGTCCAGGACCACACTTATCCGCTGCATAGGTGTGGGTGTGCTTGGGTGTGTGCGTGTGTGTGTGCTAAATAAATATGCGCAAGTCACGTAGTTCAAACTATTTGTCGTATAATTTGTTGACAATAGAAATGTTGTTACTCGGATTACGCATACGCCGAATTGCCCGCTAGCGTATATAATTTACAGCTGGATTTCATATTCGCAACTGATTCGATTGTAAATCCTTTAAATTCGTGCACTTATCAATAAATGAGAGAATGAGATGAGTTTCTGGTTTCTGCTATTCATACTAAGTGCTAATGATCCGAATACAATTTTGATTTATAAATTGACTAAATCATGTCATATTTAGTAATGAAACTAACTTCCCTGTAAAAAAGATATTCGCACAATTTAAAACAGATTTCCACGTTTGTAGCTTCTACTGTTGATTGTTCTTAATGGCAACACAAACAGTCTTTAGCCCGAAATGTAATTGTCTATATTTGAAAAGATTTAAAATGAAATATAATTATTTTTGAAGCAGATTTACAATGCCTGCAAACCCAAACGAAGATTTCCTTGGCTTCTCGGTTTAAATCGATGCCTTCAACTTCGTTTTATTAAAGTGGTTTTCTACATGAACCCAGATTTCGGTTCGAACGTCTTTTCTATTTTAAATGAAAAATATGCAGTTCAGTTTTTGTTGATTTTCTTTTAAAATTCAACGGTTTGGCAAATTAACATTATAAATTTACGTTCGACATGCCTGTAGTAGTGATAAATATACAGCCCACAATTTTTGACATGATTAAATTTATTTTCAGGTCTGTTAGCGCATAATTCCAGTGTTACTCGTTTACGTGTCGATTTATTTAATTAACTGCTGTTTGGAAAGCAATTTGATAATGAACTATGCCACTACAAATAGTTTTTTGCCGGGCCATAGGCAAAATAACAAAGTTTCAATTTGATGTTTGTTCAGCTACCATTTTGCATGCCGCCTTTACGGGGTGTGCCCACTAGCCCCATTTGGTTTTCATTTCGAAGTCCACTCTTTCACTTGCATTGCGCATTGTTTATGACTGCTCATATGCATCTCGGTGTATCCCAATGTGTATTTTCCATGTTTGTGTTTACTCGGGCCTTATGCGCTTCGCCACTCTGCAGGCCTGTCGTTGGCATTTCGCCCAGTGGGACCAGGACTGTACGGCTGGTCAGTGTTCCCATTGTCTGGGGGACTTCATGCAGAAAAAAGCCTAAAACTTAGATATTGTGTGACAGATTAGATTAGTAGGCAAAAATGATCCGAATTTAAAATAGTTTTCCTCTTATATATTTTTATGCTAATATTGTATGGCAAGCTTTTAAAAATTCTACTAAATGTTTAAGGTCAAATTGCAGCTAATAAAACGAATAGCAATAGTCGACTTTATGTTATCCTGTAGCGGTTTCACTGAATACGAATACCGTAAGTCTTGTAAATGTAAATTAAAGCGAAGCAATATCCTTTCAGCACTTTCTGACAGTTTTGTGCTATCATCGTCTGCACAGTTGCCCAGTTATTAGAAAATATCTATGGCGAAGGCAATATGCTAAGTAAGTGCTTAAAATTCAAAAGTCCTTTGCCAAATTGGACAATTGCCGAATCCCTCGTTTGAATGCGCAAATGTATTCGAGTGCAATCGATAGGTTTGCAGTTTGTGAAACTGCTGTAAATTGGAGGATGTAAAAAAGTGATTTACATAAGTCTGAATTGAGAATAAAAATCAAGAGGCGGTTGTGAGGGCTGTGCTCATTTTTGACATGGCTCCACGTTTTCCTATTAATAATGAAACACTCAAATTCTTTTATAATTGCTTTTCCTAGGCGCCATTTTTCTTTTTTCTTTCGTCCATTTTACATTCTTGTCGTTTACTGCTGCTCTTTAGTTGGCCAAGCAAACTTAATTAACATGGAGGACATTCTCAGCGCTTTGTAGCTCCTCTATTTTAATAGCTATAAAATTACTGCTATATAAATAATGCGGTGCTTATCAGAGCATCTCTGGCCCCGCCCGGCAGCCGCCAGTTGTTGCACTGCGATGGTGTGTGTGCAATTTATATGCCACTTAAATGCATTTTTCAGTTGAAGTACCACGAAATGTGCTTTTGTCCCAATGCCGTTCCTGCTGCTGTTGCGGCTGCTGCAGCTGTTTATTTTATTGTTTTTGTGTTTTATCTGCCGCCTTAGTGGCTGTTGGCCTTACACTTGGCTTTGGTTTGCCAAGTTTGCGTACACAAGCCCCCAACGACACACACACACACACACACACACACTCAGCGCAAACATGCCATAAAAGTGCGAGGAACATAATTTATTATTTTACGTCTGCTGTTGAAAGGATTTGGGCAACGGATTTTATTTTAACTTAAATTAAAAAGTGCAATTTTTATTTCACGTATAATTTATATAAATTTAATCAATTGCACGCTTTCATTAAAGTACTCTTGAAGTTTTCTGTCTATAAATATTCCCTAGCATCAATAATAGTTTTCAACCAAGTTTTCGGCAGACAATAAAACAACGTGAATTTTTAATTGAAGCCTGTCACAAAACTCAACGATTTCAGCTGCAGCACAACTAATTGCAATCCTGCTCCAGATTTTTCTTTTATTTCTACAGAATAGTTAAAACGAAGCGACAGTTTTGTTGATTACTTTCCAACACATTTTCACGCCACTTTCACGTGAAAATGTTGCGTATAAAACAGATTTGTTTTTATACCCTGCAAAAACGAAATTGTGGCATAGCACTGAAATGAAATTGTTTGTTTATTATACATTACTATATATGATCTCAGATGTCAACTCTTAACTTTGCATTTACCGTTTTAACTCTAAATGTACTTGAAATTTGAGTACAGCGTATATCTTGATCAAGTAAACTCGACAAAACATTCTTCATTGTTAGAACTTGTTGAGTAGTTTTTCGGTACTTGGAAGTGTGCTTCTTACACACACTTATGCCAAACTCTATAAAATGCTTCCTGTCAGCGGTTGGAAAATTGTGTTTCAACAGAAAAAGAGAATAAAATTTAAAGGAATAAAAAATATTCGCTGCAAGTTTGAGAAAAACGTAAATTTAATTGCAAATAAAGCTGCGCAAGTGAAAAAAATTGATGAATCAGCATGTCAGCGTCATTCAATAGCTTTTTGTTATGAATTTCTATGAGAACAAACGCGTCGCCATGGCGTATACTTTATGTTGACGTTTTTGGCTGCGGCCAGAAGTTGCCGCTACATAACAAGTTTATTCTGCGGATTCTATATTCAGTTAGTGAACTGGCCCAAAGACCGCACTGCTGCGAGGATGCTCTCTGATGCGAACTCTTGGCACAAACTTTGCGTCAACTTAAAATTTCTAACTCTCAACTAATTGTGTTTATCTTGCAAATTTCTGGGCCACTTGCAGGCCGGCGGTTGAGCAAATCAAATTTGTAACTGATTGGCAACTAGTTTAAGGCACGCTTTTAAAATAAAGTAAAGCCAAGTTGGCTTTACTTGTTTCAGTATACAGCTGTAAAATGCTATGTGCTTAATTTTTAAAGACAAAAGTAAATGATTTCAACTGATTTCATACATGACAATAAATGAAACTGAAGGTCCAGAAGTAATTTTTCGTGCTTATGGTGCTATTAAAAAGTTTTTTAATGCAATTAAATTCGTTGAGTGGAAAATTGTGTTCATTGCCGACTAGCCGGACCATCGAGTTTTATATAATAGAAATGCAATTGAAATTGATTGGATTGATTTGAATAAACGCCCAGTAACAAAAAGTAGCAAATTTAATGATTCCAATAAACTATGCAAATTAAATTGATTATGTTCAATATCGGTTTAAGTTATATCACATCATGACATTTAGCTGTCTTAAATCAAATGGAATTGTTAATATTTTTGTATTTAACTGAAAACGGTTAGCTTTTGTTGTTGACATTTTCTTTCTAGTAATCGTCAAACGCACACATATTAAAAATATATTCTAAAATGGCAGCACAATAATTCTTTATGAGCTCATGCTTTCTTTTTAACGGGGAGCTGTGTGTGGTAGCATTTTCATTTTACGCCAATCATTTTTGATTAAACAACATTAAAGTGAAATGAAGCCGACGGGGAGACGTTAAAAATGGCATAAATAAGTCCACACGCATATTAAACTATAAAGCGCAAAAGCGCTTCTTTTATAGAGGTGCCGAAGATAAAATACCCTTGCTTATGGAAGATTATTCAACTATATGTTCAGTTAAACAAAAATTTGATTGTTCCCATGTAAGGCTATATATATGCCAAAAGGAGTTTGATTATGAAAACTTTCAATGGCAGCTATATGATATAATTCAAGAATAATTATGCTTATAATTGGGGTCGGTGATATCTTCTGTAAGAAATTTACTTAATACCCTAACTAAGTAACTAACAGAAATACTTCAAATTGTACAGAATTTCTATAATACAATCTTGCAGTGCACATCAGCATGGAATTGTTAGCTTTTAATAATAAACAATATTAAATTCCAACCAATTGGAATTGCGGCTGTTAAGCTAGATATTGTTTGCAGAATATTCACTTTATTTTGCCGTAAGCAGTTTGCCCCTTAAGTTATGCAATGGAAATTGTTACATGTACACATACATATATTAGCCACTATGATTGTATCTATTTAAGTGTGGGTGAGTCCGTTTTATTGCCTCAATTATGCTTATTAACAGAAATGAAGGACATCAAAATCAAAAACAAGAAATACACATGTCCCTGACACCTCTGCCATTTCTTCCCAGCTGCACCCTATGACAAACCCTGAATTATAAATTTCATTGATGACACAAGTTCTGTTTGCTTTATTACTCAGAGAAAATGCCCAAAATTCATCAAAATAACACTCAAATGCAGTACATAAGTTATGTCACGCTGAATTTGCATGAATGCTTTAAGCTATTTGAGAGTATGAGAAATTTATCTAATGCTTATTTTCTACTAAATTTATTAAAACTCATCGTTATTTTTGTAATTCTAAAATTTAGTACGCGTTAAAAAAAAACTTAAGAATAAACAAAAATTGTACATTTGATAAATTCTATACCCGTCGTACTTGGCCGTTTTTCTCTGAGTGTATATGTAGCAATTATAATTTACTTGTATATGCACAGCTGGTATGAAAAGAAAACTGTTCACAGGGATATTTGTTTCACAACCGTATAGATTATAGTACAATAATACAAACATAGTTATATTAATTATTTTAAACGCTTCAATTCTGGTTTATTATAGCAATAATAATTGAACAATTGTAATTTAATGAACTTCTTTGCATTTCAAAAGGATTATATAAATTATTCGGCAGCTACTTTATTAATATTCATTGGAAAACTACATTTAGTTTTTGTTGTTGTTTTCTATTCGGTACTGTCTAAAACACACGATAATTGAATTACTTTCTATGGTGCTAACGATAATCATTAAATATTACGCATGGCGTATCAATTATGGTTCATAAAATGCAAATTGAATTATTCCATTTAAACATGTGAAAATGGTAGGTTGCACGTTGCATGGTTGCTCGTATGCACGTTTGCCCAACGCGGCAAATTTGCGAATTAAAAACACATCAGGCAAAATCGGATACATAATTGCCTGTTATTTGCACCACACACGCCAGCAACAACAATAAAAAGACTTCATGCACTTTAAATGACCAGCTAAAAACTCACCCCTAAAAATATAGATAAGAGACCCAATTTGCATGGCTGAAGAAAACCATTTGCATAATTTTAAAATCATGTTTAAGGTTGATCAATGTTAGTAACAAAAAAGTGTACTTTTTGCATTTCCTTCTACTAGATACTACCACATACTTAGATATTTTAAAAAATACTTTTCCACACTCCACAGATGATTTATTTATTTTTTTTTTTTTCTTTATTACCCATTTAAAGTAAAATCTTTTATAAAACCTATTCGTTATGATGCTTGTATTTTCCAGAGATTTAGCAAATGCTTTTCAACATTTTAACTTAGTTTTCTTAATAAACTTGCTCTGTGTAAAATTTAATTTTGATTTCACTAGAGACCATATTTCTGTGTATATATCTCTCGAAATATTAAAAGTCAAATATTAGCTTGCGAACGGCGACTTAATTTAAACTCAGATTAAAAGTCAAATAATGTTTTAGTCGAGACCACTTAAATGGAAGATGCCCTGAAGCATCTGTATAACAGATATGCATACGTACATATCTACATATGCACACACATACACATGCCATGCAAGCCGTATCCATGTCACACTTTGGTGGCCCGTCATGCGTATTAAGTCAAGAGGCAGATTAGAGGCAATGTGTGTGCGGCAAATGGTCTTTGAGAACTCAAAGGTAGAGCAAAACCCATAATTTTTTAAAATAATCTAAATTCCATCATTGAGAAAAAAATCTCAAATTTAAAAAATGTAACTTGCTTTTGGTATGGATTCCTTGTTATAGGACTTTTATAAATAAATTTAAATCAATTTTTTCTGCATAAAAAATAGAAGTTTACTTTAAAAAAAAAAGCAATCAAATATTTACATTTTTATTTTGTACTTATTTAATTTATGATATTATAATACAAACAAAAAAATACTCTGCGCCGTTATGGGCTTGATATTAAATGTTTTTGTAAGTTTTTTTTAAACAGTAAAGAGAAAATAAATTAGTTCCTCCATCCGAATCCATTTCTGTGGCCGGTTTTGTTCAGGTTGGGCATGCACCTGACACGCAACGCGGTCACAATGTGTCCACAGCTTTCATAGCCACGTTAACACACAGTTTTGGACACTTGCTTGATTCCTCAGCTGACACCTGCACTTCGGTTGACCACAGCGAAGCCACCGTAGGGACATGGCCAACTGACTTGGTTAACTTCAAAGGTTCAAGTGAAGACATGTCATTCTCAATTCGTTTTTCAGAAGTAGTTCCACACACTTGCTAGACTTCATTTGTGTTTTTATTTAAAATTTGTACGTTGCCATCAATGAAAAATGCAATTAGAAATAATTAAGCCTTTTTCAAATTTGCTTTGCATTTAAATTGCAAATAAAGTTGTTCCTTGTATGTCACTTGTGTAAAAATTGTTAAGTGGCGACGAGTATTTACTTTGATTACTTAAATTGAAAAGCTTAAAACTTTTTACAACTAACTAGTTGTATATCAAATAAAGTGGAAACTTGGTGTTTGGATATGTAGCTCTGTTGTCATTAATTAAAGCTTTCACTTGCAGGTAATTCTGTGATAACAAAAAAGTTCTACAACGACTTTTTACTTTAAAAGAAAGTAAACACGTTAACAGTTAGTGCATTATTGTCCTTCAATTGCGGAAAGAATCCACTTATATGAACTTGAAATAAAATAGTAATACCCAATAAACCATATAACCATATAAATAGTCTCTTATATAGAACATTTATATTTCCTGCCAATCGAAAAACAATTAATCACTTACCTTCGACACTTTCCATAGTTAAATAGAATGGTATACACACGAAATGAGTAAATAATTAAAGTTGAATACCCGTCGACTTCATTACTTTCAGTACATGTTTATCTGTTATAATAGTTGGCTCGAACATGATGGACGCGTCTAGAGTTTATAATGCTAAGAACGTCACTGTCCTCCCACAGGCGTGCATTTCGTATATTTTCATTTCGAACTATTGCAGTTCAGGGCATTCCTCTGGCTATGTCGTTTTTGCTTTGTCATCGCGTTCAGCACTTATCTTTTTTTTCATTTGTCAGCCGGACGACCCAGTTAAGGACCAAGGCGAAGTCTCGAAAACAGAGGACCAGTGCAAGGAAGTGCTTTACATATTTAGCACGCAGCAGCACTTTCAATTTCAGTTTCCAAAGAATTTGCGCTTTATTGACAATTTATATAGAGCACTAGCACTTTACTTTAAAAATTGCACAATTGACCCTGACTTAGACTTTGAAATTATTATTATTATTACCGGTAGTAGAAGGAACAGTAATAGTATTTTTAATATAGCGTTTTTTTGGTAACATTGACTACACTTAAACTGGGACTTGAACACGGCACGGTTCAGTTGCCTGGGCATTTAGACAACTCATCTACTATATATTAGCTAGGGATTATACAATTGAATATTTAAAGAATTTATAAAAAAAAGAACTTATTACATATTAATTTAAATTTAAATTTGAATTAATCCGAAGATCTAAGAGACTAAGAAGACATGAGTGTTCTTAAATAGAAAGTATCTTTCACAGTGCTAGCTCACTCTTTTCTTTCTCCACCTTTTTATCGATTTAATTTAAACAATTTTATTGGTAGTGTACATTTATGTACATTTTAAATGACTTAAAAACATATTAATAATGCGGTAAGTTCAATCAACCATAATTTTCAATAAAGTGCTGAACAATTTATTATTATTATATTTCAATTCATATTTAAAATTCTTTTGATAAAGTCACCAATCGCTAGCACTCGACATCGTTAAGGGTGCACACTTTATTTGAATAAATATTTGAAAAGCAAGAATTCCCAAGAATGGTGGTGGAGGTGGTACCTCGTCATAAAACTGTGATTATAAAAAGTTTCAATGGTTAGCCTATCAATGGAGGGCAACTTCACCTACAAGGCTGATATGTGGCAGTGATTCCTCCACCTTCCGGTTAAGCTTTGCCATTTGATTGAAATCTGTTCTCATTGCTCTGAGCAATACGTATCCGCATTGCCAGGCATTGTGCGTAGTCCAATGATTTGGTTTCGCGTCAGGAAATTGCAAAATACCGCCATTGAATTTATGCGAGTGGCCAACAGACAGCGGGAAGGAACTAATTTATGGCGCATTCGTCTGGGTCCCAAGTGCATACCAAGTAAAATAGAAACACATACAAGCAAAAAATTCACGATTTCAGAGGAGCTCTCTATGTGTGTTTGTGTGAGTGGAAAAATGCATCATAAGAAAAAAATTGTATAAGCTCCCAACGCAGCGCAAATTGATGGCAAACAATTACCAAAACCCAACTCGGACACGGCCAAGAGATAGATGAAATATAGAACGAGCGACAGATGAGTGAGCGCAATGTGACGGGCAACAAGTGCAGCTTAGCACTCAGGCACAGGCACACATAGATGCAAAAGGCACGCGCCAGATGAGACCCAATCGCAATGTCCGCACCCGAAAACCGTTCTCCTCTCAGTCATGTGATTTATTAAGTTCAACTGTGCTTTGCGGCAGTGCAAAATAGCAAACTAAAAGGAAACGCAAGGCATAGAATTAAATACTGTCCCACACACTCACAAGCTGAAGCCCACACTCTGTCACAGCAGTTTGTGCGTGCTATGCTGCGTATGTGTGATATCTGCATGTTTTGTGCATGTGTGTGTGTTTCTGAGTAATCTCAGCAAATGAACTGCAACACGCAGATGGCCAACAAGCAAAACAAGTGTAGTTGTGTGTACTTGAAATTGCACTCCACACTATGCAGATAGTAACAGCAGTAACGACAACAAAAACACACAACACAATGCACAACAAAATTGCAGAAAAGAACAAATTATGTCCCAAGTTCAAGTTCAATGATTTGTTGTTATGGTGTTGGCTTCATATATACCACTGAATTCCTGCTAGGAGCACAAGCAGAAAAAATGTTTATGATATGTATATAAATTGTTCAAAGATAAGGAGTACAAATTAAAATATGTTTAAAATTACATATATTAATGTATAGCTTACATATGTAAATGTGTTTGACCCCATAAGATAACACTAATAAACACTACGACGGGATTTTAGAAAATTTAATCTCCCAGCAGGAGATATTATTCATACGATCTGGTTCAAACTCACTTTCAAGGATCAGCTTTAAATTCATAAAAAAATATTAACAACGCAATATTAAAATTTTGGAAAATCCGCCTGTAAGGACGGGAAGGGAAACTGTTGTATGAAACATTTTTGTTTTTCATCAGCTGGAAACTCATTTTAAAATCAACCAAAAGTTGATTTCCCATCATGAAGTAAATTTTATTTAGACTCAGATGAAATTAAGAGTACTGACTAGGCAAAAAATTTTTTCAGTCAGGTATTTTTATTTTTCTAAAGTATAGGATATTTTAGAGTACAATATAATAGATAGTTTCGTACAAATTGTACATCAGTTTCGTCTCTATTTGGTTTCTAGCGTCGAACGATTGGCAAAGTGGTTTCGAACACAAAGTCGAGAGAAAAGTGTGCTGATGATAGAAAAAGTTATGATTTCGCAAATGAGAAATCGAATGGCCTGCTGCAGCAGGCACCACATCTGCAGCCTGCGATGTGGCAATAACAGCCGGGGGCGCAGCACCACACGCCGGGAAATGCTCGTATAAATATAAATCTTCGAGCCAAACATCAGTGTATACAGAAACATACACACACAAACACACTATATGAAATGCTTTTGCTCTTTTTAAAATCTTTAGAATTGAAATGTGGCATTAATATGTGAATGCAGCGTCTCATCCTCAAATTAAAAGGTTGAGTAATTTAGTTAAACTTAAGTTTAAAATGAACGGCATTATGCATATTTCCATTCAACTAACATTTAACATCCTTGTGCGCGTACCAAATGGGATAATCTAATACATAATATAGTTTATATATCCTGTTGTTAGCTCGCATCATTCTTTGGGTTTTGCTCACAATGTGATTTTGGGTTTTAAGATCTAACCGCATTAACATGCAAGAACAATAAGCACGTCTACTCGGAAGTTCCCGACTAGAATTTACCCTGATCAAAGCTTCGAGCTGTCGTTACATACACAAAATCGCGTATGCAGACACTCATACTCACAAACACACGGTAGTCGGCCTGTTCAAAAATATATATACTTTATGACTACAAAGAGCTGAGAACAGGGTATAATAAGTCTCAGTGAAATTGTGATTTCAGAGATAAACGCCGTTCTAAATACAATTATAGTTGACGTACAATTTAAAACGTATTTCAATCGTACCGAAATGCTTCACAAATAAACCACAAATAAAGATATTTAACTTATACATATCTTTAAGAATTCTGTGATTAAAAATCTTTAGATTTTTGTTTTAAAAATAAACTAGTAAGAACGTTGCAGTCGGGTGTAACCCACTGCGCAATACTTGATCACAGTATAATAACAGCTTAAAACAGTCTAAAATATATTTATTTTCACATTTTTACCTCGCTATCGAGTATAAAAATGTCCACCGTGGCCGAATTACGCCAATGTTTGTAAAAATTACAAATACAAGTACAAATTACTCGGATTTTCTCTAAGTGCGTTTATTTGGTTTTTGGCGTTTGTCTTGCTTCGTTTTCGCATTTTACGTTTACAGTTTACGTTTTGCTCTCCATTTAAAACGGATCAAGTCAGCTGCGCTTTCGACGCAGACGCTGCTGCCAACGGTAACGTTTACGTTGATGTTCGCGTTAACGTTCACGTTCGCATTCGCTTTCGCATTCGCATTCTCGTTGGCGTCCAGCTTCGGCGTTGACTGCGTTGCCGACGCCTCGGTGCGTCTGACCGGGTCTGGGAGAGGGTTCGTGCGTTTAGTTCGGTTTTCGACTCGAGACTCGACGCAACGGCAAGCCAGACGCGCGTTTTTCAATTCTTACAAAATCGCGAAGAATCGGAATGCGTAAAACTGTGAATGAATGTAGCTGAACCGCGAAAAAAAATAAATATTGCATTTTTTAAGGCGCAAGCATTAAAGTAAAGTAATAAATGGTGATGCAAAAAATAAAAAATAAATAACAAACAATTGCAAATGTGTGTGAAAGTAAGATTTTATAAATAGCCATCAACTTGTGCCAGCTAGAAAGTGAAATTGAAAATAATTGAATTACAAATCGACAAGTGTGTTTGAGTTCTTATCTGTGGGCACGTACTTGACATAAATGCTGTTCATAAAAACAAAACATATATATTTTTATCTTTTCGAAGACATTGTATACTTTGTTAAACAATTCTATGTGAGGCTGCGAAATTCTACGAAATCGAAGTATTTGCTATTAAATTAACCCACTGGCGCCTGATTTTTAAAGCAATTAACACTTGCCACCAGCCGCCTTTAATTTGAACGTTAATGAATGATAATTCTGTGGAGTTGATGGTGCATAAAATATATAACAGCTACTCAAAGATTGATTGCTTTACCAATATTATGATCACAAATCGATTTGCGATAATTTAACAAAATCTATCTTTTGTGTTGTTCTGGTGTGTTGCTAAAAATCTTTGAATATAATTCAAGTGCGAAAATAGGGCTAAAATTTGTGGCGCTATTTATGCCACTTTTTTATGAGCATAAAGTGTCTTTATTTTCAATAATGATTTCCAAAAAGTTCGGATTTTGTATCTATGATAAACTGGGCGATAATTTGTTTGTGTTTGTTCAGTCAAAACTCAATAAGCTATTCAATTATCGTTTATTATTCTCCAATCGACCAATATTTCCTAAGAGTGTTAAGTTAAATTTCCTCTTGCTAAAGAGAAATTTAAATGGTTTTTTTTTGTTATTTGATATTTTTAATTTCCTTGATATCTTGTGTATTTTACGGTAAACCACATTTTTTAAATTTGCTTATACCAACTTTTATTTAAGTTTGAGATAGTTTAAGCCAAGCATATTCCAAAAGTACAAAGCCACCAAACTTGTTTACTATCAAAAATTTGTTTTATTATGCACTTTTATTCATTGGAATTTTGTCTTGTTCAATTCTAGTTTATATATATTTATGTATGAGTAGTCATCATATCTAGTAAGCTAATTGGTTTCTAATTCAATTTGGAAGCTACGCCTAGTCTGAAAACAAGGGAAATCAATTCAGATCAATTCTAGCCCCAATAACCCAGTTCGTCGCCGCTTTGTCTCGACGGCTTTTCAGACGCGTCGTACTTGAAAATTTGTTTCCATTTTATGTGTATGAGTTTTTATTTAAGGTATCGCTTTTGTTGTTGTTGCCGGCGGCGCTAGCCAGCTTTTCCATTTTATATTTCACTCTAATTTATTGCTCAAATTGCAATTCAACTGGATTTTTAACACATGTGAGGCGACCAATGGCATATGAAATGTTCATAATCAACATTTTTATTATCAGTTGCATTTGTGAATTCCTGTATTTTAAAATGCTGCTTCAATTTTTGTAACTCTTGGTCAGTTAACAAATTTTGATTTTGAACTACCGGATTTTATTTACATTTTAAAATACTTAGGCTTTTAATACTACTTAAAATTAAAAAAAAAATATATCAACTTTAACAAATCTGGTTAAATTCAAAAAACATTAAAAGCAAATCACAATTATTGTGTAAATATTATATTAACTTTTATACTTTGAACTAACATTTTTGATTAAAATTGACCTAAAACAAATTAATATACAAAACTTCCAAGTTATCAAAATTTTATAATTTATTTATTAGTATCCATATGTCAATTATGCTACCGAATTCATAACTGACCCATGTTAATATGGAATAAATTCTTAAGCAGTTATGTTTGTTTTTATAGTGTCGACAGCATTTGTCGCTTTTGTCGGGTTTGCTCGTTTTGAAACAAAAGATGTTAATGCCAGCTATTGCTGGCCAATGGTGAAACGGTAAATAAACAAAGTCGAAGCTCTGAATGGATTGGCTTAGAATCACTGTCAACGCATAAGTAAATAAAGATATAAGAGACGGTAATTAAGCACCAGCGATTTTTTTAATGCCACCCAGCTCAATTTATGTCCAGACAACTAAACTATTCCCCCCGAACATTTTTTTCTTCAATATTATGATATGCCATGGAACTGCGTATCAAGTATATACTTCATAAATTCATTTGCTTCGATTACATGAGAATTTACTCACAACAAAATGAAATTGTTACGATATTATCTCAAATTATTTCCATCTGAAATCGACTAGCTTATTGAAGGAAAAATATGTCGTAGGTGCAATTAGCAAAACTATTTTATATCGTTTCTTTAATGTGCCTCTTGCAAAATTTCAGTGAACTTTTGTTATTTTTTATATTTTTTGTTGTTTTTGCTTTGATTACCTAACTGCGCGTACTGCGGCACTCGATATTTTCAACTACAGCTAAAAATAACACAAAATATGCAGCTCATATTTCGCGCAAAAGGCCAACAGCAGCGACAGCAATTTGCCTAAGTAGTCCCAACAAAACAAAAATATTAGTGAACAAATAATGACAATAGTAATGGCTGAGAAAAGCTTAAGAAGATCCTGATAGATTTAGGAATACCTCTTAGATTGCCACAAATTTGATTAATACAATTCCAAAGAATTTTAAAAATATATCTTAATATATTAAAAAAAAAAACTTTCTCTAATATTTAAAGAAAAAAAAACGAAATTTCAAAATTGAGCTCATTGGTTCCAATTCGAAGTATTTTTCGTGTTTGAATTTCGTTTGCTTTGCTCATCATAATTAGAGCGTACAATAAAAAACCAACAGATTTCCAAGACCAAATATGTTAAGCACTCTTCTGGCCGACTTTGGGTAAAAAGGGGCTGGTCAATAATCAGCACCTAAAGAGCAGCTCATGCTGTGCAGGCCTAAACGTTAAGCGGTCAAAACAAATTAAGCAAATGATTAATACTATGTAGATTTCATTAGTCAAGCGCAAAAGAAACAAATATATAAGTGTGTTTGTGTGTGCACACACGACTGCATAGTTGGGCCATGATGGATCGTGAGGTTGGAATTATATATTAAATGCTCATAATTCATAATCTTTGTGCGAACAACAATTAAAACGCAGCTCAGCTGTCAATAACTGTCTTCGGCTCTAACGGCACCCAAACAAGCCAACACTAAAGACTGCTGGGCATTGGCAATTGCACAGTGATTGTTGTTGTTGTCGTTTTTATTGTGGTTGTTGTTATCGCTCTCCGCCCGCTGTGAGGCTGCCAGGCGATCGATCTGTTAATCCACGGCACGTGTAAGCTCTTAAGATCTGCTGCGTCCCAAAAATAAAAATATAAATAAAAGAAACTGGCATGCAAAGTCCAAGACCGTAAGAAATTGAACGAGTATAAAAATAATTACAGCCGTGGACAAAATTTGGCAACAAAATTCAAACAATACGTTACCTGTAGTTTGTCTTTCCCCATGCGAAGTTTGGGAACGAAATGTTTTGACCCATATTGCGTGTCTGGCTCATTTTAAAAATAAACATATGTGGGCTTTGAATAGGTAGCAGGCAACTGGTAATTAATAATGCTCAAATCAATTTAGATTATTAATGTAATGAGATTGTCGCCTTCAATACAATGAATATAACATGCGTTAAGATTTTATGGATTTGATAACTTTATTTGGGTAATGAATTCATGCAAATTAATGGATTATCTTGTGAATAAAATAAAACAGAAATATTTCAATTAATTTAATTATCAATGTAGCTTCTGGAACTACACACAGTTCACCTGCAAAGGTCACGACCAATAACCCCATGTCCGTCACATTAGTACAAAAGCTGGGTAACAATTGTGCGAAAGATAATGTCTTCAGTGGTAATTTTCTTTATTCTTAGAGTTAGTGCCAAAAGAAAAACCACAAAAAATCTCACAAACTCCAAATGCCTTAGGGCATCATTAAAAATCTCTAACCAATCTTTTGTTGCAACTTTTTCCGTATATTTATTGTGTTAATACCATTGTTTGAATGCCTTGAGGTCATTTGGTTTTGTGGCTATTTTTAGCAACCGTTTTTTAGGACTTAGCTATAGATTATCATCCGCAGCATAATGTGTGAAAAGAGAGATAGTTCGCCATCGAAAATAATATATTGTATATATAATTTGTCAGTTAGCTTGAGGTCTTTTGTACTTTAAATGGCTACACCTTTCCTCATCTACCGTTCATAGCCCAAGAGTGATTTGTGGTTCAATAAACCGCTTTTGGGCAACAAGAAGCGTTCTGCCAAATCATTCTTCTCTTCTTGTTACTGTTGGCAGTTATTGACTTTGATAATTGCCATAAAATTTGTAACAGATTTCGATTAGTTTCATTCGTTAAAGTTCCTCCGATATTCGCAGTCACATTTGATGGATATTGTGGCAGTCAGGCTACTTTTTACAGCTGTATACGTATTTGATGTGGGTACAATTTTATAATTGCCGGGCTTATTAAATTTGTAAGCCACATAAATACGTACCAGTATTTAAAATAATATTCGCCAACCCGAATAATAATAACAAAATAAAAGTGAAGGTCAAAAGAATTGTAAACGCCGTAGCTGGTTTATTTTTAGCCGTTTTGTTTTTGAGTTTGTCAACTTCAACTCGTAATTTATATGTCTGTATTTTTCATACACAGACTGCCAAAATGCAAAACAGTACAAGTTCTTTGTGCTTTCCTTTTTTAATGAATTTCGTTTCAGCTGAAATTGATTTAAGCTCGAAATTTATTGGTCCAATTTTAATAGTTGAATAAATTATTCAAATTATGCTAAATATATAAAGGTATTATAAGATTGGAACTTAATTTTGACCCACCTTACTAAAAATAGAAAAATGACTTTATTATTTGCAAAACGCAAGTGTTTTTATGCAAAAAACATTACGTGTCTAGTACCTATTTTTGTATTTAACAATAATGCATCAATTATTTAGAGCTGGCACCAACATGCAAATTATTCAACTTTATATCGAAATCATTGATCATTAAATATAATTGGATTCGTGAACACTTTTGAATTCATTATTGTTTATTTTTTAACCACCGTAGATATTTCGGTTAAAGTCGATTTTGCTTATGCAATATTTCCTAAAATTTATATCAAGTTATTGAAGTAATGGCTAAATGCAGGTGCAATATAAACTCTGAATTATAAAATAATTCAAACAAAAGTTTTTTAATTAAAAATGCAATAATGCGTGACATCAATGAATAATCATAAAAAACCAAATGCAAACAAATTTAAAACAAAAGTGCGCACACGATAACGCTTACGAGCAAAATAATACAACAATTAAAAATATTTAATTAAATATTGTGCGATAAATTAATACGCCTTTTTGTTTTAAAATCAGCGTCTCAAATTTACAAAAGGAAAATAAAAATGAAGTTGCTGTAATACAAAGGCAAAGTGCAACAAAACTTTATGAATAATGAAATCGACTTCAATAAAAAAGTGTTACGCTTGTAAAACGCTCGAGTACGAAACCAATACAAAACCGAGTCATATATAAAAAAAAAAAAACAAAAAAAACCACGATTAACAGGAAGAGTCGACAGTCTTACAAAGCGAAGACAACTCATCCTGAGGAGCTGTCGCAGAATGTCCTGCAACATTGTGCGGCAGCCACAAAAAAGACAACTTCGACTGGAGCTGCTGCTGTTGCTGCTGCTCTTGGTGCTGGTGCCCAGCCAGAGAGCAGGACCAGCGCCGGCCTACGCCTGGTTCTACGATGTGGACAGCGATGCGGGCGTGGCCAGCATCAGCACCATGTCGGACGTGCACAGCTTCAAAGTGCCGGACACGCGCAACTCACAGAAATCGCAAAGAACGCAGCTGGTGCAACAGTTCCCCAGCACCACCATAAACGCCAACAGCCACAAGGGTCATCATCATAGCGCGCACATGGTGCGGCGCCAGCTGGTGTTCGTGGCGCTGCTGCCCTCGGTGGAGGCGGACAACAAGAACGACTGCATCATGCCCAAGGTGCTGCCCGTGCTGGAGCTGGGCATTGCACACGTGCAGCGCCTGGGCTTCGTCGGCGGAGTCCAGATTGATATAACACTGATATCACGTGACACATTTTGCTCCTCCACGTATGGACCCCTGGGCTTCTTTGAGATCTATACGCAGTGGCCGGAGATGAATGCGATTTTTGGCCTGCCCTGCGAGTACGTGCTGGCGCCCATCTCCCGTTACGCGGATGTCTGGCAGATTCCGCTACTCACCACCGGCGGCAATGCCGGAGAGTTCAGCAAGAAGACGGAGAGCTACTCCACTCTAACCCGCCTAAAAGGCGCCCAAGTCAATAATCTTGGCAACATGGTTCGCGCCATTTTGAACACCTACAACTGGACGCGCACCGCCCTGATCTATCAGAACGAGAACGCCAAGATAAAGGGCAACTCGGTGTGCTTCCTGTGCCTGGCGGCAATACACGCCACCATCGAGAAGGAATCGGTTTATCAGCTCGGCTTCGATACTGCACACTGGACTAAGGCATATATCATTCGACTGCTCCGGAATGTGGCCATGCGGACAAGAAGTAAGTGTACAGTGTGTAAAAAATGTTTCCTGATGCAAATAATATTGATCAACATTTTTCTAAAATTATTCTATTAGATTTCAGTTTATAATTATAATGACTTACGTATACAATTCATAATACAACTTGGCATGCGAGCAATTTCACTAGAAAATTCGCTTTTATTTTATTTCGTATTCTCGCTCATCTGCATTCACTTATATTGGCCTTCATTCAATGTCGTGAACACTACACAAAAAGACCTTGCGTAGCTCATCCACTTGCGCTTTCATCGCATCGCGAATACCCTGAACTTTATAACCCCTTGCATAGTCTCGCAATAAAAATGATTCCGTTAATTAGATATCGCTTGCATTTTTAAACCCAGAACAAACATACGCCAAACAGAGCTCAAGTGCTTGAAATCAACTGTGAACCATGAATTATTATTATTTTATTTGTATAAAATATTGCTAAAATATACACATATGTATTTATATAAAGTTCGTTAGCAACCCAAACTTTATTTCGGCTAAGACAACACTTCATTCATAGATTAGCCTGAGTTTCGAACTGGGATATTCATTTGAGTTAATATGTAAAGCTCTTTTCTATTATCGCTGAATATACCCTCACTTTGGTATATATACTTCAAATTTCAAATCAACCCTATATCCGCTAAAAATAGGTAAAAGAAGGGCATAATTCAGTTGTTTAATTGAATGCAAAAATACAGAAAAAATCATCTGCGTTCAGATAAAGCCTATAATTTAGCATATCAACCTCGGCAATCTACATCAGAGATCAAGTATATTTATTACTTTTTACTTTCCCAAATAAAATTGCTGAATATATTTTAAGCTATCTTTGTTGAACTTTGTGTAAATATAAAATAAATGACCTACACTTTTGAAGCATATTTATTATTCCTATTTTATTAAATTTTAAAAACACTGGATATTAACAATATTGACAATCATTGCGTTTTTATTCAGATACCCTTTTTAATAAACTTTTATATCAGATTATCTATCGATGCAGTCTTACCGGGGCTTATGAGAAGTGAGTCATTGTGATAAGAAATTAATAATAAAATCTTCGCAGTAAACTCACACATATAACATTTTAAAATCATACAACAAATGATAAGGATAGGTAGTGTAAATTAAATTCGAATAGAAAATTGGACCATTCGGTGTATTAATTGATAATTAACACAACAAACCATACCAACCGCTATGCATATTTGAGCTGACAGCTTTACGCTTGTTGACGTTTAATGGGCACTTTATAAAACAAAATAAAACTAACAGTATTGCCAATAAACTGTCTTAAAAAAAGAATGAATGTTGGTTACACCTCCAAAAACACACAATACGAATAAATGCTTACTGAACTGGGCCTAAGCCACAAATAAAACGAATTGTGTATTTTGGACCAATAAACTTCTATAAATATCGGCAGCTGCGTCAATATGTGCTTGTCCCTTGCTGTTTATAAATGAAGACTTCAACGATTAAGAAAAGGCTGAAGTTAAGCAAATATAAAATATAGAGAGACGAGACTCTATCAGATCTTGAATACTCTAGCTATTTAATATGCACATAACATGACACATCTCAATTTAAAAATCAATAAAGATATATTTATTTGGAGAGATTGTTGCATTTTAATGTTTTCATTAAAGCATAATTATGGCATTGTAGTCAATTCAAAACAAATGTATTCCAAACGCGATTTGGAAAATTTGGCACATCAAGAAGCCGGCAAAGATATAAATAGCACATCAGTTCAAGGGCAGTCGCCTGATATTCTAAATCGGTAATTATTTAAATTTTCCATAAAAGGTTTCATTCAATTTTGGTGCTTTTCAAGATTTAATTAACATACAAAAAGACATTCAAGGCTTTATTAACTTGTCAATTGCATGTATCTTACATATTTTATTACAATGATATGAAGTCTCCATACTTTTTTAATTAAGCAATATTATTATCAGTAATCGGATAATACGTGTATAATGAGACACTTAATCATTAGCTTAAGGCTTAACAAATATCCTTTTTGATTGTTTGACCTACGTTTTGAACTTTAAATTTAAAACACGTGTAAATCAAATAAAAAAAGTGCAAAGTAATAAATTATGTTCTTTATATATGTAGTATAATGCACGTTGATTGATATTGATGGTGTGATAATGTATTTAATATTTGTACAATAAAATCTTTTAATTCGAACAGTTATAAATAAAGTCGTATTGACTTATTAATTGCCTAATTTGTTATTTATATTATTTTTTTAGCATGGGGCATGCGATTATCAGAACTCATTTGACTTTTAACTTTACACAAAAATCGCAAACATAAAAATATGTATCTACATGACTCAATTTACAGTACAGTCGGGTATGTAATTTACATAACCTGCAACAACAACAACAATCAGTTTATACTTGAACTTGTTCGTATAAAACATACTTGCATACTTACTTCTTAAGTCTATATACAGACATATGTGCTTGGTTGCATCCGAATTTACTTTTGAGATCTTTGTATAATTAAATCAAGTCAAACTTTTTCTCTGTACTTGATAGCAAGAAATGTGTGCAAATGTTTGACATGCGCATACCCTGTAGCTAGCTTAAAACAGCAGAATTCAAAATTAAAATATATATACAGCGCGATACAAAAACTGGATGATCTTTTTATGAGTAAGAAGTAAAACAGAAATTAATATAATGTTAAATTTTAATAATATATTTTTAATTTAATTAAATGTAATATACATTGTTACTTTATGTATATTAAAGTGTTTGTTAGACTTAGTGGTTTGTTTACCTCTAATTTTTATTATTTATTTAAGAAATTCACAAAAACAAAAGTACATATTCGGCAGAAAATATTTTTTCTTTGACGTAAATTGTTGCTGGGCAGTCGACTCTATCAATGACGGATGAAAAAAAAACGTATATGACTTTTTGTCAATTATATACATTACAGGGTATACAAACTAGATGTATCTTTTTGACATGTACATAGTTGAGTTTTTGTGTGTCTTTTGCCAAATTGGCTGGCTTTTAAATAATTAAACTAAACCTCAGACTGTAGGAGAAATATGCAAAAGGTGACATAGGTAATTGGAAGGCATAAACAACATTGCAAAATGCAAATTCCCAAAGGTTACTTTGTTGTTGTTATCTTCAATTGGATGTAAGTATAATCAGCTTTGGCAATCGTAAACTGATGTAATATTTGTGACTGCATAACATCACTCCCAAAAACCCAATAAAGGGGTATTCAATTAATTAATTAGTGTATTATTTTTAGTAAAATATTAAACAAGCAGTTTAACAAATGAATAAACACGCATTTGTCAATATTCAATTCAAATACAAATATTAAACTACATTTTCTTCGTTGCGCGCCCCATATTTGCATTTTGTGGTAGTTGTGTATTTGTGGTATATGGGGCATATGTTTAATTCCAAGCACTGCATATTGCCCCCAGGTATATTTCATATTTATGCACATTTTCTGTTCAGATTTTAATTAAAAAATTTACACAAATTTGTGCGGGTCGCAAATGTGTGAACTAATTTGTGGCAGGTGAAGTATACATTTTGATTTCAATGAGAAACTTAATGCCTAACGGCATATTTAATTACATTGTTTTCAAAAGCTTGAAAATATTCTTTTTGTTTTTTAAGAAATTGCAAACAAAGAAAATTTTCATTTGAAAATTGACATTAATTTTGTATTAAAATAAGAAAATATAGTAAGGTTATAAATCTCTCATTAATCCGATTACAAACATATTTTACTTATAAGTATTTATAAGCTTATAGGTTTAAACTCCTGTCAACCCGTATATTTGCACAGCGTCCCATATTTAAATTCTCATCAAAACCATGATAATATACACAATTGTTTCAATTGCTCCTTTCAAATCAAGACACAATGTTCTATAAACTACTTCATAAGCTAAAGCCCCATTGAGTCAGATCAACTACATCAAACGCTTCCAAATAATCTGCTGACGTCAAAGCAAGCTGACACATTTACAGTGCAAATGTCCAAAATCACAACAACAACAAATAACGCATAAAACAACCTAACTACATTTATAACAATGTGTACAAATTTCATATAAATTAATACATTTTTAATGACAAGAGGCCAGCACCTTAAGGCTTGGGGGGGCTCCCTCTATTTTTAATTGTAAGCCAAGCCAGACAATTCACACAGAGTAGCTCCGAAAATAGTGTATTTAAGCTGTTAACTGAAATTTGCAATTTGTTGTGCTCATTTGTTGTTGTTTTTTGTTTATTTTGTTTTGCAGTTGTCATTATGTGCGCCGATCCGCAGTCCATACGTCAAATTATGCTGACAGCCGAGGAGTTGAATATGATCGATAGCGGTGAATATGTATTCATCAATATTGAATTATTTTCGCGGTGAGTACAAGTACAAAATCAATATATAAATTACTCAGCTAGCCGAAGTGTGGACCAACAACAGCAACAACAGCAACAACAATAAAGTCAACAATCACACAAACTGATCATTTATAGCAATCGCTACAGTTTGTGGCCTTTCACTTTGGCAAACACGCGCACTTTGAATATTCTTTACAAAATGCGCATAATACATATTAGCCAAGGTTATTAAAATTATGAAATTTATCAACAAAAATAGCTTTAAGCGATTCCAAGACGCTGACCAGCCAGCAATTAATATCTATTTATAAAACGAGGAAATTCCGATTTTCGACACATGTCTGACTTGACCATTATTAACTCTAATGGCAAACAATAAAAAAATTGAAACGCTTCAACACGTATGCTTGCCACCCTCCCCTCCCCCACGCCGCCTTCCCTCTTATCGATAGCTGCCGTCTAATTACTATGATGCCTGAATTTAGCCAAGTCATTGCTTCCTCGCGCCCACATATTAGCACTTCTTTGTATCTGTAGTTAAACTTAGCCGCTCTTTGCAAGGCTATCTCTATGGTTTGGGATGTCCAAGCAAGTACGTGTGATCTAATCGTGCCCGACTAGGAGATATCCTCTACCCATGGCATATGGCATATTATTCTTGATTAACTTTTGCATGATTGAATGAAATTCATAGAAAATAAAGATGAGATTCTAATGTATCTAAATGCATATTTAGTTAATTTAAAGTTAACTTGCTGTCTACATAAAACGATTAAGACCTTTTTTCCGGTGTAGTGACATTTAGACGTTTTGGTTCTCTTAATACCAGTTAAACTAACATCTAATTAAGCGTACATATTGACCACCACAATAGCACATATTGATGTGGATATAATTAGATGTTGTTTGTTTATGTGTCAACTTAAATTGGTGTTTTAATCTGTGTTAAGCTCTCTATTTTTATTTATTTGACTCCGGCTCCGGCTGAGACTCATATTTCTTAATGGAAAATAAAAATTGAAAATTCTATAATTAACTTTACACCAATTTTGAGTAAAAGCTAAATTTGTATACAAATAAGAATATAATAATACAATAATAATAAGTCACAAATAAGGAACTGCCAAAATGTATACTGTTTGCTTTTTCCTATCGAAATAAAATAATTCTCAGTCAGCCATTGACAAACAGGCTTTAATACATTTTCAAAGTACTGCTCTGGACATACTTTTCTAATTCGTCGCTCAGTGTAATCAATGACATTATGGGGTCAGTCCTACTACATTCATTTGCCTGTTACTCCTACACCATTGAAAAAACTTATTATATTTAATACGTATGTATATGTTCGAGGTGGGGTATACAATATAAACTTTTTACGTGCGCATACTACGCGGCAGTAAATGAGAGAGCTGAAAAGGGCAGATGGTTGGGGCTGGTTGGTTCTCTTTCGATATGTGAGCGAATAATCGGTTATTATTTACATATAAATAAATGCAGGCTAATCGCGTAACCTCTGTGAACTTGTAATCAACGGAAAACAAAGCGAATGAATAAAGAAATCTATCTATGTAGTGCATTAACTAATGCATTTCCTGATAAAAATTTAGAATTCTACGTAATTTAGCACGAGCAGCCTGAAACTATATTTAATTGATGATTGTCCACAATCGATATATGATTCTACATTAAATGTTAATAAATTCATTCATAATCTATAATTAAGTCAAATTCTTTAACTAATCGAGAGAGTTTTAGATTATTGTTTATTATGTAGTACATTACGGTAACTGAAATCAATATCAATGTATCGCAATCAAAAAGTTTTTTTAAATCAATTAGAGGTCATGATTATGAATTTATAATTATTTATATATTCTCTTAAAATCCTTTCTTTAGATATTTGGCAGCCTAACGTACTGAGGAAATTTACGTGAAAATATAAATATATAAAATAATATTTATAAAATTATATAAATATATAAGAGAAAACCTTTCTTTTGATATTTTAATATTTATTTGCATTGACTGACAAAGTGGCTAAATTTCTAGAGACTTTTCCAATTATTTATAATTTTCAAATTGAAAAATATATTGAATATAGTTTTTGCCTTTTAGAAAATTGCAATTTAATTACGAAAATAAAATAAAATGTAATTAAAACCAAAAATTTAATGCAAAAATCTTTGTTGTTGTTTCCAAATGTGGATTTAAATTTAGCCAACTAAATGTATTTATTTATTTGTTCTCAGATAAAACTTTTCCATAAAGCTCATTCTGGGCATAAATAATTGTACTTTCCGAGTTTAGGTAATGAAGCAGTAAACTATTTAATAGTCTGGTATACAAATTTTATAGAAACCGCAACTGTGGTGCAATTAAGCACCTTATGAAGGGTAACCACCCAACAGATGCAAAAGTTATCCATGATAAATCTTCGACACTTTCAAAGTAATCAGATGCACTATTTGTGTTCAGCCAGGAGCCGAGTAATCTGTTTACCCTCCAAAATCGATGTCACTTGTTGACTTGGCACAGAACAGCTGACAAACAAACTGTAACAGATAACAAGTACATGCACTTACACTGTCTACCACACAAAAAAAAAAACAGAAATAAACAAAAATGAGAAAGAACGGTTCTGTTCGGAATACCGAAGATTAAATGCCCTTGCGTATGATCCCGAGTTAACTATGATTGCACACAAAAACTTTTATATTATAAAGTCGTTGGTGATATTTTACTTCAATATGTATTATAGTGCTCATCAGCTGATCACACTCTCAATTGCCATTGATGTCGAGACGGCTACTATATAGTTTGTAGGATCAGAGGCATCAGCTTCCATGCGTTACAGATGTCGTGACAAAATTATAATACCCTCTGCACTTTTGTCTCGATCGCATCTAAACTATGGTTTATTGACACTATTGGTAGACTTATACATAGGCAGTGACATTTATACATATGTACACCATAACTGGAAATCGTTTTTCGTTTTATAATTTACATTACTATTTATAAATGATTTGTGACGCATATCAGACAAAAAACTTAGTCTAAAAGCAAATGCATTGATAAGAAAAAAGCGCAAATTGCCAATTCCCGCGGGGCATTGCAATTTTAAACCGATAAGATGCTCGAATTAAGTACATTCGCACACACATACAAACGAACACAAACTCATACATCTATAACTTTGTAAGCTTCTTTGGTTATTGCAGCGTGCCGTATATGACGTCGCTGCCCTGGTATGATAAGAACGATACCGATTTCAACAATGAACGGGCCAAGAAGGCCTACACAGCCATGTTGACCGTCACACCGAAGCAGCCAAACGACGACGCCTACACAAAGGTCTCCAATGAGGTGAGTATCGGCGCCGGAAGCTTACAAATTTGCATGCTAATGGAATTCAGGTACACTCAGAGAAAGATCCAAGAACTTAGTACTTACGATCCAGTCAAGGACATTTTTAAACTTGAAAATCAAATTCTAATCTCAAACGCGTTCTTTATTATTTTTGAAAATATTAAAAACAAAACTACATTCATTCTTTACCGCTCTTACTTGAATTTATAACGGAGTTTTTCTCTGAGTGTACCAGCCTAGAGCTTACTTTGACACGGTTCTCTTCGGCCAATTTCTGTAGGGCCATCTTCCGTCTTTTTTACGACTTTTTTGTTTTCAGTCTCATGCATTCCCAATGCCAGTGCACGTGCACAGCGCCAGTTCTTTTTGCATATGCAGAGTACTTACTATACAAAAATACACAAACGAGTTGCATACATGTGTGCAAGTTTTTACCAGTCTGTGAAATTGTAAACATATTGTTGAAGATACACGAGAAAATTACAGTGGCAACAACGCAAACAAACAAGCAAGCACTTTAGTCGAGAGTGCTCGAATTACAAGTCCCCTATTATCTATGTATACATAAAATCTTTGTCATACAAATAACCCAAAACGTTCCTCAATATAAAAATACATACCTTAACGAAAATATGTTAGATGGACCAGCAAATATGTCCTATATACCAAATTAAAGATTTTAACTTAAAAGATATTGCAATTTGTGTTACAAAATATATTTTTTTCCTGAACTTTTTACACTATCCTCAGGCGCTTAACGCGAATTATGATGAAAATTAAATTAAAATATAAATTTGTAATGGTTAAAATAACAAAATTTTAGCATAGATATATACTTTAATATATTAAATATTTTTCAAAAATTCTTTGTCATATGCCTGATGGTGGAATTTTGTGGCATTGTATTATTAAAACCGTATTTTTATTATTGATTGCACTTTTTTAGGCGACTCCTAATGCTGATTAACAAATCTAACTTTTATGTCCGTTACATTCCTTGCACACTTTTATAATATCTGCTTGTCCCAGTTTTTTGGGTGCAGGGTATGGCAATAAGGCGCCAAACGACTTCGCCATAAAGCATTTGTTAGCTAACTTTTGAGAGGCACTTTAACCAACTCGGCAAACAACAAGAACAAGTGATTTCTGTAATGCCTTTTGGTTGGGTCCTCTTCTTATTTAAGCTGTTGCGGGCTGATAAGCACCAAACATGGCTCGAGAATGCACCTGGGCTTATCTTAATGTCATTTAACACTTTCTACCTCCGATTACAGCCGGAAACAGCAGTGAGAGCATCAGCGACTCATTATTCAAACTGGGATGCGTTGCATTTGCTACAAATATACCCTACCCAAATGTTAATAGAGTAAAATAAAATAAAGTCCTTTCATTTATTATTTATTTTACCAATGCCTTTACAAAAATATATATAATTTTATCAAGTTTTTTTTATTATTTCATTTTTATATTTGGCCATTTATATGAGGCAGTCAGCAATATAGAGTAATTTTATTTCTTTATTCGGTTTTACCTAAATATGCTTATATTTTCTATTGCTCGTGCCGCGTTTATTCAAGCGAAGTTCTTCTTTATGATAATTAACGCTCAATTACAAGTTGACTCTAATTGGTATTTTTTAATTAATTAAATCAACTTAACCCTTAATCTTATAATAGTACAATAAATAATTTTAAGTTTGGGTAGGGAGGTAGAATAATGATAGTAAAACTTCAAATCTTAGTCAGTAAGTTTGACTTATTTCCCAGCCCTGTTTTCCTGTTCCTCCCCCGTGATCAAAGAGTCTTAACGCTTTACCGCACATGTAAACACGAGTATTTATATCCACAGCTAGTCTCTTGTTTTAAGAGCGAGAAAAAATGTTATTGGTCCCACACAGACACACAAAGGGACACAAAAACAGACATTTAAGCAAGCCAATGCAGGGAAAACTGTGATAATGGACGGTTTCCTTGGGCTGACGTCTCCTTCAGCTGGCTACATTTTTTAGAGCCCAATCTCTTTGCTTACTTTTTTCAACAATGTGCGCTCAGTTGAACGATGCTCGTTTTACCATTTGGTGGACACTATTTTTTGTACAAAAACTGTTTTGCGTTGTGCACAAACTATGACTGGAACGGAAAGTAAATTTTTAAATGGTTAAAATGTTATAAAAACTAGAGTTACAAATTAAATGAAAGCTAGACAATTTAAATCAATTGACTAATCAATTGACCATAAATGAGCTGATAGAAATAATTATTTAAACATGATAATACCAAGTTAATAAAGCATAACTAGTTATTCATATTTATACATTTAAAAAAAATAGATTATTGCTGCATTTAAAATATGCCGAAACTTAAATTTGCTTGCGGATTTAATAAAAAAGCGCAGACACTTGGCTGCGGCTTAGCGTTTTGTCATGTCCTTGATTTATGCGACATTCTCTACTTGAGGATACTTGAAAAGACGGTTTTAGTCGCATTTCCAACTCCACTTAAACCCCATTGCCCAGCTAGTGCAAGCGCAGCTCGGCGCCAACGACTATGATAACGGCCTTGGCGTAATGCCTTTGCCCAATCCCGCTAAGCCCCTTTGGGCATACGGAACGCTGGGCTGATGGACTCCAAATGCAGAACTTGGCATTGTGCGGCGTGCAATAATTTCCGCACGGGTTCTGGCAAAAACTCGTCGATGTTGTGGTTGTGGTTGCCTTTGCCTTTTCGCTTCCCTTTCCCTTTCCCTTTGCCCCTTGCCCTTGCCATTTGCTAGCAGCGTAGCTGTAATTGAATTTCACGGGTGCCACAGCAATTAAACAGCTAAATACGCTATCTATGATAAGGGAAACTACTGAACTGGTGCAGGCCGTGATTAATGTGCTGTGAAATCCGTTCGCAGATCAAAGACATCGCATCGGCCAAATACAATTACACGTTCAGCGAGAATGAACCAATTTCGGCATTCGTGACCTCCTTCTTCGACGGCGTCCTGCTGTACGCCAATGCGCTCAACGAGAGCATCCGAGAGGATCCGAGCATGCTGACAAGACCCATCAACGGCACCGACATGGTGCGACGCATGTGGAATCGCAGCTTTACGGGCATCACGGGCAACGTGACCATCGACTCGAACGGTGATCGCATCTCGGCGTATTCGCTGCTGGACATGAATCCCATCACCGGACGGTTTGAGATTGTCGCACATTTCCTGCACAATCGCCTGGAGTTCGAGTCGGAAAAGGAAATCCATTGGGCTGGTGGTCGTGAGCAGGCGCCACCCGATCGCCCAATCTGTGGATACGATGGATCCCTATGCCCGGACAATTGTAAGTAAAATGATGAATGCAAATAAAATAGATTTAGAATGAGAAATTCTTACTCGAGTACCGACTACGTTTTTTGTCCTATTCAAAAATTGCCGGTCTTAAAGATAGGTTTCAAACACCTTTCAGAATCTAACTTAAGCTTTGGAAGTGACGAGGTGGTTTCCCATGTAATAAACATTATAATTTGTGTAGCTAAGTTTAGTTTCTTTAGCATTAATCGCACAAAATCTCACTGGTGATTAACATAATAAGCACTCAAAATATAACAAAAATAATAATTTTAATATAATACTAATTATTGTATTTATTTTTTTGTAATAATAATAGTAGTAATATATACTAATAATAAAAAAAAATAATAATAATAATTAAAAAAGTATTATTAATTAAAATAATACATTAATTATGTACTATTAGAGTTCTAATGCAGTCTTCTTTATTACATAGCTTTGCCCGGCTATGCCATTCTGTCGATAGTTCTAGGCATAATGGTGATCGTAATGGCCGTATGCTTCTTCTTTGGATACCGACATTATATTGCCGAGGCCGAGATTAATTCAATGAGCTGGAAGGTATCGCTGGAGGACGTTATGTTTCGGGATGCCGCAGATCATGCAATGCGGGGATCTTTCCACTCTCTGGTCAAGCAGAGCTCACAGCTTACGCTCATGTCCGAGGACATGGTGTCCATCAATGGAGACCGCCAGATCTTCATACCTGTGGGCATGTACAAAAAGAGCAAGGTGGCCATCAAGCCGATCGAGTTGGAGAATGTTCAGGGCGTGCTGTCGCGCAGTCTGATGCTGGAATTGAAGCGCATGAAGGATTTGCAGCACGATCACTTGGTCAAGTTCTACGGCGCCTGCCTGGATCAGCGTCGCAGTTTCCTGCTGACCGAATACTGTCCCAAGGGCTCGCTGCAGGACATCCTGGAGAACGAGCAGTTTCAGCTCGACTGGATGTTCAAGCTGTCGCTGATGCACGATATTGTCCGTGGCATGCAGTTCCTACACAGCTCCGACATTCGCTCTCACGGCAATCTCAAGTCCTCCAATTGCGTGGTGGATTCGCGCTTCGTCCTGAAGATAACCGACTTCGGGCTGCACTGCCTGAGACGCACGCACCACGACGTCGAGAGCGATATTGAAAACTGCAACAGCCATGCATACTGGAAGAGTAAGTTTGGGTGACCCGCCGCCCACGTCCACGCCCCTCATCATGTGCACCTCTTCTCACTTGCAGAACGCCTGTGGACCGCGCCGGAGCTGTTGCGGCTGGAAAATCAGCGTGCTCCAGAAGGCACGCAGAAGGGCGATGTCTACTCATTTGGCATCATAGTGCACGAGATAACCACACGACAAGGCCCGTTCTACTTGGGCAAGTGTGCGCACGAGAAAACGCCCCAAGGTATGCAACAAAAAACTATTGGCGTCGAAACTGTTAGCCTTGTTTTATATCCTATACACATTGGGAAAGCCAAAAAAAAGGGTTGCTCAAATGTATACAAAATGCAAAAGACGACAGCTATTATTCCCTTTGTCCTACAGGAGCTACATATTTGGTATAGCATTAAAAATTGTTGATGGCAGTATACATATTTGAGGTTGAAATTTTCCGTTCCAGTTAAATTAAACTAAGTCATTTTAAAAGTAAAAATTCACTGGTTCGATGCAATGTTCGGCTTATGATGTAAAAAATATTGGTATTCTGAAAACCAATTTGGTTCAAAATCGATTAGACGGGCGTGGAAAATCTCAAACGTGATAAATTAAAGATTATATAGTAACTCACGAAATTGAAAACGTTTCTACGAAGATTTATTTAAAAATCGAAATGTACAAAAGTATTTTAAAATAATATAAAGAACACTATCCAAAAAGACACTTTCTATTAGTAAAAACAAGAAATTTCGAACCAGAGGCAAAATATTACTAAAACTAAAATTTGTTCTTATATTTAGGGTACTTCTTTTGTAAATCCTATTGTTTTCTTTTTGAATATCAAACAAATCAACAGGAATAACGCAGCATAAAGTGTTGTGAATAGGGTATCTGGTAGTCGGGTACTTTCGCTTGGAGCACTCTAACTAGTTTCATATGTTGCGGTAAATGTTTCTCCACAATAGATTTGCAAGCGGATTAGGTTTTTTTTGGAGCCCAAGACCCAACTACAAATTGAAATGCAATCGAACAGGCACAAAGCGTTCTGTTTTGTATTTTTGTCAAAAAGTGTACCATATCGGAATACAATTCACAAGCTATACACCAGAGCGACTGCCAAAGGGCACATCTAAGCTTTCTGTGTCGGAGACATATCCGCAGCTGTGGCGCAGCCATTTCCAGCAGCCGAATTTCGTTTGCGGCGCCTTCACTGGGCTTTTCAGCAGAACCTCTTTCTGAGCTGCCGCCTTTATGATGCGCTGCCTTTTCCGATTCTCCTGGCGCCGGGACTGGCGCAGTTGCTGCTGCCGCTGCTGTCGCTGCTCCAATTTGCACAGCCAGTCGATGCGGGACCTGTCCCAGCCGCGTCTGCAGGCTGCCCGGTCGCAAAGCACCTTTTCGCAATCGCAGTCTCCAAATATAATATCTGCATCTGTGGGCGCTGGCAAACGATTCGAGATATTATTATATCATTGTATCCGATTAGCGATCGCGCTAACCTCTTGTCCGATTTCTAACAGCGTCAATATTTTCACTTCTTCTGGCACTGTGCTTCAACAGATTGAATATCTTTGCTTCCGCCTGGGCCTCACGCTCACAATAAATGGCCAAGATGAGACAATTTCTGGTATCGTGGTGCCAGGCGTAAGGCTGATCCGTCAGCTGGCGTTTGACCGTGTCCATGGTCCTCAAATAGGGGCACATGACCTCCAAATGTCGCGACTTGGAGTACATAATTAATGTGTGTGTTTGTGCGTGTATCAGTGTGCGATTTTAATGGCCTGTTTGGCTTAATATTCAGTGTCGTCCATTAGAGTATGAGCACAAACAAACAACTTACAATTTACAATGTTCACTAAAAGTCGATTGAATTATAAAGCACAGTGGTCTATATCTCTTTCAGAGATTGTCGAGCTGGTGAGGAACTACCAACCGCAGCTGAACAAACCCTTCCGTCCGGAACTCGAAACGTGCGGTGACACCAAGGCGGATGTTGTTGGCATCATTCGACGCTGCTGGGCTGAGGATCCGCTCGAGCGACCCGACTTCAATACGCTAAAGTCCATGATACGGAAGTTCAACAAGTAAGCAAATCTTTCAATATAATACAAACTCTATGTATCGTGTACGAGACTTACCAGTTTGAGCCCCAAGCTCGAATTTTTTTTACAATAAAATGAATTTTGAACCGAGTCAGTTATGGAAAAACAATAAAGACAAATCTAAATCTGACAAAATCAATTTTTGCAAAAAAAAAAATAAAGTTTTGTTAGTAGTAAAAATATATAGACAAAAGTGTTCAGGAAGAAAGAAAGAAACAATAGTAATATTTATTTATTTACTTAATAGATAGAAATAACGAAAAAGAGACAGATTTAGCAAAGATGGAAAATCAGTGACCCGGTGGGAGTGTTTTCCCCCTCCGGAAACTGCCGACTATCCCCCTATATATATACGCATATACTTAAAGTGAATATACCCATTGCATATGTATAACAAATTATGTTTAATTTATTTATTTAAGATATATAAATGTACTTTAAGGCAATGTTAACTGATTTGTTTTTCGATTCCCCACGCAGAGACAACGAAACCGGAAACATTGTGGACAACCTGCTGAAGCGCATGGAAATGTACGCCAACAACCTGGAGGAACTTGTCGAGGAGCGCACCCAGGACTATCTCGAGGAGAAGAAAAAGTGCGAGAAGCTGCTCTACCAACTGCTGCCGCAGAGCGTGGCCGCGCAACTGATCAGTGGACAGCCAGTGGTGGCGGAGACCTTTGACCAGGTGACCATCTACTTCAGCGACATCGTCGGCTTCACGGCCATTTCGGCGGAGAGCACGCCCATGCAAGTGGTCCAGTTCCTTAACGATCTCTACACCTGCTTCGACTCGATTGTGGAGAACTTTGACGTGTACAAGGTGGAGACCATAGGCGACGCCTACATGGTGGTCTCCGGTCTGCCCATACGGAATGACAACTACCACGCACGCGAGATCGCCCGCCTGGCGCTGGCTCTGCTCGAGGCGGTGCACAACTTTAGGATCCACCACAGGCCCGACGATCGGCTGAAGCTGCGGATCGGGCTGCACACGGGGCCGTGCGTGGCGGGCGTTGTGGGCCAGAAGATGCCGCGCTACTGTCTGTTTGGCGACACCGTGAACACCGCCTCGCGCATGGAGTCCAACGGAGAAGCGCTCAAGATCCACATCAGCGAAACCACCAAGCTGGCGCTGGATGAGTTTGGCAGCTTCGTGACGACGCGCCGGGGCCTGGTGCCAATGAAGGGCAAGGGCGAAATGCTGACCTACTGGCTGGAGGGCGAGGTGCCCAAGCCGGATGCGTTGATCTCGCCCAGCAAGCTGATGCTGACCAGACGCTCGTCGCTGAAGCAGCCGCAGCGCCAGCCGCACGCTTTCTACAAACAATACTCAGAGCTGGGCGCGGCGGCCACCTTGGCGCCCGCAGTGCCGGCCATCGCGGTGCCCGCCACCGAAAAGGATACCTCGCCCAATCTGCGCGTCAAGCGCAAGATCAGCTCCAGCTCGCCGAAGCTCAATGGCAGCTGCTTTGAGCACAGTGCGCAACAAAAGACTGAGGCCCACAATTACAGCTTGGATGCTGGCCAGCAGCAGCAGCAGCAGCAGCAGCAGCCATGTGATATCTACAGCAGTCGCTCGCTCCGCAGCGTGGAGGCGGGCGCGGAGGCAACTGCCAACGACGGCTGGGAGCTGGCGAACTTTCGCCTGCCGCTGAGCGGCACGCTCAAGAGCCACAACAGCAACCTGGGCCAACACGCACAGTCCAACTCCAGCTCCAATCTGAGCGGCATTCTGCAGCCGGTGCCGCAGGCACGGAGTCGCCTGAAGCCATCCCCCACGATCTCAACGTTGCTGAAAAGCAGCCGCAGCGACGCCTCCGCCACGGACACTGCCAGCACGGGCAGCGGCGGCGGCGGCGGCGGGCAGCGAATCAAGTTTGCCGATTGCGACGAGACGCCGCTGCTCAACAACAAGGCGGCAGCGCTGCCGGCGTCGACGGCGCTCAATCTCGAGCGCAGCGGCAGCAGCTGCAGCAACCAGAACATTCCCAGCCTGAGCAGCGACAATCCCTACGGCTATCTAGTCAAGAACTACAAGCAACGGCTCTGCAAGCCCGCAACCGTCTCGAATAGCCACGGACACGGCCTCGACCTGTCCCTGGCCGAAGACTGTCCACGTCCAACGCTGGCTGCCCGTGCAGCCGGAAGCAGCGCCGTAACCCAGCCACTGCTGGCCAAAATCAACTCGTAGCCGTAAGCCCTGAGACTCATTGGCCAGCGCCGGCAACCTTAAGATTTCCGGGCTCACCGGGCCCATCTCTAGTACCTACTCGTAATGATGCATATTAAATGTACTTGTTTGTGATAATACGTTAAATCCAAGTTGAACAATTTAGTAGATAGCCGTACGCTGTGCTGTTCCAGCTTTTGAAGAACGCAAAAGGTCTCTTAAGTCTTAAACCATTAAACTTAAGATAACCAGACATGAAACTTCAACACAAAATCTAAAAAAGATTTGGAACAGAAACTCTTATTTTATTTAGAGTGTTGCGCATGTAGTTTTTAGAGACCTTCATTTAAGTAGCGAATTCTTTAGACTTCAATCAATGTAAATACTATATAGCTTAAAGATTTCAACAAATTGTTCAAATGTAGTTCTTACTTTAATAGATTCGTTCCTCACGCTTAGAAAATTCAACAACAAACTCAGAAACTATTTTAACTGATTTTTAATTAAGTTTAGGAAATTATTATCTTGTTTACTGTTAAGATATTGCATGTAAATGTAATTGTAAAGTATTAAAAACCCTGTTTCTTATCAAAAAAAATATATAAATATTTATTTAAAAATTATACAGATGTTTTTTATTGGCTTTTACTGAGAACTGTTTTTAGTTATCAACAAAATCCTTGCAATATTCAAACTGATTAAGAAAAACTCTTTCTCGAAATCGTTACTGGTCATAAACTAAAACCCAGAGCACGGCAAGTAACACCGTACTAGCCATTATCGAATCTAACACCGACAGTTTTTCGATATGCTCAGTAACAGTGCCAATTTGAGCAAAACAGTGCCACTTTGAGTTAAGACATGTAAATAAAAGTGCAACTGCTGTTAATAAAAAAAATCGCCTAAATCAAAGTATTATTTTTTTTTCAATAATCATAACATACGCAACAGCGTAAGTTCAGGTAATAAAACAATAGATTCTTGTATTTATAACACAGGTTTCGTGAAAGGTTGTAGAAAAATAGTGTAAATTAAATTGCATAATTAACAATGCAAATTATCAAAGAATGAATTGCAATTTTTGTTCCAAACTTAGTGGATACAACATTGGAAAATTGCCTAACAGTTTGTGTTTTATCGTTTTTTGTGTGTTTTAACTCAGTCAAGTGACATATTATGATGAAATAGAAAGCAAGCCGGAAAACAGACGACCATTATATTAAAACGTAGCATCCAATTATAAATAATATATATGTAGCACTTAGTGTGTTCACGCATATGTATCTACTTCACTGGCCCGGGCAGATATAATATTATCTAAATACAAGTAGTCACACACACTTTCCTATGTCCCAAAATTTGTTTCCAGTTTATTCGTCAGTGCCTGCGCCCGTCGCGCTTATCAAATAATAATTATCACCTTTTGCGCACGCCGTTTGTATGAATATCACGAATAGTTTAGGGGCTCCACAGAACTGAGTACATAATATATGATTAATTGTCTGTCGAACGCAGGGCGCACACAATGTTGTACTGTCCGCCGAACGTGACGTTCAGCGAGGTCTGGACGAAGCATGGCATCTCGCACTGTTTTATGGACACCGTGGGGCCAGCCATTTGTGGCGGCTTCCTGCTCCTCTTTGGCAGCATACAGCTGTTCATGTACCGGAAATACTCTACACCCCGGGAGCCCACACAGATCTCAAAGTCGCGGCTGTACGCACTGCAGCTGTTTCTACTTCTCCTTGTGCCGGTGCTGGCGCTATTGCGTTTCCTTCTGAACGCCCGCATCTATCCGGACAGCGCAGTCTATGGCTATATGGTGAGCACTGATTTCATCAGCTCTGTGACAATTCTGACTCATATGACAATCACTTTGTATTGCAGCTTTTTTACACAAGCGTTGTGTGTTTCTCATATCCATTCTGCATCTGGCTTATAGTCACGGAACGGCATTATCAGCTGCCATCGGTCCCAACGCGTGGTCATGGTCTTATTCTACTGCTCTTTTGGACTTTGGCATTGATTAACGAAGCGCTGGCCATTGTCAATTTGGACCATGAAGACTGGTGGTTCCATTTGAAGAGGTACGTTTGCCATCCGTCTCTATATATTATATATTTGAATATGTTTATTTCTGCACAGCAACAAAGATGAAATTGAGATGGGTCTGTTTGTTACCCGCGCTCTGTGTTCGCTGCTCATCTTTGTGCTTGGCCTGAAGGCGCCCGGGATTATGTCGCCTTTTAATCCGCACCATCGTCTGGAGAACGAGTCGTCGAGCGATTCGACTGGCACTTTGCCAACGGGTTCAGCTTTTCGCAACGGCTGGCGCAAACTGCGCACTCTATTTCCGTATCTGTGGCCCAAAAAGGATGCGATGCTGCAGCTAGCTGTCGTTGTTTGCATTGTGTTGCTCGTCGCCGGTCGCGTTATCAAACTGTTTCTGCCCATTTATCGCAAGCTGTTGGGTAGGTCATGTTGTCACTTTTCACAAGTGGCGTCAATAATCTCTTATCTGTCTCCCTCTCTCTCTCTCCTCTCTCAGTTGACAGTTTGACCATTGAGCCCATCGAATTTCGCTGGGACTTTGTGCTCATTTATGTGGCGCTGTCGTTTCTCCAGGGCGGCGGCACTGGCGGCATGGGCTTGTTCAATAATCTGCGCACTTTCCTGTGGATTCGTGTGCAGCAGTACACGACGCGCGAGATTGAGATTGATCTCTTCCGGCACTTGCATCAGTTATCCTTGAGATGGCATCTTCAGCGCAAGACGGGCGAGGTGCTCCGTATTATGGATCGTGGCACAGACTCAATCAACAATCTGCTCAACTACATTGTATTCTCCATAACGCCTACCATACTGGATTTGATAGTTGCTGTTGTGTATTTCATTTATGCCTTCAACTGGTGGTTTGGTTTGATTGTGTTTCTTACTATGTTCCTGTATATAGGTGGGTTAAACACCCCTTAAAACTGTTGTGAATCCTAATGGTTTTCTCCACAGCATCCACCATTGCCATAACGGAATGGCGGACGCAGTACCAAAGGCGAATGAATCTGGCGGACAACGAGCAGCGCGCTCGAAGTGTGGACTCGCTGCTGAACTTTGAGACAGTCAAATACTATGGTGCCGAGGGCTATGAGGTGGACTGCTACAGGGAGGCCATATTGAAGTACCAGAAGGAGGAGTTCCTGTCCATGCTCACGCTGAACATGCTCAACACCGCCCAGAATATTATACTCTGTTTGGGTCTGCTGGCCGGCTCAATGCTCTGCGTCTATTTGGTGGTTCATCAGCAGACCTTGACAGTGGGCGACTTTGTGCTCTTCTCCACGTACCTCATGGATTTGTACATGCCACTGAACTGGTTTGGCACCTATTACCGTGCTATTCAAAAGAATTTCGTAGATATGGAAAATATGTTTGATCTGCTGCGCGAGGACGAGGAAATCGTGGATGCGCCTGGCTGTGCTCCGCTGCTAACAGCTGGCGGCGGCATTGAGTTCTCCAATGTTACCTTTGGCTACACGCCGGAGAAGAGTGTTCTGCGCAATATCAGCTTTACTGTTCCCGCGGGCAAAACAGTGGCCATTGTAGGACCCTCGGGTGCCGGCAAGAGTACTATCATGAGATTACTCTTCCGTTTCTACGATGTGCAAACGGGTGCCATATCCATAGATGGACAGAACATCAAGTTGGTTCAGCAGCAAAGTCTGCGAAAAGCAATTGGTAAGCAGCAGAAGATTCATACTTGAATCCGGAATCAACTGATATCCTTGTTTTTCAGGTGTTGTGCCTCAGGACACGGTACTCTTTAACAACACCATTTACTACAACATTGAGTACGCCAAAATAGGGGCCACTGCGGACGCAGTTTATGAGGCAGCCCGCTCGGCGGACATACACGAGAGAATCCTAGGCTTCCCTGATAGGTACGAGACCAAAGTGGGTGAGAGAGGTTTGCGTTTAAGTGGCGGCGAAAAGCAGCGCGTGGCCATTGCGCGAACTCTCCTGAAGGCGCCCATTATAGTGCTGCTGGACGAGGCTACCTCGGCGTTGGACACCCACACGGAGCGCAACATACAAGCGGCATTGGCACGCGTATGTGCCAACCGCACGACGATTATCGTGGCGCATCGCCTGTCCACCGTCATACACGCAGATGAGATATTGGTGCTGAAGGAGGGCAGCATTGCCGAGCGTGGCAGGCACGAGGAGCTGCTGCAGCGGGACGAAGGCATCTATGCAGACATGTGGCAGCAGCAGCTGAAGAACGCCGACCAAAGCACAGCTGAGAGCGAGGAAACATCTGCAGCCAGTGGTGCTGGCACATCTGGAGCAGCGGATCGGCCAAAGCCTTCCGCGGCTGCTGGTAGTGGAGCTCAGTTTAGGTCGGGACATGCCCACGGAGGCGCGCGTTGAAAGTGGGCAATAGAAGACGAAGCGTAGATCTTAAGCCTAATTTCGATTATTCTTGTTATATGTGATTTGTGGTACTTGTTGTGCATGAGCAGCTTGTCTGATTCCTAGTTCTTGTCTCTACTTTATTGTAAAAAATAAACACATAATTATAGTTTTATAAATGCACACAGCTTTCTCTTACCTCAAATTTGCACCCTTTGAAACGCGAAGAGCATCAGCGACAGATGCCGCAAGAGAGCCGCTCTTAGCAACCGTGCCAAGCCGAGGCTGTTGCTTATCAGTAAGAACCTCCAGCAAGGCCAGAGCATCGGCTTCATCACGGAGCCAGCTTCAGTTCGAGTGCGGAACGCGAGCTAAGCAGACGTGGAATTGAAAAGGCGTTCTGCAAATCGTTGGTGATATAGAAAATCGGCGGCTTCTTTGAAAACAATTGCAGTTACATATATAGTTGATATATATATATATATATATATATATATATATATATATACACGTAAATTATATGCGATCAGAGTGTGGCGTGTAAATCGTTATTAAATCGGCGTATTCACGAGTATTTAAAGTTGAAATCATGCGGCGACTGAAGTGTTCCGTGTTTGTGTGTACGTAGAAAGTAGAAAATAACCTACTTGATAAACCCCAGGGACCATATCAAATATTTCAATATTTATTCGGGGGCATGACGTAATGTTTCATTGAATAACATTTAAATCAAAAAACCACTAGCAATATGTATATTTAATACTAATATTGATTAAACAGTTTTGCGCTCCGTGATGACCACATGAATAATCTACATACGTACATACACTTGCATACATATATTTGTACATATATTCATTTGTATAATGTACATTCGAGCATATAGACAAAATTGAATTGATAAAGTGTAATGGATGCTGTTGCCCCCGGCACGGGCTCTCATCAAGTTTATTGCCACACACAACAATTTCTTGTTGAATGCAAATGCTCAACACCAATTTCAATTTTCAGTTCTATTTTTGGTAATCGATGCCGCTCGTACATTCAACATAATTGGGATCAATAAGCAAATGCTCTACGAATATGTGGGCAACGTGCTCGTCGGCTCCAAGCCCCAGGACGAAGGACGCCCGGCACCGCCAACAACTGGTTGGATTGTCCGTGGAAAGCTCACGCTCCAACGGCAGAGCGAATTGACCATGGCCGCAGCGGTAAGCCCCAGTGACAAATAATACCTATAATAATATATCATTTTTTGCATAGTTTAATTTTAAAGGTTTTTAACAGTGGCCTACACTATAAATAAAAATATGAAATAATAAAATTGAAAAACTAGATTATTTGCGAAAAAGTGTTCATATATCATATTTATTGCATTGATCAGCATATTGTGATTTTTTAAACTATTTATCAGAAAATAGTCCCCGCATCCTAGTTACTATTATATAGAACGTCATGTAATAAAATATATGTATATCTAAAATGAATGTTGAATTCATATACTTACTATTATATTATATTCGTTGTAGCTAAGATCTAGTTCTTGGCTATATTTACAGCTGAACATGAATAATTACATTAAAAGGGAATTTGAAAAGGTTTATTTGATAACTCAACCACTTTGAATTCCCGCATTACAAAGAAGAAAACCCAAGAGATTTAACCTTGAATCAAGAAAACAACGTTAAGACCGGCTTCACTTAATCCATGTATAAATTAATATAATAGATACATATACTATATTTTTTAACTTTATTTTATTCAATATAATATTTTTGTATGTATGTATGTACAGAAATCTAAAAATCTTAGCAGATATAGCTGAACTGACTGACCTTTTAAATAATACTATAAACCAGAAATAATCAGTTTTTCAAATTTGCCAAATACGTACACACATAGTTTTGTTTACATCGTACGTGAAGCGTTGTTACATACGCATATATGTATGTATGTATATACATGCAATCACAGAAATTATATACATATATTCATAGTCAATTGAATATACCTCGAATATCAAAATTGATTGATTTCATGATCAATTTGTACAATTCAATCATGCTTGGCCAGTGCAAGATGCCAGGCCCAGTTAATTCCCAGAAGTGCCCCAGGCCCAAGATTCTGCAGACACTTTGCAAAAGAATTCGCAGATGAATTAAAAACAATTTAACCTTTCGCAGTCCCAGTGCACAATGAACTGAACTCGGCTGTGAACTTCTTTCATTGAGCCCAGCGCGAGACGAAAGCGCAACAGATAATATGATGCTACCAGAGAGTACACACACACACGCGCACATAGCACATAGTACATATAGACTATGTACGATTTACATTATATACGCGAAGTAATCAGCTTAGATTGTTTTGACTGTGGATGTGGGGGATCAGAAAGCGGCGCTATGCTTATCAACGGGCATAGACATGTGTTTGCCATATGTAATGTGGTTCAATCTTCTTCTTGCCGCTATTCCCGCGATGAGGCTGACTAATACTGTGTATTAAGATAAACGAGGCGCAGCCTATCAGCTCAGACAGCTGATTTGTCTCAGTACGTGGGTGTGCGAGTGTGTGTGTATTTGTGTGTGTGTGTGTGTGCTCTCACGATTACAAACGCTCGGGATTTCCCGACTTATCTCTCTTTCATTTGCACAATCGCGCTTCAGCTGGTCATAGACGATGTAACGCTCAACAATTCGGGCGAGAAGTTCCAACAGAACAAGGAAATGTATCCGCCGTATAAGCCCTTCAAGATAATCCTCACCAAGGAGGGCACCATATCCCACGTGGTGTTCAAGGAGGGCGATCCCATCTGGTCGATGAACTTCAAGCGAGCCATTGCCAGCACCCTGCAGTTTCAGATCAAGTCCAGTGGCGCCTTTGTCGTGGATGAGGTGAGTGATCTCCGCCTGAACCAAGGCTGCATACCGGTTCGAACCACGAATTTAAATATTTGATAAACTGGGAGCCGAACCTTGAACCTAATCAATTGCCCAAGAAAACCCTAACCAAACCATAAAGCCATATTATGAACACGTAAGAACATTGCAGTCGGGTGTTACCGACTGCGCCATGCTCGTTCACAGTATTGTGGGAGATTTTCTAGCTCTAAAATTGTGGGAGATGAAGGATCTTCTCGGGTTTATCAAAAAATATATATATTATGAGATCATTAGTAATCTGTCCGCAATTTTTGATGTATCTAGTCTAATCTAATCTACTCTGGGTGTAGCCAAAAATCGCGAAACTTTATAGGACATGAGTCTACATACAAGTTTCAAGCCTCTAGCTTCAATAGACAGACTGATGGAAAAATATACTATATAGTATCTGTACTATATATATATATGCATGTCTTTCACGTCGTGAACGAATATACTTAAATATAAATAGTTTGGTGAAAAAAAAAGCAGATAATTGGACAGGAATTGATACCAATTGAGACCACGATCCCCCGACTTCATCGCTCCGACATATTTCTGGGTTTGCAGCCCTGGCCTGATCATCACAATATCCAAATGATCTGCATTGTTATAGCATCTATGTTTCAGACGGGCATTCATGGCAAGTGCCAGACGGAGTACTTCGTGTCCAACAAGACCAACTATATATCCATCCGCAAAACGCCGGAGCTGAAGACCTGTTTGCCCTACTCAGAGGCTGTGCATATTACACGCAGCAACGTGCCCCCGAACACCTGTGAATTCGACCACCAGAAGAGCGTGATCATCGGCAACGAGGCCATCTACGGCATCCTGCCGCACAACGAGACGGGCTACTTCCTCAGCATGGCGCACGCCAAGGGCACCACGCTGATCCACACCTTCGAGTCCACGGGTGAGGCGCAATACATCAACTCGGAGTAAGTTGAGCTGCTTTTCTGAGAGTCGCTCGCTTAGCCGCACTTTCGTTGCAGGCTGCTGCTCAACTTTCAAAATGAAACCCCGATCGATAATCCCATTGATATCGAGACATCCATGTCGGCGGATATTTCAAATCTGCAGCTGCAGCCGCTGGAGATCAACGATCCGACCGGCGGACGCAATCCCCAGCAGCAGGAGACTCTGATCTCCACCGCAGCTGGTCTCCTGGACAATCTGGCCGAGGCGCTGGAGAGCACCGACTTCAAATTCATTGAACCCTACGACTCGACGCTGTCGGACGTGATAAAACTGCTCAGTGAAATGGACTTCGAATCGCTGAAGAAACTCTACACCGAGGTGGACATCGGCACGTCGTATCGCCAGGAGACGATACGGAACATCTTCCACGAGATCATCCCGCGCATTGGCACCAAAGCCTCAGTATTCCTCACTCGCTACCTGGTCATAGAGAAGTCCATAAAGTCGCCCATCGCCGTGCAGCTGCTGATTCCGATGCCCTTCCACATTTTCGAGCTGTCCGCGGAGCTGGTTAAGCAGTGCGAGGACTTCCTCAACATCGGACCCGATCGACCCGACGTGCGACAGGCGGCCATTCTCAGCTTTGCCACGCTCGTCTACAACGTGTACGTGGCCCGAGGCATTGACAAGGATCAATTCGAGGAATATGTGTCCAAGTATTTCAATATGTATCTGAGTGAGTACTCGCCAGCTATCCGGCAAATTGAGATCTGGACTAATCTCTGTCCTCGTCGCCAGACGATCGTGACTATGAGCAGAAGATGCTGTTCCTGCAGGGCCTCAGCAATTTGCAGCTGGGCAACGTGGCCAACTACCTGGAGCCCATTGTGCTGGAGGCCGGCAACGAAGATCTGCGGTTTATGGCTGCCTGGACGACGCTCGCGTTGGCCGACAAGCGGGCTGAGCGCATCTACGAGATCTACTGGCCCATCTTTGAGTCACGGAACGCGAGTCTGGAGCTGCGCGTCGCCGCCGTCACCTTGCTGCTAATATCGAATCCGACGGCGGCGCGACTGATCAGCATTCATCGGATCATCCAGAGCGAGACTGATCCGCACTTGATCAACTACTATCGGACGACTGTCACGAGCATCTCGGAGACCACCTATCCCTGCTACCAGCATCTGTAGGTGTAAGTAACCTCTGATCTGCCTGCTCTGATCGTATTTCGCTTCACGTCCCGCAGTCGCCGCCTGCTCTCCTACATGCACCGCCACCTGCCCCAGAAACCGGAGCCGCGCTACTGGGTGACCGGCAACTACATTTTCGATTACCGGGACTCCAAGTTCGGCATTGGCGCCATGCTGCAGACCTTCCTGGTGGGGGATCCCAAGTCGGATATGCCCGTGGTCATGTATTTCAAGTTCGACACCGAGGCGCTGGGCAAATTTACGGGTCAGCTGGCGGTGCGTATACCCCCGATCGCATCTTAGTTGCGCTTTCCCAATCCCATTTACCCTCCCTCCTCCCCCCAGTTGTACATCAAGGCGCGCGGCCTGCCCGACGCCATCTGGCAGTCTGTGCAGTCCAAGTCCAACAGCTCTGACCCGTTCACCTTCAAGAGCATCAAAGCACTGCTGGCCATGCTGAAAGCCCCCATCGTCAACTCGAAGAACCTCCACCTGGAGTTCATATTGCAGATGGAGGGCAAGACTGTGCTCTCCTACTACCTGAACCAGCGCATGTTCCAGCAACTGACCTACGATAACAGTGAGTACCCGGGTGGAAGTAAATATGGGAGGGATTTTAAATTTTAAATTAACTTGTTTTATTTGAAATAGTTTTAATTGTTCGCCCGATCGTTTAATTTCTAAACATTTTTACCAATCCACAAAAGAATCTTTTCTGGTTGAACAATAGGATTTCATTGGTTGTCGTTGGATTTCAAACTCATTCATAAATCGCGAAATAATTTTAAAAGGTCCTCGGTATATTATAAAAAATATTATATATATAGTGAAGAAAAAAATAATAGAAACCGCTGGAAACAGAAACTCGATTAAATCATATTTTACTTAAAAGCGTGAGATATTTTAAGTAAGGGCAATTTCATTTATTATGTATAGGATTTATTTTCTATATTCTCTTTTCTTTTTCGCTCTCACATTCTCTTTTCAACTCCTCGCTCGCTCGCTCCCTTAATAGTTTTGGACCGCCTTCAACTGCTGATCCGCACGGACAGCCACATAAACATGCAGACGGTGCGTTGGCCTTTCATGAACAAGTACTCGGTGCCCACGGTGCTGGGCACCTCCTCCGACGTGCTGCTGCAGACAACGGTGCTCACGTCGCTGCGCGGCAACATAACGGAGCACCGCACTCCGCCGGGCACCAAGCACACGCTGGAGATCGACGCGCGCTACTCGTCGTACGCTTCGGTGCGCAGTCGCAGCTACAATCCGTTCCTGAATCTGGACCACGAGATCAACCGCGAGCAGGGCTTCCTCATCTACATACCCTTCAGCAGTGAGCTGACCCTAAATGAGAGCGGCCGCTGCGCCCGCTACACCTTCACGCGTCCCCAGAACCTGACCAGCGGCCTATCCTTCAAGTCCCGGGCCGTGACTACGACTCGCGGCCTGATGACCAAAACGCCCGCAGCTCCGTTCGAGGAGATCATGTATCCAGAGCGGGGCAACGAAGTGGTGAGCATCAATCCCTTGAAACCTTCCTGCCATCTCAGATACCTTCAGCTCTTCCCATTCCTGCAGTTCCAGCCGTTCAGCTACGCCGTGCCAGACTTGGGCGTCAAACTGAAGCTCAACATAAATCTAAACGAGCTGATCAAGTTCCGGGGCATGCTGCTCAAGTCCGAGTTCATAGAGAAGTAGACAAAGGAAGCCTCCTCAAAAGTAAAGCCCTCTCATTTCCCCTCTGTCTTCGCAGCGGCTTCTCACGCAACATGGTCGTCAGTCTGATGATGTACGTCTTTGGCTTTACCCAACTGAGCTCCATTCATCTGGGTCATGATCGCAACTTTACCCTGCTGATGTATAATGAAAATGCGACCAGGGTGAGTCCAGAATTAACCGAAGTTAGGCTAACATTCGTAATAGTTCAACAATAAACCGAACCGAACCGAAAGAAGAGTCCATCGTAAACAAATTGTTCTATATTGCAATTATATAAAATTAAAATGTGATGAACCAAGGCTCGAACAGTGACGACTAAAAGCCGTCTTCATCTTCCCCAGATTGACGGCAATATCTGTGTTGAGGACGTGCTCAAGACATCGGAGCTGAAGGGCAAGCAAATTGGATTCACACTGGAGCACGCGGATGAAACGCAGAACGTGGAGTCTCTGCACAAGTGGAACGTCATCGTGGACGTCCAGACCTCCACCAAGTCCAGCTGGTTCAAGGTCACCGGCAGGGTGCAGCGCAACTCGAAGGACGACGAGGAGGACTGGAAGGTAAGCAGGGGGAGGGGGCGCTTTTAAAGGGGGCTGAAATTTATTAAACCGAATATTTGCGTTCATTTAAACAATTTGTTTAGAGTAATCTAGCACATCCAGCCCCATTTTGTCTACGTTGATGTTTAATTGATTTTGGTGTTCAGGCTTTTAAAGAGAAGGAGAAAGGTGGGGGGAGGGGGGGGGGCACTAGCCTTCCTGACCGGCTATCTCCAGCTCTTCCTCAGCGTTGATGAGTGCCACAATACCATTTTGAAGGGACTTGACCAGCTCGAACTCGGTGAAGCCCAAGCGACGTCTATTGGAGATGTCCATGACGCCATCCTCGATGGCGGTGTGCTCGCCGCCAGTGCCGCGTATCTGCAGCGACAGCTCCTCGGCCATGGCCTTCAGGCGCTCGTCGTCCTTGCTCAGAAGCGGCAGGCGAATGTGCACCGAGGCGCGCAGGGTGGTGCCCAGATTGGTGGGACAGGCGCTCAGGTTGCCGTAGCTGGCGTGACGCGCAAAAGTTAGGTTCTTCTCGAGCTCCTGCAGGCCGGTGACCAGGCGCTGATAGACATCGCCCAGGTCACCGCACTGCGCCATGGATATGATGCGCAAGTGGTCCTCCTCGTTGACCCAAATCAAGAACGTCTCAGCGGGATTGTGGTAGACACCGCGTCCGGTGGGCCAGAAGCGGTAGCAGCCAGCGGTTTGCAAGTAGGCGTCGCCTCGCTGGAACAGTATGTGTCGCTTGACCATCTCCTGCTGCGTTTCGGAGTCGACGTCGGCCAGCGTCAGATAGGTGCCGATCAGCTCGCCATCCATGGTCTCCGTGGCGGTGCGCACCTTCTCCTCCACCTCGATCAGCTGCTTCTCGGTCAGCTTGGGGAAGAACGGGAAGCCCTCGATGTTGCGTGCGATGCGAATGCGAGCGGAGAGTATGTATTTGCGTTCCGCATCGAGATTCTCGATCTCGTCGACATTGCCCCAGTCGATGTCCTTCTGCAGGACGTCGCTCTCGTTCTCCTCCTGGCCGTGGTACTCCTTGATAATCGGATCGAATAGCTTGGTGAACACATCGTAAGACTCCGGATCGGCCGCATAGATGCCCACACTCGAGTCGTGGTGCTCGAAGCCCGAAACGGCACAATCGTACAGATACGCCTCGACCGGCGCGGGCGTGGTCACCAGCATGTACTCCTCCAGCAGCTCGGGCGTCAGGTATTTACGCAACAGAGAGCTGACGTGCTCCTCGTCGTCGATGAGCGACTTGTAGCCGGCCATAGTGAGCTCCTGGTACTCTTCCGGTGATTTCTTGCTGCAGGGCGAAGCGGAAATGAGACCCAAGTGGAACCATGATTAAAAAAACCATTGATGCCCAATTTAAGAACAATTGAAAACCGATCGTCCCACTCGATTGTCCTACTCACATTTGTCCGCGCAGGCGTTCCAATTCCTGCTCCAGGCGAGCTATCGTCGTCTTGGCCTCCTCCAGGTCATTCTTCATCAAATCATATTGGGCATCGTCCGGGCAGCTTTCGCACATGAATTTGCGCACAAATCGAATGGCATCCTCGGGCTTGTTCTGCTCCTCGTAGAGCTTGATCAGCGCCTTGCTGAGGGCATCTATAACTCCGGCTCGTTCCAGGTACTTGCGATATTGCACGCGCTTTGATTCAATCTGAGGGCGAAGGTTATTCAATCTCCCGCTACGGTTATTTTAGCTTTTTCCAGTGTCTTACCGACGTCATTTTGTAATCTGCTGAACCAAAATCGAAACCAAAATTTAAAAAACAAAAAACTGAATAAATCCTCTAACAAAAGCGTCCAAACAACACGCTTGTCACAGTCGAGGCTTTAGATTTTTTCCGCACTTTCTTAATTAAAAAATGAATTTTTTTGCTGAATTTGTGATGTGAGAAATGCGTCTGAAACGTATTGTAGCTGACTGGTTTCTAAAACTGAAACCGGCCCGGAACATATTGATCAAACTGGCGACGTTTAACGCCAGGCCTGCCCACAACTACGAATGTGGGCCAGCAATTGTGGCAGGCAAGCGCTTGTGGCACTGCAGTAGGCTCGTGCGCCCCGACAACAATGTGTGTGCTTTATATAAAGTGGCACGCAGACAAACAGACGGGCGAGCGGACGGGCGGACGAGCAGACCCGACGACAGACAGCCAGGATATGTGTGGGCTAATCGTTGCCGCAGTTGTTGTGGTTGTCGGATGGCAGACGTTTCGTCATGGTAATCTGAACCACCCTCACACACACCAAGCCACCCGAAACGAGTGCCCCCAACAACGTTCCCCAACACACACACACACACACACACAGACAAGCGCACAAATAGACCTACACACCTGACGCTTAAAGAAACATAAATAAATACAGAAGGGAAATGCGACCAGAATTTAATTCATTAGTAATTGTTATATACAATAACATTTATTAAATGACGAAATAAATATTTTCTCCTATACCTGCGATTTTGACAATACATGTTGACAATATATTTTACTGTTAACTTAAACACCAATTTATTCAAACTCAAAGAAACAATTTCTAACAATTAAAAATAATAATATTTGTTGTGTATTATTGTAGAAACCTTTTTATCTCCCTTGCAAAACAAATTAATATTTTTTTGAAACAAAAACAACAAATAGTAACAAGAAATAGTTCCTGGTAGAGCAGTTGTCTAAGTGCCTTTAAATAATAATAGGAAAATTCCTTCTTCATGAATTTTCTATGGTTTTCTTTTTTAGTCTTAGAGAATGATTGTAATCACGATTGCAGTTGGTATAGAATTCATGAAAAGCTCAAATCCGATGATTTAAAGTTTTTGGCCATCACCCCGAAATTTGTAATTGGATCAAAAGGTCTTTAAAAACAAAAAGTAGAGTAGAGCAGGTCAATTACGATATATGTGATGTGGGCACGAATAATGCTAGCCTATTCCGATATAGTGGCGTCACAATCCCAAGGTCTCAGAATTCTTTCCATAACCTGTGGCAATTCTGAAAATGAAATATATATATAACTAGCTTAAGTTGCCATTATTAGGTAATAGTGTTCTTGTTTGTAATTATTGAAAAACACATTATGCGTATACTTAATGACAAAAAAAAAACCAATTACAAATTTATTGCATACTTAAAAGTGTACTTTTTTTTTATTTTTTTTATTTTATATATTTTTGTATTTATTTAAACATGTTTTCTGCTACCTTAGTGGCAACTTAATCTAGTTTTACATTTAGGGGAAAGAACGTTTGATCACAGGTGATACTTATATAAAATTTATGTTATATATATGGGCAAATGTATATTATTTACAAAATTTACAAGGAGAAGGGTATTTTAAAAATTACTGTAATAACCTGGTAGAGAGATCCAATGGATGGCACCTTTTAAGAAAGTGTACTTCTTAACTGACAATTTTATTATTTGTATTTAATAGGAATATGCAGTGAAATAGCTTATAAATTGGTATTTCCTTTCCTTTATTAACAAATTTGTTCAGTTGACAACTGCTTGTTTCTATCTGCCGTGACCAGCAGTGTAATTGTTTCAAGTGCACATACAGGGTGCTAATGAGACACTCGGCGCGTGTCAGTGGCAGGCACTTGAAACCTTTGCCGACTTCTTGGCTCACTTTGTGCTCTTATGCTGTCTCTTGCAGGCCTGCTCCAAGTTGACCTATGAACCCCTTGTCTTCACCAAACGCCCGCACACACTCAATGGCTATGTGGTCTTTGGCCTGGCCGCCGAGGACGGCGAATGCCCCGAGACCGGCTCCAAGGTGGAGTTTGCGGCACGCGCAGGCGTAAGTATTTTCTGCATATGCTCGAGCTTTTATATAGGTATATTCTTTGACAGCCCTCGGAGCATGCACGCGCCTTCCTGCGCTCGGACAAGATCTCGCTGACGGACACCGATTTCTGTCCCAAGGAAGTGCTCAAGTTCTCGCCCATACCTACATCGAAGTATTGCAAGCGCAGCAACTTTGAAAACTTCACGTCCATAACGCAATATGACATAGACCTCAAGTTTAATAATGTAAATCGAGGGACACGAGATTCAATACAAGATTAATCAATCCATACCGTTCTTAGATGCCCGCCTGGTTTGAGCTGTGGTCCACGCGGCTGGATCACTTGGTGTCCGCCCTGTCTGCCCACAAGGTGGACAGCCTGCACATGAGTCAGCAGATCAACATTACGATGCACACGCCGCACGATCACTTCTGGCTAACTGTGGAGGTGAATGGGGTCCATTGGCGCATCTATCACATCCCGTTCTTCTACAAGCTGGACTCCAAGTTTGATGCATCGCACGAGCTGACCTACGACTCGGGCTTGAAGCGTTCCTGCTCAGTGATCAATGGCATGATCAACTCATTCGATGATTATCTCATTAATTTGGGCGAGATTGCCGCCCAGCCGGATTGCCTCACCCTGCTGGTGGCGGACTGCTCGCCGCTGCCCAAAATGGCTGTCTTCCTAACCCCCTCGCCCGACGCCCAGAGCCTGGCCAGCAATTACGGACTACGCGTCCACATCGGTCCCAACTACTTCAACTTCCGTTCGCGTGCCGGGAACAGCAGTCAGCCGGACGAGGGACCCGTCCTCATTTATCTGAACCAGGCCCAGACTCCGCATGATGTGCGCCAGAGGCCATATCAATGGCCGATCGACGACAGCGACTATGCATTCCGGTAGGCTCACCATGCCCATAGCAGTTGCCCTGTTTCTTTTTAATCGCCTTTTCTCGCTGCAGCGTGGAGCTCAACGAGCAGAACCTTCTGATCGTCGAGTGCACCAAGTTGAGCGCCACCATCCAGTTCGACATGTACAACATCTTGAATTTCGAGATCTTTGGCGTCTACAAGCACCAGATGTGCGGACTGTGCAGCAAGCCACTCAACCGGATGCAGAATTACACGCTTTGCGAGCTGGACACGGGACGGGGGACGACACAGACGCCCGTGCGGAATGCGTCCGAAATAGTTCTCACATAAGGATCATGATAAATTGTAACTAAAGTAAAGAGAACGCTGTAGAAAACCACATGAAAACCTAGCGAAAATAAATGTATAGCTCAGCGCTCTAGCAACATAAAGAAAATAAACCGAAAGGAACAAGTATAAGTTAATTAACAATTTGAATACAACCAATTAGCTCATTGAGTTTCCAGTAATTGTAGCATACTTATTGGGATCACTTGACTATTTTTATGTATGTATGTATGTAAGAGGCAGACTAAGGGTCTCCAAGACTATCAGATAACGAAAAATGTAAGATAATGCATTATAGCCTTTTCAACTATAAAAGTTTCAAAAGGATTATAAAATAAACATTCATTTAGAAGAATGTTAGGTCTACATCTGGATAAAGGGTACTTTATAGTCGGGCACTCAAGATATCGCCAAAAATGCAGAACAATTGCATACTTTGAATTTAAACATTTTGATCCGCCGATGTGCAAGAAAGCTAATGAAAATTCCAGTCGACTAAAAATCAGCGATCACAAATACCAACTGAGCTCTTTCAAAGGCAGCACTCGGAATCAATATTAACTTTTTTATCCATCACAAACACAACAGCTTATAAAGCATAGGGAAGCAGAGGTGGGGCAGCAAAAAAAAAACATATACATCTCTCGACCATATTCTTCCACTTACACCTTTGATATAAGTACCAAGGATAATTCGCAAATGTTTATCAATCAAGAAAAAATGTTATATTCAATAAATTTGAAAAGCCATTTGGTACAAGAAACAAATATCTTTAGCTTAAAGTTTTCTTAATTTTGCTTAATAATTTGTTCGTTTATTTAAACCAGTGTAGTGAATTCAAAAAAAAAATAAAAAGTCCATAAACTCGTTCTTAAGTTAAATTATAAAAAATTAAAAAATTAAAGCCATATATAGTCATATGAAAAGCTCTTTAAAAGCCTGCAATTATTAACTCAACATGTTAGCAATTAAATCTAATGACCTTTGGAGGCAACTTCGAAATTGCAATATATTTAGATTAAATGATCCCATTGGGAAAAAACTTAAAGGGTAACTTCAAATTGGAATAACATAAGTGTGATATATTATTTATTTAAGTATTTAAAGTCAGTTTGTGCGTCATGGGCACAACCTCGGCGTCAAGTGCTCTTCAAGCAAACTAAACTCGAAATTATACTGATTATTATTTTATTGCTGCTTCCAGCCCACTTGCTTCTCCCGATCACGATGGAGTTGGGTCAGCAAATGCAAGCGCAACTGGGCGACAGACTCGAGCGTCTCGTTGCACAATTTACATTTCAGGGGCTGCATAGTACCATCGCTGCAAACGAATCAGAGGAATTAGAACGGATATTCGGATTACACCACAGGATACTTACAAGTTGCGCCAGTCGTAAAGTTCTCTGCAGTTCGCTTGTAGAGCCAGCAAATTGCCCATATTCTCGCTCTCCAGATCATGGGAGCAATGCATGGGGAATATAGCACGTTTACCGTAAGGTTCGGACGGCGGCTCCATGTCAGACATATCCTCCCAAATGTGTTCAGTAATGGACACGTGTCGTTCAACGAAACTACGGTCCTTCCCAAGCAGTCTACAAAAATATTCGAAAGTTAATCATCTTAATTTATAAGTTTGTTTTTTTCTTTTTGTATACAAACCGAGTTAACAGTGAACGCAATTGATTGAATATGACAACACGATCTTCTGTACCGACCGCGGGAATTTCGTTGGCATCAAAATTGTAGAACATACTATCGATATTATAACGCATTTGGTTTATCTGAAAACCATGTATAAAATAATTTAATTAATCTAAGAAATATTTGTAAAAAAAAAAGTTGTGTCCAAATATGTACTACAAATTGCATGTTTTTCATGGTTTCTCCTCTAGATTCATTTTGCATCTCAAATATATTCATTATTCAAAATACAATTTTTTGGATTTTTTGAAAAAATATCATGTACTCCCGCTTACTCATTTTCGAAAATTTTTCTTTTTTTAAACTTAGAAATGCAAATTTACAATTTTAATCGATTGTGATAGTCACAATTAGCATAAAAAACAACATTAAAGCCAATTCTGGGAGGGTCAAATTTTTTGTCAAAAATCATGCAAAATTTGATAAAAATTTTGACATGTAAAGCTCTCGGATCCATAGCTCGCATATTTCAAACGCCCATAGCTCTGTCAAAACTGAACCGATTTTCAAGTTTAATACCATTTTTTTCATGGTTTGTACTCTAGATTGATTCTGTATTTAAAAAATATGCATTTTAGAAAAAAAATGTTTTTGGAAGTTTTTGGGGGAAAAAAGCATGTACTCCCCCCTTACTCATTTTTGAAAAAATTTTTTCTTCAAAATTTAGATATGCAAATTTACATTTTTAATCGATTGTGTTAGTCACAATTAGCATAAAAAACAACATTAAAGCCAATTCTGGGAGGGTCAAATTTTTTGTCAAAAATCATGCAAAATTTGATAAAAATTTTGACATGTAAAGCTCTCGGATCCATAGCTCGCATATTTCAAACGCCCATAGCTCTGTCAAAACTGAACCGATTTTCAAGTTTAATACCATTTTTTTCATGGTTTGTACTCTAGATTGATTCTGTATTTAAAAAATATGCATTTTAGAAAAAAAATGTTTTTGGAAGTTTTTGGGGGAAAAAAGCATGTACTCCCCCCTTACTCATTTTTGAAAAAATTTTTTCTAAAAAATTTAGAAATGCAAATTTACAATTTTAATAGATTGTGTTAGTCACAATTAGCATAAAAAACAACATTAAAGCCAATTCTGGGAGGGTCAAATTTTTTGTCAAAAATCATGCAAAATTTGATAAAAATTTTGACATGTAAAGCTCTAGGATCCATAGCTCGCATAATTCAAACGCCCATAGCTCTGTCAAAACTGAACCGATTTTCAAGTTTAATACCATTTTTTTCATGGTTTGTACTCTAGATTGATTCTGTATTTAAAAAATATGCATTTTAGAAAAAAAATGTTTTTGGAAGTTTTTGGGGGAAAAAAGCATGTACTCCCCCCTTACTCATTTTTGAAAAAAATTTTTTCTAAAAAATTTAGAAATGCAAATTTACAATTTTAATCGATTGTGTTAGTCACAATTAGCATAAAAAACAACATTAAAGCCAATTCTGGGAGGGTCAAATTTTTTGTCAAAAATCATGCAAAATTTGATAAAAATTTTGACATGTAAAGCTCTCGGATCCATAGCTCGCATATTTCAAACGCCCATAGCTCTGTCAAAACTGAACCGATTTTCAAGTTTAATACCATTTTTTTCATGGTTTGTACTCTAGATTGATTCTGTATTTAAAAAATATGCATTTTCGAAAAAAAATGTTTTTGGAAGTTTTTGGGGGAAAAAAGCATGTACTCCCCCCTTACTCATTTTTGAAAAAAATTTTTTCTAAAAAATTTAGAAATGCAAATTTACATTTTTAATCGATTGTGTTAGTCACAATTAGCATAAAAAACAACATTAAAGCCAATTCTGGGAGGGTCAAATTTTTTGTCAAAAATCATGCAAAATTTGATAAAAATTTTGACATGTAAAGCTCTCGGATCCATAGCTCGCATATTTCAAACGCCCATAGCTCTGTCAAAACTGAACCGATTTTCAAGTTTAATACCATTTTTTTCATGGTTTGTACTCTAGATTGATTCTGTATTTAAAAAATATGCATTTTCGAAAAAAAATGTTTTTGGAAGTTTTTGGGGGAAAAAAGCATGTACTCCCCCCTTACTCATTTTTGAAAAAATTTTTTCTAAAAAATTTAGAAATGCAAATTTACAATTTTAATCGATTGTGTTAGTCACAATTAGCATAAAAAACAACATTAAAGCCAATTCTGGGAGGGTCAAATTTTTTGTCAAAAATCATGCAAAATTTGATAAAAATTTTGACATGTAAAGCTCTCGGATCCATAGCTCGCATATTTCAAACGCCCATAGCTCTGTCAAAACTGAACCGATTTTCAAGTTTAATACCATTTTTTTCATGGTTTGTACTCTAGATTGATTCTGTATTTAAAAAATATGCATTTTAGAAAAAAAATGTTTTTGGAAGTTTTTGGGGGAAAAAAGCATGTACTCCCCCCTTACTCATTTTCGAAAAAATTTTTTCTTCAAAATTTAGATATGCAAATTTACATTTTTAATCGATTGTGTTAGTCACAATTAGCATAAAAAACAACATTAAAGCCAATTCTGGGAGGGTCAAATTTTTTGTCAAAAATCATGCAAAATTTGATAAAAATTTTGACATGTAAAGCTCTCGGATCCATAGCTCGCATATTTCAAACGCCCATAGCTCTGTCAAAACTGAACCGATTTTCAAGTTTAATACCATTTTTTTCATGGTTTGTACTCTAGATTGATTCTGTATTTAAAAAATATGCATTTTCGAAAAAAAATGTTTTTGGAAGTTTTTGGGGGAAAAAAGCATGTACTCCCCCCTTACTCATTTTTGAAAAAATTTTTTCTTCAAAATTTAGATATGCAAATTTACATTTTTAATCGATTGTGTTAGTCACAATTAGCATAAAAAACAACATTAAAGCCAATTCTGGGAGGGTCAAATTTTTTGTCAAAAATCATGCAAAATTTGATAAAAATTTTGACATGTAAAGCTCTCGGATCCATAGCTCGCATATTTCAAACGCCCATAGCTCTGTCAAAACTGAACCGATTTTCAAGTTTAATACCATTTTTTTCATGGTTTGTACTCTAGATTGATTCTGTATTTAAAAAATATGCATTTTCGAAAAAAAATGTTTTTGGAAGTTTTTGGGGGAAAAAAGCATGTACTCCCCCCTTACTCATTTTTGAAAAAAATTTTTTCTAAAAAATTTAGAAATGCAAATTTACAATTTTAATCGATTGTGTTAGTCACAATTAGCATAAAAAACAACATTAAAGCCAATTCTGGGAGGGTCAAATTTTTTGTCAAAAATCATGCAAAATTTGATAAAAATTTTGACATGTAAAGCTCTCGGATCCATAGCTCGCATATTTCAAACGCCCATAGCTCTGTCAAAACTGAACCGATTTTCAAGTTTAATACCATTTTTTTCATGGTTTGTACTCTAGATTGATTCTGTATTTAAAAAATATGCATTTTAGAAAAAAAATGTTTTTGGAAGTTTTTGGGGGAAAAAAGCATGTACTCCTCCCTTACTCATTTTCGAAAAAATTTTTTCTTCAAAATTTAGATATGCAAATTTGCATTTTTAATCGATTGTGTTAGTCACAATTAGCATAAAAAACAACATTAAAGCCAATTCTGGGAGGGTCAAATTTTTTGTCAAAAATCATGCAAAATTTGATAAAAATTTTGACATGTAAAGCTCTCGGATCCATAGCTCGCATATTTCAAACGCCCATAGCTCTGTCAAAACTGAACCGATTTTCAAGTTTAATACCATTTTTTTCATGGTTTGTACTCTAGATTGATTCTGTATTTAAAAAATATGCATTTTAGAAAAAAAATGTTTTTGGAAGTTTTTGGGGGAAAAAAGCATGTACTCCCCCCTTACTCATTTTCGAAAAAATTTTTTCTTCAAAATTTAGATATGCAAATTTACATTTTTAATCGATTGTGTTAGTCACAATTAGCATAAAAAACAACATTAAAGCCAATTCTGGGAGGGTCAAATTTTTTGTCAAAAATCATGCAAAATTTGATAAAAATTTTGACATGTAAAGCTCTCGGATCCATAGCTCGCATATTTCAAACGCCCATAGCTCTGTCAAAACTGAACCGATTTTCAAGTTTAATACCATTTTTTTCATGGTTTGTACTCTAGATTGATTCTGTATTTAAAAAATATGCATTTTCGAAAAAAAATGTTTTTGGAAGTTTTTGGGGGAAAAAAGCATGTACTCCCCCCTTACTCATTTTTGAAAAAAATTTTTTCTAAAAAATTTAGAAATGCAAATTTACAATTTTAATCGATTGTGTTAGTCACAATTAGCATAAAAAACAACATTAAAGCCAATTCTGGGAGGGTCAAATTTTTTGTCAAAAATCATGCAAAATTTGATAAAAATTTTGACATGTAAAGCTCTCGGATCCGTAGCTCGCATATTTCAAACGCCCATAGCTCTGTCAAAACTGAACCGATTTTCAAGTTTGATACCATTTTTTTCATGGTTTGTACTCTAGATTGATTCTGTATTTAAAAAATATGCATTTTAGAAAAAAAATGTTTTTGGAAGTTTTTGGGGGAAAAAAGCATGTACTCCCCCCTTACTCATTTTCGAAAAAATTTTTTCTTCAAAATTTAGATATGCAAATTTGAATTTTTAATCGATTGTGTTAGTCACAATTAGCATAAAAAACAACATTAAAGCCAATTCTGGAAGGGTCACATTTTTTGTCAAAAATCATGCAAAATTTGATAAAAATTTTGACATGTAAAGCTCTCGGATCCATAGCTCGCATATTTCAAACGCCCATAGCTCTGTCAAAACTGAACCGATTTTCAAGTTTAATACCATTTTTTTCATGGTTTGTACTCTAGATTGATTCTGTATTTAAAAAATATGCATTTTCGAAAAAAAATGTTTTTGGAAGTTTTTGGGGGAAAAAAGCATGTACTCCCCCCTTACTCATTTTCGAAAAAATTTTTTCTTCAAAATTTAGAAATGCAAATTTACATTTTTAATCGATTGTGTTAGTCACAATTAGCATAAAAAACAACATTAAAGCCAATTCTGGGAGGGTCAAATTTTTTGTCAAAAATCATGCAAAATTTGATAAAAATTTTGACATGTAAAGCTCTCGGATCCATAGCTCGCATATTTCAAACGCCCATAGCTCTGTCAAAACTGAACCGATTTTCAAGTTTAATACCATTTTTTTCATGGTTTGTACTCTAGATTGATTCTGTATTTAAAAAATATGCATTTTCGAAAAAAAATGTTTTTGGAAGTTTTTGGGGGAAAAAAGCATGTACTCCCCCCTTACTCATTTTCGAAAAAATTTTTTCTTCAAAATTTAGATATGCAAATTTACATTTTTAATCGATTGTGTTAGTCACAATTAGCATAAAAAACAACATTAAAGCCAATTCTGGGAGGGTCAAATTTTTTGTCAAAAATCATGCAAAATTTGATAAAAATTTTGACATGTAAAGCTCTCGGATCCATAGCTCGCATATTTCAAACGCCCATAGCTCTGTCAAAACTGAACCGATTTTCAAGTTTAATACCATTTTTTTCATGGTTTGTACTCTAGATTGATTCTGTATTTAAAAAATATGCATTTTCGAAAAAAAATGTTTTTGGAAGTTTTTGGGGGAAAAAAGCATGTACTCCCCCCTTACTCATTTTCGAAAAAATTTTTTCTTCAAAATTTAGATATGCAAATTTACATTTTTAATCGATTGTGTTAGTCACAATTAGCATAAAAAACAACATTAAAGCCAATTCTGGGAGGGTCAAATTTTTTGTCAAAAATCATGCAAAATTTGATAAAAATTTTGACATGTAAAGCTCTCGGATCCATAGCTCGCATATTTCAAACGCCCATAGCTCTGTCAAAACTGAACCGATTTTCAAGTTTAATACCATTTTTTTCATGGTTTGTACTCTAGATTGATTCTGTATTTAAAAAATATGCATTTTCGAAAAAAAATGTTTTTGGAAGTTTTTGGGGGAAAAAAGCATGTACTCCCCCCTTACTCATTTTTGAAAAAATTTTTTCTTAAAAATTTAGAAATGCAAATTTACAATTTTAATCGATTGTGTTAGTCACAATTAGCATAAAAAACAACATTAAAGCCAATTCTGGGAGGGTCAAATTTTTTGTCAAAAATCATGCAAAATTTGATAAAAATTTTGACATGTAAAGCTCTCGGATCCATAGCTCGCATATTTCAAACGCCCATAGCTCTGTCAAAACTGAACCGATTTTCAAGTTTAATACCATTTTTTTCATGGTTTGTACTCTAGATTGATTCTGTATTTAAAAAATATGCATTTTCGAAAAAAAATGTTTTTGGAAGTTTTTGGGGGAAAAAAGCATGTACTCCCCCCTTACTCATTTTCGAAAAAATTTTTTCTTCAAAATTTAGATATGCAAATTTACATTTTTAATCGATTGTGTTAGTCACAATTAGCATAAAAAACAACATTAAAGCCAATTCTGGGAGGGTCAAATTTTTTGTCAAAAATCATGCAAAATTTGATAAAAATTTTGACATGTAAAGCTCTCGGATCCATAGCTCGCATATTTCAAACGCCCATAGCTCTGTCAAAACTGAACCGATTTTCAAGTTTGATACCATTTTTTTCATGGTTTGTACTCTAGATTGATTCTGTATTTAAAAAATATGCATTTTCGAAAAAAAATGTTTTTGGAAGTTTTTGGGGGAAAAAAGCATGTACTCCCCCCTTACTCATTTTCGAAAAAATTTTTTCTTCAAAATTTAGATATGCAATTTTACATTTTTAATCGATTGTGTTAGTCACAATTAGCATAAAAAACAACATTAAAGCCAATTCTGGGAGGGTCAAATTTTTTGTCAAAAATCATGCAAAATTTGATAAAAATTTTGACATGTAAAGCTCTCGGGTCCATAGCTTGCATAAGTCAAACGCCCATAACTTTCTCAAAACTGTTACTAATGATTATTGAGTAAAATTGAGTTGAAAATTAAGCATCACTAAACTAAAATCTGCTAGAAGATGCAAGTTGTTCAAAATTGAGCTGATCCCCGGAGTTAAGATGTCTAAGAACAATTCTTAACATCCCATTTAGAACCGACATCTTCTATATCGGAGGATAACCGTAGAGGAGCCACACAAACGGTCCAACCTCGATCAAAGTTTTGACACACAACATTTAAATACACATAAGTACACATTACGTAAATGAAGACTAAACTAGTTAAATAAAATGTACTACTAAAAAATTGCAAAGCTTAAAAAATAATAAAAATTCTAACGAGAATTAAGAGATATCTAACACTTACAATACGGATATCATCTTTGAGAATAGCGACATCTAAATTAATGACCATGTCGTGCTCTTCGAAATAAGGTTGCATAGTTTGGGGATTGTAGCCGAGGCCAGCCAACAGGCAGACATACTTTGTACGATCCTTATTACATTTGATTTGCATGGTGGGGCAGAAGAGCATGGCCATTAGTGCACCGAAGCCATGTATATTGGGCATCAGAGTGGTGCCGCGAGCAATCAACCTTTCAGAGCCTTCAGCCTCCGCCACGGAGGCGGCCACCACCATCTGATCGTGACGGTCCTGGGGTTCGGTATCCAAGAGTACAGCATTGACGGAGTCCCGATCAATTGTCACCGACTTGTATATGCCAATACGGAGCATGGAACTCATGGTGCTCTCGAGCGGACTGTACGGTCCACGGAGGCGTATGCTCAGATTGCATTTATCCAGAGACGGTGGCTCCAAGTCCTCATCCTTTGGCAGCTGTGCAAAACGCTGGTACTCCTCATTGATATGCGCTTGCTCTGCAACGGGCACATTCCGCTTGGAATCCTGCTTGCGTATGCGAAAGTCGTGATCCTTGCGAGACATATAGTCCTCGTCGGAGCGTCGCGCCAACTGCCGTTCCACCAGTCTATCGTTGAGCAACCCATCGCGCATGTGTATCAGAACAGCGGCCACGTTGTTAACCAGCGAGTAAACCTCCAGCTCCAGACGACCGCATTTGGCAACCGAGCTCAACATCTCGTTGGCCTGCTTGGGCCAGAGATTGTAGCAACTGGTTACCGACGAGGGCTGCACCAACGCTAAGCGGCATTCGAACATGCGCGGCGGCAACAGCTCAAATTCGCGCCTCAGCTCCAGCGGCATAAGACGCAGCTGATCCATTGGCAACAATGCCCCATCACCGTAATCAATGAAGCGCACATGAAACTTGGGATGCGCATTTGTCTGCGTCTCCACTCTCAACACCACTGCGCGCTGAAAGAGGTGACCCCGCTTCGCCAGCACCTGCAGACCCTTTGTAATGGCACTCGCATTCCGCACGTGGCAGCTTAGCTGCTGCGGTGCATTGAATATCTCGGACATGCTTGCAATACGATCGGCAAGTGCACGGGGCTGGAAGTAAAACTTGCCACAGTTAACAATCTGCGGAATAGAAAGGAAAGCATCGATTAAGATAAGTAATAAACAAATAATAAAAAACGGTTCGAAGCCAGGTACAGAGTATCTTATAGTCTGGCACTGACGGAAGCACGCTGATTTGTGTTATTTAAGACTTTATTAATACTTTGTACGGATATTGAATATATATTGAATTTGGACACACAGAAGCTGAATCAATTGGACTTTAAAATAATAAATATCCTACTGAAAAAAAATGCAGCCAATATATTAAAATATTATTTTAACCAAGTCTTTTTATGAAATGTTTGCATTTTTTTTAGATTTTTATAGCACTGAATTTTATTTGAAGATTTGAAATAAGCATAGAAAAATGAACACTCACGTGAGTAATCAGACCAGTAATATTCTTGTCAAACACAGATGGTAAGGCGAGCAGTTCTACATTCCATTGCTTGGATGGCGGCACCCAGGTACATTCGCTGACCACACCTATTTTGCGCTCTTGCACGTACTTAAGGGCAACGTTTCGCCTATAAAATATAACAGCAGTTTAACACAGTTGAATACAATTAGTGAAATTATAAGTCATTATAGTCCAACTTACTCCATAACGCGCAGTGGATGATTGGGAGTGTCAATACGCATGCGTACAGCTTTGTAAACCTCGGTCATGACGCGACCCGGCACCTGAACGACCTTTGTGGTGTCCAGATAGTCATCGTCCGCCTTGAACGTAACAAATAGCTTTTCCGAGCCATGCTGAAAAGTGACGTCCATGTTCTCAGGGGGAATTTTTGCCTCTGCGAACAATTCCTTGATACGCCGTGTGTATAGTTCCCCCATGTAACGTGGCTCAAAGTGGGTGAAGAATACGGTGCGGCATGGATCGTTGCCACAAATGGATTGATAAACGTTGCGATCGTAGTCCGCATTCGCTTTGTTGTTGCGTATAAAGTAATTGGGATAGAACGCTCCGGCGATGATCACCTTAAGAATTATGGACTTCTCGCGATCATCCCACATCTGACAGGCTCCATAGGGCAACGGCTGTAGATTAAGAGCTGAGGAGCGCTGGCGCAACTCCAGCACCATCAAATGCATCTCCTTGAGCGAGCGCAAGTTAACGTTAAAGCGACGGGCCCATTGCTCTGCCGATTCCTTGAGCATTCGATCCTGACACATGTTCAGATAGATCTGAAAAACCCAACTCATATATAGTAAGGATTTATACAACTCTACTCTATACTTACTCTATACACACGCCAAATAGCCACCATATCGGAGCCAGAACCATCTGCAAAGATGTAGTGCATCCAAAATGTATCCCTCATCTGCCCACGTTTTCCTGACAGATACAAGCTGCGTACAGTCATGCCAGCAGCTATAAAGGAACATATATTAAATGAGCTCCACTCGTTTGAGCCTAACCATTTACCAATAATAATGGCCTCGTCCAGGCAATTGAAGACGTATCCCAGTATGATAAGGCGGCTCAAGCGTACGTCTAGCGGAAATCGTGACATAATTGTACCCCAGAAGGTGATATCGCCGTCCAGCTCCTCGTAAATGCCATCAACGGTAGTGTACAGGGCGCCCACCTCCTTCAGCAGTAACACTGTGTTGTGTATATCGGAAAGATTTGGCGGCGACATGGCCAGGGCCAAAATTTCACTAGGTCTACCCATATCGAGCTCTTTGGCCTTGAGCACTGAGTTCTGCAGCGGCGAGCGCAGCATTTCGGGTACCCCAAACTCTTTCATCTCCTCCAAATAGAAGGCTTTTGTGACCATGCGATAAACACGTCCGCTGCGCAAGCGGCCAACACGTCCAGCACGTTGACGACAATTAACTTTGGAAGCCCATTCCAAACGCAGGCTGCTAAAATTTGAGGACGTATCGGTGTGCAAAACCTTGGTTAGACAAAAATCAATAACGTAGGAGACATCCGGCACAGTTATAGAGCTCTCAGCAATGTTGGTAGTCAGTATGACCTTGCGATGGCCAGAAAGAGGGGGCTCAAAGACATCCGCTTGGGAATCGGGCGACATCAGCGAATGGCAGCGCACAATGGTGATTTTCATGCTGGGACTGTGTGACAAAGAAAATAATTATTCGTTATATTCGCTTTAAAAAGATATTCAATTATATAAGTGAAAGGGATTTATTGAGTATTTAGGTTTATTTCTTTAAATAAGTGTACAAATATAAGCCCTACATTTGCCCTAATAGATATTGAATTTATTAATCTTTTACTTTACCATGTTTTAGTATAAGCAAAATTACGTATACTTTACTAAAGTGATCTTATTTCCAAAATTATTTAATCTATTTTGTATGGAGCTGTTTTATATCAAAGATTTAATGTACTTACTTCTCCTCCATGACATTGGTTATATGCTCCGCCATGGTCTCAATCTCATTGACGCCCGGCAGAAAGATAAGCACGGAGCCGGTGCGCTTTGCGTCTTCATAGGACTGCTGGGATTGGCCGACAGCCTTGCGCTCCATATTATCAATGACCAGTAGAATTTTGGTGGCATCACCGTAGCCCTCAGGTAAAATGCCCGGTTCTCTGTGCTGCGGCTCATCCTTCCAGTGTATATTCTTAAGCTGATCGCGATAGTATTTGACTAGCGGATATTTGCGTCCGTGGCTGGCGGTGACCACGGGCGGAAGAGATACGCTGGTTGCGAAGTATTTGGTAAATTCGCGCGTATCAATTGTGGCCGACATCAGAATGACTTTGACATGACGTGAATTAAGTGCCAGCAGGCGGCGCACCACGATTAGCAGGAAATCCATGTCCTGATCACGCTCGTGCACCTCATCCAGCACAATGTGCGTATAATGGGTAAGCGTCTTCAGGCGTATCAGACTGTTCAGCAAAACGCCTGTGGTGCAGTACAACAGACGCGTGTCCTCCAGACTCGACTGCCGATGCAGGCCAACCTGGTAGCTGCACACAGTGCCCGGCTGCCATTGTCTCTCCTGGCAAACACGATTGGCAATCGAAATGGCAGCAATGCGGCGCGGCTGCGTCACGACAATATTACAAAATTCGCGCTTTTTGAAGGCCTCATCCAAAATGTATTGCGGCACCTGGCGGTAAAAAAGCGTACCACAACAATCGATAACAATCAAATAAAGACAACTTGCGATAGTCAAGACTCAAATCGATAGTCCGTACAAAAGGCAACGCTGCGCAAATGAATTGTAAACAAACCATAAGGTGCAGTAGGAAATAAACACAAGAGCCGACAAATACCGCATGCATGGAGCATTATGTATACGACGACTGCTGGCAGCTGCTGCAGCGTTTTGGTCGTGATGCCGAAGTGTGTCGGGAGGCAAAATTCGAGGCTTTTTGCCACACATGGCATGAACTGCAGATGCAACACATTTACTCGGCGCAAACGAACCACATCGAGGTGATTGAGACCACAATGGCGGCCCTGCACGTGGCCAAACGAGTGGCCTGCGGCCGTCGTACCAACGGTGAACTGTTCCAGGCAACGCGCGCACAACGCATTGGCGGCATCTATTTGCTGTATGCCATCTACAACAAGCAGCCCACGAAGCACTTTGTCAAGATCGAAGTTTCGCCCCGCACCTGGCAATCGCTTACCGGCTATATCGAGCAGCTGCGCCGCGAGGGCGCCGAGCGGAGCGATACGCAGCAAGTGAGCTACATCTTCTGGCAAATGGTTCAAGACCAAGCCTTCCGCTACACGGCCCTAGACTACTGCCAGGCTCTGGATGCGCTGACCGCCTATGACAGTCTAGAGAGCTTTGCGGAAGCCAAACAACAAAAGAGCACTGCAGCTTCGCTGTTGCAACAGCAACTAAAACCGCATGGCGCCAATCTCAACGAGGAGCTGCATGGATTAGCGGAGCTGGCCGCCATTTGCAAGCCGCTTTGCAAGCTTGAAACAGCATATAACAAGCAAATGGCGCCGCATCGTTCATCGTTTCCCGCCACAAACATCTTCAAACAGCTAAACGAGGTTTTCTGTGAGATCAACGATCTGCTGACGGACGAGGAACGGCCCGCAACGTCAAGCTGCACAAATGATCAACTGGAAATGAGAAAGCGCGTCCGCAACAAGGCCATGTTTGGCGAAGCGCAAGAGAAGATATTGACAGACGAAGAAGAAGAACCTGAACAGCCGCTGCCTGAAACTCGCGATCCACATGAACGACGCATGTCATCAGCGACGGTATTTGGGCGCAAATTGCCAGACGATGTGCTCAGAGACTTGGAATGCTCATCAAACCAAGACAGTTCATGACTTGTTCTATTGAGGTGATTCGTTGATAGTAGATAACAGTAGATACATCAATTTAAAATTATTTCTGTTTAATAAAACATTTGTGATAATGAGCTAAAGCGATTTTCTTTACTTTAAAATGTCAGAGAAAAACTAATTGACAAAACAGTTTAAGAATGCAGGGATCAATTAATACAAGCAATTAATGTTTCCATTTATGATTTACAACATGGCTACAAAATAAAAGATGGTCGGTGGTTATGTTCACGGATCGAACCAATGGCACGTGGGTTCAGTTTATAAACTTGGTTTGTCACTTCACTGAAAAACCATGGATTTGTTTCAAACTTTGGTTTGCAACATTCTTATAAGACAAAAATATATTTTTTATGTGTTGGTGATATTTTGCTTTTATGTAAACTGTAGAGTGGCGCCCACAACTGCCAAACTTTATCTGCATATTTTGCGAAATAAAATTCAACTTTCACCCAATCCGTCCTATAGCAGCTATAAGATATAATGATCAGAGCCCCCCGTAAGGGTATTAAAACTTCTGAACTAGCTCTTTTAGGCTACATATTATATAAAATACTGAGCAAGTAGTGGGACAAGGATAGATAGAATGGTAAATATTAAATAACATACCTGAGTTGTCTTACCACATCCTGTCTCGCCTTTCAGTATAACCACCGGATTATCGTTAATGGCTGTAACTATCTGTTCACGCTGCGCATAGATTGGCAAACTTCTATTGCGATTTAAATCGAATCTGTATTTTTCATAGTATGCTTCATCAGAGCGCACGCCGGGCAATTCTTGCAATTCCTCCTCCTCATTATCGCTGTCCAGTTCGTCGAGCGTTCTGTTACGTTTTGCGACACTTTGACCATCTGCGAGCTGTTAAGAAAAAAGTAAACAAAACGCGCTTTCGATTACAAATAAACCTTTCTCACACACACTCACGCAGTCTAGGCATAGCGCCCTCTCATGCTTACTTTGTTCATAAGTTCCTTCTCTTTTGCGACGATTTCATTCACATAATCTACGCCAAAAATCTCGCGTTTGATCGGCTTTGAGTCGCAGGTCTCTGTTGCGAGTACTGCGGGATCTCCAGTTATACAACCTTTCGGTGCAGTGCCACGTGTGAACTGCTTCGAGAAATCGAAGAAGTCCATCAGATCTGAATCCATCCTAATGCAATGCGATCGCAATTCCTGAAAATTTCCTAAAAGCTACAAAACGGTGACAGCGCGCGTCAGCGGTTGAACGGTAAATGGCAAATATTTGAACTGGCAATACTTTTGTCTAACACGCATTAACCAACACTTTAGCTACAAATTAAAGGTAGCTTAAAATAAATAGTTTGCAAATATTGAAAATATTTTTTAAAATATTTGTATTATATATATATATATATATATATATATATATATTTATATATAAATAAATATATACACATATAGACATACATTAACACATATATTTCTATGATACTACTACTACAATATCGATAACGATAACGCATTATTAGATATTCGTTCCACAAAGTATTCAGTATCGATACCCTTTAACACTGCTGCTGACGTTTGACAGTACAATTAAGCGAAATATAAAACAAAAAATTTTACGAGTAAGAACAAACAATATATAGGACTTGGATCAAAATTGTATAAATAAAAGAGCTGCCGAAAAGGAGCACAATAATGACACGTAAGTGGCGTAGAACAAGAACCGTGTTTACCATTTCTTTGTTTTCATTTGTCGTTGGTCGTTTATTGTGCAAGTGTGAGAGATACGAATCAGTTTAATTTAGTATATATTTATAACTACCAAGCTGCATAAACAATAGGTAATGATAGAACGGATTTATATGTAAAATATATTGGCGTAGGAGTATCGATTCAAAGACTTGTGACCGCCAGTGTAAATATGTATGTATATTGTACACATACATATATTTGAGTACATGCATGGCGTGAATGCTTCTAACCTCTATTGCTGAACTGGACTAAATTAGCATGCGAATTAAAAACCGAAAGTCAGTTATTATACAAGAAAAATGTATAAGTTGCGCATATTAATTAGATAATCATTTTTCTAATTATGCTCATTACAGGTGGCAATCAACGAGACCTGGCGCGCGCCAAGAACCAAAAGAAGTTGGCCGAGCAGACCAAAGGCAAGCGCACAGACACTCTCACCGTAGAGCAGCGGAAAGCCAGGTATGTGGGAATATGCTCGTGCACTGTTCAATGGTCTAAATATTAGTATTCTTCTCTAGGGATGCTGAAGTGATGCGGGAAAAGCAAAAGAAAAAAGAAGACGAGGCGGCGGCTGCTGCTGCTGGCAAAAGCAAATAAAAGATCAACGTAAATTCCAGTTCCAGCTAGAACAGCGTGCACCCGTGCGGTCGTCGTCACACAAAATTTTCGTTAGGCATAGGCAGTTTTAAAACAAAGCATAAGCAGCAGTCGCAATCCGGAGACACCGATCGACGCTAGCGATTAGACTCCAGGATGGATAGTCAATGTCAATCAATTGGTTAAATTGCGCAAAACATGTGAATTACAAGCAGAAACACCTATGTATCCCTTGGCAGAACACACAAAAAGGCTCGTTTTCTTTAATGTTATGCAATACTGCTGAACAATTATCTTAATTATTTCTCTATATACCTGACTAAATTATTTACTGTAAAATATATAAATTTTCAAATAAAACATAATATACAGCCAAAACAACCAAAACAAACATTGCTAAATATTATGTATTATTAGTTATATCGAAAATATATATATAAATATAATCTAACTAATAAGAAAATATATAGATCTTAAATTGATATTAAGTGGTCGAGAGAGAAAAACAGATTGCAAATGCGTACTAAATAAACCAATCAGATTTTAAGTGTGTACCTTCGTATGTCGCGCATACCAAGTCGTTGTCTTGTTGGGCTACAAGTTAGGGATTTGTGCTAGCACCGATAAGATAGTCAAAACTGCATTAAATTAGCTTATAGGTAATAAATAAATAAGATTGATTAATGCATTAAATAAGTTGGTAAGACTATAAGTCTTGTGACTTTAATATTATGTCAATACCTTATTCATTTGTCAAATGGGAAAAATGCAACATATCTAGTTCTTCCTTGTAGCTGCGGGTACACTATAGTAATTTTGACTTTAAAACTGAAGTCCTTAAAAATCCAAATGTATTGTATATTATAGATAATAAAACTTATAAAATGTATTATTTTCTAACAATATTCATGATACTTCATGTGATACATAAGATTCTTTTTAGGCTTCTAAATTTGATTTGATAATTTAATTGATCATACTTTCTATTACCACTATAAAAAATACAATTATATATCGAGTCGACTTTTATTGGTCAAGTTATCAACTTTTGTTAAGTTGAGGTTTGGACATGTCACATATTGATTTTTAAAGTTGTGTATACCCTTGCTTTTAATCTATGTCGTGGGTATGTAGTATAAATTCAATACCAATCACTGTCGATGCACTCCAGTGACCTTCCAGGAAAATTTTCTTTTTGAGCTAAAGTTTACCACAAATTTACATACAATGGATCATTTTTAGGTCAAATAATAAACAATAAAGAACAGTTATCTTCGGAGTGCCGAAAATTGAATGCCCTTTCAGACACAAAGCAGATATATTTATTCAATACCCCCTAGAGAATGGGGGCTTTCAGGACAGATAAAAATTTGTGTCTTGCCTCCAATGGGATCTCATTCAGTCCAATCCGACTTGTTCAACAGCTATTGACTGTCTTTCCGAAAATAAGATGAAAATCTTATTTGGTTGTGTTTAACTTTTGTTAGCCATGAGATATCTTTCTTATTTATTTTCTTATTGAACCAATTTTCTATCATGAACCAAGCAACTTTTCTGCTACGACTTTTCGACACATCGAAAATAATTATTTATTTTTTGTATTATTTGTACGTACAAAGAAGTTGGAGCTTTTTGCGGAAAGTGCGAAATGCCGAAAATTTTGTTTGTAATTTAAAATTGTTATATGTTGAATATGTTAAATATGCCTTCGCAACTAGATTGTTTCCTTGTATAGAGATGTTTCTAATTGATATATATTTCTTTAAATTTATGACGTTAATAAGTTTTCGTAAATGAAATGAAAGTAAATTTAGTTTTTTTTTTAATGTGCGGAAAAATTAGAAATTGGCCTTATACAAATAGTTTGGCAGTTCCTAAAACAGCTAATTAATTTTAATAAAAAGTCTGATATTTTGATAGGAAAGAAACAGAAAGACGAACATGGACAAAATATTTAAGCTTTTCTTCCTGAATTAGAAATATTAATTTTAAAGAGTTTTCATAGGTATAACAACGCCTTTAGGTCTCCACATATATAAAAAAAAGTAGCAAAATGACCATCAGAAAAAAAATGAAATAAAATAAAAGCAACACAATTCGATTCATATGAAACTATCAAACAGGCCACAAACTCTCGCCAAAGCCAGAGGAACCCAACTTGAATCTAGCATTCACCATTTGTACGTACATAGGAGAAATGTCCAAAAACAAAAAGCCAAGTCGAAACGACTAACACTGCCAAGCGGGCCACTAACCAAAAATGGGCGACAGCGGAGCGTGTTGGCATCGTATCTATGGCGCGTATCTTAAATGACTAGTCGCGGTTCCATGGGATACGGATGCCGTTGCCAATGGCAATGCCAATGCCGGGCCTGGGAGTGCGACTCGAGCTGGTAGAGGGTCGCGTGCGAGATGCTCATGTGCAGCGGACTTCTTGGAAACACGACGACAACAACAACGACGCTGACCAGCTGCCCAAGTAATGAGCGCGTTTTAATGATTTGTTCGCTCTTCTAGTGCAAATCGTTGTAACTGATACCGCAGAACTAACAATGGGCCAATGTTGGTTTAGTTTTTTGTTTGATAAGCTTGTGCCGGAACCGCGGGCAAAAGGCAACAATAATAACAATAACTGGTTTTTATAGTTTCACAAGCTCCCAGAGCAGAGAAAGCTCCTCAACGAAAGCTTAAGCAAGAGCAAACAACCTTTAGTTTCAGAACTTTTCTACGCCACACACAAAAACACTGAATCGAAGCGTCGGCAGCGGCGACGTCGCAGCAGCCAAGCACTGAGAGCGATTTGTTGCTGCTGTCGATCGCCTCTCTATGCGACTCTCATGAACGGCGCGCGTTTTCAGTCGCTACGTGAAACTCGCCGCAAACACAACGGAAACGCGCGCGGAAGCCGTGCCAAAAGTCGTATCAAAATAAAAGCGCTCAACAATTCTAAAAAGTCAAATAATTAATTGTCGTTAATTGCATGTCCAAAAACTTTTTGCAAATAAAAGTAAAGTGCACGTTAAATTAGAAAGTGTAAGTGAAATTGGCTTTTTGCCGACAAATTTGGCGTTTGGCATTTGATTCGGATGGAAATGCTAATGCAAATGCCAAGTGTCTGACATTATCAGCACTCAGTTGGCAAACGAATGCAATTGCAATTCGAAATCATAGTCTGTGCCCGTGCCCGTGTGCCTGGGCACTGGGCAGCTCGATCGGCCGATCGATCGTTCAATTGATCGCCAAATGCAAATCAAGTGATAAACGATCGCCACGAAATTGAAATAACAGGCGTGCAGCTTTCAGTTGGTAGAGGAGCAGCTACCCGCGTTCCCAGACCCCAATTGGACCCCCCGCCCCCCACGACAACAGTCCAAGTCTGAGGCGATCGTCTGCCGTTGACAGTCGCAAGTCGCTGTCGTAGTCGTGTGTTTCTTTTTATTATTTATACAAAATATATTCAATTTCATTTAGCTGTTGCCGTTGTTATTGTTGTTGTCGTCGGCAGCAATTTCAATATTCAAATGATCATGATCACTTGACTGCGACTTCGCCACACACTCGAAACGATCGCGTTTCAAAGTTCAGCTATTTCTGAGCGCCTGCAACAGTCCAACAAATTATTATTAATACGCTAAACAAAACAAACAAAGGGCCACAATTAAATATTAATACTCACTTACTTGGCTACTGTTTGTTTTCATTCCCGTCTGGGATCTGATCGCGGATCGTGCCGCCTTTTTACCCAATGCAGCTGCCGCTGACCCAATTTGTTGATGGCATTGATGAAAAATTACGAGCAAAACAAAACAGTTTGTTTGTTTTCTTATTTTTGCTTTTGCAATTGCGCTCTATATAGGCATGTCAGCACACGTTTATATACATATGTGTGTTTCCTTGCTCCGATGCAGTGCCCGGCATGATGTCAGCTCCATCTCCCACTGTCTCAGAACGTGTTGACATTGAATTTGACATCGACAACCTGCAATGCTGAATTTTATTTTTGGGCATGCGTCCCCGGACCTCAAAAGCCTGACTAAAGAAAATCCAAATCAAATATAATTGAAAGCATTTCAAATATACCACATCGGTTAGGTCATAATCGAATCTACAAAATAAACGCAGCTCGTGTGGAAAATAGCTCAAAGAGTACAGTGGCCTGCGTGGGCGTATACGCAATATTTGCATTAATTATAATTTTTGGCAGCAGCAACAAGTCAAAAGCAACGGTCTGCGCTACTTTTTAGGCATGCGAGTCAGCTATGCCCAATAAAAATCACATTCAAGCTCAATATGAATGGACGAGCACGGAATAAAGTTGAGCTTATTGTTGAGCAAAGTTTTCAAACATCTGTTTCATGTGTAACGAATATATTATATGTTTTTGCTAAGGATAACAAGCTTTTACGCCTTATATAACCATGTGTTTTTATGTGCATGTGTACAAATAAATTTATTACCAAGTCGACGATACTTTTTGGGCAACGGCAACGCTTCATTAGGTTCCCTTTTAAGTTTAAAGACGCATTAAGAACTAATGAAATGCTACGAAAAAAATCCACAGTGCTCACTTATTTTATGACTATAGGATGCCCTGTAAATTCGATATTTAGTTGGGTGACGGTGATTTAATGGCTTTAAATTTGTTAAAAAAAACTGAAAACATTTGAAATTTTGCCAGCGCATTTAATCACTATAATAACAATGAGAACAAAATTATGAGTTAATATAATAAAAATGTTAAAGTTCCATCTGAATATACCTGTTCATGCATTGCGGGTGTAGAGTATGCTCGTCAAAATGCCAAAAGAAAGAGCAGAAAAACGTGAAGGTTAAAATTTACAAGGCAATCATCAGGCAAGCAATAAGATAAAATAGCGGCATACTAAATGGAATACATTTCTAGAAAAATGTTCTAGCGCCATAAATGAGGCAGCCGCACACCTTCATAAGTTAGAGTAGGCGTTGACTTTGGCACAGTGGTACACAAACATATTGTAAGGGATACAAAATACGATATTAAATATGCTGATAAAATTATTTCTTTATAACAATAAAATAATTCTTTTTTTTCCAATTTCTGAAAACGACAAGTAAATTTTTCCACTATATTGTTTTCTTAATTGAGTCCCATGGTGTGAAATAATTCCAGTTAATTACACATCTGTGAGGTAGCTGCCCTGACTGCCTAAAGTCATTTTATATTTCATAAAATAGAATACCGTATTTTAGATCAGAGAGCAGAGCTCTCGCGACCTTGTGGACTATTTATAATCTATTTTGTGTTTGTTCGCTAGCTCGATTCATAAATGAATCATTTTTATGGCAAATTTTTTATGTTTCTCACATGAGCTGCTCACTTTCGCTTGAGCACAGTGCGAAAGGAAAATCTTACAGAATTATATTAGATTTAGTTGTTGAACCCGTTCAATGTCTGTTCTTGACCATGAGGATGTTGACAGCAGACTGTGACGAGATGTTTGCGTTGAATAGAGCCATAAGATGAGCAGCACGCAAAAAGTATCTCAAAGATACAAAGCGCCATGTGCGTGCGCTAAAAGTTTGCCATTGCGAAAGCATTAAATGAAAAAAACGTTCGTTCACCCTGCAACTTCAAAGGCGGCAATTGAGTATTGGCTGCAGCTGCAACAACTTTAATTGATTTATACTTGTGGCATTTACCAGTCAAGTGATTGAAAGCCGTGGCAAAAACAATAGCAACGAGCTGAAAAACGTATATAGGAAATTTATCATTCGCCAAAGCCAAGTCTCAATACGAGTTTCAGCAAAAACAAATAAACAAAATACAAAAAAAAAGTCTACCGCGTGCTTTAAACTTGTCAAATTTGGTAGAACAATTTTTGACCGGTTTACCAGGTCTCAACATATCGAGACGTGTGCTCCCACTAGCCACCGCAGATTGAGTAATTTCAAGCTACACCGAATCTCACTTCAAAATCAGATACAATACGCTTTTGTATTTGTTGTGTACCGCGTAAAAAGTAGCACAAAAAATGTCAAATTAAATTACGCGTCGATGCGCAAACAAATTTCATGAAAGGGGCCCCCATGGCTGGGGCCAAACAAAAGTTCAGCAAAGATTAAATCGAACAACGGAGAGCTGTAAACAATTTTGCGCCCGCGCTGCCGGCGGCACACGATCAACGATCAACGATCAACGATTAAAAGATAAATTCCAAAAACATGCATTTATCTGCAAGATACAAAGATTGGACATGTGCTCACTGCACATGCAAATTGTTTGAAAGTCGCCCCCGCTATTGGCTTTTGTTTTTTATTTTCTATTTTTTTTTTTTTTATACCCGCTTAATTCAAATATCAAACACTTGGCATGATTTATATTGACATTATTTTTAGTTCAGTGCTTTGGCTGCGGGTGGTTTTTGTTTCGTCGTTAGGCAAATAGGTCATGAATTGATTTATTGACTACCGTGGTAAAGTTATTGAATGGGCAATACTTTATTTGGATGAAACAATTGGATTTCAAATACCCATAAATACTGGCTATTATTTCTAGGTTGAAAAATTGTACATATCTATTTAAAAATAATATATTATAATATCAAATAAATTTTTACATCTGAGAATTATAACCAAAGCTGACCTATTTCAAAAGTATTCAACATTTTTTTATACTTCAATTACAAATCATAGTAACAGTTTTGGATTATAAAGTGAAAATGAGCAACAACCGTTTTGAAAAGGTATCTTTCAATCAATTAACACAAAAACTGATTTCGGTAGCTGCATAATCTTAAAAGCCACAACATTTTCATCTGTATCTCTGTTGTAGATATCCAACTTGTTTATTCAAGCCTCTTGAGCTCGCTTGCAAGCACTTTTATCTTGCAACCTTTCACATTTTTCGACATATAACAGCGTTTTCAGTGCTGCAGCTCAAAAGCGCGCCCACACACGGACAGAAACTTCAGCACGTTGCAATGACAATCGCAGCCAGTTGCACTTGTCAAACACTTTCCATCTGAAGCCCACAGTAATCTGCAGCCGTCTCGGAAATTCTTCAGAAAAGTCGCTAGCGAGTCGCGATCGTGTCGCGCGCGTTTGTTCGCCCACGATTTCGCTTGAACTTGACTCCGGGAGCTTTGTGAGCTGTTTATGACCACATATCAGCTCGCTACCCCATTTAATTGTATGCGAGCGGAAGTTAGCGTCAACATTAGATTTTAATGTGATTATTACATGCGCTATTAGCAGATGGCTTTCAGCTGAAACTGGGCAACGTGGCGCACATTGCTCAACTAATAGCTGGAATATTGTGTGCGTGTCACTTCAGAGGGCACTTAGTCAACCAGCCACCTACACACACACATACTGATGTATATACTATGTTGTGTGTTGGCTTACTTGGCATACCTCTACTCCAATGAATGTGGGTTGCCTCACAGTCCAGCTAATTGGCCGCATCAAGAGCTTCAAGTGCTGTACTCTGGCAATACAGTATCCAGCACAGACTTTGTTCCAGACTCAGAGCAATCTCTTGCCACATATGTACACACATATCATGCGTATCATATAACAATAGACAGGGACAACTTATGGTTTTTGTAACTTAAGAAAGAAGCCCTAGATGTTCTGTGGCAACTGCGCATATTATTATTTCCAACAATTTCAATTTTTTCACTATTTACGCAACTAAATGGTTGGCTAAAAACGCGTGCGAAACGTGTTGAAAACGCGCCATATGTCGGGTTAAATTTAAACCAGCTCAACGATCTCTCATCTGCCCAACTATGGCAGAATGTGCTTGATATGTGGCCAGAAAATGTTTACCCTTCTATATGTAACTTGCCCTCCTGCCTCTCTATCATTCTCACTCTTTCTCGCCTCTCTACCCTTTTTAATTGCGTAATTTGTTTAGTGTGTTTGTTGCTATTTATGATTCTTTTTCACATCTTTACTTAACGATTTTGCTTTGTTCACTTTGGGCCGTTTTTCGCATATGATTTTCTCTTTTACGTCGAGAATATGTATTTTCTGCGACAACTTGTAACAATTTAACAGTATTTAAATATCCATTTGAAGAGTATCTAAAAAATTTATGAAAAATAAACTTAACGGAAGTTTAAAAATTCGACTAAGAAAAATTTCTTAACTTTTGTAATACATTATCTAAGAAAATTTTACTTTTATTAACAGCACTTTGTGCTTTTTAGTACGATAATACTTATATATATATATTTTTTTTAAATTGAATAAACATTTATTTAAATTAATTGATCTGCATTAACAAACACAAAGCGTTCATTGAACAAAATCGTAATAATTTTTTATTTAGATTTAGAATAGAGTAAAAAATAGCCTATAGACTTAAATTGTCTGTCTCTTCTATTATTTGGACATTTATTTGTACGATTTTAGCCTTTTTGTGAGGTGTGAACAAATGTGAACGCAACGGAAATTTGTTTTACTCATTTTACGAGCTGGCGGAAAAAGTGATTGTTACTCGGATATCTTTAACTGCTGCTCTGCAAAATACGCCAGGCAAATTTTTAAGACAATGATTTCGGATACGAAACCGTTGTAAAGTGTTTCCATGTATGACAAGACATTTTGGCGTGTGATTATCTCATCAGCGTCGTATTGCCGCTGGCCGAAACTTGTTAGCCAGCACATTCAACTTGTATGCATCCGATAGATAGAAACCGGCTGAATTCGAATTTGCATGTGCCAACATCAAATTGGAGCTGCCGTCGTCGGCGTTGCATGTTAAGCGCTTGATTAATTTAATGACAATGCCCGCAGGCTGCATCCGATGAGGCACATCTAACGTGCAGATACATATGTATCTATGAGATATATCTAAATGAGTGTGTGTGATATCAGCACTCGAAACTCCTGCTAGAAAATCGGCGCTATTCAATTGATTTAGTAAGCAATTTCGATCGTGTATCGTTGAAAATATTGTAAGCTTTTCTCAGTGTTTTAGTCAGCGATGAGTCAATTCGCAGATTTGGTTCATGTCTATATTTCACAACAGTATATATTGTATATAAATAAGTATATACACACATGCAAAGCCATGTATGTGGTAGAATGAGATTTGAATATTTCAAGCGCTTTTGTTATTGTGCTTTTTCCTATTTTTAAATAAGATTTGTTTTATAAACAATTTGTGTTGGCTCGTCGGTTGACGTCACAGAAATCGGTTTCACTTGGAATGTTTCTCTTTACCTTTAGCCGTAGCCAATGGAGTCAAGGTGGGCGCAATGGAAATGCCATAAATACCCGTGTTAGTAAGACTGCTGCAAAAACAAACGTCATATTTTTTCGTGTTACGGAAGGCAGATTAGATAGTCTTGGCCAAAGTAAACGGCATCTGGAAATTGCAACACCTCCTCATTACTTTTATGGCGCTGACAAACAGTTCAGCGAACCTCAAAAGCGAAGATAACGACAAAGTCCGGGATTCGCTTAGATATAAAAGTAGCAAATAACAGCTGCGAGTTGTCGTTACATACATTTCAACCCCCTTGCATTCATACACACGTACTCACACAAACGCATCCTGCATGCTGCGCACTTTACTCAGCAGCTGCACTTGGGCTCACTATGGAAACTAAATTCTTGTGTAGCCCCTTTTGATAAGAATTAAAAATAATAATTTATCTTTCGATTTGTTAATGTTGTATTTATAAATACATTTTATCTACTTTTAGTTGATATAATTTATAAATCGCATACAAAATGCCGAAGCCGCTCGTTAGCTCCTGCTGCCTGTGCCAGTCGACACGGAATGGATCCGTCATATCCGGAATTTTGGCCATTGTGCTGTCCATCATCACGATAATTGTGATATTCACGGCACGTGTGGATTTCAAGACAATTATCTTCGACTCAATACCAAAAGATATAGTCAAAATCATACTCGTGATAAATCTATGCATGACTATATTAATTTCATTGCTCATGATGGTCGGCGTTCTCAAGGTGCGTAGAGCTCAACTGCAAAATCAACTGAATGCAATAAATATATATATATATATATTCTTTTTTTATAGCGCAATCATTATCTGATGGTTCCTTGGGTGGTGCTGGGAATAATGATTGCCATTGGCCTGCTGATCTCTGTAATTTACACTGGCGTCGTCTTCTTCATCGAAGGTTTTATACTGACGGGCGTTCTGTGGTTAATCTTCGGCCTGATTTGCTGTGGTAAGTGCACATTCAGCTCGCCAGCTAATGGCGGCTACTCCTTGTGTGGTTTTTAGCACCGGATGGCCGTTTTTACTTTATTGACGCATTTATCATGCGTCGATTACCTGCATGCTGAAAGCAAGAGGCGGCAAGCGCGGGGCTCAGTCTGCAGACAAATGAGGCGCGAAGTGCTTGCCACGCAATTAGTTTGGCTGCCAAATGGCAAAAATAATAAATGCTCATGAGAGGCAAAACAGTAGTCGCTCGCAAATGAAAAACACTCAGTTGAGCGGTGGCTTTTTCTCAAGTTTTCTTACCAATGCATACATCTCTACTTATTTTGTATGTAAATTATTTCTGAATATCTTTTGAAGTTTGATGAAATAAATTGAAATGAATACAAAGTCTGAAGAGAACACTACTTCAGATAATCCTTTGACCAATAGTACAATTTCTTTCACTTATTTCTTTTACAATATTATTTACAATTTTCATTCCATTCAGGAAAAGCAACTATATCCGTTTTTTTTTTTGTATAGATTTTTAAAATTTGTACAATTAAAGAATAGTACATTAAGAGTTCACTATACAGATCTGCAATTGGTGTTTAATTATTTATTTATTTAGATCCAATTTATTTATTTTCTTTTATATAATCAGATTGATCAGTGATAATAAACCTAATAATTTCCTATATTAAATCTAGTTGAACTAAAAACGTAATGTTAGGATACTTTGAAAGGCAATCGCAAATTTCTTGCTAACGAAATATTAAAATTACTTGGTGTGCCGTAAAGTATGTTATACTTTAATTTTTAGCCAGTTTAAATTGCTATAAAACATGTTTTCTTAATTATTTGTATAACCATATTCTCAATGTAGTTCATTGTAAACGGAACTTACTATTGATTACGCCGATTTCGGGGAAAGGACATAGAGAAAGAATAAAAATAAATAGTGGAATTTCTAAGGATAAAAACGCAAAGAAAAAATGCACTGACCATTGTAAAACCATTTGTACATTTTAGTTTTATTGCAAACGCCCACTAATTATACAACTGACAGCCGTAAGCACTATATTTTCATTTTATTTATCTTTCCCAGCTGTGCTCACATATTGCTGGTGCGTCGTCTACAGCGAGTACGCAAATTTAGCCGAGGAGAGCGAACGTGGACGTTACAACAAGCAGCCCTATCGTCGTTGATCCGCTGGCAGTTTATACCATAAACATCTTATATGTTAGTTGATAACACTAAAACTGCTTTTGTTCGTAATTAGCTCATATGTTTAACTAATAATTTTAATTTAATTATTTAAAAATGCGCGCCCAATGTGGCGTATACGAATACATAAAGTTTAAGTAAATAAAATCTATTGGCCCTGTAGTAAGTGCAATCGAATTACTTAACATTTAAAATTTGATCACTGTCCATTAATTATTGTTGTAATTTGTACGTAACTTTTGTATCGAAAAATAATAATATTGTTAACACGTAAACAAAATAAAACATTTATGAAATACGTAAGTGTACGAGGTCATTTTGGGTTTATTGTGTGTCTGTTCTCACAATTTTTTTTTATTTCAAAATAGATATTTATTTTTCTCAAAGTCTATCAAAATTGTAAATTAACTAAAATAGATGTATGTGGGTGTGTTTTAGTATTGAGTGGGCGTGTGTCTTGTAAATAGCTAGGTAAATTTGTTTACAGTTCATTGCGTGAATATTTGGGCTTGAGCTCCTCAATGCGTTTGATAAAATCTGATTTCTCCAGACAGCCGTCACAGCTCTCATCCCAGTCGTTGAGAATCTTTTTAAGATCGCGCACTTTCAGTTTCTTGAGGTCCACATTGTTCAAATCAATTTGTTTCTCTACAAAATGTAAATGTGAAGATGTAGATTTATATATACATTCTATAAATATTCATGGTTACCATAGCGCAAATCGCAAATTTGAGCATCCTTCTTCTTCAGTTTCTCACAGACCTTCTCGGCTGGCATTGACCAGCTCATCGGTTTGCTTAGTTCATTCAATATGCCTGTGGCAGACTCCTCGAGACCGCCCAGGTAGTAGCACTACGTGTCATAAAAAATAGATACGTGTTTTTTTTTATATTTCTCGTTTTGTTAGATTTGTTTGAGGGCAACCTGTTTGCCGGCAAATCGGCCTTGGGCTATACTTACGAATCTGTGTTCCTTGTTTTTTTGTGTCTTGCAGAATTTCTTGAATGCCGTCTCAATTAGTTTGTAATCCTTTTTCGTTGCATCGTCCAGTGAGTCGCCAAATCGCTTCACAGTCTTCACGCACACTGTAATTGCATTCAGTGAAAATATGTTCTACAATATTTTATACTTACGTGGCCATCGTCGCCACACTTCAACACCTATCTACGCACCTTCACAATCGTCCTCTTTCAGCGCCAGCGCTGTCTGTGCGACGCCGACTATGAAACACACCATGAGTACTATATATGACGTGTTCATTTTGGAGCAGTTTTGAATACTTTGATTTAATAATTTGGCTTTGTTAGATTCTCACGTTAGCGTGCCAGCCAACTTGTTAGCTTGACTTGGATTCTTGACTGTGTGACCAGTTTGTGAAAGGCACCTAATGACAGATTTCCGACGGAAAATACTAAATCAATAACAATATAGAAAAAATACAAAAAAAGATACTGATTTAAAAAAATGTTAATTTATCAATGTTAATTAACATAACATATTTTTCCCGATCTTTTTAAAACAAACATAACATTTTAAAAATAAACAATAAAAAATAACTAAACTATTTCAAGTTTTGTTACTTATTCTAAATAGATACGTATTATATAAAAAAATATTCTTTTGTTTTATATTTGTATACTCGTTACCATTTAACATAGCAGTGTGATGTGAAGTTGCAAATTTCCAAATTCTTGTACAGCCTCAAAATAGACTATAGTAAAGATGAAAGGCCGATTGTAAGTGCTTACAAAACATACAAAACGAAACATGTGTTTTTCTGCATGAACTTTGGGATCATTTCGCGCAAAATCGAAATATTTACTGATTATATATTTAAACAGCTTTTAGCAGACGAAAACAGCGGTGAAATATATATATATATATATATATATATATATATATATAATAATTGGGCTATATACAAATAAAATGGAAAATATAAATGTATGTAAGAAAAATATCTCTCAAATAAATTATCTTTTATGGTATCTTATATTTTTTTGGGATAAGATAATATTTATGGCAAGAGTATACGCGCTTCGGCTCACAGCTGATTTCGTCTTTTCTATGTAGGCCAGCCGAAATATTCTTGCTCAGTATTGACTCACTCGAGGTGGCGGAAGCAACCCAGCGCGTTTCGCGGCCAATTTTTAGTTTATACGTAAATTAATTGTCAAATATGCACTTCGCCTCCAACAAAAAGTACTTTCCCGTGACGTCGTTGTGCGATCTTTGACACGACGTTTTTGTTTAGGACGTCGGTTTCGCGATTACAGTTGAACAGTATTACTCGTGAAGGCAAACTGTAAAGTTGTAACCGTTAGCAACCAAGCAACGGAAAGCAAAGCAAAGCGAATTGTATTTACGAGGCGAAACACAATTTTGTTTACTTTTAGTTCAATTAAATTAGCAATTTACTGTCGCGTATAAGTAAAATTTTTATCGGTCTAATTGTTTAAACGTGTCCAGTTTAGAAGCGCTTTAAAGTGAAAAAATAATAATAAAAATGGCTGAGGTTAAATACTTGGTTGTTCTACCCACCAACCCCGACGAGGAGGACAGGATGCAAAAACTTGCCATAAAAGGAACCCTGCTCCAGAAGCCACAACAGTAGGTCGACAAACACACTAACTTAAAACTACACTCGTGAAATCAGTTAAAGAAAATCGATCGATAGTGAGGCCCTTTAAATAGCTCATTGTTTCTAAGAATTCGCGTGCAGGAATTTTTAGTGGTTCTTATAAAATTCCGCGCAAAGAAAGCATTTAATAAAAAGATTTATGACAAACAGATGCACTTAAAAAATAGAAAGCGTTCTATTGACGTTCTATAGACATTTTATCGTTATATATTTAAAGGTTTAAAAATATTTCCTTTTTTTTTAATTCGTGGATGGCATATAATTTATTCTAGAACAAAATTCCTAAAAAAACTACTTACGGTAGAGGTCCCTTTTTAGTCCTAGGCTGTATTTGTTTTAGTCGAAGGCCAAAGCAGCTCTTTAAAATAATAAGTTTGATAGTTTTGTAACTATATCCTAAACTTTAAATAATAATAATAATAATTAACGGAAGCACAAAATACTTTTTACAAGAATTGTACAAACTACTTTTTTAATTAAAAAAATAAAGAAATGTAGTAGCATTCTAAGGCAGCGTTCTTTTATTAATAAATAAATAAAAAAAAGTAGACCAATAGTTTTACAACTATATACTAACAATAAAAAAATGTATATACATAGATATTTTTGCTTTTTTAAATTTGTAGAAATTGTTCGTGATTTAAAAATTGTAAGGAAGCTTATACTTGAGGTACAGAGCTCTTAAGTCTTTTCTCTCAGTGTGAGTGGGCTTAAAAATGTGGCCCGGACTATTTTTAAAAGGTTTATGGATTTGGGTATTTTTGTTTAGCTTTGACGCCAAACAATTGGAATTCAAATTAAATGTTTTTTGCTCAACTTAAATATATTAGGATCTAATTGAGATGCCATCTTGTGTCGTTAAATCTCGTCTGCATGCCTCGCAGTTGGCATTTGTATATCAGTGGTCATAATCAATGACATCATCAACACCAAATTAAAGTGGCGGACACGCGCTGAAGATGCCGCTAAATTGCCGGCATGTGAGACGCTGCGAGACAACAACAATAAAAATCATTTCAAAACAGAAATCAGAAACAGAAACAGAATGCGAACAGCAGATAATATATGATGGCAACAGGTCAGCAGGCATGAGTAAGCGCATTAATTTTGTCCATTCTTCAATTCGATGGTCACTGAGCAAATGATGTCAATAAATCACAATTATACCTATTTCACCATTTACACAATTTGGATCCGGCTTGGTGCTGTAAGGAATGGCATAAGAACTTACTTACAAGACCTTGATTTCGCAATCGTTATTATTTCGCAAATGACAACACATATTGCTTCTTTGTCAAGTCAATTGTTGTTTAGTACTACTGCTGGGCCGATAAGGTCTCTAGATACTGACTACTTACTAGTCGGATAGGTTGCCATCGTCACGAATGCCGAAGGTTTTTAATTTGTCTTGCAACGTAAAACGCATTTTAGATAAGATAAATGTTATATGGGCTTGCACTTACAGATAGTTTGATAACGATGTCGTTATGGCCTGGCCTTAACCATTTAGCCCTAACAGTGTAATTAAATACATTAACCCTTATTGCTTTAGAAATTCACTGCGCAAAATTTAAGTAACGTCTCCCCCCCCCCCAAAAAAAAAATAATTGTCATTAATTCTGTTCACGGTTCGAACCAATGCTTTGAATTTAAGTCCGGTATGTGCTTTTTTACTCGAACCTTCGTCACATTCTTACAAATTTAAAAGAAAATGATTTTATTTCAGATTTTTTAAATATATGTATATAAAAAAAAAACATTTTAAAAGAAAACGGTTCAGTTCGGATGATTTTATCAGATTCGGTTGAAAGTTCGTTAAATGATTTAAAAAATATTTGTATTTCAGGATTCAGCCGGTTCGGTTCAAAACCTGTTCGGCTTGAAATTCATGCAGGAGGAAACAAATGAAAGTTTGATAATTTCTCAGCTATAGATATACAATTTTTTCCTAAAGATAGAATCTTACTTCATTCAAGAAAAACAATCAATATTCGGTGAAAGTAAAAAACAGTCAAAAACGGTCTTAACTATTATCGCTATTTTGGAAAAATATCGATTTTCGTAGATTGTGAGTCGAAATTTGTCGGCTCGATCATTATAGGAAAATATCGGAAACAGCCCCAAGATATATAGATTTTAGATTTTGTTTGCGCAATCGTTAGAGGAAGTCATCAGTAATCTGTCTGCAAACTAGCCGAGCGAGATATATACATCGATTTGCCACGCTTCCAATGAACATGAACGGGTATACACGAGTATATATTCCAACTTTCAAGGCTTTAGAAGCGGCGAAAAAATTGCATTCAGAGGACACACCCAAATTACTCTTATTACTTGGTGAATGAGTATAAAAAAATATATTTTCCGATACAAAAAAAATGCGTTCAATAGAAATACAGTCTTCATCAAATAGACAGAATACAAACACTCAAATTTGTTATCAGCTATTTGTACAATTACTAATATTAATTATTTGTTTAGGAGTGTGTCACAGATGGTAAACTATAAATTTTTAGTCATAGCTTTTCCAAAAAGTCAGTACTTTACTTTTGTGGGTATTTTAAAAACGAAATTTATGAAAATAAATACTAGTACCTATATGATGTATACTTTATACGGATATATAACTTACGACAACAACTGAGAACTGAACGACAAATTTACACAGATGAAGATATCAAATGGTAAAATTGACAAAATTGAATTGACTCGGCTGATTATGCTAATCAAGAATAATTATATACATATGTACTCTATGAGATCGGAGACGTTTACATCTGTGCGTTACATATTTTGTAACTACATTTAAATACCATCTGCAAGGGTATACTTTCTTAAATGTCAAAAACATTTCACGTACATTTTTATTGTTGATAATGGCTAAAAAAAGATTTTTTAGAACCCATTAACACAACGACAACACCTATACCGCTGAATGCAAATAAGCACAAATATTCTTAGAATGAATCATTTTCGAAATTTCTAAATACCGGTTAGAAACAATATAGCTGTAGGTCCCGAGTGAACCGCACGTTTTTCACACCCACGCGGAATTGTTTGGCCAGACCAATATGTGCCGGCTTTAAAATGACTTGGCAGTTTTAGAAGATCTAAAGTAGATATTTCACACCTGTTTCTGGTTAAAGCCTACGGAAGATATGTCGTTAATTCGTGTAAACAAATCATTTGCGAATTAATTTTGATTTATGTTCGTGTTCTTTTTAATTACAGATTCTCCATAAATTTTGTAAACAGTCCCAGCTGCACAGACAACATAACGTATCATTTTAAAGTTAAGGTGGCCTCGCAGACGATCGTCGAGAATTACAAGAGCGATGGCGAGTGGAGCGGATCGCATCAGGAGAAATATCTGAATATATTCGATGGTAAAAGCGATGTGAACATGCCAAGCATATCCAGTATTATAGAGGGCATCGATGCCGTACTTCACTATTCGTTCACAGAATCGGCATTTGCACTTGAGTTTCTATTCGATTACGATAATTCCACCATTCACGTATACCAAGTGCATGGACAGGGTCACAACTTTGTCACGAAATACGAGACCCTGTTTTCCCTGTCTGCGATAAAGTCGATTCAAGTGTGGGGCGATGTCCAAAAGATAAACCAATTCTCATTGAGTTACGATTGAAAGCAGCTGCACCAGAAAACCGAGCTTTAAGGTTAGCGCTGCACATTTTTCACAAACAAATTTTCATTCTGCACAATTTTTGTGGCCTCTGTCCACCGGTTGGTTTTGGTTGGATTTGTTTTGCTTTGATCTGTTTGGTTTGGTTTGGTTTGGTTTGCTCTACTCCTCGTCTAACAATTACAGTTACAACCCAAATTCACAATCATTTAGTTTACAGCTTTAATGTTTCAAATTGTCCTCTGCCTGCGCGTATGCAATGCTTTTTGCACTCATCGGCGGGACAGTTCCTATTGTGTAACTATTGAACCGTTCCAGTGCCTTGCTCTAGTATTATGTAGTATGTAGTTGTTACTCTTAAGTGTTTACTTTGTTACTTTTTAGTTAAGCCAAAGAAATTGCAATTTTATTTATCACTGCTGAAGTAGTATGTTAATACAAATTCCACATCCCCACATCCCATTCAAAGTATTAATAAAAACCATAAAGAAACTGCATCGTTTTATGTTACAATCCTAAACAAAGCCCTCTGATTGTTATTTATTTGTTGTTAATTGTTCTCAAATTGATTTCAACCAACAATTTCAGATTGTTTGCATATTTTATTGGAATCGTGCTTGAATTTGCATCTGACAATGGTATTTAGTTGCCTGCATTCGTTATAATTCGTGGAAAAAACAAAATGATTTAAGGATGACGAGAAAACTGTTTTTTTTTGTTGTTGTTTGTTTTTCATCCAATTTATACTTGCAGTCCACGAATGAAAAATTGAAAAACTCACCAAAATGTTGGGTAAACAACGGGGCCTGCCATCTGTTGTATATCGCACCGAACTAAGCGCTCCAAACAAATAAATTAACTATTCCAAAAATACAACAAACGCATTTTTTTCGTTTTGGATTTGGTTTAATTTCTCATTTTAAGCCAACAGTGTGGGCATTACAAAGGTTTTTAGTATTACAAATACGTTCACGGCTACTAGTATGTATTTGTTCTCCATAATTATTTACAGTTACAGTATTGTTAAAGAATTGCTTTCACTCAGTATTAAATAAACAATTTAGATAAAAGGAACCGAAAGAATAAATATATATGTATATACAAAATGAATATAGAAAAACAATCACGTTATTGCACTAACTGAGACAGAATATAAAGAAATATACAAAAGATTTTAATAATATTGGCAAGTCAAGGGATATATAATAATACAAATTATGAAAGCGTATTATTAAGTAAATTAATAAAAATAGTTAAAGGTAATGTATTGATTGCTTTGCTTTAGTATTAAATAAATAATTTAGATAAAAGGAACCGAAATAATATAAATATTTATAAAATTAAATATAAAAATAGTTATTTATATTGCACTAATTGAGACAGAATACAAAAAATTATACAATAGAATTACACATAGTTTTAAATAGTATCAACTTGAATTTATACAATACAATTATTTTAAAATTTTCATGAGCTATTTAAAACATATGAGCTGTTAAGAAACTGGCAATATGCGACAAGGAGAATCAAAATGAAACTAAGCCGAGGACTAGAAATATAATCGAGCTACAAGTTAAACCAAAATGTTAGTATCTACTTTTCAAGCTTACAAACTATTTGGTTTGCTTGCCCGTTGGCATTTTGAAAGTGTGGAAATTCCAGCTGAACGAAGTTCGCCAGAGATGTTGGCATGCTGGAATCGGACGCCTGTGTAATTGTAATGGTATTCCTATCTAAATTCAAATGCATTATCTGCGGCTGTTGCTGCGGCTGCTGTTGCATTTGGATTGTAGATTGCGTTGCCTGCGTCTGCGGTGCTATCGCCGACCCCTGCTTAACGTCATAGGGATCCTGCTTTGGAGAGATTGTAAATTGACGTCGAAACGGATAAAAACTAATCGACTCCTACCTTTGTGACTGGATGGGCACCGCTTGTGGGTTGTGTCGTTGACGCAGCGTTATCGATACGCGATTTCTTGTGCATCTCACGATGTTTCTCATAGTGCTGCTTTGAGGCAAAGTTTTTGTTGCAAATCTCACAGCTGTGCAGTCGTGTCTCGCCAGACTGTATATTGTGAGTCCTGCGAAAGAAGAATAAATTAAATTTATAAATTTATATGCATATAAGTCGCTAAAATGTTTTCGAACTGATAATCAAATAAATAAATGGTCAATATTTATTTGGTTATTAATGCGCAGACTATGAGATACCCCGAATACAACTTATTTGATTAAACATCTGGTTGAGATATTCACTGGTTTATTTATTATAACAACACTCTTCCTCTTCGCGAGACAAAAAAAAAACATGCTCAGAAATGTAAGGCATCCGAAAAGATAATAATAGATTTTTTTATTCAAAACCCAAGAGTCCGAAATTTATTTAAAAATGTATGTTTCCATGAACGCTACGCTTAGTATGCTAAAATCTTGACTTCGGCTCATATTTCGAACCTGGTTTCCAAATTTCCAAGCCCAGCTTTAGATTCATACCTCGATTTGTCTCTTTTTTTTACCATTTAATTAAATATTTCAATTTATAATTTGTAAATAAAGAATTAATTCAATACCTTCTTAAAACGGAATTTGCAAATGTACCATAAAATCAGTTGCTAAACCAAACTAATTTTAGCCGAAAACTCATAAAGCTATCTTTACTTAATTCCTGGTTTTTGTACGCACCTTTTATGCTTGTTGAGATTATCCTTGCGCGAGAAGGGCTTCTTGCACTCTTCGCAGGTGAACATCTTCTGGCCAGAGTGGGAGACGAGATGGCGTGATAAGTGCTCCTTCCGGCTAAAAGACTTGTCGCAGCCCTCTTCGGTGCATTTGAAGGGACGCAGGCCTTCATGAAGCTTGACGTGCTGCGTGAGATGCTCCTTTTTCTTGAACTCGCGGTGGCAGGTGGGGCAGGTAAGTGCGTTCGCCGGCGTCGCTGTGGGCGTCTCGGGGACCGTAGTATTGACCAATTGTTGCTGCGGCTGCTGTTGCTGCTGCGGCTGCTGTTGCTGCTGCGGCTGCGGCTGTGCCGCTGATTGCTGCACAGGCACAGGCAGAATCTGTTGCTGCGGGCGGGCGGCTTTCGCTTTTTGATTCACCAGTTGTTCGGGCGGCTTTCGAGTGATTTTCCTTTGGTTAAGAATGCTTGTGACTCCGCTGGCTGGTGGCTGGGGCAGCTGCTGCAGCGCCAGAGCGGGTGGTGCAGGCGCTGGCTGTGGTTTGGGCGCCTGTGCCTGTGCCTGTGCCTGTGCCTGTGCCTGTGCTTGTGCCTGTGCTTGTGCCTGTGCTTGTACTTGTGCTGTGGCTGCCGCTTTGGGCTCCGGCTTGACGGGCGCCTGCGTGGAGATGCGACTGATGGTTATATTCTGTTTATTCAGCAGCGGCAACTTGTTGCCCACCACGGGCTGCTGTTGCTTGGGCAACTTGGTGATGGTTGTGTTGGACGAAAGCCGCTGCAAGGCGGCGACATTGCTGGGCACAGTTGGCTGCTGTTTGGGCTGCGCCACACGCTTACTTAACTCCGGCGGGGGCGCATTGCTGGAGGCAGCTGCAGCAGAAACTGCAATTGAATTAACACTGGAAGTTTGCATTTTATATTTGTTCTGCTGCTGATGCTGATGCTGGTGCTGGTGCTGGTGTTGTTGTTGTTGTTGCTGCTGCTGTTGATGGCGTGGAGAAGGCATCTTGAAGGTAACCGAAGTATCAGGGCCGACTATAGGTGTGCTCGGCTCGGAGCCAACGTTCCGAATGACCAGCTGCGAGTTGATGCCATTTCCTTGCGGAGATCTTATGATTTGCTGTGAAGTTACTTGCGCAGTGCTTGGCGGCAGTTGTTGTTGCTGCTGCTGTTGTTGCTGAAGATGCTGCTGAAGATGTTGCTGATGCTGTTGTTGGTGTTGCTGTAAGTGTTGTTGCTGCTGCTGCTGCTGCTGTTGTGCCTGTGGCACAAGGAACTGATTTTGCTGCGTTGTCGTCGCTGCCTGGAAGGTTGTCGTATTGCCCAAAGTCTGCGGCGTCAACTGCAACGTCGCTGGAATGGAAGTCGGCGTCAACTGCATAATGGGCTGACCATCCGCGGTGGCTAATTGGGGCTGAAGCTGCGTATAGAGAGCGATTTCATACGTTAATTATGTGCACAATGCGTGTAAACTGATTATCAAATAAGTATATTCATAATTTTGGATAGAAAATGTAAACCTAAAAGACCTCAATGTTTCCCAAATTGGGACAAATGTGGGTATATGAAAAAAAATTATAAGATACGTAAAAGTATAAAATTTTCTTTTGCGTGTGACGAATATATGCTTAAAGTTTCTTTAGCTACTATCCCTACTAATTTTTTTAAACAAATTTCGATAAAACATTTTTACAATAATCACTCGATAAAGTGGCAATTTACATAAGTTTCGTTACCGGGACTATAAATTACACTGAACAAATCATTTTTAGCACTCGTGACATTTGACCTAATTTTACCATCCGTGAACGCGTGCTCAGCCAAGTAAATCAAATATTGAACAATTAAATATATGAATTAATAGGAATAAAAACTTGGTCCTGTTAGCTGTCCTTTTTTAATTTGTCTTGTTCCTTTGTACCCCCTAATCTACTATATTTGTCAAAAGTATACAATATAAAAAGCTTTTCAGTTTTTTCATCTTCTAGCTCCAGTTAGTTATTAATGCTAAGTCTCACCTTCATTTGCACCTGATATGTGGTCGGCAGCACCAGATTCTTCGTGTCTATGTGCGCCACAATCTGCTGATCCGAGTTCTCATCGCGTATGGTAATGGGCAAGAAGCACTTATTGGGCGAGAGCATATTGGCAGCTCCATTGCCGCCGACCAGCTGCGTGCCAGCCAGGGAGAGCAGCGCGCCGGCATTGAACTGCTGACCGGGCTGGGCTGCTGCAATGTTGGCTGTTGGGGCGTTCGCCGAGCTGGCACCACCTGGCAAAAGCTGAAACTGAATTTGCGTCTGTGCGCCAGAAGCCATGCTGCCAAGCTGTTGCAAGCTGCCAGCAAATTGTTGAGTTGCGGCGGCGGGCGAGGATAACACTAAGTTCAATTTCGGTTTCTTACACTCCGTGGCATTCATGCCGTCATCGCCGCAAGTCGTGAACTGCGCCTGCGCTTGCGCCTGCAGCTGGTGTAGTTGCTGCAAGAGCGCCTGTTGCTGCAGCAGCATATTGATGTCAAGCTGCTGCGACTGCAGTTGCATCTGAGGAACTGGCGCGGACATTGCCGTTAACGTTTGCGCCTGCAGCTGTACATGTTGTTGCTGCTGCTGTTGCTGCTGTTGGAGCTGTTGTTGTTGCTGCTGTTGTTGCTGCTGTTGATGCTGCTGTTGCTGTTGTTGCTGTGGCTGGTGCTGTTTGATATTGGTAATGGTAGTGCTGCTCGCTGAGCTGTGCAGGTTCTCCTTCTTGCCCAGCGGCGTGATTTTTATGTCCGGCTTTAAGCGTATAAACTCTTCCAAAGTGCTATAAACAAAATCAAACTCAATTAATTAGTTCGCACGTCGCCACACAGCGTAAAACCTACTTGTGCTTCTCGATCTTGATTTCATTCTGGGGCTGGGGCTGGGCCTGGGCCTGCACCTGCGGCTGAACGTGGCTGTCAAGAGTCAAGGTGTACTGCTGCTGTTGTTGTTGGGGCTGATGCTGCTGGACCTGTCGATACGCCTGCATTACGGTGCTGAGCAGATCAGTGGGCTGATTGCTGCTGCCGGCTGCAGTGCTCAGCACGCTGACGCTCTTGCCGGTGTCAGTGATGGCATCCTTGATAAACACCTTTTCGTCGCTCTGCAACGTGCGATGGTTCAGCCAATTGTTGAGTATTGCCTGCGAGTTTTTCGAAATGTTGCGCATTTCGTATATTTGCTCCACTTGCTGGGCGCACTGGGCGCACACGACCTTGGGCAGGCGATCCTTCTCATCGATCTGTGCGAAACGAATCGGCCAATAAGAGATTACAGTTGTTATACATTTTTTTATATACATATGTATGCTATGCTACTCACATGCACTGAAAGACATTCGGCGATTTTCTGGCTCAAATTTTTGGCGCGTCCGTCGGACGAGTAAATGTTAATTTTCTGCTCGCTGCTGGCCGTGCAGATGCGGCACAGATCCAGAAAATTGATGCAGCGCACATTGGACATTTTGGGGCACCTTCAACACAATTCCTCACTTACCACTAACATCAGCTAGCGAGTAAAATATCTAACAGTCGATTCCCGCGTTTGCACTTTGTTTATATACACACAATGCACATACACACACACACAGTAATCAAGGTTGTTGTCTGCTGGCTGCTACAAACAACTTCAAACTCACCCGCGTAACCGACTATTGCACATTTTGGGTAGCTTTCACACTCGCGTCCTTGATTTGTTAAGTTTTGTACTCTGCTCCAGCTAGAAATGAGCAGTTTTTCATTTCCTTTTTTTTTTGCAACAAAAAGTTGTTTTGTAAAGGCAGACGCCGCAATACTCTGAACAGATTACGCTAAATAATACCAAACTTAAAATACTACAAGTAACAAAAAGTTGGAGCTGCCAATCTGCAAACAAAACGTTGACTTATCGATAACTGTCACATGCACGCTTGTAACGCCATCGACATTTATGTGTATATGTGTAGTTTACTTGTGTGAGTAATTGCGTGACAGCAAAGGTTCTGAGAAAAAATTAGCTTCTGATTTCTAATTTCCAAAGCCACAAAAATACAAAATGGGCTCACGTAACGAGTGTCGCATTTATGTTGGAAATCTGCCACCAGATATTCGCACTAAGGACATACAGGATCTGTTCCACAAGTTCGGCAAAGTCACATTTGTCGATTTGAAGAATCGGCGTGGTCCGCCATTTGCATTTGTCGAGTTCGAAGACGCGCGGTGAGTAATAAAAACTGGCTGCACGCATACACACAAATATGTTTGGAACAACGGATAATTAACTTGTTCACATTTGGCGGCAAACAGCGATGCGGACGATGCGGTGAAGGCACGTGATGGTTATGATTATGACGGATATCGCCTGCGAGTCGAGTTCCCCCGCGGCGGCGGCCCGGGCAGCTATCGCGGCAACAATCGCAACGATCGGAGTCGTGATGGCGGCGGACGGATGGGCGGTCGAGGACCACCGGCCAAGCGCTCACAGTACCGTGTGATGGTAACTGGTCTGCCTGGCTCAGGTTCATGGCAGGATCTGAAGGATCACATGCGTGAAGCCGGTGATGTTTGCTTCGCCGATACCTATAAGGATGGTTCCGGCGTCGTTGAGTTTTTGCGTCACGAGGACATGAAATATGCCATTAAGAAGTTGGACGACTCTCGTTTCCGTTCGCATGAGGTAGGAATTCAGCTTGTTAATGCTATGGTATGAATCAAATCGTAAATGGAAACATAATTTTAGGGTGAGGTCGCCTACATAAGGGTGCGTGAAGATAGCGGCGATAATGACCGCGGCGGCGGCAGCGGCGGTGGTGGCGGTAGCGGTCGCGACTATCGTGATAGGTAAGTCAATGATTAAAATTTGTAACTAAATTCGCTTAATTACTGTTGAATGAGTAATTATTGAGGTAATGGAAACAAATATTGATTCTGCATTGATAGATTTTATTTTTCGCTAATTGCAATCTCATTTCCAGATCACGCTCGCGTTCGTTCTCATCGCGACCACGTCGTCGTGGCACACCCACATATTCGCCGGTGCGTCGTCAATCCTATTCCAGGTCTCGCTCACGCTCTAATTACTAAATTCTACAATCATTATCCATTAATATTAATATTTCTTACGAGCAGGAAAAATTAGGAAAAGCAAGCTAAATATCAAGACTCCCGACCCAGACCCCTTACTACCTATATATTTACTGTTCATTGAAATATGCCGACTGTCGAACGATCAATTTCAGTTCAGTTCAATATCATGAAAAAAAAGATTCCCTTTACTCAAGACTGGAGCAATCCAATGCGAATTTAATTTCCAAATATAGGAACATTAATAACAGTAATCACTTGCTTTTCCCCTCAGTGCAGAGAAATTCTTTTAAATTATTTTATGCATACAAATACACATTTGACAAATTAAGTTTTAACGATAATTATAATTCAAGGAAAGTCTCTTAAACATTCCTTGTCTTAAAATTTGGTTGCATTCATGAAGCATAATTTATTAGAATTTGTCTAAAGCTACAAACCTTAGCAGCAGCGTAATAAGAAAAACCCATAACAATTCAGAATAAATATATGTAAACAAAAAATCAAAGAACACAAAAAAAAAAAAAAAAAAAATATGGAATCAATTTACAAATTATTAATATTTCATTTTATTTTCTTCTCTTCCCCATTTTGCGCGTTTATGTTTGGAGTATAATGAGGATTATTGGAGAAGGAGGAAGGATAAGGATGAGGAGGAAGGATAATTTTGATGTTGATGGTGAAGTGAAGTGTGAAGTGGAAGGATAAATATAAATTTGGATTTAATTAGTGGAGGCAGGCAATTTGGAAAGCGTTATTCTTTAAAAAATGATATCAGGAAACAAAAAGGATTCGGATATTAGGCATTTTCTTTTAACTTCGCAAAAGAAAATTAAAACTCTAGGACTACGTGGGATACAGTTTCCCCACAGCACTCGATCTATAAACACGGAGAACAGGAATTTGATTCTCATCTCTTTTGCTCTTACTATTTGGAACCCAGTTCAGAACTTCGTTACATCTTTTGTTTGTGTTTTTCGATTCGGATTAAAGTAATTTTGTGGGCATGAAATATCATGAATAATGATGTGGAGGATGATGAACGTGTTCACATGGACAGGAAATGCAAGGATTTTTGGAAACGCATCCCTTCGTGCTTCACTTCAGCATTAGTTCCACATCGGATTAGGATTTGAAATTCGCATTTAGCTACCTTTTGGATAACATTCACTCACCACATTTCGTGGCCTTTTCGACCATATCAATGGAAATTCCGCATCATCCAACGTTGTCTTGCGCCCAACGCTGGATAGTGCCCGGTCCTTGTGATCTTCCTCTATCTTTCCTCTTGGTATGTTTGATTTATTCGATTTAGCAACTGTTTTGAGTTTATTTTTCAGTTTACGTTTTACATAAACCAAATATTTTGAAACTTTTATATTTGTCGTCTTTATTGGTGTTGCATATGGCGACTACTCAAGGCACACACTGTATATACCTATGTATATATATGTATATTATAGACAATAATGCCGGAAAACAGTTGCCATAAGCCATGTGTGTACTTGTTTGATTTTGTCCAAGTTTTGACTAGAAACTCGAATCCAAAATATAGCATTAATATTTTGCATGAGGATTATTTATATCCAAAAATTATAATAGTATATAGTACACACTGCAATCAGCGAAGAGAACCAAGTAAAAAACAAATGAAGAGCTATTTAAAGGAATTCGAAATAAACGTTGCGTTCTCTTTGCTCACAATTTAAACCTTACTAACTATAGAACACCTTTCATAGTTTTAAAATCAAATAAGTAAATGACATATTTTTTGAAAGTTAATAAACCAAACAAAACTGGAATTCAAATGTGTCTTAAAATCTGCACTGGGTGTGGTTTATTCATGGGTCAGTCTATATACATAGATGAAAAAAGATGAAATGTGACATTCATTAGGTCGAATTGACTATAATGATGATCTTAGTGTTTCATTAATATATATTCGATAATTTAATGCTTCACCACCTGGTAAAACTGCAATAAAAACTTAAATTGTGCGCTAAAATATGCAAAATGCTCATCGTAAATCAACAGTGGTAAGTATTGGCAGTTATTTCCATAAAAATAACATTTAGTACAAAATAATATCTGAATAACATAATTTTTTATATATATAAAAAATATGTTGTATTTCAGTTATAAAGCTTATAAGGAACAAAATTAATAGGTTTGTTAAATTGTATAATATACGAAGAAACTGATTTTATATTTCCTTGGTTACTGGCTATTTTCAAAATACATTGCTATTTTGTATCATATCAAGTAGTATAACATAAATATAGTATATCACTGAAATTCGCACTAAAACTGTTCTAAAACTTAACAGAATGTAACCAATATCAATATACATTTATCGAAAACGAACATATCGATAGAAGCCGCGGAAAAATAAAATACATCGACGACCGTATGTTCACCGGGGCAGTCGAAACCAAAACATCGAACGTTGCGGTTGTCACGCGGACGCCGTCGACGTCATAAGCGCAATTCAAAAATACGTTTTCTTGTCGCGGCCATAAAAAAAACAACAATACAAGTACGTGTGCCGTGATGAGGTAGCAGAAAGTGCGCCAAAATCAGAGAAATATCAAGTGATTAGTTTGCAAAACGGTTAACAACGTCGCGCCCACGCTGTCAGTTGTCAATGCTTGTTTTGCCCATCAAAGCGAATGCATTCACAGATGCCGCGGGCTTTTCAAATTACACACACATGCATTTGTATCTGAACTTGTTATTAATAACGTAGCGTGCATTGGCGCTTGCCCAAGCAGCTGAGCTGCGTGCGTGGCGTGTGGGCAACCGGCAAGTGAAGGTGGAGGCGGAATCATCATAATTTTTTTGGGAATCATTTGTTTGGCCTTCACTCCGTTCGCCTCTCGACGTGCTTATCAATAGACGGTATTTTTATGGACTCCCATTGATTAAATGATTTATGGTCAGCGTTAAGGAGTCGATCGTGTTCTTTTATGACTCCGTTCACCGGGTTAATTGAGTTTATTATTTCCATTAAAATTTCAGGCTAAAAATAAATTTAAGATAAACTAAAGGCAGAAAATGAAAGTGAAGTTAAAGCAGTGAAAACAAAGAAGACAAGGCTGGAATCGACATCGACGAATACTTTAAAATAGCCAGATACAAGGTGCGTACAGACATCCATCAAAGTTGCAATTAAACATATCTCAAATCTGTTGACGGCTACCGCCTAATAACACTCTCCGAATGGCACTTGGGTGTCTGAAGTGTGGTTGAAACTCGATACCAAAGATTTGTTGCATCCTTCTGGCAACATCAACAGAAGCCGCCGGCACGACACGGCACGGTATATCTACCTAGCAACCAAGTCCAATTGCGTACCTGGTCTCGCTCTCGATCCGTCCCTCTTTTATTGCTTCTGTTGGTGTGTGGCCGTTGTTCGTTGCATCGCCCCTAATCTGACCTATCCATCTGAACACAGGCTTTTCCGGCGTGTTAATCTTTTGTTATGACGATGCTTATCGCGCCCATGCTGTGGGCCGACTCGACCAAACTGTTTGTCATTGCGACAGGTGCGTCGCACGAACGAATAAATAGCGCAACTTTATATTGTTGCTTTTTTTTTGTTGTATATTTTACCAATGCGGCAAGGCGGCCTCCTCCACTGAAATGTCAGAGTTCATTTGTGCGAATGATTGACGGGCAGCTGTCCCAAATGCGAACCCGAACCCGAACTATGGGAGAACCCCTTTAAAAGTCAATGAGCCGCATCGCGTACGCAATTTATGTTAATTGCTGTTGTTTGTGTTCTGCCAAGCCGTTTGCCTGGGCATATCAACATTGCCATCCAGTTGGCAACCCATCTCCCAAAACGTCGTAGGGAATATTAAGTAGTTAGGTTCGAAATAGATTTTTATTTTAATTTAACATTCTTTGCGTAACAATCAGACTTTAATTTCACCCTTTGAGCCAACACTATATTTGCGTAGTTGTAAAGCTAGATTGAATCGTTCAGTCGAATTTGAACTCTGGTCTTACTTTATTTAATTCAATTAAAAAAACTATAAAAACTATGTTATAAACTTTATTGTGGTTGTTAAATTAAGCATGAGCAAAGTCTTTGTTAATTAAACTTTTATATAGTTTTGAGAATACTAATACTAAGGAAGTAATTATAAACCTTTTCTAAATTGAACTGAACAAAAACATATAATGTTCTTTACGTTACACTTGAACAAACACATATAGTTAAACTTGTCCAATGGTTGTTTTTGACCCTAAAAAGAGCATTAAAAGTTCGTCTAGCTGTTGGCTAGCATTTGTGTTGTATTGTGTTTAGCTTGTTGCATTTCCCGTGGGGCAAATGGCAACGCATTTAATTACACACTTTTTACTTTTCACGCTGCAAGTAAGCGAACCGTAGCCGAAAGCCGGAGTCGAAGCCAGCTCCGATCCAGAGAGCCCGACAACACAGCTTTTCCGGCAAGTCTGCGGCCTGTCGCATCGGCAACAAGTTGTAAAAGGCCCGCCAGGCTGTCTAATTGTTTTGACTGCAAAAATTTCCCCAAGCCGCTTTCGGATGGTGCTTATCACAGACGAGGCGTGCCTGGAAACTTTGAAACTGGTTTTGGCCTGGCCGAGCCGAAACTGAGAATTTGGCCAGCGACAGCGGGTCGGGGCAAATGTCTAGCGTTCTGTACCAAACTTTTACCGTAATCAGACTTTCGACAACAGAATAAATGATCGAATGAATGAGTGAATATCAACGACACATTTGTGCACCCGATCAAACTGTCCTCGGAACTGGTGCCACACACATGAGCCAACGGCTAATTGGCTAACAAGCCCAGCGCCGGGCGTTGTCTATGCACAAGCCTCTCGTTTGCATTTCCTATTAACCAGCTCCAGTTGTCTAGGCAGGCTCCACTCATTAGCAATAATAATGGCTAATGGTCATATGGGTGTTATTATGCAGACTTGCGCACATTTGAATACAGTCATAAAAGCGCCGCAAACGATGGCAGCGACGCACGCGTTTTGGGCGCCGTTTAATTGCGACGCGCGCGTTTTTAGCGCGACTTTAACCGGTTGCATATTGTGCGACACTTTGTGAATGAGTATTTAATGGCAGCAGCAGCTTGTTATGTATTTTTATAACAAGTGTCAATTAACATATGTATGTCTGTACATATTAATACACTTTAGACGCATGACTTGACAGTCACTAATTAGTTTGAAATCAATTTAAATTTCAATTTTCGCTCATATTTCTTCTTTTGTCCACATTTGAGGCAATTGATAAGGCTGTCTGTCGCTCGGTCAGTATCTGGCGTTAGTTAGTTTGCTATTGTTGCCTGTTGAATAATTTAATTGAAACGTTTTAAAGGCTATTTTGGGACATGGTCTAGACGGGTCTGAGGTCAGCGGCGGACGGGCGGGCGCCTAGAGAAGTACACGTTTAATATTTAATTCCTTAATCTTTTTTGTACGCCGTACTCACGATAATGAATAAAGAAAAGCAGGTATAGTTTATTTGTTTATTTATATTTTGTTTGGATTTCGTGTTATTTTTGTTATGCAATTTCTATATGTAAATAAATATAAAAATAGATTGATGAAGTATCGAATAACGCGAAAATATTTGAGCTTTTAATTAAATAATGTATACATTCATTTTTATTTATTTTTACATATCTAGTTGAATTTGTTATCTTTTACTATGCAAGATTTGAATTTTTATCGAAATTTAGTAAAAATTGTAGTATATATTTATGATTTTATTACCTACACAAGAAACTCTTCTCATCTGTTGAATTTACCATTGAACAGTTTATGTCTCTTGTTTTATAGCTCTTGCTACATTTTTAATGAAGCGATGGGAATGATATCGGCAATTATAGGCCAGAATACCATTGACGCGTGCCCAGCTAAAATTGTAGGCCATTTAAGTGCTTAGCATGCAATTTCTCTGGCCAGCCCAGTGCTTTGGCGCGTTTAAAAACGCGGCAGAAAAACGCGCAATACATTTGAGGAAAGTATGCCCAGCACAATAGCGACAATAGGGTAGCACGGGTGTGGCGGGGTGGTTGTGTGCATAATTGTATACGTAAATGCCCGTAATTGCAGTGGCTATTAAAATAATTCAACTCGCACTGGTAATGAAGCGCATCGTAATAGGCCTAGGCTGGTGCGCCAGCTGGAGCTGGAGGAGGGCAGATTACTTGTTTAACGTCCGCCTCAGGGGGATTAACATAATTTTGCTAATATTTTGAGCAAAACATCCCGCATAAAGCGCTTAGAAATATGAATAAAGGCGGCATTAACCTGAATGACCGCGCCAGCTGCAGCGGATTGTGGGCAAGACGAGCCAACGAGCAGAGCTGAGGTGCACTGTCTGAACTAAGGCGATATGAACAGCGGATTCGGATGCGGATTCCAGCTGCATGATGAGCTGCAAAAACGCGCCAAAGCAGCAGCACCAATTGCCGCAGCAGCGACGTCGACGTCAGCGCGACGCTGACGACTGCCGACTGCATTAAAGTGGAAAATCCTGTCTGACAGCATTTAAACTACATAAAAAAAGAAATACAAAAGATCAACGAAACACATAATAAGCGTGAAAAAAGCAAAATGAGAGCAAACCAAAGCAAGCCAGACTCAGCCCGGCCCGGCCCGGCCGGGCCAGGATGAAACAGGCAATGAAAAGCGAATGCGGCTAGAGAACAAAAAATTATATGCACAATGTACATACTATTAAATCTGTAAAAGAAAACACTGCTCAAGGCAATCAGACTATACAAATACTCCGTAGCGATGAAAACTAAAAAAATTGTTACAAAATAATTATCATATATACATTTTTATACAAATATATTTTTAAATGTGAAATTAAACAATTTGTGTCAAATTGGTAAAAATATGAAATACTTCTTAAAGCAGCCAGGGCTCGTCAATATCCAGCATTGTTGAACTTCCAAAACTTGGGAATAACATTATTCAATTCAAGAACGTTTACGTAATTCAAAAATTGATTAATACTTATGAACTAAGTGTTTTACGGTTCATTATTATTATTTTTTACCATTTTTTTTTTTGTTTTTATTTACAAAACACAAACGTACTGTGAAAATGATTTATGCAATCATTTCAGAATATTGAATGACGAATTTATTTTGAAACCTCAAGAACAAAATTTTGCGAATTCTATCCCAATCGCACTTGATTTTACGTACTTTTGAGTTTACGTATTTTAAACAAAATAGGTGGGAATGGATTTAACTACTCATTCGTGGCTAAATATGTTCTAATAAATCTCATTCTTTAAGTTAATCTATAATAGAACTAAACATTCGCTTATTTTAATGAGACAAATAAATCTCGAGTTCGACAGACATGACTGTGCAGCAAACTTTTGTTAACCTTAACCTGTAGAGCCATAATTCTGTTCTGATAAAGTAGAGCTGTCAAAAGTCGCTTCCCGAAATTCGCAGAAATATTTTCAATTAACATTGGCGAGGTGAGCTTCTTCAATGAACCTTTCAGCCGGCACGCTTTGGATTTTCTGTTCAATGTAGCGCAATATATTTGGATCATTAATCAAGGCGCCAGGAATCTTCAGTTCATTTAGCAACACCAACACACACCCAGATACTTATTATATAGGTATAATATACAGATACATTTGCTGATTTTCAACACATGCAATTCGTGCTGAAATCGCACATTTTTCATTTGTTTTTTCCCAAATAAAACATAAAAGTAAATATTAATTATAAATGTGCTGACTGAGGCGTATTCGTTCTGAATTTCTTGTGGATGTTTGATGCACAATTTAACAATTCTTCATGGATTTTTTGCTGTTGAACGTTTAACGTGCGGGGGAAAACCGCATAAGTTTTCCATTATTAATAGCTTTTGCTAATATAAGCAGGTCAGAACTTTATTGATCTCTGGAAATAAATTAACAGCAAATTTCTTTCTTTGTGTTTCGAGTTTAGATCGTTAGGTGAATTAACATAATTTTTAATGATGGTAAATCTTTCTTTTTGAAAAACGTAAATAAATTTCAAAATAAACATGATTAGTGCTAATTAGCATTACCTAATTCTCCATTTCAATCATAAAATTAAATTATAGATTCTAAATCATCTGTTCTGATATTATTTATAAATCGCTTTTAAAATGATATGCAAACTTAAATAAATCAAATATTTGTGCAATAAATAGCGGTAATATTATGATTCATAGCTGCCTTGCAGCTGTTGCCCTTATCTGCCCTAAACAAATTATTTTCCCTTCGATTTTCATAACATAATAAGCAGCATTGTAATAGAATGTGCCCTTAGAATCTCTCCCACTTCAAAACGCTGTGACAAATCGAGCCAAATATATCTTTAACAGGCCCAGAAACTGTTAAGTCTTTGTCCATGTTAAATAATAAGTATGCCAGCATTTTGTCAAAGTCAAAAGCAGAAAAGGTAAAACGACAACCGAAAACCGAACCAAAGACATTTACTTATGTCATGCTACTCCGAAACACACATACATATATACACACGTGCATGCGGAGATACATATGTATGTGGTTTTATGTAGGAGTATGACGGGCCTGTCATTAGCAACAAATGACAGGCCGTTAACAAAATACCGGCAACTGCTTACGAACACGACAATTACAATAGCAGTGGAGGTATAAATAATTTTACTGCTTTTTCCAATGTTCAATGAATTGTAAATATTGAATAATTAATTTAACTTTGAGCCTTATTGTCGAAATAGTAAAATCAATTAATAACCAGTTTCAATTGTAATTGCAAATTGATACAATTGCTGGAATTGGTATTGATTGTAATATATGTGCAGATCTGACATTAAATCAATGGTCTTGTATTCTTTGCAAATTTAAAAGTGTGTATTATATACAGCTGTGTAAAATTGTGCAACATGCGGTAAATTATAAAATTATAGAAAAAATTGCTTTTTAAACATTACGACCATCTGTAATTATAATTAAGGAACAGTCTAGAGTATTTTCTATAAATTTAATTTTCTTGATAGATTGACTCATAAGGGCCTTATCCCTAAATATTCATACTTCTGATTTATGAGTTCAGCATTTCGGTTTAAAAATATTGTTATATTGACTAGAAATCATTCTCGATTTCCTAATCGACCATTGTTAAATAAAAAGGCACACAATTCTTAAACGATGTACAAAATAGTCATGACAAAAGTTTAGTGCATAGTATATATGCGCTTTAAATACTTTTCAGCTCTCTCTCACAATCATCGTACAGAGTAGGGCGTCAGTGGGGCGTAACTTTAGCCATTTGATTCCCAGGCATGTTTATGCACTCTCTATAGTTGCGTCTCCTCCCGTTTGCCCAGTGAACCGTTAACTATAGCATTTTTGCCATTCCATTTGTTTATTTGTTTGCTCATTTACGTGCATGAAATCATGCAACTACCTGTTTCGTAGTCATCCTATTCTATAAATAGCGCTGTGCGCAATACTATATCTTTCGAATATCATGTGATATAGTGCGCTTTTTCACTGTGACATCAAGCTCAAGATCATTGACATTCGAAACGCTTATCAGAGACTGTGGGGCTCTTTGGGGAGGGGTGGGTGGAAATATAGATAAAACAGTCGGCATGATAAATGGACAGCTATCAATAATGAGAGGCTGCAGCCCGCGGTCTCATTGCTGTTGTCGTCTGTCTTCAGTTGAGTATTTACCTGCAATCAAAACAGTTTATATATTTCTTTTTTTCGTTCTCTGTTTGCACTTCAAATGTTTATTTACATGCCTGTCTGTGTGTTTGTCGAGCCAGCGAGAAACAAACAAACCGACAAGCGAGCCACTCACTTTTCTATAGCTCACTTAAATTTATTTACACTCGTTTATTTGCCTGTTTGCATAGGCAAACGCTGCGAATACGCAATGCGTGCATCTTATCAGTTTGTTTCGTTTTGCCATTTGATCCGCTTCGATTGAGTCGCCGGAAGGACAAGGTTGCCAAGTCACCCGTGGAGCTCGCATGGGCTTTCACATCCGAAACTCCCCCCCCCCCCCACCTGTTTTCCCAATTTGCATGTCCAATGAACACAACGCTAAGCAACAAGAAAAGGTGTTAATGATAACAGAAACTAACGGCGGGCCGAGCAAACTAGGTTAAAGGCGAGTCGGGGCAGGCATTGCGCATACGCAGCGTTGCAGCAAAGCCATAAAAACCAATTCAACACGGCAGCTGCTGCTATTTCAGCTGTTTGTTCAATAAAAGTTAAACGAGTTTGCACCTAAACTAGGAAGCGTAAATTGCATTCTCAATGCCGAATAAATACATACACTTCACTTTATTACTATTTTGTATTATGTTAAAAATACTGTGTTCTTTAAATTGTAGTTCTATCTTTCTTGCAAAAATAAGAAAGAAATTCTGGAATAAAATACAATATACTTATTACAGAAGAGTAATGTTTTTCGGATTGAGGCTATAAAAAACTTTCTTGAAATAAAACTTTTCCCATGCCAAAAATTACTGGTTTTTTTTTTTGAGTAAAGTTACTCTTACTTAACCAACATTATTTAATTACCAAACTGTACAACTTGTTTTTAAAATTAAAATGTGATTATCTTCGGTATTTTTATACTCACCTGGGGTCACGAAGACCACCCATGACCTCCTCTCAAGATCTAGCCAATATAATTTCTTAAGCCGCCACAAATTACAACAATGTTTTTCACCAAAATTACAAATCTATCCGTTTATTTCATATTTTCTATTATTTATTAAATTCACTTATTTTTTTAAATTGCACTTTGTCATATTTTTCTTTGTAAATATTCCTTGTGCACGCACAATAATAGGGTGTAGAGTGTATTCTAGTTGTTTTAGTTGTTACACTGTGAACACCCGACTGCAACGTTCTTGGTTCTTTTATTTAGGTCTTCTTAATAACCTACTGTGCAAATATGAGAAGTGCAATCTAGAGAATCTTTCTACAAGAATATTTCACAAAGTTTGCTTTTGTTTCACAAACTGGTTATCATAGTGTGCATACTCTATGTGAAAGTACATATTGGTTTGGCTGTTAAAAGGCCTAAGTAGCATTTTATTACTTGGTTGAACGCCTGGCAAGTGGCGCAAGAAAATCGCATAAATCTTAGCTCGCAGTTGCAACTACACGAGGTTTGTGAACTCGAAACTCAATTAAAATACCAAGTTCAGAGCCTGCCAGCGTGCGAAACTGACAGCTGACAGATGGAGACGTTGTAGGTAATGAAAAGCGCCTGTGTTGGGTCATGGACTCTGTCAACATTTTACCGACTTCGTCACTCACTCACTTAGTCGTTCGCTCAGTTCAACAATCAATCATTCAAGGCCTACTTTGCTCGTTTTTCCACATTACGTTGAAGCGGGTGCGAAATGTGCCAGTTCGAAATAAGCCAAAGTTCAAAAGTTTGTACCTTTACAGTTTGAGTTTTGTACCTGGCACTCGAATTGCCACAAAACTTGAGTAGGGTATAGGATTCTGTTAATTGCTATAGCTATAGTTCTCGTTTCAAAAAACACACATCTAGTGCATTGTGGAGTTTGCGACAGCTGTCGACTGACAAGTGTAAATGCAGTCAACAAAGTTATTTACTATTGCTTTATTTATGGGATCTCGGAAGTAGTCTTATTTGTTCTCAAAGTCTATATATATATTTGAAATTTTCACTTGGCATAAAAGTTGTTTGCGTTTTACAAGAAATTTAAATTTTAATAATTTACTAATTTCATAGAGTGCTTATGTAGAAAATAACACATTGATATAGCCTTTTATATTAATATATATATATATACATATATATAATATACCTATCACTGGAATGTTTTTACTGTACCAAAAATACCTTTATTTAGTTACATTTGCTTTGATATAATAAAAACTGGCTTTAAAAAACTAGAGCTTCCTGTTGAAATTGTTCCAAGTTCTTACAGTTCAAACTATTCGTGCTTATTTTTGATAACAATATTACACTAATATAAAACATAAAAAAAAACATTTAGAATAATCTTTACATTTCCTTGTTATTATAATTATTATAATGTAACTTTCTACGTTATTACTAATAATATCCATCTCTTTTTAATTTTCTTTTTAGATATTTTGCAAAATCGAAGATCAAAAGTATTAGCGAACCATTAAGTAAGTATCGTCGAATATTATATACTTAAGTTTAGCATGAGAGATAAGGGAGATAAGGATTATTATCAATTTAGTTCTTGCATTTTATGAATAGAAAATGACAGGAAACCTTTGCATGCTTTTCTTTTGCTTGAGAAACCTAATCATTCTCGTTCGCAGACAAAATTGCTTACGGATGTAAATGCAGTGCCGGAATTTATTTTCGCAAGTAATTTACTGCAGCTATACGCAATTTCTATTCTATTCCGTGTGGTCGCATTTTCGGTCAATTAAATGCAGTTTCCCTGCCAGAGCTCAGCCGAATCCATTCGATTCCTTCCATCTGGCTGAACTTTATGCGTAAAGCAATTACATCCATCCGGGGGGAGGCGAGTGGAACAGGAAGCGGTGTGCGGTGACACATGAAATCGCCACCTTGGGGTTGACCTGTCACCTCCTGGAGACGTGCATTGGCGTCGCCATTAATTGAAGTGCAAAATCACGAACATGCATTTAATTCACTCGGTGCTACGTCTGGGAAATGCTGTGAAAGCTGAAAAACATCGGGCGAACAACATTTTTGCACGCATTTTGCAGCTTGTCGATTCAATTCAATTGGCCAGCAGATTGCTCCCATCTTGGCCAGCATCAATGCGTTTACGAGTGTATGTGCGTGTGTGTGTGTAAATGTGAACCATTTAAGGGCATTGGATACTTTTCCCAACCATGGTGGGGCTTCTGGCCGACTAGTGGCTGCTGCAATTGTCCTTTATAGCCATTCCTTCATTAGGTTTGTATCTTGAAGAAATTTTAATGCAATTTTTATGCGCATTTTTGCGCACGGTAATGGGCTGCTTTCTCGGTAGAGAGGCATCTGTCTTACGGCCATTCACAATCATTTCAATTGTAATTCATGTAATGCGCCTTATTGTTGTTCACGAGTCATTTGTCTTTGTTTGGTCCCTTTGTGCACGGCCTAGCAATCAAAAAAGCGCTTGAAATGTTCAACTCTAGTTGAACGCGTTGTTGTCAAACTTCACTTGTAACTAGCATTTCACTTTTATTGTAATGCATAAAAAACTTGTAGGATCATCGGGTGTAACCGACTGCGCAATACTCGTCCACAGTATAATAACATTTTACCGTCGAAAACGGTTTTAAAACCTTTTGTTATCTTTAGAACAGGTCATCAGAAAACTGAAACTAAAATTGTGGGAGATATGGATTTTTGCGATTTACCCGCCCCAAGATTTATATCCATTTTATCGATTGCCACGCCTCCAGTGGGCTCTAAAAATCTTTGGTGGAGGTTATCAAAAAAATCAACACTTTATTTGACGGAGGTATATTTATGTACATTATATTTTAAATGTTGAGTATATATTCTTATATAGAATAGTATATCTGTCTGATAACTATCTGTATGAGGTTGGAAAAATCACTCTCTATGAGTTACACATTTTGTGGCTATGCAAGGATAAATTAATACATAATTATAGTCAAAACCCAGATCTTTAAGCATCATTTTCCTGCAATGCCAATACTCAAAAACTTTTGCGGTTATTAGTCAAATGTCACTGGGCTTAAATTTATTTATATTTATTTATATATTAATTTAAAATTTGAGAAAAGCCACTCTGCTCTCCATAGACGCAAGCTGCAGCTGCTGCCAACAGAAATTATCCAAGAAGCGTATTAAATTATGCATGAAAAACTATCTGATCCATAAAATGTGTAATAAACACAGATAAAATGTTGGCAGCATATTAAGAACAGCATATTCGACTTCCAAAACAAAGTTCATAAAAAAAAAAAACACAACAATGTGTCAAAATTAGTACAAACTGCCATGAGCCGATATTGCTGCTAAACAAACAAAAAAGCTCTACGAGAAGAGAATAACGTCACATAATTCACGAGATCAAGGAAGTTTATCCCGCTCGCACATCCAGCGGAGACATAAATTAGTTCATAATAAAGTACAAAAAAAAAAAAAGCCGCATCGACCGCAAGCTTATAAAAATAGTCTTCATTGGCTGCGTTGTGTGAAAATTAACAGCATTAAACATTCGAGAAGGCATAAATTTTAATAAAAGTCGAAAAAATGAAACAGCTGCGATCAAAATGGGAGAAGCAAATGAAGAGGCCACAGACGCAGTACTCGACTATGAAATATACTTTATTTTTATGCAATAGAACAGGCTGTTACATACGTTGGGAAAAGCCGAGATACTCCCTAAATTTCATGTTCGCAGAGTAGTTTCACGATATTTTCCGCTTCTGCAACAGTTGATGGGGCGAGAGCGCAGAGCTTTTCTGCCTCGAGATAGAAAACGATAATAGTCTAGAAACATTTTATTGGCCGACAGTTGTAAGCTCCTTTTTAGTGGGCCATGACATCGTGAACGCGACGGAAACGTTCGCCCGCCTGTCGGAGCGACAGACCGCGAGTCTCCGGCATCAGCGCCCCAAAGATGATCAGGCTCACCACCAGGATAATGCCCACAGCCAGAAAGTATTGGTAATAGGAATCCGTATAGCTGTTGATTGTAACTATCACGATGATATGGATTACTTGCTCAATGCACACAATTAGGCCAATGAGGAGGGCCTTCACCTTCATGGGAAAGGCCTCGCCCAAATAGATGGGCGTGCAGGCCACGAAGAGGCCAGCAAAGAACTGGAAGGCCATGGATATGCGACACAGCTGATTCATGTAATACAGGATGCTTGTGACAGTGTAATCCATGTCCGCGAAGATGCCCGCCATTCCCAGCATCAGACCCGCCATGCACACCAAACCCAGCATCCCAACGAACTTCCGACCCAGCTTATCAAAAAGACAAATGCTAATTGTGGTGCCAATCCAGCGCAGTATGCCCCACACAATTATGGGCCAGGTTGCGGTTCCGTAAGAGATCAAGCTGCTGTATCTCAGAGCATTGCTCAGGGGTATCGAGAAGGTAAACGCCACAAGGCAGCGACTGAAGAGCATTTTGACGAAGGGCATTAGGGAGGAAGAGCATTGTGCGGCGATGCTCTGGCTGTTCCCCTCGGCCACGTACCTTTTGTTCTCCTCAAAGGCTTCATTAAAAGCTCGAGGAGTCGCCAAGGACAGCAGCATCTTCTGGCACAAACGCGCCTTTTCCTCATTATTTTTGCGCAGATGGAAAATTGGCGACTCGACCGATATGGCCACGGATCCCGTAGCAATTGCGGCTAACACAATGCCAAAAATGCCGTGAGCACAATTGATTCCAACATACGAATAAGTGTCCCAATTTGAGTCCATGATCACTTGGACGGCGATGCCCAGCGCCAAGCCGTACTGCTCCACGCCACACCAAAATCCACGAGTGCTTCTGGCTGCTACTTCCGAGTTGTGTATGATGAAGGCCACCGTGATGAGCCCAATGCCCACTCCGCCCACATAGCGAGCAGCCACTATTGGAGTGTAGTCGAAGGGTGCACTCACGAAGATGATCGCATCAATCAGCTGCATCAGTCCGCCTAAAGACTAAAGAAGTGTGAGTCATTAGAACCAGTCACGCACTATCATATTTAGTTCTGGGCCACTCACATAGAAAGCCCACTTGGGTGCGTGGGCCACTGTCAGGGCGGCCAAAACAGCTCCAATGATGACCCCAATGAACCAACTGAATTGGAACTCATTAGTTTTCACAATTCCTGATGCCAGACTCCAGCCTAAGCCCTGGGCCATATCCATTCCGCCATAGGCAAATAATAAAATGCCTGCAAAAATTTTTATTATTATTTAGATGTCATCTTTATATTGTAATTTCTTATATTATAGATGCAATTATAATGTAAATTTAAAAAGTATTTGTCGATGAATCGTTAGACTGTTTTTCCGGGGAATTAATAATGCTGACTCAGATCAGGTCAGGTAGTGCTAATTTTATGGGTTTAAGTTTTATGTTATACGGCTTAAAACCGGTTGCTGCCTTAATTGAAAGCTAGAGTATTTTCAATCTAGTCATTGAGAGTTTCACTTCTAACAGATCCTATCTATAAACGAGCGGTCGAAAAATTAGAAAAATCTGGTTTTTAAAGATATGACAACCAATCCCATCCCTACGCTCCTTGCATATGAGCAAAATATCACATCCAATTACTTTATAATATAGCCCTTAATATGTCTGCAAGGGTATTTCATCTTTGGCACTCCGAACTTCTTTTTCCTAGAAATGTCGTTTGATTTAATGTTAGCGCGGTTAGATAAGGAAATCAAAAAAGCGATCAATTTTCGATTTAAACTTGTCCAAAAGCATATTTTCACTGATTGTTTGACAATTTATCAATCACTTGGGGGCTTTTCATTTTAAATTTGAAATTCTTAGAAATTCGCTAAGGTCATTAATGTCATAAGAATGTTTTACATTTTATAAATAGTTTGATTAACTTCTTTGAAAAAATATATATATAATATATGATTATTAAATTTGAATGCAGTTATTTCAATACAATTAATACACATATATTACTTTAAGTGTATATATATACGATACGAAAACACAATCAATTGAGGCTTTGAAGCTTAAATATGGACTCTGTTGATAAATATTATATTTATATATTATGATAACGAGGGAAGATATCGTTGTACATATGAATATTCCTAAATCCTCTTTATTTATTGTATGTATGGCATATCCCACATAGTATATTTCACAGATCTTTGCCATGACTGTAGTCGTGTGCTCACCTGCCGTTGCCGTGTAACCATTCCGCCCGTAAGCCCTTCGAGTGGTCTGCGGGCTCGGGGTGTTGATCACCTCGACGTAGGTGGTTTGTGGCGGCAAAGGTGCAGTGGTCGCCGTTATGTAGGTGGTCTGCATCGGCGGTGGTTCCTTTGTGGTTGTGTATGTGGTTATCATTTTGTGCACTGATTTAACACGCGCTACTGTGTTCGGTGAAGGTTCGTTCGATATAAAGGCTACGGCGTAACTGACTTCAAATTGACAATTCTCTCTATTTATATAGATACAAGCAAACTGCGATATCAGTGCCTAATTATAGATAAAGTATACATATTGTAATCGGCATGTGTTTGGTAGTCTTTACTGGCCATTTGGCCAGTTAAATGCTGATAGCTCTGGTTTTGATTCACTTCGCCAGGGCATGGCCCTTGCCATGAAATATGACGCGCTAATTTACTGCTTGGTTTTTGGGCTAGCTCACATGTTGGGGGTTTTTATGTTATCTGCAGAGAATGCTGCGAATTCGTTTCAGTTGGATAATATATTCTATTTTTCATTCGTATTTTCATTTAAATAAGTAAACAAGTGTTGAGGTTCGAATCGGAAGCTGCCGTTTATGGTTACATTCATTTGCACCAAATCGATCTACCCATTGTTTTCCATTTTCAATAGGTTGAGGGTATACAAAATTATATTAGATCTAAACAATCTGTCGACAGAAGAAAAATGTTAACAAAGTCATAAACTCATTTCTCTATTATATACATCTGCCATGAAACAACGGTAAAGCTGTTTATATATTAATCAGAACTTTTTAATAAGTAATATTTTATTATTAGTAAATAAATATTTAAGCCACGGAACCAGCTTCAAGTAGCTTAAGTTTATACCATATTTTGACCAGGTTTTCTTGGATATTTACTCTATTGCTTCCGCTTGAGCTCCTTCCTAATAAGCCATGACATCATGTACTCGGCGGAAACGTTCGCCCGCCTGTCGCAGCGACAAGCCTCGCGTTTCCGGCATCAGAGCGGCATAGATGATCAGGCCCACCACCAGGATAATGCCAACACCCACAAAGTACTGGAAGAAGCAGTCCGAGGTTTGGCCGAATGTGACAATCACAATGATGTGGATCACCTGCTCAATGCACACAACCAGCCCAATGAAGAAGGGCTTGACGCGCATGGGAAACGCCTCGCCCAGGTAGGTCGGTGAGCTGACGACGAACATGCCGGCGAAGAACTGGAAGGCCATGGAGATGCGGGACACCTGGGACATAAAGTATGTGTTTGAAAAGTAGGAATCGTGCGAAAGGACGCCCGCCAGGGATAGCATAAGAGCCGCCATGCAGAGGAGTCCGAGCAGCGACACGAATTTGCGTCCCAGCTTGTCCACTAAGCCAATTGCCAGGAGTGCGCCAATCAAACGCAGAATGCTCCACAAAATCATCGGCCAGCTGTAGATGGAATCCTTCCAAATTAGTGTGCTGCCCAGCATGGTTAGGCTGAGCGGAACCGAGAAGGTAAACGCCACAAGGCAGCGACTGATCAGCATTTTGACGAAGGGCATTAGGGAGGAGGAGCACTGTGCGCCGAAGCTTTGGCTGGTACCCTCCATAACGTAGCGCTTGGCCTCGTCAAAGATTGCATTGTACACATCCGTTGGCGCCGTGCTGCCCAAGAGCTGAGTCTGGCTGTTTCGTGCTGCGTCGTCGTTACCCCTGCGCAGATGAAAGATGGGCGATTCTACTGATGCGGCCACGGAGCCCGTGGCAACGACGGCAAAGACAATGCCAAAGACTCCATGTGCCGTATTGATTCCTATGCTTGAGCTGAAGTTCCACTGCGAGTCCATTAGCACCTGAATGAGGATGCCCAGTGCCAGGCCGAACTGCTCCAAGCCACACCATTTGCCACGGGAACTGCCCAAAGTAACCTCCGAGTTGTGTATGATGAAGGCCACCGTGATGAGCCCAATGCCCACTCCGCCCACATAGCGAGCAGCCACTATTGGAGTGTAGTCGTAGGGTGCGCTCACGAAGATGATCGCATCAATCAGCTGCATCAGTCCGCCAAGGAGCTAAAGAAACTACAGCCATTCAAGTCTGCTTAACAATTTTCTCAGCTACTCACATAGAAATATCTTTTTGGCACGTGGGTCACTGTCAGGGCGGCTACAACAGCTCCAATGATGACCCCAATGAACCAACTAAATTGGAACTCGTACGTGGTCGTAATCGCTGTGTTCAGATTCCACTGCAGGCCCTGCGCCATATCCATTCCGCCGTAGGCAAACAACAAAAGTCCTAAGGGAAATATGTATAAATTAGTAGAAATCGCATTGGAATTATTTCTTTGGAATAAATGCATTTGTTTAGAAAACAGTCAAAAATTAACTTTTTAGCTGCACTGTGCGAGTGAAGAAAAACTTGTTCTTGAGTTAAATCTGTTTTCGACTGTTAATGTTGCATTAATATGAACAAAATTACTAAATTAAGTAAAAAAAAGTCATCAAAAGAATTTTCGCACTTGAATTCGGCAAGAAAGAATTTTGTTTTACATTAGGAAGTTTTGACTTTGGGTTTGTGTAACAATTTATTGTGTGAAGTAGACGCTATTCAAACTCAGAACTAGTTGGATGGAAGTCAAAAAGCAGTTCAGACTGTATTACATATAAGTATTACATAATATCAAACCCAACTGTGATCTTATGATCCGATAAAAGCAGCTGTACAATTATAGTTCGACTAAGATACTTTTCATTATTAAATTAAATTAGTAAAATCTTAAATACCCAAAAGTATAAACGGAACGTTACTTAAATAAATAATTGAAATATTTTTATTTGTTATCAGGAATTTATTGGCTTGTCTATTTTTGCCTTCGCTGCCAGCTTGCCAGCTGGCTAACTCACCAATGGTTGCTGAGTGAGCGTTTTGCTTGTTCGACCAACGGTTGTAGTTGCGTTGGGCACGTGGATCTTCGATGACCTCAACGTAGGTGGTTTGCTGCGGCTGCGCAGCGCTTGTGGCAACGAAGATCGTCTGCGGAGGGTATGCTTGCCCCGTGGTTATGTACGTGGTTGTCATTGCGATCACTTATACTGCTCACAGTCACGGCAAACTGGAAGCGCTAAACGTTTCTTTAGAACTAACTTAAAATAGATAATTTTTGGTGTATTTATTAGCATAGCAAAGAGTGCGTTATGTTTATCAACTTTTTATGAATTCTAGATATTTTAATCAATTTATAGATAAACACACATTTTGTGTGTTTTTTTGCTCTGTGGGTCAGCTACCGTTGTCAGTTCAGATATGGCCGTGATTCATTCGGTTTTTAGATCGGCCTTTCTTATACGTAGTCCCCACATGAAAAATGAATTCTGATAACAGCAGTCAAAGTTAACGAGGTGCGTTTATTTATGTAGTATGGGAGGACAAATCGCGTCTGACTCACTGAGAAATTTGAGTTCTCGTGCTCTTCTGGGGGACACCTTAAACGAACTTGCGCCAGTCGACATTACTCAGGTAGATAAATTGAATTAGGTAGACGAAATGGCTTGGAATCATGCAAACTAAATTGTAGTCATATTTCATTGGACTCGACTTGTTGTCTAAAGTATGGGTCCAAATTTATTTTATTTTTAGTTTCTCAAAAAAAAAGTATTACAAAGTTAAAGACATTTCTAATAAAATTGCCCAACTATTTATTTGTGATAGAGTTAAATTAGGTACATTTTATTTACAGAACTTTTATGTTTATGCTTTGATTATATCAAATTTCGCTGAAATTCGCTCAAATCATGTTTTCCCCCTTTTGGAAAATTGAACCAATTTTTCAGGTGGAAAATTGAGGTTCGAAAGTGTGCGGGCGAAATTTAAATATATATATATATTTCTTAATATTTTTATATACTTTTGTAAGTTGGCAATGGCTTCGTCTTCCTGTAATTGCGGTTTCACAAGAATGTCGTGAAGCATTAAATATTGAAAGATAACAAAAATGTGATTTCAGTGGCTACTTATAAAAAATAGATAAAATTGTAAGAAACTTATAATTTTCTTCGCATTGCTTCAATTCGAAAAAAAATTGTCACGCAGTTCTTTCCCCTCCCACAACAGAACCCCCAACAAACAATAAGAGCTCTTAAATAAAACTACTGTGAACTACAATCTATTATTAATTACATTATTAAAGTATGCAAATATGAATTGATATATATTTTTGCTATAATGTCAATAATCAATCAGCATTACAAGTAATTCCCTTCTCAATTGTTTTGAAGGGGTTACAAGGAAATCATTTTACGAAAAATTTCTGAAATGTATGTAAATGTTTTTAAATTTAAATTTATTTTGTACTGATTTTATATTTGTTAGTAAGAAATGTGGTGCTCCAAGTCTTATCAAGCTTTGATTTTAATATAACAATATTCCAAGGAAATACTTTTTACATCAGTTTTATTAGTTTTTATTTCTCTTGTGGAATTGCTGGAACTTTGTGGTTTTGAAATAATTGTGTTTATTAACGTTTCTTAAAAAATGCATTAGATTGATAATAAACCGCATATCGCTAAAATGAGTCAATTTTATTCTAAATAAAGCTTAAAACTAGATTTCTGAGCTTATAATATAATGGTAAGTGTATGAGACTTGATCACTTTTTGCACAGATTTCACGGATAGAAATTCTTGAAAAAATCGCTATGTTTTAGGTCCTTTTAGTGGGCCAATACATCGTGCAGGCGTCGGAATCGATGTCCCGCCTGTCGCAGTGTCATGTTTCGTGTCTCCGGCAGCATCACCAAGAGGATAAGCAGACTGATCATCAGGATGATGCCCACCCCCAGATAGTATTGGTAGAAGCTATACGAGCTCCCATTGAATGTGACAATCACGATAATGTGGATCACCTGCTCAATGCACACGATCACGGCAATGAGAAAGGGCTTGACACGCATGGGGAACGCCTCGCCCATGTAGGCGGGCGTGCACGCGACGAAGAGGCCGGCAAACATTTGGAACACCATTGAAATGCGACATACCTGGCCCATGTAGTACGGGCTGAGAGTGTTGAGGTAGTTAGAATAGATGCCCGCCATGCCCAGCATCAGGCCAGCCATGCACACAAGGCCCACCATTGAGAGGAGCTTGCGTCCCAGCTTGTCCATAACCAAAATGGCGACTAGTGTGCCGATCCAGCGCAAAATGCGCCACACGATGATTGGCCAGCTGTACATGGTGCCCTGCCAAATGACGGTGCTCGCGATGATTGTCTTGGTGAGCGGCATCGAGAAGCTAAATGCCACCATGCAGCGACAGAAGAACATTTTGATGAATGGGACCATGGAGACAGATAGATCGTGGACCAAGCTCTCATGTGTGCCCTCCGAGACGTAGCGTTTGTTTTCTTCGAAGGCTTCGCTCTGTTCCTGTGAGCTTGCATTTTTGTCCATCAGTTGCCACTGGCAAGTGTTTGCCTTTTCGTAATTGTTGCGGCGCAGGTGGAAGATCGGCGATTCAACGGACAGTATCAATATGGCAATGGCAACCAGAGCAAACACAATTCCGATGATGCCATGCACTTGGTTGTTTCCGATGGGCAGGGCCGGGTTCCACATTGAGTCCATGATCACCTGTACAGCGATGCCCAGTCCCAGGCCGGACTGCTCCACGGCACACCACTTGCCGCGCGAGTCGCTTGGCGCCACCTCCGAGTTGTGTATGATAAAGGCCACCGTAATGAGGCCAATGCCAATGCCTCCGATATACCGAGCTGCCACCATAGCGTCGTAGTTGTATGGTGCACTCACACAGATAATGGCATCGATCAGCTGCAACACTATTGCCGAAGCCTAGACAGATAATCACCATTAGGATCGGAGAAGCTTATAGGGGATCTCTTATGCTGTAACTCACGTAGAAATAGAACTTGGGCACGTGGCTCACAGAGAGGGCACTCAAAATAGCACCAATGATGACACCAATGAACCAACTGAACTCAAATTGATTGGTGTCGGCGATGCCTGTGTACATATTCCAGCCCAGGCCCTGAGCCATGTCCATGCCGCCATAGGAGAACATGACCATGCCTGGGGAAAAGAAGATGAGATGCGGGTTTTGTTGTAGTACATTTTTAATGTCAAATTCGTAATATTATCTAGATAGTGGTTCCAATATTGTGCATTGCTAAATTCACCTGTGACGATCGAGTGCAGCCTCTGCCGACTCACGCAGCAGTTGTACCTGCTCTGAGGTCGCGAAGTGCTTACCACCTCTATACAGGTGTCGGGTGCGCGTTGTCCCAGTACCATTTTAATTTGGTTCTTCTTCGGTTCGTTCGATACGGAGGCTATGCCAAAACTGATTTCAAATGGACAACTTCGTGTGTATTTATAAGCACTGAGCATCGATACCATTGGTTACACTGCTATCTACCAATCGAAATTACGTTAATTGGTCAGATAGCACAGGGTGGCCGGCACACGACTGTGATTCATGCGACCTGGGCTCTGGCCTCCTTATGTGCCGACCTCTCATGAATGTTAGCCCTGATAAGGACTGCTCGACGGAGCTTGGCGACAGACTTCGCATAGTTCATAATTATCGTGACTCATTTCTTGTGTGCACTTTAGGGAACACCAACCGCTGAATCAGCCTTCTTAACTGGGCTTAATGATGTGCCGAATAAGTAATCAATTGCACAAGTTATGCTATAGTATTCTAACGATTAGTATAAATAAATATTATCTTATTAATATGCTGAGAATCCATCACTTCCAAAAGTTATAATATAATAATGTAACTTTATTTAATATACATTTTGTAATGTATATAATAATAAATAAACATTTGATACTCAAGGTATTACTTACTGCCTTGGATTTGCTATCTTTCCTGATATATATACTAATAAATTTTATATACCCATGTCAGTGTCCACGCGTCTGTTTGTCAGTCTTATTTTACCTGTAGCCACTGCGGTAAGCAAGGGTATATTGGTTTTGTGCAAATTTATGTGACATACAGAAGGTAGCATCTCCCTATAAAGACTTAGTCTATTTAGTTATATCCGTCTGTTTTTCGGTATTAACACAGCGATCTCGGAAACTATATGAAGTGGATAGCTTAAATCCCATTTAATTAATTTCTATAAATATTGATTGAAAGACATGGTTATTTTTTAGCATATCTCGAAGACCTAAAAAGCTAGCGCTTCCAAATTTTAGTACGTATGCATTTTGGATAGATGTAAACGCTATTTAAGAATGCCCTGCAGAATTCTTTAAGATTTCACAAAGATAGAACGATAATTATGCAGTTGATCAAAAATAATTGTTTCACATTGAGGCGAGAATGGTATGTACAGGGTATCTCCTAGCCAACACTCCCAAATAGAACACTCCTACTTGTGTTCAAATTCTATAATATACATAACTATGTACTGTAAATTATAAAGAAAAGATCTTATTTATTTTTTTTAAGTTAGTTTACTTAACCAATCTGTTTAGTATTGAATTTTACCAAAACACATTTTAAACATTTTTTGTTTGTCATGATAAAATCTCAATTTCGCTCCATGCAACAAAGTGTGTTTAATTCAAGATTGGCACACCTTGACCTAACCCTAACTGGAAGACCAACCCACTTGAGATGTGGCAAGTGCTGCCGTGCAACATCTTCATTAGCAGGCAGCCCAAACAAACGGCATTAATGTTGCAACAACAGTCGACACTCCGACCCAGGCCGCATCCCTGAGGCGGCAATCTCAAGTGTTTGCTTGAGTTGTCTCAAATTGCACAATGTCTGCACTAGAACTGGCGGCAGCTCCAGCATTCAGCTGCAACCCCGACTCCAATTCCAAATTCGACTCCATCGTCGCTGCAAGCCAATCTATCTTGTTGCGCATCAAACTGTCAAATTGTACACATGTCTCTATGTGGCTCGGCTATGAGTGGATGTGGGCCCGGGGCGGGAGGTGGGTGGGGCGGGGGGAGTACAACTGGGAACACTGACTCTTGGCTGCTCCTTGTCATTTGTCACTGCTCGACAAATTAAGCAAATGCGACGCCAAATGGCCGTGGCTTCCATCTTCAATCTTCGCAACGCGTCGCCTCATATTTTGAGACATTCAAGTACATTTTAATGAGTTTATGCACCAAGCTGTCTAATGGCTCAAAAATTATGAGCGCCGCATCAAGTGCCACCAGCACACACATACGAGTGCATATCAACATTAGCACATGGTGCCCATAACTCACATGCAGATACAGATACACAGATACAGCTAGCTGAACATAGCTGAGCACTTTGCATCAATTTCTGTGTACATGCGTCTCGGCCAGTGTGTGTGTGTGTGTGTGTGTGTGTGAAGCAAATGCTTCAAGGAAGTGTCTGCCAGTGCCACTAATGGAGTCTAATTACCCCGACCGACAGACGACGACCGATGCGGATCCCTCCTCCCAGTGCCTTGGCTAATAAAAGCATATTAAAACGTTTGTCGTTCATATGTGGTTGACAGACAACCAGACAGATAGAAAACATTGGCGCTTGGCGCTTCACTATTGCTCATTATTTATTTTCGTACTACCCAAATAAAGCGCAGACCGCAGACCATCAGATTGCACACCCCAGTCCCAAGAATTGAACAGCTCCAGACAGATTCGTCCAGAGGATCTTGTGTAAATGAGAAACATTTCGTGGCATGTTGTTGACCTGTGTGCTTTGAACATAGAAATTCTTAAGTAAACCTTAATATATGGGTAAATCCTAAAATTAAAAAGAATAAATCTTCTCGAGTTGAGTGTGATTACCAATGTTCCAATTGACAAAATACTACAAATGTTTCCGCCCGGGATCGAACCGGGGGCCTTCCGCGTGTTAGGCGGATGTGATAACCACTACACCACGGAAACTTGTCGAGCGCACGAACTTGTTAACTTAAATTTATAAGCTCTACAAATTAAATTCAACTAAATATATATATATATAAAGTATATTCGCTTAAAATAAAAAATTGTATTAGCAAAAAATTGCTTTGCCGAAACCCGGGATTGAACCGGGGACCTTTAGATCTTCAGTCTAACGCTCTCCCAACTGAGCTATTTCGGCCCATAGCAAAGTTCCGCAAAATTATGTACTTCTGTGCAAAGCACACAAAAAATTGAATTGCAAATATAATTGAAAAATTGTTGAGCTTTGAAATACATACTACGTATATATATACATGTTATTATAATTTACACTATACAACACGGTTTAAGTTTAGCAACAAAGTATATATATATATATATATATGACGAATATATGACGAATGCTTGCTGCGCAGAAACCTATAAATAGAAAGGCAATTTCTCATACACACAAACTTACTTTTATTCCACACACATCATATAAATCACTAAAATGCACATTTGCTTTATTTATGTGCACAACATTTGCCTCAACTTATTTTGTATATCCATTGAAAATGGGTAAAAACGGGTGTAATGGTTTTATGCAAATGTATGTTGCAGGCCGAAAAAGCATCTTCGATAAAGTATATATATTCTTGACCAGATAGACTAGATGAGCTATGTCCGCCTGCTTCCTTTGGCAGCTCGTAGTTGGCTATAGGGTATAAACAAGCCGAACACTACCGACTAGAGCACTTTTACTTATTTTCGTTTCTGTGTTTGACAGACAACCATGAAAATTGCGTTGACAGTTGCACGTCTTTATAAATTTTGGGTGCAGTTGGAACACTTTTTGCAGCTGCAAAATTATGAAACCCAAATGTTTCCCCCTCCCCCTGCTAACTTGGTCCGCAGCAGTGCTTTAATATTACACGAGATTTTATGCACATCAAACAAACTTTTTCAAGTTGAAAATTGTTAGCTGATTTAAACAAAAAAATATATATTTAAAAAAGAAAAAAAATTCACAACATTTTTGAGATCGAAAAAAAAAATTGAAACGTTAAGCACATTACGTTAAGCATAATACATTAGATTGTAATTTTAATGATGCGCAAAAAAAAATTATATGGCACTTTTAATGGTTTTCAGTGCTTGCAGCGAAACGTAGCTGACAGTAAAGGAAAAATTGGCGCTACTTTTTTGGCAGTGTTTCAAAATTTGCCTTGGGAGACCAAATGTTTACAAAATGTTTTGGCAAATTAAACTTTGAACTTTGAATTATAAATTTACAACATTGTATTATTTATGCACAAATAATAGACGGATGTCTATAACCCCAGAATTTGGGCAATTTATAGAATCAGGATTATTTTAACGACATCAACTAAACCATATTTTATAGCTCTAGACTCTATGGATGTTTTTTGGGAAAGGGGTACCGAGTATTAAGATAATAGATATACCTTGTAATATCAATTTACTAATTATTAAGAATAGGTAACTTTTTACCAGGTTAACAATTATAAATGAAAATCTTTTAGTCGTTCCTTTTTTCATGTGTCATGTTGAATCAAAAAAAAGTCGAATTGAAAGTCCGTCGATACCCAATGCTCTGTCTCCAGTTTTGTCATCATTGCGGCTCGTGTCCCTGTTCGGATTGCCTGGCAGAGAGTGTCGAGAAGTGGTTGAATAACCTGATACATATATTTTGTATGATCACTTTTTGGCTCGGTCTTCTCTCCTTATTTTTTGTGTAACTAATGCGGCTTCCGTTTGACGCCCCGTACTGAAAGCTGAGCCCCGGCGGCCATCGCCAGTCCCAAGCTCAAGCCAAGTTTTATTGTCGTCGTCGGCATCGTCGTCAGGGGCAGCTTCGCCGTTTGCCCATGATTCACATTCTTGAAAGCTGATCGCAGTAGCAGTCGAAATTCTTTAGAAAACCCGACACCACGCCCACCGGCGACCAGCTATGATTTATAGCCTGCCCACAAAGCAGCGGCCCTGCTCAGTTGTCGGCCACAGCATTTAGTCCAAGGTAAGCAACTTTTCAATAGCCGTTGTCGAATTTCTGTTTTCGGTGCCATCAGCGCAATATTCCGAGCTACGGCCGGGCCTGGTTGCGGGCACAGGTCCGTTTTGTTTCTGTCTGGAAGCGTTTTCGCTGTTCGACTATTTGCGGCAGCAACAAATGCGGCAACAACAACAATGGAGACAGCGCAACAGCATTCCTGTGATATGTCACGACAATTTTTAACATTTGCACTAGAATTTCTATTTTAGTAGCACCTCCTCTAACCGCGCCCCGCATATTTCAATTTGGATTTGAATTTGGATTTGTTTCGCAATCTCATTCGCCGTTTCTTTCCTCGCTATTTCACGGGTCAGACCTTGAGGCGTTTTCCCCACAAGTCAAAATGGCTTTATCGGCTGGCTTTGCGCAAAGTGGCTGGAAATTATGCGCAATTAGATTTTATGTGTTTAGAGGTGAAGTCCTTATTGTGAAGCCGTACTATTGTTAACTGGTTTCACACATGCAAAATACCCTCTACTTTAAATACCAAGAATATTTCAAAATAAGGTAGTATTTTTGCCACCTTTTGGCTTTTATTGAGTGCATCCTGCAATACATTCTGGACCACTTATCATCTTGTATGCACGTGAATGCCTTACGTCGGTCACGTTCGCCATCCAGTGCATACCCTCACATATTTGTCACATGTCTCAGCTGCAAGAAATTTAACTCGGCAATATGCAAATGTCAGCCAAGTTTGCCAGAGTCCTTTGGCAAACAAGTTCTTTTCGTATGTAAATTGACGAACTGTGCTGCAAAAACCGCAGTTCAACTCAGTTTTCTGTTAGGATTGTTTTTGTTGTTGTTGCAATCCATTGCAAATGTTTGCCAAATGTTAGTTTTCCCTTTTTTATTGGGTAAATGTAACACGACTTTTCGCTGTCACTGTTTGTGTGTTTGTTAGTTCGTTGTTGCAGAAAATTGTCAAAGCTTGTAAGTGGGTCACAATTTGATTTGATTTGTTTATATCACCGCAGCAACAATAACAACAACAACAACAACATAAACCACAACTGGAATAGAGCCGTCCTGGTATTATTTACGTCCACATGTTGCCCTGTAATTGGCCAATTGTGTCATGGCAAATGGACATGGAAAAACTTTCCGGTCGCCATAAAAAATTACTCAGCAATTGGTATTACTTTGACTCGACTTGACCAACAACAACAAACAGTTGATTGCAGCTGCTGTCGTTGCCATTTGACCTTTGCTAAATTTACCAAGCATATTATTAGAAAACCTTCAAGCCAACATTTTCTAATTCCTAAAATTGGCCAATACCTGTCTGGCAATAATTATCTAAATACATAAATAAATTTTTTTTAAGTTTATGACAAGTTTTGCAAAATGTCAGCTATAAACAGAACTGATAATGTCTATGCAAAAGAGGCAAAAACGTGTGCTGCGACTGAATTCATTAAATTTGAGTTTATTTAATGAACTGTAAACTCAAACACAGTAAGATCGAAACAGATTGTCAGTGGTTCGGATCACGGCTCGAACCAATGTTTCTTGTTTAGATTCATTTCGTGAATCAGCTTTTTCATCAATCATATCTTTATAAATCATTTTAAAGGAAAAATCGGTGCGTTTCGGCTGATTTTTCGACAAGTAGTTCGGTTCAACAGAAAATATAGCATATAAAAACGCATAAAATGGGTTAATTTTATAGCTTTGATGCAATGAATAGGGTATCGCACAGTCGCCACTAACTCAGAATGTTACTGTTGATGCTTTTTCTGCGAAAAAGATTTATTTGCGCACATTCCAAAACAATTTGTAGCCATTGAAAATTATTGTTGAGGGCCTGGCTGCGGCTTTTTGAATCTATTCAAATTTAAATACATATACATTCAATTTGTGTTTATGCTTTATTTTTGTTAACAAATTAATTTCGCTGCCGCGTTGCCGCCCCAAACACACACACAACCACATTTGAATACAAAGAAAACGACGGAGGCGCATTTGACATTTGTTTTGTGTTAACTTCGCCGTCTGACACTTGTCTGACAATCCGAACGTGCGCCAAAGTCATTCACATTGAGCGCGTTTTGTGTTTCTCTTTTGGATTTGCACTTATACAAATTGTACAAATTACCAACAAATTTGAATACATTTTTTCATATTTTTAACTTCACTCTCTGTATATACATGTATACCCTGTAATCGGTTAAATAGGCTAAAATTGTATTTTAATTATGTATTTTTATAAGGCATAGCAAGGTTGTCTCCCACTTAAAATATATTAAATTTGGGGCTACTTCTCAAAATATAAATCAATTACATGGTATCTAACTATCGAACAAACTCTTTTGGAGCACTCTTGCTTGTTCTATTTGGCGTTTTAATTGCATCGACAGCTATTTTTGCCAGACTTTTATTTATTATGTGTTGATGTTTTTATGCAACTCAAAACCGGCTTTATATATTCATTTTTATACTTTGTTTCTTAAAGGAGAAATAGAGTATATATGTTACTGACAAGATTCGACTCTCGATTTTGCATATTATTATTAAAGGGGGCTCGTTTAACCCTGCTTCACATATTTTTTATGATAGTTACGAGTGCCTATGAAAAATATATGTGTCTAATGGAAAATACTATTGCCTTTTAACCTCTTGCCTAAATTTCAGTTTTAATAAACACGAATTTGAATGAATAATAATTGAATTTGTTGTAAAAAGTTATTTATTTGCAAAAGCTGTTATATTCGTTTAAATGTGTTTGTGTTTTATTGTTATTGCTTACACAAATTGGCTTAATAAAAACACACTTTTAGTTCATGCACAGCTTTGTATTATTTTTTAAAAATAATTAAAAACTCCAAGCTAATGCAATAAATTCAAAATTTGTTTTGAGCCACTTGCCAAACGTAAAATGCATCTTTCGTAACGACTTACTTAAGTGAACTTAAATATTCATAGCCACACGATGGCAACTGTCTGATGAAGTGCACCTTTTCAGCTCTAATGCGTGTCTCCACGCCACCTAGCCGCCCCCCCCCCACACCCCATCCACCAAGCTTACGAGTTAAGCTCTACGCCCAAGTGACATTTACCACATGTAGCCAAGTGGTTTACGTCTTGTTCTTATGAATGTTGTGGGCTGCCGTAAATCGAAGTTAGAAGTGGAAGATGCTGGTTGAGTGAGTGTGTGGGCGTGTCCGACAGTCCACGCCTCCCTCGTACCAAGCGCTTTTTATTAATCTTTTTGCAGCGCATGATTTAGTTTTTAAATAGTTAGTTAAGCGTTAAATTGACTTGGCACCGAGATTCCGCCGGCTGTTAAGCCAGTCCTTAACTGGCCAGCCTTCTTAATTGCATAATTAAGTGCTGAAACGGACGGACGGACCGACTTGGAGGAGCGACGGCCCACGCAACTTGCTCCAAATTTGCAGACCATTTGACGACGCAACAACGCGTCTGTCAGTTGGGCCAAAGATTGCCCCAGTCCATGTCCCAGAGACGGATGCACGTTGCCCACTCTTGGACAACTATGTGCACAAGCGAGTCGCTGACATGTACGCTAATGAGCCGTGAGTCCAATCCTGCCCCGACCGCCGGCTCCAGTGGAGCGCACGGGCGGCGTCGCTGATAAGCAAAATTTATCATTTGATACCGGCTGTCGCCTGGCTGTCGGATTAGCGGCGTCAAGAAGTCAACTGCCATTTATTTGCATATTCATAAATCCGCGCTAAGCCCGGGTCAGCGTTGCGTGTGCAGAATGGTTCTGGACTCAATTGGCTTGGACCGAGCGCTAATTGAAATATGTATTTATTTGCTTTTAATTGAATGCACGTCTGCGTGTCGGTCTGTCTGTCTGTCTGTCAATCCGGCTGCTGCTCAAGTTCCAGTTGCAGTTGGCCCTTGCGTGTTTTGACTTGTGATCCCCCTCCCTATTCTAGTACTTACGCTGTGTAGCAACTTAATCGTATAATCCGATATGCATTTCAAAAATTTGTCACATTTTACTTCTTCAATACAAGTGCAAAACATCGGGGTGCCAACGACTAAATACCCTTACAAGTGTCTTTTCAAATAGTGTTTGAGATTGAATATAAATTGTAATATTCTTAAAAGTAGGTAACTGTAGACTAACTACAGTGAAAATATTAAATTGTGAATTTCAATTTTCCAGAATTATGATACTTGTTTGTTGAATAAACTCGACTTTTTTGTTTGTTTTTTTTTTTATATTTCTATATTATATATTAATAAAAGTCTCATTTACAACGATCAGTTGCTCAGTTGCTCAGATGCTCAACATCGCAAAAATATTTTAAATCTGTTCACTAGTGTAATTGATGAAACAAAATTTATTCACAGAAAAAACAAAAATGTATTTACAAGAACTCAGCCAAACAGGAAATTTGAATGATTAAAGCGAATTAGTTTGTATTTATTCTTAATCACTTCTACTTCAGATATAGCAGTTTATATATATGCAGTCAGCTGACTCAGACAAATAATTTGGTATTCTGCTGAAACTTAAAACCAACCCGATGCGAACTATTCAGATAACAAGTCAAGTAAAATGCGAGAGGAATGCAACGACTATTAAGAACTATAAAAGGCGTGGGATACGTTGTCCCTAAGGAATGCACAATGTGTCTACTTACACTTAGAGAAAATAGTCATTCTAAATCAAATCGAAAGGGATAGAATTCGTTTTGTTCTGTTTCTTCAATTACAAGAATATATATTTGAATATTCTTTCATTGAGTATTTCTTGCTCAAATGGGAACACGTTTAGGTAGGAAAGAAGTACAACATTTCTTAAATTAATATTATACTTAAGTCTTAATATATATGGGAATAAAAGAACGGTTCTTAAAGTAAAAACTTTTGTATTAATTAAGAAAAATTTCAAGTTGGCGGGGGCTTTGTTTAATTGAATAACAAAATGCGTGTTGTTTCTTTAAGTGTAATTGTGAGAGATAGGTTAACTTGGAAACACTGGCGAGTTTTTAAAAAGATTGTGGCAATACACATAAAATCTTTTCTTGTTAATTTTCATTTGATGTCCCCTTCCAAAACTTCGGTCCCTTGCGTGCAGTGCAGTCCAAGAGAAATACCTACAATGGCAAAAACCCTACCAAAATAGCATTTCGAGATGTATAAATGTACAAAAGCTACTACACTTAAAATGTTGTAATAAAATTTTACGAGCAGCGAGCGCTTAGCAACAGGCAGCACATTTAAGCATCGACCTGTCGGGCAGTTTCACAGAAAGAACTGAACAAAGAGAATCTCAAGACAGACTAACAAACTAACAATGCCAAGGCTGGCTGGAGGCGGCTCAAAGAACTGAGTGAAGAGCCAAAAAAGAAGGAAGGACACAAAACAAATAAATATCGTGAAATTCATGAATGAATCAGAAAATCGTGTTGGTTTATTTTTTATTTTTTTTTTTTTTTTTTTTGCTGTCTTTTTATATTTCTTGCGGCTTTTCGCTTTGGCGATAGAGAACGACTTTGTTGCTGTTGCTGTTGCTAGCCGGATCCGGGTGCAGACCCAAACCCAGACTGAGGTCCAGGGCGCAGGTCGCCAGCCGGCGGCTGAAGCGTTTGCGCATGCGTGACGCCTGTCAAAGGCAGCGGGCGACTGGAAGATGCCGCAAAAAGCTGATCTTTCTGCAACGTTTTTGTGCTTGTAGCTCCTTTTTGGCCCAGCCAGAAACATGTTTCCTTTTTAGGGCCATGGACTTGGGTCATGCTGGGCAGCAGAAGCTGAAGCAGAAGCAGCATCAGCATCAGCATCAGCAGCTACGCAAAACTCGTTCTTGTTCTCGCCGCTGTTGCATTTCGAGCAATCTCGGGGAACAAGGAAGTCGATGTCGGGAGTCAAAGAGGAAGATGCTGACGCCGCGACCGACAGTTTCCAGCTGCTTTCCAAAAAGGCCACTTCAGCTGTTTGGCTTTCTTTTCAGCTACAATTGGTTGCAATTTCCCACTCGATCGAGAAATGCAGCATAATTGGGCATAAAAAAATAAAGGCCAGGCGAAATATAGCATTTAAGGCCGCTAAGACAGACACTCGGAATACGAGTACTTACTAATACATGTGCACATACCATCAAATCATATCATACATACATATATATATATGTTTGCATGCTTTGTTTAGTTGGCATGTGTTTTGCTCTCTGCCCCGTCAAGTGGCCGATTGAGGCGCCTTCGATCTCCATTTTAGCCAGCTATTTTTGTGGTAACCTGTGTCTGCCGCTTCTGTTGTTTGCTTTTGCATATTGCACAGCAAAAATAACAGCAATTTCTTTTGGCCCCCCAATGCGCGCATTTGAAATGAATGCGCCTCGATTTAGATTTAAAAATACCCCCATATATGGAGTAAGTCTATGAAATTGTTTAGCATTGGGAAGTTGCACGCACAAAAGTAAATTTCAATGTAGATAAGCTTTCCTATCCAAAAAATATGATTTACGAGCAACTTTAAAAGATTAGTTTCAATTCTGCTCAGTCTACAAACAATTTGCTAAAGAGCGCCGCCTCTTAAGTTTAATGAGAATTGCATGGAAGAGTCAACTCAGTAAAAACAATGAGAATAACAAACTAGACGTTGTTTAAACACAGATGAGACTGAAACGCCCAAAAGAAAAGAGTTAAGTTAAGAGACTGGGCTAACAGAAGAGATTATTTCGGTAGAGAAAACATGTTAAGAGCTTAAATGAAGAGCACAACTTTACGATAAATAATTATTGTCTAAAAATGGGCACATTCAGTTAGTTCTTGTCAAGGCCAATAATTGAAATAACGCACATAAACAAAGCAAATGGCAAAAAGTAAAGAAAACTAATATGAAGAAGAAAAGTATTTTAAATGACTTTAAACGAATTTTTCTCGTGTTGCAGTCTTTTAAGCTTAAAACCGAAATGGCTAATAAAGTTGCGCCAACATTCGTACCATCACGCATAATGAAAGTGCACCTTTCTAAAAGCCAGCTCCCTTAGTCGCAATTACAATGGCGAAAGCTCTTCATGGCAGCCTGCAGCGCATAAATCACACTCAAGCCAGCCCAACCCTAATTCTAACTCTTGCCCTTAGCCTAAGCCAGCAGCCCCTACTGAAATGCTTGCTTTTACTCAATGCCAAGCGGGCATAAACTGCATCGGGAACTTACTTGGACTTACCAGAAACAGAGGGAGGGAGAGGGAGAGGAGAGCAGTAAAAGCAGTTTTAACTTAAGCGGCAAGTGGCACATAAATTTCAGCAAGGACACCGGCGCACTTCAAGCAACAGCGGCAACAACAATAACAACATCCTCGACAACAACAGAAACAAGCACAACGGCCTTTCCTGATAAGTGGGCAAAATGTTCATCGCTCTGATTCGGCCTGTCGCTCTACCAAAACCAGAAAAGTAAAATAAAACAGAAATCTTTGCAAATATTTGGTGACAAGAGCCCTCGAGCCGATGCGCTGTCCGTGCGGAAGGTCAATCGGTGCATAAAATTTCCGGCAGCAGCTGCAAAAGGCGCGGCAGCTGGTCTTAGCGTCTCTTGATTAGCCAGAAAAATGATTTAGGGCGCATGGGACTTAACCCAAATTGTAAATGTGAATCTCAAGAAACACGCTTGAATTTACAGCTTAAATCTTAAAGTTAATCAAGATTTATAAATGAATTATTATACTAAAAACGTGTTTTTGAAGTTTCCGTCTTCATTTACAACCAAAAACTTCTCTCTTATCAAACAGTACAAAAGAGCTTGAAACACTTAATACAAGTAACAATAACAAAGTAATAACAACTTAACTTGGTAGGAGTTATATAGTCGACTTGAAGATACCCTGTACTCATAAAGGAGATACAAACTTAAATCAAGATTGATTATACTAAAAACGGGTTTTTGAAGATTCCGTCTTAATTTACAACCAAAAACTTCTCTCTTATCAAACAGTACACAAGAGCTTAAACCACTTAGTACAAGTAACAATAACAAAGTAATAACTCCTAAACTTATTAAGCGTTCTATAGTCGACGTGAAGATACCCTGTACTCATAAAAGATATACAAACTTAAATGTTGCAGTGTTATTAAAAGACCCCAAGTCTGTTTGAGCTCCGGAGTAGCAGCTGTGATCCTAAATAACCAAAACAAAAATAAGACCCTGCCAACAACAACCCCAACAAAAACACAAAAACTCAAAAAGTCTACAAATAGAGCACGCAAATATTTCTGTGTGTGTGTGAGAGTGTGTGTGTGCACATGCATAAAATAACTGTTTACGCTTGCTGCCAATTTTCTTGTCAAATATACCATTTAATTTCTTTGAACCAATCTTGGAACTTTCTGCAGTAGCTTATTAAAGTGCTAAGCTAAATGTTTGTTTTGTGTCTCTAGCTCTTTTAGTTAATTTCGAGAAACAATAGTATTTTTTGTTTTAAAAAGTTCTTTATCATATTTACATGCCTTTGTATTGGGTATGGCTTTTAGGCATTAGATGACATTTGCCATTTTAAGTACTTTTTATTTTGTATATTTCGAACGAATTAAATTATAACTGAACAATATTCAGCGGGTTTTTTATACATTTGAATAGTTCATCATATATTGATTAACGCCCGTGATTGCATCTCTTATTAACGTTGTTAACATAATTTAACTAAATAAGCTGAAACGTAAATAAGAAAGAAAAAAAATATAAAAATTTGCTTGAGTTTTTGAAAGGTGAGACTAACGAGTGGCAAACCAATATACCCTTTTTCACTTGTAACCAAGCATAAGGCTTGAATTAATTGCAGCTTTAGACTTGAGCTGGAGTTTGGCTGGTATTAAAGTACTTTTAAAATCCTTGCAGGATAATACTTTGCCTTCTCTGCTCGTCCTATGATGCGGCAAGGGACTTAAAGCGGAACGTTCTCCAATCACAGCCGCAGCAGAAGCCCCAAGATGCCGCAATTGAGGACACGCGCAGCCGTGGGCTGCCTGCTCTTGTTTGTTTTCGGACTGAACCTGCTGCTGAGCACAGCTGAGGGCAAGGAGCAGCAGCCGCAGCAGCAGCAGCAGCAGCAGCAGCAGCAGGCAGCCAGGCGTCGTATAAGCGCTTCTCGCGCGAATCGAACGCTGCTCGGGAGCGCCGCCCGAACATCATACTGATCCTGACCGACGACCAGGACGTGGAGCTCGGCTCGCTCAACTTTATGCCGCGCACGCTGCGGCTGCTGCGCGACGGGGGCGCCGAGTTCCGGCACGCGTACACAACCACGCCGATGTGCTGTCCGGCCCGGTCGTCGCTGCTGACGGGCATGTACGTGCACAACCACATGGTGTTCACGAACAACGACAACTGCTCCAGCCCGCAGTGGCAGGCGACGCACGAGACGCGCTCCTATGCCACCTACCTGTCGAACGCGGGCTATCGCACCGGGTACTTTGGCAAGTATCTGAACAAGTACAACGGCTCGTACATACCGCCGGGCTGGCGCGAATGGGGTGGCCTGATCATGAACTCCAAGTACTACAACTACAGCATCAATCTGAACGGGCAGAAGATCAAGCATGGCTTCGACTATGCCAAGGACTACTATCCCGATCTGATCGCCAACGATTCGATTGCCTTTCTGCGCTCCTCCAAGCAGCAAAACCAACGGAAGCCCGTCCTGCTGACCATGAGCTTCCCGGCGCCGCACGGACCCGAGGACTCGGCGCCGCAGTACAGTCATCTCTTCCACAATGTGACCACGCACCAGTGAGTTCCCCTTGGCTTCATACGCAGCAACGTCCACTAATCCTCATTCCTGCTCGTTCAGCACGCCCAGCTACGACCATGCGCCCAATCCCGACAAGCAGTGGATCCTGCGGGTCACCGAGCCGATGCTGCCGGTGCACAAGCGCTTCACCAACATCCTCATGACCAAGCGCCTCCAGACCCTCCAAAGCGTCGACGTCGCCGTCGAGCGTGTCTACAACGAGCTGAAGGCTCTGGGCGAACTCGACAACACCTACATCGTCTACACCTCGGACCACGGCTATCATCTCGGTCAATTCGGTCTGATCAAGGGCAAGAGCTTCCCCTTCGAGTTCGACGTGCGCGTGCCCTTCCTCATCCGCGGTCCCGGAATACAGGCGTCCAAGGTGTAAGTTTCGCTTGCCTCAAGTAATTACTCTTAACACCTTTGCGCGTTAGATGCGTTCCCAAAAAAAGCGTGTAAAAAGATATTGGCTACATATATATATATATATATATATACATATGTATTTAAAAAGCGATTTCAAAGTACAATTAAAAATATTTATAAATTCTTGTTAAAAGCCAAGTGGCTTTTATTGTATTGCCGACTGGGCAATACTCTTTTACAGTACATTAAAATTTTTAAATATTATTGTTAATGGTTATTCGACTCGATCTTTAAGGGAGGTGATCCGAAATATATAGATTAAATCGGTTTGCCACGCCTCTAGATTATATTCCAAATTTCAAGTGTTTAGGTGACTAAACAAATTTGGGAATATATTATAAATATATAAAATTATTAATAATTGCACATTATTAAACCGAGCTAATTAAATCTCCCTCTGCGCAGCGTCAACGAGATCGTGCTAAACGTGGACCTGGCGCCCACTTTCCTGGACATGGGGGGCGTGCCGACGCCCCCGCACATGGACGGACGCAGTATTCTGCCGCTGCTGCTCAGCCGGAATCGTGTCGTGCGCGACAGCTGGCCGGACAGCTTCCTCATCGAGAGTTCGGGTCGTCGGGAGACCGCGGAGCAGATCGCCGAGTCCCGATCGCGTTTGCTGGCGGAGCGACGCAGCATGAAACTGGTCAACAGCACCTTGCTGGAGGATCTGCTGGGCAGCGACAACAGCACCATCAGCACCAGGACCAGCAGCAGCACGGTAGCTACCATGCTCAGCTCCATGGGAACAACAACGGAACAGGAGGACTTTGAAGATGATGCCGACACCGATGTGGAGGAGGAGGGCGGGGACAGCTCAGCGGCCGCACCGGACGACGACGAGCTGGTGGATGCCGCCGCCGAAGAAGACGAAGAGGATGAGCTCGAGGAACAGGAGCTGCTGCAGCAGCAGGACAACAATCTCCCATTGGCGCCCTACATCACGAAAATGATGCGACTCAACTCGGAGTGCTCGGACCCGGCGCTACTGAAGAACTGCCTGCCCGGCCAGAAGTGGAAGTGCGTCAACGAAGAGGGACGCTGGCGCAAGCACAAGTGCAAGTTCCACGTGAGTAGGCCCCATCCCAGGCCGACGGCCTAGCCTAATCGAGCCTCCTCCCCCTTTTCAGCTGCAGCTGGAGCGCCAGCTGGCGACGATGCCACGGAAGCAGTACCAACGCAACTGCGCCTGCTTCACCTCGACGGGATGGGTCTACACCAAGATTCGGGCGCCGAGCTCGTCGCTGCACGCGCATCGCCTGCACAAGCGCACCCACGTGCAGCACCACCAGCACCATCTTGGCAAGCGACGCCACAAGCGGCACGTGCCGCTGGAGGTCTACCACACGGAGCTGCCGTACGAAATGGAGGAGCTGCTCGACCTCGACCAGTCCATCGATCTGCTTGTGCGGCACGAGCGTCGCAGCAAGCGGGAGGCGTCCGCGGGCAGGCAGAGCTCGGCTGCGAACGGCTCCAACGATGCCATCGCTCTGGTCATACAGCAGATCCAGAGCACCCTGGAGACGCTGGAGCTCAAGTTCAATGAGCACGAGCTGAGCAATCGCAGCAGCGCTCCTTTGGGGCGTGGCAGCAAGTTTCAAAAGGGCGGCACCCGCTGCTTTGTGGAGGAGAGCACGGACAAGGTCAACTGCTCGGATGTTATCTATGACGATGAGAAGACCTGGCGCACCTCACGCAACCAGATCGACATGCTCATCAAGCTGCTGAAGGACAAAATCAGCACCCTGAAGGACATGAAGAAGCAGATGCGAGAGAGCAAGCAGCAGGCGGCGGCGGCGGCGGCGGCGGCCGGCAGGCGTGGCGAGGGACGACGACGCACCGACCCGACTGGGGGTCAGGAGGGCGCCGGACCCGAGTTCAACATGAGCTACTTCAGCGAGATCGAGAGCACGCCGCGCTCGGTCCTGCTGCCGCATGGGCACGCCGGCGGGCAAAAGGAGGCGGCGGCCGATTCCCTGGATCACGTCCAGTCACCACACTTCGCCTCGCACGCCGAGTGCCACTGCGAGCCGGCGGTGGGCGAGAGGTAAGCACGGGCTGGGCACCCGAACGGCGAGCAGTAACCGACTGACACACTCCACTTCTTAGCTACGCGGACTCCAAGGAGATGGCGCGGGAGGCGCGCCGCAAGCTGAAGGAGGAGCGACAGCGCAAGAAGGAGCGCAAGCGCATCAAGAAGGCGCGTCTGGAGAAGGAGTGCCTGTCGGAGAAGATGAACTGCTTCTCGCACGACAACCAGCACTGGCGCACGGCGCCCTTCTGGAACGACAGTCCCTTCTGCTTCTGCATGAACGCCAACAACAACACCTACTCCTGCCTGCGCACCATCAACGGGACGCACGACTTCCTCTACTGCGAGTTCACCACGGGCCTGATAACGTTCTACAATTTAACCACAGGTAAGCGGATCCCCGGTTCACCTGCAGGCCAAGCTACACCATGCTGACCACAGGTGACCTCTAGCTTGTGATATCCCATTTAAATCTCCCAATGTACGCCATGTTTAGAGCAGACTTATCAACAGAGGATTTTGCATTTTTGACCCATCAAATGCAGTTCTCCAATATTGATGCGATCTTGTTAATATAAGTCTACTGCAGGATTGCAGGATTTGATGAAGATATCTTTTTTTGATAGATTAGTTCCTCTGGCACCTTTCTGATAAAGATAATAAGATGCATCTATTTTGAGAATATCCAGGATGGCTTAAAAAACAAGAAATTTGAACGAAACGAAATTAATGAGCTGGATTGTTGATACTGATCAATATATATTTAATTTATGGACCTGCCAGGCAACTGTATAGCGATGGATACCCTTCTTCTCGATAAGTAGGGTATTAGTAAACAGATCACACCAAGTTGTCACAGATCATGACAAACCTGGCCTTTTATAGAAGAGGTTCGCTCAGCTGCCCTATGGAAGGGGGAACTGTGTCGGCATGCTCCCCAAGAGCCTTAAAGCGCCATTCAACGGTTTCTGTCGCAGCTGCAGAGACGACGCAAGTCCTTTCCTCAACAATCTAAGCGATCTACCCGAACTCAGTCCTTGCTAAAAAACACGGCTCCATTTTGATGAGCGCATTTGCACTTGGTTGAAGGGTTTCTAAATGAAGGGCCCAAATGTGGCCGATTAACGTGAAGCTGCCTGCTTGCAGTTATGTATATGGGAAAATCAAAGTAAAGATTCCTTCTCTTGCTCACGAATATATAGATCGCTTTGAGACGCAGAATCGTGCCTCGAGCTTGACGCCTGCTGAGAGGTCGGACATGCACGACAAGCTGGAGCGCCTGAAGGGCTGTCGTGGACGCAACTGCAGCATACGCAGGCAGGTGCCACAGCTGGGCGTGGCAGCAGCAGGCCACCAGCCAACGGCCGTCAATCACGTGCAGCGCAACAACAAGCGGAAGCATGGTGAGCAACTAGTTGCAGGCGATGGAATTGTGGATTCACTTGCACTTGCGTCTATTTTACAGGGCCCCTCTCGGCCAGCGTTGGCAGCTTTGGGTTTGTGAGCAGCCGACTGGACATGGATGTGGTGCCACCGGCCAAGCGACGCAAGCTCTCCAAGTACCACAGGTGAGCGGGGAGTGGGGAGGGGAGCGGGAAACTGAATCCGATCGTGAGTTATGCGCAATCCTTTCGATTTGACTACAGGTGGACCAACTCGCAGAACACGCCCCTGAAGCGACGCCCCTGGAAGCAGCAATCCCACAGATACTTGCCCCAGCAGCCAGCGCAGCCAGCCGCAGCCGCAGCCGCCGCTTAGTCGGCAACGCCCGCACCCAGCACCCAGTGACAGCACATATCCTAGCTTGCCACTCCATGCAGCACTGGCCTGCTCTGGCCTGCATATATAGATATGTACATGCATATATAGATGGATGTATAGCGCGTTCTGGTATATTTTCTACGTAAATAAGACTGTGTTTTTTTTATTCAACCTACGTTTAGTTGCATTTTTGTTAGACTCTGTGACTATTTCTTTGCTTCTTTGGCTTCAACCGCAATATCTATAAAGTGTAATTAGCCGTTAAGTGATTTCATTTGTACATACAAATTTTAGAAATGAGAGTGAAAATCTTTACACACTACATAAATTATTTAGCGCAATTGGTTTTACAATTAAATTATATAATAGACGTGTGCGAATACACTTAGCGAAGAAATCAACTTACCATAGAGATCATGCACATTTACACACATATTTGTAGTATTTGTATTTATTGGACATCGCTAAAACGCTACGCAAATGACACGCTGTTGTTGTTCTTAAACGAAAATCGAAAACAATAGTTATTTATTGCCGATGTGCTGTACATTTTAAGTCAACTTGTTTTTAGCTGGCACCATGCCCTCGAATGAACAAATATTGTATCTGCTGTAGCAAAGTTAATATCGTACATTTAACAAACTTATTCTAACAAAATAAATTCATATGTAAAAAAAAAGGACCTAAAATACCCATTAAAAACGTCAAGATATGTGCTTTTATTTACTACTTTGTTTTACAGGTATCTAAAAACAATAAAATGTGAGTTATTTTATTGACCAATTTTTTTAGTAGGTGACACTATAGGTATACTCAAAATTAATATATAAAAAATTCAGAATTTTGCATAAAAAATACTAAAATGGCGAACATTGTATGAAAATCTAAGGAATATAATTAATTTGTGATTGTTTTTTTGATTAGAATTTAAACAACCCGTCTAAGCGGAAGGGAAGATGTTTCGTTAATAGTCAAAATTGTGTTGGCCTCCAATAGGATTTGCTTAAATTGGGACACAACCCATTTAAATTACGTGTCCCCGCAAAGTATGCAAAAAATAAAGCGCAGCGTAATTGCATCGAAGATTCTGTAGCATACTTTTTCGGAAATGATAATACAACGAGAGTAGTGCAAATAAAGCAGGTGAGTGTTCTTTAGTCCGGGTTACAGAAAATCGTTTATGCAGTACATGCATACAAATTCTTTTTCTTTTGTTTGGACAACAATCAGCTTTGGGGTACCCACAATTTGTAAGAAACTTGATCTGGGTAAGGTATTTAGTAGATATGCAAAATTCGAAAAACTTGCATATAATTAAGTCAAAAGTTATTTACATATATATTGCGAAAGCTCTTTTAATCTGTACAGAGTATTAAGCTGTGTCATAATAAAAAGTTTAAAGTAAACAAGGGCTGTAAGACAATATAGTACTCTTCTTCTTGTTTTATTAGCCGCAAATAAAAGCGAGCACAGCGCATTATATAATGTTTTCGCCAAGAGATACGTTCAATTAAAACAATTAATTGTTCGGCCGCTTGTTTTAACCAGGTCACCCATAAATCCGGGAACAATTTGAAATGAACTCACTTGTTGCTATCAGCCGAAATTATTAAGATTAAATATTGACCGATATTGGCAGCTTGATGCCGCACAAAGGGGCACTCAAACCGAACATCACATTTGCGATCAGTTGGGTAAATTTCGGCGAATGTATTTCGTATGCATGACAACTTAGAGCTGATAAGTGCTAATGAGTGATAACAAACTCATACGCACCTAGGTAACTGCCATTAGAATGTGTGTGCATCGAAGCGCGCTGAAGACGAAGCTGAACCGATCCAGCTTCCGATCGGGCCAGGGCGCGGGGAGCGGCGCGGACGCAGCTGCCACGAACAGCATCTGTAGACCCAGATGTAAATAAGCTCGAGCAAATGCGCTAATTAACTTGCCGAGATGTTTTCATGTGCTGTCAAATATTGTTACCCACTTGGCAATTCACACTTGACACTTGACGCGCTAATTTCCGCTGCAGCTGCGGGGGCAGCGGGCGGTACGAGGGGCCTCCCCAACTTATCTCGACCAAAACAAAGAGAGAGCCGCTGCGAGAGAGACGCACTGCGCGTGCACAGAACGGGAGAGAGAGAGAGAGAGAGAGAGAGAGCGCACGCGGGGAGATATCGTGTCAAAATTTTGCGCAAGCAGCAAAGTTATCAGCTTGAAATTTATTTATTGTTTGCTAGGCGCCTGACAAATACCTGCCTGCTGCCTTGGCTAATAAGAGTACATAGTGGCCTATCCGAGGCCTTTGCACCACTATACTTTAATACCGCCCCCGCCGCCCCGCCCCCCCGCTCGTCCCCTCCTGCAATCCCCCACTCACCTGTTGCTCGATCTTGGAATAGCAACGAGCATTTATTGTTAGCCGGGGCCACTTTACGATTCGCGCACTTCAATCGAGATATCGTGCTGAAATTTCACAATTTCAGAATTGCCTCACCTGGGCCGGGGCCTCTGCATCGGACGGACTCAGAGCCCCAGACACGTACGCAAACTAAACTGAGCAGCTATTCAAAATCATAAAAGCAAATTATACGTTTAATAGAACGATGAACTCGATGAGAGTCGAAGTAAAACCCCACTTACACCAGAAATGCCAGATAAATCTATTTATTTAATACAATGTAGAGTATGGAAACATGCGTACAGATATAAGCAGATATATATATATATAAACTAAAACGATAAGGGCATCATCTTAGCTCATAATGCTTAGTTAAACAGCAGCAAAGCTTAAGATCTTATAGATCAATGTTATCTAAACTTTAGTTAGCCATTAATCTGCTCAAGTCAAGATTGCTCGACTCGAAGATACCCTGTGGTATATATATTTACCTGCTAGCAGCTAACTCATTATTGCATATTACTTCATTATTATATGAGTTATAAAAAACATTTGCACAGCTTTATTGCCCTGTTAAGAAAATAGAAACGGTAATTCATCATTCTCCAGTCGTCAAGCGATGACAAATAAGTCTATTAAGCGATCTCCTAAATAGGTAAATATTTTGTGTGAAATTTGTGTTAATGAATAACTGCATGCCAGTTTTTACACACGAGTATACCTTAATCTAATATGTAATAGCAGCCCCGGTAAAAATATAATTTCACTTGTTAACAACATTTCAAAAGCAGTTTCGTATAATTTTATGTTAAGAAAGAACCTATCTATCCAAGCGTTCAAATCTCTATTAAATTCCAAATCTCTTTGAAAATAATAGTCTACAGGTTTCGAACCTGGATCTTAGTTTTTCAGTTTGCTTTCTAATATTTCTATACCTGTCTTCATACAAAACTCAGTTTCGAGCCGATTCCTCACAAAGGAACTTAATACATAATAAAGATTCTTTATTTGGTAGACCATTCTAATCGTCTCCATATACTTTTTACCTTATAGTTATTATGTAGCCGGATTTCTTCCGAGGAAATATTAGTTCGATTAACATTTTAAATTCTCTTCGCGAAATAGCTTAATAAACATAACAACAATTATAATTGATAATTAACAATATCAATTCAATGTTTACTCTCGAGAAAACATAAAGTGCTAAGTGTTTACTGTATAATTAAAAAATTATAACACTGCAGAGGGTATTATAATGAAGTCACGAATGGTGTGAGGCATTGACGTAAACATCCTCGACCCCACGAAGTATATAAATTGTTAATCAGGACGACGGCCAGACTCTATATACTTGTCTATAAGCATGAATGTATATATATATATATTTCAATCCGTATACCTGTAATTAGGTTAACTATTCTATTACTATTCTATTACTTAATATATTCGAATATTCGTATTCTTGCAGCGATCTTCATTTTATTATATAACTATCGAATAATAATAATTTTTGATTAAATATCATCAATAACATGTCATGTGACAAAAAAATCTTAACACTTTATATATTCCAAGTTTCAAGTGTCTAGCTTCAATAGATATTGCACAAACCCAATATACTCTTTTCACTTTGTGAACGAGTATAAAAAAGTTGGCTACGCCCACTCCCGCCCCCACAAAAAATGGAATATTTTTCAATAATCAATGTCAAAATCAATAATCAATAACTTAACAATAATAATTAAGACAGCTTTAAGTTGTTATTAGACTGTGAACGTGTATTCCGCAGTCGGTGACATTTAATTGCAACGTTCTAACTAATTAATTATTATTAATTATCTTAATTATCAATAACTGCTATTTTGCCATATCTTTAATTGTGGATATGAAAATTCTTCCCCCAGCTCGGACCGAGAAACAGGATATTTATCTCTTAAGTAAGGTCACAAAACTTTAAGGCGATATCTTGCTGTATAAGGAAATAGCTCTCAAATCTGTCTAAAAAGCGTTTCAAGTTGTTTGGCAAAATAGTTCAGAGCAGACAACTACTTCGCACATCTGTTATTTGTCGGCAAGATAGAAGATGTTTTATTTCAATTTGTATTCAGATACAGCCCCAAAATAAAAAACAAAATTGGAGATAATTATTTTATGTTTCTTAACATTTTCTTTGTTTGATTTTAAACTTTATTACTACCTAGATAAATAGATATACAAAATTTATTTACAATCGCTGCTTAGCAGTTAGTAAAAGTGTTTATACGAAAGTACATATACATATACATATATATTCTATATATGTGGGCCTTAACTCTGTTTGGGATGCGCCTCGAGAAGCTTTTGTGTCACCTGGCGCAGCACCTGCAGCTTCTCCTCGTACTTGTGGGCAGCCGCCAGCTGCTCAGCCTCGCTGTGGTGCGCGTGGGGATCTGTGGTGGCGTCCGTCTCCCCATGGTGGTCGTGCTGATCCTCCTCGGAGGCGGAGGAGGAGCAGCTGCCGTGACTGTGCCCGTGACCACCGCTGGCACCTGCAAATAGTAGAAGATACAAATGAGCGGCAATGCAAATAACAAGTTACAACCGTGGTGTAATTAAAGCAAGTCTTTATCTAGTCGACAGGTACTGCAATAGGTGCATTACACATATGTAAATAGACTCTCATATTGACAGACTGTCATTGTGGCTGACGGACGGTTCTTTTTGGCGCACTGGGTAACCCCAGCGGCCGCGGCAGCGGACGATTTCACTTGGGGGTTTTCCTCCAACTGAGTACTGCGCAGTGTGGAGAAAACCACCGGTACAGCAGACCGCAGAATGCCAAGGTCTGTTACAAGGTTAAAACGCGAAAATCAAAGTGATCAAAAACAAAAGGTAGGCGAGCTATCTTTAAAGTGTATGCTGTGTAAAGAACCTGTTCCTATTTCGAGTGAATCGATTCCGGTTGAAGAATTGTAGACCTGTCGCAATCTCTTGCCTAAGCTTACACGCACACACACACACACACACACACACACACACTCGCACACACACGCACACGCATTTTGACGGGCTTGATTGTTCACTCACCGAGCTGTTGCAATCCGAACATAATCAGAAATCCGACAAAGAGCGCCAGATAAGCACGCAGTCCGGAGCGATTCTTCGATAATATCTCGAAGAACACCACGTAAATGAGTGTGCCGCAGGCGAAGCCCTGCAGTATGGCCGACACCAGGTTGGGCCCGCCCCCGTTCTGGCCGTGGCTAATCAGTATGCCCAGCCCGATGCCCAGCGGGCTGACGACCGCAAATGTGAGCACATAGAGCACGGCCAGACTGAGGCGGGTGCGGGCCACAATCAGCTCGACGCCCACGCAGAAGGCCAGCACCAGTTTGTGGGCCGAGACGGCGCCGAACATGAACCACACCGAGCTGGCGGAGCCTTCCAGGCCGATGGCCATGCCTTCGAAGAGCTCGTGCAGCGACAGGGCCAGCACAATGAAGAGTCCTCGCAGCGAGGAGGCGAGCATGTCGCCCGAGCCGCTTGAGTTGTCCCCGATGGGCAGATGGCTGTGTCCATGGCCGTGACTGTGTCCGTGATTGTGACTGTGGCTGTGTTGATGATGATGCACTGCACCGTACTTCTGCTGCTCGAGATCGTTTTGCATGAGATCCTGCACGGAGAGCGTCGCGTTGTTGCCGGCCGCCGACAGCTCCGCGCAGTTGCCGCTGCCGGGCAGCGGCGGCGCCGTCTTCAGCAGATGGCTGTGGCGAATGCTGTGGCCGCGCTCGAAGGCGGCGCCGGCGTCGTCGTGGTGGTTCCTGTGCACGTACGAGTGCATGGCCTCCTCGATAAAGTACATGAGAAAGAAGCCACAGCACATGAGCAGCTCGGCGAGCGGGAAGGTCAGCTCCGGGATGAGCTGGCACTCCTGCAGCTGCTCGACCACCTCCTGCACCTCGGGCAGCAGATGGAGGAAGGTGGTCGCCAGCAGGACGCCGCCGCCAAAGTAGAGCAGGCACTTGACCACCGTGGCCGAGCGGGCGTTCGTCTGGTTATCCGTCCACTGGTAGAAGCGGTTCAGCAGGAACGGTATCGAGCCGCAGAGAGCGCTGGCGCAGCAGAGCACCACCATGGCGGTTACCTTGGCGGTCAGCACGGCGCCGGAGTCGTCATGATCGTGATCGTGATCGTGATCGTGATCGTGGTCGTCGTGCCTCAGCAAATGATCATGCCCGTGCTCGTGATCGTGATCGTGATCGTGATCACTGTGATGCGCCGCTAAGTGGCTAACGGACTCATCAATTTGCAGGAAGCATTTCAAGAAATTATTCACTTGTGTTTGATTCATTGTTGCGTTGCAGTTATTTTCGTCTGTGTCGCTGATACCCCGGACTCCCTCGCTCAACCTCTCAACTTGCCTCGCGCCTCGTCTTTGGCCTATAATTGCCAAATGTTATTGTTGCTGGAGCAGCAGCTGCTGCATCGGGCTTCCAGTTGTCTGCTTTGAATGCCAACGAGCTCTGAAGGTAGTCTCTGTCTTTTCACTTTCGAGCCGCGCGCTCAAGTTTTTCTTACTCAAAAGGTTTTCTTTCACACACCAAAACGGGATTTGGTTATCGAAGTTTTGTTTTCGACTCGGTATTTTTTCATTAACTTTTTGCTTATTGCTTTTTTGCTTTTCTGTGCTTTGCGTTTTTTGCGCCGCGCAAGTCTTGAACGCTCGGAGCGATCTCACAGACTGATTGGCGTTGGCTGAAACCGAGTCTGGTTGGAGCTGTTGCTGCCAGTTCGTTTCGATTGTCTATCTTGCAGTTATTTGCTTCGCTCTGCCAGCCCGCCCTGCAACATACAACGAGCTAGCTCTCGCAACGTCGCGACGCGACGGCGACGGCGACAGCGACGTCAACGTCAACGTCAACGGCGACGACTCTACGTGAGCAGCAAATTAAGTAAGCGTAAACAACCGAAATGCTCTTAGCACTCCAGCTGGCTCTCTTCTGCATACTCGAACGTTCACCTGTTGAGCAAATACAATTTGCTTTGGGCTAAGCATAAGGCTCACACACACACACACACTCAACCAGCAGCGCATAAAGGCCAATGGAATTAACGTTAGCTTGGCGACTTTGTTCACTGCATCCCTTCACTTTTCGCATCGCTGGCGAGTGCGACAGAGACAGCGAGATCTGACCTTTAGCTAGCTCTAGTTAGGATCAAACTGCTTTATATTTTCGCAACTTCAGCAGTTGCCAAAGCTCGCCGATTGGCCAGCCAAGGCGAAAGCTTTTGCTTGACACTAAAAAAGCTCGGGTGCTTGTCTTGGCTAAATTGTACATGAATATTTGCTGAAACAGCTGCCAAGCGATTTCTTTAAATATATGTATGTTAAATAAATAACAAAAATACAGGCAAACATTAATTTATACTTTTGCAAATTTGACAATATTTCTAATGATGCAATAATGTAAAACAAGATACAACTAGTCGATTGTTTCAAGCACCTGATAGATATATATTAAGGTGAAATATTACTATAATTATAAGACTAGCCTATGATTCGAATCTGGATCCTCGTTTTATTTTCTCGAAAAATAATGAAAATATTGTGTTTTCACTAATTGGCACTCTTTGGAAATGGAAATGGGACCATCACGAACAGCTTGAATTTATTTGATCATGCTTCCGGGAACCGCTGAAAATTAACTCGATATTTAATTATATCTGTACTTATGTATTTACATGAAGTGTCTTTATCCGTCAAAAGTGACTCATACGTTCGACAGTAAACATCAGCTTAACATCGACGATAAATTTACATTTGCAATAATTTAACCCCCGAGAGCGTTTATAAACGAATGTGTACTGTTTATAATATTAGCATACTTGTTTTTCTTGGGAACTATTGCAAATAGACATTTAAATTATACTCTACTAAACCAACACAATGCAATAAATAGAAACTGTGTTTAAAAAATATTATGTACTTGTTCACAAATAAAAAAGAGTATATGGGTTTGTTTGCAATGTCCGTCTGTTTGTCCGTATGAAAGCAAATTTTTGCTATGATTTTGATTAGATTAAAATTTTGAATATATGATCGTATATACGCGCATTAAAGCTAAATACATAAATTATTCTCAATATTTTTGTAAATTTACAATAGTTAAGACCATTATTATACTATGAATGAGCATTGCGCAGTCTGTTACATCCGACTGCAACGTTCCTAGTTGCTTTAATTTATGCTTGTAAATACAGTATGCATATATATGAAAGCTCATCACAGTTGACTAACTAATTAGTATGTTTGGATTCAGTTGAAAACCTATTTGCAAACCAGTTGCCAACTAGCCGACTTGAAATTTAATTACATCGCAACTTCTAACTATTCGTTAAGTGTCGTTAATCGAATATATCTTTTGTTAACATGTTGCTGAAAAGCATACCTTTATTTATACTATCTCTCGCTCACACTTCTATTTATAATCAGTTAAACGCCTTTGTTTTGGCTTATGAGGTTGAGCTTGCATTCCCTTTAGTCAGGTTCTATACTATAATAGATACTCCACAAAACATATTCCACATTTCTTGATAATATATCTTAATACAAATATCAACATTTATAGATTTAATAAGACAAGCTTAAAATTTATACGCATGATCAAAACGATGGTAGTTTATCTGGGATTCGAAATCGCATTTCTGCTGCCGTCTTAAAACAAAGAACTGTATACTTGTGAATAAAACATATGACTAAAGTTCTTATCTTGTCTCATATTGATGATCAACATTTTAAGTTCTAGAAAATGTTAAAGTTGTTACTGTACTGGTAGATCGTTTTTAATTCTTATATTCGTAGGTAAAACAGGACACACATAAATATTTTTTTTAATAATTTTCTTTTATTTTGTTTTCGTTTTTAGCTTGTTTTTTTTCTGTTTTCCGTTTGTTTCTTAGGGGGTTTCTTTCATTTGCTTAAATTTGTTATGTTTTGTTACTTATAGTTAATAATAAATCATTTTATACAATATTTATCTTTTACATACTTTTTTCACTTGTCAACTGAAATGGCGCTTAAACATTTCAGCTGTAAATGACTTAAATATTTTATGTTTTGTTTTTGTCGCTCGCGTATGCAATAAATTTAAATGTTAAATTTGTTTAAAACTGCTTGCCAGAGTTAACAACGTTAACTACTTTACCTGCAATTAGCGAAAGGCTTTGCGTGCACTGCTTGCCAACCGGGTCAACTCCCCGCACTCCTACTGCTGTTCCATCTGCTGATCGATCTCGGTTCTGTATAATATTTTAAGTTCTGTTCTGAATGCCTTTTATCAATTTGGTATATATATATATATATATATATATATATAATATATATATATAATCAATGCATGCGCTTAATTTGTGTTGTGTAATCTGTTTTTTTTTTATATCAACATTAAAGTACATTATTTTGTATGTATAATTTGTTATACTTGACTGTTTATAGAAATATCGCTTTCTTATTGTTGTTTAGCATAATTTTGTTTTTGTTTTTATTCCATTTTGTTTTCTTTGTGTTTTACGTTTTAGATTTCATATATAATACAAATGATCTTCATTTAACTATACAAGAAATTTGGTAAATTTTATATATGCAAGATTTATGTTATTATGATGTAATGCTTTGAAATTTAATTTTTGTTTACCCATTGTTTGAAGTTAATTGCAAAAACACATTTAAAGTTAAGTTTCTTTTCATCGCTTTTGTTGTAAAGTTAACACTATTTTCATCTTTCTTTGTCATAGTATGTATATTTATAAGTATAAAAATTTTTTTAAAATATTTATCATAGAGTTGCTGTTGTTTTTACGCTTTCTGCTTATGGGGAAGGAAAACAAATTCGTTCTGATGGGTTGAAAATGGTTTTCTTTTTTTCTCATCTCCGAAATACATATATATTGTATATATATTTGTTTTCTTTTTTTCAAGACGTTTAGATGTGTGGCTGTTGTAGTTATGTATGTTGGGTACGGGAGGCGTAGCTGCAGGCAGCTTTTAGTGTAGTAAGTATGTTAGTTTAGTATCACGTAATATCAAAATAAATAGCTCAGTACTTTGTTTTTATTTTCTCTTGATATTTTTTTTCTTTCTTTCAATTATCATTAACTATAAAGTGATTGATCTTGAGTAGTATCTAGCTTTCTTTTTAGTTTCTCCATTATTTAAATTTTTCGTTTTTAGTTGTATTATTTTACTTTTGTTTTGCTCGATCTTTAAGTTATCTATTGGGAAACATAGTGCCGCCTAAAAGGAGAGTGTTCTACATTTTTGGTTAAGGCTTTGTGTGTGGAATTCCAGCTGCACTGCATTCAATTTTTTCTTCTTTACTAAATTTCGTAAATGTACGTAAATAAAATTGACCTAAAAACACACACTAATCAAATAAATGCACTAATCTTGTACAAAATGAATTCATCTACAAAAACATTATTCGCATATTATGTTCGACCTTCGGCATTTGTCTTAAAAGTTATGTACAATATATAGCATATACTCAACTGTATATACATACAATATATAAAAAAGTGCATCCAAAACAGAGCTAAACAAAAGCTGCCTACGCTAAGAGAGATACGAATGTGATTCAAGGAGGGGAGTCGTGGGACATGGGGCATATGTGTGTGCTTGTGTCTGTGTATGTGTGTTTGTGGGTATGTTTAGAAGCATATACGAAATATACGTACATATATATATAAATAATTTGTTTCATATGTTCAATAGTTTTTCTTTCAAATGAAATTCTTGTTATACGCGTATTTAAATGTACAATTTGTTGTCTATAAATATTTATGTATGTAATGCTTTCTTGTTGTATTTGACGCTGCACTAGTTTTTAAATATATTTATATATATATATATCTGTATAGATGTATATAAATATGATTTAAGTGGTTCGCTGTGGCGTGTGTATGTGTGGGTGTAGTATCTGTGTCGGTTTGTTTCAAGTTCTTACAAGTTAAGATCAATTGGATATTTCTCAGCTTTTAGCACGACACTGAGCTGCCTGGCTTTGAATTACGAAATTTAATATGACAGTTTGTATTTGTTAATTTGCAATAATTTTGTATGTATATTATTTGCTTTTTGTTTTGTTTTGTTTCTCCTTTGTTTTTATTAATAATATAATTAATAATTATAATAATTTATATAATTAACATAAACGCAAAATTGGTAAATAATAAAAATAATAATAATAAAATTGTGTTTTTCTTTTATTTTGTTTTGTTTGTATTTTTTTGTTGCAATTTTTTACTGTTTTTTTGTGGTGTTTAATGTTTAGGTTTTTATTTGTTTGTTTTTTTATTTGTTTTTGGGTTTTTTTTTTGTTTGTTTCTATTTTCTGATTTCTGTATTTATATAAATTACAACGGAAGTGTCGGTGTATTTGTAGTTGGTGTTGGCGTCAGCATCGACGCGGATGGAGGATAACGCAACGTGTGCTGCGACGTTGCCTGTTGTATATAATCCTGACTCGGATTATTCAATACGCTATCCCGTGAGTTTGAATGTGAAGTGGCGCGCAGCAATGTGACTGCCTCGCGTTCTGGACTACATTGTACACCTTCTAGTCATTTTTGGCGCGTTGATTTCTTCTTCTTTCGTTTAAAGAAACAACAACATCTGGAATATAAGGAACCACTAGAAACAGTTACAAGAAAGAACCGAAAAGAGAGATGCGCATTAAAACGACAAAGCAAAAACACCAAAACGTCTTAATTGATCATTTGATCGATAAATCGACAAACAACATCGATCCGACAAGCGATCACCATCAACATACTTTGTTTCGTCGACAAGCTCTACTTCGGGCTGCTGTGTAATGGGTGTATTGGAGTGTCCGGCCGTAGGATCGTCCGCATTCAGTTCGCCATTTGTCGAACTCACAACCTGCAACAACGACACAAACAAAAATGCAGAGCATTGCAGAAAGTTATTTGCATTAGTTTTTACCCAATATCACACTTACACTAAACATAGAGTTTACATTTTGTCTGCATTTATATTAAGTACTTGGTGATTATACATATTGAACCTTACGTTTTGTTTTTTTTTATTAGTATAGCGCTATTCAAAAAAATTTTAACTTTGTTTTTTACTAACGGAAAAATTAACAAAAATAATTTGCCCATCTGGAGTTTGATGAGTTATTGCTACCGTTGTGCAACTACCAAGTGATGAATGTGGCTAACACTACACGTGAACAAATTTCGATACCTTCAAATGTTTTCAACTTTCTCATGATTCGATCGATATGCCTACAAAGATCCCTGCAAACAAGCCTTAATTGTTTTTTCCTTTTTTTGTTGGTATAATTTTGGCAAAGATGATATAATAGGTAACCAATTTTCGACATATCACAACGGTACTACAAAAAATTCAAAATTCTAATAATATTACGGGTATAAAAAATATAAACATGTTGTGCATATATAGTTTTATTATACCTTTAAGTCACAACAGTTTGAAAATTTAAAGAATGTATGTATAAAACATAACGTTGCAGTCGGATGTAACCGACTGCGTATTACTTATTACGGATTTTTATAATTTGTCGGGGCGTGCGTGAAATTTGTTTTCGGCTTGACCTTTAAATAAGTTCTACTTTAGGTCTAGCTCTAAATATATGGAAGATACCGTTCTAAAATTAAGAGATATAGATTTGTGTAATTTCCCACGCCGCACAAACTCAATAAACTGAACGGGTCTAAAAAACGGATGCATTTTAAAATTCTAGTAAATAAATAACAGACACTTAAATGAGAATCGGTATATAAAAGTAATTAGTTTACGCACTATAGGAGATTGGGTTAGTAGTACCGTCTGACATTGTACTGCTTATTAAAACACCTCAGTACTACAGAGATTGCCTTTCTATATTCAGCTCGTTTGCAGCCTTGTGCTAATAGATAATCCTTACTGTACTTAATTACAGGAGACAAACCCACACACACACACACACACACTGACATGAAGGACGCTACACACGAACAGTCAGACATAGAAAACATTTCGAACTGGAAGACAGGCCACAGGAATTGCATGAAATACCTCGCGCTAGTTGTTGACACTAGATACATATGTAAATAAAACCTTAGGAAATAGATTGTTTTGGGTAGGCAATTTTATTGGACTTGTTGTGATGTAGCTGGATGTAGTAGGTAGAGTAGGTAGAAGATAGTGGTAGTAGAAGTGGATATCTTATTTCTTGGGCCCATCGTCGCAGTCGCTTGTCTCATAATAAGCATCAAATGGGCTATCATCGTCCGAGCTTGAATCTTCGGGCAATCTCTGTAATTAGTTTGGGTTTTGATTTGTTTTCTTCTTGGACTTTGAAGCAGTTCTCTCTGCTTTTTAATGGGCGTGCCAATGAATTGAATATGCATACAGTAAAAATGTTTTGGTTTAAATATAAGACCATTTTGGTGTTTTATATGAAACAATTGGTTTCATTTTAAATTTTTTTTAAGAATTCTAAAATATTTGTTGTGAATTGGAGTTTTCGTGTTTGTCAGGCGGGCTGACATGGAAGCTGAATAGAGAGCATTAAAATTGAGAGTGTGCGTTGAAATAGTGAGTGAAATTATTTTTAGGCCCAATTAACTTTAATTCCCAACAATGGGAGAGATTCAATTTAAACCAATATATTTTTTACTGTCTACTGAGATTATGATCCTTCAAATATTGCCGAATTCTCTGAAAGTGTGCGGACTATGTGGGTGGGTGTGCGTGTGTGTGTGTGAGTGTTTATATCTGCAAACGAGTGTATGCGTAAGTGGAACATGCAGTGTTTGTTTCCATTGCAAGTCATGCATAAAGGATCAGTGTTGGTTAACGCGCGATTACCGCCATGCAGTGCGCTAAAATGATTGAGATATCTCTTCGGAAAGAGAATTGCATATTTCTCTCTGTTTCTATTTTATATTCAGGCATGCATTCGTTTTTTAAACTAGAATCCAAGCTATGCACATTCCATTTTAAAATCGGAGCAGGATTTTTCAAATTTCAAAAAAGAAAGTCCGAGAAAAAAGAACTAGTGGAAACGGAACAACGAGAGAACAAACAAACCGAACGATAGTACTTAGGTAGATAGAAACACTTGGGATATATTGAATTCAGTACCTTGTTGAGCTAATGTAGAGTAAATCAAGTGAAAACATTAGAATTGAAAAGGCCAAAAATATAACAGTCTGCGAGTAATTCAATTAATAGATATTGTTTGTTGTAATCATCGTTATCATTATCATATAATTATGTATGTTTATAAATAATCTAGAGATATATAAAATGTATGCGTATGTTAATGTTGATGTTGATTTATATATATATATATATATATATATATATATATATATATATATAAATATATATATATATATATATATATATATATATATATATATATATATATATATATATGTGTGTGTGTGTAACGATCGAATATACACAGAATTGGAGCATATGTCAGGCATTCAACGAGCGGGATACGAAAAGGAAGGTAACACTTATATGGTTTTTATGTAGAAACCTAGAATTGATACCCATTATATTTATATGTTGCGGGCAGCGCTCTAACTAGTTCTCTAGTTGGAACATGAATTTATTTACAAAGAAACTAAACCGAAAAACTAGGCGATAAAACAACGGAACATAGAAAACGAAAAGTTCTAAAAGATGTGGTACAATTTTTGTCGCCTGGCTTCCGCTTCGGCGTCGTCTACGACTCTGCACTTACCTGCACTGAACCATGCCGATCGGCGGGTGTCAGATTGCCAAGGGTCGCACCCGGCTTGGGCACGTCCGGCCACGCAGCAACACCTCCTTTGGCATTTGTCTGTGGTTGGGTCGGAGGTCAATTCGGTTTGGATCGGATCGGATCGGTTCGGTTCGGATCGGTTGCGTTTTACGGAGTGTCGGATGATTTTATGGGTTTTGAGGCGAGCGAGCAATGCATAAATTTGTCAATTATTAATTTTCAATTTATCGTTTTCAAGAGACAGACTAGACGCTAATTTTTGTGGCTAATAACAAAAATAATAAACTAAAGCAGTTCAAGTCGAGTGTGCGGCCAATAGAACTTAAGTTATTACAACAAAATAACCAAACACCTAAAGCCAAAATAAAACTCCAACGCTTTCTTAGGTGTGTATGTAAGGGAGTGTGTGTGTATGTGAGTAATTTTTTGTGCAGCGCCAGCTTTATGTATACATCAGTTAGAGCCGTTCACCAAATTTCTCAAAGCCCGAAAAAGCAGAAGTTCTGTGATTTTGTTAGTGTCTTGTTGCCAGATAAAATCTTGTAGCAGGCAACGTAAATACAGTTGGCAATGCCAGGATTGCAGGTCTACTAGCACTAAATGTCCTACACCATCCTCTTGGAAGAAAGCATTCATCTAATTTTTACGTTTGTTTTTTTTTTAACAATGGTTTATATCTACGAACAAAATCATCTTCAAGGATTTTCGAATAAATGCAAATCTACAATTCACATTCACTTTAGAATTCTTCCATACGGTAAGCGCCAGAGATTAGTTGTTTATGTATTTTTAACAAACAATTATAGCCAACAATTACTTCAATTCTTTAGCTGCACAAATACGTTTAAATAAATATTTTAAAAAACTAAAAGCATGATCTAATTACATATAAATAATTGTAGCAATTACATTAATCCTTCTAGCTCACTGAAATGGCAAATAGTATTTACTATTCGTTTATAAATACATACTATTTTTTAAATTTACTATCTCTAACCTGAAGTATTATATATTCTTCATTATCATTATCAATTTCATCAAAATCAAAATACGAGACGTCCTAAAGCAAGTCAAGGTTCAAAACATTTAAATTTTTGTTTGTTTTTTGAATAAGTAAAAGAGAAAATCAAAAGCAGAATCCAAGAGTATTTATGTAAGAGTTAGTTGAAGTTAGAGAAAAAACAATTCGAATATACAAATTTTAAGCTTAATAAATACGCAATAAGAAAATTGTTTGCCTTATAACCGGAATATTAAACAAAATTAAATTTTTAACCGAAATAAAAAGTTTAGAAAAAATAAAGAAGTTTCTCACAAAGATTGTCAGTGAAAAATAAGAATACTTTACCTTAGCCGTAACATTATGACGATCTTTATTTGGTGAAATGATGACTTCATGGCCAGTTTGCAGAGATCCGACGGGCGTTGACTGTGGGCGTGGTTGGTCAATGATATATATGGATGCAGTCGATTTAGTTTTTCGATTTAAATTATATATTCAATGCACAGAAGTAGATCGATTCGAATTTTAGACACACAGAAACACGCAAAGACACATGAATAGTGTTTTGATTGATTGTTTTGTTTTTTTTTGTTTTTGTTTTTTATTGTATTTTTTTTCGATGTAGTTGACAACCATAAAAAGAAGGAATTTTTAAAGAGAGAGAAAGAAGAGAGAGTGCTGTTAGAATGTCTTCAATTACAGTTAGTTCGTTGGGCCTTAATGCTAGAGTTTAACAACTTAAATTGCGAGCTTACGACAAGCGTTTACCAACACTGAACAAGCAATCTAACGACAGTCGGCAATTCTCTGGCAGCACGTTTATAGAACTGATTCAGTATACCTTATCGGATTTATTCTTGGCCAAATACGAGGGCGGCGCATTCTTAATGACTTTCATTTGATCCAGCTGGTCCTTGGTCTTACGTACAAAACATACACGGAAATAAGGTTCTTAATCGAATTAAGTTGAAATAAGCAAAACTTGCAAGCAATAAATGAAAACAATTAAATTAGTTTTGTTTTTTTTTTTTTGGGGATTATTTTTATCACTGCTTTCAGTTTTGTATGGTGTCTCTTTAATTTAATTTGGTAATTGGCGCTTTATAAAAATATATTCATAACGGAATGAAAGAAATAACATCGCGCTTCAACAAGAATCGAAATTGAATTGAACAATCTGGGCCCATCATCATCAATCATTATCATCTGCTTTAACAATATATCGCATCGTTATGGGCATCTTTGGCTTTTTTGCATGCTTTCCAAAATATCTCATTGCTGTTTATCAATTCTTTACTCTCTACCGGGGCTTCAACATGCGTTGCCCATTTTAAAATGATCTTTTTAGAGTTACATGAGGAGGCGCATTACTCAAGTGTTAGTTACGGGTATATCTTGCTTTGCTTAGGTCTCCTATAAATTAAATATGATTTTAGAATTCGGCACAGATGATTGCTAATGAGAATGCGAATATCCATTTCATATATGTATACAATAGTTGTAAGTAATAATAGTAGCATCGTGACGATGATCAGCGAATCGATTGTTAGCTTTAACATGTTACCTACCATTGTCTTCCCTGTCCAGTCGAATTCGCCCTCGTCGGTATAGCCCTTACGTTCGAATAAGTCTTGAAACAGTCTTCGCAGAAAATCATAGTCGGGCGTTTCGAAAAAATCTAATCGCCGCACATAACGCAAATATGTTGCAAACTCTTCGGGGTGGCCGTCACAAAGTACCTGGATCATATAAAACATGTTAATTTTAATTGCAAGTAATAAGAAATAGAGTATAATTAGTTACATTTGCAGTTACTGTATATTGACATAGAAAATGTAACATATTGTATTAAGTTTACCCCTCAAAATAAATGTATAAAATTTCCTTCATTCATATAATTTCGCGTTAATATTATTTTATTTTCTAATTCAACAAAAAATGTGTTGCCATCCCAGTAGTTTTTCATTAATTACAATTTTCTGCCTAATGTGATCTGATATAAAGAATAAGCAACCTTATTGCTGGCTGCTGAAGTAAACGTGTAAAAACATTCGGAAACAAAAGCTTCAATGCAAATGTAACATTATATACCTATTTCTTAAACCGAATCTAATGCCATTGTGTAAAAAAGCTCACCTCAATAGGCGTTGCACGTTTTGTATCACCGATTTTTTGATATCTCTCTTTGAGTGTATCAGCCTTAAGGCCTTGCCAGGGCAGTGAACCTCTTAAGAAGTACATAAACATATGACCCAGGGCCTCCAGATCATCACGTCTCGACTGCTCGCGACCCATATGCGTGTTGATTGACATATAGCGAGCGGTGCCGGTCAGGGATTTATGCTCCCGATATGGTATATGTCTATTTGTATCTAAATCAATGTATTCTTTGGCCAAACCGAAATCTGTCGGAATTATTAGAGCAATGCATTAGATCTGTGAATCTGTGAATTTATTGCATAATCACTCACCAATTATGTGTATAATTTTTTCACGTTTTGTTGATGTTCTGCCAATGAGAAAGTTCTCTGGTTTCACATCCCTATAAATTAAGTGCCGACTATGAACATATTCGATCCGGTGGAGCTGTGATTTGCATCAAATTTGTTTGTAGATTTATGAAGAAAAAGATCATATTAAAAATCGATTAGTTTCTGCTCTGTTAAAGAAGAAAATAAAATCAAACGTTAAGTCTACCAAGGAGCAGAAGATTACAACAAACCGTAACGAATTAAATATATTTATAATTATTTTCATTAAATTTCTTAATTGGTTTTTCTTGCTGTGTGCTCATTGACAGACTGTAAAAATGGTTAAATGAACAAAAATATATAAATTTAATTTGATTTGTAGTGTCTCAACTAGCTGAAGTTTTGTTTTTGTTGGTTTGATGGCAACGGTTTTTTGTATCTTAAATTGATTTGATTCGATTTTTTGATTTAAATTAAAAATTAATGTGAACGCGTTTCAAATGCAAACTAAAAATAAAAATCTTTTCCAAGTCAACTACATAATAAATGTACATGCAAATTATTATTATTATTATTATTATTATTAATATTATGTACGTATTGTTTTTCTGTTTTTGATTCTTCTTTTCGTTTTTACAATGAACGTTGGCAGTTAACTAAATTGTAAAGATTAACGAATTTGCTAGGTACAAAGCGGCATTAAAATGTGTATGGCATTAGAATGCTTAATGACAATGCTAAACTAAAAAATATAAAATATAAGCCTTAACCAGGTAAAATCTACAAATGTGGTAGAAAGAAAGGAGCAGGTGGGAACGCAAATAAAGTACAATTAAAAAAAAAACTAAGCAGCATAATTTTCTTGTTGTTGTTGTTGTTAGTTAGCAAAGTTAAAAGGAAAATTATAAAGAAATGAATAAATACATTTCGGTGATAAATTAGAATAGTCAATTAACTAAATAAAATCACCCAAGCAGCCCCTACACACTCACACACGCACACACTCACTCACACAAACAAAATTTGTTTTAGGTTGTGGGAAATGTGTGAAATTTTGCGCTTCAGTGGCCAGTGTTGGTTAATTGTTGGCTTAACTGCTACCAGTGTTGTGTACGTGAACAAATATGTGATATGTACTGAGAGAAATGCGCGTGCTCGAATAAAAAAAAAAACGTTGCTTTTTGCTGTTGTAATTGCTAATTGCTATTATTTTTGTTGTATTATTTTTATTTTTATTTTTTTTTTTTTTTTTTTGTGGTTTGGTGGTTTTGGTTGTACTTACTAATTGTATAGCTATCAGTAGTACGCTCTTCAAAGTGAAACGTCTGCCGCAAATATCGAACAAATCTTCGAGTGATGGACCAAGCAATTCCATAACAAGAGCATTGTACTTGCCGCATGGGCCGAAGTAATATACTTCTGGTACACCCTCTGCTACAGGCCAACAAATTTCGGAAATTTTCAAAGTGTGTGTGTAGATAAAAATCGATTTTTTTTAAATATAATTTTTTTTTCGTTTGCAGTGTTTGGCAGCGCACAGAAGAAACGTAGTTTTTTGGGGAAACGTTGTTCGATCATTTGTTGTTGTTGTTGTTTTAGGCAATAATCGACAGATATAAGGGAAGAGAACGAGAGAAAAAGAAGAGAACAAAGAGAGAGAGAGAAACAGAGAGTGAGGTAAGAAAGACAAAAAGAGAAAAGAATATTTTAGATATATATTTTTGTTATTTTCCAGTTAACAATTTTTTTTTTCAAAGGGATGCACCGGGTACAATATGAGAGAGGCGAAGAACAAGAGAGAGAAAGGGAGAGCGAGCGAACGATATTGAGACATATGGCTCTTTGAGGTTAGTTTAGCGCGTCTTACGTATTATTACCACCTTTTTTATTTTCTGTTTCAACATTTTCGAGATATACAAGAAAAATGTGCTAAAAACAACAAGAACAACAAAAAATAGAGATTCTCGAAGCATATTACGAGGAAGCCTATGGAACGACCCTGCCATCAAATTGCTGCAGCATAAAAATTTGGGGGAGAATAAAGCTAGATGTCGTAATACTACGTTTTAAATAACAGTATAACACTACCTGTATAGCACTTAAAGCTAATAAAATGCTTTAACTGCTCCTGCAGGCCAACTTAATCTTAACTTAGGTGTAGAGTTGAGTGTATAACAGTTTAGTGTAGACTCAAGGGAGCCATGGTGTTGTTGCTGTTGGTTTACCACTTTAGCAAAATATTTCTTGGCGCTGTGTTAGTAATTTGTTAAAATAAGTATAATTATAGAGCACATACAAAAAGTTTGTCATTAATTGAAATCAAGAAAATAGGGAAAATCGTTAACTTAGGAAACTAACGAGAAACTGTTATTATAAAATGCTTTCGCAATTGATTTTAGGTTTTGGTTTTTCGATTTACAAATAGAAAGAAAGTTGTTCTTTATTATTTACATAGGATCATTGTAAGTAATTTTTTACCTATTAACGACGCTTAGTTTACATGCTTTTTAATTTATTTGGTGATTTAAATCGATTCCAATTTGGGTTAAAAACAGCTACAACCCAAAGAACAAAATAAAAATAAAAAAAAAATATCTTATTTAATTTGTAACTACGACAGGTTTATTCAGTTCGTTGGCAAACTTTGTTTCACTACATAAACTAAAATGTTGACACTAACGTTCATTGTGTTGTGTTCTAAGAATTTATTATTACAAAAATATTTAAAATTAAAAAAAAAAATTGGTTGCTAACTAGAAACGCTTAGCCGTTGAGACACTTTGCTTCAAAATGTTGTATATAATCGAAATAATAAGGTGTATAACAGTTAAAGCGAAATAGGGCACGGACTTCACATGATTCCGTTATACAACCGTCCCACATCGATCTTGAGATACTGGTATACACAGTCAAAACTGTGCCATGCATTCGCGGCATGTGAAACCCGCGCTAAATCGCTCAAACATAAACGAATTTGTTTTTCGAATTTTCCATTTGGCATTAACTTACAAGTTGTTTCGCTATCATCAATACAGTCTTAAGTGAAAATTTACGGGAGCAAATATTGAAGAGATCTTCTAATGATAATCCCAATAACTCTAAAACCATGGCATTGTAACGGCCACCACAAGTGCCCAAGTGATAAATGCGTGGTATGCCTTCTGGGGCGTTTTCGGCTGTAGGAGCATCGGATTGTTTTTTTTTTTTTGTTTGTTTTTGTTTTATAGGGTATGTGCCATGCCATCAGAATGTGTTATGCAAAAGAAATCAGCCGATTGTTTTGGTGGGTTGATTGGTTGTCGCACGATGATTATTTTTTGACACAGGATTTTCAGTATCGATATCGTTATCGGTTTCAAATTTCACAATTCACAGCGAAAGTTCATTGGTGGATGGTGTTTTTGATGGTTGAATGAAGGAACAGAGCAATTTACATATAATAAGAGCAACGAAAAATAGAGCGGGCGAAAGAATAACGTAAAATATTTAATAAGGTTGAGTTGATAAATCAGCATATAGTAAGTTGGTGGGTATAAAATCAGAAGAATATAATGGTAGCACAGCTAAGCTGTCTACAAGATATACAATAGTATTAATTTTGTATTTTTATTTCTTGTTCTTATTTTCTTTTTTTTTTTTTTTTTTTTTCTTTCTTTTTTTTATATAATTTAATTCACGCACCGACCTCCGAAATATGCTTGAGAAAATCTATTTATGTCTTCTTATGTGTATTCTTATATCACTCACAATTCAAAGTGTTATATAGAGTTGAGTTTACGAGTTTGTTTGTCAAACTAACGAAGGTGGTAACGGTGCAAAACATTGTTTTATTGGAGTAGTAGTTGGAGTAAGTAGGATTGGTTAGCAATTTGTCAATAGGACGACAAACGGGCGTGGAAAAAACATATTTAATTTTTATTGCATTTTTTTTTTTTTGTTAGTTATTTTATTGCTGTTAGTGTTTTACGGGGGGTGGGTAAGATTTTGTGATGTTAATAAAAACATTTTAACATACCATGTGATCCTAATAGCTTATAAAACCTATACTCTAAGTGTAGTTGCGGAGCCTTTGACTTCATAGGCTCCATTTTTATTGCTACATGTTCATTGTTGTAAAGATTTTTTCCTGTAAAAGAGAAAAAATAGGTGATTATTAGCAAATATAATTAAAACATGTATCATATGGCGGAAAATGTAATCAACCCGACATGCCTAAACTCAGAGACTCCCACACACACACATATACATATAAATATATATAATAATGCACATCATGCTCAAGAGCGAAACTGCAACTGATCAGAAGTAACTATCCGAACAACCAACTAACCAGCATGCAGATGACGCCTCGTACCTGTACCATTATCAGCGCCACGCCCACCAAGAGGAGCGCCTCCGAAGCAACACATGCGACGACCTGACCATTAGAAAATACCATTTAAAATGTGATTGAATTGACACTATTTCTAAAATATATGGGTATATGGTCGATAATCGGGGGTGTACTTCAACTACAAGAACTACAAGTACTTTACACATTTTATTCTATATAAATAGAACTTCAATTGCATTTGATGTTGCAGAGCTGTTTGGAATGGGTTTTAATTGTAATGTCTTCCAAATAATAATCCTAATCCAAGAAATTTGTACTTAAATCAAGTATGAACTTCAAAGAAAAAGATTTAAGACTCAGACTTCCAGATAACAAAAATTGTTATAATAATGAGTATTTTGTTCTAAAAATAATATATTACAATTAATTTTGTAAATTGACTAAATTGAACGACTTGTAATGCACTGCAGCTTCTTGGAATCATTCAGATTCTAGGGTAACAACGAAATATGGGGATAAGATAAATAAATATTAACACTAAAAGTTTCATTTTCAATGAGTCCAGAAATGAAAATAAATTAATTCGTAGAACGTATAAATACGTATAAATTTATTTTTCACAGTCAATGTTTCATTAATATTTGTACTTTCGTAATTACCATGTACATTTCTATTAATTGTACTTATCGATGCCCATATCTTAACTTCCCATTCAGGCCAACAAAATAACCTAGTGTGTCATATGGATTTTCCCGAAAACTCATAAATTGTTTTGGTATACATTCACACACATCTACACACACACACACACACACACACACACTCATACACAGGGTAAAAAGAGTTTAATTTTGTCTTCTATTTCGATGTACAATGTTTGAAAATCAAATACGAAAAACTTGTTGACTGCTCGGCAAAGTCTCTCAGGTGCGAAATTATGTCATGATTGAAAGTGCCACAATGGGGTGAGGGGGTCGCTTATCGTTCACCACAACATCGGCGACGTTGATAGAGTCATCAAGCGAGCACAAATAAACACACACACACGCAGGCACACACACACACTTCACTCACATGGATACTTGTGTGCAAAAGGGCGCATGACTTTGATTTCAAAAAAGCAAATTTGCTTATGGAGCAATACCCTGGCTTGCCACGCCCCCCGCTTAACTCGCCTGAATCGTTTATTTATTTATTTAATAACACGCCTCGCAAGGCCTTCGAACAGAATTCTCATTTGGCCGCTTTCTGCCAAATTTTGTTTGCTATTAAACCGAATACACACAGCGTAAACAAACCCATTTTCATCTCAGACTGTCTCCGGCTCTTACAGCTGACCATAAAAGTTTCTAAAGCGCTTAGGCATGCAAAAAACGCATTTGGTTATTGATTCATGCTAAATTTGTTCTATAACTGTGTAATTTCAAGAAATTACTTTATTGTTTTTACTCTGAAAATCTGTGGTATTTTCTAATGAAATTTTGGCAATCGATATAGAGTCCACTTATTTGTATCTAAAATGATACAAGTACAGTATAGAAATGGAATATAAGAAGATAAGATATAATTATTGTCAATTCGGCCTAAGAACCAGCAAAATTTAGATAAAGCCCTTACAATCTTTACCAAAAATCTAAAATATAAACAAACTTTAACTTAAATAGTAAGTTCCACCTTACATGTAATTAAAATAGCATTAGTTTTTAATCTTTGTATTTTCAAATTATGAAATTCATCCCATTAATCGATATATAACATAACATAATTTATAGAATATAATAATTATATATCAAACATTTAGAGTGATATTAGGTAAATTACGATTTGCACTCGGTTTAAAATCTAAATAACATTTAGTTGATGGTACTGATCAAGAACACCAAGTCGGATATACCTGGTTCTGCATACAAAATGTATTCATTCTCATACAAAATAATTTAAACATATATCATGAGCGAAATTATGTAATTGCTGAAATAATTTAATTCTACCAACAGCAGGGAGCTCTCACCCGGCCTTTCTCATCGCACTTTAAAAGCGTGCCGTAACTCAAGCGTAACTAAAACTATCATGACCTAACGCAACACGAGTATAAGCAATATACAATAACAAAATACCTTATACATTATATATGCACACAAACATATACATACACAATTTGTCTGCATCATACTTATAAATGGGAGAATATACAAATACAAAGAAATTTGGTGTCTCCCAAAATAAACAATAAAACGACTCCCAAAATAAACTAAATAAACCGAAATTGACCAACAATAACAATTTCAACAACAACAAAGTATTACAAATTCTGTCATATTAAGAGGCCAATGCCCACGCACAACGCACGCTAGAAAAGTCCGAAAAATACTAATACGACTAAAGTTAATTTACTTTCGTTTCAATTTTACATTATAAATAATAATTTTACATTATAAATAATGCAAAGAGCAAAAAGGAGGATACTACAATGTATGAAAAAAACACTGTTATCGACGCGCACCAGCCGAAAATATGTTTAATCATTTATAAAAAGCACACACAATTTACGTATGCGTTGTATATATGTATGTGTGTATATGTAGAGCAGCAGTTTATAAAATTTCCCAAAAATAAAAATATAAATTAAACCAACAAGTAATAACGTATGTGTATGTGTATACATAGACATGCAATTTATAAAAATGATATCACGACAAACAAGCGACGTCATCAAAAATAAAAATTCGTGATTTTAAACGGTCTGTTAAATAACAGCGAACACACTGTTAAGTCAACACAAAAAGCATGTTTTGTGACTTTCTGCAAGGAATGTTTGCTTTTGTTTAGGTTAGGTTAGGGGTTAATGCGTTAGTCGAAGTCTGTTTATCATAGACTCAGTTAACCCAACATCCGTTCTCTACAGAGCTCTATAGATTTATAGTGTTTTATACATAGTATTAAAGATATAGTTTGAATTACTAGCTGAAAGTATCGATGTCCCTAGGTATTTAGAACTTTCCGAAACTATAACAATTATACAGAAATATACAGTGCATCAGACGCCTTGAATTTTTGCTTCTATTTCTTTATATATAGTAGGGAAATTGCAAAAGTACATGAAATTTTAAATGCCGTTGACAGCGTTATATAATATTTAATAATCTAGGTTTATTATTATATAAAATATAATATAAATATAATTTATTTATATAAAATGTATTATATGTATAACAATAATAATAATAGTCACATTACTTTATGTATGCTTTTAGACAGAACAAGCTCTGGTAGTAATTGCCGCCCAAAATTCTACCCCTGGATTCTATGGCGTGCTTTCTTAAATTTCAATCTGCTCTCCTTGCAACATATACAGACACGCTGTGCATCTACTTCCCTTAGAAATGTATTCTTCAATTACTTCCAAGTTTACTGGGACGTTTTTAGGGCTAAAAACCAGCATCCACATTTATGCTGTACTTGCAAAATAGCTGGTTTTTTTCATCTCAATTTTCGGGCGAACGAACATAAATACCGTAATTTAATCGATCTGTAGCGAATGAGAGAAACTTGCTCCTGAGAGTATACAAATGTGTTTTGCTATTGTGAACTACTAAGCAAATAAACGAGAACTAAATCTGTAGTAATACCATCTATATGTATGCGTATGTGCTAATTAAACGCAGCTTTTTCACGCGCTCTATTGGTATATATGGCACATACATACATACATATTTACCTGCTAGAGAACACGTAGCGTGAGTCATGCACAAATACATACGTAGAGAAGAGTAAGCAAAACATTCAATGAAAACAAAAACCAAAGCTCAGACATTGAAAGATCGTCTAGCCGAGAGATACAAACAGACGGAGACAAAGAAAATATGAAGCAGAAAAATGCGCATTTTGAGAATAGTGGAGAAAATGAGAAAAAGGATAGAGATACAAAATGTTAGGGCGGATGCAATTAGTTCGTCATTCATTTGGTCGCAGTTACAGAAGCACTGGACGTTTACTTAGCTACCTGTTGGCAAAATGTCAAGTACAAGAACAACAACAACAGCTGCAACAGATGTATGCAAATGCTTAAAAGGAAGTGGCAAGCCCACAAAAAAATGAAGTAGCAACAAGAAAAACACAATTTCATAAAAGCGCATTTAGCAAACAAAGCAAAAGTGGCGACGCCAACAACAACAATAACAACGACGGCGGCGACAACAAAACAGATGGCAGAATGAAATGGAATGACATTTTGTTTAGTATTGTGAATAAAGTTCCCATTGTGGTCTCCCTGCTTGTTGCTGCTCTTGCTCTTGTTGATTTTCGCCGCCTTCTTCTTCTCCTTCTTTGTTTTCTCTGCTGTTGGCAGCCAAGAAAAGGAATGCACATGCAAAGGAAGTAACAACGAAAATGGCTATCCAAAAATACTCGATGCCAACGTCGCCTGCATGCCAAAAGCTTCAACAAGCAGCGGCAGCAGCAGCAGTGTGCGAAAGAGAGACAGGCATTGGGAGCGAGTGAGAGAGTGCAGCAACTTGCCTTTGAGTCATAAACATAATTTACAACTTCTTTACGGTTATAAGACGCCCGTTTCTCGGAATCAGCTCTCTTGGTGCGGGACTTTCGGGTGTAATAAATAATGCACTGAATAATGATGCAAGATTTGATTTGGATTTGATAAGTCCAAAGAGAGATATAGTTATGTTGGCCCACTGACTGACCGGAAAACAAAATGTGTGCACAAGTTGTCTCCGTATATTTTTGTATATTGTACATTGTCGTAGATTTACAGCTTGATAAGGCAGGCAAACTGCATTTAAGGTCGCTGAAAGGTTCAAATTGCAGATTTCATCGGTGTCGCATTTCATACTTGGAAAAATAATTTCAACGACGTTTCGTTTCTTATGATATTATGATCAGATTTTTGCAATTTGTTAGAAACATGAAGTACTTGCAATTGGTGAGTTTAATATTCCCCAGCGTTTAATGCCGTTGCAGTAATGGACAATTAATTATTTATCTATCTTTACTTGCCATATATTTTGGTTCCATTAAAACTATATATTAAATAAATCCAATGTTATTAGGATATTTCCTGTGATGCCAAACTTAAGGTTGACCGATTGATGAGGTTTATAAAGCTCAATTTCGTATCTGATTTGAAAAACATTATGCCACCTGAAGCTGAAGTTTGCTTAAAAAAACTATCAATATATGTTTTGACCAGTTAATTCGGTGGGAGCTTTGTTAATGATGTTCGCATAGTTTGATCAAAATTACTGATATTTTATATTGCAAAAAATACACTGCCTACGACAATGGTTATATAAACGACAAATTATATACTAGTATAATACATAACGATTTAAGTTTTTAGAAGTACACAAACATGAAAAACATCCTAATGTGCGCAATTGCTTGACTAGCTAAATTACTAAATCCTAAATTCTCCTAAAGAGAAAAGTATCCAAGATCTGCTCTATGTTATTTATACCAAATGTGCTGATAACTTTTCCGGATATAAACATGACACCGCCAGCTAACGTCCTCTGGGTATTAATAGCGATTCAGAATATGCGGAAGATCTACGATTTTCCCTTAGCTTTTTGGTATCCATTTTGGCGTATAAATAGTTCTAAATGGATATTAAATTGCCCCAATATACGAATGTAAGTAAATGAGAAAACTTACCTAAACGCAATTCGCCAAAGTTACCACAGCCAATTTTTTTACCGACACGAAAATTTGGTCCGACCATAAGCACACCGGTTGTGGTGCTTACAGATTGGCGGGTGGAATACATATTATTGCTTGTGCTTTTACCACCGGCAAGGGTAGTATTTGCCACATTACCAGTGGATGGACCGGCAGTTGTCGTCTGTGGACCACCGCCACTGCAAAAAGAATGTGAAGAGAATTAATGGATTAGTACTTTATAATAATATAGTGGGATTGGGAGTGTGTGTGGGATGTGTGTGGGCAACAACCTGAGGTAGGTCTTAAATTTTTCAATCAACTTTGGCGCCATTTTTACAAGTCTCACCAAACCAAATAAAACAGTCAACATTCAATAATCTAAAAGGACTTAACGTAACAAAGCGGAAGATATATAAAACACAGCCGCGAATATCGCGATTAGAAGACACTCTCTCGGCTGCTGATTTGTTGTTTTGGTTGTGTTATGTTTGTAAGTACGTACTCGTTTTTTTTATGTTTACGATACATTCAATTTTGAGAGACTACAAAAGCAAAGCAATGTATTTTATTTTAGGTTTATTTTCAACTGATTTCCTTTAACAATTGTGAATCCCACAAAGCTGATGTGTGTTCGATCCGATCATAGAAATTTTTTTTGGCCGACTGCGTAACTAAAATTTACCCAAGACAAAATCTTGGCAACAATGTTCTACACACTTTTGCGGATAGCTTAATTTATTATTAAATACAAAAACCAACTCGATTTGTAGCATAATTTTGCATTTTCCAAAATATTGGCTCGAATATATACTATTTTATTTTATCTTCTTATACATGTTAAGAACTAACTCGGCGAATTATGTTCGATGTAATTAGAATACAAAATAAAATTGATTGAATCAAATTTAGAAGGCAAAAGAAAAATTGTTTAGTGGAACGAAATAGAAATAACTGAAAGAAATTTAATAAAAGGCAAGGTTGCCCGGTTTCGAATTTAACTGGTTCCAACCCGGAACTTCAATAATATAAAAATCACAAAACGAACCAGATTTTCATAAATTCAGTAGTACTTAACCGAACCATTTTCACTTTTAAATGGTTTATTTAAATAATTTAATTTATTTAAATACATTTTATATTTTTTATTTTATGTATAATCAAATCATCATTCGAACCGCGAACTTTTCGGTACTGTAAATAACAACTATAAAACACACACAACGGCAAAGTTAAAAGACTCATTTCCAATAGCAAGAGTATACTATCTATATGAAACTAGCTTAGCGTGGCGTGGCAAAGGACAATGACACAAAAGTTTTCGCTTGCATTTTAAATAGCTACAACAAAGACCGCCACAGACAAGCCAGCCAAGCAACCAATCGTAGAAACAACTGACGACTCTTTTGACCAGCTCCGCGGCCATGTAGTGTGCTCGCCCGCGCGTAACGTGGATGACTCATTCGGTGAGCGCGTGAGTTGCGCTTTCAGAAGTATGGGTATATATTTATATATGTATATATACTTTTGATTAAGACAAAAGGTTTTTATATTTCTCTGCTTGGAATTCACATTTTGCGTTTCGTCTTGGGCGTGGCGTGAAAAGTCATCTTTGCTCTGGCAAATCTGGTTCAATGTCAGGTCAATCATTCAAATTATTGCCACATCTGCCTCATCTAACCACCCCCAGCCTTACCACCTAGTCACGCCTGAACGCAAGGCAATAGGAATCTCAAGGGGAACGCAATACGCTTGACTAAGGCCAGTTTCCTTCAGCAAGTGTCGTTTATTGTTAGTTACCCTGAACTTAAGTCAAGGTATTGGGTTATGGGACGCTATGGGGCTTGAGACAAATTACAACAAAGATATATGGAAAAAGTGCAGTTTTAAAATGTCGTATGAATATGTTCACATTTGAAAAAGAATAATCAAATAATTCCAGTTATATCAATTCATATCCAATATCTCACCATACCCTACCAATAGCATTCCGTATTTTGCAGTTGCACTATAAAAATTTACTAAAATTTGAAATAATAAATTTCATTTTATAGCTATGCAACTATATTTTGCTGCAAATACTTCTTTCTTCGGTATTAGTTTCTAGTCATATCTGTTCCATATCTGTTCCCACACACCCACAGCCAGTACACATATACCATAATAAACACTGATAATTGTACCGTTAAGCGCTGCTGTTAAGGAAAAAGAGTATAAACCACCGATAACAATTAAAATCCAAGGTAATAAAAACAAACTTTTTGCAAAGTAGCAGCCAAATTGCTATGGTCGAAGTCAGAGGGGAGTAGGGGGATGGAGACAGGAGGCAACGGACTGAAATCGAATTGAAACTCAAAGAAGAAACGAGTTTTTTTGGTCTTGTTTGTTGCTGCTGCTGTTGGCTGGCCTGCCTGCCTGACTTCTTTATGGCTTAATATCCTGCAGCCAAAACTGGTTCAAACCAATCCATCGATCGATCGTCGCGACGAACTCCCCAGCTCCACAGTTGAGTTTCAACAGTATGTAAGTATTTTCGGGTCGTTCGCTTTACTTTGCTCTTTTCATTTATATTTTTTTGCTGCTTGGCAAACAAGTTCTCTCCCTCTCTCTCTCTCTCTCTCCCTCTCTCAGTTTATATGTTTCTCTCGATTCTTGCCTTTGTTCTTAAATGGCACGCCGTTCTTTTTATGAATTAAATGTGAGAAAAAGGCTCAGAGCTGGGATCGGGACAACCACACAGCTGGTTCGACTATTGTTGACCGGTTTCTAGGTTCGTTGCGGTTGCGAAAAGGCGGAAACCAAATTAACCCCTCCCCCACGCACACCAGCATAAATACACACACACACACTTTTATAACTGTTGTTTAATAACGAATTGGAAGTCTACTTCGCATTATCAGAGCATTATAAAACAATATCCCCACATGACAAGATTATTTGAAAATGACAATCTTATGAAATTAAGAGAGAAAGAAACTATTTGTTCATTTAATAACTTCTAATTAATTAGTTGGCAAACATTGAAGCGAAACTACGCAAATATCTATTAAATACATAGATATTATTTATATAACATACATACTGGGTTATAAAACTGTTTATTCCTGGTAGCTTAATGCTCCAAAGTTTAAATGTATATACCAGATTAATTAAAACCGCTTTAACGATATTGCAATGCTCAATCCTACGGTTCGAGACTGGCTAAAAAAGTAATATATAGTAAAAACTATTAGTACTTGGCTCAAGCAATGTCAGCTGCTAGCAGCTGATATCAGTATCACTATTTCTTTTAAAAAACACACGTAAAAGCTATCATTAAATACATTAAATCTGTTTTAAATATATTTGTTATTTATTTGTTTTAGGGCGTTCAAAATCAAAAGCAGCTGATATCAGTATCACTATTTCTTTTAAAAAACACACGTAAAAGCTATCATTAAATACATTAAATCTGTTTTAAATATATTTGTTATTTATTTGTTTTAGGGCGTTCAAAATCCGTTTGCCGCAACACAAACAATTTACAGCAACATAAATATCGTATTTTCTTCTGCTATTTTACAACAATTCAAGGAAAAACTGTTTTACGGAAAACTATTTCGACACAAACAAAATGTTGCCCACTTATCATAGTTGGAAGATATAGATAGAGCGCAAAAATAACAACAAAATCGATACATAATTAAAAATAAGCCATTGGCTAAAAATAAAACTCGTCCATGGAAAGGGTGGTGGAAAGCCTCACACACACACACATACACACCTAAAGCGCCATGAATAAATCAAGCGTAAATTGAACAAAAATTCAACTCAAAACAAAAAGGAAAAGGGCGGTTTCGAATTGTGTTTGGAAGTTCGTCATAAGCAGAAAATCCCCATTAACATTTGACAAGCGGCCGTCAACACATAACAACAAGAAAATAACATGAATAGCAATATTTTGTGCATTAGCCAAAGTAATTTGCATAAATTATCAAGTTATTGATTTCACAGTTATAAACGCTTGTCAAACTGTGAGCAAAATCTGCTCTATTTTGACTCAAATCGCAATTTAATTAAGCGAAACTTGCGGCTCGGCGGCCAGAAACCTTAGAAAGAAACTCTTGTCTGCAATTATATAAGCAAGAGGGGAGGGAAGAACGAGAAGAGCAGAACAAGAGCCCGAAAAACAAATGAAGCTTAAAAGTAAATAACAAAAATAACCAAAAAAAACTGTTGTTAGAAAAACACACATGTATATACACATAAACACATATTATACACACAAGCACAAAGAACGCTTGATAAAAATAAAGTAAATGATAAGCTGAGTCGTGTTATCAACGAGTCTCCTCCCCTCCCCGACAATCGGTCCAAATGGATTTGAACTGTGACGCGCTCCGCGCTTGCCGCCTTTTTTTCTATGTTTTTTTTTTTTGTTTTTATGCGCCTTTCGTTTTTGCATTACAATTGCGTTGTTGCTATTTTTAGCCACAAATCAATTTCATTATAATTGTCTGACAACAATTGAATTTTAATCACGGCAGAAAAGAAAAGAAAACAAGCAAGAACATTGCAATTGAAATTAGTCGACTGCGCGATACGCTGGTTTAATAGCTTTAAATAGGTGCCAGGGAATTTTTCTTTTTTGTAATGTATTTTGGCCACGCTCACTCCCAACTGAAACAAAATACAAAAATGTATATTTTTCCTAAATAACAATAATAATTAAGAACGTTTTCGACTGCTTAAACTGTGATTGTACTGTGAACGAGTATTAGGTAGTCGTTTACACTTGACTGCAACGTTCTTAATTTTTCTTTTGTTCTTTTTTCATGCTAAATTAGGTGTAAAAATGTTGATCGCCTAAGGGATGTGCTTTCCGTAAGTGGAGCTTTCAGCACTTCTCTGAGATATACAAACCTACACAATTATTGTGTTCCTTCCGTATTGTCACTTTGTTCATTCGAGATACATATAACAAAAATAGAAAGGTCGTTTATTGTATGGTTTTAAGTTGGGAATTTTACAATGTTTTCTTTCTTACTTTGCGCATACTTTATTCTGAATGGGCTCCAAAGTCCCAATATGCATATCAATGACAAGTAGAAAGGCAAAAAAGAACTCTCAAATATTCTAATGCAAATACCGTGTTAATGTATTTATATTTAGGAGATACAAAGTTTCAAAGAAAAGAGGAACAAAAAAAAATGGATTTATAATTCAATTCCATTAACAAAATGCCAACAATGCGCATTGTTATTGCTTTTATTATTTATGTATATTATTGTTGTTGCTTGTCTTTTTGGTGTTGTTGTTGTTGGTGTTTCTATTTGTAATCGAATTGCCGCACAAAACATGTCAATATCCACTTTCAATGGCATTTGATGAAAAACAAAAACGAACTGAAAAAAGCACAGCAGCAAATAAAAAGCGTAGCAAACGCAAACGTCAAATCAACAACAACAACAGCGTTTTGATTCACATAACACATAACACAAATGAACAGCCGGTTGCCCCCACCTTCCCCACACTACAGCGAGCAGAGCAAAATGATAAGCAAAAACCCCTCACAAAGGCAATCTTGCACACACACATACAAAGTGCATATGCTAAGCATTGACGAAGCTGCGGTGCACCATGGGAAATTCATCCACGTTTTATGGCAAAAAGTTTTGCCAGAAATCTTAACAGAATACGTATCTGTTAAAATTACCTGGTGTTAACAAGCTTGCATTGGGAATAATCAAAGTTTAAATGCTCAACATTTTTGATGTAATTTATATTGATCGTGATTTAAGAGACCTGAAAACTTCTCTTAAAGATAATCTTCGTGAAGAACCTTTATGGTACTTGTGGGGAATCATTTAGGACAGTAAATTTTAATGTTACAGTTTTTGCACTTTTACCGAAAGTCTTGTTTTTAAAAGACAGTCGAATTTAAAACTATTTGCAATGTCAAAACACGGGATGGAACGTTTCAAAATTCGTGTTTTAGTTTAACTAAGTGCATGACGCTAATCTAATTCAAATACATATATAATTGTAAACAATATTTAAGTTGAATGTTTACTTCATTATTTTTAATAATAGGCGATGTTCTATTTTTAAAAATTGGAAGAAATATAAATCGATTGGCTGGATGAAAAAACTTCACGTAATCTTACTGTAAATAATATCACAAAAAGTGTTTAAATTGTCCATAGTGTACTGAGAAACACTTGCACACACACATGGAAAAACAAATTGGCTAGATAAGGGCGCGTTGATTAGGGACAGCCCCGTCGTCGTCGTCGCTGACAGACAACACAATAGCGAGTCAAAATGAACGAGAACGAGAAGTGGAGCAAACACTGAAAAGAGCGCCCGGTAAAAAGAATGACGAGTATAGCAACCTGCCCCACCCCCCACACACACCCCTTCAACAACGACTGCAGTTGGGTGGATTTTGGGGCTTAGGCGCTTGCACGTCACAGCGCCACAGCCTCCATTTGTATGTTTGTGTGGCCGATTGACCTTTGCATGTTAGATTAACATTGAATATGCATCTCTGTACGTCTGTGTGTTTGTGCACACTCATGTAAGCTGTTGCATTGTGTTGGTGTATATACATAAATGTATGCATGTGTGTTGGGGGCCAGGCATCGAGCGACTTAATTAGTTTAGTCCGCCATTCACACACGTGCAAAAGCTAAAATCTATGTAAATGAGCTTTAGAGGTCAAACTTTATCAGCAAAACTCAGCAAAAACGCCCACCCCGTCAATTATACATACATACACAAGCACACACACATATGCACATATAAATTGTCTGTAATTTGCTTTCGAGTGTCTTCTTCCTGCATAGACAACCTTCTCACTCGTTAGCATTGCAAAATACCTTCCCACTTACCCACCCCTCTAAAGCTTTTCGTTCTACTTTTGTGCTCGATTCCTTCCTTCCGTCCGGTTGAGGGCGAACGCCTTGCTCCTTCTTCATCTACCTCTCCCGCTCACACTATCTGATGGCATTCAAAAATCTCACGTGCACAATACTTTTTCGAGTGAGCAAGTAAACACATACATATACATATGCGTATGCATGTGAGCAAGTCTCATCTTGTAGCACGGAGGTCAAAGTCGCGAAATGCAATTTGAGCATTAGTTTTATTTGTTTTTTTCATTTAATTGTTTTTGTTCAAGGCGAGAAAAACGAGATCTGGTAACACTACTCGCTTTAAAATTTACAGTTTAACATGCGGACTCTGTTCAACACATGTTAAACATACATACACATATGCATGTATGTATGTATGTCCATATGTAAGTTACACTAACCCGGCAAACTCCGTCAAACGACGCTTTGAATTCTGCTTTGCTCTCTGACGCGCTCACACAACACCGCCGTGGCCTCATGCGTTGACGTTGACGACGATGCGGGGGAGCCCAGCGCAGGCTGCTGCTGCTGCTGCTGCTTGTCAAACTGTAAGCACAGCTGTTTCTTCTGCTTCTGCTGCTGCGGCCGTTCACTCGAGCTCGTTGATTGGCTGCACGTCTTTTGCTGGTGCAGCTGCTGCCGCTGTTGTTTTAATTAAAACTTGTTTTGTTAATTGTTTAATTGTTATTGCAACTTGTTGTTGCCTTTGCTTTTCTTGATGCACATTTCACTTTGGCATTTCCTTTAAATAACAAAAATATTACGATTTAATATTTCTTTAATTTTCTTTACACAAAAATCACTTCACATTTTTCGCCAAACTTTTCTCGCGTCCGTCGATTATTTAACGCCAACGCGCTTTCTATTTTACACAAGTCTACAACAACAATAGCAGCAGTAGTCTCCACTAATTGTTGTTGCTTTTGCTTTTGTTTTGTGTTTTGCATTTGCAATTAAAGCTCAACTATAGCCAGCTTGGAGTTTGAGTGAAACATGTCAAAATGCTTATTTTTTTGTTTTTAATTTGTCATATCCGTTGCCGCTTTGCCTTTGTCTTCGTTCGTGTGTGCGTAAATGAGAAAGGTGGAAGAAGTGCATTTGCGGCTCTGCTCATCTCACACGCTTACGCACACTGGACTATGTTGCAATTTGAGACGCAACTTTCGCCACATTATGAAATTAAAGCAGCACCGGCGCCCCCAACTGCTGGCTTTAACAGTTTTTGCAGGTCAAAAGTCTGAGGACTATATACATATGCACACACATACTTATATATACGTGCGATACGTAGAAAGAGGAGATACACAGAAACCGAAAAAGCAGCCATAGCACAGGCAAAATATAAATTGTAGAAAAAGTCATAAATAACTCGAAAAACCAGTTTCGTGGTGTTGCCGGTGTACACACCAGGCAGCAGAAAAAAAAAACAACAGCAAAAACGACGACAGCATCAACAATAAACAAATGTGCAAGAAGTGCTGCGCCGCTGCTGCTGCTGCTGCTTTTTGAGTGAGCGAGAAGGCGAGCTAAGAATAACACTTAAAACTCGTTAAAGTTGTGCAGAAGAAATAAAGCACAGAGGCAAAAAAGCGGACAGCTGACTCGAATCAGAAAATAGATACATACATACATACACAGTTGGGAGTGTGTACGTTTGTATGAGTGAGACAGCGACTCATTAATAGAGTAAAGAGACAGTAAAAGACAGTGGCGAAGACACAAGCAAGAGATAAAAAGTTTTTACAGTTTGAGAGTGACAGTGCACTGAGTGGAAACTGTGCAAAAACAAAAAATCAACTCCAGACAAAACAAGCTCAATAATAATTATATCGCTTTTTTCTACTGTTTCGAGGCAAACTTTGGAAAATGTGGCAGCAAAAACTGGAGCAAACACAATTAACAAAAACAAAAAACAAACGTCACAACGATAAAGTGATTAACACATACATGGGACACACTCATTTCAATTCTATCCATATGCGTGTGTGTGTGTGTATGTATGTATAAACACCCACACAGACACTCACTTAGCCACGCATGCAACAGCATACAGAATTTCCTCCATGCGTATGCTTCTGTCAGTGTTGTGCTGTTGCTGCTGCTTGTTGTTGTTGTTGTTGTTGTATGTATGCACACACCCGCAGCGCTCCGCGCGACCGAGCGTTGCAAAAACAATTTAGTTTTTTTTTTTCTTCTTTTAAGCCAACAGCGACGATAATGGGCGCTAGGAAATGACAACTGCTACGGCGCACGATCAAAAACGAACTGAGCCTGAGCGAGCGAGCGAGCAAACGCCAATCTGAAGAAATACTAACGAGAGCGAGTAACTATTGCGCGAGCGAGAGAACGAACGAGCAAGAGAGAGAGAGAGAGGGAGAACACAGATACGAAACACTTGTGCTTGTGAGCGTGTGAAAATTAAAATGCGGCAAATGAGCATTTTGTATTAGTATGTAATTATTGTTGTTGCTGCTGCTGTTACTGTCGACGCGCCGTAGGGGAGATATACAGACAGGCTGGCAATAACACTTGAGCGCAGTCAATGTGCGAGAGAACGAACGACATAAGTATTGATAATGATAAATAGTTGCTTGTGTGCGTGCACATGCATTGCTATATATGCTTGTACGTGTGCGTGCACATGCGTCAGAGCAAAAACTACAACACAAACTCGTTACACATACAGAAAGCACCTGTCAAACACATGCACACGCACACAAGTATGCACAAAAATACAGCAAAGCCGGCAGCCGTGATCTGTTAAGCAATTGAATGTGAATGTGACCAGAGGGATTGCAGCTTTCAACTGGAGTTGAGTGACTCATGCGCAGGTGCCTTGGCCTCATACATACATAACTGTGATATGTGACCAGCTGTTTGCTGTAACTTTTAACAGCGCGCGACCACAATAACAGAGGCATATGGTATTTTTTATTATTATTTATAAATACTTAACCCATTGACAGCATGGACCGGGAAACCAAATGTGCATTTGGTATTTGTAGTTATATGTAATATATATAACTAGACAGATCATTATTTACACTTTGACCGAAATATTTGCTATTGCTATTCTTATGAATTGCAAATATTACAAGAATTAAAATAAAAATCAGTATAACTTAAGGGTCAACGACATCTAGAACGGGACGCAAAAGGTTAAAATACGCTCATATTTACAATGAGATAATTACTGCAAATAACATTGAGTGCAGCTGTTGCTGCACATGTTTTTTGAAAAACAGAAATCGATGTAAAACTGTATATAACTTGACGAAGATTTATAGAATGTTTACATACATATTATTACCATATGATCAATAATATCAATCAAAAGTCTCTATTAAGCTATATCTTACCCCTGATCTTCTAGCATTAAATCGACGATTTTTCGATTCGATAATCTGCCAATTTTAATGTTAAGACATAAGCATACAAGCTGTGAGTGCACAATGGGATACATTGTGCAAAGGCTTGTTCAAGGCCTTTCCTACACTGATAAAGTTTTCAAATGTTTTATGTATAAATTTTAAATATAATTGCTTAATTTATTCAAAAGCTCACACGGGTAATGTTTACTTTTATGAGCAATAAAAATAAAGATCAAAAATAATGAATATGACCTAAGAAGTTTAATATTTTGCTCAACATTCAACAAGGAAATATGACCTTTTGATAGCTAATTGTGGTGGCAAGATTAATTTGCAACGATTTCCATATTTTTAAATTATTTTAAATTATATTCTGAGTGGAAGCCTTTTCATTTGGCAAAAATATAAAAATTATTTTTACGACCCCTGATTTTTTCATTTTTCCCAATATTTTCAATTCTTTTGAAAAGTCAAGTCGAATTGTGTTAACTATGTCATTTGCTATAATAAGCACAAGCCTAGCAAACCTCCTTAGTAAGTTCAGAGTATGAAAACAGCAAACAGGCCGATGTCGCATTGTTGCCAACCAACCGGCAAAGCACACACACATGCAACATAAAATACAACTTTTTGTAATTTTATTTTATAGCGTTGCGGGGTTGGAATAACCTAAATTTTGCGCTATCCCAGCAACAAGAATAACAACTATAATAGTAACGTAACTGTAACGTAACGTGGCGTAGGCCGGGCAATGGCAGGAGGATTGCCACCTGTCCCACACAACAACAGACCGCAGCAAGAGGCAAAAGTTGCGTGCGGCAGCAGGAAAAGTGGCTTCAATATTCAGACTCAAATGCTGATGAAAACTTGACGAAAGGGGGTCACGGCGAAGATGGTGGGGAGGTGTGCGTGGTAGCAGCTGTGGCACATAAAAACAAGGACAAATTGCGGATTTAGCAAAAAGAATGTGAACGTTAAAGCGCACACACAAAAAATAAAAAGCAAAGCACATGACTTCTTCTACAGCACGCGGAACGCCGAAACGGTGGAACGCCGCAACGACCAAATGGCGGAACGATGGAACGGCAAACAGACCAAGTGACCCATCAAACATTATGCGCCAATGACGTCATTAAGCTGTTGGCGGCTGTCAATGTCGCACTCTCTCTCTCTCTCCCTCTCTTTTTAAATTCGTGTTATTTCGTGTGGGTGCACGTAGACGAAGCAACAACACAATTGTAAAAGATATAAGATGTTGATGATTAGTAAAAACATAAGGAACAGATGATGCTGCGCTCAATGTAGTAGGCGGCCCAGCATTGTGAATGAGAGAGCGAAAGAAGACCCCACAAAGAGAGAATGATATGATATGAGTGCAGCGGGTGCGCGTTTGTGTGTGTCTGAGTGTATGAGTGTAGCAGTCGCTAGAAATTAAATAAAGTGTGCATAAAAACGGAAATCAATTGTTGATAAGTAAACGATGATTACTTGAGTGGGTGGTGGGTGGCGTGTGGGTTGACTTGTGTGTGTTTGCCTTTATATATGTATGCATATCTAGGAAATAGTGTGTTGCTTCAATTTACAAAACACCTTGGCGAGATGTGTAAAGAAAAGCGTGCGCGGGTCGAAAGCTCTCTAGGTGCGCGAATATAAAAATATAATGTGTGCACAGCAATAGACTAGCATCAATGACGACGTCAGAAAAAGAAGTGGAAGAAGAAGACCCAATGTGAATAGTGTGAACATTTCACCTAATTAAATTAGATGCCAGTCATGCTTAAAGCCAACAGCTCAACGAGCGCGAACAGGACAGAGCTACAAATGGACACGATAAGAGAACAACGTGCATAGTAAAAAGCCTGTCAAACAAATCGATGAGATTTAACGACCTAGCCAGCAACACAGTAGCACACACACACACACACACACACACACACACACACACACACACAGGCACACATTTACACATGCACGTGTACAGCTGTGAGAAAGTCCATTGGAGAAGGCATCACAGTGTGACTCATAAAACGATTTCAAAAGCCCTTGATGAGATTATAAATGACATTCAGATGAAGTCAAATTAATAATACAAACAGTTGTTCAAACATGAGCAACCGTGCGTAAAAAGGATATGCCGATATGTAAAATTTTCAATAAAATATTATTGGTTCGCGGTAAATCCATCCACATCAAAAAAACCTGGGTTTAGTTTGAACCTTGATCTGTGTGAATTTTACTTATAAAATAAATTAAACAATTCCTTTTTTCTTTGGTTTATTTAAAATACCTATTAAATTCTTATTAGCACTGCCTCTGAACTATATAAATTTTTGATACAATTCGGCATTAAAGGTTTGCATCCTTGTAAGATATTATTAAGAGCCACTATAGTTACATGTTATGTTATTTAAAAAGCAAGACAGTTAAAGTCAAATCTGAAATCATATTTTAATCAGACGAATTAGCTTTTGAATTCAAATAATATTGAGATTCGTAAGATCTCATAAGTAATAATTGCACGACTGTCACACAGACGATATGGTGGTTTTGTTGAATATTGGTTTTGAAAGGAGCAAAAATAACGTTTTACATTTATTCATTATCAAAGTAGTATTATTATTAAAAGAGTTATTTGAACCCACTGTCCGTCATTAGCAAGCTTGACAAACTAAATATATATGTACATGAATACATACGTATTTATAACTCATGAGCTAGTATTAGGGTAACCTAATAGGAACAAAAATCATCGATTTCTAACTGTCGAATCCGCTTCATACTTAACATATAACATTTGAATATTTTATTTTTCAAATTTATTTCGATTTATTTGCAAGACCAAATTGTTTTTAATTTGGAGGACTAAGTACATAAAAACATACTCAACTTGTGTAACGTTTTTGAATTAAAGAAAATTGTAGTGATGAAAAACACATGTATATGTTGGCATGTCCCTGAAAACTCGGCTCGTTCTAACGCCCACAAGCAGGCAGCCAGCCAGCTGAATCCTTTACAGTGATAAGCAGTTTAATAGAAGACACTTCACTGTGAGTGGCAAGCGGCAAATGGCAGCGTCGAGTGACTGACAGATATAAGCTGTTCATTAGTGACAGCTGCTGGAGGACGCCCAGAGGCGATGACAGCCCGCCAGTGTTGATTAACAGTTGTGTGTGCATATTTTGTGCTCGTCGTGTCCATCAGAGTTTGTAGATTGAGTTTCCCCATGAGTAATACACGTCAACTAAAGTCAAAGATGTCAATAAAATCACAATTCCTGATAATCTATATAGCTGAGGATAATTTATAAACAATGACTAAGTCTTAAATAACATTTCAACCAAACACTGATAACTGTCACACTCAGTTAGTTCTAACTGTTTATCTCACTTTGATATCTTGGACAGAACGCAACAATAAGCAATTGTTCTTTTAAAATTTTTATTTTAAATTAACTGGTTTAATTTACTAGAGACCGTGACTAATATACGTTTTAATATAAAAGTTTCACATTTATAATTTGCCAATTTTTTAATATTGCTTAAAGAACAGACATTATAAAATAATTAAATGTGTTTATTTAAAATTAATGTAACGCCTTTTATTAATATTTGGCAAAACAAATATGTGTAGTTCAACAGGTATTTGAATTCAATTTGTAATTTTGATTTTAAAAATAATAGTTTAATTATTAATCTGTCTTCTCAGATTTGTGGAAATCAGAGTTTGAACCAACTGTTTAGAGAAGACTGAATTAGCAAGACAAAATATTAATTCAAATGAACAAATTAAAAAAAAAAATGTTTAAATAATACAAACAAGTTTACGCAGAAACAGCAAACCGAATGTAAAACAGCGTGGCTAGAAAAAAATACCTTTTTTATTATTACAAAATTTGTGTATAATTAGGTTTCTTTGTAAATTGTTTATTCCTCTCTTTACGATGCCAACCGATGCCTTCCCTTAAAGTTCGGTGTGTAAACCAATTTTAATTTAAACAAACAGTTTAAATTTTAAATTTAATTTTATTTAATATAGAAGTAGGGATGACGTTCCAAAGTGCGGTTCAAAATTAAATAAAAATTATACTTCGAGTTCATACCGGTCCGGTAGAAAAACGGCTTGCAGCTTTACCTTGATCTGTCAACTTGTACTTAGTATTTGCATTTGGAGTTGTTTACACGAAAATATTTAACAAAGTTGAAAATGAAAATTAATCATAACGTGCAGACGTGTCTACGTACCCATCTATCCATCTATTATATAAGTTCTTTCGATGATGGAGTTTCTGTTATATACTATATTCATATTTTTTGATTTTATTCTGTTTTGCCAATTTTTACTTCCTGCCGCCCTTTGGGACGCTCATTATAATCAAAATTATGCATTTACAGTTTGTATGGATCTTTGGGCAACTTGTCTTGAATTCTCGCGGCAATTCTCTTTGCGCTGCGCTAGAGATTTCAAGTGCAAAGCAAACGCCAAGTACTTTTCAAAAGTTTGAAAGGCCCCTCTTTTAGCTCGCACTGCCGCTCTATTTGTCTTGGATTGCGTCGTCATCTTTATCATCGTCTGGCACTTGTTCTGCCAACAACGTCGACGTCGACGCAGACGCAGACGTAGACGTAGACTTTGACTCATTAGAAGCGCTAACAAGTTGGTCAAGTTTTCAGTTTTCAGTTCTCGGTTCTCGGTTCTCGGTTTTCTTTCGTGGTTGTTTTTGTTGCAACCGCAGCAAATAATTCACTGGCCAAAAGGCAGCAGCGATGCGTTTGCGAGAGGCGACGGCCAAAGTTGAGTTCATGAACAATTTCAGTCATTTTTAATGAACCCAGCGTCAGCGGAATCCCAGACGATAGGTCCGCCTTGACTAGCTTATGATTTATTTAGCTTGAATGCCTCATCTGTCGTTTTCCTTTTCGAGCCGTGATCTTAATTATTAACGGCAGCCGAAACTGGTTATTCTTGCGACAATAATTATGATTTCTCAGTTAAGTGTATTATTTTCTTTACTTTAAGGTTGGCGTTTGTAAACAAATAAATGTCGCTTGAGCATAAATTGAAATTATAATTAATTAATTGTGGCTGTGTTTGGCGGCTCCAAGAGCAACAGAAACAACCCACACACATTGAAGTGCTATCTCTCTGGCTCTCTCTCTGTCTCTTTCTCACTCCATTTCTATCTTGTCTTCTCTTTATAATTGAGGTCAACTGCGCCACATATCAGCGACTCTGTGGCGAGCTCAATAACCCCAATCTCAAGACCAAGTTGCCGCTAGGCTCTGATGCCGCTTTAGAGTTTTGTCCGATAATTACAGCATGTATATATAAATGTAATATATGCATTTCACAAACTCTTGATCGAAGGTTAAATCACTTTAGAGCGCTATCCAAATATTTAATCATTTAATTATGAACATCGGGAGAGACTAGACTTGAAGAAGATATACTAGCCGTTATGTTTACACAGTTGATGCTATTATTTGATTGCACTAGTTGTGTTTGCCCTTCACAATGAAACAGCTGTTAATATGAAATTTAATATAATTGTTTGATTAAATAATGTTAAGTTCCTTTAGCGCCTAACCCGCATTCTTCGGGTGACTTAATCTCCGTTGGGCAGTGTTCAGTATTGTTTTGTACAATATTCCCGATGCAAAAAAAAAACACACACACTTATACAAGGTTCCCCTAAATTATGTCGGTCAGAAACTATATAATAAATTTTTAGTTTCGCCACTTGAAGCCATAAAGTTACACGAGTAATTATTCCCCAAGGTCTCATTGTTCTCGCTAACTTATTAGTCCCCGTAAGCCAAATATACCAATAAAAAAACAACAACAGTTCTAGTCTTTGGCATAGGGAAAGGCCCAAAACAAAAAAGCATCATGAAAAAATAACAAAAAATGTGTTCTATGTACACTCGTGCATAGCTAAGAACCTTAATGCAGACAACAAACATGGCCCACAGAATAAAAATAATAATAATACAAGAAGAAAAAAACTATAAACAAACAGGCAGGCAACTAAACCAACAGCAACCTAGAAATGTCAATAGACCCGGCCACAAGGTAACGCCAAATACAACTACACTTGGCTCTAGACATACGGGCGGAGACAGGAGGCCGATATCTACAATGTATATATATTTATATATAAATGTGCGTGCATGTATCTATAACTTTCCGCTTCCTTGAAGAAGGCACGCAGCACCTATAGATTGAAAAGGCATTTCATTCAACCCTCGAGCAAATGCCTGCCAAGGAAGGAATCGCATTACAAAAGCGGACACAACAAGTCGAAAAGCCCCAAACAGCAACGAAAAGAATCAAAAAAAAAAAAAAAAAAAAAAAGTACGAGTTTAAATAGAAATGCTATTTGCTAAAAATAAAATGTTAAGGAAAACAAAAAGTATGTATATTTGTACATAAATAATAGTTGGACTTTTTCTCTTGACCATCGATAAAAGCCACTGAGAAGAGTAAATAGGAAATCTAAAGAGAGCATCGATTGATGTTCATATACATAAATACATTTGCATTTATACTTATAGACATACATTGTTGCGGATTATTCAGAGAATACAGGTGGCAGCAGCAGCAGCAGCAACGGTTGGCATTGAAAAGATATACATACAATATACATACGTACTCGAGACTAGGACGTCGCTATATAGTCACCAAATTGAGTACGATGACCGAAAATTACCACTTGTATAATAGGCCATCACATAAGCAAACAGTTTTGTGCGCTGTCAACTTGTTGCCAGAGATTTAGAACATAAATTTAAATAAAAGAAGAGTTTCCAGTGGCTATTCACAGTTTTCTTTGATTCAATGTTTTGGTTTACGGTTCGAACCAACTTTTGGTCTGTATGTTTGGATCGGTTTTTTACATTAATAAAACATTATTTGACTCGAATTTCCGTTCGTTATATTGTCTAAAATGTAAAAGAAAAATATACATTGTGGTGGGTAAAGTTCCCAGAAAAGCTAAAAGAAATAAAAAAAAGCAAATTTTGGCCAATTTTCTGTGCAATTGGGCGATTCTAAAAATATTGTTGTTCCGGGCTTGAACCGGTTTGGTTTAGCCTTGCAAAGAATTATTTTTACTAAAGATAACGTTCGCGTTTGAAAAAAACATTGTTATAGGAAAGTCAATCAATTTTGAAAATTTGATATTCTAAAATAATTCGTAGGATTCCAGTCAAATGAATGCACCATATTAGAAAGCACTAACCCGGGTGGCATACAAAGTTTTTGGGCGGTAATAAATTAAACATATCCTAAGTTTGTATCTGATCAAGGCGAATATCTTAACAGAAAGATAGAGGTTATGTCCATATATAGACACAAAACAGCCGGATAAGATTGCAATATCACATTACGTTCAACAGCTATATACAACTTTCGAAGATGTTATAAAGGGTATTTCATCTGCGGCGACCAAGAAATACTTGTGCTTCCTCTTGAATTATCTAATCGGCAAACATTTCAATTCTTTTTGAACATTTTTAGCAGCAGCCTGATAACAACTGCGCACACGTACACACGTACACACATACATAAATCATTATAATGATTACACTTAGCTCTTGAGATAACAAACAAAAGTTTGAAAATGGTTCTCATGATCGCACAATTATTCTTCGTTTATCAATGGCGACATTTTGGTAACCGGACCAAAAAGAACAATTTATATTTTATCTCAAAGTATATCAGATAAATGAGTAGGTGGCGAGCGGTGTTATCTGGGAGTGTTTAGTTTAGGAATTTTTGTTAGTTTGAATATTGCGTCAAAACGATTTGAACGAAACGAAATAAAAATGAAATACGAAATAATTATATGGCAAATCTACGCACAATTTTTAAAAAGTCAGAGCGAAATATCCCAACAACCGCATTTAGACAAAGTTGAATGAAAGAAATTTTGCTGTCGAAAGGTATTCACCGGTTATATTCGGATTTATGATATGGTCGGATTTGGAGTTATTAATTGGGTTCTTACACTCACCTCGCTTGACGCTCGCGTCGCTGCATATTGTTATTATTGTTGTTGTTCTGGTTGTTATAGTTGCTGATACTGCTGACAGAGAAATATTCGGCACGTTCCCTTGAATTTTGATTGAAAAACGCAATCACTTTCCACAGAATTTTGAAAGATAATAAATGAAACTAATAGCAACGGCTATTGATTGTTGAGATAAGATTGATCCAAAACGTAGTTGAAATGCAAAATTGCTGTTTGTTCAAACTGTTGAATGTGTGGACTTTAGTTTCTTATTTGTTGTTGTTTCTATTGCTGCTGCTGCTGTTGTTGTTGTTGTTGTTGTGTGTGCACACACATGCACTGGCACACACACGCACGTACACACACACACACAGACACAGACACCGGCACGCACACACACACACACTCACTTAACGTCCACGCATGCCGCGCATGCGTCCAATGCATACGGCAGACAAATCCCACTGTCGCGCTCCGATCCTCCTCTTCAGTTCCAGCTTCCAACTATCCCTACTGGTGCTCTGTTATTCTTCTGTTAGCTTACAGTTGATGTTTCTGTTGTTCTGTTGTTTGTTGTTTCTGCGGCGTTAATGCTGCTGCTGCTTTCGCTTGACATTTAAGTATTCAATTTGAGCATTTCCTTGGTGTTGTTGTTCAAATTTAGTTGTCTATTGTTGGGTGATGCAGTTGTATTGAATGTTTACTGTTTGTCTTAATTTGTGTGCTTGTTGTTTGCTTGTTCGGTGCGTCGAAATATTTATGTTATTGTTGTTCTTGTTGGATGAAGAAAGGCAGTTACGTTCTATGTAGTACTAAGTAAACAAATAATTTTGGCTAACAATTTAACAAACACACTTTTGCACATTTTTCCCCACAAATTTCTAACAAATTTTGTAAAGTATGGCTGACGTATTTTTCTAATGTTACGCCAATGACAGACAACAAACAACAGCAGTTAATTATTATTATTATTATTGTGTTTTAATTTCTTGTAGTCAAACCGGTCATCAGCTGGCATATGACAATATGTTAAGTTGCCTTTTAGTCGGATTGCAGCGCTGCTGTATTTACACCTTATGGCCGACAGTGCGTTTAGCATGTCATAACAGGCTGTAAATATATATAAACAAACAAAAAAAAAGAAAACAAACGAAACAAGCATTGCATTAATATTATATTAAAAGAACTTTTCCCTAAGGTCGAAAAATTCCAACCTAAAATCGTTAATTTATAGAAAATCTGTTTCATAAAAATATCATGGCTATGTGATATAATCATACATTATTATTTCTAACAAAAATATTCATCAATTTACGAAAATAACATTGTGCAAAAATGCATTTAGTCTAACTACCATCAGTATTTTCGGTATATTTGCTTGCTTTGAAACGGGCACACTTAAGCTAAGAGGGCCTGTCGCATGCATACATTTGCCCATTGATTTTAATGTGCTTCTGGCTGTGCATAGATGCTGCAAAAAGTTGCTAACAATTTGTTTAAACAATATTGCAAACAGCTTGTCCAGCAATGTACGCACCTCTTTCGGCCTTGACAGTTTGACAAACGACAAAAGAGCGGCTAGTAACGATGCAAAGGAAGCTTCTCAAAATTAGGCCAATTAGTGCGTCTTCTTTTGCACGTACAATATATCTAACATTGAGGGACAGAGCAAAAATTATTCATTTGCTTAAAAAAACAAGAAGGCCACAAAGAATTTAAAAAAAAACTGTATTTGTACGTGATTTTTTATTTCTCTGCTTTTTTGAATGCTTTCGGCACGCAAAAGCTTCTCAGCGACCGCAAGAGTACAGGGTGCAGCTACAAACTGTTTGAATTTAGCCATATTTCTTTCTTTTCACTGCCAACGCGTCATTTGGTTTATGCCGTTTCCGGTTTTTGTAATTGACCGTCTTGAAATATAACCTACTTTAAGTTTTACATATTTTTTGTACCTTTTCGACAATTTTGCACACATTTTCCTCACCTACGCCTCATTTTTCATTGCTCACTTACACACGCGCGCACATACACAGTTACACACACTCACGCTCACTCTAGCGCTTAGCCAATTTCTGCAGTCGGGAGGTGTATGCATGCGATTTTCGACTAAATATTTTGGCGTGCTTTCGCTAGTTTTTGTGCATGTTGCTCATGTAAAACTTAAGCAAACACTTTTTCACTATTTATGCGATTTGCCATTTAATTGTTTTGCAAAGCCAAACGTACGCAAGAGAGCACGAGAAAAATGGAGCGACTTTTTCCCCTGCCTTGCACACACACACACGCACCAATTGAACACTGAGTCGCAATGTGGCCGTGCAGAAATACTAATGAAATACCAGTGTCGCAAAAGTTCAAAAAATACTGTCTATTCATAAATATAAATATACTAGGCAATACATTGAACTAATTAGCCGGCAAGTTATTTTGAACGCAAAAAATCTTTTAAAACAATCGACAAACGTTGCTTAGACAGCCCGGAACACTTTTGCTTCATTTCAATCTAATTTTCATTTTGCACACCACTGCAGGCTTTTCTTGAGACCCGTTTAAAGCAACATCTGTATATATGTATATGTATGCAGCACACTCACTCGCCCAACAGCAACAAATGCCACAAAAAGCGTTAAGCACTTCTACTTTCTTAGTTTAACTGATTTACGCAATAATCCATACACACTTAAAATTAATTTTAATTAAAAGAAACAATAAATTATATACAATAGCAAAGACTGCATTGTACTACTCCTCATCAATGTGACCAGCTATTTTAAAATCGAGCTGATGTATACGATCTATCGATAACACACAAACCGACTACACTATCTATTTTCTATCGCTATTAAAATAATGAATGACCTTATTCGATATGTGACCCCACAGACATCGATATTGTATTAATGATATTGCTATTTTAAGTTATATGCCAATCTTTTTAATATTTAATATATTTTAAAGTGATTTCACTTTTGATTTAATGATATTGTAAATGTAATTTCGAAATAGCTAATTGATTTTTTTTTTAATAGATAACTGAAAAATTTCAATTTATAATATCAATATTTTTCAATAAGTATGCCATAAGAAATGAAAATGACAGTTTTACATCGCAAAATGTGAATGTTATTGATATTTCAACATTGGTGTCATTTGAAATATCTTTTCGGGTGATCATTCTACTGCAAAACACAAGAAAATACCAAAATGAGTTTTCTATCGATCAGTTCTTGCGATACAAAAAAGAGCATAATTTGACCGCAATATAAAAACTGCCCATATTCACGAAACCAAGTAGCACGTGCGATTGTTTGGCACGCTGTTGGTTCTCATTTATTTTGGCAAACATTATTAAAATGAGGCAAATTAAAGAAAAACAACGAAAAGCAGTAAGTTTGTTATATTGATAACTACAAGTACAATTCTTGAATGAGTGCTGATTACAGCCTCCATTGTTGGAAACAGCTGGCCCCAGTAGCGACGACGGCTTCGATGAACCAAACGAAATCACGCCGCTCAAACGTAAAGGCCCGGTGGCCAGTGTTGAGGCGAAAAAGAAGAAAACCAGGCATACAGACACAAGTGTTAAGCCTCCATCATTAGAGGAAATAAAGGAACTACGCGACACACGCAACCTCTTCCACTCCAATCTGTTTAAGCTGCAGGTAAAAGAGATGCTGGAAGAAATCCAACTCAAGCCCAAATATAGCGGTTACATTGAAACCTGGCTGGAGACGTTTACGACTGCGTTGCAGGAGTTGAAGGACGGTTTGCTGGACACCTGCCAGCTGGAAGTGCCGCTACATCTACACAAGAAATCCTTCAACTTTCAGTTCTTAACGCCAACAGCTACGCCGAAGCTCATTGGCGCTGCGGCCACTGGCACTTTGCTGGGCCCCAAGATTGTGGTGGATGTGGCACTCGAGATGCCCGCAGCTTGCTTCCAACAGGACGATTATCTCAATTTGATTTACGACCAAAAGCGCGCACTTTATTTGGCCACGGTGGCCAGCAAATTGAAGGAACTGCCTGCTTTTGCAGCCGATCAATTTGCTTACAACTACCATGCGAATAATCCACTAAAGCCTGTGCTGGAACTGACGCCCGCCGCCAAGCTGGGCAAGCATTTGTCTTTCCGCCTGTATATCACAGCACCAGCAGATATCTTCAAGCTGAGCCGCTTTGTGCCCTGGAACAACAACATCCGACCATCCGTCTTCGGCGATAAGTGGAATGAAACGGAAACGTTACCCGCCACTCAGCACTACAATGCCAATGTGCTGTTTGATCTGACGCTATCGGAGAATCAGGCGCTCTTAGTCAGCACGTACTCGGGACGCCGCAACTTTCAGGAGGGCCTGCTGCTACTTAAAGTGTGGCTACGCCAGCGTCAGCTGGATGTGGGCTTCAGTGGCTTCGGTGCCAATATTCTAGCCGCCTACATTGTCTACCTGAATCAACAGCGCCTGCTGCACCAGTCCAGCAGCAGCTACCAGGTGGCCCGCACCGTTTGGAATCAATTGGCCAACAGCGATTGGACACAGGGCATCACGCTGTCCCAGCAGCAGCCGTGCCAGCTGAGCACCCTGGCCGGCTACTACGACGTCTGCTTCATGGATGCCACCGGCTATTGCAACCTATGCGCCAATCTGCCGCTCGCGGTCTACAAAGCCGTTTGTGCGGAAGCCAAGCTGGCCGTCGAATTGCTCAATGATGTCAAAGTCAACAGTTTTTCGCACATTTTCATGCAAAAGACGCCGCTCTACACGCGCATGGATAACATCCTTAAGTGAGTGACGAAATCTTTTAATATTTGATGCTGTAAAAGTGTTCTGAGATGTGAGCTTGGGATCATGAATCGGTACAGAAAACCTGGAAAACCTTACTTGACTTTGAGTAGCTATATAATATAGGGACTGAATGTAGCCGGCGCTTGATCAATTTAAAATTTCTAGAAGAGTTTTTAGATTAGTTAACTATGTCCAGAGCCGAGTGTATTTTCCCAACAGAAAGTATATATTTTGAATCAGAATGACAAGAATACTTCATCTATATAACGATGTCTGCCTGTTTCTAGGAGCAATCTGTAGAAATTGTTCCGAATAACTGAGATAAAAGACTTTTACTTTTGAAGACTCTTCTTATTTAAAACCATCAGAAATCTTTTTCTTTTTCAGAAATTTTTTTGTATAACAACTGATCCATCTTAACATTTGCCTTTGTGAACTTTAGCCTGGGACTCATAACCGTATCCTAGTTGTTTAGCTCCACGAATTACCCATCAGATAACTTATCTATTATAGATCAATAGCATATAATCTTAATCAGAATTTTATATTGTGAGTCTACAAACCTTCGACAACACAAAGATATTTAATTTTCGATATTTAATCAGGGCTCATTAAACAATAATAACAAGAGTAGCAAGATACCCTGTAAGTAAATGAATAGTGGATAATCAACGTATCTATCTTTATTCTGCGCACAGAATCACGAGCCCAGCCAGCGTGGATCAGATACTTCAGCTACACGCCCAGCCGCATGTCAAATACGATTATGCCAACTACGCCCATCCGCAGTTGCTGAAGCTGCTAACAGAGTAAGTTGCTCGGCCGCTCCAGATATCGCTGGGAACTAACGTCGTCTTTTTGTTCAGCTTACTGCAGAAGGGCTTGGGGCAACGCGTGCATGCGATTCTGCCGCTGGAAGTGCCTTCCGTTCCCTGGACAGTGGACAGCAAGGCGCCAGTCATTGGACGCTGCCTGACGTTGGGCCTCATACTCGATCCGGAGCACGCGTACGAGGTGCTGGACAAGGGTCCAGCGACAAATGAGGATGCGATTGGCGCCGCTGAATTTCGTAAGTTCTGGGGCGATAAATCCAATTTGCGTCGCTTCCAGGACGGCACCATAACGGAGGCCGTTGTCTGGGGCGCCGCAACGGATGCACCCAGCCAGAAGCGCCTGATTGTGCGCCAGATAGTGCTGCATCTGCTGGAGCAACAGCTGCAGCTGGAGCCCAGCGATGTGCAGTACATTGCCGGTGAACTGGATATCGTCTACTCCCTAACGCCTTCATTCAAGGTGGACAAGCTGCAAAGCAAACTGAAGCTACAGCAGGAAACCAACGCTGAGGCGCTAGCACCACACGCCATCCACTGCTTCGACGCGCTGGCCCGCCAGCTGCACAATCTCGAAGAGCTGCCGCTCGATATAGTGTCCATATCTGGGATCTCACCCGTCTTTCGCTACTGCGAGCCACAGCCGCTGCTGCCGCAGGCGCGTCTGATGGCAGATCGCGTGCATGCCAGCCAAGTGCTGCGTGTGGTCATTCAGCTGGGTCCGAGTGGCAAGTGGCCCAGTGAACTGGGCGCACTGCGCAGCCTGAAGACGGCCTTTCTAATACAGATTGGTCAGCGGCTTAAGGAGCAGCATCGGCTCCACACGCAGCTCTGCAAAGAGGGTTTGCTGGTGCTGAAACAGGGCTACTGTTTCCTCTTGGAGCTGGCACACAGCAAGGAGCTGGCGCTGCTGAAGCAACAGCAAACGGAACGTGGCGTGACCACCTACGTGGACAACCCGGCCAGCCGCGAACTGGAGCGACGACACTATATACTGCCCAGAGTGAGCGGGGCGCTGCACGCGCTGCATCAGCTGCATGGCGCGTACGGCCCCACAGTGCTCATCGCCAAGCGCTGGCTGGCATCGCAGCTGCTGGACGATGGTCTCTGGCCGAGCATGGCGACCGAGCTGCTGGTGGCGTATCTCTTCCAGCAGCGACAGGCGCCACACACCACGGTCGCGCCCCAAACGGGTTTCATTCGCTTCCTGAAGCTGCTCGCTGACAGCGACTGGAATGGCGAGCTGTTTCTGCTTAATTTCAACAACAGCTGGACAGGTTAGTCGCATTAACCGGTTCTCGTATCCAATTCTTATGCGCTTTTTTCTTTTCAGAGCAACAAATTACAGATTTGGAGCACAGCTATCGCACCGAACGCCAAAGCTATCCGTCGTTGTGCCTGGCCACCGCCTACGATCAGCAGCATGCGGGTCGCCTGTGGACCAGCGATGACTGCCCCAGCCGGCCTGTTCTGGGCCGCGTCAGCTTGTTGGCCCAACATGCGCTGCAGCTGATCGAATCGAGCCTGTTGTCGCAGACGCTCGCCTTCGTGCGGCCCGCCCAGCTGTTTATGGCCTCCGGCGAGGGCTACGATGTGGTCATACAGCTTAAACCGGATCTGCTGCCCAATACCCTCTGCTACGATCTCGGCTCTCCGTTTTCGCCTTTCACTCAGCGCAATTTCCGCTTGCCGCTGGCGAGCAGTGACCAGCTGGCCAAGATTGTGCAGCACCTGAGGGTAAGTTAGCCGTATTTTAGTCATCATTTTCAATTAAGGTAATCACAATCGAGAATGTGTTAATCGATCATGCTCGGTTTTTTTTATTAAGATCCATAAATGCCTATATAACTTTATGATTAGTTAGCAAATATTAGTTTTGCCCGTTTTTATACTCGTTCACAAAGTGAAAAGAAATTTAACTTTTACCCATATAAATTCACACATTCGCAGAATATGATGGGAATATATTACATTTATTATTAAACTATAAAACGTCTTCAAGATATATATGACGTGGAAAATTAAAACCCTAACTTTATTCAGAAAACACTGGGAACATTTAAGCTTCCTAGCTGTCACAGTTGAATTATGTGTGTTTCATATAGATTATTTACCAAACATTAACGTTTTATTCAACTGTTTTCTTTTTACAGGACGCCTACTCCGAATATGCGGCATTCTTTTATAATCCCCATGGCGGCAAGGAGTTGGCGATTGTCTGGCGACCCGCCTCCGAGTTCGCACCCAAATCCTTTAAGGTCAACGAGCTGCAGGCGTGCTCGCCTTGCGTTGGCGGCAAGGTCCAAGTGCAAAGGGATACGCTACTGGAGGATTTCAAGCTGTTGCTCAAGGACTTTTACCTGCGCGTTTCCACGCCTGAGCAGCTGAAGCGTGAGCAGCGCGAGCACAACAAACCCAAGCGTTACTTCAATGGCCAGACTGAAGCGGACACTGACAAGCCGCGGAAAAAGAAGAAGAAAACGCAACCAACGCTTCCCGCTAATTCAAAAAAACGTCTGATGAAAAGTAAATCGCTGAGTGCATTGTGCTAGTATGTAATAATTAAAACCGGGTGGCAAGAGGGGACGTCAAATATATATTAGAGTAAAATGTAAATAAAAGCTTTGATCCTTTCATTCCTTTTGCTTTTTCGAGTGGTCCAAGCTAACCTGCGATGACTGCTGCTCCGCCTCAGAAAGCAGTTGCTGCTCCTCATTCGATGGCTGTTTCTTCGCCTGCTGCTTTCTGCGAGGGCTGCGCGAACGATTAGTAGCTGAGTGGTTAGCGCGACGCGAGCGCTGCTTGCGGGGCAGCTGCCCCTCTGCGCTTTTGGGCCAACACCGTTCGCATAAGCACGGCTCCTCCTCCTCCTTCGTGGACCAGCTTGTGTCGGTAACGAAGCTATCGCTGGACTGACGATTTTTGGTTGGGCTGGCGTTGCCTGCCTTTGAAATGATCTTGAATCTTGGTTCCATGTTGCTAACCTGTGAAGTGATTTGGAATCCGTTCCGTGCGCTTCGGGGTTCTGGTTCCGTGTTGCTTGCCTGTGAAGGGATTTGGAATCCGTTCCGTGCGCTTCGAGATTCTGGTTCCGTGTTGCTTGCCTGTGAAGGGATTTGAAATCCGTTTCGTGGTTCCGTGCTGCTTGCCAGCTCAGCGTTTTGGAATTCCGGTTCCGTGTTGCTTGCCTGCGCACAAGTCCGGGGTCTGGGTTCCGTGTTGCACGCCCGTGCAGTGGTTCGGGGTCTTGGTTCCGTGTTGCTTGCCATCGAAATGGTTTGTGTGCTCGTCTGGCAGCTGCAATCCTTTCGATAAGGCGATGCCTGCCGGCGGCCATGATCGGACGTTTGCTGCTGGAGTCCACTGGTCGATGTAGCGACACTGTAAGACAGCGGATATGGTGTGCCGGGCTTGGACTGCTTGGACCAGGCCAGCTGATTGGATACGTCGGCGACAACACGCGACTGGTTCCTTTCCATATCGATGTCAGGGCATTTCTGGGCAACCGGTGGATGAACAAGCGGCACCAAGCCCTGAAACGTGAAATGCTGCGTTGCCGGCACGAAACTGCCAGCAAACTGGTTGGCCAAGGCATGAGCGTTCCACTGATTGGGAATGGGACACATCTGACCGTTGGAAGCCAAACGATTGTAGCTCAAAAGGCGTATATCCTCTGTGCGCCTTATGTCCTGCTGGGTGAGCACGAACATCTCATTGCCCACAAAAATGGGTACTGAAAAGAGGCCGCAGAATAGTTCAGTTGTGCTATATGATAACTTATATACAAAGCTTACTTTGCAGCGCAGGCGCTGCCTCCTCGGAAACTTGCAGCAATTTTGTAACTGTGGAATTATTGGCCATTCTTAGACTTGAAAATTTTTGCGTGATAATCAAAGAAACAGAAAATTTATATAATCTGCCTACATTTATTTTTTTTTTCTTTTTAATATTTTTTTTCTCAATCTATCTACATACACAAGTTTACATGAAACAAAAAGAGTGCTGAGAATGCAGAAGACACAATTTTCAAGGGGCGGGCAATGAGAGAAAAAAGAATTCGTTGAAGAACAACTTGTATTCTTAATATATGTAATGCTATGTAATTACTGGCGTTTCTTCTATTTGTTGGGCAATACTCAATTCTATTCCATAAATTCTTATTCAACAATTTATATCATTTAAAATCTCGGCCGAGATATATGTACACATTTAGTGTTCCTGCTTGTGGCCCGGTCGACTTATGCAAATCTAACTGCGAATGGATTCATCTTTGACATTTGGCGGAACTACGCCGGAGGTTAGAATATCCTTCTCCTTATTTCCAAAATCGGGATACAGCTTTGCAGTTTGACCCAGCGGCGTGCAAAGGCGTCCAGAGAAATCCAAGCGCTTGCTCGACTGGCTCCGTTCTGCTGAGCTGATTATGTCCAGCAGCGAGCTGTAAAATAGTCGACGTGAGTACTCATACAAAACAAACGAAAATCTTTGCCGCTTACCGCTGTCCAGAACTCGATATGCGTCGCTTGCTGGCCTTTAGCAAGCTGGCGGAACTGCTGCTCCCGGTGGGCTCTAGGCGTTCAGGTGACAGAGGCGATTCCGCATAGGAGCGTAAGTGGGCAGAGCCCGGCTCTTTGTTGGCAACGTCCCCATAGGCCGCACGTAAGCTCTGCAGGCTCTCCAGCAGGTTCTTGTGATGCGCTGTTTTGGCATTCACCTGGATTAGTTGCTCCAGCTCCCTATAGAATAGTCTGTACTGATCCTTGGTTTTGCTTACCTTTGGGCTGCAAAAATGCAGACATGATATAGTTGAGAGTTTCAAATAAACAATCTTAAATAAACGAAACAGAGCCTGGCTCTCTTATGTACGATTTATGATTGAAGACATTTTAGTTAAAGCTGCAGTTAAGTCATATCTGGATTTGGGGTTGTTTACGGGTTTGCGAACTTACCGTACGTTATTTGTGTTGCTAAAGGGAAGCATGTCGCCGCGGGATGCGCTCCTGTATAGCTCATGGATGTGCTGTTGGCAGCGCACCTCGTCCTGTTTGTCCATATCCTCCTTGACCAACAGATTCATAAAGTGTGGCAGCCAACTCAATTGACGTTGCAAATTGAACAGAATGGTTACATTGCTGGTTCTGGGAAAGTAGCGCGGTAGTCGCCTCCATAGATGTTCACCCTGTGAGCATTTGCCTTTAGGCCTGGTCTTAAGGGGCACCATGCGCGACACCTTGAGCAGGTGGCCCATTTCAACTGTGCGATAGTCGGAGACACGACCACCAGGTCCATCATTAATGGAGGGCGCCTCGTCCATGGCAGACCGTGCAATAGAAAGGGAGTGAACAAAAATTTCGCCGCCACGAGCGGACAGCATGTGGCTGGTTGTCTTGGTGCCCGTTTTGCGGGGCACCTCCAGCAGCACAGAGCGTCCGTTCAGCAGAAAGTTGATTAGACAGGAACTCGGACGTGAGGTGACATCCACGGGTGTAACATTATATTGTCCCACACACGGCTGCAGATCAGAAGAGCCACAGCCACGAGGCGTGCACCATTTGAGTGTAACCGTTTCGTAGGCTGTCCCTGGCTTTATGCTGGTGGTCAGAGTGAAATCAGGTCCACAGACTTTTGTGTGCGCGGCGCGTTCGTGCAATATTTCCACATCATAGTTAGCACTGGAGTTGGCATTCTGTTCCTCCTTCATTGGTATGTTAGTCACCGTGGTGCTGGCCAGATCGTAGTGCCCCATAATGAGGTGCAATAGCTTATCCGAGATGTCCGGTGCATTGACGGTGTGTATCTCAACATCGAGCAGCGGTGAAATTTCCAATAGATTCCGGTTGGTCACAAGGGATTCGACACCTAATGGCACAATGTTCAGTATCACCAGGTGACAATGATCTATCTGCAGACCCTTCTTGCCGGGCGGTGCGGCCAAAGCATTCTGCTGTAACAGCACCGTATTAAAGATGTCTTCCAAGCCTAGGCAAAACCAAAAAAGAATATCATGTGTTGGTCTTAAAAGACTCCAAAGACTCACTTTTCATGCTCGTGTTATCCCGCGCAGATGTGATGCAAATGACGCGGCCCTTGTTGGAGATTTTCGTGCAACCGACTTGAGCCGCTTGCGTTTGTTCGTCTGTTGGCTCCGCCAGGGCCTCTATGGCAGCGCGCAGACCGTGTATGACCGAATAGTCCGAAGATTGTGGAATACTGCGCGAGGGGACACTAACCATCATCATGGCGTTCGAGACATGCGACATATTTTGGGTGCTTGGGCTCCAGGTGTTGACTATGTGTGCCGCCGTGTCGGAGACAATAAACCTCACATGCTTCTTGCCCGGAAAGAGATCCCAAACAATGCGACAATACTCAATTGAAGACTCAACGGCACACGTCCATAAACTTTTGCTAAGCTGGGCGCCGACAGCCATAGAAGAGTTACTGGAACCCGGCGCCTCGGGCACTGGTTTACCCTTCAGATAGTCCATTGATATGTATTGCTCACATGATATGCTGAAATAGCGGGTGTGATCCAACACAAATATGGTCTTTTGGTTACGCTCAAACATGGCTTAACGATTATTTGTAAAAGCCAACAAAGTTGAAATCAAAGAAAAATATTGAGAATTGTTTGTTTACAACAGGTGTTGCAATAGAGATGTGAGAAATTTGCATGTGTAACTGATTCACCGAGAACGACTGATTTATCGAAGTAACTGGTAAACATGTCCAGTGGGTTATTCTTAAAAATAAATGAAATAAAAAAAACACTCAAATTAAAAGAAAAGCAAATTACACATGAATCTCCTTGCACTGTGAAATTTGTTTCAAACACTTCATTATTGCTGGTGTTATGGCTTTTAGCTTTTTTTAGCTTTTTGTAACAGTCGATCAAATTCCATCGATACACCGTGAAAACTATCTTTAAATATATATCGATGCGCTTCTTACATCACTACTAGAATCACGTTGTCGAATGTGGGTTTGAAAAAACACGCTCCTACAATTTATTTTTAGGATATTTCGTGCTTTTATTGTGACAAAATTACGTTTTGAGTGGGTGTCAACATTGTCAACACGAATTACATAGCAAAATGTCGTGGTTATTGGGTAGAAATCGTCAGCAGCCAACAGAGTTTGCCGGTGGAGCGGGCGGAGCTGATGAACCAGAGGGCAAAACTGCCGGCGAGCGTGGAGGGGACACGCAGCTTACAAAGGCCGAGCGAAAGGCCATGGAGGCTTATCGATTTGATTCCTCGGCGCTGGAGCGTGCCGCCGATGCAGCCAAGACATTGGAGCGTTCAAGTAAGCCTCCGATAAGCAAGCATACATACATTTCATCATCGTTTGCTTGCATTGCATAACCGATGCCGCAAAGCTCTGCGAGTGTGTGTGTATGTGTGTGCGTATGTAATAATGTCCGACTGACCTGTTACAGAACATGCGCGGGAGGCATTGGAGCTGTCGAAGATGCAGGAGAACACGCGCCAGCAGGAGTATACCACCAAAGTGAAGGAATACGAGGCGCACATCGAGCAGGCCAAGGTGGAGCAGAAGCGCATCGATCACGAAGAGCGACGCAAAACGCTCATTGAGGAGACCAAGCAGCAGCAACAGCGTGCACAGTACCAGGATCAATTGTCGCGCAAGCGATACGAGGATCAACTGGTGCAACAGCAGCGCGTCCAGGAAGAGAACTTGCGCAAACAGGAGGAGAGCGTGCAGCGTCAGGAAGCGATGCGGCGTCAAACCATTGAGCATGAGATTGAAATGAAGGAGAAGAATCGCCTCAAGCTGCTGGAGCATGAACTGCGTGCCAAGGCGCGTGTCGACCGCGAGAATCGTGACATCAATCTCGAGAAGATCCGACTGAAAGCCCAAGAGCATCGTACCACAGTCATGGAGGGCATTCGGTAAGTTTTTCTCGCAGATAGTGTTTGTCGGTGAATTTGTCATAATTTGCCTTCATCAACCGACAGCACCGCTGGCTCAGTGATTGGTGCCGGCGCCGAGGCCATGTTAACCGACTGGGATAAAGTGCTGACTGCGGCCGGTGGCTTGTCATTGCTTGCATTGGGCGTCTACAGTGCGAAGGGCGCAACTGGCGTTGTTTCGCGGTATGTTGAAGCTCGCATTGGCAAGCCAACGCTTGTGGGCGAAACGTCGCGTTTTGCGTTCCTTGACGCATTGAAGCATCCGGTGAACTATTTTAAACGTTTACGCGCCAAGCCCGCTGATGCCTTGCAGGGCGTTGTTCTCAATCCAAAACTGGAAGAGCGTTTGCGAGACATTGCGATCGCAACGAAAAATACGCGAATCAATCGCGGACTCTATCGTAACGTGCTGATGCACGGCCCACCTGGCACGGGCAAAACAATGTTTGCCAAAAAGCTAGCCGAGCACTCTGGTATGGATTTCGCTATTATGACCGGCGGTGATGTGGCGCCCATGGGCAAGGAGGGTGTCACCGCCATACACAAGGTGTTTGATTGGTCGCAGACCTCAAGGCGAGGTCTATTGCTGTTCGTCGACGAAGCGGATGCTTTTCTGCGTAAGCGTTCGTCCGAAAAGATTTCGGAGGATTTGCGTTCAGCGCTGAATGCTTTCCTGTATCGAACATCCGAACAAAATCCGAAATTCATGCTTGTGCTGGCATCGAATACGCCTGAACAGTTCGATTATGCAATCAACGATCGTCTCGACGAGATGGTCGAGTTTACTTTGCCCGGTATTGAGGAGCGCGAGCGTCTACTGCGCCTCTACTTTGACAAATACGTGCTGCAGCCAGCGGCAGCGGGCGCCAAGTAAGTGCAAGCCAAATTTTGTGTCCAAGCCCAGTTGCTCAGTTGTTAACAATAATATTTTGTAGGCGCTTTAAATTGGACACCTTTGACTATGGCAAGACGTGCGTGAAAATGGCTTCCTTGTGCGAGGGCATGTCGGGCCGCGAGATATCCAAGTTGGGCGTCGCCTGGCAAGCTGCTGTGTACGCCTCAGAGAATGGCTTACTTACAGAGAAAATGGTGCTGGACCGTTGCACTGATGCTGCTCAGCAGCACAAACAAAAGGTCAGTGGCGAACGGCTGACAATCGGGTTAGCTTATTAATTAAATTCATTTCTTGCAGATGGCCTGGTTATCGGAGCATGAGCGTGCCGATCACAAATCCATAACCGGAAGCTCGGAACCCGTTAAACCACCGTTAACACTCACTGCCAATAAACTGTGAGTTGGATCTGGCTGTTGACTAGCATTCAAAATTTGTTTAGTTTTAAGATGGACTAAGATTAAGTGTAAAACGCGCAAAACTTTTTCTGGTCATTGGATCCTTTTAGTGTGTATATACATTGCATTGCATCTATGTACACGTGCATTTACTGTTGTACAAAAATATCGAAAGTCTTGCTGGGATTAGACATACAATTAAGTTTTTCTTACTGATAATTGTATCGTAATATAGCATTGCATATTAATTTTTGCTTGTACAAAGTATCATAGATATGTTGTAAATTAATGCCAATTGCTTAAAACAGCAATTTTCAGTTGGTCGCGCCAACACTGTGAGAGATTTATATTAAACTTCTCGTTGGCGTTACCATAAATTCGACTAATTTGGCCAGTGTTTTCCCCACATATTACAGATTGATTCAAAAAAATAAAAAAAAACGGACTTGTTAATTGAACTGGTTTCATTGTTGAAATGGTTAGGTGGGGGTGTATAAATTGGAATGAGGAACGAATGCTGAATAAAAGTAAAAGTTATCTATTATCCCATTTAGAAAAGGGTTTTCAGTACAAAGATTTACGGAGTCGAAAAATTTATAAAAAAAAGTGCTTTCTTAGACACCTGTAATCTCTACAACAGTTTTTCTACAACTTAACTGAATTGTAATATTTTTATTAAATGTACTTAAGATTGTCTTCTGGACTCAAGTTGTGGGCTTGAGGGGAGATGCCGGTACAGGTCATCTCACAGGCCGAGCTGAACAATGATCCCTCGCAGTTTGGAGGGTCGGTCTTCCTTGTTGTAGGCTGCTTGTCGCGTTGAATTTTTGGTTTGCATATATTTTGTATATATCTGATGGAGTGATTATTTTCTGTGTGTGAATTCTTTTTTCTTGCTTGCTCCGACAACTCGGTAAGCTCATCTGTGAGCTTATTGGTTGTCTCCGAAGATAATGGTTCCGGGGAGCTGTAAAGGAGCCATTTTAATTTAGCTATCCTCTTCTTAACTTTAGTTTGATAACCGCCTCGTCTTGTTCGCGGTTTTTTATATATTTTATTTTGTTTTTCTTCGTCGTTGGCCAAATCTTTCCTCTGACGGCAATCATCTAATCGCATACGATGATGAAGTGTGTCCAACGATGTCACGGCCTCCATGTAGAAACGATGTACATAAGTTGTTTGGGAAGATAATGAATGGCAAGCGTCTGTTCGCTTTGGTATGGTATTTGAAAATGTTCCTTATTCATGTAGAGACTTAGGCTAAGAACGGAGAGCGACAGCGTGAAGTGTATATACACATATATATATATATATATATATATATATGTATAGGACCTTAGAGTCAACAGTCATAAGATTTTCTTATGTTAGGTTATTATGTTCATGTGTGGACATACATATGTACAAACATATATAGACGGCTAAACTGCAAGCGCATCATATTTGCGACCGTCGATCATTGACGGCAGTGGCCGATTATGTTACAGTGTGATTGAAATGTGAGCGTTTCTGTATGCACATGTTTATTTATACATATATTTGTACATATATGTAAGCCTGAGAGCACGCTGCAGTTTTTCAAATCTTTTTTAACATAATTATCTGTTTATCTTACATATTTTGTATATAGCTATATTAAAACTCAATCTCATTTTATGATTAAAGTTATATTTTTCAAAACACCGCCAAATTGGGTGAATCGGTTATAGTGATGGTTTGAGTCTATGCTATATGCAGTTTCCTGTGGTGAACTTTAATGAATTAATTAGACTGTCAATAGTTATATAGTTAGTTGCTATAGTTGCGTTGGTCAATTTTAAATTTGTTGCCTGATACAAGGTGCAAATGATTATTAATTAAATACAAACAGTACAAATTAATAAGAAGATAAAATTGTAGGCAACATATTTTAAGCACCAAACACGAAGTAGTGTTGGCTAAGCACGCTCCGATTGTAGTTAAAATTACTATCGATAGATAATGTTAGGCAACAGCTGTTTTCTGTTGACCGCAGTTTTACTCAATTTCGATGCTTAAAGGCAATTCTTTACTTTTGAAATAGGCACCGAGTTGAGGAACTATTTTTATCAAGTCGACTTCAACCAAATTACTTGACAACTTTTGTGAAACCAAAAATCAAGTACCTGCGCTTTCACCAATAACAATTTATTGAGAGCTGTTAATAACATTTAAGGAAAATTTACAATTTTTGGGTGCCCACAGCTGTATGTATGTGTCGCTGTTAGTGTGGGGCAAAATAATAATAATAAAAAATTAGGAGCGTCTACTCCGGGCTTTGGCAAAATGGAATGTAACGAGAATGATATTCCCACACAAGACAGAGTTAATATATATGTGAACGCGCAAACGTGCCGCGTTTGTCTTGAATCTCACGAAATTACACTGTGCCTTCACGATGAAATTGAATTTAATGATCTGAATGTTGAGCTATGGCAGCTGCTGGAAAACGTATCCAATATAAAGGTAAAACTCCAAATAGTGCAAACTGTGAACTTTGTAACCTAACTGAAATTCATTGCTTGCAGTGTACTTGGAACGAACCAAATCTACCCACCCAGCTGTGCCAGAGCTGTACGCGTCGTTTGATCAGCGCCTATGAGTTTATACGGGATGTGGAAAGATCCAATCAGACGCTGCAGGAACTGTGCAGCAGTCTGGAGCAGGATCAGTCGTCTGAGGCCGTTGTGGATGTCGATGAATACGAAGAACTGCCGCAGCAGGAAGCATTGCTACACCTGGATGAATGCGAATCCGTCATTGAGCTGCAAGAGGTCGTCCTGACGCCGTCCGAGGAACCACCATCTGATGATCTGCCCACTACTATTGAGAACAACCCACCCAACTTGGAGACTGAGCTTGTGCAAGACGAGTCCGACGCAGACATAAGTTATATTGCCGATAAGTCAGAGGAGCGTCCCTCGCAGCTGGGAATGCGCCTGGCACACTCACAGAACTTTATGTACCGCTGTTCCAGCTGTCCGCGCATTTTTGCCAAAAACAAATCTCTGGCGCGTCACTTTGCAACGGCCCACAGCCAAGCGGCTGATGTAGCAGCCCAGGAGCTGGCAAAAGAGCACAGCAGCAGCGGCGCGCTGATCTGCGAGCATTGTCCGCGTATATTCAAGCGTCAGGATACACTGCGTCGACACATGCTCGCATTTCATCCTGAGGTGGTCGCCGTCAACGACGATGCGGGAGATGTCGTAAAAAGCGCGCCACCAAAGCGTGCAGCAAAGCGGCGCGAATGCCCCCACTGTGGCATTAGTTTTCCCGTCTCCAGCCTGACCATACACATACGTCGGCACACCGGCGAGAATCCCTACAAGTGCGATCAGTGCGAAAAGGCGTTTCCACGCAGTCAGGATCTCAGTCTGCACAAACGTCAGCACACAGGCGAACGTCCAAGCGAATGCAAAATCTGCGCCAAGAAGTTCATTTCGCAGAACAAGCTGGCGCGGCACATGCGCCTGCACACTGGCCATCGTCCCTACGCGTGCGACAAGTGCGACAAGAGTTTTGTGCAATCCAACGATCTGAAGATTCACATGCGCCGGCACACGGGCGAGCGACCATACGCCTGCGGCGTTTGTGACAAGAGCTTCGTTTGCGGCTCCCTTTTGAACATTCATCGCAATCAGAAGCGACACTTCGAAACTGTCAGGGATGGCGAGGACAGCTTCGATCCCGATCCCTATGAGAACAGTCGCGTGAATAAGCGTCGTGCCGAGGACATTGAACGGATGCGTCTGCAGCGCGAAAGCGAAACACTTCCAACTATTCTGCGGCCCTACAACTGCGGTGTGTGCGGGGATAACTTCAAGAGCGGAGCCCTACTCACAATTCATCGCAACAAGATGGCCCATTATGAGATCAGCAAGGTGGACTACGGCGATCCCTACGAGCAAAGAAACAAGCAGCAGCAACAGCAGCCTAAAACTGTGCAAAGCGAGGATTAGATTTGTGTGTTCTGTGTAGCGTAATGAGAGAAAAAATAATTTGAAGTCTTGAAACAATTAAAGCTACAAATTGTATCGAAATTTGATTTTTAGGCCCTCGTTATAAGCTTTCTTATAAGCCTGGTCGTAGGTTAAAATTTACATAAACTTAGCTAAATATACGTAAATGTTTTCATAAATATACATAAATTATTGAATTAATAAAAGATGTTGTGTTTCGTACTGAGTTAAATAAAATATTTTCAATTTGATTTCGGTTTTGTTTTTTTTTTTTTTTTCGCAACGCGCACTTGAACCCTCGCTGAAGACAACAGCTGTAAGTTTGTCATGCGCGTGGCATTCTTTTCAATGGGGGCTTGAAAGACAAACCTGTCTTAAATAAAAGTCTGCGTCTGAGCTAAGCACTGCCTTACTTCTTTGTGTGCATTTAAATGCACAATAAAAACAAGATTATTTTAACTATTAGTTTTTGACAAGGGTTTTATCTGTTACAATTTACTATCCCCGAATTTAAAATATAATTTATATTTTTACGAAAATATTAAGTAATTCAGTAGTAATACCAGAAGTAGTGACAACATTAAATCGATTAGTATATATAATAAAATGCGTATATAATTAAACAAAATTAAATTACCACAAAAAAATTACAATACGTATTTCATTTATATATTTGTATTCATATTAACTTTTTTCATTTCGCACACAAAGCATCCCCGTCTACGTCACTGGACTTTACAGCTATGAGGGGTTGGTTTGCTGTTTCAACTTTAGGGTTGCAATGCAAATGCACTTGCGTTAAAGCATAAAACGAGCATAAGGCCGAAAGTTTTGTCGTCGTTAACTTATGCAATTGGTATTGCTTAAATCGGTGACGCAATACGCAAGTTATTTATTGTATAAAAACGAAAGCAAATAGACAGCAGCGTATCGGATGAGCTTAAGAAACGGCTCAGTGTTAAGTTTGCTTGCATAATATGCGCACATAGTTCGCCAACGAACAAATGTAAGACAAAAATCAATAAACATGTGTTTGGGTCGTCAAGACTAATTAATGCCTAAATTATCGCCACAACAGAGTACAAGGAGAACAAAAGCAAAGTCGCAAAAATGGACGAAAGCAAGCTCAAGGGCGACAACTGTGAGCCGGATGTAGATGTGTCACAATTTATGCGAAATGATTTGCAGCTGGCCGCCGAGCTGGGCAAAACGCTGCTCGAGCGGAATAAGGAACTGGAAATAATGTTGAAGGAGCACAAGACCAGAAACGAAGAACAACAGCGCGAAATTGTGCACCTGCGGAAGCAAATCAATGCCATGGCCGAGGTAAACGATACGCGTCTGAAGGTCTACGAACAGCTGGAGGTGGGCATACAGGACTTGGAGCGTAACAACCATCGTCTAATGATGGAGAAGTCGCGCGACAAGAAGCAAATCAAGTCGCTGGGCGCCAACATTGAATCGCTCGAGGCACGCTGCGAGGAGCTCAATCAACAGCTGGAGGAGACCCGCCAGAGACTGACCACGGAACGGCGTAAGAACGAGAAACCGTTGCATCAGGAGCGCTGCGCTCCAACGCGAAGCTACGATCAGATTTGTCTAGCCAAGCCCTGGGCTGGCAATGATCGGGAAGCTGCCGACTTGAATGCAACGCCAATTGATAACGGCGTATTCGCTGCAAATGCCAACTCAACGGGTGTCACCGACATCTCCCATGCAAACGACAGATCGATGGGTTTCAGTGATGCGGCCAGTGCAGAGGAGATTATTGATGCAGCCGCTGCCGCCGCCAGCAAGGATGAGGACAATGAGGAGCTGTTGGGTCTGGTAAAAGATTTAGAGTCGGTAACACGTGACTTCATGGCGGAGAAGCAACGTTGTTGCGAACTAGAGGAGCAGCTGGTAGCCATAATCCAGGAGAACCAATCGCTTCAGAGCCGCGTCGCCATCACCAGCACAAACGAGGAGATGATGTCCATGCAGGATGAGTTCTCGCTGTTAGATGACGTACGGCAGGGTCAAATGTGCAGCCGCTGCTTGCGCGTCATGGAGGAACAGGCCTCAATCAACGACGGGCAGTCGTCCGTGGCCCAGACCGAAGACGGACCCGAAGACGACGAACGCAGCCTGCTGGGCAGTGAGTTCAGCACCCAAATGGCAAGCAATTGCGCTGAATTTTCGGCTAAGCTCAATGCACAGGAGATGCTGGAGTTGAAGAGCGCTGGCAGTCCAAATCCGTACCGCGACTTGGTTGAAAAATATGAAGCTCTGTTGGAGGTGCAGCGCACATCAAATGTGCGCAAACCGAATGCAAGCAACAACATTGGCGCCCAGCCCTCAAAGGAACTGCACAACGTTGGCGATCCCCATCCGGAGCAGTCGCAGAAGCCACAGGAAACATGTGCTGCTGCTGGAGACAAAAATTCCAACAGTGTGCGCGGACGAACATCCACAGAGTTTTCGGAGGCGGAGACCTCGTCGTCGGGCTTCTCGGAAGAGACCAGCAATAAGTACACGCAAACGGATGAGCGACCAGGCTACTTTTTGTGCTCAATTAGCAATGGGGAGGAATGTAAGCTAAGCATATATGACGACGTCAGTCCCATTGACTCGCATTTCCAGAGCCGTCCCGAGTACAGAGAGTTGTTCAAGGAAATCTTTGGTGTATTGAAAAAGGCCGCCGACAACAAAGAGGATGGCGAGAAACTTAAATCGTCCGATGAGGATGGCGCCCAACAAACAAATGACACACCAGGGCCAATGATCGATGGAGCTGCCCACGAGGAGTTCTCCGTGGAGATTGGCGATGATACGCAGAGTATCATATCATCGGTGTTCTCCGATCAGTCGTTTGCCATGTCGGAGTGCGTCACTAAGCTGGAACGCAAAACGGCCAAAAAGCATATTAATGAGTGCAAGAATCAGGAGAGTAGGCTCTCCCAGGCAAACACCACCTCCATCGCACAACTGAGCGGTGCTGGCAAAGCGGATGGCATCCAAACCATCGAGGAGAATGGTCGAGTATTGACCCCACTGAAGCGCGAACCACTCGAATATTTGTCGGTGGGTGTTGGCATTAAGAAGAGTAGAAACCGCCGCAAGAATCGCAGTCTATATAACAATGGCGGTCGCGTCGACTCGCCACTTGCACAACAGCCGTCGCCACTGGCCCAACCATGTCCACAGCACAGTGCTCGGCGCACACGCAAAGACTTTGTGCCAATGCCCCCAGAGATGTTCGGAGCGGAACGCGTTGGCCGTCGGGCCCAATCAGATCGTTCCAGCAGCGAATGGAGTGGCTCACCAATGGTAATTTATAATCGAAATATGGCCGCAGCTCGCGCCAAACGCACAGGTCGCGTGATCGAGGTAAACGGCGTGGAATTCCATCCAAATGCGGTCTCCCAGGAGTTTCACAAACTCAAGAGGCTCGATCTCTCCTACGCAGAGGTACTGCGTCGTGCCGACGCATGCGAGAGTCAAAGTCAGCCGCGCGTACAGCGAACGCAGCAGTCCCGCTGGAGCAACAGCAAGAGTCAAAATAAACGCCGCTAAACTTACACCTAAGACTTATTTGTAATGTAATCTGTACTTGTATTATTTTTTTAAAACTAATAACGTGGATTCGGGCGACAATGCAAACTCTACTCTACTATTGCTGTCGGAGTGCCTAGCAGTTTCTTTGAGTTGGCTCAAATTGTTTCATAGTTAAGGAATCGGCAATCCCCTAGTTTTAATTTGTCATTTTTGTCCATAACTATGAAGTGATCGGTTTTAATATGTTTTCAAGTTGTATTTAATACGTATACTCAAGTTTGTTTATATTTTAAATACTCGTTTGGACATGTTTAGCATTTTCCTTGCATTTGTACTAAATTATATAATGTAGTCGTAACAAAAAGTCCTACGTGTATTTTAATAAACAGATTTCAATATGCGGGCGCGAATATACAAATACTATATATAGTTCTTTAAGATAATAAATTAGCATGTGTGCCAAGTCTAAGATAACTGAAATAACACGCAGCGATCAAATCTTTTCGAAATTTAAATCCCAGTTTTTTTTATTGTATCCTCAATACCGGGTGGCATCTTTTTATAAAATTATATGGAGCAGAAATCAGCGCGTATATACATGTGTCTGCGATGACTAACATTTTTACTTACCAACTCAGCCCAGATAAGCAATCTTTAGTAAAACATTTGTTATAATATATTTGAATATTTTCTAAGCTGTATTAAAGAGTATCATCAGAAACAGAAGACTACTAAGGTTAAAGATTTCACTTGCGCTTGCGTTGGTGATGCGAACTGGAAACGGACGAATGGGAGTTGTGTGTGCTGCGCGAATTGGAGCGGGATCGAGTCCTTTCTCTATGCTTGCCATAGCTACTGCTCTGGTGGCTGCGACTGCTGCTGTGCCTTCGATACCGGCTGCTGGCATTCTCCTCCGTCGAGTGACTGGAGTCTCGCTGATGGCGCCGCCGACGCTCAGGATACTGTCTGTTATAGTGGACTGCATGTCGATCACGATCGCGATCACGTTCGCGATCACGTTCGCGATCTCGATCGCGATCACGTTCGCGACTCCTGTGACCACTGTCTTGACGGTCATAATTATGCATGCTGCTGCTGCTGCTGTGGCCCTTGCGATGATGCCCCTTGCGACTGGAGTCGCTTCGCTGTCTTTGACCGCTGCTTCCTCTGCTCTGCCCTTTGCTGGATCTGCTGTGTTTCTTGGCGGCGACGCTGCTCCTAGTACTGCTATCGTCGCTATTACTGGAGGACTTGGAACTGTTGGAGCTGGTATTGCTGTCGCTACTTGAGCTACTGGTGCTGCTGTCACCGCTGCTGCTAGACGAGGAAGATGAGGACTGATGGCGTCTGCTTTTTGACTTTTTCGATGTTTTGTTTGCTTTGTCAAGTGCCTTATCCGCCGCGCTTAGCATGCTAGCCATGGATTCGGGCATTTGCAGCAAATTGGTGGCCGGATTTGGCACGGGCTGTAATTTCTGGGGTATTGTGGTGCTTGGCGCCGCCGCAACTGCAACCACTTGGCTCACATAGGTCGGTGGTTGTTTGCCATCCTTGTTGTCGCTAAAGCGCGTTGTACGCTCTTTGCGACTGAGCCGTTTTCCTGAAAAATGTTTATTAACCGACTTCCAAATGTTTTGACTGCAGGCAACAAATACCATTAAACTGTTGCAGCTTGTTACTCGTGGAAGCTGCCATCTTTGTTGTTGATGTTTCATCAGCAGATGACTCTGTATGCCGCTGCTCGCTCAAAGCGCGCTTCCTGGCCGCCTCTGTTTGCTCCAACTCTAATTTGCGGTGCTGCTGTAGCTTTTGCTCATCCAATTGTTCCTGCAGCGACACACGCTCCTCGATGTCATCAATGACTCTCTCAAAGGCACGTTTACTTTTGCGTATGCGTGCCTAAAAATTAAGTGGTTAAAAACAGTATTTTATAAGTGGAAACATAATAATAATCTATGTACCTTTAGCTCGTCCGCACTAAGGTCAGCAGTTTTATCTGTAGGTGTTTCCAAACTGACTTGACCGCCATCGTTATCATCAGCATTGTCATCATCGCTTTCGCTCGAAGAATCGCCATAAACAGCTAATCCTATAATTCAAATCAATCAAGTGCTAATTTTTGCTGCCAGGCGTACATTGAAAAAGGCGCGTTTTTTTTATCTTTTTCTTTTTTCATTTTGGAAAATACACTTTTTTTTTAGTTAAAAAGAGTTTAGCAGAGACAGAGGAAAAAGTGACGAAAAGTAAAGAATTTAGCCTGGGCAAGTAGGGATTATATTGAAAAAGTCTTTGAATATATTAAATGATCAGAGAGATTTAGCTTGGACAGGTAAAGCAGAATTTGCACAAGAAAATACAATATTTTTAGCAAGCCAATTCCTACCACTGTGTATAATAGGGAGGGATTTGGGGGGTAAGCAAAACTCAGACTACCTATTAAACAAAAGTGTTCAAGAACTTAGAGATAAATTGGAAAATTGTTACTTACCCAAGTTGCCGGTAATGGAGGACAAGGCGCTTTTGCGAATCACTTGGGCTGATGACGCTTTTGATTTACATACACATATATATATTACGATTATATAAAAAAATTCAGCATGTGATTGGGTTGTTTGTTTCAAGTATAAGCGACATAAGTGACATAAAGATAAATTAATTTTTTTTTTAACTAATAAGATAAACTTGATCTCGCCAAAAGACGACTTCCTCCCGGGGGGTGAACAATTCCAAACTTTTTAGCATCGGTTTAAGCTAAAAATATCGCCCAACTTACTTGAGCTTCACATGCCTGACAGGCATTACAAACCCACAAGTACTCGTACTTACACACATGCACACACAAACACACTTATTTTCTCACTGTAAAAAATCTGTTGCGATAAGCTTAATGTTCTATAGTTAATATAATGTACCTTTAGCGCGATGCGCTTTGAGTGTTTCAGTAGCAATAGCTGCAATCTCTTCATTGGTGGTTTCCAGCAGTATTTCGGTTAGTGTGCGACGCACAACAAGCATCTATAGATTGGTTTTTGATAGATTGGTTGCGCTATTTCAAATGCCTGTCGATAACAAAGTGGCGCCAGACAATGAAACCGTTAACCATTAAACAAGTTTACCGGCTGTTTGTGAATCTTAAAGTTGATTTAGTAAACTACAGGCACCAACATATTACTATTTGATGGACTTATTGTTGAGTAGCAAATGCCATAAGGAAAACTTTAATGTGTAAGATCACAACCAAGTTACAATAGATAATTACATAAATTGGGGCTAATTGTTGTTAATTTTATTCTAACACATACCTTTTTTGGTAGAGTAATAAAATGTCACAAAAATACTAGAATGGGTTTGAATTTGAATTAGTAGTTGTTTCTAATAGCTTCTTATTTTCGGTATATAATGTTTTAATTTTTGTGAAATATAAAAACTGCAATTTACAAACTAGCCACTGCTAATAGAACAATAAACCGTTTCAGCTCGGTAGATTCACCACATCGAATATTTACTGTAGATGTTGGCACACAAAAAAATTTTACATTTACTTAAAATTAATGCACCTAAACAGTTTTGGAATATATTGTTTATACTGCCAGCAACAGAGGGCAACAAGCGGGTAAAGGTTTCATTCCCTGGGTGAGCGCACCTTGTGTCAAAATAGAAATTGTGCCTACCAAATCTGCAAGTCTTTCTTCGTAGTTTTTACCACTTAATGCAGTTTCAGCATTGGCTGCCCTTGCAACTGTTGCAACATTGTGTCGACTGACTGCATCTTGCTGTTGCTGCTGTTCCTCATCATCCTCCTCCTCGCGGTCATCTTGCTCCTCATCACTGTTACTGCCTTTACTCAATACATCATTACCTATTAGCTGATGAGCCATGTTGGGCGCATGTGTAGCTTCCTCAGGAGCGGCAGTTGAATCATCGCTGTCGCTTGCCTGAATTTCAAGTTCATGGTTATTGCAAGGCGTTTTCTTCAGTACGTAGACCTTTTTGGTCTGGTGTGCATTGCTTGTGTGCAGCATTTGGGCAACCAATTTAATTTCATGTTGCACTTGGCACTCGCACAAGTCAAAATTGAGTCAAATGCAGCCAAAGACGCACTGCTCTACTTACCACGTTCGACATGTTCAAGAGATTAACAGGTGTTGTTAGTGTTTTGCTTGATACTTGCTTAACATTGATCGCTGGCGACTCAGCCTCCGGCGTTGGCGGTTGCTGTCGCTCTAACTGACGTTGCTTTTCACGCTCCATTTTCTCCAAACCCTCCCTGCAAGACATAAGATGTTGTTATTGTAAGAAACAGTTCGTTGTAGATGAGTTAGTTTTCTAACTATAAAAGCGATTAAATAAAAATAAGCAACAGCTTATGAATGCACTTTCCAATAAATGTATACAAAAACCTGGAATGAGAACTGTTCTGTTGTTACGCTAAGCTTACCTAATCCATGCAGGCAACATCTTACGTTTGTTGGCATCAATTTCACTGGTGACGTTACCGCCTCCGCTTCCTCCGCCGCCGCCGCCGCTGCCACTCAGCTGGGACTGCTGTGTTTGTTGCTGCAGCTGCGGTGGCTCATTGGGATTGCAAACGTTGAGTTTTAAAAGCGATGGAATATGGGCTGTGGGATTGTTGCGTGTGGACCAATCATTCCACTGCGGCGTGCAAGAGCCGACTAGAGGGGAGAAGTCAATAAGGAGACATTGGAATTAATCTTATTCGAATTAAGCCAAGCGTTCACTCACCCGCATCGTTGGATGAAACTGTGACTGTGGCTCGGTTAGCTATCCATTGAGATTGCGTAACCAGAGGAGGAGGAGGTTGACTCCCAATACCATGTAGCGCACGTCCACTATTTACATTTTCCTCCTCCTCTTCCATGTCCATTTCCGCCTCGCCATGCTCTTGGTAATGCGTTTGAGCTTTGGCCTGATGTTGACGCATTTCGGCCTGATGCAGTAGTTGATACTCTGGCGCGTTGCTAATGATTGGCGGCGGAGGGGCAATGGGCATGGGTATACTAAAATTAGCAAGATGCGGCGCTGCCGACGAGTCGCGCATGTGTATCCATTGCTGTGCTAGTTGCGCCCAGTCTATGCTACCCTGCATGTTCACTGGCATGCCGGGTGCCGCAGCCCCCAACGGATTACCGACTCCAAGGCCCGGGCCAAGACCGGGAACGGGACCAGGCCTTGGACCTGCTGGTGCAGCTAAGAAGTGTGGCGGGTGTGCCATATATTGATTGTGTTTATTGTAGCCCAAATTGGCATTGGCGTTGCCGCCGGGAAACATTTTGTTTATTGTTTGGTACTACGGTTTACACTATATTATAGTTTGCACTGAACTTTTACACAATTTTCTGAACGATTTTTCGACATTTACGCCATTTTCTTGCTCTATTCAGTTAGACATTCGCCTTGGCTACGACCGATATTCGATATTCTGCTACTTATCACAACTATTTTTAATTACAATATCATGAAGAGTGGTTTGGGGTCCTTATACCTTAACATTTTTGTTTAAATTATACCTAAGAAAAATAAAAAACAACAAATGTAAATTTGTTGTTACCGGGATACGAAAATCGCAGTTTTCCTCTTCATTTAACTGCACTTAGGTCTGGCCATTCAGCTGGTACCATATTCGTAGACATGTAATCGACATTCACTGAGCTACGTATGCACGCGCTTCCCAATTCAAACGAACGGCATTTTATTTTCATTTTATTTTATTTCCGTTCACAGGCTTTCAGTACAAAAGTTTTTTTTGACCAATTGCCTTTTAAAAGTTTTCATATTAGCAATACAAATAAATTTGGTGTAAAAATAATATGTCGCAAAAGCCAAACAATGTTCTGCGCGCTAAGGAAAATGCATTACCCAAGCCAGGAACTGGCACTTCTGCTGCAGTCGCTGCAATCGCAATGCAGAAAAAGCAATTCTTAACGAAAAAGGTTTGTGCAATTTGAAATAAGCTTATGTTCCATTTATATTGTAATGTGAATATATAAACGTAGCCAACAATTGTGAATGTAGCGCCTGCGCCCAGCTCCAGTAAAACTGGCGCCCAACAGAAGCAACAGATGTCAGCAGCGGTGGCAACTGTGGGATCAGGAACTGGAGCTACAAAAAAGTTAAACACGGCTTTTTTTAATACGGAAAAGCCAGCGCCGTCTTCGGCAGCGGCAGGCAGCAGCAGCAACAGCACTGATAAGGACAAGACTGGTAAGTCTGAGGCAAACAGTACTTAAAGTAACAAATTAACAAACAATTCCGTACACAGAAACACAGACAGAGACAGCCCCAGCAAAACCCAAAAAGACATGGGCTTTGAGCAACTTTGATATCGGACGCCAGTTGGGGCGTGGCAAGTTTGGCAATGTGTATTTGGCGCGCGAAAAGGAATCACAATTTGTCGTTGCGCTGAAAGTGCTTTTCAAGCGTCAGATTGGTGAGACAAATGTGGAGCATCAGGTGCGACGCGAAATAGAGATCCAATCGCATCTACGACATCCGAATATCCTGCGTCTGTACGCCTACTTTCATGACGATGCACGCATCTATTTGATTTTAGAGTATGCGCCGCAAGGTACGCTGTTCAGTGCGCTGCAGGCGCAACCATTAAAACGCTTCGATGATGAACAGTCGGCCACTTATATTAAGGCGTTGTGCTCAGCGCTGATGTATTTGCACGAGCGTGATATAATACATCGGGACATTAAACCGGAGAATCTGCTTTTGGGCCACAAAGGGGTGCTGAAGATTGCCGATTTTGGCTGGTCGGTTCACGAGCCAAATTCGATGCGCATGACGCTCTGTGGTACTGTTGATTATCTGCCACCCGAAATGGTGCTGAACAAGCCGCATACAAAAAAAGTTGATCTGTGGAGTTTGGGAGTGCTTTGCTTTGAGCTGCTGGTGGGTCATGCGCCATTTTATTCGAAAAACTATGAGGAGACATACAAAAAGATACTAAAGGTGGACTATAAGCTACCGGAGCACGTTTCTAAAGGTGCAGCTCATTTAATGTCCAAGCTTTTAGTATTAAATCCGCAGCATCGAATGATGCTAGATAAGATCATAATGCATCCATGGATTGTAGTTTACGCTAAGTGAAGCAAAAAATTTAATTGTAGTCTAAAGTTTCATTTCATACTGTTCTTTTTATTTGATTTCATTGTTTCAGTTTAAGTGAATTTATGTTTGAATTACGTCTTAGCGAAGGTTTATATTATTATCGCTTTAAAAATATTCATTAGGATATAAAAAAAAATTTATGATTAACATTTATTCCATTTATTATGCTTCAAATAAAGTTTCTGTGTTTCAAATTCAAGATAAGTTTTGTTCGTTCCAATTTCACTTACGAGCTAATTAAATAACTATTTCAGGGACTTAGCATATACTTGTACATACATATATGAATGAGTATAGACACAATTGTTTAAAGCAACGAAAAAATGCAGCTTCGCAAGTTTTTATCACAGAAAACAAAGTATATACTTACAACTTCAAGAGAGATGAAAAACGCGAAAGCTAAGCGATAAAAACCAACTGCAAACTCTAATTAACAAATAGTATTATTGGCTTAGTAAGATCCGTGGAATTTTTCTTAATTCTTTAAATGTCTCCAAAGCAGATACGTGCAATAAATGTAAAAAATTGCAAATTCACGTTAAATATATATATGACAACAGGTTTGACTAAAACAAAATCAAAACACTAATAACCGTGTAAAACAATTCATAATTTCTGCAAAGCCAATTGATGTGTATAACGAATGAATAAAATTAATATACATTTTAGCGAATCTAACTCGATATTGCAGTTGGCCTTTGGCTGTTGCGAATTCTGGCAATTCCTATCTTTAGGTTTTATTTAGGAAATTATATCAATAAGAGTGGGCCGAAATCTTATTAACTAAATTGGCTGGTTACTGAATTTTAGTTTTGTTTTTATCTAAACCAGCAGACCAAATGTGCCACGTTAGATGCCATTATAAAATACTAATGTGAACTGAAGTCTATTGAATAAGCTGTGAATCCTCTAATTTCTAACGGGCGAATCAGCACCCGGCTTGCGTGCCGGCACGTTGTAGTCATCCTCTATAAAAAAAAATAAAGTTCAATATTTTAGGCAAATCGAGAGACCTTCGAATAATCAGAATTACCGTCTTGGTCTTCATCCATGCCATCGTCCAAATGCACAGCATCGGCAAACTCCTTGCCCTGATCCCCAGCAATTTCATTGTTTAAATTGTCGTTATCGAGCAAATGCTGTGGCTGCTTGACCGCTACATCTCCCAACATAACATCGTCATCATCGTCGCCGCCACCGCCACCACCACCAACGGCCGCTGCATCGGCGGCCAGAAGTTTGTTGTCTGCTTCAGGCGCATGACCCGCTCCGAGATCGCCATCAAATAAATTATGCTCGGCACCGGGCAAATTGAAGTTCTGTTCGTTGAGAGCATCTTTAACTTCATGCGCGCCAGAGTCCATTAATCCTTGGTTCTTATTTGACTCCAGATCGTTGACCACATTGGCGTAGCGATTGTTGTTTTCGTTTTTAGGCAGCTCCTCGGCAGCTGTATCTACGTCCGCTGCCGGCTCACCCTTACCATCGAAATTATCTGGAATGGGCGCCACATTCTCGGGCAGCTTGCGCTCTACCTTGACTTCAGCCGATGGCTTGGCCGGTGGCATAACCAAGGGGGTTGACCGCTACTGCTACTGCTGGCAGCGGCCTTGGGCGCCACAGAGGCATTCGGGGCTGCTTCGACATTTGGAGTACTAGAGTTGGACTTGCGCGGTGCACTTAAAGGCGAAACGGGCGCAGCGGCGGCGGCAAGGACAGGCTGATCTTGCTGTTGCTGCTTAACAGTTTCGTCCGCTAACGTTTTAAGCGCCTTGGGCACCATCTGAAAATTTTCAACAGAATTTAGTATGAGGCTGTGATTGTGGCGCACATCGAAGCGCTGCAATTGTTGCTGTTGCATTTCCAGCCGCTGCTCCATACCGACACCATGGGGTTTAGTTGTTGCGTTAGTTGCTTGGCGGCTTTGCTTGGCGACGCCAATTCTGTACAGCCCTTGACTCACTTGCACTTGCTCGTTAAACGACTTTTCGTTGCGCGGCTTCTCGATGCTGTGCGCCGGCTGGGCGGGACTGGAGCGGCGCGTGGGTATCGTGTCGGGCGTCAACGGATCCACTGGCTTAACGAGTTGATGTTTCGGCTGTGCCAGCGGCTCAAACTTGCAGCGAGTCTTCAATTCACTGAACGCTGCCTCCAAGGTGTGCGTCTTGTGCTCTGACTCCTTTAGCAATGTCTCATACTTATCCTTGAAGGAGAAGCAAGTCGAAATAAAATAATAAAACAAAAAAGCATAAGTGACGCACCTTCCATGCAGTTGCATCATGCTGTTTGTTATCCTGCTGCAGCTGCCTCAACTGTGCGAGCAATGCATTTGTATCTTCGATGTGCTTCTTCTTGTTCTTACTGCATTCCTCCTGCAGTTCATTGTGCTTGGCATCCAGCAGTTTGTACTTGCTTACTTGCACATCGAATTTCTGTTGCAGTGTCCGTTCCGCATCCTGTTGCTTCTCATAATCATCTTGCAGGCTTTGCTTTTCGGCACGTATGAGCTCCACCTTTTTCTCTGCCGCCAACTTGTTGTCGGTGAGCGCTGCACAAAATAAAAAACACGCATGCATATATAAAGCTCGCTGCATGTCACAAAGGGTGGGATTGCAACTTACATTGCAACCTTTGGTTCAGCTCCTCTTGGTTTTGTTCGCAACGTAGGCGAAAGACTCGGGTCTCATCGAGCTGTTGTTGGGACATGTGGTAAATGACAATCATCATAAGGAGCACAACGAACATGCTCATCAGTATACAGATTCGAACGCGCCCCGAACGGGCGAAACGTGCCGTACTCATAATGTCTAATATTCTAAATCCTGAACTTCTTGCAACTTATCAATATTGTTATTGTGTTGCATTCGACGAAACGAAAAACTAATCGAAAGAATTTTAAGTGCTGTAAAACGACTTACAAGTCTGCCCATCAGGCGTTGCCAGACTTTGGCAGTCGACATATCAAATTTGCAGAGCTTTTTGCTCAGCAGTTTGCGCGTCTGGTTAAAATAAAAACCGAATTCTACAGTACACGCCGGCAGCTCGTTGGGAGAGTTCCCGTTGCGGTAAAAGCGTAAATTCGTTGAGCTTTCATTTAAGTTGAGTGTCGTACGTTGACGACAACGCGCCGAAAATCGTACAAAAACAAAGTACATACATATATTTTATTTCATACATACATACAGTACATATGTATTTCAAAGTTGTATACTAAAAGCAACTATTAGGTGTAAAGTTAACAAGTCAATTAAAAACAGCTGAGTGAAACAACAAAATTAAATGTGAGTTTTGCTGTTGGTGTCATCGATTTCAATTTTTTACGCAAATTCATTAAAACATATGCATATGTACATATACATAAATATATATGTAGTTATGTGTGTGCGTCAATCAATTTAATTTATAACGAGGTGTCCGTGGTGGCCAATGATAATTTACATACATCAAAAATTACGTAAAATACTGTAAAAAAGTTAAAATTGCAACAAAATAAAGAACAGCGCCCAATTCTGATACTATATATATCAGTATATTATTATTATTATTGACGTTTCTACTTGTTTAACCTGCTCCAATTTAAGAACACACCGCAAGGCAAACAACAAAACTCTCAACAAATTTCACGCTCAAGTTTTCAGTCAGTAACAGTAATCGATAATGCGAAATGGCTTGATAACGACAATTTAAAGACATGATGTGCATTCCCGTATGCACATACATATATACACATGTATCCACATAAACATCTACATATGTACGCACTTTAATCTAAATCGCTTTATAATGTTATAACCAATTTTCTTGACGACATTAGACCATGTACATAGCTGCCTTTGGCCTTCTACAAGACGGTGTTTTTTGGGCCGCATATCTACATACTATATATTTACAATGTTCCTAGCGTTAAAGATAATAAAATGATGCAAGGCTGCTCTAGTCTTGAGTGTTTGACTAGGGGATACCCTGTACCCAGCACTGTGCCGAACATCCACGTACAGAAACAGAAGCACACACACAAACTACCGTGCTTCGTCTTCTTCACTCAGTCCCGCTGGGAAATGCTCTAGCTCTTACAATCTGCGAGAGAAGCTAAAAATCAATATTAATGAAATGGGGCAAGTGTTGAAAAAACTTGTTTTGCGTATAGGATCTAAAGTCGAAGTAGTTTGAGATCGCTGAGAATAGACTAAATCGACTAATCTAATCGTTCTGATCAAGAATATATAGACTTTTTGGGATCGCAGATGCTTTCTTCTGGCTGTTACTTATCTTTGCACAAGCCCAATATTCTCTCTTTACTCATTTTCAAATGGGTACTGTGCATAAAAAGCCCAATTCGCTTATCTGCCGTCCACTGTGGCAATACCATTATTAAATTGTGTCTAAATGATCGTTCAGAAGTTGTTCTATTTAGCTTTATAAGTGCTTTTACTGATTCAATTATCACTTTGGCGCTTTAATGCTAAAAATCGCACATATATATTCATGTATAAATTAGTAAATATAAATAAACATAGTCAACATTGTATGTAAGCGCTCCCATTTGATATGGTCCGAGTTTGTTTCATATATCAATGAACTTTGGACCCGCTCTGCACGACGAAACCACTATTATTGCCCTATCAATAAGTATTAAAAGATAAGCTAAAGACTGCATTTCAATAATTGAATATATAAAACTTTAAAAGTGTACGCTTATCTCTATAAAGTAAATCCAATATGCAAACATAGTAATATCTGTTGCTTGTATTTATGTATATAGTATAAATAATGCACATTTTGAACATTTTATTTGCGGGAAAATCAGTTAAAATGCATTATAGCGATTTTTAAATGTTATAAATAAAATCTTTAAATTGTCTACATTTTGTCTAAATTTGTGTTACCTTTCCATTAAATAAATCTAAAAGTAAGATTCTCAGTTCTTTGAGTAAGGATTTTGTAGAAAGTAATAATAATAATTGTTGGATTCTATTTGCCGAAAATTGTCTATATTTATTGTTTCTCATTGCAGAAAAATGGCAGTAGTACAACAGCAACAAGATGAACTAACGCAAAATAAAGCCCTGCAACAGCCGCAGCAGCAGCAGTTTGCGTAAGTTATTAATAAATCAATAACAAATCGAACACATGAAATAGATGCAAATGTAAATAATAATAAGTGAACTGCAGTTTGAGCGCACTTAGTAACAAGAGTAACGCAATAAATAAATACAGTTGAAAATTGATTATTCGTGATGCTCGGGATAAAGCTAATTCCCTGTTAAAAGAGGATATAAACATTCCAAAATATTATTTATCTTTAACAAGAACATGTGAATCGTCACATAACACATATGTATATCTTATTCTATTTCATAAAATACATTTAGTTGAAAAATTTGCTTAATTTGAATACATATATGAAAATACGGGATAAATCACGGTCAATATAAATATAAATTGAATCACTCAGGATTTCGGTTAACAAATGTTCCCGGTTAATAAAGGTCCGGATAAGCAACTATATTCTTATATACGGACATACGGATACTACATACATATGTATGTTTACGCTTCTGTAGGTATAGAAACACTTTGGTGAATATACATATACAAAATTACTTATTTATTTGATAATTTGTTGTCGGCAAGAATCAGCAACTGATAAAGAAGTCATTGACCCCGTATTTCACGCCTCTTTATTTTTTATAAATTGGCCTAAAAACGCAGACCTGTCAATGACATAATATTGCATATTGCAATCCTTATTAGCTTATTCTTTAGCAAGTTTTCGCTTGCATTTGTATTCTGTATTCTATAAATAGCGCCAAACATCGTATAGCTAAGAGATTTTTATGGTATGCTGGCAAGCTACCAATTATTTTTCATATTCGTCGAAAAAAACAAAAGACACCTTTTTGTTTTGCTTTCTTAATTTTGCATTCTTTTGAAAAACTTCCCGCACGGCGATTATCGACTGCCCATAGCCGATTTATCGATACACGTGCAGCGATAATTGCCATCTGCTGCACGCTTTGCTATCAATGTCAAGGTCGCTTGTCTGGGAACTGTTTGTTGTTGTTGTTACACACACAAAGTGAATGCAAAGGTTAACGCAGTGCAAATATTTGTCAGTTAGCCAATTAAATACAATCTCTCTACATATATGTGCATATATATATTCTACAGATTGCTTCCGAAGATCATTAACGGCGGCATTGCTGGCATCATTGGCGTGACATGCGTGTTTCCACTGGACTTGGTAAAGACGCGACTGCAGAACCAGCAAATCGGTCCAAATGGCGAACGCATGTACAGCAGCATGTGAGTGGCAACCTCTATCGATCGTGCTTTTTAGGTCTATATGCTTATCTATTGTAAATGCTCTTCCAGGTTCGATTGCTTTCGCAAGACGTATGCGGCGGAGGGATATTTCGGGATGTATCGCGGCTCGGGCGTGAACATCTTGTTAATTACACCTGAGAAGGCGATCAAATTGACGGCGAACGATTACTTCCGACATAAGCTTACCACTAAGGATGGTAAACTGCCGATAAGCAGCCAAATGCTGGCGGGCGGTTTGGCTGGTGCCTTCCAAATCATTGTTACCACACCCATGGAGCTGCTGAAAATCCAAATGCAGGATGCCGGACGGGTGGCCGCTGCTGCTAAATTAGCTGGCAAAACCATCGAAAAGGTTTCGGCCACACAACTAGCTTCGCAGCTAATCAAAGAGAAGGGCATCTTTGGCCTGTATAAGGGCATTGGCGCCACGGGCCTGCGTGATGTCACATTTTCAGTCATTTACTTTCCACTGTTTGCCACGCTCAATGATTTGGGTCCACGTCGTAATGATGGATCCGGGGAGGCAGTATTTTGGTATGCATTTGCAGCCTTTCCATGCCAGATCTTGTTTAATTGTTGTCTTTAAATTTTAGGTGCTCATTCTTGGCCGGTTTGGCGGCTGGTTCAACCGCAGCTCTGGCGGTCAATCCATTCGACGTGGTCAAAACGCGGTTGCAGGCCATCAAAAAGGCCGATGGCGAAAAGGAATTCAAGGGAATTTCGGATTGCATTACGTAAGTTGATATACAAATTGCGATACTGAATTCTATATATGTATATGCTTTTACTCCCTCAGCAAAACATTGAAGCACGAAGGACCCACGGCGTTTTTCAAGGGCGGCCTTTGCCGTATGATTGTGATTGCACCTTTGTTTGGTATTGCCCAAACCGTTTACTATTTGGGCGTAGCCGAGGGCTTGCTGGGCGTGCAGAAGAAGTAAATGGCGTAGGAAATTTATCCAGAGGCATTTTTGCGTTTACTCTCTCTAAATGTTAAATGTATATGTATGCGTTAACGTTGTTGTTGTTACTGTTAAAGCTGTCTAATTTCGATGTAAAAAGTGAAAAGCACGCCATAGAAATATGCAATTATGTTATTCCTTCCATATATAAATGTAAGTATTTACATTTGACTATACGGTCGATAACACAAACTATTACAGGCAAAAGAACTTCTACCCAAATGACAATAAGATAATGAGAATCAATGCTATTATGTAAGTGTTTATTTTTACCAATATCTATCATATCCAATAAATTGCAAATAGCGTGTCTATAGATAACAATAACAATTAGTTTCTTACAGCTTGCACGTTCTTTTGCCTATATTAATCGATATTTTTTAGTAAATAGAAACAATAAAGTTATAAGCAAAACCAAACCAAGACTAGGAGATACCCTGCATTACACAATCACAAACAGCACAAGACAAGATATATGTACATTTTACCACACGTTTTCTTTAATAATTTCTGTGTAACCGATATTGATGAAACTTTTTCGTTTCCTTTTGCCGCCGATTCTTTAAGAGCTTTAGTATATATAACTATTCATGCGATCAAAATTTGGGTTCTCATAATAAACGAAATAAACTTAACAAATTTGAGGTTCTTGTAGATTTCTATTGATTTTAGGAAAACAGTGTGAACTATCGATCATTTGGAATAAACTTGAAATAAACACATGTGTACAAATGTCACACTAATTTAAGATACTTTTGAACAGATTTTTTTACCTAAAATTTTTTATTGTACTCGCGATTTGGTTATTCAAATGGCAGATGTAAAGAAACCTGAAGGATTTGCGTAAGTTGTTGGTCAGTTTTTGATGCACTGCATCAAGCGGTTAACCAAAATCCCAACAGTGTGCTACCCAAGCTCATTAATGGCGGAATTGCAGGCATCATCGGTGTGACTTGTGTATTTCCCCTCGATTTGGTCAAGACGCGCCTGCAAAATCAGCAAATTGGCCCCAATGGGGAACGTATGTACACCAACATGTAAGTTGAAGCCGCTGGGCTATTCCCTATTATTTATGCTCGTTCTTCACGACATGCAGGTTCGATTGCTTCCGCAAAACTTACGCTGCGGAGGGATACTTTGGCATGTACCGCGGTTCGGCCGTCAACATCTTGTTGATTACTCCTGAGAAGGGCATCAAACTGGCTGCGAACGATTATTTTCGTTACCATCTGGCTGCACCGGATGGAAAACTAACACTTCTCATGCAGTGTTTGGCTGGAGGATTAGCTGGTGCATTTCAAATCATTGTGACTACGCCCATGGAGCTGTTAAAGATTCAGCTGCAAGATGCCGGCCGGGTGGGTGGCCAGGATTTGAAGAAGGTGACCGCATGGTCTATCACCAAGCAGCTTGTAAAAGATAATGGCATCTTCGGTTTATACAAGGGTGTCCGGGCAACTGGGGCGCGTGATATTACATTCTCTGTCATCTACTTTCCACTATTTGCCACTGTTAATGACATTGGGCCCAGAAAACCGGGTGGCTCTGGTGAAGCCGTCTTTTGGTGGTCCCTAATCTCTGGTTTGCTGTCGGGCATGACTGGTGCTTGTGCGGTAACGCCTCTAGACGTGATTAAGACACGTTTGCAGGCCATTAAAAAGGCAGACGGCGAAAAGGAGTTTGAGGGCATCCTCGATTGTGTTAGGTGGGTCCTAGCCTTAACCGCATTTTATTTAAGCTTTGAAATAACCCATACGCCCACTCTTAGTAAAACGTTAAAGTATGAGGGTCCTCGTGCGTTATTCAAGGGCGGCTTGTGTCGAATGATTGTTATTGCCCCACTTTTTGGAATTGCCCAAATGGTCTACTACTTGGGCATAGCGGAGCATATTCTGGGTATTGAGCAAAAGAAAACAGTTTAGCAGAGTTTAATTTAAATCCATTTTATGTATTGATTTTGAACACAAATTTGGTGGTACACAAAATTTTTGTGCATTGGGTTTAACTTTATTTTAAAGCGTGGCCTAATAAAATATTGAACACTTGACTCTTGTCTCTATATTTTATACACAAAACCCATTGAAAATGGGTATTAAAGGTATAATTCTTTTTTGTAATTGTATAAATATATAAGTACATATATTGTTAGTCAGGATCGCAGATCAAGTTTATTTCAAATGATCGATAACCCAACCCAATATCCTGAAAATTTCATTATGATTATGCTCTTAGTTTAAAAGTTAGCGCAGCTGCTGAGTAAAGTGCTTTTGTGTGTGTATGAGTGATTTTGTGTATGTATGTTTGAATGCAAGTGGGTTAAAATATATGTAACGACAGCCTCTAGATTCGAAGTACCTCCTAATTAGGCACTCCCGACAGCTTTGTGTGTTAAATGAGGAAATGTTCTATTGTCAGAAGTTAAGTTTCTCTCCGAATTTCAACCTAAATTGATGACTCTATTTGCAAATTGGTTGAATATATGTTTCACTGATCCTACCTGGGAAACTGTCTAATAGTTCAGCCTTGAAGCTATAAATAGAGACAGTGGATATTCGAAAAGTACGAAACACGAGCCCATTTTATTTATTTATATTTACAATATACATATTAAGATATTGAAAACACTTTGCCAGGACCATTAATTTAAATTTGGTGTGGGACTGCTTTTTCTGAATTTGTCTATAAGCTGTTAACATTAAAACAAAGTAGCTACGCCTTACACGCATCCGATTTTGAGTCTATTTATGAAATTTCAAATTCGAACTAAGCAAGCAAAAACGAAATAACGCTGGATCTTTAAAATTTTGAGAGACATGTTAATTATAAGTTTATTATTATTTAATTTACCTATTTGTTTTTTTTTATATTTCTCGTATTATTTGTAAACATTAAATTATTTTGTTTAATGGCAAAAAAAAACAAACTTTGCGTCAGTTTTCGGTCAGACTTAGAGGAGCTGCATCAAGTGGTTAAAAAACTGTTCAATTTTTGTGTTGTAGGCGGGTGAGGGATCAGGAAGATGGCAGACGGCGAAAAGGATTTTGATGGCATCATCGATGGCATCAGGTGAGTCCTAGCTTCATCCGCAATTTAACTCAAGATTTGGTTACGCCACCCCACTCTTAGAACCTCAGACCTCGGATCGCAATTGCCACACGTTTCGTAACTGCTTAAATGGTCTAGTTCCCAAAAGATGTCTGTAACTTTTGGTATAAGTAAATTCTATAATTGTTCCTTACTTTCATTGCATTTTTAAGTAGTGTTAACTGATATGTAGTCAATTCGAATACGTAAATAATTGCTTACTTTTTATATCGAAATGTAAACAAAAGTATATGATTGGAACTGATTACGAAGTAATTTGAGAGCACTCACCAATACCCTTCAAGCGACATCGTCAAACTCGATATCTATAAACAACTGTCGCAATTGTCGGCGGTGTTGCAGATCTGGGACATCGATCGAGTGAAACTTACAAACTGGCCAGACTCTTAGGCACTATGACTTTTGGAGAAGCTGTTGTGTAAACTGAACCCATTTCAGTCTCTGAGTTCTTCAACAATAGGAATCCTGGAGGAAGTTACAATTTGTCTATGTGATTAAATATTTATGCTCTACCCTATCTTACCTAAGGTTGCTTAAGAGACGAAATTTACGGACTTAATTCAAATTACTGCCCGTTGAGTATTTTTCGATGTCACTTGTGTCCCGTTGACTGTGCCATATCTTTGCTTGGAATAAAATGTAAAATTGATCGTATTTATTCCAAGTCAATTGCTGTTTAAGTAAAAGGATAGTCCACTTTACTTTGAAAGTACAGTTAACACATGAAAGCCTTTATTGATATTCTTATTTAAATTGATAGATTCATTTTAATTTTGCATCCCTAAACTGGACAGCCCTTTATCAGCGCAACTCTCATATCACAATCTATGCAAACTTTGTCACCACCTCACTTCAGATAACATCCGCAGGTTGGGTGCTTGGCGTTGGGCCAGCATCTGCGCTCAAGTCCATATAACGACTGCGCTGCCAGCGAGCCAGTACGGAGCGATACCATTCAAGAAAGATGGCCTGACGGTACATAATAATACCCATTTGTAGTATTGCAAGTCCCATAAGCGTAATGAGATTTATAATTTCCCACTCAGCAAAGATGACAAACGCCCAGATAAGGTAGACTCGTATTCCATCAGCGAGCAGACGATTGGCACTGGATGAGAACTTTGCAATCGACATACCCACACAGTTGTAAATGGCACAAGAGCAGATGAAACAGACAAGTGCAAGGACTAGCATCGTATTGTTACGAAGCTGTGGAATGAGATCGCTTAGATCATCAAACACACCACGCGAGTTCTCATTAAAGGGCACAACACTGGGCACAAAGTTAAGACAAATCGCTGCCAAGATTGTGATAATGAATCCAAAGATGCCCTGCCAACCAGCTGCCTGGATAGGCACATAATCGGAGGCCTTTAAATGTTTCTCCTCGTACACATACTGAAAAGCGTGCAGCACCTCTGCAATTATTATCAATAAATCGCCTGTCAGGATGGTATTGTGATCCGTATGCGGCAGCGTTTCATTATCGTAATCCACCCGCTGTACATCCAAGGATAATATATCAATGATGCCGCATGTCATGGTGAAGATGGCCAGCCAGTGACGAGTAGACAATGTTTGGTTCAAGTACATGGTGCTGAACAGACCCACAAAGATCAGTGCAACGCCTGCAAGAGATAAGGGACACTTAGTGCTGAGGTTGGCACTAACTGATAGTGAACACACCTCTTATCATTTGAAAGCTTGTTGCATACGTCAAGTACAAGCCAGTAAACAGCAGAATGGAAGCCACGGTACGCAGAAAAGACGGCAGCAACATGCTAAGCGGATGGAACTCACTGCTCCCGGTGGTCAAAATGAGACTTTGTTCAGTGCCAAGCTGTTGAGACATAATATCGGACTATTAATATTGGCTGGCGAATATCGTAAGAGATTTGCACTTACACCGCGTCGACTGAACACCGCATGGACCACTCTGTAAACTGCAAAACATAGAAATTCGCCCAGGAACATGAGCAGGGTTAAGACAACAGGGTGCTGAAAATGATGGAGCTTTCCATCACTGCCCTCCACCAATTGAATGCTCGTCCATCTGCAATTCATTTTACAGTAAAATGTGTTTTTTTTGTGCAATTTGCGCAGTATTTACAATATCTTCAAATTTACTTACTTTATTAATAACACGTTTATTGTGCCACTCAATACAAACAGGAGGGTTAAAAATACACGATGATCCATTTGAAATCAATTAATGCATCGAACTGCAGCGTTTTTAATTGAATTTAATTTTATTGACGTTCTTTGTGTAACTCGAGATGCGCAATGAAAAAGAAAACAACATATGATGTGCAATCGGTGTGAGTCGCTTTTTTATGAACTTCGAAGCAACAAATAGGCCTGTAACTAAGGAACGCTTCGGTTTTAAATCGTCTTAAAACACACCAAACCCAATCAATTACCGATTAGCTTTAAAATATTTCTATTGTTAGAAAAACTGCAAATTTAATAGTAAAATTTTGCTTGCCAAAGCTTGCCAGACCATCAGTAGCTTGGCGGTGCTGCCATATTTTACGAAATCAAAGTCAGCTGTTCAGTGTTTGATAAAAAAAGCACCAGCCAAAATGCGCGCGCAAATTTAAACTCTAAACTCATTTACATTAAAAAGATTTTTTTATTAAAACCAAACTTAAAAAATATCACAGGATATAGATATTAAAAAGAGCATTTAAATGAATAAAAGATCCAGTTGCCTTAGGATACCAGTGTGGCATTTTGTGCGTTTTTCCTGTGAAAATTGGATTGGTTAATAGTTAACGAAAAAACGGTAAGATCGTTACAACATCATAAAAGTAAACAAATAATACAACAAAAAGCGTGTGATGGTGTCTCACCTGTAGTGTTTTCTAAGTGTGATAAGTTTTTGTATTGTTTATGGTGAAAGTGTTTACCATGTTTAGAGCTCATCCCTTTGGTGAGCCATCGGCAAAGTGACTTCCTCAACTGTGCCCAGGCGTATGGTTTCGTTTGGTTTGGAAAACTTTGGTATATATTCTACTGTATCACTGTTGCTAAACACCGATTTGTGTAGATTGTCCATTGGTGCCGCGGGATCGGGACTTGTGAGTGTTATTTTGGATTTTGTCGCAACTCTGTGGAATGTATGCATGTATATTTGTCGTGTGGTTAAGGGTGTGTGCCGTGTCGTGAGTTTTTAGTAAGGCTCTACGTAAAAGATTAGTTCTTAAGACGAGTGAAAAGTCAAAGAGTTTAAGTTTGAACTTGTACCTTAAGTACAGCTATTCAAAGTGAATATAGTTGAAGAACTTAATGGGTGATCATAGAAAATAGTTCTATTGACGCTGGCGGGTTCCACCGCGTGCTCCGCGCAATTTTTGTGGATTTCTAAGTTTAGATTGTATATATCCATATATATATATATGCTCACATATATTTACAAGTAAGATATTGTTTGCGGTATTCCTTACCTGTCCATGGCCTGCATGCTGGCCTCTACATCCAGGCTGCGTGGCTGACGGAAATCGCATTCCAGCGAGAAAGCCGAATCTCCAGGTGTTATTAGCTCCGGATCGTTCTGTATGACCACAATGTTCGTATAGAGCTCGCCATCCTTGAGCGTCTGGCACTGATCCAACTGGAAGTTCATCTCCAGCGTACGTGTACCCTGATGCGCATTGGGCTTCATAAAGCACGGGGCCGTTTGCTTATAGAAGCTGCCACGAGTGTACATGACGCCCGTAAACGGCTTCTCAGTCTCCAACATTACATTCATCGAATTGGCACCGCACTTCAGATTAACCTTTTGTATACCCTGATCGCTGCCCTCGATTTTGAAGGTGTCCGAAAGGTCTTGTTCCCAGATTTCTGCAATAATGTATTCAAAACTTTTCTAATAAACGCTGTCGTACAAATACTCATTTTGACCCCACCATACATATAATATGTCAACGTGCAAATTAGTGTATTTTTATAATATCTAATATGTGGAAAATTTTTTGGGTTTTTTGTTGAAAACACTATTTTTGTGGTGCAAAATAATTAAATTTTTTAAACTCGTTTATGTAGTGAAAATAGTCTCTTAGTCCCTCCTCTAAAGATGACGGCCAATCAAATCGAACACTCTAATTAAGAAAAGTAACTTGGAAACCGATTATAATAAGAAAACCGTAACTTCAAAGTTGCGAATATCTTTAGGCATAAATTACTCGGGTTTTGCAAATACTGTGATCTCAGAAAATATACTTTTATTTGGGGAAAGTGCTCTTTTCTTTTAACTTTATGGTTTTTCGAAAATCTTTTCTTTTAAGAAAATCGGCTGGTCTTTACAATTTAACGGTATGCGTTCTCTAGTAAAGTCACATCATTTTATATCTCTAACCAGCGAACCACAACAAAAAAGTTCAAGCAACTTTAAGCACATATCTTTGTTTACTTTTTCTGGGCTTTTACGCCGGCTACAACAATACATTTAAACCGGTTATTTTTGTTTGGGTTCGGGTCTGCCTAGAACTGCCGTAACTTGCCACTGAAAATTTATCCACACCTTGCATGAATCAGCGATCGTAGAGCCTTTGTGAAGACGATATGTTGATAGCCTACCTTGGTTCTGCTGCTGCTGCTGCTGCTGCTTCTTATTACTGGTCGCGTAGATGGTTAGCAACATGTTGCAACCCAACAGGAGCAAAAGCATATTTTTTAACCTCAACATATTGCACTTGAGTACAACTTTTGTTATTTAACACGAACTTAACAGTCTTTAGCTGGCTTGGAGCACGAAAAACACGTCCTAACGACTCAAAGCTGTAAGCAAAACTGACGTTTAGATTGCGACGGCGCGGCGTATATAAACGAAGCGGCCTCGAAGCTTGGCTTGGATAGCAGGTGGAGAGAGATGAGAAAAAAGCGAGAGAGTGAAAAAGAGAGCGCGTGCGCAGCTGAGAATCTGGTCAATCAGCTGGAGCGCAGGCACCGTTGCATTGATAATATTCAATTTATTGCCAGACCAATGTGACGGCGAGTGTTCATACAGACACACACACACACACACACCTACATACTCGTGTGCTTTGTGAGTGCGAGTGAAACGAAATATATTTTAAGCAGAGGCATAAAATTACAAAAACGCAAGGCGCAGTTTAAGGAAAACAAAATGCGGCTTCATCCAAAGCATTTCCGCTTTTCATGCGGATTTTTGTTGTGCATTCATTCGCAGTTTTTTTTTTTGTTGCTGGTGTGGCAGCAACTGTTGCTGCTAGTGTTGTTGTCAGTATTCATTATTCAAAATGTTATTAAACTTCCCTGTTTTTCACACCGCTGTGCGCTTCGTCGGTTCTCCATGCAGCAACAATTCGTGTGGTTGTTTTTTCTTTTTATTTGTGTATATTAGCTATTGCGTTAATTAAGGCTTAATTAGTGTATTAGCTGGCTGCCCGGCTGGTGACCATGGTGGCGAAAGGTGGAAGTCGAAAATTTGGTCTCTTTTGGACAACTAACAAAAATGCATTTTCGAAAGCTTAAGCAATTAATCCGTTGGACAAAATGGATTTGTTTTAATTTGATCGCAACCAGCTCCAACTGCCGGCTGACCCACGTTGTGGGCATATTTAAGATACCTTGTCCATAGCATATCCTTCTTTCTTTATTCGGATTTTAAGTCTATTTTAAGTGTTCGGCAAATATACTAAATACTTGATTAAAAACTGATTATTTATATTTTGCTTTATTTATATAAATTTTTTCCGCATTTTTGGATATCACTTTGTTCATACAAAATTGGCAAGAAAAAAATATATTATTTATTAATATATACATATAACACCCACGTCATCTATTTCTTCTTGAGTGCGGCCGTGTATCGTTCCAGTTCGATACCCTCCCAATGAAAAGGCTCTGTCAAGACGCTAAAAAGTTAAAAAACAAGTTGTAAAATTAGGAGATCCTCAAAATTGCCTGACAAAAAACAAGTAGAATTTAACCGACTGTGCAATACTTGTTCACAGTGCAACTACAAACATTTAAAAACGGTCTTAATCATTACTGTAACCTTAGAGTCCCCTTCAAACCTTACTAAAATCTTGCTTTTTGGTCGTCCCCGAATTTTTTTTAGTTCGATCATTAGAGGAGGAAACTGGGAGAATGGTTTAGATCTTAGCGATTTTTAATACTCCGCATTACGAACTATCTTAGAGACAGAAAAACGGACATTGCATAAAACCCATATACTCTCTTCACATTGTAAAGGAGAAAAATAAAAAAAAATGTTGAAAGATGTGCGATTAAAAGTAAAACAGTAAAAAGTCATAAATGGAAAATTACAATATACCACTCATAATTTGATTGAGACACGAAACTAAAACATGTTCAACAACGTGATTCATGCGAAGAGATGGAAATACTCGAGAGAGTCGCTGGCTGCCTACTGCACCGATGGCCAAGATTGACAATGAGTGGGCACATAAATGGACAGACTAGCGGACCGGACTGGGGTTCGGGTTCGGGTTCGGGTTCGGAGTGTGCTGCGTGTGTATTGACGGTATCTCTGTCTCTGTGCCTGGACAGTTGTTTGGCTGCGACTGCAAATGGAGTCGGATATGATGCAATAGTAACATTGTATCCGAGTTGCACAATTTCGGTCAACTTCCGAGTGCGACTGCGACCACTCACTTTTCTTTGAGATGCTGCAGCACTTCCTGCTCCTTCTCAGTGAGGCCGTGGTAATAGGCAGCCAGGTTTATTTGGAGCAACTGGCGCGTCTGCATGCCAACCAAAAAGGTCGACACATCACCCAGCTGAATGGTGTAGTACATTGCCAGCTTGCCCAGCTCCACTTCATGCTCCTTGCAATAATTGGCCGCTTGACGCGCTATTTGCTTCTGGTCATCGGCAGCCGGATGCCAGGACTGAGGTCCTGCATTGGTCAACAGGCCCAGCGCATGTGCCGCGGCACAAATAATACCCAGATTCTGGGACTTGAAATAGTTGATATACTCCAGCAGCGTGTTGTCCGTGAGCGTATAGCGAGCATAGGTGAGCACCGTCTGGGCGGAATGGAAGAGATTGGCTACAACTGAATGATCGTCGAAGGGGAAACACTACTTACATCGAATCGGCCCGCGGCACGTGAAATGCACTCTTTTAGCACCGATATGGGATAAGCGGACAGACCAATAAACTTGGCCTTGCCCTCTTTGACCAACTGCTCCAGCGTGGGCAGGGTCTCGTTGAGCACAATGTCCAAGCTTTCAGCAAACTCGATGTCGTGTATTTGGATAACATCAACGTAGTCCAGGCCCAACAGCTTCAGACTCTTCTCCACGCTCTCCCGGATCTTTTCGGCCCTGAAGTCAAACATATGCTCATAGTCGAGCTCATAACGTGCCACCTTAGTGGCTATATAGTAGGCTTCCCTTGGTACGTCCTTCAGCGCCTTGCCAATCACCTCCTCCGAGCGACCCTGACCATACCAGGGCGCTGTGTCGATATAGTTGATGCCAGATTTTAATGCCTCGTGCAGTGTGCGAATGCCTTCGTCCAGTTCGAAGCTGCATCAACACAAAGGGTTTCAGTTAAAAGATTTCTTAATTAATAATTCATTTTTAAAATTTTTTTTCGTTTTCTTTCAAGGCTTGATAAATATTTTTTTCGTTTTATATTATTCTGCACTCGTTAACACAGTGAAAAGAGTATATTAGTTTTGTGCATTACCGTCTCTCCGTTTGAGCATTTATTAGACGCAGATATTAGGCTATATTTTAGATATTACAGATATATTGCCTTCACATGGACAGACGAACGAACCAAACCAATATTCTCTTTTTCACTTAGTGAAGATTATTATTGCATGCAAAAGATGCACATATAACGCGCTCTCTTTCATTTTCTCTTTATTTATCACTCTTTCAAAACATACCCATAGTTGGCACAGAGCACTCCTCCACCGAACGCAATTTTCGAGACTTCCAGGCCCGTTTTACCGAACGGGCGGTACTCCATGCGCTTCACTTGCTCCTCATCGTGGAAACCCTTGACAAAGGTCGCAGGTAATTTGCCGGACATATTGAACTATTTTTAGCCCTCTATTTATTTTGCAACTTGCCGCAATTCGATCAAGTCCCACAGAGACGACAAGGAATACTGATAGCTTATTCTAAAATGTTGAGCACTTGGGTTCAGTATCGGAGAGCGGTTCTGCTGTAGCACTTGTTTGTGTATGCGTGTGTGTGTGTGTGTGTGTCTGTGTGTGTGTGTATGAGTGCGAGTGTGTGTTGTGTTTGTTGAAATAACGAGCACTTATCAGAATCGTCTGGAAAGTAAAAAGAGATTTAAGCGAGCGATTGAGTCACATTCAGGGCTGGATAAGTTGAAGTAAGGTTAACTTAAATACCTTAAGGCATTTGTAAAATAGGATTAAGAGTCCCTTGTACTCTTGAAATCTTAAATAGTAAATATTTAATTAATTTAATTTACTGGCATTAAATTAACTTCATTAAATATGGATGAATTGGAGAAATGTAAATACTTAAAATGGAAATAAACAATTTTAAAATTGAGTACTTGCTTTGAAAAAACTGTTATTATATTATACAATAAGAAAAATGAATTTGAGCGAAGTTTGCTACAGAAAAAGGGATACAGCAATGTTTTTTATAATATTTTTATACAAATTATTTGTAACTCTGTTTTTGGACGTTTATTTAAAAGTTACAAAATAATAATTACATGTAAACTTTTTATATAAAACATTTCTTCAATAAAAATTGGCTATAATAGCTATTCTCCGACTTTTATTTAAAAAAACAAAAATAAAAATTTAATTCAATTATCTTTTGAGCCACACATATTTGTAATGATGTCTTTATACATATAAATATGATCTACGGGTATGTTTAAATTCATTCAAATCAATGTTAATATAGAGCATTGAATAAATTAACATAAATACAAAAATGTATATAGCAGTTATATAAAAACAAAACTTCAAATATTTACATACATTTTAAGTCGCGCAGCGCTCCTGAATTTCAATTCGAATTAGTGTCTCTGTCGCCTTTTTAAAGAGAACACCGATGTGCTCTTGCCTGCCCATTTGATTTATATATATAACAGTTATTTTACTTTAAAACATATATACATATATATACATGCACTTAAAGCAAAATTACGAATGCTGCACTTGAATACATTCGTATCGAAGACAAAAATATATTTCAACACGAATTTCTTAATATATATATATATATATATGCAAGCCCAGATAGAGAAGTTCTTGATTATATTTAATGTGTTATACAAAATTTTAAATAAAATACCAATGACGATATAGTATATAAAGTGAAATAAAATGATTTTGATTAAAAATATATTTGCATGACTTTACAGGGTATGCGAACGCCGACATACGACATACATATAATTTGCTATAATTAGAAAAATAATAAATATGTATTATCAGAGACGCTACCAGGTAAAGTAAATTAAACGGCAGCTGAACTTGAGCTGATATTGAAGCAGTTCAAATATGTATACACTGATCCGTATCTATATACATACATATGTCTATTCTAAGTCCAGGCAAATGTTTCGAATTTGTTGCTCGATTTGTGTTCCACACAATATTAATGTTCATATTCATATTTCATCATCCAATATACCATAAATTCAAATGCAGAATATTATTTTGCATGCAATAAAATCTTTATTTTAGCTTTCGTGACAGTTCGTGGGGTATTTATTAAAAGCGTAAATAATAAACCATCCTGTGGCCAAATTCGGTTATTTGAAGTCTCTGATCGTCGACAAGGTTGATCCCCAGCTGTAGGACTGCTTGAAAACACTGCAAGAGATGAAAATGGAGAGTTCCAGTTTAGTACGCTGCTAACCGGTTGGCATAGGCCAAGTTCGAGTGCCTCTGACGCAATGCTAACACCAAATCCGAATTGTACAATTTCGCCAAACGGGTTTACTCACTTTTCGCGCAGATACTGCAGCACTTCCTGCTCCGTGGAGCTCAACCCGTCGACGACCGCGTCCAGATTGATCCGCAGCAGGCGACGATTGGGTATGCCGATCACGAAGGTGGCGGCGCCCTCCAGCTGCATAGAGTAATACATGGCCAGTTTGCCCAGCTCCACGCCACGTTGCTCGCAGATCTCGGCGGCGTGTCGAGCCACCGACTGGAGCTCCTGGCTGCCGGGATGCCAGGCTGGCGGGCCGGCATTGGTCAGCAGACCCAGCGCATGGGCGGCGGCACAGATGACGCCCACATTCAGCTCCCGGAATGCCTTCATGTGCCGCAACAGCGTGTTGTCCAGGAGAGTATAGCGCGCATAGGAGAGCACGACATGGACACGACTCTCGGCACGTTCGGCGCAGTCCTTAAGAATGTCCACATCATAGCCGGTGATTCCGATAAAGCGTGCTTTGCCGGCTTTCGCATACTCTTCCAGCACGGGAATAGTCTCCGTCAGCACCAGGTCCAGGCTGGCCGCCGCGTCCACATCATGAACCTGCAGCACGTCCACGTAGTCTAAGCCCAGCAGACCCAAGCTCTTCTTGACGCTCTCTCGAGTCTTGGCAGCCGAAAAGTCGAACATGCGATCGGGATCCAATTCGTAGCGGCCCACCTTGGTGGCTATGTAATAGGCCTCCCTGGGCACATCCATGAGTGCCTTGCCCAGCAACTGCTCCGACTGCCCTTGGCCATAGAACGGTGCTGTATCGATGTAGTTGATGCCAGACCGTATCGCCTCCTGCACGGTTCTGATGGCCTCCTCCTCGTCAAACTTTTTGTCATAGAGTGCACTTAAGGTGGCGCCACCTAACGCAACGGTGGATACTCTCAACCCGGTGCCGCCCAACTTGCGGTACTTCATGCGACGCACCTGCTCCTCATTGTGGAAGCCCTTCACGTAGGTGGCTGGAAGTGATCCCGACATCGCTGAAGTCTCAGTTAAACTGCGCCTTTAACCGCAAAGTCGGAAATATTTATACGCAAATTCATGTGCATTTCTCTTACACACACACACACACATACACTCCCATTTGCATGCATGCATACACAGATCAGAGAGCATAACTGAGGTTTTGTAAAGCTGGAGTCTATTTTAATCTAGCTCGAGCGATAAGAATTATGAGTGAGAGCATCTCAAATACAAATACATCCGATCACTCAGACTTGATTATTCCACTGGTATTTTATATTTGCAGATTTTTGTCATACCATTTTAAAGGGTCCTTAAGGATTTACAATGTTTAACTTTATTTGTGTATGTCTGCTTATACCTTGAACCCAGTAAAAAGGGGAAAAAGGGTATAATGGTTTTGTGCCGATTTATGTGACAGGCAGAAGGAAGTATCTCTTTCTTGATCAGGATTTAGTCTTTCCCGTCTGTCCATCTGTATGAACGCAGCGATCTCGAAAACTACAAAAGCTAGAGACCCAAGTTAAACGATTATAGATTCTATAATACAACACGCAGCACGAGCCTATAATTTTTTGTCGATATTTTGCTCCGTTTTATTAATATCGATAAGATTGGTTTTTTAGTGTTCTTAGCATATCTCCTACACCATTAGAGCTAGAGCCACCATGTTAAGAAATCTTATCCATATCTGAAAATAACTACAGAGGCTTTGGTTTGTACATAGATTTGAATGGTCTTATTAAGTACTAAAAATTTCAAGCAATTCAAGTAAGTTTCCAAAGTGGGGGCAGACACTGAGAAAAACGCGGGTTGTTCCCGACTAGAGCCCCTTACTTCTTTCTTACTGTTTTAGGTTCATTCTACAGGTTCTTTAGATTTCCACAAACATATTTTAGTACAAACCAAAGATAATTTTGTTTAGCAGAAGATAAGAATGTGTTTTATCGTCAAATTGGAGATAGGAAATGGAGTCCGTTTAACGACTTACTTGTACGATTTTGTATATGTGTTTTTTGACACATTTATCGTTATTTAACGCGTTATCAATTATTAAAATTATCAATTATCAAAATATTTGAAAGGTGTAAACATGTGGAGATACTTATGCCACTAAAAGGTTAATCACCGGACACATAAGTCTACCCGCTTATCAGCTGGGCTCTTTCCGAGCAGTCGTGAAAATTTAGCAAGTGCATGTTTGTTTTTGGAGGACTATGTTTTCTATTTATCAGTGAGAGTCACAACTGTATTTATTGTTTGCTTAATGTGAGTTTCCAATCATTGACAAATCATTATAAAATAATATAAATATATGTATGTATATGCAGTAGGCAAAGAAGGAGATACACACAGAGAAAGATATTCATAAATATCGCGATCGAAGTTCAACGGATCTCTCAGAAGAATACGTCGAAATCGCCATTGGGCTGATAGTTGGGCGGCAGCTGTGGCCGTTGGGGCTGCGCTGGCCTGGGCACAATGATGTCGTTAATCTCATGCAGGATTCCGTTGGTGGCCATCACATCGCATTTTGTGACTCCGGCGTTCTCGATCTTGGGTCGGCGATCGCGAGTAATGCGCAGGTGCTGGCCCGAAATGGTTTCGATGGAGCGCACGAAGGGCCAGTTGGTGGGTATGATGCCGGCGCAGCAGACAACATCGTTGACGATGTGCGTCTTCACCAGCCCCTCGACATCGGTCACGCCCTGTTTGGCCTCGCCGAAGCCGCTGAACTCCTCGAACACATCGTTCTTGGGCACCATCAGCGTAAAGCTGTCCGACTCATTTGATAACAAATGGGTCAAGTTGGCCTTGCGCACCTGCTCCAGGAATTTGCTGTAGTTGGGATTGGCCTCCAGTGTCTTCAGCAGATTCTGAGCGGGAGAACGAAACAGAGAGATTAGACGAAGCTCGCACTGATGACGTTTTTGAATCCTACATTCTTGGGCGCTGTCAGGGGACGATCCAGCTGGTGCAGCACAGAGCCGCAGCTCTCGTCATCGAAGTGCACCAGGCGTGCACAGTTCACGGTTGCCCTGTTCATGACGTCCGAGAAGAGCGCGTGCGTGGAGTACAGATTTAGGCGAACGTTTGTGCCGGCTACCGTGGGCAGCGAGCTCTCCGACAGGTCACAGGTCTTAATCATGGGCTTGACCACATGGTAGTTGAGGAACTCCAACAAGTCCTTGTTGTTCTTCAACGTGTCTGGTCGCTCCGTCAACAGACGGGCCCATTCCGTGCTCTGCAGCGCCTTGTCCGTGGGCGCAAAGATTGTGACATTGTCCAAGTCGTCGAACTGATCGTCGAAGCCAGACGCCTCCAGCAGGCGCTTGAAGATCGTCAGGTTCTTCTGCGACATCAGTGTGGTCATTGGCAGCGCCGATTCGGTGGGCAGAATGGTGTCGATGACATGGAGCACTCCATTGGTGCCCATGATATCCGCATCCAGAATCTTGGCGGCATTGTTGATGTAAATAGCAGCCTCCTCAGTTTGGTTCTGGGCGCGTTTGGTGCGGTTGAGCAGCAGGGGCTCACCCAGTAGATTGTAAGCTGTTGTCTTGGCCCCTGGCAGCGTGGCCAACGAGCAGAAGGTCAGATCCAGCATGTGGTTCTTTAGTATATCTGTGAAGAGATGTGCTTATGAAAACATTGTTGAAAGGAGAAGAACTTGATCAATGTCGGTCATTTATGGGTATCAATAGTAAGTCGCGAATCCTGCTACGAATTGAGGGGGACATTTACCTCATTTAGTTTTTATATTCCTATTTGGGACGGCAAGCTGAGATTGGGATAAAAGCCAGGAAGACTACAAAAGATAGACACCTAAACTTTTCGACTATAAATTCTTCTATATCATACGCAGAAAGAGCTTATTATTTATATTTGATTTCTAGTTTATTTTAGTCGCGTAAAGCATACGCAGATCAGGAATATTTTAAATTTCGGATACCCTAGCACTTTGGTGTGGTTTGTAAATAGATCTGAATGCCCTTTAATTGCTGGCAATTTCATAAAGAACATACTTTTAGTCTCCTAATCTTACTTATTACATATACAAGTACATATTTAGCAATCGACCAAGACGGACTACTATATCATATAGCTGTTAAAGAAACGACATTCTAACTAAATTTCTAGCTTATGCGAAAATACTTCCATCATATCCATATAGCTACGGCTACTTACTAGAGGCGCAGCCGCGGCCCTCCTTTAGGGCACGTCGCAGATGGGGTTCCAGCTTGTCGAAGGCGGCGTCCGTGGGCACGAAGATGGTGACGGGCTTGTCCGCCTCCAGCATGGCGCTGATGTTGGTCTTCTCCAGCACGGTGCGCATGATGGACATGTCCGCGCGCTCGCGTATTAGGTCCATCACTGTCTTGGTCAGAGGCTTCAGCACGCCGCTGAGCGTGTGCACGAGGGCCTGCTCGGAGAGCTTGTCGTGCTGCACAATGGGCACACAGTTGGCGGCGTAACGATAGGGTTCCATGCCCAGAGCCGGCGGCAGCTGGTAGGTGTTGATGCGTATCTTCTGGCCAGGCAGTTCGCTTTCCAGCAGCTTCTCGTTGGGCACATCCTCCAGCTGCACATCGCCCAGCACCGAGTGGAGCTTGTAAATGTCCGACTGCTGCGAGGCTTCCGCCTTGGCGTCATCCACGTTCTGTGCGGCAAATGTGGACGAATTGCTTTAACTGGCGCTCAGTGACTTTAGTGACTACTACTTACGTTTTCCTGCTGATGCTGTCCACGGTACTCCTGGAAGGCGGCATCGTTGGGCACAAAGAGCGTCACCTTTTTGCCGCTGCCGTTGCCCAGCATTCCGCCCAGCTCCCCGGCACTCTTGGCGCTCTCAATGAACTGTTTGGCGCCCATATCGGCGGCTGTCGATTCGATGTCCTTGATCTCAATCTTCTCACAGGGCGTGGAGAATTCCGCATTGCGTGGACGTCCATAGCCGTAGCAGCATTGGCGTGTCAGAGTCACCGTCTTCTTCTTTCCATTTTGATTGACGCTGCACATGAGACCACAAGTGAATTAATCATGATGCAATATTGGCGGTTGTGCACTGTGTTGTCTGTTGGCCCACTTACATCTTGGTGCAGACGTGCTTGTTGGGCTTCTCGGAGCAGGAGTTCACGCTGAAGTGGAACTGGCCGAAAAGTGGCGAACGGACCACGCTGCCAGCGCCATCACGTTCCTGACCAAAGCTGTCCAGTGTTTCATCGCCGTCAGTTTCCGTGGTTACGCCTTCGTTTTCCTCCTTCTCGGTGCACACATTGGGGCTGTGTGCGAATAAAGGCGGAAGAAATTAAAAATCAATTTGGTTTTTTTTTGATAATTATCATCGGGTTGAATTCAATAAAATTCAATATGCTGTAATATTCTTTTTAATATGTTCAATCAATCGAAAAAAATTGTTTTTTACAAAAAAATAGATACAATACGTATGAGCTCAACAGATTTTTCTTTAAGGCAAAGATTTAATATACTAACAATAATAATGTATGCTCTGATATTATTATTTTATTTATTTATTTAATCCTCAGCTTAAAATATTAGTTAATTCATTATTAAACAGCATTTGTAAAACATAACTCTGTTCCTAGCATATTTCAAAATTCCTAACAAGAACAATCCCCTAAAATTGTTAAAGCCAAGATTATTGGGTATATGTGGATATATTTAGTAACCTCGCGCTATTTGTTATCACTTCCTAATATCTTTGACAAATCGCTGACTTGCAAATAAAAAGTCAATGTACTCGTAATCACCATCCGTATGCTGTACAAATGTATTATGTATTATAAATGTATATACGTATATTTACGTATACAGTTAGTCAGCACCCAATAAAAGCTCCCCACGAGAGCACTTACTTATCCGTCCATCAATGTGAGCACTGATAAATGTTTACGTTATGAATTCGCATACAGATACGACTATTCACATGGTTATATGCCGCACTCGAATAAATAGTTATGATATACTATATACTGTGTGATCCACAGAATTAACAGCTTAACAGCTTTGCCTGCCTTCAATTCAATTATTTGAATGTGTGCGCCACAAAGCGGCCCATTGTATGGGCATAGTTTTTGAAATTTCGCAGTCTGCCTATATAAATATATATATGTATGTATGTTCGTCAATTTTTCAATTGCTGCGTCTGACTTTCGTTCTCGGTATAACAAAAACAAATGCAATGAGTACACGGGCCGTTGATTTCACAATTTTGCTTTAATAACAATTTAGAAAAGTGCAAACGACATCTATATCTACATAGATTGCATTATATACTATATACATTCACGTTGCAAATAATACATATATCCAACATAAGCTAGTTTGCTGGCCAGCACAATTGCTGGCTAAGCAATTAATAGAGAAATCGTTGGACAATTGTAAGCCCAGCTCAGCAATTTACCCGATCTGCTGCTCATGCACCAAGTCTTTATTAGCTATTATTATTGTTGAAAGCGTTTTAAATTAAAAGTGATTAAAATTGGAAATTATTCACGGTGACCGTTCACTGGACCACATCAGAAACGACAGAAGATCCATCAGTTGGCGATAAGTCGAGAGACGTTGCAAATCAAAATTATAGATTTAATAGTTCAAATGAACTTGACATTGCGCTCGGTTAATTACCAAGGGCCAAGAACGTCAAAATCAGTCGTGCGCGGTGATTACGAAAGAAACGAGCCAAGTGACCATAGAAAATGGTGTTTATACGAGTGGTATTTTAATATGACGACTAATTCGAATGAGAGATTAAGGAAAACATGACTTCATTCAAACAAATTATTTTGTTTTAAGAAAGACGTACTTTTGCGTTTTTTTACATTATTTTTTTTATTTATATATACCATATTATCTTAATAAGCTGGTTAAATAAACAAGTAAGAGCGGTGCAGTCCCAATAACCAACTGTACAATACTCTTTCATAGTTTAACAACAGCTTATATCTTGTTGTTTTGGAAAACAACATTTTTCTTTTTTGTATGCATTTTGAATATACAAGAAATGGATTTTCACAGTTTATTAGCCAAGATATATGGATTTTATTGCAAAATGTTTTTCATGTTTTTTTTAAGGTTTACTGAGTATAATAAATAGATCCGATTAAAATGTATATTGAATAATAAAGACAAAATCAAAACCAGTCATGCAATTTGGTTTGAATCCGGGAGATCGCAAGTCATGTATTTATTTAATTATTTTCAGGAATTTAATTTCGAACATCTGTTGGCTTTATTGGCATTACGCAATCAAAATTGTTAGTCGGCTCGTGATAAAACAATAGGAAGACTTAAACTCATTGATTAGGATTTTATTATTGGACATCTAGCGTTTGTATCTCTATCTCGGTAAAATACTTCTAAATCAGATTTATAGTCACGATTATCAGCTGTTTGTCGTCACCCCAATTGCTTGATATCATGCTTTTCTATTAAGTGGCTTTTAACTTTTACTAGAGTCGTGTTTGACTTTATATTGACTTTATGCCCTGTGTCCGTATGAAGCTAAAGACTTGAAACCTAAAATATATACTCAATAATACCCGTTTCAGATAAGGTTTCAGCTAAGTGTACGTGTAAAGAACTGTTTGAAGGTCACGAATTCTTGTTATAAAACTCTGAACAAGTATTGCGCAGTCGGTTACACCCGATTGCAAAGTTCTTACTTGTTTTATATTGTGAGTAAGTCCCCAGTAAGAAGCGCAAAATCAGCAATTTTAATTTGCCAAAATGATAATTTCAAGAAATCACTTAATAACAAGCACAAGCAAGTGCAAAAAATGTAATTACAAAAAAATATATATCAGATATATTTATCAATTATTTTCGACAGACGAATATAGAGAACTTATTCATGTTGTACTCACCCCTTCCACCAAGGCTCTTGAGTGTTGCCGAATCCGAAGCCACCGAAGGAGTTGAAGAACTCATTGCCAAAGAAGGGGAACGATTGCTGGAAGAATACCGCCGGATTGGGGGAGTTCACGTCCGTGGTGATGGCATCGACATCTGTGCCAGAGTGTTTAGCTTTACAAAGGGCTTTAATGGGATTTCAGATTTGGTGACTTACTGAACGGCTTCTGCTCCAAGCCCGGATTGTGGCTCGAGACAGCTGCTGCTGCTGCGTCCGCGTCGGATGGCGTCTGTCGTCCCTGTTGGTGGAGCTGTTGCTGCTCCAGCGGGACGAACTCCGTATCGCTGATGCCGTCGCTATCGAAGCTGTTATAGAGTGGCAACAGTGGCGCATTAGGTGGGGCGTGGGGGTATTGCTGCTGCGGCGCCAGCGGGGCTGGCGGGGGCGCTGCCCAGACGCTGGCCACTCGCTGCGACGGCTGAGCGTGCAGTGGTTCTAGCGGTGCTAGTGGTGCAAATGGCATGGGCGCAAACAGCGTGCGATGCAGCGGTAATGGTCGTGTTAAATGTTGCATAAAGCTGTCGAGGAGGTGGCGGAGTGGGAGTGAAGTGTTTATTTGGTTAGTCTGTGTATTGTGATCTGTTGTGTTGCAGTTGTATTTATAGTTTGTGGTCTGTTTTGTGCCAATTCATGCAAATTCCACACCACAGCTTAACTGTCCCTAAATCGGATCTCCACCATAATTCATATGCCTTCCATTGTTTCGCACATAAAAGAAGCTCCGGCCTGGCATTCTTTGTATATATGTATATACATACATACGTACATATAATATAGTATACGGCCTGATCGTGCTCATTGTTTAGCAATTGTTGTGCGCAGCATTTCTGTGCGCCGAATACTAATTGCCCGCCTTCATTTACTCAGAAGCTAATACTATAAAAATCAAATGAAAATTACTTTTTTTTTCCTAAACGCCCGAACCAAATTGCAAAAATTCCCAAAGCACAATGCGCTGCACTCTGAAGTCATTAATCAAACAGGATTTATGTCTTTTGATTTTCGGTGTACGAAAATAAATTCAACACCAAAAACTGATATATATTTATTCCCAAACTCTCAAACTCCTTAACGTGAGTCATTTGCACGCTTTATGCACACTAAAATGTCAAACCGCTTTCTATTGACAAAAACAATAACAAATACTGATTAGCTGACTTTTCCTATATACAACTCGTACTTGGCACCCACGTATATATACATATAGCCAATAAATATCTTTGTAACATTTCGGGAGCCTCATTATAAATGCGCGACACGGAAGTTAATTAAAAATAAAAAGACATTATAAGAGCAAAAAAAAAAAAACAAAATAAAAATTATATATAAATAATATGCTCGAAATGGCAAACATAACAAATTTTTATACTGGCCACGCTCGGTTAACGGCGAGTTTTTTCTGTCTTCTGAAAATCTTATTGTTTTTGTTTTTTTTTATGACATCTTTGTGTTGTATGAGTCATGACTCACTTCGTAAACAAAGGGCTTCAAAGACGACTGGTCTTCATATATATATGTATATATTTATATACATATATGCCGAGCAAATCACGAACTGCGATTTGAGAGGATGATATCTGTGTTGAGCTTGGTTGGCATTTGGGAGTTCACACAGATACTCACACCTACCCATAAACGTTACTTCAGGAGAAACTCGAAGCAAAGTGATTAGCAACTTTTTTTAAACCAATTGCAAGTTTTGCTGATTTTAAACTTATTTTTTCTTTAAAAGAGAAATTTTCAAATTCAAATAAGTGTATCACTGAGAAAGGAAATCAGGCTTAACCATATAAACCATATTCCGTTGAAAACTATTACTTAAATGTTCCCGAAGAATGTTGCAATTAAATTAAGTTAAATTCAATTTAAAACGCTTATTTTTTTAACAACTAACTTTTAAAACCAGGGCCATAAATCAGTTTTGAACAACACCGACCTTACCCGGAATTTCTAATTTTAACTAATATTTTTACTATCGACCGAGTTGGACAGAAAACACCTGGACCTTATTTTTTAAATGGTTTTGAGTTCAGGCAATAATTTACAGAATATTTTAAAATACTATTTATTCTGCTTTGGAAATAATAAAATATTATTATATTTTTTAGTATGTGGCGCCAACAATATTTATAGTACTTACAGTTTTAAAAAGTAACTTATGTATAATATATAAAAAATACATAAAATAAATAAATAAATAAATGTAATAAAAACAGAATAAAAATTTCAATTTTTGGTCCGAAAAGAACATCTATGTTGGGCTTGGGACAGAGGATCAATTTTTCGGGTGACTGACCATGTTCACAGGACATATATCTCGTATATCGTTTGGCAAACCAGCCTCCTGGTCAACTTCAGGACCGACTCCCCTCGCCTTACTTTGCCCCGATAAGGTCCTGCTTCTAGGCCGTAGCTTCCAGATTAGGGTTCTGGCGCAGCAGGCTTACTTATCGACTTATCTAACTTGCCTCTGGTGAAGGACAAAGCATTATTTAATTCTAATCGGTTCAACGACCGTTTAAGAACACTTAAAAATCAAATAGGCGATTGCCAAGCTTGATCAACTCCTATTTGAAGGCTGGATTTTAGTTTAATGTATATTGTATTAAATTGTTTTTATCGAGTTCTTAATTGTTATCTAGCTTTAAGCTACCTACTTACACTGAAGTCTAACGCTCTACATAAGCGTAATTGACAAAAAATGTTTTGAATGATATATGACCTAACCCCATAAACAACTTGTATTTTTAAGGGTCTGAAAGATTTGGAAAACTAGCGAAAGCAATAATTCAATCAAGAAACTTCTAGAAGCTATATAGTTAGTCGTTAAAAAAGTGCATAACGAATGCATAACATTAAACAATTTGAATTGTGAGCTGTGAACAAAAGCAGGAACACGGTAATTAAATAAAACCGCCGCCTCGAAGCGAAGCGAAAGTCATTGGCCATAGTCGATGAGCAATGACTGGTCTCCGTTGCTCTGTGATTTGATTAAAACGCGACCATGGAACACAAAATACAACGCAGAACCGAACGAGTTGCACAGAGGTGAAGAGATGAGCAGGGATTCTTTCTGGTTGACCCAGTTTGGGGTCTTTAAATGTGCCGTCGGGGCATTAAATTGGGGCGTTACCTGCTCCACAATTGCATCTAATGAGGTGTCAAAAGTTAATTCGCTTCATGTCAAGCTATTTTCGCGGGCGCACTAATGAATCTCATCAAAATTTGTGTCAAACCGAGTGGCGGCTGTTCAAGTTGGTAAACAACTAAATAGTCGGGGGGTCTGAAGCTAGTGTTTAAGGTTGCTCGCTGTAGTCGGCCATGTGTAAACCCAGACCCAGACGGGCAGGCAACGATCCGAAGATACAACAACCATCTGTCAAATCCCGTGACTGCATTTGCATCTGCATCTCTTGCGGATGCCCTAAAGTCGATGGCCCACTTTGCATGGACATTGTTCTCAGCGTAGTTATTGCAGTTGTTGTTGTTGTATTCGTTGTTGTTTGCGCAATGCCTTTCGCAAAAACTTGAACTGCAGGGTTAAGTGATCTTTGCGGCGTTTCTGTGTGCTGAATTTCGATCGCGATTCTCTGCGCTTATCGCCTTCTGCCTCGATGCAATTAAGTTTAAATTCAACAATCTCTTTTTTACACAGTAATTGGACAGAATTTGGATTGGGAAAGCAGATACAAGATGGTAAATGAGCAGAGAATTGCAGGATTTTCGATCTAATGATATACAGGGCATGCTTATAGCCCAATACGCCTTAAGCTAATGCTTACTAAGGTGTTTCTTTCTGCACAGTTTCAGGTTTAACTTATAAATTGAGGTCACTACAAAATTTGACTTTCTTTTCACGTTTTCGGGAACATTTTATTTTTGACTTTTGTTTCGTTTGGTATTCTTTTGCGGTAGACTCATTTTTTTTCAGTTTACTTTATTTATAATATCGTTTAACGCGTTTTTGTTTGTCAAGTCAACGTTGCCAATGGAGAAATTTCACTAAAGAAGCAACAAAAAAAAATAGAGTGCTAGAACAAATGTCATAAATATCTGAACTCGCAATTAGTTGGGGTTTTATGATCTGTCAATAGAACCATAAAAAATCTGAAGTCAAGTCAATATTTGAAATGAACGGGATCTGGTTGGGACAATATGTACGTTTGCATATATGTATGTATGAAGGTTCTGTATTTGTTTTTGTTGGATGTTGCTAAATGCTGTTTATGTTCACTGGGCGTATGAGAATAGTTCACCTGAAAGAGTCTAATGAAGAGTCTATGTCTGCAGAACTGGATTCCTCACTGGAATCTTCACTGTAAAAGAGTCATGCATTATTACCGAACGGGAAAGTTACTAAAGCACTAGCTATGGGGAGACGGGATTGGATCCACATTGATTGTTATTTAAATTTGATTATGGGTGGGAAACAACATTTTTATCTTTATATTATACGAAGCGTGATAAATTAATCAATTTTCAATTGAATTATTTTGCTTAGCATACGTGTTAAATAATAGTTATTGAAATGCAACAAATATGAAATTTGCATATGAATTTATCTAAGGATGTTTGGGTACAATTTCTTAAAATTCGACTATGTTTACGAATGTGTTAAGAAACCACCAAGTTACCATATGAAGTCGACATAAATAAAGAAACTCATTAGCTACAAAACTACATGAAGTATGCATGAACTTTGGAATGCAAAAGGCCAAGCACATAAACCACACAAACATAAATAAAACTTGCAAATCATTTTTTACTTACTCGCTGTAGAATGGGACCGCTTGCGCGGAGCAGACTAAGAGCAGGCATGCCCACAGTCTAAGCATCTTGTTGTTGTTGTTGTCAATGCCACAATAGTTGTCGCAAACAAAATACACACTTTGAGGCTAAAAAAAAAACAAGCAGAAAGTTTCTAAAATAAAGAAACGCACAAAAATTTCACTGATTCGAATGAAACAGCTGAGATCGAGATGGGGACGAAATCAAAACTAAAAATACTGGTTTTCCACGCCAAACTGCACTCGAATTGGGTGAAGAAAATGTAGGTGAATGTGGACAGTTGTTTGAAAATAAAAGAAGAAATTTTTCCACAGTCTTCATGCGTTAATTACAACGTCAATAGTTTCATTTAATTACTTTCTATTATTATTTTCATATTGTCTTGCAAAATGACACACATAACATTTTCATCCAACCAAGTCGCAATTTATACGAAAATTGTATTTGAATCCTCTTCACTAACCTACACAGGTACACTCACTCACACACACACACACACACACGAATACTAACAATTTGCTGTTCGGTTTTCGTTTGGCTGCGTAGCCGACGACGATGTTGATGCTTTGAGCGGCAGTCGAAAACTAACTGGCTTAGAACGCGCTCCGCTCATATTTATAAGCTGCTGATCGCAGTCGCCGCGAGGCGCTGAGAGCGACATTTGCCGGCTTGAGCTTTGGCTCTCGCCGGCTCTCGTTGCTGGGCCAGAGAACTTTTTGCTTCGACGACATCGTCAAATGCAAAATTCGTGTAATAATTGTGAAAGTGCGCGGCTGTGATAAGTGCTTACACTGCACAACACACACTTGAAACTTTGTATCATTAAGTGGTGTAGATTGTCGAAGGACAAGCGCAAATAGTTTTGGTTGCGTTTACATTTAAGAGTTCAAATGTCATGCAGCTCCTTTGAACTGAGTCTGGAAGAATTTCGGTTCAGGCAGCATCAAGTTCGACTACCTGACAGTCTACTCGTGTTCTTGACAAATGCGTCGTTGTGTTCGGTTATTCCGCAAACAATACCGCCTACAATCATCCACGCTGAGTTGCCTTATTAAAAGTCTGTTCATATAGTATCTTAAAACTGTGCTATTGTGCAGCGATCGTGTTGTAGTTGTATGTACAATATGTACATATTTAGGTACTCGTACTACAAGTAAATGTGTTTTCGATTACCTTTTCTTAGAAATATGAGATGATGTTTTACTTTTATTCTGTACGTCTTGTACCAATAAAAAATGAGTAAAAAGTGAACAAAAAAGTTGCGTTGAAGACGGAATACGTTTATGGAAGCTATCGAAGAGACATGATACTTCAAATATATACCCGCTTGGATACGACCATTGTGGGCGTGGCAAACCGATATAAATATATCTAAGTCCCTCTAAAAATCTAACAAACACACTTTCTAGGGGGGGGGAGGGGGGTTGGTAGCCGCGAAAATCGAATAGAGTCGCCAAAATTATTCGATCTAAAGAACCAAAAAAATTCGGCGAGGCCCATTCCCGACCCCCACACTAATATTCTCAGAAAATTACAGTTTGAAGGATATTGCTTTGAGTTTATAATAATCATGAAGACCGTTTTCGCTTTAAGGTGCTGTTAATCCGTGAAAGAGTATTGCGGAACCGGATGCACCCAACTGCATCGTTCTTACTTGTTGTATATATATTAAACTAATTTGAAAATATTTAATAAACGTATGATAGCTTAATTGTTCAATGAATGTTCAACCGGTGAACACCAGATTTCTCTTATTTGTTTGTTGTTAATAGACTTGTCACAACATAGTATATTGTTTATTAATAATTGCTGATAACAGTGTATTTCGCGTTTTAAAATTTGCCCTTGTTTAGATTTGATGGCAGCTGAACTAAAAGTATTTATTCGGACATATGTTGAACAATGATTATAAGGAACTTTCGAGAAGAATCTGGATATTTAGTTTATTGTATTTTGTTTACCAAGAACAAGTTTTGACTAACTGGTTTTAATGCATACTTTGATAAGTAGGGAATACTTTCTAAAAGTAGCGAAATTATCTAGAATTTTTAATAATAGACTTTATTTATATTTTTATACCATACAATATTTACAGTAATTAATTAGACATTTGTGCTATATATGTTCTTTTGTATATATATGTAGTTTTGCTTTTAAATACCTTTATAATAAATTAATTGCAAATAAATTAACATATCGCTTCAGTTACATTTCCTTGTGTGTGTCTATGTGTGTGTGTGTGTGCGTTTGTGTATGTGTGTGAAATGGCTTTCTGAAAATCTATTTAAGGTACATTAAGTACTTATACACGTTTAATTTTGATTAATTTGTTTACAAGTACACAGATATGCGAATAATTCAATTCATGACCCACCAGGAGCTAATATGGGCACCAAATGCGATTTTAATTAGGTTTATTTTACATCGCCGTAAGTTTCGTTTTCTCTACATTAAAACGTTTAAGCTTATATTACGTAACAGAGGAAAGTGTGTGCGTGTGTATTGTGTGTGTGTGTGTTTACGTTGTAAATAATCTCCAGCCCAGTGATTATTTATAACATTGTCTTTGCCTAGTTTAAAAGGAACTTCCGACTGTCATTCGCCAAATGTAAATGAGGAAAGCGCTCGCCTATCTTTGCCACCAGTTCCGCTTACTCCACAAGCGCTGCAAAGGAACAATAATTATATATATGCACATACACACATACATACTGCTCAGATCTGCGATAAGCTGCTGACCACTCACCTGGACGTTTGCCCCGCATGCCAAGGAAGCCGCTTGGCGCACGTTTGCCGCCAATCAGATAGACCCAGGGCTGCACCATATTCTGCTCAAAGCCGGTGTCATCCTCCACGTCGCTCTTCTTGCCACGCACAGCTACAAATTTACTGTTAAAGTCCGCGTAGCGCTGCTTCTTGCCGCGCACATCGTATGCCTTTTTAAAGAGTTTGCGCCACAACTGGCCATGATTAGTTCCAAAAATATTTCAATTGGCCATTAGTTAGGAGTTTAAGATAAGTGCGTGACAAAATATATTCGTTTGTAGGTTGAATTTGTCTAAGTTAGCAATCAGGACTCGGCGAAAATGAATGTGATATATTATGAAGGATCTACGGTATACGGATCTACGATATATTTAAAGGACTAATGTAATGCGAAAATAAAAATGTTTAATTTGAACGGAACTTAAAGGAATATATTGCGTGATTTTAAAATTGAATTCTATTTATTTATTATTTATAAATTTTTTATTTTTATGTAATTTTTTCATTATAAGCAGTCAACAAAAGAAATGCCAAATTTAAAAACATTAAAAACAAATATATTAAAAGCTTAGAGAAATTATAAAAACGTCTCAAAATTTCACTGACACGAGGAGGGTATTTTATATGCCAACTATGCCCCTATGGCATTAGTAGAAAAATATATATTCTTAAATTTAAATGGTCTACAAATATTCAGATAGAGTGAAAGAAATATTATCTCCAGGAAGTTATGCCCCTATACCCTACCTACTATATCTAAAATGGAATCTATATTCCCAACTAGGACAAGAATTGTCCTGTGTTTACTTAACGACGGAATATTAAGAATTAAATGCCTGCTGCACTACGCTAGCATATGGAGACTGGGATCCCAGATCAAACCACGTAGGACAGAGAGCAGAAGTTGCTTCTGAACGAACTCAATTCGATTTAATCTGTTTGGATATAAAATAATTAGTTTTCGTCTGGATAAAAATAAATAAATAAAAACTCAACTATGGCTTTTACGCTTTAATTATTTTATATGATAGCTGTCACGCTCTCATCTTTAGTTATTTGCAATTATTTACCTCTGACAGAGCTGCCCGCTTGTAATGTTGATGGGAGACATCTTTTTTACCCCGCACGCCCACGAAGGAGTTGACAGGTGCGCGTTTTTCCAGCAGTTCCAGTGCCTCTTCCTCATCCTCAGCAGCTTCGCCCTCCGACAGCGAAGGTCGCTTGCCCCGCATGCCTGTGAAACCGGTGGGTGCTCGTTTGTCCACATCGGCGCCGTCCATTGCCAGATGCTCCAGGAAATTCTGAAGAACGTTCTCCCGCAGGCGTTCCTCCTCGATGTGCAGCAGTAATTCATTCAGGCGGTTGTTACTGTGCGAAAATTTCTTGCCACGCACTCCGACAAAGGCCAATGGAGCTTTCTTTAGCCTACGCCCGTTTTCATTGTAGTAGTTGTCCGCATCTTCTTCGCCGTAGTCCAAGGGATCGGGTCCCAACCAATTTGAATCCTCCTGTTCCTTTTTACCTCTCATCCCAATGAAGCTCGAGGTAGGTGCTCTTTTTACCATATTCCTAGTCTGTGCGCCCGGTGCCGTAGTGCTAATGTTAATAGCGTCCATATCCTCTGCGCCGGCCTCAACATCGCCGCTTGCAACTGCAGCAACAGCGGCAGCTGTTAGCAGCAGCAGCAGCATTAACAGTTGCTGATTACGCATTGCTTACACTTTCTGTTGCGTGCTTTTAGGCGGGCGATACTAAATCAATCTACATTATGGGATAAGCAATATTTAAAATAAATGAAGTATTTACCATCTTACGTCTTATTATATTATATTTATTATATTTAGAATCTTATATAATACATTAAAATTTATCATATAAAATTGTAATAAAATATTTTTAATAATATACTGGCAATTGAATAAATAATTGATTGATTGAATTTTTATGGAAGGTATTTTTAAGCAATAAAAGCAAAGAAATCCATTATTGAAATTATTTTGTTTAGATGTACTTTGGCAATTATTCGACCTGTTTTATTTAAGTATATGTCAGAGGTTTTCAAAGCTGGAAAATATTTGATATGTATGTTTTCTCATAACCCAGAATATCTAGATTTGTTGGATCTTTATTCCAATTATTCCAAAAATTCAAAAGCTAATTTTTTATGCTTTACCAACTTTTTGTTGCTTTTACTGCCTGATTTCTATAAGGCAACGCACACGAAAGTTATTAAGGAATGTTTCAGCAAATCAGAGCTGTGTATCTTGTAGTTCGGCACACTCATACATACATATGTATATGTGGTGTATATGTGAACTGGAAAGCAAACGTCTAACTGCGCCCACTTGACCTTATTCTTTTGGTTGTACTTGCATAGGGAATTCTCGGTTGGTTCCATACGATTATTACACTGGCATACATAATGGCTGTTTTCACAGCTACAGCTCAATTGCAGTGGCGACAAAAAGCTAACGGCTGTTGCTACAATTTATAGTCACATAAGCAAATATTTGCAGACCACACAAGCGGAGCCACCTTGGAGCTGAAATGGGTTGTGGCTGCTCCGATGCAGCCAATGCTTGCCATTGATTATGCTCAAAAGTCGTCATACCCTCCGCCTCGTTAAGTGAAATTGCCATGCAAATGCGTTGGCAATGCCTGAGAGGCACTCTCGATAAGACTGTGCATATCCAGCCAGCGCGGCAACTGGTGTAAGAACAACCATACACTCAGAGAAAACCTTGTTATTTATTTTCAGTTTTGTTCATTCTTTAATATCTTTCTTTAGGTAAGAATAATTGTTGACTTTAAACTCTATTGTTTATGTGGCATAAATAAAACGAACAGTTTTGTTTTTTCGGTAATACTTGTAGTTAGGTCATGTATCTAATTCTTTATTTATTTTTCTGACTGTTCAAACATCAAGAACAAATACATAACTTAAACTTATAAGTGGTCGACTACAAGATACCGTTTAGATATTTGTAAGTACACATGTAAATATAAATTCAAATTCAAAAATTACAAACAAATTAGATAAATTTAATAAGTTAAAGCATTTATGAAATGAAAACTGTTGTTTGTAAAAATATAATTTGCTATTATATGTATTTAATTATTTATTGTGCATTCACACTGTTGTCGGCATATACCCTGTCAGAGTTCTTAGGTGGGAGGGTATGAAAATACTGACGATGCGCGCACAGGAAGCTAGAAACATGTAATTCAATTGATTGCCGCTGGCAGTGGGAAGACGTTGCTGGCCATGGAGCTTAGGAAGAGCAGACGCCAAGTGGCAATTGAATTGGACGCAGAAATGCATTTGAATTTTATTGATGTTAAATTTGCGACAATCACCAATCAACAGGTTGCGGGCAAAGTTAAACTCGATGGATCGATCGCATGACGTCCGTGGTCGACTGTAAGCTTAAATGCCCAGAGCAGAAAGTTTTTAAATACTAAACATAACAGCGGCGACGGAAAATGTCAAAGCATCAGCCGGGCGAAGAGCTAATCCAGCAACTACATGCATGCTCTACACATTTTAAGGCCGAAAGTTTCAGGCACAAAATTAGCAGGCGGCAAAGTGTGAAGTTTCCTGTTTTTGAGGCGCCGCCCCCTTGGGCGCCTCATCATGACATGAAAGTGACAGCAGGCAGCAGTCGAACAATGGCTTAGTCGCAGGAACAGTCAACAGTCCGCACACGGAGCGTATGCGTAATGTGCCTGGCCTCAAGCTAAGCTGTTAACTTGTGAGTGTGTAACGTGTGTGGCCCGTCTAATTGCCTATGTATGTGTAGATTTGTGTTTGCTTTGTGCAGCCCTAGCGGACACTTTAAACTGCCAACGGGCCAACGGGCGTGTGAGCATTAAAGATGCGAGATGCGCCGCAGAACGAGATTTACATTTTGGCCAAGACGCCAAGCGTCCAGAACGTGCCTCGGATATGGCTGTGTACATGTGTTTATTCCTGTATCTGGCCGGGTCATAAAGGCCCATTAGCCCAGCTGGTGACCCACTACAACAGCAACAACAGCAATGACGATAACAAACGTACGAAATAAATAATAAAACAACACTGAATAGAAAATTCACTTTTTGGCCAATTGGCCGCTCCGTTTTCAGTTTCAGTTTGCCTGCGGCTGCATCTCTTCATCACCCTTTTAGCATATCTCGCGCAAAAAACAACAACGGCAAAAAGTGTGTGTTGAGCAACAGTTAATGCATAGAATATGAAGCGTGCTCACACCACGCTGTCCATAGCCCCTGCAGCTGTAGCCTTGTTCAAAATGTCGATGCTTTGGCAATCACACTTAAAGGGCTGTGTATTTACATACATATATTGACGTTAGCCGCAGTTGTACAATTTAACCAAAGGTCACAATCAGCAATAGCTTTAGGACAATATTTGGGACAGAAGGAGTCTACGAACAAACATATGGGCTAGCAAGGAGCTGTTTTTGTAGCCCCTTGCTACAAACATATATTTTGTGTACACACATTTTTACTCATTTTTTTTAAATTACCAAATTAAAATTTTTGTTTATTTCTTCTACTTAGAAACAAGTTTGAAATGGAGATTTTGTTAAGATTATGGACGATAAATGCTGTCATTTATGACACACCCATTATAAAATAATACGAAAAATTAGTTAGCGATGAAGACATAAAGTCTCATAATTAGGAATAAAATAAATTATTTACTAGTTGTGAAACATACTACTGCTTTATATTTATTGCAAGCTACCTAGCTGTCTTATCACTTAATATATATTTATATCACAAAGGTAGCAACAAAATATTATGGTCGCAGTCCCATGCCTTAATATTTGTACAATCATTCAATATTAGTGCTGCGCGCGTCACAAAAGTTTTTAGAAAAGAATCATTTTTCGTAATAATAATACAGATTTAATTAAGGCCATTAAATTTGCCAACACATTTAGTCATTTTAATTGGTCGCAATCTGCTCTTCGTGCGTGAACACGATACGCAAGTCTACCTCCAACCACATCCGATAGCTGCTGCACACAAGTGCCCACATATTGCTACGTGAATGATTTAAGAACCGTTCTCGCCACGAGTTTAGCTGCACTTATCAGCAGCTCGTAGCCGACGATCGTTCAGTTTGAGTTTAGCTGTGAGGCGAAACACACGGCTCGCTCCAGCAGTGAATATTGTGAATAAAACGTGCACCGTGTTTACACGAGAGAATTACATACAAACAGAACTGCTTGTTGTGTGTGTGTACAGCAGACATATAAATTATCCTAGGGGGAACATCGTGACTGATAGGAGGCGTTCCCCATTGAGTGCCAGGTGAGCATGTGAATAGTGCGACAAGAAAAAGCGAGTTCTGCTATCTTAATGGGATTCAGTACCGAACCCTGCTGACCTGCGAAATGGGAGTATCGTATACTGTTTAGCCCATGCCTTTGTTTTGTTTTTTTTTTTTTTGTAGAATTCCATGTGATCTTTAGCATAGCAGAGCAAAACAAAAGCCACAATAACAGCATTGGGCTAGTCTAAAACAAAAGACAAGAAGCTACTTTCTCGCCTGGGAACTCGCCGGGAACCTCCGCCCGAGCATGGGCTTGGGCTTGGGCTTGGGCACAGGCATGCAAAATAATTGAATTGGGTCAAATGCTTAAAATGCTTGTCTCATGTTGTGCGATCGGCTGACGCTGAATAACATTAAAAATGTGCCTCAGATTTCGTTGTTCTTGCCGATATAAGGTACCCAAACATTACGAGCTCCGTTTCAACAACGAGTATATATATAAATATATATATGTATTATATAGGTATATAAGCATATACGGGCAAATCGTTCACGCGATTGCCTTAATTTTGGGCAGCTCTGCAGCATTTATCCAAGTTCAGGGCCGGGAATTCACACATCATTTAATTCACTCTCAATTAGTACACGCACTGCATTAGCTTTGATACAATCCAGTTGATTTTTTCATAATAACTCAGCCATATGCTTGCACACATTTGTACATACATATGTGTATATATATATATATATATATATATATATATATATATATATATATACATATATTACTCGTGCATTGCCGATAGATCGCAGCTTGGGATTTACAAACTGTTAGCAAAATTCCATAAGGTTGACTGAGGATCAAAAGGCCTATGGTAATTTACTTTTGGGGGAATGCACAAAACTTTTCGTAAAATTAAATGTAAACTGGCAGCTGTTTTGCAGATTGAAAATCTTTGTTTTTTTTTTGTAATTACCAGATTATTCTGCCGAACTCTATTAAAAAACACATCCATAAAAAAAATAAAAAATAAATTTAAATAAATGCACAACAAAAATTGTATTGCAACTAAAAACCAAAACAACAGATTAGCCAACAAGATTTTAATCTTCGGGCTACCGTAGTTTGTTTTTAATTAACTTGATTTGTGCAAGTAAGAATCTGTGCTGAGCAGAACACACGTTCGAATATATCATCACTCATGCTTCGATAAGAGCTGGTCTGAGAACTCGCCAAACTCAAAGATTTCTTGATAATTTTCGAGCAGCTGCCTGAATGTCTGAATATGACCCGTGGCATTGTCGAAAGCAAATAAATAAATAAATATGAAATATGAAATATGAGTGCGCATAAAATTACGGCTGATGAAAATGCAACGTTTTTGGGAAAAGTGATTGGCCAAACAAAAGCCGCATAAATTTATAATTGAGTTGCCAACCCAGGCGGTGCATTAAATTAGTCGATTTTGTAAGCAAAACAAACAGAGATTTGCTCAGTTAGCTGCCTGTCAATCAGTCGGTCAGTCAGTCAGTCAGTTGGTCCGTCCGGGGCAGAGACATTGCTGACACGCGACAGCAACGATATCCACTAAGTAATTGAACCATGAACTTGAATTGTGGCCTCTCCGCTCAGCTGACATATTTGCGGTAGCCAAAGATTTCGCCGGGGAACTAATGAATACGTTTTAGGAAGCTGGACGATTTCGTTTCCCAGTCTGTGTGGGAAGCCAATGATATTATGATAAGGTTAATTTGCATAGAGGGAAGTGCCGTTACTTGCCTGTAAACAAATTTGAGCAACTTGTTAGAATTACATTTGTGTTATACGACATTATCACCACGTATTCTAACTTTATACTAGTCTAGACTTTTCAACTATCTATCGATGAAATTTAAATCAACGTTGACAAACATAACATAACATAACTGAATTGCTTATATATAATTGTAAACTTTTTAAGCTAACAAAAGCATTTTTAATATAAACAGCAATGTTTAATCTTGCCACAGGGCCTAATTAAATTTGATGAATACATTTTTAATCATGTTTGTCATTTACTTATCATTTTGCTATTATAAGGTATTCAGTTTTAAATACTTTTCTATTTATGATAATCGTTTTGGCTGCTTTGCCTCCGAAATTAAAGTCATTGTGTTCTTACGTAAAATAGTGTAAAACACAAAATAGAAGCAATCCAGAAATGCAATGTTGTAAACACACTATATAACGGTAAGTCTTTGCCACAATTATAAATAATATGATTCTACACACTTGACGCTACAGAACAAATTGTAATTTAGAAAACCTGTTGTTTATTTTATTCATTACTATATATAAACAAGTAAGAACGTTGCAGTCGGACGTAACCGACTGCGTAATACTCGTTCACAGTACACTGAAGTTCTTATTGTTATTTTGGAAAAATATAGATCTTTTATATTTCGGTGGGTGTGACCAACATTTTTCTGCTCGATTTTAAGAGGAGGTCTCCCAAACATTGTCTGCCAAATTTGGTGACAAGCTTTTAAATTGTGGGAGATATAGGCTTTCCCACTTTGCAATGGCAAGAGTGGGCGTGGGATCCAAATTTGTTACCCCTATTTGAAGGGGGTTACCTCCAATCTATCTTTTAAATTTTGTGACTTTAGCTCTAAAACTGTGGGAGCTATAGGCTTTCGCGATTTGTGGGGCGGGGGGGCTGTGGGCGTTATAGTGGGTGTGCCCGGGTGGTGACTCTACCATTAATTAACTCTACCATTAATATTGTGGGAAATATTCACCTTTTATCGATTTGTGATTTGAGGTTATCGATTTGCCAGCCTCCTAGTGGGCGTAGCGCAAAAATATTAACACTTTGGCTGATTTGGGTATACACGAGTATATATTCCAAGTTTCAAGGATGGACATCAAGTCGGACATTGCACAAACCCAATATTTATTTTCACTTTGTGAACCTGTATAAAAACATCATTAAAACCGATTCTGAGGGGGTCAAATTTTTTGTCTAAAATCATGCAAAAATTGAAAAAAATTTTGACATGTAAGCTTCTCGGATCCATAGCTCCCATATTTCAAACGGCCATAACTTTGTCAAAACTGAACCGATTTTTATGTTTGATGGCATTTCTTTCATGGTTTGTCGTCTAGATCGAGTCTACATTTCAAGTATATTCATTATTGAAAATAAAATTTTATTGAATTTTTTGATAAAATATCATGTACTCCCCCTTACTCATTTTCGAAAAATTGTTTTTTTCAAAATTTAGAAATGCAAATTTACATTTTTAATCGATTATGGTTATCACAATTAGTAAAAAAAACAACATTAAAACTGATTCTGAAGGGGTCAAATTTTTTGTCAAAAATCATGTAAAAATTGAAAAATATTTTGACATGTAAACCTCTCGGATCCATATCTCCCATATTTTAAACGGTCATAACTTTGTCAAAACTGAACCGATATTCATGTTTAATGGCATTTTGGACATGAGTTATCCTCTAGATTGATTCTTCATTTCAATATATGCGTTATTGAAAAAAAAATTTTTTTAATTTTTTGGGGAAAAAAGCATGTACTCCCCCCTTACTCATTTTCGAAAATTTTTTTTTCAAAATTTAGAAATGCAAATTTACATTTTTAATCGATTATGGTTATCACAAATAGTATAAAAAACAACATTAAAACTGATTCTGAGGGGGTCTAATTTTTTGTCTAAAATCATGCAAAAATTGAAAAAAATTTTGACATGTAAACCACTCGGATTCATAACTCCCATATTTCAAACGGCCATAACTTTGTCAAAACTGAACCGATTTTCATGTTTAATGGCATTTTGGACATGAGTTATCCTTTAGATTGATTCTTCATTTCAAATATATGCATTATAGAAAAAAAATTTTTTTTAATTTTTTTGGGAAAAAAGCATGTACTCCCCCCTTACTCATTTTCGAAAAATTTTTTTTTCAAAATTTAGAAATGCAAATTTACATTTTTAATCGATTATGGTTATCACAAATAGTATAAAAAACAACATTAAAACTGATTCTGTGGGGGTCAAATTTTTTGTCAAAAATCATGCAAAAATTGAAAAATATTTTGACATGTAAACCCTCGGATCCATAGCTCCCATATTTCAAACGGCCATAACTTTGTCAAAACTGATCCGATTTTCATGTTTGATGGCATTTCTTTCATGGTTTGTCCTCTAGATTGATCCGACATTTCAAATATATTCATTAGTGACTTTTTTCTGTGAGGTTTGGGGGAGCTCTCCAGTAATATATTTTTAAGACGGAGGCGGGGGCCTTCTAGTTGAATTTTTGTTGAGGTCACTAGCAATCTATTTATTTATTTAGTTTATATGCAGATCAATAATGTGCAAAAGGAGGATATCACAAATAAGGTCCACTATACAGATACCCTATGTCGCAACATTAAGATACCGCTCTGATGTGTGTGTCAAACCATCAAAGTTAATTTCTTATAATCTGACTCGTCGATAATGTTGCTAACTAAATTTGATTTGCACTACAGAACTAACTTGCTTCATCTAAAACTTTCTGTTGCAGTTTGATCAGCCTGATCAGTATGAAAATTATCTATAGCTTAGTTGCCCTTTTGGCGCTTGGTTCAGCTGTTGCAACTGCCAACACCGGTCGCACCTTCACTGTGGATTATGAGAATGATCAGTTCCTAAAGGATGGACGGCCATTTCGCTTTATATCTGGGTCCTTTCACTACTTTCGCGCCCATCCTGAGACCTGGACGCGACACCTGAGGACAATGCGTGCCGCTGGCCTCAATGCGGTTACTACGTAGGTTCACACATGACAAATGCCCCGAAGACTCAGTTTTTAATCGTGCTATCGTGTTTTGTATACAAAGATATGTGGAATGGTCGCTGCATAATCCGCGCGATGGCGTCTACGTTTGGAACGGCATTGCGGATCTGGAGCGCTTTATACGGCTGGCCGTAGACGAGGACTTGTTGGTGATTTTGCGGCCCGGTCCGTACATATGCGCCGAGCGGGACATGGGCGGCTTTCCCTACTGGCTTCTCAACAAGTTTCCGGGGATACAACTGCGCACAGCCGACATAAGTAGGTGCTTCGACCCAAAGGCCAATCAAATCAATCTAAGCTAATGCTCTTTCTGCAGACTACCTCAGCGAGGTGCGCATATGGTATAGCCAGCTATTTGCACGGATAGTCCCCTATCTGTACGGCAACGGTGGGCCCATCATCATGGTCCAGGTCGAGAACGAGTACGGCTCCTACTTTGCCTGCGACGTCAACTATCGCAACTGGCTGCGCGACGAGACCCAGAGCCATGTTAAGAACAGCGCCGTACTCTTTACTAACGATGGACCCACGTTGCTGCGTTGCGGCAAGATTGAGGGTGTTTTGGCGACAATGGACTTTGGGGCCACAAATAATCTTAAGGATATCTGGAGCAAGCTGAGGCGCTACGAGCCCAAGGGCCCGCTGGTCAATGCCGAGTACTATCCCGGCTGGCTGACACACTGGACGGAACCCATGGCCAATGTGAGCACGGACGCAATAACGGGGACTTTCCTGTAAGTGGGCTGTAATCACCTAATGCAAATTATAATCATAAAATATTAGGCAATATTAGGACAAGAATCAAAATCTTTGTCATATTTTCTTCTTCAATCTTTTAGCTTATCTTTTATCAATCGCTGAATTGTGATGTTATTCTGTAATGGCAACTAAAGACGCTTACACAAATTACTCTTGCTTGATAAAACATTGCAATGGATTATTTAAGTGCTATAGTATATTCAAATATTCCATAAACTTGATCTGCAAGTCTAATGGACAAGCCTGTATTCAAAAATGTAGTCTCTAGCGCTGATAGTTTCTGAACATGGGTAGATCGACTGACCGAGAATATAGGGCCGGAGGTGACTCCGCGAATCTCCAGTCAGTGTTTGGTCTATTTTAAAGTTAGCTTAATAGGTTTCACTTTATTTCTAAGCATTCAATCATTGGAATAATTTCTATTGCATTTAATTTTACTTTTAGCCAAATGCTGGAAGACGGCGCTAGTGTTAATATATATATGTTTTACGGTGGAACCAACTTTGGTTTCACTGCGGGCGCCAATGATAACGGTCCGGGTAACTATATAGCGGACATAACCAGCTACGACTACGATGCACCTATGACGGAAGCGGGCGATCCCACGAACAAGTATTTGGCACTACGCCGTATTATTGGCAGGTTTCTGCCGCTGCCGGATGTGCCAGTGCCGATGCCGGCGCCGAAGCGCGCCTACGGCACAGTCCGCTTGCTGAGCTGCTGCACGCTGCTCTCCACCGAGGGCCGGGAAAAGCTGAGTACGGGATTAGTGCGCGCAGCAAAGCCAAAAACCTTTGAGGCCCTGAACCAATATTCCGGCTTGGTGTTGTACGAATCATGGTTACCCGCAAAGTTTAAACGGGACCCGAGCATCTTGTACGTGCGCGGCCTTGCGGACCGGGGCTACGTTTACGTGGACAATCAATATATGGGCGTATTGGCGCGAGAGACGCCCTTCTTTGATTTGCCAATAAGCGCCAGCTCGGGTAGGCACTTGCAGATCCTGGTGGAGAACCAGGGTCGGCTAAACTACGGCAGGCAGCTGAACGACTTCAAGGGCCTTACCAAGGACGTGCGCCTGGATAAGCAGATATTGAACAACTGGAATATTACCAAGTATCCGCTGGAGTCCGTCGAAAAGCTGGAGCAGCTGATTGCCCAGTCGACCGAAGCAGCCCAGGCCGGCTTCCAAGAGATCAAAATGTCGAGCAAACTGCTCTACAATGGACCAGCCATCTATCATGGCACCTTGACCATCGATAGCGCCGAAGACCTGGCGGACACATACATTGACATGTCCGGCTGGGGAAAAGGCATAGCCTTCCTGAACGGTGAGAATCTGGGCCGCTACTGGCCTCTGGTGGGCCCACAGATAACACTATATGTGCCCGCCCCGGTGCTTAAGGTGGGCTCCAACCGTTTGATCCTCGTAGAATACCAACAGGCGCCCATCGCAATGGAGTTAGAGTTTCGGGATACGCCCATCCTCGATGGCAGAAGTTCAAATTAGCTATGACCTTACTAGTCAATAAGTATCTCGTACGTAATGTAATTTTTTCGCCGTAAGTTTTTTGTAAAGCAATAAAGCCTGGTGATGGCTCCTTAATCCCTTTGTATACCTGCCGCTAAAAGAATCATTAATGCACGCAGCACAAACAGCCAACGGGAGGCACACATGTGACCTTTGTGCTTGCGCCGTCTTGCCAAATTAATCCCAAATGATTGAAATACACAGCAAGGCCGGCGCAGGAGATGTCCAAATTTGACGTCTTGGCTCGTTGGTCTTGCCGCCAAAGTTTAAATACATATGTATGTGTACATTATGGCTCAAAAATGAAGCCAAGTTCGCAGATTTTATATATTATGCAGCACTCATTTAATCGAAAGCCTAATCAAGCGATTTATTTTAGGCTACGTTGGCCTTTAAAAATGTTTCAAATATTCAAACACTGAACTGAAATAATTAGTTAGTAAATAACGATAAAAATAGAGAAGGGAATGGGATAAATTTTCATTCCGTTTCTTTAAAATACCTGAAATTACAATTGTTCTGAAATAATATATAAGACAGATTGTTGTCAACATTTGTTTAATCAATTATGCACAATAATTAGCTGATATATTGCATAAGTATTTCGATTCAACAGAAGAACGATTATATTTTATAATTTGGAATTGAAATGTTGCCTTTTATCGCAAAATTATAACAGTCAACGATCAAATATTAGAGCTCTGGAAAATTTTCTGAAATAATCAATGGAGTCAGTTACTTTGGTTAAAGCCTTAATAAGAAACCCAGATCTGGTAAAATGATTGGAAATATATTTTAGAAAGAAATTCTTTATTTAAACTTTATAAAGTTTAATTCAGAACCCCGATTTCTCAATTTTAAATTAATTTTTTTTTTTTAGAAACCTATTTGTTCCTAATGCTCCGACAAAATATTATATTAAATTAGAAGCTGAACAAAAGGTGGCATAGCCCGAGTGGACGGCTCCTTCATTTGAACGTGTTTATTTTAATTTGTAGTGAAAGCCGCTTCTCAGACCAGAAACGGCTCCCCACTTGACCATCTCGCTGCCGTAATGAACCCCGTAGCTGCAATTGTTGTTGTACTTGATGTTCAGGTTAATTAGTGCGCGCTCAAATCCACACACTCGCCGTTAAACGTTAGACATTCGTGTTTTAAAGCATCTTTTAGGCGCAGCTGCAACTCAAGTACTTCTAAATGTGAACACACCATGTGTAGGTGTATAGGTGTGCTCTGCACACACTTATATATCTGTGTACATTTCTTTCCTACTAGCTGCACAAGTTTGTATTTATGTGCTAATTGCGACTGTTTGTTGTTGCTGTCCAAGTTGACATAAAACAAGTTAAGGCCCAAGGGCTGTTTTAAAGCGTCGCCTCATGTTGCCCGTTTGTAGTTTTTTACAGTGATTTTTGTGTTGTTCTTGTTTTTTTTTTAGTCATGTTTCGAAAGTCCCCGCGCGGACCAAGTATTGCGTGTGGCATATCACTACACCGGATGCCTGGAGTGGCTTTCAGTTGGCTTGGACCCGTCGAGGCGTGGCACAATTGAGTCTCTGCATTGATGTAGCTTTTTATTAGCTTTTGCCGCCGGCTGACGTACAAATGCCAACCATCTAATAAATAATGTTGCAAGCTTAATGAAAGGTCACACAACATTGTGAATAGATACTAACAGACAATTTATAAGACACTTCTTAATAATTATAAATTCCTAATGGAAAAATGTTCAACAATTCGATGTTGTGTCTACGGATAAAAATGTCGGCGCAAATTGAGTTACGCATTTAAAGAAACATTTACATATGTGATTTTATTTACATTATTAATCATAGAAAAATATTTCTCAACAGGAAGGGAAACGGTATTCATGTGCCATGTCTTCAAACAAATGAAAATTGTGCTTATTTAAAAAACACTTCCTTTATAATGTATATTTGATTTTTATAAATGATATAATAATTACTAATGGTGTTCTGTTCTTATTCGAAATACCTTTTTAAAAAAACCTTTTTTTTTATATGTATTAATTTCAGCATAATGTCGATACTTAGAAATTCGAATAGATAAGTCATTAAATTAAATATTTTATATTTCAAGGAAAACATTCAAGCATATATAATTTTGGAAAATACGGATTTAGAAAGTTTGTTAGCTTTAACATGCTCTGCTTATTTTTAACATACGAAATACAAATATTTAAGTAAAACAAGTCCCAGAGGCAGTATCAAATTTTGTGCTCGAACTAATGGAAATCAATCGTGCATAGCAAACTTATTTATTGGACAGCTCTTTTGCCAAAATTAACTAGGAAATTTGTTGTTCATTTGGTCAACACTTGAAAGAAAACTTTAGTTTTCATCTTCGCTCAATTGGTCACGCAAGCTGTACAATGAATTTAGTTCACTGCCAAACTTTCGCAGTACATAAAATCATATTGTATTTAGGTACAGCATACGTTCGTAAATTGGTCGATAATACGATCCCAATACTTGGTTCTTAAATCGACAAATACAAATGGCTAACTGAGTTTATCTTTCACATTTATTTATTTACTGTCAGCTCGTGCTCTGGCCACTGCAAAAGGTTTTCCATTTCGCAATTAGCTTTACAATTTTATGGACTTCAGCGGAAATGCATCTATTTAAAAATGTATAATAGTCTCATATTGAAATCAAATTTAATTGAACTGCCACAAATTGTATTTTCTAAATTTTGTATATTAAAATGTATATTCTAATGCACTTACAGATGTGAATTGTTTAAATTAAAAATTGCAATTGTTTGCCTTGTGGTTTTCCAACAGCACTGTAAAGTTACTTATTTTTGAAATTGTCTTTTATTTTTGTGATGCGCGCCGAACGAACACGCCGAGAAGTATGCAACAACTGAGCGACAGATCAAAGCGGCAATGGACTTTATAAATGCTCGACGCTGGCTGCCAGCGAAGAATACAGCACCACCACAACGACACATTGCTGATACGCTTCGTTACACGCACACACCGCACACAACGAACAGGAAACGGACAAAAACGAAGCAGCTCGTGAGTCGCTCGGCTCTCGCTTTGTGCGTCCGTTTGTTCGTGCATATCAACAATTGGTCGAATGGAAATACAAATGTGTCTGTGCTGTTCACTGTGTGGATGGCGTGGGTCTTACGTGTATATGTGTGCGTGCATACAGTGTACCCATGCACACATATTTGTCGGAGTCTGTTGGTATTGGTGTTGGTCTATGTGGGCGCCACTTTGTTGCAGAAAAAAGGCTAAAAGAATAACGGATGCATACTTTCAGGTCGCGGCGCTTAATTGAATTGAACGGAAATTTTGTTTGCATATGTGAATAAAACATTAAACAAGAAAAAATTGGGTCTGCCCTTCATATACGAAAATAATATGCATAGGCACCATCTGTGTTTTAAAATTAATTTCACAATATGCTGTTTCTTTTTGAAATAAAAAATTTTCCATTTTGAATTTTCAGAAAAATCATTAAATGCATATTTGCATTGGCATTGTTAATTGTCATTATTTGCACTAAACAAATAAATATTTCGGTCGACGCTCACAAATGCAAATAACGGTTGTCCGTTCTGAATATTCATATGTACGAAGGTATATTTTATGCAAATTTTACAATGCGCTGTGATTTTTATGCCTGCCAGCGTGGGCGACGACGACGTTGGAAAATCAAAAACAGCCACAAATGTGCATCTCGTAGGCGTGCACCATATTTAAACGTCGGACGGCACTTGAGGCGAGGCCAGCTTGGAGTGCAACAGCACCAAGACCTAGACCGAATAACCAGAAGCCAAGATATAACAAACCACGCGCCACTCGTAAAGGCCAAGTGTATGCAAACACGACCGCCTACATCCGTACATCCTTTACCCATTGCCGAAAGGCAAGCGATTATTACAGTGCCCTTTGCAACAAAAAATATTAAAACAAGCGTTTTAAATGCAAATGCAAATGCAAAATACAGCTGAATAACGCTCAGAAATATCATAAAACACCTTAGTTGGAACTAAAACTTTAAAAGCCGCTAATTTCCTAAAATCAAATAAAGTAACTGCTTTTATACTTTGGGTAACTCGTGGGCGAGCATCTTTAAATGTTGTCTTACCATTTTGGTTACTTGTAGACATTATAAAAGAGCATCCTGTGTTTTTTTGGCCACTGCAGTTGACCGCTTATCGCATCCTGCTGCATCCTGGCATTCTGGCATTCTACGAAGTCAACGATTTTCGCGGCCATAAAACTCGATTGTGCAATGGCGCAATTTGCATTTAGATTGAAAGCCACGTCTTGTAAAATGTATACGCAGATATATACATGTATATATAATATATGTTGTATATTTTGTATTGTAGCCAATGTTTCAATTAGCAACTTTCTGCCGCCCATCACAACTCCAACTCCCACTCCCTTCGGTCTTTTTGGCACCCATTCAAATATTTACGCTGTCAATGACAAACATAATTAGCATTTAATTAAAATAAAATTGCGCAATCCTTTTGTCGATAGACAAGCAATTCGAGATTTGATTATTGAAATCAAATAAAACTGCCGCAAAAGCCAGCACAATTTCTGCTGTGTAAATATACAAAGTATATAGCGGAAATGCTGATAACACAAGCATGATCAAAGCCCCAGCTATAGACCCTTCTATTCTGGAAATGGTATTGCACCAGCACTTACTACTTCCCTCGACCATATGCAATTGATAAGGGACAGTAATAATTTGGTGTGTGTTTTGCGGTGTGTCATTTATCTATAAATGAAATTTGTACTATTAATTACATTATGGACTTGCAAATGGAATTTTATGGCCACAGATAAGCCTAGCTGTTCACATTCGATGGAACGGTGCCGCCACCTGTTGTTCGTTTGAGGTGGCAGATCTGCAGCAGCAGGTGGCCCAAATTCAATTTGAAATTGCATTATACAAAAGAGGCAACAAAAAACATAGCAAAAGGACATACGAACTACGCAGTCGAGGGCTGTCCGATAATTTAAGCAGACCGGAAGTAAACCATTGGAAATAAAAATTTTATAAGTAATACGAAAAAATGCCTGCCTAGTTTCAGTTTGTTAGCCCGGTTTATCACATGCATGCACCCAGGTTTTGATTCAAACCGCGGCTCGCCTCCCAATTATAAAAGAAAATGTTAATTTTTATTTGTATTATTTATTTTCAATGAAACAGTAAAAACTCTAGCGAATTTTTTTTTTAATACTGCCTATTAGGTCAGGTAATATAAACTTTTGGGGTTGAAATTGCCCGTTGTACTGAAGTTTAACCAACCCATTTTTGTTCGATTCGGGTTTAGTTTCGGCAGATTTTGGTTTACAATTTTAAATTGCCGAGTTTGAATCGGTTCGGCTTAAGCCGTATCTTAGCATATCAAGAATTAATAATGAATTATTTATTAAGTAGTGTCGTAATCTTAAGCATAATTTCTCTTTGACAGCGCAAGCTTTATTATTCTTAAACATTTAGAGCAACCCTCTTGCAACGAAAAATTCAAGTTTTTTCGCGTTCCTCGTATTTGCTGTCCGTATATTGTTCTGCAAACAAAGCGAATTCGTCGCAAATATGACAGAGGGCTATTGATTGGTGTGATATGGGAAAAATGAGATTTATATGTATTTGAAATTGGCTCAACAATTGGATTACACCCAAGAACAACATCCGACAGCAAATACAAAGTGACCCGCATACGAATATACGGAATTGCATTTCTGAGTTACGAGTTAAATGTTTCAATTTAATGAGTATTGAAGGCTAGGGATAAATTACAAGCTAACAAACATATACAACTGGAATGTAATACACTTAACGATCCTGAAAAACGCATAAACAATTTTAAAAATAGAGCCGTGGTCAAAGGACCACTAAAGCTTAGTTGCACACAGACGCATATAATTGCATAAATTAACTAATTGAATAACTACGAGAGAATTTTTGGCTAGGCAAGCTAATCAATGCGTATTACGCCGGCACCCACACCCCCGCTGTGCGCACACATAGGAGGCATGAAGGTCCACTTGTCTGTTTCGGGATCGTAAACTTCAACGGTGGACAGATTTGTTTCGCCATCATAGCCGCCAATGGCCCACAGCTTGCCCATATTGGCAGCCAACGCGACTCGCGATCTCTTACAATTCATGGGCGTGACCAGTTTCCAGGTGTCTGTTAAGGGGTCGTAGCACTCCACGGAACGCAGAAACGAGTTGCCACAGTAGCCGCCACACACATAGATCTTGCCATTTAGCGTGGCCACGCCCAAGCGACAACGTCGATTCAGCATAGGTGACATCTTGATCCAGACATCCTCGTTCTGATCATAGCGCTCTACAGAGTCGAAAATTGACAAACCATCGTGACCTCCTAAAGCATAGACGTAACCATTCAGCTGCGTGACGCCGCCTGCTGAACGATATTTCATCATTTGGGCCACCTAGAAAGATAATAATTTTGGATATAACGAGCGCTAAACAAGATTCTACTTCAATAGAATTACACACCGTTTTCCACGTATTGATTTTTGGATAGTAGACCTCGACAGTATTGAGCGATGTAACGCCATCGTAGCCACCACAGACATAAATGCAATCATCCAAGGCAGCTACTCCGACGGCGCTGCGCTTGCACAACATTGCACAGCCCTGAGACCATTTGTTTTTGCGCGGATCATAGACTTCCACTGTGGACAGGCGTTCCGTGCCGTTAAAACCGCCAAATGCATACAATTTACCATCTAAAACCGCCACGCCAACTCTTGAGCTGTCAAGTAATAATATAAGATTTAAGTCTTTATGAAATGTAAAATAATTCAATGGACTTAAACTCACCGCATCATGGACATTTGTTCGCCCATTTTCCATTTCTTGGTAACTGGGTCATAAATCTCCACAGTGCTTACGGACTCGCCCGTGCTAGCTAATCCACCGACGGCATAAATTTGGCCCGTAAAGAATTCACCGCACCGTTGACGAGTGCGAAAACTTTGCAGCAACCCGCGTCGCTCTGGCATCAAATGAAAGTCTTTTGCCTCGTCCAGGAGATCACGGCATTGGTGCGATGAGCGTATCAGTTCCTCGCGTGCTACACGATCCGCCAGAAATTGCGGTGATAACAGCGGCAGCCGCACTGCGGCCAGTACTTGTGGAAACAGCTCCGAACGCTTCTCCTCGGCGTATTTCACCCAACGCATGCATGCCTCGAATATTACCTCTTCATTCCGCACGTTCAGTTCGTCGCGTCGCATGAGTTCCAGCAGCTGTTCACAATCCAGCGTGAGGAACTCCTCAGATTGGGATACCTTGGCAAAGTTCTGATCAATGTACTTATCCGCGGCATCGGTCAACTGTCGACAGATCATGGAGTCGCCGAATGTGCGTATGCCAAGCACATTGTGCGGATGGAAGCGGGAGATGAGGAAAGTGGCGCAGGCCTCGCGCACATTGGACAGCTGCAGAAACGAAGCGCCTACCATAAGGCTCTGCACGTTCTGGTTGTCGATTCGAACCTGCCCGCTGTATACATAATTAATTAGACTCTCCAGAGCGCTCGGCTCGATCTCCTTCATGGTGATCTCCCTGATGCGACTCTCCGCCATATTGTTGGTGAACATTGCATAAAAATATGGCACAGTGGCAGCCAACACAACGCGATGCGCCGAGAACGTCTGATCTTCAACCTGTGGGTAACGATTGCAACAAACACGAATGCATGTATATTTGTGTTTATATTTAGAAACTGGCACTAGATAATAATAATGCCAAGATGCGGGGTCTGGCAGCAACCAACCTTAAGTGTGACATCACAAAGTTTGCCCAGTCTTCGTATCTCCTTGAACAATGGAAAACTCTCGCTGAAGAGCTGTTCGTGCTTGTATATAAAGGATTGATCCTCCAGTTGATTATCGCTCAAGTCCATGCTCATGGTCTCAGGCTCCTTTGCCACCAACAACGACCAAACACAAATCAGCAGTAAAATACTTCCAAAAATACCAAAATAACAAATCGCTAGGGATGGGCTAAATACCGATTGCTCAGTCACTATAAATACTGGGATGTATCACTGGTAACGAAACAATGAAAGAATGTGTAGATATAACAAGTTTGTATTTTGACTTAATGTTTATCAACAAACACATTTCAATTGTCGAAAGTGATTAAAATATTGATGGGATATATGTACACGTAGAAAAAGAAACACATTTTTTTTTTATTTACTTAACATAAATGGTTTAAATCTTATCAAATATCAACATCTATATATTTGTGAAGCTTTTTCTAGTGATTTCTATCTTTATACCGATTGCAGATCAGCTGATTTATGTACATATATGCAATCAAAACACAGCTGTTAAGTGACCAGCCTTCGAAATAAGGACAATACGTAAAATAAATAATGTAGGCAATGTTTGCATTAAATTTAATACTTACGTCACAATTACCTTATGGTTTTAAGGCGGCTATAAGTAATAAAAAATCATACGTCACTATTAAAGATACGACATGAGCGATAACTTGATAATGACCGTTGTTATCGTTTTTTTTACATCGAGAAAAGTTATCGCTTATCGTTAAGTTGCCCATTTGACAACTTGTTCAAGTTTTATTTGGTTCAATTATCTAGAGAGCGTAGGGAACAGTTCCAAATTTGCACATGCAAGTGTCTGTTGCAATTTAGGACAGCAGATAGACAGCGTTGAAGATGGACTCGTCAACTAGGGACACGCAGGTACGTAATGGCTACAAAGCCACGAACGAGCAAAACGGGCAACGAAAGCAATAACAACAATGACGTTTCAACTACATAAATATATATGTGTTTATGTATGTATTGCTGTGTGCGTGCAGAAGAATCCAATCGAAGCTCTGAGCAAAGATGAACTCATCGGCAAATACAAAGGGCTGCTTGGCATTGCCAAGAAAGCAAAGCAGGCCAAAGACGGTAAGCCAATCGGATAACAAAAAGTGATTTAATGGTATACTAAATAAATTGCTTATCTCATGAGCAGAGCTGACCGAAGAGAATCGACAGCTGAAGGAAGCATTGGCAAAGGCAGCTGCCAAACAGAGCAGCTTGCCAGCCATGCAGGAGATGCTGCAGGACTTCACCGACAAGAACCTAATACTAACGGAGCAACTGAGCACCCTACAGCGCAGGACCAAAGAGGACGCTGAGCATTTACAACAACTCGAAATCGAGAACGAGAGTCTCAAACGTCAGCTGGGACGCTTAAGCGATGAAAACGATGATCTGCTTGCGGACGTCGAGCGCATGGAGCAGGCCATGCAGCAGGTTAACGCACTTGGCAGCGAACAGCGAAAGAATCTTGAACTCCTCGAGGCGGACATTACCAAAATTAGGGAGGCAGAGGCTCAAAATGAGATACTACGGCAACAGGTCGACGGTGCAGCTAAAGAGGCAGTACTACGGGTCGCTGAACTTGCAGAGCTGCAGCAAAAGTACGAGACGGTGAAGCAAATAAACTCGGAGCAACGCAAGAAGTTTAATGCACTTAAGGATCGATTCATCGATGTGCATCGCAAGCTGAAGAACCTAAAGGAATGCAAGTGTGTGCTACTTGAAACGCAGCACGAATACGCGGCGTCCGTATCCAAATGGCAGCAAGAGATTGTGAGAGCATCCCAACTACTCTGTGCCAAAATGACGGCGTTACAACAGGAGAATATGAAGCTAAAGGAACGTTTAGAGGGTGGCAAATCAACTACCCAAGACGCAGGCCATAATAAGCGACTGCTGCAGAAAGTCTACGAGCTGGAACGATTGTCCAAGCTGCTCAAGGAGCAGCAACAGGATCAGCAACAACATCAGACACTAGACGTTGATCGTATACTCTGCAAGTTGAACAGCGTCGAACAGCTGGCAAATATCATTAGGGGGCAGCAGCTGCCACTGCAATCTGCCCAGCCTGTTGGCAGTTTCAACGTGACCTACTTCACCGAAAAACTATGCCAATTACAACGCATAGCTCAGGCATTGCAAGAGGAGCGCAGTCAACAGGAACATGAAATGAAGCTGATGGAGCAGAAACACGAGCGCGAGATGGCTCAACTGGAGGCGAATTGTGTAGAGTTGCGACAGCATCATGAGGATTTGCAGTCGCGCTATCAATTGAAGGAGCACGAGCATGCCGAGTTGCTGGCCGAGATGCGTGAGCTGAACGAGGCCTTAAAGGCACGTGGCGATGTCATATCACGCATGCAGGAGCAGTATGAAAAGAGTCACAAGGAGCTGCAAACACTTACTGACAGCTTAAATGAGAAGTCAAAGCAGCTCGAGAAACTTCAGGGCAGAGTTGACGAACTGGAGCAACAGGAGCAACTTAATGGAGACGCACAGAGCGATGTGTTGTCCACCTCGACAATTTCACGAGCTGAGGAACTCAATCGCTTGCGCGAACTGGACGATGGGTACGAGGAGAAGTACAACAAGCTGCGTGCGCTGGCTGCCAAATTGAAAAAGAAACTGCAGGAGCAGGCGCAGCAAATTAAAAGCATGGAGCAAGCTGGAACGTCCAAGCTGGAAGCCGAAATGGATGCCGTGAAATTAGCGCAGACGCAGCTTCAGCAGGATTTGAATGCAGCGCGTGCCGAGAACCAAAAGCTCAAATCCAAAGAGAAGTCAAAGTGTTCAAATGTATTAAACCTCGAAATTGAGGCCGCCGAGAAATCGCTAGCCGAAGTGAGCGCAAAACTCTTGGCCAAAAGCACAGAGCTGGACACGCTTCGGGAAACGCTGGCCAGCAAGGAGAATACCATTAACCAGCTTCGTCAGGAGATTAGCATTATCGAACAGGCCCAGGACGGGGAGGCAGCGCATAGCAAGCAGCTGAAGCAGGAAATTGATCGCATGCAAGCACAGCTTAAAGACGCTGTACATGGCAAGCAGGAGGCCCTTTCTGGCAGAAAGGAACTCCAGCACAGCGTGGAGCAGCAAAAGCAGCAGGTGGAGCAAATGAGTCTGCAGCTAGCTGAGAACACACAACAATACGAGAGCAAGCTTAAACACTCCCAGGAGCTGTTGAACAACAGCATGCAACAGCTGGAAGTGCGACAAGATGCACTTGCCCAACTGGAGGTGGCCTTGCGACAAGCCGAACGCTCCAATGAGCAGCTGCAAGCGGAGTACACCGAATACAAGATGAAAGCACAGGCGGTGCTGCGCAAGCAACAGAATCGTGATACGGACAAGGAACATCATCTCGAGTCAGAACTAAACTCGGTGCGCGCCAATGAGCAGAAGCTACGCGCCAGCAACGAAGACAGCGCACAGCGGGTCGCTCAGCTGGAGTCGCAATTGAACGAACTGCAGCGGGACAACACACAGCTGCTACGACGCAGCCAGGATGTGTTGGCGATATCTGATGAGTTGCGCGAGCAGAATGAGTCGCTGACAGTGGAGAATCAGCGGCAGCTCCAACAGCAGCAGCAGCAAATGCAGCAGCATCGCCAGCAGATCGAGCAGATGGATGGTGCGCATCAGAAGCGTGTAGCTCAGCTGCAGCAGCAGATCGAACAGCTCGAGAAGGCGGCCGATGCCAAGGCCGTCGTCGTGCCATTGCCGGCAGCGGCAGGCGTCGTCGAGGCAACCAGTCCAGAGCAGAGCAAGATTGATTACCTGTTGGATCACGATGGGAGCGGGGAAACACTTGCACAGCTGGCGGCACAGCGCAAAATTTCCACTGCCTCACGTCGCTCCCACGATTTTATGCCACTGGATGAGCTGCTGAACACATCCCTAAATGCCATTAACAGCGATACGGTCACAACGATTTCCCATTTCGAACGCAGTGTCAGCATGCAGGATGATGATTTCGAGCCAGATGCACGTGGCGAAACGCAAGCGGCGCTTTTAGCCACCAAGGAGCGTCTGAGCATACAGGAGAGTCGGGTCCGTCATCTGACCGCCTTGCTGGCCGAGAATGAACAGGATCTGGCCAAGCTAACACAAATGAATGATATGCTCAAAGAAGAACTCCGTCGTCAGGAACGCTCCGAAGAACGGGAGCAGCACATGCACAACTCAGAATATCTCAAAAACGTATTCCTAAAGGTAACCTTTATGAATAAGTTAAACCTGTATAAGGCATACAAATTAATTATAACTCTGTTTCCATGCAGTTTATCACACTGAGCAATAGCGATGAGCGACAACGTTTGGTACCGGTACTGAATACAATTCTACGTTTGAGTCGCAACGAAGTGGAAATGCTCAACTGTGTGGCAAAAGGGCAAAAAGGTAAATTGGAAGCAACAACATACATTTTCTATTTGCTCAAGTTTTTTCTAATTTTTCTGTCTTTCGCTTAGTTTCCAATGATGGTAGCAATCGCAGTTGGACCGGTTTTCTGAGTGCGTGGAGTGGAGGCGGCAACACGACAAACAACAATAATTAAATGTCGTTTGTATTGGTATTATACTTCGTAAGGGAGATACAGAAGCCCTTATTGGCCAGTTACTCTGTTTGTGTACTATATCGTGTAAATCTTGTATATGGTTATTGTCCCCAAAATTGTATTTATGTATTTTTAACAATAGTCTGTTGATCTTCTGTTGTAATGCTGTCCTTTAAATATATACATACATATACATACCATAGAGCGCCCTATACAGCACTCTATAAGCAATATATAAATGTATAAAACATTTAAATAACAATTGTATGTTTTTGTGTACTTTTGCGACTGCGAATGATAACACAACGTTATGTTTATATTGTTATGCAAATTGCATTTGTAGATAGTTTAATTTCAAATTCTATTACCATAAAGATCAGACTATAAAATCAATGCTTGCGTTTTGTGTGTATGTATAAACTTAAAAATCAGTTATATTATTGTATAATCTATAGACTGTATAAATACGAGCTGTAATTGGCTAAGACTATTCGAAGTTTATGCATATACATTTACACTTACTAATTGTATTAATCAAACACAAAGATTATACAATTCTTTATAACTAAACGAAAAAGTCAAAGTCAGCAGAGAAATCAAAAATCACATTTCGGACATCGCAGCCAAGACGGCGACAAGGCTAAAAACAAAATACACTATTGCCTAAATACTCATACTAATCAGTTTTGTGAGAACCGTGTGGATCTATTGCCAAACCCCCGCATAGTTGCCCACCAGTGTGGCAGGAAGCGGCCCGCCCGCCGCAAAAAGCCGCATCCGTGTGCTGTCATAGCAGTGCGTGTAAATGGCGGGCACATATTTCACCTGCTGGAAGCCGTCCATTTCATCCTCCGGATACTGCAAGAGGATGTCAATTTAATCTAAGATAAGTTCCTTGCTTTTGTCTGCTTACCACAATGCCTTTGCTGCACTTTAGGGCCACGGTGCGTGAAGCATTTACGCTGCTCTCTAAATACTTGCCAGCCCGTATATCATAGAAAAGCAACATGCCCAGGCCGGTGCCCACTGTTAATAGATTGCCCTCAAAGGACGTGGCGCGTATGCCGCAGCCACTGTAACGCGACGTGATCTTCTTAATCGTCTGCAGTGTGCGTGCATCTAGCAGAATGGTATAGGAACGACAGCCGACAGCGTAGAGACCATCGCTATGATACGCAATGCTTACGTTGTCCTGGCAGTTGGGTAGCTTGCGTGATAGTGTTTGCTTGAAGGTCTCTGCATTAAAGATGTGTATATAGCCGTTCAGGGAGAGCGCTGCGATCTCCTTGAACTCTTTGTTGAAGCACAGCGAACGTATCTACAGCAAACCCACAAAATGATCGGGAATTAGAGCTAAATTTTTTTTTTGAATTCGTACAGAACGATTTCTTACTCGCTGTGCGGTGCGCACTTCCTTAACGCTCAGCGGATGAATAGTAGCAAATGTGGGGCAGGATTCCTCTCCGCCGTCTGGAAAGTCCATATGATCTTCGTTGATGCGCCACAGGGCCATGCGAGAGTCTTTGGAGCCCGAGACGAGAAACTGATCGTCCAGCCAACACATGCCCATAATCAAGTCCCGATGACCGTTTTCTCCCACACAAACCGGATCCAGTGTGGGCAGACGATAGACGGCAATGTCCGATGAATTACGTGCACCCGTGGCAAGAAATGATCGGCTGGGCGACAGTTCGATGGCATGCAAGCCGCCTTGGATCTCCGGATGATTGGCACGACTATTGGAAAGCGTGGGTATAGCGTCCACACGACGCATATTCACATCATAGACGAGCAGTTTATTGCACTTGGTGCCGAACACCACCTGACGATTGCTCAGCCATTTCGAGCAGAATACCTTGTTAATGTAACCCAAACTGATTTGCGTCTCGCGCAACATATCGTGGGTGAGCACGTAGCGGCTGGTGTACTCCGCATTGACGCTGCGACGCTATAAAAGTCGAAAGTTCATTAGGCAATTGAGTATAATCATTTACTTTGGACTCACGTCGCGCAACGAGCTCTCTCTGCTCCGCAGATAGTCGCACAGATTGTAGGACGTGTTGAGAACTTCCTCCTGCTGTTGTGGCGTCTCCTCGTCACTGCCCGAGTCCTCGTAGGTAACGAAATCGTCCGGTTTGTCTGGCTTCCGCCTTCGTTCCTGCCGCATCGCCCTTTGCTTGGCACGACGCTCCTCCAGACGTGAATTCACATGGCAGGATGGATAGGTGCCCACGATGCTGTCACGTATGGTCTTCACCATACCATTGAACATTTTTACGGCGGTATTTTTGATTCTATACTCGACTTCCCTTCTACTCCAATAAATTATTTTTTGTGATAATTCTCCATTGTCCAAACAAAAATGGTGGTGCGCAAGTATCGATTACAGCAATAGGGTTCATTGGGAGCGATAGACACCTGTTTCGATAGTCGATTGTTGAACAGTGTTGTACATTTTGGTTCAATATAAGACATCAGTTCAATAGTTCATTATTTAATGGGATGACATATGCTATTTGTTGCAGTTTAATTCTAACTCTATACCTTTTCCGGTTTTTATCTATTAAATACTAATATTCATTATTATTATTGTTTCCAATACAATGTTTTTACATTTAAGAATATATTAGAACGTCTTGCTATTTTGCTGTACATTTTAATAACACTGACAACAATTGCCTGAACACGCAAATAATTTCAGGAACATTTTTATAATTATATTAAGATTTAGCTTTAAATATTTTTTGTATTGAAATACAACAATACTTTCACTGAATTTCGCTTTATCAACTATTTATAATAAATAAATAAACATGTGTCATCGCAAATTTGGTTCATATGAATTCCTTCTGAAGGTTCATTTTCGCAGACCTCGTATTGAACTACTTGGTCTTATATTATTCGTTCAGTTCATTTGTCGTATACCATGTTTATACACAAGCCTCGGTCGCAAGAGGACTTACGGCAAACAAATTCTGATTTTTGTGCTTCATCATGAACTACCAAGCAAAGCGAGTAATGCGACAGAATTCTGTATGCATTGCAGCCGGGGATGTGGGTGGCGTTGCATCACCGATTATCACATCGACTCCGTCAGCGCCCAGCACACCGCAGCTGCCGAATCTCGAGGACAACAAGCCCGTGCACGTCCATCGCCAGGTGATACTGGTGCAGGGCGGTAACGTGCCGCAAGCGCAGCACCAGCAGCTGCAAGCTGTGGCAACTGCGGCGCCCAATCAAAACCCAAACATGGCCGCCATCCAAATTGCAGACGATGCACCCGTCTCTCTGCTTACGGAGATTGCGGACATAATGCGGAGCTTTGGCGACAGCGATCAGCCGCGCACTGCCAGCGTCAAGCTGGTGGAGCAGATCCTGCAGCAGCAGTTACGTGGCATTTTCAATGAGGCCTCGCTGGTGGCCATGCGCCGCAAACAGAACCCTTGCCCCTCGCAAGCTGACTTTGAGTTCCTGATGCGCAACCATTCCGTGAAAATTGCACGTATGCGGAAGCACTTAAAGGACATGCGTATATTGAAACGATTTCTGAGCATTCGCACGGGCAGGCCGCAAGACTTCATGGACGATCTGGAGCAGCCAGAGGAGGACGAAGAGCTGGCCATTGAGGTGCAGGAGCTACATGACGAAGATCGCATGCGTCGTCTGTTTCGCGCCGATCGCATTTCACAAATACTCACGGGCCAGCAATATCTCGAGTTTAACGAAGCCCGAAAGACCTCGTTTTACTGCCGTCACGGCGAGAAGATCAAGAACAAGTTCAGACGGTTTCTAGACCTGCCCGCCGATTTGCGTATACCTACGCCAACGATGAACATTTTGGCCTATCTGGCGCACGAGACCATCGCGGCTATTGTCGACTACTCGATACTGACCCGGCTGAATTCAGATAACCGTACCACGGAGCCATACAGCCGCGTCACCTCAGCTGGCGGCAGTCCGGCCATGATGCATGTCTGTCCAGAGGTGACACAGGGTCGCGGCATGGAGGTGGTCAAGCCCATAAGCGTGCAGGAAATACACGAAGCGATGCGACGATTTCGACAAATGAGCAACCGCAAAATTGGCCGCTATCGGAACTCCTGTGACATTGATTTCAGGCGCAGCTTCCTGGCCATTTAGATATACAGACTTCCGCCAATTAAGGAATCGGAAAAGTAAGTTTTTACAAGATTGCAATATTCCAAGACACTTGAAATAAGTCCTCTTATATTTCAGCCAAAACTCGGGCTAAGAGTGGTACGACCTCAACTATTATAACAATTGAAGTACTAACTATATAAAATAGTTAAAGCCACGAAAAACGGGCAATTCGCATAAGTTGTGCGTACATGCGAAATATGCGAAAATATAAAATTTCAAATAAATTAGTTATTTGATTTTAGTTGTATTCCGTCTAACATCCACATCTAGGCATATATTAACAACAAGGGATAAACAGGATCAGACAGTTATGTTTGGGGTGCCAATTATATACTACATATAATTATATTTATTATTTTTGTATCTATTGTTCATTAAGGTGCTACAGTAAGATTTTTGTTTATCTGTATTGACTATAATAAAGGAATCAATTTTTGAGATACAGATTTCATAGATGAGAACTATTTTATATTCAACATATTTTAAATTTCTTATTTATTTTTTTTTTGCTTTCTGACCTGGAAAGTTCAAAATAAATATTCTTGTGAAATTTTCTTTGCCTGTTAGAAGCTAGAAGAAACTGAAGAAACCCCATAGAACTTGTAACGGCGTAACTACCCTGCATTCATTTATTTGTGAATATAGGCAACCGAATTAGTGACCTTGAGTGAAACAATGTGGACCGCCTTGTGGGGTTCAATCACCCCAATCCAATGGTTTGGAAAAGTTTGCAGCGCTGGATGGGAAGCTAAAAAGTTGCATATATGTACTTTACGGACAATAATTGAATGTTCAGCTTTTATGTATATATATATAAATTAAAGAAACGTATCAGTTAAGTCTTAAGATAACAATATACTATCAGCACTTTAGTACATGTATAAATACACATATATGTACACAAACACTAATTTGTTATAAAATACCTAATAATAATACCTAATACCTAGAATAAGATACGTTTCTAACGATCTGTTCTCGTGCTCTGTGCTTTTTGAGAGCTCCGACGTTTCCATAATACAAATCTTGATTAGTGAGTTTGCGATAAATGATAAACCTTCGAAGCGGCTTGTCGAAAACTGTATTATATGAGGTCAGGAAACTATTATCAGTCTGTGTGTTACCAAAAAAACAAAAACTCATAAATATCTCAATATGAAGTTAAAACGCATAACATGGCGAAATTTCAAAGTGGCAAAAGCAACAACTTAATCAAATAATAAGCTCAACATTAATTCGCTTGTTTACGTTTTTATTGGACGCGCTCGGAAAGCTTTCGTATCTTTGTTTTGATTCCCACCCGCTCTCTGACCGGGTCTCTACAAATATCAAAAAGCTCTTGATTGTGCGCGTTCACTCGCAAAATTGGTCGTCGCAAATAGTTAGTTTAATTTTGGAGACAGGCCAGTGAAGACCGCAGCCCGCAAAATGTTAAAAGTACGCAATAACCTGGCCATAATTCGGCCAGTCAAAGCCCTCTACGCATGCACGAGCTTCCAGCAGGTGAGCGTTAGGTACTCTTCATAGATTACAAATACTTATCAGCAATTGTCCTAGCGTTGTCAAAGCACTGCGGCCGCAGTCAAGGAGCCAGATGCCGCTAGGGACGATGTCGAGTGGCAGCAGGCACGCCCCTTTGAGGACATGCCACACATCAATCCGCTGGCTCTGACTTACAAAATGGCCTTTCCCGGAGGGAAATATAAGAATATGGACTTGTCGCAGTTGGTGTTGGCCATGCGCGACGACTACGGTGACATCTTCCGGATGCCAGGTCTTTTCGGCAGCGAGCCCTTAGTGAGCACATATAACCCCAAGGACTTTGAAGTTGTCTTTCGGAACGAAGGCATATGGCCAATTAGGCCAGGCAGCGATACCATGAAATACCATCGCGAGGAGTATCGAAAGGATTTCTTTCAAGGCGTCGAAGGACTTATTCCGACACAGGGCAAGACATGGGGAGACTTTCGCAGCATCGTGAATCCTGTGCTCATGCAGCCGAAGAACGTGAGGCTCTACTACAAGAAAATGTCACAGGTCAACTGTGAATTTGTTGATCGGTGAGCAAAGAATCCAAAAATCCTATTCGGCATTATAATAGACAATGAGTTTGGGTTAATACAGGATCAAATCCATACGAGATCCCAGCACACTTGAGGTGCCGGACAATTTTTTGGAGTATATCAACAGCTGGACTCTAGAGTCGGTCTCCGTGGTCGCCTTGGACAAGCAGCTCGGTCTCCTCAAGGATATGCGCAGAGATGATAACGCCAAGCTGCTGTTTAAGAGCTTGGACGAGTTCTTCACATACGCCGGCATTTTGGAAGTGCAGCCCTCCCCTTGGCGCTACATTCAAACCCCGATGCTAAAGAAGCTGATGAACGCCTTCGACAACATACAGAAAGTGACCTTGGAGTACGTCAACGAGGCCTTGGAGCGCTTGGATGCGGAGGCACAGCGGGGCATAGTCCGGCCCGAAAGCGAGCAGAGTGTGCTCGAGAAATTGCTGAAGAGGGATAAAAAGGTGGCCATCGTCATGGCTATGGATATGTTAATGGCTGGCGTTGACACTGTAAGCAGATACTTGACAATAGCTATATACTATATACTATATTATTTGTTTTCAGACTTCCAGCACATTCGCCGCGCTAATGCTGGCCCTGGCGACCAACCCGGACAAGCAGGAAAAGCTGCGCGAGGAGGTGATGCGCGTACTGCCCAATAAGGACTCGGAGTTCACAGAAGCCACCATGAAGAACGTTCCTTACCTGCGCGCCTGCCTCAAAGAATCGCAGCGACTGCAGCCCCTCGTGCTCGGGCATGCGCGCACCACAAATCGCGACTGTGTTCTCAGTGGCTATCGGGTGCCAGCTGGCACGTTTATATCCATGATTCCGCTGAATTCGCTCACTGACGAGCGGTACTTTGCCCGGGCCACCGAGTTCCTGCCGGAGCGCTGGATGCGCAGTGAGGCGGGCTCAGAGGCCAAGTGCCCGGCGAATCCTCTAAAGATAACGAACCCCTTTGTGTTTTTGCCCTTTGGCTTTGGGCCACGCATGTGCGTCGGTAAGCGTATTGTGGACATGGAACTGGAGCTCGGCATCGCTCGGATCTTAAGAAATTTCAAGGTCGAGTTTAATCACTCCACGGAGAATGCCTTCCGCACGGTGCTCATCAATAAGCCCAATATTCCGCTCAAATTCAAGTTTACGGATTTGCCAAATTAATAATCTTTACAATTAATACCGACGACCGTTACATGAGAGCTGTTTTTGTACATATTTGTAATACAGTTGATGATCTACCCAATGTGCCATTTTTTTTAATAAACCGCGTCGCGTCACAATGAATAATAAATAAAGGAATAAGATGGTACTTTGTTGAGAATCGTTAGCTGCCTAGATCTGATGAAGGCACTTTACTTTAAACAAGAGTGCTGTAGTCGGGCGCACCCGACCAGCAGATACCCTGGAATCAGCTGCGAGCTGTCGTTATATAAATTGCAACCCCTTAATGAAGTTTTCAGAAACATTTAAATCTATGTCCACACCAAAACGCAAGGCTGTAGTAAGTGTAGTGTATTCTTGAGCATATTAAACCAATTGTCTCCATCTATAATTCCTGAGATAAACCTATAAATATCTATTATAAGAAAAGAATACATACTCCATTTACCAATTTTTAAGGGAAACGAACTAAATGCTTATATCAAGAACGTTTCTTCTAATTACAAAGTTCCTAAATATTAGAAAAAAGAACAAATTATGAAAATTTTGTTTGTTCTTATGCATGCACTTTATTTAAATTTATGCAAAAATTAAAATGAATTATTTTTACACTTGGTTCCACAGATACTGAAACTTAAAACTTGAAAGATAATTTTTAAATTTCTAATATAAACTATAAAACTTGATGGAGTATATAAACTATATTCACAATAGTTACTAAAATATTATAGGAAAACGTTAATTTCATTGATGCTGATGATAAGCTGGGTTCCAACTCCGTGCGAAAGGTGTAGTTAAAGGAATCACTCCAGTGGGCACGGGCCACTTGAATGCGGCGCCGTAGACTCATCTCGTACTCCTGGTTGGCGTAAGGTAAATCCTTAAGGCAAAAGGTTTCTTTGAGCTTAGCGTATTGGGGCGGCGCCCATTTTACACTGCCCTGGGGCTTCAGATGAAATTCCCATTCAATTTCGAAGTTGTGGTTGTCTCTCCGTTTATTCGCCCACTGTAGGCAGATTGAATTCCCGGTTTTGTTGAGCACGGCTACTTCGAATCCGGGTTGTTCCAGCACCATGCACTCAGTCCTATTGATGTTAATACTCTGTGTTCGGTTGCTGTTTCCGTCCTCCGCTCGAAGAATAAATTTATACTGATGTCTAAACTTATCAAACTCCCCCGCGCGGAAGATGCACTGCACTGGACCGGAATGGGAGAACGGCTCGGGACTCAGGCACGTCTTCTCAACACTCCGAAGTCGCAGGTGGTATCTGGTGCTGAGCTCCAAGTCGCTGTCTAACGGCTGGCGAAAGCTGCAGTTTAGGCTGGATTCGAAGTTGAAATCGCGAAAGAGACACTGAAAATCGTCCGCAATGTTGAATTTATCTCCGTGTTTTGTACGTTCCATATATGATTTATCGGCATTATTCGAGGCGCACTGAATCTGCCGAAAGCGGAAAAGCGAAATGCCAACGAAAACTTGTATGAATAGCTTAACCAAGGAGTATGTATTTATATGCATATTTCAGCGCGATAAGGAAAACTGCAGCAACTTCAATATTTTTATATGATTGCTGTTCTCGGCGTGCTTTGAGCTCAACTTGCGCAATGCGATTGAGCATGTTCTTGACATGTTTTATTAATTTATAAACGTATTTACGTGAATTGTACCCTACAGCAAAGCATAACGAAATGTGCATTAAACTCAATTAACTATAATTAATTTATTTTGTCGAGGCAAATATGTCCTTATTTGGCCTGCAAGTAGTCAACGCAAATATAATATACTTTTACTTATTTTTTTTTTTAAATATTGGAGAATAATATACCTTTTCTTGAAATATATATGTAACAGAGACTTGTGGATATTATTGTAACTTACAATTTATATAATATAAACATCTTAATTCCACTTTTTTATCGAGATGAAGCTACGCTAGAAAACACTGAAATTTTAAACTTTTAGGCCACGGCCTTTTCTTTTAATAGTTGGCCTCAGTTTTTTCTCCATAATAAGCTATCTTGTTATAACTTTACGAAGAAATGTGTTACGCATACAGTTAATATATTATATTCTCGATTTGTAACAACAGCCGAGACAATTATCCTAGTTTACTTGCCTCGCAGTTTTAAGGATATCGTCGTGAAATAGGTAAACCTTTTTGTGCAGTAAGATTTTTTTGTAGGTAAATCTAGCCAAATTCCTTACTGGAAAGCGTCTCCAATATCTCCAACATCGAATAACTTTTTAATATAGGTTTTATGTAACAACACATTTATATGCTATAGTCTTTAAGGGTATTTAATCTTCAGTACCCCGAACTAAGCCGAAATTTCTTGTTTACAAATTCACTTCTTACTAGTTAACTAACGTACTGCTTCCAAATGGTGGCCCATCTGAACAGAATATCTTCGGATAATACCCACAGTTAATCTAGTCTAGTAAAATAAGTATAATAGTAAATAAATATAAAATAAAAAAATAAAATAAATTGCACTTGAGACATGAATCAATAAGTATAATCAAAAAGGGCCAACGCCAATACCAAAAAATACAAATAATAATGAGGACCATTTTCGACTGTTGTTAACTATTACAATGAACGAGTATTAAGCAGTCGGTTACACCCGACTGCAACAACTTACGTGTTTTCCATCTATAAGTGTGTGGTATATATTCCTACTCATTTATTTGTACATCATATTTGTTCCATCTCTTTATTATCTCTTCATTTTCCAAAGTGTGTACTAATACATATATACATATTACCACAAATAAATTCACGTAGGCTGACTTTATAATTCAAAACTAACTGATCGATCAATACTATTTTCATAGCGACGTTAAAAAGGTCCTTTTAAAATGCAACAGGACATAATTCCATTTGAATAAACTCTATTACAGAATAATTGACTGCCGCTAGTGCGCAGCATAGTGTGATTTCCCGTTCTTCACAAATTGTGAATTTCAATGAAATAAATATGCATGCAAATTGATAAGTGTGCGAGGAAAAGCTCTTATCAACTTGCACAGTTGAGTTCACTCTGTGTCAATCAATTAGCTGTCATTTTTCTATACCATGTACATATAACAAAGGGTTTAATGATTTTCTGCATATGAATACAGCAAACAACTCTCTTCGACCCGATAATGTACATATATTCTTGGTCAGCACCACCAGCCGAGTCGATCTAGGTCCGTCTTTATGAAAAATCCATCAAATAAACTACAATTCTTCTTTTTGAATTCGATACATATTAATTTTTATCGAACATATCTCAGAGATATTGGAAACCTCCTCCACTTCTTTCAAAAATAGCTAAAGAAGCTTTTTGCCCTTAAATTCTTAAGGATTAGACGAAAATACCGAAGCAAGTAGGAATGAATTTTGCATTGTGTTGGACGTGTTTGACTCTATGTATTTGTAAAATATATACTTTACAGTTGGACGGTTGGATGTCACGTACCCGGCCTTGACTCGACTGCTAGACACATGCCAAAGATAGGAAGTAAGCCATGTTTAGTATTCTTCAAATTTGAGCCATTTAATCCTGATCATGTCTCCGAATACATGCCCCATAGAAGAAAACACAGAATTAAATTTTAAACATTTAAAGCTATTTTTCATCAGTTTCATACATAGACGCTCCAATATATTCGAGTATGTATAATATATATATATATATACGTATTTATAAGTTATTATATTCACATAATGTTGAGTCTAGACATACAAATACATTCAGTGTATATAAACATTCATAAACTGAACAATTTACAACAGTTTTACAGATAGACAGCTCTTGATTTTTGTTGGTTGGTTTTCAATGTATTTCTTTTTCTTTTGTATTATTAAAGATTGTTACTTAACATTTTCAATCTTTTTAAATAAAGTTTGGCCGATTTAAGCAACAAATAGATTGCTGCACAATAAATAATTTTGATTTCACATTTAAATTTTTTAACAATTTTAGACATAACTTGCGAGTTGTGTAGAGTATATAACCGCAATATATATATATATATTTTATTTTTTTTTTATTTTTATTATGTTTACACTTAAGATTAAATAAATAAATACTTATCAGTAATGTACATCCATATGTATATATATTTTTTTATGTATATGTTTTTATCAATTGAATGTAAAATAATTTTTGATATATGTATACATACTTCAAATTCTATTTCGATTTTATCTGATTTGTATTTTTGGTCCGATTGCTCAGAATATTAAAACATTGAGGGATTGGTTCGTTTTTGTTTGGTTGGGTATCTTAAAACCTTTTCCAGTGGTGAATGACAATTTTAATATGAGCTGAAATTTAGTTAATTTAATTTAGTTAAGCATTCTTTAAGATTTTATGGTTATGTAAAATTGAATAACCTTTATTTTAAAATTGTTAGGTTTTTTAGTTTAAATATTTGTTAATGACATTTATCTAAATATGTATCATAATTAATTGTTAGAATAAAATTTTATCTTTTTCATTTGTTAGTAAGTTTAAATTAGTTCATTGAAATTATTTAGGAATTTACTGTACTCTGTTTTTCCTTCTAAATACTTTACTCAATTATGAGTCGGACACGCAACGAGTTTTCTCAAAAATAATTATTTGTACAATCAGATTACAAAGTTTACAAATAATCAATGTAGAAAATTTAATTCAGTCCTAAAAAACGGATATGAAAGGTTTATCATCGATTTGTACATAGAGTACTTTTTAAATAATTGCCTGCACTTGAAACAAACGCTCTTAGGAATTATAGCTCGATAATAATTTGAAAAAATAATGAAAGCATATCCTTTAAGCTGCTTAAGGAGCTTAAGCTGCTTTCGCATTCCTGGCTAGTTACCCATACACACTCAAATACATATTTTATTATACGCAATTTAGCTTGCGAGCGGAATTTTTATGTTCATAAGTATTTTAAATGCGCAATCGATACTCGAAGTCGGAGGCGGAGGCGGAGATGGAGGCAAGCATACAGCAGAAGCATACGGCTTGGTCCGTGTTTGTTGTGGGCGTGGCAAGGGCGCGAATATAGCGAGTGCACAGAACAGCCTGCAGGAATTGCTCCTGTTTGATATGATATGTGTGTGTGTGCGTGTGTTGGATTGTAGGATGGATGTGTAGGCGTTGGGCATGTACGGCAATAAAAACAGCGCACAGCCAGAAGAAAAAAAAGTTGCAGAAAACGGCAGCAGCTTATAATCTTCAAGCAGCTTGGTTCGTTTCATATATATAAATGTTCAAATCTGTTGGTCCTAAGACAATGCGCAAAATATATAATATATATTGAAAGTATTTCAATATTTCTAGATTAGTTTACATATTTGCACAAATTTTTAAATTGGTGACATAGTATTTTAAACAAGTTTTTTTTAAATGGAATTCTTTGATTAATTATATTATATTTATTGGGCTTTTGGCAACATGAAGTTGCGAAAATATAGAAGAGCTTCTTGTTGGCGATAATTCGTTATTATCAAATTTAGATCACTTGTTTCTTGGCAAGCCGGAGATTTGGGGATTGGGTCCTTCCCAATATCCAAGTTTGTGTATGTGTGTTGTACGTGTGAACGTAATAAAATCTAATTTGATGCATACACACGCACATTTGCACACACAAACACACACACACACCCTCGCACCCACAGCCGCATGGGCATTAAGCAGAAAAAAGTTGTTAAATATTACGCCACAGCTGCCAAACGAGCCCACAAAAAAAGATTGCCTAGTTTGGGGCTGAAACAAAAACCGAAAATGTGGCCGGAAGTGGCTTCGGCTTCGGACCTGAAGCCGCACACGCCACAACCAGGGAGCGGTTAAGGCAGGTAGATTAGGCGGCAAAGCCGTAGATAAAAGGCGGCAGTAACAGAACATGCAATAAACATGTGCAAAAAAGGCTACCCCAAGGACCCAGGAGGCGGCTGCCGCTGTCTGCAGTCGGCGCCGTCTGTGTCGGTTCCTGCTTTGTTCTATATGTACGAGTATTTCTCGTTGTGGCCTTTGGGGTGCTGGCGGTGCGTTAATTAGTTTTCCTTGTTGGCTGTTTCTGCTGTTTTTCTTCTTTTTTTATTTTACCCAATTAAATTTTAATTTGCCACTGGCAGCTGTCAGAACATCATGTTGTGTTGCACTGTATTCAAAACTGACCTTTAGACGTCACTTGACCCGCTTGAGCCAGACAAGCGTCAGGGCATTAAGTATACGCCACCATATTTCAACAGCCAAGGACATTAGGCAGGCGCTGTAGTTCCTTCTGCTTCTGCTGTTGTTGTTGTTGTTGTTGATGTTGTTATTATTGCTATGCATGGCTTGTAAATCAATTGTCGCAATGCCTGCAACCGACAGCCGCCAGGGCCAGGCCGCAAATTGCAATTTCATGAAGTCCCTGAGTGTGTGCGGGTGCTGGTGTGTTTCTGTGTGTGTGTGGTTGTGTGTGTGTGTGTGTGTGCGTGCTTGTGTGGCAGGCTAATTTGTGGGTGGGTGCTCACGCGATGCTTCGGCCCCGAAACCCGCACTGGAATGTGAGCATAAACAAAACTGATTATTGATGATCTCAGATCAACGTCACAGCCTGCCGCACGGTGCGTATACTTGACGACGTAAACGTGGAGCCGGGCGAACGCTAAACAGCAGATAGTGACAAGGAGCAATTTGTAATATAGGTGACATCATTTTTCAAACAGCCAACGTTAAACCAAATACATGAACAACAAACAAAATACAACAAAACATGCTCTCGACCATCATCAATTATGGTGCGTCCAACTGGGGCGTGACCATAAATAGATAGATATTAACCATAAATATAGATAACAACAACTTAAACGTACAAAGTATGCAAATGGACTTGACGCTATAACCTGCTCAATATTTGCGGCCAAAACTTGGCGTGCCCGGATTTAGGACGCGACAATAATGCGAACTGGTCACGCAATAGTCCGTCGCTGCGGCGGTGTCGTCGTTGCTACTGCCGCTGCCGCCAGTCGCCAGTGAGCGGTGCTGCTGCTGGTGGTGGTGGTGCTGCTGCTGCTGCTGCTGCTGGCGGCGGCGCATTGACATCGGTCATTGGCGCTGTTCGGCGCTGCTAATGAAGTCGCCGTGTTTTTGCACCTGTGAAGAAATAACGGAATAATAGGCATTCAGTTGGGAGCTGGCTCTTGTTAAACACGCTGCACACTCACCACATCGGCCACAATGGGCTCCTCTATCTCCAGGCCCTGCAGCGCCTGCTCGCGGCTCAAATGCAGCTCATAGGAATCTGTTGGCGTTACAAAGACGACACGATGTTTGCGTGTCTGCAGCACGTTGGCAATAACAAGCTAACCAAAAATGAAAGAGAGAGCGAGAGAGAGAGAAAGTTTGTCGGATGAGTATATTGCTGTGATTGCAGGCGTCGCTTACCTTGTGCTTGTATTTGTTGAGGCTGTCGCGTGCCTTGACAATCAATAGATTCTCGTCGGTTTCCAGCTTAAAGGACACCACAAAGGCATGCGGCACCCACAGGCTGGCGAGTGGTGCCAGCATTTTCGGCACCAACTGCAGCGAGATCGTTGGTGCCCCGTCGCCCGATTGCATTTTGTGAGTGGGCTGCAACGACAGCGGTTTAGCATATTAATGGAATGACAAGCCAACGATGCGTATGAGCGATGAGATTGCAGCCTAACCGAAGGGTGCGCCCACACACACAGCCACAAAAGCCAGCTCATGTGTCCTTGCACACGGGCAACACCGCCGCACAGCGAAAGGCCAGGGTTAATTCATTTCCCCCCGCACACCGCTCCTCTCGCTGCTTTGCCACATCACAGGCCACATGGCGAATTTATTATAACTAATTGAAAGCATAACTCAGTGGTAATGAGCTGCCGGCAACGCTTCGTTGCGCATTTGCCGCAGAGCTGCCTTAAAGGCGCTTTAAATGTTACACATACGCCGCGTGGGCTCTTGCTTTTGCTGAACTTGTCGCTTTCAGGCACATGTCGACTACTTGTTGAACATTATATCCCGACGTTGATTAGCTGCCCCCTCTAAACTGCTGACCAGTTTCATTTATTCCCCACACAAAGCGAGCATGGCCAGAAGGACAAGCCTAAGTAGCCAGGACATTGTGCGAGTGCTAAAAGAAATGAAAAAGCCAGCCGCAGGCATTAGGCTGACAACGAAGACGAACTAAAGCGACATTGACAACTGCGCAATGCCAACGTCGCAGTCGCAGTCGCAGTCGCCGTCGCAGTCGACGCTCTTGCTAATCCCAACTTTAAGCTTTTCAGGCAATAAGTTTTTATACTCACACAAAATAACCAAAGGGGTAGCATATGGTTAGGTAAAAGTACAAAGAGGAATTTTCAAGGTTTTTCTTCTTAAACATTTCAGTTAAATTACCAATACAGTGATACTAGCGCTATAACATTTTTGTAGCATACCAAACGGCGCTGGCAAAAATTCAACGCTGCAATTGCTTGGGGTGGAAATTTAGAAAACAAAAGGTAAATGTAAGAACATGTAAATATCAGTGGAATTGGATTTTAATCGCTTTCTCACCTTCCTTAGAAAAATAGGTTAATAGAAAAGCGTTTCACCAGCGGCCACAGCTGGTAAATAACATTCACCAAAGTTGCCAATAATTTTATTCTAAATGCGTAAAATTCAATTTATATAAACAGTAATGCGCTCAAAGCTATCGGAAAATTTGATTATTAATTTGTATAAAAGTGGTTTAGATATTTTACGATATTTTATTTACATATAGAAGAATACCCTGAACTTGTTTAGAATTGTAAAAAGGCAAACAAATTATAAAAATTGAATACTAGGGAATTATGCCAGGCAAATCCTTTTAAATCTTTCCATCTTCCTCACATATCCGATAATAAACACCTCAGAAAGTTTGTGCACTTGCTTTTTAATTAGTTGTAAGGTATAGGGTGTCTGCTAGTTGAGCAACCACGACTAGACTCTTTGAACTTGTTGTGCTTGCTTTTAAGAACTGCCAACAGCTGTTGACATTGAATTTGGTTACTTAGTCTCATTCCCCCTCTCTCTCTCTCGCTCTTGTTTTGGCCCATTCACTCTCACCGCTCCGAGGCTGTGTCATTGTACCCACTAACACTGTGTGTGTGTGTGTGTGTGTGTGTGTGCTAGTGCCTCAGTATAACGGTATAGGTCGCCGTCTCTTTGTGTGCGTTCATGCGTGCTCTTGTAAAATCTTTTGATTTGATTTGCGGATTTCAGCACGTCGCCTCTGTTTGCCTTTAGCCGGACAGTGTCATTTCTTTTCTCTCCCTGTCCCTCTCCCTCCGCCACTCTCTCTTTCACTTCGTTTATTTTTTTGCTTCGTGCAGTTTACATTTATAATTTCTTGTTGGTTTTGGCTTATTAGAATTTACTTTAGCGACGGTGTTTATCGCCACTAAATCCTTATAAAATGCCAACTTGTTTCTCGCATTTGCATAAATTTATTTAAAGGTTGGCCGCGAAATCGAATTTCTTGAGGTTGTCCTTGGGTGCACAAGTGGTTGTGCACACACCCTTAAATATAGCTAAGCGTATGCATTTCTAAGGATTGCCAAAGTGAAAGTCATTGTCAAGCTTCAATATGTTTTCATAGAATGCCATTAAATATATTTTACTCACATGCGGTCTTTAAACTGCATTTGAACAAGCTAGCTACATATAGATATATATATATATTTATTTGCATGTGTCGAGTACTTGCGGCACTCGGGCATTATGGAAAGCAAGTGAATTTGTTGACAAATCAACTGTCAGGTAGAGCGGGGATCTGCGCAATATGCGCATAAATTCAAATGTACACACATCAACAGGCAATTTTCGTCATCGCGCTTTGAATAGCAAGCAATGCAAAGAGTTTACCAGAACATCCAGCAATGCAATCAGGCGAGCGATTTGTGGCTAACGCCCCCAACCACCTCCAGCCGCTGACACTCGGGGAACGCCTTAAGCCTGAGGCCGAGCGGAAATGCACGAGCTGAACGGAAATAGAGCGTTGAAAATGCCAGCACGAAGCTGAGAGGCTGAAAGGTAGGCGACAAGTGGAAAACTTTCCTGTTTACCTGCCCCACCACGCTTCACTCTTGTGCACGTGTTGGCGGGGTGTGGTTTGTGTGGTGTGGTGTGGTGTGGTGTGGTGTGGTGTGCTTTGCCAGCAGGTGAAAACGGCAAACAGCCCACGGCAGCAATGAGCGTTTGATGCATGTACTTGAAAGCCTTTTGCCGCGCCAGAAAGTCAGCTGACAGGCAACGGCGGGGCACGTCTGACAAGCGGAGGATGCAACCAAAGCTACATGAACATGTAAATGAATGTAAAAGTGGAATGCAAATGAAATGCGGCCCAGAGCAGAGTCCCTTCTGCCAGGACGGTGGGAGGCAACATGGTCACATGGACATGCGACAAGCAAAATTATGCAAATCAAATTAAAGGCACGATGACAATGTTGAGGCACAAGGACGCCGATAGAGATACAAATATGTATGTGTGTGTGTATACTTGGCTGCTGCTGACAGGCGTCTGATATTGAGACAAGGGAGCCGCTTGTCAGGAGCACAGCTGACTTGAAGCCGCTGCTCCTGCTGGGGCTGACGTCAATTATGTGAAGGGAAAATCTGTCAAAGACAGAGCCGAGCCGAGCTGGCAAGCGCAGGCCATCAACATATTGCGAATCGATAAAAAGCAATTTCCAGGCAACTGAATGACGAGTGCAATCAATTACGAGATTTCCCACATGACTACGGCGTGGGCGACAGAACGAACGGAGATTGGTTAGCGCACTCACCATCATGTCCTCGGGTATATAGAAATCGGATACGGCAGCGGCCAAATATAAAACGGCACGCTCCTCGAACGCCGCCAGGCACTCGCAGGCGGCGCGCAGCAGCCACATGTAGTCGACAACGCTGGTGAAGTTGACGTAGAGTATCATTTGGGTCTCGCGGGCTATCTTGTACTTGGCCAGCACCGGTGCGAACACGTCCACCGAGTCCGGCTTGATGGCTATCGTCGAGCTCTGGCTGTTGTCCGCTATGTCCAGCATATCGAAGAACTGCTGGCCAGTGAAGTGGCGCGTGAACGGCTCCAGTGACTTGTGCCGATGCATAAAGATGACCGCATAATCGTGATCCAGAAAGTACTCGGCGCTCGCCGAGCCACGGGTGCCGGCGCTGAAGTTGTCCACGAAGCGAACCGTATTGTGCTCCAGGGGAACCGTGGTGCCGCCAGACTGTGCGGGATTAGCAAGAATATGGTCGGCTCATTAGTGGGTATTAGGGTAACAGAGAAGGAGTAATGGCGAGAAAGCGAGAGGGAGCGAGCGCGCTTACCGTGACGAGCACAATACGATTCTGGAGCTTATTGTGTCGCTCGCAGAACTCCTTCAACAGCGAGCGATTATCCTCGAAATCTGCGGGCGGCAGATGCGTATTGTAAAAGTCCTCCCAGTGCGTCATTTTGCTGCGTCCTGAAGATGTTGTTGTTGTTGTTTTGATGTTGTTACCAAGTCGAAACGAAAAGGAAGCACGCAAGGAAGCACAAAAACAATAGCGTCGGAAACGATGCTAGCTTTTAACGTTAATTGATACGAAAAACACCCACGCACACACACATGCACAGAGCGAGAGAAAGAGAGGGAGAGAGAGAGAGAGAGAGAAACAGTTATTGCTGCTAACAAGCGAGCGGCAACTTTAACAATCAAGCGACAACAGCGGCAACAAAATTAAGCCAGGCAACTAAATTAATTACAGCACAACGTGTGCTGCACGCGGCGTCCACAGCTCACACGAACGACGACAGAGCTTTCGCACTAATTTTGTATTCAATCCTTGCTGCACTTTGTGCGGCGCAACGCGGTCTGCGGCGACAGTGACGGACAATTGTGTACTGGCAGCCGTTGTCGTGTCGCTGTCGAGACTTTCACTTGTTTCTTATCAATGAAACTGTTCGACAAGAGCGCGCATTCGCGTTCTACCGAATAAATAAAGAGAGGCGCAACTTCTCTCGAGTACATTTCAGTAGGGTGCACATTTGTACTTGTGAAATGTTCGAAGCACAGGCTTTGAACAGCTTGCAACGGCAATAGAACAGCGTTATCGTACAGCGCTTGTGCGAGTGAAAAAGCACACATCGAACATAACTGCTTGTTAACAGTCATACCAATGAGTCCCAAGACTTGCATGGACTGTTTCATACTGTGTGTGTGTTTCACCCATGTATAAAAATGTTGCCTGGTTGCCGGTCGGTATCACAGTTGCACCTGTATACTTACCCTATAACAAAAGAGAGCGCACCTTGTGTGGTTCTAAGCAGAGAGTTTTGAATGAAAATTAGGACAAACCGGACTCGGGTATAGGACACGAGCACCTAACTTTGGCACAGTTTAGTGAAACAAGTACAAGTTCAAAGTGTAAATCTCGGACGAAAACAGCTGTTGCATGCCTCTGTTAAGTGTGGAGCAGTTTCGCTTACTGAGGAGTATATATGTTAGATAAGTCTATTTCGTTGCTTCAAATAGCAAGTTTAAATTCAGCAAGAGCTTACAATCGATGTGCAATATGTAATACTACTGCTGAGTCATGAAATGTAAATTAGCGGCTATCAAATGATATATGGGGAGCTATTCTGTTAAGTTGCGTGTAGGCTTTCAAGCGCATGCCAACAACGTGGCAACGCTAAATTTCGAATTTCGAAACAATGCACTGCTTGCTGAACCGATGTGCTCGGTGTAGAGAGATGTTCCCAACCTCATTTAGCATAGAGTGTACGACTGTAAGTCAACAGTAATGTTACTTAAATCACAGTAACATAAAAATGTATAAACAGCTTTACCGATATTGGGCGCCCTTTTTGAATGAAAGCACGTTACAAGATTATTAATTTTTTTCATTTCGTTTAATGCAGTTGCAGGCACTTTTCATATAAATTGATGTTACAAAATATTTTAGTTGTCGACTCTTGAGCATGTTGTTCCTTTAAAGAGTCGCTAGAACAATATCACAGAAACTTAAAACTAATTGGCATGTCCAGTTTTCGTTGAAAACTTCTAGCAGAACAGCATATTCTAAAATGACCTTTAGTATTATTATTTGACGTGTGATTGTGTGTATGTGGTTAATTATCAATGCACCGGACAGTACCTGTGTACACCAGGTAGGTGAGTGTAAATTTATGGCATTCATTAGTTGCACTCATTCATATGATGCATGCGCCCAATTAACGATATTATCATGTGCACTTTAAAATAAGCTTAAGCGTAATTGAATCTCATCCTACACGAAAACGGATGCCAGACTACGATCGGGTCGTAGCCGTCGTTGTCGTCGGGGCGTACGGGCTGAGCGTGTGAGGATATGTCACGTGATAATCCGTGTCGTCAATGCCCTCTTCGTCCACGTCCCGGTTGACGAGTCTCTCGCGCATGCCATAACGCTGCCTGCAGATAAAGAGAAATTAGCACGTTCCAAATCGACAAACTCAACAATTAGCAGCTACGTACTCCAAGTGCGATCTCCAGATAACCAGTCCCGCGTAGAGACACACCGAGACGAGAGCCACCACCACGAGCACAATGCTGAGCAGCATGTGGCTTTCGCTAATGACACTGGAGTCCACATCCACGGGCGTCATCTCAATGTTCTCGGCGACGAAAGTACCGGTGTCTGTATTATAGATGCCGTGACCCTTGAAACGCTCCTCCAGCTCCTCACTGCTATCCTCGTCCGCATCCTCGTTGTCGCCAGATTCGAGTATTTCCACATCGTATTTGTAGTTTCCGGCGAGCACAAGATTCGTGGCCGTGTTTAGCTGAAACCAGCCAAATATAAAACAAAAATATGTATTTATGACGTAGTTGGCAACTAATTTCATTTGGCACGTGATTTAATTTCGGTTTCGTAAATTTTAATTAAGGCGTCATGAGCGTGACAAATTGTAGCTTGAAACCTAACTGGGCATTTGAGGCAAATAACGGGTAAATTAGCACCCAGTATCATTGAGATTATGTGTGTATTTGTGGTATAAATATTTAACAATAATATTGACCTAAGATAGATTAACTCTGGAGCAAATAGAACATGTTTTTCACATCTAATCTCAATTCGTAGTTTCTTTACTTTTTTTAATTTTTGTAAATATTTACAAAGTGTTTTTTTCTTTACACTTTACTTTTCATCTATATGTACTTTTAGCTGAGAAAACTATCTGTCCGAGATGAACGATTTGTAATCTAATTCGGACACGTCTAAAAGTTAATAAATAACTTAAACTTTTATTTTGATTTATTTTCGTGTCGCGAAAGTGAACACGATACGTGACAAAAGTGAACACGACGCGAAAGTGAACACGACACGTGGCAAATTCAAATGGTCTAGATATTAATCAACATTAAACTAAGTAACCTACTGAGCATTATCCTAAAATAAATAGCATAGTTTTTATAATGGCTTATATTGTAAAACGGCATATTATATGGATATGAATATATACGATATTCTTAAACCATTTGCTTATCTTTGGGTAAATTGCACTTTCAATGGAAGCTGTTTAAAATACATTTGGCTTATTGCTCCATTAAAAGCCATCAACGGTTAAACGAAAGCAAGGTCTGATAACAGTTATTAGAAACACGTGGCTCTCTCCGAGGGCCCGATTACACAAGCCGGGGTCTCAGCTTACGGCTGACCCAAGGGTCGTCAACTAAGGCGGGCAGATCTCGTCAGTAATTCAATAAAGCCGAGCAGCCGGTTCTCGACAACAAATGCTGGTACGTGACTTGTCATTGTGCTGCCATCCGCCGCCCCGCCTCGGGTTTCACTCAATTTATTACAACAATTTATTTACAACCAGCGGCAATCATAACAAAATAGTACAATGAAAGTGCTTGGGTGTGAGGAAAGTGTTCTTCTATTTAAACAGGTGAAATCGCGTGCTAAATGCGCGCTTATATTTTGTTTTATTTTATATAGAATATTTTTTTTTTTATTTTTTTGACATTGAAACGTCACAGAGCTTGAAAAATTACTTAGAACTCGGCTTGAAAGTGATTTGGCTCCGGTTGCGGCTGAAACTGAGGCTGAGTCATGGCCATGACGACAGAGGAAACAACAGCTCGGCGGTCAGGTGGAGCACCTGGGGTATCCACCACTTGAAGCCCAACGCGCTGTGCTTGTTGTCTCTTTCAATTATAAGTGAATTTTTATGGAATTTCGTGACTAAGACGCTAAAAACCCTCATCGCTGCTAACGGTCGCTTTTTCAGTCGCTTTAATTTTATGCAAATTGTGGCCACTGAAATTATCGTTGCGTGCGTTTGAGCCTTATAGGGCAAACAGCGCGCGTGTCTTTCTTGTGGTTTTTGCATTTAATCAAAGTGAAAATAAATAAAAATTTCTTAACGCGTAAATTTCCGGTTCTGTTTAAAAATAAGCAGCCATCGTATCATATTTCATTTCGGGCCCGGGTTTCTTAATGCCGCTCGGTGCGTCAGTTTCAAGTCGGGCTTTTGTCCGCTGGCCCAGTTACCCTGCTCCGGCCAGAGATTAGCTTACCTCCTCGCCAGCGCTGACAGCTGTGTTATTTTTGGGTCCCTGCCCATTCGAATCACTTAGCCCGGTATCAGTTTTCGTCAGTTCGTCCAGAGGTTTGGCATGAGCTGTAAAAAAGCAATTAAGCAGAAAAGACCAAGGCTTTAATTAAATCTTTGTGTATTTGGGCATTTTCCTTGAAAAGCCTTTTTTGCCACAGGCAGACATATCTTTAAATATTTGCACAAGTTTTGCGACTCTAAAAACATATCGCACCTTTGTTTATTGGTCCAATCATAATATTTATCTTCCAGAAGAAGCTGACATAATTTTTTTTTTTGGAGATACTTTCGGCCAAACAAAGATACGTGTGGAGACGACAAACCCAACCGGCAAGCTTACTGCCAAATAAAACGAAACCAGTCTATACGCGCTATATACTACTCTGTGCTATATACAGATATACTATGTGCTATCTGGCACAAGCTATAAACACATTCCTAATGCCAAAGGCGCGTTTCAAAAGCTGTTTGTCATGCGGATCGCATAAAACGCCTATAAATCGCGCCGAAAACGCGCGCAGAAATTAAGCTTTGCGAAAAGATTCCACACAGGGTTGCCCCAAAAATGTCGATTTTTGGCCTTTATTTGAAATTTGTAAATGTTTGGCATCGATTTAGACGATTGAGTTGCCAGCTTCAAAAACCTCATGGCAAAAAGTACCGCTACGCATGAATCAATTCCTTATCAAAGACGGCACTTGCTATCATTGTAATCAGAATACCTTATCAGTTAGCGAATAGGCCTAACTGATGATTATTTTTAAAGGAAGCAAAATCTTATAGGAACATATTATATATCTACGTATATGCATACGGTATTTGCACTAAAGAGACCTTGATATTAACTTCATGGCTCTTGGTGGCGACTGCAGTATAAAACTGATATTTATGAGCTGGTAAGTTGGCTTACAAGCTGGCCCGGACGCAGACCTGGTCATTTTGTGTTAACGGTTAAGGCAAAGGGTAATCGGAATCGGCTCTCCAGCAGCGTATCTGCCTCCGGCCAGCCTTCCAGCTGCATTCGAAACTAGTTTACAGATAATGTACAAGTAGATAAATAAATATTGAGGCGCTGCGTGGATTTTGTATGTGCCTTGACTATCTGTCTGTCTATGGCTTGCTGGCATTGTATTGTGTGTGTGTGTGTGTGTGTGCGCGTGTGTGTATGTGTGTGTGTAGATATCTACAGATGTACTTACAGAAACCCGTCAGAAGCATCAGAAGCAAGAGACTGCAGAATGTTAAAACGTTCTTGGCCCGCATTTTCGCTTTATTTGACTGAACACTTTGTTTTTTATCAATTGTTAATGAATTCGCTTATCACTGGGTCGTAAATTAAATAATACTCAACGTAATGCGTCAGCTGATATTTTGCTCAGGTGAGTAAGCTTTGGGATTTTTAGCAACCAATTATTTAAACATAAAACGCGTTATGATCACTAAATACGTGTTGGTCCGCGATGTTTTTGCGCGTGCGCTCGCGTCGAGTTCTGTGTCAAGACTGAGCGCACACTTTTCATGTCAGCAGTGTTGAAGCTTTCACGATGTCGAGAGAGCTTTCGTCAAGTTCAAAGTTAACGGCAATATCAATGAGCAGCTATTTGGGTTTCGTAAACCAGTTCAATACTGGTTCTTTTATTGAATACACAAATTTAAATACGAAATGAACTAGTGGTCCCAAATAAACAACGATAATGATTAATTTTGATGGTTTTATATTAAGTTGTGTTTATTGAAAGATATTTTTTTTCTTACTATATGCTAGACGTTAAAAACGTAGCGCCTTTTGGTTTTACAAATGATTGTGTGTTTGTTTGTGAATGTGGCTCTTTTCAGTTTCCGCTATTCGGTACAGTGAATTTATGCCTAAGCCAAAATAGGAGCTTAAGACTGACCTTAAAATATGTAACAAATCTCCTATACTCAACAATTTAACTTAAGAATTACTAATTGCTTGCACTTTTAGCTTCAACTTTTTAATTTCAACTTGTCAAACACTTGTGGCCTCCGAGCGCCGTCGGTCACGCCGCACTCTGAGCATCCCAGCTCACAGGTTTATATAAAGCTTACAAGATAGGTGAAAATATACAACATATATAGTGCCATGAATGGGCGGTCAGGGTGAAGCGTGGCCGACGATTACCGATGACCGTGGTCCGACAGATCCGCGCGGTTAAATGAACAGCCGAGCCAGCAATCTGCTGCATCACAGATAAGCTAGGAAACCGACCAGCAGCCCCGGCTCGGCTAATCCCCGCACGGGTCTAGCAGATTGCAAAACCTTCGAAGTAATAAAAGAGCGAAACTTTTGCACATATTTTAAACCAACTGCTACGGGGTTTGTAGGCGTCGTCGTCGTGTCTGTCGTCGGTGTCTTGTGTCTGGGATTGATGAGAAACTGAAACTGCTTAGAGATAAATTTGAATGCAGCGGTTTTAAACAAATTGCTCCTGACTGTTGGCTGATAGTTCCATCAGCCGCCAGGCAGCCTTAGGGTTGAGCTCTTCGCGATCGCGACACAGCACCCACACGTAGTGAACACGCATCACTTTGTCGGGATTGCCTTCGACAACCTGGGCCTTCTGGTCGCGCACGCACATGATCTGCTGCGCCTGGAACGTTATAATAAGCACTGGGCCCTGCTCCATGACTTTGCCCATGGCGAGCTCAATATTCTCAATATCGAGGATTTTCGAGTCCAGATACAGGCCAGACTTTTTCGCTTGCGTTATGGGCGTGGCAATTATGTTGTACGTACTTTCGAAACACCAGTCCTTAAGGATCTCCAGATCCCCACGCACAATGGCCTCTAGCACATTGGGTATTATGTCCTTTTCGCAGTCGTGCAAAAATTGCTTCTGATCAAAGTTGGGATCAATTTTGACTAGTTCAGTCATCGTCTCGGACAGCTCCGTCTTAGAAAATAGACCGCCCATCACATCCGACACTTTGTCGGTGAGCAGCCGGGAGGCTCTGATGACAGGATTTTCCGATTCATCGTATTTCACCTTCCAGTCGAGCACCTTATTCACATACGTGTTGTTGTTCTTGAAATTCTCCCAAGACTGGTAGAATTTGGAGTCCTTGTGAAGCTCGAGACCTACGAGTTAATTCATTGTATTCATTGTTTTCATTCTAATTGGATTTTATTTGGCTCACCTGTTGCTTCCGTGTTCGCTTCCACAACTCGCGTGCTGTCAGACAAGTCCACTTGCACGCGTTTCCGCAGTTTAACCGGCGAGCAATAAACACGGTTTTCTATGCTCGTCTCATTCATTTCCTTTTTGATCATTTTCGTTGTGTCAGAGATGGCTTGGAAGGCGCCAGACTGGCCGAGCTTGCCGCCAGTATCCGTTATCGTATCGCTGACACCTTTCGCCGTTTTCGAGAGCTCTTCGGAGACCTTCTTGGCCAAGTCCGATTTGGAAGCATCGTCAATGACATCGCCCACCTTCTCCTTGATGGCGCCCAGCTGCTCTTTCAATATGCTCGATGACTTGTGCGCCTCCGATTCCACAATATTGAACTTCTGCCGCGCCGACTTCAACGCATCCGACTGCTCCAGCTTTTGCGCCTCTTCCCGAAACTTTTTTATGCTATCCTTCATCTCCTTGTTCTTGTCCATTTCGGTGCGCACATTGTCAATGAATTGCGAAAAGAAGCCGGGCCTGCGTCCGGGTGAGCTATACAGGCGTTGCTGTCCAGCGAACACAAATAAGAAACTTGTCAGAACATTTGAGAGCGGCCACTGAATACCCTGTAACACTTACCGGTTGTTGTTGCAGGTTGTAATTCACTAACTGGTACGTTATGAAGCAGGCGCGCTCGCGCGCTAAGGCAGCCAATTTGTACTGCAATGACAAAATGAAGTGGAGAGGGTAGAGATTAGGTGGGATGCAATCGGGCCCAGTTTAACCTCGAAACGGTTACACGTGAATAGCATCCGTTTTGAGAGCTGCGCCTAGCTAACATGTATGAACCTACCATGGTGACAGGTGTTGCTGCTACGCACAGGTTTCGCCGGACTTTCGCTGTGTGAAGAATGGTTGGGAAACTCACGTTAATCGTATCAAATTTATGTAATTCGCACACTGAAACACGCACGCATCAGTATTTGAGTATCAGCTGTTTTTCTTTTGGCTTGCAGTGTTGGCAAGCGACGTAAGTATGCAGTGCTGTGAAACGAATGAGTTCGCCGGCGAAATTCGAATCGTTGTATTCAATGGGAGATGGTGTCTTTAGTGCAGCAAATGTAATTATAGAGTATTGGCGGTTGATTATCGCCACAACTACAGATGATATGTATTATATAATGAGTTGATTTGTATGTCTTGCTTGCTCCGTTTTATTTTGTCAATTTTGTCAATTCCCTTGCCCAGGCGCATTCGCATCTGGGACAATGTGGCAACCCTTAGGGAGAGTGTGTTGCGCCGATTGAAACCGTTACTCCTGCAAACTTTGCCGACTTCCAGGAATTCAGTTCACTTGCGTATTTGCTTTTGCAGTTGGTGCCAGTTGCCGATCTTTGGGCTTTGACATATTTTATCTAATTGCGCCAGTTTTGCACAGTGAATTTAAGTTGTACCATAAATAAATATTAAATACGAAGGAGTAGCGCATAAACATACTTCAAACCATAAATTAAGCTTAAGTTTTATTTGTGTACAAATTGGTGCTAAACGTAAAGTTCAATAACGGCACTTGGTACATCCTACATTCCAATCAATACACACACATAGCTATTGGCATTTATCATGTTTCGCAGTGGTAGCGGCCTGGAAGGCAATACACCAATAAGTGTAAGTGGACGCCATTGCAATCTTTTGATGGAAATACAAAAACAAATTCATATGTGCTTTTGCGTTTAGGATATTTCGGGCTTTCATGGCATTGGCGGCCTGAATATGTACCTGGACACAGCCCCACACAGCCTGTCACCACCTGTTTCGTCGGCGACTCTGAGTCCTCCCACGACCCCACTGACCCCGGAACCCACGATGTCGTCGACTCAGTTTCCCCTGCTGACGGACAGCAACCACGTCAACATGAACGCCACCACGGCGGCCAGCACACTGCTGCTGCAACGGCAGTATCAATACCATCTTCTGCTCCAGCAGCAGCAGCAACAAATCGCCTTGGCGCAGCATCAGTTGGCTCTGGCCGCCTCGGCGGCTGCTGCGAATCATCACCAAAAGGACGAGATAGCGCATTCATTGAAAATGTTCGCGCTTCTCACTGCTTGCAATGCGGGTGAGTGCGAGCGGGATAGATAGAGGTACAACGGTACAGTCACCAAAGTAGATAATTTGAAGCGGAACTTTTGGAGGTTATTAAACTCTCAACTTAAGTCGGGTAAATAAGCTATACAAGAATAAGCTAAATGCTTTTGTGTAGCTCAGTTAGATTAGAAGTGTTGCATGCAATTGGAAAAATTGAGCTTATTTACATCTTTTCCGTTATACAGACTCTGGCAATGGATCTACACAGGATGCGATGCAGGAGTTTGCAGCCAATGGCTATGTGAGCGATGAGTTCAATAGATTTCAGTACAGCAGTCAAAGCTCCGCAGCGCCGCAGCCGCCGCAGTTGCCACATCCATTTCCCATTTCATCGGCAGGGCCTGGCAATACGACGGCTGCAGCTGCCAACATGCCGCCATCAGTGGCTGCTGCCCATTGGATCAATCTGAACTACCGGGAGCAGCTGAACCACATGTGGCGCAGCATGTCCATGTCCTACATGCCCAGTGTGGCGGCAAACACGGGACTTGCGATGGCATCTGCCAGCCAAAAGAACGTCAACACCATGGGCTTGGCAGTGCCGCCAGATCACATGCGTAATGTCAGCAATGTGAACATCAGCAATAACAAGCTGCACAAGCGCTACAACAATGCCAAGTCCAAGGAACTGGTGAGTGTGAGAATTGTCCTCTCTCTAATCATTTCTTAATTTCATTTACTTACAGGTACCCAGACACTGTGTGTTTTGTGAGAACAATAATGAACCCGAAGCTGTGGTCAACAGCCATTCGGTACGCGACGGGTACGGACGTGTGTTGTGCCCCAAGCTGCGGACCTATGTGTGCCCCATATGCGGGGCATCCGGCGACTCGGCGCACACCATAAAGTACTGCCCCAAGAAACCCATTGTCACAATGGAGGATGCCATTAAGGCAGAGTCATTTCGACTAGCCAAAAGCAATTACTACAAACAGCAGATGAAGGTTTAAGAGTGGAAGAAGCTCTGGCAGTTTCTCTGGCACGTATATAACTTATATATATGTGCGTTCCACGTTAAAACGCTCAAATAAGAGCAGCAAATATAATGCGCCTGGCGCGTTCGATTTTAATATACATATATATATATATTTATATATTTTTTTTTAAATTTCGGTCAGTTTAGTGTAATCACTAGATGAACACACGTTCAAACTTCAAAAATTATGTTTGTTTCCTAAATTCAATTACTAGAATATACTCACAATATCGTAATATTTGTTAAATCGTAGCGCCCGATGAAAATGTCTCAAAACTGGCTTATTACTTTGTGCCAGCATTTTTGTTAACGCTAGCGGATCTTAGCGGCCAAAAAAATCTGCAATATTGGTCTGATATCTTTTTATCTATTATTTTTGGATGGAAAAACTTTGAATTTCGAACTGCCAATGGTGATAGAGATTAATTTGAATATTTGCTATAGAAAAGAGCAATGAATATTTTCGATGGCAGCCTTTTCACAGTACAAGTTTTTAAATTTTGACATAAAAAAGTTGATTAACAACACAATTTTTAATAAATGTTTAATTTTTTTTAATGTATCAACGCTCATTACCAATACATATTATCAATTTTATATATTTATCAAATCATCCCATCTTCGAAGCGTTGAAATCATAGTAAATGTATACACATAAGTATATTATTTTTTTTATAAAAATGCAGATTATCAAAAAAGTTCGAATTAAGCAAAAACAATTCATGTAAACTGAAGTTGAAAGTATTGGCAAAAAAAAGCCAAATAAAGAATTAAGTTAACTTAACTTATTTTTCGCTGTTTTTACTAATCCTCATCGTTCTCTTGGCATTTCTCAAAGAGCGCCAAAAATATGCCATCGGTAAGATCGTGATCCGGCAGGCAATATAAACAGTTCTTGCCGATTTTAGCGTACTCCTTGTCGCCCACATTCTGCCACTTGTTGCGCAGTGCTTTCTTGCAACTGAGCAGCTTGAAGGAAGGATTCAGCTGCAGGCAGCGCTGAACCACTTGTTCGTTCTCCTCCTTCCAAAGGGAGCACGTGCAGTAGATAATACGTTTGACCTTAGGAAAAGCACTCATGGCATGGGATAAAATCTTGATTTGCAGTCCAGCCAGTTTATATAGACGTTTGTCGTCCTTCTGCTCATCGCAGACGCTGATGCGACTTTGCATTCCATTGCCCGAGCAACTGGGATCAACTAAAATATACTCGACGTCCGGACATTTCGTGGCATCTAAGGTAAAAGCTTTGTCAACAATAAACACTTTGGATAATTGATTGTGTTACTAACCCATGGTAAGAGCATCGCCCAGAATGGGCGTCACTATTTGACAACCCGCGTCGTTGGTAATGGTGCACATGGCCGTGTAGCGTTCTTTGGACTGTTCTACGGCATAGATCCTGCCTGTGTTCTGCATTACATTGCACATGTGCAATGTTTTCATGCCGGGAGCCGCGCACATGTCCAACACAGTTGCTCCAACTGGTGGTGCGAGGAGTTCGGCAGCCAAGCAGGTGGCCTTGTTCTGCAATATGAACTTCTTTTTGTGGACAAAGTCGTGCGAGGCCCAGTAGTGACTCCACTTGGGATGGAAGATCAACACCCCCTCCACGTGCATGTCCACCATGAACTCGTCTTCCTCCAACTCGCGTATGGCAAGCAAGAAATCAGCATATGTGCTGTCCGCTGCCAGCTGTTTGCGCCGCCACTCCTCGCCATACAGATAGTCCAGGGCATCGGCGATGCTGACCAGATTGGTATTGATGCGTACATACCGTGGATTGGGCTCTGTGTATTCAAGTAAAGGAGGAGCAACATTTAATAGTGTTACAAAATTTGTTTTTTATTACGGCCGATCTTAAAAACTAAATTACTGCTCCTTCTTAACTGCCTGCTCGTTAGTGGCCAAGGCGGGTGGATCCTTTTCACGGACCGCCTTTAGTACGTACATGGCCACAATTACATTGACCACCAGCACAGCCGTCAGAACTGAATAGCAATTAACTTCAAATGTGCTCAGTTCGGGAAACGATTCGTCCAGCCAGCTGCGCACGCCATAGAAGCCCAGGAAAGGCAGCGTAAACATGAGCACGCTGTACGCCATCAGCCAGAGAAAGACCTCTAAGCTCTTGTCCACCGATTGTTCCTCAGGCTGCGACGCATCAAGCGCCTCAGTTTCAGCTCCCGGCTTAATTGGTTCCACCAACAATTGTGCCAGCGCATTTTGTTTTTTCGACTTTTTGGTCATGTTCTTTATGTACACAGCCGTTCAGGCTGCCGCTAATACTGGTTGGACTACAGATACGTCTATATATGAGCACCTGCCTTTCTTCTGGTATTCCGTCCCGCTAATCGCCTTTTGCAAACGCTCTTTGTACGAGCGCACTGTTTGCACCGGTTTACTTTCCCCGTTGAGTTCTCCGCGTCCGAAAATGAGCTCTGTGACTAGGACCTTGGCCAGTGCCGAGTCCAAATTCGAATTTTCTTTAAGCAGCCCCGTTTCCTCGATGGCGTTGTCAACAGCTCCTCTGTTGTCGCTGTAATGTTTCAGCACCGCCTGCAGACTGCGTACACGCTGTTAATATGAAAAGACGCGGTAGTTCTCGTTAGCTGTGTGTCAATTGGGGTATATTTTGATTTGCGTACCGCGTGTTTTTCCTCGAATATCAGGGATTTTATTGATTTTTGTTTTTCAATGGCCGCTTTTAATATTTTGGCCGTTGCCTTATATTGGGTTGGCACTTTTATTGAATGTGTAAATTGGCTCATGATGTATCACGTGTAAAATTGTATCGAATCATTCGGAATCAGTTCGTTTGAACAACCTTCTCAATAGTACTTACGAACCACATCGACGTTCATTTAGTTCGATATACATAACATATTCTGTTATGTCAACTGGTGCGACTTGCATGAGCTCCAGTTTTATCTTTCGCTAGAAATTTAGTTGCTGTCGTTTTTAACTGCTCCTAAATCAAAAAATTTGTATGGCCACAAAATAATGTTGGAAATCGTTGTTTTCCAAGAAAATAGCGGACAAATTTCAGATTTGCAGTGTGCAAGCCAATTTTTAATTTTGAAATAATGATAACAGAGTCATAACAGTAACGTTCCATGCACAGCTGTTATTCTACGCTTTTAGGTTGTTTTTTTACAGTGAAATATTTTGACAAAAATCATGCCAAAATTGGCAAAAATTTTGACATGTAAGCTCTCGGATCCATAGCTCCCATATTTCAAACGGCCATAGCTTTGTCAAAACTGAACCGATTTTCATGTTCGATGCCATTTTCTTCATGGTTTGTCCTCTAGATTGATGCTGTATTTCAAATATATTCATTACTCAAAATAAAATTTTTTGAATTTTTTGGCAAAAAAAAGCATGTACCCCCCTTATCATTTTCGAAAATTTTTTTTTCTCAAAATTTATAAATGGAAATTTACATTTTTAATCGATTGCGGTTGTCACAGTTAGCATAAAAAACAACATTAAAACCGATTTTGAGGGAGTCAAATTTTTTATCAAAAATCATGCAAAAATTGAAAAAAATTTTCACATGTAAACCTCTCGGATCCATAGCTCCCATATTTAAAACGGCCATAACTTTGTCAAAACTGAACCGATTTTCATGTTCGATGGCATTTTCTTCATGGCTTGTCCTCTAGATTGATGCTGTATTTCAAATATATTCATTATTCAAAATAAAATTTTTTGAATTTTTTGAAAAAGTATGCCCTTACTCATTTTCGAAAAAATGTATTTGTCAAAATTTTGAATTGCAATATTACATTTTTTATCGATTGTGGTTGTCACAATTACTGTAAAATACAAGCGTGTGAAGGGCATTTTTTTCTGTGATGTTTTGGAAATAATATCTGTGATGATTGGGGGAGCTTTCCAGTAGTACATATTCCAAATATGGAGGCCTAGCTGGAAAACTGTGGGAGATATAATAATTTTGTAAGGTGGGGTCGCTGGAGGCGGCGACCAGTGGTCGTGGCCGAGATATCAAGGTCGCTATCTCTGAGGGGGGTCACCAGCAATCTACATGCCAAATTTGCTGACTCCAGTTTTAATATTCACCTTTTATCGATTTGCGATCGTCATGTTATCGATTTGCCAGCTTCCCAGTGGGCGTGGCACAAAAATCTTAACACTTTGTCTGACGCGGGAATACACGAGTATATATTCCAAGTTTCAAGTCTCTAGCTTCAATAGCGGCGAAAAAAATTGCGTTCATACGGACAGAAAGACGGACATTGCACAAATCCTATATAGTCTATTCACTTTGTGAACGAGTGTAACCAAATCGAGAAAGACATTCTTCCCAAAAATGTACAGTCAGTAAACAGACCAAATATAAATAACACATTTTTGTTAGCTTGGTTTCCTGCGAGTAACCCTTCGGCTTATTAGATGGAGAGCAGTCAGCGGGCCAAGTTTTAAAGTATAGTATATTCATATGTTTTATTTCATAGACAACGACTAAAATGCATTTTAAACATAGATTATAGCTTAGCTAATTGCGTATATAAGATTCTTGCGCTTGGTTAAAATTAAGAGCATCATAATATTTAAACACATAAAAGGTGCCTACAGCTAATACGGGATTTGTTATGGTATATGGTTATGAGTACAAATTCAATTGGTAACTGCTCGCAGTTGTAAATGCTTATCTAATCAATGAATTAAACTATTGCGCACCTCTGTGGCCAATTCTCTACGTGCTGTTGTCGTCGATGTCGGGCTTGAGCAAGTGCAACTTGGTTGAAATGGGTCGCGATGACGATGTTAGTAATGGCGATGAATGCGAATGGAGGGTGCTGTCGGTGCCAGGAAGGGACGAAGTGCTGCCGCTACTGAAAGGCACCCGTTTCGAATAATCCGTCACTGGGTGCACGCCTGGCTGCGTGGTGGCGAGAAAGTCCTCTGGCAGCTCCCCGCGATAAGCTCCAAACTGGGGAGTTGTCCGTATTAGTTTCTCCAATGGTGTTAGTCCGAAGTGCGTGTGCCGCGAGTGTCCACTGTCGCGCGCGTCCAGTTTGGGTGGCAGGACCAGCGTGCTATCCACCACGGACTTGCCATCGAAGGTGTAAACAGCGCCGCTGGGGATGCTGGCATGCGGAATCTTGCGATTATCAGGTGGCAAGTAGTATGTGTCAACACGTTCGGCAGCTTGCGCTACCTTGTCGTCGGGTTCCGTGTCCAGGTCGTCAGCTAAGGCATCTTGCGCCAGCTGATCCTCTTCCTCCGATATGCCGAAAAGGTTGGCGACGTCGTCATAGTCCGGATCTTCATCGTGTGCCGCTACCGCTTCTAAAGAGCTTTGCTCCTTTTCAACAATGGCGGGCTGCTTGGTGGCCGCCAGCTGTTCGTCGTGTCCTTCTGCTTCGCTTTGTGGCTCGCCTTCCTCGTCCTCAAGAAACAGTTCCTCCAGGGTCGGCTTCCTTAGTTGAGCCGCTGCTGGCAGTGCGTGCTTTAATGCCGCTGAGGGAAGCCTCAATGGCGATGCGGACGCAACGGGGTCGACCTCTTGCGCCGTCTTCAATGCTAGCATGGTCGCATTGGTGCTGTCCAAGGGGGATGGTATAAACATGGGCTCGAAGCTCTGCGTCTCGCTGCCGCCTTGCTGTGCGGTGAGGAAGAGCGTATCTGTTTCCATAACTTCGTCAATCTCAGTTCCTGGATCCTCGCGTCTGTGAGCTACCTGCTCGATCAGCTCTGGCGGCAGCTGAACGCCGTTGCCGTCGCTGCGCATAATTGGACGGAAGCCACTCTCGACGACAACGGAGTCGGGCTTAAATCCTTGATTAACTGCCGGACGCATGCTGGCAATTTGCTGAGGTGATGGCTCGTCTGGCAGTGGCCGCTTGATAATTGGCGTCACTGTGGTAGTTGAGGTGGTCAGGACTGGCTTTTGCTCGACTTTGGCATTTGAGTTAAAGTAGGATGTGGTCTTAAGCGATGCCTGAGGTTCTAGGTCCACATACGGCACGGGTAGCGGAATAAGGGGCTTCGACTTGATTTTGGCGCGCTCTCCGGCATCGGTCTTCCTCAGTCCAACTCCGCTAAGTTCGGTTGGCTGACCCAACAACAATACCGAGGCGGCTATCGGCTGTATGGGAAACAGCTTATCCTTGAGGAAGGGCTTTAGCAGGCTGGGCACAGGCTTACGATAGTGATTAACGATCAGTGATGACTGTTGGAGTAGTGCACCGGGCTGCGGATGCTGTTGCGGCAGCACTGGCCTGGAGGCGGGCACCTTCTTGATGGGGCCGGGGTAGGGTCGACGTCCGGGCAGCTTGACGGGATGGAAAAGCGGAGCGTTTTGCGGCGGACGTAGATATTCGGATAGGCTAATGGTTTTCTGCGCCAGCGCTGGAAGGTTACTAGTTAGATTGTGATGCTGCAGTGCAGTGTGAGCGTGATGATGATACGGATGGGGGAATGGGAAGTGTGCGTGGTGCATATGCGGATGCGGATATGGTAAACGCTGATGCAAATGAGGGTTAACAATGACAGGCGGTGACTGTGGTGCGGCGAAAATGGGCAGTTTCGAGTGACCCGGTGAAGTGGAGGAGGGTGATTTCAATGAATGAGTTTCGCCATGCAAAATCTCGGGTCTGGCCTGGGCCAGCAATGGGTGCGATGGTAGTCTAGAGCCAATATTGTCGTTAATGTTGCCGTTGTTGCTGTTATCTCTTAAGTGTGTCGGTGGTGCGGCGACGATAGACTGGTTCCTTAGTAGGCTCTCCTCGAGAGCCTCAGCAGCGCGGATGCCATCTGAAATCAGTTTGGTTATTTCCGAAGATTTCGTTATTTCAAAACTCAGTTTAGGCGGTGTTCCATTCATATTGTGATTCTTAATCAAATCGGTTTGGTGCTTCAATAAAAAATTATCGTTGGGGCTGACCTTGGTTTCGTGGCGTATCGATGACTCGGCGGCATAGTCTTCCTGGACGGGTGCCGGCTCGCGTATCTCGTGCCGCTCCGAGGCGGCGCCAAAACCATCACCAATGCCATCGCACGAGTCGTGCACGTGTATCTTCCAGCCCAGGTAACGATGCGTGAAGCAGTGATAGTAAACGGTGTCCGGCGTATTCCGATCCGGTTTCCAGCTGATCACTCCCGGCTCTCCCGGATCACACTTGAGTGTCAATGTGCGCTGGTAAGCACCGAACGACTGATAATCATCCGCTGGCGGTCCATCCACATCGGGCGTCCAGTTGCACAAACGTCCCACGCCGGTGGGCGTAACCTGCCCGGACCTGGAGCGATGAACACCCGCAAAAATGCGTACGGCCTAAGAACAGGAAATATGGATATAGCAGGGTATAGCTTAAATTTAATTTTTGGCTCCTACCTTCTTTTCCTCTTCGCGTTTGTGCTCGTAGCCACCGACGGGATCATCGCTAATGTAGAAGGGGTGATACTTGGCCGGTATGTCCGGATTGTTGCCGCCCTCCACCACAAAGGTGTAGGTCTTGCCCCTCACCACATGAATCTCGGGAATTAGCAAGCCATTAATGTACCAGGAGATGCCCCAGCCCACGTGTCCTGCCAAAGTAAATATCGGGATATAAAGGAAAATTCCCGGTAAGAGCAGTTTACCCACCAGTTATAGCCGGATAACCATGCTTGCCTCCTGTCGGGCCCATTTGCGCATAGAAGACACCATCTTCTGGCTCATGGCATTGTATGGCCGGAATATCCCAGGCGCCGTTGCTGTTCACCGGCTTCGGTGTCGGTACGGGGCGACGTTGAGTGGATAGAGCCGTGTCCGGGCGCCTTTGTGGGGCGTGTGCAGGTGTGGTGCCTTGCAGGGCCTGAGGGCGATTCTCATAGAACTCCTCATCGGGCTCAACATTGGGACGACCTGCAGGCGGATAGCCCGCGCCGCCAGTAGAGCTCACATGCGTGACTTCTTCCTCCTGTTCGGCTGAGCTGCTGCCTGGTTTGGCTCCCTCCGGCAGGGGGCAGTTCCATTTCGGCTGGCGACCGAACTCAATCTGATGCAAGTGCTTATTAAAAAAGGAGTGGAAGGAGACCTCCCGGAAATCATTCAAGGGCCCAATGGCCCAGACAACGGACTCCGCCTCGATCACTGAGATGGGCAAGTCCACACGATCAGTGGCAGCCAGTGAGCGCTGATAGGTGACAATTGAGTAGCCATTGACCATCGCCGCATTGAGCAGTCGTATGGAGTTGGTGTTCGGTAGTATCTTGACGTCCGGGCACGCGCCACGACCTCCGGAGCACTGAGCCTTGCCTTCGAGGAAATAATCCTGTGCAAAGCCATTGCCAGTCTCGGGATCCACCCAGGCCACAGCGGCATCAGCTCCGATCATTTGGCTAATGTTCTTGTTCGGTGAGATGCCAAAGGACATGTAATAGTTGGGTTCTGTGGAGAATTAAAAGGGGAGTGCCATTCTCAGAAATGTTAAGCTATTGGGATCGCAATCAACGAAAGTTGCTCGCCCCACTTCTGGAGGCCGCACAACATGGCCTAACCGACCGGTTCCCGGATTCCAGGTGAAAATTCCTGTTGGCATTCTTAGCGGTTCCAAATTGCCCTCGCGTCCACTGCCACACAGAACACTAAAGACCAGTAGCAGTGGCATCCAACGCGTGCCACAAAGAAAAAATGCGCTCGTAGATGGCCATGCTCCAAGATTGTGTGGAGCTCAGAGTGCTGAATGCTGAATGCAGATGCGCGCCATCGGCAACGCCAGCATCCACTTCGCCATGGCCATTAATTGCCCCGTGCTCCGTGCGTTGGTTGCGCAATAAACCAGTCGTCATATTTTGCAACTTGTTATTCTACTAACGATGCTGCCGCTGATCGGTCAATTTGGCTGCTAACTGGATTTTTGTTGTTTTGTCTTCAATGTGCGCGAGTTTGCTGAGTACTGGGACTCCTTTATTAACTGTACTCGGCAAAATGTCAAAGCATCAGAAATCTGATGCGGTCGGCTATTCCGACATTCCTGATCTCAATGTAGGGATTTGCTACTAAGTGAAAAGCTGACCCCACTTGGCTTTTCTACAAACAATATTCGGATAAGGTATAAATCAAAAGACGAGTGGGATAAAATTATTGAAAAAACGTCCTAGTAAAAACTTTCCTAGATTAATTACTTTATGTGAGTTTTGTAGTTAAGAATTGGGGGATTATAAAAAATGTACTAAAAATTTTGCTTGCAAGTTGGGAAATTGGAAATGTTTATATTTAATTCATATAAACAGTTTGTAAGTTTTATAGTTACTCCAATAATTTTCCATGATTTATAATACTAGCCATACATTTGTTTTTGTTTTTTGCTAAAAGTATTCATACGAAGTTCTTTGGTATACCTTTTCAGATCTTAAAATTGTTTAAATATCGGACTTATAGATTTATAAGTTATTCAAGAATACATTTATCATTTTAAAGTTGCTCGATTTGAAATACGTTTGAATTGAAGCAGTTTAAAGGGAACACATTTGATACTGTGATAATAATTTTATAATGAAGATATTTGGCCTACTTAGGAAACGAGTTGAAATGCTCACTTGATTAGCATTATAATTTGATAAAGCAACTTTTTATAGAGTTTGCTCAAATTTGTTTAACAACATATTAGAACCCCTCAAATTGCCATCAATCTTAATTTAACTGTCACTTTGTTAATGCGTTGATTCAGGTAATTTACGAAACACTTAACACCTGATGGGAATTTATTTGCTTGTCATTTAACTGATTTCGCTTTTGGGTGAATGTCAAATTCGGGGCAAAAGTTTTCGGACCGCTTTGCGCTTGCAACTTACCCAATTTGGCGACCAACTGGACCACGATGCTCTCACCGGCCACGGCCCAGCGTACTTCAAAGGCCAGATCATCGTAGAGCACCTCGCAGTTGAGCTTGGACTGGAATAGAATTAGTTAGCTCTTGTATTGTCGATAGGTATTGGAATTGGAGCATAATGAAATGAGTGTGCATGTGGGTGAGTGAATAAAGTTTGGGGATTAGCTCATTAGGATTAGGATTAGGATTACGGTTAGTCTTTGGTGATGGGTAAATAGTCAGCGCTTGCCAAAGTCAAATTTTGTGTATCCAAATTTTAGTCTTTTCGGTTTTGCTGTATTCAAAAATTTTGCTTTTTTTTTTTGGTTTTTAACAATATCACAATTGTGTTTTTCGGATTACATCGTTTTTATGAAGCATATACAAAATGAAAATGTTTTTGGTTGGGTAGGGGGTCTTACGGAAGGTACGAAAACGAAGAGTTTAGTTAGTATGGCTCAGGGGTTTGGCGCATGTATATAGTAAATAATATATGTAGTATATGTGTGTGTTGTGGGTGTGTATTGTGTGTGTGTGTGTGTGTGTGTGTGTGTGTGTGTTTTGGGTGTGAGTCTCTGTGTGTAAGGGTGTAGGGTAGGGGACTGGGGGGGAATTGTTGGGTGATCCCAAAAAGAAAGCATTGCACACATTTCATTTTGTATAGGCGCTCAATTCAAAAAAGACAAAGCAAAAGTTTTACAAGTCAACAAAATACAGAAGACGACCAATTGAGTACTGTATATAAAAATGTGCTGCACATATATTTTGTACATTAAATTCGTGAATTCATTGCAAATAGTATATAAAGAAATGCACACTTAGAGTCTAATAATTTCAAAGCAACTCGAATGTCATTGATAAATATATGTTGCATACAAATAAATACGAATATTATTTAATTTTAAATAAATTCCACGCACACGTCAAACGCTTGGCAAGTGCCTATGGCAATCAGGGCTGCAGCTCGCTTAGTATTAGATTTAACGGCTTCTTTACCTGTGGACTGATGCCCAGCATTTTCAGCGAGGGTGGCACATTGAGGCCCTCCGGCAGCCGGACGTGCCCAAAGTCAACGGTGAACGCCTCACACCAGACCCCAAAGTGTCCAATATCGAAGATGGTCAGATCTTCGGGCAGCGTCAGCACAATTGTCTTTCGATCGTAGCGACGCAGCGGATTCTCCTTGCCGTTCTCGTCGGGTATGCGAAGGCCCTCGGGCGTCGGGCGCTGTCCACGACCGACCCAGAACTTGGCGTCTGTAAATGGAAATCAGGTTCCATCGCTGCAATGCCCTTCGTTAAGCTGCTGATATGCTGCCATTACTCACCTGGCGCTTCGCCATCGTAGCTGAAGTTCGGTACCAGGAGCGTCTGTGCATCCACAATGACAATGTTATCGGAGGACACGCCGTGCACGCCCCTCAGCGCGTTGATCTTCTGGGGCCGTGGAAAGTCCAGAGTGCTGGGTATGGCGACATCGCCGAAGTTCACTGCAAACTCATCGCACCACACCGAAAACCACTTGATGTCGCGCAGCGTCTTGCCCTCCGGCAATGACAGGGTAATGTCCTTGTTGCGATAGCGACGTGTCAGGGCAGCGGTGCCGCCGCGCTCGTCGCGGACGCGTGCAGCGCCCTCGTTGCTGGGTCGCGCCGTGTTGCCCACGTAGAAGTAAGCGGCGGGCGCTTCGCCATCGTAGTTGAATTTCTTGATGAAAATCGTACGGGAATCCACGGCATACACGTCGCCGGAAACGCCATGATGCAGTCGTGTCAGCGAGCCGATCTTGGTGCCGTAATATGGGTAGGCGGCATCACAGCAGTGCTGCAGTGCTGTTTTTTTTTTTTTTTTTTTTTTTTTTTTAGCGAGAAAACAAACAAAAACAAAGCCGCAAACGTTAGGCAAACCAAAACAAAAGACTTAGGCAACGAACTTGAGTCGGCATCAGAGCTTAACTCACGCGAGCTAAGGCAGAAAAACCACAAAAAAAAAATAATAATAAAGTAATAAATAAACAATTCTCTGGCACCACTTAGCAGCCACTTAATTATTCGCATCAAATTTACATATTAACAGCAATTTGAGCTCTACAACAGCAGCAATCACGTCATATTTGGCTGGCAAATTAAAGTTGACCGAGCAAGAACAGCTAAGAACAGAGCAGAACAGCCAAGCCATATCAGAGTTTTGTTTGTTTTGGATTCTGATGACTTCTTATGGCTGCCTGCGTTGGCTTTTATGATGATTGCCACGGTGCCACATAGTATATATGTTGCTCTAATGATGTTAGTCATAAACTTGATGTTGTACAGGAAGTTTTCGCTTCATGCCAAATAAAGTTCCACAACAACAATAGAGCATCGCCTAAACAGAGTTTGTGATGCGTGTAACACAGATCTTTTATATCAGTTATTTGTTTAAACAAAGCAGAGCAACCGAATTATGCATTCACGGCAAATTTCAAAGAGTTTCAATGAGTTTCAACGAGACAGATATTAATGGCCCGTGTGCTAATTCGAACAGAAATGAAATGAATGAAAAATGAAAAAAAAAACAAGCAAATGCCGAAAAAAAAAGAATTGCGTCTCCTGTTATGGTGTATCGTTTAAGTAAATTCTATTTATAAAATATGTGAATCTTTTGCAACTTATTCGCAAATTGTTTGCGCGTGCGCGCGCGAATATATTTTAAACTTCAAACTTTACCTTCACAGGCCTTTGGCCAAAGTTGGACAACAAAGCGATCAGTGTTTGCTGTTGTTGTTAAAATTCAATTAAATTTTTTTATTATTATGGTTTGCAGGGGCTATAAACACGTTTGTGTCTCGCTGGTGCCAGCACTATCAGGCCAACTACTTTGGGCGGCCTCCATGGCCTGCAGTTTTTGACGCGACTCGATTTTGTTATGGGGTTCGGGTATTTGTGTTAGCTTCGCTGTTGTTGTATTTGTGGTGCCCACAATCGAATCGTGGCCATGGCAGTTGCTGCTCCAAATTTGCAAGTCGCCGACAAGTCTTTTATATCTGGGCCCAAGAATCTCGACACACAATTCACACCTAACTGAATGAAAGTGCCGGCCGCTGCAAATGCAAACAATTATAATAAATGGTCCAGCACCAGCCACTTACAGCAAATATGTCGGTGGGCTTTCAAGTTTTATTGGATACCCCTGCCTAAATTGTTTGCTTATAAAACAAGCCCAGCCTCCGATACGACTCGAACTACGAGCACATGCAAAATGCCAAAGGTGTAATTAAAAGTTAAATAAAAGCAACAGCACTTTGCAGTCGAGTGTCTTATTAATGATGCTCGGGCCAGAGTTAGACAGAGCCATTAGGCAGGCAGGCAGGCAGGCAGGCAGGCAGGCAGGCAATAGCAGCCTATCGAGTGCCAAGTGATCAAGCAGTTAAGCAAACGAACCCAAACTCAAATCTAAACCCAACTGGAACTGGTTGCGGCAATTGCCAATCATTTGCAGCCCGGCCAGCAGCATTTGGCCAATCAATAGATATACATATAGTGATGCTAGTTCATATACATACTACACCTGTGCAGCATATGAGTGTGTGTGCGTGTGTGTGTGTGTGTGTGCGTGTATGTATTCGCGAAACCCAACAAGCAATCTTCAACCTAGAGACCTACTTTCACGTTGCATACAAAACTCCAAAAGAAGAGGAAGAAACCGACGTCGGCTGCGACGATGAGAAAAAAAAAAAACGGCATTTCCATTGAGGCAATCGCCTGATCGGAGGTCTCCGAATTGTATCAAGGAAACGCATACACGTAAATTTATGCTAATCCGTCAGGCAATGCTAATGCAGTCCGACAGTCAGTCAGCCAGTTGGCCAGTTAGTCAGTTGGCCAGTTGGCCAGTTGGCCAGTTGCTCGGCAGTTCAACGGTCAACGCCAATCATAAAACGTGGGTAGACAGACCAGCGACTGTTGAATATTCATTTGGCTTACTTTGCATTCACACACACAAAAGATGATATATTTGCGCCGTGTCATTCGGCGCATTGTCTGGCCGCCCTCTGGCCATTAAAAGATACATGTGTGCTGTATCCATATATGCCACTAATCTAGTTTCATTTTTTGGCTAGCCCCCCATTTGCATCACAATACGCGTATGTCACTCATAAATCACGGCTTAATCTACTTACAACTCAATGCGGCCAATAGGCCAACAAGCAGCAGCCACGGTTTATCCTTCACTGCTGACATCGCTGCCAACTGGAACTCCCAAATGGAGCTAAAGGGCCTTCTCTTTTGGATTGCGGCCTTTGGTTTATTTTATTTTATTTTTGGATTTGTTTTGTTTCGGATAACTGAGATCCTGGCACTTGCACACAATTAGACACCGACACAGACACAAACACAAACACACGCCAGCGTATGGGCGACTGGCTGTTGGGGCTGATTGGGGGGTGCTTTCCGACTGCTGCACGATCACCACGACCAGACGCTACGAACTCCAAAACCGCACTGAACGACGTTGCGTCTGCGCTGTGCTAGTGAAGAGTTGAGCAGTTTGGGACGCCGCCGTTCAACTTGCTGTCGACGTCAGCAGCGGGCTGGTTTTCGTTGTTGTTGTTGTTCTTGTTGCTTACAAGTGCTTAGTTGTTGCTATTGCTCTGGCAGCAGCAGCAGCAGCAGCAGCAGCAGCAGTTGTTGTTGACGATGTTGTTGTCGCTGTCGTTGTAGTTGTCGTTGTTATTATTGCTATTGTGGTCCCCGTCTCATCAGCGTCGCCAATAATTATCACAGTCAAAGCCCCATCAAAAAAAAAAAAAAAAACCAAGAAAAAAACATCAAACGACGCCTGGCCGATGCCTTTGGTTTATGCTCAATTTTGCACATCTTCGTTTGTGACGTTTGTGATTTTTGCATTTTTGTTTTAGGTTTGCCAATTTTTATGTGCATATTCAAATAATATTTAACGCGCTGAACTTGTTTCGGTATAAATGCAATTTGTTCATAGCCTTTATGTTGCAGCAACAACAGCAATAACAATAATATTTTAGTTGCTCAAGTCTCGCAGAAACCTCGTGTCACATACACAAAATTATTACCTATTCAATTTTGGCACATCGGCTATCGCACTGTCAGCGCTGGTCGTTTACTTACTGGATTCGAGATTAGATAACGCGCCTCTATCAATTTCGGATGATAGATGAGGTGAAATACAGCAGCGTTGGCAATTCGTGAGTCGCCGTCTCCAAGTTCACTGCTGGTGGTCGCCTCGTGGCTGTCTCGGTTGCCCAGCGGCTGCTTTGCACAACTTTCTCGTGCAAAGGGTTCGCGAAAGGTCAGCCAACTGTTGAAGCTATCATTTTGGGCTCGTAACCCGTCGGCTGACTCGCTTGCATAATTCAATTAACTTGAAAGTTATTACTGCGATCAGTTCCACACGAGACTCCCATTTAATTCGTGGTCAGTCCTAACTCAAAGTATCACTTGGTGAAGCCGATTTCGAATCCTTTGTTCTTGGCTTCTCAATGAAACAACAGCACAGTTGGGGCACGTCTGTCCTTATTTTTTTGACTATATAAACAATGACATTCCAGCGTTTATACTTTGCTATTTTTTGCGCATTTCAATTCGACACATTTTGCGCATTTAAATAAATTATCTCCATAATGTGAGAAAACCAATCAGCTGTCATTAAAGAGGGGATCAAGTTTTTATATCTTTTAATTGTTTTGTTTAGAATAAATATGTGATGAACATCTAAAATTAAATATCTATGGCCGAAAGTTAGTTGAGCGATTTATGTTACTATTAAATCTGTTTTATTTTATATGATTTAATATTTAATGGCCTTTTTTAATCTATTATAATCAAAGTTCGAAAGCAACAAGGGTACACTGACAAATGTTTTATAGAAATTGTAGAAAGTCTTCATAATTCATCTTTCTTACTTTTCTTCTTTCACTTTAAGCTTCATTGAAGACATCATAATGCGATGCTTCCTTTATGTGTTTTCGTAATCGACGTGGGAGGGGGAGGGGGGAGTGTCAGTGATCGGCCGAAAAGCCGAAAGCCGTACGCCAATTCAACGGGTTTTCATTGCGTGAGCACCTCTTATTATATATCTGGCAGTAAAACAAACTATCCCAGTGCGTGCCTTCTCCCATGAGCATGTATAATTTGAATCGCCACAAATTAGTTTTGAATTTCTTAACTGACATTGAAGTTCAGGCAAGCGATGACCAACTAACAGCCCCAAACAGCAATTAACATTCAAAATTAAGACGTAAAGCTACCACATTTGGCTGCCCGGTTGGCGACTGGTCAGCTCTGGCCGAGCCGGGTCTTGTCTGGCCTAGTCGGGGCACTTTCGCAAATGTAGTATATAAATACATGTACATATATACATACATACTACAACGCTGACAACGTGCTGGCCATTAGATTTATTGGCCAAGTATGTTCGCATGCAAATGCGCTTCTGCCTCTTCGAGTGGATTGATTCGTTAATAAAGCCAGTTCACGAGATTTCGAATAAAAGCTGCCAAGACCGGACCCCGCTCCAACCCCTAATTAGCCTTTGTTATGCCAATTTTATTGGCGTTGCGCTCTTGGTGTGAAATTTTTATAATGATCATATTATTGCCCTATGCGCCACAGGTGAACGGATTATATTCGTGCATATTTGAATTTCTAACAGCGGGTGGCGTTTGTCAATTTAATATGATCTTGGACAGAATGAAAAGCTAACGAATATATTTCAATATAAATGTATATGTATATGCAAATATCATTCGATGTTTAAGCATTTCATGCTCATAGAATAATAGTTTCTATATTCAGTTTCTGAATTGAATTGAAGAAGATCGTTATGTTTTTGAGCTCAAAGTTAATTTTGAGAGGAAAGAAAGACCCCTCCTTTGTAGACTTGGCTTGTGTTTGGAATTTTAGTTGATTCTATAACTTTATCTGTTCTTCTTTTGCATTACTTAATATTAAAAAATATCTACTCTGTAACTTAACTTAGCTAGTTCAACAAATTGTTGACCAACTGTGAAAACATATCGCAAATCTGAAATTTGTTAGTAACACAATTTTATCTTCGGCAGCATGAAATACCTGTTTTTTCTGCTCTTTTCTGGTTTTATACTTTTCAACCTGAATTTAAATCGATTATCACATTAACAATGAAAGCTTTAGAAAAAATGATCAATGACATCGTATCTAAAGGTTTGCGATTGTTTCCTTTTCCTGTCTGATATAATAAGCGACAATCGTTACAAGTGCGAGTAGTTTTCTTCCCCCCAGGCTGTTTTTTGCACTCTTCGCACAGTTAGTGGGAGTTCGTAGTACGTATGCATATCAGGTTGGCATCGCGTGGGACGAGGCTGCAGCTAAATTGAAACTTTCGAAACTGTTTTCGATGGTTGGCAAACAGCTCACACACTCAGCGCGCTAAGGTCAAGCAAATTGCACAAATCCGGTGGGGGGCGCGTCTAAAAAAAAATATATCGCTAATCAAAATCGTACAAACGCGAAATAAAGATCAGTTTACCGCGTCACAGTGCCTTAGTCGAGGGTGCCTGACTTTCAGTTACCCTTCGCTTATAAAGAAATCGAAAAAAAATTAAATTGTTATAAAGCTAGCTGTAAAGGCCAGATTAAATTTTAATATATTTAGCTCTTAATGATGGTGTATAACAAATGTGTGAGAATATCGCCGTTTCAGATCTTAATGGGAGAACAACGTTTTATATATAAGGAATCATAAAAAACGTTCTTGAAGTAAGATTATCGTACTCAAGCTTACAAATATTCAACTTGGCCTGATTTCAGTACAAAATTTGTGAGTTTTTTCTCAGAGTGTATGGATAAAGTGTATTATATGCACAGTGCGGCTAATGTATAGGGTATTAAAATTGGAAAGGCAGCATATTAAATTTTATGACTGCAATGACTCGACATTTTCTAATCAGACTAGAGGAGCTGGAGCCATCATCATTAGCGGAGCAGCAAAACAAAATTCAGATTTTGCCGAAAAACAAACAACATTTGGTATATTATCAAATTGTTGTTTTCAAGCAAATCGCGTGCCTTAAATTTTTAATTAACTTAATTAGCCGCACAAAAGAGCTTAGCTGTGTGCACAAAGCTCCCGCCGACGAGAAGAACAACCCAAAGCTCTCTGACCTTGGGCAGCCAGCGCATTGTTGTTGCTCTATTCGCAAGCGCGTTGGAGGGGCGTCTATTGGCCTCTTGGGACCTTTCGGCTGCACATTGTTTATGACTTGATTGTTTAGCTGTTGCTGCTGCTGTCGCTTCTTCGACAAAAGCTAAGCCATCGTCTTCTACAAGTCAAGGGCACGGAAGCTAACACGGTCATTATGTATGCATCTACATACACACACACACATGTATACATATGTATGTGCTGAGCTGTTGCTGCTGCGGCTGCTGCTGGCACATTTGATCAAATTGAATGGTTTACGTTGGCTGCCCGGCGGCCGCAATGATTTCTAATTTGAATTTTTAGTACCATGCATTTGCAAATAATGCTACGACTCTCGGACTGTTGTCTGCCGTGGCTTGTTTGCCTTATTTATGGCCAGAGCTCGTGTAATTAATCTTCTGTAAAGTTGTAATACCAACTACAAGCTAACATAACAAAGTGCATGCTGGCCAAGTCGGGCCAAGCCGAGTCTCAGTGCCACATTATTAGCCGCATGCCATTAGTTTTCACCGCCTCGCATAAATTTACAATTTGCCTTTTGCAGGCATTTCTAATGCGACTCTTTATGACGTTTGCGTGGGGCCAGTGGGGGCTGTTGGTCGGCAGTGCCACTAAGTTTCGGATGGCTTCAGCTGTGTGCTTTGTCAATAGCATACTACTAAAAGTTCTGATACCAAGCACAAAACATTTAAATAAATATGAATTCAAATGCGCCACTGTTTGTAGTAGGAATATTCACAGATTGACATTTGTACAACCTGCAAGCTAACATACTATTGTCAATGGCATTAAAATATTATTTTATTTTCCATACATATTATGTAAATACCGCAACTTAATAACAATAGCTTTTCGCATACTTTTCTTGTATACCATTGAAACATATTTGGGATGAGGAAATCCCAGTTACAACAGCGTTGGCTTCTCGGCGAACGACCCACGCATAGACAGCAATTAACTGCCATATGACGACAGATACAAAACAAAAACAAAAAAAAAAAATAAAGAGACAGCGCGCATTAGGTAGACAATAAATATACTCACAATTGTACAAATGCATCCATGTATAGTATATGCATGTATTATGTTTGCGGACCCCTAACTGAACACACGGAATGCACGTTGAGGAAATCTCGGAATGAGCTGGAAATATCTGAGTAAATTTGGGAATGTCAAGCTAAAGTTAAACTAATATGACACAATTCAATTATGTATCTTTTGCATAATCACGATAGAGAAGCATCTAGTAGGCAATACGGGTATGCTGGATTTTAACGGAGCTGCGCTATGATAGTGTATAAAGCTAAGAAGCCAATTGAAATATAGCTAAACTATAGAAACAATTATAATTAAACATTTTGAGTATTTTATACAATTTTACATATTTTACATACCAAAATTGGGCTACTTGTAGTTAATTAAAATTAAATAAACTTATGTAAAGTTAAATTCTTAAGTATTAAGTACCATCACAAAAATTAAAGTATTTTTTCGACAATTATTTTATTAATAGCTATTTAAAAATAGTTGTGATTTTGGTTGTAAAAGTTTTAATAATATTTAAAATGCAAAGTAAGCTTTGCAAATAAAAAATAAATAAAATCTCATAAATGTTTAACAAAAAATAAAAGCAATCAAGTATTTGGCTAAAACAAGTATCAAGCTACTTAAAATAAAGCTAAAACTAACATGAAAAAGCTAGATTGGCATCACTGCCAACAGAGACGCAGACCCATAGCAACAGAAGGAAAGAGCGGGAGAGAGCGCTGATCGGAGAGCGTATGCTAAGAATACACATGTGTGTATAAAACTGTTTAACACCCAACGTCGTGTGGGAAGCGCGTATCAGACAGAGTGTTCTGCCTGGCATTATAGCTTGGCATTTCAGAGTGTTTTCAAAAAGCGAAACAGTTTTGAAACGAACGCGAAACAGAGCAAAACGTTCGCTGTCGATCGTTCAACGCGTCAAATAAAAGTGTTCGAGATATTTGAAAGAAACAAAAACAACATCGAATTTGTTGATTAATTGCAACAGCGAGGGATACAAATCGAAACAAAATGCACAGCAAACTTTTGGACGAGGTACGTCTATCTATTAATCAGTTTTGGGCATTCGCCACTAGAAATCATACTGTTGTTGGTTGCTTTTGCCGGCTATTTTTTGGCTATTTCTGTTAGCCAATGGTTTACGTCCAATAACTTATTGATAGACGCGTTGGGGTACTAAATTCACGCAATTAGCCGTTACTTAGTCATCGGGCCCCCTCGATCTCCTAGATACTTGGTCTTTGTGTCATCGGTTTATTTACATTCATCAGCATCATAAACACTGGCAGCCAATGCGTCGCCTTTGGATTTCGCGGAAAAGCCAACTGCGGAAAATATTTCCTTTATTGCTTGGGAACAAAGACCAAGAAGATGGCCAGTTGTTTGCTACCAATTAAGGAAATGTTTTGTCTGGGGCTCAAATGAAATGACCAGATATAAATGTATATATGTTAACGATCGAGCTGGAATATTCGGTGCGAAGCACGAGCGTGTCTTTAAGCTAGGCAGGTTCCACTCGTGGTTTTGGCTCGGTCCATGGCCAGACTTGTTCAAATGGCACAAAATTATAATGCTCGATGAACTGGTTTTCCAGCTCTGAGTAATCTGCATTCATGCATATTCACGGTAATCAGTACTCAACTGAGACTCGTCGAAAACTGAGTGTTTATTAAATGCTACTGTAACTATTCTCGTTAGCAGCTTGTGCAAGTTCCTTATGAAATACTCTCCGACTTATGCAAGTTCTACATAGTTCAGCAAAACGTTGACATAACAGTCAGCCCCCTAGCCCCAAACAAACTGCAATTGCAGTGGCTATTATCACAATAAAAAAACTGCTGCCGATAACAAAATCAGCTGCATAACCGTGTCATAACATTAACTACATACATACATATATAATATTATAACGCTGTTGAGCTGTCGCATTTGCTGACCCCAGCTGTAATTTTCCATAAGCCCATGCATTAGACCCACAAAGGCCCCACCGTGTCTCTCCGTGCCCCTAACCTTCACTTTTCAATAGCTGACACTTCCACGAGCGTTTTATTTTCGTAAATTGTATTTGCTGGCGTATTCGTCAAAAGGTGGGGAGGCTGACCCCTCCTATGGTCAGTGCAGGTGTGTTGGTGCCTTTGAATCACTGCGACTATTTATACTCTTGCTTTTCATTTTCTTACTCAAGCAATTTGAAATATATTTATTTTATTTAACGAAACTAGGAGAGCGCCCACAATAAAAAAGAAATTTCAACTTTTGGCCGAAACTCGTATACCCTCACCCAATACTCAACTAAATATTAAATGCATATCTTAATAGAATAGATATAGTTATAGAATAGAATAGATATGTATAGTTTTCTGTTTGCGTTACAAACTGCACATGAAAGTGCGCATACCCTTCGTTGCCGATGATCAAAGCACACTAACCAGAAAATGTGTGAATTTTCAATTTCACATTCAGTGATTTCAATGAATGAGCACGAACTTGGTCTTTTGCATGTCAAATCGACATAGCACTTTGGCATGTCTAGGAATTCGTTAATTAGCAGGTACCACAGCTGACAATGGATCGGAAAGGAAATGGGCTGGGTAGCAGAGTAGCCCCAGGGGAGGGACGTTTTGGTTAATGGGCACACGCGTGGGCCATGGCATAGTCGGCCAGTCTGATAGTGCTTGTGGAGTGGGGTTCCAGACGCAGACCAGACGGCGAGGCGATAAGCGCTGAACTGTGCTAAGTCTATGAATCAATTTGGACCTTCACCCGTTTCCGTGCACTTGAATCAAGTGCTTACGACAACACGTTTGCTCTAACTTTTCCCCCCCACTTGCAGCTCAACGAGAATGGCTACATTGTCATAGAGGACTTCCTAAAGCCCGAGGAGGTGGACACGCTGTATCAGGCGGGGCGGGCGTTGTGCTTGGATGCGCCACAGTCGAATCGGAAGATCTTCAGCACCATCAAGGCGGAGGATGCGCACAGCAAGGAGCTGTACTTCATGGAGTCCGGCGATAAGGTGCGCTACTTTTTCGAGCAGGGTGCCGTCGGCGATGAGGGCCAGCTGCTCGTCGACCCGATGATCGCTCTCAACAAAGTGGGCCACGCCCTGCATGTGGAGCACCCAACCTTCAATGACCTGACCTTCAGCAATCGCGTGCGGGAGATTTGCTGGCAGCTGAACTACAATCGTCCGGCCGTGTGCCAGAGCATGTACATTTACAAGAACTCCGGCATTGGCGGCGAGGTGACGCCGCATCAGGACTCCTGGTTCCTCCACACAGAACCCAACTCGGCGGTGGGCTTCTGGTTTGCCCTCGAGGACTGCACCCTCCAGAACGGCTGCCTGCAGTTCATCAAGGGCTCTCACAAGAGCGGCGTGCACCGTCGTTACCTGCGCAATCCCGACGCCAACGCCTCCGAGCTGATGGTCTACGATCGCGCAGCGCCCATCTATCCCCAGTCGAGCTTCACGCCGCTCCAAGTGAGCAAAGGTGAGTAGAGGCAAAGGCCATTTCGGGCGCAAGACACTCATCCGTAGCTCCTTGACAGGCACGTGCATCGTCATCCACGGCAATGTGGTGCACAAGAGCGACCCGAATCGGTCCCAGAAGAGCCGCCACGCCTACACCTTTCACGTAATCGAGACTGAAAACAATGTAAAGTATTCGGAGGACAACTGGCTGCAGGCGCCGCAGGATAAGCCATTCCCCGTGTTGTTCGAGCGCAAGGCTTAGGAGCCAACTGGATTGTGATCGCATCACTGCTGATTTTGGTATTTTTGCTTATAAGATTGAATATCTGTTTTTCGATGAAAATTATATCGCCATATATTTTAAGCTGTTGTACATGACGAATTTTACGAAGCTTCAGTAAAACAAGACTAATTTGTATTTAATTCTAGCGAAAACTAGTTTGCATAATAAAATCCATAAAAATAAAATATCATACAGCGCTTTTGTCAGGTCGAGAATCATAGAACATATATATAAAATATTTAATTGGTGGTTTTGGTGGTAAACAACTTCGTTTATCAAATGTGTTTTTAATATCTATTGTCCACAAGTAAAATATAGAATTATATACATTACATTGAAAAGTATCACAAAATACGATGTATATATCACAAATGCGATATATCTGTATCTTATTGACCAACTACTCAACTCAACTTCAAGCTCATGTTAATATGTTAAAAACTTGTTGTTGGTAGCCAACAACAAAAATCACCACCATTAACAACAATCTAACAAGAACAATCTAACATTGAAACTGGGCTTTAATTTGTTAGCTTGTTTTTTTGTGTAAATTCTTAAAATATTTATTTTGAATCTATAATATGTACTATTTATGAAAGATAGGAAATATATCATCAACTCTTTGTTTATTAATTATAACAGTTCCGTCTTTTATTTCGCGTTGTCTATGTATTTGTATTTAATTTGTTTCGGTATTTGTCCCATGGTCTTTGGTTCCAATACGGCTCTAACCCCATTTAAACTATCCAACAACAATAACGTATTGATCAACAAATTTTTCGTACACAATGAGATTTTTGGACTCCATTAAACAACGTTCCTCTTAGCCGTTTGCCAAACCATTTTAGTGGTCTATGCTAATAAAACATCGCTGATGATATTTCCGCAGCGTTGCCAACAAAAATGGTTTCGTATTCGACTAAATTATCCGCTGAAAAGTAGGCACTACTTTTTAAACAGCACGTATTTGTAGGAAATTTAATTTAGATCATTTCTTAATTCCCTTAGTATTTTTTAAATATTTCTAAAATGAAAATGTTAACAGGAGCCGAAAAGTATGCATCAGTTTTTTGTGCCGTATTGCGTCCTTTATGTTCTTAGAACTAGCTGGTGGTTGCATAGGAGTAGAGAAGGGCACTAAAAGGTGTATTTGTTGCACACAACTGAGAAAGGTAAGTTCTTAGAAAAGATTCGACTTGAAGAAAATTTTGTAATGAAATTATTGAACTTATAGTATAGTATATTACGTTTATAAATTTTTGTAATGTGTTTGTTTTGAATTCGGCAATTTCTATATTTCACTTAGTCTTAACAAAACAGTAACCTGAAAACTGTAATTTTTGGAAAATGTAAAATTTTGTAATTTGCGAGAGGGAGAATGGGCGTGGCGGAATCGTTATTGGCATGATTTTGAGAGAAGGTTATCATCAGTCTACCAAGTTTAGAGTCTAGTTTTAAAACTAAGTAATAAAAAAATGTATGTATATCTATGGTTTCAAGTTTCTAGCTTTAATATAGGCGAAAAATTGTGATGGAGTGACATGTGACTTATACATTGTGAACGCTTAATAAAGACATAATATTTTCTTATTTATTTTTTAAGGCGCTTCGAGCATCTTAAATACTATGTAGTTTCATTTGAAACTTTTAAAAACTTTATTTTCCCGGGAATATAGTAAAAATAAATGCTTAAATACTCAGCTAACACTTATTTTTCATTCAAAATGCATTAAGTTCCTGTTCGTTTATCTTTAGCAACTGTTTAAAGAGATTTAAAGAGATAGTTAAGCAAACTATTTTTCAAGACACCGCATCTTTCATTTGACTATCGATGGTGTCAATCTAACGATCTAACATCTCGAGCCGGAACAAAATTTCTTGTATTTGAAATTTTAACACTTCAGGCAAAACTTGTTTTGACATTTTTCATTCATATTTTGCATCAACGCTTAGTTGTTAATTTTTAGATTTTTTTATATACACTCGTTGGCACGTGATTAAAAGGCGTCTGCAGAATGCAGGGCTCTGGCCAAACCCGGTTGGGTATTTGGCCAAATGCAGATATCCTTTAGAGGCTTCCAGTTTTTCTTAAATAAGATAGAATCTGGCATCCTTGCCTTCTTTTATAATTAATGTGACTAATTTGTGATAATCGACATGGGAATCTTGTTTATTAAACGTTTTGGCAAAAAACGAGGGGAGCTCCCATACGAAGCCTTTCACATGTTGCAGCATACACTCACACACACACACACACACACACACACGGAGTGGACAGTTTTTGTTCCTGGAGCCTTTTGTTGTCGCTGTTGTTGCCGTGGCTTCTTCTTATATGTATGTAATGTTCTTTCATGTTGCAAAACGATTTGTTGGGCGCAAGATTTATGAACTTGTTTTGCCTGACAGCCGACAGTGGTTAAGGTAACACACACGCACACACAAACACAGACACACACACACTCGCACACACGCGTTCTATGTGTGCGTGAACATGCCGCTAATTAGAAGATTTTAATTATCTGTTTTCAATCAGCTTCCACTCAGATAATGATAATGCTGCCTTGTTCTCGTTTTTTTTTTTTTTTTTTTGGCTTTGGTTTTTTTTGGTTTTTGCTTTTTGGCTTGCGGCTGTTTAAGCCAAAATGTTGTTGACATTTTAGCGGGTCGACGTAGACGGTCGCATGGTCAGCAATTTTGGAAGGTGTTTTTGGTATCACGGCCACGCGAATGCTGCCAATAAGTGCTGTCAAAATGTCCTAAATCGATTAGAATTGATTTTGAGAAGCTCGCTGACAGGCCAAGCGAGCGAATGAGGATAAGCCCCCGAGCCCGAGCCCGAGCCCGAGCCCGAGTCTGGCCTGGCCTGGCCTGTGCCTGATCCTGTGCCTGTACACAATCACAATAGCGGATTACAGTTGTCTGTCGTGTTCTGCGGCCAGCCCGTTGATTGTCGGCCTTTTTGCACAGTTGTCCCAGCTCTCCCGGCAGCGCCCTCGTTGCGTGTTTAAGGCCCAAAAGGAGGCGATGTCGCTGTCATTGACGATTTATGTCAACTGCCGCCGCGGCACAATATTCAAATTCTTTGCATTCACTCATCACTTGTCGTCAGCTCGATGAATTCCCCTGCAGCGGGGGCTTGCGGATTGGGGGTTGCCAGTTAGGAGCTGGGGACGGCGCGAGCTTTGAAGCGCTGAGCTGCAAAATTATGTGTCCGGCATCGAATACCTGACGAGGGTTGCTCGATTGGTCAGCCAAACTCGCTCTATTAGAGGACAAAGGTATCCAAAACTTCCAGTCCGACAGCATTACTCTCATAACTGCAAACCCAATAAAACACTTGAGTTTTCCTTTAGGTTCGATTCGTGACTTTTGGTTTTTGGTTCAAATACGGTACGTAACATTTTTTGATTATTTAAGGGAAATCAAATAGAATATATCGATTTTTCCTTTTTGCTGTCTATTTTTAATTGAGAGCAGAATATCTTCTAGGGAATTTTTATAAATTTTGTCTTTTTCATTTTTAAGGATGCAATTTTCAGTTGTTGTTAAATTAAACCAAACCAAACGGGTTAAGGTTCGGCTGAGTGGTCTTATAAATCTTAAAACAGTGAAACCCCGAATTTAAACGTTTCTCTGGCTCTCATCATAAGAATACTTCCTACACCTAAGTGAACCAGATCTTAAGCAGTTGCTCCTTGAAACATGGGTCTTCTATTTGGGTTTCAAGTAAGGGATATTCCACATTAAGTTGAATGATCTCTTTTTCTTTGACTGTAATTTAAAGAATAATAAATATAGCGTATATTATAAAAATAAAGTCCCTGCCTAAAAAATACTATTTTGGAGTTTCAATTAAATTAAAGTTGTGTGAAAAATACTTCATAAGTAAAAACTCTACGGTCGCCGAAAAGAAAATATTTTTTTAAATTAGCTCTGAACTCAATTTCGTATCTATTGCTTGCATCCAAAAGTATGCTACATGTGTAAATATAATATTAAAAAGAAAATTAACGTCATGATATTTACTATTTTCAAAGTACTTTCGATCTCTCAAGTTTGCATTTCCGAATTTGTGAAACCACCCGCTGGCCAAGTGGCATTTGAGCCTAGTTAACTCGCCACTCAGTTCGCCTCGCAACACGCAAATTGAATTCAGAAACAAAATTTATTTCACTCTAATGGATTTGGGCAGCCCGAGTGGTTCTCAGAGCTTTGCCTTTGCCATCTACGCGTGGCCCGGGTACCGCGTCCCTGGTCTCCGTCCACCATTCCCATCCGCCCTTTTCGCGCGCCGTACGCCACGCCAGGCTGAGCGCGTTGCTTTACTTGTTACTTTGATTTGACAGGATTCATTGTCTCCGCCACTTGAATGACTTCAAGCTTACGCGCCGCAGTCGCAGTCGCAGTCGCAGTCGCAGTCGCAGGCTCCGTCTGCCCAGTTTTAGAGTCAGTCTCGGTGTCAGTCTCTGGCACAGCCACATTGTCCGCATCGTGGAATCCATCGTCGTCCGAGCCTGAAGTCAATGCGTATTGACATTTTAAATGCGTCCATCACTTTGGGTAGACTTTGGTTTTGGCTTGCGCCTCGCCGCTGACGGAATTGATTTAAATATATTTCGGCCCCAAGGGGCCATGTCGGTGTGTTTTAGTGGGCATGGGCAGTAAATTGGTCGGAAGCTGCAGCAGCAGCAATGGAATTTATAAGCGAGGCGCAATCTCAACGCTTTGATTGACTTGTGTCACTTTGTCTCATTTGTCAGGCGAACGCCTTCATCCAGTTGCTGGCGCTTAAGTGTCAGGTGTCTCATTGGGCACTCAATTGAAATGTCTGTGTTTGCCGTGTGTCTGCCATCAATACGGATGGACCTGAGCCGCACGAGGCGGCTGGCACTCAAGGCTTTTGTCCAGGCCAAATGACATGCGCCTGCATTCAAATGCCCATCAAATCATTACACAGATGAGCGGCCAGCGAGGCGTTGGGCGTTGGGCGTTGGGCGCATCCTTTTGGCAATATCCTGCCGCAAAATCCCAACAGCAACTCATACATGCGATTTATGACAGCTGTGCATACGGGAACGGTACAGGAAATGTCCTGCCTGCTAACCGGAGATATGTTTCATATCCTGCAACACGTAGCCGACTACCGTGCGAGATTCGCATTCATTTCACAATTGAATGCCGCAACTCAGGCCCTGTGACAGCCAAGATTTGTTTGGTTGCTACTCCCACTACCAATCCCAATCCAACTATTACGCCCAGTCCAGCTTCACCTAGCTCTGTCGAAAAGGGTTTCAATTCTGATAATGCGCCAACAAATGCGTGGCTCAATTGGGTTTGATTGAATTTCCATGGTGCTAAGTCCTCGCCATGACAGTATGACAGCCGCATTAAGTTCCACGCGTCGAAAACATTCACTTTGCACTACCGAAGAACTCCCATTCTCTGTGGATGGATTATCTTAGTCACCGACTCATTTGGGCAACTGCATCATGTCCTAGAGAATTGTTAACATGTAGAATATTTGAAGCTTGTCAGAAGTAGCAAAGAAACGAGTCTAAAAGTTGTAGATAATCTTATCATATTCATTTATTCATTTTTTAACCATTTATTAATTATTATATTGCTTTCGTATTAAAAATAATGTTTGTGTACGTCAAATTTTCATGTTAATTGACAACATTCTTTTTCCAGTTATATTTGTCTTTTCTAATTTTTAAAATCAAGTTCTAATATCAGCTCTGATATAGAGATTAATATTAACTTTATTTAAAGTCGCCTTACATACTATATGCTCATATAATATTCACATTATTAAATGCTTAGCCAGGAAATACCCCGTAACCAGGTTTTAAATGCTAATATTTCAAATCTATTCATACATACAGTTTTTATTTTATACTCTGTAGGTGAAAAAGTGTATATTGGGTTAATGCAATGTTCCTCTGTCGGATATAAACGCACTTTTTCTAACCATTATTTAAACTAGAGACTTGCAAAACTGATATTTTCTATTTTGCACATTTAATTCAAAATTTAAAAATTGTAAGACCTTTAAAGAATAAAGTAGAAAAAACAACATTTCATTAAGTCAAAGTTTGAGAGCCACTGCTTTGCGGTTACAGTTTTAGAATTATCCATCCTAAAATGAATCATATATTTTTAAACAGTTTCTGGCTGTTATATTGTATTGCATACAGCCGTAGACGAATTTGCTATAAAATATTATATATGTAATATAAATAAAATAATAATTGCAGCATTTAATTTAATAGATAATTTCCTTTTAAAATTACACTTAATATTACTGAAATTGAAATTCTTTCAGATTTATTCGATTTTACCTAAAGGCACAATAATAAAATAAATAACTCTCTTAAAATTTTCATTTATACTAATGTTGTATCTAATTTGATTAAACTTGATCTATAGTTGTTATATATTGATTTTAAATTTGAGGCAAGAGTCTGCTCTTGTGATGTTCAATTTCGACATTTATTGGGCCCATTGCTGTTAAATTATGGACAGCTGCTTCTAGATTTACTGGCCACAAAATTGACTTTCTATTTGGCAAAACGCCCTAAAGCTATAATCATTTGTCAATTAGCATAACCACAATTATCGAAAGCCACAGCTCAATAGGTTGGGCCGGGGCTTGATATAGATAAAATATTGCGGATGGTCTGGTCAGAGGTGTTTCCATTCCTTTCAGCAACTGCAACTGCAACTGCATCAGCAACTGCATCAGCATCCGCAACAGCAACAGCAGCTGAAGCTGAAGTTGACTACTTGCCGCAATTATGATTTCGCCAAAAGTTGGTGCGCAGATCGCAGCTGGCACGGGTCGAGCGAGTGGTGCTGCACCGCCCAGAGGTGTAGCCGGCTCGATTGCAAATTGAAAGCCAAATGCGAGTGCTGCAGACGCCCCCGAGCAACACGCCCATGTGCTTTGGACTGAAGCTGGTAGTTGGTAGCCGATAGCCCGGCTCGGCATTTGCCACAATTGCCAGGCACTTTGTAACTGTCGGCGGCTATTAAGAGGCTCATTTTTTGCCGGTGCCGGTGTTGGCATGCAAATCCCGGAGCCGAAGTTGCTACCGGCTCAACTGGCGGCAGCTGTAAACTCCTTGCGCCTTGTAACAATGTGGCCAAAAACAAGAGCTGATCTTTGCCAGTTGCGTAATTTGCAAAAGGCAACAACAGCGTCGAGCGACAAGCAAAAGCGCAACAACAACAACAACAACAACAACAGCATGTACATGTGGGAATGCTTGGCGGCTGAGTTTTTGATTTCTTTCAAATTGGCAACCGCCGCGCAATCAACTTGGCCCAATCCAACAGAGCTACGTGCCTGCGCCCCCGTTACCCCATCGCCTGCGGAATGGCCAACGGCCTTTTGAATTGAATTCAAATTTCAATGCAATTTTGCATATCCAAGCGCATTATAGCCGCTTGCCAACTTACTCTTACTCTTGCACTACCGACACAAAGCCTATTGAACTGTGAGCCATTCGGCGCTTTTTGATCTGCCGCCGCCGGGCGGATCGCTCGCTTTTGTGCCCAGGCGAGATTGAGTCGGGCCCCGAGTGATGTGCGCCATTTTGGGCGGCGACTGCTGCAACTGCTGCCATCTGCAATGGGCTGCAACTGAATTACGCAGGATCCGACAGAGAGCTGAGCTTCGCTCCTGGAGATGGACTGCGGATGTCGCTAGCTGCGACTTTTGCCCAGACGCAGACAAAACGACATCCCCATCGACATGGACATCAGTTGGCCAGCGATGCATTCGGCTTTTCGTGGAATCAGAATATTGACATTTTTGTACAGCAACAACAACATTTGCTACATTTCAGAAGCAACAGCTTCCAGTATTGCCTGGCCTCCGTCCACCAGAGAACAATGGCCAAAATGTGCCAGAGTGGGCAGGCATCATGTGGAGACAAAGCTTGAGCTGAAGCTGAAGCTAAAGTTGAGGCTGAAGCTGAACTTGGGAGCAGCTCGGTTCCGTTTTGGTCTCGTTTAATGCCGCCAATTGAGGGAAGCTTAAGGTTCTTTTTTTTTTTTCGACAAAGATGAAGAGATGCAGCCAAGAACACTTTAGCTAGATTATGCTAACCAGACTCTCGCAATGAGCTACTTTTCCCTATTCGCAGTTTCTAGCTAGAGATTCACACTTGAAATAAATAATCGTGTAAGCAAGCTTCAAATAAAATGTTAAGATTATTGACAACACTTCCTCAGTTTTAAAGCCAAAGTAACAAAATTTGGCAAGCTAAAAAAAATTTAAACATTTCATTAAACAGAGTATTTCATAGCGGTTCTGACTTGTCAAAATTAATTTGTTTAAAGTCAAATGGAATGCACTATATTATGTTTAAGCTAAACAAAAAGATCTGAATTAAGTACTGATATTTATATATAGATATTTTTATTATTTATTATTACCCAGTAATTGTCGGTGGTTCGGCTTAAAGGATTCATTTCTTAAACATATGTTTTGGATCGAATGTTACAATATAATTAAAACACAGTTAGCTAAGTTAAGTCTTAAGTTTTAATTTTTATCTAGCTTTACATAAATAAATATAATTTTTTATGACACCAATCGTTTTACTTTCTTTTTTTTTTTTAATATTTATTTATTTAATAGGTTGACAAATCGAGTGTCAACCTAACTTGAATGTATAAAACACAAAGAAATGTATAGAAATATACAAATCCGAATCTTGAAGATTTTCAGCCTTGGTCTTCGATTTTTACCTAAATTCCCTAACTTTAGCTTGCCGCCAATGGACTCTTCGAATGTAGCGCCCCAACAATTGCTGCCGACAAAAGTGAACAGTGGGCAGTGGGTACGAGTACCCACAGCTTTGGCATCGTCGTCGTCATCGTCGTCGTCGATGTGTCGGCGGCTATTTGGGCAACGCTTTTTGTCGCTCCCAGTGGCTGTCGTGGTTGCGGCCTGGGTCTGGTTGGCTGGCTGGCGGCATGGATGCTGTTGCCTGTTAGTCAATGGAGTCATGTCCATGTTATAAGCACTTAATCTGATCTGCGCAACTGGCCTTTGTTTGCCGCAGTCGCCGGGCCGGACTCCCCGCCCGTGTTCAGTTCGTTTGGGGCTATTTTTTGCGGATTGTTGCTAAATTATTTGGCGACTTGGCGATTTGGCCTTCGGGAAGCGACTAATTTGTTGATGGCGAACCAACGGCTTCACATCAATTAAAAGCAGGGCATTTGACTGAAAGCCTTCGGACCCTACTCAAGATGTCTATCTGTCTATTGGAAAGGCTCGGGAAAAATGCACGCAGGATGCTGAGGAAGTCGTAAATCGCCTAACAGCTTGCCCCCAGGAGAAATGCAGAGCAGCCCTCATTTTATTAGTATTAATTTGGGCGTATTTTTAGTTTATACAAACTGCGGTAGGTTAATGGTCCGCTCAAGTGGCCGCAATGCTTTCACTTGCACACGCTGCTGGGATCGCAAGATACGGGACCACACAGCGTCGGTGCGGCGGCAGGCACTTGTGCTATATGTCACACATAAACAGGGAGCGGACGGCGCTGGCTATCAAAATATTTAGAGAAAGGCGAGGAGCGGGCCAAAGTGAAAGCAGTAGTCAAATTTTAGATGCGCAGCAGGAGCGCTGCCAAATTCCAGCCAACAGCAGGCGGCATTCGGCTCACAATTGACTTTGCGGCCTGGGCACAAAGACAAATCCGCAGCGACAACTGCGACGACAACAGACAACAGACATCGGACATCGGACATCGGACAGCAGACAGCGGCCATTGGTTACTTTGGCGCATTATTTCACTCTCTGCGCTACATTTGCATATCAGGCCAGTTCGCTCAGCCAGAGCTACAGTTTGGCTAGTACTTTGTGGCCAAAAGCCGCTGGCCATAGCCATTTCGTCATGCTTGATTGTTGAGTGCTCCTTTTATGAGCTGAGCTGCTCAGCGGCTGAAATTCGAAGAAACCGCCAAGCCTACAGTGCACACTGATTCCAAATCGCAAAATTACATTCAATGGTAAAACAAAATACCCGATAAAGATTAACAAGTCGAGTGTAACCGACTGCGCAATACTCGTTCACATCAGTCGGAAATTGTCCTATAGATTACTGTTGCCTCAATGCAGTTACCTTCAAACTGTAACGTTGGAAGAATATAATATTCTCGATTTACCATGCCACTAGTTTCTAACTTCTATAGCAAACGGAAAAAAGTATATAATAATAAGATTCTCTTAAGTGTAGAATGTTATACCTCAACGGTGTAAATAATCCTAATATAATCATGTTATTTGTATAATGAATAATATATATTATTACAATTATTAAAATGCACTAACATTACCATTAAATTTGAGGAATCACAAATATTTACCTAAATTGAAAAATGTTAATTATTAAGATATATTTTTCATATATTTAGAAAATGTTAACACATAAATAATTTTAGTACAAAGTTGATCTTTTTTCTGAGTGTACTGATAGTATCAATTGACGAAGTGTGCTCGGTTAACATTGTGTTGACCACGGTGGTCAGTTAGCTTCCGAATCTGGCTCCTCCTGTTCGTCCCCATCCTCGTCCAGTTGCCCAAATAAGGTGCAACAATTGCGGCAGCGGCTGCAACTGCAACTGCAACAGCAACAGCGGCTGCAACTGATGCCGCGGCGAGTCCTTTGTTTGTTTTGTTGACGAACGATTGCAATTTATTTGTATTGTTGCATTGCCGGCATTTGGCAATGCATTTTTGATTATGTGAACTTATTTCCGTGGTATATCAAACAGCTTTGCCGACGCATGCTTTCGCATGGGGCCTTCGATGCGATTGCGAGAATGCCCCATCAAGAGCCATTGCTAGAAATTGTTGCCCCAATTTGTTTTGCCTGCGCGCGTCTTTGTTTATTTATTTACATTTGGAAAGTCCGCCAAGCTTCTTGGTTCTTGCTCATGTTGATTTTAAGTGGTGGCGCCAATGGCCACAGCGCCAGCCAAGGGCCCGAAACGCGGACAGGGACCCCCAACCCCCAACCGCCACCGACATCGCCATGTCCTCCTCCGGCGTATTTAGCCTGGCAATGGCTTTTGGCTGCATGGCGCATTTTTGTTTAAACATAAATTTTTCATTTTTTTAAATCAATAAAGCGAAAAGCGCCAAAACCAAACAACGCCACGAGACCAAAGCCACAACAACAAAATTTATAAATATACCACTCTTGTTGTGTGTGTGCTTCTAATTGAGCTTGACTGAAATTATATAAATAAACAAATCAGCTGCAGTACTGCCTGCATTGTTGCCAGCGTCGTCGTCATCGTCATCCTCCACGATCGTGTTGTTTCTCTTCTAATCGCGGGCGGATTGGAGTTGTGGATCCAGTTATCCGACGCTCGTCTCTTGTTGCAAACATAAACAGACCAGTGCTACAAATTAGCCAACAGTCCGTTCACAACTCACAACTCAGAGTTCACAGTTCACGGCTCGTGGCTCACAGTTCCAGAGTCCAGGGCGCGAGACAACTATGATAGATTTGCTGTTTATTGATGGATTGTTAGTGGGACCCACACCTTAAAGCGATATGTCTTCCAATCGATCTGCGGAAGATTGAGGGGTTTTTGGTTTGTTTAGTCTATATACATTAGACGCGATTGGAATCTTGAAAGGCGAGTGCAATCAATTTGAAGCCATTAACTTAACTAATCAACTTTATATGCGTCTGCATTTGATTGTTATCATTTCGCAGGTAATTTATTAAATTTTAGTGTGGTTGGGCTATTTGCAATAAAAAAACTATCAAAATTGAAAGTCAGTATTCGTTATAAGAAACATAAATAAACATATAATAAACTGCTCAACTTTTTAACGGATTGCATGTTGATTAAAATTTGTATACATAAATTAATTGTTTATCGACACTTTTTAATAATATAATATAATTTTAGAATCAAAATTAAATTAATAAAATTCTTAAATTATTGCGCAAAAATATTATGTAACTTGTATCAAGTAACGTATAAAATTATAGCTTGCATTTAAAGTTCTTAAAAGGATAAGATAGGATAGGTTATATTAGATATATTTCATTTGAAATGCAGTCTCTTTTAAAAAATGTCCAATCGAGCTCTGTCTAAAAGTCTTTGAGCAAATGTGCGTGACCCTGGAATACCCGATATAGTGAGATATTTGTCATGTAACTTGTCCAAATTCCTCATTACCGTATCTTTGAGGAGTATACTCAATTCCGATTAGAGTTTATCGTTTGCCGAGACAGCTTAAACATGCCCGACTGTCTCATTTAATCTTAAATTTCAGATGCTTATCGCCCCAGCACTTGGAGCTGTGTTTCCATTATTCGTTGCAGCGGCTGTCACATCGATTGACTGACAGTTAAGCAATATATACTCATAGGGTACCCATACTTTTCTCTTATAATCGCGTACAACTTGATATTAAGAATTGCAGACAATTCGAGTTCGAGTATAGGGCAAATTCCAATTCCAATTCCACTTCCATATAACATGGCATAATCATAGCGTAACGTTTATATGCGCAATTTATCAATTTTTCAGCGCCGGGGCATTTATCAGATAATTGCTGTTTACACACACTCGAACGCACACACAACTGCACGGCTGTACGTATGTTGTGTGGAAAGAGTCAGGGGCGCGAGAGTTGGGCAATGAGAAAACCGCAAAATCATCGGCTCAGTTCGGTTGAGTCTTGGGGGCACTAAATTGCAACAGCAACAAGAACACGCTAGTTAATTGGCCCAGAGAGCAGATAACTGACAGCTAAATTGCAATATCGCATTGCGTTTTGTTGGTTACTCAAGTTTACTTTACTTTAGCCTTTATTGTGCGCGACCTGCTTGGGGCTGGCGGCTGGTGGCTGGTGGCTGGTGCTTGCTGGTTGGGGTCAATTTGATTGAGCACAGCTGGTAATTCAAAGTGATTCGATGCCATTCAAAGCGATTCGAGTTCGATTGAATACGCTCCGATTAATTTTGCGCACTTGTTGCTTTCATTTTGCATTCAAAGTTTATTCGCCGCTGCGCCAATTCCCATGCGCGGCCTGCAAATGAGTGGACACGCCCCCAGCCAACAGGCAGCCAATCAAAACCGTCGCCATATTTGAAGCGAGCGAGCGCACATGCTTATGAGCGAGCGCGAGAGCGGGAGAGCAAGAGCGCAAGCGAGAGCAACCACCAAGGCGAAATCGAAATAAATGCAGTGGGGGAGCGAAGTTGTTGTTGCTGCTGCTGCTGCTGTTGTTGTTGCTGTTCGTGCTGTTCGCCTGCAGGCTCGCTGAGGCTGGGGTTGGCCTGTCTAGTGCTGTTGCGTAGTACATCTACACGCCGCTTGGCGGCGCTGCAGCGTGTGGGCTGCTAATTAGCTTGTTGTAGATCTTGCTGTTGCTGTTATTGTTGCAGCAGCAGCAGCAGCTTAAATTTCGACTTCTGGCTACGCACTGTGGCGTGGGCGTCTAAAAAGTGTCTAATGAAATATTTAAATGCAGAACCTCCATAAAACGCGCGCTGTCCATCAGAGGCATCAGACAGTCCGAGTGGCCAGCAAAAACGCAGCCTGTTACCGAAGCTATTTGAAAATTAACTACTTGAGATGTGTTTTGGCGATAAGTGCGCTTACACGAATGCTTACCAGCCCAGATGATTAATTGCGCCAGCAAGAACAACAAAAACAACAACAACGACAACAACAGTAATAATATGGCTGGCAGCTGTTTTTGCTGTGTGGGGCAGCCGTCTAAATTAACTTGCTAGCTGGGCCAACAGCAATGCAATGCAATGTACGGTGAATGCAGCAAATGTCTCATGTCTTGGCTGGCAACATGACGACAACGTTAAGGGCCGGTTGCCGGGTCCGGTCTCGGTCCCTGACGGAGCATTCGAAACATGCAAAAAATGTTACGCCATTTACGGGGCTCAACTACCCCAAAAAATAGGGTCAGCAACGAGTCAGCGGCAACTCGGGCTGCCCAGCGTTGCGTGGCGAAGGCTCATTGGCCATATTCCATATTCCCTAGTCCCGTGCTCGATGCGCCCCCCTTTCCACTCGCATAACTCAAAAGAGCGCGCACACCGTTAGTTTGGTGGCTGCAAAATGCGAAAATTGCATTTGCATATGGACGCAAACAAAGCTCGGAAAAGCCTAAAACAAAAACTGCGCCCAGTTTACGGCAATGGTGGAGGCAATGCCACAGCTAATGGTAATAGTGTAATGGCAATGGTAATGGAAATGGTAATGGTAATGGTAGCATGCATGCATGCATATAGGAAATGCAAAAGATTGCTATCGCTCGAACCGACTCCGCTCAGCACTGAGCCCAACTGGGCCCGACTGGGCTGGGCTGGGCTGGGCCTAGCTGCACCGCGGCGCAATGAACGACGACACAATGGCCGGCGGAAGTGATAAATTAAAATTATTTTTCGCAAGATTTTCCCCCAATCGAAAAGCCCCACCCGCCGCCACCCAAGAGCTGCCCATTGCCTTGCTTTTTGCCACTGCTTCTGCAGTTGCAGTTGCAGTTGCAGTTGCAGTCGAAAGATACGTTAAAGACGTTTTGATTTGATAACAGAACTCCTACTCCCGTACGTTTCTTTCCCATGTACATATGTTGTGCTGCCTTCTGTTGCGTGTGTTGTCGGTGTTGCTGCATTTTTCAAATATTTTTATGCACTGTCGCACATTGCGCTCTCGTCGAATGGAACATTTCGCTTTTGCATTTGGGTGCAGCGGAAAACTTCGCGTCAATTTTCAAATTGTTGCGAAATTTTCCAGAGAGTATACAAATTTTTTTGCTCGATTTGTTAGTTTCAAGATAAGCCAGTTAAATGCTAATAAAGATACTTTTAATGCTTTTTGCCTTAAGGGAAACAATTCTGACTTTTTTAATAGTTTAAAATTTTATTCCGACAAGCCCCTATATTTAATTTGTTTTATAATGTCAGGTTTTATTTATTTATTTATTTATTATTTGTATCGTTAATAGTAATGTGTGATAATTTCGTAAATATAAATACAAATTAAGCGGGGTGTACAATATAATATAATGTAATATAAATGTATAGAAATAAATAATAAAAACGTTATTATATTTTGATAAGACATTTCGTGTTTTTGACTGTTTGAATATATAAATTTGTTGTTATTGTTATTACCATTATTATTTTGAGTATAATATTTAAGATCTACCAACCTAACTATTATTAAATAACACTGCTGCTATGGTCTTTGGCTAAAAAAGCACTACATCCATACCTCGTTGTTCCGTTGCCATATTGTCTGAGAATTCGGAACACTTAACTTACTTGTTTTTCATATTCTTCCAGTCCAGTCACAACCTAATTTGTATATCAATAAAAAATATTTGGACACCAGCAAGATCTAAAAAAGATAAACTTATACACATATTTCTTTTAACAAATTATCAAAAAGATTATGTTTCAGTAAAATTAAAAATTCAAATGCAGCTATTTATTTATTAATTAATTGATTAATTCACGTTTAATTATTGTTGCCATTTTTTATTTATTTAAAATAATTATTACTCTTTTTTTTTTTTTTAATTTATTTAATTAGTGTAACCCACCTGAGATCGAAGTGCATTGAGAACCTACCACTTGATCCGCTAACCACCGATAGAGACCCGCTATGCGGAGTGGCACAGCCAATGCGGTCAAGCCTCAGCCTCGGGCATTGGGTCAGTGTCAGTGTCAGAGTCAGTGGCCAGAGGAGCGTTGCCTTCTGGGCAGACCCCGTCGTCCCCAGCTCCAGCTGCAGCCCGAGTGCCGACTGTCGCCTAATCGCAGTTTATATGCGCTTGCTGTGCACACCTTCTGTCGACTTAGAGAGCGCTCGTGGCACGGCCTGAGATTCAGTTGTGTCTGGGACGCAGCCGCTCGGTGGCTGCGCAGGCGCAGGCTGGCTACATAAATTCGTCGATTTAAGTGCCGCATGCAAAGATTGCACAACACCAACAACAACAACAGCGGCAGCAGCAGCAACTACTGCTGGACTACTGACTACTGACTGCTGCTGCTGCTGCTGCTGCTGCTGTTGGCCAGGCCGGGCTGGCTGGCGCGCCTGACCGGCTGACCAGGGCCTGGGCTCGGTTGGCGCATGAATTTATGGCACAGCGTCACATAACTTTGCTGGCGCGCGTAACAAATTGCCAAGGAAGTAACGAGATTTAGTGGAAATTGTTTAATTGTGAATGCAGATACAGTCGGCATTGGCATCCCCATCCCCATCCCCATTCCCATCGGCGTCGGCGTCGGCGTTGAGGCGACAAAATACTCGTACTTGTTGCTGTGCCTGCTCGCTCCGGCCGCCGGCCAGTGGCGACCCTTTGGCCGGCAGCGGGCCGAAACGCGGCATAAATTAGGCTTAAGTCTAGCAAATTTATGCCTTATGAGTGTCGCACGAAATGAAGTTGTTAGCCGGGGCAACATTATTCCGCCGCTGCCTGCGGCTGAGCCGGGCCTGCCGTCCATGTCGCATAATATACGATTTGATTTTCTTTAATTTTTATGGCCGGGCGTTTGTCACCGCAACGTAGGTGGCTTGTAAATTGAACATGCAGCGACATGTCGCGAGTTTTCTTTGCGATTTTTTCTATTTTCTTCAGTTGTATTTACTTTTGGTTTTTTTGTGGCCACAGCTCAGTCGGTTTATTAATTACTGCAAATTTTCCGTGTGGGCCGGCGCTGGGAGCGCACATTGACATAAATTGCGTGTTGCTTGTCCAATTTTTGCTTGTCGCACAGCTGCATAGTTCCGCCCGGTGCCAATGCAAGGCGGAGCGCGGCTCTTACAAATGTTGCCCAGCTCATTTGCTTCAATTCCATTATCGCCTTAATTTTTTATCGCATCAAAGCGCAGGGCGAGCTCGGGCGATCGCTGGCGAGCTGCCGGCCCCACCATGGGTCCTCCACATCAAAGGAGGATGCACGGCACAGTTGGCGGCCCACAGCGGGCAGCAGTCACTCATAAGGCCGACACGCAATCCCCGCGATCGTTCGCCGGCTCTTGGCCAAGACTCGGGCGCATTTTGTATAAATGGCAATGGGGCAACAGCATGACGTTATGCAGCCTTAAATTATCATATGGCCACGGCCTCGGGCCGGGCCTGGGACTGCGATTGCGGCTCGGAGTTGGCTGCAACAACAATCGGCTGTCGGGGTCGCCAGGAATTGGCATCCAGAGTCCAGGCTTCGGTTTGTAGCCCTCTCTCAAAATCTCGCGTCCTGCTGTGCGCCGCATTTACGTTCGATTTTTAATTTGAATAGTGCGCGTCTTCTTTTTTTCTCATTTTTGCCATATTCCCCTTGGCTCCTCCTCAGCCCTCTCTCTTTGCTGTTTGGCTTATTTTTTTTTTTAATTATGAGGAAAAAATCAACTTAAACAATATTTATGCTTATGCGGTTTTTCGATTTAAATAAGTTCATTTATTGTGCGTCCCACCTCTGATGGAATGTTTTTGTTCAACCTGCACCTCTTGCCTTGCCCCCAGATCATTTATTATCGACATCACCCCGAAGCCGAGTTAAGAAACAGTTCGAAGTGGTGCTTATGTCAATTATATCAACGATATTGATTTGATGACTGTCGAGGAAGTTGCTAATTTGAAATGCAAATAGTGTTTACAATTTTCAACCAAAGTTGATTTAAATCATATTTGCTAATGATATTCATTCGATATCAAGATAGTTGAAAAATGTGTAAAATTACACAAAGTAGATAATTTATATTGTTCTACGACATTACACTATTTATAAGTTATTAAGAATACATAATGCATAAGCAGCCTGAAATGTTTTTATTTATTTTTTATCCTTTACTGATTTTTGCCTTTACTCTAGCATTTATTTAAAGTTTAAATATGTATTTTTATATAAAAATAAACTTTCTTACAAATCCACACATTATTGAAAAGGATTATAATATCTTCGTGAACTAAATTGGAATTCGTTGATAAGATATTGGCAATTTATATATTCTTAAAAAAACGTTACCATTTGAACATTTCTTAAGTTGTAGCACATTTATCTATTTCATATTGGTAAAGATAAGTAAACGGTTGTTATATAGTGTTAGAAAAGTAATAAAAATGAGTAATGAATTAAGTGATATTTATTATTTTAAAGATAATAAAATGTTTATTTTAAGGTATTTATGTTGGTCTAAAATTTGTCTAAATTAAGTCAGATAAAATGTTATTTAATGAATGAATAAATGAAACTTAAACAGAGTTCAAGCATAACATATGGTTTTTTTGTGGAAAGAGGAATTCCTGGAATTTGGCAACTTAAGGAAAACATCATAAATTTCGTTAAAGTGATCAACAAATACCCATATATCACTTAACCAATTAAGATCATCGTGAAGAGCTGAACTATTTCATTATTTCAAAAGTTGCAGAATCTTTGGATCGACCCATAAACCTCAGCTCACCACGGCACTAACTTTCTATGTGTTTGCTGAAACGCCAGACAAACTGTAGAGTCGCTCCTTAGTCATGGTTTATCGCATTCCCGTATCTGTACCCACTTTTCATCCAAAGCTGCTAGCTATTACTATCTGACTATCTTGCAACTGTCATCATGATTTAAACGGAGCTCTTGCCGGGGCCCCAAAGCGCCACGCCTGCCATCTGAAGATAAAATGCGACTCGAATATGTCAATAAAATGCATAAATGCCATTTAAAGCTGAGCTGCCTTGTACAACAGCGCCTACTAACTGCTCCGCTGATGGTAATTGGTTCACTGATGACCGACGATGATGGGCTGCCTCTGAGCGTGGACCGCGGCGCGGGGAGCGGGGAGCGGGGAGTGCGGAGCGGGGTGCGCGCCCGCCGCATTAACATAAATATAAAACGAAACGAAAATTTGTTGTTAGCTTTTTTAAAAAAATTTTGTTTTTTTTTTATCAAATTTGAAAATATCAACATAAACATGAAATAAATGTGTCCGTTGATAGTCTCATACACAATTCAGATGCGTATCTGAGTGTCTGTCTGCGTCGCGGGCTGAGCCACACAAAAGGGGTCGTCGCTGAGGTCAGCTACGATTCGAATCGGATCCGATCCGATCCGAACTCCGATTCCGTCTTAGACTTTGGATCGGAGCACAGCACGTCGTTCAATCTGGACGGCTGGTCGATCGGTCGGCTGGTCGTCTGCTCGACTCGTCGGCCAATTTGAATTTCGTTTGTGGCCACATTAAAATACTCAATGTGTAAGGTCTTAAATTTAAATTTGAAATCCATAAGCGATTGAATGCAACATTCATAGTTCGTTCGCCAGCGTTCTGGGTTCGGTGGCAATCACTAACCAATTTTTCTGGCATTTTTCCGGGGCTCGCTCTTGATTTGATTTGCATCTAAATCAGTTAGTGAAATCACACACGCAACGCGGCCCAATCTGTTGCTCGTTGCGAGGAGCATGCCAGCCCATCCATAACTCTTGCCACTTGGGTTGAGTTTTCAACAGGGTCGCGTCAGTTTTGTTTTTGTTTTTGTTTTTGTTGTTGTCTTCTTTTTTTTAGCTGCTCAGAATTTTAATACAGAATTGTGGCTCTTGTGTCTGTGCTTTGGTTTTAAGTGTTGTTGCGATCACCCTGATTCCCAATGGCCCAACTCAATCGATTCATAGATCATTAATATTTTAGGCATAGCCACAGAGATAAGTTATGGGTTCCCCCCCAAAACGCGAGCGTTAACTGCATGTTGAGAGCATAATATGATAAATACTTACACACATATATGGTGTAGTTGCATGTGGACAAAAAAGGAACAGCTGTGGCCGTTGTCTCGTGTGAATGCATTTCGATATCTTTGAAATGGGCAAAAATTTGGGCGTTGAGGCGTCGGCATGTTCAAAATGCCACTGGACGATAACCTGCTGTTCCCTGGCTGCCCCAGCTGGTGGCACCGCTGTCCGCAATTGATGCACACATGTCCAGCAAAAAAGCAGAACAAGAATTGCGCAATGTCAGAGCAGGGAATGTGACGGAAACGTAGCCGTGTCTTCGACTTGGATATCGTCGCATGTTTTCGGCGCACTTGAGAGATTAAAGCGATTAACATTTCTACCATGTCGGATGTTCAGTGTCCACCGACCTGCCCGCTGCCCGCTGCCCGCTGACCTGCAGGTCGCTGCGCATGCGTCCGAGCTGCTCGAGTTCTTGGTAAGCGCGCGCATAAATCACACGCCCTGACACTTGTCCAAAAAGTTGTCAGTTTATGGCTTGGGTCGACTCCGCTCGGAACCCAATTCCGATCCCTGCACCTGTAGAACGGCCGCCGTGGCCTGCAGGTTAAAAGTTCATTTAGCCAGTGTTTTCAGTCATTTGTTTCGCTTCTCTTGTCTTACAAGCCCCATTACGCCGTGTTTCCGTTCGCAAAGATACCTCGGAAGCCCCAACCACTTAATAGCTATAGTTTTAATTGCTATTTAAGTTGAATTTCCGCCATACGCGGCCGGGAAGTTGATGCCCACAAGTTTCTACTCTACCAAGGGTGTGTTTTATTTTCGGTGTTTTGTTGTTCAGTGTTGTGTGTGTGGCCATCCAAACTGAGTCATGGTGACATTTATGCGCGTTTTATGGACTACTTCCACTGAAAGCTTTCAAATTGGCATTCTAATGGCAGCACTTCTCAAAAGAGATACAAATCGTTTGAGTTATGGTCATCAAGAGACAGCCATGAACGCATCTGATATGGTCAAAACTCATATCTATTGTTATTACCCTTTGTGCTGGTCATCTTTTATGAGAGATTAAAGCATTACACGAAATTTAATTCAATTTAGTGCTGATATTAAGTAGCTATAAGGTAAGATAAACTAAAATAAAAGCAGACTGGATCCTAAAAAGTTTTTTGAAGGTTACAAATATGAATAAAATTAATAGGACCCTGAGTGTGCGAATCGAATCTGTTAGACTGTAAGACAATTTTGAAATTAGCTTTTTCTGCTTAATTAAAAGTATGCAATACAAATTAATATATTTGGCTTACAATTGGAAGTAAAACCTTTAAAAAGATGCATTCGAATCCAAAAACCGAATTATCTGCCTTAGTAATTATTATCTTAAGCAGATGTAAAAATTGACATTTAAGATGCAAGACTTCTTAGAATCTCTAATCATTTATTTAGTAAAAAGACTTTAGTTTTTAGAAAAAGCTACTAAATACATACATATGTATAGAAGTATACAAAATACGAAAATATGTTGAAGAAATCGAAAAGCTTAAGATTTCAAGGCACAACATACCATATTATAACTCCAGATTTGAAAGAACTCAATGCACCGTGTTGGAAGTAAGCCCTTTGCACTGGGAGAACTCCTACGCAGCCAGTCTAAATAATACCCAACCTATGTTCTCACATTGATTTTCAGGCACTTGGATTTATGTTAATCCATCTGAATAGCTGCCAACAGCTTGGACACATGCACGACTATATTTGTTCGATGCGGACGGGTTGATCTTCATCAGGCATGTTGCAGTTGTTGGTGTTGTACCTGTATCTGCCTGCACATGGGTACACGCAAATGTATCTGATGGATACACTTTGTGAGAGATCATGCGGCCTGCCCCATTGCCGTTTAGCCGTTTAGCCTTTTGTCGAATTTGTCTGTCCCAGCGGCTTTTCTAGAAAACAATTTAAATTGATTTCAATCAAAAAATGCCTTTTTGTTTTTGGGATTTTTCAATTTTTGTTGTTGTGTTTTTTTTTTCCTTTTATTTCTATCTGGCACTTGGCGCGGCAACGGATTGGATTGCTCTTTCTTTTTCGCTTCGGCCAAAGGTTTTTGGGAAAAAGGGACACACGCTTTCAGCGTAAAGATCGCATTTAAACGAAACAAAATTTGACTTTATAATAATGCCAGCCTGTGCACATGGTGTCCGTCCGCCAGCCTGTCTGTCTGTCTGTCTGTGGGTTCGTTCTAAGCCAGCATATCCCGCCAACCAGTCAGCCAAACGAACGACGATCCGTAAGATACAATACCGGATTATGTGCCTTTGTAGTTTGTTGTTGTATGTAGATATGGCGGCACGAAGCTCCACGTCTCTGCGGCTCTTTGTGACGGCTTTGTGGGCATTCATTCTCCTTTTTGTGTGCGTGTTTTGTCTTTTTCGTTTTTGACTTGATTGAAAATCTAGAAAATCAGGTTAATAGCTTAGGTGACAGCCAGCAATGTATATGCGGTTGAATTGTTTAGAACCATAGACACACACACACACACACACACACACACACGCACACTCGCACACAACAGCCGAAATCGAAAACGTTTGCATGCTGTTGCTGTTGTTGTTTTGTTTCGTTTGTGCCTAGTGGCTGATAAGATTGATTTGAGCCACAGATACTTTGGCCATAGAGCTCTGAGTGTGTGCCGCCTGTCCATAAAAGCGTCATATGCGCACATTAAAGGCGGCCTGCCGGCGTTGATCCCAGAGATCCACGAGCTCTAGGGCTCATTGTGCTCGCCACTCAATTAGTTGGTTTGATGTAACTTTTGTCAGCCGAAGCTCGAGTGCTGGGGAGCACTCTGGTCCGTTCCAGCAGTGCGAACGGCGAACGGCGACGGCGACGGCGATGGCGACGGCGACGGCGACGGCGACAGACAGCGTGTCAGTGGCGGTGCTTTTGGAGCCTTTGTGATCATGTCTACAGCATGAATATGCAGATTCTGTATCGACAATCTGGGCACATGGCTCACACAAATGTAGATAGGAGTAGAGTACTCTGACTCTCGTATTCGTACTTCTCGCTTTTCGGGGCATATTCAATTACCAACTTTGGCCTCTTGCCCGTTGTTATCAAAGGAGAAATCGTATTGTAATTGATTTTGTTGTATGTATTTTGTACTTTATGCATACCATACTCCATTATTATGAGGTCTCTTTTATGCCATTTCTATCAAATACTTTTTGGCATTAACTCTAATAGCTGTGTGTCGGCGAATTCTGTTTTGTTAGCGATTTGTTGCGCTTAGCTATAAATATTTTGGATATTGTCTTTAATGCTGATATGTGTATAGAGGGAAGTAGGTAACGGAATGGAATGTAGAGCAAATCTCTGATGAGTGGCAACAAATCGAAATACGAACTTATAACGAACAATGTGGAATTTTTTAAGTACAGTGGTCGCTCGACAATTAGAACTCGCTCTTAAATTAAATTAAATTAAACAATGCAGAAAAAATGCTTTATTTATTAAGAATTTGCAGTTATATAGTATTGTTATTAAAAGTTTTGATTTAAACAAAAAATAGAGTAATAATACAGCAGACATTCAGTAACAATTGAATATAAATGTATGGTATGGTGTCCACTGTATTCGATTCATTTACTCACTAAGAATAAATTTAGTCACTCAAGATGTTACAATATTTTCATATATCCATATATTATAAGCTTCAATTGTCGTCTGTCTTTCATTAGTTTAAATATGAGTATAAATAAAGATGCGATTGTATCTTAATATTTTCAATTGATTCCAGCATGTGATTGCTCTGTTAGCTTTCGATTTGCATTCGCATTTAAATGCGAAGGGGCAAAGCCGTCCACTTACGGTTAATTTGTGGTCCTATTTCCCATACAAGTTTGCCATTAGGCATAGCATCTAACAGGCAATTAGCAGCTAATGCCGTTTAGAAAACTTTAAGACCCCGGACATGGGAGCTGACTAGTTTAGCTGTGTACCCAGGCGAGATCTTTCACTGAACGGCTTTTAAACACATTTCTAATTATTTTTCATTACTTTGGCTTGTCGCGCGTCGAGAGTCAACTACATAAAATCGTTTAGTTTATTGGCCCATCAGTCACTGGAGTTGCGCATTTGCGGTCGCCGGGGCCATTACATTGAGTTATGAAATGAATTTCAAATTTCGCGCAAGAGCGCTAAAATAATTACTAGCTGAAGCAAAAGCTCGGCGCACAAAAACAGTAGCCCCAATGCTGGAGGCCCAACCAGGGCCCCGATTCGTTTACCCCCCCGCTGCCCCACTGCGCTTAAACTCGACTCGACTTCGCCTCGCATTGATACGCGCTCAAATGCATTTGTGATTTATCAGCCGGGCGGGCATTTGGCATTCAGCATTCAGCATCCAGTATGGGGTATTCAGTATTCGGCATTCGGCACCCGGTTGCCCGGTCAGCATCTGACCACCAGTAGCTCATCTGCCATGGCCGGCTACTGGCCCACAGCTAACATGGCTAACACGGCTAACATGGCCACTTGGTTTTAGTTACCACTGAGTCGCCCAGCGTGCGTTCTTGGCGTTTGTTAAATTGAAAAGTTTTCGTATTAAGTTTATTGCAACGGCCCAATGCTTAGAGGCGGGCCAAGCGGGCTGGCGGGTGTAAACGATTGCATTCGTTGCTGCTGCTGCTGCTGTGGATGCTGTATGCGATATGATTGCGCATATGTTTTGTGTGCCAAGTTACAAATCAGTTTTCACAAGAATTTGCTGTGTTGGCGCTGATATGATCAAATGTCAGGCATTATACACTGTACTGCATGCGGAATTTATTTGACTCGCGTAATGGGGATCAATCGAGCTGCCAGTTCGTGATGAAAGTGATTCAATATCAATTAATAAAATTATAGTGGGTCCGCTAGCTATTAAAAACAATATCACCTTATGTAAGTTAATAAATAAACGTGAAGGGAAACGGTTTTAAGCCGGGTACTTTATTATTATTTATGCGGAATGCACTGCCAAGAAAAAAGTTTAAAATGTTTAATACATCAAAGTCACAAATTAAAATTTTTTTAATGTATACATTTTTAAAAAAATTTGATTGAATTTTCCCTTCTATATTTAAATATAATCACAGAGAGAACTGAGATCATAAAACCAATTATCGGCTCCAATTCTTGTAGTCGTCCTTGTCCGAATTTTGTTGGCCAGTGCTCTTACTTAATACAATTTCAATCTTAAGAAATCCATGTAAAATGCTTGAAATTATAAGCCAAGCAATTTGGTTTACCAGCCAAACGGGCGGACCCCGATCTCAGCAGTCTCAGCCTCAGCCCGAATCGGAGTTGAAGTCTTAGGTGCAGCTGAACGCGAATGCGCCCCGTGGAGCGTCTCGGTAAGAAACAGCGACATTATAAAAGGTGTAGCCTCGGCAAAGATCTCTGCGGCCCGGATCGGGTCCGCTCGTATGACCGTGAGATGAACAAAATTTGCCCAGTTGCCTGCAATTTTCATGATAATTAAATGCAAAAGAGCGCAGAGAAGAATTCTAAAATTATTGTAATTAAATGCACCCGCCAAAGCGCATTTCAGGCGAATTGTTTTATAATTTCCAACTGTAGCCGGTGGCAGCTGCCCGATGCGCGATTCCTGGCTTCCACTGCACCTGATCGCCGGCGCTGGCGAGGGCAGGCTCACGTGCAATAAACTAAATATTTCCGCACTTAAATTATTTATTTATTTTGATATTTGCTTAAGACAAACAGCGCCGGGAGACAAGGCAGACAAATGTTTAACAATATTTTGATAGCAGCCGCCTGGGCATACCAAATTAGCCCCAAACGGCCGATCTCGATACCGATCCATCGATGATGATGACGATGATGATCATCTGTAACTGTTGCATAAATGCATGTCATGACAGCTCGCACGGGCTCGGGCACGGGCCCGGGCACGACATGTAACACCTTTCAATGTTGTCGTTTTGGTCCTCGGATCGAAATGAATATGTCAAAAATTTACAATTCGTATGAGATGAGCGCGCATCGTGCGTTCCACGATGACAGGCAGAACGTTTTGCGTGTTGCATTGTTTATTGAAAACTGGGCGATTTTCATTTGAAAAATCCTTCACAATTATTTTCTGTTGATTCACAACACTTGTGGGCAACAGTTAACCAAAACCGCAGCCACACTTCACAGCCAACGAGATGATAATATATCAAGGCGCATTAAAAGTGTTTTCAATTTCGTCGTAACTCAGCTGCGAGGCTGAAGATCGCAGAAGAACGCAACCTGACGACGACTCTCTGATTAAGATGAAGTTGCTGATGTTGATGTGGAAGTGGATGCGAGTGTGTGTATGAGTGCCAGTGTGGGGCAGAGGCTCAAAATGAATATGATTTGGCTGTTGTCCCACGTCATGTTCTACATGTTGCCGAGCATCATTTGAACGTTGCCGCAACTGGCGCACAGCGAACACCAAACTGGCCCATGATTTATGTCTATTGGCCGGGGCACGGTCGAAAAGCCAAGTAGCCTCACCAAATAGAAATATTATGCTTGACTGTATGTGGCTTAGTTGATTTTGATTTTTTATTGATTTTGCCTTTTTGTTTAAGTTTATGGCAAAGTCTCCCAATTAACGGGCGATGTGTGTAGCATTCGCCTCCTGCGGCTTTTCACGCATGCGCGCGATTCGATTTTGAAATTTTGATGTGATTTCGACACGCATTCCACTGTGCGCGCCATTTCGTTACGCAGAGCCGCCATCTCGGGCGGCCGTTTGACGAGTTCAAGATGGATAGCGCGCTTAGCATTCAGAGCAGACCCTCAGACGACCGCCCGAGTTGCCTGGTCCATGCCCATTAGTGGCGCCCACGACGCCCCTTGGTGGGTCTGCTCCCCACGGCTGTGAGGAGGGAGCAGGCTGGGCTAATTACAAATTTGACAAATGATTTGACATTTTCATTTAGGCAAATGGCACGAACGTTTTCACTCCCATTCCGTGGCAGGATTAAGTAGTTGTATTGGACCAACAGCGCTGACAGCGCATGCGGGCCAGACCGCTTTATAAGTACATCAATTGGACTTAGGAGCCAGCAAAGTATTCGTCTCGTGCAAATATATGACGGTGCTGATGAACCCCTGTTGATGATCGGATGAACGGCAGCAGCGATGATGCGTGGTAGATTGACAGTAATTTAAAAGAAGATGATTACACTTTCGGCTGATGAAAATTAAACGGCGACCAATTAACGTACTTAAAACAAACTAAATTTTAACAGGCACTGTCCGGGACGGACCCGCGTGCTTCCAATAAATTGCACGCATAGTGGTCTATTGATCAGCAAGCCACAACTGGGCGCGAACTGAGTTTAATTTAAATATCACTGAATATATCTTCACTTGTGGTTGAGTTGTACCAAAGAAGTTAGAGTGCGTTAGTCGAGAATTCCCAACTCTGTACCCAGTACGTACCATCTGTACTCTTCTGGTGGCTCTCTTATAATTTTTATATTATTTTGATTAGGCTTTTAGGCATTTAGGTATACAAAAATTATATCTTCTAGTCTCTGTTCATCTACTAAAATCATTCAATTCACATGGTATGTATTGCTAATAGGATTACGATCCACCTTCCATTTGGTTTTTGGATCATTTCAATTTGGAATGAAAACCGCAAGCCCGAAACAAAGTTTCGCATGATTAGATTAAATCTCTAAAGTGCGTGGCACACAGCAAAGAGAACTATTTGCGACCCATCCACAATTGAATGGGTAAATGAGAATCGGTCTCGGACACGGTTTCTATATAGTGGTACAAATGAGAGCAGCAGAAGGCGTCGTGTCCCTAATTCAATGTGTCAATTGTGTAGCATCGTCGCCGTCGTCGTCGTCGTCGTCGTCGTCATCATCGCCATTTGGTGTCGGTGGTTCGGGGTCTCTGCAGGCTGCTGAAGAATAAGGGAGTTTGATTAATGTAAAAGCTGCCACTGATATGTCACACGCATGTCAAATTCTGACATTTGACATTTTGCAAGCGAGAGACGCCGACGCTCGCATGGTGGCTGCCTGGTTGGATGAGCACCACACACAGGCAGCGCACCAGCACCACAACAGCAGCAACACTGCCAACCACCAGCCAGGCAGCGACAAGAAAGTTGAGTGCAAGCGACGAGTTTCTCGTTTGCTTACTTATTTAAAAATACATCGAATACGCGGGGCGTTAATACATCCGTTAGAGTGCCATTTTGTATGTCAGCCCGAACCCAACCCCAGCCCCAACCTCATTCCGGACTGTGAGTCCGTGGCCAAGGCAGGGGCGAGGCTGGGACAGAGGCGGAGGTTGACCTCCTGACTGGTTGTTTGCATCCCTTTTCCATCAGAAAACATCCAGAGCCACATCCTGCGACTTTGCTGCTGGCACTTGACAACGACGACATTTGCGCATAAAAAATGCAACATTATTTGACTGCGAATTAATGTTAAATTGTTGTAGGACGCTTCAACTCGGCCGAGTTGTTCGGTTCGGCTCGCTCCGTTGATGTGGGAAATGTCACATTGTGACAGGCGACGCCGACAAGTGTACGCATTGTTGTTACTGTACATTTTTATAAATATTTAATTATATTTTGTTTCCATTTTCGGCTCGGCTCGGTTCGCAGGTCGCCACCCACCCCACGGCCCACTCTTGATAAACATTTGATTAATCACATGCGCACTGTTACAGATACACACAGATACATGATACACTCAGAGAAAAAGAAATATTATTTAACTTGAGTCAAAGACTCGTCAAAATTTCATTTGAGATGAAATTTCTTAAATCGCACTTAACATTTTAGACTTAAAAGCAGTGTATAAAATAAGAAACGTGGTTCATCCATTAAAACCCTTATTAAGAGTTCACTATAAAATGTAGAGGCATTCATAGAAATTATTCTGGAAATCTTAAGAACAAGAGCTACTTTGATTTGGAACGACTTTTGCCAAGTGTACGTACTGGTATACAAATTTTACACTCTGGGGAAAGATCAAAGCACTCTTGTGCCTTCGGCAATGCTATAACAGTCCGTCAATTCGTCCGGACCGAGGCCCCAACTAGCCAGTGAGTGAAACTATTCGCGCATTATGTCTAAATAAACAAACAGAACGGAGGCCGACGTCCAATCGAAAAGAAAAGGAAATCTATTGAAATCGTTTGCCATCTTTCGATAGTTGTTTGGGGCAGAGAATCCGAAGTCTTCTTTCTGTTAGTAAGATGTATGGCGCTGTGTGTTTCATGTGGGTGGAAAATTTATTTGAAAAACAATTTTCATGAAAAGTATGCGCATACAAAACTGACAGCTTTTGGTTTAAAGAAAAATCAACAAACTGCTCGGGATTATAAATTGCAATCTACTGACCCAAACATAATATTGTTTGTAGAGGAACACATGGGCTCGACTAAAGAGGCGCAAATAAATGTTAGTTTGCCTGAGAATTCCAAAGATGATCAGTCACTATATTACACTTTAATTCGTTGTACTTTAACATAATAATTAATTCTAATTAAATTCCATTTATTTTATTGATGATAAAGAGTAAACGATTTAAGCAAACAGCTCTGGAAATTAATAATACTTAATAATACATTATTACAATATTAATCATTTTTGCGGTATTTATTCGGAGTTAAACCTCAATATTTGATAGCCATTAGGTTAGATAATATTGTGCATATTTATATGTATCCCAAAATGTATAACGATAAATATAATAATAATAAATATATGGTATAACTCATGGCTCAAATAAATAGTAATAATGTTTAAACATGTTTTTCGACTATAAAATTAAATACAATATTTTGTCGTTGCAGTAATATTTAGCCGCAGAAACGCCTACAACACACAATAGACATGAATCACTATCATGTGATTTATTTATCTAAACAATTTTTATCATAATAGCCGCCGTCTCTAAATATGAGGAATATCTGGCGCCTGGTCTCTAAACAACTCCATCACAATTCATATAGCACGGCTGGTCTCTTCGAGGCTTCACCTGTCGCCAAGGCATAAATTCACACCCGCACAGCACAGAGGCCGCATTGGCCACTTCATTTTCATTAGCAAAAATGTTGAGTTGCCGGCAGCCGGCATGCCAAAAAGTGCGGCCATCAGGCGTACGAGTATTTACGGCTTCGATGGCGGTGGCGGTGCATCCACTGGCCGCCAATGAGTTACGGGCCGTGCGTGGTAATGTGGCCAACGCTATCGACACCATCAACACAATCGATGGGCAGCCGCAGTGGGAAATTTATGCGCTGCGCTGCGCCAGCAAAAATCAAAGCCAAGTGCTCATAAATAAATATCGGCCGAGGTGGCTAAATCAAATGTGCATATGTAGTGCAAATGTGTGTGAAACTCCAGCTCCGGCATTAGTGATTAGCTATTCCAAATTTCAGTTGCCACAATTTCGGTCGAGACACATGTGCGAACTAGGCGTCTTTGGACCTGGTTCATCTTCATTTTTTTTTTGCCTTTTGCCTCTAGTCCACCGATTGTTTGTTTTTATCTTGGGGACCTACAAAATGTGAATGTGTCTCGCAAGTTTCGGCTTATAATTTGCATATTAATTACATTACTGCGGCGAGCTGAACTGTGCTGAACTTTAGCTTCGACAGCATCTAATCGGTAATGCCGAGAAATTAAAAAAAGATTAATTTAAAGCGATCAGTGAACGCCATTTGCTCATTAGGCAGCCGCCGCAGCCAGCGGATCGGCAAACGAGCTTGGCGCTTTTTTTGGAAGGCCAATCAAAAATTTAAATGAAGCTGCAAAGTTCCCAAAACTAAGTTGAAATGCTTAACGTTTTTTTCTTTTTCGAATTTTTCGTATTTTGTTAAATTAATCTCAACAAAATTAAAATACGCGGCTAGCCGCAACCTTTGAGAGACCAAAAAACAAAACAAAACTCTTTGTTGAGCTATTTTAGCGAGCTGACGTATATTTATATATCAAAGTCGCATCGGCGATACGTGTTCAGTTTTCAGCTGCTATACCCTTGGCTGTGGGTACTTTGACTCAATTACGAAATCTTCAAAAAGATGCATCAATTATAACTAAACCAACTCAGTCTGTTCTCTGTGGGGATATAGTTGATCTTCCATTTATTTGTTTATTAAAATTATAAACATATGCTACTTCAAAAGAACCCCTTTTAATTTTATTAAATATACTTAGAAAAAGAATTCATATATTTAACCCAGTAAGGGAATTTCTTTTTCTTCTTGTTTGTTTCTGTTCTCAATGCATTTGACCTTACCAACAAATATAAACAAAATAGAGTTGGTCAGTTGGTTGAAATCGTTCGGAGCAAAAAATCAAAGCCGCAATTTCAAATGTTCATCGACCTTGGTTATCTACTTAAGCTAGTATTATCATCCATAACGAATGCTTCTCGAATCAAGTTCACGTTTTCAATCTGCATAATTTGCTGCAAATCGAATCAAGAAAGTTTTACATTTGCCTTTTAAATGACGACCTGGCCTAAAAGCCAACTATTTATAAGTCTGATGCATGGCTCATAGTTTTATCTATTGTGGAACAAAGCGTGACGAGAGATTGATTGATTGATTATTGGGATATAATGTTGATTAAGCCTAGCAGTTGTTCAGATTTGCGTAAGACGAGATTAGCTGAAATATAGAAGAAGTTGTACACCTTGTTTTCCTTTGTAAACCTTTTTGTCAGGCCAACCACATTATCCTCTGTATGACAGGCAGGAACTGTTCGCAGTGATCGCACATGACACGGATGCGGATGCGGATGCGGATATGCGAATGATGAGGCTGACCCTTCTCGCCGTCACCCAAAAAGTCAACAGCGTGATGAATAGCGTGCTAATTGTTGACAGACAAGCAGTCGAGCGCATGAATGTCAAATGCACAACAAATACATTATACGACATTTGATTGAGATCGCTGGCAAGGGGCTGCTCGGCCAAAAGGACACGGATACGGCGGCGAATACCTAACTACAAAACAGTTGACAATGCAGTCGCAATCCTGCCTGCTGCTGCTGCTCCTGCTCCTGCTCCTGGTGGTTGTCGTGGTCGCAAGGCGATGCTAAGTTTGACATTGAGCCGCGTAACTCGTCATCATCAGTATGAGAGAAGCTAACAGCCAATTTCAGGTTTACTTATGTACGATTATCCTGCATATATATGTATGTATGTGTACCCCTTGCCACTCGGCTCAGCTGCTGCAGTTGCTGAATTTGAAATTGACTTTGACTTTTCTGACAATTATTAGTTTAACGCATGTTCTGTTTGCGCCTGTTCTTTTGCTGCCTCTTTTATTCGGGCTTTCAAGCGCGAAATTGTTTGTTGTTTTTGTTGCTGGCACTTTAATTCAAATGCATATGGCCGGGTATGGGTACGGGTACGGGTACGGGTGCGGGTACGGGTGCCGACGAGCCAGCCAGGCTGCTGTTGCTGTTATTGTTGTTGCTTGAACTTCCTGCGATTGTTCACAGTCTCGCTTCTCTGACAGATCTGTGACAGCCAGAAACAACTGCCACTGCCACTGGCTCGACTCCGCTCGGCTCGGCTCGATGCGGGGCTCCATGGATCACGTGGGGTGGCTGCTGCTGCTGCTGCCGCTTCCTGGCTGCTGCATTTGATGGATGCCACTTTGAGCATTGTTTGTAAAGTGTTAATGTGTTGCCGTTTGCCATTTGTTGTAGCTATGGCTGCCTGCGGAAATTCAACATTTTCTGCTTGGCTTGGCCAACTGAATGTGGCCTATTGAAATTGATAATTTTTGGCAGGCCGCGACCGCGACATCGACTATTTCAATTTCGAATACACCCCAAAGGGAAAAAGTGTGTTTATTTTAACAGATTTACATAATATCTATGGGCTGTCGTAGACGGGGTCCCAGAAAGGACATGCCTGGACCCGTCCGCCGTAATCCGAAGACATGTGCAATGTGCCCGGCTTGTCGCCGATTGTGTGAAAGTCAGTGCGAAGAAAGAGCAACAAAATGAAAGCAAACACAGGAGAATGGCAGGAAAACAGAAAATAAAAGAAAAAAGAAAGATTTAATGTCGACTTTAGGTGATTTATTACCAACAAAATTGCGTCCAGGGCATCTTCGTTGAGTGCAACGCAGCGCGTTCGGCGCGGGGCTGCAACAATATAGAAATGGAAATGTATAGAAAATAGAATGGAAATAAAAGGCAAAGCCCAAGGCAAAGGACACACAGCGAGCGAGAGAAACAGACAATTTGGTTCACTTCAAATGTCAGGCAGTGGCGAAGGAGAAGGAGGAAAATAGGGCTGAGATGGAGACGGAGACGGAGACGGAGACGGAGACCTAGACGGGGCTGGGATTTTAGGATGGAACTAATAGCATTAAAAACTTGCGTAAATGCACCAAGATAATTTCTATTTTTGAGGGTGTGAAATGTATACACACACTCTCGCACACACACACACACAGATACACACAATCACAGGGCCGAGCCAGGGCACGGTGAAAGTCATTTCGGGGTCGAGATACAGAAAGATACGAACTATGTTTGTACGTTGTACAAGTATGGAAAGATAGAAGTCGGGCAGGCAGCGTGAGAAATTTGTTGCTGTTTTTAATTTCTTTTGTATCGATGCGACGATTTCGATTTCGATTTCATTTTCGTTTTTGTCGCTGTCGTCGTCGTTGCCGTTGTCTAAAATTGGATTTATTTGTGTGGGGGGACTTTACTGTATTTAGCCCAGGCAATAGATCAAAATCTACAATTCGCCTTTGTCTGCTCGGGTGTCTATTGGGCAGGCAATTTGACGTTTGGGGCTTACTTGAGAAGGGGACGATCTGAGAGCATTTGATATATAGTCAGTAGCATTAACATTTTAAAAATTAAATAACTAAATTGCATGCGCTTTGGTTCTATTAAATATGCATTATATACTCTTAGCTGCGTATCTGTTAGATACATTTTCGCTTTGCACTGCCATCGACCCACTCAATTATTTATGTTGCTTAATTAGTCAGCAAATTGTGTTCCTTTGCTGAATTAAGCTAATTAAATAAAAGGTAGCTAAATAAAAATTAGAGCTTGACTACAAGTGGATGCGACAATTTAGCACACCCCACTTTGTCGGACCTCACTTAATGAGTGATATACCTCTGACAATTGCTTGGACCAGCGGTTAATTAAAATGGATATGCAGGCACAATATATAAGTTAAATACTCGTTTTTGAAATAATACTGGCATTCAACTGATTAGTATTCAATATTAGAACACCTGTATAATTTTACGGCATCTTTAAAATAATTATAATTACTCCTCGGTTTGCTTATTTTAAAGGTTATAATTAACTCTGAGGCTATACCCAATATACATTTAAATTATTATTTAGTATTTAGTTTCTTTTTCGTCTATAGTTTTACAAAATATTATTGACTTTTTTGTTATCTTTAGTATACATTAAATTTTTGTAATTAATCTTAAAACCTTTCATTATAAATTATGAACATAAAACTTTTGTTGAATACTTGAACAATATTTTACTCTTGCAGACTTAAGCTCTTTGTAATAGTTATAAACAATAGAGTAATATAATAATTGAAATAAAAGCCACTAAACTAATATTAATAAAAATAGTAATAATAAAATTTTAATACGACATTACACTACCTTATGCAGGCTTATTAGCTCCAGTACTCATGGCTTAAGTGGCCTTGCTTTTCACCTACATATCATACAGTTTTGTACGTATTATTGCCCACGCATCGCTCTAAGCCGTTGCCGCCGCAAAGAGGTTCAATCAATTCCACATTACTTAAGGCCAAGTAGATCAGATGCCAAAAAGGCGTAGGGCCAGGCAGAACGGCCAGAGGAGGGTGGGGTGGAGAGAGGGGACAGTTGAGCCGTTGGCCAGCTGCTCAAGTATATATGAGGGCACAGAGCGAACGGCGGATGGCAAAAACCAAATCCCACTAATGTGCTTAAATAAATTTTGCCAGCGTTTAAGCCAATTAGTCCGTCGGACATTTTACTTCTTGTCAACTTTGGTAGCAGGCCGCTTTTGCCCGCTTTTGGACGCTTCTGAGGTCGGCTGGTCGACCGTCCACTCGGTCGCTTGTCGGCCACTCGTGGGTTGGCCCACTTGCTGCTCCATGCGGTGCGTTGGCTGCTGATTCTGCTGACAACGTAGCTCGGGGTTTCTGTTTCTGTTTCTTCTTTTTCTCCCTCACTCTCTCTCTTTCTCTTTTGTGTATGTGTGTAGTGCTTATGCAGCAAATATCCGTGGGATTAAAATTGTATGTGCCTCGTAGCCTTCGTCGTCGCAGTCTCTGCCGCGGATGCCGCTTTTCATGCCCTTTTACGCATTTTTGCCTTTTTGCTTTAGCTTTTTTCGGGATTATTGAAGTGCAATTAAGCTAAAATGTCAACGTGAAAAAAATTAATCGTTATACTACCCTTTTTATGGCTTCCCCTTTGGGCACTCTCCTTCCTCGAGCCCACCTCTGGCTCTTTCTATCTCTGAGCCTGCTTATCTGCTGCGTTTCATCGCAGGTTTTACAAGCAAACTCATTTCCCGGCAGGTTGCAGCCAGCTTGAGGCTCCTCGCAGCCAGTCCTGCAATTGCAAGCGGACAAGTTTTTAAAATCTAATTCATGTACATGTCAAAAATTCGCTTGCATTATGAGGCACCACTGCGAGACACCAGCGAAGCAGCGGCGTTGCACCAGTTGATGATGCCGCCGGCTGTGGCACCCAAACCGACTGTTTGTCGTCCGTGGCGTCGTTCACGTCGCCGTTGTCGTAATGATTTGTAATTTATGAATTTCGGTCGCTGCCAAAGGCTATCAGAGCGCGTCTTCAGCTTGGGCAATCTTATCAGGCCGAAATCCAAGCGAGACTGCAATTGTTTGCCCACTGCATCGGCAAAGCAGACCAAGTTTGTTGGCTCGCCGGTTGCCGGCTGCCGGTTGCCAGTTGCCAGTTTTGCCTGGCTTTGGTTTGAGTCGGAGTGCTCGGACTTCCATAAACAATTGCCTGGCAACGTCGCTAATCGTCGAGTTAACATTTTATCGCTACTGTGCTGGCACTAGGCAAATATGTGCTCTGTAAAACTGAAACTGAGGCAACTCAAATATTTTCGTGTTTGCCGTGCGGCTCAGCCCGGTGACAGATTTGCGGCAGCACCGGCTCCGGATTCGGGCTCGTAAATCTCAGTGGCTGTTCTATTTTGAAACTGTATGCGTTTTCAACAACCAAAGCTTACCACTATGAATTTTTATCACAATATCTGAACAAAATGTTTAGTACGCAGTAATTTTGTTATCTTGGCAGCGCAGCACACGACGTCCACCGTCGCTATTTATACAATGCGAGCGTTTTTAGGCAATCTGGACGACATGTGACGGAGGGGGTGGGGGCCCAATGGTGCGTGGGGTGCAGGTGCCAAGGGGAGATAGCTTGCTGCCTGGCAGCTATCTCCAACCGCTCCATACGTGCCCATGACGACGTCGCATTCGAATTGTCGCATTATGTCAATGACGACAGCAGCGCCAACGGCCAACAGCCAACAGCGCCACATGAATGCAGTGATTGTTTAGCCGGTAATTATTCGATGACGACCCACCGATCAGCGTGCAGCAGGTTAGGTGCAAGAACAGCGAATGATGTGGCAAGTACTTTATGCTAGATTAGTCAGCCAAATACCTATTTGGCGTGGGAATTTACACTGACATGTTTGCATGCGATTTTATAAGGTGCATATTATGAATTAATATATAGACGGTTTGTCCTCTAGATTGATTCTGCATTTCAAATATATTCATTATTGAAATACAATTTTTTTGCATTTCTCGGACCCATAGCTTCCATATTTCAACCGCCCATAAGTTTGTCAAAACTGAACCGATTTCCATGTTTGAAGTCATTTTGTTCATAGTTTATAGATAGATTGATTTGCCATTTCAAATATATTCATTATTGAAAATAATTTTTTTTTGATTTTTTGTCAAAAAAAGCATGTACCCCCCCCTTACTCATTTTCGAAAATTTTTTTTTTTCAAAATTTAGAATTGCGAATTTTTATTTTTAATTGATTGTGGTGGTCAAAATTAGTATAAAAAACAACATTAAAAGTGATTCTAAGGGAGTCAAATATTTTGTCAAAAATCATGCCAAAATTGACAAAAATTTTGACATGTAAAGCTCTCGATTCCATAGGTCCAATATTTCAACCGCCCATAACTTTGTCAAAACTGAACCGATTTCCATGTTTGAAGTCATTTTGTTCATAGTTTATCCTCTAGATTGATTTGCCGTTTCAAATATATTCATTATTGAAAATAATTTTTTTTTGATTTTTTGTCAAAAAAAGCATGTACCCCCCCCTTACTCATTTTCGAAAATTTTTTTTTTTCAAAATTTAGAATTGCGAATTTTTATTTTTAATCGATTGTGGTGGTCAAAATTAGTATAAAAAACAACATTAAAAGTGATTCTAAGGGAGTCAAATTTTTTGTCAAAAATCATGCCAAAATCGACAGAAATTTTGACATGTAAAGCTCTCGATTCCATAGGTCCAATATTTCAACCGCCCATAACTTTGTCAAAACTGAACCGATTTCCATGTTTGGTGGCATTTTGTTTTTGTATTTCAAATATATTCGATATATATCGTATTCAAGTCTCTATCTTCTCTCGAACAGACGGACGGACAGCAGACTTCGTGAACAAGTATAGAGTACAAGCAGTATTAGAACGTTTGAATAACTTTTTAAATAATTAGATTATGGTGGTTATTTTTCGAGGAGTTTAATTAGTTCCCATAGTATCCAGGAAAGAGCCTTAAAATATGTTCTTAGCTGCCAATTAATTTAAAAAAAAAATTAATAATTGTGTGCATGTTTTTCATGAATGCTCTTCCAAGTGTCCCCCTGTGGTCACTTGTTAGCCCACATTGCGCAAGTCACGCCATATATTTAATAGAAATATAGCCATCAAGTATTCGCTTGGAGCACCCACTCCCTGCCAGCTTGTAGATCATAATCAGACTACAGATATGAATGTGTAGTTTGTTATGATGAATTCGCGCTGTTCCAGCGGACAGCAGACATAATTTTTTTTGCACCTAACAAATAACTGGAACGCCGTGTCGCCAATGCCAGATATCAGAGCAGTGCCATCAGCTTGTAGGCCCGGCCAGGTGATGATATTTAGTTGACATCAGCCTGGCACTCTGCCTTAAGGGCAGTTTGTCTTATGAGTGGCAGACACGCATATCAAGACAGCGAGCCACTAAAATCACGTGTCTCAATTGTTTTTGGCGATTTTAATGGGCCCAAACATGGAAATATCTATTAGGTGCTTACATGGCCAAGACTCTGGTCTGGCCTGAGCTGGGCTGGGCCGGGCTGAGTGCTGCGTGTGGGCTGAACTCTAAACGCGGTGCTGTTGAATTTTTGGCTCGGCATAAATTAAATTTGAATAAAAAACCAATTCATCTTCGTTAGGAAATGCGCTGCGTAGCGGGCCGATCTCGCTGGGGCCGACCCAGAAAACAGTTATGACATTTGTGCGACGCCAGAAAAATGAAAATAAATGGAGAGCTGGTCAGCTAAGTGACCGCAACGCCCACACGACACACAGAAACTCTAGGACCAACGGCATGAATATGGCCAAATAGGCGAATACAAAAATACGTAAATGGGTAATTGCTTAATTATGAAAATTCCTTTTGTAACGCCTGCCGAGTCCTTTTGGCTGCGTGCGTGTGGGAGTTCCACGTTCGGGCCCGGCTCGGATGGGGGCGCAACGCAGCTTTTACAAGCAATTGGTCAACCATCTGGCTGGGCACTCTAATTAAATTATCAAATTTTCATACGCAGCGCGGAGCTGATGTAGATACATATGCACGTATCGAGCTGGCTGCTCATTTATTTTCATGTAATTTAGCTCATCCTGGGCGACGTCGCGACGTCTGCCTCCTGTCTGCTGTGACATTTATTTGCCAGCTAAATATTTTGTGACATTGCTTAATTGCCATGGCGCGATCCAAGGCCCGGCGCTAGCGCCAGCTTATCTGCTGATGAGCCCGATGGACATTTGATAAATGAACGCGTGTCGTTCACTCGGCCGCCTGCATTTTGCATTTCATTTCAATTTGTTTACCTGCCTTACCTGTCGCCTGTCAGCTGGCCGTGCTGCCGGTCTTTGGGCCCCAAAAGTGTCATCGCTGCCGTGTTGACAGCTGTCAAAACGCAGCGCGTTTGCATGCGCACTGGCCCCACCAAAATCGATAGGCGCTGACGTCGATGGCGACAGCTTTCCCTGTCGCGCGCTCCGCGAAAGCTCCAGCATCAGCTTTGGCTGCGCAGAGAGCGCCGCTGAGCATCTTGGGAGCTTCTCCGCTAGCATCCCTGAGAGCGCCGTCATATCCTTTGTTTACAATGACAGCATGCTGGTTCGAGCTCCAGCTCCAGCTGCTGCTGCCGCTGCTGCTCCGGGCTGCAGGACACACGTTGCCATGGCCCCGAGCGTACTCTCCAGAGTGGATTCGGGAGAGCAAAGCTGTATCCTGGCATCCCATTGTATCTCTTTGGGTGTGTGTGTGTGTGTCTATGTTTAAGTGTGTGTGTGTGCGAGTGTTGAGCGCAAAGTGTCAACGCGTGCTTTGGCATTTTTTCGTTTGGCTTTAGACAACAATTCAATGGGGCATATGGCCTGGCTAAGCCAACATGCTGACAATATTAGCTTGATACTTTAATCTTAAATGATATAAAACTTGAAATCTTGCATTTTCCAGCTTTTATCCACTTTTTATTCTTCTATATGACTCAAGATTCTGTTTTATTGCACTATTTTTAATTTATTGATTCATAAGCCTGTTAGAATGGCATTAAGTTATGTTTAGGCGACGATAAAATAAAACCCCCCTTTTTCTAAATTTTCAAGAAAATATTACATATATTAAGAAATCAAAAAATCCAACATTTGAAAGCTTTTATCATCGAAACTTTAATCCACTATCGAATGCTGTAAGTGAAATAAAATTTGCATTTAAACTTTTCTTTAAATATGAATCCAATCGTTTATATTTTTATAAAAAGGAAAAAGAAAATATTTTTGGCATAGGTATTCATTATTGCGATACCAAATTTGTTTTATTCAATTGTCTATCCCTAAATATTGAACATCTTGAATGGAGTTTCATTTGTAGTGTACATACATGCGTCACCATAGCCGAAGTTTCAGTTGGAGCTTTTTATTGTTTTCGGTTTTTAGACGCAGCAGCAATTGTGGAGTGGCCCACCGCAGAGGGGTTCCGGTGGGCTGGGGCCGCTGCTGCGCCGGGCGCCACCACATCGCATTGTACATGACACTCAAACGATGCTTGGGGGCCGCTGGTCGGGTTGAAAACTATTCTGGCCCGTGCGCTTTGATGCTCACTTCACTTTTTCTGTTTTTTTTTTTTTTTTTCGTTCTTCCTTTCTGTTTTTGCTGTTTTTGCAATTGCCTTGCTGTGTGCTCGTGTGTTGTTGTTGCCACTGCCACTGCCACTGCCACTGCTGCTTTTGGTACGTTCGATGGCGGCAACGTTTGGTCCTTGTGTGGCTGGCTGCCTGTTTTGCTGTGTGTGCCCCCGGTTTGGTGTTGGTTCGCTGTGAGATGCGAGATTTTGGCTTTTGTCGCTCGCTGCTCTGCTCTTTGACAAACGCGACGCGACGCGAGTGAACAGTCAGCCAACTTTTTGTTGTGGCACCGCATAAAAAAACTCGCACGCAGCTATTTTTCTAAATTTTTCTAATCAACCAAGCCGAATGTGCAAATAGCCAAAAGCGTGAATTGGCAACAAAATGTAACAATATTTGTGCTCGATTGCAAAGAAAATACAATAAAGCAGGCAGCGCGTGTTTCTCCTCACAAAATCGAACCTGTCGCGAAATTAGAAAATTTTGGTGCCTGTCGCCAGCCGCGACGCCGTCGTCGCCGTCGTCGTCGTCGTCGTCGTCGCCAGGGCTGGGACGCCCGCCATGCTAGGGCCACGCGTTGGGCTCGTTGTTGTTATTGTTGCCATTGTCGCCGCCACGTTGCCAGCGTTGTCGTCGTGGTCGTGTCCAGGATGCTGAGCCCGCGTCGGAGCTGAGCCAAATTAGAATAGGAACGATTGCAGGGAGTCTGGAGGCGGATGCTTCATGGGCTACTGGCCCTGTGGGCGCCATGTGGGCATGGAGCTAAGATTTGCCCATTGAAAGTGTTGGACTTGGAATTGTAAAAGGCGCGCGCGAGCAAGGAAAAGTCGCGTAGTCCGCCAGCCATACCCATCGCCCCCCACCCTCACCCTCGCCCGTATCAGACACCCTTAACCCGTAGAAGTAGTACCGTAATGTTTTAGTTTGAAAGGCTCTCGCTCGCTCGCTCGCTTGCTCTCTCTCCGTGCCTCTCGCGGGACTAAATTGAGTCGGTGTCGCTCTCTCTCTCTCGGTCTCTCATTTGCCCGCTGGTGCGTGTCCGCTCTCTGTTAACCGCTCTCCAAGTTGACATGTTTATGTTTTGGCAACAAACGGTGCTCTCTGTTGCGAATTTTGACAGCTGCAAGTGTCAGCACAGTGGTACAAATCATAAACATTTAACTGAAACCTAAAATCTGCTTGTAAAATTGGATGGCGAAATAAGTCTAACAAATGGTTCCTAGCTAAAACTACACTGAATTAATAATGCACGCGGAAGAAGGACTTGGCATGGTAAACTGATTGGTAAGTTTCTATAGTGCACGAAGGAAGTGCGAGGAAATAGAAAATATTCGCATTTAAGCCAACAATTTTTTCTAAGTTTTGAAATAAGTTCGATTGTATTTTCAACTTTAAGGGATTGTAATAAAAATGTATAGCTCATATCAATTTTGTCAGCGATAAATTTTAACACTTAACGGATAATTAAGATTATTCGCTGTCTTTACTTTTTACTGTCAAATGAACTGATCTCAACAGTTAGGAGTTTCCTCTGACTAAGGAGAAAAAGCAATCGAAAAATGGCATTTGACACCAATTCGTAGAGTCGACAGATCCTCCACTGAGATATCTGAGCAATCCACACTATTGTACTTAAATCACGTACAAAAGCCTTCAAAATCCGGCCAAGATAGACAGTGTTTTGTTTTGAGAACAGTATTCTAAATCGATCAGAAATCATTTCAATTTCAAGAACGTTTTTTATTATTCCAATTGCAGTCCTCGGTAGATAAACTCAGAACTTCTCGAGCGGGATACGGGTTATAATTCTAGGCTAGGTGTAGTGTTTTTCTTATCCGAAGGTTTTATCAGCCAGTGCTATTTAAAACGAGTTTTGCTGGCAATTTATAACTATATTCTAATTTATTAAAACAAAATAATAATATCAAATTCATCAATCAAAATAATAATATCTAATAATATAATAATAATAATAATATACGAAATTTTCTTAAAATTTATAGATACAATTTTACGAATTCTACAACGCTGCATTTTTCCCAGAGTGTGCTCAGAGTTTTAAAGTACTGTTTTTTAAATAAAAAATTAAAAAAATAAAAAACGTTCAAGCCTTTCACAGTGTATATGTTAACTATCTTTTATGTTTCTACCCTTCAGGACCACAATTATCTGTTTGACCAACAGATTAATATATAAAATCAACGTTTTACCAACATACTCAGTAAGGATCTTATGAGCCGAAACTGATTTTTAAATAGGCCTTCCTTCGTCCAATATGTCTCGGACTTCCGGACACGTCTTCTTCTCATTTTTGATTTTTATTCTATTTTTCTTAAAATTTTTGAAATCTTTGCAAACTGCAATTAAAACGTAGTCTCAATCTAATATTGATAGGCGAACCATGCAAAATCTAATTTGCTGGCCACGCAATGCTGACAATTTGAAATCAATTTGCTTATTACAAATGCCCACTGGCCCCAGAGCCCCCGTCAGTGAAGAAGCCCCAAAACACGAAGCGCAAACACGCAAATATGCAAATATGCAAATTTTGAAGAACGGCAAATGGCAAACATTTGAAATGTCGATTTAAATGCAGGCAGGCGAGTTTTGCATTTAATTAAAAGTGCATTATTAAGTTTATTATATATTGTAAATACGTTTACATTTATCTGCATTTGTGTGCATACAGAAGACAGCGGGCAGTAAGCCCGGATTGGGGCTGCAATCGGGTCGGGTCGGTCGTCTGCCTTATTTGACAGGCCAGACATTCATCAACACAACGAATGGCGCACAGCTCGTAACATTTGCACGAAAACTCATTATTTTAATTAACTTTCTCTTCACAAAACCATTTGGTGCGGTTGCCACGGACATCGACACCGGCAACAACGACGGCGACGGCAACAACGACAACGGCAACGACAACAGCTCCGGCGAATGTTGGCGATTTTGTTGCACAACTCGAACTGGATGTGCACTGACAGAGCGAAGAGACCACGAGACCATGAGATCGGGCAACGCAGCCGCCTTAGTTGGCTGGCCTGCGGCTGTCCTTTATCCTGCTAAATCGCATTACTAACCTGTCATGTGAAATGTCAACCGTAAAGCGCTCGCTGATTGTTAATTTCACTTTTATTACCGCTCCACGCTGCTGCCGCTGCTCCAGTTGCGCCCGTTGATATTGTTATAGTTATTGTACTTGCCGTTGTTGTTGTTGTTGGCGACGCCATCGCCGCTCTGTCCGCCATTGCCCAATTGGCAATTGCTTTGTCTTTGCCCGTTTTGGCAGTTGAAAGCTCATGCGGCCGCCACTCTCTAAGCTCCAAATGGGCCTAGAGTTGTTAGACCGCATAGTTGGTTGACTTTAAGCTGCATTTAGGGACTGGGATTGAGTGCGTCACTAATCTTCCTCGTGCATCCTGCTTGACACTGCATAAGGATCGCTTTCAACCGGGTGTTAATGGCAATTAATCTGTTTGAAATATGAATGTAATGGAAGCCTTAGTGGCCCGGTCATCCAGGCAACTGAAGGATTCGCTTTCCCATGCTAGGATATATGTATTTGGTATTTTTATAACTTTGCAGAGACTGATTTAATTTCGCCCCGAAAGAAGACATCTCCTGCCGAACTTGTACCTCTATCTGTCCGTCTGTCTGCTTCTTTGCAAACTAGAATCTCAATTCTAAAGCCTCCATTGGGTTAACTTGGCAAATAATAACTATTTACGAATACCGCTGTAGATATTTCTTCACTATTCATTTCATATGTCATATTTCATATTTCTGCCTTTATACAAAGTAAATTAGTTGGAAAACTTAAAAACTTTCTATAAGCTGTGCAAAAATATTTTGTTATTGCAATGTTTCTGCTATATTTAAGATGCTCCCATATTCTCCCAGAGTACGTTGTCTCCTAGTTTGTCACTTGACGATCTTGCAATATTTATTCACGTAAAGCATTAATTATTTTTGGCAAATTGTTTTGCCGTTTTTCGTCCCTTGATCGTAATCCCAGCAATTTACAGAGACTTAGATAGATCTTCAAAGTCAAAGAATTTGATCGCGATAATGTTTACAAAAAACATTCGTTTTGTTCATATCTCCATTATTATGCTCGTTAATAATGAGTTTTAGATGCTCTGAAGATAAACGTAGAACTAGCGCTAATTTGTTTTCCATCGTTGAGCTGGCTGTAAAATGCACCTGGGGCGCCGGGGGACCAGGGCAACTTCTTTTCAACAATCAAGTCGCCACCGGCTATGGGCAGCATTTGGTCAATTGTCTCGTTAACAAATTGGACGGCGCAGAGCTGCAGCTCATTTTCATAAATGCAACTCGCGCCGGTTCTTGCTGTGGTTGCAAGGGGGCCACAGCCCATTGGCCTTTCTGTGGGCCACGTTGGTGGCAGCGCGTCGCGTCCTGCGCCCGCCCCCAACTAGTGGCAGCACCGAGTGGCAAGAGCTTAGAGCTCCACTCATGCGACGGCGTCTGTCACTGGCTATTCCCAAAGGTGCAAACAAAGTGATTATACTTGGCCATTGTTCCGACTCTTTGTGGGACGGTCGTGGGAGTGCTGCGTGTTCCCGCACTGACATCGGAACTGTTGCTCCTGCTGCTGTCGGGGCGGTGGGGACGGTGGGGGCGGTGCGTGTGCGGTGGTGCGGGTGGTTTATTAATTGAAATGTTAGTGCTTCAGCTGCAAAGCAGGTCCTAAATAATAGATTTGTATCGAGAATTGTGGCAAGCAGATATTTGATGCTCATTAAGTAAAGTGGTTTTAGTTTTGCCCTGGCTCGTTTTGCAATTTATGTGCTCGGACCTGCCGGAGCTGCCACTGACGCTGATGTTGATGCTGCTGCTGCTGCTAAAGCTGATGCTGATGCTGATGCTGATGCTGAAGCAAACACCGACGCGGCCGGAGACGCTGGCGGCTCAACAAAAAAGGTCCGAAGATGAATTGGGTCTCGTTTATTTTAATGCGCTGTCGCCGCAGTGGGTCGCACAGATGTCTCGGGCCCGGTTGAGTTGGGCTCACTTATTAGACATTAGCTCAGCCGAAACTCGTGACTTTGTTGTGAGGCGCTTTTGTCCCCATTCAAACATTGCGATCCAATCCGATCCAGCCGGCCGCAGCCACAGTCAGTTGTGGGGGCCTTTGTGTAAGGTGCACATTAGTAGTAATTTTTAATGGTTTACTTTTTCGTCTACTTTGTTCGAATGCTGCGAACGGTTTTCTATTTAAATTGCCTGCGTTGTTTCTGCCGCTTCCCCAAGGTTTTTAGTGGTTTATTATTTAAATGAGATTTTAGCTCCAGCTATTGTCCCGCGCTATTCTACTCCGCCGTCTTCTTCTTCTTCTTCTTCTTCTTTCTCTGCTATGTAATGCCCGGAGCTCCATATCATCTCTAGTGTGTTCGAATTTAATCAATTTGATTTATTCTCTTAGTTCATATTGTGTTAAAAATATTGTACCAACCCATTGTGTCCATGCGTATCCATATCTATATCCACAGCCACAACCACAGCCATATCGCATGGCATTCGGGAAAAACAGATTTTATTTTGGAATTTCGTCTGCCGTTAAGAGGGGAGCAGAATTAGCATAAGCAGCTGAGGGTTGGGCCACTCTCCGACTCCGACTCCAACTCCGACTCCGTCTCAGACTGATCTCTTAGGGATCTCTTAAGCATTGTGTTTGGAGCGTTGATGATGGGCGGCGGCGTTTGCTAGATTTTCAAGCGGAAAGAGCTTGAGTTTCTTTTTCGATACGCAACAGTATGTATACATGTTAGCACACTTACACACTCACATCTGAGTATGTATAATATTTATGGCTGCCTTAATTCTTTGCTGCTACTTAGAGGCATACTCAAGAGGAGCGCTAACTTATTACATATCGGGTGGTGTGTATGTGGGTCAAGCAATAAGATGGAAAGATCTTTCACTCATATGTATTTGCCATATGATATTTCCAAAATGAAGTGTACATGCAATGGATTGCACTGAGAGAAAAATCCCGGTTTAAATCCAAGTACGAGCGATATAAAACCGCAACGATTTAGACTTACGTTTTTAAGAAGAAGTTTTCTTGAACATCTAGATTTTAAATTGGGATAGAAAATACTCAGTACGAAAATTATTTGTATATTGTATATTCTTAACGAAAATATTACAATTCAGTTGGGATTATAAAAAACGTTCTTAAAATAAGAATTCTATTTGCAAGAGAGTAAATTTTTATTTTTGTCAGATATGGACAACGTAATACTTATTTCTCTGAGTGTATATGCATATGTATGTATATAGAGCAAACATGAAGAACGTGTTGTGTAAGTAGTCCCACATGTCAAAATCGATTGTTTCGCCAACAATTTAAAAATTAACACAAAATACTGTGCCAACTTATTATATATAGATTGTTTTTAAATTGGAATTAAACTGGCTCTTACTATTACGTAAATGTATGCGTGTAGAGAAGCTTTTAGCATATTGTCAAGTTTTTATTTAAATGTATATTTTTGCAAATATTTAAAAGCCTGTTGCTTGCAAATTTGGAATATTTTCTCTTCTGATGCACCTGAAATTGTATCCTCGCACTTAAATTATTCGAAAAGAGTTTGCACTCTTCCTCACTTTCACTCAAGCCTTGTCGATCTGAAGGCTGATCGAGCATTGGTAACAAGCTTAAATCAGCTACCAGATCCGTTTGCCACTTGCGGCAGCAACACCCACCCACCGGCATTTAAAACCGCAAATTTATCTTGATGGTCAAATACAATTGGCGAACAGCAGGAACAGGACCAGGCCGACAACCACAGGCACCTCACCACACCCAGCTCAGCCCACTTTGGTTTATGAGAAATTACATTTGAACTGCAAGCAGCAGATGCCAATCTTATTAATGTTGCTGCTGCCCCGTCTGTCTCTCTGTCCGTCTGCCTGTTTCTTGTTGTTAGTAGTAGTTTCAGCCAATGCCTTGTCGACTAGCCAACATTTTTGCATACAACACGAGGAACAACAACAAGTTAACTGGCATCCCAGTCTGTTCAGGCCAAAATGTATCAAATTTCAATGCACAATCATCACAATCAAAAATAAAAATTCCGAAATCAACTTTTGTTCGCTTTTGGCCGGGCTGTGAGAGATCTCCGTTGTGACGATGACTGCAGCCGGGCAAAACAGCCACAACTGGCCAGAGTCACACTTGGCATTCACTTTGACTGTGTTGTTGTTGTTGTTGTTGTTGTTATTGTTGTTATTGTTGTTGTTGGTGCTGTTGTAGCTTGGGCTTGTTGTTGGTAATATAAGATACGAAATCAAAAATACATCATTGCCAACAAGCGCAGCCTGGCTGCTCCAGCAACGGTCTCTAGCTACGACTGGCCATCGGCATGGGCATCACATTGGCATCGGCATCGGCATCTTGTGGTCCTGCTCCTGCTGCTGCTGCTGATGTTGCCTCTCCAGCTGCTGCCCCACGTTCATTTGTCTGCCCAACGCTGATTGTATGCATGTTTCGCTTTTCTTCTGCCGCACGCTAAATGAAGTAAGCAAACGTTGATTACATGGCCTCAAGTGTGCGCCGTGTTCGCAGTCGCCTCGTCGCGTCGAGGATCGGCGGTGGCCAGCGGTGGGAAAGTTGAACGGGTGGGTACCCGGTCTCTGGCTGGGTATCTGCATGTTGGCGCATCGCTCGTCGTTTTTAATGATGACTTCAAATGAGATGCTGTTTATACGTTCCTCATGCAGCCAATCTGCGGAGTGAGCCTGGCCATAATAGACTTGATTTTCGCCTGATTATACGAATGCTCTTCTGGCTGCCCGTCCTCGATTCGACGTTCCGCAGAAGTGTGTTAATTTTTAATTAGAGTTGTACTGTTATTTGTTGTCGCTGTTGTTGTTGTTGTTGTTGCTCTTGCTGTTGCTGTTGCTGTTGTTGGTATTGTTGGTGTGCTTGCTGGCCGATCAGCATAAAGGGTTAAGAATGCAATTGACTTTGTCTCGCCCTCTTGACTTCAGCCGCCACAAATTTGCAAATGCGAAGGAGACACGAGACAGGAGACAACCATATAAGGTGGGGCCTCCGATACGACGCGACACAAAACGGCAACGACTCCTCTTTACAACTTACATGTTCTTAATTACAATAAAATGTTACAAGCTTAAGGTGAGGTGAGGCTACGTACAACACAACAAACAACGCACAACACAACACAGCCACGACGCCAATTCCAGCTTCAATTGCAGCTCCACGCTTCGGTTCACTTTGATGTTGGCAACAACAATGGCCCGTAGCCAGATCCAAGAACGCAGCCATGAGCTGAGCGATGGCGGCCACGAGTGGGATCAGCCCACAGACCATTTTCAATACCGTATTCCTATTATTATGAAATCAAGCAGCACCCGGGCCCGTGCCCCCTGCCCAGTTCCCCGCGTCCCGTTCTTATCCCCCTGCCCCAAACTGCGCCCGCACCTCGGCCTGGTATGATATGCATATAAATAAATAAAAAGAAAATTGACAAGCTCATAAACTCGCTCGCGCCTAAGAGAAATTCAATCTTGTAGATACAAATGAAACGCAATCATATTTTATGCATGAGCCTAAAAAAAAATATATAAAAAACACAACAAAAACAAGCAAACAGCAAAAAATAACCGAACTACAAAGACACTTACGAATATACTATACAAAATTGTGTGTCCCTCACATGTGTCACTGTGGTCACTGTGTACATGTGTGTGTGTGTGCAAATTTGGTTATTTTAGTAAGGTGTCTCATGGCTAATAAGCCCAAGCCCCGACGGTGTTCTAACAATCTTTTGGGAAGCTTGCTGAATTTTCACTTGAGATATACGCATATTGCAACCAGCAACAGATATAATAGATATATATAAAATACAACTTTGAGGGAAATATTTATCTTTAAAAATTGTTTCTGTACCCATTCTGTCTTGATGTGATAAGTATTAGAATTAATTTTAGGTTACAAAAGATTAGCCTGACTAACAAGGGCCTTCGGGCTCTGAGAAAAATATATCTTTTCATAATAACGAAACTATTCTAGTATAATAAAAATTATTATGACAGATAAGAGCAGTGCAGTAGTCACATTATACAACAGATAAACAATGCATGGAAATTTATAAATTGGCAAATGAAAATCATTCTGATATTCAGAGAAAAAAACGTAATAGCTAAACACAATTACTTTTATTATTCAATCCAGTCAGAGAAAAATTTCGAATTTACTTTTAAATTATAGGAAGTTGTTTTAAAAATAAAATATAATATTATTACCCCTTGATGTAAGCAAATACTTTAATATAAAAATAAGGGTTGTATTCGTTGTCGAATTTAAAAAATGGATTAAGCCTGGCCTTTATCTTGAGAACGCATCAACAAAATTAAAAATTATATTGTCTTGGGCAACCCTGTTGAACATGTGTGGCGTTTTCTTTTTGCATTTGAGTGCAATACCTGGCCGGGCACTCCAGCGAAGGTGTTAAGTTATGGCACAGTCCGCAGCTACACAGCTGGGCATCCAATTTGCTGGCCACCACGCGTGCGCCCGTCTCCTTATCCAGAAATTAAGCATCAGCATCGCGTTTCGCATTTGCTGTTGTTGTTGTTCTTGTTGTTGTTGCTGTTGTTGTCGTTGCATGGAGCATTCATTGCTACGGGTTTGGTTTTCTTTCTCGGTTTTGTGTGCTGGCAATGCTCACTGTCACCGGTCACCAGTCAGCAGTCACCGTCACCGTTCACGTCACCGGCAAAAGGAAGGGAGAGGGGAAGGGGGGCGGCACAAAGAGTGATAGAGGGGGATAGCAGAAAACCACACGCCCTGTTTGATTTATTGCGCATTGTCAAATTATCCTTGATAAGTCATTAATATATTTTTTGGCCACTCTGCTCAGAGGTACCGGCTCCCCGGGTCCCGGTCCCGGTCCCGGACCCGGTCGTCATTAATGCCGTCTGTTTGTTTTGTTTTGACGTTGACTCTTGTGGCTAGCGCTGTTGTTGTTGCACAGTTGCACAGTTGAACTTTAATGCTCAACACTTTCGAACTCGCAACGCCCAATTCACATGGCCATAAAAAGCGCTAAGTAACCGTGGCTACCAGGGCGCCCCACCACACACACACACACACACGCACTCGTATATTCTGGCATAATTTATGTCTTTACAAGCTCTCAAATGAAGTGGCAAATTCACACTTTTAGCCAGCCCGTAAAAATGTAATAGTTCGGTCAGATTGTATGACCGACCACAAATAACATCATCATAAAACCCAATTCACAAATCATAAATATAAATGAATTTGTGTGCAGGACCAATACGAATCCAATCCAATCCAATTGCACGCCCAGCCAGACGACGGCCCTCGACTCGTGGCTGCAGTGATCATCGATCCATTTCGCATACAATAAAGCAATCTGATTTTCGTATCATAAACTTAAAATGCTCTCAGCCGGGCTTCAACATTTGCGTTTGCCAGCCGTAAATCTTCCTCGTCCGGCCGCTCGTCTGGCCTATCAGCATGTACATGCTATCCGCCAGATACCAGGCTCTGTTCCCGGCCACGGTCTGGTCCAGCCGATTCGGTCAGTGTTTGCGCATGCGCACGCGTTGCGCCGGCGTTGATAGATTTATGGCGCCAAATAAAATGCCTTAAGACAACAAACCAAATCACCAGAGAGCTCAGCAGCCGCAACCACCAGCAGATGGAGGCACCAGGGGCACTGGGGATCAACCGCGTCTGGTTAATCAAATAGTAGATGCGAAAAAAGCGCACTAAACATGATCATTTGCGATTTTACTGTGGGCCATAAATGACTGGCCATAATGCCCGATCCGCAAATGACTTGAATTTGAAATCCCCTATGATCTTGCAATTTAAGAAATTTCAGGAACCGTTTGGGCATTTAAAATCATCATTAATAAGATTCGCTAATTGTTTCTTAAAAAGAATTGTGTAACATAAAAGAATAATAATTTTGTGTCATTGTATCATTTATTTGTTTATAATTTGTAATTTATTTTATTCGTCGTTTTTACTTTTATTGGAATTTAATTGTAGCGACAAATGAATAAAATTCCTGATTTGGTGATGAAGATTTCAATTGTAAATTGCAATTGGAACGAGGTTTTTGGAACTTTTAAAGGCATGCCAAAGTGCCCCAGTGCATTAAAATTTTAATAAAACTGTTTACCTACATTTATCTCGTATTTATATTAAAGAAACAAAAATATTATTATTATTATTTATTTATTGTATCTTGGAATTTATTCTAGGTTACAAAAGATTAGCCAGAATAACAAAGGCATTCAGGCTCTGAGAACAATTTGTCTTTTCATAATAATAAAATTATATAATAAAAATTATTATCACAGATAAGAATAGTACAGTAGTCAAGATTCCACAAAAAAGTCAACAAGAAAATACTTCAATCGGGTGTAATCAACTGGCGAATACTCGTGCGCAGTGAAATACCAACTGAAAACGGTAGAAAAGATTATAATAAACTCAACACAGTAAACTGTAATTGTATGTGCCCGAGATTATTTTGGCTCGATCTTTAGAAGAGGTCATTTGGAAAGCAAAAACAATACGAACAGAATAAAAACGAATTTGACCCTTTTATTTTAATTATTTTTTTACTCAGAATAAATTCAATTAAAGTTTACATTTTTAAAATTTTGTTGTATAAAGTTACAAAGTTATGTTTACAAAGCCGCATAAATAAATTCTTGTGAATTCCCGAAAATAAATAGGCAAAGAAGTTTAATAATAAAATTTTTGGATAGTATATATTAATAATTAAAAGCCAAGCCATTTAAATATATTTGATCCCCTTGGTTGAATAGGGTACAAAGCTTGTCAACTCGGTTGAACGGCTTTAGTTGTTGGCCGTATTTCGCCTGCGACCAAATCTGCTCAGCTAACTAGTCGGGCATCGCGGGCGCTCAATTTGCAAATCGCGTCCATAATAATTCTCAGATACGATAATTAGTCGCAATGCGATTATAAAAGATGCCTGGTTGCCCGACTCCATGGACCGCTCCATGAGGAGGCCTACGGCGATGAGGACATTGCGCATGAGTAACGCGCCACCAGGCAAGATTTATGGCCCCACTATCAGCGAGTGTCGGGGGGAGTTGGGGCTGGCGGGGGAGGGGGCGGCCTTTGCATTTCGGTCGATGGCGACACCACGGTTGACGTTCATTTGGAACCGATCTTGCCGATCTGTGGCCGCTCTAAGCGCGCGTTCTCGTAATTCGTAATTTATGCGCTCGCACGCTGACATAATTGCGGCAGGAGTGTGGATGGGTGTGGAGTGCGGGTGGGGGGTGGTAGGTGGGGGCGGGGGGGGACTTGTCTTGCAAATTGATTGAAAACCTACAACAACTACAGCACAAATCGTGTCCACGGCATTGAGCGACATGCGACGATGGTCGTCGACGGTTGCCAGCGAAAATTTTATTAAAAATAATTACACCTTTGTAGTTTGTCAATCAAACCGTTAACGGGGCCAAAAATAAGCCACGCCAAGAACCAGCCCGTTGAAAAATCGCCACAACTTTTCGCTGACTCAACGCACAGTCGGCAAAGGCCAGTCGAGCGGCGTAAATCTCATTTGAGCCTCTACTGACATGTCGCAGGATTAAGTTGTCAATTGGCACAGCCATGGAGCTGGCGACGCCTCTGTGGTTATTGCTCCTGCTCCTCGCCGTTGTGGTTCTTGTTTTAGCATTGCGAAAATTATGAAATGATGTTGTGTGCCCAACCAGCTCAGCTCGAGCTTAGTTGCAATCTCAACACAATGAGCGCATTTTGATGGATTTCCAATTGATTTACGATGCAGCTCCGCGTGCTCCGCGTGCTCCGCCTGCTCCGCCGGCGCCTGCAATTAACAAGCCTCCTTTTGGGCTGCGGCTTCCCTCTACGGTGTCAATAACGCCGCAGAGCAAATGCTGATTGAATGACTCGCCCGGACAACCGACAATTGGCAACTGGCTGGCTGCTCACTTGTCATTGGCCGCCTGGACATTCGGCCAATAAAGATAATTTATGTATATTCAACAGTGTGACGGGTTGGGTTGGTGTCCAGGTTCTGGGTGTCTCCGAGTGTTGCTGCGTCACTTAATAGCCGGCACTGATTACCGTACAAGCGATTGCTGTAAAAGTCAATTAGTTGTCCACGTCTTTTGCTGGTTTTTGCGGTGCTAGAAACCCGATTTGCGATAAGATTGGCAATTGATTTTATGGCCGATAGAAGCACTCGAAGGTGGCGTCTTTTGCCCCGTTGAACACATTGAGTGCTCAATGTTGTGTCCTTTCAGTTGCGCCAATTAAAGTCGTTCGAACTTGTCGAAAAAATCTCTAAAACACTTTTAATGTATACTTTGAGTGGCGGCGATACCTGCTTATATTTTGTACACAACTACATATAACTGATGGCAGGCCAAGTGAACGTTTCGTGTTTTTTAATAAAATATGCCAATTAAGGCTGCTCCAAGTTTTTCTTAACAGCTACAACGTATAAATTAAATGATAAATGGGTATTGGCCAATTTTCTAGACAAACTTTATTACCAGTTTAATGCACTCAAATACAGCTACAAGTACTCGTGAATTCTTGTTAAAAGCAATCATTTGTCTTTATAGAAAAATGTAATTATATTTTATTGACTACATAAAGATCAAAAGTGTTGTGATATTTAAATTCAACCCTATTTATAAGGATTAATGTCGTCAAAAGTAATTACGCAATTTACAATTTTGTACAAAAGTCCATGCCATTATATATATATAATATGAATAATATATAAAAACAAATTACTTAACTGACAACTTTAGTATTATAATACTTCTTTTTAGGTTTTTTTCAGTTGACTTAATAACATTTCTTCAACAAGGGTGTAAAATTTGTAGAAAATGATTGTTTTGAGCGTCATTTTTAATGTTCGACATTTTATATTTTATTTTAGTTTTTTAACTAGCGAATAATTAAACTTTTCCGGTTCGATAGATATCTTAAAATTTTATTTTTGTTCACATATATCATGAAACACGCCTAACTAAATATTATGTAGAGGTCTCAACTTGGCCGGAACAATTATAAGAAAGTTTTAAAGCTTTTAAAGAAAGCTCAGCATTTTGTAAAACAAACTCGGGCCGAATAATATTAAATTCTCCTTTAAAGTTCTAGATAAATCATGATTAAATTCTTATTTTACCAATTTAAACGAATCCTACGTCAATGCTGGAGAAATGTTGACAAATTAATACGAATGAATGAATAAGAAACTGAACTGACAATCACATTGCTATAAAGTTGACGTCAAGAGAATTGGAGCGTTCAAGCGGTATTATATATATATATATACTAGATTCTAAAATGCGATTTAAATCATCTCTTGTTCGCTTTAACACGTGTTGCGCTTCAACAGGTAATGTCAAGAGCTACTTTCACTGTTGTTTTCCACTCAATGTCCAACGTGGCAACGATTGCAGTTACAAAATGCATTGCCAAAAAGTGCAACACGTGAACATTTGTCATAATCAAATCAAATTTTATACTCGTGCAAATGCATCACAAAATTTTATTTCCATTTTCATGTTGCTGTTGTCGTGAACTGTTGCTGTTGCTTGTTGCAGTTGGGCTGTAAAAATGAATCGTGTTGATGATGACGACGACGACGACGATGATGATGGGCCGATACCAATAGCCATATCCATATCCATATACATAATTGGGCACGCGATGCAATAAAATTGGCAAGCCAGGACCAGCAACATTGACGTCAGCAACAGCAACAGCAATGACGTCGCTGGCGTTCACGTGGGCGTCCGACGGGGTGGCGAAGTGGGCAAGTGGGGGCTTTTGCGTCTCTGCATTTACAGTTTGCATATCATGGCAATGACGCAGGCTGTCAACTTCCCGCGGTGTTCATAAAAGTCTTGTTTTGTTTGATTGTCGCATATAGCTCATACACACGCACACGCGCACACACACACGCTGGCACACGTACAGATTTTCGGACACCCACATACATATACATATGCAGAGTCATTGCATTTGCATTGTTATCTCATAGATACGGATGTCCGACCGCCGGACAGCTACGGCTCGACGTTCCCGTTGTTGTTGGTGTCGCTTGGGTTTCCAGTTTATTCAGTTGGCTTTCAGCTTTGGCTGCCTGCAAATATCTATCAACTGCACATTCCTGTTGCTCTCAGCCCGCTGCGGCTGCTGCTGCTGCTGCAGCAGCACTTATCACTTCATTGCAGTTTTATGGCGCGTCAAAATTGATGCTTAACGGTTTTTCGCGTTTGCCGCATTTAGAACCCGTCGCAATCGCAGTCCCCAACTTTTCAACTGCGTTTGTCTATTTGCCTGGTCATGGCCCATGTACTGTACAATGAATTTGATTTTGATGTTGATGTTGATTTGCCTGTTGGCGTTTAGCGGGGCGGGAGCTTTAAGTGCAACTGTTGCATGTGCAGTTGTTAGGCCGACTTAATGTCCGCTTTTCACTGGACCATACGAGAGGGGAGTATTTAAATCTTTACAGGTAGATAATTTGTAACACATTAAGAAAGACAGCTCTGACTCCATAAAGTACATATTGTCAAGCTATTTTAACCAAAAGATACGTTGAAAAACTTACTAATTACGGGCTTTCCGTCAATATAGTTTCCATACACTTAGAGAAAAAAGATAAATTTTAAATTCAAATTTATCAAAATGGTTTCTGTGAGAGTATAAACAATTGGTCACAAATTTAAATATTTAACTACACAAATATGTTTTTTTTTTCGATAAATTACAGGTTTAATATATTTATTAAATTGTTAAAAAGCTGATAGTCTTTATTGGTTTGATATATTATTTAGATACCAACAGCAAAATTTGTTTTATTTAAAATCTTTTTATTCCTGAGATTAGAAATTCATTAAAAATTTAGCCTATGCTTCGTATGGTTTTAAATCTTCGTCATTAGCAAGATAATTTTTATTTCTTGTTTTATCATATTTCTACATCTACTGCATAAGTTTATCTAACGCACACGCATATGTTGTAGAAATTATTTAACAAAATCTCTTTCCTCAAACTCTGTTCTACATTCTAAATTCTATACAGTGAGCGTGTAAATTTACATCTCCATTCAATCGCCCACGCACGTGATAAGCCTTATCTTCTGGACATTATGAATTTGTCTCTATCTCTAACTGGCATTGTGTCTCAATCGATTTTGCGCCGTTGATTTTATTACCAATTTTAGGTGATTTTTATGTTCTAACAGCAATTTGGGAAATTTTACGAGCACACGAGAATAACTTCAGGCTCTACTGGCTAAACAAGCAAACGTTTTTCCAACTTTCAAGCATTCGGTGGACTTTTTACGATCATTTAATTGAATCGTGAACATTTCTATTTGGTCATTTGAACAACGCTTTGATTGGGAAATGCGCATAAAAATGCCCAAACAAATGAGGCCGTGAAATATGCCAGGGGTCGGCCCTACCCGAGAGCATAAAATATTTATATGACGACGACACTGGGACAGAGCCATAAAACTGGGCATTAAAGTGGCTGGACTTGATATTATTATTATTATCATTATTATTTTGCATCTTGAAATCAAAAGGCAATTTCCAATTGAGTCACTCGTCGGTCCTCCTTAGAGCTCTGGGTCCCAAGGGGCCTCGAGTCGGGAAGTGAGGCGACAGCTGAAAGTAAAAACTGTACTGTAAATTTACACAACTGTCGGGCATGTGGTCTAGTCCTCGATCGTCCTGGCGAGCACGATGCGCCTCAGTCAACACAGTTCGGAACACACAGCCACAGGCCAGGAATTACTCAAACAAAATGGTCGTAAATCGAGAGGTTGACTTCTTGTCGTCAAAAATGAGGACAGTAACAACCACTAAGCGGATTTTCAGGTACGCCGAGGGCGATGCCAACCGTTTTCCCTTTTCCTTTGAAAACTGCAGCTGAACTCTGCTAGACGCTAGACGCGCTTCGAGGAAATAGCCCAAGAACAACAACAGCAACAAGAACAACGCGTCGGCACTTAGAGAAGAACTGTGCAGCGTGCAGGGCTCAGATACAGTATCTGCTGGATTGTCTGGGGCGCAACCAGAAATTGAAACAAAACAATCGGCGAAGCGGAGCAAACGATGCGTTCTTAATTCTATTACCCAAAACTCCAACTGTGCATCACTTTTGCTTTCCCCCGGCCGAAGGAACCAGCCAAGCAGATCCTTGCCGCGCGGTTCCCTGCACATGTAAGACGACACCTTGCGCACACTTTAAAATGGGAATACTGGAAACACTCTGAAGAGGTACAGGCGGCCACAGGATGATCAGTCAGTCACTCGACGAGCTAGTTAGTCAGTCAGTCAGTCAGTTAGCCATTTAATCAGCTGCTGGGTAAGTTTGATGTTTCACACGAATCCGCTGTGGCAATCAACTGAATCGATATGACCGTCTATATACTTACGCATATATATATTTCCCACATCGTGTCAGCTTCTGCTTCATATTAAATTTAATTTCGCTGGGAGTGCGGCATTTTTTTAATGCGCGCACATTAAAATAAATTCATTAAAAAGTTATGCCCTGTCCCCTTTATTATTGTTACCAGGATCGGGCAATTTAACACGTGATAGTTTATTTTGCTAATAGAAGCCAATCATAAAAGCCAATTTTATATGCAATTTAAATGCCGGCTCTCTCTCACTTCCTCTGTCTGGCTGCATATCAGTATTTTAGCATCAAATTAAAAGTTCCCCGATCCACGTAGGAGTTTTTATTTCGTTGCAGCTACGATCGCAAGATCGTAAAAGTTTACACGCTTGGGCTTCGACTCGGGTTGGCCAGCTTTTGATGGGATTTATATGAGCAATCTTAACAGTAGTTTTATCGGAGTACCGCGTTTGCGAATTATTCGTTGATTAAATAAGTCTCGATTGCAACTCGATGCCGGTTGGTGAATCAGTATTAACATTTGTCACACGAACAAATCGATTATCTCGCTGAGTGGAGGTTTTTTTGAAAATAGCATTTGTGGCTAAAATTAGCTTTGATTTCTATAGATTAAGATAGCAGGCTCTAATTGATTTCAAATGGTTCGACAAAATCTGGCGCCTTATATCGCGTCTGTCACAAATATTGAATGATGATTCATTTGGCTCGAGTCCAATTTTTTGACACATCACTTTCATTACGAAATTGATGGGGTCTACTTATCTATGGGCGCTAGTGTTCAATACTCCCACTCTCGCATATGTAGGTTAAAGCACTCTAATCTAGAGTGCTTGTCTAACAGATACCCTGTAAACGCCTATAGAGTAATCGTTATCGTTAACATTACACTCTAAATAATTTTAATATGTTAATTAGCTTAAGCTTCAAATATTACTGAAATACATTAAGGTAACTAAAACAAAAAGGCTACAGTAAATTTAGAAAGACATATTTATTCGCATTTTGTCAATCCCTAGCGGGCGTAGTGGCAATATCTTAACACTTTATTTGATGTGGGTATACATAACTATAATTTTCAATTTTCAATTTTGCGACCTGGTGAACGAATATAAAAATATTTAATTATTATTGGTAGTATAGGTTTTGAATAATACTGGCTACTAGATCTTCCGGCAAGACTACATCCATATACTAGCATAAAGCCCTTCGAAACATAAACTACATTTTATTCCTGTGGTAAATTACTATCTTATGTTAATGTTTTTAATGATTGATCTCAAGAATTTACGTGTCTCTCTAAAGAGGGAGAATTTAACTCATAATATTTCAAGTTCATTAAATATTATTATTTATATAAACAAACATAAAAGAAATGCATTAATATTAAAAAAAAAGTAAAACTAAATAAAATTAACATTTTATTCGCTTTTTGACAAAAAATAACCCACACGTTGGCGTAAGACTGCAATATCATTGCTATCGCTTGAATTATATTGTTTATCATTCAGGAGAATTATTTTTCTCCTGTTATCTCTATTTCCCATTGTTGATAATGCAGTCTAAAATATTATAAAGTGAACTTAAAATGTATAATTTCCGACGAGTGATTAATCGAATTTATAGAATATTTCAAATTGTGTTAAATTGACTCGTGTTTTTTATTATAACATTTATATTATGAAAATTTGTAAAACAATTGATTGGCAACAATTTTAGGGCTTTAATCATATTTGGATATAAATATAAATTAAATATGAATGTATTTTAAAGAGCAAATGCTGGCAATATTTAAATATGCATTATTTTTTTATAAATATCAATATTTTAATATACACTAGTTGTGCAATATTTTTTGATTACGTATCATTAGGAAAAAATAATAGAAGCTGTATAAAATTAGAATGCGATTACGAATGTAAGCTTTCTGCACACTGTAAGATAATGCGAAGGTTGTTTTCTCGAAGGTAAACAATTGATATGGACTGGACATCCCCGTGTTGGCCTGTTGACCTTTGGCTATCTTCAGGCTGCTTATCAGCTGCGTAGGCAATCACGTGGGTGCCTTCGGAAAATGCGCAGATAGCTATCAACTAAATACTAAACACAATGCCTACAATTTGGGCAGCCCCCAAAGCTCCCTCGGTCTGGGTGCCAAGTCATGTGGGTTGAGGGTGAGGGGTGAAAGGTTTGTCGGAGGGTCGGAGGGTCGGTCGGCCGCTACCTGGGCCGATATCTGCCACGTCTCCGTGGCAGCACCTGAACAAAATATCAGTGATTGAGCGATCAGTTAAAACGTTTGTGAAGTGAACGAGAATGATTGAGTGGATATTGTAGAGCGGCGCGCCCCAGTCCGACGCAGACTTGGACTCCTCTATAGCTGTTGTTGTTGCTGTGTTGGGTGCTTTGTCTAAAGCTATTTTCTTGTTGTAGTCGTGTGCACACGCATGACGCGTACTTATGGGGTCCGAATGATAAACGCCCAACGGCAAGTGTAACGACAATGGCAAAAGGCAACGCAAACATCGGAATTAAGTGGCATTAGGCCGTGTCAAAAAAAGCATTTACTATTTCGCAGAATGTTTATTTTAGTTTACCTTGTGGGAATTTTTTCGGGGGCCGACCAATATGTACATATCAATTTGGGAACGATATGACATGTCCAACAGTGGTGGCTCAGGGGGCTCAATTCAAAGTCGGAGCCCAGCTGAATGATCGCCGGCCTCGAGATGGCCGATCGGCGGGACGCAAAGGATCGGCTGGGCCCATCGATTGGTTAGTTTATGGAAATGGTCGATAAGTTGGCCGAGTTTATGACGTAGCACTTGTCAGTTTTGACAAGTTCGTTAATGGGCCACGTTGCATTCCTGGCCAGAGTCGAGGCAAGTGCAGTCGAGGCGTGAAATGCTCAATTAACACGAAATTTACGAGCCTCTCGATGCTACGGGCCTCAACCCATTACGACAACCTGTTATTAGGCAAGGTCCTTGAAGCCGTGCCGAAAAACGAAAAACGAATAACACCTACCTACCTAGCTATGTGTGTGTGTGTGTGTGTTTGTACCTACAGCAAGGCCAACATAATTTATTTGCCTTTTCTCGCCTAGTTCTCTGCAGTTCGCCGAGTGTATAAAGAAACGCTCGTAAAAACTTTCTTTTGTTTCGACGTGCGCAACTTTACGACTTTTCTGAGTGCGTTCCAAATTTTCTCCATCTCCGCTGCTGTTGCTGTTGCTCGTTTTCGTTTGGGAAATTCGGAGGGGGGTGGGGGCGAGGCCAAATCACAGCCAGCGGCAATGAAATATCAATAAAAGGAGCAACAATTTAATTTACACAACCAACTTTGACAGCTTGTAAACTGTCCGAGTGGAACTCCGAGTTGTCATAATGATAACACTTACTGGGCCATCAAATAGACGCAACGGGAATTTTTACGAGCCTGTTTCGTGCGGCACCGCCGGTGAAAGGGTCGACTACCAGGAATGGAACTGAAACTGCCGCTCAGGGTCGGGGGTCGGGGGTCGAAGTTTTGTGGTCGCCGTAGACAACGGCATGGATTGTCATAATTTTCTATTTATCGTGTAATTTGTAGCGCAATTTGTTGCTCGTAAAATGCTCAAGTGAAAATATCATCGGGTAATGTAAATGTAATGCACAATGGGCTATATAAAAATCGTAAAATATATTCCTATGAAAGCGGTTGGGCTAGGGCGCAGCGGAGACGCCGAGAAAGTTGGGTAAACATCAGCAGATGACACAACTGTCGAAGCGCTTCAAGAAATTTATAGACTACTTTATGAAGTCACGAAAACATCCATTTTGGGTGAAGTTTATAGCCAGTTAAGCATGCGACTGGAAATATAATAAAATTAAGACATATTTAGGAACATTTGGAGTAAATAAAAGATACACATGAACGCAAGTTCATTCTTGAATCTTGAAACAATTCAACAGGTAAAATATGAAGTGCTAGTCCTTTTATAATTTTTGTGGTTTATTCATAATAACATGTATTCATAAGCAAATATATACTTTTTTTATTTTATACAATGTTATGTATAATACAAAGTGTACAAACTATAATGGGAATAGTTGACTGTAGTTTTCATGTCGAATAAAAAGTGACTAACAAATAACAAGTTATGGATAACATTTTTTGTATGATTGATTTAAAACTTAGTTTGTCATAAAAGTAAATTGAAAATAATAAAAATAAATAATGTTTTATTTTAATAATTTTTGGAATTGGCTTTGAAATCTTAATTTTTTCTTGTAATTAAATTTTACTTGTGATTTTGAATATATTGTCTATGCATAAAAATCGAATATATAGTTTTCCAATCGCCATACTTATTTGTGTATCGGCAGTATAGTCAGAATTTTGGTAATTATTACTGAAATTCTATTTAAATATATTACAAACAAGGCCGATTTTGTGATTGACATGAACGCTTTGAATTCAGCTATTTAGAAGAAGATACATACGTATTGTTTATAATAAGAAAATAAATTTGTTTTCCAGTTGATGCCGAAACAAACTAAACAGCTGAATATAAAAAATTATCTTGCCATTTTTGTAATTTTTGGGGCCACTTAATCAACTGCAGCGACTTGTGCATAAAATATAGATGATTGGGAGAGAGCCGAGCAATGCCAGTGAAATTGGTTTTAGTCAATGGAAGCATAAACTGTGCGAGAATGCAACGCATGCGGGGCGTATACGCAATCAACAGCATACTATTCCTTTTTAGGCATATCCATCATCATATCTGACTATAATCGCCCATACACACACACACACGGGCACAGGCACAGGCACAGGCACACACATGGGCAGCCGGCGTGAGGCGCAGACACACGAAAGTATTTTGCAAATTTGCGCTCAATTAATTGCATATAATTCATTTGTTGTTTGGCAACGCACGCAGGCCAAGCACAGCCCTTGCGCCCCGCCCCCTGCACCCTGTTTAACGCTCCCCTCGCCCATGGGGCTGCCCAACATTGGGGTATTTTATGGCATTTTGATTTGATTTTTGTCAAACGTCGACGCCGCCGCTGCCTCTGTTGCTGCCGCCGCCGCCGATGTTCTTGATATCGTCCAGCCAATGCCCCGTTTTTTTTTTTGTTTTTGTATTTTTGTATTTTTGTGCAGCGCCTCCCCTCTGTCCGCTTGCCCATTTGATTTATTGCCGACCTTGTTATGTGCAGGCGCATTAGCGATATATCCATTTCACTTTCCATAATGGTGGCGGGACCCAAGTGACAGCCCCCGTCAGTTCGTCAAGCTTCAGCAGCCAGAGCGAGACGACACTAGCAGCTACATCTGCGACTGTGCTTTGTAAGCACGTTGTGTGTTGTAATTGGCAGGGGAAATGAGCTGCGCTCTCGCTTGCCCCTCTCAATTTATGGCAAGTGGAGAGCGAGAGTGCAATGCTACGCAGGGGAAATGGTGGCGTGAAGTTTATGGCTCTGCTAACGGTTACAGCTCGTAGCTCTCTCCAAAGTTGACAATTTAGCCAAATTTATGGGTTTTGATAATTAGGAAACGCGTTGAACAACCTGAAAATGACGTCATATCGCTTTAAAATGTATCTGAAATGCTTATTTACTTAATTTTGGATCCCTTTTGGGGTCCTTCTACCAAAAATCCGCGTCCGCCTTCTCTTTTTCCTGTTTTTCCTCAATGCCTGTTTTTATTGCTTTATACATATTTATTGGCGTTTATTATTGCACACAGAAGGACGAGAGAAACGCCGCATTATTGTTTTTGTTGGAGTATGTTTTTTTTCGCTGGAAATGACAATTAAATTTAATTTGACGTAAATGCCAGCATTAAAAATGTAATAATTCGCAAAGTCGCAAACAACTCAAACAACAACAAAAAAACGAGAAAAAAGAACAACTCGTCCCACAAGACCAGATCTCCAGCGCCTCAGGGAGCCTGAGCATTTCCCTTTTGCCCTCCGGCCCCCCAACGTTCTCGACTTTGTTTTCCAAATTTTTATTTTTAGCCTGCAACATTTTTGCATTTGCCAAATAAAATCAATTTATAAATTTCGAATTGAAGCCGCTTTTGTTATGCAAATGCTGTTGGCAGAAAAAAACAAATCACAAAACAAAAAAAAAAACTAAAAACAACGAAAAGAAGAAAAAAATGTTACATTTTCGGGGGATTAACTGACTAACTGGCTAGTCAGTTAGTCAGAGCCAGTTAGCCGGTTTGGCAGCATTTCCGCGCTTTGATGGCCAAAGCTTTTAGGGAGCTCTGAAATGTGAGCTGTCACGCTAAAGGTCATTCGGGTCATTCGAGCTGCCGATATGTCGATCCCAATTTGAATGTGACATCACTAGAACTGATTTACTTTTCAGCATTGCTTTTTTGTTCTCTTGATATTCAAAACAGAAACAAAATGTATTAAATTTTTTAAATTAGCTATTCACATTGATTTGCAATCTTTAATAAATCATTCAATAATCATTTTTACCTAATGGCATTATAAGTAAGAATTTAATTTACATGCCTAAGTTTGGAATCCAAGATATTTTAGGTAAAGAAATGATTATAAAGTATTTGCAACTTCTATCGTAAATATTTACACACAATACACAAATATTAACTTAACAACACGTTAAATAAATAAAATGAATAATACAATTATTCCAATCTGTTTCGTTATATATCTGCCATCGTTTGATTAGCGATTAATAATTGGGCTTGTCAACTGGTTATCAAAACATCTATTTCAATTTTACATTTGCATTAAACTTGTCAACTGTAATGTTTAATGTTTTTACTTCACAACTTTTAACGATGATAAAACGCGGAACAGAAATCGCAGAAATTTATTCGAAACATTAAAATATAAAATAAACTGAAACCAAGACTGAATTTTAGTTTTCATGTAACTATTTTTAACTACAGTTCAAAGGGTAAAAAAAGTAAACGCGCAAATAAAATAATATCTTGTAGCTAATTGCTTTTGAAAATATTAACTTCAAAAATGTTATGTTTATTTTTAAATTTCTGATTTGCCTATTGCGCTAAAGTCAGCAAAAATATATCTTTTAATATTCTATCAAGTAAAGAAAAAACGCATTAAGAGTTATAATAATAGCTGAATAAAATGCACTCCATTTCACTGTTTAAGTCATGTATTATATGATTTTCTTTAAGTTTACACTACAATTTACAAACTTAAAAAATAAACGCAAAACTTTTTATTTGCATTTAGTTTTACTGAGTTTCGATAATATTTTGATAAAAACGCACTTGAAATAAGAATTTGGAGTCTTGAACTATCAACAAAAATCGAATTTTGAAATTCGAAACAATTGTCAAATACTCTAGAGTTTTTTCGAGCACCTCTTTTACTGTTTAGGCTTTCTGGGAGCTGTTTTTGGCTTGTTTCGGTATCAGTTTTGCCACATTGCGCACGACCTTGAGCCCAAATTGAAATTGTTGCACTTTGATTATCAGCTCGTTGTTTTAGTTGTTGCCGTTGCTTTTGTTCTCATTGTTTGGCTTATGGGTAAACAGATTGAATTTTTGGCAAGTTTTAACAAGCAAGAGGCCAGCGCCAGGGCCGCCGTTGCCAGAAGCCAAAAGGCTCCGCCGGGCTGCTGCCTCCGCAATGGCTGCGAGCAGTCCGATAAAGCGCGGAGGAACAGAAGCAGAAGCCGAAGCTGAAGCTGAGGCTGAAGTAGCCACAGGACGCTGGCCTGGCCGGGCCACGTTCCTCTCTTCGTTATCGAAATGCCGACACACTCGAAACAACGTTTAATTAGAGTTTGTTGTTTATTTATTTATTTATTTGCCTGGCTGCCCCCGGAGTGTGTGTACTCTGTGTGTGTGTGTGTGTGTGTGTATGTGGCCGCGTTCAGCTCCTGGGCCGAGGCGTCGTGTGCTGACCATTTGGTCACCAAGTTGCCGTCGACGGGCCGAACTGCAGTTTTCGACCATTAATAATTTCATTGAGTTGCCGTTGTTCCTGTTATTGTTGTTGTTGTTGTTGTTTGCTTGTGTATGTACAGGCCGCGGTCATGTTGTTGTTGCTGTTTGTAGAGCTCGACGGCGGCGGCTTCCGTTCTGACTCCCAGCACAGCCCCAATAGCATGGGCCCCTCCCACCCCCACCCCATGCCCCTTCCCCATGCCGGATGGAATGTGTGTGTGTGTGTGTGTGTGTGCCGCTGTCGATGTTGTCGGGGTGTTGTATATTTTTGAACATTTCATAAGAAATCGTTTGTGGCATTATTTAATTTTGTTGTTTGCATGGCTTTTGTGTTTGTTGTTGTTGATGTTGTTGTTGCTGCTGCTGCTGCTAGTTGTGCACATTTTATTTACTTTGTTGTTGTCGCCGAACTGACGAACTATCTTCAATGAGAACTTGGCTTGCCTTCTGCCCATTCCATTTGGGCATGTCCTTTGGCTCCTTCGGCTGTGGCCGAGCGATAATAATATTTGTTATTTACTTAAACGGAAGGAAAAAACAAAAACGGAAATGCACATAAATTTATTTTTCGTAGATTATTATTTGCTCTCTTTCTCTTTTACTCCAGCTAGCTCCCACTCTAGCTCTCTCCCTCGCGCTTGCACTGCCCGTTCCCATGGTCGCTTGTTGTGCGTGTGTGTGTGTGGCTGTGTGTGTCTGTTTTTGTATAAAACGTGCCAATAGTTTTCCGACAAGCTGGAGACATTCGGGAACGGGCAGCTTTTCCTTCTTCTCATTATTTCGGAAACTGAGCTCCTAAAGCCGCAAGGACAATGCAAAACTTTTCTGGCCAGTAAACAAAGGATTCCTTTCGCTCCTCCCCTTATCACATATACTCTTTTCGTAAAGTTCTTTATTCAAAAATAAACATGCATTTATAAAGGTCTAATTTAATCAAAATCCATTGATATTTGTTTTCTGATTTTGAGCCAAGTTCGAGAAATGGAAATATTTTTAAACTTGTAAAATATATAAAATTTCTCTAAATACTGCTTTGAAAATTTTCTTCGTTCTCATAAAATTTAATTTTTTTATTGTGAAATTTAATAAATCTTTCAATACTTTATACATAATTTAAAAATTGTTGTTATTTGTGCAGCATTACGAAAACAAGAATGATTCAAACTTTATGAATATTCAAGATCAAATACACATTTTAAGGGCAACAAAGGAATCAAATGAACTTTATTATAAAGTTATATTTCTGCTCTAACTATGTAGATTTATTTATGAACACTTTTATACAAAATTTGTGAACTTTGTGGTATACATATATTTGCAAAGATTTTGTTGAGCGTTGTTTTAGATATTTTAAAATTGCTAATGACGGTTCTTGTTGGAAAATAGGCTTAATAAACCTATACAAACCTATATAATAATATAATACAATTAATCATGAAAAATAATTGTGAATCAACTTTTTGGTGTCTTAAATACCATTTTTTTTAATAGTTTATAAATATTGTTAAGTTAATAGTTTTTAAAAATGTTATAAATTCCGTTGATCTACCTTTAGCAGGAAGGTTGCCCTGGATATTCTCGGCGAAACACTTGTCTTATTCACAACTTGAAGTGTTATCGCATAATGTGGAAAATAGAACTTGAGCATTTCCTGATCAACCAACCCCGTCGCCTCCTGGGTCTCTCGTCTTTATTGAGTTATGTTGTATATTTACTTATAGCATCCCCGGGTATCATGCCATAAGTAGTTTTTCATTGGAAAAGCCATATGGGTGTGCGTGTGGAAGTGATTTTCACTTCATTCGCTGTCCAATGTCCCATATACCAGGCCCGGGGCCCTCTCACCCCTCTCGTCTGTGACAGTTTCAAGTGGTTTTTCTGGGCAATCAATCAAAAACGAAAAACATTTTCTCATGTCTGCCCGAAAACAAAGCACAGACAAATGCGCTGCGGAAGATCGCTGAAGAGAGAGGTGGGGAGGGGAGAGAGGGGAGGGGAGGGTCGGGGCATGGGGCGTGCACGACACATGTGGCCAGCCTGCTGAAATGCATCTTAATCCTCTGCTGCCGCATTTGTTGTTGTTATTATTGTTGTCCTTGTGCTCATTTGCATGCCGCTGGGAAATTGTGACTCCGCTGTCTATACGATAATTAAATGCATTTTCCGTTCTTTTCTTATGCCTTGCAGGTAACGTATGATGAATGGTCGCTCGCGGCAGCGCGCTCCTTAGTTTGTAGTCCTGTCGAGCCAGGTAAGTGCCTCAATTTAAGCCTTAAAGCTGCCCTTGGCAGTATTCCTCTCCATTTCGTCCTGGCCTTTGACAAATTGCAAACGCTTTGTAAACTCCGTGGCTTTAAAAGCCGGCTCCTGAATTTCGCCCAAAAGTTGAATGACGCCGACGTCGACGCCGACGCCGGCAGCATTGACAGCGTTTTTCAGCTGTGAACTTGGCTGCTGTCAAAAGCAGACGTCCCAGTGACGAGACGGCAAGTTGTCAGCATGTGTGCATGGGGGCAAGGGGCAAGGGGCGGCCGTGGGCGTGGGCGTGGGCGTCCTGGGCGCCGTCAATGACCGGCATATTTATTTATGTATTCGATCGATTTTTTGGTAATGCTCACTGTTGGGCTTTAAAATAAGGCCAGGTCAGCGCACTGAATTAATTGGGTCCTTGGCAGTCCCACAACACCAACAACAACAAGATGTTGTGTGTTTGTTGTTGGGCTGCATTGCGAGTTGAATGACTTGGCCCAAACTCGCTGTGGTGGGCGCGAGTCCTGGCCCGGCCAAAGCCGGGTCCTAAGCCGTTTATGGCCGTGTCGAGCGTTGAAAGTCACAAAATTTCGCTGTAGTCTGTAGCTGACCCGAACTGAAGGTAAAGTATGCAGGCGGACAGGTAAATATACATGTATGCACACAAACTATATATAAGCAGGTAAAAGTCAAACGTGCAAAAATAATAGTAAACTCTAAGAAAATCGGCCGCCGTCGAAATCCAGTGCCTCTTAAACTGTACGCGCCTCGTAAACAGCTGTTCGACTTGCCATAAAAAGCGAATGCGCATATATCATGCCGGTCTACTCGCGCAACGCGGCGAATTCGTGTCGTCGTGCCTCGCTCGTTTACTGCTCTCTTTTTCGTGCGCGCAACGAAAACAAAAACAAACCATTAAAAGTGCAGCGAAATGGCCGTTTGAGCGTGAAATACGAGCGAAAACAATGCGGCGAAGAGCGGCGCGCTCCGAGAGCGCGAATGTGTGTGTGTGTGTGTGTGTGTGTGAGTGTGTGTGAGAGAGAGCGAGTGTGCACTTGTCTGTCAAGATTATGGCGGTTTTTCAGTAACACCGAGTTGGGGGCTGCCAAAAAGAAAATCGTAGCTGTCGCCGTCGCTGTTGTTGTTGCCGTTGTTTCCTCAAGCGCCGACGGCAACTTCTATTTTTCTTCATGTGCCATTTTTAATTTTTTTTGTGTTTTCTTTCGCTTCGCGAGCGAATTTCGTTTTGCACTCGGCACTCAGTTCAAGCTGAGTTTGAGTGAGTCTCGTCTCACACACGCAGCTTCAGTTACACACACACACACACACACACGCACACACAGCCACATTCACATCAACTTGATATCGTGTCGTCGTCTTCATCTTTGCTGTCGCTCGCTCGTCGTTTTCATTTGATAAATTGCGTTTATAAGAAAGAGATGAATTGTCATGCACAGCAGCAGCAGCAGCAGCAGCGGCAACAACAACATCGCCAGCTGTCGTGGGGGATGTGTGCGTGTATGAGTGTGAGCGAGCAACGGTTGGCGCTCATTTGGGGCCCGCTGCCGCCGCTTTAAATCATATTGGCTGCGCCTCAGCCTGTGTGCAAACGAGCATGTATGCATGTGTGTGTGTGTGTGTGTGTGTGCGTGAGCTTTCTCGTCGCCACATTTTTCGCTCGCACACAGTTTTCTTCGTCTGTGCTGCCCCTCAATGTCGCCTCAATGCTCGGCGCTCGTCTGGGATTGGAAGTTTCCAAATGCAATTTTGCTGCCTTGAGCTTTTCGTCTTATTATCAAGCTGGCGTTTCTCTTTTTCTCCTCGTTCTTTTTTCCTCGGTGGGTGGAGACCTCAACGCAGCGTCGCCCTTCGCTCTTTGCTTGGGTCTTTGGGTCTGCTGATTTAAATTTCATGGTCTCTTCAATTCTGCCAAGTTGTAATATTAAATTAAATTAAATTCCCTTTGCATTTTTCCTCCTCCCTGCGTACCGTTAAAGACTGCAATAGACAAATTTGCTTGCAACTGCAGCTTTTTCGTTTGTTGGAAACTCTGTTTGTGCTTCTTATTAATTGGAGACCTTCTAAATATGACATGACCTTAAAGTGAAAGCAGATTTGAAAATGTTTTAAATGTTGTTTGGACCCTAATTACATTTAATGAGATTTGAATTTAGAGTAGGACTATTAAGCAGACCAGGAACACATTTATTCTAGGCAAATTAAATGAATATTTAATAGGGCGCTAAAATTTAAATGTACTAATTTTCATTTACGCACGCTATAAAAATAAGTTTCTAAGCAAAAATATTTATTTGCACATATAAAAAAGAAATTAACTGTTCTTTTTACGTATCAGGGTCTAAGGCACCATTTAACATTTACAAATAATTTTAGCCTGATTTCAAGATATGTCTTTGCATCCTTGTCGTTTTATCCTTGAACTTGCCAATAAATAACATGAACGCCAGTTTAGTTGCTTCTTTCGTCAGTTTACCCAACAGCCCCAGGGGCAGCCCCCACACTAAACACGCCAAAAATAAATTAGCAATTTATTACTTTTAATTGAATTTTCAAGTGAATGCGATTCGTTTTCGCTTGGTTCTCGCTCACATTTGGCACACAAATTTGCATTAGCGAGTCTTAAATTTAAACACCTTGCCACTGCAACAACAACAGCAACAACACGGCAAGAGTAACAATTTTGCATACAAACTGAAAGAAGAAAAACTCAGACCGCAAATCAATCAACGTCTCATAAATTTGTCAAGACCGCGACAGTTAGACGAAAGCTGCATGAATTGAGAGGGGGGGGGGGGGGGGCACGAGACTCCCCCAGAGGCCAAACAATCTCCTGTACACAGCAACAACAATTGACAGAATCTGAAGAATACGAACAAATTATGATCAGCTGTTTTGAAATGGAAACCAGATTAAGTGCACCATCATCATCACCATCATTATTGTCTTTGTCAACGGGTAACAGTAACAGCATATCCTCGCCAGGCAACCAGCCAGCCAGCCAGCCAGCCAGCCAGCCAGCCAGCCAGCCAGGAAAACAAAAAACAAAGCAATTTTTCATTTTTTCCTAAAAACGCGCAAAAACGGCGGCAACATTAAAACGAGCGCCGGCGTCGACGCAGCAGCCGCATGCGTTGCCGTTGGCTCCCCAAAAATGAAAATGGCGACCGGGCGCCGTTCGCCGGTTAGCAAAAAAACCAAAAAAAAGTTGGAAAAAAATTGGAAAACGGGCACAACAAGAAACAAAAGGACGTACAGGCCAAAAATGCGTTGTTGAAAAATTGCCTCGGAATATGTGTTAACTGCTTTTTAAACTGCCACGAGGACGACGACACGACGACGACGTCGCCAGCAGCAGCAGCAGCAGCAACAGCAACAACAGCAGCAACAATAACAAACAACAGCGGCAGGATATGCATTTTGGGCAGTTGAATTTATCGGCGCGCGATTTATTATTGCACACAAAGTTCACGGTGCGAACAGCTGTTGGTGTTGTTGTTGTTGTTGTTGTTGGAGCTGTTGTTGCAGGCAGGATCATTGGCTAAGTGGCTGGATCGCCATGACGCCTGGCGACGACGACAATGACGACGACGACGACGACGACGGCGACGACGACGGCGACGTCGCTTCAGCTTTTGAAGGCGTTGCCTATTTGACTGCCTCAGTGTGCGTGCGAGTGTGTGTGTGTGTGTGAAGTGCTTCTCTCTGTGTGCATGTGTGTGCGAGTTTGCAAAGAGCGCAAAAAAGTTGAGCGAAAGTTGAGCGCGCTGCGAATTGACGGACAAGCAGGCAGCCAGAAGGCGAAGGCAATGCGAAACGGCAACGTCTGGAGTGGCAAAGACTAGAAAACACCTGAAAGCACTCACTGACACAAACACGAAGCACACGGAGCCAAGAGAACGCGCTCAACCCCAGCCCCAGCCCCAAAAAACCACCCAATGCCCAATGCCTGCGCGCACAGGTGGGGCGGCCAAAGAAGACTGAATGGCAAACTGATGCAAACTGCCACTCACTCAAGCGAAAATAACAAATGGGATTGGTTTTTGCTGATTTTCAACGCACGCACAGCGACGACGACGACGACGACGACGACGTCGTCGACGACGCTGGCAGCGGCAGAGAGAGGCGATGCGACGGCAGCAACGGCCAAAACCTATAAGCCGTCTCCTTTTGGCCAAAGCCAAATAAATTTCAAACGAACAAACGAACGTTGAGCGAGCGCCAACGACGACGTCGTCGTTGCGCAAAAAGAGTCGAAAAACAAATAGCAAAAACAAAAACAAAACACAAAACACAAAAAAAAAAAAACGTAAAATGAAGCACAACTGAGCGCAGCAGAGTAGCGCAGCCAAGGCACACGGCATGGCCAGATTGTGACAAGTGTGTGTATGACAGAAAAGGCGTACTAACAAATCAGTCATCATCCTTTGCGCTCTGCCTTTGGGCCCCATTTTGTAGTGCGCTCACAAGAGCGCGCCTGCGCTCTCGCCGTGCAATTCGCCGCGATTACAGCAACAAAGCAGCCAGAAGGCGCGCACACACACACAGGCGCACACACGCACGCACCACAATTCGCCGGAGCCGAAATGTGTTTGTATAGCCATCGCACTCGCACTGGTGGCAAATTTACGAGCCTCCGCTTTGTACAACCTTTTTTAATGGCACAATTGTTGCGTTGCTGCTGCTGTGCGAGTGTGTGTGCATGAGTGTACGATCGGGCAGACAGTGGCGTGCAAGCGTGCATGAGCATGATTGACAGTGTGTATTTGCCTTCGAACCGCGTACGACGTGCTTGTGCTTGTGCTGTCTGTGTTGTGTGCGAAGCGAGAAGCGAAGCCGAAAACGCCGAAGCCGTCGCCAACGTCGCAGCCGTTGAGGAAAATTATTATTATTGCTATTACTATTATTATTGCTATTACATAGCATTATTATTGTTATTGCTGCACGACAACAACAACAACAACAACAATAACATTAATCACCAGCAAGCGCAAAAAATTAGGACGCCGCCAAAAAAATTTACTCGTCGCGATCTCCACGGCCAATCAAAACAAAATAATATCAAATCACAAATTAGCGAAAAGCGCGCGCGTCTCGTTGCGCGACGTTACGATCGCTCGTTACGTTACGTTACGCGTTACGGAGCAACGTTAACGGACTTTCGTCGTGTTGCCGCCGTCGCCGCCGCCGTTTCCGTCGCCGTCGCCGTCGCGTTACCGTCGCTAAAACAACAATTGCAACATTTGCCCGTTTGTACATTTCCTAAGAATATATCTATTCAAAGCCAAGTGCAGTAAATGCAACTGCCAACTGTGAACAGTTAGTTGATGTTGATTGGCTGCCGATTTGTCTGCGAATTGAAAACAAGTTTTTGGTTTTTTGTAGTATATTATAGTATGTAGAAGCAGCTGTGATAAATAGTGCGCATATTATACGAAGCAAGCAAGAAGTATACGACATACAACAAATACGCAACAAACTACAACTACAACTCGAGGGCAAGACGAAAAGTTGGAAGAAGAAGCAGCAGCTGCAAAAGGCCCGAGCAATGGATTTATGACAACAAGAACAACAACAAGCCACAAGCAGAGCTAAACGGCAACGGCAACTGCAAACTATGTTGCCTGGCCCACACAAGCAGCAACTACAACAACAACAACAACAGCCGCAGCAACAACTCAGCAGTATACTAAAAACGAGAACAACAACAACAAGGGCAGCTCTAATGAAAACAAATTGTATACGATTTTTATAAACCGCAAAACAAAAAGTAAAAAAGTAAAGAAAAAAAACAAAATATATAACTACAAAAAATTATATGTAAATATTATATAAACATTTATATATATATATGTATACAAAACGTAAAACAACAAAAACAAAAAGATCTCCCGCTAATAACAAAAACGCGCGCGTAACTACAACAACAACTATAACAACAAAGTATACCAGCAACAACAACAAATTAAATACATAAATCTAAGCAAAGAATGAAAGAAAATCTAAAGCAAAGATTTTAACAAATGTGCCTGTGTTAAAACCGAAAAAGAATAAGAAGAAGAAGCCGCTGCAGAAGTAAAAGAAGAAGTGTAAAAGCAGAAGCAAAGAAAGAGAACTACGTAAAAAGAGAAAGAAAGAAATTTCAAAAAAAAAAAAATATTAAAAATACACAAATTCTAATAATATTTTTGTGAGTGTCGAAAAAGCAAAGAAAACCCCGAAACCAAAACGCATCCAGCCGCGTAGCAGGAGGCCCCAACAGAGCTCCACAGAACCTACAGACCTACAGATCTTCCACAACAGAGATCAACACGACGCCCGGGAGGACGAAGACGAGGACGAGGACGCAAGGGACGCGGGCCCCCTCGTTTTGTACGTTGCGCCGCCAACTGTCGTCTGTACACCACTAAAAGTGGCACAAATCGGGCTAGACGTCGCTCCCAGAGCATTAATGGCTCAGCCTAGGGTAAGTAATTAAAGCCCAATACCAAAGACCGAACACCAAACAGAGTCCCCAAACTGTTTTATCAAATCAGTGCCCCAGCGTCAGTGTGAAAATCTTTGTAGGAAATTGCATTTTTATGGGTTTTTCATTTGGCGACGGCATTTTCGTCAGGCGACGGCATTTCACACTTGAAAAGTTCTTTATTTCTGGGTCTCTAATATTTCGTGTGAAGAGGTTTAAATGCTGGATAGGATTTTTAAATAAACACAGAGTGTTTTTACCATGTTTTATACATAGTACACAAAGTTCTTACAAAATAATAATAATAGTTATAATTATGATTGTTATTTGCTGTAAGCTATCAAGCCTGGGATTCAAACTTATCGTTCAGTAAATAAAAAACGTGTGTATTTAAATTTCGTTAAACTATTGTTAACACTTTGACAGTTCAATAACAGTTATTTATTCTAATGATAATCTCGAGTGTCATTCTAGAGAGAATTCTATAGAGTGTAGATTTGTTAATTACAACCAAAGAACAAAAAGTGTAGATCTTTGTCTTAAAATTTGTTGTAATTTGTTTTATATTGTAGCCGTCGGCATTTGTTTCTCTGATATACATATGTATACTTAATAAGTATTCAGTCGTTAGTTTTGGTTGTGGCGTGACAAGATTTTTATGGGAATATCAAGTTATAAAAATTTTAATTGCAAGAATTTTATCAACTTGATAATCTCTTTTTACAGATGGCTTTGTGTGTGTGTGTGTGTGTACACGTTTATGTATATTCATATACATGTTTTATAATAGCGTCAAGTCTGCAATTGTTTTAAATTTATTAAGTAGTGTTTCAGTTAATTGAAGTCATGGCTCGGGATAGAAATGGGTATTTAAAAAAAATAGACATTATGTTCAATAAAGTTAAGTGGGAGAGAAAATAAATAAGTTTGCACTCGTTGGTAAAGTATCCAAAATATATTTCCACATATTAAAAATTAGTATTTAATTAATTTATAAAATTTATTTATCTTCAATTTCTAATGAAAGTAGATTGAAAACTCGCGTCATATAAAATTATTTGAGACATTTCTCTATAGTTACATATATTTCAATAATTTTGTTTGTTGTTTGTTTTCGTTTTCGAATTCCTCAGTCGTCGTCAATAAAATACTAATCAGCTGACTGAGCAACTTAGCTCTCTTTTCTTTAACTTTATCAACTGATTAACATATATGTGCGAAACGAACTTGATATTTCTATGGATCGTTAAATCGTTAGAAAATAAAAGAGTCTGTCTGTATATAGTTTGTAATTAGCATTCGGTAAATGTGTGTCCAAAATATGCCCGAGATATAACACTGTCGTACGTGGGTGAGGCCTCTCTGGGGAGACGCCAGTTAAAGACTCGGGGAAAATAAAGTACAAATTGCCCGCGGGAGTTTTGTGGTGATTTTAATATTTTACTGTGTTGTTCGGTTTTGTTCGTTTTGGTTTTCGATCTGTTGTTGGGCTTGTTGTTGTTGCAGACACATAAATTTACGCTTGTGGTTTAATACGCGAAATTCTCGCTCTCTTAATGCGAGTCTCAGATTCCGATTCCATCAAAAGCCCATACGGGCCCAGGTTCATTGGTTGTGCGGTGTGTCCGAGTGTGTTGTGTGTGTTTGATGTGATGCATATAATTTTATTGCACTTCGTATAGGCGAGCCGGAGCCGGGGCGCAGCAGTCCGGGCAGGATAGGACCGCATGGCTGGCCGAGGGCCGGGCCGGCGGAGGGGGCCTTCATTGAGGGCAACACGCTGTGGTTTTATTATTTACAATTTCATTTCATTTCGTTTCGTTTCATTTTAATTTTACTATAATTTTCACTTTTGTGCGTTACAACAAAAACCAAGAACAAATGGCGGCAGGCGAATTTTTATATATAATTTGATTATTTTATGCCTCGCAGTTAATGAAAACCCAAATACAACAACAACAAAAAGATCACAAAAAGCGAGCAACGGCAATTGCAATTTCTGCAGCTGCCACACACACACACACGCACTCACACACCGCAACACATCCCCCCTTCTGACACTGCTGCAACATTCAACATTCAACACAAAAATTGTTTTGGTGTTATTTTAATTTAAAGGTTAACCGCAGCGTAATTTGTGGCATAAAATATAATTCGTCTACGGTGCTGTGCTCTATGCTGCTCGCGTTTTCAGCGCGCGAGCGCAAAAAAAGAAATAAATAAATAAAATCGACAAAATAAATAAAAATCAAATAAAAATGCACTGCAGAAAATGCCATTCGCCAGAGCCCGTTCAACATTCGACATTCGACGGCTTCTCGCAGTTGCACTTCGCCATTTGTTTGGCTCTGGGCCTCCAAATGTGCGGCCGTTTTTCGATTTGGCTTTAAATTGTTTCGCCTTTGTGGGTTTTTATAGTGCAACTTTTATATTCACTTGCAAATCGCTGATGGCGTCTGGTTTCGCTGCCAAACTACATGAGTTTTCCTTCACTTTTCCACCTGGCAAATTAGAATCTTTTTTTGGTCCGAGTAAAGATACAAGTACTAGCCCTTTAATATTATAAACTATAAAATAAAATCATTTGGCAATCGAAAGTTGAAGAATGCTATTTTAGAGATTGAAACATATAGGCAAAAACAAATAAAATTGTATAATTTAATGGTATCTTTTTAAATATATTATATTTGGGAATATTTATTATTTTACTTGTGGAAAATAATTCGCAGAAGATTTCCAAATGAAAACCTTTTAGAAAAAAAAATAAAGTCACGATAACAAACAGCAAACTAATACAATAAAACAAATTAAATTTTTTGCAACTGACTAACCCTAGTGCATACAGTTAACTGTCGGATAGATAGTTGGGTATAATCTCATATCTGGGAGCGCAGTTCTCGTAACTTTCAACTCGAATGATTCATAAGATCACGCCAAGAAAGACATGTGAGTGGAAGATCAAGAAACACAGTCTCCAATGAGTCATGTCTGAATTTCAAGTCAGCTAAGACAGCCAGGTGGAGCTTAAGTAGGGTCTATTCGCAGCTCCAACAACACAGAGCAAACAAACATGTTCGTCAGGACTGTGCACAACATACAACAAGACGAAGAAATTTATAAACAAATTATACAATTTATGTTTATGTATATGCATATTTTTGCCATACAAGCGGCTGCATTAAAATTGAGCGCTGCAGGCCACATTGTAGGTATACAACGGAACCTCCAACAGTCTCCAGGGGGTTTCGGTATATTGGATACCATCCGTACACGTAGGCTCCGGCCTGCTCTGCTCTCCACTCTATGGCTCCTGGGGTAGTGTGCCTGGGTTTTTCGTGTGCTAAAGAGCTTCATGTTTAATGATCGAATTGCGTGCCTCGTTTGGTGCCTGGTGCGTTGTTGTTGCTGTTGTTGTTCTTGTTGTTGCCAAGAGGCCGTTTGGCTGTTGGAAGTGTTTTCATTAGTTTCATTTCTTTTTACATTTGCGCTCAAATCGTCTTTAAATTTTTTGTTTAAAAATATTTCGCACAATGTAATTTCCCCCAACATTAGCGCTAAGCGAGCGTTAATTTTGGGCAAGTTAAGTGAATTCCATTACATCTTTTTGACTTACGCTCTAGCAAAGAGTTGAGCCGCAGCAACAACAACAACAACAACAAATATATATATATATATGTGTGTACTATAAACTAACTGATACAAGCTGAAAATGTTTGGGCTCTCTTCCATGGGGGCAAAACAACGAAAAGACGTGGAAAATCATTTAGACAAGTTGCACGCCGCTCATTAAATTAAATGAGCCATCAGCACGCAATTTATTTTAGTATTTTTGAGTAACTTTTGCCATGCCAGACGCAGACGGAGACGCAGCTACTCCAACGTTTGCCACAGCTCCGTTTCTCCGCTCCTCTGGCCGACGTTTTCTTCCTCTTCCTATAGGCCGCTGTTGTTGGGCTAAGCCAATTTAATTAAACAGACGCCGCGTGCTGTTAAAAATTTGATAGAAAATGTGAGATAATATTAAAAGTTGTTTTTAAATATATATGTATATATATTTAGAAATTTATACATATATAGATAGATACCACAGCCAAAAAAAAAAAATACTAGAGCGCCTTAAAAACGTGTCTGAAAGCCAAATGTTTAATCATATTCAAAATACAACAGTGCGTCTGTATGTAGTTCATTCCATATGTATTTATACATAAATTAGTTAAAAGCAAAATGACTAATCTAATTTGTATAATGCAGCTAGCATTTTTTGTTCATTATGTTTATATAGATATTTGAACACAGCTCAAATCGAACACAGATATATGAAATTAAGTGGAAAACTATGTTTTTATATTAGTCATGAAGAAAATTTGGTGGCTTGCAGTCGACTCGATCTGCAATGTGTGCAGTACTTTCAGTAATTTCATATCTTAAATGACAATTCGTAGAAATTCATTTTTTTATAATTTGATTAGAACTCATGACAGGTGGATAATTGTTTTTAGCTTTTGTTACTTTTCTATGTGTATATTATTGTAGTTCTTTTTTTGTTCATTTTGAAATATATTTTTGGGCTACTTTTAATTTAATAAATGCCCGCACTTACGTCATTTGTTGCTTTTTTGTTGTCTTTCTTGTATAAATGTTAAAAAGCCAAAAATTTGTTGGTTGCTGTCGCGTTGTGTTTTGCGTAGTCGCTGCTTTAAATTTAGCTACCGATCGTGTGATATATAATATACAGTTTTTTTTGTTGTGCTTTAAGCATTTGTATTTGAACATCAATTCAAACTTCAGAAATAAATAAGCGAGTGGCAAAATTTGAATAAATTTTTGTACATATAGGAATGCGATATTCTTTTCCATATATTTTGTTAGTCTTTTTGTGTGACAGACTTCACAGGGCACCGAATATTATTATTTTCTTATTAGTAGTAATAATAATACCAATAAAAGCGAGCGTGTTCGAATCGACTCTGGCTGCAACTGTAAATTAAAACAACGCCAAAGCACGCAACAAAAATTAATTGTCTAACACCAAATAAACTATACAAAACATCGGCTACGACCCCAATGGCAAAAAAAAAAAAAAAACGAAAGAGTAGAAAAAAATACAATAATAAAACTGGGCGTGTGCCCAGCTTAATGAAATGCTCCGGCTTTGGGCTACGGGTTCGGGACTACGGCTTACTCCAAACTCTTGGGCGACTCTCTGGCACACCTACAATACCAATTCCACAACCACATCCACTTCCAAATCCAAAGGCAATGGCACTGGCATATCTCAGGGTCGGTCCGTTCTGCGGTTCGTCTGCTAATTAAGCAAGCAAAATGTTAAAAAAAAAGAACCAACAATAATTAAATAAAAAAGAAAACGAAACAAATTCAAATAAAACATGATAAACAATTAATTTTGATTAGGCGGCCAGCGTCGCAATTAAGAATGTGAAAGAATGAAAAGCAAAAGTGTTGCCCGAATAAGAAATCAATAACACTAGGCAGCACTTTTATGCACAACTCTAGCCGTGTTGTTGTTGTCGAGCACATTTATGTATATGGAGCACACACAAACCCCCCGCACACAGACACGTGTCGAGAGTTTTAGGGCTTGCTAAAATGGCGGCCATTGTCGCCACACACTCACACACACACACACACACACACACACGCACGCACACAGACTGTCGCACCTATAATTCTTGCAGTCTGGCGCTGGTCAGTTTTAGGCGCCGTTAGATAAACTCCCCAACAACAACAAAAACACAACAATTGCCGCCTAACGCCCCACTGTTCGTACCTCTGTCTCACTCGCTCGCCCTCTCTCTCTGTCTCGCTCTTTGTGTAACTACATCTGTGTCGCTGCATTTGGCTACAGTTTTCGGTTTCAAGTTCAGGCCAAAAATGTTTGTGCAAATGTGTTGGTCAGTTTGGATACCCACTTTTTTTGGGGGGCCGTTAGGTTGACATATGTGTGTGTGTGTGTGTGTGTGTGTGTGTGTGTGTGTGCAACGATAACAACGAGTACAACAACTGCCTAATGCAGGCTTAAAGTGCTACGCAAACTTTTAGAGCATTTAAAGCCAACAATTGAGTCGAGTGAGTTGTCGTTGTTGTTGTCGGCTCGATAACTTAATGTCTCGCAATCACGACAAAAGCATACTGTTGTACACACACACACACACACACACACACTAACAACACTAACAACACGGCAACGTGGCCTGAAAAGCCTCTAGTTGGGCGTCCTGTCGTCCTGTTGTCCTGTTTGCCATGTGACTGCTGCGCCTGTCACTGACAGCTAGCGAACCCCTCTCCCCGGCCAGGGTTGTCATTGTGTGCGTGGGCCGCAAATACATAAATTTTTGAAGGATTCTGCCGCCGAACTTGTCAAAATCAGACGACAACGCCAACAGAGCCATGTTTACTGTTATATACAGAGTCCCCGTTGGCTGGCTGTGGGTTATTGATTCACCCGAGCAGCAGAGGGGAGTGGAATGTGGAGAGTGCGGCTTACGAGAGCAGAGCTTGCAGCAATTGGACGCAACAAGGTCATTGGCTCGGGCTCGGGCTCGGGCTCGGGCTCGGGCTCCAGCCCGCAGATGATCATCAATCAAATGGGGAAAGCCTTAAGTCTTCGGTGCCAGGTCTTAAGTGTGTTTGCCTGTTCGATTTTTGGCGCGTTTTTGTTGTTGTTGTTGTTATCGTTACAAAAGTAACAAAAGTCCGTTCGTTTGGGCACCGGGAACGGGGGAATGCTGCTCAATTCCCACATTACTTATGTACAAGTACAAATTGTGGTAATTTTCAGAGATCTCTTTGTTGGTGATTTTGTGCTTGTGCTTGTGCTTTGCTTTGCTTTGCTTTGTTTTCTGTTGGTGCTCCACAATTTCCTCATTTCTAAAAGCAACGTTGCCAGCGAACTGACTCGTATATTCGCTCATTCGTTGGCCGTGCCACCAACACTAAAATTAGCATAACAACTTTATAGTTTAACTGCTCGGGTGCCTGGTCTGGCCCCGGCTCGTTCTCCGGTCTCTGGGCCTGATCCGGTCGGGCAGTATCTATAAGCTTGTATCTTTGCATGCACTGCATACAGAGACGCCAACACCAAGAATGAGTGACAAAAAGACAACAGCAAGGCACAACGGAACAAAACTCGATTTGTGCTTGTGCCTCGAAAGCTGCACAGTAACTAATCTGTTGTGTGTATCTAAAGGATTGCAGCAAACCAAAATGACAAAAGGTCTCGATGCTTTTCGCAGGTGGCAGCCGCACAAAACCTGCCAACAGCAGCTGCTGGCTGAGAGCGGCACTCGAAGAGGGAGGCAAGAACTGGGGGGAGTTAACATTCAGCCATTGATAGACCCATTTCAAAGCAGGTGGAAATCCTGGCCAAGTCAAGAGCTACTCACATCACAGCCACTTACCGCACTTCCCACCCGCCGCGCAGAGACAGGCCCAATGCCAATCCCAAGCCGCCAAGCGTCACTCAGTCAATTGCTCATTTAGTGTCAAAGATTTTTCCAAGCCGATAAGAGCACACAGCAAAATGCGAGGGAAAACTTCGGCAGCAAAAAGTGGCATCATTTCTTGTCGCTGCACAAAAATCTTGTCAACTTGCTGCGCCTCAGCTCTCCAGCGCTCCAGCGCTCCAGCTCCTCGGCACCAAAATTATGCAGTGTGAAGCGGCGACGACGCCACTTGAGTATAAAAATGATAAAAATCTTACACAACAACAACAACAGCAGCAGCAGCAGCAGCAGCAGCAGCAGCAGCAATCACAATCACAAAAGGCAGTAATCACAGAAGGCAGCCCGCGTTGAACTTTAAAAAATATTTGTGTGTTGTTGCTGTTGCTTGCGTAGTTGTTGCCGTTGTTGCATACGAGAAACCAGTTTGCAATTGAGAGCGAGACGCAGCTAGCGAGATACGCTCGCGCCCTCCCTCTCTCTCTCTGGCACATACACACCTACATTGAAACAGATTAACTGATAACATTAAAAATTACTTTTTTTTTGCTCTCTGTTAACTGTTTTGTTGCTGCTGCTGTTGATTTTGGCGCTTAATTAATATGCAAAAAACGTTGAAAGAAAAGAAGCAAGAGCGACAACAGCAACAACAACAACAACACAAGCAGCAATCAGCTAAATATACTTATATCTATATATACATATAGATATCTATATAATGCCGCAACCAAAGTAATCACAAGGTCAAACACAATGCGAACCGTTTTGTTATTTCTCTCTCTCTCCCTCTTTTATTTTGGGGGCTTCAATTTCTGTTGACGTGCTTGGAAATAATATACATGTAGGTAGAAATATTTACATAAATAGATAGACACTCTGCAGGTAGAATTCGTAACTGACGCTGAGCAATAATTTCAATAAGTACAACTTTTCATGTTCTCTCTCTCTCTCTCTCTCTATCTCTTTTGCTTACAGTATGACGATGGCCTGCATGGCTACGGCATGGACTCTGGCGCCGCGGCCGCGGCGATGTATGATCCACATGTCGGGCATCGGCCGCCGGGACTGCAAGGCCTCCCCTCGCACCACTCACCGCACATGACACACGCCGCGGCAGCGGCCTCAGTTGGGATGCACGGCTACCATTCGGGAGCCGGAGCGCACGGTACACCTAGTCATGTATCACCGGTTGCTAATCACCTAATGGGCGCAATACCCGAGGTACACAAACGTGATAAGGATGCGATTTATGAGTAAGTAAATGCCGAATCATTGTTACCCTACTCTCAACGTTTGCGAATAACAATTGGAACAGGGCCAAGCAAAGAGAGCGAAAGAGATAGACAGAGCCGTGAATGAACTAGTTCGTGATAAGCGCAGATCATAAACTGGGAGCTCATTCATAAATTGCATTCAAGTCGAGCAACACGAAGCGATTAGCGATTCCAAGCCCAAGGTTCTCTAGTGATCACAGATATCAGATTGGCCAAATCGATTTACAGTTGGTCTAATGATCGATTGGCTTGATCGACTTGACGGTTTTTAATGACAATTTTAGTTAGCTCTAACGATAAGCGCTGACAATTTACGATCACTAAAGTGAGATCATTTGGAAAATGAATTTCTTACCGATCTTCACTTTACCTAATTTGCTGAGTGACAAATTGTCAACTTTGTCCAATTCATTTATTCAATTTACTTAACTTCCGTCCGTCCCTCTTCGGCTTGAGGTCCCTATCAATTTTCGCCCTCGGTCAGCGAGCTCACATATTGAATACCAATTTGCCGCGATCGAACCCTGGGCAGAACCGCCACCTGTTGCCGCCTGTTCGCACCTCTCTATCGAGAAAAAGAAGATATTCGAGGCGAGGGAGTAACATAAATTTAACGCACACGCGACTTAATGCCTACGATCCTTAAGCAAAGAAAGCGACGAGAAAATAAAGAACATCAAACACCATAGTGAGGGCCATGTTTAAGTTGGTATCTTTTTTTTAAGTTTTTTCTTTTTTTTTTGTATGGCCGTAGAATTGGGCGTGACCTTCTGTGTTTTGCGCAAAATACAAAATTATGGGTTTCCTTTTGGCAACAAAATTTCTTTTTTAATTTGTGCGCTCCTGCTGCCCGGAGTTGCAGGTCGGGGGTGTGGCGCGTGTTTAGTGACGGACACGGCACATGGACGTGCTTAGGCATTAGGGAGTCCATTTCAAATGAGCTGCAGCAGGTTGCTGCCGCTGCTTCTTTTGCCTGCCTGCTGCCTGGTTAGTGTTAATTTGCCGAAATGCGGTTTTCGCTTTTTTCTAACCCGATCAAAAGCTGAGGACACGCTGCTCGTGTCATTCTCGTTTCTGCAGTTGCGTGTCCTGCACACAGGAGCTCAACAACCGCCAATTTTCATGTGCTGCAACTGACGATCCCCCGAGCTAGGGACGGGGACACGGACAGCTGCTTGAACGATGTTTGTCTTGGCTTTCAGTTTTTTGTCCGACTTCTCGCATTTTAATAAGCAAATATTTTTTTGGTTTTTGTTTAATTTTGTGCGGCAATTTCATGAATGAGCTGAGTTTGAGCCGCCATCAATCAGCTGTTGGCCGAAGGTTGTTTGACGAGCGTCCTCGTCTACGCCTTCGTCCTCGTCCTCGTCCCCATACGCAGCTCAAGTGGGTGAGCAAACATGGCGCATGACTTCATTAGCACACTTTTTGGCCGGGACTGGGAGTTTGGCTTTGGTTGTGGCACCTGCGAGTGCCACTGCTGTAAATAAAACTCGAAAATGCGCTTCTTATTTGTACAATTGACACCTTGAAAGCGGCAGCCAGACACAAAAATAATAATAACAATAAGAAATAAACGAAATGAAAAAGCAGCCGCTACAATAAAATGAACATGCGCAGAACTCTCTTAACACCTTCTCGAGTGGAGTGCAGCAGCAGCAGCAGCAGCAACAACAACTTCAGCTGCCTGTCACAAATGCCAAGTCATGGCAAATGAGTGCACACTTTTTTGTTGCTTGGGTCGATCCTGGCCAGCGAGAATGGGAATGGAAATGGGAACGGGAACGGGAACGGGAACGAGAAGGGAACGGGAAGGGAACTCTGCTGCGCACTGGACTGTAAAAAGCGCAAGGGCCTTGGCATTAGCAGTTGTAGTCGAATTCAGGGGTTTCGGGCCATGGTCCGTTTATTAATAGTTGTTAAGCGCACGGCTACACCCTCACCAATGGCCAATGGTCAGTTGTGCCATCTAATGGCCAAATGAAGTGCCTGGGCACAGCCCCGCAGTTTGAGAGGGTTCGCTCTTTCGTTGTGCCTAATTTTGTTCAGGTGCAATTTGTGCTTGGAGCGTGAAGAGCAGTTAACAACGATAAAAAGAAAGAAACAGAAACCCAACAACAACAAAAAACCGAAAACAAAAAATGGTCAAATCATGCATAGTTGCTGAACTAATCCGTCAAAATGTAGGGCCAGGTCTCAAACGGAGGGATTATATGTAGATGTGGACGTTTTTTCTTCCTCTTTATGAAACGAAACGAAACAGCTGCTATTCATTTGCATGGCCGACCCGAGGCAGGAAATAGTTAAAAACAGCCAGCAGTACACTGAAAGAAAATGTATGCTAAAGTAGCGAGTTTAGTTTATTTTCTATAAGATTTCAGAACTGTAAATTACACTTTACCAATCTCTCCCCGTCTCTTTCTATTGCAGACATCCGCTATTCCCGCTCTTGGCGCTAATATTCGAGAAATGCGAATTGGCCACATGTACGCCGAGAGAGCCTGGCGTGCAAGGTGGCGACGTTTGTTCGTCGGAATCGTTTAACGAGGATATTGCAATGTTCAGTAAACAGGTAAGACTACAGAGCAACGGCAGTTGGCCTATATCCATCTCTTTCAGTGTGTGGCTCGGGGGTAATTGGAGCTGTGCTCGCTGAGCGAGCGCTGCCACATGTGCCACATGCGGCACATACAGCACAGCCCAGAGACTGTTCCCCAAATCGCGGCACACGAGTCTAACGAAGCAAGCCGTTAAATGATCGGATTACGTGGCAGCCTCTCTCTCTCCCTCTCTCGCTCTCTCTGTCAAGTGGCTGCACTTAATTACATTTGTCTTGCCATATGCCACAAATATGCGCTGCCACAATTGACACTTCCCTTGACGGCTGCCGCTGCCCAAAAAGCCGAGCTCATAAAAAGCGAGCCAGCAGCCGAAATGCGAATACCCTGCCACACTGACATTCAAATAATTTACGATGCTTTAACATACAAATTATAATGTTGCAAGTCGTTCTCGTGCGTTTGTTCTCTACCCTTGCAGCCACATCCTGGCACCCAGCCCCCTCCCCGCGCCCCCTCTGCTGGCTGCTATTTTTATGAACGAGATTGCATTAAAAACACACAGACGCTTACTCAGAGGGCGAGCAAAACTTATGGCTCCATCTAGAGATTTTCATGTCGGCGACATTTTTGGCGCGCCAACAAAAAAAAAAACAAAATAAAGAAAAGAAAAGAGAAAAATAATAATAAAAACAACAACAAGTCGCCCACTTTTGTTGTTGCTGTTGTTGCTGGCCAGTTGAATGTTGTTCGCAAAAAAAATGATGTTTTTATTTATGGTCCATTTGGAATTTTGACAGGCCTGCCATGGGTAATAAAACCAACAACAACAGCAAGCACATTTATCAAGATACGATTTAGGTCCTTTCCTGGCGAGGTGTTGTTGTTGTTGTTAGCCATAATGATTTGTTGTCGTTGTTGGTATCCAGCGCGAGATTTTGATGAACTTTTGTCAAATTGACAATGAAATGCCAATAAAGTTAACAAATTTCACAATATGCTGCAGCTTGAGTTAACTACTATTAAATGCTATTTTGTTGTTGTTGTTGTATCTTTTTATACTTTGGCACACTTTATTCACATTTTTCACGATCTTAATTTCTTAAAATGTAATTGCTTTGTCGCACTTGCTGTTTGCATAGCTCATAATTCTGAATGCGGCATTTTGGTTGTCACCCTCCTAGCTGAACATTACTTCGCACTTTGGCTTGTGAATGATCAGACACAGATGCAGATACAGATGCAGATGCAGCTACAGATACAGATACAGACACCATCAACAACTAAGTTGTCGCTTGCATTTCATTTGATTTGATTTGAATTCATTTCTTTTTTAGTTGGCTACTAAATTGATGCTGCCTCGGGGTCGTTGTTGTCTGTTGCCGTCTTCGGCTGACAAAAATAACTCAAAAATGTCATTCGCCCATCGAATTTTAACAAACGAGCGGCGCAGAGTCACCCAGTCGACTCGACTGCCAACATGGGCGCTAAAAATATGTGTTGATACTTTTTTAGCTGCCCCACTGTCGATGCATTTTCTTATAGATAGTTTGCATCTAGCTGCATGTATATACGATATATGTATATATGTATATATATAGTCACTTCATTTTGACTAAGCAACTGCGTAAAATGCGCCAACGCCAACGCCACAGATCGAGAACGCGAACGCGAACGCGAACGGGAACGGGAACGGGAACGAGAACAAGATCGAGATCTCAACAATCTGAACGGTCGGCGCACTCGGCGTATCGTTTGGCATATACTTAGTTAGGCGACTTTTGGTGTTGGCGCTGCTAATGATGCAGCTAAGGAAACGCTTTATAATTTCTCTTTAAAAGCAGCTGAGGGAAAAAGATACAAAATAAAAATAATACAGTAATATATATATATATATATGTGTATATACATATGTACTTTATAAATAAGCAACAAAAGCTGAAGATGTTGTTGCTCCCAAACGCGACGCGACGCATGTCTTTCTGTCAGTCTACATGACTTTGTTGTTTTGTTGTTGTTGTTGCTGTTGATTTCTCCCCATACAAAAATTGCTTAATGTGCTGCAGCCTTTGTCTCCACTGTCTCTGTGTAGACAAAGAACCCCTAAAGGCAGCCCCATGCTGATTGCCCAAATAATTTTTATGATTTCATTTTAAGTAATTTTTAATGAAAATCAGTCGTCACAATGGCCACGCGTTGCATGCAACTGCTGGCTGACAACTTTTTGGCGTTTTGGCTAATAGTTTGTACATGCGATGAGTTGATTTTTGGCGTTGACAACGCGGCTCCATTGTCTTCTTGTTCCCGCTGATCCTCTAGTTGTTGCTGTTGTTGTTGAGGCAGATTGCAGCCATGCGTGCAGCAGTGCCTGCGTCTGCTTCTAAGTAGTTGTCTCCTCTACACACACACACACACACACACGCACAACACTTCTATGTTGGGGGCTGTCTGTTTTGGCATGATGATTAATGAAGTGCGGGTAAAATGATGATGATGACGATGATGCTGCTGATGATATTTTGAATTTCTGCGGCAGGCCCGCGTTGTTGTTGCCGCTGTTATTGCTGTTTTCCATATGAACAACATGATGCTGTTGTCTGTTCTCTGTGTTGTGTATCATGTTGTTGTTGCCACAACTACAATGTGGCCTGCCTTGCGCACTGTCCTTGACATTATACTTATGGCAGAGACTGTAGCTACATCTGTCACAACATTGACACTGCCGGAGCCCGAGCAACTTTCTACTAGACCCATAACTCACTCTCGGCCCAAAGAAGTTGGTAGAAACGCCTCTGGCCGCGACTCTGTCTCTGGATTAGCAGCTGGCAGGTAGGCCGCCACTCGCAAATGAAATACAGAGAAACCCGAACAGGTTAAGCGTTAATACCAATCAATGTCTTGTCTTGGCCTATGGCTGGGCAACGATTGTACAAAAGCAATTTAATGTGCCCCGTTCTCGGACTCGCTTTTCCCAACATTCTGTTTTGTTTTCGTAAATTGCATTTTCTGATTTCGAACGAAACGAAACGAAACGAAAAGAAAGATACACACACACACACACACACACACACACACTCGCACACACACAGAGATTTCAATAGTGAGCCCATAATCAGGTATGAAAGGTTACGCTTGCGCAGTTGTGTATTGTCAGAGAGCAGGCAGGCGGGCCGGGCTGGCTTGGAATGCTCACTTGGATCTGGCGTGGAACTCTGCTGGAACTCTGCTGAACCTCTGTCCGCAGCTCTACGCATTTGCGTGTGTGTCTCGTTTGCTGAAAGGAACTTAATCTCCTTTGTGCAATATTCCCTTCCCTGCCTCAGCCGGAGTCGCAGTCGGAGTCGGAGTCGGAGTTGGCTCCGCTTTAGCCAGGCTGTTGTTTTGTTCTTTTAATGATAAAAAATACAGAAACCTTTGCCTTTTTATTTGGAATTTGGTATTGGTACCTTTTTAATCTCTGCTGCTGCTGCTGCTGCTGCAGTTCCTTCTCACTCGCACTCCCTCTCTGTCTTTTTGCTATGCGCAGTTATATTATTAAAGCATTGTTCTTTTATTTGCTCGTGCAACCCTTAGGACCAGCGGGTTTTTGGTTTTGAATTTCTTGGCGAACAAAGGCGCAACTACACACAATCAGGCATTTGCCCGACTTGTTAGCCCAGAAAATGAATATGAAAAAAAAGGCGACTGCGAAAAGAGCTGCGAGCTGGCCCGCTTTCCGATAGGGATTGCGCAGCCGCAACTGTTGCCAGGGTGAGACGAACCCAAACTGCGCCGTAGTCTGCATTGGCACAGCGTGAATTGATTTGGCACAGCCTGCCCGGCCGAGAGGGAGAGAGAGAGAGAGAGCCACCCACCGGGGCACCAGGGCAACGAGCCTATATTTACCTTACTTCAGTTTACAGCTGCAAACGCATTTTTGATTACATTCGAATTCTTCTTTCGTCTCGTCAGAAGCGGGCTTGTATTCAAATATTTGTTTATGGAACCACTTGGCGCCTATTAAATGTTATTATTTAGTTTGCTGCTTCTTAAATTTATCCTCTGTGTGTTTAGATTGTGCGCGCATTGGGTCGGGGTCGTTAGACGGATCGTCTGCATCGCTGATGACTTTCAATATTTGTACAGTAGTTTGACCCTTCCTAACAGCTCTATATATACACGATATGAAATGGTGCATTTCGTAGATACATTATCGCTGTGCGAGTGCCGCGTTACTTAGACCCTAATACGTTCATCAAATACTGGCCCTAACCCATTAGATTGGCCCTTGCAGACAGCGGAGGGAGGAATCTCGTTATTAATGCCTATAGCATATATGCATGAGTATATCGATGAATTAGGCTAGCTATAGAGAGCATTTGAATAGCTCGAAACTTAAATAGTCGTTAGCCTTCTGTACGACTTTCCTCTTGTACAGAAGTATTTGTGTTTGTATTTCGTATGACAGAAGCCGTGCAGCATTTTATTACTCAGTGGCCCATTATCATTTAGTTCTCGAAGCAGCTCAACTAGTTCATTCCGAGGCGAGTCTTTCGTTGCGCCTTTATTTATGTGCCGTTACTTATGAGCCCCCATGATTTATGTCCCGCTCTCGCGGACTCGACGTGTGCTAAACGCTTTCAATTAAAAGCAAAAGAAGCGTCTAGCTGCTGCCTTGACAAATTGGCCAATGAGTGTTGACAATCGATGGCACACACATACCCTGTATGCAAATAATAGCATGGGGTATATGAGACTGACACTCTCTAGAAAAATACAATTAGAAATAGGTGTTTTAAACTGTCCAATTAAATAAAAAATATTTGCAAATCGCAGGGTATTTTCTCGGCAAGCACTCAGATAAGGAACAATTTCAGCTGCTTCTTATATACCCATCTGTACTTTGAATTTTCGTGCTGTTATCAGCACCCGAACGCCGGATGTTTGCCGAGCCCCGGAGCAGACGCCTTTGGCATGATGAGAGCGATCCATTAGGCACAGGTACCATTGATATGCGCCACAAGTAGTCAACGAAAGCAACACACAAATCTCTAAATAACAGGTCGCTGTTGTTGTTGCCGCTGCTTTTGGCTGTTACATTCCAATGCAAATATTGACATTCAGAATGTTGCTAATGTTTACGCCAGATTGTTAACAGTATTTGAGCCGGCAGCGGCAGAGGCAGCTACCTCAGTGCTCCGTTTGTTTGGGTCGTAAAAGGTGGCCGAGTGTCTTCAGCCCAGAGACACACTTGCAGATACAGGCACAGCGCTAGAAACAGATACAGATACAAGTGGGTTTATAAGCATGAGCGCATCATATAAAAAGTAAATCAGTCGAGACGCGCGGCATGTGGAACCGCCCCAGTATGGAACTACGGATAGCTTTTACTGGCACCGGCACTCGGATTGTCACCTCAATTGCCGCTTTTTGTTGTAGTTTTTACTACCGATATTGTGTGCCCATTATAAAGATAAAAACGATGAACGCGCCAGATCGGGCGCGTTACACATTTCTCGTTCGGTTTTGGGATGGGTTCGGGTCGGGTTGGGGTTGGGGTTGGGGCTGGGGCTGGGGCTGGGTTTGTGGTTGGGCTTATGTTTATGTTTTGTTTTGGTTTTGTTTTGTTAGTTTGGTTTGGTTTTTCTTTCGCTGTTAATGTCGGTTAAAGGTAATCAGCCACATTAAACAAGCACTACAACAGCATTATCGTTATTGTCATTATCACGATTATCAACATCATCAGCAGTGCCACAACGTCATCAGCTAAGCAAATACAATTTTTGGTATTGCATTACAACAAAATTACTGTTCACCTTTTTGTGTGTATTGTGGGCGAACGCACCGGGATGGGAACTGCAACTCGAACTGGAGCTGGGGGCTGGGGGACGGTGCGATGGCGTTGTGCAAGCTTTTAGGTACTTAACTGTGGCTATTTGTTGTTGCCTTACCTGTTATTGTTGCTCACTCTGTGTGTAGGTGTGAGAAATATGATAGGTTCTCTGGGGTCTTTGGTTACTTGCTTGAGGTAACTGCAATTTTCAAGTGAATGATTTTGGAAACAGATGTTGTGGACTGATGCCACAAGACACTGCCAAACAGACGGCCTTGACTGCAACTTTGACAGCTCTATTTGACTCAGCGTACTCGAAATATGTTTCATTTTTGAAGCTGTCCCTAATGAATATTTTAAAGATACTCTATTAAAGATACTCTATTTTTTTTTTATATATTTCCCACTGCGTATCATAGTTATTTTCCCCTAATATTCATTAATTTTGTGTGCTATTCGAGAAAGAAACCTCGATAACATATCGACAGGGTCTTTCGACGAAAACTATGCAATTCGGCTAAAGTTGTGTATTTGCTGTTGATGTTGTTGCTTTTGTTGTTGTTGCTGGGCTAATTCGTTTGTCTTGCGTTTGTTTATGATAGCAGCCCGCATGCAGCCGTGGGGCATAGGGAATTGGGGCCCTCTCTGGCGCCGTAGCACGCAGCGAACTACGAAAGTCATAATGGAAGCTACGCGGAGCAATTTAGGCGCCAGAGCGCCAAACTGAGGAAAAAGCATTAGCTTAGATAAACTAATAAGAGAAACGTGTGAGCGGACAGTGCACATGAACTAGTTCCAGTTCAAGAACTGCTGCTGCAGTCGTTGGGCCGATGACGATGCGTCTGCGGCTGTTATCACTGCAGTTTCTCAAGTGCTTGGGGTTTGGGGCTTTACGCTTGCGATCGTTAGTTGTCCGGCTCTTTGGCTACTGTGCGCGCTGATTCCAAAAGTCGACATGGCCGGGTGCATAAATTGCTTTATGGCCGTTTGCTGGGCGCGCTTTATGGCCATTACTCAAGTGCTCAAGACTTCACTACACACTTGCAGCGCACGTTGCGCCCTCCGCTGGCGTCCTCTTGCGCCGCCTGCGCACAGGTTTATGGCCAACACAATGCCAGGGCTATAAACGCGGGCGGACCCGGACGAGCAGCTCCTAGCTATTGGCATAATAAAAACGTAGCAAAAACAAATGCTCCTCCCCCCTCGCAACCGCAAACACACACACACACACACACACACACACACACACACACACACACACACACACAGTTGAGGCGTTTTATGGACTTGAGCTCTTTTGTGGATTGCGTTTCGATTTTTATTTCGGTTTTTAGTGGCTCAAATTTCTATAAATTTATCATGTGAGAAATTAAAAGCAGTTGTGATTGAATCATAATTCCAAGTATATACATATATATAGGATTGTATGTGTATGTCTACATTTATTTATATATGTATATCAGGGCTTACTTTGGCGTTTATGACGCGATTGTTGCTGCTTTCAGCTGATAGCACGTGGCCAGGTTGATGAAATGAATTTGATTTGAAAATGCCGTACAATTTATGACACCTACGCGCGGGCCGATCTTGCCCCGGTGTTCGTGTATCTTTCCGTGCGGGACCCTGCGAGACAAGCAGCAAAACGCCACCGGAACCCGAACTCCCAGCCGAACCCGAGCCCGAACCCCTCGAGGCCGGTACATTGTAGCTGTCGTTGGTGATTGTATAATTGCATTTATGGGGGGGCATCATAAAAGCGCTTGAAGAGCTGTATCTAAACAGTAGTGATTTTTTTTGTCGCCGTCGCTTGCGAAATTTATGAGCTGGCCATGTGAAACTGATTAGAATGTTTGTTGGGCCCAAGTCAAGAACTTGGACAGCCCATGGGCGATATGACACGCAATTTTCTATTTTATTTTTAAAGTGCGTGTGCGAGTGTGAGTGTGAGTGTGAGGGCGTCTGTGTGCGTCTGATTTTTGAGGGGTTTCCGCATTGGACACTAGTTGGAAATTGAAAAATATGCTTCTTTGCGTTGGCTATAAATATGAAATTGTCAGCTGCAGACGCCCACGCGGCGGCGTTGACAAAATGTTTTCGACCGGGCGCAGTGTATAGAATTTTTCCTGTTGCTTTTCATTTTCGTTTTCATTTCAATTTCCATTTTGATTTTCATTTCATGTTGATGTTATTTTCACGCCCGCCGCTGACTCGGCGTCCCGGCTTATTTATAGACTTGTCTCATGCTGTGTATTTGCTTGTTGGCAATGATTTATACATTTTTAAAAACCGCAGCGCAGACAACAACAGCATTTCAGTTGCCCATTGGGCCTTATCAGCGGGCCTGTAATTACCACTGAGAGCAGCCGAAAGCCTCTCCGCGGAGAGCGCGGCTGGCGGCCATTTTGATTCGGCCGAGACTGAGACGGCGACTGAGACGGCGACTGAGAAGTGCGTGTGTGCAATATGCCAGTTCCCCAGTGTTCCCCGTTCCCCGGCGTGCCCCGATGTCGCCCCGCACATAAAGAAACCGCGACCCTCGTGCTTCCCATATCAGCTAAAGCAAAAGCGCGACCTGGTCGCCAGTCAGCCATCCAAACGGAGAGTTATCATGCAAACCAGTTTGACAACTTCACTTCCACACGTACGAAGCTGGTGTGTGTGTGTGTGTGTGTGTGTGCAACGCCAGCGACCAACCAGCATTTGAAAATGCAACATTAAAGCCAACTGGCAACAACTTTGGCACAACTCTCCACACGCAACTTTTGCTACATTTTCAGCCTCTCCTCAATGGCCGGGCTTTGTATGTGTTGTTGTTGTTGTTGTCTTAGTTGTAGTTCTTGCTCTGGTGGCCTCACAATGGGGCGTTCTTCTCATGCTTCATTGTTGCCTGTGGTACCCACATATCTGCAGATGTCTGGCCAGCGAGTACGACTTGGACTTGAACTCCTTACCGATCCGATCTGCAGCTCGATGTGTGTGTGCGCAACGTAATTATTAGTCGTCTATGGCTCAGTTGATTCAAATTGCCGTTACGATACTTAAGCGTCTAGTATGGCGTTTCTCGGACCAAGATTTGCCAGTTTAAAGATATGGCTCATTTGAGCTTAAGGATAGCTCGCTTTGAATGCAAGCGAACCCGAGTGTAAACTAAGCAGAAATTTGGATTTTATTTGAATTTTGAGCGATCTTAAGTTGGAACATGATTTGAAATTTCATTCAAGAGGTCACAGTTCAAAGCCATAAGAGATACCTTCTGTTCTTCTGTCTGCAGTGCAGCCTTGCATAGTTTTATTGACTGGGTGGTCTAATGCCAAAAACAAAAAGAAAATCGAAAAAGAAACAGAAATGAACGCAAGTACAAGGTCGCCTTAAGATATGCGTCAGTATAAGTTTTCGCAGCGGGTGTAGCTATGTTTTTAATGTGTTTTGTTGCTTATCTATGTATCTATTGAAGAACGACCCGAGCTGGGCTCGCAGGCAGATCTCACAGATCTCACATGGGGCAGGCTATATAGTTCCGTGAGAGCCAACAGAGCGCTTCGAACCGAACAGCAATCTTCAGTATTAGCAGCAACAACAACAGCAACAGCAACAATAATAAAATCAACAAATAATTCGCAGCATTTATTTGACCTTCTGTCGCATTTTGGTCGGTCGCGGTCTGTGTGGCCATTTTTGTTTTGTTGTTGTTGTTGTTGTTGTTGTTGTTGTTGTTTTTTATCTAGCCACATATTGCTTTTGTGATTTTTATCTAAGTGTGTGGTTTATTTCTGTTGCCTTTTGCAATAAAAATAAAAAACGAGAATCGCTTTTATGGTCACAGCGAGTCACCTCTGCTCTGATGAGCAACAACAGCAACAGAAAAAGCAAAAGCAAATTTTACGCAAATGTTGCGTTTCCCATGCTGTGTTTTGGTAACCAACTCCTCTTGTTGTTGTTGTTGTTGGTGCTGTTGCCGTTGCCGTTGCCGTTGCCGTTGCCGTTGCCGTTGTCGTTGCTGCCTGGTTTATATGTAGTATTTTGCTTGCGGAGCGCTTATCGCTTGGACTGTGAGCTGGCATCATAAAACTGCGGCGACACAGACAACGGACAACAGAACAAAAAAAAAAAACAGTGGCGACCTAGTCACGGAGTGGTTCAGAGCTGCAGTTACCACCTGCCTGCGTTCGTCAAGATTCAGCACAGCAGCAACAGCTGCCACTGCTGCATGCATATTTGCAACGATTTGAGGCTAGTGTACAAAATGTTTTTCTCTCTTAAACTAATGCCGTCTCCTTCTCGCTCTCTGTCTCTCATTTCAGATAAGATCACAGAAACCCTACTATACCGCAGATCCCGAAGTCGATTCGCTGGTGAGTAAACAAAACGGCGCTCAGCAACAATGTTGCAGCAACATGCCGAAAGATCATGGCCTAACTAAGAGTGTGTGTGTGAGTGTGTGAGTGCCTGTGTATGTGTATCTGTGCGATCACCTTGACCCAAAACAATGACAACAATTGAATAATTTTCTTTTATTTAGAATAAATCACAGTAAATTTAGCAGCAGCCAAAGCAATTTATGAGCATTTGTTTGCTCACTTGCAACGAGCTCCAGCCCGCGTCCGCATCCACATCCAAGTCTATATCCACGTCCACAGCGTCACTGGGCAGCGGACTAAGTTGTTTAGTCATTTTATTGGACAGCGTTGCCATACTTTTCTCTCGCACGCATTCTGATTTTTGCATGCTGCTGTTGCTGCTGCTGCTGCTGCTGCTTCAGGACGGGGATGCGAATTGAAACGGGTTGGGGTGGGGTTCGGGCTTGGGGCACGGCGAAGGGGAGACAGGCAACGACCGGCGGCCGATGCTCAACGTCGACTACAATATGAAGCAGAACGATTTAATGATGCATATGACATTTTTGCACTCTCTAAATGGGCAGCCTTTGGGTGTGCAAAAGACGACGGCAACAACAGCAAGAGCAACAGCAACAGCAGCAGCAGCAGCAGCAGCAGCAGCAGCAGCAGCAGCAACAACAATACAGCCATCGTCGTGCTCGCGGGTTAGTTAAATGCATTCAGATCTGGGCAGTCAGAGTCAGAGCCCCAAGGCAAAGGCAAATGCCATCAAGGCAACCTTGACGGCGATCATGGCGTGATCATCATCATGTTGTTGATCACGTTGACGATGATGATCAGCTGGCCAACAAGTGTATGAAATCTTTAAAAATGATCAACAAACAGATGGCATCTAATGCCCAGATAATAAAATATCTTTTGTCACAGTGTTTCCACTGCAGCGCATGAGTCAGAATGCGAGTCCAGCGCATATTCCAAGGCAGCTTTGCCCATGTAAATCAAGACGGAAATGCTGCGTGCAAAAAGTACAAAACGAGCCGTGCAATTGGGCTGCACGAATCGCGTCAATAGTTGCTGCTGCTGCTGCTGCTGCTGCTGCTGCTGCTGCGTATAAAGAGATTAAGGGGCAAAACTAATTTTAATTGCGGCCGCGTTCGTACCACTCCACAGCGGCCTCTGCTCGGTCGTAAATGTGTCACTCACTCACGCAGTGCAACAGCGGAGATGCTGCTGCTGTCGCTGGTTTTATGGCGTATTAGTCGCCAGCAACAGCAGCCGAGAAATCTCTGGCGGTGGCCCTAATTTTATGCACTTGCAGATTAGTTTATTAGTTGTAGTACAAACTCACTGAATGCCAGCCCGGCCCCAACAGGCGGCCACAGCCAATACACACACACACACACACACACGCACGCACACACTCGAACTGGCACCCGGACCTGGGTTTGGGCCTGCTCTGATCGACTATGGCTCTGGCCGTGGCCGTGTGCGCCTGCGTACTTTGGCCATAAATCATTTTGGCATGCCACCACTCTGTGGTGCTGCTGGTGGACCGAGCAACCACCGCACCGCCGCCCAGCTCTAGAGAGTTCATGTTTGAACATTTAAAAGTGCATTTAGTAACACTTACTTAAAAAAAAAAATTTACTCTTGGTGGTTTTGTGCTTTGGATACACACACACAGACACACACAGACTTGTGTATGGTTGTGCTATAAAAATGTTTATAGCATGTTTTCTCTATGTTATTATTTTACTATGCGGTTCACTTGGCCGCGGCTTGACATTAAATGAAATTCTTTAAAGTTTTTGCCGGCCGCAGCTGTTGCTGCTGTTCTTGCTGCCGCAGCAGCGGCTACACCAGTTAGCAGCATCGTAAAAATGTCAAATGTCAAACTGACGTTTTAATTAGCATCTGGTCACCCTAACAGTTGGCGCTCTTGCGATTCATGTCTGTGTGTGTGAGTGTGCGTGTGTGTGTGTGTGTGTGTGTGTGTGTGTGGTTTCGGGGCGTCAAACGATTTGTTTGGAAGCACTCTTTATGGCTATGAATTTTATTATCATTTGTGATATGCATAACTCATATTTGTTCTCTCTTTCTCGCACCTCTCTTTCTCTCATTGCAGATGGTGCAAGCAATACAAGTGCTTCGGTTTCACCTTTTAGAGTTAGAAAAAGTAAGTAAACATTAAATATAAAACAAACTCTAAAATTAAGTATTTGATTAAGAATTAAATTAGTCATAATGGCATTGCAATACGTTTTAGAAATTAAACGAAGAATACTTTTTTAAAGTTAGAAAATGAAATTTCTAATAATATTTACATTTAATGTGGATAGATTAAGCAATCGTTGGCCAGCCTCAGAGACAGTTATCTGTGCCACTTTTATTGCTTACTCCTTGGCCACTTTGCTGGCCGCAGATCATCAACTCACAGCTGCAGACTCAGCAGTCATGCAATTAACTGCTAGCCAAGCTACAAACATTTATCACCAACCCCAACGACCACCCATAAAACCCATAAATCAATTGCAAAAAAATAGAAATCAAGTCCGAGTGCTGCAGGCAGAACTGGCAGATACCCTGTAGTAAGAGATGAGATCTTATAATTTAAACAAATAAATATTTTATAGACACACTTTTCAGTCGGCTTGAGTATACCCATTTTCAAAGGTTTCTTGATAACGGGGTATGCAAAAAAAAAAAAAAAAAAAAAAAAAAAACAAAGTTACCAACAGGCGCGCTTTTCAATTGCCAACATTTGTGTTGACATTTTATTGAGCTTGTAGGTAGGCTCCAATTGGAGGCACACACACACAGCATGCGGTCATATCTCTCTAGCAAATGTCTAAATTAAAGCTCTACAACAACAGCAGCGACAGCAGCAACTGCGGAGTTGGCCATGCAGCTGGCCGTGGCCAAAACTGCATTATTTGCCAATCAAAATTGTAACATGAAAGCCGCTTGCATAGCTTTAGATAGAGATAAGTACAGAAATGCGGACCGACAGGATGTGACATAGCATTTACAAAACGAGATATGAGCGTAGGACAAATATTTGTAGGGGCGCTTTGTCCGGGGCAGGTGTTTGGCCAAGATACTGGCAACAACAAATTTGGTGGAGCTCGTCGGGTGGTGCGTTCGACTCGACAATATTTGCATTGGCCGCCGCACAATGCAACGCATTCATTTGCGGCGCTGCTTTGTTGTTAATTCATGAGGTGTGGATGTCCCTCTCTCTCTCTTTCTAACTGTCTGTCTGGCTGGGCAACCCTCGGCGCACATAAATAATTTTGGGAATGCAGCAACAAGCAACACCTACTTTATTATTGGACACTATAGTCTAAATGGAAAAATTACAGGTTGCCTAATTTGTTTTAATTTCAAATAATATGCAAGAGCTTGACTAGCCTGGGTGCGTGTGTCTGCGGCGGCTGTCTTAATGGAAGTTGTTCCTCAACGTGGTCGTAATTAATGCCTCCCCCCGCCCCCTGCTGCTGCTGCTGTGCCAAGAAAATTAATTAGGCAAATGCGCAGCGGAGCGTGGAGCGTCGACCGTTGGGCCGGCAACCGAAACCGAAACAGAAACCGAAGCTGAAGCTGAAGTCGAAGTCGAAGTTTCAGCTCAAGCCCAAAACGAAGCTGAGCCGGGCTTTGAGCTAAACCCGTCATCGGAGTGTATTCTGAGTTCTTGTTGTTATTTCTTTTTTCAATTAAGTCTTAAGTAAGAAATTATGCAAAACATTATAAAAACAACAATAAGAACGCATGGCAAACGCTCAAAGAATACGAAGCTGAGCCATTTGGGCAGCTCTCGGGGCCTGAGAAATTGTTGTGTAGGCCCCCAGAAGACATATACAGTTGTGTTCGGGCTGCGATTGGAACTGGGACTGTGGTATTGGGCTAATGACACGATGCCAGCAATGACAAATACAAACAGCAAAAGTCAAGCAATGTGCAATTAGCGTTGGCCAATCTTAATTACCAGCTGGAGCAGGCGCTTTCTATTGAAAGTAGTGCAGTAAGCCAAGTCGGGCTGTAAGCCAAGTCAGTCAGTCAGTCAGTTAGTCAGTCAGTCAGTCTGTCTGTCAGTCTGTCTGTCACTCAGCCAGCTGCAATTTGTTGCAAGCGGCACCCTGTATAACAACAACAGACGAGTAGTGAAGCGAACGAGATCTTTATCATCATCACACAGCGCAGAGCACACAGCCCACGACAGGTTTTTGTTTTGTCATTTGTCACTCACACAGCTTGCGACACACACGAACCACGACGAACCAGCAATCGGCAACAGCAACAACCAACAATCGGCACAAAGAACTGTAGCAACTTGTACAAAAGCAGCAACAGCAACAAAATACAATTCATTTATATGCAGCCAACAAAATGCAGCGGGCGATTTTGGTGTATAAAATAAATAAAAACGAAAAGAGAAAAAATCAACAAAATACAAAAATAAAAAAAGTATAATACTTAAATAAAATGTGCGGGCTGACTGGCAAAAAGCATCTATATAGGTTTTGTATATATATATATATACATATATATGTGTGTGTGTTGCTGTATATATATTGTATCTGTATCTGTGCATATTTGTTGCTGCTGCTAAAAACAACACACAGAATCAGTTAAAAAGACGCTTCAAGACTTGTGTCTGTCAAAACTGGTTTGCCAGCCCCAAGTGCCCAGTCCTCAGCACACAGTTCTCAGTTCCCATCCAGCACGGACAATTTTCGTCACAGAGTCACATGCAAAAAAAAAAAAAAAAAAAAAAAAATGAAAAAAAAGCTGAATAAAAAAAACACTCAACGACGACGGCGCATTGCAATTGACAAACGGACAGTGGGACTGTGCCACAGACGGACAGACGGACGAACGGACGGACAGACGGACCGCCGGGCAGATAGACAGACAGACAACACACGTTGGGTCAGTTGCACACACCCCGGCAGGGGGTAAGCTGTCACAGCTTGGCGGCTGTACCGATACCGGTACCGGTACCGGCATGGGGGCACTACTACCACAACCTATACCACTACGTATGCGCAGCACAACACCGAATTGGGGGCCTTGTTTTGATGGCTTGGCCAGTTTGGTGCTACAACACCAAACGACAGCTAACAGCTGTATTTTATTTTTGGGCTAAGCGCAAATACACTGTAAGCTGGACTCGCGAGTCGATGGGAACAATTTGTGTGGGTTCGATTTGGCTGTATTTACGCTAGCTTACCAAGATTAAAAGTTTTTTAATTTGAGACATGATGTCTTAATTGCCCAAGGGACGAATACGACGAAAGTTGCACAAGTTTATGCTTTATTTTATTTCGTGAAGTAAAAGTGATTGATTTTATAATTTTATAAATTCCCCTTTCAATTATACATTAACGTTTCTTCTACATTCCTACATTTGCATTTGATTTTTAAATTCCTCTTTGTAGCGTATCCGCAAACGCTATATATTATTCTCTGGAAATATTCGTAAACGTTTTTGTTGATCATAAGCGCAGCGCATTCACAGTTCGTCTCATTAACATTTCAAAGCCGAATAACATTTCTATCTATATATTTTTTTCTCTCTCAATTAAAATATTTATTTTTGCAACCAGCTTAGATTCAGTTTGAAGTGTTTGTCGGCGGCCGTTGCTATTGTTGTTGTGATTATTGTGGTTGTTGTTTTATTTTTTTTAATTACATTTCATTTAAATGTCAGCAGTGTTGTACATTTTTTGCCGCACGCTTGTTTAACAAAATGCAAAAAATAAAGGAAAAAACTAGTTGCTTGACTGGGACAGAGACTGCGACTGGGTCTGGGTCTGGCACGGAGACTGGAGGCTGTGTCAGTTGGTCGGTTTCGTGTGAATCTCAGTCGGAGCTGGTCTAGTCGTCATCTCTGTATAGAACATTTAACGCTATCTATGAACGGAAATCGAAAATTACCACTGCGCAGATTGGAGCGATTTACATTAGATTAGAGAGAAACGAGCGCAGGCAAAGTGCAATAGCTGTAGGGTCGGGGAGGGGAGGGGGGGGGGATTGGGATGGTAAACAAAACTGTATGCCCGGACGCATTGCGATGGTATCGCTGGCAGAGGAAGCTGTAAAGTGTGACGAGGACGGGACTGCGAAAAGTTTTGCTTAACAGGATGTACAAATGACTGTAACATTTACAACGCTTACAACAAGCAACGCCCCCTGTGCTGGCACTGCACTGTTGCTGCTGCTGTTGTTGCTGTGGGTCTCAGTTGTGAGTTGCTGCTGTGCCCACCCAATGTGCAACAGCAGCAGCCAGTCATAAATATCGCAATGAGCTGTTTAAATGTCACACACAACGCTGACAAATTAATCAAAAATTATCAGCGTCCAAGCATCGCTGCATCGCTGCAACAGCAACATGACACAAAGGGCCGTGTCCCGGCCGGGGCCGAGACAGGCAACTGAGCAACTGAGCATAAAGCCGCATAAACATATCAATTTAGTAAGTATTTATGCCTTGTTGCTGTGTTTTGCTGTCTTGTTGTTGCGTGCAGGCGACTGCAACTGCGCCCTGGCAACATGTTGCTGGCGTGCTAATTGCGCGCTTTATGTGAATTGTTATGGTACCTTTGACAGCTATACATATATGAGACAGCAATATGTTGTTGCTGCTGCTGCTGGTGCTGCTGTTATCAGCGAGCCGCAACGACAAATTTGAGTCCTGTCATAAACCAGTTACTGCTGCCAGTTTTTATCAACGTTATATTTTTGGTGACAATAACATTGAACACAGGCAGCAGCAGCAGCATCCACGGCGAAGGCAGCAGCAGCAGCAGCAGCAGCCTGCAAACAAGTTTGGCAAGTTTGGGCAATGGGCAACAAGTTAATAGCCAGCCAGTCAGCCAGCCCGCCCGCCAGCAACTGTTGCAGCTTTCGTGTGCCAAAAAAAAAAAAAAAAAGAGAAAAAAGAAAACGAGAGCCACAGCAGCAGCCGTTGCAGGAACACAACAACAAGCAATTTGCATAAGCAACGCGCACTTTTTCGTAAATTAAATGCCTGCCCGTTTAAATGGAGCACCCTGTTTTGTTGTTGCTGCCTCTGCTGCTGCTGCTGCTGCTCTGGCTGCCCGAGCCCAGCGCAATTAATTTCTTTTTAGCCGTGTCGGCGGCTGCATTCCTCTTTGGTGCGCAGCCTTTTTGCATATTTGCATATGCGCTCCGCCTGACTCACACTCACTTTGGCCTTATCGCATTTGTTTTATCATACACACACACACACACACACACTCAGTTTTTGGATTCGGCCAACAACAACAGCAGGGCTTTAAAAACGCATTTTGTTGGCCCGTTTGCTGCTGTTGCTGTTGCTGCTGACGCCAGCGATCGTCTGTACGGTGCACGTGCTGCTTGTTGTTGCCTGCTTGCTTAAAAGTGTGCCCTGCGGCTAAACCTGGCTGGCCAGCACTTCCTTTCCGACCAATGCTTTTGGCCAGCCAGCCAGCTCTCTATGCATATTTATGTAGCCGGGCTCGCATTTTTATCGCCTGCAAGCGCGTACACCTTCTAAGCTTAGCGGTTGCCGTTGCCGTTGCCGTTGCCGTTGCCGTTTGCTGTTGCTGACGTTGTCTACGCCATTTTTGAGTGCCATCATCAACCATTTGCGTGGCCCGAGTCCAGAGCCGGGTCTGGGTCTGGGTTAACGCATAAAAAGCAATTTGCATGCCATTTGCAGCGGGAGCAGGTTTTCCCTCGTTTCTGTTGTTGTGCTGTTGCTGTTGTTGTTGCCGTTGCTGTTGGCATCAGGAATGCAATGGCGCTAAGTGTTTGCAGCTGTCTCTGTCTATCAAGTTTAATGTCATATAAACTAACAGAATGCCTAATGAAGTCCCGATTGTGGAATATGATTTAAGCGAAAACGTATTGCAATGCCTGCTTATTTAAGTAATGTTATTAATGAAAGCCATAGAAAACCTATCGATAGCCACACTTAATACTATCGATATTTTTGATTTCCTTTCAAGATGTAGCTTATTTTTAAGTTAGCGATAAGTTAATATGTATTTATATAAACCTACAAATATGTGATATTATCTTGGCGTCGCTCTTCTCACACAACAATCTCTCTCTTTCTCTCTCTCTCTTATCTCGCCGCCCCAATTATGGCAATTTGCGGGTTTCTCTTTGCAGGTGCATGAATTATGCGATAATTTCTGTCATCGATATATCTCATGCTTAAAGGGTAAAATGCCAATAGATTTAGTGATTGACGAACGGGACACCACCAAACCACCAGAATTAGGTTCAGCAAATGGTGAAGGAAGAAGTAATGCCGATTCAACATCGCACACCGATGGAGCTAGTACACCAGACGTTGTGAGTACCCCCTTCGCGGGAGCACATGGTCCTATATTGGCGAGCTACAATGCGGTGGTGCACCCATGTTCGTAGTACGATAACGACCTTCTTGCAAAAACGAAGCGGGTGCTCACAATGCCCTGGGATTAAATGAATCAATAATAATAACCAAAAATAAGAATGTTGCGAAACTGCATAAGAAATTAAGTAAAATTAATTAATTTTGCAAAACTACAACAAAACATGATGCAAACAATAATCTTAACGATTATTATGATGATCACAATAACAATAATAATAATATTGATGAATAAATCCAATCAAAAAACGCAGAAGAAGTTGTACGTAATTATGAACAAGAACAAGAACACACACACATTGTAAATTAGTCAAAAGAATTCAAAAATACAGTACAAGAGAGCAAATAATAAATGAGAAAAGAACAAGCAAATTTCTAACGAGCGCAATTGCAGCAGCAAGCAACTACAAAAAAAAAAAAAAAAACGAAAACAACAACAATAATATCAGCAACAATAGCAATAGCAACAACAGCAATGGCCACGCAGCAGCAACAATGGACGCCAGGACACAACGCCAGCGGCCAACCGACGACAATGACGACCGCGACGAAAACAACAAGAACAACAAAAACAACAACGTACCGCCACGACTCAAAGAACAACAACAACAACTACAAACGAGCTTCCAAGCGGCCGCGTGGCGACTGCGGCCTCCAAAATCCACAGTCCGAATATCCACACATCGACAGCTGATGCTGATGCTGATGCTGCTGCTGCTGTTGTTGCTGCTATCTGCCGCTGTCCGCTGCTGTTGGCCACTGCAACTGCAACTGCTGCTGCTGCTGCTGTCCAGTGCTGCTGCTGCTGCTGCTGCTGATGCTGAAGCTTTGGCCGTTAGAATTTGTCTGTTTTTGTACAGTAAATGAAAGCCATAAATTTAAGTTAAAAAACAAAACAAACAAAAAAAAAAACTAAGAGTAATGCAAAACAAAAGTCATGTTATTTATTTTTGTGCTCTCTTTGTAGAGTACGAAAATAGAATACATTCAACTTGTAAATTACTGAAAAGCAGAAGAAGAAGAATATACAGCAACTGAGCAACAATAATTAGCGCAAAAAATATTTGCTTAATTTGTAAAAAGTACCAACAACTAAAGAAAACTATGCAAAAGAGAAAAAAAATAAGTCAAAGTTCCAGTACTTCGTTTTTGCAAGAGGCCCATATAGCTCGCCAATATATTATTAATTATTATTAAAAACATTTAACAACTTTTTTATTATTTTCACTACTTAACAACACAAAAAATTAAAATACGAAATCAAAAAAAAAAAACAAAATATTATATTACAAGAAAGTTTACTAACCCAAAACTAACCAATTTTAACAAATTACATATGCACATAACTCTATATAGAAACTATATACATATATATATATATATATATGTATATATATTATATATTAATATAATATGAAAGCTAGCTTAATGGCACTGACTCTGCAGGGGCAGCATTTTGCCCGGGTACAGTCAGTCTGCAGCTGCAGATAACAGCTGCGTCGATAACTTCCGATATACGCGTTATCGTTTTGAGTTTTGAGTTTGTAAACTTGTAAATATTGCCTCCAAGCTCCCAAGCTCCCCCTTCACAAACCAAACACAGACATAGTTACAGTAACAGAAGCACACAATATCATCTCTTGATCTATTATATCTAAAGCCCATTTCTCTATATTACAACTCTGGTGCCAATTTTCTTTTTGGAACTTAAACACAGCCCCACACCCAAGACTTTGCGCCGCTGGAAGAAACATATGCCAGTTATCGCATCAAACACGAAGCGGACTTTTAATTCGCTGTGTGTGTGTGTGTGTATGTGTGTAGAGAGTATGCGTGTGTGTTTGGGTGGGTGTCGCAGCAGAAACCCCAAGAACGAAAACCTTACTTAACCCGGTCGAATCAGAAAGCATAAATTTAACTACGAGCAAAGCAAATTTCCTTACAAATAAACTATTATAAAATATACCTTTAGCATATAGTTGTAAGCCTAGGCTGCTTACGAGTTGAAAAAAAGAAGAAAAAAAACAAAACTAAAAAACAAAAAAAAACCATTAATGCTAAAAGAAAAGTTTATTCCTTTATTGTTTGGCTTTTCAATATTATTCACTTCAGCAACGTGTATACGATTTTTCAATACGTCCTTTTTCAAGGTGTTTTACAACACTGGAAGAACTTGCCAAAAACAAATAAAAACAAATTTATTATCTTTTTTGTTAGTCTTTCATATTTTGTTTCTTTTTTTTTTCTCGATATAAATCTTATTTCAATGCGTTCTTAGAGAGAATGGAGAACCAAGTGCAACTCATATACGTAAAAAGAAGATACATAACATAAAAATCAACCTGAGTTCAAATGCAAAGTATACGAATAAAACATAAAGTAAAACATAGGTTTTTCTATTATTGTTTAATGAAAAAAAAGATGAGGAAAACAAAACGAAAACCATATTAAAGTTAATTTAATTAATTAAAACGCGCATATACGATGACATTTTAAATGAGCTAGAAACCGTGCGAAAACTAAATATACGTAATGAACGGGATACTGTTTAGGTTTAAATACGAGATCAGCAAAAAGAAAAACAACTTTAAGCATTTACTAAGCAAAATTTTTAACTATACAAGTAAATACGTAAAATGCTAAACGCGATACTATTATTATAAATAAATGTAATTATTAATTGATAACAAATATAATATATACGTATGTAGCAACAGCGCAGCTTTTGGTGCTCAAAAAACAGCAGTTAAGAGATGGAATAAGATACTACTATCCCAAGCATACTTACAACTAGACTAGGCCCAACCCAGAACCCAGTCAACTGCAACTTCAACTAGATGCGTTTGGGCGTACCCCTTCAACTCTATGTATACTATAGCGGTCTAACTAAATGTACGTTATATAGTTCTTAGTATCCGTAACGGAAGGCTACGTATTAGAAGATATGCTAAGCTAAACTAAAACTAAACTTAAATCTAAACTCTATGTTTACCCTTAACTAATTTCCGATGAACTCTTCCCAGCTCTAGGCACTTTCTCTATCGCTATATTCTCCTACCTTTTGAGTTTATGCATACTAAAAATAAAAAAAAAAAAAAACAAAAAAAATATTTTGAAAAAACTACCAAACATTGTACTTAATGGAACTGCACTCGGTTGCAGTCCAGCTATATGGGCAGTCATTTGTATACTTACACTTAACGAGTAGACTATAAACCAAGTGGTTTATTAGTAAATGAAACCAACCAACTAATTAAAAATGAGAATATGTCAAAGCTTTTGTACTATTTTTTCAACTTAAGAATAAACAAAACTCACAAAATCTTGCAAATAGTTATATTTGCTAAAAAAAAAACCATAATAATAATAATTAATAACAAATAGTTGTTGTACTTTGTCTCAAGAAAATTTAAAAAAAAATTATATATATATGAAAACAACAAAAACCATACGAAATGAGTAAATGCTGTAATTATAATGTAATTTTAGCATAAATCTGTGGCCAAGCGATCTTAGTTGTTTTTTAGTTGAAAAAAAAAACGCTATATACTATAAATATAAAAAAAAAACTGTTGCAAAATTGGGTGCAACGAATTGTTTCCTATGATTTTTGCGGGCTTTTGCATTTTGTTGAACACTTTGTTTAATAATTTTTTATAATTCGTTTTGAGTATTGAATGTTTTGCAAACAAAGCGAAAAATTTTTATTGTTGTCATGTAAAAACAAAATGAAAACCGAAAAAAAATACACAAAATACAAAACTGAAACTGAAATACGTAATTGCTTTAGGTGATATTTTATAAAAATATAACAAAAGTAAATATAATAATAAAAATAATGCGAAAAATATATACGTAAATATATATTTTAAAAATAATTGAGACGCTTTTTGCTTTTATTTTTAAAATATATATACACATAAAAATTAGTTTTTTTTTGTCTTCGTGCATGAATTTTTATTATTGTTTTACAAAACAAATTTTATTTAGTTTTTAGCAAAATTGTAAAATGAGAACATGATATGAAAACTTATGGTAATGATCTAGCAGAGAAGAAAACGCAATCAAAAACTAAAAAAAAAAAAAAATAACATAAAAAACCAACAAGCAGCAACTTCTATACGATATACGAATACATTTTAATGTAATATTTTTAATTATTTATATGTATACTAATAATATAATTAAAAGAAAAAAAACAACAAACAAAAATGAAAAAGAATTAAGAAACAACAACTACAGAGTAACGTTTAAAGAGTTAGCCAATAAATATATGAAAAAAGTATATTTGAAAAGTACACAGAATGTTTTTTTTCACTTTCGATATAAGGCTAGTTATTAAGTCAACACATTTAGCTGGCCAACAACTGAAGATAGCCAAAAGACGACACCACTCACAGATGACCACTGGAGCAACCGCTAAGGAAATCCACGGATACATTCGATTCTCCACTAGCTTTTCAATACAGGGTGTATTGGTAGATCATATTGTTTATTTCAGCTAGTTAAGTCGAACTTGCGCATGGATCCTACAGCTCTCTTTGTGTTTTTACTGAAGCAAAGCTTGGCTTATACCAAGACTCAACCTTTGCAACGTAAACGGCTCAAGGCTACTTAAACCTAAATTTAAGTGTAATATCTAAGTGCTTAAAGTGTTTAAAACCAATCGCGAAATTTGTGACTTTCAACGCAGGACTCGCAGGATACGCGTTTGCTATCACTGCATGTAAATCGAGAAGCCCGTTCGTATTACGTGGCTGCATTTTATTTATAAGCATTTGAGCCCATATGGACCTCGTTCCCGGCACTGGCTGCGCCACCGGCACGTGTAAGCCGCTTAGGGCAACGTCGACGTCAACGCCCCCGCCTCGGCTCAAGTGTCAACTGCAGCGCAGGGCGGCAGCAAAGGGCTGGCGACTCCAGTTAAAGATCTGGGAACTGCCCTTGCGCCGGGTGCCTGCCCTGCATTGTCGCCTGATCTGTGGCGGGCTTTGTGCGTGTGCTGTGACTGAAACGTGAGCGTCGGACCTGGCCCGGGCCGGCCCGGCCCGGCCTGGCCTGGCTTGGCCCCGATCAAATTGCCGCTCCGAAAATATGCTGAAATATTGGGCTGGCAGCTGGGCGAGCCTGGGTCCGGGTCCCTGCTCGGGCCTGGGCTCGAGTTCGGGTTCGGGTTCGGCATGTGAAAACCACCTTAAATGACTTTTTTTGTTCTTGAGCTGTGGCCCTCGCCAGGTTGGAGGCTCTGCGTGTTAGATGATTTCGTTCTCTTAATGGTAGCTACATGTAATTTGGCATTTTGCGTGATTGCCTGGGGCGTGTTGGCTATTAGACATCGTTTCATTTCGTTTGGTTTTTTTCGTATACTTATTTGTTGGGCATTTTCCACTTAAGAGTGGCAGAGGCAAAGCCAAAAGAAAATTCTTGGCGCTGGCTGCATTTGTATTAATTTCTTCAGCAACGCCCCACACAATTTTCCAGTTGTTCTGAGAGACCTATAATTTTATAGGCATTAAGTCAAAAAGCCGAACTGGTTTTCGGTGTCTGATTGTCTGGCCTGGCTGCTTGGGTTCCAGTTTGGAGCCAAACAAAAAAGGATGCTCGCCAGGCTCATTAGCCGCGCTCTCACCTGAGTAATACGAATACGAGTTAGCTACTTGGATCTCCTTTTATTTGTATTTTTTGCGGCTTTATGGTGCCTCGGCCAAGCGTCATACTGTCTGTGGATCCAACCGCAGGCGGCTGTCCGAAATTTGTGCATTCATTTGTGAACAAAAACCCAGCCGATGTCCACGTCCAAGTCCAAGGCTAAGGCTACAATTAATAAACCAACAAAGCCCTACAAATGCCGCCGTGGTGGCTCAACAAAGACGTTGCCCAAAACCCAAGCCCAAGCCCAAGCCCAAACCCAAACCCAAACTCAAACCCAAACCCCTACCCCCCACCCATTCGCTGGCCAATGCTTAAGCCCTGGCTCAATGTGCAGCGGATCGTGAGTGCGACAAGGCGACTTTTGACGAGCGGCGGACGACGCGTCGATCTGCTTGGCGATCGGCGATCGGCAATCCACTTTTATTATGTATGAAGTGTCGCGTCTTCAGGAATTTCTTGCAACCGGCAAAAACCCCAAAACTCAACACGCCAAAAAGCTAAGGCTAAAGAGCCAACGGCCCAAACAAAAGCGACAGCAGACGCATCGCCGAAGCGGTCGCCGGCGGGCGGGTTGCGGTAACCCAAAGTCATGGGACAAAGGGAGCTGAGCGACCGCAAAAATGTCATCACTGCTAATGTTTCAATGCAGTTGGCAATGTGCTCGACAAGTTTTTAACTTTGGCTCATCTTGTTTTGTTTTATTTTCTTTGGTTTGCTCGGCTCTCGCTGTTGGGTTTCAGGTCGCGTTCAATACAAAACTTTCAGCAATTTTTGTTGCACTGGCGATTTTCGATCGCCGAGGGAATTGTACGAAGTCCAAAAGCGTTGAATGCGATACCTTGAGCCATTGGCGTGAAAAGACATGCCAAAGTGACGATGACGACGGTTTCATTCATTGATCAGAGTGTAAGGTAATACGGATTAGGCGGGTCCAGCGCTAGAATGCACCTCTCTAAAATTCTATTTGAAATGTCAATGCTTTGAGTGGGTTAATTGACAACAAAAAGAAAAAGATTGACTAAATTATCTTGTATCTTATCTAATTATCTTGCATCTTACTAACTCACTTTGCTTAACTTATAACGATAAATGTGTTCCATATATTTCGTTTGTTTTTGGGTACAGGTTTCATTCATAGATATTTCAGATAGGCACCTATTAATCAAGACCCGCATGCATTTGCCTTCGTTTTCCTGGAATTCTATCCATAAAATTCAATCAGTAAAAAAAGGGGACAAAGACAAAAAAATGCTTTGCAAATAATGAAATTTTAATGAATTTTTTTGTTACCTTTTCGTATAAAAGTTTTTTGGTTTTTTTATGTTTTGTTTTTTTTTTTTTTTTCGGCTATGGCCAAAGTCAAGTGTTGCTTCAAACGGCAGCCGCCGCTTGAAGAGAACGCGATTTTAGAGCTGGATGCGCGGCTAAGTTTTTGCTGTTATAGCGAGTGCCCACTTATATAACTACACACATAAGTATATATCTAAAAATATATCTATATATACTCATATCTACCTGATTGTGTCAACCTTTTGGCTGAGCCACAAAAGTATCAATGCGCTTCGCTTATTTTTTAGAGTATTTTTTTAATATACTATATAAATATATATATGTTTTTTTTTTTTTTTCGAATTCGCCATCGCAAATTCAATGGAAATTTATGCCGTAAAAATGCCGCAAAAAGCGACAAGACACCCAAAATAGCTAAGAGCATCGTCTGAGCCGCTGAGTCTCAGTCTTTGTGAGTTTGCCTTGCGTCGCAAGCGAGCATTTTTTCCACTGAAACACGCAGTTTTTGGTTTCGTTTTGTGAAATATTTCTACGCTGCCCTCGACTAAGCCGCAAATCGGTTTAAAAGCTTACAAATTATACAAAGTCTCCGCTGCGTCGTTTACGCTTGTGTCATTAGGCAAATGCAGGCGAGCGCTTAGCGCACATTAGCCGATCAGGCCCCCTGTGCTCCACTTTGTGGGCCAAAGGGAAGCCCTAGTTAGGGGCGTTGGCCAAGCTTATGGCCGTGCCGTGCTCTTGCTCTTCCTCTGGCTGTGCCTGCACAATTACCGTTAATTACCAGAGGTGCCTCTGCACTTTGCACCGCAAATGCAATTGAAGTCAACTCAAATATCAAAAGGACAATTTACGCTTGTTTCAAACTCGATTAGCCAGCCGGGCGACCCCGCGCCTTTGACCATTTAAAGTGCCTTTCAATTATCATCGATGCACGGGCACGCAAGTGGATTTGAAGGCGCGGTGCGAGGTCGCGACCGCAAGGGTGAGGGTTCGTCGTTCGTTCGTCGGCTTCGGGGCAGCACTTAAGCCCGCTTAGCTTGTATTGGCCACTTGTAAATTGTAATTTAATCCGCCTAAACGGGATCTTAACTGTCCTGTACAGGCGCAACTAAAAGCGATTCCCCTAGAAGGGTTAAATATCAAAGGGCCCTGGGCCAGCGCTGACCGATGGTAATTGAATTTCCCGTGTCTTGTGCGTTTTCAATATTTAATGCGATGGTCATTTGGCATTCGGCATTGGCCTGGCAATTGACATTCGACTTTTGATTGATTTTGGTTGTGGCCAAAGCCCGTTGCCATTTGCAATTTGGCGCATACTTTGCCCGCTCGCATTTATGTCTACATCAGCTAATTTTCTGGCCTACACACACACACACACACACACACGCACACACACTTAGTCACACAATCCCCTCCCCCTTTATAGAGCACATAAATCACTTGCACTTAAATCCGCTGCTGGCGACGTCTCAGTGTCTGTCTGCTGGCCATTAGGGCAGCCAAAGAGATCTCATCCCCAACCCAGCCCAATTCTATCCCCATAGCCGAGAATGCGGGGTAGCTTTGTTTGTTGTGCTGGCATTTCTATTGGCCCGGAAGCAGTGCGGCCAACATCTACAAAATAGTCAGCCAAAAGTTTGCCCACTCCTGGCCAAGTCTTAGCCTCTTAGTCAGCTCGGCAGCCAGCCTGCCTGGCAATTTTTATTGCCTTTTTGTGCTTTATTTCCTGCGCACTATTTGCCGCTTATGGGCCTCGGATTGCAGATTGGCTTTTTGTGGGGGAGGGGAGCTGCGCATTGGGGCTTTATGCCTCAATGGCGCGCCGAGCATTAGATAATGGTGTTCCTGCTTATTGCTTACATTGACTTTTCTCCCTCTCTATATCTCTTTCTATTCTTGCCGCTCCTTCTGCTCTTATTGTCTGTCCCTCGTTGCGCGTTGGGATTTTCTATAATTTGCAGGCAGCTTAGCAAATGCCAAAGAAAAAACTAGCAAAAATAATTTATTGTATATTTAATAGCGCACGTGCCGTGTCCAAGCCCAAAATGTTTCCTTGCTAAAATACAAAGGACACTTTCTGCAAAACAAACTGAGCAATATTCTTTGGCAAAAGAGAGAAACTATTATGTAATCATTAACCGACACATCCGAGTAGGACTTGGATCTGGGAGCAAAATAGAGCTTTATTTTTTAATTAAAGCCAAATATTCTAGTGATTCTCATTAGCAACTTGAGACGCATGTCTCGTTATGAATGCCGCCATTAGACCTGCCCATATTGACACATTTTGGGAACGCCCCCCGCTCAGAGCAGCAAGGGCAAGGAAAAACATAATAAAAATGAAGGAAAGAAGAAATTCTATTAGGCAAACGCCCGCCAAATGCCGCATAAATCTCTAAGCTACTTTACTTTGACGCACTTTACTTTCAGTCGTGGCTCTCAGCTCAGGCAATTCCCATTTGGGCGCCTTCGTATGCCCTGCATATGCCCTGCATTATGGGCATAAATAAAAGTGCTTGTCGAACTGCCGCCACCGCCAGCGCCTGCTAATAAATGAAATATGATGCCCGACGCGGGCCACCCTCTTTGCCCACTTTACCTTCAACTCGGCTCGGGGTCTCGCATTGTCGTAGCTCCTGTTTATTGCGCTCCTGCGGCCTTCTCACTGCCAGCCATTACAATTTGAAGTATTCCATAGTCGCAGTCGATGCCACTTCCGTTGGGCGACACAATTTTCTATTTTTGGCAAATTATTTTTCTGTGTCGTATTGGATTTCCCAGCTCAGCCTTGGCTGGGCTTGACTTGGCCTGGCCGGGCCCGGCTTGGCTTGGCTTGGGGTGCTTTGGTATGCGCGGTGCGAAAACAAAATTGACGTCAATTACGCAATGCACACAGGGCGCTCAGCGAAGTTGCCCACAGACACCCGGGCCAGACCCAGAACGCGAACCCAACCCGCAGACCCAACCAGTTGGCACCAGGCAGACCGCACCCCAGTCCGCCCTTGCATGCCGTTGCTTCACTAATCCGCTTCGGGGATTTTGGGAATACGCGTAGCATACTTTTTGGGGTTTTAAGCGCGACGCGTCAGATGCTCTCAAGCTGATGTTGTTATTGTTGTTGGTGTTGGTGTTTGTAGCTGTTGCTGTTGGTGCTGTTTTTGCACCCTAAACAAGTCATTCAGCTGCTGGTGCTGCTGCTGTTGCTGCTGTTGCCACTGCGTGGTGCTAATTAACGCATTAAATCATATTAATGTCGCCAAATGTTTCAAAGTCAGCTGCCATAGCAACGGGCCCCCATCTCCTCCTTCTCGCTCTCCCCGCCACTCTCTTTGCTGCTTTGCATACTTATTGGCAGCCGAGATGAGGCCTGAGGCCTGTCAATAAGCCGGTATAAATTGCGACTAATGCTGATGCTGCTGCTGCTGCTGTTGCTGTTGCTGTTGATGCAGAAAAATCACAAATTAATTAAAGAGCTGCTGGCTTCGTTTGACTGGTTAATAAAACTTATATAATAATTGTTCATAAACTGTACATATTATGGGTTTTCAAATTAGTTTGTCATGCCTGCTGCAAGTCTCAGACGCAGGCTGGCTCTCGTGTGTTGTTGCATGTTGCTTGTTGCATGCAACAGAAGCAGCAGCAGCAGCAGCATTACTCGACAACGCGTCTCCGACTGGCTGCCATGCCATGCCGTGTTGTCAACTATTTCTTCGGTTCATAAAAATTGTTATTAATTGGCACTTAAATGCTCAAACGCAAAAGTTGAGAGACGTCGTCCGAGACGAAGACGACGACGACGTCGCACTTTTTGCTGTTTGCTGTTGATGCTGTGCCTCTCTGCTGCATGTTGCTGTTGTTGTGTTCGCCGTTGTTGTTGTCGATCGTGTTGTGAAATTTAAGCTTTTAAGCAGTTGTTGCTGTTGCTGTTGCTGTTGCTGTTGCTGTTGCCGTTGCCGTTCGTTGCATGTTAACCTTTGCCTCGCTTGTAATGAATGCAACTGCAGGCGTCGATTGGAGGAGGGCTTCCGGGGGCCTTGTTGGGGCTTGGGAGGAAATGGCGACGGCACCAGATGGAGACTTACTTTTAGCTTTCATATAAATTTCTTTACTTCATGGCACTTGTTTAAAGTCCATTTGGGCACTGCGTGAGTGTTTATTGAATGTATCTTTCTTGCTGGCGTGAAAGTTTGACGTGTTGCAATGAGGAGTAGGATACGAGAAGAGAGATAAAAAAATTTAATACACAACTTGAAGCATTCTGACAACCACAAAGATCTAGAAGCGATTTGGCAAGTTGCAAACGATAGGACAGAAGAAAAATTTATTTAATTTGCGATAACCTCGATAAACCTTGGCTAAAAAAATCAGAGTCAAATTAGGAAATATTATTGAAATTCTAATTAATTTGTAATTTTAATTTGGAAATCTTGAATATATATATTTTGTAAAGGAATTGCAAGATTTCTTAGATTAAGTACTTAAGCATTTTAATTTTATTTGCAATATTTTCAAGTTTTCCAAACCAGAATTTTTTCTTCTTAAGTTTAAATATGTTCATCTGGTTTGGATTTTGACAACATTTTTGGTTATTATCTGAGTGTAGGAGTCTGAAATCCATTGATTATTTTCGCTGCAATTAAAACCATATGAAAGTATCACGAATGAATCAAAATTTATTGTTTCAAAATAATTCGTTCAATTAAATGAGAATTGCTAGTCAGATCTTTCGTTTTAGGAATACTGCTAAACATTTCTGGCTTTTCTCCAAGTGTATTTTAGACTCTCGCACACATTGTACTTAGCACGAATCTTAAAGCCAGTCAATTTATGACTTTTGAGGTAACGTTTTGGCTCGGACTGAAGGAACAGTCGTTTAGATCTCTTCCCGCGGAAATCAGTCGACACGAGCTAAAGTGCCTTATCATTGCCACACACATTCAATTCCGCTTCACTTTAAACTCGCCACTTGGTAGCCACTTCCCCCTCCTTCGACTAACTGGTTACCTGGTGGCTGCTGCAGTGCAGCCATTAAAGAAATTAATAAAAGGCCATAAAACGACAGTAAAATACAGCTTCATACATATGAAATCAAGCAAAGCGAAAAGCTTATTAACTTTTGTTAAACATTTATTATGATTTTGTTGTTGTTTTTGGTTTTTTTTTATCATTCAGCTGTGCTGCGAATGCGAATTGCAATTTTAAGCAGCAGTAACAACACCAACAACAAATACAACAGCAGCAGCAGCAGCGACGTTAATTAAAATTAAAAAAAATGTGCAAAAGAACACCTTGAAAATATAATTTTGTTATTTGCGCGCCACACAGCGGCAGCCACCCCCCGCCCCGCCTCTTGCCCCAGAAGCATTCGTATTCATAAATACAACAAAGAGGCAACAACAAGCTGGGACGCTGAGCGCTGGACGCAGTTGGTCCGTTGCCATTTTTGGACGACCGACCGCTGTGCGCAGGTTGAGAGTCCGCGTCCCAGTCAGAGTGTAAATGATATATGTGGGCAGGCGGGCGGTCAGCAGGGCGGGGCCGCAGTCGCAGTCGCAATCGCAATCGCAGTCGCAGTTGCTGCCTTGTCTGTCATTTGGAGGCACACAAGCCACACGAAGCCACACCACAGCCAGGCCCAGGCTGAGGTCCAAGCCCAGTCTCAGCCCGAGTGCAAATGACTTATAAGAATTTAATATTTAACAACACAAATCAATTCAAAAATCATCAGAGGCCGGGCACAAAAACTCATTTGGTGCTGTCGCTGTTTTGGGATTCCGGGGCTCGGTACCGACGAGCAACGAGCACCTGGAACCCAGGGCCCCGGCCAGACAAAGTCTCATTTCATTTCGATGTTATTCGCTTTTCGGTATCACTGCGCAAAGGTAACGAAAATGAAACTTTTACGTTAAGGAAACGATGCCGATGCAGACAATGTAGAGATGACGACGTCGCTGACGATGACCGGACCAGAGCGGACCAAAGTGGAGGCTGCAGCGGCCGGTCCCAAAGTCGTTAACATGAAGCGTTTCGTGGTGGTCGGTGTTGTTGTTGTTGCTGCTGCTGTTGTAGCCTTTTTGTGGTCAGAGCAAAAATTATGAAAATCAAAAAGTTTTTGGCCCTGGGTCTTTGTATGATTTCTCAGAGCCTCTTTCACTCATTCACTCAAAGCTTTACTTGTATTTCTTTTTTTTTCTGATTATTTTTATTTATATATATATATATATTTAGTGGGCCCAAAAACTTCAGTTCCTTAGCTGCTGGCAGTTGTCGTTGTCGTTGTTGTTGTTGTTGTTGTTGTGCACAAGGCCATACGAAACATACAACAGACATAAAATTAAATCTGAAAAGCCCAGAGAAAAGCAAAAGATGCATTCTGCATTCAGTGTCTCCCGCTGTGTCGTAAACTCATTTCGATTTCGACTCTATAGAGACAATGCAATTTGGTAAACGGTCGGCCAAAAAAAAAAAAAAAAAATACAAACGAGAAAATAATAAAAATAAATATATATGTATATACATATATTTATTTATATGTGTGTATGTGCCGCACGAAAATTATTGAGCATTTAACACCGACAATCGACAGATCGAGAGCTCAAGATCTCACAAATTCGAGAGATCGCTCGGCAACGCCATGTTGCATCCACATTTCTGGGGTGGTTTGGCTGGGCTGGGCTAGGGGGGAGGGGGGTACTGGCAACACAAACACTTTGCACTCAACACCCATTTAGCTAGCTGCTGTTGCTGCTGCTGATGATGATGATCATCATGTGTTACTGATGATGATGATGATGATGATGTGGCCGCCAGCCGCCAGCCAAATTGTTTACAATCGAGAAAAAAATTTGCGATCGATTGCAGCGACGGTGGCAAGGAAAAGTGTGAGCAACCGCAAAGGCAATGCCACAGCAGCAGCAGCAACAACAACACAACTGTAAACTATTTACAGCGTGGCGGTCTCGTTGATTGTTTTTGCTGCAGTTTGTTGCTGCTGCTGCTGCTGCTGCTGCATTTGCTGCGCTTTATACAATAAAATTTATTTGATTTCTTTACGCTGCTTTCATGCCTCAGTATTTTTCTTCAATTTTCCTGCACTTTTGAACGTGATCGTTGTTCTTGTTTTTCTTTCTTTTTTCTGTAGTTGTTGTGTTGCTGGCCGCGTGAAAAGCGGGAAACTGAAAATGCGGCGTCGACGCTGGCGTCGCTGGCGGCGGCGGCAGCCGCTTCGCTTCGCTTTTATAAAAATAAATTGTTCGCAGACGTAATGATGCGAAAGCAATTGAGAATTCTATATATGCATTTGTCTATATGCCTACGTGTGTGTGTGTGTGTGTGTGCGTATGAATGTGTGTTTGTTTGTTGTTTGTCGGAATGCGTAGAATTTCAATTGACTGTGGCAAAGCATACAGATCTCTAGATCTCTCTATCTCTCCTTCACTACCTCCGCGCTTATCACCGTCTCTGTCTCTAGGCCTCTGGCTAGTTGCGTAATGGAGGGCAAATAGAGAGATGATCGTAGGGGCCTCAAGACTGAATGAAAATACAGCAGTCCTTAATGATCGAACCCAGTCGCAATCTAAGCTCGCCGTTGGCCTCGTCTTATCAGCCTGATAATCGATGGCTGTTTTGACAAGGCACTGACAGTTGCATTTGTGGCGTGTTCTCCGCCAGTGTTGGTAAACGTGTCGCGATCGCGATCAGAACGATCACAAAAGTAAAACGACGAAAAAAAAACACAACGGGCGGTGCTCCGACTGCTCGTTTCGGGTTTGCCTTTTTGCCTAGCTGCGGCCACGCCCACTGGTAGATTGCAAAAGCGAAAGAAAAAAAAAACGAACAAAAAGTTAATTGTTAGCGCAGCTAACCCCCCTCCCCGGACGAAGGTAGCGCCTCCGTGCGCCTGCGTGAATCTCGACTCCGGGTGGTACAGTCTGCGAGTTAATCCGATTTGTTGCGCCCCTGCGTCCAGGGGTGGGTTGTGCGGCGCTGTGATTGATTGCCTGAATTTTTGGGACCAGGGTTGTTTCGCCTCCCGCTCCGGTTTCAGTTCCTGTTCCTGCAGTTTGTCTGCCCGTGTGTTGTTGCTGACTTGTGCGTTAACTTCAATTCAATTTTCGACGTGACTCAGTTGGTTTTTGAGGTGAAAATTTGATTAGGCAGCTCACAATAACAAAGCGCAGCGCGCAAAAACGAGGCCCAAATAAAAAAGTGAACAAGCGCTGGCAACATTTTAATTATTGCAATTACAAATTGCATTGCGAAAATTGCTAAAATCACGCATTTTATTGATTTTTAATTGCAGCTCGTTGCATACCAAAGCCGCGGCTCGCCCGCTCGCCCGCTCGGCCAGTCAAGCCGGGAGCAGAGCCTGGCCAAGAGCCAGACATGCGCATTTGTGCCTTTAATTATGTTGTTGATTGCGGCCGTCCGTCTCCGTCTGTCTCCGCCTGTCTGCGCCTGTCCGTCCCGCCGGTCAGCTGTCTGCCCGGCCATTTAGGTGCGAACAACTGCGAACTGCGGGCTGAGTTGTAGGGAACGGCCAGCTCGACAGTGCCCCACACCAGTTAGTCAAGTTGAGTTGTCATAATTTCTGTCGTTCAGCCAAGGCGACAACAACAACAACAACAACAACAACAGCACCTGCCCAAGTGCCGCTGTTGTGGTCAGGCCAACTCACAGCGCGCCAAATGCCGCAAATAACTCAGTTAATATAATTAAGTTTTGCACGAAATGTGCAGCACAAATATGCGAAAAATGCCACGCAATCAGCGTCAAGCAAGAAAAAAAAAAGTAAACGCAAAACAAAAACAAAAACAACGCACACGCCTCAAACTCGCAATCAAAGCTCCAAGCTCCGAGCTCCACGTCAAACCTGGCCAAAAACTTAAACTTTAGTTTATGAACTTGTCCTGGCGACAACACGTGTAAATGGCTTAGGCAGCACACATATCGCGCCACATATCGTTGAAATGCCACAACGCATGTAAATTGCGAACTGGCCGTGTGGCAAGGAGCACGATTTATGAACTTTCCGATTGTGTGCTTAGGTGTCCCAACGATTTAGTGCTGTTACGCTGAGAATTCATGTTGTCAATGCAAAAGTGTGAATGGTGTTACGTAATGACGTTACGTAACGCAGAACATTGTAATCTGTTGCTATATTAACTTCACATTATTTGTAACGTGAGCAAGCTTGGCTTGACTTCTGCTTATGTCTTGTGCCAAGTATTGTAAATAGTAAATGTCCAAGCGAATTCGTTTGCTTCTTAGAGTTTCAAGAACATATAAATATTTTTTGATTAGGTATGATTCATTGCTCATTCGTAATTGAACGTTTATCTTGCACAACTATAAACAATATTCTTGAATAAAGCAACAAATTATTTTACTATAATTTTCTTCATAAAACTTAAATATTATTTTGATTGAGTTAATCTTTTAGGATTACAAAAAAGGTTGTTAGGAGATTTTTACCTTGGTCGAACTTTAGAGTTTTGAGTTCTTAGTTTTTCCTCTGCTACTTTAATGCAGATATCGTTACGCGATGTCTTAACATGATATGGACATTGCTATATCTCATATAAAAAATAAGAAAGAAAGTTGCAGTCGGACATAGCCGACTGTGTAATACTCGTTCACAGTACACAGTAGTTACTCGTTTTCGAAAATTTTCAAAAATTTAGCACTGAAAATTTACATGTTTAATCGATTTGATTGTCATAATTATTATAAAAAACATCATTAAAACCGATGCTGAGGTGGTCAAATTTTTCGTCAAAAATCATTCAAAAATTTACAAAAATTTTGGCATGTAAAGCTTTCGAAACCATAGCTCCCATATTTCAAACGCCCATAACTTTGTCAAAGCTGAACCGATTTTCATGTTTGATGGCATTTTTTCATGGTTTGACCTCTAGATTAATTCTCCATTTCAAATATACGCGTTATTGAAAAAAAATTTTTTTTAAATTTTTGGCCAAAAAAGCATGTACTCCCCCCTTACCATTTTCGAAAAAATTTTTTTTTTCAAAATTTAGATTTGCAAATTTTCATTTTTAATCGATTGTGATTGTCATAATTAGTATAAAAAACATCATTAAAACCGATTCTGAGGTCGTCCAATTTTTTGTCAAAAATCATCAAAAAATTGACAAAATTTTTGACATGTAAAGCCCTCGGGTCTATAGCTCCCATTTTTCAAACGCCCATAACTTTGTCAAAACTGAACCGATTTTCATGTTTGATGGCATTTTTTTCATAGTTTGTCCTGTAGATTGATTGTGGTTATCACAATGTGGTTATCACAATTAGTATAAAAAATAACATTAAAACCGATTCTGAGCGGTCAAATTTTATTTTGTCAAAAATCATGCAGATATTGGCTTATTTCATTTCATGCTTTGACGTGGCGTGGCCGTGCAATTTTGTCTGTGATGTTGGCGGAAGCTTTCCATTTCCGATTTCTTAAAGTGGCGGCGTTGCAATATATACCCAATATACTCTTTTCACTTTTGGAACGAGTATTAAATGGCCTCCCACTTGTGCTTGCGTCACTTAAATTCGTTTAACGCAATGTCTTATTTGCCTTGTCAATATTTTCTTGCAACTATCGGGCTCTTACGTCAAACAATTGTGAAGAAAATAAAGTAGAACAAAGTAGCAAAATATTCTTGGCTGGCATTGCATGGATTGTTGACTTGCAAAGAAACTGTTTGTTGTCTAAAAGTGCTTAAGAGCTGACACTCTGTTATAATTGTAATAAAATATTCATATTCCCTATGATGCTTTAATATTTCCATTTCCATAGCGGCGTAATTTGATTACGTTTCGTAATTGGCTTACGTTGCTGCTCTTAGCGCCTGGTCAAGGTTTAAAAAATCAAATTTCATACATTTCCCTTTTAGCCGCCCCGTTGCACTTTCTGTCACGTTGGCCCTTACATCACCCCCGCCCTGCCGCGGCCATTTCGGCATTTGCATACAAATCACGGCGACAAAGCCACCGCCATTTGCAACCCTTCAAATGCGCATTGGATGCCACAGACAACAAAAAGGAAAAAAACAAAAACAAAAGACTGAAAAGCGCTTCTAATGTTATTTTGATGTTGTCTCGATGGGTCTTCAATGGGCGCTACCGCGATTCACATGCATATTCACATTCACATTCACATTCACATTCACATTCACATTCGTATTCGCATTCACACTCGCATCTCTGGCACTGGCTGTAGCCGTTGGAAACCCGCAAAATGCGTGTTTTAAATCCAATTTAGACATTATCTAATTTGGGGCATCTCTGCACCACTCACAGACTGACAGACTCGAGCCGAGCCGAGTTTCGATGCCTTTTTATGCAAATCTATGGAAATTTCATTACGCGTCCGTTGCACCCCTTTTGCAGCCCCTGGAAGTGTGCCGGCTAAATGCTGTAAACTGTAAAACGCCAAAAGACGTAATAAACTCATTTAAACGTCGCTACCGTTGCGCCACGGCTGCCCTTTGGTTTGGGTAATGAAATTTTTGTGAAGCATCTTGCCACGGCCGCACGATAATATGCAAATGGCCCCGGCCCGGCCCAGGGGCCACGGGGACCAGTGGGACGTCCCGAATGGACGAGTGAATCTCTGCGCATCGTCGTGTGGCAATAATCAAATTTTCTAATTTTTATGGCTCTCTCTGGGCCAAAATGCAGAGGTTCACGACCAGGCCTAATTGATTTTGCACTGGCCAACGTGATTTTTCGACTGATTTACGAGTCCAGCAGTAGGAGAGTTGCCCTTAGAATGGAACTACTCTCCGATAACTAAAAGCAGCAGCGCGATTTTTGTTGTTTCTCGTTTTTGCCTTCTTTCTTTCTTTTTTTTTTTTTTTTTTGGCAAGTCATGGCAATGACGATGACGTTGGCAATGGCGATGGCGACGTCGTCTTCTAGTCTACTGCGCCCGGGCCGCAATGATGCGACAGTTTCGGCTTTCGGCTTTCAGCTTTCAGTTTCTGGTGCGGCGCGGGCCAGGGCTTTTAGAGACAAGCCGCCCCTTTTTAGAGGCCTTTTAAGACAATACGCGGCGTGCTGAACTTCGCAGCAAGCGTGACGCAGCGGAATCTGGAATTCAAGTTGGAATCGGGGCGTTGTTTAAGTGAAGTGTATTTTCGGCTTTAATATACATAGGGAGTTGGAGCTGGAGCTGGGGCTGGAGCTGGAGGTGAAGCGGCCATTACAATAACAAAAGTGCGTGGCTGCGAATCTTTTTGATCTGGTTTTGAGTCGCTGCCGCCAGAGCCATTTATCAGTGCATCATATCAATAATACGAGTAGTATATGAATTTCAGATTATATGACTCGACAGTTTGACAGTGGCCGGGCTGGTCGGGTTGGGGTTGGGGTTGGGTCTGGGTACGCGACGACAAATCCTTGTAATACCTTGTCTATGGCCATGTATCCGCCGGCCGGCTAATTTCAAATGTCAGCTTATCTGGCTAACACGATGTGCGCCAGAGTGTCCGACACCTTGGCTCCTTATCGCGTGCTAAGATTGAGATTTTGGCACGTCAGCGCTGACATTGCATATGTCATGCGGCCAAAATACTTGCTCGAGGAATGCAAATCTATAAAATCTCATTGGCTAAACGAAATGAAAATGTCTGCTTAAGCAGTTGTCGCAGTCGCAGTCGCAGTCGGCGTCAGCGCTGACAACGAACCGTCGCCGTAATTTGCAAATGAGCGTTTAAGTCAGGCAACGGGCAACGCGCAGCGGACATGTCGGCCTGATCCCTGGCCACGATGTGGCTAATCTCCATGCCAGGCGCTGTCGTCTCTATCTACCAGCGGAATCTATTTGACACTGTCTCCCTGTCGGCTAGTCGGCCAGCCTGTTGGCTTGTCTCATGTTTGTATGTAGTTTGATTTTTGTCTTTAGCACGCCATGTTACAAGAATTGAGAAACTCCTTGGGGTCCGGGTCTTGGTTTGGTTTCGGGCACCGATTGGCCGTCGGGCCCCGGCACCCGGATCCCGTTCCCGCTCCCGTTCCCGTTGCCGTGGCGGGTGTGACATTTTACATGAAATTACTTTGCATACACATGCATCAAATTAATTACACGATTAATGTTCTCACATGCAACGAACAGCTCTGAGACTGGGCATCAGCCAAGTTCCTCTCCTTCTATCTTTCTCTATCTCGCCATCTCTCCCTCTCTCTCTCTCTCTCTCGCTCAGTCAGCTTATGCAAATCTATTTCTCGCGATCATTGCAGCATTTGCATGTTGCTATCTTGATATCTTTGCCGGCAAGAAAATGATTCCATTGCCTTTCGTGATACGTTCCCGCACCCCATCCCGGCGGGCAGCTTTCTTCGTTTGGACTGGTCTGGGTCTGGACTTGGAAGAATGTGTGTTGGAATTGTGTGAAACATGCCATTTGAATAATTATCTTATTTGCATTGCAGCCGCAACAAACAACTGCAGTCAGTTGCAAATTAAAAAGTGCAAAGTCCACTCGGCTCCGACCCGTCCCTGGCCGACCCGTCTGGCGCTCACATGTTAATCTCTTTTGGCTGGGCTTTGCGAAAAGTTCAAATTGATAGCTGAGATTTGCGGCGCAGATAAAGCCCCTGACACTCTGTGTGAACATTGCCCAATGCAAAATCGCGTGCAGCCCCAGCGCCGCCTCGAGCCGTGCTCCATTTCCGTCTACAGCCGCATCTCAATCCCGATCCGAGCCGCGTTTCCAATGCAAGGCTTTAGCTTCGTTTTGGGTAGTCGCCGCCGCCGCCGCCGCTGCCGCCGCCGTCTCTCTCCGAATCCCACTCTCTGCCTCTGCTACTTTTCCACTGTTTGTCTAACATAATAACAAAGTCAAACAAATGATAAGTTGATAGAGCCACAATTGCGCGCCGTGCGCTCGGCTCGACCCGGCTCAGCCCAGGTCTGCTTATCTATTTAATATTTTTTTGTTCATTCTTTTCTTTTTATTTTGTTTTGCTTTGTGTTTCAGGTAGCTTCTGAATTTTTATTATCAAAATACTAATTTCTTTGTTTGCACAAGATTTCCGAAAACATAGTACGACGACGGCACCTCCGTAGGTACCTGCTTCAATTTGTTATCAGCTTATAAATATTTAATCACAGACTTGCGTGCTTTTTTTCGACGGCGATAGCAGCCCAAGATTTCCTGTGGCGAAGAGCGAGACAGGGCATGGACAGCGTTGCGTATGAGTAATGACGCCCATCCGATCTTCGCCAGGCCCAAATCATAGATACACACAGTAGTCGCGCAATTATGTCAAGTGCTTCTACACGAAATTAACATGTTGCCACTCGAGTGGTTCCGTTAGCTGCTGGTCAGTCCGCCCGTCCGCCTTCGAACGCCCCGCTGGCTGCTTGTAGATAGTGAAGCAGCCAAAATTCCCCACTGATTATTTCGAGTTCCATTAAACTGCAATTGTAAATAGATAGTTGGTCGAAAATAATGTTTTTTCCTTCTTTCCACTTCGGTAGGTGTTAGTTGGGTTCTTATCAGATGGCGATTATGCGTCAAAGCGTGATATGATTAAAATATGTTCAAAGCGAAGAAAAATATATAAATTGAAATACATTGGAATAGACAGAATTCAAATAGAAATGATATCAATTAAAATATTATACTGATTTTGCTCAAGTTTGTATTCTGTAAAAATAATTAACGCTGTCAATTCAAAGTTTATAGTCCACTATTTTATAGAGATTTTTCTGTTTTCTAATTTTAAATCCGCTAGGGGTAAAGTTCAACTATTCAACTTTAATCAGAATTCAGCTTGTGGAAAATAATTCAGCCAAAACAAGCTGCCACTCAAGTCTGTCGCTGTCTCTGTCTAACTAACTGATTTGCTTGCGTGAGTGTCTGTGTGCTATAATTGTGTGTAATTAACTTGCAATTTGATTGAAATTATAGCCTGCACACATACTGAAACTGGCTGCCACATATACATATGTACATCTGTATATAAGTATGCTTATATCTGTGTGTGGGGAGAAGCGAAGCAATTTGCGTGTCCTGGCTGCAAGGCGTCTAGGCCAACCCCAAAAGGCAGCCATATTGTGAACTGTTTCAGCGCCCCACCCCGCCAGCCCGATTGGTCTTGCAAGGAGCAGAGCTCCTACGATGCCAGCCACTTTAATTAAAAATTCAACCCTTAAACAAAATGGCACAGCGCGCACACACCACACACAACACACACTACACACATGAGAACGCATTTCATTTCATTCAGCGAACATTTTACAACTCGAACAAATTTGAAAAACAATTAAATGCCATGCGCGCAATTAAATACGCAGAAGGTGGCAACAACAAGCACGGCTGAAGTGGCACACTGGCTGCCAAGTCGGTGGGCGGTGGTTGGGCATATACCGTTAATTAAGCAGAAGCAGCTGAAAAGCAGCCAAAGCTCTGCTGCCTGACAATGGGGCATGGAGCCATGGCTGCGACTGGCTAAGCGTTGCTCGAGGGCGCTAAAACCACAACAACAGTAACAGCCACAGCAACAGCAACAACAAACACGACACAAACAGACAAACAAAAGCTTTTGTGCCCCGGCAATGCCAAACAACAAATCCATCAAAACAAACAGCCGTCGGGGTTTATACGGATTGGTATTTGGGGTTCCCAGCTCTCCCTGAACCGCATCAGGAACATAAACCAAGCGAAAACTTTCGGCCTGTGCGGCCATGTAAAAAGGATTTAATTATTTGTTCTAAGGATATGGATTCGAATGTGTGAGTGTTAGTGTGTGTGTGTGTGTGTGTGCTGCCTGCTTGTGGTTCTCAGTCAGTCTCAGTCTCAGCCTCTGCCTGCTGTCGCTTTGTGAGTGTTTGTACACAAACAGAAAAATATGTTTCACGTCCACTTTCGAGCTCAGCAAACAGTACTTCATAGCCCGGGGGCCAGAAGGGCCAATGGGAGGGGCAGCTGAAGAGCGCGGCTCGACGATGATTATTGGGTCTGGTCTAGAGGCTAAGCTGCTGTTTTTAATTGTGAAAACGAGCCCGGCCTAATCCTTGCCTAGCCTCAGGCGGCAGATACCTCAGTTGCAAATACCCCTCCACTCCCAATACCCTTTCCACTCTCATAGTTCTCGCCCTTTGCTGGAAATGTCAAATGCACGCGGCCAATGCTGCAGGGCAATTACAGCAACTACATCGTCCTTAGACCGGAGTTCGTGTCACACCAGCGAATGAGTAACAATCATAATAACAACAACAGCAAATTTCGAGATGGCACACGCGCTGCCACGCCCCCGCCCCCGCCCCCGCCCTAAACAAAAAATGCTGCTCGCAATCTAAAGGAAAATCACTTCCCACGCGCTGGCAAAGTTCTGCTAAGAGAATCAAACGCCTGCCCCCGTTTGCCATAATTTGATTGTTTTGTTTGCAGTGTGGTGGGTCGGGCCCCGGTGAGGGGGAAGTTTAAGGGTGGGGCAGCTCTACTAACTGTTGATTGTAGTGATTAACGGCTGCGTGGCAGCGCTCTGATTGCCAGCTAGCAAATTATATAGCCGAATCTCTGGCGAAAATTGCATGTTTTGACTCCTGCATTTCCTTTCGGTCTTTTCTCTGGTTTTTGTTTTTTTTTTTTTTCTGGGTGGGCACGGCACGCGGCGTCGCGTCGAGCGAGGAGCAATTATGCGGCAGCTGAGCCGACTTAGCCAAGTCACTTGGAAAGCTGACCAGCGAGGCAGTGGGAGGGAGTGGGAGTGGGAGCCATACGCAACATAATGAAGTGTCCGGGCAATCAAACAAAACAAAACTTTGGCAACAGCAATTGACCAAGTGTTTGTTGTTGTTCAGCTATTCGTCGGTTGTTTGTTGTTCATTTTGGGGCGATTACATTTTATGGCTCGCCTGGCAGCACAACTTTGCGGTTGTTTAATGTGCGGTACGTTTAAATTTTTAAACAACACGATTGTCATGCCGGAGAGTAGTCGAGTTCTGGCATCATCAAAAATTTAAAGAGCTGGCAACGCCATTTTGCTTATTGACGCTGCGTTTAGCTGATAAATAAATAATTTGGCTGGCAGGCGTACGGCAAGTCCCCAAACCCCCAACTAGATGGCAGAGTTGAGTCCCCAAACCCCGCAGCGCCAAAAAGGTAAACGAAAATTGTTTCTTGATCATTTTAATGCACCCAAAGGGACGCAAAGTGAAAAAGTTTGGGGGCAACATTACGTGATGTCGACCGGCTTGGGGGCGGATGGTGGCGGATGGTGGGGGTGTGCGGCAAAAGGCATTGCCTCAGTTCAATTTCATTAATAGTGAAAGCGGCAGCTAGGCCCTCATCATTTAAATAAGAACCAATATTTGATAATAATTGTCGCAGGACATGCAATGTGATAAGCAACAGCAACAGCAGCAGCAACAACAACATCGGCAACAACATCGAGGTTCCGAGTCGTGCCAATGGCAATTCGATAGCTTAATTTCCTGGCCGCTTGCTAATTGAAAATGTAATTAATGCACGCATCGATAAACCCTGCTGCCCTGCACCAGATCCAGCCCCGCATCCACTGCCGTCCTGTCCGGCGCTGTCCTTTCAAGGAGCGCGACTGGCATTTAGCACGACGCATGCCATATGCCGAGTGCCGCATGCCGCAGCGTCTTGCGTCGGCTATCTGCAACACTCGCCGTGTTCAGGTAACTCGATACAATTTCAATAGCTTGAAGACCGCCCCGCAGCGCCAAGAGCCAACCTTCAAGTCAAAGTGTGCGGCAAGTGTGAAAGATTCGAAAAGCTGACCGGCTCGAACTCTGAGAAGGTCCGCTGCCGACAGGCCTATCGAATTTCGCCCAACATGCCACTCATAAAAGGAAAGTTTCGTTTCATTTTCGTTGGGAAAATGCAGCCCTTTGTTTCACTCGAGCTCAGTTCTTTTTTTTGTTATTTTTAAACTTTTAATGCAGCTAATTAAATAGTTTCATTTGCTCGCTTTAATGAGCCACAAATTAGGCTGCGGTTGCCCCGTTTTTTTATAGCCCATAAAGTTGCCAAGAGAACGACGCACATAAAAAAAGTAAAAACGACAATTGCTACAATTGCCTGTTAGACCAGAAGTTTCCAGCTTATCGAGTCGCCAATCCGCCAAGGCTGGATATTGTTTATAAGACTATCAAGAGACACCTCATAGCTCATATAGACACGGAAACAGAGAGCGCGAGAGAGAGAAAGCGATAGTTTTCAGAGTGTCTTCTGTTTTAAAATGCAGACAACGTATCTAATTATTAATACTTTGATTGCCAAAGTAGCAATTTCTGAACCAGGTATTAAAAGACGGCTCAGACAAATTGGCAGCTAGCCAATATAATTACACACACGCCCCCAACACTATAAATGGCTTAAATAATAATTATTATATATTTTTGTGGTTGTTGATTTTTATCATAAATTAAGAGTATTTTAATCAGAATTTGTTGGCATTTATAGTTAGTGCTATTAATCTCATAGCACTGACATTTAATTTGAGGTGTATTTTGGTAATTTTCTCAAAATGTAGAATTTTAGATTAATACTTAATTCACTGTAAATCCATCTAAATTTGGATCGTTTTGCTTGAAAATCTGTATCTCAAGATCATTTCCCAGTTCAGTGCACTATTTCAACAGATTTTGTTATTGCTTCCTCTTCAAAGAATAATAAAACTGCAATATGATTACAACGTGCTGTGGTAGCCAATTAAATGTAGAAATACACACACACACACACACACACACACGCACACACAGCACACACCCACAACACTTGGGCACTTGGATTGTCTATAGCAGGGCGCTATTAATATGCGATTTAACAAATATTTAGCGAAAACACATGCGATGCGCTCTGCATGCCAAATGAATCAAAAAATTGTTGTACGCACACTCGAAATTTATTGTATTCGAAAGTCAAGAATTTTTACGAGCTTGGGAAAATAATAATTTAATGGTTAAAAATTGTGAGCGATCCGCAGTCGTCAGAGAGTTGAGGTTGGGTTGGTCACAACAAAAATAACAATCGCAAAAATCAAAATGTATTTATATGTGTATATGCTATATATGTATATCTATTTGTATTTGTGTACACGTGCATGAAATTAATGCCGCAACGTAATATTATTGTTGACTTCTTCGAGCGACAACAAATTTTGTCGTTATTAGCAGAATTTAAATTGCTGTTACCGATCGATTTCGAGCAGGGCTTGTGGATTGGGGCCACAAGGGGGGCAGGGGGAGGAAAGGCCAGAGGACGTGCCGGCTGAAAATATGGCTATGGCTATGAGTGCTCTGGCGAGCCTGGACATTGACATTTTTGGTATCTGCAGGCCGAGCGGAGCGCTTAATATGCCGCCGTCGTCGTCGTCGTCGACGTCGCACCGCTAAAGATGACGAGGCTGTTGTGGTTCCTACTCCTAGTTAGAAGCCGGCCCAGTCCCAGGCAAAGGCAGAGCCAAAGCCAAAGGCAGAGCCAGTTGCTGCATATTAATTTGATAACTTATACATATATATAGATATAGCGATATGTTTATACATAGAATATATTTTTGCACACGATGTTGCTCCAGCTGTTGTTATTGTTGCTGCTGTTGTCTAGGCCTAGGCCACGATCGCTGTTGGGGCATTTGTTTGGCCATAATATGGCCGGGCAATGGCAGTTTTGACAACTTGACAGTCGTGCAGACGAAGACTCCGACTCGGACTCGGACTCGGACAGAGTCATCGACATGGACAGCAGCGGCGACATTGACTTGGTGAAGTCTTGGTCGTCAGCGACTTTATATTGATTGTGTGTCCAGTTTTATGTGGCTCATTTTATGGCTGGCGTGTCAATTTAAAACGACATTTATAAGCAATTTGTAACTAATTCTAACAAACACCTAACGCATGCTCGCCATCTTGATCAATATAATATAATAAACATGTATGCACTGCACTCACTTATAAATCTATTAGTACACGTCACTCACACCTTTATCGTTCAATATTCGACTGGATTAACTGTATATTAATGGGTATACCCTCTCTTCTTCCCCCTCTCTATCTCTCTCTATTTGCAGCGGCCGCCCAGCTCATCGCTGTCCTACGGGGGCGCAATGAACGATGATGCGCGTTCGCCGGGCGCTGGTAGTACACCCGGTCCATTATCACAGCAGCCACCTGTCTTAGATACATCAGACCCTGGTAAGTCTTATTCCAAGATAACATTTGAGATTTGTAGTTTAGAAATATTTAAAAAAAAAATATAAAAACTTTAAAGCTAAAGTTAATGGTAAAGTTGTTCATCGATAGAAAATAGACAAAAAGAAGAAACCCGTGTAATGTTTGGTAATGCTCAGCTTTATCCGTGAAGTATGGGCTCTTTACACCTGATGATTTGTCGCTTTTTGGCTCTTTGATTATGTTGTTTGCTTCAGTTTTGAAGTGCTGCTACGGCAGTTTGTAGCCAAAGTTATGAGCAGACAACAACTTCAGCAAACAGTTACACGGCTCAAAGCCAAAGCACACACACACACACACACACATGCGAGGAGTGAGTGCGACTCAGAGATACTTAGGGACAACCCTAAGCGTCGACTCGTAGACTGCCTGTCTTTTGCATGTTGCAGAGTTGGCGATTGCGCACACTATTCACCCTTCACCCTTCACCCTTCACTCTTCACTCCACAACGCCAACTTCAAAAGTTGTGGCAGCCGAAAGATTTTTCAATATTTTGAGTGCGTGCAGCAGCACCAACAACAGCAACAACAACAACAAGAGCAGAAACAACAATAATAACTTCGCACTTGGCGCTTCTTTTTGAAGATTTTTATGCTCGTAGAGCCGGTCTCCGCTCGATGCTCGATGCTCGGCATCGTCACTTGGGCTCCACGTTGAATTATTTATGGTGATAGGCAAAATATTTTTATGTGTTTTTCTGTTGCCGGCAAGAAAACAAAAGCGCTCAGCGCAAACACCACTCGAAAGAGACACTCTCGGGCCACTCGTCGTCTGCCGCTTGGGGCCTCGAGTGACCCACGGTGATAATGCAGTTTTCGTTTTTTTTTTTTTTTTTTTTCTTCAAAAAGGCGCAACTTTTCGGCCATAGACCAAGTGACGCGCTCTCAAGCCTTGCGATGATTTTTACTGGCCGAAGGAGGTGGCAGCCCGGGTGGGTGTTGGACAGAGGAGGTGCTGCACACACACACACGCCAAGCCAATCCACTGAACTGACGTCGAAACAAAACAGAAAACTAAAAACTTTAAAGTGAGCCGACGACAACAACAACAACACGACCATATTCTAGGCAACTTTTGTTGCGCGTTTTACGAGTTGTTGCTTTGTTTTTGCGCTGGCACGACGCGCCATTTTGATTGATTTATCTACACGTCGAGTTACTTTGTAGACAAATTAAAATTTGGCATAGTCGAAGTAGTTGAAGCTGCACTCTGAGGTTGTATCTGAGTGTGTCTGTGTGTTTTTGTGTGAATGAAAATTATCTACACTCGAATAACTTTTTGCGGGCAGCGAGCAAATTTTAATGTTCATTTCATTTTCGCCATGGTGATAAGAAAAGTTCGCGTCGCTCGGTGAGTTCACATCATTTCCCTTAGCTGAGCAAATTTGCGGCGCGTATTTCGGGCGTAGCAAATAGATATTTTCCACATTTTGAGTAGACATGCAGACAGACGAGAAGAAGGCACAAGTCCAGGAATGTGGTTACCAAAGAAATTCACTGCTGCTGCAGCACAAATTCCAGTGCACACAAAGCAGCAGCAGCAGTGGGAACCGGGACGGAGACAGACAGGGGTTGGGGCTGGGGCTGGGGTTGGGGTAGCAACCGCTGCCGAGGGTTGCCGTAATTTTATGCACGAATTCGTAAAATGTTATTCAAATGGAAAATGTGATTTTTATCAATTTTGACAGGAATTTTTCGCAGAAAGCATAAAGAAAACGAAGCACAAGTAAAAGCGGCACAAGGATGTGTCCTCTGACTGCCACGGCTCTTAAGTTTGAGTTGCGCGCGTGTGTGTGTGTGTATGTGTGTGTGGCAGTACTCGAAATGTTTAAATCGTTCTAAATTATGGGGTCAGGCAATTGCCCAAACCGAAAGAGAGAGAAAGACAAGGAGACAGTAATGTAGCAAAACAAGACAAACGCGACATTTAGCAAGTTAAAGCTAGATTACTTTTCTATATGATCAAAAGTGCAACTCATAGGATTTTAAGAGACCAAGTCTGTATTGGAAATGCTGTTTGAAGTATATTAATCTGCTAAAGTTTCTTCTTGAGAAATAATTTAGCATCTTTAAAAAGAAAATAAATTAAAACCTTTCTTTGGTGCTTTCCAGAAAAATAGTCATATTTTAAATTTAACCCGGGCGAAATTAAATTTACAAATTTATAGACCCGTAATAAAATAAAAGTGTTTATCGCGTCTTGATGGAGTGTCACTTGAAATTGTCTTATATCGTATTGTGGTTTATAGCTCTTGGCCGCCAAGGGCGGACTGGCTCTATTTAGTTCCAGTTTGCTCGGCTTAATTGCTGGCCTCATCATAATCGAAATTGTGAGGGGCGTTAACGCGACGACTTTTGGCTAGATAGATTTCCATAAATAAATAATCCCAGCAATTAGTTGGTGGAAAGCCACAAGTCAGTCTCGTCGAGTCGAGTTGAGTGTGGCCGGCAGACAGTTTCGTGCCAGTCCCGATTCAGTTTCGAGAGTTAGTCTTTGGGTCTATAATTATAGGGCACCCTCATCAACGTCGCGCGTACCAGCGTTGCATTCAATTAAAAAATATTTGTGTGGCTCTGGGTTGTGACCTGCCCAAAATGGTGATGACGATGATGACGGGTTTCAACGTCTGTATTTTTCTTTTCATTTTCCACATTTATTTTGGCGCAACAGTTAATGCGCAATTAAAGAGCCAAACCAGGCGATAAATGTCAGCCATGTCAGCTACGAAAATATGTTAAAGTCCGTGTGTTTATTTACATTTGAAAGTCGGCTACGTCGCTCGTCAAGTGTCGCTTAAATGCAAATCAAAACGAGATCAATTTGATTGCCTTAGCTGCGAAAATGAAAATAAACAAGAACAGCGGGCGACCAACCCTCAGTTCTTAGCCCACAATCCTCAGTCCCTCCACCCCTCCACCCTACAATCCCTCAACCCTTCGGTGGCAGCTTACCCCCGTCTGACATTGATTGAAAATGCTGCGTGACGTAAATTAACTTTCATGGCGTGGGGCAGCCTCAGAAGTGCGTGTTATCCTTTCCGCTCCGTGCTCGGCACTCTGGGCTCCGGGCTCATCGTTTGTCAAGCCGCAAGACCCACACAATTGCCAATTGTTACAGTTTTAAAGTTGCGAGGGGTGTTTCTGTGTGTGGCAGCTTGTTGTTGTCATTGCGGCTTTAATGCCACATTCACATCCATGACCTGGAGTGCACTTTTCGCCTTTGCTACTAAGGCGATTATCTTTGCTGCTGCCTGTCGCCCAATTTTGCTTATTTACATTGACGAAATGTGTTACGACTGCAACAACAAACTGAGTAGGAACAATAGCAATAACAATAACAGGAAGCTCTGGCCCTCTAGCCGTTGGCTGTTTGTTATCTTACCACGCACAATTAGACAATTTTCATTTGCCTGGCCGACAGTTTCTCGTTCACATGGCCAGAGAGCCTGAGAGTTTTCCGTTTCTCTTTCTCTTTCTGTAGGTCTGTTTCTGTTTGCTTTGTTATGTGAAAGCATTTTTTTCTTGTATTTTTGCCGGTTTGGCTTTAATAGAATTACATTTGCTTGCTTTGACAGCGGGGTAGGTGCAGGGAGGGGGTTCCAACGGCGACTATCTAAAAAGTCGAAGGTTCTTACAGTGATTTAGCCACGGCGGAAACTAGAGTTTTCTATGCAAATGCAGCAGTAGCTATAAGGAAACCCATTAAACCTGAATCGGTTGGAGGCAATATAGTCTACACTTTATTAATTCATAATCGCCATTTTAGCCGTGTTGGGGAGCCCTTTTTGACAGCTCGTTGTCACTCCCAAACGCAAATATCCATTCACACCTCAGCATCAGTCAATCCAGCAGATTGCTGGCATCTGCCTTTCCCACAACTTTTTAACTCTTTCGTCACAATTTCCGCCACCAACGTGGCACAACAGCAATAACAACGAATGCGGCGATAAAAAAATTAAAATTTTACGCATTAAACAACTTTTGAATAGAAACGCTCGCACGGCTGCCAAAAAATTACCCATATCTGTTGTTACGTATCTGCGCACCCCGAATCCAATCCCGATCCCAATTCGAGGCCGAGGAAACGGAATAAGGACCAAGCCCAAAAGGGGCACCAGCTGCCGCACGTAGCCGTACCCGGCCAAGTTCACAATCATAAAAATTGAAACAGAAATTCGATGTTGCCTGCGCCCTTCATAATGAGCACCCCACCCCACCCCACCCCGGCCAGGCAGAGAGCTTATGTAACATTACGTCAAATTGCACAAAAGGCAATACATCTTCATCCCCTAACACCACACACACACACACACACACGCACACTTCTTATTTTACAATGAAAATTTACGAACTGACTGTTGCATATTTGGTTGCTGGCTGCTCCTCTCGCTGCTCGCTGCTGGCACATTATCATATTTCTAGGCCCGACACGCCAATGAATAGAATGCGCATCGAATTTCCCAGACCTGGGTCTGGGATTGGGCCCGGTTTTTCGCTTTGGCGGGGGTTCAGGGAGTATGGGCTTCGGGGTTTGCCCGCTTGCCACATCAAACTCAACGAGCACATCAACAAAATCATCAACACCAGCAGCAGCAGCAGCAGCAGCAGGGCGGCAAACTCCGCTTTGGACTTGGACTCTGTCACTGCCAGAGGTCGCAGCATAGTTGACAAACAAGCAACACCAACAACAACAACAACAACACAACAACACAACAACAATAGCGCTTTGTTGCCTGGGAGGGTTGCGGCCGCGTGCAGACAAAATGCAAACTTCCTTTAGCCACGTTTTGAGGCATGAAATGTTCATATACAGCCTGCTTTTTTTTCTCTTTTCTTTTTTTTTTTTTTTTTTTTGATATCTTTTGTGTTTCCACCAGCCAAAATAGATACACGGCTCGTTTTTCATGGGCTGGTCCCATGACTTTGACTTGAATTTGTCTAGCTTACAACTTATCGCCGTAATATAGTTATGATCTGTGCTACACTGGCCGCCGCATAAATTAGTCACAGCTGAAGTGTATCAGTTGGTCAGGCGGCTTTCACACAGTAACCGTATGCTGATAACAACTTTTCATTATACGAAGTGTGTGTGTGTGTGTGTGTGTGTGTGTGAGTTGACAGACAAGGCCTTTTGCACTTGCACTTTGCTTTTGTTTCACTCGCACTCGCGGCGATCATTCAACAGTCGCGTCAGCCATAAAAAATCATGTTCTTCTTGACTTTTATTATTCATTATTTTCACATTTATTTCGCTCGCAACAAATTTGCAACTTCAATAATGTATCGCCATTTTGTGTACATATATGAGCGCGGCCAGCGCTGGCCTTTAATAGAGCTATCAAACAGTGCAGCCTGCTGATGACAGTGGCTTATCAAGTGGCTGCTGCTGCTGCTGCTTGATGGCTGGTGCCCCCCGTTTAAAATTGCATTTCTCAACACACAAATCACAAATCACTGCAAGGCATGCAATCTCTCACACAAATCATTCCATTTTTGCCGACGTCGCCGTCGACGGCGACGTCGACGTCGACGCCAAGTGTCATTAGCGTCACACGCCGGCAATGTCGCTGTCGTCGTCGTCATCGTCATCGTTAGCTCCATGTCGGACGGAAGGTTCGTTCGCTTTAAGTGTTTATTAGTATGAAACATTTATCAGCAATTATAATTATATGGCTATATGTGTGTGCATTAAATGGTAGCGAACTTTGCGACCCGAGATAGCGAGTGGACACGCTTTTATGGCCGCCACTGTACCGCTGAGTGCCAGAGCTCACTAAATGCTTTTTAAATGTAAGCTGCAAATTAAGCAACAAATGTTATAGGCCGGACCAAGAAACATCTCGAGTGGATACACGCACACACACGCCCATTAGGTGAAACGCTAGAGTAACGCCGGGTCCGTTAAGAGGGTGGCATTACAGTTTTTTATGCAAACAGGCAACACCTAAGACATTAGCTGGGGTTCTGGCCAACAGCGGAGGCGGACGGCAGTCGAAAACCAAACATTCAATGACAAATTATGCGCTTTTGCTGGGCGTTGCCACCTGCCAGGCCCACCGGCCTAACCGCCGGCCTAACCGCCGGCCTAACCGCCGCCTAACCACCGATCCACCTACATAACTACCTGACCAGCTCTACCATTACCATTACCATTACCATGTTGTTATGCCACCTACGAGCATTCCAATTCTCTATTAAGCGGCAACGGGAGCGTGTCGTGGGCGTTTTGCCCGACTCGTTTCAGGGGGCGTGCCGTGTTTGGGAAATTTTTGACATTTTGTAATGGGAGCGCGTAGCAAAGCGACGGCACAGACAAACGAGGCAAATTATCTTGCGTCAACAGGAAGAAAACGTGTAGAGAACATTGCGGTGAATATTTTTGGGCACGCTGCTGTACTCGTAAGTAAGTGGTCGACTGGCCTAATGATAAACGACATTAGTGAAACGTATAGTTATAGTCGGTGTCGTGGGGTAGGAAACCTTGAAGTGCATAACGAGCAGTGAAGCACCAACGAAAGAGCAAATAAAGTTGTCGAACTCGGGTGGGCAAAGACTAACGAGCAGAAAATATAGGAGTTTAGGGATCGACAGTCGTATTCGTATGAAAGAGTAGCTAGACAAAGTATTGAAAAATATATTGTAAATTGTAGAGAGCAATGTCATTCGCAGTAAAATACTTTCGTATCATTCCGCTGCGCATTGTGGATCGTTGAACTTGCCTTTGTGTCTTTTGGCGGGTGTTAAAGCGGCTCCACAATATCGGCGGCAATTGTCCCATGTCCGAAAAATGACGACAACCAAATGAACGCAAATGGTGGCACTGGTTCTTTATTTTTCTTCCTCTCATACATATACTTGTTGTTGTTTTTGTTGAAGCCCCGTCTGCTGGCCCCCATCTGCACATTGCCATCCCCACCCACTGCACACACATGTGTCGGTTGCTAAATTTAAACAACTTTTGCCTGCAATGCTTTCAATGGAAAAATATCTTTTGTAGCGCCAAATGGCGCCGTGGCAAAAGTTTCATTTTGTTTGGCTCTTTCTTTTTGGCTGCTGGCTGCTGTTTGCTGCCTCTTCAAATATTCATTGAGTTTGAGTAAAAGGCCGAGGGCCAGGCCCAGGCCCAGGCCCAGACCCAGTCACAGGCGCAGCCACGCAGCCATTTCATTAGCAGAGGACAGGGCCCGAGCCCAACATATGGAACTGAACTGAACTGAACTGACTAACCGACTAAGGCCGGAGCTCCTCTTCACATTTAAATGCGCACATAATTTCTAATTTGTGCCTCTAATTTATGTGCTCCAGCAGCGAGACCCAAACTTAGCACAACAAACTTGCCAATTTAACGGCGCCCGAGTAAAAAAAAAGCAGAGAAAGGAAAACAACCGAAAGCTGAAGATGGCAGGGAAAAAGTTTTGCCGCCACTTACATATAAGAAATAAATAAAGCCATTCCTTCTAATATACAAAAAGCCTCGAACGAGAACAAGAAATGAGAAAATTACTTTTTTATAAGTACGACAGCATCGGGCTGGCAGGCGGCAGGCGGGAAAAACCAACCACCCCACAGACCCACCCAAAGCCAACGCGAACGCCAACGCCAATCTTCCTCCGCCCAGCACACACCTTGATGATGTGCACAGCAGCAGCAAACATTGAGTACTTGGCCCATATAAAAGGGCCAGCATTGCCAAACATTGCCTAATTTGGAATTGCCTACAAAATGTGCATTAAAATAACTAGAATCTACTACCACCCCCTGTCCCCCCCCCTCCCCGCCACGGCACGCCTTGCCAAAGTGGAAGCCCCAAAAAGGTGTGTAATAAAAACAAATGTCTGTCGTTTGTTTATATCAGCAAGCGACAACTTCTTTTTTTTTTGGGGGGTTTTTTTGCTGTTGTGTTTTTTTGATGTTGCGAATACGCCGCGTTGTTCGTGCGAAATGGAAACCCTTTAGCAACACCTGGTGTGGTCGAGAGACAGAGAGGGAGCGGCAGTGCGAGTGGGATGGAGCGATTGTTTTTAGTGCGCTGCAATGACAAGCAATGAAATCAAAAGGCATGCAGCAAAAATAGCCACAAAAATCGAACTAAATTTTACGACATAAACATAAATTTTATGACAGGCGAAAGAGTAAACGCTCGAACGCCCAAGCGACCGGGATCCCGGCTAGCAAAAGAAAATCAATTTTATGTGCTGGCCAAAATAACAACAACAAATAATTTCCTCAAAGCGCTGCGTGGAGAGCGAGCAACCAGCCCGGGACGACCACAAGAAAGCGGGCGTAGAAAAATCTATAAAAAATATGTGAGAACTATTAAAAAGTCGTAAACTGAAACCAACTGAACATCCCCCCGAACCTCAGGGGTGGAGAGGGGCAGCGTAAAGTGTTAAGCTTTGGCTTTGCATGTCGTAAAGTCGCCAGCAGATAGATGGATAGATAGACGGATAGAGATGTGTACACACACATATATATGTATAATAAATACATATATGCACGTCCGTCTGGGACGGCTTAATGCCGGCAACTGGCCCGGAAATTGAGTAACCCAGTGAACGTTTCTTGGGAGCTGTGAATGTGAACGCTTGCATTAATAATGCCATTAATGGTCACATTACAAGTGTAATAATAATTGTCCTTGATAGATACACACACACACACGCACACACTCGGGAATATGCCGTGCTGCAATTAGGCCAAGCGACTGTCCAAACTGTCCAACTTGGCTCTGCCTGCATTTTGGCTTAATGTAAACGCATTTAAACGCAATTACTTTTCACTCGCTGTGTGTGCTTGGGTGTGTGTGTGTATGTTTTCTTACCAACCGACACGTACCAAAGCAATTTCTGTTGTTGTTGTTGATACTGATGATGATTGCCGCCGTCGCTTGGAGTGTCGTCATAAAGATCCTTTATCAAAACGTTAATGGATTGAGTTATATGTACAGGCACATACCTTCGTACACACACACTTACACACATATTTGTGCACACAAAACAACAGTTAACTTACCGCTGCTGCTGTTTTTCTCGGCAATTGCATTGCGTTGGCTCTTTTAGTACAGACGTACATTTAATGTAAAGTTAATGAAATGCTCTGGCCCATGTGCGTAATTGTTGAACACAGGGTATTATTAATTATGACGCACCCTAATTTTTGTTTAGACTGGAGATACTGGAGTCGCATTGGGCCCATAGCATAAATGTGCTGAAAGCCTATATTAATTGCATTTTAATGAAACTAGGAAATTCGTGACACATACGATATGAAATAATATGGAATTAACCCCTTTTCAAGGGAATTTCCTCTAGATATAGTAGATACGTTGTGTTGTTGTTGTTGTTGAAAACAGATCAAGCTGGCTGATAAGAAAAAGGTAATGCAGGGAAAATGGAAATGCTTTCGGATTGAAAGAATTAGCATCAGGGCATCAATAACGCAATGCGATTCGCTTGTTCGGCTTCCGTTAGGCTTTATTGCCGTCTTTTTTGCACCATTACTCATATACCTATCCCTTTCCCAGCGGCGACCACAAATGAAATTAAATATAGGCGGTATTAAAAAATAAATCCAATGAAACAAAAACAAAAATCGCTGCGGTTGGCGTGTTTTTTTGTTTTTTTTTGTTTGTTTTTTGGTTTTATTCTATTATCAGTTGCGATGAAAAAATAATGCAAAATAAAACAAAATGAAATGCAATAAATGATGTTTGCGCTGGGGTATACATATATTGCATATTTGAGTCGATGGAGGCGGTGCATGTGTGTGCGCTGATAAAAAATTCATTAATTCATATACGAAATGCAATTAAGCGCAGTGGCTGCCACAAAAACAAAAGCAACAAAAAAAACAACAACAACAAAGATGACAATTAAAAAAAGCTCGTGGCATAAATAAATGCGAAACAGCAAACGCAGCGGCAGTTAAATTAACAAATTGCATGCATATTTTAAATAAATATAAATATTTTAATAAGATTAAACTATAATGCAGCCAAATGTCAAAGCCGCGCATTCCCAATGGGATAACACACGAATTTGCAACAGCAGCAGCAGCAGCGAGCATAAAAAATGCATTTTGCTTAATTTATGCGGTTTTCAATTACCCTTTTGATATGAATTAATGACGTCACCCGGACTCGTTTGCTCTCTTCACAGTTTTTTCTATGCGCACAATTTAATTGTCATTCCTGTTTAAAGCCACAATATAATGCCAAGGCAAATCCAAAGGCCACCCAACGGGCGGCCTTTCTCTGCGCTTCTCAAGCGTACACAGCTGTCGTGCGCCGTTCTATGCACTTCTCAGGCGCGTTGTGTTGCTTTCTTTACTGCATTTTTATTGCATTTCCAATCTGTTTGGCTGCTGTTGTTGTTGCATGCTGCACTCAATCATTTAATCCAAATGTTTTGTTTGCAACTACTTTGAGCTATGCGCATTCCTGCAACCGCAGCAACATCAACAACATTCCTGGGCCCGATGTCTGGCCAGCACAATTTCATGCCCGTGTAAACTATTTGTCGACAATTTTGTCTGCAACAAAAGTCCGCGTGCCACAGCAAAGCCAAGCAACCAACCAAGCAAGCAAACCAACAGCGCGTTCAAGTCCATATCCAAGTTTCAGTCCCGGTCCCCGGCTGGTGCTTGTTCGAGGCCAGCAAAGCGTAAAAGCGCGCGCTGGCACGAAGCTTGGCTGCTTGGCTTTTCGCTTTTGGGCCCTGGTCAATTGCCGCTCTAATGACTGCAGCTCCAGCTGCAACTTGTGGGCCGCCTACCACGCCAATCCGCGGCACATGGCGCACATCCTTCCATAAAAATGCACAAAATATGCAAAGTACAACGATTTAAATCAATTCTAAGCGCTATCAGGCTGACTTTCGGCACTGCCCAACCCATTGGCATTGGCATTGGCATTGGCTTTGGCTGTGGCTGTGGCTTTGTTGTTGCTCTCCCTCGACTGGGGCCTTATCAAGAGTTTACGCGTGTAAAGTAAGTTTACGTGTAGCACGGCAAAGTGCATTGATAAGCCATCCAACTTTTGTCTGGGTCCGGCTCTCGACTTTCTTTCCCCCTGGCTGCTGATTAGTCGACCAGCGAATGAATTCAGGCTTTTAAATATGCAAAAAAAAAAGCATACTAAAGAAGAGGGAGAAAAGCAAAGGGCTAAAATGAAAGAAAATGAAGCAAAGCGGCATTAAGAGCCTCTTAAGACTGCGACTGCGTTCGCGAGATTCGCGTCTCGGGTCTACTACAACACAGGTTTTGGCCAACTCCATTATAGCTCATTATCGCCCCGAGCAGCGTCTTACATTATGTTGATGAGTTTTTTCCCCCGTTCTAATAGAAAAGCCTCTGCTTGTATGAGAGAGAGAGAGAGAGAGAGAGAGAGCAGCAAGAATGTGGCTGCCGCTGTGCTGTGCTGTTCATTAAAAGACTGCCACGCCCACAATGGCTTTCATTAATTGTTGACAATGATTACCTGGGGCGATGGCCCCAATGGCAAGAAAAAAACCAAAAAAAAAAGAAGACAAAAACAGAGCACAATGATTCGAAACGACTCAAGAAGAAGTCGGAGACGAAGTCCGAGTTGAAAAGAAGTCGCTGCGTTGGCCAAGCGAAATGCAATTTCAATTTCCAACGACAGGTGATAAATAAATCGAAACGCAACGAATTGAAATGAATCGGCATCGGTGGCATCGGCAATCGATTCGATGCGATGCGTTGCGAATGAAATTGCGCCATATTTGGGCGTTATTTGTGGCCGCCACTGAGCTGGGCAACGGGCAGCAGCCAAGAGGCTGAGGCGTTGGCAATGAGCCTCGCATCGCGTCGAAGGCATTTAATTGCCACCACGGCGTTTTTGACGTCTACGTATCAGAAATCGAGGCCCCATTTCTGCTCTGTCCGCTGCTGCGCGCATTTTGAAAAGGTGTTTTGTCGCGAGACCTCGAGTCCAACACCCTGTACCCTGGACCCTGGACCCTGTACCGGGGTACATTTCACGTTGCCCGTTGAGGCCGCCGTCTTCTTCTGGCCCGAATGCGAGTGCGAATTGGTATTTTATTTTGCGCATTTGGCAACTTCGGGGCGCGTTCTTCATTTAGCCGTGTTTAGTGTCCGTCGCTGTTGCGCTTTTTAATTTAATTTCGTTTTGGTTTTTGCTCTTTGCTTTCTGCCAGTCGCCAGTGTCAGTGTCAGCTTCAGCTTCGAGTCCCGATTCCGGAGTCTCTTTTACAGCACGTTGAACAACAGGAACAAAATGATTTAAGATGTTCGACTGTCAGTGCTGACAACATTGACAGTAAAATTATTTCTACGCGCTGCCGAAGGTTAATTATCATTGATTTATTTACAACAAAACTCAAAAACAGCAAGAAACAGCATAGTACACGAAATAAGGACACGGCGAGGCTAAACTGACTGTAATTTAAGCACGTAAAGACACTGTAAATTGTCACAGGACACAGTAATGTCTATTATTAAATTGACTAGATATCTCTATAATTACCATCAAGATCTGTCCCAATAATTAGTTATATTTTTACAAACGATTGCACTTAAATCACTGAAATTTAAATTAAAGACTTTTAGAGCGAGGGTATCCCCATCTAGATATTATTCATGAAACTGTTTAAGCACAGCAAATAGTTTATGGCCGCCATATGATTGGCTTAAAATGCCATTTTATATGCCATAAAATACAAAAATGCAAAAATGCTGTGCCAAACATAAACGCCAAAAGAGACTAAAATTAAAATTAAATAATTTATTGAATTGAAATGCGTGCAAAACAAACATACTAAGAGCAAACAAAAAGCTGACAGAAAAAAAAACACTCAAAAGAAGAAAAAAAACTAACCATGACAGCTATAAATATTTTTAAATAGACAAACAAAAAATAATGTAAATCTGTGCGTTAATTTGCATTTTTGTTGCATGATAACAAAGGCAACAGCAACAACAAATGCGTAAAACCGCAAGCAAAATTAATACACGAGACATTGTTAAAATATTAAATTAAAATTAACATTGCAAAATGGCAAAAAGCTCTGGGCCAGGCGGATCGGAGGTGTGCGACGGTCAATAAAATTGCTTGTCAAAGTGAATTTAAAATAATTATTGTGCATAATGCGGCATGGCGCGTATTAAATTAAATGCTGCACAATAATCGAATTAATAATAATAATGCATTATAAAAACACAATATATATACGGTGTGCAAATAACAACAAAAAAAAAAAAAAAGAAAAAAGGAAAGCACACAAATACAAGAAGTATGAGGAAAATTTTGAAAATTATTTATTTATAAATATTTTAATGCGTGGCTGCATTATGTGGACTCTTTGTACAAATATTGTTTTAACGTTAATTAATATAAAATGTACATTGGCTTATAATTGGTATTAATGTATTATGGCATTTGTTTTCTACTTGCAGATGGTAAGTTCTTATCATCACTCAATCCTTCAGAACTAACATACGATGGTAAGTCACATTCCACATTAAGTCATTTAACACATAACATAATATAGAATCGAGTAGATTTTGCTTTGGGGCCGCCCTCAACTTGCTCACACGTGGCCCGAGCTGGTTCGCACATTAATCAAGTTAGCAAGTTGGCCAGCGATCAGACTTTGAAGTCTGTCTGTCACTAATCCGCACTCGCCCGCCCGACCGCCCGACCGCCCGTCTGCTGCCCGAGCACGTTCGTGCTGGCCAACGCCCACTTTGCACGCCGCGGCCGCTTCCTGTTGCCCGTTTCGCTAAAAATGAGAAATTTCTTTTTAATTTAGACTTAAACAGACTCGGCGGCAGCCGCAGCAGCAGGAGCAGCTGATAAAAAATCATTATAAAGTTAAATTTTAATTAAAAACTACAATCGATTATAAAAAGGGCAGACTGTCTGCGGCTCATAAATTGAGCACACTGGCGGTCTCGGAGCTTTCAACGTGCATGCCACGCCTCCCCCAGCCCCCAAGTAGCTGTATCGCCGCTCCTGCCTGCGGATTCTCAGTGCCGATGATGATGATGAACTTGTGCCAGTTTTGATGTGGAAATCGGCGTTCGCGCTGTGCGCAGTGGCAGTCTACTGTTTGATTGCTGCCAGCCGATAGCCGGCTCCGATCCAGACCCTTGACGTGATTATATAAGCAGCGCTTTTCGCTTTCATTAATAAGCAGCAGCAACGGCAACGATTAACACAGTAAACGTTTGCCTGGCACGTGATTTTTGCCGGACATTTGATTTATAGCCCGGTTGCTGTCTCCGCTAAGCGGCGAGCGCTCGCTGACCAGCGTCTGCAGTTCATAAAAATTGAAAAAAATACAAATCGCAAGGCAGCTGTCCATCTCGTTTTATGGCGGCGCGCTGCGTTAACTTGAGGAATGGTGTGTAAAAGCATTAAAATCGTTAAAATTAGCAATCGTTGTAAAACGTTGTGCGCCAGTAGCTGCGGCCGCTGTGCCCGGCGCTCGTTGTGCGCCCTGAAGCGCGGTGCAACGACCAGACGGACGACATTGCCCATACGCCGCGTTGCCGTCGCCGTTAGACGCTATTAATTTGCCCCGGCTGGACCAGGACCTACTAACCCAGTGAGCACGGCCAGACACACAAGTTTTTAGGCCCAGCCAGACGGACGGAGCGAAAAACAAAAGCCAAAAAAGAAAAGACAGACAAAAAATACCAAAACGAAAATGAAATATGCCAAAAAGTGTAATTTGTAATATAAGCAACGTAGAGCGGCCGAAGGACCGAACTGGAACACGCTTCTGTGTGACTTATGTGCGCCCACGACAACAACAATAACAATATGAGCAAATGCAGTGGCCACGGCCGGGGCCAGACACAGACAGTGTGAGAGCGAGAGAGAGAGAGAGAGAGAGCGCGCGCATTTAAGCACAACTTTAAATAATCGTCTGTCAGAACTGTCAAACAAGCCGGCGAGCGCTAGAATTAATGGGACAAGGCAAGACAAAGAGAGTGCGAGAGTGACAGGGAGAGGTAGAACAACAGTTGTGTGACTGTGTGCCTGTGTGTGTGTGTGTGTGTGTCGCTTGCAATTTGCTTGCCCTGCGCAGGCGCAAAGCGTGCATTGAACCTGTGCCTGTGGCAGTTACCCGTATGTGGAGCAGACACACACACACACAGTGCCACAAGTTGAATTATTGTTTTTGCGCGTACTGAATGGGAGAGTGAGAGAGAGAGACTGCCACGAGACACGGCGACGCAGTCGCAGCGAGTTAAAAACAATGTCTGCCCAGCCGTCGACGTCGCTGCCAATGTCGCTGCGGTGCTTTATCACTTTTGCTGCTGCTGCCTCCCCCTCGGCCTGCAACTCTCTGCGTGCGTGTGTGTGTGTATTGGTGTATAAACTTTACACAAAATTAATGCGCTGTGCCGCAGCGGGCGAACTTTCAACTGTTGCTGCTGCTCTTGCTGCCTCAAGATGAAAAATTATTGCTTTTAATTTATTGCATAAACAAAAGCAGCGTGTATGTGTGCCTCTCCCTGTGTGTGTGTGTGTGTGTGTGTTTGTGTAATAGCGTTCAAGGTCATGGTTAAAGTGTGCACACATACACTGACGCCGGCTGCGCTGCTTGGGGCTTTCCCCGGCGTCGCTGTCGCTGTCGCCGTCGCAGCGCCGCCAACTGTCAAAAATGATTTAGTAGTTCAAAGCCGCGTTTTGTTGTTGTATTTGTTGTTGTTGCCGCCGCTGCCCTCACATCATTTTTCGCACTTTTGCCGACTGTCGACCGGTGCCTGTCAAAAGCAACTCCGACAACAACAACACCGAGCACGTCGGCAGCATTTGACACTTGCAGCGGCCATTTTGACAGCTGGCAAAGGTCAAACTGAAAGGAAAAGTGAGGCACAGTTTTTGACATATTCACACATATATGTATGTGTGTGAGTGTGTGTGTGTGTCTGCGTCATTCATTCATTCAATTGTTCGCTTAGACTGTCCGTCCATCAGTAAGTTGTCAAGTGCAGTGCAATTTGAGGCATTCGCGCGTTTTTATAGTTCATTGCGCCCAATAAAAGCCAGCCAGCAATGACAGCAACAACAATAAAACGCCAAATCAAAATCAAAAACAGGCAAAATTAACTAGTCATAAAAGCGAAGAGACGAGCAGAAAGCCATAAAAAATATAAAATTCAAAAACAAAGCAACAACAACAACAAGCCAATATCAAAATATACACAAAACCAGAAACATCAACGCCAAACGGCAACTGTTGATAGATCATTTGAAACATATATTTTTCATTGTGGCTGTTGTTGTTGTTGCTGTTGTTGTTGTTACTGTTGCTTTACGCGCAGCTGACAATATCAAAACTGAAAGCTGAAAACTGAAAACCGAGCGCCACGACTAAAAACTTTGATTTATGATGTTGATAAATGAGAATTTAATAAATTTGCTTATTTGCTCGACGCGTTGCTTTCCGAGTCTCGGATTCGGTTTCGGTTTCGGTTTCGGTTTCGGTTTCAGTATTGAGCTTAGTGCGACTGCAAAAAATCCAAATCCAAAACCCGAATGACCAAACATCAATTAAATGCTGGCAGGCCTGGGGTATTCAAAGTTCAGACTGTGAATACCACGAGTTTCGTACGGTTAGATAGACAAATGATGGCGCTTATTTCAATAGATTAACATGCTCTTAATGTTGTTTGAATGTCTCGAGTTTGATTTGTTTTTGTCTGTTTATCTGCGGCTTTGTTTGTTTTCGGTTTCTTTGGGGCCATCCACTTGTAAAGCAATTGGCACTTAACAGTTTAACTGATGAACTTTTACGGGTAATAACGCTTAAAAGTTGTCCCGAATACAAATGAATATTCGACTAAATAATTTCCCATTTGCATTGATGCTTATGTAGATGGTGAATAGAGTAGTATTAAGTAAATATTAAAGTATTAATTGTAATAAACTGAAACTGACACTTGAAACTTATAAATAATACAATTTACGGTCCGGACACTTTGCACCCTGATCTGATAGCTCTGCTCATCATAATTCCGAAGCTGGCTTAAGCTGGCAAAAGAGGGCGTCACATGGACTACGGCTCGAATACATAAATCCACCACAATATGCGCTTGATATTCACTTGATGCGCCCGAATCCTGGCGATTGTCCTGCTGAATTATGCATGCAACAAATTGTATAAAAATTTGTGCAACTTTACGTAGCTACGTGCCGAAATTTGAAAATCAAGCGACCCTGCCACACTCGATACAGAAATTTGAGGCATACTCGTCAGAGCCGATGCGAACAGCCAGACGAAGCGTCCCCGTGCCAGTCTCAGCTTTGTGCTTGGGATAAGCCAACCCCCAGTGGAGTAGACAAGTTGCTGGGGACGACTGGGAGTGGTCTCTGTAACGTTTACAAAGTGATTACTCGTGTTTAAAAATTGATGACTGCTGTTGGACACGTTTTCAATTTGAAAACGGCCACGATAATGGTCGCACCCCTCCTCCCGTCCTTCGACAGGTGGCTTCGGTTTCGACTGTGCATTTAACGAAATTGAAACTTGTTTATGCCAAAACTTCAACTCCAGCTCCAACTCCAATCGAACTGTGCGTTGAAAATTGTCACATAAAATCGTTTGGGCGACCTTTGGCTTCTCGTTAAAAGCGAACGATTCGAGTTCTCTTGTTTCTTTTTATAGGCGACCAGATGAGTGAGAGGGAGGGGCGCGTTATCATCTGTCGAACGGCAATTAAATGCTTTGGGCATCGTTAAATCATCGGCGATGATTGACTCGTGGCTGCTGTCCGTCCTTGGAGATTTACGGCCGTTAAATGCTACACGGCGTGCGCAAAACTCGCATTTCGGTTGTCACATCACCGATAATCGATTTCCGAGACGCCACACATTCCGGCCTTTTATTATTAGCCATAAAACTAACGGCCAGGTTTTTAGTGGATTGGCAACCGGTCGCTGGCTGTAACCAAATATTTTAATGGCCCTCGGCACAATACTCAAAATGTGTCTTATGAATTGAGCCGCCTTTTTTAGGCTGGCATTCATTGTTTCTTCTGAAACTAAAGCGAGCTTTAAATGCCTTTGTATTCCGCTTATAGAAATGCAGCCCCCCCCCACTCCCACTCCCTTTGGGGTGTGGTCAAGGGCGCAGTTAGCCCTTATTACCATATGTTTGTGGAGTGCTAACAGTGGCAAAAACTGCAGGATGTCTGAATGTCAGAGCAGGCAGGCAGCGCCCTGAGGTATGCAATGCATACCTCGAAGGTGTGCAGTGGGCATTTGTGTGCGTATGTGTGTGCGAGCGCTGGCCAAGTATGCAGTTAAGCACATTTAAACCAACTTTTGTGGCAGTTGTATGTAAAGTTTAGACAGGTTTTTATTAGCCAGCAGCTGCTTCGTTTTGGCTTAAAGTTTGATTAAACTTCAGCTTTGATAGCGGGCTCCAACTCAAGCTACAAATTTATAGACAGCGCAAGTATACAAGCGTATAAATATATATATATACATATATATATATAGACATGACCAACTTTGATATAGCTCTGGAACAATTCGACTTTCCTACTATCCTACTATGCACCCACAAAGCTAACAATGTGATTGCGCTGCAGTGGCGGTGGTGGGGAAAGGGGAAAGGGGGGAGGCGGCAGGGGGTGTTTTGGGGCATATCCATTTGCCAAAATAGCAAAACTTGCATAAAAACTTTGCGCAACAACTTGGACTTTTTCATCAAACAAAACAACAAACTAAAGCAAAATGAAACAAACTTTTAATGCAGCCAGGGCAGGAGAGAGAGAGAGAGCAGAGCCAACCAGAAGCAAGCAGAAGCCAACCCACACACACACACACAGACACACACACGGACACATAGACACACTCTACTTCCCGCGGCCTGGCACAGCTGTCAGTCAGTCCAAAATATTTTCGCACACACAAACACACCGAGATAGAAACACCAATACAGAGACCGCTCGGAAAATAGCAGCCAACATGGCGAACAAAAGTTTCCACGCTGCGGCAAAAAGCGGAAATGCATTCAAAATCTAATATGGCAGCCATGGTCATGAGCAGCAGCAGCAGCAGCAGCGGCAGCAACAACAACAGCAACTTTGCTGGAAAAGTAGCAGCTAAACAAAAAGACTAAAGAGTGCCAAAGAAGAAAATGCAATTTTCTGAAAAACCCATTAAATGTTAGCCAGAAAAAAAAGGGAAAAAACGACGTCGACAACGACGATGAGAACTGCAAATAAAGCAGAAGCAAAAGCCGAAGCCAAAGCCGTAGCTGCTGCCAAAGTAGAAGATCGGGTCGGGGGTCGGGGGGAGGCGGGGCCAGTGATAGACTAGCTATGTATAGAAAGTATGTGTGCTGCTATATAAAATGCTGTCTGCCCCCCTCAGGCATGACTTGTGTGTTTTAAAAGGCAGCGCCTTTGCATGAAGCCATTAAAAGCACTTTAAAACCACCGAAGACTCGAACAATGAGTGCCTTAAAGAGGAGTCGATTCGCAGCAGCACATGTCCGTGTCCATTCACATCCACATCCACAGCCACAGCCACAGCCACATCCATATTCACATGTCATATACAAGGCTCCCAAAATGCTGCTCCTGGCTCAGGCACAATGCGCTGATAGAGCCATTTACGCCGTCAGCACATAATGATGACAATGCAGGCGACTGGTGGGTGTGTGTGTGTGTGTGTGCTGGTGTGTGTGTAGCAGCTGCAGCGTCTACTGACGAATTTCCATGGCACATAACAAACATTGCCTTGGGCCGCGCGCGTCTGCTATTGAATGGCGCAGACGATGTTGCAGATGCAGGAGCTGGCCAGGACGAATGGAGCCACCCAAGCAGCAGCCATAGGAGCAGCAGCAGCTGTTGTTATTTCTATGCCATGTTCCCTGTCTGTCTATTTATCTCGCTGCCTGTGTGTGTGTGTGTGTCTGCCTGTGTATTTGTGGCAAGGATATATGCCTGACGATGAAATTTAATGGGGTGCTTTGATGCGATTGGTTTTCATATAACGCAGGCGCTTAAAATCATCGAATCATTCAAAAGAAAAGTGAGCTGACTGCTCCACACACTCACACACACACACACACAGACACAGACGTTGCTGGAGCAGGCGCCAAGAGAGCGCCGAGCGCCAAATGTTGCCTGGAAGAAGCGCAAAAAAAGAAAGCGAAACGAAAAAATAAAAATAAAACACAAACACGCAGCTTGTGTATAAGAACTTTTCTGCTGACTGGAAATAAAAAGAAATGTAGAAAAAATACAGAAAAAAAAACGTGGCATATAAAAAGTGGGAGCTGCTGCACTGAAAACGCTCACTGTGTGTGTGTGTGCTGTGTGTGTGTGTGTGTGAGGCATTTTCCTTGGCTGGAGCCACGGAGGTTTTATATAAAAGGCAGCCACGACGATGAGGATGACGATAATGACGACAACTGAACTGAACTCAACTCAACTTTGAGCTGGAGCTGAGCTCAACACGAGGAGAGCAGCAAACGCCGAGCAGCGTTGTCCGAGTCGCTGTTGGAGAAGGTAGGCGAAGGAGTCGCTGTCGCCATCGCCGTCGTAGTCGGAGTCCTCGCCAATACGCACACAGCCAGCTGCCACACACACACACACACCGCACACATGCATACTTTGTTTGGTCTGCGCATGAAAAAAGCTTTCCTTCATTTTATATGGTTAGCATTTATTCGATTTTCATTTTTTTTTATTTTTGCTTGCTGTTTCATTTCACATTCTTCAGTTGGTGCAACTGCCATTGTTTATATATATATATGAGTATACATATATAAAGTCGGTTGGCGCCCATTTACATATGAAGCTCAAATTGAAATTTAATTTTGGCTTAAAGCAGTCGAAATTTAAAGCTTTCGTGAGTAAGATAGTTAGGAATGTCAAATGGAAGTTTAGATAATTTCCCCAATGCGAGTAAATGTCTCATCCGCCCTTCATCGTGTAAATCAACAAGTTTGAACGACGCCAAAACTGAGCGCATAAATTTAAATGACAGACAGAAACCAGTCACAACAATATGCTAAAGTGTTGCACACACACACAAGATGTCTGCGAGTGCAGGGCACTTGCAACAAGACACATTAACACTATAAACAAACAGCAGGCAGTCCCCAGATCCCTTCAAAACAAAAGGAGCTGCCCGGCCTAAGGAGACGCGGCTCAGGACCGCGAGCTGCCATGACAAATCACACAATGAAATTGAGTCTGTCTGTGTGTGTGTGAGTGTGCATTCAAGCAGTAAGAACAAACATTTTACACACACACAGGCACACATTTGCAGCGCGCACTTATCGATTATTGTAGCATACTTACTGGCGTCATTTTGTGTGTTCCCTTTGCGACGACAAGCGGATTACTCCCTGTGTGTGTGTGTGTGTGTGTGCTATTTATATAAGGCTTAATGTGCACACACACACATGTATAAATATATATATAGCATATTGGGGTCTCCAAATTACTCAGCTGCCTTTTTTGTTCAAGTCCTGCCGCGTCATGCTCAAGTGCAAGTAATGGCAATTTGCTGGACAGTGTAAGCGCCAATGCTTATATAGTAGGCGGCTTTACAGCGCGACAGCTTTAAAGGTCCAGTTTTTATGAACTCAAGTCTAGTCACACACACACACACACACACACACGCACGCACATTTGCCAAGTTGCAGACGTAATGACAGCGACTATTTAACACGCATCATAGCATGAATTTTATGTGTGCACACACACACACACAGACTGAGCGACTGTGTGTGTGTGTGTGTATGTGACTGTAAAAAAGGAAAAACCAGTGTCAAGGTTAACGACCAATGAATTTATTTTGCTTGAATAAATTTTACGATAATGAGGAAATTGTCGTTGTCGTTTTGGGTATTTTTAATGGCCGTAATGTTGGCGCTTGCTACACGTTATTCTTATTGTTGTTGTTGTTGTTGTGGCTGTTAATGCGCCTGCGTCTTAATGTGCGAGCGAGATGCCAAATGCCACAGTCGGTCGTGTGTGCGTGTGTGTGTGGCTCTGTTATTAAAAAATGTCAGGCAATTAAGCAGCAGCCATAAAAAGCTCAGCTATGCACTGCTTTACAAACACACAGATACTCACACACACACACACTCATTCATATACATGAATGTGTCTGTAACATTAATATAGTTTCACGATTTGTTTGTCTGGGCGCTTATCAGAAATGCCGCAAACGTTTTTCAATTTCCGGCTGGCACAGTTTCCTCCTCCCGACTCTCCTCCTCCTCCCGCTGAGAGTTTGCCTCATATAAGGAAAAGTAAAACTGTAACGGCAACTGAAACTTGGAGCGTTCTATTTGGCTTGCCTCGGTTTCGGCATCCTGTGTATCCTGAAGGACTCGCACTGGCCGCCGTGCGCAACTCCATTTTACGTAACATTAATTCCGTGATTTATTAGGGTCACGTGACCAACGCAACGGACGACTGGGCCGCATCACGCAGTCACGAGGCAGCCAGACGTCGCTGTCGCCGTCGCTGACCGCAAGAGGGCGATGGGGAGGGGGAGGGGAAGGGGGAGCGCGGGCTGCTCAGCAGCAATAGCTCATCAAATGTAGCTAATTTAAGCCAAATCAGTTGTAGCCAAAAGCGACAACAGCAAAAAATAGCACATATTATATGAAAAATTCTTAGCCAGACGGGCGTAAGAAAAAACAAGTTTGGTTGTTGTTGCTGTTGCTGTTGGTGGTGTTCTTGCCAGTGTGTAGGTGTCATAAAGTGCATTCACATGAATGCGATAAAGTTTATTGTCAGCTTGCAGCGGCGACTGCTTCAAACTGGCTGGCAACAAGAAAAATTAATACCAAAACATTTGCCTCGCAACGTTGTTGTTGTCGTTGTTGCCGTTGTTGTCGTTGTTGCCGTTGTTGTTGCTGGGCCGGAGATCGCACACGCCTACGCAAACATGTCGCAACTGTCATTTCAGCTTAAGTTGGTCCATTGTACGTTTATATTAGTCGCGCGAGCCTGCGTTCAGATAAAGAGAGGGACGCTGGGACGCTTGCCTGGGCATCGGCTCCTCCGTCGGGTCCAAGTGCTGATGATGTTGATGTTGGCGTTGTTGTTGTTGTCGCTGTTGTTGTTGTTGCCGTTGTTGTTGTTGCTCCGCTGTTGTTATTCGCCGTGTGTGTCTTGTGCGAGAGAGAAGAGTTACGAGCTGTGCGTCTGACTTTCAAATTCATTTCAAGTGTAAAGCGATATGTCGCCAGGCGGGCAGCGAGAATGAGCCTCGAATGGTTGCCCGGGCGGGGCGAGGAGGAGGGAGGCGGCCGACTCCAGAACCTTGTCGAGCTGGTGACAAACTTTGCCTTGCTTAAGTTACAAGTCATGTTCTGTATTTTTGCTGCGTTCTTTGTGTCTCTTTATTTTTGTTGTGCGTTTTGAAAATGTTATTGAATTCGCAACAGCATCGAAATCGACATCAAATTTCTTAAAAGCCTTGCCATATGCCAGTTAAGCTGCCACGCCCCTTGCACACCACAGACACTAGAAACAAAACCTAACAAAATATTTTAACTAAGCCTTTTAAATCCATTTTTGGGCTTATGGTTGCATTTTTTAATGCATTAGACACGAACACGACGTGGCAACTGTCTCGCTCACACTCCCTCTTCCTCTCCCTCTCCCGCTCTGCTTCTCTGTGTCTCTTTCCCGCTCTGAGCACGTTTAAGTCTGCCATTATTTTCATAACTATGCGCGAAAAGCTTTTTTCATTTAAATTTAACAAAAATGTAGCGTACGTCGCCATGGAAAATGTTGTAAAAACTGCAACGGAAAATGCCAGCGAGCAACAACAACAACAACTGCAGCAGCAACAACAATGGCACCGCACAGACAACAGTTGTTTATGTTGTTGTTGCCGTTGTTGCTGCTGCAGAGTCGTAAAGCAGCTGCAGCAGCGCCACCTTCCGGCCAAACCGAAAACATAGGTGAAATACACGACTTGACAATGCACATAATATGATACCCTAGAAACGCATAATTAATGCAAAAAAAAAAATTAAAATAAAATACATAAATAGTGCAGCAAAAATAAAATAAATAAATAATATTCAGGGATTAATATCCGAAATACACAATCTTAAAACAGTATATTTAAATGCAATATTATATATAAGAAATATAATGATTTCACTTATAACTATATTTCGATATTCTATATCTGTGCACATGTTTGAAATGACCGCTTGAGAAACTTTAAAGGGTATGCAAAAACGCAGAAAAAAATTGAAATAAAAACGTCGCTCTTGCATTTTAGTGCTTAAAAAATGGGGAACAACAAAAAATTGCATATAAAATTCGTTTGTGCACGTGAATAATTACACAAAAAGCAGCAAAACGCTGCAACAACCAACAAAATGCGAGAAGAAAGCAACAACAACAATAGCAACAGAGTGAGTGGGAGAGGGAGCCAAAGCGACTGTCCCCACGATAGAATGAGAGAGAGGAGACTTTGGCGGATTTTAGCGCAATTTAAAATGTTTATGTGGGATCATGCGAGAGAGTGCTAAAGCACCTCTATAGAGCTCCAACAAAAAGTTCAAATTGTAAAATCATACAATGGCCAGAGCAAAACAATATGATGGCCCGAGTATTGGTATTCAATGAGTCCGCAAATAGATTCAGCCATGCGAATTGTGTTATATTTTGCAAGAAATGTGTTAGAAAAATAAATGACATAATATATTTAAAAGGTTTCGATTTGATTTCTGTTTTTGCGATTGTTTTGATTATTTTGATAGAGAAGTTGAACATAACTAAATGAATGATACTCCTTATCAATATCATAAATTTTCGTGAATGTTAAGACAAATGAACAAATGGAAATAGAAACCAATTTTGATTATGCTTAAGACTTGGAAATATTTATGAAAGCCTGCTATTGTAGTTGGATACAGGGTATATCAAAGAGTGGTTCGAGCATTTGCTTGTTGGCTTTGTTGTCTGGTGTTACACATTTTTGCATTTACAGGCCGCAGTCGGGAGCCAGTTCGATGGGCCTCCCGCCTGGGAAAAGCCGTCGCACTTGCGGCCAGCCGACGGCAATTGCAGCAGATCCCAGAAGATAGGGGCAGACACATGTGCACAGGCGCCTCCAGTCGCCGCAGCCACCCCTCAGCCAGGACGACTCCCTGCTGCTCTTCATCCTTTCAGCGTATTTTAACAGCTCCTGCTCTTATAGGGCATTTGTTATATTTCTTTTAATTTGACACCTGCTTAAACCTCTTGCGGATTACCAAATTCATAAGAGTTGCGATTGGCCACGCCCACTGGCTGTTGTTCTTGCCACCCCTCTTTAGCCAACCTGCCGTGACCATCCCCTCTTTGGTCCACTTGGCTCGCATTTCACGCGTTCAACCAATTGGAAAATTTACACGTGCAAAATGATGAAAAATTGCTGCGGTTTTTTTTTTTTTTTTTGTTTTTATATTTTATTTTTAATTTTTGTTGTTTTTAACGCGTCGCGTCATTCGGAATTGTTCGGCATAAAATTGGAAAGGCCAACAAAAATTTTCCCTGCAACATTTTCATTTAAAGTTTAAAGTGACACACACACGCACACCCAGCTTGTGTGTATGAATATATGAATTTACTTGTTGTTTTCTTTATTTGCTTTTTATAATTTTTGTGTTCGTTTTGTGTGTTATTTAAATGTGCACATTGTTGTCGTTTTGTCATTTGGTTGTTGTTCCCGTTGTTGTCGTTGTTGTTGTTGCTTTGTAATATTTTTAATTTTGCGCAGGCAGCGACATAAATCATTTTGTCGCGCATTGCAAAAATTCCAAAAGAGCAAGGCGAAAAAATTACAAAAATTTTTAAATTAGCTCGCAACACACACACACACACATAGGGAAAGATAGAGAGAGTGTGGGACTCGAAATGGAAATGGGGCGACTGGTGGGCCAAGTTGGGGCTGGAATTAAATTTTCATATGAAAAACTCAAAACAGCAACAATCCGGCCGTAGGAGGTTGGCTCGTTTGGGGCGTAGGGTGTTGTGGGCGGTGGTGGGGGGAAACAAAGCCAAATAGTAGAAAATTGGAAAGATGAAGTTGATTGTGATAGCAACAATGTTGTGGCACGTTGGCTGTGCGCTAGGGCCGCCTAGGGGGCGGGGCGGGCCGGGCCGAGCCGGGCCGGGCGTGCACTCTGCTCGCTGGCTCTTCTAAGCGAAAAAAGCAATTTTCAATTTTTCTACACAAAAATGCGAGCGACGAAGCAACGCTGCTAAAAACTTTGACGACAGACAGCCAAGGGGGAGGGGGTGGCGTGGAGAGGCGGGTGGGCGGGGAGGGTAGACGTTTGCGCCTTGCAGTAGTCGCTGGCAAGTGATAAATCATTTCAACTGTCACTTTCGAAACACAATTTTATCTAAACACACACACACACACATATAAATGGGTATATGTGTGCAGGGAGACAGCAGAGATACAGATACAGAACAGACGATGGTATTTGGGGTTCAATTGTTGTTGTCTGGGGTGGCTTCTATTTCTATATGTCGAAATGTCTGCTGTATGGAAAATTCGTTGGATCGGTATCCGCTGTATGCGCTTACATTTGTATGTGTGTCACTCGCTGTTGTTGTTTGAGCTACATTTGAACTTTGTGCCTTTGATAAGAGCGCAGTGCATTTTGGGGTTTTTGTCATTTTCTCATCGGCCCCAATCAATGCCCCAAACAGTCTAGCGCCATTTATCAGCACTTAAGAGCGAGAGGGTGCCACATTAAGCGGGGTGGGGGAGGGGGGAGCAGCACCCAACACAAAGTCGGTGCACTATAAATAGCGCCAGAAAATGGGGCTGCCGAAGGCGAAACAATAAATGTTTTCGTTTTTCAGAATTGTGACAAAAACGCGCCGGCTATTTAAAATGTCATAAATTCATATGTGTGCGTGTGCGTGTGTGTGTGTGTGTGTGTGTGTGTGTGTGTGTGTGTGTCTACGAAACGGGCAACAGCAATCACAGAAACTAAAAACTATTTGGAAAACATTTCTTTATGGTTTTTTGGCGCTTGTTAAAGTTGTGGCGCGCACATTTTTGTCAATTTATTGATTTAACATTGCATAATAAGCAGCAGCAGCAGCAGCAGCAGCAACAACAAGTCAGTTCACAAAATCATTAACTTGGCTTTTACAACAACGTCTACAAACAAAGCGCCAACAGCAACAAGCTACAACAACAACGAGCTGGAACCTTTATATTGACTGGTCGCAACGTCTCGCAACTCAATTCGCCTTCAATTCGCCTCGCACACGCACACACACGCTGGCGCACGGTTCGTATTTTACTAGTTCCGTCTCGCTTGCACACGCGCGACAGCTGCAACAGCTAAGCAATGGCGCTGCCTTCTTACGATATAAGCAGCCAGTGCGCTCAACTTACGATACGCTTACGATACGCAGACGGGGAAATAGTTTGCAGCTGTGTGAGTCAGTGCTTGTGTGTGCGTGTGTGTGTGTCTCGCTCTCAGAGAGCGCTTCAGCGCAGACTGTTTGGCTCGGGCTGCCGTTGAGTAGTTTGTGCCGCTGTCGCCGCTGTTTTTATTTTATTTTTTAACTATAAAAACGACAATAAAATTTTTAGTGCAAAGATTTATGTGCGAACAATTTGGGCTTTTGTCTCTGCTGCTGCTACTCAACTCAATTAATTTGTTTGATTCCGTTTTGTTTTTGCTTTCATGTCATTTGTTCAGTTGATTATTTGAGCGCATTTTTGATTAGACAGGTGCGACAGCTGTGTCATCCAATATGCCATTAATATATTTGTATTAATATTTTATTTACTTTTTTTAACTACACATGAAATTGTCAACCCCCGACTGCACTTTTAAAGCGACTGGCCGGGTGGGGGTGGGGCTCGTGGGGTGTCCCCTTGTGTACACGATAAACACCCCACAAAAGCGTCCATAAAACGTGCCCATTACTACCAAGAAAATTGCCCATTAAGAAAACGAAGCAGACGCCTTGTTGCTGCTGTTGTTGCACTGGCCAAGTGAGAATTTAAATAAAGGTGCGTCGCCCTCGTTGAGCTCAAGACACAAAAAAACACAAAAAATAATAGAAATGGGGGGTAGCCACCCCCTGTGCTGGCAACGCCCTGCCACTTGGCCCAGTGTCTTCATTGTGCTTTAGAGCCAATAAACCAAATTATTATTAGCGCCATTTTCGCTCGTCTTATTTTCTTTTTGTCCACTTTTTAGGCACTGCGTATTTCATTTAAAGTTTTATGCGCTTAAAGTGCCCATTAAAGGGAAATGAAGAGGGAGGGGGAGGGGCCAGCCTTAGATAGTTGTGGGTGTGAGCTTAGAACGTTTCACCTGCGGGCGCACCTGTCAGTCAATATAGTCTGACGAAAGCTGGCTTAAAATATTTAACATACGGTCAATATTGTGCAAATCTTTAAGTTGACAAGTGTTACAAATCGCGTGCGACATTCAGTCGAGTTGAGTTCAGTTTGGGGCTTTGAGCGGCCAGCGACGTAGCTTAGGAACTTAAGAACTTAAGAACTTAAGAACTTTAGATATGATAGCTTACCCAAAGCTGATACGAGTTGCTTTTATCACCCAGCCATAAAGTCATTTTTATCGTTCATATTCCTAAACTAATGAGCGGCTTTTCTAACTCTTTCAGGACGATGGTGTCGAAGAGAATGGTCCTCACCTGCCGATGCTCGCAATGCAGACGCCTCCCGGCGACTGTATTCCTCAGTCTTCCTTGGTAGTCCTGGTAAGTTGATCTTGATATTATTCCTCAGCGAGCTCCTCGCCGCCCCCTGGCCTGTTATCGGTCTTATGACCCAGCGACCAACTGACGTCAATGTTTCCATTAGATTTCATTGATTTACAATATCAATTCTAGCGCTTGTTTTTTTTTTTTTTTTTTTTGTTTTTGGTTTTTTTTGTTGGGTAGCTAAATAGCAAACCTGCCGCATGACAGTGGTGTGGCATTGTTTTTGTTTTTTATTTCGCGATTGTGTTGGTGTTGTTGTGTTTTTTTGTTATGCTATCGCCGGCACAAGAGAGATCTGTTGGCCAGATTGTGCCAAAGAGTTAACGTTAATGGCAAACTACTAACAATGGCCGCTGCCTCACGGCCTGGCGCAGTAGGTAATTTCTATAATGATATACGAACTTGCCACAGGCCACAAAATGCCAAACAAAGGCAGCCCAGTAAGCTCAGCCAGTTGGCCAACTGCTCCGCCTGCCACTACCCAACTATACGACTATCCAACTGGCCAACTCGCCAACTGGCCAACTGGCAGCAGCAGCAGCGTCTATGGCCACGATGCTGATAATGGCGTTCATAGCCGTGTGGCAGCCAATGGATCAGGATCAGACGACAGACGTTCACGTCAGCCAATGCCGTGAATCGCCAACAGTCTCAGCCTGGACGTAAACCCATCGCATTGCACTGTCCAACAACGGTTTTTGGCACTGGTTTTCATTGTTCTGAAGTTTCGGCCCTTTTGCTTTCGCTTTTTTTGCTTCAAGTGCTACATTATGTAAATGATTGTTTTTGCTTAATTGGCATAGAAAGATTTACGTATTGGGCCTTCTTGTATTTGGTTTAAATCGAATTCCTTCGTGCATTTTAATTATACTTTTCCTCTATTTAAATTCAATTTAATTTCAAAATTGCTTAGACCTAATACCAGGTTGAAATTAATTTCAAACTGACCTTAACCAAATAAAATGCATTTAAAAATGTATATTCCTTTTTGTGTAAAAAAAGTGTAATTTAAAATCGGTTTAAAGCTTAAATTTATAGGTCCATTTTTACCTGTGTGTTATATTGGAAAGAACATTTTTAGAATTAAATTTTAGTCTTTTTATTAACATTATTAACACGATAAAAAGCTTACACTTTAGAACTTGTGAATAAAAGGGAAAAAAATACCAACTAGCAACAATTAGCTTACAAATGCATTTAGGTTGCTGCAAAACTAAAAAATTATCAGCTTAATAATATTAATAAAATGTAATTATAAATAAATATTTTATAGTTCGCAAAAATTAAAAATTTGTTGCACAGTGTAGTGTGACTGGCAGTTCCCTGGGTAATCCACGGGGCGGAGCTGATGTCTGCAATGCGTGCCAATTACATGCAGCTTTCTTCTAATATTCTCTACACACACACACACACAAGCGCACACTCTTCTTCTCCTTCCCGCATTTCCCCTCGCCTATGCCTATGCTGTAATCAAAATTCCAAGTGCCAGCAGGTTGCTCACTCGAGCAATTCGTTAAAGTCAATTTGCAAATCATTTTTCCATTGAAACTCAATCTACGTCCACGTGAAAATACCCAAAAGGAATGAACTTGCGGCTCAGCCCGCCGTCCGGCGTCCGCCGTCTCCAGTCTCTAGTCGTCTTCAGTCTGTCGTCTCTTCAGTTTTAGCTTCAGCCTCGGCTACACAAATTCACATCCACATCCGCGTCGTTGCCTCCTTTGCCGCATCGATAATAATGATTTTCTTTGAAATGCATACTTGAGCTGCGCCTCAGCTTCGGTCCCGGCCTCGGCCTCGGCTCTGGCTTTGGCCTCGTGGCTATGGCTATGGCTGTGGATGTGGCTTAAAAAAAAACTGACAGACAACTTTGTGTGCGCTCCGGCTTTGGTTGTTCCTCTCCCCCTCGCAGCCATTTGGGTTTAGACTTCGATGGCTTCGAACGTGGTGTAATAATACTAAATTGTTGCTGATTATCCTTTTGGCGGTTCGCCTTTGGACATGTTCTTGGCCCGGGCTCCGTCTTCGTTTTGGACTCTGTTTCTGGCTCTTTTGCATACGCTGTTGTTGTTACCTGAAAATGGCGTCACAGTCGCTGAACAACGGCAGAAAAGCCCTCTTCCGTGCCCTGGGTTCTGTGCATCTGCATCTCTATTTCGACCGGAGCTCCGCCTCGTTCTGCGTCTCGGAGCCCCCGTGTGCGCTGGCTTGATTTTGAAAGAAATCAAGCAAAAATCAAAGCCCAAGCCGCCACAACACAACCACTTGAGTAGAGTGGTGTGGTGTGGTGTGCTGTGGTGTGGCGTGGTTTCGAGTGGTGCACGGACGGACACAGCGAGACGAGGCCCACTTCAATAGTCACATAAATAGACTTGGAGTCGCGCTTGAGTCTGTTACTCTTTGGCGGGCATTGGAAAATCGTGTGGTCCGGCTGGCTGGCTTTTCTACGGGTTTTTGGGTGCTTCATTTTTATGCTTCACTTGGCCGCTTTGTCGGCACTTGAGCCGGCCGCTTTTCCACTCCACACGTTTTTCGCAGAAACTTTTCTGTCGCGCTTTGGTAATTACCGTTAAATGACCCACGACCCCGCCCGCCCCCGCCGCCGCCTGGCCCCAGCTGTCAAACTGCTGGTCGCCGCCGTGAGCCGACGCAGTCCTTGACAATTGTCAACTGTTGGCAGCCTCAAGGCTGAGCTTCAGCTGCGCTGTCTGCAAATTAATTGCGCCCAGGCCAGAGAACGAAAACTGGGGACCAGCTGAAAGCAGCCCCAGACCCACAAGTTGTCCGAGTCGACGGGCCAAACAAATTTTGCATACCAAATGCTATTTCTGATTTTGTTGTTGTCTTTGTTGGGTTTCTGTTTTTTGCGCTCGGCAAAGTTAGTCGAAGTTGCACTTTGCATTTTAACAGACGGCGACAACTTCCAGCAAAATCAATTAACAAACAATAAACGTTTGTTGGCCAAGCCAGACACGTATTTTATTTAAGTATCTAGAATATTAAAATGGGATCAGACACGACTCGTCTTATTGTTGTTGCGGAGCGACAGAGACCGAAGCGGAGAGAGAGACAGAGAAAGAGCGAGTGGGAGACAGTGACAAAAATTGAGGCACTGCGTCGGCGACATTCATTGAAACGTTTTTGGAATATTTGAGCGGCTTCGCAGCGCTTAACGTTGCTTTCTTTAATGCGTTTTGCTGCGGCTGCAGCAACAACGATCCGAAAGATACATTTTTGTTGTTGTTGTTATTGCTGTTGTTGTTATGTTTGATTGTGTTGCCGCGACTCGAAAAAGTGCAATGTGCGAGTGAGCCGAGCTGGAACTGATGGCGAGTCGGGCTTAATCTGTCGCAATGCTCGGAGGCCTTGGTGAGAACCACGAACCACCCAGCGACCGCCGACAGTCGCCGCATCAACTTAAGACGATTATTTATGAACTGCGGGCCAGGCCAGCGACTCCGGACACTGGCAATGGTCGCTTGCCGCGCCAGCAATGGCCGCTGCAGGACACTGACATCGACACCGTCACCAGCACCACCAGCACCACCAGCGAACATTGTACATGTGTACAATGTAGCAATGCGTGTTCGATGACTTAAGTGACAGCGAGGAGGAGGGAGTGGGGAGCTGCCTGGAGAATGCCAGGCAAAAGTCCAGCGTTCGGCTCACAAATACTCTTAGCCATGTTATTACAAAGTGGTTAAATGACTGCTAAAGTATGAAGCGCACCAGAAGAGAAGCAAAAATGGAACTCAATCAGCTGCCTAGATGAATATCACGCATATCTGGCAACCTCCAGTTTCTTGTTTCTTGGCTACATATGTGTCCTCTCTCTCTCCCTCTCTGTCCCTCTCCCTCTCTCTCTGTTTTTGGCATTTCCGAGCGCATAGTTCCAGCCCTTGGACTGTGACCGCCTAGGTGCCCGTTGCTGGCCTTTGGGGCCATAAAGAATACAAGGAATGGCAAATGGCAAATGGCCAATGGTCTCGTTAAGGTTAATTCTAAAGCTGCACGAATATTTTATGTGAGCTTAACTGAAAAACAGAAACGAAAAAATAAGAAAACAACCGAAAGGCAGATGAGATATAAGATTGACTCTGGATTTGGGTAACCTCGCTTCAAATTTGCATAATGCCCCGGGCTTAAAATGATTATAAGCCTTACATAAACCAGAGCAAAACTATAAAAACCAACACAAATTTGATTTGCGTGCGAAAATGCAGCAAAAACAAATGTTGAATATAAAAATATGACCCAGGCAAAAAATTTAACTCCATATGGCTTAAAGGAGTGGCCTTTGTTTTATTCCTATCTTTTGTTGTTGTTCTTTTTTCCGTATTCCGATTTGCTGCATTTGATTTGCTCCAAATATTTTTGGTTCACACTTCGGGCTGATTCCGGAGGTTCCATAGTTTTTTGATTGATTGCCGGGGCCCCCTTTACTCCGTTGCACAATGCGTGTGCGAGTGTGTGAATATATATCATATTTTTATAGCAGCAGCAACAAAAACATTCTGCGGTCAAAGTCTGCACGAAAATTTAAAACATTTGTTTTTTTTTTCACATTTGTTGTTGTTGATTTTTTGGTTAGCCGGCAGACGAGCTGTGATTCGAGCCTGGGTCACAAAAAATATGAAAAGATTTATTGTGGTTCGAGCTTTTGAGGTCTGAGAAATTTTTGGATGCCAGCGAATTGAACTCGTTGAGGAAGATAATTCATTTGTGTTTTCGGCCCAAGTTTGTAGTATTTTGTTGCTAGTGGCGTTAATTAAATTAGAGTGAAAGGTGGGCGTTTATCAAAAAAAAAAAAAATATATATACAGTTGCGAAAAAAAAAATAGCACCACTATGACATTTTTTCTTATTGATCAAAAAAATAACAATTAGTATTGCGATATTTTAAAAATTTGATATTTAATATATTGCTTAGTATTCCCCCTAAACGAAAAGGTAGTACTTCGCTTGTAATGGTAATAGATTTTTTTTTTTTTTGTAATTTTAAGGGAAAAGGTCGAAAAAATGGCGGAAAAAATAATAGCACCACTTATGCTTTTTCATGAAAAACGTTAAATTTCGTACAGTTTCTTCGACAAAAAGCACGTACTCAAGAGATTTAACTTCGATTTCATTATTTTAAGCATTATGTTTAAAAAAAATCCAAAATTATTGATACAATGGGCCTTGGAATACGGAAAAGTGCAAAATCATCAGAAAATTGATATTGTATGGAAAATCAAAGAGCTAACTTGGTCGATTGATTGGCTTTTCAATTAAAAATATACTAAATGACATAAACTATAAAGAAAACGATGAAACACGTAGATAAAAAGGAGCTATACGACAGATTTACGTCAAAGTGTTGATCCTCGAGAGCACACAGTATCCTTTCAAGGCTGCAACTGACATAAAAAAAGGAGCTTAATACAACTGTGACAGTGAAAACAGTTCACATATGTGTCAAACAAGAAAATTTAAATGTTTGCAGCCCAAGAAAGGTCCGTTTCCTTAAACGCGAAACATATTGCCAAGCGCATGAAGTTAGCAAAGAATCATCAAAATTGGTCAACCCAAAAATGTAGTAATATTTTATGAACAGATGAGAGTAAAGTTGTTATGTTTGGTAGAAAAGACTCTCGTTCGAACGTCTAGTACCCTTAAAGCTCAAAATACAATCCAAAATTCACTACAAAGACTTTTAAACATGGTGGGCCAAACATACTGGTATGGGCTTGTTTTTGTTATTAGGAGTAGGTCCAATACATTGAGCCAAACTCATAATGAACCAACACGGTTGCGTCAATATGTTAGATGCAGTAATGCTACTCTAAGTAGAGTATAAAATGGCGCTATTATGGGTCTTCCAAGAAGGCTATGACCCCAAACACGCCACCAGGAAAGCAAAGGAATGGTTCAAAAGAAAACCAGTGAACGTTTTGGAGTGCGCTGTGCAGCCAGCAGATCGAAAATCTATAGGCTAATGTCAAAAAGGCAGTTGCTAGTATTAAACCAACTAGCAACGGATCACTTTGGCAAGCAATTTACGAGTCCTGGTGGAAAATTCCTCTGAAACGATACCAGGACTTGGTTGAATCGATGCCAAGTCGTTAAGCAGCCTTTATTTCCAATAAAGGTATCGCAACTATATATTCAATTGATAAAATATTCTTAGTTTTGACACACAATTATCTTTAAATAATGAAGGTCTTAAATATTTCTCATTTTTATAATTTTAAGTGAATATTTGAAAAGTGGTGCTATTATTCTTTTCGCCATTTTTTCGACCTTTTCCCTTAAAATTACAAAAAAAAAATAAAATCTATTACCATTACACCGAAGTACTACCTTTTCATTTAGGGGGAATACTAAGCAATATATTAAATATCAAATTTTTAAAATATCGCAATACTAATTGTTATTTTTTTGATCAATAAGAAAAAATGTCATAGTGGTGCTATTTTTTTTTTCGCAGTTGTATATATAAATGTTGTATTATGAATTCTGGACTAACCTCTCTCCTTTTTTGTTTTTTTTCATTGCAGACAATTTCGGAACGAGTGCAAGCGGTAAGCTTTCTCTTTAAAACATTCCACATATATATATCTGTATGTCTACTTGTGTGCTACTATATACGGGAAGGGGAATCCACCAATGAAAACGCCCTGTCCTGACCCACGCCCAGCTGTTGCAAAATGGCCAAAAGTACGATCTTGAACAGCCAACCGGCAAACGAACAACGACCAACGAACAGCAACAAGAACAATCTGCAACATAGCGTAACGCTCTCTAAACTGAAAATTGTATGGCTTGTGACTTGCTGGCTGCCTTTTGATGCGCCCTTCATTTAGCGTTTGACAGGACCCATAATTATAAACGGGCATAACCCATCATCAGCATCAGCAGCAGCCGGCGAGCAGGGCTGGAACAACAACTAAATGCTGGGGCCATATAAATTTTCTGATTAAGAGCCATCTTATCATTATTATAGACTGTGCGCACGCTCGGGCCCTTCTGACTCTTCCTCTGACTGTGACTCTGGGGGGAAGCAGAGAAAAAAGTAAATATATATAAAATTCCGAAACACACACATATCAAAATGTAGCCGTGCGTGAGTGAGTGCTGTGTGTGTGTGTGTGTGTGCGTGTGTGTGTGTGTGTGTGTGTGTGTGTGTGCGGGTCTTTGCCTGCCAGTCTCTGCCCCCCTTAAAGGCATTATAGGGATTTAGTTTTTGGGATTTCGATTTCTCACACAACGCAGCAAACGGAGCGAGCAGCCCAAGAAAGAAAAAAGAAAGAAATAAGAAATGTGTAGAACATATTGTTGCTTGGGTTTCGTTTCCGAAGATTTCCTGTGAAATACTTTAAGCCCCGGCCCTGGGCATGCCAGGGAGACCAACCAGAAATAAGAACAAGACTGAGGCCGAGACCGAGACTGAGACTGAGACTGAGACTGAGACCCAGAATAACAGAACCGAGGCCAGCGTTTCGGTGACTCTGTTCGATTCGGTTCTGTGCTGTGTTGTGTTGTGTTGTGTTTTGGGTTAAACATACTTGAAATTCTTGTTTCAACTCTGCGGCGGGGGCGGGGGCGCTGCTGGCGGCTACAGAACCGTTGAGGAGCGTGCAACGTCTTTGTGTGTGTGTGTGTGTGTGTGTGTAATTTAATACGCTTTCGAAATTAAGAAAAATACACTCAAATATATATAAATAAATATATATCCACATGTGTGTACATCCACATATCTCGATATGGTTGGTAGGCCCGAAAGGTCACAGCGAAAGATTTAAATTCGAAATTAGTATGGCCGCATCGAGCAACATAAATAACAACAGCAACAACAACAATTGACAACCATGTCTTACAAAGCCTTTGTGGCCGAGAGTTTGGGGCATCTTTTTAGGAAATATTTCATTATTATTAGACAGTTGCTGAGCAGTCGCCGAGTGCTCGAGTCTTCTAACTAGGCAGGTCATTGATTTTTGTTGAATATTCTCATGTGTTTTTCATCTGTCTAGTTTTTGTAGCTTTTATTTTTTTTCTGCTGTTAATTTATGCAGCGGCTGGTTCATGTTATTAACTGTAATTTGCATACTATAATGCTGAAAAACTGATATTTTCAAAGATTTATTTTTCTGTTTTGTTGTGTTTGGTGTGCGTTTGTTTTTTTTCTTTTTTTCTGCAACTGCCGACCGCCTCATTTCCTTTCTTAATAAACTATTTCGTTGTTACACCAAACTTTTGCAGCCTATTTTCATTTTTCTTGAGTTGTTTTACCACGTTTTCTTTTTGGCCACAACATGGCCGCCGAGCGCTGCGCGAAAAAAAAGCAAAACGTTTGGATTTTCTTGCAATTATCTGTTGAAAGGTTTTCACATGCAGAGAGAAAGAGAGAGGGAGAGAGGCAGAACTAGAGGGGGAACTCTTCGTGTCGTGACTGATGCGTTATAATTTCCATGCTGTTAAAAAGCATTTTCAGTGTGTTATTAAAAAAAAAAGCAACAGCAGCAGCAGCAACAACTACAACAGCCGCAATGTCTTGCTGCTCTGTTCTGGCCTGGTCGGGTCTGCTATGGGCCTTGGGTTGTGTGTTCGTTGCTCGGCGGGGCCCGCCTTGACTTTTGTCTGCTGCAATTTGGATGTCAAAAATCAACGACAGACATTTATTTTTCATTTTTGCTGTGCTAAACGAAATTACACGCTTATGAATTGCTTAATATCATGTTGAAAATAATAATATAACAGCTACACAAAAAGCACCCAAAATAGCCCCGGCCTTGGGGCGGAATGACGTGTCATAGACCTGAAGTGGAGCCGACGAATGTTACGAGGGAAGAAGTTGTAGTGCAGTTGCGGAGATTACATCACAATAATGGTTTGCAACTGTAAATGTATATATAGTGATTATGGTTAATATTCACTTTTCAATACGTTTGACTAGTTCGTCTATCTGTAGCCAATCCTAAGGTAGGCAGTCCAACATCTTTTACCTGTGTCCCGTACTCCGTCTTCCTATGTTCCTTCTCAGGTGAAGTGTCAATGTGAGTGAATTACACTACACGACTGCATGTGCATAAAAAATATGCGTGCCCCTGCGAGTTCCCGTGTCAGTCTCCGTCTCCGTCTCCGTCTCCGCCTCAGTTTAGGTTTCAGTCGGAGTTTGAGTTCGCGTCTAAGGCTTAAGCTCACTCCCGTCGAGGAGAGCGAAAGAACACCCAAAAACAAATTAAACGCGTTGCCATTAATCTTCATACCTGCAAGACGCACATCATCATATGTGACTGAGACAAGTCCGGGTCGAAGGGACAGGGGCAGGGCCAGGGGTAGGGGCTAGAAGGCGGGCAGCACGTCTTTGGTGGCTCCACGGACCGGCCCCATAATCAAGGTGAGATGCATTTCAACATGTCTCATAAATTCGTGCGGATTGAGCGCAAAGCGCACAAAAATCTTGTCCAGACGTCGTCTGTGGATTTGCATAAAGTCCGTGAGCGTCGCCCAGGAGAAGAGACTGCACCGCAAATTCGAGTCGTGTGTGTGAGTGTGTGTGTGAGTGTGTGCATCAGCCAGTCAAATGTCCATCTGTATGATTATGTGTATATATTTGTATATGTATATATGTATGCAGATGTGAAGCCTTAACTGCGTTCATAAATTTGGCAAATTTGACAATTATGCGCATTAATAATAAATAAAATTGACAATAATTGAATTTGAATAATTTGAGTCTGCATGCGTAATGAGCGAAAACGAGAAAGATAGCGGCTAAAACATAGAACGAGACGGATACTGTATACCACATATGGCTAATCTGCATATAAGGCGGTTGCTCTGACAGCTTTTGACTGTTTCTTTTTAGTTTTCTTTACGTTTGTTGTTTTTTGTGGGTAGGCGTGAAAACATGTGTTGGCTTTGGCTTTTTTTCTGCGCTCTTTTTTCATTGTTGCCATTTACGCTTGGAATTTTAATAAACTTTTGAGCACTTTGGGCGGCTTTTTTGTGTTTTGTTGCAGTTGGGTTTTTTGTGTAGATTTTTTAAGCGCAAAAAGTTTACAAGCGTCAGCAGCAACAACAGCAGCCTGGGAACCGATGCCAAAAGTCCAAGGCGACCGACCAATCTCAACGGACCGCAAAAATCCGTATAAAAATAATGAGGCATGAACATGTTGCAGCATCCCGCAGCAGCAGCAGCAGCAGCAGCAGCAGCAACAGCAACAGCAACAAGCTCTCTGGCCGGCATTATTATTATTATTTTTATTATTATATTCTGTGCCGGCAAAACAATGCAACTGACGCCGCTGCCGCCACAGGCGGACTCAAAATATTGCAGCGGATCACACAAATCCGCCATAAAAAGCACATATACATCTATATACGTATATATCTATACACTCATGTCTATAGCATATGCAGGCACTGGCAAACTGGTCAAGCCAAAAGCCAAAGCCAAAGCCGCTTTTGTGTTAATACCTCAAAACGTTTCGTTCTTTTTTTATTTTGTGCCTCCTCTTTGGGCCTGGGAAGCGCAAAAAATGGCTGCAAATATTGCTATTGACTTTGAGGTGTGTGTGTGTGTGTGTGTGTGTGTGTGTGTGTGTGAGTGTGAGAGTGTGTGAGTGTGTGCCTGCCATATGCCAGAGTTGGATAAACCTCTGCGGCTGTTGTTCTTATTGACTTGTTGCCGTTTTATGGCGTTGCGCGATTGGTGATCCATCATCATTTCGAGGCCTCACATAATTTGCCGTTTTTCGCACATGAAAATCGTTAGGGAAATTGGGCACATTTAAGTGCTCGATGCTAAATTGCTTATGAAAAATAATGGAGTTCTGCCAGCCAAGTGAAAAGCCATCACTAAAAAGTCCACGGTAAATGGAGGAGCCTGGGAAACGAAAGCGAAGCGAATGCTGGGGATTGTTTACAGAAAGTACAAAATAAGTTTAAGCTTTTAACTCTATATTTATAATATTTTATATTTATATACATTATATATTATCGAGACAAGTGGGCTTACCTTAATTCATCTGACTTGGGCACATGTCGACCTGTTTAAAGCCTTCAAGCCGTTGGCTTATGCGCAATGCAATTGGAAGACGCCACCTTGTAAAAGCACAAAAAAAAAAACATTGCCCATCAATTATTCTGGCGCCGTGCAATTTTTCAACATTTAATTAAGTCATATGGCAAACACTTTAAGCTTTATTAATTTGCCGATCGTATACAAGTAATAGCTTTTCATAATTGTCAGCCACTGGCGCTTGGCCCACTTGACTCTTGAGCCTCTGAGATGTGCGACAAATCCACGAGCCAAGTGCTGGCAAATTAATTGTCGATGTTTATCACTCGCGGAATATTCAATAAAGTTTTCATAAGCAATAAAAGCGCTTGGCTTAAAGCGGCGCAGGCGTATAAATCATTACAAAGTCACAATCGCAGTGTGTGTGTGTGTGTGTGTGTGTGTGTGAGTGTGTGTGTGAGTGCGCTTGGCTTGGCTAATAAGTGAGATCGGACCAACGGCAGCAACACCTTGGAGGTCTCACTTGGTTAGCCGACATAAGTGTTTGTTGTTGTTTAGCCACCCACTTCAAAGGCAGCAACAACAATAACAATGACGATGACGAAGAAGAAGCAGAAGACGCCCCTTTTTAAAGCTTTTGTCATGCGTGAGTTGCGCCGACTCAAGTGGCCAAGCTCGAGGCCCAGCTGAAGCACAGCTTCTAGGGCCACACTCGAGCGAGAGAGGGGGCGGGGGTCTGCGATGGGGGCATGGCGCTCAAGTGTTTGCATTTCTCGAGCTGGCTGCAGCTCTTCTGGCCGTGTGACAAAACAGTCAGCCCGCTGCCAGGATGCCACCCAGGGCGTTGCTGATTTCTCTTGACATGTTTTGAATTCAATTAAGTAAATGCCTCAAGTTGCGAGCTCATCTCACAACGTGGCACGTCTCTTGAAAGCCGCAAGTCAATTGCTTGCTGCTGCTGCTGCTGCTCGTAGCTGCTAGCTGCTGTTTATTATTATTAAAAGCAAAACTCAATTAGTTGGCCAGCCCAACCCCAAAGAGTCTGCCCGCGCCTCTGCAGGTTACTCTGTGAGCTTAAGCAGACTTCCGCCATGTTCAGTGCCCACCGTACGGTGAGGTACTCAGGGGTTGTGCCCATTGGAAAATGATTGACAGGCGATTGGCATGATTCTGTATAAACAAATGCCCCAAGTCGAAGGCGCAGAAATTGTTTTAAATGAAAACTCACACACGCACACGCACACGCACACACCCACAGCTAGCGTGAAAATGGAAAGTTTGGGCGTTTGCTTTTCATTTTGTGTGAAGCAGCTAGGAAAAAAGTTTATTTAAAAACTAATTGAAAACTGCTTGCTTCTTGGCTTGTTTTAGCTTCTTCTTCTTCTGGGGCAGCCGCCCATAGCCCCCGCCCAGCGCCACAGATCCGAGTCAAGTGCTCGTTCTTTCGTAAATTTGGCTACGCGTTTTTGGCCCGAAGAATGAAAACACATTTTTTTCCCAATGTTTTCATTTTATTGTTTGAAAAGCCATTTGTTTGTTTTCTTTTCCATGGCGAACAGTATGGAAAAGTGCAGTTTGTTATTGAAATTTATAAATGCATTAATAGCGTTTTATTTCTATTTATTATGCCCATTGGCTTTGTTTATTCACAATATGCAATATTTGATTTTTATTCTCAACAAATTTTGAAAGTTGTCAAAACAAACTTGCTATCAAAATTGTTGGGGTAAAACCTTTCCGGTTTATAGAGAAAGATCCTGAGATATGACAGTGAGCATATATACAATTATTTGAGTTAAATATTTTAAATAAATTTATTAAGTGGATTGTTTTGAATATTACTCATTTTTTATTTTATTTTTAAATTCTTTAATGCATATACATAAAAGACAACAGACTATTAAGAGTGTTGTTCTCACGTGAATCATTTGTGACTGAAACTTAAAACTAAGTGATTTTAGTATATTTTTTATTTGGTTATATCTTCGTTGTGCCGAATGTGAAGTCCGGTCAAGAGTCTTCCATTAAGTCTATTTACAATATTTATAAGTAGTCAACATGCAACTCTGTCAGGCTAGACTTCTGGCCCAGCTCGCAAATATGGCCAGTGCAGCTGCTGCGTTGGCTCCTAACCCGTCTCCGATTCCGACTCCGACTCCGACTCCTGACAACCGAGCGTGGGTGGCTTGCCAGTGGGTTGCCTCGATTCTGGATGGCTCGTGCCTTGAACTCTCTCTCTCTCTTTCTCTGTGTGGGTAAGAAAAGCCAGCAGGAAACTAAAAATGTTTTGTATGTCCGTATAAAGGAAAAATCGCAAAATTTACTGCAAATTGGAATTTTGCGCAATTGTAGAAAAAATGTGGCAAGCAGGGCAAACCAACTAACTAGCCAGCCAATGGCAACTGTAGCTAAACATTTTTTTTTTTTTTTGTTGAGTGGGTGGGAAGGAGGAGGGGGGGGGGCTTTGCAATAATAACAACATACGTCTGTCTGTCTGTCAGTTTGTCTGCGCCAAAGACGCAGTGGCTCCTGCATCCTTTGTGCTTCGTCCTGGCGTTGCCCGTCGCCGGCGTTTTAAGCCAATAATAAATAAAAATGCTTGTTATAGCGCCACCCAAGCCCCCATTTCCCCTATGACCCACCCGCAGCGGGTAATGGCAACGAAAATTGCGACGGCTTCGAATTTATTTGCCCAACAGAAACTTATGGCGCTGGTGGGAGGGCGGGGCGATGGACGCTTCCATAAAGTCGCCAAAGTTATAGTGAAAATTAATTAAGTTTTGCGCTGCGCTTAACAATTCAATTAAAAAAAAAACTACGCGCCGCTTTATCGTCCCGCACTGTGAGTACTACAACAAAAAGCACTTTGGCGGACCAGTTCCCCAATCCAGATGCAGACCAGCGCCGAACTGGCCCAATCGCTGTAACACGAGTGTGCCCCTCAAGTGCCACAAGTGCTTTTGCACATCGTTATTATAACAATAATAAGCAGCAGCCGCAGCAGCAACAACAGCAGCAACAGCAACAACTGCACAAGAAGCAACATTAACGCGGCTCTGGGCAAAGATTAATTGTGTGTTTTGGTTTGCCAGATCCCTGCCACGAAACGAATGTAAAATTGGAGCACACAGCCAAAGAAATGACTTCGATTCGAGAGTCGAGAGTCGAGAGTCTTTGGCGCAAAGTGCAATTCACTTGAAGGAATTTACATATCAGCAGCAGATACCGCCGGCACCAGCGTTCCGCCCCAGCGTCGGCTCCCCACCTCAGTATCTGGATGCGGCTCCTCAATGCTGCTGCAGCCAAATGCATTAATCAATTTCATGTTTTCTTAAGCGCGCGCCCGGCGCGATTTGAGTGCTCCGCGAACGATGCCGCCTCGGTCTGCGTCTTGGTCTGCGTCTGCGTCTGCGTCTGGGGACGCTTTACGTATGAGTGGAATAATCAATTTCGAGGATCATAAACAACTTTTAATGAAGTTGTTAAGTGCCAGCAGCTAGTTGCTCAATGCGCCCTGCCTAAAGTGCAGCTCGGCCTGCCCGGCCCGGCCCTGCCCGGCCCGATAAGCGGGCCGAGAGCAACTGCATCCATAATGGACTCCAGCTCTGCTGGCTGTTTGCGTCAGCGTCTCGGACTGGCCAGAGCCAAATACCACCACAATCACGCATTTCCATAATTGCTAAATTATGCGGACCGCTCCACGAAGCTTAGTAGAAAGCACGGCCCGGCAAAATGACCAACAAGTGCGCCATTTGGGAGATTCTTTTGTTTTCGGTTTATTTTGTATCTCTTTTTTCGTTTGTTTCTGGTAAATTAATTTTACAACTTTTAATGCATACACTTGTGCGTTTTCCGGGCTAAGGGTATCTCAACTTAATGACTCAGTTGAACTGCAAACAGAACGTTCACTTAATAACCATTGCATAGGCTCAAAGTGAAAACTATAATATAGTTGGTAGGACAAAGCTCAGTAAAATTCTTCTGGTTGGATTGTACATTTTATTTTATTTAGTTCAAGTTTTCCCTTCGATTCAGAATTTAGGGCATTCGGTGTTCTGGTTGCCTCTGTTTCGTGTTGTTTGCCATCAGCTTTTGTTTTATGGTCATGTTTAGAAAATCAACCACACGGCTGGTCGTCAGTCGACCACTCAACGAACGTCTCCATCGGCGACTAAATTAATCAAAACGAACTTCCGGTTTACGCAAAATGGCGTGAAGTCTGCCACCATGATTGCATGTATATGTCTGCGTGTGTGTGTGTGTGTGTGAAAGTGTGTGTTTTAGGCATGTGCTACTGTGAAATTTTTCAGTGCTGTTGAAAATTAATGAATGAGTTAACTGAAAAATTAATGAAAAGCCAGCGGGCAAAACAGGTGAAGCAAATGGAAAGGCAAAGGCAAGGTGTTGTGCGAAAGATAAAGCATGGAAAATTTATGAAGCAACCAGGGAGAGGAACTCGCTGTCATAGCTTCCAAGTTAGACATTCGTAGACGCACCATGTTTGGTGTTGAGAAATATTTGTTTTGGCACACTCGGTCCGAGGCGGGGTCCGAGCGTGAAATTATGCAATATTGGGCCGGGTTGGGCTATGTAGATCATACGAAGCATGGACCGTAGATAGGGTATGTGGACCTGGTTTATTTTGTTTGCATGTGCGCAGCCATTTGGGGCTTCCTGTTTGAGGCGAAGAAGGCATTTGAGTTACTTAAGTGTAACTAAAACTTTAAGTAAACACACAAATAACATACTTAATATTAAACAAAAATATACAAAATCATATGATGTTGCTGCTGCTGCTGCAGATGATGATGATGCTGATGCTGATACTGATGCTGATGCTGATGATGGGGCTGAGGCGAAAAGGGAAAACAAACGCCAAGCGGAAATGCCGAGGGTGGGAGCTGGTGGTGCTCCCAAGCAAACAAAAGATAAAAGCCCTAGAAAATTTAAATTAACCAAAAATTATGCACGAACATTACCAAGAGCACAGAGGCAGAGCCAGAGCCAAAGACTGCGTATGACAAATATTAATTTTGTTTATAAACCACAACAAGCGGGACAGACAACGAGACAGAGGGACGGGGGGCAGAGACTAGGACTGACCTGGCGTGTCTTGAACGGCAGCCACAAACAATGTCATCCATATGATTATCATTATGTGTAAGCAGCAGGCTGGCCAGGTCCGCCCGAGTCGAGTAAAGTTATTTTATGCTCACTTGACAAACACACATAAACCAGAACAGCAGCAGCAGCAACAACAACGGCAACTGGCCAAAATGAGCAAACACAATTTTGAGTTGTGGCCGGCGCAATGATGCCGCCTAGTGCTGTGGCAATATTGACACAAGTTGTGCCCGAGAAGTCGACTGGTTGAACTGACTTTGAATCTCTGCTTAATTCTTTCTCTTTTCACACAGGTGATGCCAGCAACGCCAGCATAGGCAGCGGCGAGGGCACCGGCGAGGAGGACGATGACGCGAGCGGCAAAAAGAACCAAAAGAAACGTGGCATTTTCCCAAAAGTAGCAACAAACATATTGAGAGCGTGGCTGTTTCAGCATTTAACGGTAAGTCCAATCACACCCACAATACACCTGCACCAATCACAGTCCCAAACGGAACCCGACCCCCTTTTTTTTTGCTAGTCAGCGATAAGCGCCCATATTTGCTGCCTTGATAAGATTATATGCACCAGTGGGCGTGGCCACACGAGCTACAACAAACGCTAATTGAGCCAGTGGAGCAATGCAAATAGGTAGCAGGAGATAAGATAATGAGATGTGCAAACTAGAAATTGATGATCTGTCTGGGCCGACTGTCGAATGGGCAGCGCTGTCTTAACTTGATTCCACACTGCGCAGTAAAAACAAGTCCATAAACTCAGCCGCATGCTTATCAGCGGCCGAGGGGAACGGATAAACTGAACAAATCGCACGACCGCAACGGAACGCTTAAGTAACCATTTGGGCCAAGTTCCCAATTCGGATCTCGATGCAGTCCATGGAAATGGCTTATTGCTCGGTCATCGCGTCCAATTAGATTTCCATTTGAGCCATCAAAGTGCTCAGATAAATGGCATTCGGACTGTCCCAAAATGCGATACTAAAAACAAATTGCCAAAGCCGAAAACTATTCAACAGAAACCTGGCGGGCCAAATCAAAGTTCAGACCGGAAAGTCCGGCACGGCGGATGTGTAATACAAATAAACAGATTTTTTTTATGCGCCACTTTATGTTAAGCAGACGGATGCAGGATACGTAGAAGAGTTTGAGGCCAGGGCAAGGGTTGTCCGAGAAACCGAACAAATAAAACTATAAGATTTTATGCGCTACGGTCAAGCGGCTGTTAAGGAAGTTCAAACTGCTGCGCTACATTTCGGCCATTAGCCACATTTGGCCTTCGTTTGCGGCTGCTGCGTATGTAAAATGATAAAGATCTTAATGGAATTTTGTAAAAGTGTGCGTGTGTGTGTGTGTGTGTGTGTGGGACTAACGACTGGGCGTCTGCAGTGACCAACACCCAAGACGATAAGCAAACAAATCGGAAATTAAAGTTGGAATGTTTTATCTGCTCTGGTTCAGAGTCTAGTATTGTGCCGGCGCAGTTTTAAAATAGCCGAGCTGATTCGCCACCCCCACGGGCAGGGGCACGACCCACCCCCCACTAAGTAGCGCCCACCCTCTGACATTGATGGATTGCCGTTTAAATCAGCGCATCACTCATGTTTACCCGGCTAAGGCGTCGCCGACTGCGGCTCGGCTTTCACAGCCTCCGGCCGGCGTCTGCCTATATCCTTGACTGATTTTTTGCTGCCGCTGCCGCTGCCGCTGCTGCTGGCTTAATGCTATTAACGGTTTGGGCACATTAGGGAAATTGTTTTCGTTCGAACTTAAATTTTGTATTCAAAGTCGCATTTAGATAATGCAAATGCAATGCTCGCCAATTTGATTTATCGCCCGATTTCCATTGGCATAATTAACAGTTTTCCAGACATTGGCAGCCAAGTGAAACTCGACGCCAGCTCGTCAAGCCAAAGGCCTGACGGCAACGGCAAGGCAACGGCAACAGTCGCAGCCATTGCGACTATGGCGTTGCTAAAGTCGTTAAAAACCAGACCCCAAATAAGACGACGATGACGACGGTGCTAATGAAGTGCACTGCAGTCTGCAGGGGCACCGGGACTGGCAAGTGGGCTTCGAACGGGGGCCGGGTTAAGCGCACTGGCTGGCCAACCAAAAACAAAAGGCGGCCGGACGACGGCGGGGGGAGCGGGGAGGGGGCAACGCATGGCTGCGCTGTTGTTGCTGCTGATTGCTGCATGCATGTAGTTGCCGTTGTTGCTGCCATAATTATGGCAGGCGCGCGAATATTTTGTTTACATTTGGCGCGCACTGCAGACAGGCAGCGGGCAACGACAGCCAAGGCAACGGGCCACGGGCAAAAAGTTTCATTTCGCGTGCTCCGCCTACTCGCTGCCACATGTGCCCAGTCCCAGGCCTGCGCGTCCCTCGCCCTATCCCGGCCCCAGTCACATATGCCAGCGCAATTTTCTTCTGGCCGGCTTCAGTTGTCGCTGTCGTTGCAGTTGCAGTTGCAGTTAGCGCGCTGAAAAGCAACCCCCGAAAAGAACGCGCAAAATGGCCAAAACGGTTTGTGGCACCGTTGTCAGCTGCCCAGAGCGACGACAGCGGCGGCGCTTAGTGTGTGGCATGTTTACTGTTGTGGGCGAAGACGAACTCAAGATGCGCTGCAACCAATGACGATGGATTGGCACAAGGCGAATGCCAAACCAGATCAAGCACGTAGCACGAAAGCCATTGCACTCTGCCACGCCTGGGGGCAAGTGTGGCACAATTCAACACCCTGCCAATGCAGCTACCTTTGGCAGTTTCTTGACCCTCTCACACACACACACACACACACACACACAGCATGGCTGTGGGGCATCTTTTTAGCTTTGTGCGCGCCTCCTGCCCTCGTCGCGATTGTTGCAAATTATTATTTTTTGTTGCCCCAACATGATGAGGATGAGGACACAGTCGCGATTAGTGCAAATGTGCCTGCCGCCATGCTCTGCCCCTCTCCATCTCGCTTTCCACTGGAGTGGAAACACTCATTTGGCTCTGTTTAGACATGTAGTGCAACTGGAAAAAAATCTTCATAATGGCTGCCAGAGGCCGTCGTCGTCGTCGCCGTCGTCGTTGCTGACATCGCTATGCAATTTTCACCGCCGCCGACGCCGCAGCAATTTGCTGTTGCTGTTGTTGTTGCTGTTGCTGTTGGTGTCGCTGTTGCAGCTTGTTTCACAAATGGCGTCGCATTTGGCGTTGTTAATGGCGGCGGCGGCGGCGCTGGCTGGTTGTACGTGTGCATTACCGAGCCATAGCCATAGCCAGAGCCGGAGCCGGAGCCGACGTCTTGGGCTTGTTGTGCCATGTGTCACGGCACTGCAGTCATGTTGACATCATGTGGCCAGGGCGCAGAGGGAGCGAGATAGCTGCAGGCCACAACCGAGACATAGGCCTATGCCTGAGGTTGCCTTGGCACTTGTCGACGTCACTCGAGGGGGAGCTGGGGGGATTCACACACACACACACACACACATGTGTGTGTGTATGCTGATTGTTTTAAATTCATTTGCCAAGTTTAAATAAACACAACACGAGCGAAAATATGTGGAAAAAGTGGAGCGAGTTAAGCGACTAGACAAAGGCAAAAACAGAGGCGGTCGAGGCGCGGGAAAGGGCAGCCGAAGACAGCGAGAGGGCGGAGCTGACGGAGGGAAAGAAGGGGGCGACAGTGGCGACATGGCAAAAGCAACTTAAAGGCGTGACAGTAATTAATTATTTTGTCGTATGGTAAATTAATAAACCAAATGGACTTTGTTTCACTTGACATGTTTGCACTCGCCTGCTTGGTTAGTCTGCGCGTCGGTCTGTCTGTCGATAGTTGTGTGTGCGTGTGTGTGTGTGTGTGTGGTGTGCGAAATGCATAATTGCTTGCATTAGCGTAATTGGTGTGCCACTGCGGAGCTGCTGATAGAACTGCAGTAGGCGTCCAAATGAAAGCTGCGCGACAGCCATTAATGCGCTTCTGATAAGCCCCAGACAGGCCGATAATGAACTTGAACGAGTATCTGGCGAGCTCCGAGAAAGGTCTCCGACGGTGTTCTTTCTCCCACTGTTGGCTATGATGTCAGGCCAGCCAGAGGCGGATGGAACGCATATGCACATGGGTAAAAGCATTTCTCTAAATAGATGAGCGCCACAAAGTATGCTATAAATTCCATTTTAATTTACCTGCATGTAATTTATGCCTTTTGACTTCTTGAGCATTTTATGTCCCGCAAGGAGCTGCAGCGGCAGCTGGAAGGGAGGCGGCTACATTGCCATTGGCATGTCCATTGTATTTACATGGACATCTACGTTTATTTGTCAATACACAAATTTCATATACTAGTTTTCGTATTGGCTATTGTCAGGAGTTGAACCCTGAGCGGGCTGGGGATGGGCGTGCCACTTGGCCTGTGCAAGACAGCAAACAAATATTGCTGCCGGGCAGCCAACACACACACACACACACACACACACACACACACACGCACACAGAATATCTACAACAAGACAACACGCAAAATTTATTAAACACAAACAATAAGGCAAATGCATTTACGGGACAGCAGTTGGGGCGGGGCCAGGGCCAGGGGCAGGTGACAGGCGACAGGCTAAAATGCGTGTGCACGGCAAGGACAACAAGGCAACTAAATTGCATTACAGACATAACGCAGGACACGCGGCCCACACGGACGGACAGAGGATGGCAAGACAAGCGACAAGGATGTGCAGCGTTGCACATTTCGAATGGAATTCGAAATTCCTGGCACTTGAGCACTTGCATATTGAATACTGAATGCACAATCTACAACCGACAACAATGTACAATATATTGTATATATATATAATTGCATATATGCAGCTGTACATAAGTGACAGTCCATATATTTTGGGACATTGGTCGGCAAGTGGGCGTGTGTGTGTATGTGCGTGTGTGTGCGAACGGCCAAGAAAACGGTAAATTTCAGTGCACAACAATTGCTTCCTGTGCGCACGGCAAATTGCATGTGCAGACAACTGCGAGCACATAGCTCAAAAGTTCAATTGCCAGCAGCCGCAGAATCACAATACAGCAACGACGAAGCGACGGCGGGACAGTGTCCTCTGCTGACGAGTGCCACATCGAAACGCCCACAGCTGCCGGAAGTTCAAAAACGAAAAAGGGGTTAAACAAAGACAGCGCGACGCATGCGCCAAAGGATCGCGCTGAACAAAGGCCCAAGCGTAACCCGAACCGAAGCCAATCCCAATTCCAATTGCAAAGCCAAAAGATTGACAGTCATTTCCGCCCGCTCCACGGCCTCAGGTTAGTCCAGGTGCGAGATCTCTGCTCAGCGGACAGCCGTTGAGTCAATATTCGAAATCTAAAGCAAATAGAAAATTGTAATAAGCGCCAGCCGATTAGATTAGCCCGGCGAGCCCGACTCCGACTCCGACTTGCATTGGCCGGGCGGGTGGTTGGGCGGTCTGTTTGCTCACTGACGCCACTCTGGCGGCGCGCCGGCTGCAAGATTTATGGGGAGTAGCGGCCAGGGGCAGTCCCCTCCCCACACCCACTGCCGTGGGCCTGCCTTTGTTTGCCTATTTGGCGCTACCAAAAAAACACGCTGCAGTTGGCCCAGGCCGACAAAATTGAGGACATTTTGAGTGGCAGCGCTGATAAGCGCCAAAGGGCTGCACTCACTGGCCAGAGATCCAGATAAACATTCAATCAAGAGAAGAACAACAAAACTAAAACATAATAAAGTAAATAAAGCGCCAGTTTCGAAGGGGGGCAGCGCATTTCAAGTGCAGCAGCAGCGCCGCCCGGTGACAGGTTAAATTTCTCTACTACAGCAGATATATAGCACCCATAGCCGAACTGGCAATGATTGATCGATCCTCCACTTGCCGGGCGGACTCCATGTTGATAGATTGTAAATCTTGCACGCTCGGAAGGCTGTTCCAGTGACCGTTAACTCAATGCTACATATTTTAAATGATTTCCTTTTGACTTTCTCTATTTTTAGCATCCCTACCCATCCGAGGACCAAAAAAAACAGTTGGCGCAGGATACGGGCCTAACGATACTGCAAGTTAACAATTGGTGAGTAGATAAGATTTCTATAGAGAGAGCCTCATGCCGACAACTGCAGTTATATATAATGGCTTTCAGTAATAGAGACTCCTCGAGTTATTTACAGACATAATATTTAAGGTCACCTAGGGCAATGTTCCTCGCCAAGATCTTGTGTCAATCTGTGCGATTCCCAGAGCCACACTTTTCAGCTTGGGCAGCTACAAGAGCATTAGTTGTAGGCTTTATGCCATTTGCTGTTGAACTGGAACCAAAACCAGAGCACACACACGAAAGCTATCATCTTACAGCTAGCAGGTCGGGCAAATTTATAAGGCAGCCTGCGCCTACGCCGAGCAGCTGAGAAAAGTGAAGCTGCTGCAACCTGCCCCATGGAAGCAGAAATGTGGCAAGTAAAGTTATGGGGCATGTGGCTGGGATAGCTGGCAACGGGACAACGACAGGCTTTCGGCCCGAGATGCAAAGCTCGAATGCGACTTCATCAAATTTTGCACATTATGCGACATGCTGCAAAACTTGACACCTGGCAGCCAATGCAGAAGACAAGACAAGCTTCTAAGCTGTAGCTGTAACAGAGATGCACGAGTTGCAGCCGGAATCAGAATGGGAATCAGCAGGAGGGGCACGAGGTTTTCGGGGGGATGGGGGCAGGAACGAGCTACAAAAGCTTGAGAGCCAGTTAAAAGCGTTGCTGAATCTTTTATGCAGTTGGGGCAACATGTCTGTGGCATGGAATGCTTTTAAGCAGGGACAGGCCATAATAAAATCTAGCGAAAAATGTGTGAGCCGCAGTTGGAGCCTGGAGTGGGTTGCCCGAATGTCTCTGCGACGGGGCATACGAAGTGGAGTGGAGTGCCCGGCTGCTGGAGCGGAGCGGAGTGGAGCGGAGTGGAGTCGAGTGGCTGCTCTAACGCAGGCACTCAGCTCAATTAAATTGAATTTCGCGCTCACTGAAGCACACTGCAAATTAACAAATACGAGCAGCAGCAGCCAGGACGGCCAAGGACTGGCAAGGACCCCTGCCCATTTCGCTTAAGCACGCAACGCTGCGTAGACAACAGCGATAAGACAGAGCGAGAAGGGGAGTGCGGGCAGAGAAGAGCTAAAATAAAGAAAAAAGGCAGAAGCCTTAGCAGAAAATAGCAAAATAAAATGTTGACACTTTTGGTTATTTATGGGCTGGCAGACGACACCTTCGCCAAGCACTAATCCGTGGGGACTGGCCGCTTGCCGGGCACCACCGGAGACCCACCGGCGACCCACCGGCGACCCACCGGCGACCCACCGGCAGCTAAATGTGTATTTATTTTGCGCAATTTGAGGGGAAAAAGAAAAGAAACTGCGTAAGCAGCAATTCAAATGACCAGCAGAATGCGAAGGAGAGAGAGTAAAAGTCCATTAACACCCAATAAGAATGGGAAAGAAATGTAAGCGACGGTCGGACAGTCGCAGGCAGGCCCAGGACTTGAGATTCAGTTTTTTTGCTGCTTACTGCGGTAATCGAAAAAGTTTTGTTGTAGCCAAGTTTTAAATATTAACGCTTACTTACAGCTGCAGAGCTGGCAAAAAGTTATAATTATGGCGTAAGTATATAAATAACGCTGCAAATGTGCCGCTTTTGTACTTTTTTTATTCGTTGAAGTGGGGGAGGGGGTAGGGGTAGGTAGGTGGTAAAGCTGAACTGGCTGCCACACGCCACATACTCACTGTTTATTCAGTTTGGCAACGAGGCAGCCAATCAAGTCAGCAGCCAGCGGCCAAATCGATTTGCAGCTTACATCGCCTCACATTCGCTGCTCTCCCCTTCCCTCTCTCTCGCAGTGTCTCTTGAAACGTTCAAAAAACGCAACGGAACTCAATTCCATTTTGTCGTTTTGATAAACGATTTCAGGGCGTTGCAACAATTTCCGCCTCAAAATGAGGAAAGCCAGCAACAGAAATGAACTGCAAATTGAAAAAAGGCAAGAGAAAACCTTATGCATACATATATATATATATACGACTATATATGTATGTGGGGCAAGGATTCAGTGCATTAACCTCGACTAACTTGCAATGAGTTAGCTCATTGTTGTTTTTGGCTAATGTCTGACTCGTTTGTTATTATTGTTCTTGTTATGATTGTGGGTTTTTATTTCTTACTCTCCGAGGTGTGCGTGTGCGTGTGTGTGTGTGTGTGTGTGTGTGTGTGTGTGTGTGTGTGTGTGTCGTGCGGGTAACATCGTCCGAGCCACGGCACTGACTGTCACTCCAAACAACGGGCTGTGTCGCTGGCGGCCTTTTGCTTTAATCATTTCATTTCTTTGGCTTTTTCGTCGCTGATCCTTCACGCAGCGGATCAGCAACTGCAGCGACGGCCTGCTTATTATTTCTTATTGCATTTATTAAACGACAATCATAACCAAAGTCGGCATTGGGCTTTGTAAAGCCGGCCATTCCATTTCCCATTCGCCGTTCCCCCACTCCAACTCTCCAATTCTCCAGCTGCCATTGATGTGGCCCGACTGGCCGAGCAAAAAGTGTGACTCTGGCCAAGATTTGGTTTAGTTTATGGCTAAGTTGCGCACATAAAGCAGGGTGCTGCAAATCCCTGCAGTCGCAGTAGCAGCCGTCACTGAAATAGTTTATAAATAATTCATAAATTCAGCCGCTGCCTTGCGCTTAATTAAAAACTAAAACTAAAATCCCAACGCATTTCTCCGTCTCGTTTACAGGTTCATCAATGCGCGGCGAAGAATTGTGCAGCCGATGATCGATCAATCGAATCGAGCAGGTAAATATCCAAAGTCCACTTAGGAAAATATACACATGCAAAAAAAATATCCATAACTATGAAATAGCGCAGAGCAAAGAAAGAGCAATTAGTTAAGCTTGGTCTAATTTCGAACGCAATTTCTAATTATGTGCATTTTTTTCTCTTATCCTGCCCATGCAACTTTCAACAGTTTATACACCGCATCCAGGTCCCTCCGGTTATGGTCATGATGCCATGGGCTATATGATGGACAGCCAGGCGCATATGATGCATCGTCCGCCCGGCGATCCGGGCTTCCACCAAGGCTACCCGCACTACCCGCCCGCTGAATACTATGGACAGCACTTGTAATCCAACGCAGGCAACGGACACGGGGCGCACGCGGGGGCCATAGCTGGGACCCAAGCGGAAGCCGAAGCCGCTGCTGATGGTGGTGCACAAGCGGGGGCGGAAGCGGAAGTGGAAGTCAAAGTCGGTGGCAGCGCATACTCGCAAACGGATGTTGAGCAGCACGCTGATAGCGACAAAGCCAAAATCATAGCTTAAACTTACAACTACATACTACAAGAGAGCAGAGGAGCCGATCAGGATAAGACAGGATAAGAAAGTGGCCAGGACCTTCCAACCGTGTAACTAACAAACCGAGTGGCAATATCAGTCAAGTAATAGAGCAAAGTAAAACTGTAGTAAAATCTTAAATACAAAAACAAAAGGAAAACAAAACACAAGATATTAGCTAATCGAAAGGCAGGCGCAGCAACAGTATCACCAGCATCATCAGCAGCTGCAGCAGCAGCAGCAGCTAAACAACAACAATAACAAATAACACTGTTCAAAGAAACTATGTGTGTATACTTTAAACATAAATAACAACTACAACAAGCAACAAAAAAAGAGAAAGATATTTATGCATAAACAAAATGAAACGCTTAGCTCTAAGTTAAATAAACGAAGCATAACCCACACACACACACTCACACACCCATACATACGCAACAGCAAAAGCTTGCTAATTTTACATCCCCGTTTCAAATCTTTACTTTCAAAAAGCTACAAAAGGCAATTGTAAATGCAAATATTTCAAAGCATGAATTTAGGCGCAACCCAAAACGAAATAGATTCTAAAATTTAAGCTACATTTTGGTTCAATACAGGCCAAAAGCAAATTTGATTTTGTTCATCAACTAGGTTTTAATTTGAATTTAGTAAATGCCCCGCCCACTAGCAGCATAGCCCTGAGCAAACAGAGCAAACAAAGCACACAGAGATAAAACTGAAGCAGACCCGAAGCTGCGTACAATTATTTAATTAACAAATCGAAAATAAACAAAAAACAAAACAAACAACAAAAAAAAGGAAAAACACAGAACACAAACAAACGGAAAATTCTTTGCTAGATTTTAGTTTCTTTTTAGTTATACTTATAACAAGTCAGTTGTAGTAAACGCTTTTGTTTTTTAAACTAGTATATACCTTTGTTTGTACGCATGCATACAAATGTACATAAAAACAAAACGATAACTAATTAAACCTAAATTTAACATTAAACACCTACTACTTACTTATGTATATGTTTATGTATGTATATCTTAGGCTTAGCACTCTAATTTAAATAAATTGAATTGTTTTCTAATTTTACGCGTTGCAGAAGAAAAAGAAATTGAATTTAATTTTGAAAAAAAAAAAAATATATACTATTTTGAAAGGAGTTTGTTTTAAAATTTGTTCTTTTTGTGTGTATTTGTAGTATTATTTCCAAGAAAATTAAATCACATGTTTGACTATGAATATAACGATCACTTACACATGCATATACATATATAGTATGAGGTACACATACACACACACGTAAAACATAAGCATACGAGTATACCTAAACATACTTACACATATATATAAATATACATACACATACAGATACAGATATAAATAATAAATTATAAATAATTTTTTAATGTACTTTTATTTATGTATTTTAATTTGTATGCGTTATATTTAATTCTATTATTATTATTACATTTACTTAATTAATGATTTAATTTTAAAACAATACAGAAGTGAAAACAAACGCATTGTATGAATGATGATTAAATGATGAAAATAAGAGTAAAATGCATATATCAAAAATGATTGCAAAAATAAAAGTTCTGGTGTTTTTATTTATTTTGGCTTACACTATGATTTTATTTTTTCAGCGGGCGGCATTTACAATTTTCTTTTATTTATAAAGTTAATCATAATGTCGACATCAAAATGGGCGACTTTCAAAGAGGATCTTTATCACATCTAATTTTTGTTGGATCTTTGTTTTTGTCTACACACACACACACACACACACTCAGAAGTTATTCGGAATTAGTTGCGAAATATTCTTAAAACTTTAATTAATGGAACTGAATTCAGCAAGCACAAGTGCGTCTAAATTGAATTTACACAGCTTATAAAAATATGAAAACTAACATCGTAACGGATATACGTAAATGAAAAGAGAAACAAACTGAAATTTAAGTGTTGTATTTTATTTTACATTACGTACAATGTAATCAATTGTAAAAAAGTTAGTACCTTTTTTAGCTCAACCGAAAGGAAATGCAAAAATCATTTATCTGTTTCTAATTAAACTTAAGATCGTGAGCTTCTTTCTCGTGGAAATTGATTATTTCTTTAGCAGACATGACCTATTACTACAATTGAAACAATCACGCAAACGTATACGAACTTCTTAAAGAATACCCCATTGAAAATTACGCAATTGTTTCGCACGAAAAAAAAACTACAAAAACTTATTTACAAATTGCTAAAGGCAAATGTTTTTTCGCAAGCCCTATTTAAAAATCGAAATAAAAACAAGAAAAGAAATGCAAATTGTCACTATATAAAATACAGAATTATACGATTTATGCATTGATAGTAATATATTAGACTTTATGGTAGTTAAATAATCAACACAACCATTGACTTGAGAAACGATTAATCGCAAATTGTACAGAACGCCTTAAATAAAAACCAAAGCATGAAATAAGCGAATGATGTATACGAGTCTATATATACATATATATAAATATATATATATATAGAATACAAAATATGAATAACTAGATATATTATTATTAATTTTAAAAACGCAAAACATAATTATTATAGTCACGTATGGCGTAAGCAAAGGAACCAAAAGTCAGTTAAAATATATGAGAGCACAAATGCGAATGCCAGATGAAATACCAGATGTTAACATGTTGAGAGAGACAGACAGATGGAGAGAGAGATGGACAAGTGTAGTCAGAGTTCCACTACATTCGTTGGGAGTCTTGAAAATGTGTTTGTTTTTGGTACATTTTATACAAAACATTCTTGAAGAAATTTTGGAAATTGCAGCCAGGAAAAAATCATTAATTTCCTTGTTACATATTAAGTACACGTATTTCTCTCTTTGTGCCAACATGTTAACAGCTACTGAAGCGTTTCGCCTCGCAACTAAAAGCTTGTAAATTGAATCGCTATATGATGTAATAAAACAGATCTAGATGAAAGTAATTTAGAAACTCAATTATTTTGTATATGGTGACCGCTTGCTTGGCATTTTGAAAGTGCCCGTTATGTGTCAGTGTTGATAAGCGTTACAATAGGATAAGGATGGCGGGATAAGCCAAAACCAAATCGTAAAACAGATAAAATTCAAAACAAATGCTATCAACAATTATAAATAATTCATATTGTATATGAAATAATTTTAATGCTTTTTATGTTTCAACTTTTTTCGTATCAGAATTTAAATTAAAATGTGATTTTTCTCGAAACTTTAATGTATACGCCGTAAATATTTAATATGATTATAAGGAATGACAGCAACATTTATTACGATGATTATATTTACATACATATATTTAATAAATATTGTACATTTTTGATAAACTCTCATTGAAAATATTTTGTAAATAGCGCAAGAACTTGCATTAATTATAAAAATTATGCATGATTAAACTAAAGCCGAAAAATTAACTTAAACTGTATTTAAAGCTAGTTGGTAATAACCGGAGCAAATGCAACCCTGAGCATAGACTAAAAAGTGCACAAACAATTTATACAACCTACAACTTACCCACGCGACAGCATCGGAACATATAGAAGAGCAAAGTCAGAGAGAAAGAGAGAGCGAACAGTCACACAACAGACAGAGAAAGAGAGAGAGAGAGAGAGAGAGAGCAAGCGAGCGAGCGAGCGAGCGAGAGTGTGCACTGGAGAATAGTTAGAGCAGGAGAGACAGCTAATTCTATAGTTGCAATAAATATGCAAGAAAACAAAAATTACAAGTAAAAATAACAATTAATATATTTATATGAAATAAATTAAATAAATGTTTGTGCGTGTAAAAATTAACTTTAACTAAATTTCTAGGTTTAAATGAAAACAGAAAGAAAACATAAAAACAATGAATTATAAAAATTAAACTTAATTATATTGAAAACAAGAGTATCATTAACTTAATAAACTAATTGAAGCTTCTATGTAAAGAAATAAAAAACAGAACCCCTAAGATTATGAGCATATTGGAGAAGTAAATAGAACAACAACTTGAAACGAGAGCAAACAAAAGAATTATGAAAAAATATTGAACATAATTTTCAATTGTAATAAATTATGAAATAAAAGATTATGAAAACCAAATGTTCCACACATGTGTGTTGCATGGGCCAAAGGGGGCACGTTGCTCGTAATTATGGGAAATCCTAGCACTCAAGGCATTTTGCAACTGACAACTGATGTGGGTGCCCGCTCGCATTTTGCCAACTGTCAGCAGGAGGACAGTGCGACTCTGTCCCGGTCCCGATCGCAGCTGACCAGCCGGACCCTTCGCCCGGCCAATGCGTTGCATGCCTGGGCAATACATCTCGTTCACCTTCCCGGCCAATATAATTGAACTATAATTGCCTGGAACTTTTGTGCCACACGGGGCACGCTTCATCGGCGCTGCTGCCGCCCGCGTCTCGTGACCTGAAGGAGGCCATCGGTTGGTGTGAACTACATGCACTTTTTCTTCGGTTTCTATTTGGCAGCCGCTGCTAATTCCGATTCCACTTCCAATTCACTGGCACAACAGCTGTGCGGATTGCCACGCACCCAGCCACTTACACACACACACACACACACACACACACACACACACACACACACACACACACACACGCTTGACCAACAAATTCAATTAATATTAATTAGCCAAGGTGCTGAGCTGGTTGCTTAGGCCGCACGCTGCGTTGGACGCTGTTGCTTCTAGCACATACAACACACACACTCACTCACTCAAATGGAGTTTTAATCATTTTCCAAGTGTGAAAATTAGTTGCGTTTAAGTTGGCTATAATTAGTGGCTCGGCATACACATTAGCCACATTAGACAGTCAGAGGCCCGCTCATTTGTGACACCAACACCAACACCAACGCCAACACCCCCGCCCCTCAGGCCCGTCCGCGCTCCGCGGCAGCTGTAATTACTTTTACGAGCTGTTTACAGCTGCTCCAAGTGGCCATTATGCGGTCGCAAGGAAAACGTCCGCTGTCAATTTTATGCAAATTTCCTACGTATTTCCCAAAGTTTTTCTTTGTCGCGCTGTCCACCTACACAAAGCTCTTCATATTCTATACACTTGTGGCAATTGCAGTTGTAACCCCTCCCCCCCAGTCCCCCTCTCCCAGCATTCCCTCCTCACTTGAAGGTAATCTGGTGCTGTGTTCTTATTTGCGCTTGTTGTTTCCGAAACTTTAATTTATTTTCATTGCGCATTTTGATGCTCGTAATTCCCTCGTTATTGTTGCCTCCTGTCGCCTGCTGATGCGGCCTCCTGGTTGTTGTTGTTGCTGTTGTTGCTGTTGTTATAATGTCACGCTTGGTGTTGGCATCATTACTTTCTGCCATTGTGTTGTTGTTGTTGCTGTGCTCTTGTTTTGCATATGAATATGATTTGAGGGAAGGAGTAGAAAAAACATTGTAAACTGCGCTTACAAAGGCCACATCCCTCAGCCCAGTTCCCAGTCGCAGTCGCATTCGCAGCTTCAGCCCTTGGTCTTTTCGTGGTGGTTGTTATTTTAATTTCATAATTTTACTCTTCTTCAGATACGCTGCGTACACTCCACTTTTATAATTTCAAACTAGATTAATGTTGCGCATATGTGACACCATTTTATGCGACGGGTTTATCTCTTTTATGGCATCATCATCGTCATCGTGGGGCGTGCGTCAACTACGAATTAAGTGGGATCAACAAAGCGTTGGGCTAAATGTTTTCCAGATTAAGCTAAAACCAGCGGTGTTCAACTGTGAGTAAGTTATATTGCAAGTGACAAATAATTAGTTTATGTATGTAAATCGAATTGAATTACATATTTGTATACTAAAAACAAAGTTAAGGCCCAAGACATTCGGTCTAAAGTGAATTCCGCCCACAGGAGAACTCTTTTGTGCCCGGAATGAAATTTATACCCAATCAGGTTGCCTAATTCGGTTAGCTCGGTTTCCGTCAGCAGTGCCAAAATCTTGTTGAAGGCAGTGTCCATTGTCTTTTGTAATGTGATATGAAAGCTATTCATGGCAGAGCTGTCAAGCTATCCATCCACTCATTGGGATTGCCTCGGGCTATGGATTCGAGTTCAGTCCGAGGCTCATTAATGCACTTTACATAATCGCAAATTCATTCAGACGACGATAACAATGGGAGACTGCGACTATTCAGCGACTACAATGGCAATGCGATACGGAGATGGAGACAGAGACGGAGACGGAGACAGAGTCGAAGTCGGAGTCGGAGTCGGAGTCGAGTTGTAGTTGGACCGGACGGGACTTGGCAGTGGCAGGGGCAGCGACCGTGGGTGCAAGTTACACCACGAATTGAAATGTTTTCGGATAATTTAAATGACTTAAATTATGTAAATTGTCGCTGCAGACAAAGACTTTGCAACACGCTGGCGATGCGACCCGATGCGATGCGATGCGTGGCGCGACATTCTCGTTTGTCCCAGTCCCAATTTTCAGTCGCAGTTCCTCATTGTCAACTCTTGTGTCGTCTCGTGAAATGCAGTGCCCCCAGCCAAGTGGGGAAAGCGGCAATCGTAGCCGTTGCCATCAGCCCGCACTAGATTCACTTACAAATTTAATTAAGTTCAATTGAAAGTAACACCATGGCCGTAGCCGTAGTCGTTGTCGCCATCGCCAGCGTCTGGAATGGAGGAACGAGGAAGGCGGCTCCATGTGGACCCGTCGACTTGGGCAATGAAGCGACAATCCAAAACTTTGTTTTGACAATTGACACAATGAAAAATTTAGTCCGATCAACGGCGCAATGTCCACGGGCTGCGTGGGCCAACGACAGCTGTAATAGCCGCTATATGGAGCATATGAATGTGACACATGTGGCAGCTTTGACTTTCATCTCGGTGTGTGCACTTGCCCCACATATGCAGCACAGTTAAGCGGCGGCATTCCTGGCATAATTTGTATGTAAACGCAGCTTCTATATTCGCATCCATAGATGCCACCGTGCGTATCTGTATCTGTATCTGTATGTCTGTGTCTGTGTATCTGTTGATGTCTAAATTTACATAATTGAATTTGTTTGCTTGATTGTCGAGCTGTCGATGCGCGTTGCCGTGCGGGAGGCACTCACAAAAATGACAATTGCTAGTTCCGGTCGTTTGCAGTTTGAAGTGCCATTGACGCAGCCCACAGACTGGATCGGGGGAGCAGGGAACGGGAACGGGAACGGGAACGGGAACGGGGAGCAGGGCACAACTCTCATGCCAGCAAAAATCAACGCAATTTGTCAATAAAAATGTAACTCGAACAGATTGTGAAGTGTGCGAATGTGCTCAAAACAATCGGCGGGCATAAATTATGGTCCATACTACCCGAGCATTTGTGTGTGCGTGTGTGTGTGTACGGGAGTAAGTGCAAAATGTAGCTTCAGTGGCTTCTGTGGCTGCGGGCACTCAATTTGGTGATATTTGGGATTCTGCCCGCTTGACTTTAATGGGTATAATGATTTCCAATGCAGATTAAACGATCAGATTATGGTGTGCTTCAGATTCTGAAGTGGTCTCTCCAGAGTACCCGTAGATTTGGGTTGATTACGTGATTGCAAATCAGTGCTAAATGCGTTACGATTACCATTTAATGGCAACTTTAAGCGAGCTTCAATCAAATTTGTGTACATAAATTTCAAAAGTCAGTGCTGGAAATAGTTATGGGATCGGTTTACGTTTACGGTTGTATTTAAAAGCAGCTCTCATTTGTTGGCCGGTAACTTAAGGGCATCGTCGTGGATTCGCAATCAGTTTTAATGCATTTGACTGCAATCAGAAATGTTTCTTGTCTGCCAGTTGACTTTTAGCCAGGATTTTGGACGCACACATAAAATTGTTCAAGAAATTCATACAATCGCTACGAGACATGGGCCACGCCCACTGACGCCCCCTTTTGGGTTTGGCAAGCGGCAAAAATAAATTCAATTGAGAACTAAAACATGACTCAAACGACAGTTTTGTAAGAATGCATCTGCATTTGTTTAGATATTGCAGATATGGCTAACACCGATACACGCACACACACACACACACACATATAGATTGAATTTAGGGTCTATGGGGAATACGTTGCAGCTCAACAAATTGTGCAGCAATTGCAAATGTCTGCGTTGTTGTGGCAAATACTTTGCGCATGTCAACAAATTTGCTTTGTGTTGGCCAAATTATAAAAGTCGCAATAATTTCCTAAAACCTTTGCATATTTTTGGCTGCGCATGGAAAGAGACAGAGAGAGAGCGGAAGAGTGAGACAGTAAAACTGTAAGACATACAAGATGAATAAAGTAAAGCTGCATTGTTGCTACTGCTGATGATTATAATGATGATGTTGATGTTGTTGTTGTTGCTGCTGTGGCTGCTGCTGCTGCATTTTATTTTATGCTTCCTTCCGTTTTTAAGACGAACTCCGCCCCTGCGTCTGTCCCCGGCCCACGCACACACTTTTCGGTAGGGTTGTTTATATATCCGCACTTAATGCTTAATTCAGTTACATCTGCCTTGTTTTGCTCTGTTTTGCTTTGGCTGTTGTCGTCGCAACGCTGACAATTTCACAGCTGTTGTTGTTGCTACTGCTGCCATTGACAATGACATCATCATTATTGCGAGCTGAGCTTCAGCTCCAGCATTATCCACAAGGAACTGAATGCGGTCGTCTTCCTCTTATTCTTGGCTGTCACATCTTTGTTATATTTTTGCGCAAAATAAATGAAGCTAAGTAATATTATTGCACTTAGACCGCATTAGGTTGTACGTGGCAATCTGTGCTGCTGATGGTGATGCTGGCATTGGGTTCACTTAGTTTTCAAATTTAAGTGCCAAGGATTTTCTACGAAATTAGCCAAAGAAATGCCAAAGGCAGCGACAGCGACAGCCAGCACAACTCTGTGCTAATAAAACCATAATCAAGTATACGCACTTACAACGCTGCACTTACCCCACTTTTTCCCCCGCGCCCCACTCGAACCAGCTACCGTTCTCAGTCCGGAGAGCAGTCTTCGCTCCCTTTCTGTCTCTCGGTGTTGCCGGCACAGTTAACAATGGAAAATTGCTGTTGACATGATTTTGCACTCTGGCATCGACTGCATTCGGCAATTAGATTTGTCTCTGCGTACTCCCCCCTAGCCCGCCCCCCACCCCTACGCCCCTCTCGCTGGTATCTACCGACAGCACTTTTGGTTTCGGCCTCGCACTCGCAACACATTTTGGTGGCAACCATTGCAAAAGTGCAGCGCTGCAGTTTCCAATTGGATTGCGTAATGTGCGGCTGTCAATTTGTTTGAATTATTCGCCATCCTCCTCCTGCAGCCATCAGCCATCAGCAGTCGGCAGAACGGAAAGCGCTTTTAATAAACTCTCGAAACAAGCGGGCACCCCGGGCCTCGACCAGGCCCGTCTAGGTGTCATTTATGCAACAGTTTCTGCTTTATGACTCGGCCCGGACACTTGACCGTTTTTGGTGGGCCGGTCACTTTTGCAGACCATAAAACTCAAATATAATTATTACCCAGGTTTTTTTATGCTCACGGACTTTTCAAAAGCTGCCTCAAGCTCTTGGATAGAAAGGCAAAAAGCGAAAGGGTGGGGCAGAATGCAGGTGAGGCTTTAAGTCTTAATAAATATGTGAGGCGTCGGACGCTCAGTCGTTAAAAGCCGCAGCTGAAGTTACTCTTAGCCCGGGCATATTAGGCATTCAGTATGCCCTCTTGGCAAATTGTATTTGAAAAGAGTAAATATAAATAAATTCTTTTTTAGATTTCAGCCAAATAACTTCAGATTGTGAGTGAAAACAACAGAAAATTTTAACTGTGATTTGAAAATACTTCAAATTATATATTATTTATTTATTTATTATTATTTTTTTTTTTATTATTTATTTTTTTTAAATTTTGTATATTTATTTAAACAAGTTTTCTGCTACCTTAGTGGCTACTTAATCTAGTTTTACATTTTTTAAAATTATTAAATATGTTTTATTAATATTTATAGAAAAAGAGTAAAACCAACTTTTGAACAAATTGAAATTTTAGATAAAACAAATTATATAGAACAAATTTCAATGACGGATATATAAACATATTTGCATACAATTAATTTCGCGCTCATGTGCTAATTAATTACAATAAATATGAGAAATTTTAGTTGTTGCCATATTCTTTATAACTTTTTGATATTATTTTGGCGATTCTTTGAGTTGCTTGATCAGCTGATCACCTCGTCCATTGTAGCGCAGAAAGGAGCCTATAGCTTTGGTAAATGTTATGTCTAAAATGCCACAAAAATCTCATAAAATGTGCAAATTGAAAGAGGGCCCAGCGCAGCAAAAGTGCCGCAGCGGCCATCACGCGTCGAGTGGGGAGTGGGGAGTGGGGAGCGGAGCTAGGCGCTGACAGACACAGGGACATCCGTCGGAGTGGGGCTGGGAACAGGGCGAGTTGACCAAGTTGTCCAGCCGCGACTGGGGTTCGTTGGGTATTTGGTGGGTGGACACCACTTTAATTAGCCTGCGTTTGCGTTCGGCATTGAAATCGCCAGCCTAGCCACAGATGGATAGATGCTGTTGTGGACTGCACGAACGGATGGATGGATGGTTGGCTGGTTGCCTGGTCGATAGATGAGGCGAATGAATGAATGAATGTCTGAAGATGCGAGTGCTTTGGCTTTTTGGCGGGCGTTTGAAGCGCGCCAATGATGATTTGTTTTGGATTTCGTTTTTATTTCTTGCCTGTGGCTGTTGTTGTTGTTGTTGTTGTTGTTGTACTGTTCCTGGTTGTTGCTCTCTGATTGCTGGCTGCTGCTGTGTGCGTTTGGCGCGTAATTAATTTTTACAACAATTTTTCATTTTGGGGCGCTGAATGAAACAACAACCGCAAAAAGAAAGAAAAGAAATAATAGGGGAAAAAAACAGCGAGGAAATAAAACGAAAACAAACCAAAGAAATGTTTGCTCAATGAAAAGTGCCAAAAGTAATTAATTTCATGCGAAATGCAACGATGCGCGCTAAGATCTCTCTCCTGCCTCAGTTGTTGTTGTAGATGCCACCATGTTGTGTGTTTTTGTCATTTGTGCCCATGTGGCACGAAATTACTCATGCAGGGCAACTACAACAACAATGAATACAACAGCGGCAGCCGTAGTCGATTTCCTTGCCATATTTTCTCTGTTCCACTGATAATTGCTTTAATTTTCTATTAATAAGCATCGGAGGATCGCGGAAAGCTGCTAACAATTAGCCGCTGTGTTGCATGCGACTTATGACATGGCAAGGACAGACAGCCAGCCGGCCGGACGGCCGGATTTCAGCTGAAAATGCGAAGCGACGACAGCGTCAGGTTCGTTGTCGCCCCCCCACCTCCGCACCGCCCTGCGATGGGGGCCGCGGCAACAAACATGGCGACAGTTGCCAGTTGTGGCAATTAATAATTTTGCGGCGCGCACATACGCGATTAATTATGGGACTGCGGGGCAAAGCGGCATTTTTTGGTGCAACTGTCACGCGTTGCATTTTCATTGAGCCGCTGGCCGAAAATAGACAATGCCCCGGCCTGTGGTTGGCCGGGGAGCTGGAGGGATGGGCTGGGGAGCCGCTGGATTTCATTCATTTTCCAATTAATTGAAGCACGCGCGTTACTTTCACTTCCACTTGCGGCAATACGGGAGCAGCCTCGATTTCCATCGCCTCGCTCTCACTTTCCGGCACATGCGGGCCGGGCCGGGCCGGGCCGGGCCGAGGCGTGCCGGGCTTAATGGCACTTGAAAATCAAATTGGTAAAAGCAATTAAATGACGCCCCAAGGACACATTACAACAGCGGCAGCGACAACAACAAAAGGCAGACGCCCACACAGACACGAGCACACACAAATACACATATGCGCGTGATTGCCTATAAAAAAGAAATTCTAATTATAATTTAACGCAAATTCGCAGTCTGTGGGCCGTGTGTGTGTGTGTGTGTGTGTGTGTGTGTGCGAGTGAGTGTACTTATGGGTGACTGCCTTATTTTTGCTTTAAAGGAGTCGAACCTTGGACTATCCACCCCCAGCCGGGTGATCTCCGGCTCTCTGTCTCAGCCGCAGGACCTGGCCCCTGTTGCGCGACGGTTGCTTTGTTGGCGAGTCCTAAAAACAGTCGCCGCACAATGCGCCCGTCAATTGCAGGCCACATCGCACATCGCTGCAGATGACAGCTTCTGGTTCTCGTTCTCGTTCTCGTTCTCGTTCTTGTCCTGGCTCGGCTTTCGCTTCACTCGTATGCCGCTGCCAAGTCATGGATTCATCCGAGCTGACAGTCATTCAACCCGGCAGTTTCATTCACTCGCAAAGTTATTCATTTTGCGCTAGATTTGAAGTTCATCCCGCGACTCCGTTTCGCAAATTGGTTCCATATCCGACCCTTCTCTCCGACCTTGCTCCCGGTTGTCGCTGTTGTCGTCGGCGCCTTAGTCGCATAAATCTGCTAGACGCCATTTTGTCTTATTTATTAAAATTAAAATGCATATTTTCTGTTTCGCATCACATTGTAGCTCCACGTCCAATTTTGTTTGCCTTCTTCCCTTTTAATTTCCACACATAATTCCAAAAAGCTCCATTAAAATGCTGGCTACTTAACTTGTGGAGGTCCGAGCTATTTGACCGAATGCTGAGCATATTGGTTTATGGGCAGCTCATGTATAAACTTGAAAGTTATTCCATAAATTGTTTGCCAGGTCTTTATTCTGCTTGGGTAAGCAATGCATATCCCGCTGTAGCAAAATAGGTCACGTAGCTCAAATACTCGATACATTCCACTCGCTGCTCGTTATTGGCGAGTTCATTACTCGTCGGGCTCCCACTCTGGGCTCCTCCGATTCGGAGGGACACAACTTATCGCAGCCGACAAAAATAAAGCAAATAACTTGCCATGTTAGTCGTAGTGTATTAAATTATAGCACATACCGAAGGTCATGAATTCTTATTTTCTCATTTTACGTATTGCTTTTTCCGAGCCGCACGAAGAGCAACTCCAGCAAATAAATGAAAATTGTCTAAAAGCACAAAAATAAACTAAACTCGCATATTCGCATTTTTGTCGAGAGCAGCCCCGAAATAGACTCCCCCTTCGCCGTGGCGAAGGCAACCCAACCCAGGCCAACTCGGCTTCAACACCACCAACGGCAACAACAGCAACAACAAAGGCAACGGCACTGAAAAAGGCAACAAACAGCACGGAGAGCATACAGAAAAACGCAAAAAGTAGCGGAAAAAATAAGAGAAATTGTATAAATTGAAGTCCTTTCGGACCATATATCACTTTACTTGACAGAGCAATTCCCTTATCTTTGAGAAATCCTGTCGACTGGAAACTGCGCAAGGACGCGGCGCGCAGGCAGCGCAGGCCAGCTCGGGGAGTGGGCGATGAGAACGACAAGGACCAGAATGAGAAGGACGACAAATGCGGGCCATGCCGCACTGCGATGCGATGCGATGCGGTCCTGAAGACGGCAAAGCTGCTAAGCTCAAGTTTAGCGAAACCCACAATGGGGAAAAGCAGCGCCAGCTGAACCCAAAGGTGGAGGCGTGGGCGTGCGCTAGCAGGAGGCGTGGCATAGCTTAAGATGACAGCGCGCGGTTTATTTGAATTTCTTATTATGGTGGAAGCTGGCACAGCGCGGGCGGCGGGCTTTTTATTTTTTTTTTAATTTTTCCAGCACATCCTGTGGTCCAAATCCTTTCGACGCGCCACGGAGCCTGCTCCCGCCTTTGTACGCCGCAGCCGAGGCGTATTCAATTAGAGCGCCTTTTTATGCAAATATTTTCCCTGTAAAGGTTCAATAATTGGCGATGTTCTACAAGTCAAATCAATGCGTCAGGTGAACCAACCCAGCGCCAGCGACTTCATCTCGTTGCGAGCCGGGTGCTTTGGCCGGCCGGCATAATTTCAAATGGAAGACAACTTGGGGTTGCTGCGGAATTAGTTTTCTAACCTGGGGGCGCGTAGTTGATAATTAAAAATGCAATTTTTTTATACGCTTCCCACAAAGCTGGCCCTCCGAGTGAACTGAGGGAGCTGAGAAAAGGCAGCTCAAGACAATGACGGCGGCATCTTTGCGTCTGACGCATAAACCAAAACGCAGAATGTTGCCCCAGGGAATGCGACGGATTGTGGGTAGCGCAACCCTTTGAAATACCCAACGACTATAGGCACATAGATCCACCGATGTGCATACATACGTACACATGCAGCGTCACTCCAATTGTGGCAAGCGAAACAACCTCATTTGGTGGCGGGGGGCTTTGCATTTAGCTGGCAGTAGAACTGCCCTTATCTACCTTCGGCATTGGCCCGAAAATCTTAATGGCAATTTGAGCTGATTTTCAATGTTCCAACTGGGAGTTGGCGTCTACTAGTAGTTGGGCTGCCATTCAGCTCTTTATCAAGCCATTATGGGAGCCAGTCAGATTAAGCCATCGATAAGTTGGCGAACCGTTATGTGACCGAAGCCTCTTGTTACCTCTTAACTCTTAACTCTTTCCCTGCCCACAAATCCGCAGATGCCTCTACCTACTACCTGCCCAGCAACGTTTAACAAACAAATTCGTTGTCTGGCATTTTTTTCCCATTTGCCGGGAAAAGTTTTCGTGCACATGGACGACGAGCGGCTTCATTTTAATGAGGCGTTAATTAATTGCGACGCTTGCGCGTTTTGACACTGGCCAACAGCAGCCCAGCGGTTGAGCCAAAAGATTTATTGTCGCTCGCACTCTTAGCGCTGTCTTCGCGAAAGTGTTTATTAAAATATTACATTTGACATAATTGGAATTTATGTGACACAGTCCCCAAAAACAACATAAAACAAAAGAACTGCCAAAAACACACGAGCAAACAATAGAGCAAATATTATTGGCCTGCTGGTCAGTTGAAATAAAACTAAGCCAACGCATAGAAAGAGTTTCAAAAGATTCTAGTATCAAACTATTATATTATTAGTATATTATAAGTAAAACACAAACCAAATTTAGTGGTTCTTTTGATTGCTAACTTTATTTCAAGAGATATTCTAACCACCCGAAGGATATAATCTTAAAATTTTAATGCTTTATTAGACAATTATTTTCTTCGAGCTGGAAATCGAAATTAATATTATTATAATAATAATTTAATCTTTGCAGAGTATTGTATTTAAAACACATAACATATTTGGTATTTATGTTAATTACAATCTTTATTTGGAATTTCTTTTTTGATGGATACTATCATAGATATCATAATAAATGGTAAAGCTAACAATTATTTGTTATTTTATTATTTTTCTATTTTACTATAATATTTGAATCGATTTCATAAAGCATCTAAAGGTGTCTTGCATCCTAAAAATAAAAGTTAATAAGCAATTTATAAAATATATGACACCAAGATTTGGTATAAAATGTGCTTTGCTGTTTTAAAGCAGCGGAAAGTATTTTATTTTATGGCATTCATAGCCTGTTCCAGGTATAGTTGTTCGGACTTGAAGTGCACTCGAAGGCCCGTTGCCCAATTAGAAATCATTTTAATAGCCTTAAGCCAATTGACATGGCCACCACACAATGGGCATACAAACAACCGTCAGCCTTCAAACAAGCAAAACAACCGACAGCGAGCAACCCCATGGCCATCTTAAGCGCCTGATCTCTTGTCTAAACGCACATAAAAGTCATAAAATTCACTGAAAACAACATTTGGCTTTGCGTTTACGTTTTGTTGTCATTGTCACCGGGAAACTGGCTGGGACGGGGGGCGGGGGACGCGTTTGGGCTTTTAACTTTTTTGTTGCCGTCGAGCGCGACGCACACCCCGCTGTAATCAACAAGAGTAGCAATGGCGACAATGTGCACTGTGTCCTGCGTCCTGCGTCCTGCGTACTGCGTACTGCGTCCTGGCGCGTCCCGACGGCAGTGCCAGCGCCGTTGCCTGCCCTCAGGGAAACGTCAAACAAATGACAGTTGATTAGACAAACATCTCGACGGCGGCAGCACAAAACGAGCATCAAATGGAAAATTGTGAAATTATGCAATACGCTTTGGCACTCACCTCGCCTCGCCTCGACCGAGTCAAATGAAGTAGTTTTGGACCCGGGCGATCTTAGCTGGCTGATAAGATTAAACTCCGGCGTACGCACCACAGCAGTTCCGACACCCATTCAATCTGCACCGCGCCCCAAACCCACCCGCCTGGCCTACGGGCAGACGGGCAACCAGGCAGACAGACAGACAGACAGGCGGTCGGGCAGGCAGCTACAGATACAGATACATGGAGGAAAACACAATGCCGAAATAATTGAATGCGATGAGGCTCATAGCCATCGTTGGCGTCGTTTTTTGCCATCAAGCCGTTAAACAACAGGCGTAAAGAACAACAACAACAACAATGCTTACGGAAATGGGAATGGCAAAACGGCATCAACGGGCACAGAATGTGCCTCCAAATGGGCTTCATAATAATTTGTGAAATAGGCAATATCAGTCAGGCCAAGTAGTTACAATTACTTAAGTGCCTGCGAGCAAGTCCTTTCTGCGAGCAAAGAGCCCCTGAAAGCAATAATAGTTGATCCTAAAGAGGATTCGGCCTCGTCTGAAGTTGAAGCTGTGCTTAGAGTTATAACAAGGACTTTGCATATATTTATGTTTTGAAGTGATGTTGTATATTATTACCTAAGTTGAATTACTGCAGGAATATCGCTAACACCCTGTTCAGAGTAATAAACATCAAATATAACAGACAAAAGAAGACGTATATATGTTCCTGATTATTCCTGATTGATTCTATTATTTAATACCTGTAAAGAAATCTTAATCTTGCCTATATTTTTATTAAGCTTGTTCTTGTATTCTCACTTGGTATAATAATACCAAAAACAAATAGTATTTGAACTGTATATTTAATATTTAAAAATTTATTTCACTAATAATTAATTCATCTAATTAATTCATCTTCAGAAGAAAACAGTTACCTGAGGCCCTGTGAGAAATAATAGGTCCTGGCTATGTGTGTGTATGTGAAGAATAAACGACTATTTATCATAGCCCAAGCACATTTAGCGTATGTTTTCCAACAAACTCAAATTCAGCTAAAAAGGGCAAGGTACGCAATCACTGACCATATTCTAAAAAAAACTATATAGAAGTCGCCTGGAAAGCCACCCGGACCCGAACCTAGACCAGGCCCTCAGCCACAAATGAAAACAATGCAGAGCGCAGCAGTTTTCATTTCTCTACCTTTGAGCAAGATTCGTTCAAATGAATGAAATGCAAAAGCAGCACCGGCAGGAAGGGAGCACATAGGTAGAGGTGGCAGGAGCAGGAGCAAGAGCAGGAGCAGGAGCAGGAGCAGGAGCAGGAGCAGGAGTGGAGAGCTCAGCTGCGTTGAGTGGAACGTCTGTTTCTAGAGCGTTTGTTGTTTTTATTGTGGTTTTAGTAGATGCGTGGGAAAGGGGAAAGTGAGCGAGATGGAGAGCGAGAGGGAGAGAGACACAGGCTCGTCGACTGCAACAAAAGCCAAGCGCAAAAAAATGTCTCCTTCTGTTGTTGTGGTTGATGCTGTTGTTGTTTTTGCTGCGTGGGCGATGCTTAACAAACAACAGAAGCTGCTGTTTCCCGTTTTGTTGATGAAATAAAATCCGCCTTTTGTGCATTTAATTTTTAGAATGCCAAACAAAGCGCAGGCAACAACAAAGGGCGTACCAAATATAACGCTAGCGAGAACAACAACAGCAACAACCACCCACAACAATAGTCGCTCACAATGGGCAGCAGGACACTAAAGCTGTGCACACTGCACACAAAAACCTGAAAGGTTGTCGTCGTCCGTCTCAACGTCGTCCTCGTGCCCATGCTCCTGCTCGTGCTCCTTCCCATCCTCCTGCCTGTGCCCTAACAAAGGAGCACCAACTGCAGCAGCCTTGCAATTTGATGCCCCTGCCTAAAAGGGTTCAGCTCTCGAAGGCCCAGCGGCTGAGTCAGGGCATCTTAATTATTGGCACGCGTTGCAATTTTTCTCATTGACTTTGCAAGCTTGTTTCGATACCCTGTTCATAAAGTGAAAAGAGTTTATGGGCAGCAGTCTGCATAAAAAACCCGTGCCGCTTAAGGAGTTATAGTTAAGTATCTCCCTTAGTTTCATTACGAACAGAGTATTTGGCAGTCAGTTGCAGCCAACTGTGACAGTCTTTGCTTTTGCTTTCCTTATTTGTTTGCGCAGCGAATTTGAGACGCGCCACGTGTCGTATGCGCAACCTTTGACCGCAACGGCGGGACAATAACAACAATAATAACAACAGCAGGCGGGAAAGCAACTATTAAACAATAAGAAAGCTCCCTTCGTAGCAGCAACAACAATATCAAAAACAGCACACAAAACAACTCCCCGCGCGCTCGTTTCGGGGCCATGAAATTGCCGGGCTTGAAGCGGCGCCAGAGAATCTCAAGACGCAACATTGTAAAAATTACATCAATGGATTTGGTCCGGGTCCTCTCTTATCATGGCAGCGCTCGTGTATTCAATGTGAAAATAATTTCTTTATCCTTTTTATGTGCCCATTTGGCATGTGCCGTTATGCCAAAGCCAAGCATCAGCTCCGGGCAGGGACGGAGAGGCGGAGAGGGGGACTGGGGGTGCAGAGGTACGGGAATGGGGGTTGGGGTGTACAAGTCGGCGGGTTGGCCCGTTGTTGTAGTAATAACATCCCCCAAATGGGTCATTTGCGTATCCTCAAACAGCGAATAAAAATCAGTGAATAAGAAAAACAGGAAGTGTCAGAGGACATCCGCATGTTTGTTGCCTTTGCTGTTGTTGTTGCTCTCTCATTGTTCGCACTACATGTCCCTGTACGTGTGTGTGTGTGTGTGTGTGTCTGCCATAAGTGTGTCCCTGCTACTTGAGTGTGGGCCATAAAAGGACCACAGTTTTTGGGTCTCAATACTTTTGATTAAGAGTTCGACTTCGGAGCGCTGCTAATTGCAAACGACGCTCGGCCTCACGATTTATGTCGTGCCCGGAATGGTCGTCCTTCCGGCTCGGTCCAGCTGCAAATGGACAACCTCTAAATGGCCATGTCCACTAATTATCGGAGGGCGTGTGTCTGGAGTGCAAATGAGTGTCCACAATAAGGGAAATTTAAAGCACGCAATAAATTATAATGGGGTTTGCAAGGGCGATAGTCGCAATTGCATTGATAGGTTTTGATTTGCCCAAAGTCGCCGGAATAGTGAACCTCACTTGATTAGAAGTTAAGGCTTAGCACTTAAATCCGTAATAGAAATTTATTAGTTAGCAATAATATGAAGCAAAAAGTTAATATGAGGAAATACTTGGGCAAACTCCTGACAACTAATCTAAAGCTGTAATAGTTGTAATAGTAAAGAGAGTCTTAAAATGTAAAAAAATTATAAATTATAAATAAAAAATAAATAAAATAAAATTATAAATAAAATTATTCGCTCTTGTTTTATTTTTTATAAACATTAAAAACTATAAAAAGAACCATAAACACTGTCACAGCTAGTGATACATTATTCTATGCTTTAGGCATTAAATGCCCTAAATAAAGATACACAAATATTTTTGTATTCACGTTCCAATCTTTTTGGTACATTATTTGAGCAAGCTAAAGGTTTTAATCTGTCAATCTCCTTAGGATTTGTGTATTCGCAGCTAATGCATGCTAATCTCAAGACCTATTCATACAGTTCAACTCTCTAAACGCTGCTCGTGTAATCTTCATCAAGACTCCAACGAGGCGTCGTCGCACCGTCTGCCTGTAATCCTTTTTTCGCAATTAACAACACATACGCATGTCAACGCAACAGCGGGCAGCGGCAGCAGCAACAACCTAATGGCCACAAGGCAGAACTGCAGCCACCGACAACCGACAACCGCCAACCAACAACCGACAACCGACAACCGACAACCACCACAGCCAGCGGAGCCAGCTCCGTGTCTGGGGAAGATTAATGTGCGAGTTGCGTTCTGTTGTGGCTGTGGCGCGTCTTGGCGACTTATGGAAATTCATCATTATCTGCGACTCCGGAGCTGGCCAGCTGCAGAGTGCGTTTAATGAGTTCTCAAGCGATGTTCAATTCAACTCATTAGCTGCATTTTCCTGCTAGCCAAAAAGTGCAAGTCCCTCGGTCCTCCACTTGGCTTCTTCTGCATACATTAGCTCCGAGTTGGGGCTCGTGTGCGTATTTGTCATTGTCAACATTGGTGTAGAACATGGCGATGGCTGTGGCGATGACTCCTTCTGGTTGCAGCTGCCCAGGCTTTCACGCAGGTGATTAACATAAACGCCAAGTGTCATGTTTTGCACTTTTAGACGCCAAATGGCAAGCGGCTCGACAACTGGCTCGAGGCTGAGCTGGCCGTGCCTCTATTGCCCTAACAAATTGTCGAAATATATGAATTGAAATGACCAGCCATGCCCCGGCCCAGCAGGATCCCTAATCCAAGTCTTGGCACGCGTTGAGTCCCATAACAAACGCCAAAAACTTTGAGGCCATAAATCACGGCGCTTGCCAAACAAAACAAAACAAAACCCGCCCGGAATCCTCGAACCGCAGCTAGGCAAACAAACAAGCTAAAGGGGCGGGGCCAGGCGGACGGGGCCAGCACCTTGATAAATTCAAAAGCACGCACTTTTGATTTAGGCAAATCCCCACCAGGATATGGGAACACGGATACGCGGCTCGGCCCGGGCACTCGCAAGTCGTATGTGGGGAGCCGGAGCTACTATATCATGCATTGGCAGGCAGCGCTCCAGCCGGAAAGAAAGAAATCTCCATAATATATGCCCGAACATATTCCGCACACAAATTGCACACAGCAAGCGCCCTGACCAGTCCGAAGGAGCTATCGTCCTGCGGCTGTCAGCTCCCAGGCATGTACTGAGCATTGCAATATTATAATTCAAATTTATGCAGCCAGAAAACCCTTTTCACACGCACTTTCTCATCGACACCATATGATTAGGAGCGGGACATCAGCGGCGGGCAAATAAAAAAAACTTGTTTTCGCCATTGCCATTGCCATTCCCATTCCCATTAAAGACGGCGGGCAGACGTTGGGCGGCGGGGCGAATGAAACGGAAATGAAGCCAAACGGAACAAGCAAAACAAATTTACAAAATGAAAATGCCACACACACATACACATCTTTAGCAAGGGGTAATGGGAACGGCTTCGGAGTTGGGAGCGGGTGACAAAACAGACACAAGACAGCAGAGCAGCATCCCCACGGTATTCGTTTGGCGATTTGCCTGTCACAGGGTGGCAGAATCCGCCCCCCCGCCCTCCGCTCCCCGCTGCCGCAACCACCGGCCCAGCAAATAGCTTCGCTGTCGCCGTCGATGCTTGTTTTATTTATTGCTTTTTTAACCCTTTTTTGGTTGATTTGCTTTCGTTGTCGCTCCTTGTTTTTTTTATTTTGGGTTTCCCTTTGCAGTCCCCCCTCCCCCCACCAGCCACCCCCCGCCTGCCCGTTGATATTGAACTAACAGCAATGATAGCACCACGCCCCCTGCTGCCCACCCAGCGATTCAGGCGACCGGCGATTGGCAAGTTTCACTTTTGCGTACTGCAATTCAACGGCCGCTTAATGAACTGAACTCCATTTGAAATGCATCGATTTTCAACTGTCCCAGAAGTTTTTCACTACCTCCAGGTTGTCGCTTTTGCTCTGTTTTGTTTTTTGGCAAGCGTGGCTTTTAGTTTAATGAAAAGAAAGCAGAAAGCTCGGCGCTTTGCACTTTAGTGCATCGCATAAGTTTTCCCCGGTGGACGGCAAAACTTTCGAAAGAATCGTCGGAAATTGGAACTGAATTGAAATAGACTATAATTCAATGTCGCAAATATGTTTACCGACCTTTAAGGTGTGCATATTCATGACCCGTCGGGCATGCCGGGTTTTCTATTTCTTTTATGTACAACAATCTAATTGCTGTGAAAATGTATGATATAATTGTATTAGTCGATTTTTATACTCGTTCACGAAGTAACAAGAGTATATTGGTTTCGTGCAATGTCCGTCATGCTATCCGGCCGTCTGTCCGTCTTTTTTCGGCGCTATTGAAGATAGAGACTTGAAATTTTGGATGTACTTCACATAGAGTGTTAAGATTTTTGTGCCACGCCCACTGGGGCGATAAACTGTCGAAATTAAAATTAGCGTCACCAATCTCCAACAGTTTTTGAGCTAGGGATCCATATTTGGAAAGTTCTCCCAAACCATGAAAAAAATGGCATCAAACATGAAAATCAGTTTAGTTTTGACAAAGTTATCGGAGCTATGGATCCGAGAGCTTTACATACATTTTTGTCAATTTTGGCATGATTTTTGACAAAAAAATATTTTCGTAAATGAGTAAGTATTTTATAAAAAATTACAAAAAAAATTGTATTTAAATAATGAATATATGTGAAACGCAGAATCAATCGAAAGGACAAGCCATAAGAAAAAAGAAAATCGGTCCATCAGAGATCATTTAAACGCCACCTTAGCTAGAAATTGATGCCCCCCCTTTTAGTGTTATTTTTCCAACTAATCGTTGGAGTGTCTTGGCTCGAAGCGTATTGAAATCTTTATCAAAAATGCATATATAACTGTCAGATATACGAATAGTCAGATGCCAGCCAATAACCTGATCTTTACCCAATGCAGTCTTGGCTAAATTAGTGATCTTCGCGGGGCTGCTCTGATCAACTTCATTACACGCAAATCTCAAGAGATTTCGCTGGCTCTTAATTAAGATGGCATGTTTAGATCGGCTGCCTTGCCAAAGTTTTGCATTTTTTCATTAGTTATTATTTATTAAATGGCAAAGCTGTTAAATTTGCCACCTTGCAGCGCCTGTTTTGTCCCCAACCAAAGGCAAAGCAACTTTTAGTGGATACAACATTTTATTTGCAGTTTTTTTAGCTGTATTCATTTTTTGGCTTTGGCACTTTATTACGGATGATGTATGCTGCTGCTGCTGCTGATAATTATGATGATGATTACGATGATGATGATGATGATGACCTCATTGCCAGTGGAACACACACCAGCACATGCAGAGCTTAACTCCAGCTCTTCTCGGGATTATGTTGTTGCCTATGCAAAAAAAAAAACAACGCTGGCCAACTCGCCTCCATCGCCATCTGCCTCATCTTGGCTAATAATTTCAGTTGTTTGCTATTTTTTAGCGCTGGCTGCATAATGACAAAAGTTTCTGTTTGTTGTTGCTGGCGCTCATCTGCTTTGCTCGGTGGTGGTCAGTGCTCAGCGCTCAGTGGCGTCCACTGGCCAGCCGTGCACAACAGATGACAATCATTTAATTAGAAACTTTCCCATAGGCTCGAGCCAGCTCTCAGTGTGCGTTGTTTCACTTTTTGTTTTCATATTTTATTTTGTTGCTATTTTTTGTTGTTGTATATAGTTTGGCGAGCTGTTAATTAACTTGTTTGAACAGGTGTGAAAAAGTTGTCAACGCCACTGGCGGGGCTCTGGCTGGGGCCGGTAATTACAGTTGGCCAACTTTTCATACGCTTTTCAGATGCTGCCCCAAAGCAGCTATGGCCTTTGTCTCTCATATTTGCATACAGCTGCAAACAGCAGCAGCGACAGCGACAGCAGCAACAACTGCGGGCCTTATGCATTCTGCAGTGACATTCATCAGACAAGGAGCCACGGCGGCGACTGTTGGCCGGGCTGAGGCCTTGCAGAAATTAAAAATTCCGATTGGAATTCCCCGATAAGTTGCTGCCGCAGAAACAATTAAATATCGCTGGCGTCGCCGGCGTCGTCCACGACACGATTGGCATTTGTTATAGGCGCCTCGGTGCTCGCAAATGCGTAGCAATTGGCGCTACATTTGGCCGCAAAATGCAGCGGGCGCTACGTGACCGATCGCTGTTCGAGATATGGGCGCAGGAAAGCGACAAGCCGCCAGTCTCCGGCCCGAATCACAACCGAGACCAGAGCCAGACGACCCAAGACAAGACAGCTCAAATTGTCAGGGCGCCTTTCGAGCGGCGGATTTGCAATTTGACTGATGATCGTGATTACGCTCCGTTTTGGACTACTGACAGGGCTTAGACCACAGTGCCCCGCATTCCATTTCCAGTTCGGTTTTCGCGGGATTGCAAAGTCAACCACTTCTAACTAAAGCCCTTGTTTATTGCCTACTGATATTTGCTCCGATACTTATTTGAACATTAGAGTTTACTCACAAGTCGCTGATGCTGATCGCGAATTCAGTAAATAGCCCGATTATGGAAAAGGCTGAGTTGTACGTGTTCTGGTCAGATCTCTTCGTGAGCGTGCTCGGAGAGTTCCCGACATGACATCCAGGGTGCGGCCAATTGCCCGCGGGTCTGCCAGCCATGCGATCGTTCATTAAGCGAACGCTTTGTATAAATTATGCTAATGACGCTTCAATTGATTTGTAATAAAAATCCAAAACGCTGCAGCAATAAGATAAATATGCCCAAAGCACGCACTTTGCTGGGCAACAAGGAGAAAGATCTGGTCTGCGAGAGCGACTGAAATTCCAGCATGTTGTCTGCCGCCTGTCGTCGGCGCTGTTGTCGTTGTCGTTGTCTTGGCCGTGGCCATGGCCATGGCCAGGGGCAGCTGGTTGTTCGGCCGAGCCGACAATAGTAACAACGGACACGGCAACAACAACATGCAAGCGCTACAACAACAAATTTACATAATTAGAAAGCTGGCACATATGCTGCCGCCCACACCAACATCTTTCCCATTGCCGACACCAACACCATCTGCACCAGCAACAGGGAACTGTTACTCCATTGCAACCACCGCAGCCGCTAGACAAGTTCAAGTTGCCATTCTGAACCCTTTCAACCAATTTGAAGCGGGGACCGCGCCAAACATTTTCCCGTTGCCCAGCTGCTGCAATTAATGCCACAGCCGTGCTCCATGTGGCAACTGGATTGAGGATTGTGCTCGTGTGTGTAAGCGAACGTGTGTACATGTGTGTGTGTGCAAAATTGAGAAAACATGCCTAATTTCGTGTAATTGCTATTTGATTTATTACAATCTACAAAATTTGACTTTTGGCGCAGTCTGCGTCGCCGACAAAGTCCCCAGTCGCTGCTGCGGTTGCCGCTGCTTCTAGGACTGGGATTGGGTCTGCGCCTGGGAGTGGTCTTAGTAGTTTCCACGCAGTGTTGTATCGCATGTATTTACTGTTAGACGTGCCCGGTGGCATTCTGGAGGCATTGCCACCCACCAGATACGACTTGCCGCTTGTTGTTGCCGCTGCTGCTGCCAGGCGCACAAATTTTATAATGACTAATTTGCAAATGAAACTGAGCTGCCTTGTTAATGATGTGCGTGCAGGGAGGTGCACCAGGGAGCGGGAGCTGAACAACATTGGGATGCGTGATAAGATTTCTGCATTGAGTAATGGCCTATTGCCAGACAGCTGCAAGCAGCGTAAGATATAGAAGCTGTCAGGAAGGCAACGAACATCTAATGATGTGGTCTCCGACCATAGACTGCAAGCAACGACACGCTTTCAGCTCCACTGCACACACGTCGGGTGTTCTTGCTTGGGAGATACCCTGAAAACCACAATTACCCACTATAGAAAATAAGTTGTTGACTAACTTCTATCTTAAGGAGACTTAAAGGAGGTTGTATCTCCCAAATTGTTTCAATTTTGATGCAAGTGGAGGAGGTGTCCAAAAGATGATCTGTTCAGAAACTGATCATAAGTAGAAGTAGATGTTTCTTGCTTTAGGGACTACAAGACCTCGTCAATCTCTGAGAGATGCTTCCTTCTGTATGCCATTTTACCAAAATCAACATAAATCATTTACTTTTTATGCTTATCACGTAGATTATAAGTGCAAGAGACACTATATATATTTCAATAAATTCTATTGCAAAAAGTTTCGACATCGGTTACAAAACATAAAAGTTATTAAAGAAAACCTGAATTTTTTCCTACGACTGTTTGCGACTTGGAAGTTTTCTTATAGGATAACTTGACATGATGATGATAAACTGTTCATTAATATTTCATAAAGCAGACTCTCAGTTTTGCGGCTTATGGAAAATTTAATGAACAAGTAAATAGAATATTTTCTACAACATTTGCGATATATATGGTGTATCCATCCGAATCCGTAGCCGAATCAACGAATTTTCTGAATTAATTTATACCTTTGTGCGATTTAGTAAGTAATGCATAATTATCCTTGTTGTCTTACATTTAAAACTAAGCAATCACAATAATAAACTTACTAATCGGGAGGCTGGAGTATAGTCCTCATACCATAGTCCTCACTGGATCAACGAGTCGTGTGGAATATCCGCTAAGATTAGTCTGATCCAGCTCCATTGATAATTTTGAAGGCCCAAGGGTCAGTTGCCAATTGTCCACTGAGCGTACACATTACATGTATATGTGCACAGTTATTAGCCACCCATCAACACGGACCCTAATGAAGCCTATTCGCGTTGCACGGTCCCCGGTTCCGTGTGCCCCCACCCCCTGGCCTCAGAGCAGGCTTGCAGCTCATGTCAGACGGCTTTTTGCGTTGACAATTTTCCTGTGATGTGCTCAAGATTGATGGGCCGCAATTATCGCCAGTTGAGTAATTTATATGAATACCAAAATGGGCGTGTCGCACAAGTGACGATGCGCAAACACACATTCTAGTGCGAGTGTGTGTGTGTGTGAGTGTGTGAGTGTGTGGAAATTCAATTAAAATGAAGTGCAATGCAATATTTTATGCAGTAATTGGAATTAAAATTCAAAACTAAGTAAATATCGATTTCAATAGGCAACCGGGGAAAGGTACAAAGAAAGAGCGCAACTCACACGTACACCTCTGGCAAGTGTGTGTGCGTGTGTGTGTCTGTGTGAGTGACTTCATATGGCAATAACACAAATTACACAACATATGGTGCCAATGATGTCGACGTTGCCCTTTTTGGTGGCAACAACAAAAGCCAAGCCCAAGTCGGAGCACTTGTGTGAACCGTTATTGTGTGTATGGGTGTGTGTACTATATGGGGCTATGTTTGTGAGTGTGGCACAATCCTTTTGCCTGTCAGTGATTTTAATGCCTTTATATTTCTCGAACACAAGTTACTTTCCTTTGCTGCTTGGGTTTCCTTTTATTTTTTACTTTCGACAAGCTTTTTACTTTTTTAATCTCAGGTGACGCCGCCTGGGTGTCGTAAATCACGCCGCCCTCGCCCTGCACCACCCCCGACCACGACCTTATCGAAAAGGGGTTGCCACAGCCACAATGAACGGCTGTACGGCTGTACGGGTGTGTGTGAGTGTGTGCGATAATTGAGTTGTGAATGTGCTTTACAATACTCGTATATTTTTCGGCGTGTCTCCCCCAAGAAATTGATATGCCGCTCAGGATGTTGCGAATTATCGCATTATGCATTTGTGATAAAGAATATAATCGGAAGAACAGGCACTGAGAAAAGGACAAGAAGAAGAAGGCGACTCCATGCTAATTTTTAAATACACTTTGGTAATTCGGGTCCTTTGGCCACCACCCGCTGAGCATTTGTTCTAGGCCCGTTTCTATTAGTTAAATTTCACTTTGCCACTGCCCCATAAAGAATTATAAAATGTCTTAATGGTCGCATAACAATTTCAACAATGGAACCCGCCCTGAGAAGCGACACTAATCGCCAAACAAAATGAAATTTACACAAAGTTTCCCCTTTTGTCTTTGAGATGCCTGACAAAGGCCAGATAGCTTCGGTGGCTTTGCCCGGTTTTTGTGGTGCTCTGCCAGCGGAAAGTGTTAAACATGTCAGGGAATTTGTTTATTGGGCTTTTCTGGGCCACTCTCCTTGAGAGAGGAGGAGAGGGAGGCCTGCTCATGGGCATCTGTTTGGCTTGCCAAAAGGCAAAGAAGCAGAAGGCTTTTAGTTGCGAGCAAATTTTAATTACCAGTGCTGCAAGTTTAATTAAAATTTAACAGAAACTGAGTTCGAAGTCAAAGAAGAGCCGCCTCAGTTGCCCGCCAGGTGGCGGCATATTTCTTGCGCAATTTCGTAGCTGCTACGCTAATTTTTAATTAGCCAAAATTGCATAAATTGCTGTCAGTTGGCTCCAATACCCCAAGCCCAGCCCCTTCCACACAGCTAGCCCCGTGGCAAAGCCAACTAAAAATACATTTCAAAATGGCGGCCGACAAGCGCAATTACAATTAGCGTTGCATACTTTTCCGCTGCGTACATAACCTCAAAAGTGCCGCTGGCAAATGTCATTAAATAAAACTTAATTGACAATTTGAAAAGCCCACCGCGAGGAGGCGGGCGGGCCCGGGGTAGGCACTGCAACAGTCAATTAAGTTTACCCGTAACGGACGAAAATAAAGAACGAACAACAACAACCTTTGACTTTTGCATTTATTTGCCAACAAACGGCACAAATTAAAAACTGAATCGGCAATAATTTAGCACTTCTCGGCATTTATCGCACATACACACAAATCTACATATTTATATATATGTCGAGCTGCACGGATGGGGGCTTGCATCCGGTTGCGGGGCACACAATTGGCATGCAAACAAAATGGCGCTTTAACGCTAACTGACAGCTCAAGTTAAAAATGTCTGCTTATCAAAGTGGGAATTATTTAAATATGCGCTGCTAATTAGGCAGCAAACAAATTCGTTTATTGAACGAAAAATGTTAAGTTCCGCAGGTAGAAGTTGCCTTACTTGGGAAAGCGAAACAGAACACAGCGCTTTCGCAATGGAAAGATTCCACATATGGTAAAAATTTATTCAGAACTGTAGTCAACAATAGTGAAATGAATAGAAAAATATATTTCTACTTTCATCATGACTGCTAACCCAAAATATGTATATTTTTTGGATTAAAATTTTCTATTTTATTGAAATTAGGACATATTTATATGTATATATATTTATATGTATCTGCCTGCAGGGAAAGGGCATACAAAATGCGCGTATCGATGGAACTTTTATGCGGATTGCGTTAGCTCTTGACTATTTTGACCCTCGGACGACATCCAATTGGACTGCTCCAAATGTCAATTTAGATGCAGGATATACGCCGGAGTTTAATTATGCAAACAGACTGTAAAAAATAAAAGGAAAATAGGCCTGACTAGCCAAAAATGATATACAACTAATTTATTTTCAATTTTCGGAAATCATGAGCGCTATTAAAAATTAGTTGCATGCCGCTCTAACAGACTGGCTAACTACCGGACTTCTCTCGTATAATCAGGCGGCGGCAAATGTGGCATGAAATTTGCGCAGGACAACGCTGCAGACTGCGGCCAGTTGTGGGGCCAATTCCAGAAGGACTCCCGCAGTTCTCTCGCGGTTGTTGCAAGGCCGGCTCGTGGTTGGGGGTTGTGGTGGCTTTTTATTTTTGCATTAACAGCAACAAACACGACAATGAAATGACAACTGAAATGTCCGATTATATGCCACACAACCCACACACACACACACACACACACACACACACACACACACACACACACACTCATCCACACAATACGCAAATAATAATGCAATATTATTTTATTTTCGAGAGTGGTCGGAAGGGGCTCACTTTGGGGTTGGGATGGAGCCGTGTTTGCTATTCATTGCGCTGACCGGCGGCCATTGTCGGACGGATGTTAACTTCCACTTAAATGGCTTCGTTTCCGCTTGTCGTTTATTTGGCTTTTTATTATAATGTACATAATTTTTCAATTTTTATTTATGCATATGCATTTTGTGTGTATGCATTTCATTTGCACTGGCAGTGGCAATATCATGGGGCAGGGTTGCTGACAGTGGCAGTTGCAGTTGCATTATCGGCCAGCCCAAATAATAATAATGCATAATAAAATCGTTTTTTCTGGAACCGCAACTGGAGCTCGATTTCGACACAAATCAGACGTCAGCATTTTTCACATTTCGCCTTTTTCTGCTTAATTTCGCAATTTTCCCCAACAAGGCGCATAACGGTTCAGCCACGCCCCGTTTGAATGTTGAGCTCGCCAACCAGGCCAAAACTCTGCCCCCCTTTTGACCACGGTCAGTCAGACTCTCTGCCTGTCCGTCCGTCTATCTGCTCTTCTACTCGTCTGTTCGTCTGTCATTTCATGTGCAGCTGTGTGTGTGAATATATGACTTTCATGTGGAGGCACACACACTCAAGCACACACACGGGCGTTCTGCATTGTTTATGAATTTCAGCCATGGCAGCCCCTCGTGACAGCAGCCATTGCCACAGCTGTGCGCTCTTCAATTATATATGAAAATTTGTCAATTATTTTGTGCAACATGCGACAATTGTTAAATTTTTAATTATTTCTGTAGGCATTTTTCAGCGAATTAAGCTTAACACACAGGCATAAATGCGCACACATAAATACCTAGATCACGTCAACTGTTTTTGGTACACAAAGTGCAATTTATTAACGAAACAGAAGGCACAGAGACGTTCTCTTTGGGTATACTTCATACATCCGACGTCCTGAAATTAATTGCAGGGTAAAAGAGAAACGAGCGTTCAAATAGAACAACTGCGTCGTTCTTCAAGATTATCCCGCACAAACTTGGCAATTGAGAGTTAACTATGCTGGAACAATATTAGCGAAATATTAATGATAGGAACAATCGTTCGAAAAAGGTATTTTCGTATAAAAAACTTGTCTGTTTTCAAAGATAGCATAGCCAAATTTGGCGATAGCTCTTTATACCTGAGCAAAATCACCATATCACCATTATAAAATTGAGACTTCTATGGTCAACAATTCAGTTTTTGTCTGCAAGCTGGTTAAATGTTTGGCATTCCAAAGAAAAGTGTATGGTCCGCATTCGGATAATGCTTGTAATTAATCTAAATTCAAAATTCTTGTTTTTCTTACCGTAAAGTTTGTGTAAAACTTGATGTACGTTTATGTCTTAATGGCCGCTTATAAGTATTTCAAAGAAATAATACATACTTTACAAACTTGTTTCCGTATATTTTAATGCTAAATAAAAATCATCTTTTATATTAAAAAATATTTAAGAAAAATTGTAAAAGTTTTGTTTGTGTTTCAGTAGTTTTTTTAGAAAACCTCAGAAATTTTATTGCAGGCCCTGTTCCAAGCGATATGAACGTTTCAAGCGTCAGATGCATTATGTACTTATGTCTCGAGTCCAGCATTTGTTCGCCCACGCCAAAGGTAGTGCCATTAACCCGCGCCGTCGCCATTGAACCATAATACATGTACCCCACACACACACACGCAGAAGCACACCTACACACACACGTACACATGCAATGTGCCGGAGTTTGGGGACTGCTGTTGTGGTGCAACTTGTGGCCGTAATAATTCTGCAGTCATATCTGCATGTGGCGACATTGAGGCCGCGACGTGCCTAAAAAGAAATTGCGGTTGTTTTTGCATAGCCACTGACGTTGTTGTTGCTGTTGCCTTTGCTGGAGTGTGTGTGGCATTTAACACTATCAAAAGCCAAAAGTGCGTAGTGTGTGCCATATGCACTTAGGATCACCCGTTCCATGGCGAACTTAACTCAAAAATGTTTGCATGTTGCGTGCCAAGCGAACATTTTGCGCCATCTCCAGACCAGGGGAGGGGAGGGGAATTGGAGTTGCAGGCGTCCCATTTGCATGCCAGATTGGGCGCGCGCATGTCCAAGTTGGCGCTGGTGTTGGCCATTTGCCCTCTTGCAGCTGAAGGCAGCTGCCGTCTGCGATTGGCTGCTTGAGCTGCCCTTTTGGCCATTTTCGTGTGCATGTTGATAAGCCAAATGCATGCAAAGTTTTCCCAAAGGGCAACCCCCAGAAAAGACGACGACGTCGCCACACTCCATGCATTCCCAGTCGCATTCCGCATTCCGCATTCCGCATGCCGTTGCCGTTGCCTTTTGTGTGACATTCAATCACAAAATGGCGTTTTCTTGTCAACGTCTGCCACAGCAGCTACCCGAAGCATGTCACGCCCACGAGCTCTCGCCCATGTCCACGTCGACGCCAACGCCGACGTCACAACAAACAACAAAGCGCCCAACAATAAGTCAAATGAACAAACACAAAAACATGAAAACAGAGCGATAGTTGAGTTCGTTTTTCGCACAGCGAACAGTTGATGCCCTTGCTGAAAAACGAACACAAAAGTTTATCAAAGAGTCTCTGAGAATCGACCATATATATTATATGGGCTTACAATTTGCATCGATAGTTTATTTTTGCAGAGTATGCGAAAGTGTGCCATCCATGCAAATCTATTTAACTAACTGGGCAGAAGATGATGATGGGGGTTAGAGGTACTAGAAACGATGTGGGGCTAAAGGGGCGTTACGAGTCCCCCAAGTCAGCAGTCAAATGTGCGCGACGCTCGTAAAAATGCGCAAAGTCCAAGAAATGTCAAATAATTTTAGCAACGATATAAACCCATTTCATGTTTACGACAAACGCTGCTGGGGCGCAGGGGGGCAAAGGCGACGGGAGCACTGCAAAATTTGCATGTGCTGCCCCGATCCAACCGCCACCCGCACTCTGGAGCAACTGCCTCGTTCTGCTGCATGTGCGCATGTGGAGGCGTTGCTGGCTTCACTTTGGGCCCGACTGGTGCCGTTGCCATTACCATTGCCATTGCCGTTCCCGTTGCTGTTTTCTAATGTCCTGTCATGTACTTTATGAGATGTCGAGCGCCAGCGCATTGCCAAAGATGGTTGGCTCTGTTTTGGCCAGCGGCGGCGGCCGTGCGCGTTATCGTGTCAAAGTGAAGGGACAAACGACAACGACAACGACAAGAATGAAACGAAGCGAATGCCACCAGAGAACAGCATTACAGTGCCGGGAATAGAGCCTCTTTTGGCCTGGTCAACTGTCGCTGCGTCTGTCCCATTCCAGGGTCCCCTTTGATTGCTGGTTTTTGGCGTCGGCCCGTTCCTCGTAGGCTCTGGCATTTGCATTCGCCTGACACGGGCACAAGTGCAGCCTTTGGCTGCTGGCTTGGTAGCTGCCTAGGCCGGGGTCGCAGTTGGCCGGGCCCAGTCGCATTAGCTTAATTCGTGTGGGAGGCGTCATTAGAGGCGGCAGACGGACGCTTTGTAATCAAAAGCATTGGACAATAGTAGAGAGAAACGGAGAATGCAGCTCAGCAATCAGCAATCGTGAAAGATGAGCCCAGCCCGGGCCCATCTGCCAGTCAATGTCCAGCATGCCGGGGCCTCTAAGCCGAAACTGTAAAGAGAATAAGAGCAACCAGAGCGAACTGAAGGGAACCCGCCTAGACTATTAAGAAATATACAAATATGGCTTCGAAAATAAAAGTGGTACATAAATGAATAGCGAAACGGTAATCTTAACGTTCATTGTGCTTACATGTTAAATATTGTCATATACCTGAAATATTATCAAAGTTAAGAATTTTTTTTTTGTTTTTTTCAATTTGATTCTTTATAACTATGACTATAAAGTTAAGAATTAATTTAGGTTTTAATTAAACGTAGTTCAATATTTTGCGAGAAAAAAATCATGCTATAATTGACATACTTCGTATTTATATAAATTAAATTTTGAAGGAGTTGAAGCCTATCGATCAAAATCTTGTTTTCTCAATATATTTAAACTTCATGGAAATTTATTAATTATAACAACGTTATAAAATTAAAACAAACATTCTTGCACTATAAATGTTGTTCTAAAATGTAAATATTTTGGTGATATATTAACTTTACATGATTTTAGTACTAAATTCTTGGGTTTTTCTCTTATTGCTTGATATTTCATAAGTGGAAGTGGCTGTAAATGAAAATTTGATAATCTTTCCGAATTTATAATCCTCTGGGACAGAGTAATACCCTAAATCTGCCACCATGCGCCTGCTCTCGCAAATTTCAATTTCTCTATCAGACAGGCCATCGGCTCGACTCAACCCGCACCATTCCGGGTACTATATAAAAATCTAAATCCCCACACTTTCACATGTTCGCATACAATTTTCGTATATTTTGCCGACTGATTTATGCATGAGATAAAACAAACTTTGTAGACATTCAAAGGCGGAGCAGCGACAACAATTTCCATGAGGGAAAAAATGTATATTAGAGCTCACAAAATATGCATAATATTTGATAATGCTTTCAGCGGCAAACAACACACACCCACACATCCTTGTTGTTGCTGCTGCGGCTGTTATTGGTGGCAGGACTTTCAGCACGTCTACGCACAACAACGCAGGCAAATTTACTTTCGGCCCGGGGCACGAGGCACCCGAAGATCTTATCCGAGGCGCCATATGAGCATAAATTCTCGGGCGTCGTCAGCGCCGCGGCAAAAACCAAAATGCAAAAGGTCACGAGCAATATGTCCCTGCCCGGGCACCCTGTCCCCGTCAACCGAAGTGAAAATAAGCATGCCCAACTAATGCAGGCGGTGCCCAGTAAATGCCTCCGAAAGTCTGAGGAGCCCAGCTCGAGTCCAGTTGCACTGCAACCAGAAGCACAATTATTGAAACAGCCGTCTTGCCAATTGGCTTGGTCGGTGGGCGTGGCACGTGGCTGGGGCTGAGGCTGGGGATGAGGCTGAGACTGTGACCATGGCTGTTGCTGTCGCTGCAAGCAATTACAAGACGATACTACAATTATTTCTAAGCCTCGGCTCGGCATTGCTATTATGGCGATAACTGGAAGCTGGAAAGTTTTGTTCGTCGGAGCAATTAATACCAAAAATTACACACTTCCACGAGACGGACGCGAGCCGCAGGCGAAGATTTGAAGTGCCTGCTGGTTAGTTGCTTGTTTAATCGCTGATTTCCTGCCGGACCCGGCAGCCGGCAAACGGCAGCCGACAAGCGGACAACAGACAGACGCAGGACCAACTTCTGGGCGCCCGTTTCCGTTTGCACTTGACTGATTTTGTTTGGCATTGGTTTCGGGCCTGTGGGCTGTCTTCCTTTGTTTCTGTGCAGTCGAACAAGCTCATAAATAAATTTACCAAACAAATAAATTCCATGCCCATGACTCGTTTCATAATCAAGCGCGTTGTCTTTATCGCCGCTAAGTATCAGCCAGATAGCCAAGAAACTTTCCGAATTTCAGTGTGTGTGTGCCCCATTTGGATTGATGCCCTTTTGGCCGCCTTTTGTCTTCGTGGTGCGTGGTGGGGCACGTCCTCCCCGAGCCACTGAAGCGTCAAGGTGTACCAATTTGCAGCGCATGCTTCACTGCCCCTAATAAGTTCGCCAACCGCAATGCCAACAAAGGGCCACCATCGAGAGAAGCTCTTTTATTTTTTCGGCCTGCTCCAAAAATCGTCAGGCCAAATGAATAAATTTTAGTTGGCATTGCTGGCACCGCTGCTTTTGAGTTCCAACTTGTCGCCTGATTGTCACACGTAAACAAAGCCTCAAATTTGGTGATCCGTCCGGGTGGCGGGGGTGGCGGCTACCGGGGAGCTGGTCAAGTCACCCCGAACCGGGCGTAACCCCTGGCTGCCCGTGCGCAGCAGCGTGCAAATGATTAATGGACGCTTAGACAAATGGAAATTGTATGAATTACATTAAAGTGTAGTTAGTTCGAGTTTTGTAAAAGGGGAAAAGTATCTTCGAATACTTCAACTTTTACGTTTTCCAATGTTGTCGACTTTATTTTGTATTATTCTCTTTTGTGAAAAGATTTACAAAGAAACATTAATGCGGATCTACTGAATAAAGACCAAACATACCTAAGAATTGGAGTTTAATAATATATATAAGTAGATATACTCCTTCTACTAAAAATAGTCATAATAATAATAACTAAAATAATTAACTAACTAAATGAACAATCCATAAATATATATTTTTAACTATTTATGTTATTTTCTGCTTCGGATGATTTTGAATACAAATTGTTGCTCAGATATATTTGATGTAACTTCTGTTGTAACTACTCTATTTATATAAAGGTAATCAGCTTGAGGCTGAAATAATAACACCTCCAGCGGGACTCTCTCAGCTCTCGAGCGTTGTTGAGGAACCAAAATAGGCAATTTGAAGTCTGTGAAAATGTAATTCCCTTCTTTTGAGTTTTCAAATTTGGACAAGTAAAATTGCAGTCAAATGTAAAAGAAAAGATGGGACCCATGCGAAAATTTATGATTTATGAGCGAAACAATTACGGCGAGGCCGCAAAGATGTTGCTGGCGTTAGACCGAGAGGGGCAAGAGGAGCGGGCCGGACGAGCTGAACTGCAACGAAAATTAAAGTCGTGGCTGGCAGCCCCTTTAGCTTTAATTTCCGATTAAACTGAGGAAAAAGCTAAGTGGGGGCAACAACAACAACTACAACTTATACAAAACTCTGCAATAAAAAGAGCAAAATAAACTGTAACAACATAAGAAATTGGCAGCAAACAAGCCAAATGCAAGTGGACGGACAGTTGGACAGACAGTCGGACGGCCGGGACTCTGCACACCAAACGGCCATTGCAATGGTGTATCATATAATAATAACAACAACAGCAGCAAGAGCCAGAACGGGGCAAAACAAAATTATTACAAAAGGCAAGGCAGGCAAGCAAAACTGGCTCCGTGTCCGGGCCAGAACTGGCCGCCACTCGCACTCGCATCATTTTGGAAAATCTACCTTGAAGGTAATTATAGTAATTACTTCACGAATCGCAAGTAGTGAACGCTGCTCCTGCTGCTGTTGCTGGTGGTGGTTCTGCTGCTGTTGCTGTTGCTGTTGCTGCTGCTGCTGCTGCTGTCGCTGACGACGTGCGACCGCCTAAAAACATCAACAGTTGCCGGGACCAGACACCGCGAATTGCAAGCCGTTGAGGGCCCAACTCCGACTGACCAACATGGCGCAGCGCAGCTTTTTGGGCTGGCAAACTCATTGATACCCATTGCTGCGGGCTGGCCTTCTACTCAGACTCAAACTCAGACTCAGACTCAAACAGTCATGGCTGCTGCTGCTGCTGCTGTTGTTGCTGTTGCTGTTGCAGCTCGCTTATCTGCGGGCACCGCGGGCACTACTGTGAAATGAGCCTCCTTCTCGGCCCCAGTCCGAATCAGGCCAGATCCATAGTCGAACTCCAAGTCGAAGTCGGAGCCTGTTTTCTGCGCTTTGCTGGAGCGCATGCTGTTTCTGTCGCAATCGGATTGGATTTAGTTTAGCCCTTGATTAGTTTTCGCTCCGCTGAGGATACCGCCAAGTTGCTCTTATTATTATATAAAAGTTGTTTTATTTTTTTCTTCTTTTCTTTTTTTTCTCTTTTCTTCCTTATTGGCTGCATCGTTGTTGCTGCTGCTGCTGCTGCTGCTGCCTCATGCCTTTTGGCAAGGGGTTGCAGCCGGGCAAGACTAATTTTCTTGCACACGAAGCAATTTGAATTCGCAGCGCAAGCGCAGAGATCTCTCAAGGAATGTGTTGTTGCGGGCGCTTGTTGCTGATTTGTTGTTGTTGCTGTTGCTGTTGCTGTTGTTGGCCTGCTTGCTGCAACAAAATTGCTCTGAACTTTGCTGCACTTTGAAAATTTGCAGTTTCAGATCACGATGTAATTTCGGAAATTGCCATGTTGGATATTCGCAGTAGGAATGTTGCGCGTATCGTCTAGCTATTGTTGTTGTTGTTGCTATTGCTGTTGCTGTTGCTGTTACTGTTGTTACAATGCACCTAATTTGTCACCGCGTACAACATGAAACAGAGATTTTCCCTTGTCTCTACCTCGGCTAACGCGCTCTAGCCAAGTTCCCAAGGAATTATGACTTCCCGCTGACTCTACAACTGCCATAATTAAGGCCTGTGCTTCAATCGTTGCCCTCGCCAGGTCTCATTGATAAATTCTAATTGTTAAATTTAATAGCCATATCGATTGCTCCTTCGGCATGGCCAGCAACAACCTCGACAACAGCAGCAGCAGCAGCAGCAACCGTGCCAACGCGTTCCCATTCGAATTTATTGGTACAAATGGCATTCTTAATAATGCTTCGGTTACCAATCGACCATTTTTGCCGGCTCGGATCGTGGCACGGCGCCCGTTTTACTGTTCCTTTGTCGGCATCCGCAGTGCTCACTTGAAAGTTGTCGCAGTAGCCGGCAGAGGCACAACAGCAACCGACCTCAGTTTTCCCAAAGCATTATAACCGATTTTTATTGCCGTCCATATATTTCATCTTATTGAGTCGTTTACCGACCCTCGGCGGCTGTTTCTTGTGGAGAATGATGACAACAAGTGAACCGGTAACTCATCGTAAGACCCAACCGGCAAATGCTTTGGCAAATGACAGCAAATACTCAAATACGAGCTCACCTGGCAATCAAACAAAAAGCAATCACAACGTTTAAGGACTTCAGCGAGACATTTCAATAGTAACTAGGAACAAAACAAACAAAATAGGCGGAATAAAATATAATATAATATGTACAAAAATAATAATAAAAAAATTAATACGGCTCAAGCAAAATATTGGATATGTTGAACTTTTTTAATTTTCATCAACTTTATTTGTACTAATTGAAGTCTATGAATATTACCTTGCTGCAATCCAAAAACAGCAACAATTGCAGTGCTTCGGTTTACGGATCGAACCTCTGGGTTCGGTTCATGAACCTGGTTAGTCACACTAACTACAATTACTAAATTTATTAATCCAGTGTAGAGCATTATTTATAATTAACCAATAATTATTGGTGGTTAAACAAATGCACAAATTTAGTTCGCTTGACTTACCTAGATTAGACTTCATTTATCTTATATAGGTGTATGGATATAGCGAAGATAGGTTGATAGCTTGTAACTATATCCTATACCAATAATAACATTTTATTAAACGCGCTTAAATGAATTAATAAATGAACTGAATTAAAAAATGCTTTATTCATATTTTCAATATGTTTGTCTTAACAAAGTAGTTTTAAATACCGGTTATAGTTCTATCGAAACTCTTAAGCTTAATGCGCCCACATTTATTGATCGTCTTAAATAATCAGAAGTTAGTCCCATCTACAACTTATTCATTTCTCAAGTTACGAACAAGAATCTCGCTCACACGAAAGCAAAGCAAAATTCCAAAGCTCTGAAATCATGCAAAGGAACCTGACGTGAGATCGGCTAACAATAAAACTTAGCCACTCCCAGACTGGCAAATGATGGCGCAAATTTCAGACTAGCAGAATTATCCGGCTAATCAAGCATTTGTGCAACAACTGCAACAATAGCAACAAATACAAATACACAATATCCAGAGGTATGGCTGAATGAATGCCCTGCCCAGTAAGTAGCATATGATAGCCATCCGCAGCATTGGCGCGTAACAAAAATAGAGAAGTGCGTAGGCTGAAGCTGCAGATGAGTCGGAGACGAGATTGCGATTGAGGCAGGATGAGCCAGCAGGTCCAGCTGCAAGGTGGAGCTGAGCCAGCCAGAAGAGGCATTTGCGGTCTTCGGCGTAGTCGTGGCCGTTGTTGTCTCTAATTTCGCTGGACCGAATAAATGTCGTTACAAATCACGATGGAATTCAAGCCGAGCCGTGTCGAAGTAGACGTCGCCGGCAAAGCACAGCCCAGGGAGCGATAAATGGCAGACAAGCGCACTGGCAACCAGTCGCCTGGCTGCCTGGCTCATTATTTAATGGACTGATCGATCATAAAAAATGAGCTACATGTGAGCGCAGTATGTAAGTACAAGTTGTAGTTGTTGTACCTGGACACAGATCTAGCCCGGCAGTCGCAGTCGCAGTCGCAATCGCAGACAAAGTCGTCGTAGGAGCGGCCACGTTTGAAACTCGAATAGAGCTTGTCACGTCTGGGGCCTCATGAGTTGTACAAATGTTTTGGGCCACAATTGGAGCACTTCTGTTTGACAGTGCGTATGATTTATGTGTGCCTGCTGTTTGTTGCCCGCCTGCACTGTCCAGCCGCATTCGAGGAGAGAGACTTCCATGCGCACTTCCGCCGGAATTTCAGACTTGACTTTTTGCTGCTCAGCGGCTTTTAAATGCAACAGCTTGTGCACTGTGCAACTGCACCAAGTGCGGCTGTTTAACCAGCTGGGGGGGCCGCGGGTGGAACGAGCCCGAGCAGCCTCCCTGGCAAGTTTATTAGAGTGTCCCGCAGGACTTGCCTGGCACTTGCCCACTTTACATCCGCTGGCATCAACAACAACAACAGCAGCAACAACAACTAAACGACAATACGAAGTCGAGCAAAAGGCAACAAACAAAATTCAGTGAAGCAATTTCTATGAAATTTATTTCACATGAAGATTTATCGCGATTTCAGACAGCACTGGCGACACCTGCCAACGCCTACAAATGTAATTTATGGCTGTCCCGCATTATGCACACCAGCACACCAACAAACACGCGCACACACACACACACACACACAGGCACAGCATGTGGCGACTCCCGTTCTCGCTCCACTCATTTAACACCAAAATGCTCATAAGCGCGCGCTTGGACCTGATCCCCGACCGTGCCCCCGCCCCCGCCCTCGGCTCTGGCTCCGACATCCGACACCCGACCGCCCACGGGCCACTACATAAAATATATCGTCGTATCTGTCGCAAAATTTGACTTTTAGTCATTCAAACTACACGAAGCAAATGCATTTGCAACATTTTTGTTTTCCCCTCCCACGTTCCTTTCTTATTCGTATATATTTGGCAGGGGAGACAGTCTTATGATCTCAACTCTATATAATGTGAACTCGAATGCTGGTTTTGTGGAATAACTTGCAGATAGCTCCATTTTAGAGCGATAGTCACCAAATTTAGCCTTCCCCAAAAATCGATTAAAAAAGTTTGGTCACGCCCACACTCTCCTCCACAGATTCATAAAATGTATACCGACTGATTACCCTCTATAGGGGCGTGGCAATTCGATAACATTTATTTGAGCACTGTTTTTCTTGTTATTTGCTAACCATTTAAATTTTTCAAGTTCATAACGATTTTTTAAAGTTCTTGTTTTCGTTTTTATTCGAAATTTGCGTATAATTCTGTAAGTGTAGTGTAAGCAGATTTTGACTGTTTGGTTTTTCAATTTGCAAGATGTGAAATAGAGTCTGTCCCAATCACATAATCAGAAACATTTTTATTGTAAAGTTACTTCAATAAAAATTCAGATTTTGTATTTTAATCGCTTTGCAGTGCTTAAAATGCGTTTTGTATAAATAAAAATAAGTAAATCCAATCCTATTCCTAACTAAAACATAAAAAATTTAAATAAGTAGACTAAGACTAGATATCGATACTTATCATCTTCGAGAAAAGTGAAACAATCCGGGTCCTGTAATGCCTGCTTTTGTTTGTTTCATATTATGCTCTTTACAAATGTTTAAACCAATTAAGCAAATATTTGACAAACACTTGTAAAATGTTTATAGTTGTATAACAAATCTCAGCCAAACAGCTATTAACTATAGTTGTTCAGTTAAATCGGGACTTTTCCCCTTGAATTCCAGTTGCTGCTAAATTAATTTGAATGCAATATTTTTTATGGTTCATTCAACTGCAAATCGAAGTTGTTGATCTATGTAGCAATTGTGAGTATGTTTCTTGCCCTCAGAATCTGCAATCGCTGTCTGCGCATAAATTCGTAAGTGGCTTTATCATCAAAACCCCTTTTTAGGCAGCCCCAAACCGACGGCAACTCGGCAATCCTTTGATATGTTGAACATCATGCCACTTGGCGCAGTTCTGGCTAAAAACTGTATACATTTGCATATGGCAACTGAGCAGTGGCATTTTCAGGAATCCAGACCCAAAGCAGTCACAACTACAACTACAGCTGAAACTACAACAGCAACAATATCAAAGGCAACAGCAACAACTGTCACAGTGAGCTTTTTGAGAAATTCATAAACTGAAAAAGTGGATTTTCATATGAAATGCTGTGTATGCAACTCAGAAATTCAAATGTGGCGCAATGACAGCCACCAACGCTCCTCCTGGTGCCGCATGGGCTCCTTCTGGCACTGCACAGCGTGTCGCACGCATGAACACCTCGTCTGAGGGTCGAGTTGAAGAGAAGCGTTCCTGGACGCAGCAAACAACATAAGTCGCACTAATGCCCATAAAAGTCGCACTTGGCAGCGTACCCGGCTCCTTCAGGCAGAGGCGTCATAGCCGAGTCGTGAGCTCGTTTTGGCCAAGTGCTTGAGATAAACTTGAGCACCTGGAATAGAGTGACAAGTGGGCAGCATTTCATACAAATTGCTGTGGACGACTCAACGGACGACAATTTAATGATAAGCATTCTGGGTCGGCGTTTTTTAGTTTAGCGCTAAGCTACGGCTCTGGTTCCGAGCCGGACTCGAGTCTCGGGTGTCTGCTTGCCACAACTCAATAAAGTTTACGGCTATGAAATTGTTTGCAACTAAAACGCAATTTAACAATTAACAGCACGAGCACTGAGAGCCAACAACACACAACAACACAAACGACAGCAACAACGACAACGTTTATTATTGTTATTAACATTTTTGCCAATGCCGTAAGGTGAGTTTTAATTGATGGTGCCCGTGCCGTTCCGTGCCTCTAATGCAGTTGTACAAAAGCTGATGGGGGCCCAGTGGACTCAGCCGACTCGTCGGCTCGCTGGCGCGCTGGCTCGCTCTTTTGCATGTGCCACGCCCCGCCACGCAACGCATCGCGCCGTCTCGCTCGCACAAAGACAAAGTCGTCGGCTATTACGAAATTATCGTCTACGGCTGCCAAGCCGAAGACATTGCCCAGCCCTGGCCCTGGGGCCATAAATACATGCACCGAATGGGCCGCGTTTAGTTGTTGTTGTTGTTGTTGTTGTTATTACTGTTGCCGTTGCATTTGCAACCAGAAGCTGAAGCCTAATTGCAATTTACCTTTACCTTTGGCTCTGTCTCTGTCTCCGACCACGTCTCCGTCTCAGTCGCAGTCGCAGTCTGGGAGCCTCATCCCCGCCAGCAGTTAAGAATTTTAAATTGTTTAATGGTGACTAACTTACGATTCCGAGCCGAGTTAATTACGTCGGGGTGCATATTTGCCGATATGGCTGGCCCGGCGGCCCCAGGCCCATAGAAATGCCAACTGCTGGACACTCTCACTGGCCAGCCGAGCGGAGGAATGGCAATGGCAACAGGTGCCCCATTCAACTAGCGGGAGGGGGGAAAAAACATTTTTTTAAAAATTAAGCAAAATGAATTTGTAATTTCATGTCATAAATAATTGGCCGCTAACTCGGCCCCGTTCAAGCTGCACTCGCAGTTGGAGACGCACGGTTGCAGTTGCCATCGAAGCTAAGTCGGAGTTGAAACTGAAGTCAGCTCGGAGCCGTCGTAGGTTTTGGTCCAAGTACCAGTAGTAGGAGAGCGAAGAGCTGGAACCGGGCCAAACCACGCCATGGCAGGCGACTCGAGCCGAGCAGAGTCGGGTCCAGAAAATGTAAAAGCTAAAATTACGCTAAATGCTGATTAAGTGAACATTTATCATCGCTCGTTGGTAGCTGCCCGCGCGGAGTTCGCAGCTGTATTAAGGAAATGACAGTGAATGGGAACGGGCCCGGGATCGGGAATAGTCAAGGCGATTAAGGCGCTTGTTGGGCTAGTTAATTTTCTTGGAAAACCGTCAGGGAACAGAAGCTGCTGCCAATGTCTTCGTGCCAAACCAGCGGCCGTTGTTTAATTTCAGCTGAAAAGCAGTTTTTCTATTCACTCAACTCAAATGGGTATCGATTAAGCTATGGGATATGGGAGTGCCACTTACCCATAAATACACCACAAAAATATTGTAACGAAAACTGTTCCTGAAGATAAAGCTGCAACTGATCTCGAGTGTTTCTGGGGGAACTCGCCCCCACCTACCAATTGAAATATAACTCCGCTCGGCTACCCTTCGCGAAGCCTTGTAATTATGGCCACAATATTTTTGTTTTAGACAATGGCCGCCTTTCTGTCCGTTCCTCGAGCCTATATTGAAGCTAAAGACTCGAATCGTAAAGTACGCGGCTCAGACAGTGCTAAGATTTTGTCAGATCTATATATCCGTCAATTGTAGAGCCAGAGTCACTAAATTTGCGACGTATACTACCTCTGAAGGTGCAGCAAAAAATGTTATCGTTCCCTCTCCATAAATCTTAATATTCTCAAAAAATACAGTTTAAAGGGGACTTTGATATTAACAGACGCTTACGATATTATTTGTTTTGATTTAGAACTCTATACGAGTCATACTTTTAAAAATTTGCGAAAGATGACTTTTTCCACCGGGGGGCGTGGCAAATCCATCGGCTGAACCGCAGAAATCGTCAAATTTGGCAGGCAGTGATCACCTGATAAAAATCGCGCCGACAAATTTCAACCACGCCCACTCCCGCCTCCTTTTGCTAAATAATAATAATTAATATTATTATATTATATTATTATATTAGATATTATATTATATTAATTATAATTAAGACGGTTTTAAGCTGTTCTCAACGTTCTCACAAATGCTTGTCTCAAGGAGATATTTCTACAGCTTATTCGAGATTAATTGTGATAATTGTAATTCACAAGTAAAAATGACTATTATGCTATTAAATCTCACGAGCTATTAAAATAAATGTTTTAGATCCATTAACTTAATTAATAGAAATGAAATTTAATTATTATAAATTATGTTTCTCAAGACAACAATAGTTCAGCTAAACATAGTTGAACTTAGAGAGGCAGAGAATAAGTTGTGATTTCTTAAATTCGAGACTAAATGCGAGTACCACAACATTGTGTCTTATCGGACTGTCATAGAATTTTACCCAACTTGTTTATTTTGAAAAAGAAAAGAAGAAGCATTCGTTCACTGACTTGTATATGGCTTGCTTTCCCGCCAATCTCTGGGAAAAGACAATGCAACAATCACACAATATAAGGCCCCAGAAGAGGACAATTGACAAACATACAGCGACAGATACTTGCACCAAAAACTGAACTGCCACAGCGCAAAATGTCGGCTTATCAAAGACGACTGGCCGGTGTCCACTTCAATGCCCATAGACAATGACGTTGGCCGGGGAGAGCCGGGGCGCAGGGGGACGAGAAGGCGGCAGAAGAGGAGAGAAGCTGCAGGAGTTGAGGAAAAATCAAAGACAATGACAAGTAGCCACAAGATGAAAATTCAAGAAGATGCAACGTCAATTTGATACATATTTATGATAATATGCTCAGTGGAAGCGGCCATAAAAACAGACTGAGGGGCAGCCCCAGAGCCAGCCAAACGGCCAACCAACCGACGAGTGCAGCCAGCCAAGGAGGCAGGCATGCAAGCAGGACGGCATCGCCAGAAGCGGGAGCTGCGGACAGCAATGGCGGCAGCGACGGCGACGCTGGCAGCGACGGCGGCGGTAAACAAACGAAAGCAATCGTAACGAAAAACGCTGAACGGTTCCGGTGACGATGCCCCTGCCGATGGCGGGCTTGTTAGTGGACGACGTGCGACGACAGCGACAGCAACCGCTAGTCCGGGCCCAGGCCCAGGCCCAGGCTCAGTCTGAGTCTGAGTCTGAGTCTCAGTGAGATTCAGAGTCGGACTGAAGCTTACATTGTTATCGAACTATATCAAAATGATCGGCGACGTTGGCCACATTTGCGTACCCAAGTCAGTGGCGGTGCTGGAGCCGGTGCTGTGATTGTGCCGAGCCAACCGAAGGAAGGCAAAAACAGCTACAAACAATCGCCGCCAACGATCTGGAGAGGCAGACGGACAAACGCTCGCTTGGTATGCAGATCAGCAGCTAGCGAGGAGCAGCAGTTGCACTCGCATTTGCATGCCGAGGGGCAGGGGTTGGGGTAGAGTTAGAGGCAGCTGGGTGCCAGCCTGCCGCTTGCCGCTGCTGAAAACAGGAGCGCTCTCAGCTCTGGTCTCTGGCCCAGACCCAGCGACGACGCTGTGCGGATGCGGCTCCCGCCAGCAGCAGGAGCGATGCCGATGATTGCTGGCCATTGATAAAGCAGCGGCTGTGTCATGTACGCGCTGAAACTAAAAACTAGAAGCATTTACCGCAATTGTAATGTCGAAAGTACATGATATAAGATCATAGATAAACGCTTCAGATTCTGTTGCATCTCCAGACATCGCTCCCCCCATCGCGCCCCATCCGGCGTCCCTCCCACCGCCTGTCGGCTTGTTCTGCCACTGCGTTTGTTCTTTTATGTCGTAAGACCTTTTTTCTGCTATTCAGAGTCGAATCGGGAGCTGTGCTCCTGTCTCTGGGCTGGTAATCCACGCCAATGTTGAACTGGTTTCGCCTTCGCCTGCTGCACTCGTTGTAGTTTTTGGCGAGGTTCGGTTTCGGTTTTATTAGATCATTAGTTGTCTGCAGATCGATAAAGATCACACAGACGCTCAGTCGTTCACCTGACCAGCTCCAGGTCCAACTCCAGCTCAAACTCCAACTCAAGCTCCAACTCCCAGTTCGGTTTCATCGGCATCGATGTGTGATTGCCAAAGAGCTGCGGCTCAAATCGCCGCTTATAGTTCGCCTGGTTTACTTCGGCTCGGTCTGCACTCGTACTTTTTGCTGTCCATAAAGTCGTTTTGTTTGTTCTTAATGACTGCGTTTAGATCTTGATAGTTGGCCCACATCAAAGAGACACTGCCGCCGGCGCAGTTCAGACAGCAGAGCCATATTCACGTTGTTTATGGTTCTCTGCCGGCTCTGGATATGAGGCACGACTATTGACCCAGGCTGCGATTGTCCCGGCCCGAGACAAAAGCGGCTCACACAGGTGCGGGGCACACAAAAATCTGATTCCGTTCAATTCAACTCGAGAACTGATAGCGCTCACCTTGTGTTTATCATACCTGCAATCTAGCTGCAAATCTGATAATAAACATGCCGTACTTTTTTTTGTCAACCTATTAATTCCACGAAATTTCCTTTTCAAGAATAATGACTTCTTTGTAATACCCAAATTGCAGTTCCCGTGAAGCTTAAAATTAAAATTTAGAAGCTAACTTTGGATCGATTATATAATTATGCATATTTAAATTACACCTGTAATCTAGAATTAAACAAGCTGCTTACGCGTTTCAGTCAAGCCTTTGTTATTGTAAAATTATTGAGAAATTTTCATTTGTATAATTTGAGCGTAAAAATTGGTAATTTTTTGGGGTAAATTTAACACAAGTATCTACTTCGAAGTTTTAAATCTCTACCTTCAAAAACGCCAAAAATTAAAATTTTTATAGACATCGACAATGTTCGAAGCCAATCTCTTTTTACTTTGTGATCGAATATATTAAAAGAAGAAATTGCATATTTTCCTATAAATAATAAACACAATATTTCTCTTTCCAGTCAGTAGAAAACAGTTGTTTTATTGCTTCCCACATTTGAACATCTTACAACATCTTCGTTGTATATCTAACTGATGAATTGTGTTGATTTTCTTTTCTTTAAGCCGCTTTATTCACTAAGGCTTTTAACATGCTGTTTATATTAAATCTACCTCTTAACTAGTCTCTCAGAAGTCAACTTGCCAAACATATCGCCCACACCTAAATCAGGTGCATAAACCAACTGCAACTCCCCCGACATGGTCGATGGCCCCGGCGAAGTGCAGTCGTAGATCGACTATTGGCCAAGTGGAGGAGTGTGCTGGCTCGCGCCATTAAGTAAACGAGGATGAGGAGCCAGCCAAATGCAAAGGTGCGCCGGGACTGGCAAAAAAGCCCACATTAGATGCTGTGAAGTGCATAAATCGATGAAAATGGCAGACTATGCCACTAACAACCTAATAACTGCAACAGCCAGGCCAGCAGACCAGCGGACCAGCGGACCAGCGACAACCGACAGCCGACATCCGACGACATCTAATCATGGCAGGAGTATGAAATACCCAAAGTAAAGCCACTTGCAGCACCGGCTCGGACAGTGGCAGCAGGCATTGTTCTGCTGGACAAGGCGTTGGCCGGTGGTCGATTGGCGACGGAAGGTGGCCCGGCAGGCCGGGCTGTGGGCGTCTCATTCTGCGGCAGCTGTGCACCGGTAAATTTTGCACTTTAGCAGGCAAAATGTCATTGGCAGCAATGGACGCAAAAACCGCAAGTACACTTGAGTGAAGCACTCGAGATGCCGTTGTCGATGCCGGGAGTCGGGTGCCGGTTACCAGTTGCCGGGTCTGGGTAGCCCGGTGCCAGGCGGCTCCATGATGTGGATATAAACGTGGCTGGGACATGCACGAAGTTGTTGATGTCAGGGCACAAGCACAGGCATAGGCAGGTATCAGGTCTCTTTTAGCTCTAGGCTGCACTCGCCAATGCAGTTAGTAAAGCTGTGTGTGTTTGTCAAGGCTTCAAGCTGAAATTCACCAGACATGGCCGGGCCAACGGTCGAGCCGACGGCGAGAGATTTCATGTGAAATTAGCATGTCGTGACACAAATGACTTAAAAGCACTCAATCGCACCGAGCACCCAACATTCAGAACAGGCAACACAAAGAGAGAGAGAGAGAGAGAGAGAGGGAGAGAGTGCACAGTGTGCACCTGGACGTGGGACCTGGACATGTACGTGGACCTGGAGAGGAGTCGAGTGCAGGTTAAGCCGTTGCAAGTGTCGCTCGCCCGCTGCGTGCAAAATAATTTACATTCACACGTAGAGTTCATCAACTGTTTGTGGCAGCAGCAGCAGCAGCAGCTTCAGCTGTGGCTCCAGCCACAGTCGCAGTCTTGCTACGTCCAGTTGCAGGGCCAGGCACAACTTAATTAAGCCCGCCAGGCGGCAGGAGCATCAATGCAGCCGCCACGTCAGAGGCTCCTCAGCATTCGCATTCGCATTCGCATTCGTATTCGCATTCGCATTCCAGACAACATCCCATTGATTGCATTAATGTATTTCTTCAAAATTATTGTTTGCCCAGGCGCGCCTGCTTATCATAAATTATGTAAATGGAAAAACGCGAACCGGAAAAAAGGCTTGGGCTTAACAACAATTCTCAATTAATGAAGCCCACGATATCAGTCGCCAGTTGCAGATAAAAATGCAAAAACAACTGCGCAACGAAAGCGAAACCGAAACACGGACTTGACGCGGACTCGATCCGACTGGATCTACCTAAGACTACCTGGGCCCAAAACTTGGCCGAGTGCGCCAAAAATTAAGCAGTGACAGTTGATAATTTGTCAAAGCCGCAGAGAGCCCCAGGCTCGGGATATCGGCCAAAGCGCACAAGAAACTCGTTTGACTCACTTTTCCCTTTGCTCAGGGCTTCCCAACTTTTCAATGCTGTTTGTCGGCTGAACTTGGATATACAAATAAATATTAATATAGATCTGCTTGTTATTATTATTATATATAGGCCCATATTTTTATTTTCCTATTAAAAAATGCAGCAGTTAATTCAAATTTAATTTTAAAATTAATATAATAGATCTGTTTATTATTATTATTATATATAGGCCAATATTTTTATTTTCCTAACAAAAAATACAGCAGTTAATTCAAATGAATGTTTGACACATCGCTTGAATGGCTTTTACCTTGTGCACATTTGTCTTAACCGAAGTGACCAAGAGAAACAGTTTGTCTGAGAGCATAAGCTTTTAATCAAAACTCAATGATTTAGAAAATAAAGCAATTAATTTAGAAGACTGACCAATCAGCTGCTAATCTTCATAGTTCAACACTGGATTGCATAGATAGATACTTTTTAGACATAGATAAATATGATACTTAACATTCTATTTCCATATGTTGACCAATTTAACGTGACATAATAAGACAGCAAATTTTGATAAATGAAAGGGTATCTTGGCGTCGTTCCACATCCATTCAGGGCCCATTGCCTTTTAATGATGACGACATGCGTTCGCTGCTCATAAGCCCGGCCAGGACATGGACACGCATGCGTAAGTTGTTGCCAGTGTAAGTGTCAGTTGCCGCTGATAATTACCGATTAAATTTGCCGCGCACTCAACTGTACGTGTATTCGAATGTTGCTACAGTTTGAGGTTAGGGTTAGGGGCATGTGGTCAGAGGCAGCGGCGCTGATTAACTGGCCGCGGTTGCAGCCAAGTTCAAAGTGATGGCAACAGTAACAGTAACAGTAACCCTAAAGGGGTCTGGTGTGGGGCTGGCTCTGGCGCTGCTATTTGGCCTGGACTATGGTGGAACAGCAGGAGAGCTGCGACGCTGGACACGCACGCACATTTTGAGGTTAAGCACGAACATTTTAATGCGATAATTTAACCAGAATTTGTGGTTACATTGACTAATTGAACAGGTGTGGCTATTAAACAGCCGCAGGCACTGCGAATGCAATCGCATTTCGGGCATTTGCATGCTAAGGACACCGGGCAGGACTCCGACTCGAACTCGGACTCGGACTCGGACTCGTCCTCAATACTCGGCACATTTGCGTGACATTCCGGCGACTGACCAAAGAGCCAGCGACAGCTTGATAATTTGTGAGCCTGTTGAGTTGCTAGACGGTTAGCAGAGAGCTCTCAACTTGGCATTATGTGCGAGTATGTAATAATGCGTTGGCTGTCCCGTGGCTCTGGTTTGGGCAGGGTTCGACTTGGCTCTTCCCCGGTCAAAGTGCATTGCGGTTTTGGCCAGGTTGCTCATGCAATTGTTGCATGTGGCACGGCACTGGACACATAAGCAGTACCCATGTAGTGAGGACTCCCAAAATTAAACACTGTTGACAGCTCGCACTCGCACACAATTTGAACAATTTGAATGCAATACCCGTGACTGGGACTGGGACTGCGACTAGGAGGGGGACTGCAATAGGGCCGGGGGTCAAGTCTCGGCCAGAGCTTCGCATTATCCATAGCTGCTCAGCATGTCAGCGAGCGGCCCTTTGTCTTGACAGTTGCATGAAACTCTGTTTGTTTCTTTTGTACATTGTTTGCGGTTGCTGCAAATCATTGTTGTTGCCGAACAAAAGGCTTTGATTCGATTGGGAAAATTAAATATCTCGTTTCATAATTGGGTAATTTAAGGAGCCAGCGAGCGTAGCTATGACAGCCAATTAGTGCACTCACGTTGACCGCCGAAACCCACTTCAGATGTTCGAATAGAGAGGAAAGGGAGAAGTTACGGTAACAATTAAACCACCTTTTTTTAATAGAGCATCTATGTATTATATATGCATTCAAAAAGGTATGGATTTAATAAAATATACATAGCTTACAATATATGTAAGTAAGCACGGTTGCTTTTATTAAGACATGAGAAAAAAAATACAGAAAGTATTTAAACAAATATATATATAAAGCTTTTATTTTTTTTGCAAATGTAATAAACTTAAATTTATTTTATTTAAGCAGTATTATTCGCTTATTCGCTTATTCACTGGAATCGAGAATTCCAAAATTTAAAAATTAAAAACCGCACCAATATTATGGCCCAATATCCGAAAAAAAACACAAAAGTATTTCATACAAAAACTCATTTTTCGAGCAATTGTTCTTACGACAGCTATATGACATGATATAATATGGTATGATCCGACGACATGGCGATACTTAGAACTGAGAGGCAAGTTGCCATTGAAACGGACAGACAGACGGACAGGCGGACGTGGCAATATTGACTCACCTGGTGATACGGATCCAACGGAGGCATCTTATTCTATAAGTTACACTTTTCGTGACAAAATTGTAGTCAGAATAATAACAATTATATATATTGTATGCGATACTAAGCTAATATAAGAGGTAAGACTTTATTTTCTCGACAATATAAGGAAAATACAGAACATAAGTTCGATAAAGCTTATATGCATGAGGAAATAATTGAGCAAACATACAAATTGAAAACAAAAAACAATACAAGGTAAAATATTAAATGATCAATTAACTGATTGGACAATAAAACGTTGGCTGCATAGCAATTCTGACATTTTAATTCCTTGTTAAAGCAAAGACTTTTTACAACTTGGAGCTTATATCATGATTACAATATGTGCAGCCCCCTCCTCTGGTCCCCTTTCACAGCTCAGCGACATTTGAACAGAACCAAACGTTCAGCCAATTAGTTTTAAATTTGAATAGACAAAGAACTGCGATACAAGCTATGCGATAACAACAACAACAAATAACTGTAGATAATTTGAATTGAGGAATCGAAAAGCGTACAATCAGCATTGTTGCCACATGCAAGCGGTGCACGTCTTTACACACACATAATCCCACATTACACACACATAAAAGCGCTGTCATTGGTGCACTGTATTGCGTATATCTATATCTGTGTCTGTGTGTGTGTGTGTGTACATTTGCATAGTCAACGATTTTTTGACATGTTGACAGTTGATTTTTCTGACAATTTAACTGGTTTCAATGTAAAATCAGTTTCGAAAATTACACTCAAATGTCGACTGACGACTTTAAAGGAATTTTACAGTCGGCCTCCGTTTTTGTTTTTGTTTTTGTTGCTGCCGTCACCGCTGACCATCGCGTGCAGTAAATTGTACAAGTGTCTATATGTAAGACTATATATACAGTGTGTGTGTAGTGTGTGTGATTGTCTTAGTTTCTGTTACTGTGCATGAAACTATTATTTTCCAAAAGTCAGCAAGCAAATTATTTAAATTGTTATTTAAAAGTTGTAATTATATGCGAAGAGTAATTAGTTTTTATTCTTTTTTTTCATTCATGTCATGTGCAAGGCCAACAACATCCGAAAAAGCAACAACAATGGCGCTGACATTTTGTGCCTAAAAAGTTCCTGCATACTTTTGGGGCGCACGCGAAAAAAGTTCAAAAAAGAGGCAAATTTTTCCTCAACAGGTTCATAATGAATACCGAATTAAACCTTTTTTTAAGCATAAGTAATAATTTAATTTCTATGAAATGTCTAATGCTATATGATCACTTAATGCTAAATCTGATCATTGATGCAAATCAAATTATTTGAAGGTGTTAAAAATAGTTTCGTGGTAAAAACCTTTAAAAGGCCTTAAAACTGACGGACAAGTTTGCACAACTTTCTATATATAAAAATATAACACTTATTTTTGTGAAATATAATGGAAGTTAATTTAAGCAATTAAATTTACCACATTCAGTTTTTCTGAAATTTTCAGGATTAAAATATTTATTTTAAATATAATTATTATATAATTTTAACTGTTATATTTTAAAAATTTATTTATTTTTTTAATTACGGGGGAATGTAACCAATTAAATTTTCTTGATCTGCGTATAAGTAAAAAAAAACTTTGTCTAATATATATATATATATGTATATATATATGTATATAGATATAGATTAAAAATAATAATTATAAACTTGTTCTGCGTACGGTCTTCACGATATTTACATCAAATCTATATCGACACGGCTCATTATTCTGATCTGGACACATCTTCTTCAATGCGTTACATATTTTATAGTTAAATTGTAATACCTTCTGCAGCAGAATGATGCAGAATGAGCATTTAAATCCTTGATGGAGGGTATACAAATTGGCAGGCGTGAGCAACTGAAGCTCCACGCGCCCTTGCCGAGCCCTGCCGAAAGCTGTAGCTCCGCTTAATTAATTAATGCACTCTAGCAATTTATGAAAATATATCAAAAGCTGACAAGCTGGAAATTTATGTGCCCAACTACCCAGTCGGCTCGCAGAGGCAACCTGAAATGGCAGCCGGCGCCGCTGCCAATACAATTTTGGCTCGTTTCAGTAGCTGTGGCACTGACTGCCGGCCCAGTTGCATTTGCAGTTGCAGTTGCAGCTCTTATGAGCAGCAAATGCAGCGCAACTAATGCGCCTCAAAATTCCTGACGCTGCCTCTCCGCTGGCCGGGCGCTGCCATTGGTGCTCCTTTCGCTGCCGCGTCCAGTCGAATGCGTTGTGGCACTTGTGAACACTTTAATTATATGGTAAAGAGAGTCAACGAGTCGGCGAGTCAGCAAGGCAGCGAGTTCGGGACTGGGATGGGGTCTGGGCTGGGGTTGGGACTGAGGCTGGGACTGGGGCCTGCTGAGGTGATAAAACACTCGATAATCGCACAGATCGTTTTGCAGCCGCTGGTTGCCTCTTCAGCGTTTTTCACCATCGCCATCGCCATCGCCAGTGCCATTTGCCATCGCTGCATGCAAACATTATAATTTAATTGACAAGATTTATCGCGTACGCAATTAGTGTGGCAAATGCTGCCATTGCCGCTGTTTCCGCGTAATTCGGTGGAAGCTGCCGCAGCCGCAGTCGCAGCCGATTTAGACAATTTTTCTGCACAGCTTGCATAAATCTCTTTGGATTGCCATTGCCGCTGCCGTTGTGCTGTACCCGGCCTGGCAATTATGCGCATTTTGTTTTAAACGTCGAAATTAATAATTTTCACTTTGGTAATTATGACATGGCCGCTGAAGTGACAACGACAACATCAAAGGCGCAAAGGAACTGCCTTTGGCCAGCCCAAGAAAGTGTTCATTTACCCGTTTTTCCAGACCATCCGGCTGCTGGCTGGGCACATCTTGGGCAATGCCTTTTGGAATTTTTGAGCACCTAGCGAAATGTGCATAAATTTCAGCAACGTAAAATACTAAATAAGCCCAAACCCGGCTGGGCAGACACGTGTTGGGAAAAGTACATATATACATAAATACATTAGATATGCGATAGGAAGATTATTATGATAGAGCCTAAGGTATATCTAGATGATTTTATTATCAAAGGGATATGATATATTTATACCTCTATTAATGAACTTTTAATTTTATATCTTTCACCCAGCCTTCACCTTTTGTGATCTTTAGTCGGAACCTCTGCAAGTGTCGCACACCTTGTTGCCAGCTCTATGTGCCACAGAATTGAGTTCGGGTGCAGCACATGCCGCATTCTCAAGCGAGTACATCCCCAACCCAACCCAACCTTAAGCCTCATTCGCAACGCTCATAGCCCAAAAAACCACAAATGCTAATATTTCTGTCAGAGCAACTTCGCAGATATGGGCGGGGGACAGAAGGGTTTGGGTGGAGGCTGAAAAGCACTTTGGATTTCAATTTGTGGAAAACGAAATATTTCAGCTGAGCTCCTTACAGCTACATTGCTGCTTTAATCTTGTGGATTTCTTAAAAAAACAAAAAAAAACCAAAAGATAGCAAACCAAATAGATAAACAAGCAGAAGGAGCACTCGCAATCCCAGACCCAAGCAGAGCGCGCAGCACGCGCATGTTATCCTTCGAGGCACCTGCTCCAGATCCGTATTCGGCTTGGACTCCTGCTCTGGCTCTGGCTGTGGCACCAGCTTCAAGCTCTTTGGTATGCATGAAATGTACGCGCCGCCAAATTTGTTGTGCGGCGGGGCGAATGCGCAAAATGTTGCCAACTATGTGTGTGTGTGTAGTTCACATAGTACATGGCTTTACACCCACTTGCACACTCACGTATACATATATTTTCCAAGTCTTATTGCATATAAATTCGCACGTGGTGCGACTGTAATCAACGTGGAGGACACTTTACTCCTTGCTTCACACCAGGAGTACATATATTTGTTTTTCTGTTTAATATATATTTTTTAAATGCTGCCTTCGCCCCTTCGACTCCAATTGGGTTGGCTCATTAATCTTACTAATGATGCTGCCCAGCAAATTGCATTTCAAACAATGAATGAATCTGAAAAAAGCACACACAAAAACAAGAAACAGACCATTTGAGCCCGACACCAAATTCAAAATCAGTCAAGCAAAAGCCAAGACAGCGAGTAATGAAAATGAAAATGATAAGAAAATTTCTGCAGCAGTGCACAGAAAAAGTCCAGGGAGAATAAAAGCGAGCAGCTCGAATATAATTAAAATACCTTCCATCATTAGTTTTGGAAAATGGAAAATGGTTTGCGTGACATTTTCGGGGCGCTGCTGCTGCAGCCAAGCACAAGACTGCGATAAGTGAAAGGACACTGAATGAAGGAGCTGTGGCAACAACAACAACAACAACAGCAGCAACAACAAGAACAAGGAAACGAAGAAAGGACTATCGCTGGGCGAGCATCAAAAAAGTTAAATTAAGGCGAACCCAAAAAAAAAAACGGCAAAATTTTCATTAAAATTAGAAACAAATCAATATTTTTTTCTTTGGCGAAAAAAAAACAGGAGCCACAAGCGAATCAGAAGTCGAGCAAAACAAGAAACAAGGATAATTAATGATTTTTGTGTGCTTATCTGGCGGCAGGAGCTAAGGACCTGAGCAAACCGAACTTGCAGGCGTCCTCGTGCCACGGCGGGGCGGGGCTGGGCGGGGCGGGGCGGGGCGGGTCATCAGCGTTGGCTGACAACTTTGGCCATTGTCTGGCTTTATCTTTTTGCTTGTTGTGCGCTGTGTGTGCCTGCGTGTGTGTGAAGCCAAGCACAAAAAGGTAAGCGAGCAAAAACTTGCAGCCACATTTGACCAAGACGCGCGGCAGGACATGCGCCTAATCTTTAAATTCAAATCTCATTTTGCGAACGAACTCTCGCCCCTTCCAACTGCACCACGACGACGTCCCATCCCGCCCGGCCCGGCGCCCTCAGTTGTTTTGTTGCTTTGTAAATTAAGAGCGGAGAGTTGACTTTTTTGTTTGAGCCACGCCGAGTTTGTCCTGTGCACCATTGTTTGATTACAATTTAGCATTTCGTGACTGAGGCCCGAGTGAAGGATCTATTTGTTGTCGCGTAATCTTGTGCAATCACTACAAAACGGCAATAAATCAGGATTATGCGAATGTGGCGCGATGTGTGTGATATGCCCAGGCCCAAAAGCCGAAGCCAAAGCCGGAGCCAGAGCCGGAGACAGAGCCAAAGCCAATGAGTCCGAGAGCGAGTCCTGGTTTTCACATTTCCCATCACCTTTTGCGCCGCTGTCTCCCACCAACCCTCGCAACGGGATCTTGGCAAGCCCGGGGCACATCCCCCTCCCTCCACTCCCGTCGCTATCGCAATCGCTTTCGGGCAATGTGCGTGCGGCCGCCGTGCCATGATTTATGTTTGTAAATTTGAATAATTTATAATTAAAAATGCTTTGCATAGAATTTGGTTACTTAATGTCGTTGACTTTGGCTGCAGTATTTTTTCTCGAATCTTATTTTATTTTATTTTTTATTTTTTTGGTCATTTGCCTTTCGCTCGTGGCTCGTTCTCCACTTTGGTTACGGGCTTTAATTACTTTTATTCTTTTGTCTCGTGCTTTCTTTTTCCTTTTAGGATTGGCTGACATTTCCGCTCCTTCCTTTTTCCTTTTTCTCAATTTTTCTGTTTGCTGATTTTGTTATCTATTTTGAACCTTATGGCTTTTAATTTCCGTCGCTCTCTCTTTCGCTCAATTTATCATTTTGTTTTGGGTAAACAATTTGGGTCGAGATGCAGGATATCTGGAGACTACACGACAATTAATGTACCGTTGGGAAATAAAAGAGTTTTCCAGGTCTCACGCTTGAAAGGGGTTATTTTCTTACGGCCTATATATACAATACTATTTAGGCGCTATATTTAACCTTATAGAAACCAGTTGAATGCTAATGCAATTTATTTAATAAAGTGTGATGATTTTAATAAAGTTTTCCAAATGCTTATTTACATCACACTAATAATGTTATTCAAAATCGAGTCGATAAAAATCTTACTTTAAAAGTCTTTGTTGTATTTCCAAAATTTCGAAATATAAGACATTAATATAGTTCGTCATTTAAAATGATCTTTTTTATATACGAATATTCTAGCAAAAGCTGAAATCAAAAATGAATCCTACTTTATTTAATGATTTTCAAGAATTATTCTGTTTTGCTTACAGCGAATAAATTTATGTTTTCCAAATAAATCCCACCAGCTGCTTGCGCTCTCGAAACCTATATAGAATTCTTCGAGCATATTTTTGTAGCAAGCAACAGATGGCTTTTCTCTCTTTTCTCTTCTGCGACTACAGCCTGGGCCTGAGTTGCTGGCCATAGCTCAAAAAGGCTGTCCGGCTGCCCACTTACTCATATCTAATGACTTCTCAATCTGTGTCCCAAAAGTGCTCTCCATGGCTTCAAGGCAGCACTTAACGGCAACTTCCGTCCCAGTGCGAGCACCGGCTCAGAGCCAGGCTCGGACCCAGGCTCAGATGTGGCCTGTTCATTCATGAGTGGACGGTCAGGTTGCTGCCGAATGCATCGGCAGCTCGTTTGGGGCTTTGATAAATGCGCTTTTCGGGTATGTAAGTCAGTAGCCAGTTGTCGTTGTCGTTCTTGTTGTTGCTGTTGTAGTTGTCGTCCCCTTCCTTGACGCTGCTCGAAAGCGATCTCGGAGCACTGCTGGCTGAATGTGAAAAATTATTATGCGTTGCCGTGGCTTTGACCAGTCGCCGCCGACGCCGCAGCAGATTAAATAAATTCAGCCAGCCGAGCGGCCAGCAAACGAGCCAGCCCGGCCAGTGTCCACTGTCCACTCTGCACTCTCCACTCTCCACTCTCCACTGAGCCACAGAGCAGACACAGTCAGCTTAATCTCGAAAAAATCCGCAATCCGCAATCCACAATCCGCTGCAGCAAAAACTTGCAAACTCAATTGGCAAGAGCTGGGAGATGCCAACGGTTCGGGGGGCTGGCGGATAGAGGGGCCACCACGTAATCCCAGTTGCTCCATCAGTCTTGTTCGATCAATTGCACATGCGCACAGGTTCTTGGCGCGTTTCGCGTTCGCTACTTGGCTCTGGCTCATTGTTTGCCGTCTTTTTGCTGGGATTACATTGGCCCGATCTTTGCGGCATTTGCGGCTGCAAAGGATTATGTTTTATTTATGCGCCGCACAGCAAACTTAACTTCAATAAATGTCCGGCAAATATGTGGAGCATGTGTTTCTTGGCAATTTTTGTCGTAAATTTTTATGTTTGATGGCCGTTCGGCTGGGGCTCGTTCGTTTGGGGCCAGTTCCACAGAGGAGGCTGGCCGGCGATTGTCGGCGGTTATGTTCTACATTTCGTCATATTATTCGCGGCATTATTGTCAACTGTCTGTCTGGCCGGTTGGCAAAAAGTGATGCGAGTTGGCCCAATAGCCACCGCAACAACAGCAACAACAAGTTCCTTTGGCGGTACATCTGAGAAACGTGGCCTTCGATTGCCTGTCGCTAAATTGTGAAATGCAATTACCAATCGCAACATTTAGAAGTGGCCAAATCTACGCCCACTTGCCAAACCAATTTTAATATGAAAACCCAATTATCGGCTCTGCCCATGGGCCCGGTGCCTGAGTGACGCTTTTGTCTGTAATTGACTGTGGTTTAATTATAAAACGCCTCCTTCTCGATTGGGTGCCATATGCAAAACCACAGCCCTAACTGGACAGCGTTGATTCGAATGCGAAGGGCCCCGCCAGCCGTCGCTTCTCGTAATTTGCCAGTCCTTGTCTGGTGGCCTGTTAATTTTACACTCGCATAAAATGCATTATCAATACATTTAAACCATTGTCAGGTTGGCTTTCTGAGAGCACCTGCAACTGGCCCCGCCCCCGCCCCTGCCCCTTCCCCTGCCCTGTCCCTTTCCCTGCCCCGGCAACAACAACTCCGATCTCTGTTCCAACACAAAATATTTTGTGCAAAAGCAATTATGATTTTGTCATTCGGCAATGTATCCGAAAGATACGAGCTCTCTACACGACATTCGAATGCTGCTTTTATGTGATGCTTGTTTTGGTCACTGTTGTTGTTGTGCTCGTTGTTATTATAGCTATTGTAGTTGTAGCTACTGCCGCTTGGGGCCTGGGGGCTTGGGCTGCCAGTTTCTGCTTTCCAGTTGCCCTCCAGCACGCGTCCCTGATATGAATGGCAAATGCAAAACATTTCTGACATTGCCATTCCGTAATATACATTTTGAGTTATCACGCTCTGCGAGGCTTTTAAATGATTACATTTTCGAATACGCTTTTCCTATTTTAATTTCTCGCAGTCCGAAATATTCGCTCCTCTGTCCGTTGCACCAATTGTGTGCAATTGTCCGCTCACCTGTCGGCCCAAATGTTGCATGTTTTGTGCTCGGCTGCAGGTGTTTTGTCTGTCTGCTTGAAATTAGCTGGTTGACTTTGATGTGGCTTGCCACAAGGCACTAACAATATTGGTTAACCCCTTGTTATTTGCCTTATTTGTTTGTAATCTAATAATGTCTTAAAGTCCATATGCACTAAACAGAAAACTAATCTTTGCCTATATTTATTCTAAATATATATATATACTAAAATTAAGTTATACGTTATTGAACTGACAGCTGAGGCCTTCGGTTATGTCGGGATAGTTGACATACACATATATCATACAAACAAGTTGGAGTGATTATGTTATTATATGTTGTTTGTATTAAGGTCTACAAAAATGTTGACAAGAAAAGCTCTCGGATCCATAGCTCCCATATTCCAAACACCCATTACTCTCTCAATAATGAACCGATTTTCATGTTTGATGGCATTTTGGACATGAGTTATCCTCTAGATTGATTCTACATTTAAAATATATGCATTTTTCAAAATAAATTTTTTTTTAGTTTTTTGGCAAAAAAAGCATGTACTCCCCCCTTACCATTTTTGAAAAAAAATTTTATTTCAAAATTTAGATTTGCAAATTTACATTTTTAATCGATTGTGGTTGCCATAATTAGTATAAAAAACAACATTAAAACCGATTCTGAGGGGGTAAAATTTTTTGTCAAAAATCATCAAAAAATTTACAAAAATTTTGACATGTAAACCTCTCGGATCCATAGCTCCCATATTTCAAACGCCCATAACTTTGTCAAAACTGAACCGATTTTCATGTTTGATGGCATTTTGGACATGAGTTATCCTCTAGATTGATTCTACATTTAAAATATATGCATTTTTCAAAATAAATTTTTTTTTAGTTTTTTGGCAAAAAAAGCATGTACTCCCCCCTTACCATTTTTGAAAAAAATGTTTATTTCAAAATTTAGATTTGCAAATTTACATTTTTAATCGATTGTGGTTGCCATATTTAGTATAGAAAACAACATTAAAACCGATTCTGAGGGGGTCAAATTTTTTGTCAAAAATCATCAAAAAATTTACAAAAATTTTGACATGTAAACCTCTCGGATCCATAGCTCCCATATTTCAAACGCCCATAACTTTGTCAAAACGGAACCGATTTTCATGTTTGATGGCATTTTGAACTTAATTTGTCCTCAAAATTAATTCATTCATTACATATATGTTCATTATTGAAAATACAAAAAAATGTTTGGAATTATTGATTAAATATCAAGTACGTGGCGTGGATATCGATTTGCGATCGACATGTTAGCGTTTATAAAATTGTCAAAAGAATTTACAGAGATCATAAATGAAAGATATTTAATCAACGAATTTAAAGAAATAAGGTGTTATTAGCTCGAGTGCAAACCGAGGTCAAATTTCATAGAAATCGCGACTTGATTAATGTTTTCTTATGGTATCCAAATCTGGGCTGCGAACAAACCTTGTTTCTTTTGTTTTGCTTTGAGCATTTTTACCCCCTGAAAATAACTTCTAATTACCAATGTTAATGTGGAATCCTTGGGGGCCCTGGACGTCGAAACGTCGCGCAAATCAAATGTGTGCAAATATGTGAAGGACTCGAATGTCGCTTAAGGGTTGCTCGGGGTCAGTCCGCAGTCACAGCCATATAGCGGCGTCGAGTGGTTAGTCACCCTTTGAACTTTGCACTTGGCCAAGGCAGTCATAAAGTTATATAAGCCGCTGGGTCAGACTCTGGAATCGCGGAACTCGGGCGCACTAATTGACAAAGTGTTAAATTTCATTTCCTGGCGTTTAAAAATGCCTCTCAGGGTTGACATTAAGTAAATTATATTTAATATGTTTATGGACTTGCATATATGAACTATGAGTATATAAATTTGTCTATGTGTGTATGCGTGTGTGTGTGTGCATGTTGTAATTATGTAATTTTCATATGGATGTGATTTAATTACCGTAATGGGATTTGAGCCGGGCCTAAGAGACTGATGCGCAGTGAGTAATAAAACGCTTAGCATGATGAATGATGAATGATTCAGCAAAGGGTTCGCTGCCCCCCACAAGAGGCAAGAAACAGCGGCAACTGGAGAAGTCGACAGGGAGCTGCGTATAAGTCTCCATGTGGAGACTTTTAGCAGGGTGCATGCATGTGTGCAGTTTCCCAGGCGCCTTTTAATTTGGTGCGTGTGGCAAATTGCGCCAATTTATTAAGAAAGAAAACTTGGGCAACATAGAATTGTTTTTCAATTCTAGACCTGCCTGAAATTTGTTGGAATTTCAGTTTTTCAGTTTTATGTGCGGGGCGAGCAAATTGCGTTTCGTCCTGCTGTCAATGTCAAAAGAGTTTCAGTTTCGGTTTTTTTTCTGTATTTAATTTTTTTTTTTTTTTGTTTCGTGATTTCGTGTGTTCTCTAAATCGAAAGTCAAAAAAGTTAAATTATTCATAGCAAAAAAGCAATTTCGAAGCGCGGCTGCAAAACTTTTGTAAACGCAGTCAAATTGCAATTAGCCTTTTGTTGTAGCGCGCCGTCTTGGCCAAATGGTTGTTGTTAGTGGTCTTGTTGTTGCCGTTGCACTTTGATGCATGCGTGCCGGAGCCGTGCAACGCCATGCCACGCCAAGCCATGCAAGGCTCGACTCAAATTTTCTTCTTGGCGCAACTGACAGCAATTTTCCAGTTGTGAATTATGTGAAATTTGCTGGCTGCCATGGCTAATGGAAATGATTGCCAGCTAAAACGCAATGCCCAGCCGGCGGGAGGTTCGACGTCGTTTGCCGTTGTTGCCGCTGCCTGTCAGTTGGCTTTAATTTAATTTTGCACACGAATTATAAATGAAATCAGCAACATAAAAAAATAAACAACAACAACAGCGGGAACATGGCACAAAAAGAACAGAACATGACCAACATGAAGTTGAGAGAGACAGGAAGACATGAAGAGTGGAGATTGTGACGCCAACAAGCGCAAAGAAATGTAAACAATTCATTGAATTTGCAATTACACGCACATTTGCCACACACACACACACACGCACACCGCGTGTAATGTTTGTTGTTTGCTGTTAAAATGTAAAGGCTGCCAGCTATATATACTCCTCTTGTATTTATTTGGAATGTATCTCACAGATACGCATCATATATCCGTGCGTATGGAAAGTGTGTTGAGTTGAGGACCAGGGCGGCCGGGGGGACTGCAGAATGGGAGCCTGTAACGACGCCATTTAATGTTTGCACACGTCATGACGCGCGATACGCTTTTGTAATCACAAACCAATTGTAAATACAACGCACATATAAAAAAAATACCCGCTTTAAATAAATAAATGCAAATAAATAGCATGCAGAACGTTTATGTATATCTAAGGTGCAGGAAATGACATTTTAAAGCCAAAATTCCCAGTTACATAAAGCAAGACTGCCAACAGTTTTCAACAAAGAATGTTCAAGCTGATCCGAATCGTATTTGAAAATAAAATAATTGATCCAAAAAATGTATTATAATATTTATAAATATTGTGCAATTTTGTAGTTTCTTACATTGCCTTTAGAATATAATTTTTAAGCTACTCATATATTTATAAAATTTTTTTTAGTTGCTAATCAATTTAATAAAAATGTGTAATTCAATTCCCTCATTCTACCTCAAGGAATTGAAAATAGCTGAGACCCTATGAATGAATGTAGATTTAACGAGGGAACTAATTAAAATATTTTTATTTTCAATACCTCATTGGCTTTGGTCTTTTGCCAAGCTTTTCTAGTAAACTAGCCAAAAGCAGCCGAAAATAAAAAGTAGCTAATTAAAAATATTGAAATAAATCATTTTGTTTACAGAGAAAAACAATTAACTTAGCCTTACAATTTACTCTTATATTACTGACACCCTCGCCCCCTGGGATGCAACAGGGTCGGAGTTGGAGACGTCCCAGTTTTATCCCAAATGCAGTTCTGCAAAAAGTTGCTGCAACCCGGGATGATTAATGGCCAGGAGTCAGTCCAACTGCTGGCTTGGTTCGGCGTCGAGATTTGGCTGAAGTGTTGAGCAATTATAAGCCAGGGCCTGCGAAACATTAAGAATCTCTGGCAGACGTCAATCAAAAGACGAGCTCGGACTCGCACTCGAGTCGACTGCATAATGGAAACATTTTGGCCAGTCGACATACGCACAAAGGCCAAATTAATAAAATCAAAGTGAGAGAACACAACAGAAATTTAATAAAAACTGCGAGACACAAGTGCAACATGTGTAGGGGGTGGCGAGTGCGGCGGGGGATGCTGGGGCAAATAAGATTAATGATTGCAATAAATCCAGTGACAGACGAACAGACAGACACCACGCTAATAGTGCCACCAGCAAGGACACAAAGGATACTCCTCGCCGCTGCTAATACTGCGCAAGCAAGCTCAAGAAATCGGGCCAAGCTATTGGCCCACCAGCAGGCCAGCTCAGCCCCCATGTGAGCGAGGACTAACGTACCATTACGCTGATTAACACACGCGTCAGCGACGGCAGGGGTTGGTCCCTGCCCCTCACCAGACCACCACAACGGCTCCTGCTGATAACGTCGCACAACATGCCATAAGTTGCCCAGCTGCCGGCTGCCGGCTCCGATTGCCGCCCGTGGACCGTGGATTGCTCATTTGGCTGTGTCCTGGCCCCGTGGGGTGCGCACGCAAAGGATGCGAGCTGGAGAAATTCATCATCTTGCTGTACCGCTGGTGCCATATCCTTAAATCTAATTACGACTTAATCGACGCCAGTGGCGACAGTTGCAACGAAAACGAGCCACCGCCACCGCCGCCGCCGCCGCCACCACCACCAACCACCAAGCCACCCTGGACGAGCTTATGACGCTCAATTGATAAAGTCAAACCCCGGGCACAGGCACATGTGCTGGCGTATCCTTCCACCGCTTCCACTGCTCCTGCCGCTGTCTGCCGCTGCAAATCCTGCATCCCCCCAACGGTGCTCGCCAACTGCGCCGCTTACATGTGTTAATCACAGCCGGCGCTGCTCGTCGGCGGCTCTTTTGTCTTTCGACCAGCCCCGGCGCATTGTTAGTTTTAATTGCCCAAAAAGCGCTTCAAACAATCCCATCAACAACAGCAAACGAACAACAGCAATCTGGACGCTATATAGACTACGCAGCTTTCGGGAAAATCTATACACGAGATATAGTCATATGATAAAGTGTCTCTGAGTATCTGTAAACAATTATCGCATAAGATTAAATTTTCATAATCCGTGATTTAAAAAGAAACCAAAAGACTAAGTATCTAGGGCTAGAAGAATGTTTAGTAAGCTATAAGAAGTCTTCAAAAATACTAATAGCTTTTAATAATATTTGTGGAGATTGACGTTATTCGATACAATAGATACAATATCAAGGTATATTCAAATTAATTGGTCAATACAAAATATAAATCTAGTTATAATAGAAATTATAATCAAAATGTGCACAAAATATACATTTCTTTTTCACAATTAATTTTAGAATCCAAGCAGATGAATACTAATTTTATATTTAACAAGTTTAAGTTGATTTTTTCTAATGAACATTCTATATTACTGACCAACTTTGCTCAGGATAAAGCTACATATATTGATATTATTGCAGATATATGACAGCATAGTGACACTCTCAATTGTTAAGGTGATCTTGAGAAACAAAAAAGTTTTATTAGATAAAAATAAATAAAATAAAATAAAAAACATGCAAAAAGCTGAAAACGAAATATATTCCTATAAATAATAAATAATAAAAATATATCTTTAAATTTAAAACGCTGTGATAAACCAAGGTTCAAACCTGAACTTATGTCCTAAACCTATATACCAAACTTTAAGTCGAGGTTGGAACCAGGATCCCAACCAACGACAATGAATTGCATATTTATGGAATGACATAGTGAGAGAGTGTAGAACATGTTGGTATAGATGCAAGTTGCAAAATATGGTCGATAGATAGGCATCTGTACAAAGCCTCTATCGGCCGCTAACATATTTACAGTGTATGCACAAGTGTCGCTTGTTGGCTTATAAAAAGAAGCGTCAACATTTGGCGTTAGTTTTGTTTTGCATATTGTGTGGTCCGTTGTCCTTTGTCCGTTGTCCGTTGTCCGTTGTCCCTTGTCCGCTGTCCGCTGTCCGTTGTGTGTTGGCTTGTCTCAGTGCCGCTTTTGTTTTCTAACACCCGCAGCGACACACATGTGCTCGTCGTGTTCGTGCGTTTGTGTGTGTGTGTGTGTGTGTGTGAGTTGGCCGGTGGTGTGCGTGCGTGCAAACATCGTTGCATACGTGTGGGCGTAAATGAATAAAATGGCTCGAGCCGCCGAAAAACGATAAATTCAATCGAAAATCGTTACATGTCAATGCATTAATCGGCCATAATCCCATTATGGCGCAAGGATATGCCGGCAAATCCTCTGAATGTCGCTCCTTCTCTCTCTCTCCCGCATACTCGCTCTTTCACTCCGCTTCTATCTCCATATCGCTGTACGGCGCGTGAAAAATATTGCTACGCATCCTATTGTTGTTGCTGTTGTTGTCTGCGTGTCGTATTTGATATTCATGCACGCGCATGTTATGTTGTTCTTGTAGCTGTTGTTGTTGGTGTTGTTGTACTTTTTGTTTGCCTGTTTGATGTTTGTTTTGTGCTTTCCGAACGGTTTTATCTGCGGCTCAGCGTCCGCGCATTTGGCAGTGCCGCCGTCACGCCGCCATGCCGCACCGCCGCACCACCGCACCACCGCACCGCATCGCCGACGCAACCACCGACGATGGCGACGCATTTGACAAATGGCTTCTGTTTCAGGACTGCCAGGACAGCGATCTGGGATTGGGCCTGGTGGCCTTACCGGGATTGGAGGCTTGTGGTGCTGCCAGATGCTCAGCAATTGCATTTTGCTTTCATTGTTGTTTTACATGTGATAAAAATGCCATCTATTGTACTCGCATTGCATTCATTGTATTTACCTTGCGTTGCCCGATCCATTTCGCGCAATCAGCATATTGGCATTTGCTGCAATGAAATCATCAACACACACAACAACATCAACAACAACAAACACGAAAGTTGACACTAAGCTCCATGAACGGACACATTCCATTGAAAATGCACCGAGGGAAAGATTATGCCATAGAATTCCCGATCTATCGGCCTATAGAATTGGAATGTGTTTTCAAAACTCTTCCACAATCGATGCAACCGTCTACAACATAAATTAAAATATCTTTAATTATTTTTTTACATTTGCCTCATTTAACAATTCTCTACATTTTAAATGTGAAATGTGGAGCTGGTCGCAAGTCCCGACTAGAAGATACTCTCATTTATACACACATAAAATCACATTTACACACACACAAACACATTCCGCAAACTTCGCTATTTACCCTTTTCTTTTTGTTCCCCATCCCCTGATACGAAAAATGTATTCTTGAATGAGTTCTAAGCTCTATTGCATATATGTATTCAAAATTAGCAGCGCGTAAATAGATCATCCAAATGTTGTCCAAAAATTGTATTCAAAAAAGTTAAGCCTTGTTGAACTGTGAATAGGAGAACATACGTACAAAATTTGGTGGCTCTACCTTGTCGATATTTAAAATAATTAAATTTAAAATTTTAAGTCTCTAACTCTTATAAATGTCGAGAACAGTGCGAACAATCTCAAAAATTCATCCTGATCAAGATCATAAATGCTTCCTTCTATTATTATTATTATAAATTATTTATATGTGTTTTAAAAAAGTAAAATAATAGTAATAATTATTATAATATATACTATTTAACATCATCAGTGACATCATCTTAAGGCTCTAAGGTTTGTATATAAATCGATCTAGCCGAAATCTTGTGTCATAAATGCCATCATGTTTATTATATAAATGTACAGGAAAGTTAAGACAATTGTACGTTTTCAATATTAAAACACACAAACACACATACATGTATTCACACGCTCGGTGGGGCACACACATGTGCGAAAATTTATTAATATATTTCAACGAAAGCTGCAACTTGAACTTGGCCCCATGTCATATATCAGAAATCATAAGCTTCACGCGACAACAAATAAAAAAGAAGCATGAAATTGTAATAATTCCAGAAAAGCGACAAGCATGGCCTGGCAGCCGCGGGTTGGGGGTAAAGCGGAGGCGGGCCGAAGTTGGGGATGAGTAGGGGGATGGGGATGGGGATGGGGATGGGGCGACGGATGAAGCACGACGACATTTGAACACATAAAAATGCCAGAACCGGTGCGACGTTGTGCCTTGAGGCCGATTTTTGCTACTTTATATCCACTTTATATGCTCGCAGGATGTCCCAATTACTTTGAGGCTCACACACACACACACTTAGGGAGTTGCACACAGATATGATTCGAAGCGTGTGTGCGTGTATCGTATTTCAAGTCAGCCATGTGCGAATAGAACTTAATCTGCAACAAAATGTCGCCAAAGGTGGTTGCCAGGACGAGGACGTGTGCTCCAGTGTCTGCGCAAGATTACTTTCTATATTTTCTAACGTCTTTTACTCTAGCCAACATATGAGTGTCTGTGTGCATGTGTGTGTGTGTGTGTATGTGTTCCATATAGCAACATAATTTTTTTCTCATACTCGGAACGCTGCCTTCGGAGGATTTGTGACGGGATTTCCTTTTCTATTATTGGCATTAGGCATGTCCTGTGTGTGTTATGCATTTAAATTGCGTATTTTTCTTAGCGATTTGTCTGCTTATCGTCGGGGTCGCTGCGAGCAGGGGGCGTGGCTGAAGGAGGGGGCTCCGAGGGCGGACTAAAATTTCTTAATGTTTATGGGCGCAACGTTTTTCATTAAATTTTTGTTTTCTTTTGCTCGGGCTTTGCAGGCAGCTCCGGATGCATGAACCTGACTCTAACTAGTTTACGATGCCAGCTCAAAATATGGCAGTAAAATGTCCGTTTCATATTGCTCGCCGAGCCGCCTGATCCTTGAAATCCTTTTTTTAAATACACAGCAATTTTTATGTAATTTTAAAACAAACAGTCGGCCGAATGGGCATCCTGCCATGCTACATTACACACACACACACACACACACACACACACACAGAGTGGGAGAGAAGTGGACCCGCATTATCCTTTTATCCGTCCAGTGCTCGGCCAGTGCCGGCCACGTTATCGGAGACAGCAGCGACCGCAGCAAATTTTCAACCCTTCTCATTAGAGGATTTTAAAGGATAAAACGCGACGCTGGCCGCTTTGTTGTTGAGTGATACTTTGCGTAAGTCGCACCAGAAGTGGGAGTGGCAGTACTGTATACTCCGCCGCCGGCCATTCGGCCAGCAATAGTTCTTGTCCTGGTCAGCTGCCTCCGGCCTGCTGCCTGCTGCCTGCTTCTGTTGCTGGCTTCAAACGTGAGGGTTACATTTCCGTGTTTGTTTATTCAAACGGAAGCAAAGTCGTTCTGTTATAACGCCGGTGCCAGCAGCCCAAAGCCAAAGCCCCTGCCGGCAACAACTACATTTACATCCACATCCTTTGCACCCTTTGTTGGGCACATCCCTTTCCCTCAGCATTGTTGCTGCTGCTGCTGCTGTGTGCATGCAGGCGATCAAAGCTCACAGCAATTAATCATTTTGTTTGCCCTTTACACCCATTTATTCAGCCTGAACGCCCCAAAGAGCAGGCAATTTGCACATCGAAGACCCGAGCCCGGCACTAAGCCCGTGGCACCTAAGCAGCACTCAAATGGATGCTGGCATCAATCTCTAGCCTAAGCAACATTTTTGGCGCTCATTTCGCTGTCGCGCACAAAAATCACAAAACCTAAACACACACACACACACACACACACACACACTCGCTCGTAGTTTTTCATCTTTGACGCAATTTGAAATCGTTAGACAGCCACATCCCTTGGAACAGTTGCTGGGCGTTGGCATCCCGCCCCTTTTCGCCCCTTGGCCCGTTCGCGTCTGACCAGGCGCCTGCTACTCTGCTTTGACTCTCAGCCCTGGTCGCAGACCGAAGTGGGCGTGGGCATGCTTTTTACACTAATGGGGGCGTGGTGTGGCAGTCATGATGCCATAATGAGCTCAATTCTCAAAGAATGTTGTTGCGGCACAAACTCCCTATCCCTATGCCTATATCCTATCCCAATCCCAATCGCAATCGCAATCGCAATCCCAATCCCAGGGCCCATACTCCGACTGGCGTCAATGGCGTCAATTATTTCATTGTCGTTGTTGTCGTGTCTGTTGTTTTTGTGGCCGTAGCTCTTGTTGTTGTTGCTGTCTTGTAACTGATGACGCTGCTTTTCGTTGCGTTCGAAATTTTGTGCTGATTTTGCATTAAGCGATTTTGATGTCAGTGCCTTTCTTCCAGTTGTTGGTTCATGGATTCGTCCGTGTTATTGTTGTTGCTCCGCTTGTTGTTGCTATTATTGCGTAGTTTGACAAATTTGACTTCGTGTAAGTTAATAGTCACGAAATCAGAACACAGAATATGGTTGGAGTTCAAAAAATTAATGAAACTGAGTAGAGTAGTCATGAGGATGTTTACCGACAATACTCGATTCAAAGACAAATGGCGATCTGTCGTATTATTATTATCAGTAATCTCAGTGTGGTATATGGTTACGAATTGTCAACATAATTTATTTGTACTAGCCCCTTGGCTATCCAACACTAACTTAAAATCCGAATAATCTTTTTAGCTTCTTAAAATATCTTAACCAAACCCAGATATCCAAGTGGCGCTCTTACATTTTAGTAACATCTTCTCAACCCTCGGAAAATTGGAATATATAATTCCAATAAAAACCATCGATTAAAAATTGAGTTTGTATGTTTTTAAAATAATCGCGAATCTAATATATTTATTATTAAAATATAATCACTCCGAAAATAATAGCACTCAACACAAATAAGAAGCCGATAAAGTCTTCCTAAAAATCATAATTTTCACTGTTAGAGGTGATGTCAAGAACATTTTAATGGATTCAAAACAATATTAGAATATTACAAAATATCCATTAAAGTAAGGGGTCAACTTTTATTTTTCATAAACAAACATTGTCTTCCATAATGTTTCAGAACACAAGATACTTCTTGGTAAGGCAAGAACCGCCAAGAATAGCACTACCATTAAAATCGACTCTTCGCCCCTGACTGGTGACAAGAGAAAACTTTTGCGATTTTGGAATTACTTGTAGAAAAGCATTTCCATTTCCATCTAAGCCTCGTTAATAACTTATGGGGCTGCCAAGGCAACACAGCTGTTTCACTGTCACGCATCGCATTCACATACGCGCACAGCCGTCCTGTTCCATTTCATCCTTTCATTTCAGACCTGAAATTGTTCCCGCACTTCTTACGCTCCTTTCAGAAACTGTCACATTTCAACTCACATTTTTATTTATTACATTTATTATGAGAAATTTTGCATGCGCGCATACGCAAGTGTTGAAATGCAATAAAAGTGAGATGCCAAGCAGCAGGCCCTGCCCCACACCCCCCGCCCGGCGTCAACCCTACCAGCACCATGCCGCCACCCTTGGCAAGTACGTGCATGAATATGCGCGCACCTTTTTTTCTCGCTCGTTTTTTATTTTTACTTTTTTATTTCTCGGTACGCAATTCGCATAATTTTACACACGAAGTAATTTTGCAACACCCCACGCAGGCACTTGCAACTCCTTTTGAATTTTCACACCAATTTTTCAACTCGACAAACCCGCTCGCAAAAGCGTACAGAAAAACCCGAAAAAATCAGCAACAACAAAAAATCCATTTCACATATGAATGTGAGGACGGCGAAGTGCACGGGCTGGGCCGGGGTGTTGTGGTGGGTGGGCGGCAAGCTGGCTGACGACTATCATCATTGTACCATAGGAAGCGCACGCTGATGTGCGAGAAAAACACATCCGCCCGGCCGGAGCAGCCCAGAGCCGTCCGCTGCCATTGCCCCCTGCGCCGTGGCCGGTGCCTGTTGGCTGGCGGGTTCGTCTGTTAGCCCAATTTGAATGCGCTGGCGCATATATCATTCCGGTTGACAGGACAATTCTCTTATCTGCGCAAAGCCAACACAACAGCCGCAGCCGCAGAGTCAGAGCCGAAGCCAGACCCATGGCCATAGCCGTGCCAGAGTCAGGCGCACAGTAGGAGTAGGAGCCCTTGTCACGTTAGCCCGCCGTCCCGTTGTCCGCGCGAGCGGATTTGCACGCGGTTCATGTCCAGGCTAAATGAATATTTAAGCAGAAAAATCACATGCCCATCAATGGTCAAAAATGGTCAAAGCGCTCAATGCGTTAACCTTAAAGCGGCCACCGCTTTTGATGAAGTCGCCGTCACAACAGTCATCTATAAGGGACTGGTACGTGTGACCCATTTATCAAGCAGCCCCAAAGACAATCAAAATTAACGGTGGGCGTGCAACTCGGTCTGGTCAATCACAATCTCTCCCTTAACACACGTACATTATCCCAGTGTGTGTGTGTGTGTGTAATTTGTACAAGCTGCTGTTGTCGTCGTTGTCATTAAAAAGCCATTTCCCCCATATATCATCAGTGGCACGCCCATGCCTCTGGTCCAAGTGCTGGCATATAAATTACTTTATGATATTGTTTTGAACCTGCGCGACAAATAAGATTGCCAGCCAAGGACTCGGGGGTTCACCGGGTACTCGGCACTCTCAATAGGTCACGCCGTCAGCTGGCAGCATCGAAAATTGAAAGTTTTTGCGATTGGGATTTAGCTAAGCGAGCGAAGCGCTTTAACCGCACTTATGGCCCATTTGAATATCCTGTGACCGGGCAATAAAAACGTCACCGACAACCGTCACACACACACACACACACACAGGCAGACAGACAGTTTTGTTACGGGTCTTACTTATCAGAAGGATGGGCGTTGTCGAGATGCTTCAGTGTCAATTCAATTTTATTTTCATTGTGTCATAACAATAACATAAAATTAAAATAACATAAAAAGGAAATTGAGGATGCACAGAGAGCAGTTCCCTCCAAAGAAAAGCAACCGAGTTCTCGGCTGCAAATCAACTTGGCGTAAAATCATCGTGCCTCATGTTGTTGCAACAGCTGCTGCTGTTGTTGCTGTTGCTATTATCCTTGTTGTGTTTCGTCAGCGACATTTAAAAAAGACAACAAAGCACATGAGCTCCGCATAAAACAGGAAACGGAAACACATCAGCGGAACGGAAGTCAAAAAGTCGTCACATACACATAACAATGATGGCAGCCGCATACCCAGCATGCAAGACATTCAGCTTTGTTTGCCCGACTTTTAAAGCGCAAGTGAGGCCACCATGACGTAACAGCACATTTATGGCGTAAAGTCTGTAACGTAATAATGTCGCCAGCAGTTGCAAAAAATAAAGCGGGCAGCTTCTCCAGCTTCTGGACGATTTCGACTCTGAAATCCCGCCAAATGGCTGCCCCCATTTTTTCGGTATCCTTTTCTGTTATTTTCCGTCAGCATTGTTTGGTGGCCGGCATTTGTGTCTGCCCGTCGTGTTGTCGTTGCCAGGAATTCATTTGGAAAATTAATAAAAATATATGCAAACACAGACGCACATGCGAAACTGAACTTGCTACAGTTGCCGTTGTTGCCCCCGCTCAAGATAATATTATGCGGGTGCGAGCTGGTGCACCGCAAAGTGGAGGGATTCTTAGATTAAACACATCAGACATCAGCAGCAAAGTTCTGCATTTATAATTGTGGCGTAATGCCAATCTCTTTTAATGATATTTTTACCAACGTCGTTAATTAATGTGTAATATAATAATTATATTGTGTCATAATTACTGTATAAGTATATAAAGGTCATTATTCTGCTTCTGGCTAAAATAATAATTATTTGAGTGAAACCATTGCGAAGCAACTGAATTTTATATAAGTAGAAGAAATGTACGCAAATTTGTATTAATACATCCTATAAGAATGTCACAAAAATATGATTCGGTTCGGATTCGGTTTATTTTTTCAATAAGATTTTAATTTTGTGGCCTTTATTAATATACTTATACTTATAAATACTTATAAATACTTATACTTTTTACGTTTCTAAACTCTATTTACAAAGTGAAAATATAATTTTACAACTATTAAAGTTAGAGACATAAAGCTATAAAAATCGATATTATCTAAATTTTGATTAGTGTTTGATTGAGACCATTTTCGATTGTCTTTAATTGTTGATCAGGGTATTGCGCTGGCAGTTACACCCGACTGCAATGAGTGACTTTTGTGTTACGTCAGATTCGATAATACATTATTCAAATCTTATATTCCTCTTTTCCAAAAAGCCAATCAACAGCTCAATTCAATTGTGGAATAATACTTGGTATACAAAGTACCGCTATCAATACTTCAGTTTTGGGAGCTCACCCACACACCGACACATCATTAATGTCAACAATCTGATAACCGCAATTTCCTTAGCAAGCCGTAATGCAATAGACCTAGCAAACAATTCAATTCCTTTTATTTAACTAACGCGCAGCCAAGCGATTTTCACAAGAGCAACAACAACGAGTGATATAATACAATCGGGGACAATTTCTCAATTTTTCAATTTCGTATGCGTGGCGTATTTAGAATACAATTCGATTAGAAATGCTTTGCTTTTCAAAATAATAAATTAAATTTGTTGCGTCCCGCGTCTGCTGCCCCATTGCCAATGCCATTAGCACAGTGGATGCGTGGGCAGATAGGGGATGGGGGGGGGGGGCTGGGGGAAGTTCAAGCAAGCGGCACAGTTGCTTGGCGGGGTGCAAAAGGTTGCGAAATTGCGCGACTGGCAGCCAGTTGGGGAATTCCTGCGGCAACGGCCTGGAAAAAAGTGCGCCGCATGCGACGCCGAATCAATTTCCTGCAAAACAGAGAGCCGGCATTGAGCCGTAGTCCTGGGCGCCTTCTTCAAATAACAAAATTACTTTTTACATGCAGCCAAGTCAGGATGGAGAGAGCAACAATAACAACATGCCATTGACAACCATTAATCATGGACGCCTGTCAGGGCGGGTCACAGCCTGGGTGTGACTGGGTGGGAGGCATCTCCGTCGTCGTCGTCGTCGTCGGCGTCGGCGTCTGTCTACTGATTGTCCTGCGCTGCAATGCTGTTTTACTTTTTCCTTTAAACTTCGCCTTTTACATGCTAATGCCTGGCACTGGGGCTCAAGTCATGCTCGTGCCCATGCACAGCCACGCCCAGCTGCGAAATTGACAGCCCAGCCGAGTGCGTTGTGACATGACACTTGCAAGGGAGCCAGGGACGGCACCAGCAGCAGCACCAACAACCAGGACGAGACACTGCTCGTGGGCGTGCACGGGCAGGTTGTGTATGCCATCATTAGACGTGGTCCGTTTGCCACGCCCGTGCTGTTGCCCCGCTGCAAATTGGCAGCTCGGCAATGGACGGGTATGTCCTGTGACAGGCTCGAGCAGCAGCAACGGGCCTTGATGGCCGGTCAAAGTTCAATGCGAAAGCCGAATTCCGATTGTCAAGATGCTCCCCACCATGTGTGCGCGTGTGTGCGTGCGTGTGTGTGTGTGTGTGTGTAGGAGCCGGACATGTCTAATTGCTCAGTTTATGGGGGCTGCATGTCATAAAGTGCAAATGCCGACCCGCCTAAAAGCAGGCAACACAACATGCAGCTGCCAAGCGGCGCTCCTATTTAGAAAGCTCCGCTCGGCCGTGATTTGTGTGTGATATTTGACATGCATTTTCAATTTAGCAGCCGCTTTAAGAGCTGCCTACCCGTCCAATAATGAATTCCATTCATTTTGTTTGTCTGCCAGCGTCGTGTGCAAAGTTCAGAGCCCACAAGCGTCCTGACCGAGGGGGCACAACACGTCCTTCCCCACTTTCGCCGGTCACGATAAAACTTTATGCACTGCAGCGGCCAGCATTGACATTTCAAGTGCTGGCGCTTCGCTGGGCGGAGGCTCCTCGGAGGAGGTTCGGCGGGACTGGCGCCATCAGAGAACACAGTTTTAATAATGCACAAGACGACGACTCCAACGGAAAGTAGCATAAAATGCAGGACATACGAGAGCTGCGATGCGATGGCAACGGCGGAGTGCGCAAAGATAAGACCCGGACTGTCCAAGTTCCGCCCAAGCAACAGCAGCAACGACCGCGGCCAGCAGCAAAGGTGCCTGGACCCGCTGCTAACGTGGATGGGCAAGTCCACTATGTCTATTCGATGTCAAACTGAATACTTTTGCATTATTTATGCGGCGCATTTATTTGTTGTTGTTTGATAACGAAGTGGAAAAAGCGCAAATATTCGATGAATTCTTTACAAACTCGAGAGAGAAATGAGAAAATGACCTCAGTCAGCTTTAAGAGCCAACAACTTTAGAAAATTGTGCAGACGCAAACAAAATATCACTGAAACTTAAAATATATATAAAGTTTGAATCGTGTGCAAACGGAACCGGTAAACACGGTGCAGTCGGGTGTAACCGACTGCGCAATTTGCGTTCTCAGTATAATAACAGCTTAAGTCAGTCGAAAACCAAAAATTAATGTTTGTGGAGGCCTACATTTTTCGGCACGATCTTTAGATATTAATTTTCGCGGCTTACGCGCCCTGCAAAAAATGTCTTTAGGTGATTTGCGCGATCCTTAGAGAAGCTAATCAACTGTAGACTATCTGATTTAGAAGTGAGGAAGATAGCAACTATAAATAGCAGATACAGAGTGGCATGTCCGACCCCATAAAGCATATATAATTTTGATCGGCATGGACAGAAGAGCTGTTTTGGAGCCTATAACAGCTAAATGGGGATGTGGGTTCTCAGTAATTGATGCAATCCTAATATAGAAAACACGCGCAATTTATAAATTTATGATAACTATTGGTATAGAATATAGTCTTACCTTTCAAAATGACAAAATTCACCCAGGTCTTTGACTTAAGCACTACTACATTCATACAATAGCCTGAGGCTTGAGTCTGAATCCTAGTTTTAATGCATTTTTTACAACATATTTCCGTAATGTAATAAATAACTAAAGTCTCTGCCTATGAAAAATAAATTATAAGCGTTTTAGACTTGGCCTGTTACAGCTGACAACAAATTTTAAGACTAGTGCGGTGAAGTTACTGCGAAAATTCCTAAAAAGATTTAACGGTCTCTGTCTATAATGATCCTGCTAGAAACTATTAATTAGCATTTCAACAGGATCCGAAATACTTAAATCAATCTTTAATATCCGCTGCAATGAGAAACAATCTCAAAGGCACCGCCTCAACAGGCTGAACAATATTGGCGCAATTACCCGTCAAGTGATCTACGCATGTGTTAGCCAAGTCACAAACCATTTTATGTGTCAGCCTAAAAGTATGCCAAATATATTGAATTGATCGTGATTTTTAGTTGGTATGTTTAAGTGTCTGCAAATATCATCATGCTGCAAATGTTTATGAATTTGACATTCTGAAACAGAATAGCTCGACTTCGACAATTGCCTTTCATCGCAAAGATTAACACCTAGTTTTAGTCACAAAACAAAAAATGGGGCCTCGCCTCAATCCTCAATCTTCAATCTTCAGACTATTACACGGGCTACACAAGCAGCAGAGTCCCTGATTCGCCACGTCACAGACACATCCGCAGGCAGTCAAGTGTTTGCTCCTTTGCGGGCACAGGCAAGTGCACTTCACATGGCCACAGGAGCTGTCGCTATGCGCTGAACCAGCGACCGAAATCAATTGAGTCAAGTAGCGGCTGTTGTTGCTGTAATGCTTAGCTGAAGAGGACACTTGGCCGAGAACACATGCGGCCGCCCGGAACCCTTGAGAGTCGTTTACTCGCTTTGAAGGAGCTGCTCAGCAGCATTCCTTTGCTATATCTTGAAGGTATCACTGACATGCAGAGGTTATACATATATATAGGAATTACACGGGGCGCTCCACGAACTTGAACATAAATGGTATGTTGGGCTTCACGAAGAACTCTGCCTTGAACGCGTTCTCAATCGGATAGTCGAAGCCGATGTCGAAATTTCGCACCAACCTGGCTACGGCAATTTCCAGAATCAAGTCGACAATGCGTTTGCCAGCGCAGGAGCGCGGTCCGAACCCAAAGGGCAGATACATGAAGGGCGTGGCCGTGTCACCCACCAGTTTCGAGTCGGCCTCATCGCGCAGCCAGCGCTGGGGCAGAAACTCCCGCACACGCGGCACAAACTGCTCAACGTTGGCCATCTGGAAGTTGGCAGCCATGCCCACATCCGTACCCGCCACGACCCGATAGCCGCTCAAGACGACGTCGTAGGGCATGCGGCGCAGTGTTCCGGGTCCAATGGGATACATGCGGATGCCCTCCTTGATGCAGGCGCGCAGATACGGCAAATTCGACATATTCTCCATGGTCAATGGCGAGTTCTTCTCGGGCAGCACGCCGCTAATCTCCTCCAGCAAGCGTGCCTGTTGCGCGGGATTCTTGGCAAGGCTCAGCAGAATACCGGTCAGACTGACCAGGGTCTAGAAATTAAACTGGAACCATTAATATCTCTCTGATAGGAATTAAAATCCATAGCTAACCGGATCCACGCCGGCAAAGAGCAGATCCATGGCAACAATCACCGCCGCCTTGCGGTCGAATCGCGCCAGTTTCTCCAGTATACTCGACTCCAGTCCCGGCTCGGTGCTGAGACGTCCAGCCCTGGCATCCTCTTCGATGCGCTGCAGCGCCCGCTGAATGTGGCCATAGCAGATGTCCGTGATGGTGTCCAAGGAACGCATTAGCGTCTTGAACATGGGCACCGGCAGATACTTCCAAAACGGTGGCATCATGTCCAGTTGGAAGCTCAGCTCAAGTATCTGCTCCAGCGCCTTAATCATTCGCTTCGCCTCCTCGCTGTCCCGGTTCTCGGCCAGCAGTCCGAGACGCGTATTGAGCGCAACGGAGCAAATGGACTCCAGGACTAAGCGGCGAATATCCTCGCCAAAGTCAGCAGGCATTTCCTGACTATTATCGTCCCTTATGGCGCGTATACTACAACAACGAAGCCCAACTGTCAAACAGGAAACCACCTTTAATGTCTCGACTTACCGCTCCAGAAACTCATCGTTGACCTGCAACAGATTGTTGACGTATAACTTGGCATTGCGCGGCTGCAGTAGAATCGGGTTAACAGCCGTTCGCATCTTGCCCCAATCGGGTCCGTTACTGCGCGTATATACACGGAAATCACATACACAAATCAACACAATATTCCCTTTTAGCTTACCCAGAAATCAGACCATCGTAACCCTCGAATATATCGCGTCTGTGGACCTTCTTGAAGTACTCTAGGGTCTCGAAACTGCGCCGATAGGGCAACTGTCCTTCGTTGCGAAAGATCGTCTCGTAGTCCACCGGATTCATGGTAACTACAATATCTTTGCCAGCCACACCGGGCATGCGAAAAATGCTCCCAAAGCGTTTATTCATATCCAGAAACATTTCATGTACCGGAACATTCTTATAGCGACCTGCGATTGGTCGTTGATAACAGGCCAGTATCAATCAAAGCAGAGAGCGAGAGAGAGAGCGCGAGAGAGGCATCAAAGTTCAAGACGAGAGCTTCGCACATAGAAGAGCTTTTGATCACTTACCACCCGGTAAAAAAGAGCGCACAAAGTTAAATTTACTGGGACCTGGTAGCTCTGAGTAGGGCTTGGCTTGCTCCAAGGGCGTGGCATCTACAGCAGCTGCTGCGCTCTGCAAAAAAAACAATATATATATATATTAAAGTAGTGTTGTAAGTTCTCTTCTATATGCACTTACCTTGGTAGCAAACGCCCTGCCAGTTTGTAGAATCTGAACGCAGATCTTTCGCGGCCCACCCAACTGCCTCGACAACATTTTGTATACTAAAGCTCTTTATATTCAATTTGACTAAAGTTTCATTAATTAGTTCTCTCGAGCTTTTTCAAGCTCCCGGTTCTCTCAGCGTGATACGATTTAATTATTATTAGCTTTTATGCATATTTTGTTTTGGTTTATTGTGTTTTTTTTTTTTTTTGCTTTGTAGCATTATTCGTAACAAACAAGAAAGTACTCTGGAGCGTATGAAAAGCTCATTCGATTAATAGAAATAAAAAATGTTGGCATTTAGTTTTTGACAGATCTATTTCTAAACCTTTACTTATGGCTCAATTTATTTTCCGTATTTTTTTATGTTTTTTAACAAAGTTAATATAGTCCTCTATATATAGATTAAGTCATCTGATTATGCATTAGTTTGGAATTTTAATTTAATTAAATCAACACAATTTTCAAATGAAATTTAACTTGACTGTAATTTTTTTTTAAATTATTAAAATTAATGCGTTTGTAGAGAATTTGTTGCTCTATAGCTACCAATAACTTCACTATCGCAAACTGTCACGCTTGTCAAATCATCGCCACTTCCTCACAATATCCCTTGTATTACGCATACGCACCGTTTTCACTTTCGGGCTTTAAAGGGCTTCCCTAAACAAGCGAAACGGGCAAAATTTAAGCCTGTCTGTGTCAGAACTTCAACAGTCAGACAAAAGGCAATATCGCAGCTGACAGAAAATCTATATACGATGGCAGACAGACGGCTATAATAAAATCGATTTTTTATATTTGGCCACTGACAAGGGCGCGTCGCATTGGGCATTGAGACGCGTCTCGACCAGCGGGCACATAAATATAAGCACACACAGACGCGCACACACACACACACACACACACACACACATATAGTCAGCAGGCGCAGACACGCCAGCTGATGATGGGCATACAAAAGTTGACCTCGACTTTGAGCTGTCAAAGCCAAAAACTAACTGACCTAAACCAACAAAAATCGACTTTGCAGCCTAAACACAAAGCTGAGCATGACAGGCCGAGCGGGAAAGGGGCGGTGCCGTTTGGGCGTTAAAATACAAAATATCAGCATGACGCAATGATTTCCGGCAAGTGAAAATGAAACCTGTTGGAGCTGACTGGCGGCTGTGGCGTCGACGGGCTCGTCGGCATCGCTGCTGCTGCTGCTGCTGTTGGCAATATAAACAAATTCAATTTGACAGCTGACAGCGACAACGGCGGCAGGAGCTACAACGACAACAACAGCAACGACAGAATAACATCAGTATACAGTATCGGCGGTACACATACAAACAAAAAGCCGCAAGTAATAAACTTTTACGATCTGTTTTACGGCAACGCGGCACGTGCAACTAGGCCCAGAACATTGGCGCGGGGGGAGCGGCAAATAAAGGGGGCACGGTTCGTTGCAACATAAATTTAATGAAGCCAAAAACGCGGCACGGCAACAACAACAACAATGCAGACACCAAAACAAACACGCACACACACACACACAGCACAGCACACATATGCAGGAAGAGGCAGAGGCAGCTCCGCAATGTAGGCAATAAAAATAAAATAAAAGTAAATTGTTCAAGGACAACAATATTTTATGCTATTATTCTACAAACGCAGCACAAGGACTGAGCGAGAGAGAGAGAGAGAGAGATAGCGAGAGAGCGCGAGAGAGAGAAAGCATAGGAGTCTGCCCCCCTTTTTATGCCAGCAAAGAATTTTTCTTTTTGTTTTGCAGCGAAAATTTACAAATTTCGCCGCATGCCTCAGCCTCAGAAGGGGGTGGTTATCCTCTGTGTCCTGCCGTTGGGCATTGGGTGCGTCTGCGTCTGCGACAGCGACACAAAAACGTCAGCAGCACTCAGAAAGCATTCGCGTCTGCTCGCTGGCTTCTGTCCTTGCCGTAATGCCATTGATGGATGATTCTTTTGCCGGAGAGTGCCGAAAAATAAAAGCACTAAAACTTGCAATTTGTATGGAATACATCAGCGGCAGACGCCGCCGTCGTCGCTGCTGCTGCCAAAGCTGCGTCTGTTGGCCAGAAAGAGGCGGCACGACAACAGAACCTGAGTTATAGAAAGCCATAACCTGCACTCTCCCTTACGGGCAGACACGCTCTGTGTGTGTTAGTGTGTGTGGCGCGCTTTATGATTGCCAGGCATAAATAAACGGCAAAAGCACCCCAATGAAGGCAAGGGTGTCCTGTTTCTGCAAGTGTATGTGTGTGTGTGTGCGTGTGTGTGTGTGTGTGTCGCGTGTGTTTCTGTGTATGCTGGCAAAGTGCACTTCCTGTGTCCTTTCAGTGTTTTGCCACCAATTGCTGCCAGCTACAGCAGCAACAACAGCAACAACAGCAACAGGGCTGCGCAGCTTGCCTCGAGTTCACCTGCTTTACATTGCCAGTGCGGCGTTCTTTTCGTCCTGCGCTTTTTCTGCTGGCGTTGGCGCTGTCAACGACGTCGACGACTGGATAAATGTGTATTCCACAGATACAGGGCTTCTGCCTTTGTATGTATATGTGGGTCTGTGTCGCTAACTGCCTTGGGCCCCGGGTACTGGATAGATGTCTGCGCATCTCCTCTTTGTTGCCTAATGGGAGTGCAGATGTGAGTATCTGTGTGTGTGTGTGTGTGTGTGTGTGTATTAAGCAAAAGTAGCAATTCATCATAGAAAATGGCGGAAGTAATCGTCCCTTTATGGGGTGTGTATGTGGCTAAGTGCGCGTGGGTGTTTCTGCTCCCTGCCGTCTTCTGCAAGTCGTGCAGCAATTACAATTTTGCTTAAAGTCGGATTCTCATAAAAATGGATATGCACATTAAAATTTAATTTTAAAATACAAATATATTTAATTAAAATTGAGCTACTGCTTACATTGTATATACAATATGTATTTAACATCTGGCACTTTTACTTTATGTTCCTTACGTTTTTGAATAATCAAGTAAGTATAATAAGTATAAAAAACAACGTTAAAACCGATTTTGAGGTGGTCAAATTTTCGGTTAAACATCATCGAAAAATTTAAAAAAATGTTGACATGTAAAGGCCTTTGGATCCATAGCTCCCATATTTCAAACGCCCATAACTTTGGCAAAGCTGAACCGATTTTCATATTTGATGGCATTTTGGACATGAGTTATCCTCTGGATTGATTCTGCATTAAAAATATAATCATTATTGAAAATAAATTTTTTTTTAGTTTTTTGGCAAAAAAAGCATGTACTCCCCCCTTACCATTTTTGAAAAAAATGTTTATTTCAAAATTTAGATTTGCAAATTTACATTTTTAATCGATTGTGATTGTCACAATTAGTATAAAAAACAACTGGGGGGTCAAATTTTTTGTCAAAAATCATGCCAAAATTGACAACAAATTTAACATGTAAACCTCTCGGATCCATAGCTCCCATATTTCAAACACCCATAACTTTGTCAAAACTGAACCGATTTTCATGTTTGATGGCATTTTTGTAATGTTTTGTCCTCTAGATTGGTTCTGCAATTTAAATATTTTCATTTTTAAAAATAAAATTTTTTCATATAGTTTTTTTTGTGATGTTTGGGTAATATATATTTCAAATATGGAGCCTCTGGCACAAAAACCGTAGTCACTTCCGCTTTCTAATGAGCCAATCCATTACGATCCGCTTGACGACTGGCTATCAATTAAACGCCATACGCCGAAAGCGTTTATTACCACAACGAACATGAAAAACGCATCTCCTATCCACTTAAAGCCATTTTACAACTCAGCTAACCAGCAATCCGCACAGACCCAGACCCACACCCAGGCCAAGGGCCAAGTCATCAAGCTTTGCCCAAGAGTCGAGCATTTAGTTAATTTTAAATGCTTATTAGCGCAATTTACAATTTCTCACATGGCATCGGGCCTTAAAAGCGAAATGCCAAACTGAAGTGCGTTCGGGGAGGGGCAGAGTCATAAACAGGAACAAGGCTAGACCCTGGGAATCCTTTATCCAGCTTTATCACCGCACTGACATAGACACTTTGGCACTTTTGGCAGCATATGTGGAGGCGAAATTATAATTTTATTATCATTACCAACGGCGAGTGTCTTATCACCAAGTTTTACGAGGCCACAGATCGCATGCGGGTCATGTTGCTGCTGTTGTTGATTGTTGTTGTTGCTGGCGTTGTTATCCTTTCGAAATGAAAATAAACTGTAGCTTAAAACGTTTACGATGCGTTGACGACATCGTCGGAGTTCACATTGCTGGCCGTCGCTTTGTCTGCTCGGGTTTATGTCCCTTTTATGCGCTTTTTATGTTTCATTCTAACCTCAATTTAATTGTTTAGCCGGTGACAATCATTACCCCAATGCCAGCAAGAGCCAGCCCCAGCCCCGGCGCCAGTGGCAACATCATCGACATATGTATGCAACAGTAGTCCCGGAGAGTTTTACGACTCCAAGGACCTGTCAATTTGATGTCCTCGATGCCCCATTGACAACACAGCTGCCAGCGGCGGCCATCCTTGTAATAAAAACATGAAGATTACGCTTTATAGCCCCGGCAAACTCAACGGAAGTTGTAAAACACTCAAGTGTAATGATGCCAGCTCCCAGCCAACCCATACGAACCCATTCCCACGCCGGGGCGTTGCCCGCTTGGTGTGAAAACTAGCGCCGGGCTTTTCATTTGACGTTTCCTGGCGTATTTTACGAGTTCGCCGATTTTACGATGTTATCTTTGCGTTAAGATGAACTCGGTTATTATATTTCTATTACATTATAATTTACAGCATTAACTGTTTGATTTTTACAGCCATTTAATGGCTGTAACGGGACCAGTCACAGATTTGTCAACGCCTCTGCAAATGTTAACTAAACCGCGAGAATTTACAGGTTGTCCTCGTGCAGGTCTTAAGATTCGCTCATAAAACTCCTCCTGAGTCATTGAGCTATTTGTTTTTTTATGGCTGCTTTTCTCTCCTCCTCTCTTAATTTTTTTTTATTTTTTTTTTGGCATAAACAAAGTATGCTCTGCATTATTATCGAGTGTCAGCGTCGTTTCTGTCGTTATCCTTGATCCTTTTTGGCTGCTGCTGCTGCTGCTGCTGCTGCTGCTGATGCTATAAAAGGTGTAAAAATGTTGTTGCCCGTTGCCATTACTATTATTGTTTTTACTGCTGTTCTTGTTGTTGTTGTTGTTGTCGTCTGACTCTCGCCATTCTCTTGGCGTTCATTGAAGCGCAAAAATGGATTTGTTTTTTACGACTTGATTATTATGACTGCGTTTGATTACGAATATTACGCCACAGAATGCGTCTCCCCAATTCTTTCGTTTTTTACGTTGCTCACTGAAGTTGTAAATGGTTTTGATTTTGCTTTTTTGTTCGCAATTTTGCGCTTATGTTTATTAATGAGACATCATCGCTTGCAGACCCCGATTTTTGTGCACTCAACCAAGAAAATAATACTTCTGCAACGTTGTCTACATATAGCTAGGAAATTATCCACATATCAGGAGCTTAATTAAAAATTAGCAATCGTTAACTATCGCAGAGATCTTAAGGTATCCAAGCTAATAAGAAAATATAAATTGCATAATTGCACAATGTTGCAAGTCCTCAGTGATTGAGTTGTCCTAGTGACCCACTAAGTGAGACAACTGAACAAAAAGGATGTTATTAGGATATTGTTTAAAGTCATCAACAATGGCACTGTCTGAAAAATCTAGCTTTAAAACAGCTAGAGATGTCTCCAAAAAAATTGTTGTGCAATCTTTAGAGGAGTTTATCAGTAATCTGTCTGTGAAGTCTGATGTATCTTGCTTTAACATATATTCCAAGTGTAAAGTCTCTAGCTTCAATAGTTATAAAAATTCCCGGACAGCAAAAATCCAATATACTCTTTTCTTTACATGAATATGATATTAAAATGAAAGGTTAATTTCGAACATTTGTAATATAAGAAACTATACTATATAATAAATTTAGGTATACCAATTTAAAGCTTTTAATATTTCTTATTAAAAGATAAATACTTCTTTTCGCTGGAAATATTAAATGTTTGCTTTCAAGCAAAATTGACTCAGCTAAAAGTTTCTAAAGTTTAAACTTCCATTTATTTATTAACAAAAGAATAACAATACGTGGTGCATATCAAAAATGTTGAGCCATGAAAAATACGGTTTAACGTGATTTTCAATTCTAGCCATGTAAACCTCAATTGCAATTGCAATTGCAATTTTTACCTGTCGCTTTTTTGCATTTCAAATCAAAGGTACAAAAGACGCCTTCGTCCGGCATGGGGAACGAGGGAGCGGAAGCGGAGAGTGTCCGACACTTACACAATATAAAGAAACAATTTTCTTGCGACCGAACAAAAGTGCAATAAAATAAAATTAAATCTGCAATTTTGAGGTTTTTGTTTGCGCCAGCGCTTGGCCATAAAAGTGTCTGGCTTAAAGTCTGCTGCGGTCTGTACGCAGTTACCTTTGACCCAACTAAATGACAGACATTGTCAAGACGTCGTCGCTGCCAAGGACCGAGGCATGCAAAAACCTCAACTTCAGCATCAACTTCAACTTTAGCATTCAACTTGATTAAAAATGAAACAACTTTTGTTGTTGTTGCTGTTGTCGCACAGCCCGAGAGGGGCATCGTTGCCGCTGTCAATGGACGCTTTAGAGGACTTTCAGGACTTTCGGGCGGAATATCATAAAATTATGCTTAATGTTGTAACAAACGAAATTGCTGTTGTGCCAGATAAGTCCATAAAGTAAATTACATTCTACATAATTGAAAGTGCGGCGTTTTGCGGTTAGTTCCTGGCCAGCGAAATCAATGGGGGCTAAGCCTTTGGGCACGCCGCAGCGCATAATTTCAAGTGAAAATCTAAAGTCAATTTCAATTTCAAATTCAAATGGCAACTGATAAGCGCAGGAACAGCAGCCAACTTATCAGCGTTCCGCCATGGAAAGCCAGACAAAGGCTTGGCCCGGGATGAGTGATGGGCGCTGCAGCGGCCGCAAGCGGGCCAAGGCATTTGTACTCCGGTTCCAGCCAGATAAGATAACCTAAGCCTGCTAGGTAGCTCTGCTCTGGCCCGTTCTGGGCCGCTCTGGCGCTGCTGCCCCCCGGCAGTTCCAATGAAAAATGAGTTAATTAAAGCCACGTTCCGAATGCCAAGGCGAGATCAAATTCTTTGGGCTTCAAACTTTGAGATAAAACTCGAAAATGCAAAGCAGTCACGCTTGTTGTTGTTGCTGTTGTTGCTGTTGCTGTTGCTGTTGCTGTCCGAGTTGCTTATTAAATCAAGTTAATAACTTTTAGAGCCGCAATAAAAGTGTCAAAGATTATAGCATAGTTATAGGCGCCACGCAGGTTTCGGGTGCGGACGGTTCGTTGTGGATAACTTTGTAAGGATAAAGCAATTAAATTCGCTTTAATTACGCGCCAGGATGTTTGTTAACTTCAACGCCTCATGCGGCTCAGATAAAATGGCAGCCAAACGCGCAGAGCCGGAAAATGTTTGTGACCAACGTCGCCATCCCGCGTCCCACGTCCCACATCCCCCTGCTTCCTCCGCTGCCTGTCGCAACTCACAGCTCTCTGCCCGTTTTGCATGCGAAGCATTTGCTGGGCGAGATTGGGGCATGCGACGTAGGGAACTGGCATGTTTATCTGCACTCAGACAGATACGCCGCATGTCGACCAGTGGTAGCTGAAACAGCAGCCAAACCACCAGCCGAAGCTCGAAGCTGGAGCAGACGCTGTGAGCTGGAGCTGGAGCTGGAGAGGAAGCTCATGGCCGGGTAGTGTGTGCAAATGTTGTGCGAGCCATTAATCACATGATTTCATGAATACATCAGCCAGTGGAGCACAGAGTCGGGCAAACGGCAGCCAACCAGGCAGAGCGGCAGCGAAACAGCCAGACGACGATGACGACGACAGCACTGGCTGCAGCAAGGACTCGAAGCGGCCGGAGGACGAGCGCCAGCCAACATAAACGCAACAAAACGAAATGACTCAAAAATCTTATTTTCAGCTCATGTTGGGCTCGTTTGTTATTTTTTGCTGGCCCTGTTTGTTCGCCGCGAAGGGTTAGCGACGGGCGTTAGGGGTTGCGGACCAGAGGATGGGTCCACATCACATGCGGCCATGCAAAGCATTTCGGATTTCGCCGGGGGTTAAGGTGACTCCCAACTGTGAGATGCTAGTTGCATTAATGACATCAGGACGAGCCGGAGACGCACAAGTCGAAGTCAGAAGCAGTCACTCAAACTGGCTGCGGCTGTGGCTGTGGCTGTCAGTGGAGCCATTTTCTGGGCACGACTACAGGATTCTGGTTTTGGTTTTTCACTGGGATCGGTGAGGGGAATGGAAACGAGTCCGGGTCCGGGTCCGGGTCCGGGTGCTGGTCTGGTTAGTTGGCAGCTCAAATTTTTCGTTTTCACCGTGGTTGTTGTTGCTGCTGCTGTGTGTCACAGGCAAACCATTAAGCTCTCGACCCCCCCTGCCCCCACCCCACGGTGGATGCAGCTGCGCCCATCAAATGAGTTTTGTGTGCTGCCCAATGGCGGGGCATTCCAGAGGGATTCCAGAGGAGTTGCATAGACCATTAAGCAAGTATCAAGCATTTGGCAAACGGAAGTCTAATGAATGATTTCCTTTTGAATGGGGAAGATCTCCAGATACGATGCCATGACTTTTACGCACACCTATGCATTAGCATGTCCATGCTCATGCCACGAAACTTGCCACAGAGCTAATTAAACATGCGAATTTGCAAAAGTTCGCTGCACACAAAGTTACGCCAATTTGGCAGCTCATTTGCGCAAATCCTTTTTCACATTCGTTCTGATAAACATGCCAACAACTTTTGAATATTCACTGCAGCACTCAGCGGCACCCTTTCCGCCCTCCCCTGACCAGGTCTCGGCCCGCTTCCTGGCTGCATAAACAACACAAGCTCGTTTCCTGTTGGAGACAAAGTTTTCTTTGGCGGCTTTAAAATAAAGTTTTTTATATTTTTAATTAGATGCACATGAGGTTTTACTTAACAAACTTTTGACGGCACACACAACACAGCAACAACCAGCAAACACTCAGTTATGGCATCTTTAATGCCCCGGTCGAGCTTTTGCACTTTGCTGCTGATTCCACCGTTGGCCCCTTTCCGGCAACTTCCGTGCCATTGCGCCAAAAAACTTTCTGCTCACACATACACACACATGTAATTGTTATTTTTGTAGACACACATCCGGACACATCCTGGCCGCACTGAGTTTTATAATTTTTCCATTGCATACGCCAAGGCGTTCCTCTGATTTTCTATATCAAAAAAGTTTAGCAGCATTTGCAAAAGGATTTGAGCCAAACTGTGTGTGTGTGTGTGTGTGTGTGGGTAGATGTAGATGTGAGCTGCCTAACTTCATTGTGGAATCGGCTTAAGCGAAGCCGCCTCGCTGGCATCGAAAACTTTGCCACGCTGCAGGTAAATGTCAAAATTGATGCCACTCAAAAAGGCGCAAAACTTTGCTCACGCTGCACTTTGTTTTATATTTTTTTCATGTTTATTCCCTGTTGCAGCGGCTGTGCTCGTTATTGTGTTCTGCCAGCAAAGTCCAGCAACAGCAACAACGGGCCAAAAAGTTTTGCATTGTTTACAGGCCGACCTGCGACCTGACCAGGGCTACAACAGCTACGGAAACGGTGTTCAGGACCAGAAGCCGCTCTTCAAGCGCCCCTCCCACCCCCCACCCCTTCATCCCCACTGCTGTCCGCTGCACAATTAGCAGCCAGGCACAGTTGGCAAACTTGGCTTTAGGCACGGGCTTAGCCTAATTAAAAATAGGAAAAAAAAAAACGTCAGCGTCACATTTTGTGGCATGGGTTAGGCCCAACTTGGGTGGGGGGCAACAATTTTAAATTGAATCAACTTGAGTGCTCATAAATTTTTCTACGGCTTTTATGTTTGGAGAATTCGCAGTTTCGGTTCGGCTTAGCGCGTCACTTGCAGCCCTTTGCCTGGCCACGGTCGTGGCCAGGGGCGTCGGCAGGAGGGGTGCCAGTTGCGGCTCCTGTTGTTGGCATTGTGCAAACTTTCGCTTAAAGCCAATCAGCGGCAACAAAGCGAGCTTGGCTTGCAACATTTTTGGCCCTCTTTAATTCGAGGCTGTCAGCTTGTTGTTGTTGCTGCTGACACATTTATATATGCGCACACATAAATATATAGAAATACCTGATACCAAGATATACACACATGTATGCACGTTTATTCCGCTCTGGAAGCGACTTCGACTTGTTAATGGTAAGTTTTTGAAAGAGAGCCAATTAAGTTGTCAGTCATTCCCTAGTTGATACTCCCACTTCTGCCACAGCCACAGCCTCAGCTCCAGCTTGAGCAACTGGGCGAGCTGCGTCTGTCTGACATGCCAATTAATTAATTAAGGCATCTTGCAACGTTTCGGGTAACTGGAAAGGCGGCTGCGTCTTCTGCCTTAACTAAAGTGCCAAAACATTGCAACAATTTAAGACAACAGCAAACAACACACACACATCGAGAGAGAGAGAGAGAGAGAGAGGGAGGGGGGGGGGGAGAGAGAGAGAGGGGGATGTCACGCTGCGTGTCGCGTGGTAATTTAAATTTTAATTTTGATCTTAATCTCTTAATGCGAAATAAAATGCCGCACACTGGTGCCCGAACGGAGCATCCGCAATCAGCCCGGCCGTACTCTACACCTCTTTGTCTGTCGCACTCTTCTCATGCAGCCCTCTCTTTCTACCCACCTCCCTTATACAAGCACACACAAAGTTGGCTTCTAATTTACTTTCGCCTGTTGTCTCCGCACGTGGTTACAGTTTTTGGCATTTTGGCGCTTTTCTCGAGAAAATTCGAACAAACGCAGAACACGATAACATGAAAACAACATCAAAATACTATATATTAAAAAAAAAAAACACAAAACAAAAATAATATTATAAACGTCGAAAACTTGCCTTGGGTTTGAAAAAATGTAATTCCTTTAATATCTAGAGAGAGTTAAATGTTTATCATTTGTCTTATTTTTGCTCTGTGAAACTTCAAGTTAACTAAACATCAATATAAACGAATATTGGAGCTTTTACTCACGCAATTAAACAGAAGCTTAAGTGCTTTTAAAAATGTTCTGCACAGACATCAATTTAAATTAACACATGTGCAAAAAACAACTTATATTTATTATATTATTCTCCACAGCGTTGTCAACATTTGTTAATATAATGTACAATGGGCCGCAATGCGTCGGCCGTAAATTAAACTGACATTAAGAAATCAATAAATGAATGTGAAGTTTGGTTTAAATCCTACTCTAAGAATTAATAAAATAGTTGATTGGATGTGAGCATTACGGCCAAGTCTGCAGTGAGGGGGTTTATTCAGTTTCAGAAAATATCTCAATAGTTCCCTTAATTTTTATTTATATTTTTTATATCTTCAATTAATTTATATTTAATAAATGGTCAATCTATGAAAATCATTTACCTTTCACTTACCTTTCACAATCTGATTAAATTAAACTAAGACTAATTTTATTAGATAAATGCTCCTCATCTTTCTCAACTGTCGTTTGACAATTATATTTAATAAATTAATTTTACATAAATGATACTATTAAATATTATTGCTATTTAAATTATTATTTATAGATTTTAAATGACACTGGCTACTTTGGTATTATTATTTTTATTATTTAACTTTATTTTGGGGAATAAGAAATGCGAAATAGTTCAGCCGTGTCTGTTTCAATTATCATTAAATATATACAACATTGCTTTATACTCTAACGATTTTTAGTGCAACAAACTAAACGCTTTATGGTGTGAAAAATGTGCCAAAGAGCCCAAGCACACAGCTTTAATAACGGGGCTAGAACTTTGCCAATTGATGGCGCAGGCCTATGTATAAATGCTGTGCGTATCTCTAAAATCCTCAATAGCCCGAAGGCTCGCACTTTTGCAGCCTGTCCGTGTCCGCGTCCCTCTCCCTGTGCCCGTCCCTTCCGCCTGCTGGCCAGATCCAGAGTTAAGCCGGAGCACTTACACAACTGAAAATTAAACAGAAAATGTCATGCATTTTGCATTCGACAGTGGCCACAGAATAACAAATATGTACTCCGATGTGAATGCTGCCCCGCCCCGGGTCCGATTTGCCAGCTGCCCACATATTACTAGATAGATACGAGTATCGCATGGCGAGTTCGAGTCCTGGCCATTATACAAATGGTCATATTTAATTCGTTCTGCTGGCAATCGAAAAAAAAGATGCGAAGGCACATTCCCATCTAGCATGGAGCACACACACACACACACTACTACAAACAATGTACCAAAATCCCGTGTCTAATCTGTGGCAATAATGCTGCATATAAAAAGATAAAGTTCGCAGTGGACATTGCAGAAGGTATTGGTAAGGTGACCATAAAGTTGTATGATTTGTTTTATGGCCAACAGAGGACGTTATTATTGCTAAAAGGCACGCCCACACTGGAACAGGTAACAAGGGGATCGACCCATTGAGTTTTGGTGCGCCCGGGATGCCATACTTGTAACTTGTAGCGTGGGGAGGGGAGGGGAGGGGAGGGGAGGGGAGTGAGAGCTCAATAAAGCATAATGTGCGCACGTTTTTAATTGGCGTCCGCTGAAAGGCAGCCCCGGCAAAGATGGCGACGTTAGCTGCTCCGATGCTGCTGACCAGAAACCAATTAGCGCCAGCCGCCCGCACCAGACGATTGCCAATTTCGTGAGCTGTGTGCGTGTGTGTGTGTGTGTGTGTGTGTGTGTGTGTGCCAAAGTCTAATTACGCTTCAATTGCGCTACTTGCATATAGATCGTTAAATTATGGAAATTTTTCGCAAGGCGCATTCCTTACACACATGAATGTGTGTGTCCTGTGTGTGTGTGTGCAGCATACAATTTTAATTTCAAATTGACAGAGCACAATTAGGCACCGCGTCAAGGAAGCATTTGGCCTCCCAGTCCCCTGGCTAACACCGGGGTATATATATTCTTGTAATGTATTTTATTGACGTTGCCGAGGTTATTGCATTGGGCATAAATTAATTTCACGACACGTAAATTGAGCAGTTTTTGACACCGGCAGCCATCGGACCGCCCGCACGCCCGCCCGCCCGTCCGTCCGCTGGCAGCTGCCACCCCCGCCGTACACAAAGCCAATTACGTAGCTAAGGTTTTTCCAGCGCGTGGTGACAATTTTGCTGCTTACCTAAGATTTTCGTCGTCGTAATTGTGTGCCACACTGCAAACCATTAATTCTCGTTAGCGTCCAACAGCAACAACAAATGTAATAGGGTCGAGAGTGGGGAGCGGGGAGTGGGGTGCTGGGACCTGGTCAGCAACTTGGCAGCTTCTTTGGCTCTTTTCATATTAATTTAGTTGATTTTTGTGTGAATTAATTAGGCAAAAGGTGAAAATGAAGATGAATGTTTTAATTAGGCAGGGCAGGCAGTGAAACAGCGCGGATTTGAATGCCACACGCGACCCGGTGCCCCGCCCACACCCCAACCACCTCAGTTCTAAAAGCCATGCAACACTTTAAGCTCTTTAAAAAGGCGCAATTATTTGCAGCACGACGACGAATCATTGGGGGCCACAGTAGAAAATCCCGGCAAAGGCTTAACCAATGTCTGACAAAACACCTGAGACATTCAATTATAGCGCCACGCGCGGCGGCAACACAAACGCCACAGACAGCAAAGACAGCTGCGACAGGCGGGTCAGAAGAGACGACGCCGACGACGACGATGGCTTATAAAATTGTCAGCCAACAGCAGCAGAAGGAGCAAATTTTTAAAATAAAAAAATATTAATATAACAAGTAAGATTGCTCCAGTCGGGATGCCTGGCAATGAGATACCCTAAACCCGTTTCTGAATAACCGCATACTTTAGAATTGCAAAAATTAAAAAAAAAATCAAAGAAAAAGTCTACAACATAGTCTATAAATAAAACAGTCAGCACTGCAAGGCAAGGCTAAAAAGCAAATCCTTCAAGGACCTGCCTAAAACATAATTTTTTGTTTCAATACAAAAAGAAAAACTCTCCAAATGTTAAATTTGTTTGCTTTTCTGTCCCTTAGCGCATCTTAATGAAACTTTTTGCAATAGATTCTTTAAGAGTTTCATAGTCAAGAATATACCTTATGGGGTCTGAGATGCCTCCTTCAGCCTGTTTCATTATACCCCTAAACCCATTAGGGTATAACAAAAAGCGATCCAAATGTGAACTGACATGCAAAGTATGGGCTCAAAATACTCTTTTCAACGACAATAATCTAAAATATATATTAAATATATGGGAATTAAAATACAGAACGAATTGAACAAAAACTTCAGTTATCTCTCATGTAATGTAAGAAATATATCAAACATTTTTTAGCTTATTAAAAAGCTCAATTTTTTAAAGTGCTGTGTTTTTTAAATTCTATTAGAAATATATTCTGTGACTACTTTTTATGAATTTGGATTGCTACAGAGTTAGAAATTATTTTCGTTTTTCCAAATCGGAGTTTTTTTTTATAATATATTTGCTGAAGTGAACTCTAACACGAGATTGATTAAAATAGCTTTTTTTGGTTTGGACCTAATCTACGATTTTTATTTTTTACACAAATTTTTTGGGAACGTAATGACGATGCTTTCAATTTAAAGCCATAAGTAGCAAAAATATAGAAATAGTAAAAAGTTAAGATTGCAAAAAAAAATGGTTTTGAATTCGTGAATTCCAGCGTATTCAAATGTGTATATTGCTCTTGCAGGTACTTCACTGCCAATTTCCTCTAGGCGAAAGTTACCAGAGAAAGCGGAAAACAAAAATAAAATAATAATTTGCGCGGCGGTTGCAGAAATGTTTAACTGCAGCAGCAACGGCGGCAACTTGAAGCGAGGATTTCAATTTAATAAGCAGCAGAAGCGCCAAAACAGCTGCGTATCCTTGTGTCCTGTTGGGTTGGCGCGGAGCAAGGACAATGGCTGCTTGCCGACTGACCGTCCAAAGAGGCGCTTAAAAGTATTGAAAAAGGCTGACGCAGAAGTGGATTAAACCCAGTTCCAAGTGTGCAGATAAAAACGAAGACGGACGTCTTGAAGGCTTATTCAAGCCATGATGTCGTCTGATTAAGTATTTAATATGTTTATGAGACAGCTTTAAGTGCCTGACACATGCTATCGGTCCAGAGCGAAACTTGCAAGTTAATAGGCCATGTGCTAGTGTAAGTAACCCATGTTTATGTTTTACACTGCACAACAACTTTTGAGCAGTTCGAGCGCAAAACCCCAAGAGTGGACCCCACATAACTCTCAAGTGCCCCAGCCTCGGCCTGTCCCCAAAAAGCTCATTCATACAACATTTAAACAGTAACGGGACACACACCATCACGCACATACGCACACTCGCACACACATCAACCTTTGGTATTCAACGTAATCGCTTTCAACCACTTCAACGGCCATTTTGTGTGTTGTTGCTGTGCGTGTGTGTGTGTGTGTGTGTGTGGCCCAATATAAAACCAATGCTGGGCATGTTGTTGTTGCTTTTGGCATTTTGGGGGCAGCCATCACAGAGCCAGACGTACCTTTATCGCTTCAAAGCACAGAAGCCGTGCTGAAGAGTGGAAGATTTATGGCGGATGCTGGAATTTAATGAAATTGCAAAACGAAAATGTAACAAACACACACAGAGACACAGCAGAGAGCCAAGAAGCAGTAGGATGTGGCTGGGCAGGGGGGGGGGGGGGTTGGGGGGAGCAGGGAACACGACAACATTGGCACGCACAAAATGGCGGCAAAGGACAAACAGCAGCTGCTGCCCGAAACGGAGAGCTTTTCGTCAACCCTTCCCGTTGGTCGTCGACCGTGTTTCCCTAATTTGAATCGCTGCTAGAAATAATAAGCGAGAAGGGCCCACCAGCTTTAACTTAGCCGTCGGCGCCGGCGGATCAGGCAGTGCAAGTGCATTAACAGGCACTTGAAAAGTGCAATCTGGCCGCAATTGGAATGAATACCCGGCCGCGAAATGGCGGCGCGTGATAAAACACGTTTTAATATCAGGGCTCACTCCGGGTCCGACTGCGAGTCCGGGTCCGGGTCCAGGTCCGGCTCCAACTCGAACGACCTACGAACACCCAACGGATAATGGATATTGACAAAGGCAACGGCCGGCCGCCTGCTGCCGGCTGAGGCTGCCAGCTGCCAGATGCCAATTGGCGGCCAGCGGGAAGCAGAAAGCAGGACACTCGCCAAATGTTGCACACAACGTTTTACAAACCTCGGTTAACGCTGGCCCACGTGGGGCACGCGGGCGACGCATGCAACGAAGCCGCAGCGCGTTTTTGTTGTAGGCGCCGTTAAAATTCAATGAATTGAAATTGTAAAGCGCGTCGCGACGCGACAGAGCGTCGGGGGGGCGAGCTGCCCCGGGCCTCCTCCTGAGTGTCGACTGGCGTGCAGTTCAAAGCCATGTCCTGCGCTCTGTGTGTGCGTGTGTGTGTTTGTGTGTGTGTGCCGTGTGTGTTTGCGTGTGTCTGGCGACACCGGTAATTACCGCCACGTGACAATGGAAATTACCAGCAAACACACCCTTTAAAGCTGCCTGCCGAATCGCAACATAAATATTGAAACGCCCCGCATCAGCGGCAGAGCCATATTGAGTGTCAAAAGCCATTGCTCCAAAAGATCTACGGGCCTGCGTCCAAATGACTCCGAGTACAGTTTATGTAAGGCACAATGCCGGGCAAAGACAGCGAGAACGAAAATCTCTGGGAGCCTGTGAGCACAGTGGGGCCAACAGATCAAATTGAAAACACATTTATATTTCATTTCTAACTCTTCTCTCAATTCGGACTTAAACGTCGCCACTTTAAGAACTTACTAGACTAAGGAACTTTGTTAAATTACCAATTAAGTATTACCAATTAATGGCGCCAATTACATAGCACAGAGTCAGATAAAAGGGTACTTTGCAGCCTGATTGCTGATTAACTAAAAATAATAATACAAAAAAATGAATACAACAAATTAATATTTAAAAAGACCTATAAAAACCTTTGCAAATAGGTTTAATATTTAAAATAGCCCATAAAACATAAGCGTGAATCGTATTCCATTTCAACTCTTCTCTCATATATTTAGATCCTGAATTTAACAACTTCACTATCATGCGAATAATATGCGAATTATATAAGCCTGGACCGTTGGAACCTTTCCGATATTATATAATTATATATTATTAGTATAAAAGAGTTAGAAACTAAGTAGATAGGTTTTCTCTTTTTATGTGTCGGTGTCACAAAATGTGCCATGTTATATTTTTTGTATTTAGAAATAAATATGGTTGCTAACAAATGTTTCAAAATGGTTAAAAAACAATGTTTTGTTTTGGTTAATTTTGCTTAGCATTTTAATTTGAAAATGTTGAAAAAAAGCTAATTAAAATCAGTATATATTAATATGTATTATATTTATCAAATACATTACAATTTGTTGCTCTTGCTAGCAAAGCCATTCTACCGCATCTTCTGTGTGGCCAGCCACGCCCACTGTTGCAGCTGCTGGGTAGGCTGGGCAGGCACATCAGTTGAGCTTGTGAATAAATCAATGGCCCGTTTTGCATTACACCCTGCGCCTTCGGCTTCGAGTCAGTGACAGGGACACCGTTTTTTCCAGGCTCGTTCTGACCAGCGCATAAATTTGTGCAGCTCGCCTTGGAGACGGGACCACAGCACAGAGCCAGTTCCTGCCCCAGACGCGCCGTTGGGCTGGGGTTGAGTTGTGTTCTTGGACTCGGGCCGCTTCTCGTCAACGCTGACGTATGTTTAGCTTGAGTAGATTTTATTGTGACAGCGTCAGGATTTAGTATGGACAACAACTGGAGCTGGCAGCCAGTAATGAGGCCTCAGTGCCACGCCCTTGCAGCCCGTCCTCATGGTTTACTGTCTGGGCATTGCCTTTGTGTGTTTTATGCACTGTCCTGTAATTAATTTGCGCAATTTTTGCGATTTGGCTGAAATTTATTGACTGCACTCAAACATTGCGCATACGACGCGTCTCCCAAGGGCCTCGCAAAGGGACCGCGAGCGGGCGCGGACGGCGGGGGCCACAAAATCAATGCTAAAATATGCAAATTTTTATTTGCGCGACAATTTCAATTTAACGACAATGACGACAACGACAGCGCAACATTTTCTATTAACATTGGGTGACTTTTTCCCCCTCCCTCGCTTTGTTTTGGGAAGCGAATTGCTCTCAGCAGTGCCGTTAACACCGCTGTGCAGCCAATCCCCGCCCAGCCCCAATCCCCCCCCAGTTCACATGGTGCGCAGAGCGCACTGTAAAACGAATCAGGCAAGGGGGACAGCGAATGGTTTTCCGAAAAATGGAAATCTGTAAGCAAAGTTTTGGGCGCTTTTTAAGGCCACGGTTACGCATTGAGCCATTCGGGGGATCATTATGCGTGTGCCCACGTTATGGCGCCTAAAACTGTCGTTTCTGGTTGGGTGGGGGTGGGGTCGAAGTTGGAAAGTAGCCCGGGGGGCCTTTGACTTGGAATGTGCAACGGCTTTCGGTAGGCCAATTGGGACACAGAAAGTTGGCAATTGTGCGAACAGTGAAAGTGAAATTTAATTTGCTATTCTTTAGTGAGGAATATAGTAGAAAGTGGACTGGAGCATAATCCTGTGCCTTGCCAGTCAAAGTCGTTCGTGTTTAAGCGCACAATTGTCGGATTAATTGCAATAACTAACCGCAACTTAAATGAATTGTTTACCATAAGCAGAAATAGTCAGGCAACTGAATTATTGACAAGCTTTTTAAAATCTACGTCTGTTCCGGAATAAACGCAATGCGAATGAGCAGAGTCAGCTTAAGCTGTTTGGCTCCACTTTATCCGCATCTCCACTCAGCAGCATGGAAGCCGTGGAGCAGTGAAACTTTGGCGCTAAGATTTATAGCAGCTGCTGCTGGCGCGAAACTCATGCGAAAATAACTTTAGCGGAAAACTGCCGACAAAATACAAGAAAATGCTTAACCAACAAGGCGGTCAGAGTGGCATAGACACACAAACACAAACACAAACAGAAACACACACACACACACACACACTCGCACACTCACAAACACGTGCAGAGGATCCCACTTAGAGATATTTGGGATCCTGGGACCCTGAGACCCGAGCCAAAAATGGCAAACGGTTCGCTGCGCCAAGCCAAAAACTTCATGAATTTAATTACCGAATTTTTTCGCTGTAATTACGAAATTCTTTTGGCCAAAAGTGGAATTTTCATTTCATTTTCATTAAAATATTTCTGCTAGTAAGTGTTTACAAATATGCCAGACGCCACGCCCACGCCCCGCCAGCTGCCCCCGCCCACACGCGCACACACATGCCAGTTCTTATCTACGAGCCAAGTAAATCTAACCAACTTGCCACTTTGCTTCTATTTATGCGCACACTTACAACTTGCTGACGCAATTATTCAGTTATTGGCCCACAAAACCGCAAAACGTCAAGGAAGTGGACTCGTCCCGGTCTACACCGGTTTTGTGCAGTGTCTTCTCGCCTGTGCATTATTAACTCGACCACGATAAGCTCATAATGAGAGCCCCAAATGTGTGGTCTTTGTGTATCTATCTCTGTTTACCCTTGCTAAACAAATACTCAAATGCATTCAATTTATAGCAGCACATTTATTTAATCACCTCAACTTTGACTTCATTTCAGTGAAATTAGTTAGAGTTCGGTATGCATATTGGATTTATCCGGCGTTGCCCGAACAAGTTGCATCTAATTAGAAAGTGATTGGTATATTATTATTTATTTTTAGCTGTGGATATTACTTTCAAATAAAATAAAGGTATCGATAATAAAATCGACGGACGGACATAAATATAAATATATTTACTTAGTGGGGTCGGACATGTCTCTCTCTGCGCGTTACATACAAAACTTTTTTCCAGTGTCAAAAAGTGACACCATAGAAAAGTTTTAAAGGTAAAAAGTAGGTTTGGTAACAGACTCAAAATGGCAGTTACCTAGTGGAATTGGTGCAGCGCCATCTAGTGGTTTTTAAGTATAACTGAAAATTTAATTCATCATTCGGCTTTATTATGTAAGAAACCTTTTTAAGATTTAACGGCTATATTTTGGGAAATCAAATTATTGTTTAATAGAGACTTTTTTAACGTTAAATTTTACAAGTTGCATATTTTACTCACGAATAGCACGCTTTCTGTTCTTTCTGTTGCATTGGACGGAAGTGCAATTATGGTTTCATTTACGTGATAATAGTAGCTTATGGGACGAAAGAATTTACATTCTGCGCCGCATCATCTATCGAAATTAGAATGTACTTAGTTTTAGAACCAGTTTCATTATACCTGGCGGCTATATTTTGGAAAATTAAATTATTATTTCATACTTGACTTTTTTAAAAAACCTTAGCAGCAATCTAACGAATTGACTGGATAAAAAGCAAAAATGTGCAGCGCCTTCTAGTCTTCTGCACTTATGTAATTTTTTCCTCCTTTCGTTGGAAAAATCCGTGATAGTGAATTAACCTTAAGTTGTATGGCCTTGTTCAATAATAAAATAATAAAAATACTTTATTATGTGAACAAACTTTTTTAGATTCTTAAGAGTGGCTATTTTTTTTTCTAGTCAGATTCTTGAACCGTGCCACCTATCGACAATATGCAGTACTAGATTATGGGAAATTATAATGAGAACTAGCGGTTGTACTTTGAACTAAATGATGGGAAATTCAATTGTTTCACACTCGATTTTTTAGAGTCTCGGGAGCAGAGACCCAAAACATCCTTTTGAAGTTCAATTTTACGTGATGTAACGAAAAGCGCGCTCTATAGAGTTTTGATGTGTACTAGTTTCAATTAAAGGAATTATAAACTGAACGAAATACAGAAACATTATCTTTGCAATTACATGCGACAAGATATTTTCTTGGCGTTAAATTGTATGCATACATACTATTTAATTTATTCTAGTCAAACACTTTCTTACGTACATGATTTAAATCTTTGTACATTCATTCGTGCCCTTTTTTTTAAATACTTGCAAAATATCGGCATCAAATATCGATAGAAAATAATTCCCTTCCGATATTTCCCTATTTTAACCAGCTTGTGACATAATTCCTAAACAAAAGCGACTGTCTTTAAATTAAACTGTCATGAGACTGCGATGGCAGGTGGTCAGCAGTTGTCTCCGTCAGAATTGGCGCAACCAAAGCAATGCTGCGGCAGCCACAGCCACAGCAGTTGCTGCCCCACAGGCAACAACGAATAATTCAACGCAGAGCAGCGCGCGTGAAACGTTCGTTGAACGCGTAGAACGTGGACCCGGTCTTAGGGACTTTTTCACCGTGCGGCCCAAGCGGAGGCTAAATGAAGAGGAGGACTCGGACGCCTTGGACAGCAATGTACCCTACTTGAATGCAATAGACTACAGTGGCCACGGACGGCGGGTGCACTTCGAGGTGTATGGCTGCCAGATGAACACAAACGATACGGAGGTCGTGTGGAGCATTCTGCAGGAGCACGGCTACCAGCGGTGCGCGGACGTCTCAAATGCAGACGTTGTTATGCTAGTGACCTGCGCCGTGCGCGACGGTGCCGAGCAGAAGATCTGGAATCGGTTGCGGCATCTGCGCGCCTTGAAGGAGCGACGCGGCACCAAACGGCAACCGTTGCAATTGACAATACTTGGCTGCATGGCGGAACGGTTGAAGGAGCGCCTACTCGAGCAGGAGCAGTGCGTGGATGTCATTGCGGGTCCTGACAGTTACAAAGATCTGCCAAGACTATTGGCCGTTGCTCGCCATTATGGCAACTCGGCCATCAATGTGTTGCTCTCACTGGACGAAACCTATGCGGATGTGATGCCCGTGCGCCTCAACTCGGATTCGCCCACTGCCTTCGTGTCCATCATGCGCGGATGTGACAATATGTGCACCTACTGCATTGTACCCTTCACACGTGGCCGCGAACGTTCCCGCCCACTCGAGTCGATTGTGCGTGAGGTGCAGACACTGCAGGAGCAGGGGGTCAAGGAGGTGACCCTGCTGGGCCAAAATGTCAACTCGTACAGAGACAGAAGCTCCGAGGATCCGGCCAAGGCCGTTGCCAGTATGGCGCCCGGTTTTAGCACGGTGTACAAGCCCAAAACGGGCGGATTACCATTCTCGGTGTTGCTGCAAAGTGTGGCCGAGGCTGTGCCGGAAATGCGCATTAGGTTCACATCGCCGCATCCCAAAGACTTCTCCGACGAGGTATTGCGCGTCATTCGCGACTATCCCAATGTGTGCAAGCAGCTTCACCTGCCGGCCCAGTCGGGCAACACGGCTGTGCTGGCCAGAATGCGACGTGGTTACACACGCGAGGCCTACTTGCAGCTGGTGGCACACATTCGTCAGATTCTGCCTGACGTCGGCCTGTCCAGTGACTTTATTTGCGGCTTTTGCGGAGAAACGGAGGCCGAGTTCGAGGACACCATCTCGCTTATCGACAGCGTGCGCTATAACGTGGCCTTCCTGTTCGCCTACAGCATGCGCGAGAAAACCACAGCCCACAGACGCTATGTGGACGACGTGCCAGCAGCAGTTAAGACAGCTCGGCTGCAGCGCATGGTGCAGGCTTTCCGAGGAGGTGCCACGCAGTTGCACAAACGTTTCGAAGGGCAGGAACAGCTCATACTCATCGAGGGCAAAAGTAAGCGCTCCGACAGCCACTGGTTTGGACGCAACGATGCCAATATCAAGGTAATTGTGCCCGCCGCCTCCCTGCCAACAGCTCAAGCCAATGCAAGCGCCAAGGACATCGACATAGGCGACTTTGTGGTCGCTCGCATCGTCGAGTCCAACTCGCAGGTCCTGAAAGGCTTGCCGTTGCACATCAGCAGCATTGGCAGTTACAATCACAGCAGAAAAAGTTGAATACAATAAAAGTGGTTAGCCGGCTTTAATCAAACTTAATTTATCTACATCACGTCTGCATGGGCAGATCGCTGTTGCTTTCGTTCATCGCCGCGGATTGCTCCGCACTCCCGCCATGATATTTGGCAATATTACTTCGATAGAACTCAAAGATCTCAGCACTGGCTGCTCGACAGATACATTCGATATCATTGAACTGAGCTATCTTGAAGGCGCCTTTCGTTTGCACCAACAGCAAGTTGCCATCCACAGAGTCGAAGGCAAATGTAAAGCTGGCCTGTTGGTGCAGCGTCTCGTTCTGTTCGGGGTCCAGCACAAACTCGCCCTTCTCATTTATAATGCAGTGGACTCCCGCAAAGCTGTACTTTAAGGGCAGGCCTCCAATAAGCATGGCCAGACAAGCTGCATTCAAGGCGCAAGCGTCTATCTACAAACCAATTTGTTTTACTTATAGTCGACAGGCCGGATAATGGCATTTGTTGAGCTTACGCTTCCACGATCCTCCAATTCCTGCACCTGCACGGACATTTTTGCGCGCGGGTATGTTTCACTCAGCAGCGCCAGTTCCAAGACATCCCGTATCGCCGCCTCGCGTATGCGCTCCTTTACCTGTGGCAAGCCGGCTTTGGGACGATAGTTGCACTCCAAGTAGCTGCCTTCAATGCTTAGATTTTGAGTCTTCACCTCGATGGGGCCCAGCACGGCGGCAATTACAACTGTGGCGCCTAAAAAATGTGAACAGCTTAGCCGGCATTTGGGCATAAGGTGGCAGTCAGTACAAACCTTGGCTGTACATAACGGAACCATCGCAGCGGGAGAGCGGATTGAATTTACACTGCATCTCGCGTAATTTGGCTTTGGTAGTATCTTCAGTATCTGTTTTACTCATTTTAAATGATAATCAATCCAAAAAACAACGTGCGAGCATTTACAAAAAGCGAATTAGTGATGAGCCATTTATATGGCTAACAGTTACTCGTTACAAGTACTTGAAAGGAACTGAAAAACGATTGAATCAACAGGTTGCAGGGTAGTACGCTGATGAGACTTGATGAAAGCTCAGCCAAAGTTAATGACAGAAAAACAATAAATTAAATTGAAAACTTCGTTTTATTTTTTTAATTTAAACAGTCGACAAAAATAATTATTAAAACTTTTAATAAAATCTCACAATGTGCTTGCCCGGCCAGCTACGATAGTATGCAATATATATTTGATTAATTTTGTTATCAAACGTTTTGAGCTGCGTACATGGCTCAACGCAAAACCAACTTAAATGACTCAACTAGCCACCACATTTCAACGGTGACTTGTGACTTGTAACTGAAAAGTACACAAATCAGTGGCACGGCCTCTAAAACTTGTTCATTCCACAAACTAAACGCCCGCAGTTCAGGTTAAATCTCTCTGAGTACGAAAGCAGAACGATGTCTGGTAAGCCCCACTTGTAGCATTAAGCCTGTCCTGTGTCTTACATAATTACTAATTAGTACACACGAACTACAGGTGAAAATCCATTTGCGCAATTCGAGAAATCCTTCTCCAAAGACGGAACAGTGTACAAGTACTTTGATCTGGCTTCCATTGACAGCAAATATGGTAAGTTGTATTTAAATGCCGTTTACCTGACTACGTGGTAGCATTGCCAATGCATTGGAATCGTGCAGCGACATAAATAGCTCAATCAACACCTGTTTTAAGCAAATAGCAACGACTTGAAGTTTGACCCCATCTGCCCACCGTCCCAGCGGCGACCGCTTTAATTTGCAAGTCCAAGTAGGGTCAGTGGCTAGGTGACTTACTTAACGACATGGTCGGCATTATTGCAGCCTCAGCTTTCTAAAATTTGACGTACGCCCAGCTAAAAGCGAAAGTTATCAATGTATTTGGTTTAGTTGAGGGGTCAGAAGGGCTCGCTTGGACTCGCCAGGCACACGACGACAACGGCGTGTGCTTTGATAAGGCCCGACGGTACTATATTGTGCGTTAATAAAGCACTCGTATTGTGTAGACACTTATCAGCATGAGCAAGACAAATTCAAATGGCTGATATCGGATGATTTCGTGGTCTGATGCTTCGGGCGCAATAGTGTAGAATTATTTATGTGTATGAATCTTTATAGGAACGGAATATTTTTAAGTGCGGCGCGTGTAATTGCCTAAGGTGAGCATTTTTAAGTACTATTAGTTACTCAATCACAAAGGGCAAGTGCTGCACACCTTAAATAAAAGGCACATGCCCCTTAAAAAAACCCGCTGTTAACTGATAAGTATTTACTATCAGTTTGTGTGGACAAACAACGTTTTATTAACCGTACGTTGAAACGCGCTTATTTACAGACCAGCTGCCCTATTCGATCCGTGTGCTGTTGGAGTCTGCGGTGCGCAACTGCGACAACTTCCACATCCTCGAGAAGGATGTACAGAGCATTCTGGGCTGGACGCCTGCCCTGAAGCAGGGCTCCAATGATGTGGAGGTCTCGTTCAAGCCAGCGCGCGTCATTCTCCAGGTGCGTTGCCAAATGTTGCCTGCAATTGTATATTTGCTTAATATATATTATTTAAATGCTTTTAGGACTTTACGGGCGTCCCGGCCGTTGTGGACTTTGCGGCAATGCGCGATGCTGTCTTGGATCTCGGCGGCGATCCCGAAAAAATCAATCCCATCTGTCCCGCCGACTTGGTCATCGATCACTCCGTGCAGGTTGACTTCGCCCGCGTCCCCGACGCCTTGGCCAAGAACCAGAACCTGGAGTTTGAGCGCAACAAGGAGCGTTTCACCTTCCTTAAGGTAAGATACGTGTTATATAAGCCTCAACATATTATGTAACAACTGTAATTTTGATTTTTAGTGGGGTGCGCGTGCCTTTAACAATATGCTGATTGTGCCACCCGGCTCGGGCATTGTGCATCAAGTAAATTTGGAGTACCTGGCACGTGTTGTTTTTGAAGGTGACTCTAGCGATGGCAGTAAGATTCTGTATCCCGATAGTGTTGTCGGCACCGATTCACACACCACTATGATCAACGGCTTGGGAGTGCTGGGCTGGGGTGTGGGCGGCATTGAAGCGGAGGCTGTGATGTTGGGCCAGTCCATCTCTATGCTGTTGCCCGAAGTCATCGGCTACAAGCTGGTGGGCAAACTAAGCCCTCTGGCCACCTCCACGGATTTGGTACTGACTATTACAAAACATTTGCGACAACTGGGCGTGGTTGGCAAATTTGTGGAGTTCTATGGACCCGGCGTAGCAGAACTGAGTATTGCGGATCGTGCCACAATCAGTAACATGTGTCCCGAGTATGGAGCCACCGTGGGCTATTTCCCCATTGACGAAAACACTCTCGGCTACATGAGGCAAACAAGTGCGTAAAATGCAATCATAGTTAACACTGTTGGCTTATTATTTTATTTGTATTGCTGCAGATCGCTCTGAGAAGAAAATTGACATTATTCGGGAGTATCTGAAGGCAACGCAACAATTGCGCAACTACGCCGAGGAGGGTCAAGATCCGAAGTTCACTCAGGTTAGCTGATTGCAAAACTTGTATAATTTTTGTTCTTTATGTGTGAACTTACTTGCAGAGCATCAGCCTGGACCTGTCAACGGTAGTTACCTCTGTGTCGGGCCCCAAACGGCCGCATGATCGTGTCTCCGTCTCAGATATGCCCGAAGACTTCAAGTCGTGCTTGTCCAGTCCAGTAAGTTGAACAAATTTCGCTCTTATGAGATAAACAAAGCCCAGTGATGCTTGGACATCTGACAAAACTGAACTTGGTGTATCCCATAAATTGAAATCCAAATCACATTTCACATCATCTAACAACTCTGCTACGAACCGACAGTTAGGCTGCTTACAAAAGAGCTATCTAAAAGAAACAGCAACTGTGATATGTGATAGCTTCTAATGTAAAATCACGGCTACTATTTCCTTAGATAACTCGATATAAATTGGAATTGCTGGGACGTTTAGATCTGCATTTGTCTCACTCGGTCCGTTTTCACACGGCGAATTGCATTGATGTGTTAGCTTTGTGATTGCGAGTCCATCAGAGGCGGGTTAATTGTGAAATACCGCACCACAGGCAATAGCAAGACACTACCACGTAACACTCAGAACTGAAACCTGGTTCTTGGCCAGCTAGCTCTTATAAGCAGCGTTGCGTTCAATGCCCGCTGCCAGCGCATCAAGTTTCCAACGCGAGCAGCGTTGGCTGATCGGTTTTGGTTATTACCAAAATTCGCTGAGAATGCGCTTTGCTTTCTGGCACGCTCGATATTTTTATGCCGAATTTCTAAAATTGTGAACTGCTCTTGTTTTTATTGCAATTCGTTGGACTTTAACGGGTTCTGAACCCGGGCCTGGCCCGGCCCGGCCCGGCCTGGCCAGCACCGATGGGGCCTCATGCGGCCGCTTCCGCAAGCAAACTGACCTACAAATAGTTTGGCAAAGCGGGGTCATTGAACGCCCAGTCGGCTTTCCACACGGTTCTAATCAGCGTTTTCTATTCTTGCCACATTTTAGGTCGGATTCAAGGGATTCGCTATTGCACCTGAAGCCATTGCCGCCAGCGGCGAGTTCCAGTGGGACGATGGCAAAACCTACAAGCTCCAGCACGGATCCGTGGTCATTGCGGCAATTACGTCCTGTACAAATACTTCGAATCCGTCGGTGATGCTGGGCGCAGGTCTGCTCGCCAAGAAAGCGGTCGAGAAGGGACTCAGCATTCTTCCCTATATCAAGACCTCACTGTCGCCTGGTTCTGGTGTAGTGACCTACTATTTGAAAGAGTCGGGCGTCATTCCGTTTTTGGAACAGCTTGGCTTCGACATTGTGGGCTACGGCTGTATGACCTGTATTGGAAACTCAGGTCCTCTGGAGGAGAACGTGGTCAACACCATTGAGAAGAATGGCTTAGTTTGTGCCGGCGTCCTGTCTGGAAACCGTAACTTTGAGGGTCGCATTCACCCCAACACCCGCGCCAACTACCTGGCCAGTCCCTTGTTGGTTATTGCGTATGCCATAGCGGGACGTGTGGACATTGACTTTGAGAAGGAGCCGCTGGGCGTGGATGGCAATGGAAAGAACGTGTTCCTCAGCGATATTTGGCCAACGCGCTCCGAAATTCAAGAAGTGGAGAACAAGCACGTCATACCCGCCATGTTCCAGGAGGTGTACAGTAAGTTTGCCATTTGCAAAAAGTTGTGAACTTAATTCTAATGCCTAATATCTGCTGGTAGGTAAGATCGAATTGGGTTCAGAGGACTGGCAAACCCTGCAGGTGTCTGATGGCAAGCTGTACCCGTGGAGCGCAGAATCCACCTACATCAAGCGTCCGCCCTTCTTCGAGGGTATGACTCGGACGCTGCCTAAGCTACAGAGCATTCAAAAGGCGCGCTGTCTGCTCTTCTTGGGTGACTCTGTTACCACAGATCATATCTCGCCCGCTGGCTCCATTGCCAGAAACTCACCAGCAGCTCGCTTCCTCTCTGGGCGCAATTTGACGCCTCGTGAGTTTAACTCGTATGGCTCGCGTCGTGGTAATGACGCCATCATGGCACGCGGCACCTTTGCTAACATCCGCATCGTGAACAAACTGATCCCAAAAACCGGACCGCGCACCCTGCACATACCCAGCCAGGAGGAATTGGACATTTTCGATGCAGCCGAACGCTACCGCGAGGAAGGTATTCCGTTGGTTCTGGTCGTTGGCAAAGATTACGGCAGTGGCAGTTCTCGCGATTGGGCCGCAAAGGGTCCATTCCTATTGGGTGTAAAGGCAGTCATTGCTGAATCATATGAGCGCATTCACCGTTCCAACCTGGTCGGCATGGGCATTATTCCCCTGCAGTTCTTACCAGGTCAGAGCGCCGAAACTTTGAAGTTAAGTGGTCGGGAGGCTTACAACATTGCTCTGCCCGAAAACGGCTTGAAGCCAGGGCAGAAGATCCAAGTTGAGGTATGTAATAATTTTATTGAATGATTTGTGACATTTATTTAATTCGGTTTCCCATTCAGGCTGATGGAACTGTGTTTGAGACTACGCTGCGATTTGACACCGAGGTGGATATCACCTATTACCAAAACGGCGGCATCCTTAACTACATGATTCGCAAGATGCTCTCCTAAGTCTTCCCTTTTTTATTTGCATATTCCATTTGCATTTTAAATACTGTACATTGTAGTCTCCTAAGTTTTCAATGTGTGCTGGCTGGTGCTTCCCCTGATGAATGGTCGAACCAATAAAATTAAGCCTAAATTTCGTTAGTCGCGTTCGCTAATTGTGCTCAAAGAGTTAATCGGGTCCATAAGACCTCGCTTTACAGGTCTAAACGAGTAATATATATCTTATGTTTTTATATCTATATTAACTTTGTCAAAACGTGATCGAATAACATATACAATTTAATATGCGCGGATTCAGGTTCTTTTCAAAACGATAATATTGTCGGAAAAATTTGTTGTACCATTGATGATTTAATATACACATATGTATCTAAAAATACAATATACCCTGGCATGATTTATTATTTCAATAAACAGATTGCATCATGCAATATTCTCTTATCACTGAATTAGTCAGTTATTAGTCAATGCATTATGATTATAATATAATTGTCATATCTCTTTCCGCACGGAAATTAACTTCATTATATAATCTGTATATAAATATATCTATTTAGGTAAGTTTCCAAATACAATCAATATGTGAGGGTTATCAGCTGATGATAAATATTTCCACTACAAAGGTAGTAGGAAACTGGAGCAACGTTGAACAGATACATTTAGGAGCAGAGGCTTTTAAAAATTCTTTAAATATATTTAAGCTTTACAGTTCTTTTCCGGTTTGAAATTTGATTGACGATGTTTAATAAATTTACTCGATTAGTATTCCCAAGTTGACTTTGAACGTTATATATTCATTACACCTTCTCGAGATTTTAATTTAATATACTTGGAGAGTCCAATAGAACAACTTAGGTGGCTTAATAAAAACCAGTACTGACCATCACAATAGCTAGGAATTTTTTTAAATCATTCTCAGAGATAGACACTGCTGATCATGTCATTATAGGCCTTTGGCATGGCGCCATTGTTTACCTCCCTTTTGATGATAACGACAATGTGGTAATCAAGAGTTTTTGCAATCTAACAAAGCTTGCTCAGGTCAGCGAGTTCAATTCCTAGATACTACGTTGAATTACACAATGTTTAGTTACATATATATCAAAGATTATATGATAGACGCTTAAGTTATAAGCATCGGCATTCTTTAAAAAAAGCATATACAAAATGTCGTAATCCTAACCTGAGTCTAACAAGAATATTTCATTAAATTTTTAATTAAAATAAAATTTTGCAACGATATTTGGAAAAAACCCTATAAAATGTGAACCTTTCATTGTATGTTGGTGCTCTGAAGTTTACATGAACGTCGACCAAAGCTAGCTTCCTTACTCAAAAAAAAAAAAATAAAATAAAATTCGAAGTATTTCATGGGTGGTTTTGATAGCAGTGACTGTACCTTAATATTATTCACATGAAATTCACATTTCACATTGCCAAAAATCTAAAAATTCTTGGTTTGTACTTTATTACAATGCATGCTAAAACTACATTTCTTTCAAATAACACACATACATCCAATAAGTGCCTTAATAGGGCAACCTGTTGTGATAAAAAGGACACAATTAGGTAAGTACTAGCGTCAGAATGTCCAGTTTGGCTTTATAAAAGTATTATTGTAACATTATTATCAACATCATCATCAATTACATACTTAAATTTATAATGTACAAGACGGCTATAATGATACATGTGCTATAATGAATTCTGCTTGTTATCTGATTTTCTTTGCCTCTGGTAGTATAATGTATAAAATCACTATAACAAAAAATTTACACTTTAAGCTACAACACTTTGGGTATTTTTAAGTTAAATTGCATTAGTTATGTAGGTAAACATTGCAGAGCGTAACAAATTTCTTTTAAACTAATTGTAATTAACATTTAAACGCCCTAACAAAAATGATCTTTATTACGAATTTAGCTAATTAACCTGTGCCATTTTCTATTCATCTCGTTTGATATTTACAATGGTGAAGCATGAGTTGCGCTCCAGCTGGCGTAGCAACAAATCTCTGGTGGTTCCTCAGTACGTTGCGTAAATGCAGTTGCGATTTCGTTTGGTTTTCTTTAGAGTTGTGCGGTCCGTTACCAGCGTATTTGGTGCTTATATTGATCGTCTATAGCAATACGTTTGATGGTCTCATAACCAAGTATAATGCTGAATGAGAAGGCTGCCGACTGCACCAGGCGTGCGGACAGACCCTTAAAGAAGCAGTTGAGTTTCTCCTCATGCCACAATTCGCGGAAAGCAACGCCCATTGAGTCTAGGCGATGAACCTGCGAAAAACAAAAATATTTAAATATCTGTTAAATAACACTTTCGATATCCGATCTAAAAAGACTTACTTGAAGCCGTGCTCGTACTATATCCAAAGGATTTGTTAGTATTGTCGTTGTAAAGCCACCCAAACTGCCGGCCACACATTGGATAAAGAGATGAGAGACCCAACTTGGGCATATACGACACAGCTCGTCTACGATTTCGAATGGAATAAACAAATTAATATAACACATTTCATTTATGTGTACTGCAAATTGAATTTACCTTGATATAGATGATAGAACGCCCACCACATTGCGGAGTTGGGCACATACGCCATTAGGCTGGCAGTGTAACCTCTGTAGAAGCCCCGTAATCCATCGCGCCGCAATATCTCGCGCCCTATATCCATAGATATATGCAAACGGCTGCGGCCAGGCCACGATTTAATACCCAAGGGGTTAATATCACCTTTTGAGCCGGCATGGGCCGACATGCCCAGGACCATGGCGTGTTGTGATATTACGTCAAAAGGAACTATAATGGTCTGGCCCACCAGGGAAGCGCAGCCTCCGCCAACTAAAGCTTTGAGACGGTGACCAGCACCCAGATCGGTGAGTATGTGTCGCACACCTTCGTAGGTGCTGATGTAAAACACGCCGGATACAATTTGTACTGAAGATATCCAAAAGCCACGATACAGACCGGGCACGCCCTCAGAACGATATATTTTCATTGCACAGTCAATCATGCCTTTGTATACGTCACTCTTATGCTGCACCTGGAGCTGAGTCTTGATCACAGTCAACGGGAACAGGCAACACCGCACCGAGAATGAGCTTAGCATGGACAATGGAAAGAACTTGGTCTTGTTCATCATGTCCCACTCGATTGTGCGTATGTAGGTGCCCTTATTCTCGCTGGTCGGGCTGGTCGTGCCAGCAACACCGCTTTTGGCCTCCATGGTCACGCCGATACTGTCCGACATTGTGTTAGCTGTATCTGGAACAGCTGTCGGAGACCGTGCGCTTAACAAGCTGCGCTTGTTGCATGCGTTGCCAGTACCCAAATGATGCAAACGGGACTCTCTAGACTCGAAATCAGCTATACCGTTTCTGTATCTTTGTTTACAGCATCATTGTCTGTCGTTGACAGTTTGCAAGCAACCTGGCATGCATTAAAAATGTTATGTGTTCCTTGTGCGATGCGGATGTGGTACTGTCTGAAATGGGAAAAATAACGTTATAAGATACATATGCATTTACGTTGACGCAATTGAGAGACGACTGCACGAAAATCATTGTATTTCCAAGGTTAACATTCGGGAGCATTCGCATTATTATGTATCCATTGACCTTTACTGATATTTTGGCCTTTGTTGTCAATATTGTTATTGTTCACTAGGCGGCAGGGTCTTTAGGATCACCTGGAGCCATATGTTTACAGATGTGTTTGTAATTATATAATGCGCACAGACACAACCACCACCACCACCTGACCGATTGACCGCGTCATCACCCCTCTCTTATCATTTAGCCCTACGCAATGCGCAGTCAGCATATTTTTTATATGATTTTTCCTCAATAGAGATACCGCTTACTTCCGCAATGGTCCAGTGTCAACTCTACTTGGGAATATTAATATTTGTTGTCGATTGAGACACTCACTCTTGCACCCACCCTGTTCAATTATTATTGTTGATGTTGATTTTAAATCGGACAATCGATATATGAACCAAAACTATATATTATCATGACTATTTTTTAGTATTTTTGTGAAGGGGCAAAAAAAACAATTAATTTAATAAAATAAAACCGTGCACAAGCTTACGGAAACATTCCTTAAATGCGCTTTATAAAAGTTATTTTTATTAATCGATGCTTCCGTTGCTATGTATCGATATAGCGACTGCAAGCAGCTGGCATACATCGTTAACTCACCTTTGCAGAATGGCAACTCTTTTTTTCTGCTGAAAATATGCACACACTGATTCATGTGCGCCATTTTTAAATTTAAAAAATAAAAAATAATTTTATTATTTCCCCAAAGTGATTTTTAGAGTTAAGCAAATATTTATAATACTATTATATATATTTTGTTCAATTCTATTTTAAATATAATTGTAATATTAAAGTTTTTTTCTTTTTGTTTTAGAAGACATCTCTTAATATGTTTTCTATGTCTTATATGTAACTGTAGCTAAATTTTCCAATCCATGAAGTTCAAGGAATCTGATTGGTTGTCGCCTATACAGTCTGCACACCAATTACTTTCTTGGTGGGCGTTTTGAGTCTGCGCATTATGTCACAGCATCCCATCCACCTATCAACCCTTAAGCACCAGCACATAAATCATACTGAACGCTGTCCGCATCCTAAGAATTTCTGTAGAGCCAACAGTTGCCACGGGTACTTCATGACCGGAGCACGGTATTAACGGAATGCGTCGATCGCTGACTGTGACAAGTGAATGCCATGAAGTGATTAATAATTTAAAGTTATTGATGCACCGAAACAAGTCGGAATCCCATTAATGAATTTTAGCATTAAAAAGACATCCAAGTTCAAGAGTGCATCCGTCTTCCGTCACGTGTGAGTTCTAGAGGCCAAAACACATGGATACAGCTAAATTGGTAAGACCAAAATCTCGTTAAATATCCAAAAAGTGAACGGTGTGCAAATCTTAAGTACTTAAAGCTTTAATTCATTCAGACACTGTACATACATTTACTCGTAAAATAAGTTTAAAACCTGGGCCTAGCCATAACTTAGCGTGTAGCCCATGTTCTCCATGAGCGTCTCCTTAATCGCCGGCTGAAGGGCCCGCTGCATATAGGTGGTGAGCAGGCCGCGCACGCCCATGGAAAAGAGCTTCTCCAGCTCAGTGGACATGGCATCACCCACAAACTCTTCGTGATTGCTGTGGTCGCCGCCGCCGCTGAAAATATCAGCGAAGGCTCGGGCATCGGGTTCGACAAGCCGCTGTAGCTGTTCGTCCTCAAAGTGCAGTACGTCCTCATTGAAATGCATTTCATCCGCGAAGCCCGTGGGCAAAGCATTCCGACGACGCCGGCGACGCCGTTTGCCCAACTGTCGTCGTCGGTAGAAGTTGTCGCCGTTCACGTCAAAGAACTCGTTGGAATCGCCGAAGCCTTCGTTGCTGCCAAAGGTCAAGCCCTGGTCTCGCTGTGTCGTCTGCTCCAGCCGGATATCGTAGTCCGGCTTGGGATACGTGCCGGCGGTGCCCAAAATGACATGTGGTTCGCCCAGCTCCACCTGAGGTGCCGTGCCCTCGCCGTAACCGAATCGTCGTTTCGAGTTCTGGCGCAGTCGGATGCCGCTCGGACCTTGGCAGCCGTGCGCAAACACGGAAATAAACCCGGGCTCCGCAAAATGCGAATCTGTGCGCACGGAGGCGGCGCCCGACCTTCGAGACTGCTCATACGAGGGCGCCGACGAGGCGGGTCCCAGCGGCACAGTACGGAACTCAATTCCCGCGTGCCTCATGCGCAGTATCATGTTGCAGCGTCCGCCGGTGGGCTGCAGGATGACCTTGCCGCTGAGCGTTAGGTCGGGGAAAATGAGGCGCGTGTCCAGCGTGGAGTTTTCCGTGCTGAACTTGCACTTGTCAATCTCCACCCAGCGCGACGAGGACTTCGCCGGCGGCACCCGCACCTTAAGATCCTCGACCTCCACACGGGATATGGCTAATTTGTGGGGTTGGCGGTGCTGTTGTTGTTGTTGTTGTTGTTGTTGCTGATGTGACGAGAGCAGCTCCTCGAAATCTAGGGCACTGGCAGCTCTCTCTCCCAACGGATACGGCCGCCCATTGCGTCGGATGCGCTTGGCGTAATAGCCGCGACCGTAGTTCAAGCTGCCGCCCACGTTGTAGAAATCATCCTCCGGCTCGCTATGCTGCCCGTAGAAGCTGTTGTACAGCTGATAGGGTGTCTGCAGCGGCTGCTCCCACATGGAGCGGGCACGACCTCGCGGGGAGTCTTTGGTCTGGGCGCTGCGTCGACGCATGTGCTCCAGTGCGTTCTCCAGCCGATTCGAGCAGCGATGCGGCGTCTGGTAGGGCTGGCTAACAACGGCTGAAATCAGACCCAGATGAACCACCGTGGGATCAATCCGTGTACGCGAGCTCACCTTGCAGCAGGGCGCTGAGCAGCACAAGGCGCATCAAACTATTCTGATCTGATCCTGATCGTGGCATGGTGTAAGGCTGGCGCTGCGCATTGATCTGTCCGGATCTGTAAGCACCACCAGTCTGGTCGACCGCTCAACTGAAAATGCGCCTCTCAGCAACGGCGGCAACGCATGCGAGACCGAGAAACTCGCTCGGTCGCGCTTCCATAGACACAGCCGCAGCCGCAGCGGCAGCGGCAGCGGCACCCACAAGAAGTTCACGAAGACGACGCCGAAGCCGTGTCACTGCCTCATCATGTGCAGTGAAAGTGTTTTCCACGACAAGCGCCAGGCACACCAACGCACACGAGCGTGGAAAAAACAGCGCGCACAAAGGCTAAAAGAAAAGCATTGTCTTTTGTCGCTGCCGCTGGCTGCTGCAAAGTAGATCAAAGTAGCTCACAAACGCAAAGCAAACACGACGTCTACGCCGTTTCGTAATGTCAGCTGCGGGCGCGCATGCGTCGTAATATTGGCCACCCGTACACTCTTGGTAAAAAGTTCAAAGTTGATCAGTCCAGCAAACTCGTCAGTTAGCTGTGCTCGATTGAATGAATCATTAACTGACTGCGTTTATTTTCTGCTTTGATCAGCATTTTGCTGAAAACCTTTGACTGTCTTTGCAGTCCCCAAAAAGAGGTTTACTCTAATAGGGTTCGTGAACTTGGTTTACCACAATTCAGACAGGTTTTGGCTCGAATATTTATTGTTATTATTATATATCGTAAATATCGAACTTACTATTTTTCAATAACACTGGCTGCTATGGCCTTTAACTCAGACAGAAACAGTATATAGTATGTACAGTATGTCAATAAAGTGTTTTTACTAGCAAAAAAATATAAATGTACTTGAAATTGAGTATTTTCTTACAGACCTATTTTTTTCTGATTCTTCATTTTTCTAAGAACTAAACCGCATTCAAGGAATTTAAATACCTTGCTTCAAACATTTTAAAGAAATTCATGTATATATTTTTTTTAACAAAAACTACATAATTTTTTTTAGATTATATGTCTAGTTTATGTTTAATCTCATTAACACTCAATAAAAAAATCTTTTTCATAAGGTTTATATACAAAGAAGATGGCTCTAGTCGAGGTATCTCGACTAGCAGATACCCTAAACCCTTCATTCTGTGCACACAGAAAACCCAGTTGGCTTGTCAACTTTTACCACAGATAGATTATTTAGATTACTTAAGAGCTATGGTATAAAATTAAAAAAAAATTAAATAATCATTTGAACTACATTTAAGCATGTCTTTAAACAAATCTGAAGTAGTTATAAGCTTAACTAGCTCTACGCCATGAATATATATACCTAATAGGGTCACATACCCTTTTTTATACCCTTTCTATTCCCATAATCCGGCTTGTAAACTTGCCTTTGACATCTATTAAACCAAACTGTTCGCAGCGCAAAAACCGATTATTTTCGATAATTCTTGAGTCTGCGCCCGCCGCGTGCCAAGTGGAAACGCTTCGGCGGCCTTCGCGTTTGACGGTTACGCTAAATTATGCTGGTAATTTGATTTTACAAATTGTTTGCTTGCACTTATTAAATTCAGCCGTACGTCTATATTTTGCAATTTATAAACTGGCAGAAACGTTTCCCCTACCTGGCTGCACCTGAGTATTGCAAAATGTAATGCCACATTTAGAGTTTAATGTACCAAATTTACATAACCTTTGGCTCTATTTGCTGTTTAAACAGCCGGAGAAAGCTGCACGTTGCACGTTCTGTGCCTTCTAGCCAACAAACTTGCCGCTTTCTGCGTTTCCGCACGAAGCCAAATTCGTTGCACACACAGCGACATATGTTTAAGCAAACACAGATGGGTTTCTTCGCCCGTAATTGGGGGTACCTACGGCACAAATAATTCTCAAGTGCGGCGAAGCGCAACGCCAGCCAGTTTCTAGGTGCCAAGTGCCAATGGACGGAGGATGCCCAGTTGATGTCGAAATTGGCGAAAACCAACAACGTTGGATCTGGCTGGATCATTGGCTCCGACTTGGTGTTAGAAAGTGAAATGCTTGTCAGCCGTAATGAGCGGAGAGAGCGGAGAGAGCGCCGGATGCCACCGCCCATAAACCCGGCTGACCTCCGTCCACGCAGCTCATTAAATGTAAAAGTGTCAATAAACCGCAGGTCTCTATTGTCTTTGTCGTACGTGGTGGCCAGCTCGGTTCTAGTTGGTGCGAATTTCGCTCATTACCTAATGGCTGGCACAACAAAAGAACGCCACACATGGAGCAAGGCCGGCGCTAGAAGCTGTTAAGCTAATTGCCGCAACTTCTTCGCACTTGAGTATGTCAATGTGGCAAACACTTTGCTTTCCCATTCTATTTGTCGGCCGGGGAGCCGTAATTGTAGCCGTGTAACCCGTACCCGTAGCCCGGTGTGCCTGGCCAGCGCCGCGGGCAGCGCCCCAGCAGGTGGCTTTAAAGTTGCGGGCGAGGGCACTTAAAGCCCGAACAACCCCAAAACAAATTACGAATTGGCAATTCATTTGCCAAAATCGAAGAAGCGCCGAAACGAAACTCATAACAATTTCCTGCTGCGTCTCGGCTCATTTCCTTTGTCGACAGGCCGACTACAGCGAGGCGAAGACCCATCTGGAGCAGCTTCAGCAGACACTGACGCACTTGGATCACCATCACGCCCACTCGCATCCCCATCACCATGGGCTCTATCACGCGGCGCCCAATACGTCGACGATAACCACGGATTCGGTGGTTTCCTGTGTCACCTCGACACTGCCGGCTGTCGGCAAGGCCGCGTCCTCGTCCTCGTCCACCTCCAGCTGCGAGAACGCGGAAACGGAGCGCAAGAAATGCCACAATCACAGCCACAGCGACATGGATGTGAGCCACACGCTTATGGAGGCCATCTGCACACTGCCGCTGCCAACGCACGGTCAAAGGTCACCTGCCTGTTGCCTGGCCATGGCCGGAAATGCGACGCCACCTGCCGGCGCTCTGATGAACGGCTTGGCCGGCAACGCCAACGCAGGATCCGCTTCCTTGTGCAATGGTGACTTGACTCGGTTCGTACCACATGTAAGATGCTATTTACCATTTGTCCAAGCAGATCTTGTCCGGGAATCGTCGTGGTATGCGCATCACCACCATCACCACCACCACCACCAGCTGGCCGACGAGCTGGTTATGTACACGACGCCGGCGCCGACGGCGGCAGCGGCAGCCGCCATTGGCAAATTTGGCCTGGACACATCCACGGAGGGTTACTTGAACGCAAGGTACAATGGTAAGCGTCCACGTCCGCCCGGATGCAACTCCACGGCCAGTGCAGCAACGTCTCCTTGTTTGCTGTTTCTATTTACCCGTGTTTTGTTTATTAACTCCCTTTATGAGTTTTCTGTTCAGCTTGGAAGAGGGGGGGGGGGGAGGAGGGGCTGTGGCATGGGCTTGGGTTTTGGCTTGCTTCAGCCTGCGGGCTTTTATTTATTGTTTGTTTATTCTGTTTTGCTTTAACTTTTTACTTTGCACACGTCTTTTATTAAGAAAACATTTTGGAGCTTCAGCCCAAACATATTTCACAGAAAGGACTTTTAAATTCAATATTTATAACGGCCCAATTAATAGAACAATCTTAAATTCATATAAGGACCCAAATATATTGTTACAGCTTTAATCAATTAAGTTTTAATGCCTTAAAGATTATTATATTAAATATTTATAACATAATTTATACTTACTGGCCTGGAAAAGAGAATAATATACTTATTCACAATCACAATATTAAATATTAATATATTTTCATATCATTTTGTGTAGCGCATTTAAATCTTGATAAACTTATTATTATTTTTGCTTACTTTCGACTATAAATCACAATATTCAACATATTTTGAAATAGCTGAGGAAGGACTTAAGTAGGAATTACCTAATTTTTTCAGTCTAGTATCTTAATCATATTTGTATCTTTAGTAAATCGATTTAAGCATTTTGCGTTGGGCGCTTTCTCTCCTATTTTCATCGTGTGCATAGTATGAATGTCTAGATAGGAGCACTTGGCATGTGCACATGACAAGCTCGATTTGCGGGCTCAAAGATATCCCGGCGCGAGCCGTAATGCGAAATATTATCTAACAAAAGTCAGGCTGTCCAAGTTTTACCACTGGAAATCACATTAAAATGTTTCCTTTCCTTCTGCCCGCCTGTCCAATGCCGCTCTGGATCTGCAGTGAATGTCAAAGGCGTGCGCCATGAAAGAACATCAACTTTTTTCGACATACCCGCTGTGACGCACCCGCACCCGCACCCGCACCCGCACCCGCATCCTCATCCGCATCCGCATCCATATTGCTACAGGTAAGTTGTAAGTTGGAGTAGAAGTAAGTCAGCGCTAGAGCCGCTGACAAGACAAGCCAGCAACTTTTCTATTTTGTATTTTCAATATTCTTTATTTTTGCTAATGCTGCCGCCAGGTTTCCACCATCGCCACCCGCGGGCATTTTAAAAAAGAGCGACGAAGGTAAGCGAACGAGAATATAAATTGAGAATCTGAGACTTAGCCAAAAGAAATTATTAAAGCCATGCGTTCATCATTTATTTAAATTATGCGAGGCTACGTGCTGCTCCAGGCAGCTGAAGCTGAGCTACGCAGGAGCTCCAGCTATCGGTTCTGCATGCCAATAACTCAATTTGTTTTTCTACACGATGACTTGCATGGGAAGCTCAGCGTTTTTTTTTTTATCTTTCTCCTCTGTGAATAAAATGCAAGAAATCGCGCGCATAATTTACAATAACAGTATCCGCGGTGTTAGTAACCGCTAATCCAATTGGTGGCACGGGCATAGAATTCAATTTGAGAGCGACACAGAAATGCGATGCTCTTACTTGGCCTCCGGCTGCGGATGGGAAGGCCGGGAGGGGGGCCTGCAGTCAAACAAGCAACTCAATCACCCGCCGCTAAGTAGATGGGAGTGGTGGAGTGGTGTGGGCTGCACCACTGGGAACTGCTTGCTCCGTGCGCACTCCGTTTTGGCAGCCAACAGGTTTTCCACGCCCGTTTGTTGTTATCGGCAATGATGTTTTTACTTGTCGACACTTTCTCATGGATTATGCAGAGGTATCTCCTGAATTTTTAATGCGCCCAGCGTCGAGTCGCGTTGCCTGCTGATGTGATTTTGAGCGAGTGCCAAGGAGCGACCAGGACCTGGAACAGGAACAGGCGACCGTCTAATGAAAAGGGCAATCAGAGTGGCGGACGGGGTGCGTTCTGTTGTTCGCCCTTAAATTGCAGCATATTGAGCATTTACCAGGGGCTGGAGTGGGTTGCTTAAATAATTAATTCGTGCTAAATACCTTGGCCATTTAGCGAAGCAACAAAACATGCAAGTTAAACAATATTAATACCCTTCCATGCCCCAAATAACATTTGCTACAATAACATATGCTATATACTATATGTGAGGTTAAATGTTTCAAGTTTTTTGAATACCCTATATATTTGTAATTTGTTTTATAAATAGAGTATAAAGGTAGTGGCTTTACCAAGAGCATAAAATGAAATTAAAATTTTAAATTATACGGAGTATGTCCAAGCCTGAATAAAGACATGTTTGCATAAATATTTTAAAGTAATTTTGGAAAGAATTTTTTAAGGGAAAATTGAATCAAAAACAAACAGTGTTTGCAACTTGGGATTTCCGAAAATGGATGCATTCATCGCTAATGAAAGATGAAATAGGTTCTTCATAAGGACTTCTATTGGTCCACTATTCTTTTTTTTTAATAAAAATATGCTGATAGGCTTAATAGGCTTAAAATACATTTATCAACCCATATCGAATAAACTAACTATTTAATTAAGCATGAATTTAAAACCTGTTACAGGTAAAATGTACTTGTACACTCATAGAAAAACGCTATTCAAAATTCATCAAATTAAGCATGAATCAATTTTGATTTCACTATCTAGTGTTTGATTTATGTACAAAACTCTTAACTTTTTCTCTGAGTGTATGCGTTAACAAGCGCACATTCCTTAAGCTTAGTCTTAGAGGCCACCGCCTTAGCCTTACATTATTTATCGAAAATGTGTAGTACTCGCCGTGAAGGGTATAAATTACCATGTAATTAGTGCCCACTCCCAACTCTGCTTAAACGAGCATGAAAGCGGCTTTCATTCAGCTCTTCCAATTCCCCCTCTCTTTCAGAGACGGCCGCTGCTGCTGCCGCCGCTGCGGCGGCTGCTGCATATTGCAACGATGTATCGGTTGGTCAGCACTTCCATCACCACAACACCAAGATTGAGCACGCCGACTCCACGACAACGGCCGCCGCCGCCGCCGCACAGCACCACCACCAACAACAACAACAACAACAACAACAACAGCAGCAGCAGCAGCACCACCACCAGCAGCAGCATCATGATTCCCTGCACTCGCATGCCCACAGTCATCAGCAGGCGCAGAATACACATCAGCAGGCGCATCCTCACCTGACTCCGGTGCACGCTGCCTCCGCCTTCAAATTTAGCCATACGGCCGTCATATCCAGCTCGGCAGTCTATGCCGCGGCTCCACACTACACCCACCAGCAGCAGGCGCAGTCGCAGACACATGGCGGCTCCATTGCCACCGTCTATCGCGATATTTCGCCTACCGCGGGCACAGGCAGCGAGCCGGATCTGAAGTACGATAGTGGTCCCTACAATGCCACTATTTCATCCACCTATCCACCGCCACTGCGTCCGGGTGTGGTCGACTCCACAACCTCGAGCGATGCGGAGCTGCGTCTCGATCAGTTTTACGCCAGCAATGCAATCTCCACCAGCAGCAATGGGCAGACCATCAGCCAGCGTCGTGGCTCGCTCCAACTATGGCAGTTTCTGGTGGCACTTCTCGACGAGCCCGCCACTAGGTAAGTGTAGAAGAAATTAATGCTATTTTGTGTTTAGGTTAACGATTCGTATCGTTTGCTGCACGCAGTTCCAGCTGCATCGCCTGGACAGGGCGTGGCATGGAGTTCAAGCTAATCGAACCCGAGGAAGTGGCACGTCGCTGGGGCATACAGAAGAACAGGCCAGCCATGAACTACGACAAGCTGTCGCGCAGTCTGCGCTATTACTATGAGAAGGGCATAATGCAGAAAGTAAACGGCGAGCGGTATGTCTATCGTTTTGTCTGTGATCCGGATGCGCTGTTTAACATGGCATATGGGCACCTTACAAGCAAACAAGCCGATCAGCAGCACCAGCTGACCTTGTCGCTAGCGAAGTCATCGCCGGAGTCGCAATCGCAAGCGCTTCGCGTGCAAAAATCGACGGCCGCGGATTACTACGACAGTGGCTTGCATAAGTATCAGTAGGTGGAGTGTGGGAACACCGCAATGTGGGCGTAACCATGTCTCATGTACATTGTGTAATCTAATTTTCTGGGTGTGTGGGGGGCAATACTGCTCTGCAATGCGACTGTCTTTAGTTGTGAAAAAATACCACATCTTTAACGGTCAAACATGAAAATAAGTGTTGGCAAGCACGATATGCTCTGAAGCGTCTATCGGTCAGCCACCACAAAGAATCGACGCCTATCGACCAACGATGACAAATCCACAGCCGTTAGCCGGTCAAATTTATATTTCTAACTAACTAATATGGACTGTAGACCAGGTAAAAAGTGTATTAAACTTGTATTTGGTTATTAGATGGCTAGCGTTAGATGCATAGCTCATCTAAGCGAGGCCTTATCAGCAGCATATACATACATCAAATAACATTCAAATATACAAAAGAAAAGTGTCCACCACTTAAATGTAATCGCGTTGAGGTTAAGTTGGCGTATTTAAATAAAGTATATACCGTTTTGTTCGTTACACAAATCTAACCCGTCGTACACTATGTGTCTCTATCACTCTTCCTTCTTTTTCTTTTTCGGAACTGATTTCTCGTCTGAATCCGAGTTGCTGCTGGACTTATCATCGTCGCTGCTACTGTCACTTTCCAGTTTGCGTTTCTCCGGCGACTTTGCCTTGGCCAGCTTATCCACGTAGCTCTTTACTTTGTCCGGCTGCGGACTGTAGGCCCAGTGTATGAGCTTTAAGTGTAGCTCACTGGGCGCGCCTGTCTCTTCATCAAATAGTTTAACATTTTCGCTCTTGATCTGCTCGAGCAAATTCCTTATTTCACGATTGCGGATAATATCCCAGCTTTCTGTCACGTCCTTTGGATACATCGTTCGCAAGTGCTTATAGTTGCCCTTGGCCTTGGCACCGCCATATGCGGCCAGGAACTCAGCCGCTAAGTCCTGTGTCGGCTTGGGCAACGCGGCCACCACAACGTGCGAAAGATATGCGCGATTGTCCTTGATTCGATTATCCGTTTCGAATTTTTCGAGGAAATCTTCAAGTACCTGCACACCTTCCTTGATGGCATTAATTTTATCTTCATTCTTGGTCCCAGAGAGCACGCGCTTGGAGCTACCAATAAGGCCCTTGATCGCCAGTTTTTGATACTCCGGATCACGTCCCGTCAAAATACTACAATTAATATATAAAATTAAATATAAATATTTGTATAGACAAACTGTGGAATGTTTCGTATTGCGTGCCAAATGATTTGTACATATACACATGTGTACACACACTGAGGGAGAGAGAGCAGCAGCGAGAGAGGAAGTCAATGCGGTCTCTCAATCGATTTGAGAATTCCGAAAGTGCGAGCGTTCATATTCAACACTAAAACTGTGACATGACATCATGATGGCCGCACAGTCAAAGTGCCGATGGCGATGCCGACGACCTTCAGCCCAATAAGCTGCTTTGTTTGCTATTCGCAGTTAGTCGCACTTACTTCAGAGTTGCCTGCGCCGCCGCCTTGTCTTTAAAGCCCAGGCCAGGCACAGTGTCCACCTTATCTTCGCCGTCAGTCTTTGCATTCTTGTTGGAGGCACCGCCACCATTCTCCTCCAGCCATTGCTCAAACACACCAATCGCATCGTTTATGTTCTTTAGCTTCTCGGCAGCTTTTGTCACTGTATATTGGAAAATATTACTATTAAAATCAAACAGCAACCGAAGCAAACTCAACTCACTTGTCAGAACGCGTTTGGCGCGTCCCAGCAGACCACGGACGGTCAGCTTGCGGTACTGCATGTCGTGACTCTCAAGGAGCTTGAGCGTCTCCAGCGCCTTCTCCATGTCCTTGAAGCCAAATTTCGATTCGCCCTCGGACATGTTGCTGCTCAAATCTATAAATGTAAATGTCGACGAAAAAAGAAACAACTGCTATCCAACAGCGACGAACTGTGACTGCCTGATGATTTTTCGTTTTCAGAAGCTTTTAGGCAAGGCGTACACAGCTAATGCCAGAATAGTATTCAAAGAGAGCGTGCGAGCGCCCCTGAGATTGGGTGAGCAGCCAATTAGATAAGCGTCGCCAAAATAACCAAGTGACACTATCAGTGTTCAATAGGGAAACCGGTTTGTTGTCGTACTGCCGTAGCAAAACAAAAGCGAGAAGAGACGCCGCCATGACGTCATAGCCGACAGATGGCGACTGTTCCACCCACAAAAGCACGCATTTTACGTTTATACGATAGCTTATGTTGGGTTGCTTCGCATAATACATGTTTATGCTATGTCAGTCTGTGACATATTTAAGAATCCTATATTTGAGAGCGGTATTCTAGGTTATGTTGTGTCGATTCGGTTCACGGTTCGAACCAACCGGATGTTGGTTCGTCGAATTCTTTTTTTTAAGAAAAATATATTTATTATTCACAAAAATTAAAAACATTTTAGTTCTGCTTGCTGGTTTCCATCAAAGAGTTAAAATATCTGCAAGCAAATTCATTGTAATGCTGGTGCTAGTGCTGGAGTCAATATTGGCTCGGTGCGATTTCAGGTCTGGCTGATATTATGATCAACTGGTTTATGAATACAACAAATATTCAAATCCCAGGTTCAAACAGGGTCGGCTCTATTCGGTTCGGTTTACAGCCTTGGTTATGTTTAATAGTATTCAATACAATCTTTGTAAAATCCCAGTGTTATTTCTAAATCGAGTAGAAAACGTAACCAAAAGTTAGTTAAGTATTTTTTTAGGTACCAGATCAGAAACATACCTAATTTGGTTATAGGAATACGGATTAAATGGTCATATATTTGGTGTGAAAAAAAGAGTTTTGTGTCGACAGTTTTTTCTGTCCTGTATACCGAGCTACCGCCAGGTGCATCTCATGTATTCATGATATCTTTATAATTTATTTACAAACAATGCAAATTGAAGCGTAATATATTTTAAATACTAAATTATTTCGAAAGATATTCAGTTTATTTACATCTTTGTTCTATCCATATGTTATACCCTTGCAGAGTGTTTTAAAATTTCCTGACGAAGGAAGGGATACTTTTTCGATAATACATAAATTTATCGTTGAGCTGAGTTTATTTACTCTAGTCTGCGTCTAAGCTTATACTCTATATACTCTATATCCTCGGTATGTCAGAAACGTTCAAGTTTTACTAAGAACAATTATAAATTATCTAAACAAGAAATGATAGCATACACCATAAGAAAGACTCAGTTGTTGGATTCACAATATTACTATATAATGTATATATATTGCCATATCTACCACAGTAGTTTCCTCAGTCTGCAAGGATACTAAATCTTCGAATACCCGAAGCATTTTTGACTTGTTAAGCACTAAAATATGGATTATCAAACCAGGCTTGCACTGCAACCAATGGCGCAAAGTATCCTTTCTGTAATATAAATCAAATTAAATAGGTTACAGATTGTCAAACTTTTTGGACTAACATTTTAAATCTAGTTTGGCTCTTTTCTCCAGGATTTCCAATTCCATTATTTCGATTCGCAGCTTTCCCTCCTGCACTTCCTGGTCAAGCTTAATTTTCTCTTTGAGCATTTCATGGTCGTGTTTTTCCTGCGCTCGCTGATTTTCGCCTTTATAAAAGTCTTGTTGCAGCAACACTAATTTTATCTTCTCCTCATCTAAGCTGCGCAGGGTTCTCGGGTTCCAACTGGACCAGTCTCCACTTGTGTTTGCCATGACGTCTTTGTGTGCAGTCCGATTAGCGACCTTAAATCAAAACATATGAGAATAGACCATTAAGTTTATATATGTGCGCGTACATCGTGGGCATCTGTGGAACTTGCAAATATATCCTCTTCCCCCTCAAAGTTCACGTCATTTGGGACATTGGCTAGCAAATGAATAAAGATTTATGTATAAATTCTGTGCGGTTTTTACTCTGACAAAGCTTACAGGCATCGCTGTCAAAATGGTTGCTCAAGCCCGCCGTTGAATCGCCCATCAGGGCAATAAACTTTCCTGTACTGGTCCGAAAGCTTTGCGTCTTGTCATCACCTAGTTCCATCTTCGATCTCCGTTTCATGTTTATAAACTTGTCTCTTAATGCTTTCCATTCGCGTCGAATGCCTGTTCGGCTATAAAAGGTATCTGCCATTTCCTCCCAGGCCTGCTCTTTTTGTTTCCAGGTAGCGGCGTCGGATTTCTTATTCTCTAGGATATTCTTCCTTTCTTCAAGAAGCTCCATGAGAACTAGTTCCTCCTCCGCCGTGAAATTTTTACCTCGTTTTTTCTTTTCCTCGCTCGACATATTTCAATTTTCCGCACACAATAAACAAAATAAACAAACTCAGCTGCATTGTGATCAGTGTGACCGAGTTCATCGATTTAATGACCAGACCTGCCAACCTATCACCATTAAGGGTTAGAATTCCAAAAATAAGGTATTTGTTAGCGGGTATATGGGTAATATTAGATTTATATAAAGCATTTTTAATAATAAGAGATTAAATAGAAACAAACAACAAATAATTTATTGTTTCCATAGCAGCTAAATGATAGTCTATTAATATAATTTAACAAACGTCATTGAAGCCTGTTTTTGGTTTGAAACTTGGCTCGTCATATTCTATCATATTCTGGCTCGTCAAAACTGAAATTTCTACGAGTATAAGGATTAGAACATTTTATGAGAACATATTTCCCCGGTTGTTCATATGGGTTTATTATGACGTAGACGCTAAACATGATAAATTCATAAGATATTCAGAAGTGTTTAGGAATACTGATAAGTAATATTTACCATTTATGGGATTGAGGATTTGAAGAAATTGAAATCTGGTTGAAAAGGACAATATCTTTATTACGTGTTGATTTTCATAAATTTTTTGATGGGAATATCGACATACCTTCTAATAGCAACATTCACATGACATTTAAAGGTACAATTACAAATATTCTAATATACATATATGTTGGTACATACAAATGTGTAATTTTCTTATTTTACTTTTTTATAACGGAGTTTATTCAGTTGGGATTTGACCTTAGTTAGTTAGTTGCAACTGCGCTGTATTTCCAGCACATCGTCCAACATGAAGTTGCGTAGGTGGCACAGCGCCTGCACCACGTTTTCCTGGTCGCGGACATTGGGTCCGAGCCAGTGCTCGGGCAGGTGCGTCTTGCCCACCTGGTGGGGTTGCACGTGGGTAAGTGATCGACGCCAGTTGTTGTTGCAGGCACTTACGCTTAAATGGCTGCCTGTCTGCAGGCTTTCAATGTACTTAATATATGCCTCGGAGTGGATGACGCGGTTGGCACGGGGCGGCACAGTTACAAACATAGGCTCCGGCGGCGGGCCGGTTACAATGGTCTGAATCTGTTGTTGTTGTTGATGTTGCTGCTGTTGTTGTTGCAGCTGCAGTTGCTGGTGCTGCTGCTGCGCTGCTTCGACATTGGGCGGAACTCGTGGCGACAGGGCATTGCTGGATGGAACTGGTACGTTGGCCGCTAAATGCGGCACTAGTTTTTGCTTGCGCGGCACAAAGTTTTTGCTGCGCTCCGTGTTGCCCAGCGGCTTGCCGCATTTGCTCAGATGCACTTCGCGCACATGTTTAATGAGGCGCAGCACATTGGGGAAAGCCTGGATGGACTTGCGTATGCGCGGACAGTTGCGCCAGAGACACACGTACTCCATCTCGACGCCGGCCTGTGGATGCCGCTGAATGTGCCCGGTGGCATCGGCCAGACAATGTTCGGTGCAGTCGGCCATTTCCTCGAACTGGAAGTCACACTTGTCCCACAGGCACTCAAAGGTGAGCGCCGGACCTGTGTCCTGGCCGCCAGTAATGCCTTGTGGCAATGGACTTCCGCAGTTTTGACCATCGTCAATCTCGCGGCGCATGGCGGCGGCTTCTTCGTTCAGCTTGTTGGCGCGATCCTCCCAGCTTTGCTTGACACTGGAGGGCAGACTCTTCCACTCGTTGCCCACCAGGCGGGATATGTCGCCAAATGAGGCATCCGGATTGCTCTGGCTTATACCTGGAATCGTAATGAATTTCCAGTTAAACTCGCACATTGAATGGACTTCAATCTGGACTTACCTTTGCGCACATCACTGGAGTAGAGTATGTAACCGGTGAGACTCTTCTTGGCCGTTTTGGTTTTTGCCTTCGAGGTAAGCGGGGTGGAGTTGACGGACGGCGCCGGTGACGATATGGCGACTATATCCGAGCTCAGCGATGGTGTATCTCCATCCATCGAATCCTCCAGCATGGCCAGCTCGTTCAGTTCGCTCTTCACATCCTTGGCCGGCTTAATGGGCGCTTTGAAATAGAAGATCTCATCCTCGGTGACCTCAGCGCTGTGTTGGAACTTGCGCAGATTGCCAATAACCAGATTGCGCAATGCCTTCTTAAGTTCGTCGTAAACGGACTCGCATATGTACACGTCGCTCTCAGCGATTTCCGTCGGCCGGGAGTTAATAAATTCGGCGTACTCCAGCACTGCACAGCGGCCCACAATGCCAATGACAGGACTAATATCCTCCACGGTGCTAAGCAGCAGCTCTTGGCGATAGAATTGCTTGCCCAATGCCGGCGTCGTCTCGCTGGGCGCCAGCAGCCACGGTCCCTTGAAATACGACTTGCCATTTAGCTCCCAGATTTGCTGGACTTGGGCGACGGACTGCTTGCCGGTTTGCGTGGCCACGTACACGAAATCGCCGGTCTTGATGACCCCGCTGCAAATGGTGTTGTACTGCTGATAGTAAACGCTGCTGTCCTCGGCATTTGGCGGCGCGTCGCAGGTCACATTGGGTTTTTCCTTTTCCACGAGTGCCTCCTGCAGCTTGAGCTCCTCCAGTTCACCTTTGTGCTTCTCGATGCGCTCCTTGAAGACGGACATCACCCGCTTCAGTTCCAATGGCGACTCGCGCGGTACAAATCGCACCGAGCCGCTGTTGCTCTCCCGCGATGTTGGCCAATTTTTGAGCTTCTTAAAGCAACGTCCTTGCAGATTGTAGCGAGATTCACACACAAACACGTCTTTTTCGGGCAGCCCGTCCGGCCGCAGTTTGATGTAGTCCCTAATGTGCATCACATAGCACATGCCCAGTACCTTGTCCATCGAAATGGTTTGCGAGATGCTGCTCTTGAAGACCTCCTTTTCGAGAAACTTGCGCGACGTGACGTGGTAGGTCTCGTGCGGACGCAGAAAGATCGAGGCCTGCATCAGCTTCTCATTGCTCGGCGTTGTCCACAGTCGTTCAATGCATGCAATGCCGGGTATCTTGTTCTCTGGCATCTGCACGTACACAAAGTCGCCGGGTGAATACACCTGTTGGTTGATTGTCATGCTTTCGCCCTTGGCGCTGGCATTGAAGTCGTCCTTCTCTTGCTCCTGGTCCTGTTCCTCTTTGGCCACCTTCTGCAGCCGCATGACCTCCACCTCTGCAAGCAGCTGGTCTAGGGTGAAGCTTAGCGCTGGCGAGCTCAACGTGTCCTTGCACAGCTCGTCTCGCTTTCGGATGAAATAGGTTTGCAGTTCGATTGCGTCCTGGAAGATGTCCGAGTCGGTGCGTGACAATTTGCGCGCTCGCTGCAGGCAGGCAAATATGTCTTCCTGGTAGACATCCAGACGCTTGTAGGCGCCCTTGTCCAGACGCCGCTTGACCAGATCCAGAGAGATGCCGCGCACTTTTGCGCCCTCACCCATCTCGTCGTACTCTGGCAGCTCAGCCAACGAGTCCGAATAACAGCGTCCCTCTTCGTCCTGATGATTGTAGACCGAGGTGAAGAGTGTTAAGAACAGCTCCTGGACGGCCAACGGTACATCGGGCAGAGAATCACGTTCGGTGCGCAACTGCTGCTTCAGCTGCAACGTCAACTGCTGCAGCACCAAGGCGTCCTTGTAGATCTGCGAGTCGGGCTCGTTGTATTTGCAGGCGTTCTCAAGCATGAGCAAAAAATCGGCGACTAGCTCGTCGACGCTCTCGTAGGCGGCTTGCTTCAGTTTCTGGGCAATGCGCTCCATATCCATCGGTTCCTTGATTATGTCATAATATTCCGGATAGTCGCTCTTCGACGGCAGTTTGGTAAAGATCAGCGACAGCTGGCGCTTGCCCTTCGGCTCCTGATAGTCGCGCAGCGTCTCATAGAACTGCCAGAGCCGATCTCGGTCAGCTAGCAGTGCTGCCTTTGGCTTGCGCCCCATCTTGTTGTACTTTTGCAGAGGTCTCTTGACCTCGACCAGACCAGGAAACTCTTTGAGCTTCTCGTTCAGAGCGCGTTCCAGCGCATTTGCGTCCTCGTAAATATTAGAGCCCTCCTCGTTGTACTGCCGACAATTGGAGAACATGAGCCGATAGTCGGCAACGACATCCTCCACGGTGGCATAGCGATCAGCACGTATGTTGTGCTCAATGGTGTTCATGTCAATGGGATTCTGTATAATGTCGTAGTAGTCTGGATACACCTTGCGCGGCGGCTTTTCCATGAACATTTCGATCGGTCGACGGTTGCCCACCGAATAGTCGACCAGATATTTTTGTATAGAGAGAATTTTCTTTTTGATGGCCGCATTGATGGCAATGCGATTCGTTTTGGGTGAATTCGAGTTGTTGGACGTGTGCGCTGCGCTAGAGTTGGAGTTGACTCGTGGCCGGCCCGGCTTGCGCTTTTCTGGCAGCACGCTGGCCGTAAAGGTCTCATCCGTTTCGTCGTCATCCATGTCGCTGGTCTCCTCGAGAGACTCCTCTACCAGCTTTGCGTTCATGAGCTTCAGCATTTTCAGTGCGTCCTTGTGCGTGCGGTGCGTGGCTGGAAATGCCTTTTTGGCATTGTCCAGCATCAAATAGAGATCACCGGTCAGATCGCTTATGTTTGCGTAATCGCCCTTCTTCAGCTTGGTGTTAATCTGGCTCATCGAAATGGGACGCTTGATCTGCTCAAAATATTCAGGATGAAAGCGACGCACCGGCAGCTTCCACAAAGAGTTGCCCAGCGGGGGACCGGTGACGCCTGGATGCTCGGAGGTGCCAGGCGCATTATACAAATGATCGAATAACGCCCACATTGGTCCCTCGCCCTTCTTGCTTGTCTCCTCATCGTCCGAGCTGTCCACTTCTTCTTTGAGCGCTGAAAGTTAGATTATAGAATCTCTTGAATAAACCCTCTCTCTGATCTGCCCATCCAGGCCTCAACATACCTGCTATTGCCGCACTGGACAAATTCTTCAGGCGCCGGGCAGGTTTGCCTTTGCCCATCTCCAGCTCTAAACGTCGCTGTGTAAAGATGCGCTTCAACGTTTTGGCGTCCTTGTAGATCTGCGATCCGGGCTCATTGAAGAGACACGCATTTTTGGTCATCTGCAGTAGATCGCGCTCCATTTCTACTAGCGATGAGTAGGCGTTCATTTGTATCTTGGTGGCAATTAGCCGCAAGTCAATGGGATGCTCGATGACATCATAGTAGTCAGGATAAATCTTCTTGGACGGCAGCAGTTGGAACATGCGATGCATTGCTCTGTCGCCTATCGGATCCGTGGCCGTCATGATGGATGCAAAAAGTTCCTCATACTGATTGCAATCGTCGTCAAGATCCCCACCACCAGGCTCAGTGCTGCCCGTCAGCCGACGGGAATTGCGAGGTCCACGCTTGACACGTGGTTCCTCCTCCGCGTAGCCATTGGCTTCCAGGATGCGCTGACGCTGCGTTTGTATGTGCTGCCACAGAGCAATAGCGTCCTGAAACTCGGTCGAGTCGGGCTTATAGAACGCCTTCGCATTGCTTATCAACAGCTCCAGATCGTTCATCATGTCGTACAGATCGTCATAGGAGTCCGTTTTCAGCTTTTGCTGCACTTTCAGCAAATCAATGGGGTTTACCACCACGTCATAGTAAGAGGGCTCCTGTCGGCGCTTCGGGGCCCTTATGAATGTGTCGCACAGCATCGATCCATCTTCCTTCTTAATGTTGCGTATGGAGTCGTACAGCTGTTGGCAGAGCTCCGTTGGATCCAAGCGCCGCTTTTTGCGCGCCGATTGTGTCTGCTGTACCGGCGACTGCTCCGGTGTCGAGTCATCGAGCAGGAGGGGATCTTCGTCTTGCCGACTCGAGATGGAGCTCGCTCGACGCTTGCGGCTTAGCATATTTTGCAGATATTTTAAGTAAAATGTATTATAAAAATTACAATTTTACGACGCCACCATAAAAATTAGCGATGTTCAAGTTATTAAAATATATCGAAAGCATATTATCGCATTTTTGTGTTGCCTACATTCGATATATCGATAGCAAACTCTACAAACAACATTCTGCGGGCATGCCAATCTTGCTTTATATATGTATGTCCAATGGTCACCTTAATTACAATTCAACTGACAATAAGAAAAGCATTCAAAAACTCTACATAATTGGATTGTTTAAATCTTATTTTTATCAGCCGATAAAAGAAAAGTATAACATTCACTTAACATAAATTCCGTCAGATTTCATAATATATTAGAAAAAATCAGAAAAACACCAAACACAGTTAATGCATGCCCGATATATCCATGTATATATGCATACCCAATCAGTTTATTTATGAATCAATTAATCAGCGAATAAACCGAAATTAAAAATTAATTTAAAAATTCCAGCAAGCTATACAGATTTAATATTAACGTAGCCTATTTACTTTAAGATCACAGTAATTAAATAGTTTTCAGCAGTCTCGATCCCATACCATTGACGCACGTTAGGCCAACAGGAAAAGCGCCGTCAAGCTGTAAATAAAAGAAACTAAAAATCAGTCCTCTACATAAGAGAAACCAATATTGGCAAAAAGCTGCGAGTGCGAAATGAGAAGTTGCTTTAATTTTATTTTAATCGTGTTTGTTTATATTTTATCACATAATTTTTAGATGCATATATGTACGTTGTTATATTTTGTTTTAGTACACAATAAAAATGATGAGAAGCGCATTAGCGATGGCGCTACTTAAGGAACATTATTGTTGAAATACATGTGTATAGATTGAAATAAATATTTGTATATAATTAAGAATGACAATGGGACGCATGATTTAAAATTACCGCTTTAAATTAATAAAAAATACGTAAATATATATGAAATGGTTATCGACACTAACAAAGCGACTTTGACTATAAGTAGACTCAGACTAATAAAATTTCAAAAAACACCTACAATATTGCCTATACCTATTCTGTTGACTGCAGTTTATGTTGCACACGAAGCATCGTTTGTATCCAAAATACATTTGAACGAGCTTTACAAATAAAAATCTTAGAACGTGACTGCGGAGTTTCCACTTATGTGACTGTGCTTGTGAGCACAAACGGGAGATGAATTTTAAATGCTGTCCGTGCACTTATGGGCACTATTAACTACAACAATTAAGCACAACAATAAACAGCGCAACATTTAAATATCAATATCAGTTCTGTATATAGTGTATTATATTCATGCCATTCCTTTCTCAACAGTCCATCTTGTTTGCCTGGCGACTAGCGGTGGTATTGTGACTACTCTTGCGACTCAGATCGTAGCACTTGGCATATAAACTAGTTAGGCTCTCAAGTGGCGACTCGACAAAGCGTCTCAGCAGCTGGTCAGCGTAACGCTGGCGCTCCGAAGGCTTGGCTTTGTCTCGTCGCTGTCTTAAATATCAGTTGATGAAGCTCATGTAGTTAGTAAAGAGCACATAGTTCTCCACTAACCGTGCACGCAGCTCGCGCCGCACCGTTGCCGTAAACTTATTGGCCAGGCAGAGCGCCGTCGTTGTGCCAAACACGAGATTATACAGCAGGACAATCTGAAAATTGCCGAGCCACTCGATGGCGCCAAAGTCACCCAGCAGGTCGAAGTTGGTAATGCCTGCAAAAGAAAACGCACAAGAGCATTAGCAGATGCAGCAGTAGAGGTGTCAAGTCGCACGTCGTACCTATGATCCTGCTTAGTAGCGGCAGTGCCGAGGACAACACCAGCATGAAGCCACAGTTCAACATGAGCTGGGGCAGCGAAGTCTGTCGTCGCTTTGGTCGCACATTGCTCATAAAGGGCATGCTGTAGAAGCCCACCACTGAGGTGGCGCCCAGATAGAAGATGAGACACACCTCCATGGCGGCGCCAACCGGTCCCAGCTTCGAGAGCGATGAAATGCCCAGCGTAAATTGCTAGAAATACAATATATTTAAATTTGTGCAAGTTAACATAAGATAGCCTCCGACTTACCCTCGTGCTCAGCGGCAGCGCCTTGATGCCTATAAGCAGCTCCAGCGTGTTTTGCACCACCAGCAGTGTGGTGACCGCTGTGCAGAACAGCAACAGCAGCATCGCGAGCGGATAGACGAACGTGCGCTGAAATGTGCTCGACTTGCGCAGCTTGTCCAGTTCCTTGCGCTCGCTGTACAGTTCGGTCAGTCTTTCGTTTAGCAGCTGCTGCTGCTCGTCCACGTTGCCGGCATACGCTTTGCGCTGATAGAGATGCGCCAGCGAATGCTGCGGCGAATGTGGCAGATAGCAGTATGGCCGGCCACTGCCATTGGACAGCCGACTGCTGGTGGTGGTGTCCAAAATGCTAACATTGTGTAGTTCAATGTGGGCCAGCTTGCGCTTAACGCTCGCCTCCTCCATGTAGAAGGCGCTGAACTCCTCGTTCACGTCTCGCAGCAGCATGGGCCTCACCAGCACCTGGTTGACAACGCCAAATAGTCGCACGAACCCGTACGGCGTACAAACTGTAAATCGAAGTAAACAGGAAACAAGCAGGCGGGGCGTTAGTTGGTTTCCAAGGCGGCCAAACAAACTTAAATTACAGCCGGCAAACGCTAGACTAGGCGAAATATTTTATTTCTTTAGCAAACATTCTATTCCACTGCCGCGGAATGGACGAGAACCAGCATGACGATTTTGCCGATTTCGAGTCGACTCTGCAGAAGATCGACGAAATCCTTAAAGGCCAGCCCGAAACAGACGATGGACAGGAGCCCAAAGCGAAAACTGCCGAGGACTTTGAAAACCTCGACGTGGACAAAGTGCGCTTGAAGGTGCGCGAGAATCGCACTCTAATCAATAAGCGCGAAGAGCCGACCCAGCCACAGGCCACGGACCAGATAGGCTTCATGAAGGAGGTCGAACGGGATGCGAACGAACGTGCCCAAGCCCGTGCCAAACGTGAATACGAGGCGGAACTGCAGCGCAGGCGAGTATTTGAATCAATTTAAGGTTTCTGTTGCTGTTGGCTAACCTGGTGGCATCCTCAGTCAGGGAAACGAGGCATTTCGCAATGGCAACTTTGAGAAGGCGATTTTACATTACGGCAAGGCCATAGAGCGCATTAAGAATAGCGCCATTACCTACAACAACCGCGCCCTGTGCTACATTCGGTGAGTGAGAGAATACTTCAACAACTCCAACTAGATACCTAACAAATGTTCCGCTTTGCAGGCTCCGCAACTATAAACGCGCGTTGGACGACTGCCAGTACGTGCTGGACAAGCTGCAGGAGACAAATCTGCGCGCCTGGCTGTACAAGGCCACTGCCTACAAGCGCCTGAACGACACCGAGCACTTTGACGAGAGCGTCGCCAAGGCACGCGAGCACAATCCCCAGCAGCAGGCCTACATAGACAAGTTCATCGGCCAGATCGACGAGCAAATGTGAAGCAATATAAAGCGCATATAAATAACACGTATTGTACTTACTCAGCATAAGCATTACACCCAGAAATGAGACACATGAATAAAGGAACGGCAGGTGAACACTGCCCAAATCTGTGAAGCGTGAAAAGCGGAAATTAGAAATGCATCTGGATGCCATCTATTACAGGTAGGGGTGGTTCTGGGTGCAGTCCAATAAGCGATCGAATGGAACTGCTTCCGTTGGGCTTAGAGATTTCTCGTTGGACTTATTTAGTACTTACTTAGAAACCAAAAGAATTGGAGCTTTTCAATGCCAAACATTGCGCTGAGCACCGCAGTCAAAACTAGTACAATAATAGCCATCAATATGAATACTGTAAAGGTCTCGTAGACTCGCGCTAGAATACCCTTCTTGTGGCCGACGAAGCCCGTCGATTCGGAGAAGAGATAAACGAACGGTAGAAAGATGAACAGCGATAAGTTGGAGAAGAGGAAAACGTGATTCCACAGCCCTGCAATTGAAAGCACTGCGTTAATTGAAATTGACATCAGTTTTTCCTATAGCTTGACTTGCCTTGTATTAGCGAGCTGTTCAACCATTTAACGTAGTAGCTGTTGGGATACAGCAGCAGCACCTCGTTGCTCGCAATGGACACGGGCAGCAGCATGGCAGCGCCCAGGGCCACGGCCAATGTGAAGGTGCACAGCCAATAGCTGCAAAGAGATGGATGTTGATCATTGAATGTTCGTTGACTTCGAAATTAGCGTTACAGGTTGTTGACTCCAATCGCCTGCCCACCTGTCTCCACAACAGACACAGCAATTAGTTACCTTATGCGATAGACCAGCACCTCGTCCTCGTCATTTGAGTAGAGATCGTCGCGGTCGCGACGTCGGAAACGCGAGACGACTACATACGAGCTAAAGTACAGCAAGATTATGAGCAGCAAAAATATCTGAAAACAATACACACATATTATTAGTATTGTGTTATAAGTAATATCATTTTCGAGGCATAGGAGTGCAGTGGAAACAACAAAATGGCACAAAAGCCACCAATTTATAAACTGCCACTTATATTGTATGCAAAAGTAGCAAAACATATTTATTTGGGCTTTTTCTCTTCTTCGTTTATTTGCCAAGTGTGTTTATTTTTGCCACTTTCTAGATTGTTATCATAATAAAATATATATACACGCTCGTGTCAAGGTCTTCATGGCAATCTACGTATGATAATATATTATAGACATTTATGGCATTAGCTTATAAAAAAAGGCTACGTAATGGTTCGAAGAAGAAGAATCGATTTGAACATTTTAGAATAATTGTAGGTAGGACAAATATTGAAACTTGCTCACAAAGTGAAAGTGAAGTGAGCTAGAGATTTGAAATTTATAAAATATATTCTTATACGCAGTCGCTCCTTAATATCTAGAAATATTGATTTTTAGTTATTTTTCGACATATTATAAGACATGGAGTCACAAAATTCTGTACTTATTTTCTCATATATATTGAACAAATTATCTTTGGGGGAAATAGTAGTAATAGTAAAGTGACAGTGATACAGGGTATATTCTAGCTCCCTCTTTCGACTAGAGCACCCTTTCTTGAATGGAAGTGTAGCCTTGGATACACATTTGTTTTGCCTAATTATCAGTGTAAACAAACAGTTGATGATTAATAATTAACAATACTCCTACAGCAGTGTGCAAAGGTCAATAGTTTGTCTTTTTAGACATTGCTTATCAGCAGCCGACGACAAAAATCGACAAAACCATTGATAAGGAGTAGATTAATTGTAGACATAAAATCCAATTGAATGTCAACACTTTAAAGGGTTTCAGTTAGGCCAGACAATTATACGTTCTCAATATATTTAAGGAGAATAATATGTTTGATATTATTAATTTGTAATTAATTATTAAATTTAAATTTTCTGTGCTTTTTTAAGCAGTGTTTTATTTTTTTTTCTCATGTCTAGCATGAGAAACGTGGCAACTACACTCAGTGAACACAAAAAACCAGAATATTGCTGCCAAAAACTAAGTTTATTCAATTCGTAAATTTTTACTTCTCCCAAACTTGGTGATATTGATTTTTGTGGTTTACCCGCCCCCGAGATATATAGATTTTTAAAGGTTTTCCACGCCCCCAGTGGGGTGTTTTAAAAAAGTTTAAACCAAGGACGGGTTGTAGCAATGGGTACTTTTAAAACAAAATGTACTGGAAATACTAAGAGCAAAGCAGTAAAATTTCCATTCAGGCCATACTAAATGTAAAACGGCTTTCGTATCTGAGTTTTAATATTTTAAAATAACTTAACGCAACGTATTAAAAAATAATTATAAACTAAAGCTTATATAACCATCTCTGTCATTTAGTTTTCGTTTCCGTACAATCTGTCTATAATTATAATTTAATAATAATGATATAAATAATATAAAATTCCCCAAAAATTCTTCAGGCATTAGTACAATTTGGATGCCACGTAGTTTATATATTATTTATTGGCATATGCGTTAATACGCAATTATATTCATCTATCACATTCAATTAAAATGAATTAAATTTTGTTTCCTCTTTATCTATTTAGCTACATCTGCTTTATCAGATTGTTTCAAAGCTTTTGTCGACCACTTCTTTAAAAATAATTCGAAGACGACAATTGAAAATGACTAAAAAATATGCATGCACACATAGATAACCACAAAAGTTAACAAAATTAATAAATAAATAGATAAATGGGGAAAACAGACGCCAACCGTTTAAAGCACACGTCATTGCTTTTTACGCTGCGAAGAATACAAAACAAAATGTCTACATACATATACACATCAACATGTATCATTAATAAAAGACTTTTTTCATGTTCTGCAGACAACAACAGCAACAAGTGAATAGTTCCAAAGAAAACAATAAATAGTATATACAAATATTTCGCATCGTGTGTTATTGTTTCTCATTTTCTCAACGATGTTTGTTTTGCTTTTACGCTAAAATATAATTACAACTACTTAAACTATGTATGTGTGTGTAGATATATTATAAGATAATATGTATGTATGTAGATGTATAAGTTTGCGTAGATTGACAACTTCCAATTAATTTAATGGTTCATTGAGAATAACAGCGTTGATTGAGTTTGATTGATATGATTAAAGGAATCTAATTATTGCGGTTTTTATTCCAATATATACATATAATATATTGCGAATTGTGCCTATTTATATTAGTTCTCTGTGTATTTTATTGTTATTGAGTTTAACAAATGCTTGCGTAGTTTATTTATAAAACCCTAACACGTTTACATTAAACATTTATATTCAAGTAAAGTTAAGTAATTAAAAATCCAAGTGACGTGCTATTTAAAGGCGCTGCTGAACTTGGAACGCGTGGCCCACAGCCCACATTCAGTTCGCAGTTCTACGAGAGATAAGAACGCTGAACGTTGTCCCAAGCTTCAGTCTGGCACGAATACTGAATGAATGCGTTGTGACATTGCGATACGAATACATTTGAGACTGAAAAGAACAGACCGCACAGCTGTGGCCAGATTCAGAACAAATACATTGACTTCGATTTACAATTGCGGCTTAAGCAAACATCCAGAAAATCTACCTATTCACTGACATTGCAAGGGAAACCCGATATACTACTACTGGAAATCTATATACTTACACTTTGTTGATACATTTTTTTTAATAAAATTTTTTCAATTATAAAGGGAAAATTTTAATTTATTAGTTATATAAAAAAAGTTATTTTATTCTTTTTTGTTTTGTTTATTTTAAAGAGAGAATATCCCTATTTGACTGTAAATTGTGGGAGATATAGATTTTCGCGATCTGCTGGGACGAGAGTGGATATCAAGGTCACAATCTTTGATGGAGCTCACCAGCAATCTACATACCACATTTGGTAATTGTAGATTCAATATTGTGGAAAATACGCTTTATCGATTTGCGATCATCGCGTTATCGATTTGTCAGCCTCCCAGTGGGCGTGGCACCAAAATCTAAACACTTTGTGTGAGCTTCAAATCTCTAACTTCAATAGCGGCGAAAAAAAAATGCCCATAACTTTATCAAAACTGAACCGATTTTTATGTTTGATGGCATTTATTTCATGGTTTGTCGTCTAGATTGATTCTCCATTTCAAATATATGCGTTATTGAAAATTATTTTTTTTTTAATTTTTTGGCCAAAAAAGCATGTACTCCCCCCTTACCATTTTCGAAAAAAAATTTTTTTTTAAATTTAGATGTGCAAATTTACTTTTTTAATCGATTGTGGTTGTCACACTAATTATGAAAATCAACATTAAAACCGATTCTGAGGTAGTCAAATTTTTTGTCAAAAATCATGCAAAATTTGACAAAAATGTTCACATGTAAAGCTCTCGGAAACATAGCTCCCATATTTTAAACGCCCATAACTTTGTCAAAACTGAACCGATTTTTATGTTTGATGACATTTATTTCATGGTTTGTCGTCTAGATTGATTCTGCATTTCAAATACATTCATTATTGACAATAATTTTTTGATATTTTTGGCAATAAAAGCATGTACCCTCCCCCCTCCCCCCTTATCATTTTCGAAAAAATATTTTTTGTTTTTTTTTCAAAATTTAAAAATGCAAAATTATATTTTTAATGTGGTTGTTATAAAAACAACATTAAACTTGATTGTGAGGGGCCAACTTTTTTGTCATTGACTAAAATATAAAAACTAGTCTCCAAGTATATAGAAAATATTATTTCGAGTATTCAAATTGTATAATATTTTCCATAGAAAATCTCTACACTGATTCATGGCACTAAATTAATCTCGTTTCAAGCTTTATTCTGGGAAGTGTACATTTTCTTAGTCCAACAGCGAGCTGCAGATACGAACACTGATAGATGCAACAAGTTCTATGTAAACTAGTTGTTCAGCCAAATTCATTGGCCATAAGCGGCGAGTCAATGACTTGACGTGAACTCGAGATGAAAAACGGCCAAAACGCCGACATGCAATGCGACGCAAAACTTGGCTATAAATAGCGATGCACATTGCGGCCAAGGAGGGCAACGTGGGCAGCAGTCGGCTGCGGGGCAGCGACAATCATAAATGCTGTCTAGGCGGCATGTTGTTGTTTTTTGTTGTTGTGAAACAACTTTGCCGGTGAATGGTGGATGCAGTACCACAAATGCGTTTCACCCACTTGCATCAAGTGAAAGATGTTTTAGAAATGGCCAAAAGAAAGATATACTATTAGTTTTCGTCTAGTCAAGTTAAGTTATTTGATACTGAATATCAATGCACCATTGCCAAAGTACAAGAACTTGACTCGCAGTTAAACATGGATATATACATACATACATAAGTATGTATGCTTATATACATACATACATATGTATGTATGTTGGCATCTGCCCCTAAAACTTTGGATTGCGGCATGATAGCCCGCGTTTTATACCCTTTTTATAGAGTATAGAGCCAGTATTCGTCTGGCTGACTGTTTGTTCGCCTAACTTTAACCAACTAGTTTTTGGTGTTAATAAATACATAGCTTTGGTTATAGAGTTCAGGATAATTATATTAATATATTATATTAATAGATTAATGTATAGCCTGTACCCGTTGAAAAATCTCCCGAAAATTGAGGCTTGGTTTGATTTATATATATGTACATACATTTCGATTCTCAAAATTTCATAAATATGTCTATGTATGTGACCCTCATATCATTTGCACAAAACGATAACACCCTTTATAAGCACTTTAAGTGGTTGCAGGCTATAAAAATAAATCACTCTTTTATAGATCTGGTAGTGAGATTGGTAATTTCGATATTTCTGCCGCTGTTAAATCTCTGTTACATTTTTAAAGCTAAAGACCGCAAGCCAGATAGATTACTGATGATATACCTCAAATATCAAATGTATCCGTAAATAGTCAAAATCTATATTTTGTACAAAGTCATTCTTTTAGACCACTTGTTCCTTCTTTCAGGCAATATGTCACTGGACGAATACAGGGTATTCCACTGTCGAGATAATTCAATGTCAATGTTTTTTTTACTCATTTTCTTTTTGATTGAGGGGTTCCTGCATAATTTATGAGAGCTTCGGCCCGGTTTTTGGGCAAGTAGTTTGCATGCGACACACGTACTCTAACTTTTGACCTACATACAATGTGACATTATTCAATTTTCGTAATAAATGCGATAACTAAAGAACCGTAGCAACAACCGCTGCAGTTTGCTCGTTTCCTGGGTCAATTTTGACACTTGATGAGCGTCCAAGCAAGTCGGAATAAACATACATATACACATATAGTAAACATAAGCAGTTGTATAACTCAAACAAAACAATTGTTTATTTTTAGCTGCATAAACAACAACGCTTTTTCGCATCGCACGGCCAGACACCAACAAAGTGTGTTGACTGTGTCACGCCCCGATAAAAATCCTAAAATATATATTCCTGAATTGATCGCCACTACGGGTATTGTTTAAGCGGGTATGTCAGACTAGGAGACACCCTGTTCTCTGCTGTGTTTGACTTTTCAAACACACACACATCTGATTTTTTCCCTCAGCTCTCACTTTTGTAAAGGTATTCGTGAATAGCTTCTAAATTTATTGTTCGATCTTTATGAAATTTTTATTACATAAGTAAGGCATCTAAATATACATATGTATGTGTATAAAAGTCAAAGCTCATGGCTATACCTTTTATTAAAAATAATAATAGATTATGCGAATATAGATATCTTATTCAATTCCATGAAATACATTTATTACAAAAATTCGCTTAGGCTGTCTGAACTTTAATATGTGTACACGATTAAGAGATATGTGCCCGGTTAATCGAGGTTCAACTGTATTTCACAAACATGGAGATGTTCCGTTCTGCCTGTTGCATCTAATTGGACAAAGCCAATATATCCTTAATATGACCAGGGTACAGGGTATTAAAAGCCACAGCTGCTGCTGCTACTAACGACTGCCACACTTGAACTTAAAGATTGGGCACAAATCGTGACCATTGCGGTGCACTTGAAAATGTTAGCAGTGCAACAGTTTTGAACGAATTTCAAATTGTTTTGTTTCGTCTTGGCTTATTTCTTGTTTGCGCAACGTACTACACACACACACTACCAGATATGTATATGTACATATATACCAGACCAGTGTTTATATATTTCATTTCATACCCAAATGTTTATTAATAAACATTAAGCACTTTCACTTGTTGCTGCTGTTGGTTTGCTTTTTTTATGTTAAATTTTACAATGCAACCAGTTGGTTGGTAAAATAACTGCCGCCCAAGTTTTAAGTATTATTGGCATTTGTTTAGTTTTCTAACAGGAAATCGGTTTATTTGCAACCCAAATAGAAAGAAATGTGTAGTTGCTATCGTAAACTTCGCGCACTTGCGCCTCCGATTGGTTTGGGACACGATGCGTTTGGCTGATAAGAACCGTAAAGAAGCGCACAAACACATGCAAACAGTAAACAGTGTTTATGGGGCTGCTTTGTTTATCAATTGGCTGAATGGCCGATCAACTGGTATTTGAGGCGTCGCACGCTGCTGTACCAGTTACAGTTAGCCGTTAATAGTTAACTTTGGACAGAAGGGAGCAGCTGCAGTTGCTGCTAGAACAATAGCAACACGCAGGCAGCTGCATCAGATTTTGTGCTCGCCTCAAGGGGTGGTGTAATGTGACGTCACAATAGTGAATGTCATCACTACTTACAATGTGCTCCCGCACTGTGTTGTGGAACAGTTGCAGCTTCAGATCGGTCACTTCCTCTTCCTCTTCGTCCATGTTCTTCAAGAAGAAACTAAGCTTATCGTTTTGAGCCAGTTTCGTGTTTTTATTTCTTAGTTAAGCACGCACGCCCAATAGTAACTAATTTCACTTTTCACCCGTGTACGCGCACGACCGTACTCCAGATAAATGAAGCTTGTTGTTGTTGCTAATGCTTATTGATTGACTTATATGTAATTGCTTGCATTGCTTGCAATTTATTTATTAGAGAATTTAGATTTTAAAAAAGCATTTCTGCAATGCCCACAATTCGTTCGCGCCGAAACGACCGCCGCACACATCCAATCGACGTAAAAAATTCTTGAAACTGACCTGGGGATGTCAAAAACAAATGACAATCGAAACTCTTGACGATAGGCAGGCTTTTTTCGATAACTAAACAATATGCAACTCTACATTTCTTAAGGGCTGGCTTTCGCATTGAAAAACCAGCTGATCGCAGAACTTTATGACGTAAAAATAATGTCACAATCGTTGAAGCGGCAGGCAAGTTTTTATTTTTAATGTAAATTTTTAGTTTAAAAAATGTAACAATCTCATTTTTGGCAATGACAGGTGCTAAGTGCGTTCAAACAACTGCATCGCACACGGCAATATGTATTTAAGGATGATGAACAGGCGCTTTTGGCTGGCCGGGTGAAAATTAACGAATCATTTCAGCAGAACCGCAACGAAATCAACCAGGAGGAGATTCAAAAGGTTACACATACATTATGAAAATGTGATACTTGTATTTAATATCAATATTCATAGATGATAAAATTAGCAAAGGACGTCGACAACGAACTGCGAACGAACGTAATACAGGCCAGGAGGCGGGACGACGTGTACGGCAAGTATAAATTACGTAAATAGTTGTCTGGTAAACTAACTTCGATTGCTATGCAGAGCTTCGTATAACGCCAGAGACGACTCGTCTTGATAATGTGCCTTTCGATCCCGATGCAGTCATTGAACAGCCGCGCAGACGGCGGGGACAAAAGCCTACAGGTTGTTGCGGTGGGGCCGCCATGGCTGCCTTAGAGGACGAGGTGAACTCGCGTAAGAAGTAAAAATACATATTGTCGATATTAGCGAATTAGTCTAAATTATTTGTTGTATTGTTAAAGACGTGTTAAACTACTATTTTTTGAGTTTTTTCTTTGACTTGTGATTGCTCTTTTTGTGTTTCGACATGCTGTGCTTTGCCCTCCTCTTCTTGTGCGTCGACTTGCTGTGTTTCTTGCGCTTGCTACGTTCATCCGACGAGGAACTGTCCCCGGAGCTGTCTTCCGAACTGTCAGATGACGATGATTCACTATCTTCTGAGGAATCGCTAGATTCCGAACTGCTGCTTTTTGAACGTTTCGATTTTTTCTTCGATTTGGTTTCTTTCTCCACAGCTAAGCGGTTTCTATCTCTTATGGTATTTTCTGATCGTTCCTCCTTGTACCGTTTCTCAGCATGACGTTCGCTTTGCAAGCTTTCCTCGATTCTGTGTGTAGTCCTGCAAATGGAATTTTAATGGAACTCGTTCAAATAGATAATCGAATTACAAGCTACCTGTGCTCTCTGTCCCTACTCCTACTACGCTGATGTTCCTGGCGTCTACGTTCCGACGCGTAACGATTGCCCCTGTAAGGCGACGTTGGCCTTCTTCGATCGTTATGGTCCCTAGATCGTGAACGTTCTCTATTTCGACCATTGGGTTCTCTTGATCTGGAACGCTGTAAATTATTGTCTCGAGCGCGGCCACTTTCACGGCCACTCTGCTTTTGGTGTCGTAGTTCACGTGCTTTTCTGCGTTCCGCCGAAGACATACGACTCCTTTGTTCAACGTGCCTATTTCCATCTCTTCCCCTTTGACTGGTTCTACTCTCATTCCTACTGCCCTTATTTTCTCGCAAGTTGTTAAAGTCCAGTTTGCCTTCAGCACCAATCACGCCGCGTCCTTTTCCCCGCCAGGTCACCCTAGACACCGATTGCGAAAAGTCCACGTGTATGCGTCGGTCGTCAATGAGCACATTATCCATTTTGAAATAGGCAGCCTCACACGACTTCTGATCTTCGAACTCCACAAAAGCGTACTGCAAGGAGTCGCCTGTCTTTCGGTCCCGTATTATTTCACAGCCCTTCACAATGCCGAAGCGACTGAAAATAATCTCCAAGTCATCGTCAGTGGTAACCGGATTTAGTTTGCAGACAAAAAGCACATTTTCTGGTGGCGCCATCTCCGCATCCGGCAAGTCGCCGACGATTTCAAGAATTGTGGCACGTGCCTTGGCCTCGCGTTCTGCCAACAGTTCTTGCATCTCCTCCATGGTTTTGCCGCCGGTGTCGTCTATGTCTTCGTCAGCGGCGATTCGTCCATTTTGCAATCTCTCGATACTGGGAGACGGTGAACGGTCGGGTGCTTGAAATCCGCGTGGATTTGGAAATGGATCTTCCAGCACAACTGTGTGAGTTATGCGTATGTCCTGATAGGGTCGAAATTTATCGTCCACAATCGCATCATTCAACTTGCGCAGCAACTCGTGCCCCTCTACAACTTCACCAATAACACAGTGAGCACCGTCCAACGATGTCAGGTTTTCGCCGAGCGTGAAGAAGAACTGGGAGCCAACTAGATTCTTGCCGGCACCAACCAAAGATAGCATCCCTGCACTGGAGTGGTGTATTTTCGGTATGTATTCGGCCTCGAAGAAACGCTTGTGGGAGCCCTCCACAACGCCCCACACCGAGGACCCACCATCTCCTGCGCCACTGGGGTCGCCAGCTTGAGCTATGAAGCCCTGCTGCACAGTGTGAAATAGATTGAAGTTGTAGTATTTCAATTGGCATAACTTTATAAAGTTAAGGCAGGCAACTGGTCGCTCGTCCGTGAATAGGTCAACCGTTAGGTCGCCCAGAGTGGTCTCAATAACCACCGACATTGCACGCCGGTCAATAAATTTACGAATATTTACAAGAATCCAGCCGAATACAAAAACAGTGTGACCGTCGGCAGCAATGAAGGGAATATTGAAAACATCCTAAGCATAAATTAAGATAAATAATGTTGTCAATACAATATAGTAATCGTTTTATCAATTTATATACATTTTTTTTAATTCAATCTAAATGTAAATTTAAAATAACGAAAAAAACGAAAGTTTTTCTGGGTCTCCATGAACATTTTAAATTGCAAAAAACATTTATGCTCCTCATAAATTCTCGACAGTTAACTAATTGTAGTAATAATAATGTAATAATTGTGTAATAAAAAAAATTAACTCCATCTAAGCATTATTTACATTACAAATACATTTATACATATTTTTTACTGGACTATATTTAAAGTATTATAATGCTGCCACCCTGCTTTAACAAATTTCCCAACATCATTTTGTAGCCCATTTTTATCGATAGTCCATCCCTGGAAGTCATAACCAATGTCGCCATTTTGATTATAGAAAAAATTGTGAAAGATTCTCAGTTGGCATACGGAATTACATACGTTGTAAAATTGAGAAAAGTCTCAGTTTTTTCTTGCGATATAAGTGAGTGCTTCAATAAAGCACCAGTAATTGTATTGATCTTGTGAATAAGAGTAATTAAAAATGCCTGAGATCGGCAAGAAAATTAGCGAGTTGCGGGTCTGCGATTTGAAAGATGAGCTGGAAAAGCGCAAGCTGGAGACCGTTGGTCCAAAGGCTGTGCTTATCGAGCGCCTTGAAAGGGTAGGTACACGTGGGTTAGGCAACGGTAGTGCACGTGTAACATTTGCACGTTTTTCCAGGCATTAAAAGAGGAGGGCGTCGACCCCAATACACATCTCATTGCATCGGCAGCAAAGGCGAAGAAACTGATTCCAATGCCAATGAAAGAACCCGTTAGCGATATTCAAATCAAGGAGGAGCCAATTGACCCCGATGAGGAAAACCAGGCAGCGGGTGAGGAATACAATGCCAATGGAGATGTGGAAGACGGTGCTCACCACGCTGATGACGATGGCCACGAAATAGATCAAGTGGGCGATGTCGACGACGTGTGTGTTATATTGGATGACGATGATGAACCCGATGAAGAGGATGCTGCGGATGCAGACGACTATGATCAGGAACAAAATGGCAATGAAGAGCCAAATAAAGAAGACGCCGCCGAAGAAGGTGATGGTGAGCCAGCAGGCGACGTGGAGATCCAGGAAGAGACGGGCGACACTGTAAATATGGACAATGACGAGTCCATCAATTTGACAATTGGTGAAGAAGAACAGAAACTTTTACATGATGAGGTAATTTACTGATAAACATTGTCTAAGGTCACATGCTAAATTGAATTGTCTTTTCAGGCCCCTGACGATAAGTCAATTAAGTCGGGTAAGCATTTTCTGTAGCTTCACACACATTTTTCGCCCCAATGTAATCGTGTGTTCACGCCTTCATGAACACAGAGTACGTATCTTGTATATGTACTTGAATTGGCAAAACTAGGTTTTTAGTCGCGCCGAGCGCACGATTCCATTCATCAAAGCGTATCAGAGAAGCTTTCTCAGCTTTTGTGCTATTTAAACGCATTTCGCGCAGTGATTTTTATATAATATAAATAATCACTATAACCAATCATCTGCTGTCATCACCTTACCAACACAAACTAACGAGGATATCACAATGAAATATTATATATATTGCATGCCCTATACCCACGGGTAAACAAGTCGACCAGTTGACTCGATTTATCATTGTCCGTCTGTATGAACGCTGCGTTCTCCGAAACTAGAGACTTAACATTTGATATACTCGGTAAAATCGATATATCTTTCACATTTTTTAAGCTAGATACATTCCATTTTCAGACTCATTTCGGCCACGGCCGAAATATCGGACAATAAAGAAATCCGAAAGTGAGGAAGTTCAGCTTGGTACAGGGTTTCTCCTAGTCGGGCATTTCCGATTAGAGCACTTTTACTCGTTTTTATCTGAGATATATTAAAAATAAATTTACATTTTTTTTGGATAACGCATACTAAAAAATAAATACGTAAGTTTTGAGCTATTAGCGGCAACCACAATAAAATAAATTGGAACTGTATTTTGTTAGAGTTTAGGATCTAACTTATGTCTTAATTTACAGTAAAACCGGCAAATAAAAATGATAAATCGAGCGCAGCTTCGAAGGACGGAGATAAAAAAAATCACAAAGAGGATGAGAGTATTCGATCAAAGAAAAAGGATGACAAGTCAACTGATAAAAAGGATTCGAGGTAGGTTGACATAAACTGCTAGTTAATTACTGTTAGCTTATGGCTAGCGTTATTATTTTTTATTACAATATTAATACCATTTTTAATTTCTGCTTACTTTATTTTTAACGCAAATTTTATAACATGGACCATATAGCGATCAAAAATCGGCTTTGAAATCGTCCAATCAAAAAGACGATAAAGGTAATTTAAGTTTTTATTGTACGACGAAGATCCATGGGCTTGAAAGGTTATATATCTATAAGTTGGTTAGGCCATGCATGAAAAAAGTAAAAGCTTGCAAAAAAGAAAAAAATATGCAATGTGCAACACACTTGTGACACAGAGTGTGCAAGAGAGTGTGAATTTGGTTGGGAAAGGAATGGACGCAACTGAGTGGCCGGCCCGCAATTCATCGAAAAGGAATACTTTTGATAAACTGAATCACCCGAGTTCAAGTATTAAGCCATACACATATGTGTTGTATATACAGATAAATTGTTCTCAATGAACAATAATCAATCTGCTACCGAACACTACCGTAAACTCAGGATACTCGGCTTACGAAAACCTCCCCGGATTTCCAGAAGTCAAGATGCGATTTGATAGCAGTGGGTTCAATACATTAGCCTTGCGGTTAGAAGTGTTCCTCTAAACAGAAGGTGGAAATAATGTGTGAACTGAAGTGCGTTGGAAGATGAAAAAGATTCCTCAGGAGACTGCTTTTATCAAAATCTTTGAAGTCAATTCAGTTGAAGTGAGCATTACAATCGAATTACAACTTGGACATCTGACCACCGGTGAAAATCTACACTATACGGGGCATTGGCCCCGTTAGTAAACCTGCAACTTAAATTAGTAAGCGCAAGAACAGTGATTATGACGATGGCGGCGGCGGCGGCAGCAGCAGCAGCAGCACCGGCGGCAGCAGCAGCAGCAGCGACTACACCGGTCTGAGGACAACGTTTGCACGTTTCACCTGGCGGTGTCTTCACTCTACACTGGTTTGATGGCGACCCGGCTAACCTGTACAAGATCCTTTTCTGATGAGCGTAGCAACTGGAACATCAGTAGCAGCGGCAGCAGCAGCAGCAGCAGTAGCAGCAACGGCAGCAACAGCAGCATCAGCATCATCAGCAACCCAATCAAATTCACACTCTCTTAGCTTACGTAGCGCGCAGATCCAATAATATTTATGTACTTATAACGTAGAATCAGAGTCAGGTTCGATTTTTTTCGATAATTAACGATACAACAGCAAGCAGCAGCAGCTACAAAGTGTGCGTTTAAAGTGCTTCCCTTAATGATCAATGATCAAAATCAATACCAAATACCAAAACAGTTAACCAGCCACTCACAGCTCTGACCATAACTCTCTTCCAATATTGTTATTATTTACATGGAACTTGCAGAGAAAACATCGACAACAGCAGCAGGTGCAGCGTTGGCATCGTCGGGTGCCGCTGCCAACAAGCCGGGATCGGGCGGAGGCTCAGGCGCGGCTGGTGCTACGTCCACTGCTGCTGGCAAGCAGGCGTTGCTCTCACGCAATCTTTGGGTGTCCGGTTTGTCAACTTTGACACGCGCCAGTGACTTGAAGGCCATTTTCTCCAAGTTCGGCAAGGTGATTGGAGCGAAGGTGGTCACTAACACACGCACACCAGGCACACGCTGTTACGGCTATGTGACCATGTCCTCATCAGGCGACGCTTCGCGCTGCATTGAGAATCTACATCGTACGGAACTGCACGGCCGTATAATTTCAGTTGAACGCACCAAGAACGAAATTGGGGGCAGCACAAGTTCATCCAAAGAGGCGGGCAACAAGGGCAACAACAAGATGAACAGCAAGTCCAGCAACGACTTGAAGAAGAAGGATGACGATAAGAAGTCCATCGGCAAGGGCGGCGGCGGCGATGACAAGAAGAGCGGCGACGTCAGCGGGGAGGGCAAGAACATAGGCGGCGAGTCCGGCAACAAGCGGGATGGCAAGGACAAAGACCGCAACAACAAGTCATCACGCGACGACAAAGACAAGCAGTCAACGGGCAGTGACAGGCGCCACGAGCGCGATCAGCGTTCTGGCACGGGTCACAGGTCTCAACAGCGTGATGGATCCAACGAACGTCGTCCAGCGCGCCAACCACGCGACGTTGATCGTGAGATTCAGCAGCGTCAGCGCGAACGTGAACGACGCCAGCGCGAGATGTTATCTTATCAGAAGATACGTGAGGAGCGCGAGCGCCAGCGCTTGCGTGAACGGGAGCGTGAGCTGCGCGAGGAGGAGCGGCGACGTCGCGAGGCGCGCGAGCGGCAGCGCATTGAGGAGGAACGTCTGGCCGAGGAGCGCCGCAAGCTGGCCATCGAGCGGGAGCGCCTTGAGCGCGAGAAGGCCGAACTGCTGCGCATGGAGCGGGAGCGTCAGAAACTGGAGCGTGAGAAAATCGAGCTGGAGCGCCTCGAGTTGAAGCGTCAACAGATGAAGTATGATAAACGTAATCGCGTTGCACACACAACGCTAAAAACAACAACACCATATTTATTTTTACATATTCTCAAAAGGCATTTGGCCGTGTAAATTAGTGTGTTAAGTTGCAGAGCCACGTTGTTTCTTCAACCCGAAAAACTGCCGGACAGTCTAGGCAAATGCTTTTGCATTAATGTATGTTTATGCAACTGCAAATGTACTGCATCGTAGTTTAAACTATATCTACATACCTATGTACCAAACCGATCCGAATCACATTTACAATGTCGCTAATGTTATGCACTTTACTCTTTTCATCTTTCCTTACTTGCCACTTATGGTAATCCTGGTAGGATTATGGAGTCACGCGACGATCCTGTTAAGCGTTCGCTAAGCAAGCGCACCGATGATCGCTACACCGATGTTTCTGACCGCAAGCGCTCGGCGGTGTTTGATGCTCCACCACCGCCGCGCTTTGACGCCTCATTGGTTAGCTCACGCAAGTATGTTTCCCATCAAATGATGGCCACTTGGTTATTTCATATATATACTGACAATTCCATTTACGACAGCACCAGTACTTATGACAAAAAGCATGATGATTATGGTACCTCATCGGGCTCCAAGCGCCTTGACGACTACTCCAGTTCAAAGCGGCTTGAGTATTCCTCAAATAAGCGAAGCGATTACGGCAGCTCTACGGGTACCAAGCGGAGTGCTATAGATGACTACACCTCGGTTCCAACTAAGCGCTCTGGCAACGATTATGGATCAAGCTCCAAGCATGATTACTCAACATCCACCACCAGCAAGCGTGAGGATTACAAACGTGAGGTGGATGTGCGTCATTTGGCAGTTTCATCTGCTGGGGTCGGAACAGCTGGATCGAGCAGCTCGTACGTTCACAAGAGCAACACTGGCGGTGCTGGCACCTACGTGCACAAGAACAACACTGGCAACGTTGCCAGCTCTTATGGTCACAAGAACAACACAAGCGGCGGTGCTGGTGGCGGCGGTGGTCGCTACAACGATTCTGATCGCAGCAACACCTCGAATTACAGACGTGGCGGCGTTGACGACATTTCACAGTAAGCAATCAATCGACTATCTCAAATAGACGAAATCTCAGCACATTTTCTTGAATCATTTCAGTGGCAACAAGCGCTATGATAACGCCACTAGCAGCGGAGCCACCAGCGGCTATGGCAGCAACTCGAGCAACGTGAACATATGGGCACCATCGGGCGGCGGCAGTGGTAGCGCTCATCTGGGGGGTGGCGGCGGCCCATTGAAGTCCTACAGCAACAATGGAATGTCCTCAAACATGCACGGGAACAACTCGTGGCAAAAGTCTGCACCCATCGATGACAACTGGCGCCCAATGCAAGCGCAGAGTCGTTTTGATCGCAGCTATAACGATCGCTCTGGCGGATATCAGGGCAACAGCGGCGCCGGTGGCATATACGGAGGCAGTCGCCCAGCACAGGATCGTTACGGTGGACAGGTGGCGCGTTATTAGATGGTGCCACAACTTATGAGGCAATTGACAAACCCTTACTACGCACTAGCCCAACAAACTTGATAATTTTTCCTTTAACGCTTTCGGCGTTTATGTTAATTTCTTTTAGTTGTACTGATTTAGCATCTTAAACTATATTAAATATCACTAGATTTAAAATTAGTATCAATTGTTTTATATATTTGATTGGGTTTGATATGTGAAATTGTAATTTATGATTTATTTACGTTTCAGTGAGTTAAGTCTTAATTACGTGCCGGGACCCTTTATATTTACGTTTGTATGATTGTATTATATATGAAATAATGACAAATTAACGCAATTTTGATATGTCTCGTAAAAAAATCTTGTGGCGCTGATGCATATATAAAGCTTGGTTTTACGTAGAAACCTATATACCGCATTTGATAATTATCAAATTATAATTTGGACCCAATACAACGAAGATTGGTATTATAATTGTTATAAGCTATAAACCTACTTTATAGATAGGACTGGCTATATCTGTGTCCTTCGGATTTATTCTTACAGTTCTAGTAATTCGAGCCCGAATCCTCACTGTTAAATTGGCAAAATAGCTTCGACAAATGATGTACAGAGGAATGCATTTTTCGAGATATTCATACTAATCTCAGCAATCAATTTATAATTTGGAATTGTTTATATATTAAATTGAATTTGCGCCACTAAATTGTTTCCTCGGCTAGAGGTGTTTTTGTTGCATTAATTATTGTATGAACAAGTTTTTATGTCAAATATATCTTAGCCAAACTGATACATGGAAACAATCGTTAGAATTTCCATCGGAAAGCAAGGGCATTTAATCGGCGGCACCCCGATGGCAATTGTTATTTCTCGTTTTGCTGTCAATTGGAATTAAAACACAATTAATTGGCCATTTAGAAAAACTTATATTATTGTTAAGATTCAAATCACTTTTGACTTAATGTTAAATAATAGGTATTTTTACTGCGCTAAATGGGTCCGTTCTCACTCAAGATCGTTCAAACGTTATGAGCATTCTCTTAACCTGTCACTCAGCATATTAAGGCATTTAGTTCAGTAGCTTACATAAATTAACTACGGCGCTAACTAATTAACTTAAGATTAATTTGAAAAAAGTATAACACAAATGGCATACTTTCGCCGTATGCCTGAATACTTAACGCCAGCCTGTTCAACTGCCAGTGGTGGCATCCTCGGATTTGAGGGTTGAATTGGTCACCGGTTCGCCGCCGCCGAGCAGATCCGCGCTGGAGGCAACAGCTGGCAGCGCGCTCGTTGCACTCGCTTGAGGTGCAGTCTGCGCCACCGGCATGGCCACGGGCACCACTGGCACCACGGGCACCATGGGCACCACTGGCACCACGGGAACAGCGGCAGCCGCTTCTACGCCCGGCGCAGTGCTGATGGTGCGTGCCAGGTTTATCTGTTGCCGCACCAGCTTCTCCTTTTCGCGAGCAGCCCTTAGCTTCTCGAAATCGTCGCCGACATCTGGAACGGGCTCGGCGGCGGCTGTGTTGGCCAGCACATCGTTTGATGTTTTAATGTCCAAATTTTCAACTGCAAGGACGGAGAGTAGCATTAGCATTTGTGGCTATGGCTCAGTTGGGATTAATCAGGATTAGAATATACGTGCAACGGCTAAAAGGATTACGGCTAGGCAATGTCTAAATATAAATTTGGAGTTACGAGAGCTTTACCTGTTTAACAAACCGACAACAACAAGATCGGATCTAATGCAACATAACACAAACTACCAATTCAAAAAGTTGCTAAGCTCTGGTTAGTAATTAATAAACAAGTTAATAGATTTTTCTAAAAATTCCAATATGATATTGAGATAACTAAAGGTAGTAAAGGACATCACGCAAAAATAATGATTTCGGGACTAGCAACATTTACGTGGAACAAGCAGAGGAACGTAAGAACTTAGTTTGGCCAATGATTGAACTTTACCGGGCGTCACGAACCACCTGAAAAACTGCGGTGCATCGGGTCTCTCAATCGCTTTAAGTATTAACAGTCGAATGTTTGAATACCGAATGTTTGTATATATGAAGATAAATGTGAAGTTAAATGTGAGTATCGAAAGCGGGAAGAGGAAGGCACTGTGGATACCATTCCCCACACAAGACCTGACCACTTACCCGTCTCTCTGCTGGCGGACTTGTGCTGCTCGAACAGCGACTTGCTGCTGTCGCCCACCGGCGAGCTGGGCGCCGTCGCCGCTGACAGCAGGGAGGGACCGTCTCCGGCTGGTGCCGACGTGCTCAGCAGAGCGTCCACGCCGCCGGGCGGAAAGAGCGACGGCGTTGGATCATACTGCGATTGGGCGCGCTCAAACTGAGGCGAACGTCTGGGTATGTCCATCGGCTGGGAGCGCGACGGCGTTATGCATGGTGCGGCTGCTCCTGATGCGGGCGGCGGTGGCTGGAGCGGCTGACCACCCGAAGGTGCAAATAAATCCCTTAGGTTCGGACGCGGATCGTTCGGGCGCATCGAGGTGATGGTGGCCTGCTCGTCCACCTCCTCAATGACCTGCTGGGTAATGCGCATGCTGCCTGCAGGCTTGCCGGCCAAGCTTGCCGAACTGGCGCTGGTCGGGAAGCGATACTTGCCCGGATCGTCGCTGGGCGTGGCTGAGTTTGGACGGCTGTCGTCGCGACTAAGCAAACGTTTAAGAGCCGACGCCACCGTATTTACCCGCGACAAGGTACCCGTTACACTGACCAGACTCGGCGAGGAGCCAAGCCCCAAGCGCGATTTGCCATTGCCGGCCGAGAAGTGTATGCCGCTGGCGTCGTCGCCCTGTGGATGGCATTACAATGAAGAGAGAGATGGGGAAGAGAGAGCATACGTTAGTCGAGAGTACTCTGCTGTTCGGCTGGAGAGTTCAAAGTGAGCATAAGTTACTTGAAACCGATAGGTGCAGTTGTGTTTCTCGGGTGCACGAAAGCAACTGAAAGCCGTGCAGTGCGTAGTGCAGTTAGAGGCTGTAGGCAAACGGATTATTGTTAGAATCAAAAGTTAGTATGCAGTCTTACAGTTTAAGGAGACACAAACACCACGGTAGATATTATAACTAGGTTAGTGATAATGCGCAGTGAGTTCTATATGTTCATTTTAGTAGTGTCTCCGAATCCCTATACAAGAGGTCCCCTTTAACGACACTCAGAGAAAAGCTTTAATTTCAATTTAAGTATAAATGTCTGCTGTAAAAATGTCAAGAATATGGCTTAAATGAATCTTAAAATTAATATTGTATTTATATCTTCCAGCTAAATTTCTTGACATACAAAATCCTTTCTTAAATTTAGAAATCTCAAGCTTGATTCTTGTTTTTTCTCATTTTTACTTAAATTTTTAACTCCGTTTTCAAATTGTGTAATCTCAACCTAGAGTGGTTTTGACAACATTTGATTCCCTATATTTCTCTGAGTGTATGTAATTAAAGTTCGCGTTGTTTTATTCGTTTTCTCCAGTTGCTGTTTAAGCTCCAACTTTAACAGCTACTTAGAAACGATCCTCTATGAGCATATTAGAATCCACTGTGCATTCCATTTAAATTGCTAAAATCTTTTACTTTACATATACAATATAGATTAGGAAGACTTAGGAATAACTACCAAGCACCGTCGTGATTTGAAATGCCAATGATGGATCTGAATTCCATATAGAATTGCTTTTCAGTTATGATTAGAGGAAGGTTAGAAAACAAGTTTTCGATTGATTTGCTTGTCCGCCACATGTACATGGGTGATATTCATGGATGTACGTTTAGTTAAGGTAGCCGATTAGTTGGTGCCAATAGTTCGCATTGGTAGTGAATGCTGCCAACGTTTTGATTCTAACCTCCTCATCGGGCGCAGCCTTGGAAAGGTCATAAGTAACTGTCTGCATGGGTGCGCCCTGTGCCTGCTCAGCGGCAGGTGGCTTCGACCCAGTTGCGCCGGTGCCACTATTACCAACCATTTCATCGATTCGCACGGACGACATTCCTGAGGGCATTGCCGCATTCTTCGGCACATCGATTTTGGCAGTTGAGGGCTCCGGATGATTCTCACGAAATCGTTCCGCAGCAATGGTGTAGGGCAGCTCATTGGGGAACACCTCGTCCCAGTACTGATCCTTGAGCAGCTCCGGGTGATCGTGGTGCATTTCGTCCACGATCAAATAGGAAACCTGAAGATTGCGATCCACCATCCAGTTAACCTGAGCAGCAGACACATATCAATTAGTTCCACTTGTTTAGTCGCATTTGTTTCCACGCACCTCGAAATCATCATCGTCCTCGCCAAAGGGATTAATCAGAGACTCGGCCACCTTCAGCCAGCCCATATAGAAGAAGAACTGCAGTGTGGTGAACACTGGGAAATACAAGTCCACCTTGTTCAGATAGCTGCTGGTGCCCACGACTTTGCCATCGATCCACTGCTGACCCATGCAACAGGTCAGGAAATAGGAGTAAACGGCCAAAGTAACCACCTGTGTGTAAACCAGGGGAATACTGATCGTATCATAGCTGATCAGCAGACCGCACTGGCCCCGAAACTTGTTCAGCTCATCGATGATCGTTTTCACAGCGAAATCGTCCCTGATGCGGCCCTGCGAATATACACAATATACAAATCTAATCCCTGCAGGCTAACCAACAATGTTTTGTTTACCTCTTTCCTCGCCCGCGTTATGATGCTGGCCGCCCACACGATGGGGAGCCAGTGCTTGGAGGGTCGGGGAAACGATTTGTTCATTGTCTCAATGATTGTCCGCTCGTTCTCATTAAGCAGGCCCGCTTCCACCAGGTTGTTCAGGTTGGGGAATCGTTTCTTGACGCGCGGCGACACATTCACCAGCACCATGGTGAGGCAGAGGCAGACATAACGCATGATTGTGCGGCGCATGACGCGACCGCGCTCGTCCTGCCCGTGGACATTGGAGCTGACGAATACGGCGATTGGATCTGGCCAGGGAATGGAGGTGTACTGATTCCACCAGCGTGTCATCACAATCGAGACATAGAAGCCCAGCACAAAGGACAGCGGTATGAGATCGCGATAGCTGTTGCAATAGGCCACAATCGCTTCGAACGTCCTGAGGCGAATACAGGAAGATAATCAAACGAGAACTTTATTTCTTGCAGCTTCACTTACTCTTTCTGGCTTGCATTGAGCGCGAACCGATAGACCAAATTGAGCACATAGTATAATGTGAGAAAAGCCAGCAGATCCAGCCAGACCAATTTGTAGATACTTCCGCGCCATCTACAAGAAAATCAGGTGCCAGTACGAGTTAGTTAACAGTTCGATCATATTTATTAATAGCGCACACGAAATACTGCAATAGAGTAGTTCTACTTAAAAAAAAAAAATATCATCGTTTATTGTTCGGGCTATTCCCCTCGCTAATCGTGGGCAACGGCCGACTTTATTAATGTGCGGCAGCGAGTCTGGCGTGTGTTTACCCGAGTTCCTACTGCGACGTCATCAGCCGTCATCACAGAGCCGTACCGCCCTGATATTGGACAATAATAATGCCACCGGCCACTTGTTGCTGACAAAACGTCATAAAATACGTGTGTATATATATATGAAAATAACACGCCATCTTTTTTGAAATGAAAGCCTGCTAATTACAAAAGAAAATCTTATCATTTTTTCTCATTTTTTTTTTTGTTTTTGATAAAAGCGTAAAAACAAACACGTAACCATTTATCATAAACAAATGTCTGGCCAAATTTGACTTTTTATCAGTTGCCAGAAAGATTTCAAGGTTTGTCCGGGTTGATAATTTTAATTAAATTTTTAGCACGCACAGATAGCCCTGCTTGAGTTGTCGAAAACCAAGCAGGGTATCCAATTTTATTTTACTACCTTTTTATTAATTTTTGTGCATGCGAGGAAATTTAATTAGCTTGCAAGTATTAAAAACTTTCAAAAACAGAAAATATGGTTATTTTTTTTATTTGTTTTTAATTATTTGCCTAAGCTTTCCTATACTATACGACGTATACGATAAGGTGCTAAATTAGCAAAACGATAAGATGACGGAATCTGGGCTAACCAGTTCATTGATTAGCCGTAACAATCAATGCAGCTGACACTATCAGCAGAGCACGCATATAAATGTGGGTGTCTGCAGATATCGCAAACGCAATCTATAGATATCTCTGGAAACACTGGCTACCATTTATTAAATTATAATTCAAATTACATGCGTGACAGATGTCAAACACATGACGGGCGTAAAGGCTTAGATTACACTGCGAGTGCAGTGGAGGTGGCGACGAATGTCGACATGGTGGCACGGGTATCGAGTGTGGGTGGAGTTGCTGCCGTTATCGGCGGAATAACAAGCTCATGTGGACAAGTACTCGTGTGTGGGGTTGGGGCGAACGGATGGAAAATTCTATTATTTGCATTAGTTGCAATTGTGTGATGTCGGACGACTATCACCAGCTAGGGCTCGCGGGGGGGGGGGGGGAGAGTCGCTCAATTTACTGTCTCTGTCGAACTGTGTCAGTTCTTTAATTAGCACTAGACTTGCAATTTTGCACGCTCCCCATGCACAAGCGCTTAGCACTGTAATTCGACAGTGAGCAAATAGTGTTTATGGTGTATATTTATTTGAGTGCTTGCGTATGAGATAATTTCTCACTTACCTGAGGAGCAGCTTGAGAAAACAGCCAAAGCCGCGACAAGTGGCCACTTCACCTGTATACGTTATTGTCATTTTCGCAGGTTTCTTTTTTAATTTTCTTCTTGTTGAGATTTTTGTTATAACCTATATCTGATATAGCTCTTTGACTCACTTTGATGATTTCTTATCACGCTTTGCGATTTTGATTAATGTTCATTTTGCTGTGGTTTCATTGGCTTGATTTCCGAGGTGAGCAAATTCTTGAATTTAGAAAACAACAAAAAAAAAATTTTAATAAAAAAAGATTAAAAGCAAATCACTTATTAAAAAACTTAATTATATAGTGCATATACTACATGTACTGTTGTGTGCTTTAATTTTCAAGTGAACATCGTTTAGTCATATTCCTAAATTAAGTATGAATAATTTTTTATGATATAATAAAAAAAAATATACAGATTCTTAAAATATTTCTACGCTGCATAAAAAATACAATATTCTTGAAATAAGTGAAATTAGTTCGACTTGAAGCTTACTGCATTTCAGATTTATATTTCTAAATTTTGGAATTAAAATAGACGCTGTTTAAATGAGAAATTTGTTCTCAAGTATTTTTAACATATTTAAGTTTAAAAACGTTGTTGTTGTGCACTGTGGGTATTTAAAAATCTTAATTATTGTGGTGATCTCTTTATTGTTTACAAATCAATTTAATATTTTCTAATTATATAACTAATATTTTGCCAAGTCTACTGTAGATAAAGTACTTCTTAGGGCTGGCGTTGTGAGTAGCTAATATGAATACGAAGACGAGTGAATAAACCATGGCAACAGCAACGATAATAATGCATTTGAAATTCAAAAATCGATATTTCCAACTAAAAGTCAATTAAACATGCGACTTTAAAACACGGAACACAATTGAACTGCACACGCTGCAATTCTATTTAACATTTAAAAAAAATGCAACAGTGACGAGCTGTTTAAATTAATTGCAGCAATTTAGCAAATTGTAGATAGCTGTAGAGTAAATCTGAGTGCAGTCAACTACATGTACATGTACATATCTATAGGTTTATAGATAAAGAAGTAATTGACGCAAGCAGATCGCGTGTGGGCGCTGTCCCTGATGCTGGCACTTCGGTTCTCGCTGGAGGTGTCACCGAGGGTCAGCCGCATTCGACTGCTACGATTGCACATCAATTAGTCCAGCAAACAAACTTTGCAATGTGACTTCAAGTCTCGTTTAATGTTGCCGTTATTACATTTTTACTCAGTGGAATATATATGTGTATATATATATGTGCATACAGTGGCTCACAGCTTATTTGACCCGGCCCAAACTAAAATTTTAAAAAGAGCGAAAAAAAAACATCAACAAAAATTAAACGAGGAATCGTTGATTCATTTTTAAACTTAAGCAAAATTTCATCTATTCTGCATATTAATCTTTTTTTATGATTATAACACAAAAACAAAATTTAAGAACATTTAAAATCTCGTATCCATCGAAATCGAATCGCATGGAATCCACAAGTCTTCTTTAAGCCAAGATCTTTAGCGCATTGCAGCAATTTTTGTTTAAGCTCTCAATGAACTTGAGCCTCCCGACCGGTTTTGCAGACATACAGGCCCAAACCATGAAGCTGTCATCGCCATATTTAACTTGGATCTCCGTATAAGCCTTACACTAAACAAAAGACTGCAAATCAGAACCGAAAATATTGAATATCATTTGATCAGTGAAAATAACACTATTCCAGAAGATATATTCTTTATTAATGTCATATTATTGATATCTCATTTCGTTTAAAAGTTATACTCTTTTGAAATTTGTAGTTTGTGGTGGGTCAATTGAGCTGTGACCCACTGTATATGTATACGACTATGTAATGCACTTAATGGAGAGTAAAGATGAGCTCATACGTCTCCGATTTCGAGTGGGAAAAGTCTGTATTCAATGAGCACTACGTTGATGAATTTCCGTATGGAAGAGAATAAATAAATAAAAAGCCATTCTGCGAACCGGTGAGCTAATGATCGAAATACACAGCACAAACTGAGCTCAGCGTTCACGAAAAAAACAAAAAATGGTCTACAGATGTTGTTGTTGTGCGTTTGGTATGTGAATGTGAGCCAGGCTTTTGGGTCTGGATCATGACATCATTCATTGGCTTATTTTACAGTTGGAATTGGAGACGGATAAAATTGGTAGTGTTTATATACACACACATACACCCAAGTATATTCATACTTGCGTGTGTGTGTTTTTTTTAGCACTTGTGCTCGTAAATCACATAAAATCAAAATCTTGACGTAGTTTGCTGATTATATGCCGAATTTGGCTGCTGATTACGGGGCGAGGCTTGTGATATGTGTTCAATTGGATCACGACATGTCAGAGCCTTCGGTTTGGCAACGTGATCAACTAACTGTGAATTAGTGGGTACTTAGGGTATTTATGTGTAAATATGTTAAGCAAGAGAGCATTACGTACATATGTTTAGAGTTGATAAGCATGTAAATCATTTGGGTATTGTGTGATTGTGCCTTTTCGTTCAAAACAAACAAAGAGACTTCCGAGAAGATGAGTTGTGAATCAAGATTCAACACAATACTACAGCCTAAATACCCTTTTTAATATTTATACCTAAATTATATAATTCTAATCTCATAAGGCTCTGACTATAATTTAGGTACGAATATTAAAGTATGTATTAAAATGGTATTGAGGGGTATCTAATCATCATAGTTGGATTGGAAACGTTATATTTTTTAATTAATTTTTTAATAACAGTCTCCGATTGAAGGCTATATGTATGTGCTTAGCATTCGCATTTGATTTAATAACTGCATTCATTTATTAATTGTATGTCATTACAAAGGGTATAAGGTTATCTATAGGGTGTTTAGTCGTTGCAATTCCGAACATAACTGTTCTTTCCTGTTTGCATTTCTCAATGAATGCCAGTTGCCCAGAATGCAACAAAGACCTTTTCATAATACTTATCGCTTTTGCACTCAATGTACTAACTGACCTTATTAATATTATTTAACTGTCCCACTCGAGTGTAAAACACTCCATTGCCAATTGATCATAAACTGTCAACTTTGAATGCGCGAAGCAACCCCTGGAGGACTCTGTCAACACATACAAACATACACACGTATGTACATATATAGCATGTATATAACTGACCTTTGAAAATGTATACAAACGCTTTGGGCTTATATAATAAGACGCATTGTTATCGTGGAGCAACCCGATGGAATAAGTGATTTGTGCACAACTTTTGGCAATAAAAATCAATGACACATAAAAGCAATATCCAGACAAGTCAGTCACGTGAAAAATGTTATCATTTGAATAAATGATAAGTGGTAACTGTAAATCAAGCCGAACAACAACATTTAAATCCGAACTCGCCGAGGTTAATGACATTTTACGCAAATATTTGCGACTGTTGCCAGATCGACTCGCGTCTAAATATATATTGCGTATATATGTGCATATATTTACAGAGTACGCAATTACACTTACATAAATATGTATTTGCATGTACCAGATATTAGTATGAGGCCAAAATAAGCATACGTCTGTATTTACATAAGTGTTTCTACGATTTTTATTAGTATTTGATTTTGATGAACTTGATGACAGCAGCGAAGTGGACCTGAGCAGCATTTAAATTAATATTATTTAAAATTATTCATATACTGATTTGGGCAAACTTGTTGTTGTTGCTGCTGGTATTTATAGCATTGGCGCACTTTTAAAATATACTATGAGAGTCCTCTAGCTGAAATTTGCATGAGGCGCAAATTTTGACTGTCCCGAGGGTTAAAAATAAATGTCTATGTGGTGGAGTAACATGTACTGAGATTGCACATTGGCCAATGCGGACTCTGCGATGACTCACAATGCGTTTAGCTGACAAACATACATACATACATATATATATATATATATATATAAATGCGGCTTCTACGCATAACTGTTTGTGATAACCACAGAGTTACGCATAACTGAGGGCAGTTTGTAATTTTCTGCACACAGATTCAAAGATTCTAATGGAATATTTGCTGCTTTGGCGACTTGCAATCGATTTGCACTACAGTGGGCATCAACCGGATTCGGGCACACAATTTTGAGAGTCACGCGGCTTTACATTATTTTTATTGTTGCTTGGTTTTTGCTGGTTGGGTTGTTTACACTGTTATTAAATCGCGCCATGGCCACTAACAATTGCTAGCTAACATTGATGCAGTTGTTGTAACTGAGATTTACAGCGCGAAACACGCGAATATAGCGGAAAGGAGAAACAATAATAAAAAAATAAAAAAACGCCGCCCCAGGTACACGAGGTGCCAACGCCAGCAACTTCGCCTCTCATTGAGGAAAAACAACAACAAGACGCCGATTCTTTGCTGCTGCTGCTGCTGATGTTATTGTTGTGTCTGCGTTTATTTCTTTGCTTGGCTTTTCGGTAACACTGTTTGTACCTCGTTGCTGCCGCTGTACTTCTTTCACCCACACACACACATGAACGCAAATGTAGCTGTATATGTAGCCATGCCCGACGTGCCAGCCATTCAAACAAATCGCGCTCTGTGCCCGGTATTCTCGTGCTCGGCACTTCCGCGCTCAACGACCGACGATTTCAGACTGAAACTACCATGCGAAAATACCAACAGAACTGGGAACACTGTGCCGGCAGCTGTGGCGAAATCGCAAGCCCATGCCTATGCCGATTGCTGGGAACGCCTGAGAGCGCACAACTGGTTGTGAGCGCAGAATGACGATAAGCCAAGCACAGGACTGGAATTGGCGCTGCTGAGGGTAGGCGCCGAACTTGCAAATTAGGTTCGACTATCTTACGATATATATGATATGTAAACTCTATCTTATCTCAGAGATTTCCAACTTGGAATTCATATTATTGTCGGCGAGGGAATTAGATTAAATCTAAGTATCTCTTTCAGTTTTAAAGCTAGATATACCAAATGTTGCAGGCAGCTTACTGTTGACCTTGGCGGCGGGTTAATAGCGAAAATCTGTATCTCCCATAATTTTAGAGCTAGAGTCACCAAATTTGGCTGATTATTTTCACAACTAAATAAGAAACCGGACTGTTTTAAGTTGCTATTATAATGTGAACGAGTTTTGGGCCGTCGGTTATACCCGACTGCAGCGTTCATACTTGTTTGGTATTGTCTTGTTGACACTCGCTTTGTTTATAATAAACAAATACCTACTTTACATTGTACGTAAGTTGCCAATAATAGGTAATAATGTTCTTGTTTGTAATAAATGAAAAACGTTTTATATATATAATATTATATATTATACGTAAAAAAAAAATATTACTTTTTAAAAATGTCATCTTGAATAAAATGTTACGTTACATTTTCAAAAAAAAAAAACAAATGTGTGAAAGTTTCAAAATACATGCTTTAATTTACAAAATGTACTCGATTTTGTGAAAAGCAAATGACTTTTATCAATGGAGTAAACTGTACTTAATCTGGGAGTCTTAGAAGTATTATTATCGTTAGTTAATTTAGCTATATTCTTTTAAATTTTCTTATATGACTTCATTTAATGTTAGACCAACATTGAATCGAAGATTATAACAATGTAGAAATAAACAACCTTTTGCTTGGCTATCAGAGCAATAATGCAAAAAACATAGCATACTTTTGGGCAATTATTATTGTATTTCCGCATAGTTCATACACACATTTTTATAGTATAACAGCTTAGACAAATTGGGCTTACTACTAAGCCATCAGAATTTCAATAAAAAGCGAGGGTCTCAACTGGAAACATAATTTTGTAAAACATTCGCAGATAAACTAACTAACTAAATAGAAAAACTAAAAATAAGCTCTGTTGTTAACAAAGTAAAACAAATAGAATTTTTTCGACTCGATTTTAAGTGGAGCTTATGCAAACACTGTTTGCCGATTTGCGGGGGCGGGGGTGGGCGTGGCTGAAAAATGTTCTGTAAAGGGGGTGACCAGCCCATATACCTTTAAAATTTGGTGACTCTAGCTTTCTGTGGGAGATATAGGATTGTGCGATTTGTGGGGGCGGGGTGGTCGGACTGTCCGACCACCCCATGACGGACATTGTACAAAACCAATATACTCTTTTCATTTCGTGAACGAGTATAAAAAAGAGTTTATTGGTTTTGTGAATTTTTGCCAAATTAACAGTTGGTACCATTTTTAGGTAATTAAAACCGTTTATAGTTGGTATGCCGAGTATTGCGCAGTAAGTTACACCCGATTTCAATTTATTCATATGTTTATTCATGAACGTATGAAACCCATTTAATCGAAGCTAAACTTAGTTAGAAGTCCAGTAACGAGCGGGATTGAATTATTCTTTGAATGTTCTTAAAATTTCCAATTATTCCCGAATTAAATGTGAATCAATCTTGATCTCAAATTCGAAACTCTTGAAGTAGATACTTACTTAATGTAAGAGTTTTCTAAACTTTCTGATGGAAATCAAACGTTTTACAAATTCAGTATTGTATTTTAGTCCAACATTGAGGTATTTTGGTAACATAAAAACGTTTTTAATATAGAGAATTTTTATGAATTATTCAATTTCCACGTTGGTCCGATTGTGACAACGCTTGTAATATATTTTAGTACACATTTTATTAGTTTTTTTCTCGTAGTGTACAGCGTAGTAATTTACCGATGCAAGATATTGTTGTAAGATATGGTTGTTAGCAAAATGGATGACAAGTTATGCTAGATAATAATAAATATCATCAATAAAATAATTTATAAAAACTTTTGTTTTTAATGTTTTGTTACTTTATTATCTCTATAAAATTAAATTTATGTTTTGTTTTTAAATTAATTACAAATCGTAAGTTTCACGTTTAACGCACTTCCAAAGGTTTTTCTTAATTTTTTAGACTATTTAGTTTTTGTATTTTGAATTAGTTGTTTCTTGATTTTTACATTTAGTTGAAACAGTTCACTAATACTCGTACACAATCGTTCGAACTTATGGTAGACTAATGACTTATGTTTAGATGTTATTTTAATATTAGGCAATTTCAATGAAATTTAAAGTATTTGTTTTCGTTTAGTATTTTACAGCGACATCATTTTTTTTCTGATAATTTCCATTGAAGAATTTGGAAAAGAATTAACAGATTGCTTTAAGTTATTATTTACATTTGAGACTTATTTGAAATGGGGAAAAACGTAACTAAACTATGTTAAACATTAAAACTGGTACACTTTAGCTTATGAATTAGGTTTTTATATATTACTGGGCGGTCCGCGATGTGCACGCTGTCCATGCAACGTGGAGGAATGTCTAGAGCCGGGTCGTGAATGTACAATTGCATAATCGTTATCAATTGGTATAGACCTTCGAAGTAGTACGTTGGATTGATAAGTTGATTGATAAGTTGTATACAAGATCAATAGTAAATTACAATATGTAGCAGATTACAGTAGAGGGCTGGACAGTATAGTTAGAAAATCGTTCAAATGGGCGGTTAGTGTTTTCGGGTATGGGCCAGAGGAAATTGCACGATATATTCGTTAAGTTAAGTTTAGTTTTAAAGTTAGTCATCATTTTAAACAAATGCGAATTATCAACGGTTAATTACAGTTGCGATACAAGGCACAAAATAAATTCATTTCATTTCTTTTATGTCTTTTGTTTTTGTTTTGTTTTTGTTTTTGTTTTTGTGAACACAAGTTGTGTTGCTTTGTTGTAGTTGTTGTCCAGCAGGGCGGGCACTTCAGTAGAGTTAACAAAAGATACGGATACAACAAAATACGATACATAGATACGATACAAGGCTTTGTAGGCATGCTTTATATATAAAAGTGTCTGTGTGTGTGTGTGTCTGTGTTGGCTCCACAGCTACCAGAAAATAATTTGTGAGAGCAGAGCAGATATATATCAAGTGTAGGGTAGAGCTTTTGTGTTCTAGAGTGTGTCTGTGTGTGTGTGTGTGTAGTTTGTAGATCGGCTTAATATCTATCAGACCTATTTGAGTGTATCGTCGACCCGCCGCTGGTATAACCCTTGTGCGCATCACGGCCGTGCAGCGAGTAACGGGAGCCGTATTGACTGCCATGCCAGCTGCGATAAGGATCGTACTCCTCAATGATGGAGGGCTCCTTCTCAATGATCTGCGGGATTAGCAAGGAATACATATTATACTCAAGCTCGAAATGAAAGGGCAGCAGACGTACCTCTGTGTTGGCACAACTGCAGCTCATGGCTGTGCACAGGAAAATGTTCATTAGTAACATGATGAGGAACAGCACGCCCAGGGTTATGGCCAGCCACAGCAGCCAGCTGGGCCGTATGCCATCCTCGCAGTTCGGTGAGATTACTGAAATACAAAGAAATTTATAATAGGGTATTTTCTAAGTGTATTATAACTTTATCAAGCAAATGTCAGTATAGCTATCTGTTGATTTTAAAACTATTTTCCTGAAACTTAGATACGACTTTTTGTTGCAGGCAGTAACAAAATTAGCAAACGAAATATCCCTTACAATATTTGTTCAACTTTTTATCAACATTAGGCCAGCTATAAAGGAACGTTAAAATTTAAAAAATAAAATAAAAATAAATCTTTGCACATCAGATTAATTTTATCATATTTAATTTAGGAACAATTAAGCGGAAATTGGTTAAGTATAGAAATAAATCGCAAGACTGTTTCGCAACTGTTTCTCCTTATTTTACTGTTACTTACGTCGCGCTTCGGCAGGATCCAAAACGAAGACAGTCGTGCCGGCAATGCTGGAGCCTTCCTCGTTGGGCCCAAACTTGCGTGGTCCGTTGCCGTTGCCCTTTGTGAAGCCGGCCAGGGCCACCTCGCTGCAATCGTCGATCTCTACACAACGACCATAGCACTGAATGACGTCACACTGCAGATGAACTTCGGACCCTGAAATATTAAATGCCAGATTAGTTCCCCTTTCTTCACATCTTGGGTTAGTTTCGGTTACCTACCCTCGGGAAACTTGAACATGGAGGCCAGCGTGGCCTCAGCTGCCCGCCCGTCGGCGGTGGGCACAAAGCGGCTCATGAGACTGGCGTCGTAGGGGCAGCTGTGGATGGAAAATACCGTTAGTTGGCTGCCCAGTTAGGAGTCGGTTGCACTTACCCGCGATCATCGGTCAGCTTGAGGGTGATGTTCTTCTTGTCAAAGGCGAAGCAATTGCCCACACGTAGACCATAGGTATCTAATAATTGGAGAGGGTATTTATTAGTGCGTTCTGTAATCGGCAGGGAGCCGTGCTGATTACCCACCATTTGGCTTGGAGAACTCGGCGCGTATCTTATACTCGTGCCCATAGACCGTCTCACGCACGCGGTGATCGTTCTCCAGAAACTTGAGCACAACGTGGGCATTGTCATCGCTGCAGATTTGAATGGAAATGGACGTTGCACATTAGCTAACGGTTATCTAGGCAAGCTTCCACAATTGCGCAGCTGCAACCGCTAATTAAAAGCGCAGCCAATAGACCCAAAACTGCGGCCCACTGCAATTCGCTTGCAGTTTCACTGGCCACAGTGCCAGCAGCATTATGCAATTGCCGGTCATTACGTTATAGACAGTTGAGTTTTATGCCAAATAGACATGCCAACAGATGTGTGTACGTATACTATATTATATGAATAGTTTTTATTTTCGCTACCTCGTTTGCTGTTATGTGCATTTTTGCTGATTTTTTGTATTTTTTCAATTTCCTTTTCGGCTTTCAGGTTTTTTTTTTCCTGTGCGGTTAACAGAGCGTTAAAATTTGTAAAAATCATAGCCAATACTTAGCCATACCTATATTTTTCTAAATTGTTTTTCTATTTGTTTGGAATTTTTTTTTTTTTTTGTATATTCAAGAGCCCGCCAAATAAATGACTTAGACAACGAACTTGCGTAATTCAAAGTTGAAGCAAAGTCATTGGCATTATGCAAATGAGGCAAGCGCAAATTAAATTGTTTGTACAACTCCAGATTGTTATCTTTAAGACATGCCATAAATTATTTACCGTTAATTGAGCACAACATTTGGGCATGCTGCTTGTGTGAAATGATTGAGAATGATAGCATAGGCGAAAAGGCGAAAAGAATTTCTTTATATCGAGCGATAATGGCCTTGAGTTCTATTTAGCGCTGAGTCTTATATAGAAAATCAATAAATTGTGCTATAGAAAGGCAACACCTACGAGTACACGACATACATATCTATACAAATATATATATATAGCTCAATCGGCTCAGTCAGCATAATTCGATCTTGGATTTCATTTGTTGTCCGCCGACGTCAAAAACGAGTTTCGAGAATTTATCTGAAATTGGCAAACACTCAAAGCACTTTGGCCTGACGGAAGCTCGGCCAAATTACAACCATCTACATACGAGTAGTCGTAAGTGCAATTGTGTAGACAGCCAAAGCTTAGGTAGTCTAACTTACCGAGTGTAGCCCGATTTGCCACAGGTAATCACATAAAATTTATCATCCGCCAGTTCAAGAGTCTTATGCACACGCACCGCCAGCTGAATGGACCGCTCCTCCGTGCGCTAAGGGAAGGAGAGAGAGAGAGAGAGAGGGGGGGAAGAGATAAAGTTAAATCTTTGGTTATTAAAAGTGTACAGAACGTTTATGTTGATTGGGTTTAAAAGGCCACGTTAATAGCTCAGTTAGCTGCGGGCTTTGGGAGCGCCTTTTTAGTGATCATATATATGTTTGGCCTTAGCCTTTTAATTGCCTGCAGGCTAATAAAGAATCCCGTCCGACGGCAGATCCTACGCCTGCCGCAGTCTGTGGCACGTTAATTGTCAACATGATGTAATTGCAGCCCAGCAACAACAAGGAAATGCAAAATGCCGCCAAGTGTGACGCTGCCACTCAGTCAGCCAGCCAGTCAGCCAGCCAGCCAGCCAGCCAGGTGGGCCACGTTAGACACAGACATATTTTCCAGTTGTTTGTTTATCTTATTTAACAATTTCGTTGGCCATGTTTACCTTTCGTCTGAACTTCATTGAATCTTATGCTTTGCAGCCACTTTAATAGCTGCACTTTCCAGTTAATGAGTTGGCTGCCACTCATGACTCCAGCAGACATTTCGGTAATAACATGTTTGCATTTCATTTCGAATGCTGCTTTGCTCGCATTTGAAATAATTTAGCGTTTTAATTGTGCAGCCGCATGTAACAAGCCAACGGGCCAACGAGACGAGCACCAAACGAAAGACTTAGGCGAGCAACTTGCTAGAATTCTTTTCTTCGTAATCGTTGCTCACGATTATGCAACTTGCGGGTTAAGTTATTAAAATTCTTGAGCTGACTGTTGCCAACTACCGTGCGGGTTATCAGTAAATTGACAGAGTTACTGATTCAGCTTCTAAGAACGTGGTTAACGCCTTTAAGTTGGACAATGATGAGTCACACAACCTTGACCCGCAATTGACAGCAATTAAGTAATACTTCCATAAAAAGGCGCAGGTACAGCTGACCAACTGAGGCAGCTTTATATATAGCATGCACATATATATGCATGTAGACGGCATCCGCAGTCTTCGAGTGTATTTCGCTGTTTAATTTACAATTTTTACTTCTCGCATTTAACAGCTGCAAGACGCTTGACAAAACCGGTTCCACTTTTCATATATACGCGTATTATAAAATTTGTTATTTCTTTATGATTTGCTTTATCTGTGAGACGTCCCACGCCTTTGCATACTATATACGTTTGAAATGTTGTCAGCGTTTTATGAATGAGTTGAAGCTTTAGGGTTCGAGTTTTAGGCTATGACTTAACCAACTAGATAAGTACTATATGTACGGGTATAAGTGTGTAAGTAGTTGCAACATTTGTTAAAGCTGTTAGCAAATAAACACTAGATAATGGCACATAAATACCTCTGGCACAGCTGCAAAATAATATCAATCGAGTTTGCGATAGACCGACTTGGCAAATTGTGTCACAATTTGTTGGCCAGCTCATGCATCAGGATCGAGAAAAGGCTAACCAAGTCGAGTAGAGCGATAATATGACGTGCTCAGCTCAAAGCTGAGGCAAGCTGGAGAGGAGTACGGCGGAGTAAAGTAGCTTACAGCTACAGAGACAGCAGCCAACGGATGGGCTCATTATTAAGTTATTATCAAACCGAGTTGAAGTTGAGAAAATGACTGCGACGATTTTCCATATGCGGCGCTCGGTTCTTGGCCCGGCTCTGTGGCGATGTTTTGAAAATGACTTAATGGTAAATTGGCGTACAATTTGCTCTTTTGTTTGCTTGTTTGTTTGTCTGTGCAATGCAATTAACATTTAAGCGATTTTAATGGCGCTGCACAAAGAACAGGCCACAACACCCATCATAAAATAATGGCGAATAATTTGCGGCTCAGCGGCAAGCGGGCAAAGCGACCCACTCGCAATATGAAATAGGTTCAAGTACACCAAACTCAGCCCACAATGGCAACAATAACAACTTGAACTTTATGTTAAATTGTTGGCTCGTTGCGGCTTGGGCGTCTTGCCATTGTCAGCGCCAATTTCATGCCTTGCCAAGTACGGCAATGTGAGGGCTCTGCCATAAACAAACCAAATCGAAAAGATTACGGCGCTCCAAAGAGGCCGCACTCAGCCCGGACTGGAGCTCGGACGTGTGCTTGTGGGTCTTTGCCTCAGTCTCTGGAGTGCATGTGGAGTGCATGGCCAAGGTCAGCCAAAGTCGCGGTATTTCCAAAGCAATTAAAGCCCTACGAAAATATTTGCCAAGAAATAGAATCAAAATTGCTCAAGAGCTTTGAGTACACACAAAAAATTCTTTTGACACAAATACCGCGCACACGCTGAACAAAAAAAGAACAACAAGAACAAGGAGAACAACAACAGCTCGGAATGCTGTCAAAGTCGAAGCGTGGAAAGCTGTGTCTGGGCATGTGAACTGTCTGAGTCGGCGGCCGGGGCCGCAGCTAGACGCCGGCGCGCCGTCGACACTCCCAGCACCAGTTGTTGCCCACCGCTGCCGCCGGCAGCCTCAACCGCACCCCCACCCCCCCAACCCCCACTGCCAGCCAGCTAGAGCTAAAAAAATAAAACCCAAGCTGCCGTCGCGATAAGCGTGATTTAATTTTATGGGGGACCTCCCTTTTTGGCCGGCGAACGGAAGGTGGGCCAAGAGCGCTGAAATAAATCTGCTACACCTATGCAGGTACGTCTGGAATACTGCTGATCCCAGTCGCAGTTTATTTATAAAATTGGGATACAGGGCGCAGCCTTGCGATTTGACATTGCAATTAATAATGTTGTACTCGTATGTGCTTAAACTTATAACATGACGCGTATGCTGATAATTTGCATTTCGACACGGTTCAGCATACAGCATTATGAGCGCGTGTGTGTGTGTGTGTGTGTGTGTGTGTGTATTTATATCTGCAATATCTGTTTACATATGGCGCTGGCTAATGCTAATGGCTGCCTTTGTCTGCCATTTTTTGACTTGGGGGCCGCTTACCCACACGCAGCCGCCGCCTGTCAACGCCCGTGATGCACGTAGGATTAAACTTGATTTTTATTGCCATCGTTACTATATAGACTGACGACTAGTCGTCTTTCGACGTCGTCGTTGTCGTCGTCGTCGTCGTCGTCGTTTGCTGATTTGCCTTGATTTGGGGCCAAGACTCAAGTACACCAGATACGATATTCGCTTCAATTTATGGGCATGCGTGCCCAGCCCGTGCCCTTTTGGCGGTGGCTGCGACACAGACCGTGGACAAGGTCTTAGCGTCAGCATGTGGCAACACTGCTCGACTACGGGCTACCCATCATTAATGTTATTCATTTAAAATGTCTCCTTAACTAGCTAATGCACAACTCCATTCCCTAGGAGGGTGTTGATCTATCAACTCTTTCTAAAAACAAAATATTCCTTTGTTTACGCTTCGATAAAATAGTAATTAGCGTTTTTTCAACTGTAAAACTTGCCTATGTTGGGGATAATTTTTAAATTACGAATAACTAGTGGTATAATTAATGCCGTTGTACTGGGTTTGAATTCATGCCCTTTTTGCACTATACTTTTTAAGAGAATTTCGTATTTAATTTTCATTATTTCATATTCCTGTTAAAATGGCATAAATAGGAACGAAAATAGCTTGATTTAAGTGCAAAAAAATTTTCGCTAGAAATTATGGGTTTATCAAAAGCCTTTTTGAAATACGATACTTGATCTGAAGTTATGATTTAAATAAAATCTAACAAATATTATTAAAAAAGTGTAAACATGAAAAACTGCACCTTTGGGATGCCGAAAATGTATTTAATAAGTAAAGGTATTTCAACACTTAACTGGTTGCCATAAAAATGTGGCCAAGTTTGGTTAGAATATATTGAAAAAAAAAGGTGTTCTACTAAGAGGTCAAATGGTATCCGATGTTGATAAAATTTTGCTGATATGTAGGATAGGATATCTTAAAAAATCAATCGAGTTTTTTGTACACAAACTCATAAACATTTTGACTGATCTGTCGTGACAGCCTTATAATAAAGTGGTGCGATCTGCGCAACTCCGACATAGGATATTTTTATAGCAATAGACGAATAGAGGGATTGACGTTTTTCCCCCCCTTAAATGCTGTTCACGTTTTCTGTGCGCATTAAAAAAGCCCCTGCAGGGATATAAAGAGTATCTAAAGTAGGCGAAACGCTCGCTGGGCCAATAAGCTTAGTGGTTAATGGTGTTAAGGAAGCGTTGACTGGATGTGCTTACATTGCTTCCACTCACGTTGCTGACCAAGATGCCGCAGTAGTCGGCGGCACCCTGCTTGGCCCACAGGTTGAGGCTGAATGCAACCGAATCGCTGCCGTCGCCCAGGGCCATGCAGGGCTGTGTGCGATGATCCCGCGCATGGACGGCGCCTGTGTAGCCGGAACTGAACTTCACCTTGATGTTCATGGTGCCCGCCTTGCAAGTGGCTGTCACATGGGGCGCAAACTCGCCGGGCACCGCCGGCGGCTCCTGTGCGGCGATCTGTAAGAGGAGAACAAAGTGCTATTAGTTTTTGCTAATAACTATGACCCATTTTAGGGACCCTGGGAACGCACTCACGAGCAACGTGCTAGAAATTTAAGCCAACTCATTGGGCAAGCATGGGAAGCCATAAGAACACGAGAATTCTAATTAATTTTAATGGCTATCCAAAGAGTCAGCAAAAGTCGCAATTAATTGCAAGAGGCAACAGCAACAACCGAAAGACTCGAAAGCTTGGAACTTAGAACTTTGGCTACCAGTTCGGGCTTGTTTATGTATATATGTGTGTGTGTGTATCTGTGTTTGCATTTGAGCTCTTTGGCGGCCACAGCGGACTGCACGTTTTGGGCCAGTTTCAGGTCCAGCTCCAGTCGCGCACTGTCAAAGGCATTTGGCTTGAAGATAATTTATTGGCATGCTCTCGACTTGGGTTGCCGTCGCGTCGTCGTGATAATTGAATTTGTGCTCCAGCTCCAGCTTCAGATTCAGCCAATTGGAAGGCCCAAGCTGAGCTGGAACTAGAGTTTCAGACCGTAGGCGCTAGATAAGCAGCACAAAAGTTAAGTAAGTCATGTCATGACAATCGCATTGATGCAGCTCGCTTTTTTTTCGCCCCTTTTTTTTGGCTAACTCACGTTCTTGGGAGCCGGCCCTCAGGCTGGGCCAACTATCCGGGCCGCCTGTCTAACGAAAGCCAAAACAATTCCCTACGCTTGACATGCCCCCTTGATTTATGTGTATTTACTTTCGAAAGGCGCGCCTGAAAAATCCATTTCGGATGCATTCATTCAACGTTGATTGGCTGCGAATTGGGCAACTGCCCAGTCATTATGGCCGTTAATTCAGCGGTCGGCTCTGATTTCGTTTCTGGCTACTGTGCGTCAAGTGAAATGCAGCTACGAATCGACCCAATTTCGGCAGCGGCCTGTGCTATGCCAAAAAACATGTTGGCCAGTGTGCCACTTTCTAAGCTACTTTGGAGCTTGACGCCAACTAGAACGGCCACTTTGCATCGCATAAGGAATTTATTGCGCTGTCGCGGCCGCACTTGAAGAGAAGGCCCCCAATGGCCATAAGAATTGTGTGGAGCAAGCCAAAGGCAGTCCCGCTTCCTTTGTCTCCTGGCTGGCAATTATAGCCGCAACTTTTGGCGGCGCAGTTCAATGCGCGCGGCCAACGCCGCTCGAGGGTCACATACGGCACGTAGCAAATGCAATTCCGATTTCAGCTCCAACTGCGACTCCCATGACAATTTGTCGCTTGACAAAATGCAATTGTTTTGTATGAATTTTGCATTTTACATTCAGTTGCGGCGACCGCGACAAAGCCACGGAGCCTCGGAGCCTCCGAGCCTCAGCCGGAGTCAGTCAATTAAAATTGTTTTTGCATGCTCGTTTCGCTATCGTTGGGCTTGTTAAAATCGCAACTAAAATTGTTGCCAGCTGTTGTTGGCCTTTGTATTATGCAACACGCTCTGATTGTTGCTGGCTTTCCATATAAACAAAAAAAAAAGCATTTTCAAATCGCAGACACACAAAAAAAGCGAAAATCTCAAACACAATTAGACACTTGCGCTGCCAGTCACGCCACAGCCATTGGCTCCAGCTCCGGAACCCCAGTGCCCATTAAATCCAATGAGCCGAGGCTTTGATTTTGATGGATTTGGACTGGCTCATGTGCTCAGTCATTAGCCACTGCCTAGCCGGAGCTGCAGCCGCAGGACACTCGGGCGATTTTTCAGACATTCCTTTCAGCCTGCGATTACCGGCGCAGGCGAAACAAAAGACTTGCAACACAAACTTGTTTGCCGCAGCGCATGTAAATCGTATCAAAATCAGAGCCAGCCCCAGCCACGCACAGCTGGAGCTGTGCCTCCAGCTGGCCGGGCTGGCCGGGCTGGCCGTCTGCGCGGCTGAGCCATTAAGCTTTGCCCACTGCTAATTTATATAGCTGCAAGGGGTCAAGCTTTGTGGCCATAAACCAAACTTAACAATTTCCTATTACGAGCCGAAATGTGCGCAATTAGTACTAGAAAGTTGCCGGCGAGGCGGCAATTAACTGCTGAAGAACGACAAAAGTGCAAGAACCAATGTGAAGTACGAAAATAGCTCGAAATGTGCAATCCACACTGAATTCCAAATACCCTCACAGACAGCATGGATTTTGTGAGTAATAGCAACGATTTCGAATACTTGCTATAGAAAGAATTTATGTACTTTACACAAGGCGGATTTGAAGTAAAAATATTCAAAATGACAATTTTCATTTTTTATCTATAAGCCAAGTTTCGCTAATTTATAAAATTTGATTACTTCAAAATCGAGGTAAAACTTTACATGGCTTAAATATTCATCAGAAGTGTATCAGAAGTATAACAAGTACACAGAATATTTGCATAGGTCGTGACTTTAACGATTTACATTAGAACTGGAAATGTGTTACCACAAGTCTTACATAGCCTTAATGCTTTTGCCAAAGCAAGGTATGACAATATGCCTGTAATTTATGTTCAGCACTAATTTAACTTAGATTGTGGCCAGACTCTTTATGCACGTGTTCCGGCTGGGTGTGTTTTGGAAAACATTGATATTGCGCAATAGTTGTACGGCGATACAATCACCGGAGTCTGAACCGCGACTAGGCGAATGCAGCTGTGCATATTTTCGACTGATTGCCAAATAAATTCGCTAATGCTAAAGCCAGAGAGCTAAACACGTTAACAGCACCGAAACAACAACTTGTGTTAGAAGCAAAACGAAACTCGTGCATAACAAAAGGCGGCCTCTAGAACGACGGAGAGGGGTTCGGGGGGGGGGAGGCCTTAACATATTTTGTGTGCATTTGAATTTCCGCTATGCGACTGGCTGTGCAGTAATAAAGCTTGGCAAGTAAATTATAACATAAAGCCCCGGACCGACCAGCCGGGCCACTGGCAAGCCGCAGCCTCCACGCTGGAGCCACCAGTTGCCAAGTTGCTGCTGATTGCAAATTGTCACGGTATTTTCGCTGGCAGCGCATAAATTGCCGTTTAAGCGGTCGCAGATCGCATTACAGCCGCTGTGCAGCCGTCGCATATCGTTGGCCGTATTTACGTCTAGCGTCGAGTTTTTGGGCCTGGCCAAAAGCTTAATGAAGCTGCAGGCTCCGCTGAAACTCGTTTGATGCTGCCCGTTTATATAATGCGCGCCGTCTGTCAAAAGGTTCGCTTTTCACCATTTCACACAGCCCATTTGGGAGTTTTCCTTTGCCTGTGTGGACTAAAAATAAGAACTGCAATTAATGTCGTCGTCGCAACAATTAAATCTCTTCCATTGATGTTCTGGACGCGGACGCGCTAATTTCATGGCACGTACCCAGCTGCAGACCTAGACCTTCGCCCGGACCCGGACCCGGACCCGGACTTGGCATAGCTGGTGCTGGTGCCGTTGCGGAGCCCCTTTCAACACACGCTGGGGTCAATTGTATGGCTTTTACGCTGTCGTAGCACTAATATAATAATAAGCACTTGTATATGGCCTATTGTTGCTGCGCCTCTTTGCTTCTGCACGGCAATCAATAGAGAAAAACTCTTGTAAACTTTTTCTTACTGTTAACCAACTCACAATAAAGAAGGAAAAAGAAAAGAAAATATTCCATAGAACATGTCATGTGCTGCCGACATTTACTGCTTATTTATGTGTTTTACTAATTGCTAGTTTTTGAGTGGTTTTTACGGGGAACCAGCCCCAGTCGGCGTGCCTCTCGTCCGACAGTAGCCAAAGAAAAGTTTCGTTTTAATGGTTTTTCCATAAGCTACAGCCACTTGTGACCGTGGCAAGCACTTTCTTCTTCCCTGATGTGATTATCTGAGGGCATCATGCTGCTTCAGCGTCGAGTTGGAATGGGCTAAAATGTTTTGAAAGCTGGCTATAATTGAATTCATCTCGTCTAAAACCCTTTTAACCCAATAACAATGCTGGGAAATACCCGAAAGTTCTTGCTATAATTGTTATACATTCGTTGCCCATTTAATTGTCATTAATCAAGATTTAAGTGGTAAAATTATGAAGCTGTGTAAGCCATAATTATTTATGAAACGCCAGCAATTTGCAGCTAATGTGCAACCTGTCAATGAGAGGAGATTTCCATTAAGAAACCGAATTTGTTTCTTACAAAGTCAAAATCGTGATTTCTGGCAAAGTTAAAGCACGCGACACTTTCCATATATTTACCTTAATTGCATGAAATTGTTTACTCAGCGATTTAGTGCACGAAAAACCCATCGTTAGGCCCCTGGGCTATATGCACAAACATTTTCCGAAATGCCCTCGGGTGCTGGGCAATTTTCATAAACGCCACTTTCCATGCGCATCATTTGCCAAATAGAATCTGAAAGCAACTCCAAGTTCCATGGCATAACAAAGGAAGTTTCTTGCTTTTTTTTTGGGGGGGGGAAACTTTGGTGGAAATTTCAAGAGACAGCCAAAAGCAGAACTGGCAAATGGTTTTTCCCATTAGTTTCAAATAAAACCCACTTTTACCCCAGACAAGAAAAAAAAAAAAAACAATTGCTAAATTGTTGTTGTTGCTGCCGCTGGCGACTGCGTTGAGTGACAGGGCCAAAAAGTGGCAAGAGCAGCAGCCGTAGCCGAAGCAGAGCAGAGCGCACTGTACGTAAGCAATGCAAGTTAATCAAATAATGAAGTTTGGATAGTATCCAAAGCCAAACAAAAGAAAGAACTTTCTCCATTGGCGCACCGCTGAGAACCAACTACTGTTGCTGATGATGACCCAATATGCCAAAGGCATTTGCATAAATTTTAATGAATTTTACGCTAGACTGGCAACTGGCAGCTGACAAGTGCCGGCCAGTACACGAAAATAATTCGCACTCGAAATCAACGCGGCGTTAAATTGCGTCAACTCGTGGTCACTTTGTTGGCATCTGCTTTATGATCCTTTCCATTTTTGGCGCTGCACTGTGAGAATTATGGCCAGCTGGCCAATCTAATGCCACTGGCAATGGCACCGCTTCCTGGCCCATACCAGTACACCAGTATACTGGCACTATTAGCCGCATCGTCTCCAGCCGCAGACACACTACTAACCCAGTGGCGGTTGCGTGCGGCAAAGAAACTGGTTGCTCCTCTAATTGCCCCAGTCCAGCGGCGGCCGGTGCGAGCTCGAGTATGACAACCCAGCGAGGTGCACCTCGGCCAGTTCACTTCATTGCACTCAATTTTCCGATATGATTGGAAGCGAGTCGAAAAGCAAAAACCAGCTGCCACACTGTTAATTAGAGCATAATGCCGTATATCATGCAGAAATATTCTATTTGCATTCTGTGGTTGGCACTATTATCAAAAAAACGGCCTGAGATCTAGTTGATATTGTTTGAATACCTTCTAAAGTCGGCTAGCTGTACAAGCCAGTTACCGTTAAGGTAAGCACAAAACAAAGACACACATCAATGGAACTTGAGATTAAAGAACTTCAATCAAAAGTCGCAAAACAATCAACAAGTTTGTTGCCTAAGTCTTTTGTTAAGATTACTGGAGATGCTTCAGCGCTGATTCTAGGAAAACATTCCAGTAAACGAAACAATGAATCATATAGTGTACGGTATATGATATATATATACATATATAGTAAAGCTATTTTTTTTAGTCAAAAATGAGAAACCTCATACCCATAGAGCACTTCAATAGTGCTGGACACGTGCGCTTATCCCTTGTCATATTTTAGTTGGTTTTTAACCACATGCAAAGCTATAAGTGTATATACATACATATATAAAGCTTAACCGCAAGCCAACTTGAGGCTATTTGCGGTCAAATACATAGCGTCATTTCTGGCCGAATACGCAAGATCTGAAGTCGCTGTTGTCTTGCGTTTTCTTACTGATTTTTTGGCTTTTTGAGTGTTGCGGCCAACAGTCCAAAGGTATGACGACATGGCACAAACACACACATACGGATATGTGCTCAAATATGTGAATACTTATATTGCCATATACATCTCATGGAAATTAGCATATTTTGTTTGCTGTGACATTGAAATGGATTTTAATGGCCCGTGACAACAACAACAACTGCACGCAAACTCAGCTAATGTGCAAGTCAATATTTGGATTGTATTTACATTGAGGCGACAATTATAATTAATAACATGGTCGATAGTTGTCGAATGCGTTGCGCATTTTAAAAAGTTTGCGATGCCCAACCAGTAAAATTCCAAATTTTTGCTTATTACTGGCCGCTGTGTGTGTGAACAACCTTTGAAACTTAAAACAGAAAACGCAAGTTCGTTTTTTTTTTTTTTGTTTGTTTAATGAGTGTGAAAAGCAAAACGGAGCGAAGACAAAAGCTACGGCAGCAACAGCAAAAATACCGTAAGGTGGCTAAATATCAATTTTAACACATATTTAACACGCACCCATGTGCAAGTGTGTGTGTGTGTGTGTGTGTGTGTTTAAATACTTTTGTAGTCAAAGACAACGCAGACAAAGTTGGTAAACTTATATCATAATTATCATTAACAATCTTTCCTTCAACAGTGCACATAAATCCCTTCAACAGTAACCCCATCATCATCATCAACATCATTATCATTATTATAATCATCTTTAAGATCATCAGCGGCTTCGCTGCGTTTGTTTGCCGTTGTTTCTGCTTCAAGGTTCTGTGAGTTTTGCATTAGCCAGAGCTAACTAAAAGGCTAAATAGCTGTTGTTGTTGTTGTTGTTGTGGTGCTTTGCATGTCGCTGTAGGCAGTGCTCTTAGCCGCCTGCCATTGCCAAGCCCAAAACGCCTTTTTGACGCCTCACGTGGGCGCCTAGCTCTGTGTTTTATGCTTTATGATGTCATTTTTCTCAAGCGGCCGCTGACACCAATAAATACTTAGTTCAATATACCCGTTATGCATATGCTTAAACATACGAATGTAGAAACCGAAAGTTTTTGTATTTTTAGCTGTCAATCAACTGACCACAGGTGACGTTGATGCTAATGCTAATGCTGATGCTGTATTCCGGCCCGCAGCCAAAATAAATTGTTGTCGATTTTTGCTAGCTACAACAGCAACAAATAAACACACACACACACGTGTACGAGACATGCAGCTGCTTAAAGACCGGCTTACACCAATTCCAATTGATGCCAAGCCCGTGCAGCTGTCTATTTAATAGATTTGTGCCATTTCATAGGTCGAAAACGAAATCAAATCATTTCTCGGCCGATCGCGAACAATTGAAAATCGCCTTTGGTGCGAAGGGCTTGCAACTAGAACCGCGGCTGGTAAAAGTTAAGATATCGGTCAGTGGCACATTTGAGAAGTGAAAAATATAAGCACAGGCCCGCCAGCTATTGATAAACTGACAAACTGAGAAACTGGCGCAGCTGCGGCCACAGCACAGTTCATTAATTTGTCTTGCCTGGAAAATTGCCGTGGAAAATTCACGTGCCCGCAGCGAATGTTGTTTGTACGAGTTTACGAGTGCGCCATGAAAATGGTCAGCTAATGTCAGAGCCCGCGGTTAACCTCGTTTTTATGCCTGGCCCATCCAGAACAGTATTGTATGCAAATGAAAAGTGAAATGGCGGCAAACTACGCGACTAGTTATAATTGTCTACTTTTGCTCTACCAGTGTGTGTGTGTGTGTGTGTGTGTGTGTGTGTGTGTGTGTGTGTGCCGGTGTGAACTTACCTGTGTGACGAGCAGCGCGCTGACCAGCAGCCAAAGCGCCGTCAAACTCGAACTGGAGCCGTGTGCTTCCTTTGTGTGGTGTCTCATTTTGGCGCACGTTCGTTGCCTAAGTCTTTTGTTTAGTGGCGTCCTTTTGGCAACTGCAAAAAGTCGTCGATCAAGCATTTAGCATTACGCATTTCGATTGATCAATTGTGCAAATTGTTATTGCAAATTATGGCAAATTTCATGCGACTCACGCAGTTGGCAACTAAAAAGCTGCTCCCAGCTGCAGTTGTTCATAACAAAGTTACTCATTCAACATGTTATTGTTGTTGCTATTGTTGTTATTTTCAAATGCTCGTCAGACGATGAGTCAATGCGAGAACAATGCGAGCTTTTAACAATTGCTGTGCTGCCACAGTAAGTCGATTTCCTGCGGTTTATTGCCACGCTTTCAACGGCTCGGCTGCAGTTCAGATCATTTCGAGATTTTTGTGGTTTTCTAGCCATAACTTTCTAGGAAATTTGAAGTGTGCAAACGTGTGCAGCTGGGCCGCCACAATAATTTCTAATCTTTTAATATGATTTTCCTATCTGTAAAGCATCTGCGGCAATGTGGGCCAGAAGCAGCGCATCAGTTTCTCACGTACACGATTTCATTTTCTATTTCACGTCGGCTTTAAAAACAAAATTAAAAGCGACCCCGACCTGATTGATCTGCGCACCGCATTCAACTTTCAAATGAAGCTGCATGTTTTTCTCGGAAAAGGTTTCGCAAATCGTTTCAAATGAAACAATGAGATTGAGTTTTGAAAACAAGTTTTTCTGCGATCTACGTATAAATTTATGGCATACCAATTGAAGGTATATAAAAATTAAAAAAAAAGTCAATAATAAATTGGCGCACATTATAAGAGACGGACAAAAAAAGTTAACTGAGAGCGAGCTTACGTCATGAGACCGAATTGTCGCAAAAAACAAAGCCAAATTGTTGAAATGATCGTTGAATGCGATATAATTTAAAAATGTTGGGGTTTGTACTTGATTTTTTGCCCAACTAAAAAATGTATATATTATTTATTAATTAAGCGTTGTATTAGCGGAAATATCAGCACACCCACATGTTCTGTCAACGCAACAATATTTGTACTAGTAATAGTATGACATGTTTAAGATTTCAAGCACAAGTTAACGCCAACGAAATAGTTTTTTTTTTTTTTTTGTAATTTATGCAGTGCGAACACAATTTATGCAACAGTCTTAAATACATTTTGCCAGCAGTTGTTAACTTTTTGGGCCAGTAACAAAAAACCCGAACGTACAACTAAGAGAAATGACCAGTTTGGGCTAAAGCCAAGTTAAGAGCGCGTCTCGGAGATCGGAGAGTTGCTCGCAGATTCGCGCAAGTTTCACGTATTTTCATTTGTAATCTCGAATATATTCTATCGGTATTTTGAATTATTTCCTCAAGTTGTTCGCATGAAATTTGCCATTTGGTTATTTTTGTTTTTTTATGTGTCTGTTGTTTGTTTATTTATGCAAAGTATTTTATCTATTGCTTTATGAATTCACTTCGTTGTTGCGCTCTTAAGTATTGTGGTAAGCGAACACGTGAAAACGAGTTCTATGCAACAAGTTTAGGCATATTTATTGTTATTTGAACTAGTTTAGCTTATTTGAAACATGTTCGTTATTCAAATTTAGTTAGCTGCACTCACACAATATTTAAAACTGATTATTTTGAGGCCGCTCTGAAACGCGCTTAACTGAAACGCAGCTGGGAATTAAAGTTTCCGCTTGACACGTTTGCAACAACTTTACGGCTCGAGAGTTTGGTTGGGACTGAAACTGGCAGCGTGGGGCCGTTGCTTTGGATGCTCGTGCTCCAAGTCGAGTTAGCATTGGCTTAGTTGCCGCTCAGTTGCTGCCAGCCGTTGTTGTTGTTGTTGTTGTTGTTGTTGTCCGTTTTCCGCTCTTTCTCTTTGCGCTGGCTTTTTGTTGTTTTGTGTTTACACACAGGCATTTTTTCACGTCTCGCTTTTTGGCCACATCTTTCGTTTGTTAAATACCTCATCCGCATTTGCTGCTGGCCATCGTTCGTCGTGCTGCCAGACTGTCGGAAAATGGTTTAGTAACGGGCGCTCACTGGGGCCATTATCATTCATGCCATTACCGTTACGCTCTCTGCTGATAAAAATAAAGTAGCACGTGTGTATGTGTTTTGTATACATGTGTATGTATGTGTGTGGTGGTGGTTGCTAGTTGCACGCGTAAGACGCTTTGAATGAATCAATACTCCCGTAGGTTTTACTATCGGACGCATGCGCAGTAGCTGCATGAGGGTAACAATTGACTGAGTTTTTCTCATGTCGTGCAGTGTTGAATAACGTGCCATAAATAACGGCTTACTTGAACTTATTTAGCTATTTACGTGGATAATTTCGAAAAAATTTGCTCAAAACATCTTTGTAATTTTTCAAGCTGTTCCTTTTTACACACTATATCCTTCCGTCAATATTTACCCTACAGATTAGTTTTCAAATTTGTCGGCTAACACTCTCTCTCTCTCTCTCTCTCTCTCTTGCTCTCGCGGTATTTCTCTTATGCCGTTACACATCACATTTTGGTGGGAAATTAATATATAACAACTTGACTCGACGCTCAGTGAAAATTTCATCACCGTCGTTGAAAGTCCAGCTATTTTTTGCACTGTGCGCTCAAAATTTAACAACTAAATTAAAAAAAAAAATATATTTTTGTGTTCAGTTTTGATCATTAAAGGCTTATTCGGTTACTTCATCTAATATTCAATCCTCAAATTGCAAATAAAACGTAAAAATTCCTTTGCTCAGTCAGGCAAAGAAAAAGGTGGAACTCAAACCCAAAGGAATTTGGAACTGCCAAAAATCGAAACACGGTAAAAATTCTGTATCACTAAGTCATTTGTGTTTGGAGTGTATGTGTGTGTGTGTGTGTGTGTGCGGCTGTATGGGTGTACGTGATAAGCGTAGACAGACGCCGTAACAACAAACCCGAGGCAAGGGCTGAAACAGAGGCTGAGGCCGTTTATTGAATTAGCCGTTAAACAAAAAGCGCTGGGCGATTAAAGCGTTTGGATTGTGCCCCACGGAGTGGCAACCTGCTAACCCACAGACCCACAACAAAGACAGTGCTCTAAGCGGGCTGCGTGGGCGTGGGGTGGAAATAGGTGGGTTTCGGGAGGGGCGGGGGGGGGGGAGGGGAGTTTCTGGGGGCGTTACTGTGTATTTGTAATATGCATTGCTAATTGGCGAGTTGGCAAATATTAATTAGAGCAGTAAACAAATAATTGCGAGTATTTATAGCAGACAGCCCCGAAGTATGCAACGAATTGAGTTTTGGAATTGTCGCTAATCAAGGGTAGACACACACACACACACATGCACACGCCCGCATACACACACAGCACGTGGGCGGACGTGCCTGTGTATCTAAAGCAACAATGTGTTGTTGTTGCGTGCGAGTCTTTGACCTCTGCCGCTAGCGATGTCATATTTATGCCACATTTTTGTCAGCCACTGTGGTTTCTCGCTACTTTTTGCTTTAATTACTATCGAAAGGACATTTAACGTTCGCTTATGGCAGTAGAAACGGGCAAGTCACAAAGCTGTCAGAAAAGGAAATGCGGCCTGAAAATGGGCTAGATGTGGCTGCAGGTGTTTGCGGCATTCGTTTGCGTTTGTGCGCCAGCAGAATAATGGGCGCATGCCACATCCCCTCACTCATTAGGTGGTATGCAACCAGCAGAGAGAACTTTCGAAACCAGCCCGAGTGCCAGAGTGCTGGAATGCAACTTCGTGGCGACGTTGATGGATTGTTGTGTCCACTGAGCTGCAATCTACACCCATCAAAGGGCTAAACGGTGTAATGGAGTTTGGAGCTACCAAAAAGTTATGGGCCATCAGCAGACCGAATGTTGACTCCTAGCACGTTGCTCTGATTAATAATTCAAAAAGTTTCACGTAGGTCAGCCACAGCGAGACGAAGTGGGGTCAGAGTATCAGATTTTCCACTCAAACCTACCCAATTTCAAACTGATTTCAATTTGCATAGCGCACAAAATTGCGCAAACTTTCAGTTGGGTACTGCGAGAAGTCGCACAAGCCACATGTGGACTATGCAACAAATTCAAACAGTTGACGAGGACAAAATTTGTATTTTCCATCATAGGAAAAACCCAACTTTGTTGGCTTCGGTTGCGGCTGTCGCTGTTATGTAAGCAATCACAATGTATAGAGAAACAAGTACAGATGCGGATTGATTATTGTTTTATTTTTAGACAAAGCTTGCGTGCAACAATCCATTTGAGACGCCACATCAAATAATAAACACACATTGCCAATATCAGTTAATTTGCCACCAAGTGTTCCATTTCCTATTTCGTTTTCTCGCCAGAGTCATCTGTCAACTTTGACATTTGTGTGTAGGAGATGTGCAACAGAGCGGGCACGAAAGTCTTGCTGGCGAAATGGCAAAAGTCGTACGGGAGCATCTCCGGCAATTGCACAGCTTCGCACACACACACACACACACACACACACACATAGAGCTTGTGATTGTGGTACACCCACACGAATGTGGCACAAAGTAAACGCCAGAGCAGACCAAGTGACGCCACTGCATGAAACTACATGGCGTATGCGTAATGTCGCATGCTTTAAATAGCCCATCATGAGAGCTTATATCATAAATGCAAGTCCAACATTGTCCAAATCCAGGCTTTGTGCATTTTTTATGACGCTGTAAATTTGCTATTAGCAATTCCAAGTCGCATCCGCTGTCTAACGAATTTCAATTTATGTACATATCATTAGTGCCCGCCAAGGACATTCGTAGGCGCCTAAGTTGCGCATAAGGCGGTTCTGTCAATTTGCAGCACGCATGTCTAAAGTCACTTAAGTGTTGAAAGTGGGCGACAAACACGAGTCCAACATTTCTGCGTCAGAACTTCATTCAGGGTTGGACTCATTCAACTTGTCACGGCACGTTTTCGTTTTTAAAATTATCATTCAAATCCTTATCGCTGAAACAGCTAGTAAAAGTCGCCTTGGGACAAATGAAATGTGTGTGAGATTTTCGCTTTTGCGCACACATGAGTAAATATAACTTTTAACTATGTCTGGGAATGCTTGTCAATTCAATTATAGAATAAATTAGCTGGTTTAATTATATAATATAGCTGTCTGTTCGTCTAATAGAGAGACAAATTTAAAGTGGAAAAATTTAGTTAATGGAAGAAATAGTATATTGAGATATAATAAGGATCTTATATAATAATTATTTTTATTACTGTTATGTTCGGATATACCCGCTTGAGATAAAGTTTTTTTATTTTTTTAAATTTCGTAAATTTTCACAGCAGCGAGTATTGTATTATAAATGTGTAAAAATAGGCTATGTAAGGAATTAAGTAATCAACAGAAAAACAGAAAATAGGTCAACCGACATAAAGCTTATAACGTATTTTAGACGAGCTGATGTGATGAAGGTCTGTAAAATTCTCCGTCCAAACATCTGTTTGAACATTTTGACCTTAGAGACTATAAGAACTAACCTAATCCTAATGTTCCAGGCTAATATATGGATGTAGGGATTAGCCGGTGCTAATTATGAATAGATACGTTGATAGTTTTAATATACTTTAAAAAATAATAATAATACTTTATTTAAGGATTTATTTAATTTAAGTTAAAAATGAAAGTGCCGCAATAAAAGCTGGAGAGTTGAAACTTCTAGGTGTTACGATTTTTTGGCCACGCCAGTAATTATCAATTATATTATAATTATAATTATAAAGCCCGTATTCAACTGTTTTAAGTTATATTTACTACACCCGATTGCAACGCGTTACGTGTTTACTTATGCAATTTAATTCTTACCGTATCCTTATAAAATTAGCTTCTCTTTTTTAGCATTTGCTCTCAAGTAAACTGAGAACTTCGTGCGGAAACGATATGAGTTGCTCTAAAATAAATACTTGCTCTCAGTTGTATATATATTTTTACTTGTATAGTTTGTCCTATTTTGTAGCAGTCGAGTGCATTGAACTAACAATAATAATCGTTCGAGCTGGTTGCACACACACCAACAGCAACAGCAACAGCAACAGCAACAGCAACAACAACAGCGACCACAGTTGGACAGGCTGGCAGACAGACAGACAGACAGACAGTCAGACAGACAGTTGGTTAGCCAGGCCGTTGGGCCGTCCTGAGCTGTCTGCTTCTTTCTCCATGTACGTGGTTCGCCTGACAGTCTGATGTTTGCTTTGCGCGACAAAAGTTGCTTGTGGTCGGTTATTTGCCTGTGACAAATGCTGAGCAATTAAGTGTGTGGCATAAGTTTTAATTCAATGCAATTTTGCTCGTTCTTTTGCAGCATTTAACGGAGAACTTAGGAGCTCAACGGACAGGCAACTCAGCGGGAACTCTGCGCCAGCGACACTGAACACGGGCCAACTGTTCGGATCCATCGTTGTCCACGGTCAATATTAGCGCCATTGCAACTGCTGGGTGTGGGCGAATCTGCGCCCCGCCACCGGTAAGGCAGTGCCAAGAACTCACTCGCTCACTCAACGCTAATCACCGCCCGCCACACTCACCGCTCGCATCTATCACCTATTCATTTATCTCACAGCCTGCTTATGCCTATATCATCAGTATTGCTTCATATGTGTGCGTTTTTCATTTTGTTTTTTTTCTGCTCAAGTGGCTTTTCAGTTTTTCAGCCTTTAAAGCGTGGCGCACCCATCAATTTTTGAACAGCCTGCAGCCACGTCCCAGCCATAAACCCAACTGTGGGGACGGCTGTTTGTTGTGCGTGTTGCGAGTGTTGGCCCATAATGTCAGCTTGAAAAGTTTCAAGTGCCCTGAGCCTTGAGGGCGCAGCCAATACAAATTTGGTACAAGCACAACAACACGAGAAGGCCGTGCAGCGTTTTGGCCACAAGTGTTTGACACACTTGACAGGACCTGCACTGAAATTCGTCATTGATTTTTATTCGCCAGCAAAGCGAAGTCCACAAAAGGCTCACAAAAGCCATTGAAACGGCCGCTTAGCATTCGCTAACCATTGTCCTTAGTTGTCCTTGGCAACAGCCTGGCCAACTGGCACCTGTTGCCAGTCCCTTCACAATTAAGTTTAACGGTCCTGCACCTGTTCGACGCAGTTTCTTTTTATGTTCATTATGCATACGAGTACTTTTTTTCTATTAAAATTCAGCTTTTACTTTTAATTGCATTTATCTAGACTCTTACTCCGTCCGTTCGTCCATTTCAAGCTCAATTAAAAATCACCTTACTTTCTATCAGCAAATTTTCATTGCAATATCATGTTCTCTAAACACATGACCTGTTGGCAGTTTGTAAGTGACCAAAAAAGCGTTTGATGGAACAAATTTATTAAATGAATTTACTAATCGTTCTCTCAATAAGATGACATATGAAATTTGAAATTGAGATTCCTTTATAAAAGTAGCGTAAGCAATTTGAGTATTGCAAGCTCCTTCGTATATTTTTTTACGATTTTTACCATCTTTCACTGTGTGAATTTTCATTCGAAGTGGCCGTCAAGTATACGTCTAGTATGCCGGTAATTAACGCCCAAGCCAATTAGGCATGAAAACTTTCTAGGGGGTAAATTTGGCATCTGAAGAGTACCTTAATTACAGACTTAAGTCAGAGCAGTGTGCATAAGTATTTTATTGCATTTTATGTTTACGTAACGCTTTAAACGTCTTGCCTTGAATATATACTAAGTGCTTACATATACGTATGTGTTATATGTATGTATATGTGTGCCCTTATATACGATCAATGTCTATGCACTACAACAACAATTCGTCTATTGAATGCCCAAAATTCCAAGCACTTAACTAATATGTTGGACTAAAGATACATTGTACTCTCTCTATTTCGTTCGCGTGCCGCACAGGAACCAAAAAGCAGCACCCTGAATTTCTCATCGTTTAAATCAAGCTTCACTTCCAATGTTAATTTCCTGAAGAGAAGGTAAAGACCTTAAAAGGAAACGCCCCCTTCCTTAGCAGGCAGGGGGCATCAGTTGGACGAGACTAATTTGAGATTTCATATGTTTGTCTATTTTCTCTCCCCCCCAAATTGTGTGCTCTCTCTCTCTCTCTCTCTCTCTCTCTCTATTTCTCTTACTCTTTCACCTAACTGCGCTGCACCTTTCACTTGTCTACTTGCCGTACGGTTCGCATTTGAAACGACCAAACGAAAATCACAACGAATCCACGCAACTGTCAAACACACACCCAACATTAACATATAATCCACATCCACGCAACACGTGCAGATTCAGCTCGGGAGACTTGTCTTCCGAGGTCGATGATGTTGATCCCAATAGCTTGCCGCCAGCTGCGCGTCCTATACAGGACCAGCCAACCAAGCCGCATGTGGTCGGCGGGCCGCCGAGCATGCCGCCGCCACCGGCACCGGGCCAACTGCCGCCGCAGCCGACCGGCGCCGCTCCGGAGCTATCGCTAAGCTTTGGCGCTGGCAAGGCGCCGGCTGCGGCGGCCCCAGCGCCGCCGCGTGGCGTTAGCGCGCCCACCAGCCCGGCCAAGTCGCGTGAGAGTCTCCTGCAACGTGTGCAGAGTTTGACGGGCGCCGCACGAGATCAGGGCGCTTCCATATTGGGTATGCTATGGCTAGACTAGAGATAAACTAGAGATAAACTAGATAGAAAACAGTGCGACTTTGGCATATTCTCGAGCCCATAATCAGCCATGATTCATAATATTCGTTTTCTCAATTCCCGATGAAATCGCATTAGCTACACTTACAGTTTTAATACGTATATATTTTAAAACTTTCAGCTCCACGGTTTTTTGTTTCTAATAAATAGAAATGTTAAATTTAATAGCTAAACATTTAATTAATTTCATTTAATGTCGAAAATTCGAACGGGAAAAGAAAACGACAGTGCACGAAACTTGGCGAAATTGTTGAGAAAATGCATTTCAGAACGGTCTGACTATGTCCACGCTGAATTTGGAAATTAAAATTCAATTAAAGCCATCTGCTAATCTCAGTCAACTTCTCGCCACACGCAGGAGCCGCGGTCCAAAGTGCCACCCAACGTGCGCCCACCTTCAGCAAGGACAGATACTTCACGCTGCTGGTGCTGGACGATCAGAACACGGACTGGTCCAAGTACTTCCGCGGCAAGCGCTTGCATGGCGATTTCGATATACGCGTGGAGCAGGCCGAGTTCCGAGTAAGCTTGCGTCACACCGAACACTAAAAACACTCTCTTTTAACTGCTTCGCATCCGCAGGACATTGCCGTCGTCTCCAGCGCCGATACCGGACCGGTGGTTACAATGGCCGCCTATCGCAGCGGCACCCGGGTAAGTTGTTCCCCACTCCACGGCCGGTTCGTGTTTGTTCTTAATTAGTGCAATGCGCACAGACGACAGCCCCTGTCCGCGTCCCTAGTCAGGACCTTTCAGTCGTCTGTTTATTTGCAGTTAGCTATTTGTGTTTTTATTGCTCGCACATTTCAACCTAATTCGCCATGGACTGACTTAAGTGCTTTGCTTGCGTCGTCAAGGCTGAGTTCTTCTGGCTGAGCACGCATTACATTTAATTGTTGTCCAAAGGATACTCAGGGGCTTATCCACAATTTGCAGCATTCATCTTCGGTCTGTGTCCGCGTGTGCTCTGGGGTATTTTCTTGTACCTAAGCAAATAAATAAATAACCTTAAGAATGCGAAAATCTACTCAATTATCAATCAAAAAATTTATAGAGTGCCTACTTATGGTAATTTCTTACATAATTGTCTGAGATTTGACTTCTGTCAGGCCATCTCAATTTAATAAACCTGAGGAATTAAATTTTTCTATACTAAAACCAAAGAATACTTATCATAGTCATCAAAACCTGGACACATAAAATTCGGTAGTACAATTCGCAGGTCTTGATTACCTTAAAGAATGACTTATTTATTTTTTTTATTTATTGTGGACCATTTTTATTAAAAATTGTACTATTGAACAGAATAGCTAAAAATTGAGAATATTTATTTATTGCCTAAAAAACAAATGTGTTATATTGACAGACAAATTATTAATTTTCGTCTGCTTTAATTCGCCAATATATTTAATACCTCTGTGTTTATCCAAGTTTTAAACCAATTGTCATTTCGGAAGGAAATGCAAAATTATCCGAATATCTATCCGAGACACACTCGATAATGTTATTTGCGTTTGCACCACAGATATTTGTTGGCGTCGCCTAAAAGTATGCTGTGAAATGTTTCAATTGAGAATTCTTTGATTGCCACTGCATAGCTTGAGGCACGTGAGAAATTTATGTGATGGGGACGTGCGCAAGGAGTGTGTGGAATTGTCCCTGTAACTAAGTGTGTGTGTGTGTGTGTGTGTGTGTGTGTGTAAAGTGCACACGTCTGCATATTGCGACTGAGTTGTCCGACATATATAATCATGGGGCATGGAGGTTGATTACATGTATGTAATCAGCAACACATTGAACTTCGGGCCAGGTTAAGTCAAACGCGAGTTAAACTGTTGATTGTATTTATTTTGTCACCTTGCATGTGACTAGTTAAGAGTCAACTAAAATTACAAAGGTATATTCTGCTTTTTATATGTTTCTAATGTAACTTTGGAATATCACACACCAAAACAAAAAACAGGTTGCCCGTTCCTTTCGCCCGGATTTCGTATTGATACGTCAGCCGCCACGAGATGGCTCCAGCGATTTTCGGTCGACCATATTGGGACTTAAATACGGCGGAGTGCCCAGCATCAATTCGCTGCATTCGATTTATCAGTTTCAGGTGAGTTGAGAACTCCCCAGCGAGTGCACGCCGTTGGCATTGCCGGTTAAATCTCTCCCTTGGACACTCGACAGGACAAGCCGTGGGTATTCTCGCATCTGTTGCAGCTGCAGCGACGGCTGGGCCGCGACGGCTTTCCGCTGATCGAGCAAACATTCTTCCCGAATCCGCGTGATTTGGTAAGTGTATTAAACATTACGAGCTAATTACTAATTAAGTTAGGTAGCTACATTGAATCGTGGTCACATCTAAAAGCCATCCATTAATAAATAACACATTAAGCATAACGTACGTATTAAAGCTCTACACGAAAAACTCAAGTATAAAAATTATAAAAAAAAAAAACTGCAGCATAACAAAAGCCACCTTGGCCACCTCTCTACGCCGTTTACGGTTGGCTCTTACACTTTTTGTAGAGCTGCGTGCGTCGCCAGCGGCAGCGCTGACTGTTGCCGCCGCCGATATTGTGGGGCACGCAGGCGGAATAGTCGCGTTCGCATTTGCCAAGGTCCGACCACTTGCAGACGTCGGCGTATTCGCGCTGATGGTGGCAGTTGTTCCTGAAGCACGGGGTGATCTGGTGGAAACGAATGGTTATGAATTTTGCCATCTAGCTGAAAGGCCAGGCGGCACTTACGGTACAGTTGCAGGCCATGCCGTAGGCGCCGTTGAAGCCGTGGCGCTCGTTGATCGTCATCTTGGTGTATTCCTTGTAGTAGCTGCACAGATTCAGTTGCGGCATGCGTCCGGCTATGATGTAGACCTTGCCAATGTCCAGCTGAATGCCGCACATTGAGTCGCTGTTGGGCGTGGAGATGCGACCGTCGCGCAGCATTCTGCGTGCCTCCGGCGTGGCCTAAACGACAAAAACGACTTGATTATAGGGGAATCAAGCAGCCAGTGCCGGGTACCGAGGGCTTACCTTATAGGTGCGCCTTATGCGCACCTTGTAGATGGTTTTGCCCGGGTCTATGGTGTTCGACTTGCGCATAACGCGCAGCTGCACAACTGTTAAGGACAACGAAATGCTGGCATTTTTATTGAATTCCCCAAGGACATGTGCGGGCATCCTTCGCACTCCAGTGCGCCGCATTTCTACTCACCATAGTCGGCAGTGCAGAAATGCGTCTGCGGATGCGAGGGCGCGCACGAACAGGCATCTGTGCTGTGGCCATAAAGCGCCAGCACTGCGAGCAGCGCCAGCGCCAATAAACTCAAATGCTTTGTTAACTCCATGGCGCCGAGACGCTGCGCAGCTCCAATCCCCGGGTGTCGCCCTGTTAACGCTCAAAGCAATAACAAATCGGTTGCGTACGGCTGTAAGGCAATGGGAAATATGATTGCGTTTTATTACGATGATGATGATTTACTGTTTGCGGTAACCCAAAGCCGCAGCTGAAGGTCAGTTAGCGCTGGATTGGCTCTGCCTTTCTTATGTCATCTGCTTATCAGCTGAACGTGCTGCCACCCGCGCCAATCACCCCCCCATCCCTATCCCAGTCCATCAAGGCACTGACAAGTGTCATATATTACGCATACGACCCAGTCTCCAATCAATTAATACAGCGACTTCTGTGCCACGCATTATTATCAGTGGAGAGGTGTTTGCCTGTTGTGGATTACATTCACTCCAGCTACATACACCATATACACACACACACACACATTTATGTATGTGTGCACTTACACTCGACTCGATTCCAATAAAATTGCTTCGTTTTGCTTTTGAGGAATTCACATATATTTGATTGGTCATTTAAATTCAATTTAGTGTTTCTCTAAACTTGTTTGTGCAATCAATTTGGATGCCACTGCATGAGTTGCACGCATAAATCGCATTGAAAAGCTCGAACGAAATGTAGTTCAATTGCCAGCCAAATGCCTGGCAGCCATTCCATTTAGCATTGTTTATGGGAAATTCATAGAAAATTTGAAGCGAACAAGTCGAAATGCATTACAAAGCGTTGGCGCGCATATATATCAACGCAAAAATATTGTATAATATCGAGAGCGGGGCGAAATAATCAGCCGAGTCGGTCGCATTTGCAGTCGCAGTCCGATTCCCATTCCCATTCCCATTCCCCAGGTCCCAGGTCCCAGTCATCGTGTCGAACTGATCGACAGAGATAGGCAGTCCCATATAGACAACATATGCAACGGCTACGGCAATGTGGCAATTAAATTGAAATAAAATTGAATTAAAAGCATTTTGCGGAAAAGCCACTAGAAAAACAACCGAGCAGGGGCAAAGACAACGCACCGGGCGGCGGGCGGGGAGCCGAGTCGATTGCCTTATTGATTGAATGCAAGCAGGAATAATGCATCAAACTATTTATTAAGTGGCAGTCCAAAGTGGCAGCCAGACACGCAGACGCCGCGGCTAATGGGCCAACTGAAGAGCGCTGCTGGAGTTGAATGTTTATCGAATCTAGATCTGTGTCGTAATATCGTCATGTGCTCCGGCTTCTGCATGAGGAGGGCTCCCTTTCAGTTCGCTTGGCCTCACTTTTCGTTTGTGTTCGTTTCTTTTGTTTAGCCGTGTTGTGTTTGGCATTGTTGTGCGCCGTCTTGTCGGTCTGGATTTGACACTTTGGCTGGCAATTAACGGCGTGGATTTGTTTAACAAACAGCGAACAAGACAACAAATAAGCACACACACAGAGAAACACACATTTGGAACGTCAACAGCGTTTAGCAACTAAATCAACTTCAAAGTCAATAGAAAACAAGAAAAACTTTTTACACTCGTTGCAAATTCGCACGATTTCCTTTCAGTTTTCCACGACCCAATGGCACCGCCATCGCCATCGACATCGACATCGGCATCGTCGTCAATGCCGATCGGCATCGGCAGCCGCAATTAGCGTGGCCATATATCAGGCAGGCATATTTTAAAGTTTGCCGCAGCGGGAAGTGGGGGCAGCAACAGCAGGCGGTGGCGGCATGTCAACGCCGTGGAGTGGGGAGTGGGGAGTGGGGAGAGGGGGGCGGCTATCGATGCCCGAGGCAGCCGTGTTTTGTTGACAAGCTTTACATATGTAAAATAAATGTTATATATCATAGCACCAGGCCTTCACGCTTGTACAAAAATATACACACACCAACACACACATAAGTATGTGTGCATAAACACTTATGGGCTTTGACGTCACTTCGAGCGTCGTCTAATTGCCACTTGTTGTTGCCGTTGCTGTTGTTGTGTCGTCATCGGCAGGCAAGTTGACATTTGACACTGAAACGCTCGGCAGTCGGCTACACTATCTGACTGTCGGCTCGCTATGCGGGCCACCAACAACAATTTCGAAACATACTTGAGTGAATAAAGTCAAATATCGACATGACTTTAATTAGCATTGATTTCCACTTTGCCCTCAGGCCATTTAAACAACAACACCAACGAGAGCATCCCACAGCGAACAAAAGAGGCCAAACTAAAGCAACTGGGGCTCATATGTATAGATATGACATATATCCAATTGGTGTCATGTAGAGAGATAAACGTTCGCAATCAAAATCTAGATAAGACACTGACATCTTGATAATGCATATAAACGATAATTGGTAAAGTCTTTAACGGTTTTAAAGGTTTAATACGTGCGTACGTGATGAAATACATCCATGATTCTGAGGCTAATCTCCTTTGAAAACTTACACAGAAATTTATCAAATGATTCCACGAAACAGAATATATATACTGTTTGTTATACCGATAACAGCTGCTTTAAGAATGTTAAGTAAATCTTGTTTTTTATAATTGTAAAAATTACACAAATTTCTATAGGAATTGCAGTAACTATTATAACTATCATTTAAAGTATAGTATAGAGTTATAAGTTATCAACGTAACTATTACTAAATGTCCTTCGGTTTCGACAAGCACCACATCCCTTATCCTGAAGTTCGAACCCGAATCCTCGTTATTCAGTAAGTAATAAGTAAGGGACTCTAGACGAGGTCGCCGACAAAAATATATTAAATTACAAAATCTATAGTCGAAAAGTTTATGTCTCTAGCTTTTGTAATTTCCGAGATCGCTGCGTTCATACAGACAGACAGACAGATGCTAGACGCAGGGCTAGATCGCTAAATTACCTCGTCGTCGTGATCAAGAATATGTTTACTGAGATGCTTTCTTCTGCCTATTACATACATTTGTACAAAATCATTATATCCTATTTACCATTTTTAATTAAAATCTGATTCTTCTCTAAGATGTGTATCTGGACGCAACTTGTATATATTTATTTATTTATTATAAAAAGTTGACAAATAGTCAACTAAAGTAGATAAGTCGTTATATGTATTAAGAGCTAAAAGTATAAATTAAATACAATAATTTCTAATACAATTTTATTTGCCCGTCCGCCAGGCTATATCCCTACTCAAAGCTGAATAAGGGGTGGTCAGATATGATAGAATTTAAATTATAAAAAAATGTTCAGTAAATTTAAAATTAATTATATTTCAGCTTAAACATTCTGATATAGAAGGGAAAAATAGTCGGTAGATACAATTAATTTTTTATTGCAAGAAGGAAATCAGAAAGGTGTCAGGCGAAGGCTGATTTTGCTTTTCAGGCTGCAAAAGTTATTTTAAAATGGGATATTTCACAAAGAGTGGAGAAATTTAAATTCGTAATCGTTACGCAGCAAAGTTAACAACAGTTAAATAAAATATCATCAAAATATGATAAAAGAAATACAAATGCAATTGCAAGACATACGTAGATTAGATACTAGATACTATATTTTAATGTATTATATATTATTTGTGTTTACCATAAGCTTTCGACTATCACCTGCTATGGAAATTTAAATCTACTTATCAAATTATATCGTAGAACCTATTACACCAGATTAATATTACTTAGAATCTAATATCTCTTATATGCTATAATTTAATTTCTTAGCAAACTAGCCGACAAGCTGTTTTTATCTAAAGACCAAATAATACCCGCAAATACAGAAAACGGTGCTGTGTGGCCCAGAATTTAACAATCTGTGGAACAGTTAAATTTCAACTGAAAGCGCCACAAATTCCAATTATGTAAATATGCATAAAGATTATTAACACTTGTCCAGACAGAGACTTTCCAGGTAAACGGGTAACTGGGCAATGAAAGGACTGAAAGCCAAAAGCTGAAAGCCAAAAAGGTAAACAGACTGCACGGGCCAAAATGCTGGGCCGCAAACCGCCGACAAGCGCTACGATTGGGCTCCTGGCTTTTGGTTACACTGGGACGCTGGGCCAAGTAGCTAACAGAGAAAAGCCGCATAATTAATGCGCTTTCGGTTATCGTCTGGTTGCCAGGGTTGGCTCGGTAGCAGGGCATAAAACTGGGCTGTAAATATTGCTGTAGAACTTTGTTTTATGACCACTTAATTGAGTCATAAAACGCCGCTAATGTCTGCATTATGTACGGCATCCAAAATATTGACATGTTGCGCCACTTGTGGCGCACAATCACTCGACCTCTCTGTTTAATGGCCGCATGCAACACGAGTGCGGTGCATGTAAATAGTTTCAACAATGTGGTCTTTATTTCAAGCAACACCACTTTTCGCGCCTCAAAAAAAAAAAAAAACAAAAAAAAAAAAAAAATCAATGCACATAAAATCGAACCGCAATCGAGAAAAATAAAATGCCACAAAAATTAAATTTGTTTTGTTTGTCGTTCGCTTTATTCGACTGCTGCATAGCTTAATTCGGCGGTCATTTACTTTTCGCTTTTGCGCTTTGTGACAATTTTCTGTGTTTGACTTTTATTGCTGATTGACTTTCTAAACAATTCGCTTTTGGTGATCGGGCAGATCTATATAAATACTATAAATAAATGGTCTGGTATTGCCAGTCGGTATACCCTGCTTGACACTTAAAATCTAACTTAAGAGAAAGATAAAAATCTATTTTATTAAAGAACACATTTCTAAAATTAAAAGTATTTTCATAGCAGAGGAAATTCGTCCTATATTCATTTACATAAGCTGAATTTAGGTGTGAGTAAATATAAACGGGGTTTTCTACAATAAAATTCTTATAAAAGTAAGAAAATGTTTAAAAATTTTCTTTATATAAAAAATACTACATTTTACTCTCGAAGAAACTTAATTATTTGCAGGTCTATAGTGTATAGTAATAACTTTAATAAAATAAATCATTAACTTTATATAGTTTCTTAAGATTCCGATAATATTTAGTGCATAAATTTAAACTCATACGTTGGCAATGACTCTTAAATATTCATGTTAAGTGCGAGTTTATATCATGTCCCCAATAATATGCCCATGATTGTGCTCAATATTCGCACTAAAAACACGGCCTTATCGGCATTGTGTATCTGTTCATTATTAAATGCAATTTGTCATACTTTCCTTCGCCCAGCAAAATGATTACTTTTCATTAGCTGCAGAGAACATTTAAAAGCCACAGCTGATAAGAAAAACAAACCTCTTAGCTACCTGTTTTGAGCTTCAAAGTAGGCACAAAGTATAAATATTGGTGAATCAACGGCCGAGGAGATCTTGCCATGTCCGTCTGTCTGTCAGACAGATTTATTTATTTTTCCTTATTTATTAAAACTCGATTAAAATTACATCAACCTCACATTTAAGTTATTAAAGGAAACGTGTGGTGAAGTTTGACAAATTTGAGACGCCAATTGGCAGCAAGCACCAGCAAAATATATGTACATACATATATTTGCGTGTTTCCAGAATCTATAATAGGGTTCAGGGTATCATCTAGTCGGTGTTTGTTTATTTTATTTGTAAAAGTTTTCTTTCGGAATTTCCATAACGAGCACGAAACTTTCTTTGCCCAATGGCGACCTTTGTGACTGTGGCGGCTTTTTCGCTTGCCGCGCGAGCACAATGCGAGAAAATTAAAGGAAAATATCAAAGTCACGATCGGCAACGCCATAATCAGCATGATCAACGATGCCTGCGACCGAAACTGTGCCCCTGAGTGGCCATACAAAATATTTTGATTAATGCTCAAGTCAGGTCGTTTCTCAGCTGAACTTTGACATGCAAATGTGCTTGCTGCAGCGACGAGTCGTGCGATTGCAAAATACGAAAGCGTTTACTGCCCGTGATCAACTTCAAATGAAGCAAACAACACGCAAACTCATTGTGCAGACAGATAGACACCTGCTAGTTAGTATAAATGCCTGGCTGATAAGGCGTGTTAACGTCGATCTCTGTTTGCTAATTGAATTCCTACTCCGCTGACGCATAAAAAACAACAACAACAACAACAGCTGCTGCTGCAACTGCGATTGACGGCTCCATTCTAGCGTGACGTTAACTTGACAAGGCGGCGCCAGCACAAAGCACTCGCAACTGGCATTAATTTGAAAATCGCTACCAAAGACCAGTCAGGTACCGGTCGAGTAGGAATATGAGAACTCGTTACAATTATGTTTAACATTTTGGCTGCTTTGAGCTTTATGGACCATTAACTTCAAGCAGTTGCGCTTTATATAAATGAATACATACACTCAGAGAAAAACACCCTTCCGTTCCTTTAATTATCTTAAACATTTCCTTCTTGAATCTTCTCAAATAGGTTCTTAGATAAATAATCGTGCTTGAATGATACCAAACATTACTAAGTATTGTATTTAATTTTAATATTTACAAAGATTTTTTCCTAAGTTAAGAATTGTCACATCTGATCAGTTTTTTAACAACCTTTGTAGTTGATCTAAATACAAAATTCTTGTTTTATCTCTGACTGTACGAACTCGTAGGTACAGTCTGCAGTGACTTGCACGCTGGCATCATAATTCCGAAAATAAGTCTTACGCATTTCCCATATTTGGCCACTCAATACTCTCGTATGCTTTCGGTAGGTAAATAAACAAAATGCAAAATTGCCACAGTTTTTATAACGTCTGGGTTCGTCACGTTCGACGTTCAATATTCAACATTCAAAATTGAACCCTCAACGAGTTTGCGATTTTGTTGTTCCAAAAAGTCAAAAAGTTTCGCTCGTTGATTATGACACAAATAATTGCAAGGCGGCGGCTTGGAAAAATAAATAAAGTCCGAGCCCATAAGGTTTGCCAGGATGCGTGACAAAGAATTCAATTAAAAATGCTAATGTGTGCCAAGAGAAAATAAAACTTGACCGGCAAAAAGGGGAGCATTTGACAGTGGCATGTATCCGTTTGCCTCATATTGCATTTGCAGGTCACAAAAAGATACATTCTTAATGTAGGAACCCAGTGCCATTGGGTTTTTTCTTCATATTAGTATGTGCATATTTGCACATTCACATAAATATATGTATGTAGCTGGTACATTTTTTAATAAAAGCAAAACACAGACAACAATGGCTGGCAGTGTGTCGAGCAGTTATAGGAATTTCGGAATTCAATTTTTGAAAATTTAATAAACATCAGCAAATATTAAAATTTATTATAACCGACACTCCCAGCCATAAATAATTTGTCACCAAATAATCACCCCTGAAATAATCAACCCGATTTTAGAACTAAATTCCTTGTTCCAATTTATGGTCAACAATTTCTGATGGTAGTTAATAAATATTATATCTATACATGACAAATTATTGGACAATAAATAGAACTGTCTGTTTTACGTAGGCGGAAATCGCAAGACCACCTGCGTAAAAAAATTGATGAACAACTGTTTTAACCAACGATTATGTACTCTACTGTAATGTACGATTAAGACTGATCTTGATATGATTTATTAATTTCTGATTATATATAAATATTTATATAATCTTCGATAATAAATAAATACTCATTTTAAACAATGATACTATAATTGTAAATTGTTATCAAATTATCATTTCATTTCATTTTGTGTTAAAAGAAAACAAGTGAGAATATTGCAGTCGGGTCATAATAACTAAAATATGTACGCTAGTACAATTTGTAATAATCATAATAATTAATGGAGTGTACAAAACACAAAGTCACGATTGGCACCTAAACTCCGTGTCACCATTTAGCTTTTGATCTGATCAAATTCAAGTTAAGTTACCGCATAACCTAACTAGTCTAATAAAACCCAACAAAGGTTTGTGCTTGGGTAGTATTTCTAAGTTAGTCCGCTATATGGCGAAAAGCGCCACCTATTGATAAACTTAAGAACTGCGCTGGGGTGGTTTTTGACTTAGGCTGCTAGGGGACGATATTCGGAGATATATTTATAACATCGAATTGCCAATCCTCCGGTAAGTGCTCCAAGTTTCAAGCCTTTAGTTTATATAATAATTAAATCAAATTGCGTTCTTACGGACAGACAGACGAATAGCACAAATCCAATATATTCTCTTCACTTCGTGAACGGGAATAATTAACACAAAATCCATAAATATTAAAACAAACAAATCTGAGTATCTGTTAAACAAATTATTTCGATTTTGTTAAGAAAAGAACTCATAATTGAACTAACTAACAAATGATTATTGGAGAAAATATAATAAATACATATCACATGAGATAAAGTCATCTAGGTAATGTTTAATTTTAATTACGTCGAAAATATATATTGCCTTGGAAAGGTTGATTAATATCTATACCAAAAATTCTATTGTAAGACTTCGCATACATTTGCACACATTTGCTTTTTCATAACTGTAAGATCTTCTGCAAGCATTTAAGCTAATTACTCAGCAACATTTGTTGTTACAAAAGTCGTCAAAAGCCATAAAGAATATTTCATCAAATTATCGTTTGATTTATTGAAGTGTTTTTAAGCGCATCGACAATTTTAATATAAAAATTCCAAAGTCATTCACAAATATGCGCTGTGACAGATCTTGTTTAATAAATTTAAAAACTGACAGACAATCAGGCAAATTGACAAACGCTGGCGTCGTCAATTTGCGCGCCTTTGGCCCACACAGAAACCAAGCAGACCGTGTCGACCCATCCCCAAGCCCATCCCCAAGCCCACCCCCATGCCCATTTTCATCCCAACGCGAACAGGGAACAATCGAGCAGCGTACAGACAGTAAAAAGAAATCATCGTCAATAAATTTCGCGAGTCTGAAATTTACACGAACGAACTTTATAAATGGGCTGGCGTCTTTGTCGCGCTGTCTTTAGCATTTCTTTTTAATTGTACAATAATATTTAATTGCAAAGCCGCGCAAGAAAATTATTAATGGATTTCTGGTGGTCGCTTGTTTGTTGGCCAGCAATACCAACAACACCCACACAAATGACCAACAGATAATCCCAAAATCGGCTGTGGGTGTGTCGCCACCGCCGCAGACTTGTGCCAAAAGTCAAACAAGTGTAAAAAATAAACATTCATTCTCTGTATAAGGCGAAATGCTTTAAACACTTGGCTGACTTTTCGAACCTGAGTGCAGTGTCCAAAAATGGACAGTCAACGATGTGCGAAAGAATTGTGTTTGGAGTGCTAAAAATGTGCAAGAACAGGAAAAATATTGAAACATCATTTCAGTTTCCCGATTTTCATTGAAATACCGATTGAATTTATGGGAACAGGAAGCAAGACTACCGAGAGTTAAAAAATTATTTTCTTTATTTTCACAAACCATTTATACAAAATTCCCGGGACTTAGTTAAAAATATTGAATCAAACTATTTTGAGATATTTATATTTGGCATATCTAAAAAAACTAAAAACATTTCAAAAGGGTAAAATGTATTTGTTTATTTATATATTTAATGGCCAATGACAGTTTTCTGAATATTTATTATAGCCAATTAATAAACAAAAATTCTCAAAAACTACTTTTAAATACTTTCGAGAAATTTGTCAGAAAAAACTTGTTAGTCATAGTATTTTCAAAGAACGAAAAGCAAAGAAAAAACATATTGTGCTGTTAGTTATTTTTCTATTTCAATCAATTGCAATAAATGGGAAATTAAAGTTGAAGAAGATAAGAGCAATATGGAAATGTTATAAATAAGAAAAACTCGAATCTTTTTTAAAAGCAAAGCTCGACCTCTAGGCCCAGATTTTGGCAAACCGCAGTAAATCCAATTTCAAGTGACCTTTCTTAATTCAATTGCTGGGGATTTTATTTCACACGAACACGTGCCTAAAACGGCAATTCAATAATGTAGGCACATTGAATTCAATATGCGAATATAGCCTAAATACCAAGTTTTCGGGCCAGAGAAAAAAAGAACAACAACAATAGTTGCCGCTTGAGAAAATAGCTTTCGCTGAATGGAAGCTCGCAAATCGGAAATACATATGTATACGTATGTGTTTGTATTATATAAAAGCAGCCAGCAACATGAATACATTTCCAAGAATAAATAAAAATACAAAATACAATGATGTATAGGTAGGAAAGTAAAGTGACTATAGCAAAAATTACTTAAATTGGGTGTCCAACAAAAGCAAAAATAAAGTCAAGTGAAGGAAACGTACGAGAATATTGCAAAAAATTCTGAAATGACAAGCAAAGGAAACTGAACTTGAAGTGCATTTACAGTCGGCTGAAACAAGTTTATGCAAAAACAATTTGTTGTCACACTTGCATAAATTAGCAAACAGCGACAATGAATTCGTCGAATTTAAACATTTTCTGTTTCATATTTTAGGCTTAAAGTCGTTAAATGGCCAATGTCAAAAGCGAGACACATGACGTATGCGTAATATGAAAACGCCACACAAACAGCTTCCCTTGACATTTTTCAGTGTGTTGGAAAAACGAAAAACATAAATCTGTACATATATTGGTGTATATATAAACATATATATTTACAAACGTTTTATAAACGTACATATTATAAACTGATTTATATCGCCGGATTGCACAACATAAAAATATTTCTTTATGGCTGCATTTTGTTTACAAATTGGCGACATTAGAAACTATTAAAACAAATCAAAGTTGAGCAGAAATTGAAGAAGGAAAAATGTGTTGCGACGAAGCAACGCAAAGCGGGCAAGGAGAGAAAGAATGAAATAAAAACAAATTAAAAATAAACGCAAATATGTTCGAGCACAAATAAATAGAAAGAAATGCAGCTTTCTGTGTGTGCGTGAATGTGGAAAACTGTGTCGCTGTGTCAACGATGCTGCAACTGCGAGTTCGACGTCTGCCACAGTTTTCAGAGCAACGCGCGTTTAAAACCGCCATAAAAACGCGCGCGTGTTAAGCACGCGCTGCATCTTTAAAAATTAAATACAAAACCAAATACATATAATAAAAATCAAACGCATGAATAATACAATACCTGATTTTTCAGCTGGCTGAAAGTAATTTTTTCCTTTTTATTTAATAATTTGTTAATTTGCAAATTGTTAAGCGCGAAAACTGTTTATTTAGCACTTTTTAAGCACTGCGGGCTCAACTTAGCTTGTTCACTGGCACAATCAAGACTTGACTTGTTGAATTTTCATTTATTAATTTTTCACACAATTATTTTCGCCGCACCGTTGCCGCCGTCGTATTCGTACGTTCTACTTCGCTGCGCCTGCGGTTCTGCACTGAATCGTTAACCCAACCGTTTCAAGTGTTTTCATAGCCGAAGCCAGCCACTCAGTTCGTGGAGAGAGCCAACGATCGTTGAGATGCTTTCGGCACAGTTGAAGAGCGAGCATGCCGTTCGTTGAGTTTGAGCTTTTTCGGCTGCTTGAGTCAAATTGCCTCTCAAGTGGCGACCACAGCCACTGCCTCTGCCTGCCTTGAGAGGCTTTCGCCGTCGCCGTCCGATCAAAAGCGTCATAAATCCATTACAAATGAGAGCGAAAGGCGAGAGGCGAGAGGCGAGCGACGAGTGGAAAGTGGCTCGTTCATTCGAATATTACTGCGGCTTATTTTACCTTGGCAGCTTTATTAATTGTGAGTGCGGGCGCACAGCTTATGCTCTCGGGGCGGCAAACATATTTGGCGCCACAGATGCAGCAAACGGCGCATCTGTCAGGCAACAAATAATGTTATAATTTAGTTATACGTAGTATGGTCCGGCCGAAGCTATGACTTACTTCCACGTCTACGTTCACATTCGCTTACAATTGAAATGCCGGACCATGTGGCGCGCACACGTGCAGGGCATGGGCATTCTTCATGCTACGCCTACAACAGCTACAAGCTGCCACACGAGCACTCGGCATACGGCATCTTATATGTAGCACTGCTAGGTAGATGCCACACTCACATATATCGCTCAACAGATGCGTCACAGTGCATATTTTAAGTGCGCTGATATAACCAGACAGAAGTAGCCACTCAAGTAATGCTAATACGTACGTATGTACGTGGCTGCTTCCAGCTTCCAGGAATGCTCGCTATGTGGGGGTGTGACCATGATTTGCACACCGCCCTCGGCCCATCCGCTAAACACTCATTGCCATTGATATTCATTGAGCGTTTTCTTTGCGACAATTTTTCTGTCTGCGTCATCATTTGTTCTGGTTTGTTGATATTTTCTTTGGTGCTTCCAATGCGTTCCAAAGATGTCCACATGTTTGTAAATGATTTATGTGCGGTTTATGATATAGTACATATTGGGGAGGACTGTGAAGCGACAAATATGTTCAGATTGATAATGAATCAGCGCCTATTGAAATAACCAAAAAAAAACTATATAATTTGAAGAGCTAATTTGTTAATTTTCTTTGCATCTGAAAAACGTTAATGCGTCGTTATTTTATTAATAGTAGACTTGACCAACAAGTATACAAATATTAAGTATTTAACAATGAAAATCAAAGAAATTCGTGGAAAGCTGCAAGTTCCGCCAAATAATTTGGCGCAACAACAACAAACAAATACACACACCCACACATACACTAACCGAATGTGCATATAATATACTTAATTCAATGAACAAAATTAAAATCGGAAATCGTGCAAAAATCAAATTTGGCGCTTTTCCAACGAACACAAAAACATTCATTCGTTTTCATCAGCTAATAAAAGCGTCTCTCTGATACACTGTTATTCAAATTTACTGCCAATCAGTCTCGACTTTTGACTTGGTTTTTTTCATTACCATTGCAGTTCCAATTCACCAAGTTCCCCAGCGTACTGAAGGCTGGACATTGCCACGGCGGCGTGGCCACCGCCCGTCTGGAGAATCAGAGCGCGTTGCAAGATGCCGCCGGACTGGTTAGCGGGGCTGGAAACGATTCCCATTGTTATTGCACCATTGAGCCCTACATCGATGCCAAGTTCAGCGTGCACATTCAAAAGATTGGCAACAACTACAAGGCATTTATGTAAGTGACCACAATTCCCGACCACAAGCCGCAGACAGCCGGCACCGTACGCTAAAAGCTGAAAGCCTCGATATCGATGTGGATGGCACTGTTGCCGATGTTGATGGGATAAGGTCGAGTGCCTGTGCCGCTGCCTGACAATTGACCTTGGGCTTAACAAACAGAAGACGCCTCAATGCAGCCCAGTGCAATTGGCAATTATCCTACCAAGTGCAGTTCATTGTTTGGGTTCACCAATTCGACGGCGGGTTCAAAGCACCACGGTTTGAATCGTCTGCTGCTGCCGCGAATTATCTACGCTTTTTCGGCTAATTTATTGTGTTTTCATGCTTGCTGCTCTCTTACAGGCGCAAATCCATCACTGGCAATTGGAAGACCAACCAAGGCTCAGCCATGCTCGAGCAAATCACTTTAACCGAGAAGTACAAAACCTGGGTGGATGAGGTAAGTCCCCCAAGTCGCGGCTCAAAACAGACCCGACTCGCAACAGTAAATCAAATATGAAATTAAAACTCATTCGAACGCTGCGAACTTTCAATACGCTATCAAGGCCAGAAGTATTAGCGTGTATATGTTTCTTACATGTTACCAATTTAACAGTCAATGGTTCTCGACTAACGTTTTGCAAGAATGCAATTTCTTACAATATAAATTGATAACAAGTTTTTTCTGTCATCTTGAAATTTAATAATAAATGTAAACGTTGCCCCTTCAAAAAAAAAAAAAAAGATAAAACGTTTTGCATTTTTATCAACAATAATTTTATATAATATATTAAATATATATTTAATTTTTGGAAATAATGAACGAGCAAAAAAGATATAAAATAAAGATTCTCAGACCACATACAAAATTTAAAAATAATAATTAACTAAATAATATAAATTTAAATATGCCCAATATAAGCCCAGAAAAACTAAGAAATATAATTAGGATTAGGTTTGATTTTTTTCTTATTCAACTTTAGAATTACAGTAATGTCCGACAGCCTTGCCAATAGTCAAAAATTTTGGGGAACGAATATTTAAATCAATGGGGCAATCTGTTATCTTCGGGCGATGCAAACTTTCTTGTATGCACTGCTGGCTTTCTGCGAAAGTTACGATACCCGTTCAGAGATCAGAGAGACTGAACGTTTAAGCCGCATTTGCGGGCAGGCAACTGAAAGGCAGCCCAAAGCGGCGCACACATTTATCAAATGTTGCCAATCAAAATAGCTGCAAAATCGACTTGAATTATTCGCGGCACATTTTGGGCACACAATTTGGCTACGGTGGGTCTTGCCCCCGGGGCGAGTATTCGGTATTGCACCCCCCCCCCCCCCCCACATTAAGCTGGCCCACAAGCCGATCGAGAGTCGGCGCCGCTTTAATTCGAAACCAATGCGCATAGGAGTGCACTTAGATACTACGGGTATTACTTATGATGTAACGGGACGCCGAGTACCGCAATAATTACTATGAAACATGAGAATGCCATCAATTGCGGCACTTTATCATTGGGCATAAATGGCATAGAGCTCAGCTCAAAACAGTTCGACTCGGCGCTGACTCAGAATTTCCGCGTATGCGCATAAATGAACTGCAATTATTGCAATTTGCACATTACTTAGATAAGCTAAGCAATGCGGCACAGTTATGAGCTCTTAGGTGGGTGGCCACAGTACCAGCGACGTCATGGCCACAGTTCTAAGCAACGGAACGCTGTGGCTAATCAAAACAAACTATGTTTGTAATTAAAGCTGAGCTGTGCTGGCAACAGCAACGGCAACGGCAACTGCAGTAACAAACAGTTACGGGAGTGCCCGACTGACAGCTGCCCTATTCAAGCCTTCAAGACAGACAGAGACAGAAAGATGGGCAGACTGTTGATGCTGATCAGAACTATATATACTTCTTATAGTTAGCAAGGATCCTGCTTGCGGATGGTGGCCATTACCTTAAGGCTAGAGGATTAAGACAAGTTTCTGTTTGATTCTTGATTGAGGCACGCATATACTCGCTTGCCTTCGGGAGCAGGGTACAACAAACGCAGCAGAATAAGCAATAACAGCAACAGCTGCCTACGCAAAACCAGAACTGTGAACTGCGCATGAAATTGAAAACAGATTTTGATGGGATGATTCAATCGACTCAATATGCCTCCACACACACACACACACACATATATGTGCATACTTATCCATATCGAACTCGTTCACAGATTTCGGAGCTGTTTGGCGGCTTGGAGGTGTGCGGCGTCTCCGTGGTGGTGGGCAAAGATGGACGCGAGCACATAATTAGTGCCTGCGACAGCACCTTCGCCCTGATCGGCGACAGCCAGGAGGAGGATCGCAGGCAGATAGCCGATCTGGTGTCGGGACGCATGCAGGTGAGTGCCGAGCTACCAAAGATCGACTGATGATTTAAACGCCCTTGCACCACATAGAACGTTTGCCGTCCCAGTATGGCGCAGACGGGTCCCGGCAAGCTGCCGTCGCGCTCGTCGGTCTCCTCGCGTGCCGAGAGTCCCACGGATGAGCTGGCACCGACACCGCCGCTGCCCTCCGGGCCGCGGCCGGCACCGATGGGCGGACCGCCGCCGATACCGGAGCGCACCTCGCCGGCGGTTGGCTCCATTGGCCGGCTGAGCAGCCGCAGCAGCATCTCGGAGCTGCCCGAGGAGCCGTCCTCGTCGGTGCCCAGCACGGTGGCTGGGGTGCGTCGCGATTCGCAAACGTCGCAGGCGTCGAGCATCTCGTCGGCGTCGAGGGTCGGACAGCGTCCTCCGCAGACGCAGAGCTCGGTCGTTGAGGATGCGGAGGACACCATGAAGAACCTGAGGAAGACCTTTGCGGGGATCTTTGGTGACATGTAGGAAATCGCTAATAAGAAGCGCGGCAGAACGGCGAGCGAGACTAGCAACAGCAGCGGGCTGGGCAGCGTGCCCAGCAGCGCCGGGCCCAGCAGCAGCGGAGGCAGCGCCTTCAGCGGCTCCTTTCTGGGCAAGCAGTTCTCGTTCGCCTCGGGCGGCAAGACCAGCGGCACGGATGTGATCTCCACACAGCCCAGCCGACCGCTGGAGGAGCCACCAACAGCGACGGCGGCCAGCTCAGCCGCCAAGCCCGCTGCCAGCGCTTCGGATAGCGCCAACACAATTACGGATATAGCCACAGCCGGCCCCTACAGGCCGGTGACCAACTTTGAGCCACAGGAGCGGGTCAATCCCTTTGACAAGGAGCCGCACAAGTCGGTTAGCGTCGCCAGCATCGGCGCTGCCTCGAACACCACATCGTCCTCCTCATCGATTTCGTCGTCTTCAATTTCGTCGCGCATCAATCGCAACGGCAATGGCCCCATCAAGTCGCCGCCGCCGCCGGCCGGGCCGCCCCCGCCGCCGCCGGCAGTGGCCGCCAATGCGAACATCAACGTCAACACGAACAGCTCGTATCGGAACAGCTTCAGCAGCTCGCTGAGCAAGGACAAGACCAGCTACGGCAACTACGACAGCAACAGCTCCATTGAGACGATCACGCGCATGGACACCAACACCACGAACACCACAGCGGTGACGGCCACCGGTGGGGCCGGGGAGGCCAGTGGCGTTACGGCGATCACCGCCGGTGCCGTTGGCGCCGCTGCCATCACCAGCTCGGCCTCCAACAACGATTGGCGCTCGGCGATCGGCATCCGATCGGCCAGTGTTTACAGTGCGCCGGCGGCTGTCACCACGGCGGCCCTGCCCGGAGACACCTCCGGCTACGATTCGAACTCGCTGGCCTCGCAGGCCGGCCTCAACAATCCCAGCGATCTGCCCTCGTACACGCGACCCTCGTACTCCCGCTCCGAGAGCAACGGTAATTATCTAGCGGTGGGCGTGCTGCTGGTCAGCCTAACGCTGCGCAAGACCTAGGATAGCTGTCCTCAGATCACGCTCAGTTCCATTGTCATAACATCTCGTATCATTATATTAACGCAACTAACCAAATATTCACACAATCACATACATATACATATATATATATATATACATACAGGCATATCTACCCACTTATATCTACATTACATTTCTACGAGTATTTATATTAGCTTTAGCAGCGACCAAGTTAAGATGTAAGCGAGAAGAACCCATTTTAGCCAAGTAGACAGCGATTCGAATGTTAGCCAAAAGCAAATTAGGTGCCACTGTAATATGTCCATATTGATTTTCTTCTTTGATAGCCAACTTTGAATGTGTAAGCCAAATATAACGTATACGACATGTGCGCCGCTAAAGTGTTTGTAAGTTCGCCACTCGCCAGTGCTGCCATTCGCTTGCCTGCACGCACGACTCTTCCACGAGCACACAACTCGCCACACATGCCACAACCAACAGGAACTCTGCCAAGTACAGTAACTGCTCGCTAGAGCGCACAGCAAGCTCCGTTCATTTTCTGGCTTTCTCGGCACGCACAAAGACACGCCCACAGAGACACAACTAAAACAACAGCAACAGCAACTAAAGTATCTATCTACAGCAGCTTCAAGTAGTCCAAAATTCAATAGATGTTTTTGCAACCATTTCTGTTCGTAATCTCTTTGGTTTCTCCTTCAACCTTCTGTATGCGTATGTATGTGTGAGTGTGTGTAGCAAAGAGCAAAGAATTGCAAATGCAAAGTTATCAAAAGTTGAAACAGTTCAATTATTTAGACCGACCCCTCCCCCCCCCCCCCCAGCCTGATGTACATATATAAATACATGCCCCATGTCTTTATGTATGTGCACAAACTGAAACCGAAATTCATAACGCGATTCATATGATTCACTTGAGTAAAGCATGCACACTCATTACAAACCAATCACACTTAGGTTGAGACTCTTGATGTCTTTTACTTTATCCCCTAAGAGTCCACACACATTTCATTCGCTGGTCACATTTTTGGTAACGCTCATTATGTCATCTTTCACATCACGTTAATCAGTGTGTAAACAATTGGCCCATGTAGTGCTAATGTCAAGCGTCCTAGAATTGGCTCTCAACTGCACCCACGCTAAATTGATGTGCATCTCGTGGTTCAAGTTTATGGCCGTTATTAATTTGTGCTCCCATTTGCAGCCTCGAAGCAATCCGACCTGGACATCATATTCGGCGACGTCAAGACAACGACCTCCGGCCCAGGCAAGTACACGCGTTCCGGCGGCTCAATCTCTGACGCGGACATGATCTTCGGTGGTCCGCCCTCACACTATAAGAGCGATCGCTTTGGCGCTGCCAAGAGCATGAGCATGAGCTCCAGCGGCGTTGGAGTCAGCTCCAACTATAAGATATACGAGGGCATCCAGAACGCGGCCTTCAGCGACTTTAGCGATTCGGGCAGCATTGGCAGCGTAAGCTCGGCCGGCAAGCGATGGAACGCCAAGCCGGAGGAGGAGGATGAACTGGATTTGAAATGAATCCACACATACACACACACACACACACACACACACCTACAAAAGTACACACAGTCATAGCATAAATCACACTACACTTAATCGCTCTGTACTTCAACTAGGGAAAATCTGTCTTTTTTCTGCCTCCGAAGTTTCCTGGTTTCAGAAGGGAATGAACATTAGCATTAGCATTACACAAAACTGTACTCATCAGCATCAGCATTAGCATCTATATAGACATTGAGTTACTATCGTTTCCACTATTGAAACATATTAGTTGAATATTCTACGATATCTATATGTACTATTTTTTTTTTATATATATATATATATATATATATATATATATATATATATATATATATATATATATATATCTAATATGTATGCAGTTACTTCTCATTTGCGATATGAAAAAAGATGAATAATAGGATAACCAAAATGAACTATGAGATCAAATAGAACACTATATACACTACACAATGTATAATTATAACCACCAAAGCAACAATAATAACGCAAGTAAAGCCCATTAAAATGTGCAACTTCGATGATGACTTGACTGGTTTTGCAGCATGAAATGGAGGATATTAGGGATACTCGAAAACGTTTTGAGACATTTTCAACTTGAGAGCAAGAAAGATATATACATTTACATATATTATTGAGAAGAACGTTTGAATAAATAGAACATCTACCATTATAATAATTATTGAGACAAATTTTATGGCATATTTAATGTTGCTAAATAAATATATTCGCAAGCGTATATTAAATGTTAGCTTGCTATTGAAACCATTCGATTAATACAAATTACAAATTAAATTGTTACACGAAGATGAATCTTTGAATAAACTACTAAAAGGCACAATGCGAATTCCGTTGGATTCGCGTGCTTAGATAAAAGACAATATGCGTTAAGTATGAAATGAAACTTCAACAAATATACTAAATAATATGAATAATGCAAACGATGGTTATTGCGAAATACATATAACTATATATGAGCAAATGTTACATACCAAGGCATACACAAAAGCTACTTACACACAAATTAAATGTTTATTATATGCCCACAAATATTATTATAAATATTAAACATATATTAGTAGTTAATGTTTATACACACACATACAAACATACTCGTATATGGTGTTTGGCAAATCCTATAAAGGCACCTATTCAACCAACTACTGAAAGGCGAACAAAGCAATGTTACATTAAGGTTTATGAACAGCAATTGAATAGTTAAAGGATGCTTAAGACCTATCTATCTATATACACACATATATAGTATGTGGCTTTCGAGGCACTTTATTGTCTACTCATGAATGTTGAAAGCAACAACGAAGATATAATAACATATATATATGGGGAGAAGCTTATTGAAGTATTAACTGAAAACTATATTCTTTAGCATAAAATGTTTTAATCATTTTGTTACGCACATGTTTAAGCATTATTTTTAACAATAGCTAAATATATAGATTGATTTTGTTGTTACATATCGCGAAAATAGGTAAACCAACTTTAAGCTTGGGTTGTATATTCCGAAACTTTTAGAATATGTATTTTAAAAACAATTATATAACTTAGTTAAAAAATATACAAGTCAAACAATAGACATATTTTTATCGAAACCCGTTTTAACATAATCTTAACCACTCACAACTATTTCCATCTCTAATATTCCTTAAATTTTAGTTGTTATTTACAAAAGCGAACAATTTTCGGAATAGATATTACGAATTTAATAATACCGTTTACAAAGGGTTATCTTCGTTCATTTTAAGCCCTCTTACAAAGTTATGATCTTAAACTAACATTAATGATATCATACCTACATATAAATACATCATTGGCTACATGTACTTTTCGCAACCCCAAACATCATCATTCGAAATAAATCCAATACATATTAAATCAAACTCCATTGGTTTAGAAACAAGTATTTACAATGACAAATGTAGAACAGAATACAAATAATTTCAGTTCACCCATTTACCCATTTACGTATCGTGCGTACATATATCACATCAGATAATATCATAAAGTGCATAGAGAATAAAAAACAATGCTGAAATATTACAAAAGTACACAAGAACCACATTAGTAAACGAAACACAAACAAAGAAAATACTCAACAAAATACATATATTATATGATACAAAAATACTTCTTATACATACTACATTCTATGTTGCAAAATATACCAAATAAATACTCGTATTATTGTGAAAGTATATATATACATACAAATAAATGCGTACTTATATATTATGTACTTGTATGTTGTCTGTAATTGCATATGAAAACTGAACAAAAATGAATATTTCAATAACAATTAATAAAGCATCTACAAACGAATACATGAATAACACATTATTGCAAATCGATATATATATATATATATATATATATATATATATATATATATATATATATACAAGCATACATAAATAATTTTCAAATATTCCAACGGCAATACAGCAACAAGAAAACCCAAGTAACAATAAACGAGTTGATGATTGATACAAAAACAAAACACAAACCAAAGCATTTTGTGTTACTTTACTTAATACGCATAATTTCGCGTGCGTTTACCTGAAACTAGTTGACATTGGGAGAGAACTGCGCAGGTAAGCCGGCTGCGAATCCTCGAAGTGGAAAAATGTGTGGCCAATTTTAGGCTAATGACACCAGGAAAACACTCTCGATCTTTCGCCGTTCCGATGTCTCTGGCCGTTAATCTCTTTGGGCTCTCTTTTATGGTGCAGCGAGGCACAACATGCAATGTCTCCATGGGCCTGGGCCAGGTCTGGGTCTGGGCTTCAGCCGTCGGCAGGTAGCCGTCTGCACAGGCGGAACAGTTTTGGCCGACAGATGTGCGACAGATAAAAGCCAGGCACTTGCCATGGCTCAGACCAGTCGACGACGACGTGCCAACTGGCAAATACACAACAACAACGCTCACGCGATATTCACCGGCAACAGCGACAACTGCAACAATAAACAACAAACAAAATGACAGCCAAGCGGCGTGAGGCAACAACACTTTGGCTGACCCTGACACTGCTGGCAATCCTGGCCGGCTGTCAAGCGGCCAGCGTGAGTCCCCAGCCGCAGGCGCTGATGGAGACCACAGTCGACATTCTGAACGAGACCCGGAGTGTGCTGCGACCGCTGGCGTGGCTCAGGAGCGCCCAGGACATGTTCGCCAGCCCGGCGGGTCATGTCGTTGTGCAGGTGGCCAAGGAGCTGCTGCATCGCTCAGCGGGTAATAGCCAAGTGCGTGCACATTGCCATTTGCCAGGCGAGACCTCATTACTGAATGCGTCGGCTATTCACAGGTGCTCAGCTTGAATCTGACCAATTTGCTGATCATCGTGCTGCTCAAGGTGCTCATCTTTTCGGCTGGACTGCTGGGCGCCGGCCACTGGAGCGGCTATGGCTATGGCCATGGCTATGCCCGATCCGCGGCGCGCACCGATGCCACCTGGCCTGGCCTGGGCATCACCTCCGGCGACGACTATCTCATAATGGGCTTCCTAGCCGCCCAGGGAGCCGGCCACAACGAGTGCCTCTATGCGGCAGCCTGCGCATGTCCAAACGCGGCCTACGAGTACGCCAAGGCGGCCCGAGCGCTGCTGGGCGCCATCGAAATATTCGAGGGGTGAGCCAAGCAAATATCTGGTGAATTAATCACCCATGAATATATGAATAATGATAATTCATAGGTCACCCTTGGAGAAGCCGCGCTACAATGATCTCATCGTGCTGATGGAGCGCGCCGCCTACGATGGCTACCGAGGAACCAGCTGCAACACCACCCAATCCTGCGACGGCCTCTTGTAGCCATATCCTATTTATCACACTCGCCTCTCGGTGTCGTAGTACAAATGAAATATGTATTTATAATAATAGTGCTATTGTAGTATTGCTTCAGGCTGTAGCCAAGTGTGTACATAAGTATGGAAGCATGTGTTCGTGTGTGTGTGTGTGTGTCTTATGTACAGTCTCAATGGTTCAGCATGGAAATACAAATGTGGAAATACTAAATGCTAGAATTTAACTAAGCTATATCTATTATTGTGTCTAAATGGATTCCAGCTTAGCGCAGCATATTTCTCTCCAGTGCCAACTGCTCCTTGCCTCCGGTGACGGCCTTCACGAACTCCGGATAATGCAGCAGTCCGTCGTTGTTGTCATCCGCAATCAACAGAAACTTGTCAATGGCCTCTGTAAAATCAAGCGAATATACATATTATTATTTCAAGCTAATGGCATGCGAAAGTATTTTTCGTTAAATTTCAAATTAATTTTCAGAATGGATTTCCCGGTTGAGCACTAATTTTTTATGGAGAGCTATCAAATAACATTTATAGTCGATCAGACAAAAATCAGTCTGAATCCGATTCCGACCTGATTCCGATGAATTATGCAAAATTGCGGAAATACATATTTATTATTTTTCAGGAAAATAAATTTATTGTCGATCGAACGGCATTTCTTCGCATTTCTAAAATCGGGAGGCGTTTTTATACCCGTTTTGTAATTGTTTTGTAACAGGCACAAATATATTCTTGGTCAGCATTAATATCCGAGTCGATCTAGCCATGTTCGTCTATATGAATGAAGAGCTAGGAAACTAAGCTTTTTAAATTCGTGTTTGTTTGAGTATTTTTAAGCACATATCAGAAACTATAAAAACTAGAGCCACTAAATTTGGTTCAATCTGTTCTCATGAAGCACAGCAGATTATGAATATTTCGGATTTTGGATACCTATCCCATTTGGCCCTCATCGCCTAGTCTGGGAAAAAGTGCCCAACACATCTCCAATTATTTTCTATGGAATAAAATCAACGAAAATAAGCTTAACCGATCGAATAATAGAGGATCAGCGTTTTGTTAAATTTACGAGTGCATTTTACAAACACTGATGGATTAAATTCGCGCTATTTATAAAAAGCAAACGAATAAAATTTGAACTTTCCAAATCAATAGAATTTTATTAAAATATCAAACACGCTTTTAATTAATTTCCACAAAGATCTTTCAAAATGAGCTACAAACCAGTCAAGGAATGCCTTTAGAGCCGTTTTCATAGCTCTCATGGCTTTGCCTAAGCGTTAGTCAGCAGTCAGAATAGTATGTATTATGTATTAATAGTCGGCAAGTTTCTTACCTATGAAGTGATCTAGTTCCTCGCTGGCAGTTTGCAGGTAATCGTTTCGCTCGCTGTTCTTGAAGTAATCATAATTGTGATGCATCGCCGATTGAATCATCTCGAGACCATCCAGTGCATTGTTGTTGTCGTTGTCGTGCGCCTGTTTAAGTGTGTGTGGGTGAATGGACTGCGGTTTTTAGAAGTCAGAGCTACGCACCTTAAACATGTAGAATATCTTTTCCTCCTCGCTCATATCCTCTAAGCTCGCCTGTATGCCCATATCCTTGAGGTCATCATCGATGCGACTGTGCGTTGAACATTTAAGAAATCCAATTATCTATCAAATAAGCAATCACATCCATCTTGAACTCACTGCTCCTCATGTGTCAGATGCTGGTCCACTCGTCGGGTCTCGCCGCGCGGATGATGGGGTCCCCGCTTGACCGCCAACGTGCCGTCGAATGATTGGCTGAAGCTCGCCATGCATATGATAAAGTTGAGAACATTCGACAAATTGTACATTTTGTGCATCGGCAGACCAAACAAGTTGTTGGGTAATTTGTGTATATATTTTTTTTGCAGGGTTGACCGAGCAGCGACTGTCAAACTGACAGCCCAAACACGGGCCGCAATGCGCAGGCGCCATTCTGCGACGACCTTTAAAGGGCGCCTTTTTTACGTCACTTTCAAATATATTCGTAACTAAGCAACCTTTGCCCGAGCGCACTATTTGCTCGATATGCCTGGCTTTTAGAACAGTTAACAATTTAAGGGAAACAAGTCAGTAACTAAAATTTAATATTTCTTAAAAGTTGCGCCGATTTCAATCAAAATGTGTGAGAATTTTTGTGATGATTTGGAGACCTTCAATCCCGAAGTTGAATTTCTAAACTTCATCAAACGTAAGCCGGTAGTACAGACGGCCAAGCTCTATGAGAATCTGCACAAGCGCGAGGACATTAAATGTCCCTGTAAGTGGCCAATTACACGCTCCCAATTCCTTAACGAACTGCGTTTCTCCCGGATTTTTAGACAATTTCAAGGGCTATGGCGTGGAGAAGGACACCAATACCATGTATCGCACATGCAACTCTGAATATGGCTACTATGCGCCCAATGCCTACACCATTCCACCGCGTTTCTTTCCACTCTCCCAGAGATTCTCCAATGATGTCGTGCGCTTTGGAATGTATCGAAATTTCTCGCTGAATACACACATGGATCGTACATTCTACTGAGATTTGAGGCGTACTGAATCTGGATAGGATTAGGATGTTATTCTCTTCACTTCGTGTTCAACAATCGATGAACTGCAAGTCGAACGAGCAGCGCCCGTGAATGTTCTTGACAATTTTTAAATTTTTACACCACTTTCTGGTTTTTTAATGATGCATGAAACATCTCCCACAAAATTATCCCTTGCAATATTTACAATGTTTAGAAGTTATACACGTACTTAATTGCACAATTTCGGAAACTGAGAAAATAAAGAAGTTACATTTAAAATTCAAAACAAATAAGCAAGAACGTTGCAGTCGGAAGTAACCGACGTGGCCAACATTTTTCGGCTTGATCTTAAGAGGTCACCCAAACACTGTCTGCCAAATTTTGCGACTATAATCAGACGGGCATTGACAAAAATATTGACATGTAAGGCATTTGAATCTGTAACTCGTATATCAAATCTGAACCGATTTTCATGTTTGATGGCAATTTGTTCATGGTATGTCCTCTAGATTGATTCTGCATTTCAAATATATTCATTATTGAAAATAAATTTTTTTTTGATATTTTTGGCAAAAGAAGCATATACCCCCCCATTATCATTTTCGAAAAAAAATTTTTTTTTCAATTTAGAAATGCAAATTTACAATTTTAATCGATTGTGGTTATCACAATTAGTATAAAAAACAACATAAAAAGCGATTCCGAGATGGTCAAATTTTTGGTTAAAAATCATGCCAAAATTGAAAATTGAAACCTCTCGGTTGGATAGCTCCCATATTTCAAACGCCCATAACTTTGTCAAATCTGAACCGATTTTCATGTTTGAGGGCATTTTTTTTATGGTTTGTCCTCTAGATTGATTCTGCATTTCAAATATATTCATTATTGAAAATAAATTTTTTTGGATATTTTTGGCAAAAAAAAGCATATACCCCCCCCTGATAATTTTCGAAAAAAAATTTTTTTTTTAATTTAGAAATGCAAATTTACATTTTTAATCAATTGTGGCTGTCACAATTAGTATAAAAAACAACATTAAAGGCGATTCCGAGGTGGTCAAATTTTTTGTCAAAAATCATGCAAAAATTTAAAAAAATTTTAACATGTAAACCTCTCGGATGGATAGCTCCCATATTTCAAACGCCCATAACTTTGTCAAAACTGAACCGATTGAAAATAAAATTTGTTGGATTTTTTGTATAAGCTAAATTGAAATCCAAATTTGAGCTATATATTTGGGTTATATTAGTACTTGATTTAAAATATAAAATTTAGTGCTAAATTTAACAATCTTATTTCTTGGGTGAAATTGATGGAAGCTATTTCAAAACATTTATGCATTTTTGAATAGATTTTTTGTTAGAATTTTATCAGAAATAAGTCACACCTGGCTGTGATAATCATGTAAATTTATTTTCTACTTTTATATTTTGCATAAAAAGATAATAAAAAAAATCCAAAAAGTACCTAGAAACAATAAGAAAAAACCTATTGCCAGCGGTAAATACCTAGTCAACAATCCGCTACGCACCGCTGTGTCCTATCAGTGGGCCTCCAAAATGAGGTGAGCTTTATAATTAGCATGCGACCGCGATAAGCATTAACCCCATTGAGACGACCACAGTGCCACCAAAACTCTGCTCAGTGCATTGCTATGCGACATTTATGGCAAGCAGGAGCAGCAGGCAAGACGTTTGCGCCGCTGCCGTCGACAGAAGGTTCAGGACAAGCGCAACTCGAAGGAGCCGCGACCGTGCCGGAGATCGCCCAAGAAGGGAACTGTGGCCAGAATGGCCAATAACCTGGCTGGCAATCAAACTGTCTTGGCGAGGTTGAGCGTGCGCCAACTGATCGATGTCTGTGCCATGCTCAAAGTGGAGATACTGATGGTGGGCTACCTGCTGGAACGGGTGCTGATTGCGCGGGATCGGCTTAAACGACACCAGGAGGTGCTCTGCGAATTCGTAACGGCCATACTGGTCGTGGAGACTCGTAAGTAGCCAACACTTTTTTCGTGCAGTGCAACCAGCTGTCAAAATGCGACTGTGCCTGGACGCAGTGCGCATGACCGACAGCTGGTGTTCTGGCCTCCGGGTTAGCCGTGTGGCTCCAAAGCAAACCCAAGTCAGTCAACTGCGGAACTCTCAGCCGTGTGCGTCGTTAGTGCGGAAAAGCAAAAGCAAAGCTGAAGGAAATTCACTACACGCAACGCGCATGTATGTGCCTCATATATATACACATGTGTGCGTGTGTGTGTGTGTTTGTTTTTGTGTTGGTTAAGTTCATTGAATGAATGTTGTTTTCATATCGGTGCTGGTGCTTGTGTGTGTGTGTGTATGGGTGTGTGGGTGTGTGTGAGGTGGGCAGGTAAGCCTACGCGTGTATGCACATACACATGTGGGTGTGTATGTGTCCACGTTGGGGGTTGATGACGACACAATGCCAGGCGAGTGAACGTGAAAACAGCGCGCTGGCGGGCGCTTAGAGACTGTCTGACGTACAGCACACACGCCCACACATGCAAACTTGCACACGCACACAGCTACTACGAGTGGCAGTAGTTCCAATGCGTTTCTCTATGTATGTGAAGGTATCGCTGCCGCTGCTGCTGCTGCTGCTGCTTGGCCTCCGCAAGTATTTTGCCACTTTTATCTATGTTTTTTTTTTTATATCCGTGCGCTGCCTCAGTCGCCTGTCAGTTGGTGGCGTCGTCATTGTGTGGGCTCGTTTTGTGCGGCTACTGAACATTACCCTTGATATTCGTCCACAATGTAGAACTGTGTTACATCGACCGACGTCGACGGCAGCAGCCACAGCGGCAGCATCGGGCATAAACACGCACACGTGCAAGACGGGTTTGCTTTTGAACTAATTGTATATACTATATATACTATATATACTTCTCCAACTTATGAATAGTGAACAAAGCTAAATTTAATTGCATCCAAGCCTAGGTATGTGTGTGTGTGTCTGTGAGTATGTGAGAGTGTGTGTTTTTCTGTTAGCGCTTAATTGAATAACGCATTATTATCGATCGACCGGAAAAATGCAATTAAAAATTGCTGTAGCTAGCTAGGAGCATTTTAATGCACCGCCTAAAAGTATGCTACACAAAAGCTCGCTTTTTATTGGGGCGACTTCCGTTTTGCGGTCGAGGGCGCGCGCGCCTTTCCAAAGGGCCATTGCATATATATTACTGCCTATTGACGATATTGTTTGTTGTCGACCACACACACACACACACACACATGCACACATATAGACATGGCACTGAACTAAACTGCCTATAAATACACGCGAGTATGTGGGTGTGTTTGGCCTATCGCATTCGAAGCGTATTCGATTTCTTGTGATTCACGCTGTAGTACTAAGAGTCACGACATATTATTTGGTAAAGCGGAAAATGTTTATTGAGCCATTGCGTAACTGTGCTTGAATGCAAATGATTTCAGAAAAGTTTAATAAATAAGTAAACAATTTCAAAGGAGAAAAATACATTTCCGTTTTATTTTACAAGTTAAGCTTTAAAGACTGACTATGCCACAGTCAAGGCCAAAAGCCTTTCAGGCTCTTCGCTTCGTTTATTTTTGGTAAGACGCTTTGGTTTCTCGGAACTGCCAAAGCTTTATAAGCCGAATTTACATTTTTGAGTAGAGGCAAATAATTGTGAAAGGCAACGGAAATTTGAGCAGAAGTTAGTCTGAGAGTATTTTTTGTTGATATCTTTGCTCCTTAGCTTGGCTTGGCCAACACTAAAAGTGGGTCAAGACGCCAGTTAGCAAAAAAAGAATCGATGAACGACAGTGCAAAAGTCACACAATGGCACGGCAACTGGGACTGCGACGTTGCCTTCTTACCTAATCCAAATCCATGGGCCAACTATAAAACTGGCACAGTTCTAGTTAGTTTCAAGGTCTTAACCATCTCTCTGTGCATGCCAACAGCTCTATATATGTTGTGTTCTTTTCGCGTTAGACTTACAAAAAAACACAATGATATTTACCATGCTGTTGTTTTTTTTACTATGTGTGAGTGTGTGTGAATGTTACATAACATTACTATCAGCATGCCTTATACATAAATATATGACAAACTTGTAGTGAACTTTTGTATTTATGTATATATTGTGTAAACCAAATACTAATAATAGGCCACGACAACAACAACAACAACTACATACAGCTGATACGAACAACAACGCAAAAATGTAAAAATAAAACTAAGTAAATAGCGAATACCCATAACAACAAGAACAACAACAACTACAAGAAAACAACAACAACAACAACAACAACAACTTGAGTCTAATGAGGCGCCGCTGAAAGCAGTCGCAGAAATCGTAGCATAAAAAGCAGCGCACGTTTACTTAACATGGGTAAATATGCCAACTGTAAAAGCCGACTGATAAATACCTTAATTGCCATACTTTTGAACATTTATTCTATATATGAATATGGACATCTATGTGTTGTATTTGTTAATTAATGTGCTTCCCAACTTTTTAGCGCGCCTTGAAGTAACCAAAGCAATTCAGTTGGCTTTGTGTGTGTTCAGAATTGATCAATTTAATTACTGTACATTTATTGCTGTCTCTGTTTATGTCTTTCTCTCTTTTTCCAAATATCTCTCCGTAATTGCTCTTAACTGAAACAACATATATCTATATATATATACATATATATTTACCAAACAATTGCCAACCAAAAAAAGGTAAATTTTTCAATGAAATATAAATGCAGAACCATAATCTTGCATACATTTCAGTCAAACTTTCAACTGGCGTTCATTAAACACCTCATGTACATGTACATATACACACACATCACACGAAAATAAACACACACATACACGGCCTGGTATTAGTCATGCATAACGCGCACAGTTCTAATTTGGAGCTTGTAATTAACATTTGCATTTTTCACATGAATATGCCAAAACCCAAAACGGATCTGCCCTGGGCTCACATTTACATTATATTTGAGTTATTGTTAAAGGCGTTCGAGCGTTGGCCTAAACCCTTTGTTTCCCGCTAACCGTTTAATTCGAATTTCCCCTACTTTTCTCACATTTTTGTGCAGTCGCCATTTGATTCTGTTTTTAGATAATTTCTCATGACGTCGCCTGTCATTATCAGATTTCAAATAGAACGCCCACGCTTTGCACGCATGATTATACACACACACACACACACGCGCAACTGTTGCATGCCGCAGTGTTGTTCTTGTTGCTAATCGTTCTTATTGTTATTGTTACTGTTATTATTCCTGTTAGCTGGTTCTCATTATTGACGCTTAGTCGATTAATCTTTGTCTAACCAACTGCAGTTGTGCTGGATTCAGTTTTTTTCCATTCTATTTATTTTTATTTTGTTCGTTGATTTTCACACCTCTAGCGTTTTCTCATTACATTTTAATTACTCTCAAATCGACGACAAACTGCGTCACAAATTATCCGCTACCCACAAGCGTTTCACAACACCCACGCGCCTCTTTATGCGGATTTAAAAGTGGGCCAAAAAAAGGTAGAAAGCGGTGGTTAATTTATCATGAGCCGAGCTGATAATTAAGGTTTTCTTAGTGGCTTATGTTTAAATAAATTGCGATGCTTAAACTTAAGTGCTGTTAACTTGGCTAAATATTTTGTATACACAGTTGTCTTAAACACTTTTAGAATAATATACACCTTTTTCATAGCAGTGTATATACATATGTATTTTGCATTTGTATATAAGCGGTAAAATATTTTAGCAAACTTTTGAGTAAAAATTGCCGTTTTTTTATCTGAGTGTACGTAATAAGCCATATACAAACATGTAAAGTTTATGCTTTAGTCTTTCAGTTATTTAGTTCTAAAAGTTACATAAATGGGGGGTTTTAATAGTATCCTATTTTGAAAGTATAATAAAGCCTTTTGGGAGCTTAAGGTAATTGCCGTTAAAGAGGAAACTAGAACTTTGTATAGGTATTAGAGAGGCTTTTGCTTGTTAGCGCTGGACGTGAATTTACCTTTTGTTATATTGTTTACTTTTATATGAGAGTGTTTTAAGATTGTATTTTTTATGAAGAAGTCTTATTTAGAGAATTAATTAAAATTCACAGAGTTCCTGTTTAACTTCACTGGCAGTTTATGTTAATTTTAATCGGTCCAATCGGTCAAATCTATCTGCCATTTTATTTGTTAGAGGTTACACAAAAATATCTTGTTATTAATTCAGCATTCCGGTAAATTCTTTTTACATACATTTGTTATTTAAATAAAATATTATTCGCACACGTACATTAGGCATTTCCAGCAAGAAATGACCTTAAAGAGTGCCCATCAATTTTTTAAATCTAATCAAAATAAAATCTAATAAAAAAAACTGCCAAATACAGCTTTGCCCTTATCACAAGATACGCGCTTTTCTTTTGGCGCATTCTCTTTCTACCCGCCTTTTTTATTGCTTCCATCGTGGCCCGCACACGAACAACAACAATAAAAAAAGCAGATGATTTTTGTGCAATTTCTGGCATTTTTATATGCAAAACGCGCAAACTGAACCTGATTGTGTAAACTTGAAATGCCGAGCTCAGGGCAAAGCAAGTGAGAGTGCTCTAAGTGGGGATTGCTCGACGAGGAGATACCTGAAAATACCTGAAACCAGGTAGATATAGCTCACTGCTCCTGATATGTCTGTCTTACTAGAACCTAACAATCATATAATAAGAAGCGAATCTATAGTCGAAAATCGCTTAAAAGAAAGGACAAGGTTAAATCGACCCAAATCGCCTACTTCATGGAATGCTACATACACTTGCCCAAAACCATTATACCCTTTTAACTGATTTTCAATGCGCTCAGCGTAGAAAAAAAAGAATTGCAGAAACTTTTTTGGGAAAAGCTTAAATTTAATGTGAAGCTTATTGAAATTGACAGGCCTCAACTTGAGGCAAATTGATTGGCCTGAGGAGAATGTGCTGCCGTTTATTATCAGCAGACAGCTGATCAGATGGTCCATGGACTATATTTAATGTTCTAAATAGGAGAGTTTTATTAAAGAATAAGAATTTGAACAAAGTTATGCAACAGCCTGTTTTTTAAATATTTTTAATATAATACACTGGGCTTAAAATATAAGAGAGAGCCTGTGATGAATATAGAAAATAAGTAAAAATATGGCCAAAAGCCAACGTACTTTGGGGAGCCATTATAAAATGGAGTCGCTTGCGCTTCCGCTCAGAGGCTGGGAAATAATGGCAGCTACTTGAACACAGTATACAACAGAACATATATATATATATGTATATGTATATATTGTGTGTGTGAAAACCAGCTTAAACGGCATTTAAACTTTGTGTCTGTGCCGCGTGATAGCGAAGCAAATTGCACTGGCAACGATATGGCCAACGATGTCCAATGGGTTAATGAACTATGCAGCATAGCATTTATTATGTAACCGTCACGTGTATCCCTCTCTCCCTCTCTCTCTCTCTCTCGCTCTCAGTCTGTCTGTCTATTTAGATGGTCAAACGACTGAAACAGCTTTAATCGACGCCAATTGCATTGAACGTGCTGGCGCATTGGCTTAAAAGATTCATCCACAGTTCGTGCTGGGGAAAAGGAAACGGGCATTACCAAGTTAACCAGCATCGCTGCCAGACAAAGTGCCGCTGCTCGGGCAGAGAGGCATTCCCAAAGGATAAACGCTTGTGTGCGCGCTACCCCAACTGGCTCGTTAGGACACGGCTCTGGTTGCGGTTAGCGGATTTCTTTCTTTTCCTTATCTAAATGTACGCTCATTAAACCAAATGTCGCGCGCTGCGTTTTCTCACTTGACTGGCCAAATATAAACGCAAACACACGTGATGTGGCTTCGAGTTCAGTTTTGGTCAAGGCCAAGTCAAGCGCTTGTCCAAACAGCCCGGCACAGCCTTGACACATACACACACAGAGTTTATAGTGCATTTAAAATAATTACGCGCAGCAGAACAAAAACTATCCCAACATTCTCGTATCTCCGCCATTGTTATATAAATGTGGCTTGCAACATGCACATTTGCTGCCCCCTAAAGAGGCAGGAAAGGCAGTCGGGTCCATAGCTGGTCATAAAATTGTTTTATGAGCCTCGCTTAATTTGTACGCCGCAACGTTTGAGGCCCATTACATAAGTGTCTGTGCAATTAGTAATTCATTAGCAATTTCCCAGTTGTTTGCTTGTCGTCAAATCCTAACGCAGAGTCTTGAGTTCGCTCTTCTGATTCGCATTCCGGCGAGTTGCTTGTAAACAAAAATGTTTTTATATCCTTGTTTGCTTTACTTTCGCACTCATTTTGGCAAACAGAGAAAAAAATGCGGACCATTTCATCGCTGGCATCATCTGAAAGCAGCTTATGTAACACAGTGTACATATATATGTTTATATGTGTACGTATGTTCATTAGAATTTTGCCCCAAGCATTGCCACAGGACTCAACAGACGAGACAAACTTGAGAGGTTTTGAGCAAAGGTCGGCTTTACTTTTTTTGTTGACTACTTTGAAATTTTCAATTATCTTTTTATATTTATTTTTCCTTTTGCTGTACACTTAATTACTTATCTTTTTGTGATTTTTATAGAATTCCAATTCAATTTACTTATCGCTTTGCTTTCTTTTCATTTACGGAATTACGAAAAATAACAACAATCTAATAAAAATGAGCTCTCATAAGTACTTGATAGCTTGCTGGTAAATTAAATTTGAATATATTATAACTAATTGACGCAAACCAAGTAAGGACTGAAATACATTATGGGAAGTGTGTCTACGAGTATTGAAACACACCTCCCCCACTACAAAGCCCTTTCGGTTAGTCACATTTATATAAATGTGAATTCATATTTACGAGCTTTTTTACCTTTTGAATATGAGTTTCGTTGCACAACATGGAGGTTGTTAGTCCACGTGATAGTCAAAGTCTTTGTGTTACGAGCATTGCTCACTTCAACAACCTTTGATTGAATTCTTTCAAATCGAATTTCAAATACTTTTCTGCATAGATTTTCTTTTGTTGCACCTACACCCATATGTTCTTTATTCTAGCATAGAAGTGATTTCTTTGTAGCAGATTTGTGAGTGAAAGTGAATGAAGTGCATAGAATTAAAAGTTATGAATTATTATTGCAATATTCCTCCGTTTTCAGGTTACCAATGCATAAAGAAGACTTATCTAAATTTTAAATTTGTTAAGGGCACTTGGCACTTTAAATTACGCTCACGTTTTTGGGCCAAAGGAAAAAAGTATCTACACATATTTATATTGCCTCACCCTAATAAACTTCGAAATCAAATTACGGGCCGTAAAGTGCAAATCAAAAAATATATATCGATTTAAAATGTTCCAAAGCCGAATTAAACTCTGCAGCTACCACAGATTCGGAAGACCACCATTCCTTTTTCCAACTTGACCTTTGACACGTGTCAGATTGTGTGTGTGTGTGTGTGTGGCTGTATTAAAGAAAAACGAGCAGCAACAGCGTCTACAGCTAGCTGAAGATTTATGCGCTTCAATGCGCAGATAAAGCCAACTCAAGTGAATTTAGATTTCATAACAAAATGTCACCGTATCAAGTGGCGAGCATGTCCCGTGTCCTGAAGCTGCCCCGTAGACCAAGAGCAAATAACTAAGTACTTGCCACCACATCCTGACATATTAAACTGTCAGCAGTCAGAGCACATACCCACACACACACACACAGACACAGACACCTACACATATGCAGTCCGCCCACTCACTGCGCACACTTTTAGCTTGGCAACTCCCACACACAAAAATATCATGGTCAGTTTCACATAAAAGCCATCTAAAGATAGCAGCAGCAGCAGCTGAAAGTGGCTTATGATGTTTGCCGTTCTCATTGTAGCGTATTTTATCACAGTGTAGCGCAAAGCTCGCCTGCAAATCGCATTTGCCATTGCATGTTGCTTGTTGAATGTGGGGCGAGTGCTTCTTTGAATTCCCATCAAGCTTGCCTCAGTTCTCGTTCATTGTTGACATTTCGTACTCATTGCCTTGAGGGCTCCAAACTTTTACTGATCAAGTGTCTAATATATATATACAACTATATATTTATATACATATATTCTTTTGTATTTTTTCTTCTTCTCTTTTGCGCGTGCTCTTTTAAAAAAAAAAAATTAAAAAATAATAAAAAAAAACCGAAACAAACCGTATTTATATTCCATACGAAATCTTTTAAATTATCTATAAATATTCTTCGGTAAAGTTTGCATACTGCACGGATATTGTAAGTCAAGACACACGGATCTATCCAAAGAAAACAATCTATTCCAAACGAACTACACATAAACATACATATATATTTATGGCTTATATGCGGCTAATTAACCTTTTCACCTGACCACTTTTGCAGACGATGCACAGCCTAAAATGCGCTTTAGTCTCTCACCACCGCCACCGAAAGTCAGCCTAACCTCACCCACTAGCAGCAACAACAACAACAGCAGCAGCAGCAGCAACAGCAACAGCAACAGCAACAGCAACAGCTACTGCAAGGCCCGCAGTCGCAACAACAACAACATGCTGGGCTCCACGCCGGCGAGCAGCGCCGACGTCGCCGACGATGCCGCCTCCGATTACAGCCAATGGCTGCACGCCATGAAATTGGTGGCACGGCTGCCTGGAGGAACGCCGCCAGAGTTCCGGCGCAAGGTAACTGAGAGCCGGCGATGTCCTTTGATATTTTGCTAATGGTCAGTGCTTTGGTCCCGCAGCTGTGGCTGTCCCTGGCGGATAAGTATCTGAAGTCGCGGAATGTGGACTGGACAGAGCAGCGCGAGAAGTGCTTCTGCGAGGAGTGGCGCGAGGACGACGAGGAGCTGGGCATTCAGATTGTCAAGGTAAGGCTGACGGCGGGTGTCAACTGGAACTAGGTGTAACCAATTCCTCCCCGTTAGGATCTCCATCGCACGGGCTCCAATTTGTGCACTGGGCCCGCCGGCTCCATCAACCAGGCGAAACTCAAGCGCATCCTGCTCGGCTATGCACGGTACAATCCCGAGGTGGGCTACTGCCAGGTGAGTGTGTCTCAGCATTTTTCGGTTAACTTTTAGCTTGTTGACGGCGGCTTTCACAACGCAGGGCTTCAACATGCTGGGCGCGTTGATACTGCAGGTAATGGACAAGGAGGAGGAGGAGTCCATGAAGGTCATGATCTATCTCGTCGAGGGCGTGCTGCCAACGGGCTATTTCTATGGCTCTATGGGCGGCCTGCAGGCGGACATGGGCGTCTTTCGTGAGCTAATGCAAACGAAGCTGCCACGCTTGGCCAAGCACCTGCAGCGGCTGCAGGGACCCATGGAGAACGCCTACGAACCGCCTCTGACCAACGTATTCACCATGCAGTGGTTCCTCACCATGTTCTGCACCTGCCTGCCCATGTCCTGTGTGCTCCGCGTCTGGGATCTGGTGCTCATCGAGGGCAGCGACGTGCTCCTACGCACGGCTCTGGTTCTCTGGAGTCTGCTTGAAGAGTGAGTAGAGTGCGAAACGGGCAGACCTTGGGGGTCCTTGGGGGGGGCACTGTTTTCGGGTGGCCCGCAGGCCAACATTTGTGTCAAGGCTTGCGGCCGGCGCAAGGCTGCTGCCATTTGCCAAAAGTTTTTCCGTTTGGCAAATGCAATTTTCCTGTTTGTTGACACAGCTTGGGTGCTGCAATTTTCAGCTCGGATATCTGCAGAATGGAGGCATCAACAAAAAACGCATGAAAAGGGAACGACCTTTCACAACCTAAAATATATTATAGTATATATTCTTGGTCAGCAGTTTCATCACTTAGAGGAACAATTTCCTTTCATTAAATTTCTTGTTTCTTGTGTTTATGCTATTTACAACATAAACGGTTGATTATAGAATCAAGAAAAGTTCCTGCAAATTAGTGTCTTATTAATGCCTCTATCTTAATAAAACTTGGCTTCTATCCGTCTTAAATTTGCCTTGGGCTTTTTCTATTAACTCATTTTATGTAGCCTCTATCTTAGCCGAAGAACATTGTGGCTAAGTAATAAATAATAATCAAATTATTATTATTCTCAAAAAAAGAGTTATATAACCATCCTTCCTTTGTCTGTAGAAGTCTGCAAGGCTAATTTATCATCGAAAGAGATTGTAGTTGATAATTAAATTCGATTTTAACCAATAACTGAGAAATTAGTTTGCCCAAAATGGGACAGACAGACGGCCATGATATTGTTGCCAAGGTTGTGCTACTAATCAACTGTATATATATATTATATATTATCAGTGCTGTGATATATTTTTCAATGTGAGAACTGCAACGATATCAAAATGTCGGGAAAAAGAGATTACACTGGGTAAACAAAGCTGCAATTAGTGCGAGAGGGCTTTAAACATTAACTATTACATTTAAGTTGTCTTAATGATGTCGCCTTCGGCTTTTCAGGCGAGTGTTGAACGCACGCACTGCGGATGATTTCTATGGGAAGATGGGCTCCTTCTCCAACGAGCTGCTCAATGGCCACCTCATCGACTCCAACGGACTCATCGAGAAGGTCGTGCAGCTGGGACCCATAGCCGACGTCAAGCAGCTGCGGGACAAGCATCTGTACAACATTGCGCCGCTGGGCAGCAAGCAGGGATTGCAGTAAGCGCATCATTGTTTTAGTGTGTTTTGCGCAACCGCTTTCAATTGGGATTCCCCGCAGGCTCTACTACGACGACGAGGATGCGCATTCCGATGATGAGTCGCGCCTGGCCGTGGCCACCGTGTGGGGCCTGAACTGGGGCAGACGCGGCTCGGTGGGCACGGGCAAGCCGCAACCAGAGCAGAAGGATCGCCTGGCGCTGGACATCTCGTTGCTCAAGAAGCAGTACGATCGACTGCGCGAGCGCCAGAAGCAGGCGCACGTCATCCTGACAACCGCCTGCTCCACGGCGACGGCGACGGCGACGGCGGCGCGTCAGACGTCGGCCAATCAGCTGCCGGTCAACCAGCTGCTGCTGGGCCGCCCGGCCATCGTCACCAACAAGGGCAAGCGGGTGGGAGCGCCCCTGGGCGCCATACCGCCGGCAAGGAAGCCCTCGCTGCCAGCGGTGCTGCACGGCAAGTCCCCGGCGGCGGCGTCGGAGCGGCAGTTGCGGCGCGGCGAGACGCTGCACTGGCGGGACACGGACCCCACGCGGCAACGCCGCGACAGCCTAACGTGGAAGGAGATCAAAGCCGATCGGGCGGCCATGCGCGACGGCTCCGATGGCAGCACGGCCCGGTCGCAGAAGTTGCGTGCGCGCTTGGGCAAGAGCGACAGCTCCTCGTACAGTGAGGACAGCGATGGCGAACAGCCGGCGGACGGCAAAGCCAATGGCTCCAGCACGGACACAAGTCTGTGTGACGACGACGATCCCAAATCCATCGAGCAGAGTCCCAAGCGCAAGGCGAGGCTGGCACGCAAGCTCAAAGAAAAGCCGAAGCTGGCGGCAGCGCAGGATCCAAGTCTCGAGCGCAGGCGACCCAAGTCCTGGGCGCCCAGTAGCAACGAAATACCCTTCGTGCTCATGGGCACCGACAGCGGCGATGAAAAGGACCCGGCCGCCAAAGAGGACGAGGACAGCGCCACTGAGTGCGATCGCTTCGGCTATGCCCGCGAATTGGATTGGACGCAGGCAGCTGGCGACCTGGCCGCCAGCAAATTGGAGCCGCTTCAAGTGGACATCGATGCCCTGCCAATCTCCAGCATAGCGCAGCTGTCCCCACTACCGGACATTGCCAGCTACCTAAGCACGACCAGCATAAGTCCACTGCCCACGCCCAAGCCCGTATACGTTATGTCCGATGCAGAATCGGTTAATCCGCGATCTGGCGCCGATGCGATCGGCCCGCTGCAGAGCTCGGAGATAAAGGAGGAGGACACCTCAAAGCGGTACGATGTCAGTGATGCTGGCGTTACCAATCAGTATTTTGAGCGCGTCAATAGCGTGGAGCGTCCCAAGCGACTGGAGCTCGCGTACTCGTTAAGCGTGGATGACGCGGAGGCGGCCACAGCCAAGGAGGAGCAGCGGGCACTGGTGGAAGGCCATGCAGCGAAGGCCACGCCCCCCCTGGAACTGGTTGGCGAAAGGCCGCAAATACGCGACGATAATATTCCGGGCGAAAACAAGGACGACTACAAAGAGCTGCTCAACATGACGATAGAAGGCCACAAGGCGCCATTGGCGGCGACAGTGAGTAGTGGCAGCCGTAAACGTCGGGATCCCAGGCGGAAAACGTTGGCGAGATCCTCGACGATTGAGCTGGAGGAGCGATTCCAGGCGCTGGAGCGACGACTCAGCCAGGAGCAACCCAATCGGCCCAGTGACAAAGTGGAGTGCCCAAAGTACATACCGACCACAGCGGCGCTGGAAGAGCGCTACAATACGCTGGAGAAGGAGCTCAGCAAAGAGAAGCGGCGCTTAGAGGATTCGCAACTTGATACCGAATGCTTTGAGAAGCCGGAACGCATCCCCTCCACAGCTGATCTCGAGATGCGTTTCAATGCGTTGGCCAAACAAATGAGTTCCGGTGAACCGAATCCCAAGGCACCCGTGGAGCTGAGGGATCAGGAACAGCCACCGGGCAGCAGCTCCAAAGAGGAAAATGCAAATAGTAGCAAACCGCGTAAATCAGAGATAGCGGAGACGGATGCAAACGAACCTGCCAATCTAGACGAAATAGCCGATCAAAAGGGAACCGAAAGCCAACAGAAATCGGAGCAACCACGCCTTAAGAAACTGCCTTCTACAGCCGAACTCGAGGACCGCTTTAACGCTTTGGAGCGAAAGATAAGTATACAAAAGAACAGTCCTGTCAAAGCAATAAAAAAGCCACCCGACGAGGGGCTGGAAAATAATGAAAATCAGAAAATCAATATACCTGAGACAAAGGCTAGTATCCCAAGAGAGGAACCGACCGCTAAGGCAGCAAGTTCCCAGGAAAACCGAGAAGAAACCAAAGAACAAAAAGTCGAACTAGCCAAGGAGAGACCATTAACGCCAACGAGCGAAAGAGCTGCTCCTCAAAGCAAGGAAACGCAACCTGTAACGAGCAGGACAGAGGACAAAAAGGAAGAGGTTGTCAAACGTAAAACACCACCCTCCACAGAGGAGCTCGAGAAACGTTTCAATGCCCTGGAGAAGCAGCTCAGTACCACCAACGTAGAGTCAGCAAATGAAGCTGAAGGGAAGCAACCCGATAAAGCAGAGCAGGTTGAAGAAAACGTTGTCGGAAAGGAAGACAAGGCTATACAAATGTCTAATAAATCCGCTGACGCTAAAGTGAAGCCCACGAGTGCTGTCGAGGAAGCCGCAGCGGAGAAACGTAAAGCCTTTGAGGCCAAATGCAAGACAGCCAACAATCGCTTAGAAGCCAAAGAGCCGCTTTTATCTGACGATCCCAATGCTGACGAGAAGGTCACTGCCAAAACCGAATTAGAAAAGCCAGAGCAATCCCAACCAAAGGAGACGATCAAAAGGCGAGCCTCGGAGCCTCCCTCTATGGAGGATCTGGAGCAACGTTATGAAAGGTTAAAGCGCCGCATGAGCAGCAAAAACCAATTTACCGGCCAAAATGAAACAGTCAACGAGGCATTGGAACGCATCGAACAGGAAGTAATTGCAGAGCTGGGTGATTCTGGGGAGAAGGAGAAGCCAACTAGAAAACAACCACCCACTACGGAGGATTTGGAAAGCCGCTACGAAGCGCTGCACGTTAAAGATAAAAGGGCACCGGAGGCCAGCCCAAAGCCAAAGATCAAGTCGCCCCCTCACCACGTTGACGTGGCCATCGAGGCACATATACCCGAAGCCCCACCGCTGCCGCCAGCCGAGCACAGGATTGTCATCGATCCGGGGCAGCATCAGCAGCGCGCCCTCATCGAAGAGCTGCAGAGCAAAATGCAAGGCCAGTCGCCGGGTGAGGAGAATCTAAAGCCCAGCGAAATAAATCCACAGCGAAAGCGCCGACAGCGACAGCTGCAACAGCGACCCACGCCAATGGGCGATGAGACCTCGGAAGCACCTGCAAACACCGCTTACTACAGATCGGGAAATTACGAACCCTGGCAAGCGCAGCGAATGGTTCGTCGTTTCTCCGATTTGCCCTCAAGGGCCGATCTGGAAAATCGTTTACAATTCTTGGAAAAGAAATTGTACAAGAAATTCTACAAGCAGCGCTGTGCAAGTGATTCCGATGTTGCATCGAGGAACGTCAACTACGACGACAGGCCGAGTACATCGCACCAGGCGGAGGTACAACTGGAGCAGCGTGTCCTAGCCCTAGAGAAGCAATTGAGCGAGAACAGCCTCAAGTTGTTGGAAGCGGTTCGTGAAAAGGAAAGGCAACAACAACAGCAGGAAAAGTCGCCCCTCAATCACGATGACAGCTGTTTGCCACGGCGACTCAGTACAGAGAGCGAAACGGGCAAGGAACTGGTGCGCTATACCCAAAACTTCAGTGAGCTAGAAGAGTCGGACAAGCCCATCAACATAAGCATCAACATTAAAATGCTGGTCAACAAGGAGGGCGAGCACAGGAAGACGCAGGCGGAACCCACCACAGATGATTTGAGGCGACGGTTGGAGCAACTGGAACAGCAGCTAGTCGAGGAGCGTGCCAGGAATGGAACAACCATTCCAGATCCCGAGTTGACCAGCGAGGAAGTCCAGGCCGAACAGGCCGAGGAGAGTGAGGCTTGTAAAAAGCAGGAAAAAGATAGCCACAATCAGAGCGTCCGGAGTGACGATGCCGACAAGTTGGAGGAGGAGATTTTGCAATCGGAAGAGAGTGCTGAGCCTGAGACAGTCAAGGAAACCAAGACTTTGCAAAACGAAGAGAAAGCTCAGACTCGTAGCAAAGAAGCCGACACAGAAAAAGCCGCCAATGAGGAAGGAATTCCCACAGCGGAGAAGGAAACTGCGCCTCAAACTGACCAGGAAAAAACCCCTCAGGTTGAGCCTCTTAAGGCAGATGTTGAGAAAGCGGACGCTGTTGAAGAAAAGCCAGCATCGTCCAAAGAGTCGGAAGCCAATCACGTTATCAATGCCAGCGACATTGGGCCCGTGGATGCAAATAACAAAACCGTGGTGCTTCTAATGGATAATGAACCAAAAGCACTGAAGGTTCGCCGCTTGACTAGAGCCAACACCGAGGAGCTTGAGGGTCTGTTCCAAGCACTCGAGAAGCAGCTCAACGATCGCAATCTCGTCAAATCGAAAGATGGCAAATTGGTTCGAGCAGACAGCAAGCCCTCAACTGAGCAGATTGAGCAGGCGCAAGCCATATCCGATCTGACCAAGGAAATTGAGGACTTCACCAGTGGCAAGCCAGAGCCGGCAACGGCTGAACAGAGGGAAGAGAAGACAGTCGAAGAAGAGCAGAACTATGACTGGGGTCCGAATCCAGTAAAGCATCACTTGAAACGCAAAACAGTCTATCTGCCATCCACGAAAGAGCTGGAGGCGCGCTTCCGATCGCTGGAGCGTCAAATAAAACTGCTCGAGGATGTCGAGAAAATTGATGTGGAGCAGCGGCTGAGTGAAATTGAGCGCAAGATCAAGCTGCAGTACTCGCTGTCGCACGAGAAGGACCTCAACAAGTACATTGAGCTGTGCGAGGGCAAGGGCCTAGACGATGACGTGCCTGCGGCAGGCGAGAATTCCCCAGATGTCGAACGTTCGCGCAGTCCAGCACGCAAAGTGGCTACAAAGTCGCCCTATACTTCGCCCGTTCGCAGGACAGCAACCAAGTCGCCATATGTATCGCCCTCACGCAAGGAAAAGATGGCCGCTAAGAGTCCTTATACTTCCCCAACGCGCCAGGGCCAGAAGACGCCGCACACTTCGCCGTCGCGCAGCGCCAACAAGAAGAGTCCCTACACATCTCCGGTACGCCGTAAGCCGCATAAGGATGATCTGCCCATCTCTGATGACTTGGAGTACAAGTATCGCGTACTCGATTTGGTGCGCTCCAAGTCCAAAGACAATCTGGCCAAGCGCAAGAACGACCCCAATAAAAAGCCGCCCATTCATCCGCTTGAAATGCTGCTCGATCCGAGTCCGGACGACAGCGAAATACCCACGACCGGTGAGCTAGAGCATCGCATTCGACTCCTCGACGAGAAGCTAAAGTCGCCGTCGCGTCACAAGTCGCGCTCTCGCTCGCCCACCATCGAGGATATGAAGCGAAAGAAAATGTTGGACGATCAGCTGCCCAAGACTCCGGTGCACAGCCTCGAACGCATGGTCTACTCGCCCAGCAAGCCGGAGCCACCCACTGCCGAAGAACTGGATGAGCGTATACGTGCACTAGAAAAGGATCAGCGGTTTGATTTCAAGACCCAAAAAGACTACAAGGAATTCAATCAAAAACTCAAGGATGTGATTTCGCCCTCGCTGTCCTACGAGGAGTTCAAGGCGGCCAAGTCTCGCGAGCAGAGTCCGCGGCGCCAGGGCCCCACGACGCCCAAGTCTGCGCTGCGACGGGATGACAACGACGAGTATCGGGACTATCGGCGAGACGAGGCGACTCCGTATCGGCCAACCAGTCCCAAGGTCATACGCTTTCGTGATGAGGACGAGGACCATTACGAGGACTCCTGGAGGCCCAAGTCACGGCAGGGCCAGGCCAGCGATCGAATGGTGGGCAGCACAACTGATGTTTTAAGATTTTTGGAGGAGAATACTAAAATTCTACAACGTATTCTTAAGAAGACTCTTGCAGATCAGCCGCCAGCGTCAGCTAGTCGCAGCTCCGAGGGCCTCGATGCCCTAGGCAGTCGCCTAATGCGGGTAAGTGATAAATGCGCCAAGCAGTACAACATTAGCGTATCCATCGAGTGCTCATCAACCGATTTACCCCTTCCAAGGAAACATCGCCCATCACTCGAACGGGAACCCACACGGGCGTGCCGCTGCGCACTGGAGACAACATCAACGAGCGCCTGAGCTCCATCAAGAACAGCATCAAGTCCATCGACAGCCTGTGCGAGGAGAAGTCCTACCAGAAGGAGAAATGCCAGCGCTACATTGACTCCCTGTTCTCGGAATCCTTGCACTTTGCCAGCAAGAAGAGTTCCAGCGAGGACTTGACGCACAGCCGTAGCGAGAGTCGCGGCCGTGGAGCGCAGCGCTGCGGCGACAACACACCTGCCATACGGATCAGCTCGGAACACCGCTCGCTGGGATCCGTTGAATCGCTGCGCACGGGCAGCCCGCTCCGGGCCGCCAGTCCGCCGCACCATCGTTCGCACCGGGATATTAGCAGGGAGCTGTCGCCCCGTCGTCGCCGGGAGGCGGAGGAGGTAGAGGAACGCGAAAATAGTAGGGTAAGACGTGATAATATGTTGCCAAATTATTTTGTCGATAATCGTAGCGAACCAAGTAGCTGCAGTAGTTTAACTAAGTTTCACAAAGTAGATAGACAACTAGAAGAAACGTGCGCCAAGTACGCTGACGACAGACGCTCGGCATGCAAGTCGCCGTTGAGCTCGCCGTACGAGTCCAGACCAACAGGCACACGATACAACACAACAACAACAACAACAACAACAGCGACAGCAACAACAAACCCGACCGTCGACAGTTTTCCCAGGCCCATATCGCCCTACCGCCAGCCCTATGACCCCAACCGGCCAGCGCGCTCCAACACGCCCGTCTATCAGCCAGCCAAGCTGGAGATTCGCCACACCACCGTCACCTCGACCTTTTACGACCGCTTTCTGACGGAGAAGCAAATTGAGAAGCAGACACTACCGCGTCCGCCCAGTCGCTCGCCCGTCCTCTCTCCGTCGACAGCCGCCAAGAGCTACAGCGACCTGCCCGGCTCGCTCCCCGCCCCCAAGTACGGCCGCGAGCCCGTGCCTGAGGTGGCCGGCACCAGCAGTTACTCGCCCATGTCCCGCAGCTATGCGGGCAGCAGCAGCAGCAACTACCTTCCCTTAGCTCCTCAGCCAGGTGCCTCGCCGGGCGGCGGCTCTGAGAGCATTCTCGCCACCAGCACGAGCACAGCCATCCCATATTCCACTGCATTCAGCCAAGCTTCATCCACATCCGCATCGGCTTTTGTGCCCTACAATTTCACCAGCTCGTTCACCAGTCGCTTGAGCGATACTGTCACCACCGCCGGCGCTTCGAGCCTGAGCCCCAGCTCGCACTCATATTCCACTGGCGTTTACAATCCCATGATGTCGTTCACACTGCGAGAGCCTGCGGCAAGCACCCTGCCCGGCGGCCTGGGCAGTACCGGCGGCACCTTGCTGGGTCAGTATCAGTACAAGGGTGGCTTCAGCTCAAATTACGGCTCGAGCCAGCCGCCCGATAATCCGTAGGTTGTCATTCCCTAGTCACGTTCTCGACCTACAGCTCAAGCTCAAACTAATTACTTTATGCTTACAAAAATTTACGCGTTGCAATTAGAACAAAAAGAAAACGTTGAAGACCCTCAAGCAATATATACATACATATAAACTACCAGTATAATTACATATACTCAGATACATACTTAGCACCTCATGGGCCAAGGGGCACCTTTGTCTACAAATATTACCTATTAAATCTATATTATATACACGTGGAAATTTTAAGAAATCTCTTGCACCAAAAACCATTCTGGCTTCTTGCGATTTGCAATTACCTCATCTACATTCAAGGCACCAATGAACGTAACTGATCATAGAAACATAGAAGGGCGATTTTTTATACACTAAAATACTATATACCTACTAAACAAGTATTAAATATTCGGAATATACAAATACTTACTATTTAAAAACTATAGCTATGAATCTTTTTAGCGTTATATCAAACTGAATTCTCAAACTCAATTCAATTATATTTCTTCTTGAAAGTTTCGATTAAAAAACTATATTTTAAACGATAAAAAATATGAAACAAAAGATAATGGCACACAAATTTTGTGACTAGTTAGTTGAGATTGTTGATCAGAATGTTTATTGACTGACAGACACGAGCCGTTTACAATAGTTGAATAATATACACACTGCATATACAAGCGATTAATTATATTACAGTTATATATTAACTTATTATACCTGCGTACCAATTGCAGTTCGAGAATTTCAATAATGCAAAAACGAGTTCAAAAACGGCTAACAATAACCAAACGAAACAAAATGCGAATGGCTTCAAAAATTATTACTACACCAAGCAAAGAAACAAAAAGTTAATCAAAACGATTAGAAAAATTTTGTGATGATAGTCAGAGTTGGCTGCGACTAACGATTTTCAAAACTTACATGCTCGTAAAAAAAAAAAACAACTACAGAGAAAATGTTTTAAATGCAATTGTTAACAAGATTCACACAAAAGTAGTCAAGAAATGTTACGGGCTTCAGTTAATGAAACAGCAGAAATATGCAAAAAAAAAAAAAAAAAAAAGTTAATATATTTATATTGTTGTTTTTTCGGTTTTGTATGTGAATTCTTGTTGTTGCAACTTTTGTAATATTTCTTTGTTAATGTTGGAAATTTGTCAAAATATTGGACGTAAGATATTTTTGTTATACAAATCGTTGTAATGTTTTCATTTGATTGGAAAAACCAAAAGAAAATAAATAAATATGTAATGCATTTAATGCATGTACGCAGTGAAAAAGCAGCGCACAATCAGAGTTTCCATTGGGCATGGGGGCTCCAGCAAACATACTGATAACGCCCCAGCGGCGCTCTATCGGCTCCAGCGAACGGACCCGTCGGACAGTCGCTGCTTGACAGTCGTGTGGAGTGGACGTCCCCCCGAGCGAGAGCCTCGCATTAGCTAGACAATTGGATCGACTTATCGCTGGCAATATGCAACGTTTTGTGGCCAAACGCGCCTGCAGCCTGGCGCTGAGGCTTCACGGTCGGCGCCTGGCCACCGTGCCCGTCGAGGATGTGCTCTTTCCCACCAAATCGGATTTTCCCAGCCGGCACATCGGTCCACGCAAAACGGATGTGGTTGCCATGCTGGACACCCTGGGCTTCAAGGTAAGCCACTCCACAAAAGCGACCGGGCCAACGATCTAACGGTCTTACCATCCATCCAGTCCCTCGCGGAGCTCACCGAAAAGGCCGTGCCCCAGAGCATACAGCTGAAGCGGGACCTGAGCCTGGACAAGCCTCTGAGTAAGTGGTCGCAAACAGTTCGAGAACTTGACAGCGCCGGGACCCCCTGGCGTCTGTTGCAGCGTTCGGCGATAAGCGGTTCAATAGGTCCGCCAGTTCGTGCTTATCGGCTGTTTTTCGACTCGGCGCGGAGTCTGTCGTTGACCGGCGGTAAGCTGAAACTGTTTTCACATTCGGTCACATTTCAGATGAGCACGAGCTAATTAAACGCATACGCGAGATTTCGCTCAAGAACGAGCTGTATCGCTCCTACATTGGCATGGGCTACCACAATTGCCATGTGCCGCATACGATAGTGCGTAATATTTTCGAGAATCCCGGCTGGACGACACAGTACACGCCATATCAGCCGGAGATAGCCCAAGGTCGCCTCGAATCGCTGCTCAACTATCAGACGCTTGTCTCCGAGCTGACCGGCCTGGATGTGGCCAATGCCTCGCTGCTGGACGAGGGCACCGCCGCCGCGGAGGCCATGTGCCTGGCCACCCGGCACAACAAGCGCCGGAGACTCTACCTCTCGAACAAGGTGCATCCGCAGACCTTGTCCGTCGTGCAGACGCGCGCCGACGCCCTGGAGCTCGAGATTGTTGTCGGGCCCATCGAGCAGGCAGACCTGCCCAGCCGCGAGCTGGCCGGCATCCTGTTGCAGTACCCCGATACGTACGGCGACGTCAAGGATTTCGAGCACATCGCGGCGCTGGCACGCAAAAATGGCGTAAGAATTTTGCTGATCTCATCTCGAAAATTACCCACGCATTCCATCGCACTTAGACACTCGTGGTGGTCGCCACCGATTTGCTGTCCCTCACGCTGCTGCGTCCGCCCGCCGAGTTCGGTGCGGACATCGCCATCGGCACGTCCCAGCGGCTGGGCGTGCCCCTCGGCTATGGCGGCCCGCACGCCGGCTTCTTTGCGTGCAAGCAGAGCCTGGTGCGCCTGATGCCGGGTCGCATGATTGGCGTCACGCGGGACATGGACGGCAACGACGCCTATCGGCTGGCGCTGCAGACGCGGGAGCAGCACATTCGCCGGGACAAGGCCACCAGCAACATTTGCACCGCCCAGGCGCTGCTGGCCAATATGTCGGCCATGTACGCCATTTACCACGGTCCGGAGGGCCTCAAGGCCATTGCCAATCGCATACACCACTTCGCGCTGACCCTGCAAACGGGTCTGCTCGCGGCCGGCCACGAGGTGATCAACGGGAACTTCTTCGATACGCTGCACGTGCGGCTCTCGCCCGATCTCTCGCTGGAGGACCTCAGGGAGCGCACCGAGCACAAGCGCATCAATCTGCGCTACTTGCCCGACGACACGGTGGGCGTGGCTCTGGACGAAACCGTTAGCGTAGCGGATGTCAACGATTTGCTGTGGACCTTCAAGGTGCCCACAACGGTGGAGGAGCTGCTGGCGCGCAAAGATGTGCTCAAGAACTCGATTGAGAACTCCAAGTTCCTGCGCACTTCGCCATTCCTGCAGCATCCCATTTTCAACAGCTACCACAGGTAAGCGTACAATTCCCCCAGGGAATCTGGAATCTAATGTGGCACGGTTTTCCCGCAGCGAATCCCGCATGGTGCGCTACATGAAGAAGCTGGAGAACAAGGACATCTCGCTGGTACACTCCATGATTCCACTCGGCTCCTGCACGATGAAGCTCAACTCAACGACGGAGATGATGCCCTGCTCGTTCCGCCACTTTACGGATATTCATCCATTTGCGCCCGTCGAGCAGGCCAGGGGCTTCCATCAGATGTTCAGCGAGCTGGAGAAGGATCTGTGCGAGATAACCGGCTATGACAAGATATCATTTCAGCCCAACTCTGGCGCTCAGGGCGAGTACGCTGGCCTGCGCGCCATCAGAAGCTATCACGAGCACCGGAACGAGGGCCATCGGAACATCTGTCTGATTCCCATTTCCGCGCATGGCACGAATCCGGCTTCCGCCCAGATGGCCGGCATGAAGGTAACGCCCTGCTGTCGCCTCAGTCAATAGCCGAATTAACTGTCTCTTGATTACAGGTGGAGCCCATTCGGATCCTCTCCAACGGTTCCATTGACATGGCCCATCTGCGCGACAAGGCCGCGGAGCACGCCCACGAGCTGTCCTGCCTGATGATCACATATCCCTCCACCATGGGCGTCTTTGAGGAAACGGTTGCGGACATCTGCACGCTGGTGCACAAGCACGGTGGCCAGGTGTATCTGGACGGCGCCAACATGAACGCCCAGGTGGGTCTGTGCCGACCCGGCGACTACGGCAGCGACGTCTCCCATCTGAATCTGCACAAGACCTTCTGCATTCCACACGGCGGCGGCGGCCCCGGAATGGGTCCCATCGGCGTCAAGGCGCATCTGGCGCCCTATTTGCCCGGCCATCCCGTCATCAGCCCCCTCAGCAGCGAGGAGCACAGCTTCGGTGTCGTCTCTGCGGCGCCCTTCGGCAGCTCGGCGATTCTCCCGATCTCCTGGTCGTACATTAAGCTCATGGGCAGTCGCGGCCTCAAGCGAGCCACCCAGGTCGCCATTCTGAACGCCAACTACATGTCCAAGCGTCTGGAGCAGCACTACAAGACCCTCTACAAGGCGGAGAACTCACAGCTGGTGGCGCACGAGTTCATACTGGACATTCGGGATCTTAAGCGGACGGCGAACATTGAGGCTGTCGATGTGGCCAAGCGTCTGATGGACTACGGTTTCCATGCGCCGACCATGTCCTGGCCAGTGGCTGGCACGCTGATGATCGAGCCGACCGAGTCCGAGGATAAGGAGGAGCTGGATCGCTTCTGCGATGCGATGATATCCATACGCGAGGAGATTGCGGAGATTGAGGAGGGACGCATGGACAAAGCCGTCAATCCCCTCAAAATGTCACCTCACACACAGGCCCAGGTCATTTCGGACAAGTGGAACCGGCCCTACACGCGGGAGCAGGCTGCCTTCCCAGCGGTAACTATTGCATTATCTATTTATGGTATCTATATATATATCTGTATGCGTTTTTCTCGTTTCACAGTTGTTCGTGAAACCCGATGCTAAAATTTGGCCCACTGTGGGAAGAATCGACGATGCCTACGGCGACAAACATTTGGTGTGCACGTGTCCGCCCATCTTGCCGGACTTGTAATGCAATTGTAAATGAGAAAATAAAGTTTCGTGTGTGAAATATGTACAGAAGAGCTCTATTAAACGGTTCCAGTTACCGAAATTCTTACTCAAACATAATTTGCACCTAAAGTACGGGCTGCGAACCCAAAAATAATTGGTTTGTCGTTTTATACACGGGTCGAACCAATGTCTTGCCTTGAAGTTTGCTTCGAAATTTGGGTTGTAGAATTTTTAGAAAAAAATATTCAAATAGAGATCTGCATTTCTGGATTTTGAAAGCAAAAAAATTGTTCTTCCTTTATTGTATTTTCTAATTTAATCCTTAATAATTACAAAAGTATTTGTATTGCATACGCATAATCAGTTTTCAAATTCGTACTCTTTCGATAGGCATTCACAATGAGCGTGAAACGTATAAATGTCAATAGCTGCAAAACCATTTTTAGATATATCGATATATCCACAAGTTCTGTTATGGCTCTGTACGGTAGGTGATTAACAGCTAGTTAGCAGCTGTTAAATTTAAATTAATACTGATTTCATTAGTTTTCTTGCTGTGCTTTAAATAGTTTTTGTTGTCGAACCTTTTGTTTTACTCAATTTTACACCCTTTATAAAATCTATTGTAGGACAAATAACAAAATTAAAACACTAGAACGTAGTTTCGAATAAATCTTCAGGTCGCTGTTAATAACAGTTGAGTAAATGTTAAGCAGTGAGTTGCCAGAAAAACAAATGTTGTTGTGTTGGTGACAGAAAAAGAAGCGTGCGCAGCGGCAAACAAATTTCAACAAATACGATTCGTTTGATCAATAAACAACATTCGTTTGACTTGCTCTCGCATCGGCAACGGAACGACAGCTCCTAAAGGTTTTCGAATTCAGCGCACATCATGAAAATCGAGGAAGTCAAGAGCACCGTGCGCACCCAGCGCATTGCGGCCCACAGCCACGTGAAGGGACTCGGCCTGGACGAGGCCGGCATGGCCATACAGAGCGCCGCCGGCCTCGTTGGCCAGAAGGCTGCCCGCGAGGCAGCCGGCATTGTGGTGGACCTCATCAAATCGAAGAAGATGGCTGGCCGTGCCCTGCTCCTGGCCGGCCCGCCCGGCACCGGCAAGACGGCCATCGCTCTGGCCATTGCACAGGAGCTGGGCAACAAGGTGCCGTTCTGCCCGATGGTCGGCTCCGAGGTGTTCAGCAACGAGATCAAGAAGACCGAGGTGCTCATGGAGAACTTCCGCCGGTCCATTGGGCTGCGCATCCGCGAGACCAAGGAGGTTTACGAGGGCGAAGTGACAGAGCTGACCCCGGTGGAGACTGAGAGCCCGATGGGTGGCTACGGCAAGACCATCAGCAACGTGGTCATCGGCCTGAAGACCGCCAAGGGCACCAAGCAGCTAAAGCTCGATCCGAGCATTTTCGACGCACTGCAAAAGGAGAAGGTCGAGGTGGGCGACGTCATCTATATTGAGGCGAACAGTGGGGCCGTGAAGCGTCAGGGACGCAGCGACACCTTTGCCACCGAGTTCGACCTGGAGACGGAGGAGTATGTGCCGCTGCCCAAGGGCGATGTGCACAAGAAGAAGGAGGTCATACAGGATGTGACACTGCACGACCTGGACGTGGCCAACGCCCGTCCGCAGGGCGGCCAAGATGTGCTCTCCATGATGGGCCAGCTGATGAAGCCCAAGAAAACCGAAATCACAGGTGAGTAAGGTCCAAGTTCCTCGAATCCAGAGTCCGCTAACACCCCTACTTCTTCATCCCGCAGACAAGCTGCGCATGGAGATCAACAAGGTGGTCAACAAGTACATTGACCAGGGCATTGCTGAGCTGGTGCCCGGCGTGCTCTTCATCGACGAGATACACATGCTCGATCTGGAGACCTTCACCTATCTGCACAAGTCGCTGGAGTCGCCCATTGCGCCCATTGTCATCTTTGCCACCAATCGCGGACGCTGCGTCATTCGGTGAGTTTTTCTGCTGGCTTTAGGGGGCAGGCATAGAGATGGAAAATGACTAACCCGACTGGGGAAGTTTTTATCCCAATGATTTCCCGAAGGTATCCTGAAAGAGAAAGCTGTGAAAACACGTGGTATGGGCTATTATATTGGCGGCATAAGACACTATTTTAGCTGTACAGGGGCAGGATAATAGTTTCTAGTAGGTCTAAAGGCAACCAAGAAGACATCAAATTTGGTTCACATTAACAAAATTAAAAAAAAATATTACAAAAACTAATTAACCCAAGTTGCCGAAGAAAATGTGTGGTCAAGGGTGCAAGCTATTTCCTTCCCTCGACTTCTAACTGATGCCTAACTGGTCCTCCTACTTCCTGCAGTGGCACCACCGACATCGTCTCGCCGCACGGCATTCCTTTGGATCTGCTCGACCGCTTGCTCATCATTCGCACGCTGCTGTACTCCACATCGGACATGGAGCAGATCATCAAGCTGCGCGCCCAGACCGAGGGCCTGCAGCTGGAGGAGACAGCCTTCTCGCGCCTCAGCGAGATCGGGACCAGCTCCACGCTGCGCTACGCCGTGCAGCTGTTGACGCCGGCTCACCAGATGTGCAAGGTGAATGGACGCAACCAGATAACCAAGGACGATATTGAGGACGTGCATTCGCTGTTCCTCGACGCCAAGCGCTCCTCGAAGCATTTGTCCGAAAAGAACAATAAGTTTATGTTGTAAGTTCTCACATATACCATGTCAAAAACAATTCCTTATTACTTTAAATAAAGCTGCAAAAATATCGAGTAACTAACATCGAGTGTCAATGTCTATCGATATGCTGTTAAGTCAAGAGACTTAGCGGCGCTGTTGCTCTCAGAGCGACAGCTGTTAGTTTACATTGGAACTGCTCAAATTAGTGATGGCAGACGGTCGTGTGTTTATAACAAATTTGCTATGATAAATAAACAATAAAGATGTTCTCAAATCCATTTTTTTTTTTTTTTGTATTTCGAAACGTACAAACTGACGATAGCTTAATTTTTTGCATCAGTCAATCGTATTGACTTGAACAGTTATACGTCCGAAAACTGTGAGTGCTGTTCGTGACAATTTTAGTCACGTGCGCACCCCTTTCTGTTATGAAACTTCTCTTATAAGAAACATTTAACAGAGTTTCTTTCAGTAACATTTTATACTTCGGTGCGTGATCTGTGTCCCGCTTGCCGCTTTAGCGTTGTTTGTGTGTTTTTTAATAATTTACAAAGTTTATGTTCGTGGCAATACAACACGCTCACGCAACAAACACAAACGCATACACACATACACACGCACATACATACACATGGCTAAATCATAATTAAGTGTCAAATTGTCGTTGAAATTAATCAAAAATCGAAAAATTGACGGCGACGAAATACGCCGCCTGCAAAAGCGCAATTAACCGTTAAAGTTATTTACACGTTACATATTTACACACACATACGCACGTATATGCACATGCATATGCATGTGTATAAACGCATTATATATTTTGTATACCGCCTTCGCAACAACTGCTTATGATTATTTGTGTGCAAATCAAACGGTGCATTGTGTTTTGCTGCCAGTCGAAGCCCTTTCGATGGCTGCACACTAAGAAAATGGAAACATTTGGCGGCCTTTGGGTCAACGAGCAGCTGCAACAACAGCAACAACTACAAAACGACGGCAGCTAGAACATATCAACAACAATAACAGCGACGGCAACTGCGAGCAATAACAGCAACAGCAACAACAACAACAACGAATAACAGACGGTAAGTGCGTATGCACGTGTAGTGTGAATGCCTGTGGGTGTATTCTCTCTTTGTCTGTATTTGTGTGGGGGCCTCACCTCCCAAGCAGCCAATTAGCGGCAGCATTGCACGCCGACTGTCTGCGAGCGCGTATCTGTGTGTAACTGTCCCTCTGTGTCAGTGTTTGTGTGTGTGTGTGTGTGTGTGTGCGTGGGTGCTCGTTATACTCTTTTTTGGCATTAACTGTTATTATTATTTAAGTAGCACGCTAGCAAATTACATAATTTTTGTTTTTTGTGTTTGTCGCTGCCAGCGAAAACGAAAGTGGCAACTGGCGGCTACTGGTTTTTTTTTCTGTTTGCTGTTTGTTGTTGCCTCGTCTTCATTCTTATTGGAATTCTACGCTAGTTTTGCCGCTTGCTTTGTTCGCCTCGTTTATTTTGATGTTTTTGTTGCTATTGTTGTGTGAAGCGCGCTGTTTGTTTTATTCATGAATGAGATTATTAAAATTAATTGCAAGCATACGTTTTGATTTGATTTGTGCGTAAGAGCTAATCAGTTTTCGCCAGCCGCTCGCTGATTAATCTTTCTTACATATGTATATGTGTGTATATCTACATGTGTGTGTGTGCGCGCTTGTGTGTACGCAAGCGCAGCTGGCTTTGTATCTGCTTTTCGCCGTAAATCAAATCAAGCATTGCAAAAAAGTAAATATAAATACGTACATATACATTCATATGTATTTGCGCTCACAGCTGCGCTTTCGACTTTAAACACAAAATCATTATATATGTATGTACGTGCGTATGTATAATTTTAAGGCGAAAATTTTTGGCTGAAATATTTAAACAGCAAATTTTTATGTGCCGCCGGCAACAAAGACGTCGACGTCGACGTCGACGTCGACAGCGTCGCCCACTCGCCGCTGACGCTCTTCCACTTTTGCTCTCTCGCTTTTACTCTCCCTCTCGCGCCGTTTCGTTTGTTGCCCAATTTCATGCCCGTTTTCTTTATTCAAACATTTTAACCAAAGCACTGTCCAATACATATGCATGTATGTACGTACATATTTGGAACGTAATATATATGTATACGTATATACATACATACGTACGCATGTGTAAACGGCTTTGTACGTTGACGTTGTTGAACAACTGCTACAATAACAAAGTGCTGGCAGCTTTTCGCCGTATTTATTGCTTGGCTCTATTTTCGCCTGGCATTGTCAGGCAATAAAACGGAATTTATGCTGCCTAAACTGTGCGCGCTGTTATTTACTTACAATTAGTTGTTGGTTTTTAGTTGTGGCTGCACACTCATTTTCATAGACTCGACTGCGAGCGCTTGTCTTTGCAGCTGTAACTGTTATTGTTGTTGTTCTCTATTGCTCTAAGCTACTTACTGTCACAGTCTCAGATATTTATTGTTCGCTGCTGCGTCAGATTTTCTTTATTATTCGCATAAGCTGTCAGCTATGTAGGTTTGTATGTATGCATATTTCGTTTTGTGAGCCCATGCCTCATAATTGTGTGCCCTTCGCAAGGCTGCTTCGCTGTGGCCACAGCTAAAGGTAAGCTGCACAATTCAAGTGCGGTGTATTGTACATAGAATTTCGAAAAAGCATTTGTTGTATTTGCAGCAGAGCAATGAAAGCAACAGCTGCGCCAAGTCTTTTGTGAATGGGCCACAAGCAGCAGCAGCGCAGCAGCAGCCTTGTAAGCGCCACCCACACAAAAATTTGTAAAGCACCAGCCTCGAGCTAGCCCAACACCAACACAAGCGTAATTATTGTATGCATTCACATGCATTCACATAATACTAGCAGTGCTTTTTCTCGCTCACACGCTATGAGCGACAGCTGCCAGCGTCGCAGTCTACGCCTACGCGCACGCTTTTTAAGTCGCGCTTCAGAAGCGTCATACGCTCAGCTGAGCGCTATTCGCTCGCTCGCCGCGTCTCGCGCTCTCTAGTCGCTGTTTTATGACGTTTTCCAGACACTTCGCTGCTTCGTGGTTTTTGTGCGCACGTGTGAGTTCATCTTTCTTCTGATTTTCATCTTTTGAGCTCTTTTTGTTGTTGCCTTATTAAGAGCGCAGGCTGCAGTTGCTGCTTTTGAGTCATTCACAGCCTACGCTGTGACTAACTGTAAATACATATGGCACATCGCAATTCACAATGGAATCCAGCTTGATATTGAATTTCGTATGAATTTCATTGGATTTCGAGTCACATACAGTAAGTTTGCATGCAAAAAAAGAAGAAGAAAAGCGAATAGTGACAACAACAATGCAGACCGCATAAACTTTGCCATTTGCAGCGGAGAGGGGGCGGCTGCTGCTACCGTTTCTTTGTAACCTTGTGCCAATAAAATTGAAATGCAGCTAGAGAGCCAACAAAAGCAGAAAATAGTTTCTGTGAATAAATACATACATATGTACAAGCGCGCGTGTGTGTGTGTGTGTGTGTGTGTGTGTGGGTGTGGGTGTGAGTGTGATTTAACACTACTTTCTATACTTTTATTGTTTTGCTTTTGCTGTGCCGCCTGTCTGTTGCACTTTGTGCAATAACTGTCAAGCGAGAAGCGGGCAACCGAGAAAAGTACATAAGACTCGGGCAGCGCGCAAAATGTTGCTTAACTTTTGGCTAGACAAATGGTTACGCATGAACTAGACGCTAGATGGCGCCAGTTCTGGCGTGCAACATGTTTGAAATTGATTTAGATCTGCGCTCTATGCAAGCAATAATCACTTAACTCACCTTTACTATGGTGAGTATGTGTGAGCGTTTGGGCTGCGTGTGTGGGCGGCTTTTGACTTGGTCGACTGTTGATGAGTGGGCCGTTCACAGCGCGCTGACTCAATTCACACACACACACACACACACACACAAAGACATTGAGCGACAAACGGCACTTACCTTACATGTGTGTGGTTGTAAGTATGTATGTATGTATGTACGTGCCGATTAGGCACAAAGAAGTGCTAAAATTTGCACACAACGATATCAGTGAGCACCTGGCTCTCGCTCTCTTGCTCCTTCTCTCTCTCTCTCTCTCTCTCTCTCTAACTAACCCGTACTGAATGAGGTGCATTCTTTTAACTGTAGTGCCCCAACGTCTGCGCTTATCAATGTTATTACTTCTTGCAATGGATGTTAATACATACATACATACAGACATACCTGTTTACACACTTTGCCGCACCTTCGGTAAGAGCAGCAAAGGTAAGAAAAGAAAAGCAGCACGGCAAATTGCATGATTCATGCGCTTGGCATTTCGCTGTCAGCGTTAACGTCGGCGTCGGCGTCGGCGTCGGCGTCAGCGCCGCTGTGGTTGGGTGGGTGGGGGTGGTCGGGGTGGTCTGGTCGCTGGTTTGCCGGCTGCTTCGCTTGTTAATTTTAATTGATTTTAATTTGATTTGCTTTACGAGCAAGTGAATTTTGTTAGCTCGTCATCATCGCTTCGAACGTGTCCGTCTGCCAGGCAAATAGCAAATGGGAAAGACGGAAACACTTTGAGTTAGTTTCGCTCCGACTACTGATGGCTGGCTGGTCGACCTACTTCGAGGAACGCCAGCAAATAGACAATGTTGCATGGTAAATAGTCTATTTTCACAATGGAACTGAAAACACTTTGCATGCATTTTAAACACTGATGCACGCCACTCTCAACACACTCAGCTACACTTACACACACACACACACTCACACGCACACTAGCACCAAAGAGGCTAGCTCTCCAGAGATGCCCCACCTGACTGCACCTGGCTGTAGTTTGGTAGCATCTGAGTAGCTGCAACTGCCACTGCGCTGGGCTTAATGAAATCCGCAAGTTAAATAAAACCGAACCACATTTTTGATGCGTTCCCCGTTGCCTGCCAGTTGCAGAAGCTAAAGGATGTGAAAAATGTGGCAGATGTGAAAAATGTGAAGCGTCCAGGCCAACGCCTTCGACATGATATCCTTTGTGTTGCTGTTGCTGCTGCTGCTGCTGCTGCTGCTGTGGTATTATTGCTGGCGAGCCATAAAGTTCAAGGAGCTGCCTTCATTTATTGAGCCTGGGAGCTCCACCGCATTTTCATGCCTCTTATAAAGAAGAGTTTCATTTAAAAATTGCTCGGGTAAGCACTGAGAAGCATTTCTTGTAAATTACTGAATCGCCACCGGTCCGTGTTCGGTAGCGTCGGCCAGAGGATTACCCTTGCAATTGGTATGGAAAATAAAATAGAATAACAGCTATGAATATTCCAGAGTAATTGCTCGTTATTGTCGGTTGCTTGTAACAGCAATTGTTCTTTGTTTTAGTTAACTCGCTGGCAGTAGCTGGCAAGAGCAGTGGAAAGCTTTAAAAAATACAGATAAGCAACAAAGAATATAACAAAGAATATTCAAATTTAAGTTTGTAATATACAAAATGTGTCTTTATTCCGGATATTGTTTAATCTGTGTATCTAAGAGAAAATTTGACTACTGAATATCCTATATGCAGATCTTACGCCTTAGTAATCTTTTCTTTTAAAATTTGTCGGATAGTTGGACTAAACGTTGCTATATCGGTTTTTTTTTCTCCAGAATTTTAATAAAGATAAAAACAAACTCACCTATAAAGTTATTTCAACTTTGTCCGCATTGTCAGATATTATACATATTGTGGTTAGCTTCTGCATGCACATATTTATCGGCCTGATCAGCTCATCTTTAAATCGTTGATTTATATGCGAGAATAATGCTCTTATTTTTATTCGCTTTATAAGGCTAAGCATACGGCATCCATCTTTTTAATTGGTTACTCTATTACCGTAAGCCCTTGCCAGCGCCTACCGTAAACTCGATAGTCTTTTGCATTTTATGATTAAAAACACGACCGCAGAACATGCAAAAAAAATTTAAATCTGACACATGATGGCATCCGAATGGCGGTAAATTAAAGTCAGGTAGCAACAACAACAACCACACAGCAGCCAGCTAACGAAACGCGCAATGCCAAGCCAAAAAAAAAGTATGCATATGTGGCGCCAGTTTCAGTCCCGTATTCTCCCACCTCCCCCTCGCTGCATGCAATCATTTTAAATCTGGGAAAAAATGCAGCCACTTTGCCGTGCGCGCTCATCATAAAAAAAGTTGTGAATACTCATATATGTGCCATATAAATAAACACACATACATTAGTATATATTTACGTACATACATAGTTTTATATAATGCTCGTGTGGCTCTCGGTGGGCGTATGGTGGGTGCTGGGCGGCAAGTGGGGTTGTTCTGCTCCAAGATTGCAAATGGTTTTATAAATATAAATAAAAACAAGAATTAATAAACTGTTTACAACGCTTTAAACTTTCAGCATACCACTAGATATTTGTAGTTAGAGATTTTTTTGTGTTCAGCTGAAGAGCTACTCTTAGGTTAAAGTTAAAAAATTTCAAATATTGTAGTAGTTTCCAGCATAGAATATAACAAATCTACGTTATATACATATGTCTTTATTATTACACATAAATAAATATACCAAAAGATTTTTACTTAACTTATTGACAGGTAAATTTCCAAAAAGAGACAAAAAGGTTTCCAATTGAGTCAAGTATTTTGTTTTTAATAACTTTTCATCACTTAACTTGTATACAAATAAAAAACATAGGATCATTTTCTAACGACACTATTCTGGAAGATACCTCTCATAGGACGTTACAAAAAATACTTGTAATGCCTTGCTTTAAATTTTACATACTATATTTATATAAAAATTTGGGCATACATATATGTGCCTGTTAATATATAAAGAATAAAGCCAGAAAATGCGCCAGATGAATAATGCTCTCTGTTCTGGCGCTTGCCTTCCTGTGTGTAGCCAGTGTTGTAAATATGCAAAGCTTGCAGGTTCACACACACACACACACACAGTCACACACTGTCAAACACTCACATATATTCCGCTAAAGGAGAATGGATGGGCCGGGCGCTGCACTTTCCTTAAAATCCTCAAATGCTTAGCGTGGCAAAATCAATTTGATGCCATTTGTTAAAATGCTTTATGTACGTGTATGGGTGTTGTATGTGTGTGTGAGAGTGTGAGCATGAGTGCGCATAAGTTATGACGGCGCATTTTGGGAAAAGTTTGCTGAAGTGCAGCAAAAGCAGCGACGCTTACATCGGCGTCAACATTGCCACATTGCAGCATTTACTTTTTATGCCACTTTTTCGTCATTCGATGTGTTTTTGTGTGGGTGGAGTGTGTTCGTGTGCTGGTGTGTTGGCGGGCTTGTGCCGAATGTGTTTGTATTTGTGCCTGCCGCTGAAAAATCGGTCAAGGCTGCCAGATATCTCGCATTTAAACGGTGCTGATGATTCCAAGACAACTGCGCTACTAAATCAACACTTTTGGCGGTGTCCCCCCCTCCTGCGGCTGTATTCGCGATGGCATCGTTAATGACATTTCCACGTTGCATGCACCCCCGGCTATCGCGTGGCATACGCCCTTTATCTCTCTCTCTCTCTCTCTCTCCCTCACGGCCTTTACATGACAATGTACGAGTACTTGGTTGTATCCCGAAATAAGGTCAAGGATATTTTTGGCACAGTTTACACGCGAAACTTTGAGATTCTCACAAATATATAGTATATGTATATATAAATGAATATCTATGTATCAGTAAATTGTACTAGTACTCTTCTTGGGGGCGTGGCATGCATTGCTCGTTACGGAGGTTGCGTGTTTGTTATTTGTTGTTTATTGTTACTGTTGGCCGGGGCTTCAGTATTTAATTTATGTGGTCACTGACACAGTTTTGAGCCGGAAGTTCGCATGCAGAAACAAGGAAGTTAACGGTGGGCGTGGCTCTGAATACCTTTATTGAAGGTGATAAATGAAAGGGCGCGCTGGTGCTCTTATCTATTCAATTCACATGAAGAGTCCCTCGCAATGTGACACGAAAACCTATTTGAAAATTGCTGGTGTGCTCCTGAAAAACTTTAAGAGACTAGTTACTTGCTTATTTGGCTAATTTGTAAATAAATATATAATGATCTACTGATTAAATTACAACACAAAAGTTAAATAATTTAATGGAGAGTATTATCTCTAATTTTATGTTTTCATCTTTTTACAAACTTTGTATTGCTTGATATTATTAACTTTGCAAACATTAATTTAAATATGTACATATATATATTTTTCGGCAGTTTTGTAAACTTTAATATTAATTTAAAATGTTGAAAATGTGGCCATTTAACTTTGGAATTCACTGAGTGAGGTCACATAAAGTCATCACCAAATAAAAAGCAAAAAAAAAAGGTTTTGTGGGCGTGTCAAGCTTTAATGGAAATGGCGATTCACAAGTCAAGAAACTCATTATAATTAAAATTAAAATATGAAGTATTTGTTATTTCTATAACCTTTAATTCTGTTGTTTGTGAACATTGTAAAGGTTTTCAATGGGCGCAATGGGCGGGACTCATTGAGCTGTTTTGAGATTCCACTCCATTTGAGTGTAGTCTACATTCGCTTAACCTCTACCGCAACATCCAACTAATGTACTCTGTAATATTCCTTTGTGAATGCACGCAATTACCACAACATCGCAGGCCCAGCAACAACAACAACAACAACAACAACAATGACGACGTTAACAATAACAATTCATCACATTGATTAATTATATGATCCCTGGCGCACTTTTTGCGAAATTAATTAAGTCTAAAGTTACAGAATGAAGCAAGCGGGCTAAATAAAGCGCCAATTCCAACAGTGAAATGTGCAGGGTGCGGCCAGCGTTCCTTTACTAAGCAGATTACGCATACGCCGCGTTTGACCGAGCTAGCAAAAAGTGCTTTAAGGCTTCGCCCCCAACTGTAATTAGCTTTAATAAAAGTGCAGCAGTAGCAAACGATGGATGGATACAGAGACCGAAAGAGCGGGAAAAACAGAGATAGAAAAAGAAGGAAAGTTTTTGAATTTGTTTGGGCATGCGGATGCCATGAAATTCGCTCAAATGCTGCCAGCAAGCAAACAAATAGCAATCAGCAGCACCACAAGAAGTTCTGCACTAACTTTGCCATCACCAGCACCACTAACAACAACGCCAACAACAAGAATAACAACTCACATTGCGCTATTGAAAAGCGTTCAATGCAGTTGTCCCGCGGCTCCCCTCCAAGCTCTCGAGCAACCGCAGAATTTTGTGTAATCCCATATAAGCAAGCTGCTTCCCAACTGTAGCTCGAATTCAGCTTTCGACCATAAGACGTGCGTTCAAATTTTCCATCAACACTTGTTTATAAAGCGTCGCTGCCCACCCTGAGCACTCGCCCCGCCAAACAGCAATCTTACCAAGAAAAACAGCAAGTAATCCGAATCCAAAGCTTACGCATTTGTCGTCACTGCTGAAAAGCGATGTCGACGACAACGACGTTTTCTTAATCCATTTGCTGCAGCCAGGCGCTGCTAGCCACGCCCAACCGGCGTCACGCCCTGTCAATAAAACTTTTACTTCAGCTTCTTAAAGCAAAGAAGCATCATAGTTGTTATTGCTGTAGTTGCTGCTGCAACTGGCAACTGCAACTACTGCTGCTGCTACTGCAAATTTTACTGTTGGCTGCCTCAGCGAAGACACCGACGATAACAACAAATGCAGAAATCGCTCTGCTCTTTTAAATCTCTAGGACTTATCCGTTTTGTCATAGTCTTCGTAACCCAACAAGGAAATACGTATTATTTTTTTTTTTACACAATAGATGAAAAGAAGATTTTGACTAACAATATAAGATTTCTTCCAGACCAATAAAAACAATTTTAAAGTACAACTTGTTAGAGTTCACTTGAGAATTTATTTTCCGGGCTGGAAAAAAGTAAATTATATCAGAAATTCATTAAAATAAATAAGTTAAGCTAATATAAACACAACAAAGTGTTATTCAATAGTGCCCATAATTTTAATAAGAGTGCAATATCTCTACCATCATTAGAATTTCTTCACCATTTTGGGAAAATATTTCTCTATTGCCCATTGTTCAATATTCAGTATAATGCGAAATTTCTAAAAATAATTCATAGAATATTTCAAATAATTTTTAAGTAAAAAAATTACATTTTTATGCAAACGAGAGAAGCAAGTAAATATTTATATTATTAAAGATATCATTATTTCGGTTAAAATAGTGAATTGAAAAACACCATCCATAGATTCGAACCTTGTTGTTCAGATGTCTAATGAGTGAGCCACTTGAACTACTTTCTACCAACAACAGTACGTTAAATTTCGCTTTGTTTTTGTTTTTCATTATTAACAAATTTTCATACACACTTTTTTAATCACTAAGGGTATTAACATTTTCGTTGCGCATTTGTGCCGTGCGGTTCTTTCTTTCAGTCTACATGGACTTATTTTTTTTTTCAATTTATTTTCGGACTGACCTACATTGATGGTGCTTAGCCTTAAGAACTTTACTGTTGTTGCTATCGCGACTGATGCCGATGCCGATGCCGATGCTACTGCTGCTGTGGGTGGTGGAACGTCATATGATTTTTGATTATAACGTCAATGACTCGATGGTCCCGGCAGCTGCTTCTGGCAGGCAGACTCGTAACCAGTCGCTGGCAGCTTGTTTAGCCTTTGTTTAGCGCCATTTGTCTACGCAAAGACAAAATAAAATGATTCGAAATGTTTGACAGCTGAAACTGAAAGAGTGCATAGCTAAATAACTGAAAAACTGTCGAACGTCGCACACTGGGCGACAAAAGTTCGTAATGTTCTCGCATACATATAATACATATATGTATTTATATAACATAATACGACTGTATGCTCCCCGAACGCCCACTTTGGACCAGCTAATGTCACTCTTTTCCGCCTAGGCAATAGTTTTTCGGACTTTTGTTCTCTGCTCTGTGTCTGTCTTCTGTCTCTGTCTCGGCCTTCGTCTCTGTCCCTGTCTCTCCCGTCTGCGTTCGCCCGGTCTCTGAATTCAACTTCCTATATCCCGCTGCGCCAAAAATATGAAAATTGCTAGCTGTTTTATGTGCTGCCTCCCCCGATACCCGACGAAACCATTTCTGGTAGAGCTAACCCCATCAATTCAGTTTCAGCTTCAGTCTTTTTGTGCGCTAAATGTCAGATATTTAGTTGTTGTTGTTGTTAGTGTGTTTGTCTTTATGGTTGTTGAAATAGTTTTATGACATTGTCTTTTCTTTGATATGACAATGAGTAGAGATGGGTTGCGAAAATTTGATTACTCTTCTTGTGCACCACATTCCTGGCAATTAACACAAATATTTATGTTAAGTAATATATATTTACATAAATATGTATATACGTCCATAATTTGCCAGTCATTTTGGCGAACAAGCACAGAAGTGCGATATTATCAAGGGCGCCTTTTCATGTTCAACCAAGTCAAAGGGCGGACAAAGCTGACAAAACTTTTCTTCTGGCACTATTGTCAGCTTTGTCATTTAGAATAACAGCTACGTAAGTGAAGCTTTTATGATGTCTAAACCTAATCTTATAAACTGTTTTATTATCTCAAGATAATTTGCCATTAATTAACAACTCAGTCAGTTAAACCAGTTTTCAAATTCTCACTCCACGGAAGCCACTAACTGAAATCAATATGTTCAATATCATTGAAAGTATAAAAGTGTATAATAAACTTGATCAATGTATGGGATACAAGAGCAGAATATACATGATACCAATACCTTTAAGTCTCTGAGGTCGATACACTTCATCGAACACAACAATATGGATGTTAATGCTGATTAAAGATACATGTGTATAATTTAAAGACCAAACACACTTACAGTATTATAAACTGTTTTCATCCAATAGGTGTGCAAAAATTATATTTCATATAGCGACACCTCTAAAATTAAAACACTGCGATTTTGTTTATAAAAATATCTATACTAGCGTTTAAATAAAAATGCAAGAACACATATAGAGGTTGTGTAACTATTCACTATTTATTCCAAAAAACGCCAACAGACGTGAACTATTTTCGAAATAGAAATCATATTTTCCACTTTATACAACTGTGCGCTTCAGATACCTATACCAAATTTAGCTGGAACAATAAAACAAACATTCTTTCAACAGCACAAACTATGTCGGGAATTTATAAATTACAATTTTATAAAAATTAAAATTTTCACCAGTTAATAGGCAGAAAATCATCTGCTCTTTTCAGTACCTGCATCCAAATAAAAGTCGGTATATTTAATAAATCCGAAACAAATGCAATGTCAAATACAATATATATTTATATAATTTGTATTTAATAAGTATTTAAAATCTTTCTTTTCCGTTTTTACGAGATTTCAGTAATTAAAATGAAATTTGTATGCTTATATTTCATATTTGGAATCCCGGGTACCAGACTAGGTTTTTCAATCTGAATCTTAATTCCGCTGAATTTTCTGCCTGCAACAAAAAGGCAGACGTAGGCATAGTTTTAAAACTATAGCTTTCAAATTTAAGGACGAACACAGGCGAACTAAAATCGGGATTGTCTATATTAAATGTCGGATGATTAATAACTTACAATAATTTTTATTGTTTGCAAGTAAAAATGGAATGGAAAGAAACTAAATGATCAAACAATTAATTAAATGTTATTCAAGAGATACATGTTTTATTTTTCGTTCTATCCTGTTGTACACCCAGACGTGTCCTATATGCATTTCTTAATTGAAATAAATAATCCGTGCCTTTACAGAAATCGTGCAATTTTAATATACTATTACGACTAAATAAATCATATGAAAAAAAAAAAAAAAAAATATAACTTCGACGAGGATGGGATTCGAACCCACGCGTGCAGAGCACATTGGATTAGCAGTCCAACGCCTTAACCTCTCGGCCACCTCGTCTTCTGTTTCGAGCAACTCTCACAACTAAACTTCAATTAAACGTTCTCAACGCTTATCAATTTTACGCCAATAAAACTCTATGTACGTACATTGACATGCACAGATAACAAATAGATGAACATTTTGGGATTACATCAAAGATTATTGTTATTAAAGTGGTCGGTGTTTTTGTTATCAATTCTTATGTTTCGCATGTAAATTCAAAATAGGTTTATTATAAATAATAGAAATAAATAATAAAGAGCTAAAAATCTGGTGATTGAAAACAGAACAAAACAAAACGGATTTTATGCTACTGACAGCAGACAGATGAGTTGTGTTGAGGGGTTTGCCACCCTCACGCACTGCATTTATTTCATTGAAAACTCGCTGCCACTTTATTTAATTTATTTATAAAATTGTTTTTGTTGTTCATGTGTACTTTATACTATTTTCGCTGTTTAATTTTCTAGTATTTGTTGTTTTTTATGCTAATTAAATATTAATTAAAATATTTGTTCAGTCTGCAATTGCAAATTATGTGCATTTACATTTAAAACAAAGTTTTTGGGTGGTAATTTAAAGTGCGGTGTTGTCCATTATAATACATGCAACTTTGTAAGTAGTTCAAATAACATTTGATTTGATAGAGAACAATCTAACTTTAGATTAAAATCAATAGAATTAAAAACTTAAGCATTTAAAACCTTAACTGTGACCGTTCTGCGACTGTTACATTTAAATATTCGAATAATTTGTTCCTAAAAGAGAAAACCGATAATGCTCATTTTATTCATTATCCTATCGGTAGTTGTTGGTGAAACACATAATTTTTCTATGCTCTTCTTTGTGTAAATTTGGAGCTGACATTTGTAAAAATTGTTTGACATACACTACAGTTTTTCCAATTTTAATTATTCTTCTCCCGCATATCAATAATAGCACTTACTTTTATATAGTTTTAAAGTGTTTAAACGACAGTCTTAGAGTTAATGTTTTCATAAACAATAATCTTATTGCCTAATTTATAATAGTTAATTTTAATATTAAAATAATAATATTAGTTAGTTATATTAGTTTAAGTATACATATATAAATCTAAATGTGAAATCCGAAGCACTGTAGACCATAAATATTACTATATTGCGAGCTATTTATTTAATTTGATATTTTAAGCAGCGAAACGTTCGAGTTTTATAATGTATAATGCATGCACATGATCTGCGCACATGCAGCTCATCCAATGCACCAAAAAAAGCACTCAGCACTTGACGTTCTATGCTTTCATTATTTTTTGTTATATTTTAAAAGGCACTTTGGCGTAAAAACAAAAACTAAACTAAATGGCAACAACAGTTGCAAAACTGAGCACGCTTCTTTCTTAATTTCCGTGCGCTCCCATGCATTCCCGCTGCCCGTGTGCTGCACAGCGTGTTCGGCTCTTCAACAACGAGCAGAAGCAAAAGCGCAAAACAACTTGAAAATGCATTTTAATTACATGCGTCTCAGTGGCAATACACGCCTCCGTGCCTGCCCATGCCCCTGCCTCGTGTCGTGTAAAACTGTGCTCTTTAATTCGATGTGCTTAAAGCAACAAAAATATGCAATTAAATGGTCAGCCCACTTCGGTGGACAGCGGTCACTGTGTGGCGTTGAGGGCACCGTACTGAAAAGTGTGCCAAACTTTTCACAGCGCCCTCAAGTGACGACCTTCCCGGACAGACACTCGATCCAACTGAAAGACAGACAACCTGTCATTTTTGGGCGCGTTCACTTAAACGTCGAAATAAATTAACAACATTGTGCGCAGCTTTGCATACATGTCAAAGGAATAACCGAAATACCCGTCGTAACCGTCACCTTCCCCGCCAACCATGCGAACGGGTGCCACTCTCAGATTGTTCAACAAGCTGACAGCCAGAGGAAACTAGAGGATGCACCCTCAGGATTAACAATCTATTTCATCAATGATGCATGTAAATTCAATCAAAGTTTTTCAATTAGGTTGAAATGTGCGAATATAGCTCTCGTTCTCTCGGTTGCTCGATCTTTTCCCCTTCTCTCTCTCTCTTTTCTGTCAACATATATGTATATAGTACCTACAAATTGGCAACGCAAAGCAATGAGCTAAACTTTTATTGCATCATAAAATAAAACCAATTTTTCTGCAGACTAACTAAAAATAAAATCAATTGCCGCAACTCCATTTCTTGTGGCAAGGTTTTAATAAAAAAGTTGTTTCGTTTTTGCCAGAAATGGCGAAAGTTCAATTGTTCAAAGTTCATTTGTCGTAAAAAAAAGTGATGCTCCCAATTGTTGTGCCACATTTGTAGGGCCGTTATTGGATGAACTATAATTTCATTTCAATCTACGAATCTCATATAAAACGAGTAAAAATGTTGTGTTAGAGAATCTTGGTTGAACAACAAATATTAAAGTATTATTTAAGGAATCAGAAACATCGTTCTAATTTCTAATATGGTCGGGATAGAATTCTTATCGTTTTATTCTAAAGTTTAAATAATATTTTATATAATTTGTAAACTATGAATCAAATTAGGTTTTTAAAATTTTCAGAACGGGAACGTCCTAACTACTCGGAAAAAAATTTTACAAAAATCTGCATACTCCAAAGCGCAAATTTGTTAATTTCTTACTGTACTTTAATTTTTAATTTTGGGAAATTTGGAGACAACAGTGGACAACAGCACTTAAAATAAGAATCGTTGAGAATGAAGTTGAGAAATTTTGACATTGGCAGCATTTTGACATCGTGATAAATCAAGTGCAAAATTCTTTTTTTTCTAAAAATAAAATAAATAATCCAGTTCGGATTAAAATATACGATAACCACTGAGGTCATATAGATAGATATACATGATTACGGGGTCGGCTCCTTAGTGCATTTTAAAGGGGAGTATACAGAAAGTACTTCCTTCGCACCCTCTTTGGAGTGTTTAAAATTGTCGAACACGTTTAGCAGTCGCTGCAATGGGACAACAAGCTACCTTTGCCGTCACTCAACTGTTGCTGATTAAGTTCTTGCCGCAAGCAATTTGCGTCAAGTGAGGCGCATGACTCTCAGCATGTGTCACAGTACAGTAAATAACCATGCAGAAAACAACAACGAAACAAAGCGGAACACCAAAAGCCAACAACGTGCGACAATTACAACCGTAAATTATGCCAACAAGAGGCCGTTGCGGAGTCACTGGCAGCCACTATAATAACTGCCCCTCCCTCCTCGGCCGTTGCAACGCCCCAGGCTGTGCTGCCCACAAGTTGGACGCCGCGTGGCGCCGCAGCCACAAAAGAAGAAAACCAAGTGCAACAAAATGGAGCGCGACAACGACAACTCAATTAAGTAAATGAGTAAAAACCAAGCGTTGGTGCTGATGCTGCTGCTTTTGTTGTTATTACGGGTAATTTTTGTTGTTTGTATATCCTTGTTAGGTACATAATGGAGATAATTGAGAGATGGACAAAAGCTGTTAGACACGTATCGGAACTTAGGAAAGTCATTATTCGTTCAGAATGACAATAGCTTGGACTTCGCCAGCTACATAAAGTCCTTTCCTTATACTTGTCAGCAAATATATATATATAATAATACAGCCTTTTATATATGATAACTAATCTTTCAAGTTTATATATAATTGAAAAAAAAAGTTACTTCAATAGGTCTGGTAAAAAGTTATGTCGATGTTGCAGTCTTCGATAAATGTGTTATGTAAATACAACTGGGCAATAAGGATCCGATTTTGAAGCCCACGCTATGGCTTAGATATCCCATATCGACCAATGCCAATTAAAAGTTAGTTGATTATCTTCTATCTATCTATCTTCTATCTTCTTCTATCTATATATTAATACGCTAAGAAAATTTCATACAAATGTTAGTCTCCCTTTTTAGCACAGTATAACAATTACAATTAACACAGATTTTTACCACATGTTCTTATAACTATTTGAAGTACGCGAATGCACAAAAAAATAAAACACTGAAAAAAATAGGTACATAAATTCAACGGATTTTGCATATCGACGAAATTTGAATGTGCCCACATTTAATGTTGAAAGCAATAGATAAATCTTTAAGGGATTTATGTACGGATGAACATGATAAACATTAGCTTATTGCTGTAAAAACAAGAATATTGTCTGTAGGTGCTCGCAAGTTTTATTTCACTTGTTTCTGGGTCGCATGCAGATTTGATTGATAACTCATGAAGCTCATCATGAAAGCTTCAATCAAAATATGCATTTAGTTACTTTTTGTTGGGTTTTTAAGTCAAATTGGTGATGGACAAGCGAATCAATTTCCATTGTATGGCGACGTCGTTGTTGAAATTCCGCTGCGATAAGTTGGCAATAAAAACAATCTAATTAATGACATATTCAGGAACATTGAGGAAGCACATTTATCAGATCAAATAATTACTTCTGTTGTTTTACCACCAATAAATGAACGATAAACGGGAAATTAACAATTATCCACATGACTTCTTGAATTCATTAAGTGTAACTGGCTTACGCCGCACACTCATTGAAAATCAGCTGCATTGTTTTACTTATATGAAGTCGAGACACAAGGAATGCTCCAGTTAATAGAATAAGAAAATGAATGATAATCTTTTTATATTTTAATTCCACGCATCAATTTTACTTATTCTCAATTCTCTATATTACCAGTCTATGACCTTACCATTAATAAGTCCAGGGAAATTGTGCCAATTTTGGTGAGAAGATATGAGATGTATTGCTGCAAGTAGGATTCGATTTTTTGATAGTTTAAAGTTGTAAGGTCATTTAGCTGGCGATCTTAGTGTTTAAAGAAAATATTGTTTGCAACAAAGTACTAAGCGCACATCGTTATTTAAATGCCAATTATTTTGTTTTGTTAACCTATATTTACTGTAGAAAAATATTGACTTTTTTATTTATAAGTCGATTTTCAACTACTGGGCAAACATAGTACTAATTATAGTACTTTAATATTTTAACGAATTTTTTTTCTCTTCGAAACATATTGCATTAATTTAATATTGTTATTGCTAAGTACTTTGAATAAAAATAGTTTTTGCATATAATGTAGAGACTCTAAAACTATTATTCTTGAGTACGTGATTAATAAGTTGGGATTACCAATGTTTATTTATTCATACGCATCAATAACATTTGTGGTTATTCCTATACGTATACCCAACTAGGGGTTATCCACTTATTTGCTGTTAACTGTACTTAACTTGTTCAGATTGTGTTGCAAAGTAGTTACAGTTTATTCAATGTTCAACAGAACTGTGAAAGCTCTTGCTATGTTCTTATTTTAAAAGCAAAATTTAATTACCGCTCAACGCAGAGCCAACAATTGGCAGGGCAGAAAAAAGGAAAAATGCGAGAAAAATCAGTTACTTCAGGACAGGCGACAACATAACTAACGCTCTCTGCATCATGCAAAGTCAATTAAGCACGACGACAAAATGGCCGGCACTCACACACAAGCGCACACACGACGAGCCACCATTTTGTAGCCTGCCTGCCGCCATTCACATAGTTGTTGCAAAATGAAACGAAATGTAAAGGAATCATGGCAAGCTGGGTGAGGGGATAGAGGGGAAAGCGTTATAGGTGTGCCTAAATTGTAAAATTCGTTAAAACGAGGCTTTTCATAAACACATGCCGTCCATAGAAAATACTTGGGCACTTCTATGGCAACTACTTATTAATGCTTTGAGGCAAGTGAAAGCTTTTATTTATGGGCAAACACACACCGCCATGTACAGTCTCAGTCTTACACACGCACACACATGCCGGCAGTGTTTATACTAGTAGCATTGAGCTTATAAAACTGAGCAGCGAGCCCAAAATGACATTTCCGGTTATCGTTGAGGCAAAATTCCAGCAGTGTCGCGTTTATTTTTGGGGGCACTTGCTGACGTGAACGGCACACGCGGTTGCACGCCCATTGAATGCTGTTGTTGTTGCTGTTGCTTTTGTTGTTCTTGTTGTTAGCAACGCGCTTTGTCATGCAATTTGTGTGCCATCTTTTGTTTTTACTTGGTGGCTTCCTTGCTGTTGCATAGACGAAAACGTAGGCGTGGCCTGAAGTAGGTCGATTGGTCTGTGGGTCATTCTTAAAAATACACCACACATATCCAACTATGTGAGCTTGTGTGCATGTGTGCATTTAGGGCGAGCGTGTGCTTCAATTTGATATTGAGTTAGGCACGCTGACAGGCAAAAGGCGTGCGGAAATTATATAAGCTCACTTTATGCCGTTAAGGTTGACTTAGTGCCCTGGCTCCAATTACGAGTAGAAACGTATAAGCAGCGGTTTGATTCCGTGCTCCATTTCTGGGCTGCTTCCTGGCAGGCTCTGCCGGCCCCAAACGGAAGTTGGCCACAACTACAGCGAGCCCAGCCGTAGTGTAGACGTTGCCGCCGCCATTGACTGTCTGGCATATGATAAATGGTACGACGGCAGATTCTTGGCAGGCTGCCTGGTAAATATTTGCGCTGGCTTCAACTAAAAGGTGATAAACTTGGCATAATGCAATATTTAGTGTTTGAACAGGCATTTAAAAGGCTATGCATACTTATGATGCAGTTTTGTTATTGCTTCGCTGGCACCAGCATCATCATCATCATCATTATCACCATAGTGATCATCGTCATACAGTGTTTGCCCAGCGATGATAAGCTTTGAAATATTTTGCACAATTTTGCATATGCAAATGTAAGCCACACAAAATAAGTATCTAGGCACCGGCATTGCTTGACAGCATTTGAACTGTGCTCATAGATACACAGAGTAACACACACACGCCCATATCGTTGGGGTCTTTGGTATGTGCTTACAAGATTGACTTTGCTGATTAATGTTGCTGGCGCTGGGCTCCTATCCTGGACTGCCCCGAGTTCACCCAGCTGGAGATATGAAGCGTTGAGTAATGCCCAGTTGTTTTGCCTGATAAATAGTAGATGGTATTTGGATGTTTGCCTGTCAATGGACACTGAAGAATGTTGTTACATACATTATGTCGTACTCTGTGAATTCGCATTGCAAACATCCATCTGGGGTTTGAAGTGGTGTTCGTACTGCTCTTAGAAAATTTCTCGTGCAAATGCGTAAGTCAACGAAAAGTTGTTTACATGTGGATTTCAAAGCTGATTTAATTTTAAATTACAAGCTATGCACATTCACATGACTTACATGTATTTATATTATTTGTTGGAAATGTGTATGTACAATGCAATTAGATTTAGGTGCATAATTAATTTGTATTTATTATGCCTTTTACTTGTTCGTTGAAGTTTCTTAAGTTGTTCCGGGCTGACTTTACTTAGCTATGTCTTTCCTTTTCTGTATGTTGTCAACAGTTCATGAGGAGCACTTGGCTGACTTCGCAGAAATGGAAAAGAAAATCCAGGTCTTTGTGGTGCATACTGTTTCTGACAGGCCGAGGCACAGAAGTCGTCATTCTTAGCGTCTGTATTTGAAACAGCTGAGAAACGGAAATTACTATTTAATGAACGGGCGATCCTACTTCGTGCTGGAGCTTTATTTTGAAAGACTATTCACTTAGTTGGGATTGCTAGTTAACTTTATACGAAGTTTGCTTGACCAGTGATTGGCCGTTGACTGGTTGAAAAGTTCACTTTAATTAAATGTTAAATGCCGAGTAGAGAATCTTTTCTTGTTAGGAACTAACACCACTATCACTTTCACAGTTGATTTGAAAGATAAGTAAATTAGGCCAACAAAATTACTTTCTTTAAATCAATGAAACAGGACGTTTTGTTATAAATTGCTTTAAAATCGGTCAAGCCTGTTGTATGTTACATAAAGGGTATAAATAGATATAACATAACTGTTTTCCACCTTTGCGGACAACATATGTCATGATAACTTGACAACAATATTTGATTTTATTTATGGTTATTTCCTTTAAAATTAGATCTGTTTAGCATCGAAATTTTGTTCTTTTTCTCATAAAGCTGCCTTTATTTAATTCTACTTTTACTTTTAAGATAAGATAATTATCAAATGCTGTCTTATCTTCAAGATTTGTTGTCAAAACTAAAACCTATAAATAATCTTGTAGTTCGCGCTAGTTTTAAGTTAATTAAACTGACGACCGCATTGGTTTTCCTACTTTATTCAGAATATTTGTTTGTTTCATTTGTATGAAATAGAACCGTACACAATTTTCTCTCACTCACATACATGACCTTTGAATGTGTTCGACACACTATACGCAGAATTATTTACCATATATATAGAGTCGTAATACTTGCAGTGATCTGTGTGCGGCATTAAGCAAATTATATCAAAATAAATCAATTGCTCATTTGGTGCTCGACTTCTGGTGCCGCTTGCCATTATGGTCTCTGCTCTCACTACCCTCCCAGAATGTTTATTCAGTGTACTATATACTTACATATATGTACGTATATACTTATGCATATGTATGTACTACGTATTCATAGAACGCACTCGCTTATAGACACACCAAATCCAATCTATATGCACGATCGTGATCTCGATGCGATCGTTTCACACATAACGCTATGGCACGCGCCTCGCTCTAAGCTTCAACTCTCCCTGACGCACGTGAGCAGAACGCACGAGAGAAGAGAGTGGGATCGCGCGAGAGTGCGAGAAACGAGAGAGCGAAACTGTGAGAGAGAGAGAGAGGACGATGCAAATGGTGCGATCGTGCCGTGGAGAGAGAGAGGTTTATTTTTAGGATAACAATGCCGCAACAGCATTGGGTAGCAGGAGCGAAATTCAGCATTTCAGTATTTGGGGAAAATCGAGGAAAATTTTCAGAGCTGCAGCCAGTCGACCGGATAGAGCAACGTGAACAAGGTGGCAAATCGGCAACGGCGGCTAAAGGCCAGTGCGCGAAATATTTGTACTTATACATATGTATATGTACAACTTTAGAGATACATATACAGAATATAGCCCATGGTATATATAGGCGCACATAAGTTGTATACTATATATGGAGCAATATTTAAGTGAAAAGTTCTCAGTTTGACAAAAAGCGAAATGTGAAAATTGACGTTGTGCGATACGAATTGGTGTGTGTGAGTGTGCGTGTGTGTGTGTGCTCTGTGTATGTGGGTGTGTTGGTCATGAAAATTGCATGCACCACCGTACAACAACGAAAAGAAAAAGAAATCAAACTGTGAAAAATACATAAACGAGGTAAATACTTACATATTAAAGGTGCATACCCACCTATGCACACGTATGTATGTATGTATGAACAAATGTATGTACAATGTGCACGCTTACTTATCATGCCCAGACAACAGGGACTGACAGTACGAGTACCCCGAATACCCCAGTTGTGCGACTGTCTGTGTGTATCTATGTATAATGGCGTTATCCCGAGAAATTGCCCCGCTTGATTCTTCTAGAGAAGACCGAAGTTGCTTCCTCGTTCGTGTACTATTTGGTATGTTTTTGTCGCTGGCGCTTTTACTTTTCGTTGCTGGTCGGGTCTTTTGCTCGAATAAAAATTCCTCTTGCGTGTTAGCTGAAAGTTATTTTTAAAAATTTCTTTTAATTTTTTTTCTCATTTACGAGATACGAGATTTTAAATACAGACGACGTCGCTGTCGATGGTGTTCTATAGGAATTTGTTTTTTCAAAATATTTTTTTCCGCCTTGGCTTGCATTAATACTAAAATTTCCGTATCTTCTTGAGAAAATATGCAATGACGAAAATCTATGCAAATAACTAGAATTTAAGTGGCAAAACTTTACGCCCAGTATTGATAATTAGGTTTGAATTTACTTTACATTACCAAAAAAGAAGTCCGGCACGTTCCAGATAATGCTTACACAGCGGCTTGACCCGACTGCATTCCTTTGTATACATAGTACTATAATAAAAAGGTAATAAATATAAAATTGTCTTTGAACACATAACGTATACGCAATGTTGGATTTTAGAAGTCAGCGCTAAGTGGAATGCGTTATAAAATGGGATTCCTTTGTTCTTTGCAATTATTGTTTTGAACGGTATATCAACCAATTCAAATATAATTAAAATAATGCGTTTAATAAAACAAGTAAGAGTGTTCCAGGACTGCCCGTCTTTAAAATTGATATTTATCTTGTTCTGCGTAAGGTAAGGATAGAAGAATAGCGCATACACTATATGTAGACGAACAGGCATATAAACTCATATATAGTTTACCATTTATACAAAACCATTATTCCCTTGCTTACCCATTTTCAATTGGGACAGGGTTATAAATATATACCCAATCATCTGTTTTTATACTCGTGCTTGTTTTTGTCATAAACGTCTTGCTTTCCGTCTGTCTGAAATATATACTCGTGTGTGCCCATGTCAGATAAAGTACTTATATTTATACTATGCCTACAGAATCACGATGAGAATCTTTCAGTTAAAGGGATAGGACACCAAGTGTGGGAGGAAAAATACTGATAATAGGAATTCGTTTTTCGTTTTTTCTAAGAGCATGCTGAATAGAACAAGGATGTTTGTAAATACCTGAACATTCATGTAAATATCTGTATGCGATGAGCGCCATTGCCTTTGTTCAGATTAATTTTAATTTAAATTCTTATGTCGTGTCATTCTGAAGTCCCTTTCAGAGTTTCTCGACAACATGTAGGCAAATTTGAAATCTCCTCTGCTTTTCAAACATTTTCGAAATGGCAATTAGGCCCAACATATATTTGGCTACCGACTGCCAAATGCAGTATCCGTGAAAGTGAATAGCAAGACGAGCAACTACTGCAACATCGACAACAACGACAATGATGACAATGGCAACAATGTCACAGCCCAAGTGTCAAACAGAAGGCGACGATGGCAATGGCACAGACGTGAACAAAAACACCGCGAAAGCAATAGATTAAGAGCAACAGAGAATGAGATACATGGCTGGCTGTAAGAAAACCAAAACGAGAGAACGCAGTTTTCATCTATTCGGTCATCTTTTATAACCAAAATCTAATTGGATGTGATTATTATCCAACAACGCAAATAGCGATAGATCTCTGCTGGCATCAAATTCAAAGACTTATTTGCGACTCTTCACTAAACAGCTCATAACTAAAGTGAAAAAACCAACGCGAAACTATAAAACGCACACATTAAAAATTCAAATTGCAAACAACAAGAAAAGAACAAACAACAACGACAAAAACAAAAACATGTACAAGTTTTCTAGGCGAAAATTGTAAACTACGAGATACCTTATATACAGCTACTAACATCACTGACAAATATTTTGTTTCGGGGCATAGGGAGAACATTTTGCTTACATCAGTAAACTAAAGCTATACCCTTAAAGTTTCGTTTTTAATTCTGAAAAAAAAATGAACTGCTTGAAACGAGACCCAACATTCCAAATGTGAACATTCTCTGTAGGACATGGTTAATGGAGTTAGATTTGTATATATTTTTGGGAAACTGTCAAAGCGATAAGTTAATGAAGTATAAGAGAATTTATAATGAAAACATTTCGTTTCTAGCTCATATAGACTAGCTAACTTCGAGTCGACTGTGAATGTAGCTTACGAATTGAATTATGCGCTTTTTGCTCATTTTCTATGCGTACAGGGTATGTCGAATACCACCAAGAGCAATGCAGTGCACGAAAAATGAAAACTTTGCTCAGAGCTGTTTTTGCACCGGCATAAAGAGCGGAACGCAAAATTCTTGTTTTCCCTTACACACACACACACACACACATACACACAGAAGAGACGGCTGACGGCACTTTATGTTGTTGTTTTACTCAGGGCTAGAAAAACTTTTTTCAGCATATGGCGGCCGCTTATTGCACGTCTGTTGTTTATTGTAAGCAAAGGAAATGCTTGACATTTCTTGTTCGTTTTGCTTCCTCTGTTTTACTATATTATTTGTTTCCACATTTTTGGTTTTTGTTTTCATTTTTTTGGCCACTGGCATTAACAAATATATTTTCCGTTTGTTTTCAACATTTTAATTATTTATTTCTTGGTTGCTATTTACTTTTCTCTCCTTACTTTTCACTCAACTTTTCTCCTCCGGTGTTTGAAGACTGCTCCATTCAGTTTCAGCAAATTTTATTTATTATTCAGCTGTCTCTCATCTTGATAAATAGTATAATTCATAATTTCGTTGTCTATCGCACCCGCACAGAAAGTGCCAAATTAATAATAACAATAAATTGTCTGATTTATTTAATACAATTAATGTCCATGTTTATTCGGTTTATTTGGTTGATTTTGCGTTCATTGAACGTAGATTCGAGGCCAAGATATTCTGACTTATTGACACATAAAATTGCCAGTTGTTTGCTTTAATTGCCTCAAGAGACATTTCATTTATTATTCAACGACCTCAGAGAATGTGTATGTGTATGTGTATAATCTTATGATTCCACATTGCACATGGTTTTCCAAGAACTAGTATAACAAATGTTAATAAAAAACAAACATATATTTTAAAACTATTACTAAAAGTGTACTTAAAATATAATAATACATTTAATAGATTGTTTCCCAAAATGAGGATTAGAGTTGCATCATAATCTTATTAAATTAATCTCAATCTGTATGCATATACACATATTCATTTAATATTTGCAGGTCTCAGTTCACTATCATATATTATTAAGCTTATTGTGAATTGCAAGGACAAATGCCTAACAGGTTCATTTTAGTGTACAACATATTCAACCACAAAAAATTAATTCGGTTTGCAATGGAAAAAGCTTCTCTTTATGGGCTAGTCCTTAAATATTGATATGTTAATTTGTATGTGCATACATAAACACCGCAAAGTACAAATAATTTGTCCGGGCTCCAATTCAATTATTGCTTGGAATTGATTTATTTCGCAGACCAAGCGACAGCGACCACAATTTTTTATCGACAGTTTATGGTCATTGATTAATTTATGCGATTATATGGGACATTTCTCGCTTGGATTGATGTGCTCATCAGTGCACGAACGAAATGTCTTTGAATAGAGCAATGCCAATTTAAGTGTTTGAAGATTGCACTACCGGAATAGTATAGAATAGGAGGGGGTATTCAACTTCTATCATAAATACTCGTACATCAGCAAATGTGGCGCTCGACTTGACCCAGATATAAAATTTCATTTGCATATTTATTTGGACGCCTGTAATGCCTATCAAGAATAATGCGGATTGTTGTTATTGTTGCTGTCGGTCCTCCTGCTGTGCGGCCACAGTACCGGCATCGGTACACCCAAAAAAATAAAAATAAAAATAAAAAACAAGGCAAATATTTTCCCTTGACGTAAACGACAACGATGCAAGAAATTCCAAACTGACGGAAAAGCAAGCGCAGATATTGTAGCAACGTTGGCTTGGTATGGAATGTCATTGGATGGGGTGAGGCACAAGAGGCAGATGGACAAACGCGTTGCTCGTGTTTATCTCCGCCGGCTGCCTGTCCAACCGTTCCTCCTCCGGCCGGTGCGCCCGTTGCTTGGCACGTAGTTAGTTGTTACGCTATCTGCTCAATGACATGTGCTGAGTTCTGTGTGCCAAAAAACGAGAATACTGGACGTCGCGCACTGTGTTGTTGTTGTATCTTGCAGATACACAAATTGAATTGCCTGAAGTGCAAATGAACGAACAGTTCGAACGCGAGAGTTCAGCGCACTTTAAAAACTGTTCGTTGCAGCGCAAAACCGCCTGAAGAACCCCAGAAGCCCGAAGATAAATGAGCGCTGATGCAATTGCGTGCCGAGATTAATTTCTTTATTCCCGTTGAGCACGCGCCCCCAAGACATTTGTAATTCATGTGCCAGTATCTGAAAGATAAACCCCGTATCATACGCTGTGTAGGTGTATGTGTGTGTGTGTGTGTGTGTGTGACTGAGAGTGAATTGTGGCTCGTGCCTGGCGCACTGCACATGGCCTCTAGAGCGTACTCTGAAGTGTTTCGGTGGTCTGCGTTTTGAGTTACTCCTAGTTGTGTTGCTATTCGGTTCCGTATCTGTATTTGTATCGTTTGTTGTGGCCACACTCTAATTTAGTGGCCATCAAGTGCACATTTATAATTGGAACACTGCCAACTAGCGAGCATGTCGATCTCTTCCTCGCAGTCGCTGCGTCTCGCAAGTCATAACTGTCACAGGCAAGCGCTTAGATGCTCAAACTTATCTATATGTACATATATATTCGTGTAGTATATTGGCCATGCAGCTAATGGCTGCGCTCATGCACAATGCTGATAGATTAGTTCTCTAAAATCTATGACGAAACGAACACAATGGGGGCAATCAGGGGGACACCGATACCAGCGACCACTGCAAGTCAGACACTTGACTGTAGCCCCGCCCCCCACACCTCCTCCACCTCCCTCGCCATTCGACTGATGCAACTTTAAGCATGACAGGGCACAAAAGTCAGACAAACTGGCACACTGAATAGTTTGCTGGGTCTGGGCGTTTGCTCTGGTCATGACACTAAATCTGTATAAATATGCTTTAATCGGTGCTCAAACTTTGCTCGGTCTCTCAGATTGTGTCGAGGCTTAACTTGAGCTAAATCTAAGATGAAATCCTCTAAAGTTCTTGCATGCTACTGACATGTACCAAAAGTGAAATTGGTAACTTTCTGCATTCAGATAAAAAAAATATAATTTGGCAATAACTTTTTTAACCACTTTCCTTTTATAGTTAAACTATTGCATAACAGTCAAGATTGAATGATTTTATTTCAAGTCATCTGATTAACTTTTAATTTTAAATATAAAACAAGGTAAAAATGTGATGGCAAAATTTAAGGAAACACTTTTGGTCAATAATCAATAATAAAAAATTCTTGATTGCGTAACGCTTACGACAAATATCCCGATGTCTATATAGCAATCAACAATTACCATGTTTATACAAACATATACATTTGTTTACGGCTTAAAGCCCTGTCGCCTTGCCTGGGCATAATTAAAAACTAGGTCGGCCCTGAAAAGCGCAGCAGCACTTAGGAGCTGGCTGGTGCCATTTTGGCTGCTCGTCGCAGCTCTCGATTGGATGGTTCTCGCACAGCGTGTATAATTAATTGATTGCCCATTTGATTGAACGTTTGATGGATGAGTGCAGTGACGTGTGTGCTCTGTGCTTTGGCACTGGCAAACTACATATTTGCCTTTGGTATCGGCGAACTATTTACTAACGGGGCCTGCCCTTTTCCTGTATCCTTTGCAGTAATTTGCCCCGACAACAGACAAAGCAACAGCCACAGGCACAGCCACAGCCACCGCCATAGCCATAGCCATGGTGATAAGCAAACCCGACTCGACGCCAAATGGGGCGGCAGCGAGCGGAGCTGCAGCCGCAGCCGCAGCTGCCGGGTTGGAGGCAGCCGCGAATAGCATGGCACATCGGTCAGGCATACCACAGGATCAAATAGACAATATTATGAGCGGCATTGCCAACACGGGCGATGTCAAAATGAACAATCATCGCAAAAAGCTGCGACAAAGGTAAGTCCTAAGCGCGCTGCCTACTTTCAAATTCTATAGCTATACTCTCTTTACAGATTTGATATTATTAAGAAATTAGGCCAAGGCACTTACGGCAAAGTGCAGCTTGGTATTAATAAGGAAACGGGCCAAGAGGTGGCCATCAAAACGATTAAGAAATGCAAAATCGAGGCAGAGGCAGATCTGGTGCGCATCAGACGAGAGGTGCAAATCATGAGCTCAGTGCAGCATCCCAACATTATACACATATACGAAGGTACGTTCACTACGTTCAGCTCCTCCAAATGTTTGACTAACTCTGAGCAATTTATTTACAGTATTTGAGAACCGCGAAAAAATGGTGCTAGTTATGGAGTTTGCCGCTGGCGGTGAGCTGTACGACTATCTGTCCGAACGCAAGGTGCTCAGCGAGGAGGAGGCCCGTCGCATCTTCCGTCAAGTGGCCACGGCCGTCTACTATTGTCACAAGCACAAGATTTGCCATCGCGATCTAAAGCTGGAGAACATACTGCTCGATGAACAGGGCAATGCCAAGGTATATAGAATTAATTGAGACCCAGATAATTTAATAAGGCCTTTTAATAAGAGTTCTCATTTTGGGAGAAGTAAGTCTTGGATTGTGTTGAAACGACATAAAATGTTTTATATTTTTCTTAGTAAGACAATAAGATGCTTTTGCACTTTTTATACACGTTCACGAAGTGAAAATAGTATATAGGGTTTGTGCAGTATCCGTCTTGCTATAAACTTGGAATATATTCTTGTGTATACCCGAGTCAGATAGAGTGTTCAGATCTTTTGGGTACGTCTGCTGTGGACTCGGTAAATCGCTGTAATTTATGTATCTCCCCTAGTTTTAAAGCTAGATACACATATTTTTGCGGACAGATTACTAATGGCCTCCTCCAATTTTTTTGGCCCACTTCCGCTCCCACAATTCCCGCAAAAATCGATATTTTCACAGCATCGATGCTACAAACAGGCATTAAGCGTCATGTCCTATTTTTGAACCCAAAACGCATCACTTTTATTGTAATTTTTTTATTTTTTAACAATTGCGTATATATTTTGTTGCATAACCCAAGGGGCTGGCAAGTGGAACTAATCCGCAGTTTTATTTTCGGTTGGTTGCGGGTTCCACCCCCAGGCAGATGCAATTTTCTCTTTTTTTTTTATATATTTTGATGTGTACAAATATTGCCAGGGTAGATGTTTTGGTTGTGATTAATCTGTAAACGAATGTTGGGCTGTTCTTACTTGTTTGACAGTTTTATCTTTATATTTAGAGCTCTACAAAAAAAAGATATCTCAGGCAAGGTTTTAAATTCTTTGTAAATGCTTCGTTCGCAGATTGCCGATTTTGGTCTGTCAAATGTGTTCGATGATCAACGCCTGCTGGGCACCTTCTGCGGCTCACCGTTGTACGCCTCGCCTGAGATTGTGGAGGGCACACCGTACCAGGGACCCGAGGTGGACTGCTGGTCGTTGGGCGTGCTGCTCTATACTCTAGTCTACGGTTCCATGCCCTTTGACGGCTCCAACTTTAAAAGACTTGTCAAACAGATCAGCCAGGGCGACTACTATGAGCCTCGGAAGCCGTCGCGTGCCTCCACACTTATCCGGGAAATGTTGACGGTGTGTCCACGAAAGCGAGCGACCATCGAGCAGATCTGTTCGCATTGGTGGGTGAACGAGAACGACAATGTCTCCTGCCTTGATCTGGCCGAGGACTTGGCCAACCAAACACCGGTGCGCCTCGATGTGCTCCTCTCACTGACGCCGACCGCGATTACCGCCGACCAGCTGGTTGTGCCATCGGCAGAGGGCGCAGCGGCGGCGGCAGCAGCCGCCAAGGCAGCGGCCAATGAGCGCGTACAACGGTCGCATTCGGTGGGCTCCATACGTGATATGGGCGCACCCAACACAGAGGCAGAGCGCCGCATTCTGGACATGGTTGCTGGTGAGTTGACGGATATCGATTGTTGAACACATCATGCTTGTAAAGACCATAAGACCCTAGAGCTCCTCCGCGCACAATTTTGTATTATATGTATATTGTAAAGTGCTGTCAACTAACTTGGCATACACGACAATGTGCCCCGCCCACCACCCACTAACTGCTGCTCATGCGGTCCCCCAGTTCCAACTCCTCTGGCCACCTAACAATCGAATGAACCACACTCAAGTGCACTAAACAACTTGATACCAAATCCATTTAACCATTCTCATTAAACCGCGCCTCCCTTTCTCTCTCTCTCTCTCTCTCTCTCTCTCTGTTCTCTTTTCTTTGTTCCGGTAATGATCGTGCTTTATTAGCCGGTGGCGAGGCTGCGCTGATGCCATCACCCACACGCACCATAACGCCCTCCCAGAGTCCCGTGCAAGCCAAACGTAAGCTGCAGCCCACGGTCTCCACCGAAAACGCTGCCGGCACCACGGCCAAGAAGAAGGAGAAGCCGGCGAACAGCTCATTTGTCATCAGCGAAGCGACGGCACCATCACTGGCAGCACCAACACTAACAGCACCACCCGCACCCACGCCATCGACGGGGCCCCAGGCCATGGAGACTGAAAGCGTTGCGCCTGCTGAGGAGCAGCCACCGGCGATAGCGGCGCCCAACTTCGCACCACAGGACATGCAGCAGGTGGCCAATTTGTGCGAGCAGCTGATTAGCGAAGCTGTTGCACCGCCCAATCCCGCTGCGGTGCCGCGACAGCCGACGCGTGCCAAACTGGATGCCGTGGCTGAAACACCCGAGGAGAAGGACGCCACCAAAGTGATCAGAAAGTTTGTGAACAAACACAAGACCGCCGATTTGGTGAATGCGATCAACGAGAGCACCACCGGCAAGGTGGCGCCCAGCAGCAACGCTGCGGCACCGCCGGCGCCCGCGGCGCCCTTCGTTCGCAAGTGCAGCCTGCAGGACGAGTCGACGCTCAACAAGTTCAACGCGGATCGTCGCAAGTCGCGCATCCTGGAAACAGCGGAAAAGTTTCAGCCGCCGCCGCAAGCAGCCGCAGCTGCCGTGCCGGAAAAGCCCAAAAAGCTCAGCATACCCGGCGTTAGTGTGGGCAGCTTTAAGAAAGAGTTCGAGCGCAAGGCCACAAACCCAACGCCAGTGGCCGGACCCACGCCAGGTGAGCGTCGCGCCCAGGAGCAGGTGGCCGCTGCGGCGGCCGCGGCTCAAGAGGCTGAGGCCCAGGAGGCCCTCGCCACGCCGCCACCATCGCCAGTAGTATCTGGGGCTTTAGAGGCCAGCGATTCGAAGAATTCGGTGACCTCCATTTCGCTAGACGAGGCGCGCCGCTCCATGGAGAACTCCATTGCGCTGCTGCGCCAGGCCCAGAACGAGTCCAACAAGGAGCTCGACCAGCTGTGCGCCCAAACAGAGACAATCGGCGTCAGCGAGCCAACGGCGGAGGATCGCGAGCGTAAGTTGAAGAATGCGCGCGCCATAATCGGAAACGCCATACAGCCGGGTAAGTGGCCAGTGCAACTGCATGCCCATACACGACTCCTCTATGGGATACTGATAAGTTAAGCTAAGCCCGCAGCGCTTTCGAGTTGACTACCAGCACTTTTACTCTCACATTACCAAGCAATGCCCTCTGGCACAAGTCTAGCGGCTGAGCAGTTAAGCGAAATTCCAAGATATGAAATTGTTTGTTTTTTTTAACAGACTTTCAATTATAAATACGTTTATACTTCAGATGCCCGCTACGAATTGATTTTCATCTCGCAATGCGCAAAGGTTGTGAACTCAGAGATTTTTAACATTTAGCTAATTTTTTTCATTCTACGGGTTAGACATGTTAGATTTTTAGTAAAGATATTATTTATAAACTTTTTACTTTCTGCTAAAAACAAAGTTAACCAAATTTATATTTAAGTGGAAGACTTTTCTTTTTATTTTTTTGATTTGGCAACTAAATCTATAGATTAAATCTAAAATTTATATTCTCTTATATATTCATTAACAAATTAATATGAAAGAACTCGTATAAATATAATTCACCTAAATTAACTATAGTTGAAACAGAAAAGCTCTTCATAGAAAGAAAAAAAATAGAATTTGTCGCAACGTAGAAGTCTTTATTTTACAATTATTTAATTTCTAGAGCTTAAATATTAATTTTTTATATACGTATGTACACCTAAATCTCTTTTTACAGGATAGATACATTCTCACAAAATGCGTTTAAAAAATATATTGTCCTAATGGAAGATTTTTAGGTTGATTGACCTGTTAAGATTAGTACATAATATTTTATCAAAAAATCCAAAAAATTTTATTTTCAATTATGAATATATTTAAAATGCAGAATCAATCTAGAGGACAAGCCATGAACAAAATGCCATCAAACATGAAAATCGGTTCAGTTTTGGCAAAGTTACGAGCGTTTGAAATATGGGAGCTATGGTTCCGAGGGCTGTACATGTCAAAATTTTTGTCAATTTTGGCATGATTTTTGACCAAAAATTTGACCCCCTTAGAAACGATTTTAATGTTGTTTTTCATACTAATTATGACAACCACAATCGATTAAAAATAGTAATCTCCATTTTTAAATTTAAAAAAACAATTTTTTTTCGAAAATGAGAAGGGGGTGTACATGTTTTTTTAGGAAAAAATCCAAAAAATTTTGTCTTCAATAATTGAAATATGGGAGCTATGGATCCGAGAGGTTTACATGTCAAAATTTTGTTCTACTAATTGTGATTGTCACAATCGATAAAAAGTATAAATTTTTATTTAAATCGGTTACTTGTTATTCAATTATTTAATATAATGCGAGTTTTATAAAGACGTTTCATAAAATATTAAAAATCATGTTCAAACAAACCAATGTGAAATATGAAATATTCTACCTTTCTATGGCGTGTTATTTCGAAATGGTGTAAAAAGAGATTTAGGTGTTTTTTTGACAAGTAACTCATAAAATGATATTAAACTAGTGTTCTATCGTTGGCACTACTTTTCCCATTTGTTTTCTCAATACTCTTTGGCAGAATTCAGTTACGACTAGAAGTAAATTTGACTTTTCCGACAGCATACTAAAACTTTAAGTTTGTTAATATTACGTAACGAAAACCAATTGACTCCGTTCTTATCTGCTAACTGATCGAGACTTGTGCATTGCTTTCAGTTTATGCGTCTTGTATTTCCACATATATTACATAACTTTTTTCCTACTTTCGATGTGTATGTAAAATGTTTTGCCAGCGGAGTGCTGCATGGATTATATTTGGCTTTTGGAATATAATCTGATACACTCATAATCAACAAATTGAACCGATTCCAATTGCAAATCGCTTGGTCATGCCAACAGATCATAGTCCCAAAGTAAACAGAGCACCCGCCACACACACACATCTTTACTTTTCATTGTGTTCGATTCACCTGTCCGCGCGCTCTCTCTCTCTCTCTCTCTCTCTCTTGATCTTTTGCCATCTGTTCATGCACCACAAATACATACACGCACACATACACACCTACATTCTCATCATATTCATTGAATCATCATCTTAATTTTAGTGATACGCAGGCCAACACCATTATTTGGCATCGGCAACGGCTTCGGCAGTGGCGCTGGCGCCGGCGGGTTTGGGGGCGGTGCCATGGCACCGATGCGCGCCGAAAGCAGCAGCAATTTCCTCAGCGGTAGTGGACCAGCAAACGCATTGGCCGTCGCCAAGCAGACGATACAGCAGCGACTGTTCGCCAGCGGCGTGCCCGGAGCGATACCGACGACGACGAGCCCGCAGCGAGCGGCCATCTGGCAGCCGCAGGCCGCCTACAGCACGGCGAGCATATTCCAGCCGTTGCCCACGAGCAGCCCGTTCAGGCAGCTGCAGCAGCAGTATCAGCAAAAGTGCCAGGAGGCAGTGCAGCAGCAGCAGCAGCAGCAGAACCAACGATCCGCCAACAGTGCCCTGTTTACGCCACCGCCCTCGCCGCTGTACCACCCCAGCCATGCCCACGTCCAAGCCAGCAGCAACAGCAACAACAACAACAACACGATGCCTATTATCAATTACAATGTCAGCCCGCGTACGAGACCATTTCATAATCAAGCTCAAGACACTCTCAATACATCTGCCTTGCCTGCGGCTATGTGGCTGAAATGTAAGTCTTGGCAGCGGCTCCACTGTGCCACGCGACGCCCAACTGCCCAACTGCCCACCTGCCCAACTGCCCAACTGCCCAACTGTCCACCTGCCTGCCTGCCTGCCCTGCTGTCAACCAAGTCCGTTGTTTCGTTTAGCAGATGCTATGAGGCTGGTTGCCTTTTGATACTCTGAACTCGTGAAGAGATCTTTGGCCAGAAGATGAAGTAGCTCAACCAGCGTCGTAGCATCCAGCGTTTTGTGTGTGTATTCATCAGTAGTCTCTGTTTCTTCCAATCACACTATCTCAAAGTTTGTCTTTCACGTTGTCGTTGCTCTGCTTTCCTTTCGCCCATAAATGGAACTCAGAACAAGCCGAAACCAAAGCTATTTATCTTTGCTGCTCGTTGACTTTGTTCGCTCTTGTTTACTGTTGTTGCTATCGTTGTCATTTGCGTTGTTGTCTTCCTTGTTGTTTTTGTTGTTGTTGTTGTTGTTGTCGTTGTTGTTGTTGTTCTGCTCGTTCTTGCTAGTACATTCTCGTATCTGTAGCTGCCTTAGCCGCTGCTAGTCGCTGCCGCTTCAACTTAACTCCATACACATAAGCGCGCACACACGCACACACACAGCAACACACACGCTTAACCCCTGATTGTTCGGCCCTTAAGTACTTCCAAGCCAGCAACCAACCCTTAAGTTGCCATATCTTTCTATGCTTCTTGCTTAATTGTTCGTGTTCCAACATGGCCCACAATGAAAACGACAAATTAAATGCTTAAAATTCTCTTAAATTCCACACCCACAGCTTCACCCGGCGGCGACGGCACGCCAGGCGGCGCCGTGAAAACCTCGACCGCATCCATTACGCTGAAATCGGCGACGTTGCCGCGTCGCAAAATCAATGCCAAATCGGAGGTGCAGCTGGACATTAAGCCGCGCATACCGGAGCAGCCGCAGCCGGCGATGCGCTTCAGCACCGAGATGCAGCATCCAGTTGCCGATTTGCGCAGTGCGCCGCCACGCGAGGGCCCCATACCGTACAGCCCCATTAAGACCTCGCTGCAGGCGCGCGCCACCAGCCTGGAGCCGAAGGAGCACATCATAACCATACAGCGGCCGCCAACGCAGCAGGCCTATGGACGCACCAACTCCAACACCACGACACGGTCAGTGCGGGCTTTAAAGGCGCTGCCCTCCATGTCGCTTACAGTTGTAATCCCTTGCAGATCTGGTTCGCTGTCGCGTCAATCCACTGGCGAGTCCGAGACGGAAACGACGACCACAATGTCGCAATCAACCGTGACGGGCGGCCCGGGCATCTCGCAGCCCATTAAGAAGAGTCCACGTGAATTTATTATACCGATTGCCGTGGAGGGCGGTGGCTTCATCACGCCACGTGAGCGCAGCATCGAGCCATCCGAGTCAAGTCACACAACCGCCTCCAGTCGCTCGACATTCAGCCGGCTGCGTCCTTCGCATCGCATTGGGTAAGCTTGGCAACTTATGCAACGATTATACCCTGCACCCATTGAAAATGGGAAAAGCAGGGTATGATGGTTTCGCGCAAATGTATGTAGCAGGCAGAAGGCAGGTCTCCGACCCCATAAAGTATATATATTTTTGATCAGCATCACTAGGCGAGTCACGCCCGTCTGAATTTTTCTTACTATCGATAATTATCGGTATGATGGTTTGGTGCAAATGTATGTAACAGGCAGAAGGAGGCGTCTCCGACCCTAGGCGAGTCGATCTAGTCATGTCCGCGTGTCTGTTCGTCCACCTCTCCGCCTGTCCGCCTGTCCGTCCGTCTGTCCGCGTCGATTTCGAAGACAGCAGAAATTAGAAAGCTGAACTTGGACTTTTTAAGTTCGTGTAAACCATTTATATCAAATCGTCGATAACTCGTCTTGTTTTCTTCGATAATCGATAATTATCGGTTTTTTACTCGGGTTTTTGAACATTTCTGAGACACCATATAAGCTAGAGCCTCCAATTTGGTTCAAAACGTTCGAATGAAACGTTACGCAGGTAAGGAATATTTTGGATAGCTCCCCCATTCGCCCCATGTATAAAAAAATATGTAAAAACACATTTCAAATTATACGGACTTGGTTTGTACAGAGATCTCAATACTCTTGTTATGCCCTGTAAAAACACAGAGTTCAGGGATATCCCCTAGTCGGGCCATCCCACTAGAGCCTGCTCACTTGTCTTATATTAATTGCCATCAACTTTGCTTGCAGCTCGCTGCTCAGCGAAAGCGGGTTCGATGAGAGTTCGCCATTCCAGAAGATGCGCACAACTTCCATCAATCGTGAAGGCGGCGACGAAGACTCGCTCTTTACCCCGCACAGGCTCAGGTTTGTCCGTCGAGTCGCATCAGCGAATAATTGACTGAAATCTGAATATTCACAGGAGCTCGAGGCCTGTTAAGAAAATTAGCCAGGACAACGACTCACAAAGCTCCGGTGAGGAGGATGACGACGACGGCTTTGAGATACTTACCGCGGAGAGCCTATTCTCGACTTTGCTGCAGCGTGTAAGTTCAAATGTTGTTACTCCACACATTCGTGTTCAAACAGAAACATATTCAATTGACAGGTGCGTGCGCTCACGAATCGGATGAACGTAAACAGTGACCTGACAGCCGGTTTTCCCAGTCATTCTAGTCGCCTGCTAACGGATATCTCGCGACAGGCACAAGGCCATCGGCCATTCTGGGGCCAAAGCAGTCCCTTCGGCAGGTGAGTGATTGGCACCTGACTGGCCCCAAGAGAGAGATCATTTTGTCACAATCAATCATAATTAACCTTTACTTATACTATATTGAGCGTCGCCCAACAATCAAAACCATTTTTGTTACAAATCTTTTACATGCTGCTATCGAAATACTCTTGCTTAAATACTAACTGCAATAACTTGACCAACTAACCAAATAGCGAGCATAGGTCTCAAGTCAGTTATAGCTATACTCAAACGGTTGAAAAGAAGCAAGTGTAAGTATGCAATGAAAAACGATGTACTTTTAAATGAGACATAAAGCAGCACAGATTTAAGTCCAACTTTCGTAAACCATCATCTATCTACTGCCGTAATTAAATCCTTAAATTCTATCCAAAGCTACGCTATGCCCTGCTATACCCGCCTATGTTTCTTAGGTGCAGACAACGTTTGCAAAGGGGCTTTAACATTACGGCCCGCATACGCGATTGGTTGATCGGCTGGCCTGCTACCAACTGCTGCCTGTAAGTTGGCCAATTCAATGTGCAAGTCCTTTAGCTAAACGTTGTCTGACACACACACACACACGTGCACATACACACGCAGATACAGATATGTACATAAGTATAACAGATACCGTTGGCTCTCTCTCTCTCTCTCTTTCTCTCCCAGTCGCCTGAACAGCGCCAGCAACAGCAGCGGCCTCGGCGCCCCCTGGCGTCATAGCATGTCCCGGGACCTGGGCAGCGATATGGAGTCGATATTCTCGCGCACGGGCGCCACGCTGCCAAGAGGTGAATATCACAGATTAAAGAGTAAATATTTAGATCAGTAGGCAGACAAGCAACAAGCAACAGATACCAAGCCAAGCGAAGTGAAGCGAAGCAGCTGCAATTCTCGAAACGAACGCAACGTGAAACGTAACAAAGTAAAAATAACAGATGCAAAAGTATGCTACGTAAATAAGAAATTTCTATTTCGATATATACTTGTATTCACATTTCTAGTAGATGTTGATGTATGCTAAAAACAAAAAAAAAAAACAAAAACAAAAACAGAAACAAAAACATAAAACCAACAACAAAAAACAAAACAAACAGAAAACAAAACAAAACAAATCAAGTGAATACCTACTACTTTATCTACTTATTTAGTCTAAACAAGTTTGTGCAGCCTGAATACACCCCCTAAAAAACAAACAAACAAACCAACCAACAAAAAATAAGCAATTAATTAAGTGTCTACTGTAATTATCAAATGAAAATGCCAATTTTTACTTACTTTGACAAATCCTTTTCTGTTCCGATTTTGATTCTGATTTAATTTGATTTTAATTTATATTTTGTGTGTGCGCACATTTCTATAATAGCATATCCATCTCAATAAGTTGTGAAACTATCAAAAGTAGTACTCTATCTATCTATCTATCTATCTATCTATCTATATTTCTATCTATCTATCTATATGTTTATCAATTTATCCATCTATATAATGATCTTTTGCTACCTGTCCTAGAGCACAATAACTTTTGTTATTAACCTATTAAATGCTGCTGCCGCTTTACAATTTACATACATAGCTACCTTATATGTATCTACATATATAAACATATAATTTGGTATACACCTTTTATTGGAGACATGTTTAAGCTCTCGTAGCCCAACGTACCCAACCGACTCAATTAAATGTGCCTCTAATTGTTCTCTTCGTAATGTTTGCACAGTTTATTATTTATTTATTTATCTATTTATTTTATTTTATTCAATTGTCTTATTATTTGCTTAACAAGGTTTTTAATTTGATTAAGTATTAAAATGTTATGCAATTTTGCAATGATGATAGAAAAAATGTCAAACGTGAAATGTCAAATATGAAATCGTATTCAAAGTTTTGAATATCTGCGCAATTATATAGTTATTTATATAGAACTTTTAGCTTGGCCAATACAACAAAATGCTCAACAAAGAATAAGCATGTGCATATATGCATACATATATATGTATATATATTTATATGTTTTACAGCTACAACAAATCATACACAAATTTATTAGTGAAAACTGAATTTGGCAAGCACACGAAATTTCAATTAATTTACGTTTACTCGTATGTTATTAAAAATTGTTGAAAAAAAAAAAACAAAAACAAAACAAAAAAATGAAGAAAAAAACAACAAAAATTGTTGACAACAAACATAGCAGGAAATGTACTTAATCCTAAACCCGAGCGGCTAAATGAACAAATTTAACCCATAAATAATTTTATTACATTTTACAGTGAGAACAATTTTGATGACAATAAAGCGATTCACTTTTGTTTTAATAATCTAAAAACAAACGAAACAAAAACAAATACAGAAGAAAAATAAACCATGGCTATTTTATTTCGAATTACAAATTGTTTGACAACCAAAAGAATTTTGATAAATAAATATTTACATATACATACATAATATTTTAATTATTGTTGTACAGTTTGCAAATGGCCCCGCTACCTTAAATTTGTTTTAGTTTTATATATATATTATTTTTACCATAAACACAGCCAAAAGAAAAAAAAAAAGGAAAAGCGCTAACCAAGCAAGTTGTTTGAGTTCCAAAGTTCTTGTTTATGTTTTTAGTTTAATAATTAAACCAAATTTGTGTTGTACAAGAAATTAATTTATAACACCACTAAGCACACACACATACATGCACACAAACACACACATGCATTTGAAGCTTATCGATGTAGTTAATTTTGTCCACGCTGTTTAATGCTGTGTTAAAGCTGATCAACCACAACCAAAACCACAACCGCAACAACAACAACAACAACTAACTTGGCACAAACACAAAACAGAAATAAAAAAAAAATCAAAATCCAAATTCAAAATAAAACCAAAAAACCAAAAACAAGTTTCTGAGTTCTGGGCTATTTTTAATCAACAAGAAAAATGTATTTAATACGAATTTGTTTATAGCAACTTTAATAATGTAAACAAAACAACTATGAGTTTTATCCATCGATAAACAGAAAACGCTGGTTTTCAATAATATTAGCAAACTTAAGCGAAACTAAAACAAAAATGTCCAAAACTTTGAATACGATAATGTACAAAAATGTTCAGCTACTAATTGTTGTCATTCTCTGAGGCGCAAACATATATTTTTTTTATCATCAGCAAACAACACAAACCTTGAGCTGCTCTTTTTCTTCTTCTTAACCTTAAATGCAAATGCAAATGCAACTGCAAGTTTCATTCTCATACATATTTAGGCGCCGCTAATTTGGCTTAATTTAATCTTACATTATTTGTTAGTTAGTTAATTAATGGAATTGTTTATTTGCAATTTGTTGGCCATTTACACATTTCGTGCTTATTTCGTTTACAGTTGGTTTATCTTTAACAACTACCACGCCCACAAAGCATGTTATAACCATTAACAACAGTCCGTTCAATACCACCATCACCAATACCAAAACCAAAACCAACACGCAACTGCAACCCGCCATAATTGCAACGGCCACAACAACAACATCAAGAAAAGTCGCCGTCGGCGGCCAGGAGCGCAGCAAACAGGCGAACGCCATAACAACACCACCCAAGACAGCAAAGACCATCAGCACCACCACCACCACTGCCACAATCACAACCACAAGAAACCTCAAGAAGCCATAAAGCAAGCGATGCAAACACGAATTCAAATTCAACAGCAGATGCGGATGCGGATGCTGATGCGGATGCGGATGCGGATGCAAGTGCTGGAAGCTGTTTGGTGTTTGTACTTGGCAACAAATTAATTACCATTTTTGTTTTGAAAATTTTGAATTTAACATATTTATTTATTGTTGATTTTGATTCACCTGTAACAAATTTGGCAACGCATTTAATTGGCAACACATTTACCGTTCAGTATGCGCCCAAAGGCATACTGCAATAAACGTAGAAAATGCTGTTTACTAAACACTAATTAATGCTTTAAGCAACTGATTTTCGTTTTTATTATTTTTTTTTTTTTTTATTCTGTTAAAGTAATAACAAATTGCAAATTATTCGAAATTTGGCGACTTTGAATGGGCCAAGTGCGAGAGTAGGAACGTAGAGAAGATGATTGTTACAGCACTTGACACCTATTGTGATCTTAAATTAATTTTAAACAATTTAAATTATTAATGTAATTGCTCAATTTGAGTTTGATTTAAGAAATTCACAAAGAAAACAAAAACTAAAAGAAAGAAACTAAAAACAAATATCATCGATTGATAACATTTCCAAGTCATTTACCGAACTCAATCAGGGTATATCACTAGCGCAAATGCTGCCGCTAAGCAATATTTTATATATATATATATATACACACACACACACACACACATACTCGTACATAAACATTATTACTACTAAAAACTTTTTTATATGCTGATTTGCAAATGAAATAAAACAAAAATCGTTAAACTTGATGAATTGCGAAATACAAAAACCTAAATACAAAAAAAAAACCCAGAAATTGTTATTTTTTATAAACTCCTGCACGTGAGCTAATCATTGTTATTGATTGGAACGAATTTATAATTGTTGTGTGTTACTACTGTTATTATTGTTATTATTCTTGGTTTTTTTTTCTTTAAACTATAATTGCTTTAACGAGCTAACCCCGCTATGTTACTCTAGATCGATCCAGTGTGCAAAGTTCTTTTGGTTGCAAACATACAAAATGTTTACAGGTGCGCCCGGGCAGCGACTCGGAGTACAGGTATTAACTAAATGAAATGAAACACAACCGTTGCATTAATGTGCATGACAGCCAAGTAAGTAAGCTTGCAAATTGGCCCCACAGCATTAAACGCGCCGCGAGGAGTCCACCGGACAGACGATGCACGAGACTCAAGCCACACAATTTACCTCTACCATTCGCAGGCCATCACAACAGCACGCCCAGGTCGGTGCCGGGCAACGTGGAGAGCGGAGATGGCCAGAAGGCCACGAACGGAACGGCTGGCGCGGCTGAGGCCAGCGGCGAGCGAGCCGCTCGATCTGGCCGATTTGGATCTGTCGCGCTTGCGACTCAGCAAAAAGGATCTCGAGACGCTCTCGAGCATTACGCCGGGTCTGCCCAAGTGCTTTCAGGAGCAGCTGCTGGCCAAGCTGCCGCCAACGCAGGCCCGCAAGCTGTCGCGCACGCTGAGCGTCCAAGGTGGCGCCGCAAGCAGCGGCACTCCGGCGATTAAGGTGTACAAGCGCAGCCAGAGCAGCGGTCGCGGCTATCTGCCGGAGCAACCGGAGGAGGACGGCAAGCCGAAGGCGCTGACGGATGCGCCCAAGACGACGGCGGCCAGCACGGCCATCTATCGACGCAGCCTGAGCCGGGCGCCCAGCCAAGGTCCGGCAGCGGCACCGGCACCGGCACCGGCGCCGGAGACGGCCGCCAAGAGCCGCAGCAGCAGCGTCTGCCGGGATGACTACGGCAAATCGTCGCTATGCAACAGCAGCTACACCAGCGACATTAGCGACAAGTATAAATACTACTCGCCGTACTTGAGCAAGTCGAGCAATGCAACGGCGCTGACGAAGGAGGTGCCGGAAAAGCGTTATAGCGCTGCGCTGGGGCGTCCACCAAGTGGCTACCTGTCGCCGCCACCACTAGCTCCGCCTAGTGTGGCCGTCACCGACGGCAGCAGCTCCCTGCGTAGACGCTCCTCGCAGCGTCGAATCTCACGCTTTCTCCGGCCCGACTTCTTCGACGAGCCGCGCGAGCGCGACTCTCAAAGTGCCCTGCGGGAGATACGGGAGAAGTCCTCCGATCGCCTGGAGCCAGCCGATCAGCAGCAGCAGCAGCAGCGCAAGCACAGCCTGCCCAACGTGGAGTCCGCCGAGGCGAAGCCAAGCCAAGCAACGAAGCGACATGCCCGCAACAAGAGCATGGAACAGTTCACCGACGAAGTGCCGGAGCCCCAGCCCCAGCCACCCGTACAGCTGGCCGAGAAGCGGCGTAGCCAGTCACGGCCGCGTGAAGCGGAAACGGAGCTCGACAAACACGAGCTGGCCAGCAAGATACTGCAGGAACTGCAGCTGCTGTCCGCGGTGCGCACCCAGAGCGAGCACGAGCAGCGTTTGGCCACGGAGCTGGCTGCTGAGGCGCCCCGGGGCGACCGGTCCGAAGAAACGTCCACCATCAAGAAGTTGAAGAAAGCCAAGTCAAAGGACAAGAGCCTGGAGCCGAACAATGGACCAGCAAGCACAACAACAACAACAACAACAGCAACGACCACGCAGCTGGCGCGAAAGGTCAAGAAGGTGGCCAAGAAAGCAGCGGACGATCCGTCGCTCAGTGCGGAGGCACAGCCCAGCGAACTGCCCGCTGCAAAGGAAACGAAGCTGAAGCGACCCAAATCCTATCCAATGAAGGACCTGGCCCTGAGTCTCAAGGGCAACGCCGAGCTGCCGCTGCCCGACCCGACAGCCTCGGCGCTGCCCAGCAAACTGCCCAGTAAGCTGCCCACGGCCGCAGCGGAAGCGTCCGCTGACGCCGCTCCCCGCGAGAGTCGGCTGATGCGTCCGAAAAGCTACCCGGCCACAAAGTTGGCCATGCCCAAGGACGTCAGAAAGGTGACCCGCAGCGGCGCGGCCATACCCAGCATCGCTGAGAGTGCGCTGGCGGCCTCCAAGTCCACGTCGGAGGAGAAGTCGCTGTCGGCCACGCCCACAGGCGCAGTGAGCACAGTGTCCGAAAAGGAGACCGGCTCCTCATCGGCAGAATCGCGGCCGACGACCGTTAAGAAAATGATCAAGGTTACCAAGAAATCGAAGCTGGTGCCGCCCACGCCAGTGACCCCAACGACGCCCTCGACGACCACAACAACAACGACGCCAGCGGAGAGCTCCAAGGAGTCGAGTCCGGTGATCGTCAAACCGAAGGAGAAATCACCCGAGAAGAAGCCCAGCAAAGGGCTGCTCTACGCCATTGGCCAGAAATTCGAGAAGCTGCGCGACTCTGCGTTGAGCAAGGAGAAGAAGTCCAGCTCGGCGCTGGCGTGCACCCAAAAGCAGGGCTCGCCCGAGGAGCGCAGCTCCCCGGAGAAGGCGACGTCGACGCTGCTGCGCAGAAAGAAGACCCCGGACGCGGACAAGTCGCTGGAGGCGGTCGCCGAGGACAAGCGCATCGACAAGCGATCGCGCTTCGACAGCATGCTGCGCTCGCTGCGGGAACGCTCCGTGCCGCGCACCCAGCCAGCGACCAGCCGCAGTCCGAAGCGATCCGCCAGCGTGGAGGAGCTGCACGCCGACTGCGGCAGCGGCAGCGGCAGCAGCGGCGGCGGCGGTGGAAAGCAGAGCGGCGCCGTCAACAAAATGCTGGGCGGACTGCTGCGACGCTTCGATCGCGAGAGCAGCGAGCAGCGGCGCGTGCGCAGCACACGCTCCACCAGCAACATCGAGCGGCAGGTGCGCGAGGAGCAGGAGTCATCGCTGCCGTCCTCGCCCATCTACCAGAACGTGGCGAAGACCAAGGCCGTGGCCGCTGAGGTCAACTGCAACTGCGAGACGATCTGTCCGGACTGCATACAGAATCAGGGCGCGGAGACAACGACAACAACAGCAGCAGCAGCAGCGACAACAACAGCAACAATGACGCAAAGCAACAAGGAGAAGCGCAAGGGTCTCATGCTGGATCTGAGCAGTGCGTCCGGTGGAAACGCGCCGGGGGCGGCGACAACAAATTGTGCGAGCAGCGGAACGAACACGGGCGGCAGCTACCGGGGCGCCAAGACGAACCCGGTGCTGCTCAACGGCAACGGGCTGTACTCGAACTTGCCGCCGTATCCGGGCGCCGTGAAGAGCGCCTCGTCGAACAACAGCTCGAGCCAGCAGTCCGTCGATAATGCGACCAACAACAACTCCGTCAACACGAACAACAACTGCAGCTCGCAGACCTCGGGCTATCGGACCTCGTCGGCGCACGAGATCAATCGCAACAACCTGCTGACGCCGTCGTTCGAGAACATTGCCAACTACTCCTCCGACTCGAGGAGCTATCAGGATGACTGCGCCTCGACCTCGACGTTCATGTCGCCGACCGAGGAGCCCGAGCTCTATTTTGACAACTGGTCGATCTGCTCCGAGGACAACTATATGCTGCACGCGACGCCCTCGCCGACAGTGTCGCGGCTCTCGCGCGCCTCGCAGCTCTCCTCGCCCACCCGGTGTTCGGAGAGCTCCGATCCCAACGAGAGCGTCATCGATCGGATTAAGCGCCGCAGCTTCTACAGCCGGTTCAACGAGCAGAAGCCGCGACGGACCAGCAGCATTGTGGGTCCCTCGGCGGTGCGGGACTATTACCGGGAACAGCAGGCGGCGCTGAAGGCGCGCTCCAGCCAAAAGCTGCATCCGCCCGATGTCGAGGCGCGCGCCCATTCGCCGGACATTGCACAGCAGTTCTTCAGGCCGTTGAAATTAAGTCCCGTCGGCACGGAACTGAAGCCGCCCGTCTATCGCTCGCCGCTCGACTATTCCAGCACGACGTCGGCCGGCGCGACGAGCAAGCCGCGCAAGAGCCTCAACGACATTCGCAACACATCGCCATCGTTCCTGAGCAAGCGCTACGAGCCGCACGATTACAGCGCCGTGCCGATGCGCTACAAGAGCTCCTCCAGCTCCAGTCCCAGCAACGGCGCCGTCGGCGGCGTCAACGGCTACTACAACACGTACAATCCGAAGCGTCGCTCCTCGTACACCCTGAACGGCACGCTGCCATCCGGCGCCGGCAGCAGCGCCGGCACGAGCAGTCACTTGGATGGCTACGCCACGCTGGGACGCCGCTCCATCCGACCGTACGACCATCGCACCATGTCGCTGCTGGAGCCGCCAACCACCGGCGCCGGCGCCGGCACCAGCAGCAGCAGCGCCGGCGCCAGCTACCACAGACGCGAGGCCCGCACCCCAGTACGCGACTACAGCTCCAGCATATCGCGGTAAGTGCTCTCATTTTCCATTTTCATCAATCGGCCTTTAACTCTTGCTTCCCGGCAGCTCGGGATCGCGGTATCGTACCTCGTCGGCAACGCGCAGTCCAACAAATATTTGATGTTCCACACCGCAGAATGGCTTCTGCATCTTCTGCTACTACTCCAAACGAAAGAAGGGTGCCCATGCCTCAGCCATGGGCACGCCCCCAAACACAACTGCCTCCTCGTCGGCCTCAGCGTCATCCTCGCGCGCCAGCAGCGGCGGCATCAAAAAACTGATGCCATCCGCACCGCAGACCCATCATCATAGCCAGCATCGGTTCTAGGCGGCCCAACTAGATTGGGCCCGCTTTGAGTGCACCAACGTGGGCATAACTGATTTTTGATATTTTTTTATATAGCCAAAATTTAAAATTAGTGCAGGTTTCTCTGCTTGTAGTTGTCCCATTAATCAAATCAGATAGACATAGTGGCGTTTTAGCGAACAAAAAAAAAAAAAAAAAAAAACAAGAAATTAGAAACACATAAAATCCGTAGTTCAATAATGCAAAATGGTAACGATCTTTGATCCGCGATCATTATTGCCATATACGATTTTCAAATGATTGTGCCTTGGTTCCTTCGGCGTTTTTAGACTTAGCCCTAGACATAAAGTTGATTTAATTTGTAAGCAGGGAAAGTTATAGAGAGTTAACGGAGAAATGTTAGTTTTTTAACAGATGTTTCAGAAATATTTTATATGATATTTTTAAGAGCGTCGCGCCGAAAAATGCGTTAAAATTTTATCAATAATTTTGACTACAATTTTTTTGCAATACAGAACTGAATAATTATTTGACATTTTAAGAGTTTGCGATGATAACGGAGCTTTCTTTTGTTAACTAGAACTATTGATGTTATTGCGAAATAATAGAAAATACGTGTAGGAACAACGAAAGCGAAAGATTCGATTGTAGCGAAAACCGTAAGCGAATTTAAATCTAGCGGGTAGAAAATTCAAAGTTCGAAAATGTAATAAAACATGAATAAAACAAAACATAAAAAAAAAAAACAAACATTTTTCAATGGAAAAATTAATAAACTCCACGCATAAATACAATCGTTAAACAATCAAATGTTTTTTAATCTATTCTTTACACTAATATAGACGACGAAAGAACCACTCAGTTCTGCTTCTTTAGCTTGTAGGTGGGCATGAAGGGCACATAGTAGGTCCACTTCCACTTTCGAATGGCGTCCATGCCGTACGGAAAATTATAATCGGTGGCGGTGCCATCGTTGACATTGTCGTCGCCCAGCGGCATCTCATTGGCCCACTCCGTTAGTCCCCGTTCAGCGGGCGTGCCTGTAAGCAAGTTGGTAATCCCCCACTTCAAATGTAAATTGACGCCAACTTACCGGGAATTATGTTATCCAGCAGGCAGCCGAGCAGGCCGCCAACCAAAATCGTTGTGCCCAACAGCACGGACAACGTGGAGTCGACGGTTTCGTTGCCCGTACTGATGGCGCCCGGATGTTGTTGCATCCAGGGGCACAATACCATCGGAAAAAATATGGACAGACCGAGAATATATAAATTGCGGGCAGAGCGCAGGTCCACGTACTGCAGCGTCGACAGGCCAAACGCAATAATCATGCCGAACATTACACAGAATATGCCACCCACCACCGAATCTGGGATGAGGATAAAGATGGCGCCAAACTTGCCAATAACGCCCTGGAGCACCATTATAAAAGCGGCCCACTGAATAACACGTCGCGAGCCAATCTGAAGGAGATGACAAAACGGTCGGTTAAATGTTTTCAGCGCACGCTTCGCACTGCTCACCTTGGTCACACCAATGGCGCCGACGTTCTCGCCGAAAGTGTTTGTGCCGTTGCCGGCGCCCCAGAGACCGGCCAAAACGGTGCCCAGACCCTCGGTACCGATGCCGCGATTAATGGCGTGCAGCGGCGGCGCCTGGGCGCCGGACATTTGCGAGACCGTAGGATAATAGCTCAGCGATTCCACCGTGCAGGCCAGCACGCCGGCCAGCATGCCCAGCACGCCGGACAGCGTAACTGAGGGCCAACCGAATTGGCCGGGATACGGCACATAGAACCACTTGGCACTGGTCAACACATTGAGGCGCACATCCGTGCGCGATGGGTGCGACGGCGGAAACACGTCGGTGGCCGTTAGTATGCCGCAGAGGCCCCACATTATGATGATGGTGAGGAGCACGGGAAACAAGCGGAACAGCTGGAACTGACGCACCTCCAGGCCGTGGCCCTTACGATAGGCGAGCACCGGAATGGACACGTCGCACATGATTTGCGAGAAGAGCGTCAACATGCCCGTGGTCCTGTTGAACGACGTCTAGTTAGCAATGGAGCCGATGGCTTTGTCTGACTACCCGTACTCACCCCACGGCGATGCCCCAGTGCTTTGAGGCCGTGTCCGCAGCATGCTCGAAGAGGGTCAAGCCGACCAAGGAAACGGTCGGCACAATCGTCAGCGGAGTTACGTACTTTAAGATCTTGCCAACCAGTCCCGTATAACCGAGGATGACCTGGACCAGCGCCGATACTGCAATGGCGCCAGAGAGCTCGCGCATCCGAATCTGCCACAACTCCTCGCGGTCCGCTGGACTCATGGCATCCAGCTCAGCTTGGGGCGGGCATTTCCATTGGGGCAGCGCCAATATCGCTAGGGTGGGCACCAGAAAAGATATAGTCCCGCCCTGAACAATGGGCAATCGCACGCCCCACGTCGCTTGGAAGTAAGTCACAATGCCGGTGACAAAGATCATTGTGGATATAATAATACCGCGATTGGGGTCCTCATCGGACATGCACAGGGCCGGCGTGAGTATAAATGGTATCGATACAATCGCTCCGATCATGGTCAGATAGTGTTGGAACGCAAGAAATATGCTCAGATACCACACTGAAACGGAGGGGTTAGAATGGACCGGACTCGAAATCAAAGTTGATCCTGTCTTTACCAGGATTTTCGTTAATCGCATAAAGCAGCTGGGGCTTTGATCTCTCCGCATGTGGCGCCGGTGGGTTGGCTGGGGGTGCGGCATCATTTAGCTTCGTTGCGTCGGCCTAAAACAAACGACCATAGAACTTATTAAGCTATAGCAGCTAATTTATGCAACTATGAAACTGAAGCTTATTATTAGAGTATATTAAATCAAATTTCTATTGACTTATGCTAATTTCGGATTGTTGAAAGGTTCTTGCCACCTCGTTCTAACGGGCGGGGAGAACTGCTTTTTTCTTTTTATTTATAAATGTTATATAAAGGTAAGCACTTGAATTAATTTGCATTATTTTATGGCAATATGATTACCTAGATCGTGGGTTTTCTGAGGAAACTCCCAGTCCCCACCCGGCCTTGTCGCACAGACGGACAGACAGACAGATTGTTAGCACTCGTGTCGGAATTCTGATTATTTGAGCGTGAGTATCAGTCCAGTAACTATTGAATTAATAGAGGGGTCTCGGCTTGTTCGTTCGAATTTTGTATTTATTAATAAACCAATAAATTACGGACTAAAATACTGGACTGCGTTGAGTTAATAAATCACTAGCATAAATTGTTTGCTGGCAATATGTGACAAATTGTAATTACTTATTGATGGGACAGGCAATCATATAACACCAGCTAATCTATTGAATTCCTCTTAATTCTCGTTTCGGTTTTTCTGCTTGCGATCCTTATATGATTGACAAAGCCTATGATATAGCAAATAGAGCAATCATTGAACTGATAAAAATCACAATAGAGAAATGGCAATTGAGTGCAATTTGCTTTGAAAATTCGACACATAATAGATGTAAATAATATATTATATAAACTACTTAAAGGAAATGTTCGCATGTGCAATTCGTACTGATTTTCGTATATATGTTAACACTTAGAACCCTAGACAAATCTTAATTTAATCACTGACATTCAAACCATCTCCAATCGCAACATTTTTTAGCTCCATCGTTAGCATCCAATTAAAACGGAACACAATGTTATCCTCACTGCTGCAATCGCCGTGAACTGCTGCAGTCGACTGCTCGGAAGAGACTGAAGAAAGAGTAAAGAAACCAGCGACGACGAAGGCTGTCGAAATTTGCTCAATCGATTATACAGTTAGAATGAGAGCGCAACATTTCTAGCGCTGCATCTGTAAAGAGCAGAAGTAATGGGAAAAGAAGAGAGAAGACTCTTGGCTGATTGATATTATGATGAATTGGACTCAACCAATTCATTGTTTATATACATTTTCATATAAAATCACGCTCTTTACGTACTTTACTCAGAGTTATTCTTAATTATGGTAGGTTCAAGATAAAAATGCTTCAAGGCAGCCAGCTGCTACCCTGTAAAAGTGTCGAAAAGAACGCCATATAGATATCGCTCAATGAGCTTAATAAACTTTAGTATATCTTGCATTTTATTGGTCACATTTTTGGGAAGAGTAAACAATCATTACCGCTAACTTTCCAACATATTTACATACATGTCTACGAACTTATCAGGCATGTTCCGAGCTCTTGTGTACTTCTGCGCACATGCCTATGGAAATCATTAAAAAAAAATTTTGGTTTGATCATGTTAGTAATTGGAACTATGAACATATCCAAAAATGCTATCATAATTATACAAAAGGTGGCTATACTTTATCTCAAACAGTTACCCAAAACAAATAAGAACTTTGCACTTCGACGTAACCGACTACGTAATACTCGTTCACAATACACAGGAGTTATTGTTATTTTGGAAAAATATATATATATATATTTTTTTTTTGTTTTTATTTACAATCTATCTGAAGTGATAATAAGTAAATTGTGTGAAAAAAGGAAGTGACGTGTAATCTAAGAGGCATCTAGCATCTTTAAAATTTGCTGACTCTAGCTTTAAAATTATGGGAGATAGAGCTTCTCGCGATTCACGATTTGGATCCTTGAAACAATCTTGAAATGTGGTGAGCCGTAATCTGCCTTTTAAATTTGGTGACTGTAGCTCGAAAACTGTGGGAGATATAGGCTTTCGAGATTCGTGGGGACTGGTGCCTGATATTGTAGGACATATTCAGCTTTTATTGATTTGCTATTTGAGCTGTATCGACATGTTACCGATTTGCCAGCCTCCGAAACCTCTCTCAGCCTATAAACACTTTGCTTCTAAAGCAGATAACTACAAATATATATCTCAAGTTTCAAGTCTTTATCTTCAATAGCGCCGCAAAAAGTTGCGCTCATCCGGATAGACGGACGGACATTGCACCAATAAACCAATATACTCTTTTCACTCTGTGAAGAAGTATAAAAATGTTGTTTTAATATAGTAGGTAATAATATAGAACCGTTAAGCATATATAGATTTCTGAAAGTGTAGGCTAAGAAAACACACACATTTGATCGCTAAATAAACCATCACGTTTAAAGTAACCCACGTCACTAGCTAAATTTCTTACGTATATTTTAATAACAGTGCCATAGACATATTTTTATATTTTGATCGTTATAGGTTTGCTTTAATAATACATCAAAATATGACCAGATCAAAGTGTGAAAAACGTAGGTCAAATTAAAAGAACTAACAATTTTTACTGAGTTTACTATACGGAAAACTACATACATACTAAATTTCGTTTCTCTAGCTTTTATAATCTCACAGATGCGGTCAAAATACCTAGGCAATAATTCAATTCGGGTTAGCAATAACTTGACATAAATCTGAATATGACATCTAAGCACATAAGTCTTTAGCTCTTACAGTCTCTAAGATCCACAGACTAAATGCATATAATTTTTTCGTAATTATGACATATCTGGCTGTACTTAGTTTTCGCCAACACAAAATTTGAAGTGGTATGGGAAAATCTGTACATAGTAGTATTCTCTAGTAGTACGTACCTCTTAAAATGCTGATTTAGAACATTTGATAACATAACCCCTTATGTGTAAAGTACATGAAAAAAGTACACCTTAGAGAAACAAAATTTATTTTGCATTGCATTTTGATTGTAAAAGTAACTGCACAATTTGTAAATATTTAACTAAATCTCTACATATATAGTTTAATACACATTAATTTAGTTTTGGTGGTGTTGTTAAAGTTGTGATATTTTATGCTATACACATATGGTTATTTTAAATATACCGATAGATCCATTTATTGAAGCATTTATAAAAGTTGCGATACAATAATTGGTTTTTAGAATAGCGTATGTTTTTCTTTCCAACATGCAGTTTTAAGAAGGTTTTTATGTATGATAGTTTGATTATAATGTATTAATATATTTTTTAACTAGTTTCTCAAAAGGATCATTATCGATAACATTAATTATGTTTTTTTTTTATGTAAAGCACACCAAGTTCTGTTGCAGTTGCAGTCTCTCTTACAAAAATTAAACAAAACAAAAGAGCATTAAACAAAACTTATAACGATAAATAAAACTGTCTAGTGCGCGAAGCGGCATTCAGGAGTAGTTTATGGTGTATCCTCCTCTTTATCCTGCCACACGCTGCTCTCATTCTCCGTATCACTTAGAATTTCGACCACTTCCTCTTCGCCTGTCAGCAAACCTTCATCCTTCATATCCTTGAAGAAATCAGCTGGCATAGACATATCGCTATCACCGTTGTCAACCATCAGATTCAACTCCGGCACCAGTGAGTCATCGGTGCCCACTTGCGCATTTGTGGTTGTGGTGGCTGACGTTGTTGTGGAAACATCCATTGGTGGCAGCGTGGCGACCGGGTTAAAGGGCGCATCTAAGTCTTCCAGGCCACGCGGTGGCTTCAGCTTGGCCAGCTCTTCCCGCAGATGCCGATAATGCCGACGCAACACCATCGAGTTAAAGGATATAGTCCGACTCGCCCGCTCCGTGTACTGTGGCTTACTCAGCTCCTCAATCCAACCCTCGATTTGTGTGCAAATCTCCTCACGTTTTAGCCAAAAGTGTTTGTGTATCACCTGGAAATGCACTAGTTTTAAAAGGTCTTAATTATATTCGTTCCAAAAACTTACATCTGTAAAGCAGGGACTCGGATTGCGAATTTGCTCCAACATAGCCCAGCGCACGCACGCCTGATAGATGTTGCTATTGTACTCGCGGGACGAGTTGGTGCCGCTAGGTGTGCCACGACTGCGCTCAAATCCGGGCTCATTAAAGTACGGCTCAGGCACCAATATCAGAGATTGTATGGAGACGAGAACCTGCAAGAAACTGGAGGTCTGCGCATTCCACTTCTCCTCTGGTCGACCGTGCCAAGTGTTTAGCACTGACAGGCACACTTTGCCATCGTTGTACAGATTGGGATTAAAGCGCACCGAATGACGACCTGTGGTCTCTAGATTGATGAGCATGGGCAAGTTGGGATAGTCTGGCGGAAAGAAGACATCAAACTCGAAGCAGCCATTGGCATACGGCGTGTCCGCCGGACCTGTTATGAGCACCTAAAAAAATAATCAATGATTTAGTAGAGAATAATGAATGGATGCATTTGGCTGTCTGTATTTAGTTAACCAATAGTACCCACCTTCATTATGTCCAATCTGTCCGTATCACAGCGCACAAATACAGAACTACTGAAACTCAGCGGCAAACTAGTAGACAGCGTTACCGCTTCCTGTGCCAGCCGCTTGACGCGTGAGGGATGATATCGATCGCCGGCCAGACGCACCATTTTTTCAAAATGATGCGAAACCACAAATCGAAAGCTGTTGTTGTCCGATTCCACAATCATATCGTATGTATCGAACTGGCGTTTCTTCATCAACTCGAGATAACGCTGCTCAACTGATTTGCTGAGCGGACGCTCCAAAGAGCCCATGCCATCCTCATGCGTGTGGAGCATATTAATCAGAGCATCTGCATCGGTCGTCTTCTGGACCAGCACGCAGGTCTCGTGTATATCCGGTATGAGCAGCGCTAGGCCCTCGTCGTCGCCGTCATCAATGTTGAAAGTCAGTTGATGTGTTTGGCCTTTAATGTTGGACTTTTTGTTGACTCTGTGGAAAAGGCAAACAGATAAGGATGTGCTTAGCAACTGCAATGTTATAAACCCAAGGACCAATAAGACTCACTTGAGCCGCTTGGCATACGTATCAACGCAGGTCTTCATATTCTTCAAGAGTTCGGCAATGGGCGGTGTGCACTCTCCGCTTGCACTTGGTGTTGGCTGTAGCAGCGAAACCAAATTCTTGGACAGAGAAAGTGCACGAAGCAGCTTCAGTATGGCACGATAAAGAGGAATGTGTCGTGTTATGTCTAAAACTGAATCGTTACGCAGGTAAGAACTCAGCGCTGGTATGAGACACGATTGCTGCAGCAGCGTCTGGAAAATGGGCGGCAATTCGCCAGTTACATCGCGCACATCATGATATGCAAGTATATCCTCTCCGCGCATATCGCTCGGTATGCAATCGCCGGGGTTGATATAGCTGGATAATACCAACAACAGCACCGTCACATGCTCCTCCTCGCTCTTCTGGCGGAGCAGCGCCTGCTCTACGTTCCATGACTGTGTCGTCGAGCCGGTGCCAAAGCCAGTACCCTTTGCCCAGTATATGTGGCTCTTATCATCCGATGTCGCCGTACTGGGCATCGGCTCCTCTGCTGTGCTACTTTTAGCGGCTGCACCGTTGCCGTTCCCGTTGCCATTACTGCTTCCACTGGATGTTGGTTCGGTTAGCAATGCACCAATCTTGTTGTTATGGGACTGATGCGAAAATATGCCTAGACAGTTAAGCACAAGATGCATAGCCCCCACTTCAATGACAACGCGCCGCAGAAGCACACCGTCATCAGTTGACAGCGACACACTATCCAGGAGCTGTCGGAAAACTTCAAACGGTAGAGTCGGCAGCGAGGGCGCAAGCGCTAGACTGTAGATGTCATCTGTAAAACAGAAGAACTTAGCACCTAAAAAACTGCGTAAATAGAATCTACTGGACTTACTGCCATCGCCGTCCCCGGTGACGCCCAGTACAAGTCGCAGGAGGCACTGGGCACGCTGTTTATCCCTGAGCAGGACATCCGAGTAGGCGGGTAAGCGTAGAAACAGACCAAAAGCAGCCAAAGAATGCTGCGGCACGGAGCTAACAGTAATTTGTTTGGCCGCCGGCTCACAAATGGTATCTTCCAGATCTTCGTAAATCTCTTCATTGGGCTCAAGCTTAACCCAATCGGAAAGTGGTGGGCTCTTCTCCTTTTCGGCCGCTACCGCAGTAGCCTTGCGACCCATGTGCTCGGGATACACAGTAGGCAAATAGTGCGCCAGCAGCGAGAGACCGCCGCTGCTGGAAAATCGTTGCAGCGGCGATGGCAGCGGTTCGGTGCAAGCAGCCTTGATTTTTTTCAAATCGGCAGCCTCATCTCCCATCGACCGTTGTGGCACTAGATCCAGTGAAAGGCAGGGCGCGGCCAGCGAATGACCAGCGTCCTGCAGTGTGGCCAACACCTGTGAGATGGTGGCATCACCAGCCAGCAGTATATCGGGGTAATCCGGTACAACCAAATGGCTGCCACTACCGGCGTTGGCTGCCTGCAGTAGAAACTCCTCAATATTGAAAGTATCTGTAAACAGAGATAATTGATTACTCAACCGTGATTGATGTGGATTTCACAAATTCACTCACTGGGTAGCAGGCCGTGCATGGCCGTTGTTTGGGTTTCTTTGTCTTTATTGACTGCTGCTTGGTTTTTGGCATCCTTGATGCGTTTATCTTTAGCCGCCACCGCAGCGCCAACAGTCAGAAATTCCATGCTGCCTGCCTCCATATTGTTGAAGTTAATGAAGCATGATTTGTCGAGCTTCGCATCGCTTGACTTAACAGCACCTGGAATACTAGACGACGATTCTCCGCCATTGCGCTGATCTGTTGGTTGTTGATACACTAAATTACTATAAACTGCGGTGTCAAAAATGAAATTAAGAAAATATAATTGCAAATTATTAAAATAAAAGTACAAAAATAATATTTCAACATAAAGTGCGTTGTGAAAATAGAGTATATCGTTTAAATGAATTATTATGAGTGCAGCAGATTTTAAGCCTCAAACCGAATTGTGGGATAAGCTTTTTTTGCTATACAAAAAAATTCGTAATATCTTTAAACCCAGGCTGGATATTGAATTACAATCAAGTTAAAAATTCGACATGACTTACCACTAACACAGTTCTGCATGATCTCCTGGCATGTGGTGTTCGTGGTTACGTTAAAGAGCATTTGATGGGCACTGCTCCGCTTTGCCGGATGATGATTGACCGACGCGATGGCTAAACTGTTGCTGGGACCTCCGACATAATTACCGCCCATGATGGCTGACAAGGTATCCCGGCGCTGCAACGGCTGCTGGCTGCGCACAGAGACCGTAATGTGCTCGTTCTCTAGTAACAACTGTAGCACCAATTGTCGCGTAAAGCCGGAGATAGTGGGCCGAGTGCCGGCGGCAGAGCGCAGGGGCTTGCAGATGATGGCGCCAATAAGCAGCGAGGTTAGCACTTCCTGGTTAGCAGGATGGCAAGCGCTCACACGTGTAAAGAAGTTGATTGTTGCCCGTTCAAGACGAATAAACGTCTGTTGCATGGGCAAAGTTTTGCTAAACTGCGCCAAGTGTGTGTTGCAAAGCAGCTGTAGCAGCGGCTTCCAAAACATTGAGCCCTGCAAAGTTCCCAGCCAGTCACGCATGGGACCCTCGGCACAGCACTCTGAGAAGAAATCCAGCACTTTAGGCACATTTGCGCAGCTAAGAAGCGGAACTGTGCCATTGCCGACATTCGCCTCCGCTTTGTCAAAGTCCGTGAGTGGGGAATCACCGCCGGCAGCTGCTTGATTGCTGCAAGAAGCCGTGGCAGTTGCTTCCGCTGGTGGCGCCTCTGTAGTGGGTAACATGTGCGTGCAGTACTCGTAGATGGCATGTGCAAGTAGTTTGGGCAGACCCGAGTCCAGCATCTGATAAACGGCCACCGGTGACTGGCACGCCAATGCGAGTGTCTTCAGGAAAGCCGGATGCTGCAGCAACTGGGTGAGATTTTCACTGCCCTCGCGCCGGAACCAAGCACAGCCGCTCTGCACCTTGCTATCATCCGTTTTGCCACGCGCCTGCTGCTCCAACTTTACACCCAACTTCACCAGCAACTGATTGAACAGCTCGGGCTTAATGTAGCACAGCGCACATATTAGCGCATCAAAGCTGCCCTTCAGTGGCTCATCGTGCTCCAGTTCAGCTATCCACTGGTAGCAGGTCTCAAACAATGCCGGCGTTATAAGCTGAGGCAGATCGGTGACCTGTTGTTGGCGCTGCACTTGCCACAAGATTGAGGCAATCACCTTAACAAACCCGCTCTGCGGATTATTACAGCGGGCCTGCTTGCTGTAAGTGTCATGCAACTGCATGATCCAGTCCAGCAGCACGCGCAGCTTGTCCAGCATGTGTGCTGTAGAGCCGGTCACCACTTGGTAAATGAGATCACACACAGCATCGCTGGAGAGCTTAAACACTGCAGAAACAGTTGGCCAAATGTTAGTATAGCACTGGAATAGACGGATCGATTGAATTGAGACTTACCCTGAGGTGTGGTATGCCAGAGCAAAGTTCGCAGTAGCTGCAAACTAAGCTCATGATTATAGGCGCCCAGCTTGATCAGTATGGTCTCGAGATGCTGCTGCGCAAAACTTGGTATCATAGGCATGATATTCAGCAGCGAGCAGCAGGCCTCCAGAAATCCAGGATATGAAGCCGGATACGATGCAATTAAATCTGCCAGCTTGCTATCTGGTTGCAAAGCAGCCACGTGAAAGCATCGAGATAAAATTCGCACCCAACCTATGCTGGTTTTAGCAAAGGCATCATCCTCCGGCATTGCATCTACATCCATTGCCGACAGCGCGCCCGAAGGCATGGGAGCAGGGCAGGCAATGAATGATTCACCAAAAGCACCTTGGCTGCGTAGCCCTTGCATTCGATTGCCAAATATGGTCTGACCCAGCACAGCAATCTGCACCAGTCCCACATTGCCGCAATCCTTGGGTCTGCAATTAACAACAATTGTTACAACGGTAATTAGCGAAATAAATTAACGAGTTTTTTTTGCTTACTTATAAAGTCTCAGTACAATGCTGGTGGCTACCTCAGCCTTGGCTAGCTTGAGACGTATGCAGGTGAGGCCCGTGGTGGCCATTGGCGCACCAACGGGAATAGAACCAACGCCATAATCTCGAGACAGCTCCAAAGCTACGGCCGAAGGGCACGACGCCAGACTGGAGGTATGCGGCATGAGTTGCACCTCCTTGAGCAAGATGGCCGTGGGCAGCGTTATCGTTAAATCAACGTGCGTCTCATTTGGATAGAACATATAGCTCCAGGCAGGCGAGCGGGGTCGCCTGTGTGTGGCATTGGGATTTGAGATAAGCATTTCGGCACTTTGTGCCGCATCATTCTCTGACACTATGTGCGAGAAGGGCGCAAAGTTGATCAATCCATCGTACTGAGCACCGCTGCTCCTTGACGACTGTGTTCCTGTTGTCGTAGTTGGTGCTCCAGTGCTCGAGGTTGTCTTCTTACACGCGTTGGTGTTGCTTATATGATTATTGAGCTTGAGCCGCGTGTTACGCGTCATATGTTGCATAATCATTGAGATCTGGTGTTACAATAAAAGAAAAACAAAAAATAGTCTTCAGTTAACAATGTACTGTTAGCTAAAGTTCAGAATTTATATGTCATGCAGTTTCTCTAATATATCATCACATAATCTTATAGCCGCGATAAAAAACAGCAACTCACCAGTCCCGGTTGCATGTTGATAATAGTCTTGTTGAGTCGCACCAAATTGTGGCAAATGATTTGAATGCCACCTAACTGAGTGAATATTTGCACGGCCGCTGTCACTTCCAGCACCTTAGATATGTACCAAAGGAAAGGCTCCGATAGCTGAAGACGCGGCAATGTGGCATTGCGTTGTATGGTGGCTGAAAATGTCAAAACACAGATTTAAGCAACACAGGCCGTAATTAAATCACAAATAACGACTTACTCTCTTCGAGATATTGGCATATTGGAGCTACAACCAGACGGGGATTAGATGCCCTCTCACTTAAAGTGATCATCAAACTGAAAACGGCATCTGCAATGGTCTGCGGCTCATCCAGTACCATGTTAGTTTTCAACGAAAAGAAACAATTTGAGGACATCATTGTAAACGTATTTGTTGAGCACTGGGAAAGTGCGCCAAACAGACGCTTCATGGTGGGAAATTGGCGCAGCACTGATTATTTGATTATTGATTAGATTTAGATTATTTGAAAAAACAAAACGAAAAAATGTAAATACGCACCCCAGTCAGCTATACATGGCACCTTGCTGCGATGTCCTTCCGTGTTCAGTTGCTCCGCTTTGGTTTCATCCGTTTGGCTTTGATTGGACAACTCCTCCTCTTCAGGTATGGTTACCTCCTGTAGTATATAAAAGTCATTAAAAAAGACGATGATATCGATTACTAGATTAACATACGCTAGGTTGCCTGGGCATCTCGGTGAGAACCATGTGTGAGGACAGTTTCAGTAGATTTATAATCAGGGAATTGTCACAGATGTTAGCATTTTGTTTGGTGGGATTCTCAGAACCCAACACATTAGCAAACAAATTGCTGAAGTTATTGCCAGCATTGCTGTTCTCGTTGCCCCGCTGGCATTGCAGCTTCTCGCCATTGGAAATGTTGTTGAAGACTAGAAAAGCTAGAATACAAAAGATATGAAGCTCGCATTGAAGCCAATTGGATGATGCTCTACTCCACTTACAAACACTTTCGATAATCTTGAGGGCAATGTTTAAATCGCCCTTGTCATTAGGCATTAAAAGCAGATCGCGTACCAGCTGATTTTGAGCATCGATGGGTCCTTGCTGATTGCTAATGGCACCACCAGGCTGCACCAGTTGCAACACGACATGCAACAGAATGTCTTTAAGCCGACGCTTACATGGAATGATTCCGCCGCTGCTTTCGCTCTTGCTATGTAGCCATAACAGCAGGTCGTGTAGATGCTTGCAGATGGTGGGACCAGCCTAACAGTTGAGAAAAGTGGACATATAAACTTCACATATGCAACATAGGTAGGTTGGCAGGCAGGAGTAACTTACGCAACGATTAGTTATTATCGATGAGCTCATGCCGTAGCCAGAGAAGAAGCGCAGTAGCATCTTCTCAAAGTTCTCATCGTTCACAATGACCTCATTAATGCGCGTGCAATCTGTAACATCATCGCCAATGGGCAACGAATTGCAAGCGAGGAACAGACATTGAAAGCCCAAGCACCATGTGCGCAGCTTGATATCATTGTGCCAGGCGAGAGCCAGGAGTAGTCCTTGCACAGCATTGGCCCCAAATGGAATTTTGGGTATATCCGTTTGTGTGATGCCCGACGTGTAGGGCTTGTCGGCCAGCTCGCAGTTAAGTGTCAACCACATTTGCAGCACTTGCTCTAGATGCACCCAGGTATCCTCATAGTGCAGATCGGCCAATATTGAATCAAAGACGTTCTTCAGCATGATGTAGGTGTTGCGGCCACTGTAATCTGGACCAGACCACAGCTGCGTAAGATACTCCGGCCAGGGCGTGGCGTCTGGCGGTGCGGACACGAACTCATTGGTCAGCACCTGCGGCAGCGATGAGTACAGATCTAGCGACGTGCGGTTCGTCAAGCGACGCAGCTGCGCTTCCACATGCAGTTCCAATCCAGCATCCAGCCGCGTGTCCATCGCAATGGATATTGATTTGCAAAAGAAGCTGAACGTACTCTTGCAGAGCGCATTACTTTCCTTTTTGGTAATTGGCTTTGTGCGCTCGATCATATCGATGTCGTTGAGCATCTCGTCAAACTCGGTGTCCTCGCACTCGATCAGAGAGGGCAGGTAATTGTATTTGACAGCTGTAAAGGATAAGAAATGTTTGATAAATGTAGGGAAGAAATACTGGTTTGGTGTGGTAGAGGTAACACGATAAATTGCATGAGCATCGGTTCCGGCGGATGCCAGGGGAGATTTGTAAACACAAAGCCTCCACCTGGATCGCCCAAAACTGAAACCCATGGCAAAAGGGGTTTTCGATTAGTTTTAAATCTCTTTTACCCTCCTGATAAAAATCACTTGCTGTCGGCATATGTAACACAGCCTGTGCGACGGAGGAGGAGAAGGATGCTAAAAAAATGAGAAATATATTTTTCGTAAACTAGTAGAGAACAAGGGCAAGACAAATTCCCATGCAACTTACAATAGCAATGGAAATCTAGCATCGAGCAACTGCCGATGCTTAAATACACCCTTGCATTTTTAGATAAGTAAACAGATTAAAAAAATAAAAATAAAAAAAATTATGATTATAAAAGACAGTTAAATTAATGTTATTTTTAAAACATCAAACGGACCAAGAAGTCATCGAATAAATGTTCACCATACCCTCTTGCAAGAATATACCCCGATATATGATGGCTGAGTTACTTACAAGAGTAGTCACTAAAAAGATCGCGCGTCTCCTGCACAGCTGTCGTGACCACGGACCTAGCTCCGTCGTTGGTGGGCGTGGCATCATTATCCCTGTACTGCTTGTCTGCATCCAACAGGTCCTAAACGAAAAAAAATTGTATTATTTTCTGCTCATAAATGGTGTATGAAAAAATCACCTGGAGCAGGCAAGTAATTGCGTGCACCGCCCAGGGCTGCTGTTGATCGTTCCACACGGCTAGGCGTATGAGCTGCTCGAGCTGTGCAGTTGTCACAATTTTGCACAGCCGCACCGATGGCCGACACGCTGCCACCAGACGGGCTATTACTTTGCACGTTAGCAGAAACTGGTCCATATTGCAATCGAAATCCATTTCCAGCAGCAGAGCGAATAACCCACGAATGACCACCTTAATATTAGCCATGCTCAACGTCTTGAGGCCCTTGTCAAAGTTACTATCCCCATCGGTGCTAGATCCCAAGCCGTCCAGATGTTTAGGAGAAGATGTGGAAGTGCCTGTGCCCTTAACTGAGCTGCTACTGGCGCTGACGCTGGGAGCACACATATTACTGGGTACCATATTGATTTTGCCAGCTGTTGACGTCGATTTGCTGGCACCGCTAGCCTTAGACTTCGTTGACAGCTCCATAAATATCCCGGGATGCTAGGGTTATCGTATTATTTAAAGCTATTTATAATTGTTTGCCTTATTTTACCTCGTTCTGTATCATGTAGATTTTCTTGCCCCAATCCGTGTAGGGTTGCACAGAATATTTGTTCTGCTGAATGATTCGTTTCTTGAAGCAACGTAATTGCTTACTGTTCGGCGTATTGTTGGGTCTCGTCTTTGTAAAGTCACTTTCGCAGCTCATAAAATCCCAACGCGCCGCCGCTGTGAATAGATTGTAACATTATTATCCGGCTTATTAATGCCAAGTAAAGTATTTCGACTCTCACATTTATCCTTGCGGTCATTGTTGTCATCCAGGCAAACAGATAGAAACAATAGAAGCCAAGTGATCAGTTGAAGGTCGGACGTGCTACCCATGGCTGCGCTGCGCTCCGCTGCACTGGCTGAAGTGCTGGGCTGCTCCGACTGGAATTTGTAGTGCGGTGAAATGGGCGCCAGCAGCTTGACCAGCGTCTTGAGCACAGCATCTATGACAATGGAGCGACATGCGCCCATTGCAATGCTGCGACGGCCCAAATATGTGAGCAGAAAGAAGATGCTGTAGGATAAGGAAGTTCAAGTAAATTAATATGAACGGATTGGCAACCAAATTAACATACCGATCTTGTGGAAATGCCTTACAATTCTGCGCCGAGAATAAACTACAAAAGGTGTCGGCCAAAAAGTCACCCCACCAAGGCTGAAAGCAGCACATGCGAACCAACAGGGAACAGGTCGTCAACTGCAACTGTGCGTCACCATACACGACCAGGGAATTGAACAGCGCCTTAGCGGTAACCACATTGAAGCGCTGATGCACAGGCAGTATGTTCTTGATGCCATACTCAATGGAGAAATGCAACAGCACCTCGACCAGACTTAGACTGAGCACACGCAACTTATCCCGCGATGCTGTGCGCAACGATTCCCCGATGTGTACAGGATTCGGCGGTGGAGGCGGACGATGCGCCTTAGGAGATAAAGCACGCTCCAAACGCAACACAACATTGCGAATAACGTTGATTTGGTATTGCAGCAGCATGCATTCTTCGTATAGAGAAACAACCTTGTTGTTATTATCCATACCGCAACTGAGCTCTTCATCACGTTGCTTATTAATAAAGGCCTGCAGATGGGCAACATTGGATAGATCGCTGTTGCGCATAGGCGACAGCAGTTCCATCAATTTGCAGCTGGCCAAGCTATAGCGACAGTGGACATCCTCGTAAAGTGCATTTAGTGACTTGAGATGCGTCTGCAACGATTGAGCTGGCTGCTTGAGAAAACGAACCAGCTGATCACCATAACCATCGTGCTCCAGCACAACTGGATGACCAAAGAAACTGCCCAGCGGCACCTTACATTTAGTCGATGACATGCCAATACGTCCAACAATTGTCAGCTTCAAATATCGGCAAATAGGTGGCGGCTGCATATCGCTGAGCACCAGCGTTTTGGTCTGTATGTCAGAGACCTGCACAAGACGCGTACAGTCCGTCTCCTCGTCAAAGCACCAAATATCAATGTTCAGTGACGTGAGCTCATCGCAGGCTGGTATCACCACATCTGTTAGAAGTATGTGTTGGCCGAAATCAAGCACAACAAAACGACGGGCACCCGAATGCATGCGGTCGACAACAATCATTAGCTTGGGTGGCGGAGTGAGTAGCTTGTGCCAAGCAATTGGCGGGCAAGGATTGGCACTCAAATTCTCCATGATTTTCTCTCGCTCGACGGCATCATCTGCCATGTTGTGTGAGTTGTCATTGGCGCCCGTTTGTGGCGCTGGCTGGGACTGCTCCGACGATTGTGAAAGCGAAACCTCTTCAGGCAGCACATCGAGGCAGGATTTCATTACCGGCTTTTCCCAGTTATCCAGCTCCCCAAAGGCATCGTAGGAGTTTTCTTCGTTAATGCCAAACTTCTTTTGAATGTAGCTGTTCCATAGTGTGAGCTGTGGCAAAAACTTTGATATCTTCAGCTTATCAATGATCGCGGCCTTCTCGATTTTTACCTCCTCTTTAAGAGCATGCTCCAGATCAGTAAGCGATGAGACAGCTGAAAAAAGATGTGACAATTGTCAGAACAACATAAATTATGCATAACACGACAGCACTTACAAGCTTTATCCTTGAATCCATTGACCATGCCAAAAGATCCAAATCCGGTTTTAACATCTTTATCTTTCATCTCATCGACCAGACACTGTACATCGTTGACCAGATCATTTAGCTGAAAATGAAATTTGTTTTATGCAATTGTCAATAAAATTTGAAGCTGATCACTATCCTCCTATTGTATTATAGTAATTATTGTTTCTATTCGACAGTTCTATTTACCAATTCTTCATCCTTTCCCTTGGTTGCTACCATCTTTGGTATCATCACATCCTCAATGACTAAACTGGCTGCACCATTGACCACGCTGTCAATATTATCAATGCGCGTAGCTTCCGAGGTTTGTACACAATTAAAATGCAGTTGCACCACCTCCAAGAGTCCACGTAATTGATTGCTAACGCTTTTGCCCCGTATTAGGTGCGGAAAGGTGCGAAAGTCGACGCCATCTGCAAAAGTTATCTATTAGTGGAAACCACTAAACTAAATAACACACAGAATACTCACCAATCGAGCTCAAACGCTTGATATCGAGTCCGGTCACCGGCAAAATAGTTGCACTGCTCCGTATAACATTTGTGAGCGCCACAGACGAACTTGAACCATGACGATTGATATTAGGAAAGTCAAAGTCGAAAATTTCCGGCTCAAAAGGATAGCCATAGAGACCAAAGCGCGTGCTGAGCAGTGCACAATGCGGATCCCATCGCTTATCAATTTCGCTGGCTATGTCTTTCAGCAGATTGATAGCATACTCGGAAATGCTGTTATGCGACTCAGCCGTCGAGGTAGCGCAGATGAGCATTGTATACCAGCGCACCACGCTGGCGCACTGTGCCTGCGGCAACTCATGAAACGTATTGGTAATTGCCGTCTTAATGCTTATATCCAGAGTAGCATGTTTCTGCAGCTCTCTGGGCAGATTGGCCATGCCTCTGCAAAAGATACATCAACATTTAGATCTTGCTGCAGACGATACTTACTCCGTTGTACTTACTCCGTTAACATGATCAATAGTTTGACACACTTGTGCGCCGTGGTGCGCTCGCTGTAGATGATGCAGTTGCGCATCAGTTGCTCGATGTGCTTCTCGGACAGGTAAATGCATTCAAACTGCTGCGCCAGCAGATCGTTGATATTGGCTGCTGTTTGCTTGTTTATCTGGTCCTTAAGTCGCTCTGACTTGGGCGAACGGAAGCGATTTAAGCGGATGAAACAAATCCAATTGAGCACATCAAGCGCCAGGTTCTTGGTCAGCGGAGTCGATTCAGAATCACTGGCAATGCGGAAGAGCTGTTCCAACAGTCCATTACTATCCAGCATGGCAATGCGCTGAATGCGTCCATTGCTGATGCGACTATGTGATTTAACAGCCCGCACACTTATAGAGATCTCGTGTAGCCAATCGCAACCTGTAGTAAACGAACAAATATTATGATTCGAATATATAATTAGCGAAGGAGCAGTTAAAGTGGAGCAGCAACGGCGGGCACTACCTATTAGTTGCCCAGTGGTCCGACGAACGAACGGACCAGATGCAGTGGGCCGAGAGCGTATCGAATGCTTGGGCAGGACGATGGTTTGAACATGAGGCAGTTCTGAATTGTTCACATATTTGTTGAACAGCGGAGCGCTCAAAACTGAAATTATTTTCATTTTTCCCGTTTTCACATGGGCTTGATTTACATTCGTCAGCGTGTAATTTATTTTGGCGCTTCGCGTACGATTAACACAATCTTCAACTTGATGCGGACTCTTGTGTCGCGCAGAAGAAACTGCAATTGTCGGGTGAGTAATAAAAGTGGCCGAAACCAAAAAGGCAACAATCAAAGCAAAATATTTTCGGTGCACCGAAGATCGATCCCATACCCTTGCAAGTTATTATATATTTCATTCATTATTTGAAACCACCTGAAAAAAACAAAAGAAAAAATAACAAGCCGGATGCTTAAAACTGCCAAGTCAGTAGAGAGGCATGTCATTGGATCCGTTCTTTCCAAGTTTAAAAAAATCAGAACAGAAAATCAAATACGGGTTCAATATATTACAGAAAACTTGAAAACAATTTGTTTTGTGAAGCTCTTTAGCTATTGCTTTAATTCGATTTGGACCAAAACACACCAAAATGAAATGAAATGTGTATGCATTATGAAAAATAATTATGCAAGGGTAAGATTAAAACGTTTTTTTCTAATATCTTAGATCATATGTACCTCTCGTCTTGCTTTGTCCCTCCTTGGATGGATCCGATACGGTTTTGATATGCAAAAGAAAATTACGCGTGCGTGTCTTGAACAGTTTGGGCGATGTAAGAGTGGCGGTGCCACCTTGATCACACAAATCAATGCACGAGGAGAGCTCGATTGGGCCAGCGAGCACTTCGGCATTGTGGGCCAGCAGATATTCCTCACTGAGTACCGGATTCTCACTGGCAACTATAAATTATGGATAAATAGATAGATAGATAGATGCATAAAGCGAAAAATTTTAGTTTTTTTACTATTTGGTGCCTCACTATAAGAGAAATCAATGTTATCATCGATGACGTTGGGTTTGTAGCTGGCGTGCGGGCCTTTCATTCTGTAACCAAATCCATTTGTGTTCTGCTTGAGTAAGGTGACCTGAATTGCTGCTGGATTGGAGCACTGCTGGTACACAGTAAACTTTAAATCGATGTGGCCCAATGACACTGGCTGTGCCAGGTTTAGCTCAATTATATGTTCGTCCCAGGTGGTTCTATGATGATAAATTGCAAATTGTTATATCATATAATACAACAAAGTTAGAGACAGACTTACGCATCGTTGTGCAGACGCCAAGTTCGTGTGAAGTCGCGCTCATCGCCTCCATGTCGCATATTTTGCGATTGCTTACGCTGCTTTTGGACCTGGCCCAGATCGTTCCAACAGCTTGGCACTTCTGCTGAATACACCGTTAGCTTGTCATCGAACTGCGTCAGCGCGTAGAATACACGCAGATCATCGAGCGTCAGGTCTGCGCTCTTGTATGCCAACAGATTAGAGTTGTTGCCCATTAAGGAAACAACCGACGGGGAAGTCTGCACATGTGGGTTCTGACTTGATGTTGCGGCTCCCGCATCTTGGTTCACATCCACTGATATCGGCGTATCTCCCATGATGGAGTCGGTGCCTGCCGCATTTCGAATACCATCAGTAACGCTCATTTCCATCGCATGTGTCAACGTGGTACTGCAGTCGTCTTCCATTTCTAGCAATTCATCGCCAGAGTCGTTATCGCCGTCGTTAAGCGAATAAAACAGCATGCCGCCCTGGCGCGAGCAACAGCAGAGCCTGTCCAAGTTGCGACAGTACACCACAGCCTCAAAGTGCTCGCCCTCCTCCTCGATGACAGACGTGGCCTGAAAATCGGCGAGGGAGTAAATTTCAATGCAACCGTCGGCGCAAACCACGCAAATGGACCCAGCCTCTTTCAAATCAGTAGAAGCTGAAGGCGCATGGGGTGGCAGTATGCAAAGCTGTTTGGGACACTTAGCACGGCTAAATGTCATGGCAAGAGTATAATCATTGGATATTTGCATGTCATCGTAATCAAAGAGAAGCAGCTGGGCGGCCACATTGCATTCGGCATTATTGTCGTCTGCAATTATCGTATAAAATCGAAGTTAGTAAATAGAAATTCTTCAATGCATATTTTACTATTATTGAATTTTAAAACACACTTGCAAACAAATGAATGAATACATATGTATGTTGTTAATATGGGCCTATGAAATTCTGGCGCTTAGTTTTCAAAAACTTTAAAACGCGAAGGAATAAGATTAAGTAAAAGGAATAAGATTACTTTTAAAAAATTCGATTTTTGAATATAGGAATATCGTAACAATTTGGTATATAATATTAAATATTCTTTTATATATATAGTCAAACTTCTGATTTGGGACAAAAAACCACACGTTTCTCACCTACATCCGTAGAAGCATTGTGTTGCTCTTCTTCCTCTTTAGACACTGTGGCCATTATGATCTTTGCAGCCTCCGATTCTGGGGCTTTGGTGCGCATCAGTTTAACCAGCAACTGATTGCACTTGGGATTGGTGGGCATTATTTCCGCTATTTCCACAATCTCCTGCACATCCAATGGTACTCCGCTTGAACTATGGGCGCCATCCAATGCGTTCATGCGTTTGACGCTCGTCCAGCTTTCCACTAGGCAGTCGATTTCCTCACTGGCAGTCAACTTGTCACTAGTGCCGTTGGTGCCATTTATAATGATGTTGTTGTTATTGTTGTTATTAGTGGAGCCTACGCCCATTGTGTTGTCGTTATTGTTATTGTTGTTTTGATGGGATACTTCGGCCTGGTCCATAAGCTTGTCCATGTCATTGCTCATGCCCAGCAAACTGTTGCTAACATTCACTGTATTTGAAGATACCATTAGACCAGAGGATGAATCGTCCAAATTGCTATCCAGTATTTGCGACAACGTTGACAAATCAAAGTCGTACAGCACAGAAGAGTTGTTCCCGCTCTGAGTAACATCATTGTTTTTGTTATAAGTCATCAGAGCAGATACAAAGCCGTTGCTATCAAAGCCATCGGCAAATTTTTCATACGGCGTCAGTGACTTGTTGTCATCATCCTTCGAAGATTCAAGACTCACTTGGCTAGCAACCACATTTGAGTCACTGGAAGCTGCGAAAATGGCAAAGAAATTAGTAAGTAACGATATATAATTGTCGTGAGAACTAATGTAATGCTTTCAAGGTAAATTAGTTTCAGTTGTAAATATTGCTTTAGAAATAAATTTGTTTATATAAATTCAAGCATAGTAAATATTTGAGCAAAATACTGTGAATAAAATAATATGACGTTGTTCCCAAGCTTTAGACATTAAATATACAAATAATTTAATAATTCAATATAAAGAAAACTTACTGGTACCCAGCTGCGAAGATGTCTTCTTGAGCTGACCTCCAATGCTTGAGACGCTGCCGCTGTCATTGCTGATGATGGCCGAGTTTTCGCTGTGCCTGTCCAACTCCACAATGTTAAGGACCACCATGCGCAATGCCATTTCGCCACTGCTTTGGCGCACAGTCACACCGAGCACTATCTTCGAGCCCACAACTCCGGCACGCAGCGTCGATGTAGATGTTATATGCTGTGCATTAACGCCGCCAAACTTGCCACTGCTGTGAATGCTACCACCGTGTGCAGCACTGCTGCTGTTGCCGCTTCCGCTATAGTTTGCGGAGTACACATAGTTGACTTTGGTGCGGGCGCGTGCATTTGGTAGCACACAAATGGCCGTTACACGCGTCCATTCGAAATTCTCCTCAAACACCTCTTTGAGCAGCGTGGGTACATGGAAACTGTGCATGAGCTTCAAATGGCGCTCAATGCTCCACACGCTCAGCTCGCCCGTCAGGGTGCAGCTCGTGCAAAGAACATTGGCATAATCACTATTGGAAATTACATCGAAGCCCATACCCGGCGATGTTAACGCTGGATTGGTGGCATAACTGATGGATAGCGGGACATTTTGAGTGTACTCGCCCTTGACAAACGGACAAAGGGGTGAGTGGCGCTCGTGCTCGCTCCAGGGCTCGTCCGTTTTCTCCCAGCAAACTAAGCACACGTTGCAAGTGAAACACATTGCGCGATCTTCACCAGAAGATGAGGGCTGATGATAGAAGCCGGCCTGTGCCATTTGATCCGGCAGCGCCCATTTATAGTCCATGTGCGGCCACTTCTCAAATGTCTGGCGCCGCACTGCCTCCGAGTGCATGAGAACACGCTGAAAGTTGCTAAAATTCCAGCCGTAATCCGGCAGACGGGAGCCCATTAGCATATCCGTAAGACGCTCATTGATGGCCGATGCAATGGCCAGTACCGGAATGTGTCGTTCCAAACGTTTCAGCAAAATGACCACATTGTTTGCCACCAATTTCAGACTGGAATAGGGCACCTCCAGACAAATGGTGTTCCACTGCAACACGAATAGGAATATGAAATATAATTTCTTAAGTTTAAAAATATGCATGATAGAGAAAACTTGTAGTACATTGAAAGTAAATTTATACACTCATATTCTTTTTTAGTACATTTAGTATCTAATGTTTTTTGTTTAAATTAAAATAGTTTTGCTATATCGTTTAAATAACAGCTATTGTCATATTGTCCTTTGAAGCAACTGAAAATCAATTTTTGCTCAAAATCGTTTATACCAAATATGAATTCTAAATAAAAATATACAATTTTATGCAGACATTTGCGTAATTTAACAGCAAACTTACGCGTTGCGCTTTAATGCCCTTCTTGGAGCTTAGCTGAGCCTGGTTGATCTTCTGGGTTAGCTCGTTGCTTATATCACACGGACACTCGAGACCTTCGCTCTCCAGTTCGTTTATGCAATTCTGAAAGATGATCGCCTCTGACAATATGAGCTCCAGCTTGATGTAATCATCATTCTGACCGATTGGCGCCTGCAATATGGTGTCCAAAAGCAAAACGCCGTTGTAGTCGCCGCGCAAACCCAAATTGTGCCCATCCCAGAACAAGATTTTATCTTGCAATGGCATGTAGCGTCCATGGATTAAGCTCTCAGCTGCAAGATTAAAAAATGAATGCAAAATTAAAAAAATAAATAAAAGTGCGCCGACCCATTTCGTGAGTTTTTGCAATGAGTAGTTCTAAATGAGCAATCAAGAACATACAGACAGACATACGTACATATGTACATATAAGTACACAAATTTAAAACAACTGAGCGCATATGCGTAACTGCGTAATAAGTATGACAAAACAATAACAAACAACTATCAACAAAAAAAAAAAAAAAACGCCGCCCGAAACATTTTTACTTTAGCGAAAAAATAAAACGAATAAAATCATATACAATTAAATTAATTTTTTTGATATCCTTTACAAACTTTTAACGTTTCCTGTCAAACATGCATACAAATGTATGTACATATGTATGTATATATGCACATCGGAACCTGACGAATACAGACTAATTTACAAAAAACAATGCAATAATTGACATTCGTACGTGTATGTGTTTGTATTTGTGCGTCTGTGTAGTCATTTTTTCTTCCATACATTCATTTTATGTATGCATGTATGCGTATGTATGGAATGCTGCTTACCATTTGTACTCAATTGATACGTCTGCAGAATAACACCGGAGTTGACATCTAGAACTTTCACTAGATTGTTGACACCAAACGCAAGCAGCACATTTAGCTGCGGATGATAGACGATGTTGCGTATTTCGAACACTGGCGCTCCGCCAGGCACGACACCATCGTTGCTGCTATCATCGCCCACATCTAAATAGCCGTCTTGCTTTAGAATGCGCTGTTCCATGCTTTTACTACATGCGGGCGTTGTGCGCGCGATTTGGTGCGATGACAACGCGAACGTTGCCTATGCTTCGGATTATTCGTTTCACAATTGATCAAAAAATTTTCACAAATCAAATTACTTTTGTCGGGACTCTTGCTGCTGCTGCGCTGCAGTTTTTCCTATATGTGTCCCCTTTTCTTCCTTCTGACAGATGAGTATTTGATTTGCCATTCGCCGCGTTAGCGTTTGCCAATTGTCAAAAATTGCAATTCAGAGTAGTGTGTGCATGTAGGGGTAGATTCAAAGTTTAGTGTTAAAATAAAAATACTAATTAATCATCAGCCACTCTGATGTGATGCGAACAAAACTGAATTCGTTTTGATAACATTTTTTTAATATTTTTTTTAAATTCAATTTTATATTTGTCAGAATCGTTTTACAGCACTGCTTTTGCCATTCACCTCATAACGCTCTTTGTTTACATTGGCAGACTTGTTTTATTGCCAACAACAGCCAGCAACCAGATGAATATCTTACCCAAGAAACGGTAACAGATAAATCGAGTAAAAAATGAATTCGTAATGTAAAACTTAATTTATTTCATAGCTGGCATGTGCGCACCAAAGATAATATTGCCCGAGTGCGACGGGACGAAGCAGCCGCTCAGGAAGAAGAAAAGAAACGACTGGACAAACTACAATTGGCTGTAAGTAATCAAATCACGTTTCACGTGTATTTCAAACTAAATTCACCTAATTATGAAGGAGAGCGAAGCGCGTATCAACTATCTGAGGCGTCAATCGGGATTGCCGGAGAATGTGATAAAAGGCAGCAACGGCAATGAATTGGAAGAGGTTGCACCACACAGTTCTAGTGCAGCGTCAGTCGTGGATCTGTTTGCAGATTACAAAAGTCACGTAAAGAAGACCAATAAGGATTTGGAGAAGGAGAAACGGGAGGAGCAGGAGAAGTATGAAAAACAGATCGGATACCTCACCTATCTGGGACAGGATACGAATGAAGCACTCAAGGTGCGCAGTTGGTATGAATTGGCCCCAAAGCGTCCGGAAATTGGTGAACCCAATCCCACAGAAACTCAATTGAAACAAAAACTATCACAAGATCCGCTCACATTTATAAATGCGCTGATACCCAGCGAAAAAAAGACCGTTCGCGATCAAGCGAACAAGCAACGAAAACACACGCCCACGCCAGAGCTGGAACAATCGCCCGCTTCAGAGCGCAGCTCGAAATCCAAGAAACACAAAAGAGATAAGAAACAGGACAAAAAGCATAAGAAACACAAGCACAAAAGGGAGAGACACGAAAAAACAACGCAACAGCTGGCCGAAAACGCTAAACGCGAGAAACTAAACAGACTGCGCAAGGAACGACTGCTCCGAGAAGCGTCAGAGCGACGTCGCCAGGAACAATTATTTGCACCCATGGCATCAGAGACACCGGCAAATGCAGCCAGCACGCCGGCACCTACGCCGCGAATTGTGCAAAAGTACAATAGTCAGTTTAATCCAGAGATTGCTAAGCAAAACATGATTTAAACATATGTAAAAAGCAATTTCGGTAACCTAAGATTTATTTATATTATGCTTTAATTACAAAATGAGGAATAATATGTTTCCGGATGCAAATTATATTTGTATACCCTCTATTTAAATTTTGCAATTTTTGACACTGTGAGGTAAATATGTACATTCTTGCTCAGTATCAGTTATATGTCGATTTGGCCACTACGTCTGTTTGTTTTTATACTCGTTCATTAAGTGACAAGAGTATATTTGTTTTGTGCAATATCCGTCATGTTGTCCGTCCGACTATTTGAACATTTGAACATTGAACATTTCTCATAATATTAAAGTTAGAATCACCAGTTTTGTTACACCAGCTGTAGATTGCTGGAAGTCCCCCAAAAAGTGCGACAAAAACTTTTTTGTTTTTCAATAAATCCGAACGAAATTCTGTAATTGCTATCCAAAAACCCACAACACTGAACTACTATATTATATAAACAATCGGTCGGAAATCAAGTTTTTGTGTGTCAACAATTAAGTTTAGTGCACGTCTTCTGAAAGGGTATTAAATATTCGACAGCCGTTTTTCTTGTTTTATATATATGATGGTGGATCGGATTGAATATCATATAACTTTGTTGTTGTTCCGCAAGTGTTTATTCATATGCAAAACATTTCGCCAAAGTTCACAAGAAAGTGCTTATTAACAGATGTAAGTATATTTAACATTAAAAAAAAACGTTGGTTTTGTTAGCTAATTAGTTTTCCCATTTTATTATTTTTTTTTTTTGTTGCATACATACGACATCTTCTTTTCTTTCTTTCTTTTACACAAAAACAATTTCCAAGTAGGCGTGATCCAAGCCTATACTCAAATACCCGATACGTTCCAAATAATATATAGATATACATGCGTATATAACAATAATAAATAGTAGTTTTGTAGATTTCAAAATATAGCTCTGTTACTTTCTTGCCGCCAAACTTCAACCGCGCTCGTGTGCAACGTTGCGAACAGTGTTGGAAATATTCGGAAACCTTTCGCACACGCACATGTAATTTTGGCGGCGTTTGGATTGCGATGCTTGGTTATTTCATCTCTATGTTTAGCGTCGACCGCATCGTACCAGCGATTTCACAATTGTAAATTTGCTTCGACTAACTGTTTGTGTTTAGCGGAATTAAGGAATTATCATAATAACGGAGAAATAAGAAATTAAGATGGACGATGATAACAGCGACACTCCGCGTGGTAAGTAGTAATGAAATATAAATTGGTTTTCGGAATGGCGAACTTTCTAGTTGTGCTCAAGTGAAAAACCGTTTGAATTCAAAATGTGACGCGCTGAAAAGAAGTGAAAATCGCGTTGATTCGTCCTAATCGGTGTTAAAGTTATGTTAAAATTAGCTAATATCGTATTTTGCTCCTTTTGTGCCTCCATTTATAGTAACACGTGCACGGACACGCCGCCTGTCCGTTCTGGATACTGATAGTCGCCCCCTTACCCCCCTGCTGGATGTAGCCGCAGATCGCTGTAAGTACAGTTCGTATATATACATATGTATTTGTGTAAACTTAGCACCGTTATTATTGTTGTTGTTGTGGTTGTAGCTTCTCCGCGTCCAGTGCGCAAAACCCGCTTAAACTCAGCTACAATCGATGTAAGGACTCCGACTCGCGCGACACGCTCGTCGGTTGCTCGTGGCGAGACCCCCGAGCCTGCCACCCCTATCCTAAGCTTATCGACAGTCAAGCGGGCCACGCGCACGCCTGCCAAATCGGTGCGTAAACAGCTGCCGTTGCCAGAAGACGAAAACGAGGAACTATCTGCTAACGTAAAGATTGAAGCGGAGACAAAAGCTGAGCAGAACAATGCCAAACTGAATGTGCTCGCCAAAGTGACTGAATCTGGCGTGGTCGATTCCACATGTGAAACTCCAGTACGCAGCGCATCGGCAACGGATGCCACACAGTTCGTTACGCCACCAACAGCAGATGATAAGCGTGTGACGCGTTCCATGTCGAAAACGCCACCGGTTTCTGGACGCACTGTAATTAATACGCCTCAGCCGAAATCCGATATGAAGGCTTCACTGGAAGAGAAGCAAAAACAAACAAATGAGTCGCCCGAAGCGATCATTGAAATTGTAGATTCCCCGCCGTCAGTTAAGGCACACTCTGATGAAAGCTTAACAGAAGTACCAATTACTTCGACTCATGCTGAGAACAAGCCAGTGGCTCTGGCAATGGCCAAAGTTAAGGTCAAGGTCAAAAACATTCACGCTGAGATCCAGGAAACTGTGACAGTGCATGAAATGCCAAATGCTGACAAGGAGCAGAATAAGTCCAATGAGGATGATGAGCCAGTGCACCCAAAAACAGATCAAAATGACAACAAGGAGCAGATTATGTCTCCTCAGTCTGCCGATGCCACTGATAAGCCCAATGCAGCTGACGAACAAGTATCCACATCCACAATACAGTCTGTTGCGACGCCGGTGATGTCGAGCCATGATGCGGGCGGTGCTGATGCCCAGGTCACTGACGACATCCGCTTGCCGGACCTAACGCCAAATATCAAGTCTCGTTTGGTGGAACCCAACAATTCGGATCCCGTCAAAACTGTTAGCTTTAATAGCGACACTCAAGTTGATGAGGTTTTGAAAACGACATATCCAAAAACTCCGGCCCGCTTCATTGCGCCACATGTAGAAATATTAAACGTCGCAGAGGGTCAGCCTAAGAGCAATACGCCTTTGAAGCCCATCATCTTGAAGGGCCGCAACAGCTCAACGCCTCTAGCAAAGCTAGAGCCGACTTCGAGCCAGGCAAATGCCTCCAGTGAGGCAAATAAGCCACCTCCGAAAATTGATATGATTAGGCCTTTCTCAGAATTGGAGGACAAAGCACCAAAAGTCGAAATAATTATACAGAGTCCGGAACAACTTGTCAGCCCAGGCCAAGATGAAGGTGAAGATGACGATGAGCATGAAGTGGAAGAGGAAGATCCTTCTGTGTGTCCATTTTTTGACAACGAGGTGGAGGTTATTGATAATTATCAATCTGGCGACTCAATGGACAGCTCTGAACGCCGTGAGATCGTGGACAATGAGGTACCGCACGATGGCGAGTCTGTGGGCAGTCAGGACACAACTGATGAACACTCTGAAGACAGTGCCGATGAAAAAATGTCGTTCATAGTGTCTGACAATGAAGATGACGACGTTGGCGATTTCGATGACGACGGTGATAGTAAAATTGAGTCGTTGTGCTTCTCGTCCGGCTCTGAAGAAGACCCTGTTGATGCCAAGGAAAACAAAAAACGTCGACGAATTATTATTCATGACAGCAGTGATGATGAAGAGCAAACTAAGCTTACGGAAGAAACGGAAACCGAGACTGCAAAAGCCATAATCGAGGAGAAAAATATCAGTGGCATAAAAGGGGAAGCAGCTGAGCTGGCAACCAAAAAACCCGAGAATGCTTTACACCAGACGGTAGGCCAGAAGTCGCCGGAATCCAAGCCAAACAATTCTGATTGCCTTAACAAAACGGCGCCAGAGCTGGACACATGCGTGGACGAGGATGTCGATAAAGATGCGTCGATGGCGGTAGAAGAATGCGATGAGACAGAGGCTACACAACATAAAAGCCCCAAAAACAAAAGTATTTACCAGATATCCGATTCAGATGAGGAATCGAGCGATAAACAGGCACCACCCACTACGCAGAGCGAACTGTCTGCTGAAATTAAGAAAGTTGATCCTTTAAATGGGACATCTCTTGGTGCGGATGAAAAACCCACTAATACCAGCCGGAGTTCCACCTCTGATGCTGAGGATGGAGAGTTGGTTGATGCAGCAGTGGCATCCACTAGCGAATCATCGGCGTTCCATAAGAAACAGAAGCGCGAGGAAGAGCAAGAGCTGCTAACAGAGCTAGCCTCCTGTGACCTATCGCACCTGCAGCAAATGTTTAATCCCCTGCAGAAGTCGCGGCGGCAAACGTTGTACGTACAAAATCCACAGATAACCGCCAAGGAGCCAAAACTGAAGCGTCGCAGCGAACAATTGAGCAGCGATGTGAAGCCATCCCAATCGTTCATCGAGACTCTGGCCGGGGAACAACGCCTGCAAACGAAGCGCAGGCGTTTGTCAAAGAGCTTCTGTGGCGCAGTCGACGATGGATTGGATATCAGTGTCCTGGCGGAAGTGCAGCATGACAAGGCCAAAACCGCTTCCGATGATGGGTTAGCGGCTGATGACAGCGAAGAAGATGAATCTGCTACAGCTGGAAAGGTGGAAACGCCTGTTCCCGATGTCAAGCCATCATCTCACTCGTATATCGAGACGCCGGTAGAGGAAAAACGCCAGCAGAAGCTCAAGCGTTCGTCAAAGAGCTTCTGTGGCGCTGTCGACGGTGGATTGAATATCAGTGTCCTGGCGGAAGTGCAGCGTGAAAAGGCCAAACCTGTTTCTGATGACAGCGAAGTAGATGAACCTGTTAAAGCCGGAAAGGTGGAAACGCCTGTTCCCGATGTCAAGCCATCATCTCACTCGTTCATCGAGACGGCGGTTGAGGAAAAACGCCAGCAGAAAAAGCTCAAGCATTTGTCAAAGAGCTTCTGTGGCGCTGTCGACGATGGATTGGATATCAGTGTCCTGGCGGAAGTGCAGCATGAAAAGGCCAAACCTGTTTCTGATGACAGCGAACCTGTCAAAGCCGGAAAGGTGGAAACGCCTGCTCCCGTTGTCAAGCCATCATCTCAGTCGTTCATCGAGAATCCGGTCGAGGAAAAACACCTGCAGAGAAAGCGCAAGCGTTTGTCAAAGAGCTTCGGTGGCGCTGTCGACGATAGCGATGGAGTGCTGCGTAAAAGGGCCAAAACAGCTTTTGATGACGAGTCGGCGGGTGATGACAGCGAAGAAGAGGAGCCTGTTAAATCCTGCAAGGTGGAAACTCCTGCTCCCACGCCCGCACCCGCAACCGTGTTGCAAGTGCAAGTGCCCAATGAGCAGCTCAAGGAGAAAGTCGTGCAGCCGAAGAGCCGCAACGCCTATCTGGAGTATTGCGATGCCATACTGGAGGCGGCCAATACAGCGAAGCTGGAGCAAAAGAAACAAGTAAATCAGCCGACCAACATCATATTCAACCGCAAACTAAATTGACTCTTTCGAAATTCTTTTAGCGTAACGCTGCGGGCAGGACACAAAGGAAGGCTGTGTCTGCTAGTGTCGCCAAACCCGTCAAAGCCGTTCCAATTATCGTAGCTACAACAAGCTCGGAATCCAATAAACCAGGCAAGATTAAGAAGGACGTGAAGCGTCTGCAAGCCACCAAGCAGGCCGTCAAGCATGCCATGCAACTGTTGGGCCCTGATTCAGCCAACAAAGAGGTGAGTTTTATATTTGAGCAGGCACGTTTAGCATGTCAAAAACATTTCCGACTTCGCCTTTTGCAGCCCCAATCCCTGGCCCGCAAATTGTCACCGCAACCGGAGATCAACGCCAAATCAGCCAAGGTTAAGCAGCAGAAAACTACGAAGACCAAGCAGATACAAGTGTCCCCAGTGAAGAGCTCGGACGAGGAGAACCACCATGTCCCTAAACGCATCAAAACTAGTGCGGGTTATGTGACGGTCATAAGCACAGAAAGAGAGCGAACGCCCGTTCAAACTTTTAAGATATCATCCGGGCTCGTGAAAGTAGAGCCATGTACTCCGACCCAAAAGTATTTTAAAGAGACTCCAGCAACACCCAATACCCGCAGCGGCTTCAAAGAGATGCCCACCACCCCAAAATTGTCGAAAAAGAAACCGACATCGCTGCGTAACCCGGCTATGGAGGCGGCGTTGCGTTTTAAAAGGGAAATGTTAGGTCGAAGCTCTAAATAGTGATAATAATATTAATAATTAGTTAGTCGTTGGTAAAAAACGCAGGTTCGCAGAATCCAATTCCTTAATATATATATTTTTTCGGTTTCAGTTCATTGTTTAAGTTTCGAATTTGTTTAAAATTGAATCATTTGCTTTACAAAGTTTGTTGTTAGTTTAACGTTTACGCTCCAATTGATTAAAATTCTTATATTTTTTATTTGTTATATCTTAGCAAAAAGAAAGGGAACTAAGCATTCATTTAGTACACATATCTAAAAATTCATTTCGTTTAAAATTTCATTTAGATTAAAATCAACTCGATTCCCTAGAGGTGGTATATCTGAAATTTGCAATAGCATTTAAATGAAATCATATATTCTTAACCATTAAACAACACTATTAATTTAATTTTACATAGATCTTGTCTGAACAAAATGCAGTTACCATATTTTTTTGTCTTTTCAATTGTGTATACATTTCTGAATTAAATATTTCAAGTATTGTAGATGATATATTTTCAAAATTAATAAATACTTATTTTAAACGCAAGTTTTACAGTTGTACAAGTTTTATTTATTTAGTTCTATGACATATTTTTAGTTTATTTAATTTAACAAATGAAGTTTGTATTGACGGAATACGGTAAACATTCAAATCACTAACGGTTATCCTCACGTCAAACAGCTGTTTACTAAATCAGAAATAAAATTATATATGGGAATATCCCCAATAAGTTTATATTTAATAGTAATAAATATGTATGGGTGTTTTCATTTTCTTTTCCAAAAACAATGTTTATTTTTAATAAACAATTACGATTTTGTATCAAAAATATATACATTTTCATTGACTGCTATGCTCAAAAGATCTGTTAAGTCAATGTTATTGCTCAATTGAACGGGTAAGAGCTTACATTTACGATATTGGAACACCGAAATATCGATAAATTGCTCGATAGCACTTTTATAGCAATTAAATAATGCAAAATGTGTGTGCACAAATGTAAATTAAGAAATATATTTAAATCGACTTAAACTTCTTCCTATACCTTTAAGAAACAGGTTTGTTTCATATACAAACATGGTTTACCAATTAAATGTATTTAATAAAATGACCGGAAATAGCCGGTTGCGTGGAACATATTTAACTTAATCTGATACTTCAAACAGTTATTCTTACCTTATTTACATTCAGCCAACGTTTTTTGACAAAACTCGATTTCGGATTTAAAAAATTTAAACTTGTAAAATTCGTGCAACTCCATAATATGCATAGATATTTTTATTTTAAATTCCAAACGGCTTACAATAAAAATATCGATATCGCTGGGCTCGCTAAAACGAAATATCGTAATTGAATTCCTTAATTACTATCGATATGCGACTGCGGTAACAACATGCCTAGTCAAAAGCAACAACAAGGCCGAACGGAGCGGACGTGTGCGCGGTTTGTGATTTTGTGATTGCCTCTAAATATTATTTTTGCGATAAAAAGAAGTCAATTATAAAATAATTACGAAATGTGCCGGGGTAAAAATATAGAAAATGCTAACATATGAAAATAGTATACACAAATGTTAATTAATATTATTATAAAATGTGCTAATGTATATAAATCAAAGAAATACGAAGTGCGGACCCAAAAACGGTTGTTCTCTTATACCAAGCGTGTAACGGTTTTTGCACACACACATCTAAGGGATTAAGAAAGAAGGCGAAGGGAAATTGATCAAAACAAACCGCATATGCAACAGTAAATTTGCAATTAAACGGCCGCAAAATGTTCGAATTAGAGGATTATTCGAGCAGTATACACGAGGGTTTCTTCAGTAAATATGCAGTAAGTACATACATAATTAACTCTCACACAATCTTGCGCGCACTTATGTACACACGTGTGTGTGTATTTGTTCAACAAAAAACAACAAAGCAATAGCAGCAGAAAAAAAAGAAATTGGCAAATTCCCATTTGCCGGCCGGTTGCACGCACACAAGCACACATTAACACCGCGAACACAGCGAAATGGGCTTTTATCGTTTATTTTCAAATTCGTAACGTTCGTTTCAAGCGATTTCGCCGCCATCCACAAGAGCAGCTCTCCAAAGTTTCCTAGTATTTCTGCACCTGCATTCCCCCTGCCACCACAAAAGACCCACTGTTGCGCAGTCGCTCGCCCCAAGAACAGTTTGTTACGAACCCCTCTCACGCTGTTAGTTCGCGGCGAAGTGTTGTTGTTTCTTTTCTTCTTTTTTTTTTTTCGCTTGCTCGTCAAGAGATTCGCTTTCGCTGTTAACGTTCAGTTTTTGAATTCCATATTCGCCAATTCACCGCAGCGAGTAGCTCACATACATGCATGTGCATATGTATATGTTGTGTGTGTTTTTAGTTGCGATCATCGTTGTGCTTTGAAATTGCTCTTAAGTCGCTCTCATTGGAACTGCTGTTGATTAATGGTGGTGTGTGTGTGTGTTGGGGCGGTCATAACCGGAACAGAGCCGCTGCGTAAGATATAATCAATAATATGATTCTATTAAATTGTATATATGTATGTATGTACATTCCTAGGAATGTACTTCCTCAACTGTTGTTATATTTGTTGGTGATTAACTTGGCTACAATCGTGTATGTGGAGACCGAGTTTATGTTAATGGACCGCCAATGTTAATGCTGACGCAACAGTGCGCTGTTGTATGTACTAAAAATGTGTGCAGCAACAACAGCGGCGAAAATGTTGCTGTTGCTCGTTGGAGTTTGAGTTTGAGTTTGAGTTGGGGTAACGGGGTGGGGGTTTGGTGTTGTTCCCATAATTTATTTCAGCGCAATTTGCTGCTCTCTTGGTTGAGGCTCTATGTACATTGGGGAACTATGCGTAATTATTTAACACTATTTATTTATTGCTAAACAATACACACACGCACACCCACTCATATGTTTTTTCTCAATTGCTGCCTTGCTGGTTTGTCTCTTGGGGTATCTTCTGCTATTGCGTTTTAAACTTTTTGAAGGCCAAACGTTCACCTCGTTTTTGCTGGCGACTGCCTTTGTTTTATGTAGCTTAGAACTCACATTTGTACATTAATGTACATATGTATCTAAGTGATTATTCATGTATGTATAGGTCCTGACCTCCTACAAAGTTTTTTGCATTTGCTTCTTGGATGATAAGCCCCAAACACATCTCCAGCATGTGCGCCTGTTAAATGCAACATGTACCAATTCGCAATCACACACACACACACAGACACAGAGAGAACAGCTACAAGTGTGATTTGTGTGTGTGTGCTGGTTGCGAGAAACAAAGAAAAGCAAACACAGCGAATCGCTTTTATCTTGTACGTCCGTCGTTTTCAAACGCCACAAGTTGTGAGGGGAAGAGAGCTTAAGCGCTCAGCACGGTCACACATCAAAAGCTTTCGCTCTCACTCAAATAAAAAAAAGGCATACAAAAACTTCAAAGTTCAACGTGCCGACCGGCCGGCAACTTTGAATTCACATTTACGCTCATGTGAGGCAACATGTCGCTGGGCTGTTTCGTTCGTTTGTTGCTCGAATATGAGCGCCCAGCTGTATGCCGCATAGATTTTCTCACGGCCCCACACACACACGCACACGAATCCCTGAGATGCCATTGGGGCTGCATAAACTGAAATGTTGGCCTTGCCGCACAACATTTCTGCCGTCAAATATCTGCGAAATAACCCAACAAGAAATCGGAAAGTTTCACACTTTTCAAACTGATTTACGACGTCGCAGAAACGCACTCACATGTGTGTGTGTGTGTCAGAATTGTCCCGGACCATAAAGTAATTTACAAATAGGCGCTCAGAATTTCGCGGAAGACATTAGCATGTTGCAAGATGGCCGCGCATCTTTCTACTGTGCTACCTGGTCCAGGGATTGGGATTGGATTTACGAGCCAGGGCCATTACGATTTTTAAGGTGAAAGCAGCTCGGGAAAGAAATGTAATAGCCCGAAACAGAAGGCAGCAGCGGGTACAAAAGATGCACACGGCAGATGCAAGCAGCAGAGGTAAGGCGAAGGTGAAGGCAACAAAAAGGAATTACCGATGACACACACACACACACACAGAAAAAAAAACAAAAAAAGAAAAAGAAAAACACCGAAATGCGCATACGAAATACTGCACCCCAGGCGTTATGGTGTCTAGGCCATGAATTCAGCCAAGGGTGCGAGACTGAGGCCTCGATATGCTGCCTGTTATTTCAATGTTGCACAACTGGTAAAGGTCACCAGGAGGGCCACAGCAGCAGCTGCTACAAGCAAAAGTTTCGAAAAGTTTCCCATTTTTGCCGTTCGTTCGTTTTGCCTGCTGCCAATTTTGGTCGCCTGCTCAATGCATTTTTATTTGGGCACATTTTTTCGAAAGCATTTGTTACAAATAACAGAAAGAGCGTGGGAGAGGAAGAGAAACTCGCACGTAACAAGGTAACCCTTTGCATTGGTAAACAATGCGTACAGTCAAACTTCTTTACAAAAAGGACTATAGAGAACAGCTATTTCATCAAACAGCTGTTACTTAAAATATTTACTACCTTTTTTTGTATCATAATTTATAGCAAACAAATCCACTATATTATAATCATTATCATAAAATTCTTCAGATTTGTAAGAAAAAAAAATTAGATAATTTTTGGAAAGTTTTCGAAAAATCCACTCTAACCAAACCATTCTGCCTTTTAAATGGTTTAGTTTACTTTAGTTTCGAAGATTTTCGACATCTTAGTTTAGAAATAAACAACAACCAAAATAAGGAAAACGATAAATAATAAACTAAACAATGAGCATGCCTTAGCCAAAGTCCATATTTTTCAGTGCTATTTGGAAACAATAAAATTATATCATTTACCAATAATAATAAAATATATTCATTTTAAATTTGAAATATTGTGACGAAGGTTCGAACCTAGAGACAAAGCACTGGCTTGAATCGCAAATCTATATTCTTTTTTATTCATTCATACCTATGCAGGTGGTGTGCATTGCCACCCAGCAAGAACAAGAACAGCAACTGAAACCAATTAGCAGCAGGAAGTTTTCTTTCCGTTTGGAAATGCAGCTCACAAATTACAGATGGGCAACTATTTACATTCAGGCATACATACAGATACATTTGTGTGTATGTATGTGCGTTTGTCTGCCTGTACGACTACAGCAACAACCCCTGAGTTTTCAAATTGCAGCTGCTTGCTGCCTGGTCTATCTGCCTGTTCTGTCTGCCAGCCAGCCAGCCTGACAAAAGGTTATCGGAGCACAAACACAGGCACATTTACATGTACTATATTAATGCATACATATATGTATACATACAAATCCAGATTCAGAAACGCATAAAGTATAGGAAAAATCCTTAATCATAAGCCTAGCTGTAGCTTATTTGTAATACGATATTAATAAAATGTTAGCGGAAGGGATGTTAAGGGAGAGTGAACATAAAAGGAATACGAAATTTATGTTAATGTTTGCACATACAAATATTATGTAATTATGGTATAATTGTACATAAAAAGAAATTGTCATCAACATAAGACTGACTGGATATTTATTCTTGAATCCCTGAAATACTTGTCTTAAACTGAAGTAATTTTAGATACGACAAAGAAGTCAGAGAAAGAACTTTTAAATATAAGACATCTATATATGTACATATGTATGTGTGTACCATTACAAGAATGAAACAATCAAAAGGTTGTCAATGATGAGGCAGCTGCTGGTTAAGAAAATAACACGAAAGTGTGCAACACCTGCTGTGCCCCAATTGCTGATGTTGCACGCAAAGGACGGAAGAAAGGGCGGCAAGTGTACAAAAAAGTGCATTAACTGGTCTTCAGGATGCGTCATAAGCCACAGGTTTGTGCGCTGTGTTGCAGCAAGCGGCCCAATCGACGACCGGCGAATATTTTGCAAATGAGGCTGCACCAGACACCCGCCAGACACAAGATGTGTGTGAGTGTGTGTGTATGTCTCTGTGTGTGGGTGAACATCCCACAACATTTTCGGGACTGATAAAAAGCAGCGGGCACGCTAACAGGCCGCCCTGCATCAATTTATGATATCCTGCTAAATGATGTAACTTATCATCATTCGTGGGGCATGCGGCATGTATGTGTGCCTTGTTTATCGATTTTTCAGCGAGAGCAGACACAAACCAAGGGCGGGTCAATGAGTTGAAGTGTGTCCAAGGACACGCTAACATTGCCCACCCACCACTGACAAGTAACAGGCGCTAGCTAGCGCGCCTTTTTCTAAAGCGCTGTCCAAAGTTGCGCCTAATACCCGCCCGAAAGCCCGAATTGACAGAACGTTGATGGTGAGAATGTCTCAACGTGTTCGGCCTACTGCTGAACATAAACCAGGCGCCAGCGCCTACTACCCTTTTTCGTAACAGAGCTTCAAGTTGTCGCAACAGCAGAAAAAGTACTCAGACCGGACGACCGAAGCGAACGTTCAGTTTTAGCTCTGGCTCTGTTGCTGTTCCATTTTGCAGAATGTTTTGTTGCCAACTGTACTGTTTGTGTGCTCAACAGAGAACTCTGTTGTGTGCGGTCGATGTTCTATGTTTCCACCGTAAAGAGCAGCAGAGTTTTTCTGTGTGGTTTCTCTTTCAGTCGCTTTTAACATGAAGTAGTCGTCAACGTCGCTGCTCGCTGTTATGCATACATACACGCATATATACATACACGCAGCTTGGCTCTGTTTGTATTGCTTCCCTGTTCGTGTTGTTGCCGCTGCTGCTGCTGCTGCTGCTCTGCCTGCTGCCTGCTGCCTGCTTTTTGTTTATGTATGGCTTTATTCCTTTTTTCCTCTTCGTTTTTTAGTGGGAACATACATATATACATGCATACTCACATACATTCATATGTTTGTACGTTGCCGTGTATATGTATGAATACTATTCCCCCTTTTTATCGTATATTCGCTGTTAACCGGCAGCCGTCTGCTCTAAGTATCGAGTAAATGTTGCTGAAACATTTTTAGCTCGGCAACATTTCCACCGGTGGTTGTTTTTACCTCGCGCCTTGAGGAAATTTAAGAATATGTTTGTGCAGCATAATATGTATATGTGCAGATATGTATGTATACATTTTTAGTTGGCGGCTTTAATATGTTGTATAACTAATGAAAAAGTGATCATACATATACGCATATACAATTACAACAAATGCTTTTATTTATGCTTCGTATATGTACATACATACATATGTACATATGTCCAGCAGTCGGCCTTAGCCTGCGATTGCATATAACTTTCAATTTTACTGATATCCGGTTTAAGATGGCCTTCTCATTGTTCCTCTGACTCAAATATACATTCATACTTACATTGGTACATATGTAACTACATACATACTTACATTTATACATATGCCAAGTTCAGTCGCAATTATGCACACACATACATACAATATGCTGTAAGTCTCTGTTGTTGTTGTTGCTGGACATAACATTGGCGCCAAGATGCATACTTACATACTACATGTACATACATATATATAGATATGTATGTGTATATGTGTGCTCTGTGCTATATGCAGCCTGCAGCCTGTCTGCCTCTCGTTGCTTGCCTTGGATCGTAAAACTGGTTTTCACATTGCTCCTGCTTCATTCCCATAAACATCGCAGTTGTTGTTGTTGTTGTTTCTGTTTTTGTTGTTGCTGTAGCACGTAGGAAAAGGAAAAGGAAAAGGAAAAGTATATACCTGCATAATATGTAGTACATATATATTAATAATTATAATGATAATCTTGATGCACAGATGTATTCTATACAATTTATATGTATGTATGTATGTAACATTAACTGTATGCAAATATTTATATTTTTGAATACTATATACACCGCTAGCAGAGCTTTATGTTTACATTGATGGAATGCGCAGTCTTAAAAAACTTGCAACAAGTTGCAAGTTTAAAAGGAGCAAAAACAAACTATAAATAGCAGTGCTTTAGTTCTGAAATAAAGTATCTTGTGCACAGAAAAACCCAAATGTGAACATGTTGCAACAGTTGTCAGTCGGTTGTGCACCGCATTCAATTTTCATTCTGCGTAGCTCGGGTTACACAATGTCATGTGGATGCTTTTCTTGCATGGCTAAGACAGTAGAATTCTGAACTTTCGCCTGGAAAGTTCACCCAAGTTCTACAGGAAGGAGAGCAATAGTTCAAGTATTATTGTGGATCTTGACAAAAAACATATGAAGATTGTGTTGCTGGGAGAAGATGTTATTATGGTTATCCTCTAAAATGGCTATAAATGCATCGTAGTACCATCGGAACTTACGGCACTGCGATGATGTTGTAGACAGTTTAACAGTAAAGTAGTTAATCTCGCATCCCAATCCCCTTATTGTTCAGCGTTCAGACATCTCTTCATTCTGACCAACAAGGAGGTCAAATTTGGCTTATGCAGAATGAATATAAAAACATACTCGTTCACAAAAGTTAAAAACAGTTTTAATTATTGTTATGTGGCGGCGGGAGATGAGGTGAGAGGCATTGCCGAAACTTGTCGGCTCGATCTTTAGAGGAGTTTATGACTAAAACTATGAGATGTGGATTTTCGCTGTTTACCCGCTCCAATATATATATATATATATATAATTGATGTATCTAGCTTTAAAACTGTGGGAGATATAGAGATAACTTTTTTAAAACTAAACTTTGGTGAGGTATACACAAATATATATTTACATAGTCTCAAGTCTCTAGCTTCAAACGGACAGCAAGACGGAAACCCAAACCCCGAGTATAGAAAAGAAATTGTAATCGTGTTGGAATCGCAGATGAAGTAAGTTCACCTGCGCTATCAACGTGAGAAGAAAACTTAGCTTTTCAAGCGTGTCCAATATAGCTTTTATTTTTTGAAAAGCTCTTTTTGCAGCCCTCGTTTTCTAAGGGCTTTAGCGCAAATTCCATTTTGCGCTCATCTGCGATGTAATTATTAATTTGAATAGGCATTTGACAACCGATATATCGGGTGCTCCGCTCTAATAATTCACGAACACAATCGTCGAATTTTCTGTTTGCGCGCGCTACAAATTTTGAGAAGAGTTGTGAAGGAGCTAATCTTTATTCGAATCGATTGATTAATTACGATGTATATCGTCTCTTGCCAACAGGATGCTGCAGGGCCTTCGTTGGACTTTTATGTGTCCGACTCCATGCAGGATATGCTGGACGTGGACATACGGGCGGAGATTGCGAACGTTGTGGGCAGCTCAAGTGATCTGACCTCCTCGCTGGACCACGCACTGGAGGCCATTTCGGCCATTAACAACAGCAGCAGCAGCAGCAACAACAACAACAGCAACAGCAACATTTAGCATCGTCGACACACAATGCAAACGCCAATTTGCTGGCCAGCAGCGCGTTGCACGCCTCTCCCACAGCCAAATGGATGGGATCGTGCGCCAGTTTCTGGTCCACGGCCGATTATTATGCGGATGTGGGTGCCTGTGTCAATCCCATTTCTGTGATGCCGCTAATTAACTCAAATTCCGGCTCGACGTCGCTGCTTAGCTGCGGATCGCCGCAAAAGTCGCGCGGTGTGGCATCGACGCAGATACGGGCGGGCTCTTCAGCCGGGCCGGTGCCGCCCGCCTCCCCATGCGATCAGCACAAATCGCATTTGACCTTCTCGCCGGCACAGATGAAGGTCAGCGCGGGTTCGTTGCGCCGGGAGCAGGTGCTGGCGCACATACCCAAGCAGATTTCGGCACTGCCCATCTCATCGTCGGCGGTAACTGGCGGCGGCTCCACGGCGCCGGCGACCATGGCAACCAATTCAGCGCTGCAGCGTCGCAACTCTTCGGCTGTGGATGCTGTGCGCAAGGATCTGGGCACGGAGCTGCGCAAGGTGCAGTCCGGCGCAGAGGAGACAAAGGCAAACAGTGCGAAAAACACGACTCTGCTGACGACTGGAGGCGCCACCAACACCATTAAGCTGGGACCCGGCATTGGCGGCCTGACCTTTGCCAACAGCGCCACGTACAACAAGCTGAAGCAGCAAACGGGAAAGACGCCCAACGGCGCGCCCCTCACCTCCAATGGCAACATTGTGCTCAAGCGGGACCGGGAGGCGAGTCCGCTGCACAACATAACGACGCTGCACGCGGGCGGCATCCAGAAGCGCGGCAATGCGCCAAAGAGCATTGCCTCGTCGGCGCATTCGCCGCATCATCACATGCATGTCCAGAGCAGCGTGGGATCGCCCTCGTCGACGTCCTCGTCAACTGGTGGCCGTTCCACAACGTCCTCTTCGCCGTTGTCCTTCGCACCGCTGGGCAGCAACAGCTACAGCAATAATGCCAGCAACACCATCAGCAACAGCAACGTGAAACCGCTGCAGCAGAAGATGAAGCTGACTGCGGCCATGAGCAGCACGTTTCCGAAGCCCGCGTACTCCTACTCCTGCCTGATTGCCCTGGCGCTCAAGAATTCGCGCGCCGGCTCACTGCCCGTATCGGAAATTTACAGCTTCCTGTGCCAGCACTTTCCCTACTTCGAGAACGCGCCCAGCGGCTGGAAGAACAGCGTGCGCCACAATTTGTCGCTGAACAAGTGCTTTGAGAAGATTGAGCGACCGGCGACGAATGGCAATCAGCGCAAGGGCTGCCGCTGGGCCATGAATCCGGAACGCATCTGCAAGATGGATGAGGAGGTGCAGAAGTGGTCGCGCAAGGATCCAGGCGCAATACGCGGCGCCATGGTCTATCCGGAGCATCTGGAGGCATTAGAGCGCGGCGAAATGAAGCACGGCTCGGCCGATTCAGATGTGGAACTGGACTCGCAATCGGAGATCGAGGAATCCTCCGATTTGGAGGAGCACGACTTCGATGAAACTCTGATCGATGCGATGCTCGTCGAGGAGGAGGACACCGATGAAGTTGAGTAAGTCACAACGAAACCAACGAACCATATTACCAATCAGCGTATTAAACGTTTAATTCAATTTTCTAGCTGGGCAAACAGCGAGGATGAAGACAACGTTCACGAGGAGCAGTTGCTTCATGAGTATACGCCAAGCAACAAAGCTAACAATCACCACCTGCCAACCGATCACCAGCTGCTGGTCGCACAGAAGGGCGCCGAGTTTGACATAGAGGTGAGCTTGCTAAAAACAGGCATCTGATTCAAGCTTATTAATTGTCGCCTTTCCATCTCACCAGGTTGACGAACTGTACGATGCCATCGACATTGAGGATGACAAGCGAGCAGTGCGTCACGCTATTGCCAACGGCCACACAACGAGCATTATTGAGCTAAACCCGGCCGATCTGAATGCGAACGATGGCTATCGGTCGCCGAAGCGCGCTCGCCTCGACATCAACTATGCCATCGGTCCAGCCGGTGAGCTCGAGCAGCAATATGGCCAGAAGGTCAAGGTGCAGCAGGTGATCCAGCAGCAGCCGTCCACGTACAATCGTCGGAAGATGCCGCTAGTTAATCGCATCATATAAGGGAGCATCCACTCCCCAATCCATATACATATTACTATATTATACGCACTTAGTGTTAGGTTTACGTTTAGGGAACACCCATCAGCTACGCTTAAAACTCTAATCCTAAGTTGATTTTGTGTGTGTGCATTGTGCAGAGTATCTCTATATACATAAATACGTGTATGTACGCATGTATATAGATTGACTCTGTTGATTCCAAATAAGTTTGTTATTCAATTTAGTCGCGCGCTTTGTAGTCGCTTGTAGCAATCGTGTCGCAATACATTATTTCTATGTAAATTGAAAGGGGCTTTCGAATAAATGTTTATGTTTCGAGCATTAAGTAATGCGGTGTCCGACTCCACATAATTAGAAAGTTTCCATAACATCTTTGACTCTTGAGCACGAACTCAAGAAATTAGTTTAAATAATCACTATGTATTTGTAATTGTTTAAATTCTTAATTCCAACAATGACGAAACATTATTATTGTTTATTGTTGTCCAATCTTGACTATAATGAGCATTTTTGAAATTGATCTCCAACGAAAACAAAATTGTATACTAATCTATGTTGTAATTACCATTGACGATTGTTTTCCATAAGATCAAGCCTTTAGGCTCAGAAATGATAAACAAGAATGTAAAAAAAAAAAAAGAACATAAACCTAATACTTAATAACTATATCGAAGAACAATAACAAATTTGGACAACGAAATATGAAACACACACTGTTTATACATATTTCCACACTTATTACTTGTACATAAGAATGGCATTTATAAGCACTTTCAGCGAATTTTCTATATAAACATTTGTGTAGGTAATGTTGAAAACAACCACCCAAAACTTGCCGGTCCAGTATTCATGTGACAGACGTTGGTAGAATACTACCAAGTATATACTATACAGATAAATATATAGTTGTAAACCAAGATCGAATTCTCTAATTAAAAGTTGAAAGTAGAGTCAATTACATTTTTTTAATATATTGAATATTGCATAAATGGTATGTAAATATTTTTTACGTAAAAGATTGTATACTATTTTAGCTGTAAATGAAGTGCATGTTAATAACAATATAATAATATCAACCAAATCCGTGCAACATTGCTAAAATTCCAAACGAATTGTCAAAATTCCTCAACTGAAAGACTTAAAATCAACGTATACAGCCGAACATTCAGGACTCAGTTTACATAAGCGTGAACAGGACCTCAGATTTTAAATACAAAGTACAAACAGTTTTTAAGTTAACTGAAATAGGAATAATACAAATTACATAAGTTTACGTTGCTCAATTTGTATTTATACAAATATATTTTTATCAAATTCAATTTTAGCTCATCCATTTTCAAATTACAATATTCATACATACATTTTTTGTTGTAATATTAATGATTAAATGCATTTAAAAAAAATATATATTAAAATTACGAAATATGTGTATTATATATAAAATCTTTAAGCAAAATAAACAATTTTTGTATAGAGTTGTTAGAAAATCAATATGTATAACACAATTGAAACCAAAAAAAAAATATATATATAATAAATAAAAAAAAAAATGCAAACTATTTCTTTTTTTTAATTGTAATACAAGTTAATGTTGAGTCTGGAGCTCGCGTAAAATGTTGAGAAGTAAAATAGAGTTTTCTAATAGTTCTGCCCGTTTAAATGAAGTCTCAGTTTTTAAAATATTAAATAATTAGCCTTTCCCCTTCACCTTCACCTTCGACATCTCTTGGCAACTGCTCAAATTATAAAGTTACAGTTGAAATTTCATTTATGGTTCAAGTTTTTGATGGGATGGGAAGTATTCAGTGAAGTTTTGTTGCCATTGTTTTTAATCAGGGATCACCAAAAAGATTTCCTAAAGAAGCAGGTAATAGTATCTTACAGTTCTAAGTTAATACTTACACACATTTATCCTCGTAAGTATAACCATTTTCCTCAATAACAAAAAAGTTGGTGTGCTTTTGAGACATCTTTATTTCACATTTATAAATAGGTAGATTTAATTTGAATTGATATTTCAATTCCATTTTTTTTTTCGTTTCATGTTTTACAACCAATAAAGCTCAAGATTTCAGCTTAGTAATTGCATTTCGAGCCATGAACTATGTTGTATTATTATTATTATATTGTTTGTTGTTTAAGGATTTTGCTTGGAAAAGCAATTTGTAGCCTTCTGGCCAGATTTCGGGTCTCAATTTAATCCTAACCACAAAATCGGACAGAAATACAGCTTGTGTAAACGTAATGACATTGAGCTTTTTATTGCGCAGTGATATTATAAAACTCAGTTCTTATAGATAGGTCATACAACGATATTGGGAAACATACAGATTTAAAATTTAGAGGGGGGTTAGCACAAAAGGAATAATTATACATAATGAGTGACTTTTCAATTATATAGCGAAAGTTTTGCGTTTGATTGGTTGTGATTTGTTTTACCGATCACACTTACAACTCAGACCTTGTAAAATGTATTTGTAATTGCTCTCGCAGTATATCAATCGATATTCCCTTTAAGACTAGACTTTGCGTTTCTTACTTTAAATCTCCTGCGTTTAACTAATTCTAGTTGAATGACTTACAAAAGGTTTTGTTGATACGCGTAAATACCTAAAATGGCATAAAATACTTTGTTGGGTGCCTCTGTTAAAATATTTCTCTGTTCGTTTCTTTGTATATAAGTCAGGAATTACAATACAAATATTCAGTTGCAGTTTAAATCTATATATATATATATATATATATATTATATATATATATATATATATATATATATATATATATATATATATATATTTGTCATACATACAAACAAATAGTGTGTATGTGAATTGTATTGTTTTTCAAAATTGAGTGTTGATATTTGCACATTTAAGGCCTGTTGTTCACATACAGTACATACCGCCTATATACGACATTTTCAATATATCCATATCCATATATCCATTTAAGCGCTATGTACTGTAATTTATTCTGTTTTTTTTGAGCAAGCTAGATCAACATGAGCTTTAAGTTTCCTTAACTAATCTATACAGTTTTGCATTCAGTGCCAATGCCAGTTGGTGCGTACCTACATAAGTATGTGTGCATTTGTGTGTATATGCAGGGGTGTGTGTGCGAGTGTGTGTGTGTGTGTGTGTGTGTAGAACTGCGCACTTCTGAGCATGTGTGCGCCGAGCGCTATGCTGCACAATTTTCGTTGAAACCAGACAAAACTGTTGTGACAAATCGCTTTCTCTTAAAGCTAAACACAAGTATCATTGTTTAGTTAGACACTAAGTTCACAAATACTAATGCACATGTACTTAAACTAAAATGTATCCCACGAATACATAATCAGATCAGACAAGGCCAACGCTGCCGGGGCGTGACTAGCTTGCTGCTTGGACGGTTCTTCACTTTAATGCGGGGGCAATTTTATAAAGTATGTATGTATATGCGCCTGTATAATACTTGCCTTCCTTGCATATACACAAACATACAAATGCCTAAAACCTAACCGATTATGTTTACAGTTGACAAGAACTTAAGCTACAACCTAACACACGAATACATACAAACATCTTTGACTATTAAATGCACAGGTGAAGTGAACTCTTGAAACGGTATGGGGGGGGCGGGGATAGTGCACATCAATTGGGTATATCAGCATAATTTTAGTTAACATAAATTCTACAAATACTCGATACATATAGAGCGGCCACTCATTCCTGCTTCAGCCGCTTGGCGTCGCTGCCCGTGGCAGTGGCAACGACAGCACCGGCAGCCGGAGCAACGCCACTGACCGAGCTGCCCGTTGTTTGTTGATCCCCGTCGCTGGTTATGTAGGCGAACTGGCACTCGAACTCGAAATCCATTTCTTTCTTCTGAGCAAAGGTTGACAATTATTAGGTGTCACACTCTTTAGTGGATGGCTTAGGTGCTTACCATGCGCTCGCAAATGACCGCAATGGCCGTTTTCTGCTGCGCCTCGGCAATCTTGTGCTCCACCAGATAGAACATATACTCATCGAACAGCAGCCGTATCAGGTGAAAGCTGCCGAAGCTCGACGCGGACCTCAGTGTCAAGTCGCGAATGATCATGGAGCTGTAGAAGCTCCACTTAAGCAGAAACTGGCGAGCGGCGCGCGCGTAGCTCGGCTTCCCTGTGTACTCCTCCATCGCGGACTCGACCACAAGCTGCAGCCAGCTGGCCCACTGCTCCAGCGAGCTCTGCTGCTGCAGTGCCGCCTTAAAATCGTTCTCCAGACGCTGCACCACAGCCGGCGCACATTGGCTAACCCACGCGGCTTGCTCCTGCAAATAGTGTTACAATTATTCAGCGTGAATCAGTGGCGGCTTATGGTCTAGCTATAGGACGCACCTGCACATTGTGAAAGTCCACACGGTTCAGATCGTTGAGCATCTGAGATATCTGCGCACCGTTCTGCAGCACGGCGCGTGCCGCCTGCGCCAGATGATTGAGCGACGTGTAGCGTCGCAGCGTCTGGCAGAAAGCGGAAACGGCGCTGGTCTTGATCTGCGACAGCTGCTCCGGCACGCCCAGCATGCTTTCGCACAGCCACAACTCCAGATTCTTAGCGAAATTGCGAATGGCCTGAGTCAGTGCATTGGGTATCGAGCGCAGCACATCTGGTATTATAACGTCCACCGTATTCTGATAGAACTGATAGTCCACCTGGTTCCAAGTAGAAGACGATTACATTTAAGATTAACTAAAAGTGATCGAGCCAAAAGAGGGCCTAGAGAACAAGAACTGGGAGAGAGATCAAAAAGAGGAATGGGAGTACTACCTATAAAGTTTAAGATATGCTAAGCAAAAATCATGTGTTAACACCGAAAATAACGTATAGGAAATATATTTAAATATCCTGAACCCATTGAGATTGGGTAAAAAAGGTAAAAGGCAAAAAAGGTTAAAGGCAGAAGGAATTATCTACGAACTAAAGTATATATGTTCTTGATCAGCATCACTAGCTATGTCGATTTAGCTCTGTCTGTCTGTCTTTGTGTCCATTGCAGAGAATACAAAAGCAAGAGAGCAGAAATTTGACTTTATCAGTTTGTGTATACTATATAGATATACCGTTTATTTCAAATTGTCGAGACTTGTCTTGTTTTTTTATTATCGATATATGTCGTTTTTTTAGACTGGTTTTCTAAACATATTTCAGAAACTATGAGATCTAGAGGCACCAAATTCAGTTTAATGTATTAACAATATATCCCCCCAAATTAGAAATTATTCAACAGCAGTATGTGTGATTCTGTGTATGTATATATGAATGCAAGGGGGTTGAAATGCATGTAAAGACGGGGTTCAGGGTATCCCCTTGTTGGGCGCTACCGTTTAAATTCAGTCAGTTTAAATTAAGTCCACAAGAACGCCGGCTGGCCTCACCGACCCAGTTGGTTATCTCGCTCAAGGGTACAGGTATTTCAAATATATGATTTGACTAAGATACTTGGCATAGGGAATCTCAGTTGATGGATATTTGTTTCTTCCATTTGTAATCGATTTAAAAATTTTGATTAGCTTCCTCTAGTCGCATAAATAGATTCGGTACTCCCAGCGTCCATCGTACTCACCTCGCGCACAAACTTTTGCACTTCTGCGCAGTGGCACAACAGATACAGCTTCGTCTTGCTCAAGTACTTCTCCTCCTCGCACTCGTCCAGATTGTTGTTGTCCGTGGTGCGCCAGAAGTCGCGCAGCAAAAATTCGACGGTGCCAAATTCCAGATTGAGCACGGCATCCAAAAATGATTCGCAATGCTCACGGTACAGTGCACGGAACGTGTCCACATCGTCCAGCGTGAGCTCGCTGTGAAAGCTGTGGCTCAGTTCGATGGGCGGAAAAACTGGCATTGCGCCAGCACCGTCGCCAATGTACTGGAAGCGATATGAACTATATAAGAAGCGCTTCAGCTACGTGGATAATTAACGGATTGCCTACCTGTATGCACGCCTCGTAGGTTTCCGGCTTGAAGCTGTGCTTCTTGGCGCTGGCCGTGCGCTGGGCGGCCGATGGGGTGAGGCCATTGCTGCCATTTGAGCTGCCCAGCTGGTTGGCGGCGCCGCTGCTGTTGCTGCTGCTGACATTGGCGATGGCGCCGTTGGCCGGCGGTGTGCCATAGCTCTGCATAGATTTGTCCTCCATGGATTGGTGAATTAGCAGCGAGCCCGGCTTGATGCGAATGCCATAATAATGATACTTGGAGTTGCCGCGTGTGCCCAGGCGACGTGTGCGCAGGCCGGAAAACACCGAGCGTATCAACTTGCCAAAGCTAGCTGCATTCACCGGCTCCAGCTTCTGCTCGTTGCAGTGCTGCATGTAGTGGTTATACAGCGTCGAGCGCGGCAGACTGACACCGTCGGCCGTCTCGTAGTTGCGCGACAGCCACTTAATCTGCGAGTGTGCGAGAGAGATGTTAGCAACGCTGCTGCTGCTGCTGCTGTCGGGCGGAGCATGCTCATGGCCGGCTCGGATGCCCCCCACTACTCACCGTTGCCGAGGCAATCTTGTTGCTGGTGCCCATCGCGCTCTGGTCACTGTCGGGCGACGCCCCGTCGGCGCCGTTGCCGATGCTGCCGCCGCTGGCCGAATTGGTGGTTGTTGTTGAGGTGGGCGTTTGGGGTGTGCTCTGCGCCTCCTGTATGTAGGAAACCTCATGCTGCACCGATATCCGCTGGTTAGTCAATGTCACCGGCTCACTGAACTCCCGTTTTTTACTTACCGTCAGGCTGTGCGGGGAGTCCCGGCTGTGCGATTGGGAGGACCCATTCAACAGCAGGCTCTCGTCGACGGGCACCAGGTACGGCAGCGTCGTGGAGTGGGCATTGGCTGTGCTGCCCGCCGTCGTGGCCGTATAGTTGCCCGTGGCCGCCGTGGTCGAGTAGTACGTCTGGCCATTGCTCTGATAATCGCCCACTGGGCAGAACGGATAGGTCCTGCGGACAGGCGAAATGTTAAACTGTGGGGTCGGTCGAAGCGAGCCACGACGAACTGACGAACTTACATTTGGGTCTGGCTGGAATTGCTGTGATAAAGCTCCGAGTCCACATATTGCACTTGATAGTTTTGCTCCTGACCGGAAACTGAAAGTCAGAAATAAAGTAATCCAATAAAGGTTTATGAGCGATTAGATAGTCAAGTATAATTATAATTGAGTTTAGTTTTCAAGGATGCGCTTTCATTCATGCTTCGTTTTAAATATTATCTTGAATTTATCTAATTTAGATAGTTGCCCTGTTTGTTGAGCAACTTAAAGTGTTTTTCTAAGTGGAAATGCAAGTGAAAATATAAACAATTTTAATATCATGGCTTGAACAAATTAACGCATGTTTGTATCTGAAAAGTATGCAATATATGTACTGAATTCTGTACAATTAATCAGAAGTGGAGCTCAGAAGCAGATCTATTAAAACCAAGAGAATACTTTAAAAATAATTTAACATGGAAGCATAAACCTGCCGACGGCTAAGATTGTTTTATTTTTTATCTACTATTTTATTTTACCGATTCAGCCGCGTTTGTCTGCAAAAGTCTGTTTACTCATCATTTCATTAATATGACTTTCTGTCTGGTCTACTCGATATCTGTTCCTAGTTTGACATGATCTGGGATCAAAGTATTAGCTCTACACAAGAGACGTAGCCAGCCGACATCCAATCGATATATATCATAGAGTACATACGGTTTAAATATAACTAATGTTGAAAAGATTATGTGCTCAACATTTGTTTTACACATTTCGATCACTTAATTGATTTTTATCAATTATCACTGCAAGCCCAAGTCCGGAACCGAACCGGTTTAAGTTCGCAATTCCAATATTTTCAAAATAATGAATCGAAAATGGATACAAAATGGTATAATAGTTTCGGTACAGGCAGGAGGCATCTCCTTCCCCATAAAGTATATTCACTTCTGATTTGAGCACGCTTAATTGTTTTTGTTAAAATGTCTTAACAGTCACTTAACAAAAGTTTAACGGACAATAATATATAACGGATACGAGGACAAACCATGAAAAAATGCCATCAAAAGTGAAAATCGGTTCAGTTTTGACAAGGTTATGGGCATTTGAAATATGGGAGCTATGGGTCCGAGGGCTTTACATGTCAAAATTTTTGTAAATTTTTGCATGATTTTTGACCAAAAATTACACACCCTCAAAATCGGCTTAAAAGCTGTTTTTTATGCTAATTTTGACACCCACAATCGATTAAAAATAAAAATTCGCAAATCTAAATTTTGAAAAAAATTTTTTCTCGAAAATGAGTAAGGGGGGAGTACATGCTTTTTTTTGACAAAAAATAAAAAAAAAATGATTTGCAATAATTAATATATTTGAAACGGCAAATCAATCTAGAGGATAAAGCATGAAAAAAATGCCATCAAACATGGAAATCGATTCAGTTTTGACAAAGTTATGGGCGTTTGAAATATGGGAGCTATGGATCCGAGGGCTTTACATGTCAAAATTTTTGTAAATTTTTGCATGATTTTTGACCAAAAATTACACACCCTCAAAATCGGCTTAAAAGCTGTTTTTTATGCTAATTTTGACACCCACAATCGATTAAAAATAAAAATTCGCAAATCTAAATTTTGAAAAAAATTTTTTCTCGAAAATGAGTAAGGGGGGAGTACATGCTTTTTTTTGACAAAAAATCAAAAAAAAATTATTTGCAATAATGAATATATTTGAAACGGCAAATCAATCTAGAGGATAAACCATGAAAAAAATGCCATCAAACATGGAAATCGATTCAGTTTTGACAAAGTTATGGGCGTTTGAAATATGGGAGCTATGGATCCGAGGGCTTTACATGTCAAAATTTTTGTAAATTTTTGCATGATTTTTGACCAAAAATTACACACTCTCAAAATCGGCTTAAAAGCTGTTTTTTGACACCCACAATCGATTAAAAATAAAAATTCGCAAATCTAAATTTTGAAAAAAATTTTTTCTCGAAAATGAGTAAGGGGGGAGTACATGCTTTTTTTTGACAAAAAATCAAAAAAAAATTATTTGCAATAATTAATATATTTGAAACGGCAAATCAATCTAGAGGATAAACCATGAAAAAAATGTCATCAAACATGGAAATCGATTCAGTTTTGACAAAGTTATGGGCGTTTGAAATATGGGAGCTATGGATCCGAGGGCTTTACATGTAAAAATTTTTGTAAATTTTTGCATGATTTTTGACCAAAAATTACACACCCTCAAAATCGGCTTAAAAGCTGTTTTTTATGCTAATTTTGACACCCACAATCGATTAAAAATAAAAATTCGCAAATCTAAATTTTGAAAAAATTTTTTTCTCGAAAATGAGTAAGGGGGGAGTACATGCTTTTTTTTTTGTCAAAAAATCAAAAAAAAAATAATTTGCAATAATGAATATATTTGAAACGGCAAATCAATCTAGAGGATAAACCATGAAAAAAATGCCATCAATCATGGAAATCGGTTCAGTTTTGACAAAGTTGTGGGCGTTTGAAATATTGGACTTATAGAATCGAGAGCTTTACATATCAAAATTTGTGTCAATTTTTGACCCGCTCAAAATCGGTTTATCTGACACTGTATACCCGCACGAATATATATTCCAAATTGGGACAGATGGACGGACATTGCACAAACTCAATACACTCATGTTAAGTAATAAAGCCAGGATTACACACATTAATATCAGCATGGGATTCTTTTAAATAATTATTTGACTTTGCGTTCTGTCGATTTTCTGAGCTTCATAAGGCAGACCAAAAACTCGAACAGCATTTACATTTGCTTCCGAGCTTGGAGCATGGACAATGATGCATGAAGTAAGACACTTGACACTTTTGTTTGGTTGCCCAAGTTTGGCACACACACACACACACCCACACACACAAGCACGAACACAAACACTCGCATGAAGAGTGTAAACAGAGCGTCAATTAAAAGCCATTGATAGGATTCGAAGTGAAATTGTTGGCTATGCAATATATTTACCACCGCAATAGGACAAATTATTGTGACGTCGGTGGTGGTGATGGTGATACATTGCTGTAGTTGCTGCCGAGTTTGAGGAAGTCGCGGAGGAGACAGCGGCAGCGGCGCCAATCGCCGTACAGCTGCTGTAGTTGACGGCACTGGCGGTCGCCACAAACGTCTGATGGTGATGGTGATGATGATGATGGTGCAGTTGCAACTGCAGCTGGGCGGCTGGCAGCGGCGCTAGTGTCGTTGTTGTCGCCGCCACAGGCAACTGTTGCTGATGCTGCGGCAGCAACTGGTGGTGATGTTGCGCTAGCGATTGCTGCTGCTGCTGCTGCTGCTGGTGGGGTTCGTGGGGCTGGTGGGGTTGCTGTGACTGCAGCTTACAGCGACACTTCTCCAAGAGGTTCGTATAGGCAGCAGCGGCGGCTGTGATCGGTGGCGCTGGCGTGATATCCAACTCGGGCTGATGGTGGTGGTGGTGTTGCTGCTGCTGCTGATGGTGCAGGTGGTGTTGCTGTTGGTGACGCGTCTGGCAGTCGAAGCCGAATCGCGAATGCATTCGTTTAGTTTTAAATCGAGTGGGCAGCTCGCAAATGAGTTAACCAAAGGTGCCAAAGGTAGTACGGGTGCTTGGGCAGCTGCTGCAGCAGTCTCACATGTCCGGAAGCAAAAGCGGGCCGTGTAGATGCCACCGATTGTAAGCCGAGATGTTCTCGCCCGGTTGCTTTGGGCAACTGTTTCACAGAGACAACGAAAAGTGAAAGTCCGAAGAACTTGCTGCTGCTGCTGATGCTGATGCTGATGCTGATGCTAAGAACAGTGTACGGTGGGTGGCCCCGGGCAATATAATGGCGGAAGTACGACGTAGCAACGTTGTGACGTAGCAACGGAGCAAGAGCAACCAGAACGTATGCACGGTAGAATTACAACTGAACTCAAAATCAAATGTTATCCTAGCAATATGCCTCCGAAAATAATGATGGCGATGACGGCGGCGGCGCAGCAACGAATTAAATTACAGCGGTGGTGGTGGTGTCGTTGGTGGCGCCGGATGGTGGGTGCACTGGGTGCTCGGCTTGACGCTGCGTTGTTATGATTTGTGCCTGCCCATGCCCAGGCACCCCTAGCAGCAGGCAGCGGGCAGCATCAGCATCAGCATCATACGCCGTAGTCGCCGTAGCAAATAATCCAACTCGAACCCTTGGCGCTCTCGATTGGAGCTAGACCTGTAGATGGCAGCGTTTTATTTTTCAAGCGGCGCCAGCTAATTCCGGGCTCAAAGTCGCATTTTCTGGGATCTGAACAAGTGTCGACCGTAGACCGGAGATGCTGCCGGTGCGAGCGAGACAGCACACAACTGGCAGGCAGCATGCGGCATGTGGCAACGTCGGCGTCAAGGCAACGCAGCCAATCATTCGGGCGCACACCATGCCTCCTCGCGCAGCCACACAGTCTGGTGGTTGCTAGGACATCAACCACTCTTTCTCTCTCTCTCGCTCTCTCTCTCTCACACTTACTCAGACACACACACACAAGTGCAGTTACTCGCTTGCTCAGCAACCCCCATCGGATGCTGCCTGCCCTGGTGCTGGCCAACCAAAACGTTTGCTGCCGGCACGCGCTTTTCTTCTCCCCCAGGGTTGGGGGCTGGGGGCACCATGTGGGCTGTTGGGCTGTGGAATATGCCTGGTTCTTTGCCGCTGCGTGCACATGTGCTATTTCCCCATATATGTTTGCCTCTCGGCACCGTCGTGTTAATATAGTTTTTCTTGCAGTCAAAGAAATATGTTCCATATTAATGTCGCTCCTTCATGCAATGCACACGCATCCAGCTGTACTCAGTGGGTGTCCATTTGAATTCGTTTGGCGCTGCAACTGTGGATACCCGCAGGCTCTGCACTCTCATGTGTAATTATTAACAGGTGCTTTTGGCCCTCTAGGGGTTTCGCTTCTAAGCCTTTGAAGCTTATTGGACATTCTTGAGGTTTTGCACGACAAGCTCAAATGAAAAGTAACTCTGCGGTTGCTGAGTAAACCACTTTTCACTTTTCACATTGAAGTTGCGGTTACCATAGATTTAATACAATGTAAATGGCAAATAAGAGTAAAACAATAAATGCAAGCCAATGGAACGCAACTTAACATATTAATTCGATGTCGCATTTAGACTCCATCTGATTGCGAAGGATCATAATAGCGAAAACAAATGATCACTCAATTGCACAAATGTATTTTTTAAACAATAATGTTTATCTGGTCCTATATTGAGTGCACACCCAATATATATTATATATATTCATCGACAACAACTTATCGAATTTAAGAATTTAAAATCAGTTTCTTATTTTATCATAGTATGTTTAACTAACCATCAACTAGAGCTGTCTTGGCTATCTTCAAAATTTTATTGTAGGATTTAATAATTTTGCATTCTGGAAAATGTTGATCAGAATAATACAAATAGGAAAAATGAATTACAAATTGAGTCATTGCATTATTATTCGTGTTGAATTTGACCTTGAATTCATATATCTACCACGTAATCAATAGGAGAATTATTAAGCTTTTGCATGATTAATATTAGATTATTATATCGTACGTCAGCAAATTTTATAAAGTAAATATTTTTTGTTGATGTACTGCATATATTTAAATAAGCAAATACAATTAGTTGGGTCGGTTTTGATTCTTTTCTATTTTTTTTTTTAAAGGATTTTGAAAAGAAAGTTTTTAGGTGAAACATATTATTAGCCAAGATGTATGAAAATAAATCTGATTTAAACGATTAGAAGAATAATTTGATAGCTTTGTGCATAATAATAATACTACCAAAGCCACTTGTGCTTTTTCGCAAGCTATAAAACAACTTGAAACATGAAGATAACAATCATCGTCCACAAACATTAAACCACTCCACTGTATGCATTCCATGAAAATCATAAAACTTGCAGATGAAAATAAATTGCCAGGATAACCGACAAGTGCAGGGTGGCTTATCCCCAGCTATGAAGCTGCCAAGCACGCAGCTTATCCGTGCATCTACAGCAGTCGAATCAACAAAAACAAACAATTAACCTTTTGTAAACAAAGTGCACCTTGTTGGGACAGGGGTCGGAGCCCGTTATGCACCTTTTAATGGCGCCCTTGATTCAGTTCGAAGATAGAAAACGAATCTATACGAATTGAGAATAGCCTTTGAAAATGATTGCGATCTAGAAAACTGTTTACCCAATTAAAGGAAGCCCGGCATATGCTGATTTTCCCTGACAGTTAGCTAACGTCCAACCACTTGGGTGCCTTAGTTAAGCTACTCAATAATCAGCTGGTATGGATTGAATTTGCCCGGGTTCCATTTTTAGTTGTTGCCTTTATTAAATTTTAAGCTTTTCCGCCTCGTTGATTTGATGAGCATCCCACAAAGCCGTATCAATTGAAACATTCTCATTATGTGAGAGGTAAGTACAGCTGCACGGAACGGGGGCGGCAGATAGTGTATATATGTAAAGCCTTTGAGTATTGTCGAGTTGACCAGGGGAGACTCCAGCTTCAATTGTCAAATATACCGCACAGTGCATTGAAGCAAAGCAAAGAGAACGTAATCTTTCAAACGTCGGAGTTTGTATACTCTATCGTATTTAACATATTGATATGCTGAGTTAATAATAAAGTTAGGCGGAAATTTAAAAATCTAAAGTTTTAATATATATATACAATATATTAATTATATATAATTTTTTTTATAACTATTATAAATAAAATAGAATCCTGAATGGCTCACTTAGCCAAGGACTGCAAATGAAGTTTTCTTTGCTATATTATTATTTTTTTAATAGAGTCGATATACCCGAAATGTAATAGTACTAAGCAGTATGCATGCATTTATACTCAACGGGCGGTTATTAATAAGTCGCCGTGTGAGGGCTGCTCGCGCTTCTGTCCTCCTGGCCGCATGCTCCGACATCCCATTCCCCTGTTCCCCTAACTATCCATGTCCCACCTCAGTTTGTTGTGATTACTTGCCGTATTTGTTGTTAGCCCTGCTGGTGGTGGTAATTTGCGCTAATAAAATCAAGTATCATGGCAAACAGTTCTAGTTCGCGGCGCCCCCCGCCTCTCGGACTCGACAGTCTCAGTTTCAGCCGCAGTCGGCAGCGTGTGATCCTGCCCTATAGATAGTGTTCACCAAGTGTAATCTCGATTAGTTCATTGTGTAGCGCTGAAGTGGAATATAATAATTATGTGTACGTGTGTAGGGTATCACTACCCATTCACTCCCCTCTGAAACACACATACACAGCTGCACTTTGCCACACTTTTTGTTACTTTCTGTTGCACGTGCCGCAACTGGTGCCGTGTCCTGCGTTGTTAAGGCTGCTCCTGCACAGGTAGGAACATCATCCTTAACGGGGTGGCTGTTGAATCCCTGTCCGTCTATCTGTCTGACAGACAGCCATGCAGCGAGTGTGTCGATTTGTTGGGCTCTTGTTGCCCGCTCATCTCTGCTCGTTTCAGTTTTCAAATTAAGTCGCTTTAATTGTGATATCAAGCAAACGTTTAAAATGCACAGGGGTTTAGCCGCCCTTCCCCCCGGGGATGACATGCTGATCCCGTGATTATGTTTGTTTACAAAGGCGCGACTTTTGCCATTAGCTGTTTGTTTGCTGGTTTTCGCTTTGATTTCGCTGCAAGTGCGAGCGCTGGCGATAAACCGCCAGCGAATGCAGCGCGTGTTTTTTCGGCTCTCTCAAAGTAAGTCGCCGTACAAGATACATTCGTCATAATTAAAAAACGGAGCACCCCTGAATGGACACACATTTTTTCCTCAATATTTTAATTGGTAAAGTTTCCATTATGTGACATTTATTTATTTTTTTTTATATTAATACTTTTTTGATACATTTATCCGTTTGAATATCTGCCCTTTACCAGGCTTTTATCAGCGCAAACGATAGGAAAGAAAATAATATTCAATACGACCATAGATATTAAAATATCAGTTAAAGAACCAGAAGCATTATTTTGTGCGAGAACCAACATGAAAAATATTATGTCACCCTTAATTAATAAATTGCGTTCAGTTGCGCATTTCCACAACTCTTTCCTATTTGAAATTGTGCACCTATTTTTATAATTCAAACGGAATAAATTGTGAGGACTAACAAAATAATATTAATTTAATTTTATCTCAAATTACCCCGACAGCCCGAGCCCGTTGCAAAGCTGTTCAGATTTAAATTTTCTGCTCGTTTTTACAAATTTAAATCAGATTTTATATTATAAAATACATTAAACAGTAAAAACGTTGCACTCGGGTGTAACCGACCTCCCAATGCTCGTTCACAGCGTAAGCATAAATTAGCAATATCTCTGAAACTGTACATTAGGGAAAATATCGACTTTTGTAATTTGTGGGGGCAGAGTCAAATTTTTTTTGTTCTTTCGGCCAATGGCCAAGGCGGCCATTGCACAAAACCAATACTCTCTATTTACTTCTTAAACGAGTTAAGGACAGATTTGGGTTTTTATAGAAATTATAATTATTTTTGATTTATATTATGAAGATCAAAAAAGAAAATCGCGGAAAATAAGAAGAATATTAAATTCTTTAGCAATCGAAATTAATTTACTGATTAATGTTTATATTAAATATTTCGAAATTTTTCGTCAATAAAGTAATTAGAAAAATTGTATTTAGTACGTGGAAAATACCCTTCACAGTAATTTCTTGTAAATAAACGTAGTAATTATGTGGTATGTGGTACTACTATTGACAGAAACATAAACTTTTAGTTGAACTCACCCGTCACTGTAATGAACGGTGTGCCGTCATCGTCCTCCGTAGTCTGAACGACGGTCAACTGGCCGTTGGCAACTTGTTGCGCCAGATCGACGCCTCCTTTGATGGCGCCCAGACCCGGCAAAGTGTGTATGGTGGTTGTGCTGTTGGTTGTGACTGCGGGGCCGGGCTCGGTGCTGCTTACGTTGTTGACGCCATGGACGTGGGCATGAAGGTGCGCTTCCTGACTCGAGTCGCTGGTGTCCATGGGCAGGACGACGCGAATGACCTCCAGTTGATCGGCGGTCGTTGTGTTGTCATCGTCAATGCCGTCTCTAAGCTTTTTTTGCAGGAGCTGGCAATTCTGCAAAAAACAACAGAATCAATTAAAGACATCATAAAATGGCTGACCACAAATTGTAGTTGATTGTGAGTTAGAAATTGTGGCAACCTGTGTCATGACATCCTCCAAAGTGGCAGCCACAACGACACCATCCTCGGTGCAAAATTCAAACTCCTCAGCATGGTTGGTTGGTGTCGCCGGCGTTCTCGGCTCTATGGTAAGCACATCGCCAGCGGTTTTGGTCAGAAGCTGTTGCTGCTGCTCCTTGGGATCTGTTTGGCTGGCATCTACTGTGGCGGCCTCAACGGCGGCGCTCGTCGTGATGATGAACTGACGCTGAGTTGCCAGACGTGTGCTCATTTCATTTACTTAATGCTCTACAATCTAGACTGTAATTGTAATGTGTAGTTACTCTACAAGTAGTAGTTAAAGGCCAGATGTTTGCACTTTCGATGCGAAATTCGTTGACTAGTTAGCTGATGATCTCGTTCTCTCTCCCACTCTCTCTCTCTCTCTCTCTCTCTCTCTCTTCCTGTCTCTCGAGATTTAAGGCAATTGTGGTGCTTAAATGTATTTAGTTGCTTAAGTTCCTAACAGCTGCAATGAAAGTGAAAATTTGTTGTATTTATTGTAAGGCTGGAAAATAGAAGTGAAATAATGTCACTATATTTAGAAACCCAATCTGCCTCCACCCAAAATCAAGTGCCATATAAATGCCTCCTATTGTAGGACGTGCGAGTGCTGTGTGCATTTATAATGTATGTAGTTGTTGTTGTTGCCACTTGATGCCTTTGTTGCTTGCCTACTTGCTTTTGGGGGTTGACTGCTTCCGATGGGGCGTTGCTATGAAATTAAACATTTCGCAGGTATTTCTTCATACTTTGATTTGCCCGTCGCTTTGTTCTTAACGGCAGCAGCAACGAAAGCAGCCCGCATAGAGCACAAATTTTCGTTAGCTTTTGTTGTCGTACAAAAAGACGCCATTTTGATTTGCGTCCGTTTTTTGTGGCATCTTTTAGGCGCTAGATAACATTTTGAAACATTCATTTGAACATATATTTTATGGGCGGCGCTGTTGGCGTGGCACCAACTAATTAGGTTTTACTTGATTATTAGTTCTGTAACTAATATTTTTCATATAGATATTAAAAGTGTACAACACATATTTTTGATTGGTATTAACTTTATGAACAAAACATCTAATTATAACATTACACATGAATAGGATTATCAGCTATGCTTCTTTGAACATCTTTATAGAGCATTTTCAGATCCAACAATTCCGTACAATATTTTTGTTAAAGTTGGAATAGTAATGAAGAATTTTTAATATCATCTTGTCATAACAAAGCTTGATTTTATCTGCATTTAACTTGTTAATTTCAAATACCTCCATTTAATTGCTTTCTATTGACTTTTCAATTTGCACCGGTTATTGCACAGTGTCCGCAAACTGCATTTACGATTTTCTCACTTTGATTCTCATTCACATTCTCTGGCACATCTTTGTGCTATCCCTTTGGCCCGCAATTGTTCACTGGGCAACCGGTTCAATGTAAATAATATTTGTTGAAACGCCGCTGGCAACGCCGAGTCCAGACAGGAGTCGGAGACGGCAATGGGAACTGTGAGGGGAACTGGGAGTGGGACTGGGTAGTGAAGTAGTTGAGGGAACAGGATGCCGACGAATACGACGACCCGACATACGTCATATGGACGAACTTGCAGTCCAAGTTGTTGTTTATAAACAATAAACGAAATCAGCGGCGATTGCGCGTCGTTTAACGAGCAGGGGTGTGCCTGTGCCGGGGTGGGGACTGCGCCGGCGGCAAGTTGGGTTGCAGGTGGAGGGTTAAAGTATTGCCCCAGCGGAAATGCAAGCTGCTCAGCTATTAGTTCACAAATCAAATGGCAAAACCACGCGGACAAGTTCATAAATTTGACGCGTGAAAAATGCAGCTTGAAAGTCACAAATACACTCACACGCACACACACACACACACACACACACACACACACACACTAACAACGAATCACTAAGGACGCGCGACGGCAAATTATTGATCAAATAAGTTTGGCGTTTTTTGATGCCTTTCGGTTCTGGTGGGTTTTTTTCATTACCATGCAATTGCAATTGAATTGAAAGCTTTGGTTCTATTGACTACCTATGCGGGAGATCTTTCACTTTCCGAAACAGCTCTTGTGGTTGATGGTGTTGGTGTTGCTGGCAATATTCACATATGTATTTGTGCATCCGTTTGCTGTGCTTGCAACGAGCGTAAATGTGCAACTACAACACGAAACACATTCAGGCTACTACTATTGCCGGGCAGGTGGCCAGCTCGAGCTCAAGTGCCAATGGCGGGGCGTAGGGGGTAGTTAATTGGTAATAGAGTTGGTCAATATGCTATGGTGTGTTTTACTGGTGGTGTCTAAACACACACACACACACACACACACACGTAATCAGCTGCACGAGTGAGACAGAAATGCATTTAGCCATGGCCCAAAATGGACAGCGAACGCATACCGCACTTTCAGGATACTTTCTGCCATTGAGCCTCGTCTACCCTGCGTTAAGATCCCTCAACCAGCGGCAGCTGTGTTGGCATAGGAATAGCCAGTTGTTGGCTCAGTCAGCGTGACGCTTTCACCGAAAACGCAAACTGTGCCTGGTTCAGTTAAGGTTCGACTGGGTTGCAGGATGAGTGCACTGCCAAGGCAAGCTTAAATGTAAATATTTACATAGAAAATAGAAAAAATGTTAGGTTCCAGCAGCTGACGGTTGAGGCAATTAAATTTGCATCAGGACAGGCCATAGTAAAGTGTTAGCAATAAAATTTATATTTCGTTGTAAAAATTATAGATTTTCAGATAAAATACGGATATTGTAAATGTTTTAATAAGTTCAATAATGCAAACATAATAAGAAATAAGAGCATGGTAAACTTAAAAATTTGAAGTTGGTCGAGGAGAAGAAAACCTATAATTCTGTACTCAAAGCAACTAAGTAATTTTCTATTCACTACTTTCTAGCTAAGCTAAAATATATACTTCTAATGGGAAGGTTTCAAGCTTATTTTAAGTGTGGACATATCTTTGTTGTTTTGTAAAGATGGTTAAAATTAAATTATGAATACTAAAGAAGAAAACGTTGCCGACCTTTATTAAAACGACGTATTCATTTGAGTATTAAAGTAAAGGTATCGATTCGATTTTCTTTGGAGGTATGATTAATTTACTGTCTTTATAAAACAGATTATTTTAAGTTTAAACAACAGCCATTGTTATTATTTATTATTTAATATAGGTAAAATAGTTATTTAAAAATATATAGGTTGCTAGTTTATAATAATTTACTTATGAATTCGACAAACATAACGAAACAAATATGTCATTAAGTTTTTATACCCTAAGCTCATTAAAAATGGGTGAAATAGAACCGTCTACAAGAGTTGGAAAGGTTAACTTGGATTTTTTAAAGTCGTGTATACCATACGTATGTCTAGTTTCATTCAAATGATCGACAACTCGTCTCGTTTTCTTATAATCGATAATTATCTGTATTTTGACCAGGTATTTTCCCCAAATTTGGTTTAATATTTTTTAGAGAACCAAGCGCAGATTATAAATATTTCAGATATTTCCATACCCTCCCCCACCCAACCTAAATATGAAAAAAGAAAAAGAAATTCAAGTACTACAGAGTTGCGCTTTCGTTTGTATATTTAGATCTGAAAATCATAATTTTGGTTATTATCTGCTCTCCCCCAGCAGCTGGTTAGCAGGAAAAATGAGGTCTAGAGAGGACTCCTAATGACGCGGCTAATGTCTATTTAATATAAAAAACTTTATTGCAAATTCATTTAATAAAAGAGGAACAGGCACATGTGCCGTTTCTGGTTGCAAGGTAACAAGCTCAGATCACAAAAACCGTATCGAATGCCTGTGATGATGGGAATATTGACGTTGACAGTCATTACAATGGGCATCTGTCATCCAATGCTCTGACAGATATTATGCGAGCGTTCGCCTGGCGTGCGCTACCCTGGCCCGTTCCCCGCTCTGGCTACGGATTGCCTTTGGCCCCGGCAGTCAGGCAGAACGCGGTGCGAGGCAGCAAAGCGGAAATATGCACCGAGATGCTTGTTTTACACCTGGCTGGTAGTCGGTGGTCGGTGGTCGCTCGGTTCGGCATCGCGCACGTTGTAATGTGCAACCGGCCGTGGCAGCGGTAAGAGACTCGCACACGCCACTTGGTTGCGAAGGTGCGCGCGGGTGGCTGTGCCGTTAGCCATATGCCTGGCTGCCACAAATGTTACCTGTTTATGGTGGTTGGTTGGCTTGTAACGGCCGCGGAGAGGACTTGTCTTAATTGCCTCTAAATGTTGAGTCTTGCAGAAGTGGTTTGCGCTGCAAAAGTTTCCGAGCAGGACCAAAAGTCGGCGACTAACCGAGTCGGTCTAATTTTCTCATTTTCCCGTTCAATGAAAACTCATTTGCGGTGCCGCAAAACCTACAAACGCTCGTAAAGCTGAGAAAATTGAAAAAGTTGTGTGCTTTTGATCTTTGCTAGCGACAGTTCAAGGCTATTCAAAAGTTTTCCTGATTTGTTTTTCAGTTCTTTGAGATAATTGTGATATTTGCCGTCCTGTGAGGCGGGTTGAAGGGAGCAGAGCGTGGCTAACGCAAATTAGCACAATGGATTTTTCTAGCACTTACCATATCAAATGCGTAGTATCATCATCCGGCGCTGTGGGCGGTATCCCGGCGGAGTTGCATTTCAAAACAAATTTAGGCGCACATTTTTGGTCATCTGATTTTAGTTAATTTCGAAGAAATGCAAAAGAAATCGAAGAGCGCCGTTTTTGTGTGCTATACCCTTCATTTGCTATAAGAATTAGACCGGAAGGAAGTGTGGCGCACACACACACACGAAAGATCGACCGAGCTCCGACGTAACTTGTTGTGTTTGCGTTTTTCGTTTCCTTGGCAACAACAGGGGACAACAACAAACAAAGTGATGGCATTTTATTGGCCAAAGGGCGCCTTTTGGAACATTACACAATTATCGAAACTGCTCTGCCTGCTGCTGTCGTTTAAATATTGCACGTTCGTTTCAAAATAAATTGCTTAATATTATTGCACAGCATTGGTAAATATTGTTAAAATTTAGGTAGAAATGGTTCACCGTAATTTGAGCAGCTGACTCGGCATTGTGCAGTGTTGGCAAGCAACCAAACAGCAGATGCGAGTTGAATGGTGCTATTGCTGTCTGGCAACGCGACAGTGTTGCCTGTCTTATTTTGCCATTCACATTCGTGCGTGCACAAATGACACTGGCGGTTAATTCAAAACAAAATATCCGCGCTTTTAAATAACAAAATTGGTAAATTTGTGCAAAATCCAAATACGTTTGATATGCTAGGTATTTATGTCATATTTATGTACATATTTGTTAGTCGGTGTTCGCCATCCGATACAATCTATTTATTAAGTTGAAAAAAAAAAACGTGACCAGTTTGCTGCACATTACATACTTGTTAATTAATTTGTTGCGAATTGGAATTTTAACACTTAACTGGCACGGCAACTAAAAAAATTAGCGCTGAAATGAAGCAATGTTTCCCCTGTACATAGAAGTCGCAATAATTGAATATGTTCATACATATATATAGTATATGTATATATATATATGCATGTATATTTGTTCAATGCTGCTCGTGTAGTTGCGCTCAATTAGCCAGCCGGCGAGTCTCTGAGTGCTCGGACACGTGTTGCACATTAGCGTACTCGTGGAATAGCGAACTCGCCAGCTAAATGGCCATAGTCCAGTCATTTGATGTATGCATATTTGCACTGTTTATGCACAATTTAATTATCTACGGCGACTGTTTTTAATTTTGTGTTTGTTTACAGCGGTCAGTTCAGAAGGTGAACCTGTTTTTTATGAATTTTTTTCGGTTTGTTTTTTCAGTATAATTTTTGTGCTCGCTCTGGGTAACATTTTTGTAATATTTTTTTCTCAATTCACGTTCATCGCAATTTTGTATTTTTGCGTTTTGAGTGACGCATTTTATGGCACATTTCCAGTTCTGTTGTTGTCATCCACAGGCGCACCCCTCGGACGGTGCCATTTGCTCAGCACGTTTTTTTTTTGCAATACGAAAACTGAGTCAACAGGCATTGTATATGTGAGCACGTTCGTAAATGCGTACATGGGCACAGTGCATACGTAACTGGGACTATGTAACTAACATGTTAAGCATTGGCTGTGGCTGGCAAAGCTTCTCGGCTTGGGATTGACATAACAACGTCTTCTTGTGCTCGTATTACATTTCACACACGCGGCGTATGCGTCGTCTGTGCTGCCGAATCTTTTGATTACATTGTTTACAACAATAGGCACCAGCGGGCGGTCGAGACAAGCCTTCTGTTTGCTGTCACTCCTTCTAGGCGATTCATTAAGCTTCTTTTTATGTATTCAAGCTGGCCATGGTCAGGGCAGCTGGCCCTAAATGCCGCATGAAAATTCAATTAAATTGTCGTTTATTCGATTTCCTCAACGAACGAGGTTGCCTTACAAACTACAAAGTACGAGTTTGTATATACATATATATTGTGTATTCGTAAGTGTATGGATATTTTTATTATAAACAACATCAAAACAAAAATCCAAAGCTTTGGCGTCACCTTGTCGCAAGAGTCTCCAGCCTAATAGGAAATTCAAAACCAGCTTTGTCTGATTTATCAACAGCAGTATTTAAATGCAAAGCGTGTAAGACAACTTGTAACTTTTACATAAGTTGGCGCAAGGCGAAAATAGAACTCGAGACGTAAACAAATACAAATTCTTTGTAATCGAATGAAATGCAAATAATAATAAAAAATAAAAACAATTAGGTGTGCTGGTTGAAGGCGTGCGACTAGAAGTTACCCTATTTATAGATGAAGCCCCATTTAATTGAAACTCTCAGATAAAACGAACTTTCACTATCTTGCTCTTCACATTTTATGAATATTTTGATTTGGATGTTCCCAAATTTAGCATGACTTCATCTATAATCGGTTAAAAATAATGTTATTTTATTACATAAAAATGTATGTACAATTTTCTTAAATAAGTAGTGTATTTGATTCTCTAAAGTTAAAAAAATTGAATTTTGTACCTGAATTCTTTCCCATAAGCTTTACAGTGCAAATAAAATTATTTGAAAAAATTATGGATTGGACGCGTATTTTGTTTTTATCTTTTTGCGGAACTGTTTAATAATTGATTTCATATTATTGTATGTAGCTGTCTCCATTGTATTATATTAAAAAAAGTCCAAAAATAAAATCATAAAAAATACTTTGCCTCTTTAGCTAACATTAAATAAACGCACATCAAAAAAACGAAACTTTATAGTATCACCACATGTAAGTCATGCATTTATTCTTTATAAATAGTAAAATTATAATGTTAATATTATGTAGACATAACAGATCATATCATATGACTAATCAATAAATACATTCCATTCTAATTCTGTTAATATGTCTTAATTTTGATCTAATCACTATCTGAAAGTTTAAAAATAAATGAAAAAATTCATTATATTTTTATAATGTATACACAATCAAATATGTATAAACTCATTAAGCGTAATTATTAGGGCTTTTAAACGTATCAAGAAAACAAACATATTTAGAGATTATTAATAGATGTGACTGCATCACTTGATCGATATGCTTACCTCGAAAACTTTTATCCACCCGCAAAGCTAATACACCCGATTGGAACTATTGCTACATGCTGTAAAAAGCGCACAAGGCAAACGTGCACTTTGTAGCTGTATTAATTCGATTGGCTGTACATACGGATCTATATGTGGCACATGTAGTGCTTTTTATCTACGTTTAATTAATGCAGTAATTTTATTTTTGCTATACATCTTCCACTCGCAAATTGTGTTAGCTTGAGTGTGTGTGTATGTGTGTGTGTGTGTGTGTGTGTGATTGTGTTCGTATGGAGGTTTTCTATTTTTTATTTGTTCAGCTGCCGCAACACGTGTCGGGGTCCACGACTGCCGCCTGCGCAGCACAATTTTTTATACTTCTCAAGATTTTCTACACTGAAACGAAGGAAACCCGTGTTTATAGCGCCTACATATACTACGTATACATTTGAGCATTGTGCAGGCCATATACATATGTACATAGTATACACAAGTTTTTTATCAGCGTACTTACTTGTATATATGTACATATATTTTTTATTGGACTTACCTCGACTTTGAAATTGAAATTTTGGCAGGCTGATAAGAAAATTTGCTTTTACGCTATCGCTATTCATTTATGTTAGCCAAAAGCGTGCATGACTTCGGTTTGTTTTCAAATACATATGTATAGGTATGATAGTACCCACAGATTGTGCATATTAAGTCTGATGCTAATGCAGTAAATTTATGAAGCAAATTGATTAGCACACACCCATTTTATTTGTCTCGTTTCGGGGCCTTTCTTTCCGGCAGCGACTCTTTTGGGCCTGGCCCCTGTCCAAGTCACTGTCCCGCCCCCGGTACATCTAATTGATTAGCTTATGCTAATAACAGGTGCAAATTGCAGTTATCCGTGTACTCATGCACACACCCATATACAGTTATATATGTATAATCGCGCAATATTTATAGTGGGCAGTTATGAACGCATGTCAAGCTGCTTTACTGTCAGCTATTCGATAGTAGTTTGGGAGCTATTTGACTTAAGTGTAGTTTGTTTATCAACGCGCAAAGGTATACAAATTGGTTATTTTGATAATAATTGTAGAAAAACCCATTTACGATGCAGAGCTGCCCACCGAATTGAAAATATATCCGGTGATTTTGTTTAAGGTTCGGCTTAAGATTCAGTTCGCGAATCTGATTTTCCTAACTGAACCCAGGTTACGATTAGGGGGTGGGCATTTGGTATCCAAAATAATAATAAATATATCTTAGTATTCTATACTAGTTTTTGATGAGATTGAAAACCCGGTAAAATGTAGCGGGTATGGTAAAGAGGAAAATATAAATCAAACTTGAGATTTTTAGCTCTTATTGTCTTTCAGATCAACTCGGATATTGATGCTTCACATAGTTAATAGTTAATATTGATTTTATTTGAAAACTTTTTTTGTTTTTTACATATCTAAGCCAACCAAACAGTTTGAAACCATAAAAACAATATTTGTAAAATTAAAAACCGAAGCTTGAACCAAAGCAAACCAAACCCGAACCGAATCATATTATCTATTTGACTGATTTGGCTTAATGTGTAATGTCTGATCTTAGAGGTTGCATTTATGAGATTTTACTAGATGTCTAAAAGATATTCAACACTTTATATCTATTAAAAAATTTAAAAGCCAAAGGAATAACATTTTTAAATTTTTAAAGCTTTTGCAAATTTGATATATTTGTACATTTTATTGGCATTAAAGTGAATTAATATGATCTTGTTATCCCACTGCTTTTTTCCCAGGTAGCTGATAATGTTGCCGCTTATTTATATGTTTGCACATGCGATAAGTAGCTTCACAATATTTGGTAAAAAGCTCGTGCTTAAAGTGTACACACTAGGTATGAATGTAAGCTAAACGAACACAAATAAACCAATAAAGATATAGAAAACAGCACAGATAGAGAAAAAGATGTAGATAATCGCATGCACACATTTACAAACTTACAAATACTGAAAATTACAGGCAAACGTATGTATGTATGTGTGTATGTATATATGTGGGTCCATAAGTTAGCTCGGTCAGCGCAAGGGGCCATGTCCACATAAACAATCCACAAGTGTTTGTTTTTTATCACGCCGTTTGCCTCGCTTATAGAAAACAACACTTTGTACGTTTTTTTTTAAGGTTGTTGTTGTAGTAGCTTGTGTCGCTTGATTGCATTTCATTTCCATGGAAATTCACAAGCCACGTAACGCATTTCGATTACCGACACGTGACCATAACAAAAACCAACTGCTTAAACAAATATGGACAAAAACAAAAATAGAAAAAACAAATTAATAAATAATACAGCAATTGAACCAGTTTGAAGTTACGATAAGGTAGCGGAGTGTGGTGGCAATTGGGGGCAAGTAGTTTGAGCCATTTTATGACCGTGCACGTGCCTCTCGGGGCGTATGTGTAATGTCTGGGCTTGTTTTTCAGATAGGCTCCGTATACGTAATAACATGTGATTCGCCATTAGCAAACGGGGGCTGCGTTGCGGGGTTGCACGTGCCACCAGGGACCATACACACATATACACACTAGATTTTCATATGTACAGTACACCACACAAATGCAATTGTAGCTGAATAGCTGACTGTGAGATCAGCAACAGCAAAAACAGGAATGCAACTTATGCAAACCGATTCAGCCAGCGCCCATTTTCATTGCGCATTGGACTTGGACACGCTTGTGACATTACTCGATCGTGCTGGGCAAGTGACTTGTTGCTTTGATTTGTTCTGACCTTTGGCAGCGCTAAAAATAGATTGCATGCCTTTGTGACTTGCGACCGCTGGCATTTAAATTTAATTAAACTGCTGGAAAATAAAACAAAATAAACAAAGTCACATACAAACGCATATACACACGCATAGTACATATGTACATGTATAAGCAATGAGCTGATAATCAAGCGATATGCATACACACACACACACACACACCAAACCTCTCACAGCTAAAATATTTGCACAACACGTGACCAACAACAAACTGGCATGTGTGCTGTTATGTGTGAGTGTGCGGCTTACATACATACAAGCCTATACTAGTGCCCACATGTATTCTCGTACGTATGTATTTGTGTATGTGAAATGGCTGACACGCTCGCCTCGCGTGAGATATTACGTCATGCGCCATGAATTTTTTGCGCTGGCTGTGGCCGCTTTCAACGTGTCTTGATTAAAAAGCTGCTCACGCGTACTGCAGAGAGGGAGAGCATCGTCAAGAGACGAGGAGAGACAGTGTGTGCGCAAGCGAGACAGAGCGATGCATTGCGCCCGCCGCTCATCGTGCTGTTTGTGAGGGGCCAACACAGCGTATGATTATTATTTCGATTAATAATAACACATATACGAAAGCGACGAGCGGCTAAATAATATAAAAACAAAATGTCAGCCGACTGTGAGAGCTTGCGCTTTGCATGAATATGTGCATATGCATGTGTGTGTGTGCCAGTCAGATACTCGCTTTGTTGCCAGGCAATTTTCGCTCCGTCGCAATTCGCCGCCAATCGTCGGCGTTGACGGTGCCGCCGCCCAATGTAACAGCTGCGAATGGCTTTGGAATTTGTCACGTTCACGTGTTTTATTATGTGCTGCTGCTGAGTGTTGTTATTGTTATTGTTTTGCTTTACTTGCCTTGGGTTTCTACGTCGCTTTTTTTGTTGTGTGCCTGTCTTTCAACTTGAAAGCTGTCTGACAAACAAAAACAACAACTGCAGAGGCAAAAATAGCACGCAATGCACGCCCCGATGACCACTGAGCCCTATAACGGTTATCTTCATGTGCGTGCGTGTGGGTGAGCGTTTATCATCAATAAAAAATCGAAAAGAAATGTTTTCTTATAGAAATGTATATGTATGTGTGTATATACTATATACCTACTATATATTTTTTTGTACCAATCAGTCAGTCAACAATAACCACTACATATGAACACATATGTATGTAAATGCTTATTATTAACATTCATGCATGTGTACATATAGATAAATATATACACTTGTGTGTGTGTTTACGAGTAATTCACATACAACTAATAATAACAATGGTTGTGCTTTCCGTTAAAAAATGACAAGAGTACATAAGATACATACATATGTGTATGCAAATATAGTATATATACATATACATATGTATATACATATATAAACACATGTGTATGTATCTTGGATGCATATTCCTTCGTATTATTCAAATAGGCCCATGAACTGCACTTCTCTGCTATGGCTGGCGCAGGCTGCCTGCAAAGTCGCGATGTCTAGTCATCAAAAAATGCACGGTAGTGCCAAACAGTTTTACAAGTGAGTAATATTTTATGCCGATAAGTTACTAATTTACAAGTCCAACTACAATTAGCTTATGTGAAATGAACAATTTAGAAACATACAAATGTGAGAATTTCATTGTATAATATACGTACAGACAGAAATACAACAAAATAAGGTTGTTGTTAGAATTCCTAGCATAATAATTCCTTAATGATGCAAAAACAATATATTAAAGGGGGTCCAAAGTGGTTACAATTACTTCGTATTTAGTTCATTACTTGGAAAAAATTGATTAGCCATAATAAGTTTAAGATATGTACAAATATATTCGTTTTACTCCCACTGTGCCAATCACGTTCGCCGCGCACGAAATGCGATAACATCAACGCACGCACGCACACATTCACAGAGAACTAAAAGCCAACGCATACCAGTACAGACATACACAAATACACAGCCGTCTGCCGCCAGCCGCAGCCCAGCATGACTTGACAAAGTGCTCGCTCGCGTTGCTCTCTCGCTCTCACGTTTTCACGCTCTTCTGGCATTTCATTCTCTGTTACCCCAGGCACGTCATCAACTCTCTCAACTTGCTCCCAGTTTTTGGTCTCGTGTCGTGTATTTGTATACTCTTTAATAAAATTCAACTACAATTTGTATTCAGTTTGTAACGAAGACATACCCTATTAGACTTGTTAAGAGTACAACAACCAATTTGTACTGTAGGACCCAAAACCGTTCTCCTTTTTCTTTTGCGATTGCATATTTTATGCAAATATTTATAAAAAAAAAACTTAAATTTAAAAATTAACATTAATATTATTATATCATTCAACTTACTGTTATAAAATAAGATTGATCGGTATTCCTAAAAGAGCGAAGAAGAAGCGCTATGTTAAAATTTTACCATAATTATATTCGGTATAGTGTATTCAGCTCTCGATGCTTCGATTGATTTTGCCGTCTTGGTTTTAATTTTAGCCCGTTCGCCGTGTATTTTTCATTCATTTCAATTCGACCGTTCGAAGTGAGCAGTTGATGTAAGCGGCGTTTCGGACAGCGCAAGTGTTTTGTTTAACAAAAAAAGAAAAAAAATATATACAAAATTATAACAGCCAAGCGAGCAGCAGCAACAACAAATTGTTTGCATACATACATACAAACACATACAAGACTGCCGCTGTGTAGTAAATTATACAAATACACGCATACGGTGTGCAGACCAACACGCTGTTGCTGGTAAAATTCCACTGTGAAGCGAAGGAAGTTGTGTATTAATAAAGTTAATATAAAATTAATAAAAGTGCAAAACGTGTGACAAAAAAAAAGTAAATTAAAATAAAAGCAAATACCGAATCACGTTTTTCGACAATCGTTCGCCTTGCTGGTCGTTGTGCGGTGCTGGTTGATGTGTGTGCGTGTGCGTGTGCGACAGAGAGCAAGTCCCGCGACTAAAAACGAGACCTGAGTGCAAAGAAATTTCAAGGTTTCCAAGTTTTCTCAACTTAACACGGGCGGGGCAGAGGACTTGTCTAATACAGTTACAGCATAAGGCGCGAGACCGACACACATATACATATACAGTGGTCCAACAAGTGTGGTTAAATTGCCACATTGATAAACATCCCGTCAGTAAAAGTTAAGCCGCATATACAGCATTAAACTGATGTACACACAGACACACACATACCAGAGTATATAAATGTGAACATAGTGTGTGTGTATATAAAGTCTTATCGCACCCATTGCTGTCTCCGTTATCGGCAGACACAAAAACAAAAGGCCAACGCTGCTGATAAGCGTTAAACAGTCATCATTAAACAGTCAACAGAAAACTAGCCAACTTATCAGGAACAATTTACTCCTTTAACAGTTTTAAATTCGAAATGTTATGCTAAATATAAAAGAGTTTTGAATATTTAAGTGCGATGCAAATTACAGCTATTAAAGTGGAAGTCTAAAAATATACAAATCTAAGAATATTCATTCACGTTGTTAGGCAACTTGTGTAACAGTTAATAAAAAGTAAACTCATCAACAACAAAAATTGCCGTCGCAAGCAACAATTTTGTATTCGCCGCAACGCAATTCGCCGTACAAGCGACAACCTGTTTGCTGTCATAAATTCGTGCGCTCACTCGCCGGCATTTTAACTTGGCTTTCCTGCACTGACGTAGAGAGTAACACCATCCACCATTCCACCGCAACTGCAAGTAACGTCCACGCAGCAGCAGCAGCAGCAGCAGCAGCAGCAGCAGCAGCAGAGAGTAGAGCCAAGCAAAGCAGCCATCGTTATTTTGCCCAGGATCGCTGTCTCTAGCAGCAGCAGCAGCAGCAGCAGCAGTAACAACAACATGGAGCCCTACTGGAGCGAGGCGAACGGACATGCTGCACATCCGGTTAAGTATGAGAGGTAGGTATAGACGGAAGCCATTGCCACAGCACACCAAAATCAACAACAACAACAATAAATACACTCACTTTCACCTTTAAGTTTATGCATAATATATTGTTAGTGTAATTTTAAATATTAACTTTAAGTTGTAGCTTAAGTTTTTATTTGTGCCGGCTTTGTAACGGTTTCCTATGTGTGTGCACGTGTGTGTGCGTGTGAGAGTGATTGGGCGTGGATCGTTTGGCTATTTTTGGCAATTTGAGCAATTTAAACGAGAAAATCAAACGTAAAGCGAGTGAAAACGTGGGCAGACAGACTCTCGTTTGCCTGACGCCTTTGACTCTATTTTTAAATTGGATTTTTAGTCTATGTATTTATTTATGCAAAATTTAACTTTGGCAGAACACAAACAAAATCATACAACACACGATTGGGCGAACGTGACGTTCAGTTTTGGGGGGCTTACCCTTTCTCTTCTCTCTTCTTGTTATTTTGAACTTGAATTTTTATTAAGCGCGCGTATTTAATTCCATTTGGTATTTTTGTTTTTAGTCGATACACAATGTGTAGAAAAAACATACATACATATACAAATGTGTGTATGTATACATATTGCAAGTGTTTATGTAAGTGTATAATAAATAAGAGCTTGGGGGACCGGACTGATTGCTTTTTTTATAAAGCAAGCTTATTCTTGCTAAATGTCAACGGCCAAAACGCGACTATAAATAGAAACAACAACAACATCAGCCAATTGGCCGCGCATATTTGATTGGCATTTGTGGGCGTGTGCTCCACACGGACATACACACACATACACACATACACGCACGTGTGCGTGTGTGCCTTTCGGTGTCCTTTTGAAGGTCAGCAAGTGACGCTCTTATTGCTGTTGTTGATTGTTATTCGGCTATTTTGGTATTCAGTGGCCACAGGGGAGACTCGTCAAAGTGATTCCCCATAAATATGTACTATGTATACACATACATATTTAGCGTCCTCCGAGCCCAGTGCTCAATAATCAAATATGCAACAATCATAAAAAACAGCCGAAAAATAACAGCTTTAATTCAAGCTTAAATGAGTGAAAAGAACCTCATAAATACAAATTAACAAATTCATTTACGCAAAAACTTTCGCAGAAGCTGTTTTGTTTTGTTTTTAAAATGCGCCTTAAAAATGTGATGGATAATGAATTTAGAAATTTCTTATAATCATACGTATGTACATTCATATGTATGTATGTGCATATGCCAAAAATACAGATTTGACACCAATTATAATGTTAGGCATTGAAGGCCCTGTTAAATTATATTACGTATGCATCACGTGAGCCATTATTGAGGACAACATATAACAATTAAGTCGGGAGTACCCGACTAAGTAATACCCTGTACCCAACTCCGAGTCAAACATCCTTCTAATAGACACAAACACACACAATACACAAACACACGAACATCTGTCCGATCTTAATGAAACTTTCAGAATTTATTGTGTGTAATAATAGAAATTCGTTATTTTAAATGAGGAGGGGAGTGGGGGAGGTATCCATAAAGTAAAATATTTTTACGCGAATTTTGCCTTTGATATTTATGGTTTTTTTTAGGGAAAACGGGCCGGGTTGTGAACAATTTGATTAATTTATAAACGTATAAATACTTTGTTGGATACACTTCCTTTTTTGTTTATCCATTTTCAATTGGTACACGGTATTAAAACTAACTGATCGTTATGGGTTTATCGGCAGGTATCTACATAAAAGTACAACTAATGCATCAGCTTGTTATGGCAGATGATTTATCCCCTATAGGAATCGCACAATTGAAGTGTGTGATGTGAGAACTAAACTTTTGCTTTGCTAATTAGTACACAGTGTACTTTGAAACTAAGAAAGAAGTAAAAATATTATATTTAAATGGTTTTTAAGGTGTTGAAGTGGATTCTTAAGAGCGTAAGAATTGTTATCATCGTTATCGTGCTCGTTATCATTGTGTGCCGTTCGCCAGTTTGCTGAAATCGTCACTTGGCACTTGAAGCAAATACGCGTCTGCGCGGTCGTCATATATTTATAATGTTTATAATTTGCACTAGCGATGCTTTAATAAAAAACAACAACATATCAACAACAAACAAGTCATCATCCATAAACGAGATAAGCAAACACGCGATAAAAGCAACACGGTCGTGACGCACATAGTACATATCGGATAACTGATGTATGTACACAATATATACGCGTACATATGTTATTTCCTTTGGAGTGTTGGATGAGAGAAAATCTTGAGATCCTGGGGTTGTTGCACGACGAGGCAGCCGCTCCAAATGCCAAATAAAAATACGCAGCTGTCTCTCGTTGTTTTCGATTTCGGGATCTTGACGACGACGTGACCCCAACAACCATTCCGGCCGTGACCCAGTGATAAGCAAGTGCTTGTTGCTCCCCGATTTGTGATCTGTGAATAATGCGTATCGATAATCGAATTCTGAAAAAAGTGTGTTTGTTTGCTGGCTACGTTTGTGTTACATAGCGAATTCTCGACAGCTGGTTCCGACTGCAGGTTCGTCATGTAGGTTAAGCAACGCACAAATGTCCAGCAAGACAACACGTCAAAGCAAGCAGCAAATGATCGGAGATATACAAATATATGTTAAATTCAACCATTTATACATACTTGAGTGCTCTACATAAATTATAGCAATACCGCTGTTTACAAAAAGCAAACAACAAACGCATGTTTGCGCTCTATAAATAAAAATACGGCGCGCATTTAATTATATCTATGTATGTATATGTATGCACCAACATAAATAGCTGGCGATCGCGATCTCGCGATCTTTCAAATTGGAATAGAGCAGACACTGATTCCGATTCCGACTCCGAATCGGATTCCAAATGTTATTCGTATTCGCGTCGTCTTATCGTCATCGTTCATCCATTGGCATCCCCACCGCAGGCACGTACACACGATCGTTTCCATGCAGTTATTCTCTAACATACATGCAAAGTATTTATGTGCATCAGTGTGCCTGAGTTTTGAAATGTATATTAACTTTATAGCGCTCTCGAGCCCTCGTGTCGTTTGACAAACGTGCCGCAAATATTGAGAAATTTACGAAACTTGTTATATGTATGGGTATTTGTCTGACTTTTTATGAACATGTATATGTTTTCCTCGTTGTGATTAATGCACTCACGTCGGCTGGGCATGATTGCGAGGCAAGTCTCTGGGCTTGGGGCCTGTGTGGGGCAGGTGAGTCAGCGACGTCCATCAGATGGGCCCACATTGCATTTGATTGCCGCTAAATGATTTAAATAGATGTATTTTCATTTCATTTGACCCAGTTATTAAGGGGTATTTCCAAGTGTGTGTGTGTGTGTGTATTGGGTCACAGTTGTATGCTCTGTACATCTTGAAAGTATAATCTCCAAATTTTGTATGCAGCGAAGCTCTGGTCAAAATTATTGATAGCTAACTCTATTTCCCAAAAATTAATAAAACTAATTACTGCAGAAATTTAAATTTATTTAAATTGTTGATAGTCCGCTCCCTTGTGAGTGTAACTCAAAGTCTATTAAAACGAGAACTTTTGGTATAGTTTATACATAAAAATAATAATTCACTTTTTCGAACCAACCCCAAAAGTTGTAAACATATTTGCATGGCAAATTTAAGCCTTAAAAGTTTCATAGAGATCTTTTTTTTTTTTTTTTTTTTTTTTTTTTTTTTCTTTTTTTTTTTTTTTTTCTGTTTTCTGCTACCTTAGTGGCAACTTAATCTAGTTGTACATTTCATAGAGATCGAATGGAGCTGTTCGACTTGGAGCTGCTAACAGTGTATGCCTTAGTCGGACACTCCCGTCTCGGCACTCTTGTGACTTTTGACAAACTAAAGTATTTCACGTGGCTGAGTCAAGCGATGTCCATTTCCGTTTCATCGTCATTTTTAAATCGCTGTGTGTGTGAGAGTATCGTTTTATCGCGTACGTAATGATCCAACTGGGGCCGTAAATCGCACAGCTCTGGCCGCTGTGCCTAATTGAGCTTGTTGTTGTTTATGTTTATTGAATTGTTTTTGCTTAGACAGCACGCTAGCAAAATGTATTGAGGTACTAGCGACAGGGGCCTGGGGCTCTCGATGCAGTTCCGTTCGCCGTCCGCTGTTGCTAAGCACTTCACACGACACGTGCACACGTTTTGCTGGCAAATCAGTTTACGCTTTGTTAGCTGATTCTTGATGGATAAGCACTCTGCACTCAACTCCACTCTATTCCACTTCACAGTGCGAAGGCTTTAACTTTGCTTTGGTCATTATATCACGTGTCCAGGCAGCCATGGCTGTATATATATGTATACGTACATATACATACAAATAATTTAATTTTAAGCTCAGCAGCTGCAACCGGTTGTCGTGAGATTTCCAGTTTTTCAAGCATAACAAACTAAACAACTCACGTGATCGCCGCCAAAGTAGTTTATGTGAATAACTCAGCTAGCTTTAATTGCTTAAAATTTCCAGCATTTGTATGCGTTTCTAATAATGATTGGCAATTGTTAGCAACTGTTGCTTGGCGGGCGGCCTGCACGAGTATATATGTATGTACGTATGGCTCTTATCTTATCAGCAGGTGCTGTCAAGGTTATGCCGGCCAATGATCGGGCCAGTACCAGTACGGCCAGCAGTCGCAGGTTCTCGTAAAAGCGGACCACTTTTGTTTTCCACTTAACGCTTGACGCTAATTTGCCTAAGCCAAGATAATAATTTATTATATTTATATTTGTGTTTACTTTTTGTTGTTCCCACAAAGTGCGTCATCATTTTAGTGCTTTCGCTCATGTATTTTGCTCGATTTTGTTGTATTTCGCAAGTCGCGGCACACATTTCCATTGCTTAATGTCAACCACTGAAGTGTGGAGACTTGGAAATTCTACGATGTGGCGAAGGTCTCTCTCATTTGACATACATTTTGTAACGGAAATGCTTGACATTGGAACAGACGGGCTAGTTTACATAATTGTTTATACAAACAAATATAACAAAAAAAAAAAGAAAAAAACAATTTAGTTTTCAATTGGCTATTATATATACTATATACTGAAATGTTGCTGAAAATTCCACTTTGTCACTTTATGACTCACCTGTTGATCAGTCTTTGGAAGTTGTTGCATATATAGTATAAATGAACTATTCCAAGTGGGTACATTATCTTTATAGCAATGCTAATAATATGGGCAATCAATTGAGTGGTGCTTGGGTTATTCCAGTGTATTGCGATTAGACTAGGAGAGCATAAAAAGTTAAATTTGGACTCATGCTATCTGTAAGTCATAGGAATCGATTCCGATAATAATAGTGTTGATAAACACACACACACACACACACACTATATCCACATGTATGAGCACTTGTAACTTGAAGCGTTTCTCTATCACGTGTAGCTGACAACGTATCTTATCTATGAAGTGAAATAACAACAGGTATCCATAAAGCTAAATATCAATGGAAAACGTATTCATTATTTTTAGGTTAATGCACGATATCGTAAACAACTTTTAGAGCGTGCGTGTGCAAAACGTTATTTGCAAGTTGTATTAAGAGTCTTATGGCTATTTGTAAATTCTTATCGTGGAAAGGAAAGTAGACAGTTATGCAGTCATCATTTAAAACCTATCTGATTTTGCAAACAGTACACTAGTCTAACTAATGATTTAGTTGGTGTAGAAATGTATTGCACTTCTGCTATAGTATTTTTGCAAGGGTATTTAAGGTTCGGCACTTTCTTCTTGTCTGATAGCTTGAAGATTCCAACTAATGCGTTTTCAAGCGTGCGTCCGACGTCCGTTCATGCTTTTGGCAAGCGGCGTGCGACTGATCAACAGTTGGCGTCAATTGGCCACAAACTACCTGTCGCATAGACGAGTATTTGAAGACACTTGCAAACACATTTCGCTGGCTCATACCTAAATTTATACGAGCGCCGCTAGTTGCCGATTACTTAATAGCTTAAAAGTGCGACATCGTCGACAATGTTTTGGCTCACTGGCCCCCAAATTCGAAAACGCCACAAGAACGCTTGCCAGTTTGGGCGGCCAGCGGGGGCGTGTCCATTGGGTTCAATGTGCATTGTTTAGCGTTCAGGGCATCGCGTAGATATTTCATGAATCAAGCGAGTGATTTGGCAACTGACGCCGTTCGTCGGGTACAAAGGTCGAGCCCTGCCGTTGACTGTTAATTGAGTGATGTAAAATAAGAACATGCCCTGCACACGGGACTAACGCTGGGATTGACGCCCTAGAAACGGCTGCTAGTTATCTGATATATCAGATAACTATCTCATCTTGCATCAACTTGTGTATATTCCAGTATGCAAATGCACTGAAAAACTGCGCCAAAGTGCGCATTACTCATACGTAGTGTAAGCCCAAATCTGTGCGTGACATTTTTTAACGTCATTCGGACTACAAATAAACCAATAAATGGTTGAAAACAAGTCGCCAAGCAAGTGGAAAGATAGCCGTCGTAGATTTCTCATGTTTTAAGATTTCACAACAGTTTGCTGACAGTGTAAACAAGTTCTAAGCGCCGTACGCTGGTACGTACTAGTATATACTACGTGTATGCCTAAGTTCATACATATATATTTATATATGTGTGTGTGTGTGTGTGTACAAATATTGTTTACATATTCGACCAATCGTTGCGTGTTGGCGCTTATCGCGCGCGTCGCTCGAAATCGCAACAAGTCTTCTAGCGTTTTCTGACGCGGTCGCGCCTTTCCCAGTTTATTTCTTTTTTTCTTTCTTTCTAGATTTGCTCGTTTTGTATTGGAATTTCGCTAGCTATGTTTGTTTTGGTCACAGATTGGTGCTCATTGAAATTGATGAAATGTTTGCATTATTCTTTATTTTTATTTTTTTTATTTTTTTATTTTGTATCTCTCTTTTTATTTACTTATGCCGCTCTTGGCAACAGTTTTTTTTTTTTTTTTGTTTTGATTTGAATGCAATAAATGTATACAATTTGTTTTGTTCACTATATCTAAAGATGTGAATTTAAAGGATTTTGTTTTTAAATTTTATTTCTGACACATGCTATTAAAACGTGTAGACGTTATATTTAGATTCAATTGAGAGCGTATTCTGAGCATTTATTCAAACTTGTTGGCAATTTCAAGTGCTTTGGCTAGAAGAGTTCTCAATTTATATGTAGATATTTATGTGCTTTGTGGTTGCTATATATAGGTGACTTATATGACGAGATTATCGTTTTACATTAAGAAAGGCGTATTACAAATCATAAGCCTGCTCAACATAAAATCCACACAAAATTGAAAAAAAAAAGAATTGGTTTTATGTTGTGTGCAAGTGTAAGTATTGCGGTGTTTCTGTGTGCGTGTAATATGACTATATAGCTGGGTATGTTTTTAACTGAAAAACTATTGTATATTATGCTAATTGTATTTTAAGGCACTCTTATCCCCTTTTACTACAAACACAACAAAACAAATCGCTCGTTTGATTTTAGCCAAGCGACTACTTGGGGTGCATTTGGTGGCCCATTTCGGGGACTCTCGGATTAGCTGCTGGTTGACTACCAACTGTGGAACATAGAGAAATGAGAATGATATATGTAAGAGAGTGTGAGAGAGGGATGCGCGGCAGACTGAGAGTTTTGTGGTTAACAATTCGATTAATAAACTTTTCTTTTTTTCAAATTGCAGCCTAGGTTTATTTTTTAGTTTTACTTCTATTTGAAACGAAATAAAGCATTGCCCATAAAAAACAACACATATAATTTAACTACATAATAATATTTAGACTAATTAGTGTTACGTTTATAATCTTAAGTCAGTTTAAGTTATGCGCCTAATAAATGCATTACTAAAACAATGAAAACAAATGAAAAAAAAAAAAAAAAAACTTGACAAACTTTTGAACAAGATTTGGACTTATTTGTGTTTCTTATCCTTCCCACTTCTTTTTGCATATGAAACAAAACGCATACGAATTATAGCGAAGCAGCAGTCTCCAGTTTTCCTTATTGCACAGAATCTAGTTTAAATTTTTCAACATCGGCAACAGCATACAGCGAGGATGATGCTGAATATGCCACAGGAAGACGTAATAAAACATCGAGGGTAAATATTACAATTTTAGAGCGAAAAAATCGCGACACTAATCAAACTCGAAAACAAGATCAAAGGATCAAAAGAAAAAGCGCCCGAGTAACAAGTTCATAGCTCGTACTCATTATGTCACTGATTACTGGTGACTGGTGACTGGTGACTGGTTACTGGTTATTGGTTATTGGCAACGGCACGTGATGTTGATGACTCCGCCCACTTTTACACGCCTACAACTCACACTGAACGCACACGCACAGCATCCTGAGAAGTCGCCGCCGCTTTTGACCCTTTTTTATTGTACACAAGAGCATGAAGATAATAAAAAATTTCAACAAAACCAAAATTATTAAAGTTAACGACAATAAAGCGAAATTCAATAAATATTGACAAAAAGCAAAAATAGAAAAATAAATTAAAAATTCTGGGCAGATTCATTATTTAGCATAATGGTCCCAAAAACTCCATGATCTTTTTCCTATAGTTGCTAGGCTCTGATAAAACTCACCCTAATTGCACCTTCTATTTGTATACATCTACAGCAAGATCCACTGTCGCATCGCATTATTGAGAAGCGTCGCCGCGATCGCATGAACTCCTGTCTGGCAGATTTGTCCCGCCTCATACCGCCACAGTATCAACGGAAGGGGCGCGGCCGCATCGAGAAGACCGAAATCATTGAGATGGCCATCCGACATCTGAAGCACTTGCAGAACGAGTGCCTCCAGAAGGAGAGTGACTATCGCAGCGGCTACATGGACTGCATGAAGGAGGCGGCTAAGTTCCTCTACGATAGCCAAATGCAGGACTTTTGCTATCGCCTGTTGGCTCGCCTGCAGGAGCACATCGACGAGGTGTTTAAGGGTAAATATTCATACTTTCATCTCAATCAAGTCGTTTGCTAATGTTCCTTTTTTCTTTTTTGTTGCCCTTGTCAGCTGACTGCTATAAGTCCACCCGCAGCTGCCACATGGCGGACAATGTGAGCGCTTCCAGTGGCAGCCCGCACCAGGCGTACAATCCGCCGCTGTGCCATCTGCGCGACATGATGGGCGCCTCAGATGTGGAGCATAGCAACGACCATAATGATGTTAAGGATCTCAGTTTCCGAAACCATCTCAACCAGCTGCAGCGTACGCAGCAAGCGGCCGCCGCGGCCGCTGTCGCTGCCGCGGTGACCAATGCCAGCGCATCCAGTGCCAGCATGGAGCGCCAAAGCCCGAACAAACTCGCGGTGGGCAATGGGAGCGTAAATGGGACCGCCGGCGATAATATACCCACCAATTCAACGGCCTCGATCAACGCCAGCAGCAATGCGGCAAGTTCGACAACATCCACATCCACATGCCACACGTTGGCCAAGACGCCTGGAGCCGCTGTTGCCATCGCTGCGCATCAGCAGCCCCATCAGGCTCCAGTGATTACGTCGACGGCACCCCATCATCACACAGACAGCAGCCAGCACGATTTTGAGTCATCGCGCGAGCCGCTGCTCCACACGGATACCTCCAATATGCACTCGCCCCCACCGCGGGACTCGCTGCTGCAGCAGCATGCGCATCTGGCCCATAATCATCACACAACCGATAGCCTACTGTCAGTGCGAATGCGCAACTACTCAGAGTCCTCGCACGAGATTGAACACAACAATAACTACAAGTACAAGAACCACATCAAGGAGCGTTTTGTGCACGAGCTGCACGACGAGGAGACGAGTAGCGAGCATGCGCCGCACCTGCAGAGCGACCACTCGCATTTGCATGCACTGTCCGAACACTCCAAGGATGGCACCGAGCCCGAGATAGCGCCCATAATGGCCAAGAAACGTAAACTGGCCGAGGCAGCCTGCAATGGCGACCTGCCGCTGGATGTCCACAGCGAGGCGAGCAACACGAATCCGCCACGTCCCATGGGCCTGGTGCGCGACGACAAGCCCTCCTTTAGCTTTAGCGACATTAAGGACATCAAGTCGGAGCTGCACAACAGCAGCTCCAATTCCAGTCCGCTGCTGGCCAAGCTGAGCGCGGCCGGTGCGCAGTTGAGCACGCCCAGCAGCACAACCGCCCCACTGCCGCCCCGGCATTCGTTTACTGTGCCCATCTTTGCGTTGCACGGCCAGGGCAACTACTATGTGCCGCTCAATGTCGACTTCAATGCACTGGTGCCCTACCTCAACGGTGTCGATTTGCTCGAAAAGAGCTACACGAGCATGCCCGTGGTGCATCCGATCAACATAAATGTCAACTTTATGCCCAGCTCGTCGTCGGCAACGCTGTTAGCGGCAGCTGCCGCCGCCGTTGCTGCTGGCAAGCAACAGGCCGCTGGAACGCTGAGTGCCAGCTCGACGGCAGCACAGGCGGCTGCTGCAGCCGCCGCCGCAGCTGTGGCCAAGGCTAAGCTGGAGCAGGCGATTAGCAACAGCTGGTAAGCTCTGGCGAACCGAAGGCGCACCCAACAAAACGGAAGAGAACATTTCTACCTCACTACTTCTGTGAATAATCATCAAATGATTGATTCCAAATACTGTGCGAAATTCAAGCTGTTTCCGCGTCGCTTGGCTGCAGCAGTATAAATACACTACACACATAGACACGCAAAATTCATACTTTTATTTTTCTGTCAAAATGGGACGGTTCAACCGAAGGACTGTATGAAAATCGGTTACGAACTGGGCGCTGTCTAAAAGGCGCGTCTGTTTATTGATCTACTGAACAAAGTCTACGTAAAAATTAAACTGTGTTTCACAAACTGACTGCAACAGTTTGAGATGCAAAATAAATTAAAGAAAAAACAAAAAACTTGCATAAATGTCTAAAAGAAATATACACATATAAATGTGCATATTTGATGCCAAGAACCAGCCCACGTTAAGAAATCTAATGGATTAAAACTATAATTATTTGTGAAATAAATGTATTTTTAGATGTGTAACTTTTTTTTGCAACTAAAGTAAGCGTTGTGGTTTCAAATCAGGCTCCAAGTGTGTTTTTTAAATATATGTATATATATATTCATAAACCACTAGTCAAATCAACATATAAGAAAAAAAAAACAAAAACAAAAAGAACATTTTTAAAAAGTTAATGTGTACATATACAAATTATATAAACTTATATGTCTTAGGTTTTATAATTTAGCAACAAATTGTTTTAAGTTCGTAGGGCCCGAGGTTTTTGTAAAAATCTTGAGCAAATTATAAATACAGTCAATTCTGTTAACGATAATACCCAATTTCATTTTCGAAATCGGGTTTTCTAGATGAATGTGTAAATAATTAGTTCATCATTTTTTTTGTCGTTTAGTTTAATAAATACGAGTTTTCAACGTTGTGACATGTTCTATGACCTTTTATTGTTAACAAATAGGGGAAATATGAAGAAAAAACAAACAAAATCAAATTATTTTCTAAAAATGTTTGCTGCTTATAAACTAAAAGTTTACTGCACAAAATATTCATGTTTTATGGATTTTAATATGATTATTACGTTAACTACAGTACAATTAATATAATATAACTATGTTACTGTTTAATATATTTTATATATGTATGTATACTTACGTAATAAAGTTGAAAAGAAAAACATTAACAAAAAACAAAACCACTTGTATATTGAACAGAATACCCTTGCACACGTATTATTACACTCGTTCACGAGGATAAAAGAGTATATTGGGTTTTGCACTATCCGTCAGTTTGTTCAGATTAAATTTGTTCGACGCCATTGAAGCTAGAGACATAACATTTTGAATATATATTCGTATATACCCGCGTCAGACAAAGGTTGAGTTTTGTGGGTGCGTCCACTGGGGGCGTGGCATTTCTCTGTTTTAAAATTAGATATGTACATATTTCTTATATAGATTACTGATAATTATCAGATTATAATCCCCTCTAGGGGAATAATAAATTTAAATATATTTGATAAAATCGATATATCTCCCTTAGTTTTAAATGTAAATTGATAAAGCCCAATACGATACGTCTTTTGTTCTAGATGTCCTGTCCACATATATATATATATATATATATATATATCTGATATTATTTTGCATCGGCCAAAATTTACTAAATAATGTAGTGTAGAATAGAGTATAATGTAGTGTATTTGCCTCACTTATTATCGCCATAGTCTAAAAAACAAATTTATTTTTTTAAAACTCGTGGAGCCTTCTTCGAAGCCTTCATTTCTACAATTGTTAATAGGCTTTGATATGCGAACATTTTTTATTTTTTCTTATCGGTGTTATAGCATACATTCCTCCCACACCCTTGCAGTATCCACAAATAAACAAAAATTATATAAAAATACCCATGTGCGTTTTCAGAATAATCAGCACAGAAATTAAGCAATCGTTTCGGTAATTAAAAATTGTTATAAAAAAAAAGAATTATTTTTCAGTTGGAGTTCATGCTACAAAGCTTACACATCTAAACGGATTAGTCAAATGAGCATTTGAATTGATTTATTTGTGAAGACTTTTGAATAAATTACGAAATAACAAAATTTGGTAAGAATGGTTTTTAGTTAAATAAGTTAAGTTAATGTGAAAGATTAATTTCCAATACGAATATTCCAGAATATGAAGAATACTTTCGTCATACTCTTTGCCATCATAGTCGAAATAACAGGAGATATTCCCGGTTGCGATTATTTTGATACTGTCGACCTAACGAATAGCAAGCGATTTCCAAATGGCACATATCAGTACGAGGATATTTTAATTCCTAAAGAAAAAGTCGGACAATACGACTACCAGATATTATTCAGTGGTAAAGAGGAGTCCGTGCCCGAGCACACAAGGGGATGCGCCTGCCAAGTGAAATCTTGTATTCGCTTCTGCTGTGATCCTCAGAAGATGCTCATTGAAGGAGAAGGAAAATGTGGCGAGGCTAACAATTTAAATTATAGTTCCATTCTGAATATTACAATGCACGATGGAACAGAGACAGAAAAAAATGTAATGGAATTTATTGTTCAAAAGCATCTTCCTGTGCCTTGTGACGACCATTTACTCGTCAACGAAGCTGGAATTGAGGAGCATGGGTGGACCTTGTTTGAGGTTTGATATTCTGGCAATTCTTTCTATTTAATTTTATACCCATCAAATTATCAGAACGGTACGCTGGTCCGACATTGGGATGGAGAGAACTTATCTAAGCGGGACTATTGTTTTCAGGCAGTCCACCGATCGGACAGACAGTACATTTTAGTGCCTCATCATTGTCTTCCACAGGAGGACTTTACCAAATTTTATTGTAAGATAAAGCGTTTTTTACACTTTGTAATTTGTGGGGAGGGAGTGCGCTTGGCCAAATTTGGTGGCTTTAGCTCTAAAATTGTGGAAGATTTGGGTTTTTGCGGCTTAGCCGCCCTTAAGCCAAAAAATTGCATTCATACGGATAGGCGGACGGACAACAAAACGGACATCGTTCAAACCCAAGATATTCTTTTCACTTTGTGAACGAGTAAAAGAAGGGCTTTACACTAAAATTTAAAATTTTCTGATCTAGTACTACGATTTTCTTACATACATTTACATTTTACATTTTCTCTTGTAGTCTTTTATATATGTACTCAGAAAACTATACTTATCGATTATTGGAAAACGGGACTTATCAACAATTTGATTTGATTTTTGTATAAAAGCTGCTCGAACAACTTAATTTAGAATTTTGGCGAAGGGCATTTCTTATAGAACATTCTCTACTTAAATACAATAAATACTTCACCGAGATTCTAGACTAATTTTCTATGCTCAAATTGTTTTACTAATTGAATAATATTACTTCATCCACTTAACGAACTTGCAGTCCTGGTGGTGTCGATATTCTTCATGACTATGATAATTATTGTGAATCTGTTGTTACCGAATTTTAAGTCAGTACACGGCAAATGTTGCACATGCTACTTTATTTGCCTAACCCTGAGCTTCCTTCTTCTTGTGATTACAAGTTTAAGATGGATAGATAAGACACACGGTCGCATTTGCTTTTTGGTGGGTATGTTCGAACTTGCTGTTTTGTTGTTCCATATTTAAAGTTAAATTGATTTCTCAGGGTATTGTGGCTATTATGCCGTTATGGTTACATTCCTGTGGCTTTTGATCATAAACTATAATTTGTGGAAAAAATTTAGGAACATTGGCGTTGAGCGAAAATCCCGATTTGCTCATTACAATATCTTTGTTTGGAGTGTTGGCGCTGTCCTACTTTTATTTATATATTTAGTTGATGTCTTATATGAAGTCGAGGATGATGAAGAGGATCCAAGTATTGTAATATGGAAACCTGGCGTTGGCCGTTTCTCGTGTTGGATTCATAGTAAGACTATTGTTTTAATATAGATATTCTAATCATTTTTTAATTACTATATCGTGTACGTTTAATTTTTTGTTTAGCTTATGATTCTCCGGCTATAATTTACTATTATGGACCATTATCTATTGTGATAATATGCAACCTAATGCTATTTCTTAAAACGGCAATGCGAATATATTTTCAGAACAGGAAAAACAGACGGCAGTTAAAAATATCGGAATGCCAACGTAATTTAAGGAATCTGACTAAGTAAGTAGATCACGTTTAAAAGCATAAATGAAACTAATCTCTTTTTAAGTTTTCAAATGTTTTTTCGGTTATTCTTTATTGTCGGCGTTCTTTGGAGTCTGGAAATCCTATCCTTTATTTGTGAACTTTCTCACAAACCAATAATATGGATCACCCTTTGTGATTATGTTAACGCGAGCCAAGGTGTTATATTGTTCATAGTTACAATTTTAAAAAAGGACGTGTTAAAATCCCTTGGCGACCGGTGAGTTATTTTTGCATTAATTAATAATTACCTAATTTTTGTCTCTCATCAGATTTGGAAAGAGGAAGCTTAGAGGTGATGCTTCTCTTACGTTAACCTCACCTCACCTTCCACAAACGGAAATTAGTATTATACATAAATCAACGAAAACATATTCTACTAGGGAACAATAAAAAGTACAGTAGAACTTATTCAACATTCTTGTGCATTTTTTTACAAAGTATAATATTTTTGGCTAACTGAGACATTTGATCAGCGCTGCCTTGGCTTGAATTCCAAGTTATGGTATATCTAATACATATTAAAGAGTTTGTCCTAACTGATTGGTGACATGTGAACGCTATATAGCTACAGTTTTCAGTTCACACTTTACATATGATATAGTAGTTCTATGTTGCTGATTTCACAATTGCAAAGTTTGGTAATAATTTCTTTAAAAACAAAATGTTTTCAATACAAATTAGATGGAGATGTATACTCAAAAATTGTTCTATAATTTTTGAACTATTTTCAATGGGTTCCGGGCGACTCAAGAGTTCCCTCTGGTTACCACCGCCGGTGACGATGGGAGAGGCGAATTTGAATTTACTGGGTTTTTACGTAGATCTATGGGAATCTGGTGCCGTCTTGAGTTCAATCTTCGAGAAATAATTAATTTGAAATAGAAAAGATTTATAAAATATAGAATGTGTGCTAGGGGCATTCACTGATTGGGCGTCGGGGTTGCCTGGCAGGTGTTTCTTGTGGTGGTAGCTAGCTATTTTGGTAACAACAGCAGCGAGCACGGCATTTCTCGTTTTATGTCGTTCTCGTTGCTATGTAGATTTGTTGTTTAATTCCTATTGCCAGCTTATCGAAGCGTGCCATTTTTAATTCTGCATATTTTGATTGTGTCGAGGGTATGCGCCGAGAGGCATTCAGCGTGATGTCGGGTGTAACCGACGGCGCAATACTTGTTCACAATAACAGCTTAAGACAGTCAAAATCGAATTATTGCTTTTCTTGCGAAAATATCGACTTTTGCAGTTTGAGGGAGCGTGGCCTAAATTTATCGGCTCGGGCTTTAGAGGACGTCAAATTCTGGGAGATATGGATTTTCTCGGCTATCCTCCCCCATTAAATATATATCCAAACAATTTTTTGTGCTATTTTTGGAGGAGATTAGCAGTAATCTGTCAGAGAATCTAGCTTTAAAAGTGTGGGAGATATATAGATTAAATCAAGTAAGAACCTTACAGTCGGACGTAACCGACTGCGTAATACTCAGTACACGGAAGTTATTATTATTTTGGAAAAATATGGAATTGTTATATTTCGAAGGGGCGGAAGTGGGCGAGGCCAACCTTTTGGTTCAAGCTTAATTAAACACTGCTAAAATTGATGACCATCGCTCTAAAAATGTGGGAGATATAGATTAGCGGGGGTGGGAATGGGCGTGGCCGGGGAATTTCACCCTTACCCTTATGTAAAGGGGATGGCGACTAATTGACCTTTAAAATTTGGTCACTCTAGCTCTAAAACTGTGGGAGGTAAAGCTCTCGAATCCATAGTTAGCGTATTTTAAAAGCCCATAACCTTGTCAAAACTGAACCGATTTTCATGTTTGATGGCATTTTTTTCATAGTCTGTCCTCTAGATTGATTCTGCATTTCAAACATATGAATATTTTCAAAATAATTTTTTTTTAATTTTTTTGGAAAAATTTAAATTTTAAATTTAGAAATGCAAATTTACATTTTTAATCGATTGTGGTTGTCATAATTAGTATAAAAAACAACATTAAAAGCGATTCTGAAGGGGTCAAATTTGTTGTCAAAAATCAAGCCAAAATTGAAAAAAATTTTGACATGTATACCTCTCGGATCCATAGCTCCCATATTTCAAACGCCCATAACTTTGTCAAAACTAAGCTGATTATCATGTTTGATGGCATTTCTTTCATGGTTTATCCTCTATTGATTGATTCTGCATTTCAAAAATATTCATTATTGAAAATAAATTTTTTTCGATTTTTTTTGGCAAAAAACGCATATACCCCCCCTTATCATTTTTTTTTTTTTGTAAATGTTCAAAAGGCAAATTTACATTTTTAATCGATTGTGGTTGTCACAATTAGTATAACAATCAGCTTTCGATTCAATGAGTAGCTCAAATTTTTGGTTAAAAAAATTTAAAAAAATTTTGACATGTAGACCTTTCGGATCCATAGCTCCCATATTTCAAGGGTCCATAAGTTTGTCAAGACTGATCAGATTTAAATGCTTGATGGTATTTTCACCTTTCAGCTTTTTATCGATTTGCGATTTGAGGTGTAGCGACATGTTATCGATTTGTCAGCCTTCCAGTGGGCGTGGCACAAAAATCTTAACACTTTGTCTGAAGCAGATAAATACAAGTATATATGTATATATATATATTCCATGCGATCAGGGGCAATGATTTTGGTTGGCAGCAAGAAGTTGTGTCTATGTATTTTTGCCCTTTGACACGGCAAGCAATTTCTCAGATGCTTGGTTGAGACATTTGAAAATTTGCCACTTCAGTTGTAGGCATGAATCACTGTGCAGTTTGAATGATTTTTATACCGTGAACCCATTAAAAGTATATATTGCTAGTTGCCTTTTGCACAGTTCGTGAAGCTTCATCACTAGCGTCCACAGCGTTTGTAATCTGCGAATGGATAACCACAATGCATCAACACTATATTTATAATTTAAATTATGCATCAACTTTGTTATTAACTCTGATTACATATTTACTTTCATTCTTGTACCCTGTATCTTTTCAAATATTTATTGTATATAAATATAAATGTATATATTATAAGTTATAAGTAATAAGTTATAAGATAATGGCTGATGGGGTGACTGTTACGATCTTGAAATTAACATCACATTTAGTGGCTCTAGCTCTTTTGGTCTCTGAGATATGCAGAGAAACCCATTTCTTAATATCTATATTTATCGATAATGATGAAGTGAAACAAGATATCGAAAAAAAAAAAACAGTTTTAAACTTATTCTGCATATGGTAAAGCACAATCCATAGTTGAAAAGTTCAAGTCTTTAGCTAGGTTTTGACATCGACTCTGTTAGTCGTCCTGATAAAGAATATATATATTTTACAGAAAATATATTTTACATTTGAACAAAACCACCCATTTACCCATTTTCAATGGGTTCAGGGTATAAAAACAAATGCGCGTTTTCCGAAATCAGTATACATTAATGCTATAAAGCTTGTACATCTTATCGGTTCAAGGAAACAGTTTGTTTGATTTATTTGTGACGATTTAATTATTTTCAAAAAGTTGCGGATTAATATAATAGTTAAGAAATTGTTTAAGATAAATTGATATCTTACAATATGATTCTAAAATTTCCTTATTTAATTTTTAAATAGAAACTTTATTAAAGTGCCAAATGGATTTAAATAATATAATACTACATTAAGTTCGAATTTAAGAGATTAATTTTCCATACGAAAAAAACATATATGATTCTTTTATTCCAGAATATGAAGAACACAGCATTTGTTTTCGTCATAGTCTCTGCTATCATAGTCGAAATAACAGGAGATATTCCCGGTTGCGATTACTTTGATACTGTCGACCTAACGAATAGCAAGCGATTTCCAAATGGCACATATCAGTACGAGGATATTTTAATTCCTAAGGAAAAAGTCGGACAATACGACTACCAGATATTATTCAGTGGTAAAGAGGAGTCCGTGCCCGAGCACACAAGGGGATGCGCCTGCCAAGTGAAATCTTGTATTCGCTTCTGCTGTGATCCTCAGAAGATGCTCATTGAAGGAGAAGGAAAATGTGGCGAGCCTAACAATTTAAATTATAGTTCCATTCTGAATATTACAATGCACGATGGAACAGAGACAGAAAAAAATGTAATGGAATTTATTGTTCAAAAGCATCTTCCTGTGCCTTGTGAAGACCATTTAGCCCTCAACTTCGCTGTAAACGAAGACCATGGGTGGACCTTGTTTCAGGTTTGATACTCTGGCAATTCGTTCTAATTCATTTTATAGCCATTAAATTATCAGAACGGTACGCTGGTCCGACATTGGGATGGAGAGAACTTATCTAAGCGGGACTATTGTCTTCAGCCAATCCACCGACCGGACAGCCAGTACATTTTAGTGCCTCATCATTGCCTTCCACCAGTGGAAAAAACCAACTCATATAGTAAGATAAAGCGTTTTTGATATTTCGGTAAAAATCGAGGATGTGCAATTGTGTGTCCCATGAAGTAGGGGAATTTCAGAGTATGAAAATTCCTGAGCTGCCGTTATATACTTCTTTGCATTTATACAAATATAAATCAAGTATGTCACGCATATGTCCGACTGCAACGTTCTGACTTGTTTCTAGTTAGCGTTCTCTACTTAAACTGATTTACTAACTGAATAATTTTTGTTCATTCATTCAACTACCCGCAGTCCAGGTGGTGTCGATAATCTTTATGACTGTGATAATTATTGTGCATCTGTTGTTACCCAATTTTAAGTCAGTACACGGCAAATGTTGCACATGCTACTTTATTTGCCTAACCCTGAGCTTCCTTATTTTTGTTGCTGTAAGTTTTGAATGGATAAATAAGACGCACGGTTTCATTTGCTTTTTGGTAGGTATGTTCGAACCTGGTGACTTATTGTACTATATTTAAAATTAAATTGATTTCTCAGGGTATTGTGGCTATTATGCCGTTATGGTTACATTCCTGTGGCTTTTGATGATCAACTTTAATTTGTGGAAAACGTTTAACAACATTGGCGTTAGCCGCAAATCCCGATTTACTTACTACAATATCTTTGTGTGGAGTGCTGGTGCCTTCCTACTGGTAATTACATGTTTGGTTGATGTCTTATATAAAGCCGATGGTAATGAAGAGGATCCAAATATTTTAATATGGAAACCTGGTGTTGGGCTTTACTCGTGTTGGATTAATAGTAAGCGTATTGTTTTAGTATTAATATGTTTATAACTTTGTAATCCGTATATCGCGTTAACTTTTATGTTTAGCCTATGATTGGTCGGGTATGATCTACTATTATGGACCATTATCTGCTTTGATAATATGCAACATAACGCTATTTCTTATAACGGCAGAGCGAATATATTTGCAGAACAGGATAAACAGACGGCAGTTAAAAATATCGGAATGCCAACGAAATTTAAGGAATCTGACTAAGTAAGCAGATCACGTTTAAAAGCATAAATGAAACTAATCTCTTTTTAAGTTTTGAAATGTTTTTTCGGTTATTCATTATTTTCGGCGTTATTTGGGCTCTTGAAATTGTATCCAACATTTGTCAACTTTTTAATATATATTCAACATGGCTCAGAATTGCTGATATGCTAACCTCGGGCCAAGGTGTCATATTGTTCATAGTAACAATCTTAAGGAAGGACATGTTGAAATCCCTTGTTGACCGGTAAGTTATTCTTGTGTTTAAAAAATAATCTAATTTTTTTCTTATTAGATTTGGAACCAGGAAGGCTAGAGGTGATGCTTCTCTTACGTCAACCTCTCCTCAACTCCCAGAAACTGAAATTAGTATGCTACCTAAGTCAACGAGAACAAATTATGTTGGAACACCATAAAGAGTACTCTAGAATTTATTTAAAATTCACATACATTTTTTATAAAATATTACAAGTTTTTTAATAAAATCAGAAGGACTAACTGATATAAATATATAAATATAAATTATAATATAAATTAAAAAGTGTGTTCTGACTGACTGAGCGTGATCGGGGATTTTATATTTGCTTATATATTTTATTAAAGATATAACATTCAAATTCTGGGTGCCAAAGCCTTATTACTTATTACTACCTTTGCATACATATAGAAGGTGTGCGCTATAGCTTGCACCTCAATCGTGCCTATATATGACTTTAACAGTTATGGATATGTTTAAAAAGAACAAGTTTTTCGTACAACTTATTTTTCGCCCGATTATTCCTATGGCGGCTATAACATTCAGCCTGCAACAAAATGTCTGACCCAAGCAAACTTGCATAATAAACGCTTGAAAATTGAGAGAATGTTTTGCATAAAACAAACATCCAGACAGATGGACATGGATAGATCGACTCGGATTTTAGTACTGGTCAAGACAATATAAATTATATAACCCTCTGCAAGGGTCAAAAAATGTATACGTATTTTCTTTGGGAAATAGGTACATCGCATGCGTTGTGATGTTGAAAAACCTTACCGACCCAACCACTAAAATGCGGTTTGATATCAATCTTGCACCGAGTGGCAAGTAAGAGGGTATTATATAAGTATTATATAAGCCCAAGCACATCTTGTGTCCATACTCATAAAGTATGTGGGCTCCTAATTTTGTTTCTAGAAAATAAAGTTTTTTGCTTTTTAATTTGACTTTGACTATATCCAAAGATGATCATTATGCAAAGCTGTTATATGAATATTGTGGATATCATTTTATTATATTTTCAGTTATGAGCCTTGGACGGTGCAGTCGCATTTTATTGTGAAATACTTTCTTCTGTAAAAAAAGAGAGGTTAAGTTGAAGTTATACTGTATATAATTTGAAATACAACATATATTCATAGCCACTACATTTCGGCCGATTGTTCCCATCGGAGTCATATAATCAAACAAGTGTGGGGACTCTAGTCGGGAGCGCCCGATTTGGGATCTGCGGAATTAGTATTCCAATGGCGCGCTGATTGACGCTAGAATTAATCCTGTCCTTGGGACTGTGAGATTAAGGCATCGTGGCAGGAGCTCACGTAAAACCACTTGGCTTTACTGCCTGTTATATACACAAAACTAGTATATCCTTTTCACCCAAATAGGAAGGCAGTTGAATTTTGGTATAAAATAGGCAGAGGCCGATGTGGGTGAATTTTAAAGAACTTTTTAATTTTCATATTTTGATGTTCTTTTCATCTACAACAGCCGCCTAAGTCTCGCAAATGGACAAGTATAATCTATATCGGCTCGGCTATTGTTACTATATAAAGAAAATATATTCTTTATTGTTCGGGGAGTCTTATGCATTACGCAATTTCAGAACAAATTATTATATAAACTTATATATAAATATAAAATTGTTTTATAGTTAGCGAATGGATAACCACAATGCGTTAACACTATATTTATAATTTAAATTATGCAACAACTTTGTTATTAGCTCTGGTTACAATTTTACTTTCATTCTTGTACCCTGTATGTTTTCAAATATTTATTGTATATAAATATAAATGTATATATTATAAGTTATAAGTAATAAGTTATAAGATAATGGCTGATGGGGTGACTGTTACGATCTTGAAATTAACATCACATTTAGTGGCTATAGCTCTTTTGGTCTCTGAGATATGCAGAGAAACCCATTTCTTAATATCTATATTTATCGATAATGATGAAGTGAAACAAGATATCGAAAAAAAAACAGTTTTAAACTTGTTCTGCATATGGTAACGCACAATCCATAGTCGAAAAGTTCAAGTCTTTAGCTAGGTTTTGACATCGACTCTGTTAGTCGTCCTGATAAAGAATATATATATTTTACAGAAAATATATTTTACAGAAATTATGTCTTCAAGCTGTAGCAAACATTTGAACAAAACCACCCATTCACCCATTTTCAATGGGTTCAGGGTATAAAAACAAATGTGCGTTTTCCGAGAATTCAGTTAAGTGAAACTTGAGCAAAATCAAAGAATTTTAATTCAGTATACATTAATTTTATAAAGCTTGTACATCCTATCGGTTCAGTGAAACACGTAGTTTATTTAATTTATTTGTGACGATTGTTCAAAAAATTACGGATTTACAAAAATAGTTAAGAAATATGTTTATGATAAATCCGATTTAAACTATTTGATATTTTATTACAATAAGATTCTAGAATTTCATTGTTAATTTTTTTTAAATAAAAACTTTATTAAAGTGGCAAAAAGTTAGTTAAGTTAAGTTAGAATTTAAGAGATTAATTTTCCATACGAAAAAAACATATATGTGAATTGCTTGGTTAACAATTCTGTTTATTAATATATTATAATGATTAGGTTTTCAAGTTTATTTAGTATATGATTATAAGTCGATCCCGCTATTGTCCTTGAATTTTAACGCTGCGACCGCTGATGCCACATACGACTCGCCTCCTTTCTTGCTACTCCTCGACTCCGCTCCGTAAAGCGCCGCTGCTGTTAACGGCCACAGCTGTTAACATGTGTTCAGCTGCTGTTAAACACTACTTAGCGCTGCCAACCTTTTTACATATGTGATTCTTTTATTCTAGAATATGAAGTACACTGGATTTGCTTTCGTCATAGTCTTTGCTATCATAGTCGAAATAACAGGAGATATTCCCGGTTGCGATTACTTTGATACTGTCGACCTAACGAATAGCAAGCGATTTCCAAATGGCACATATCAGTACGAGGATATTTTAATTCCTAAAGAAAAAGTCGGACAATACGACTACCAGATATTATTCAGTGGTAAAGAGGAGTCCGTGCCCGAGCACACAAGGGGATGCGCCTGTCAAGTGAAATCTTGTATTCGCTTCTGCTGTGATCCTCAGAAGATGCTCATTGAAGGAGAAGGAAAATGCGGCGAGGCTAACAATTTAAATTATAGTTCCATTCTGAATATTACAATGCACGATGGAACAGAGACAGAAAAAAATGTAATGGAATTTATTGTTCAAAAGCATCTTCCTGTGCCTTGTGACGACCATTTACTCGTCAACGAAGCTGGAATTGAGGAGCATGGGTGGACCTTGTTTGAGGTTTGATATTCTGGCAATTCTTTCTATTTAATTTTATAGCCATCAAATTATCAGAACGGTACGCTGGTCCGACATTGGGATGGAGAGAACTTATCTAAGCGGGACTATTGTCTTCAGCCAATCCACCGACCGGACAGCCAGTACATTTTAGTGCCTCATCATTGCCTTCCACCAGTGGAAAAAACCAACTCATATAGTAAGATAAAGCATTTTCACATTTCGATACTCGGCATTATGGCTTAAATGCTGGGTAAAAAGCGAGGATGTGCTCTTGTCACACCATGCAGAATGGGAGTCTACTTATACTCTAGGCAAACAGTCATAATGTTTGTCCGCCTGTAAAAGTGGGTCAATCGAATAGACTTAGTGCTTAGTTTTATAGAGATAGTTTAAAACCTAACAAGCAAGAGTGCTCTAATCGTTACATACGGTACCCAATTTCAATGGGTACAGTTTTCTCATTTAGTGGTCCTATTCAGCTGAGTCTACAATAATAAAGTCAGGTTCATTGCTTTGAAACTAAGAGACTAGATTCCAAAGGAAGAACTCTATCGACTCAGTTGGTCATCCTCATCAGGAATATATGTCTTCTGCAAGCTTTTAAAAACAAATCGGTCAGAGGAGAGCAGAAAGAGGTTGCAGAAGCAATTCTAACAGAGATTACTGGACCGACATTATAAAAAAACCCGCAGCGCTATTATATAATTGGTGTATTAATCTGGAATCTCGCTAAAGTCGAGTACTCTGGACTTAAACTGATTTACTAATTTAATGTTAATTCTCCATCCATTTACCAACTTGCAGTCCAGGTGGTCTCGATATTCTTTTTGCTAATGATAGTGGTCGTGTATCTACTGTTACCAAATTTTATGTCTGTGCATGGCAGATGCTACGCGTGCTATTTTACCTGCCTGGCGGTAAGCTTCCTTCTGCTTGTGATTGTAAATTTTGGGTGGATAGATAAGTCCCACGGTAGCTTGTGCGCATTGGTAGGTATGTTCGATCCTACGATTTGACTCTTCAATATTTACAATTAAATTGATTTCTGAGGTTATTGCGGCTATTATGCCGTTATGGTAACATTCCTTTGGCTTTTGGTAATAAACTATAATATGTCGAAAATGTTCAACATTACAAACCGCTCCGCGAAAACATCATTTGCGAATTACAATATCTTTGTTTGGAGTGTTGCTGCCGTTCTACTTGTAATTACATGGTTAGCCGATGTCTTGTATAAAGTCGAGGATATTGACGGTGAGCCAAACTTTTCGAAATGGAAACCCGGTGTTGGGCTTTACTCATGTTGGATTAATAGTAAGTAATTTTTTTTTACTAAAGTGCGTTTTAAATATACTTGTTCACAAAGTAAGAAATTTAAGTAACTTAAAACTGGATATTATCGGACCTTCCTCTAGTAAAGTCTTTTCAGTTTTTGTCCACGCCCATTGGGTTTGAAAAACTAAACATATCACAGTGATAGAGTTGCGTAAAAAATGCTACGTTGATATCGTTGAACGAGTATTACCGAGTCGGTTACACACGACTCCAATGCTCTGACTTGTGTTTTTAATAACATGGCTTTTATTTTTTAGCCTTTGCTTGGTCGGCTATGATCTACTTTTATGGACCATTATCTATTTTGATAATATGCAACTTAACTCTCTGTATTAAAACGACAACGCAAATATTTTCGCAGTACAGGTACGCGAGACGTGTGTCAAAACAAACGGAACGCAAACGTAATATTAAGAAAATGACTTAGTAAGTTCGAATAACTTGTTGTAAAGGTAACATCAACAAGTTATTAAAATTTAAACTGTTTTTTTTTTTCAGTTTCAAAATGTTTTGTCGGATGTTCGTCGTTGTGGGCGTGATCTGGGTTTTTGAAATCATATCTTATATTTGTTTACTTCTGAATATAAGTTCAAAATGGTTTACGTTTGCTGATTATATTAACTCGGGCCAAGGTGTGGTATTGTTCATCCTAACGATCTTACGGAAGGACGTGTTAAAATCGCTTGTCGACCGGTGGGTTTCTTTCGCATTTAAATATCAACCTAATTTATTTCTTTCATCAGAATTTTAAAAAGGAAGCCCAAAGCTGATGCGCCTCTTAGGTCTACTTTCACTCAAGTTCCTCAAGCTGAAATCTGTGAGTTCCCTAAAACTCCGGCAACGGCTTCCTCTGAAGTATAATAAGGAATACTATAACATTAAAATACATAAGAATCCTTTATAAACATATTCCTGTACAAAGATATTTTATATTAAATTATTCAATCCAACTATATATAAAAAGTTTGTCTTGACCAACTCTCAACGTAAACTGTCCAGGAACCCAAATATGGACAGAATCTTCTTTTTAGGTCGATGGTGAGCACTAAAACGGGGTTTTGGAAAATCTGTCATTCGATTGGGGGGGTATATGACTGTCAAAGCTTGTATGGAAAACATCACTTATAGTACTTATAGTCATATGTACTTCGACAACCATACGATGTGAGACTGGATGCGTAGATCTATAAGTTAGAACGTAATAAGAATACATAGTAATAATAAGAAAACAGCATGATGCAAATATTTTGAAAGCATATACATATAGATTATATTTCATTGTTGGTTGTTGTGAACTTAGCAATTTATTGGCCAAATTTTCTTTTCAAAATGTAACTCACTCAAGTTGTAATATATGATTAGATTTGTATATTTATGCTTACCCATAGGATAGTCGCAACTAACTAATTTATATCATATATCTGCGCCATATGCTCGCAATATATAAGCTTTACTAACTAATTAATAAGTAGAATGTAGTATTATGGGAAATATCAAAAGTATATTAGTATATACATATGCGTTATCGTATGTATTCCATAAAACTAAAGAGTTGTAGTTTTCTTAAACGATTTCAGTCAAAATCAGGACGCATTTTAACCTTTTGCAAAAGCGTTTCGTTGCACTTTAAAAAGTAAAATTATTTTAAAACTAAATACACAAGTTATTGTTTTGAAACTGAACTAGATGCACTTGTACGTGGCGAGGGTAACGGTAAAATTGATGCCGCAGCCATTAGGATACTTTTACAGATCAGAGCTTTTCATTGTTGGTGCGCTTTAAATGAAACTCCACCATGTTGTCTAAATCGCATATAGATGACTTGGATTTTTTCATATCTGAGTTGAGAACGCGCAAATTGGAAGTATAGTCAGGCAGCCGGTTCAGACTAGCTGCCATCTCCTGAGCCATTTGTCTGGCCACCTGGGCAAATGTGAGACGCGACTTCCCCAGCCGTTTTAGGGGGCTGAACAGCTCGTGCATTTCTTTGAGTTCGCCATAGTCAAGTACATGCCAATGTCCACTCTCCATATTCCAGGTGAAGAGAATGCGACATTCGTATTGTCGATTGTGGAAAACACATCCCATACGTCCTGAGCAGTACATGCAGTTTGTTGGAGTGCTAGGCATCTGATCTCGAGCAGAGAATTGTGCCATTAGCATACAGCTTATTGTTTGGCTTAGCGGACAAACATTGATAAACTCATAGGCCCAGTCGTAAAATACGTTGTAGATCTTTTGATGCTTTTGACAGATCATGCTTATCACATAATAGGTAAAAGTCTCCAGATCAAATGAGTGTTGTGTTATTACGACGCTGCTGCAACGCAACCGTTGATAGGATGCCTGTGATATCATTTGCATTTCTGAGTAGCAAGAGCCGTGGACCTCCATGGGAAGCGAGGTGTGATAACCCGGTGAGATACAGTCGTCTGCAGATTAAACAGAAAATGTCATCATCATCATATTGAGATGCAAAGTAACAAAATATATAAAATAGAAGACTTACCTTCTTCACTAGTAATCACAGAGTTGGCATCGTCCTCATCTACATAGCGACGTCGAAGTTTCTTTGTGCACACCGGTTTCTCTGGCATAACACCGCCTTGTACGGGCATCTCGACAATGCGTTGCTCATCACGCCGCGGCGACAAAAATGACAGGCTTGCGTTCGGGGACATAGATCCGCCAATCTCAAAGCGTTTAGCCATAGATACCTGCAATGGGGATAATGCACCCAAAGGTCCAACGGGCTTATAACTGAGCATCTGTTGCGTTGCTTGGGACAGCGGTGGCGACTTTTGATTGTACATTTGAGCAGCTACAGTTGCTGCATTGGCATTACGGCTGGGCGACCGCATTAGATTCGAACTGGAGGGCGGTGAACGAAATCCCAAATGCGGCGGCGGCGGCGGTGTATGTGCCGGCTGTGCCGGGTGTGGCGAGGATGAGGGTGAAGCACATGGAGAATTGTGAAAAAAGTGTGCTGTGGGCGAGAACCGATGGAGACTACGCTGAGCTGTCGAAGTGGCCGTCGATGGACTAAACGTTGTTCGTCCTGCCGAACGTATTTTGGTGAAAGGAATGATGTTCTCGGAGTTGTCCTCGGAAAACTCATACTTTTTGTCAGCAAGGCGGCGCTTGCGAAATATCGAAATCTTTTCACACTTTTCGTTGTCTTCGGAGAACTCGTAGGCATTCGACTTGTCTGTCATTGAGCTGGGAGTCGATGTGTTCTGTCACATAAATAATATAATAGATTATAAAACTGCAATAGCGGCAATGACATGACAAACTTACGTGCATATCAATAGTTGTGATTCCGTTGCGGTAAGATTTAGTGACTATGCGCGGATTGCGCTTCCTCGATTGGCTGGAGTCATTGGAGCCAACAGTATTTTGCATTACAACAGGTAAAGTGGTTTCCAACAGTGTCATGCTGGACCCAGGCATGCCGTTGCCGCAGTTGGATGAAAAAATTAGCTTCTCGTAGCAGACACTGTTGTGCTCTGCATTGGTGCGCTGTTGGACTTCGTTGTTATTATTATTGATAATGGCATTATTACTACGCTGAGCATGATCTGTTTCAATATCACTAAAATCCGCAATAATACGTGCTACAACGCTGTGCTCGCTGTCCGCCTCAGAGCCAGTGAAGGGGACAGAGCAGCGATCCTCCTCGCTGGCGAGTGGAGTCCGTGGTAGCAGCATGGTTTGCTGTGTGCAGGGCAGGCTATAGTTTTGCTGTGGCAAGGGGCTGCTGTTGGGTACGGCCGGCGTGTCCACATCGATTCGCAGCATGTGCATAAACCCATTCGAGATAATGAGAATGCGCTCGGGGCAGAGAAGGTTTATTGTGGGCTCGAAACGAGGGTCCGTTTCGGTCGAGGAATACTTCGTGTGCACTGTCAAATGGCAATTGATGCAGTGCGCATTGTAAAAGGAATCTGAAATTGATGATGCGGGTTATTTCGGCAATATTTCGTTAATATGCATGCAAGCCATTACATGGACCATCATCGCAAAGTTTTTTGCACTCTAAGCAACCTAGTTTAGGAACTTTGACATATGTTATGTAGCTCTCTTCACTCTCCTCTGTGGCACCACCATGTACCACCAAAATTTGCTTGTCTGCGTTCTTCCACTGTGTCATGGTGACAGACTTCAGATTGTCGACCACATGATCATCGAACAGCCGGCGCGAGAAAAAATATCGCAGTTTTTTGTGCGGTTGAAAGAGCCAAAAGTAAAGACTGCGTGAAGTAAAGATTAGAGACCTTTAATCCTGTCTTATGCAAACAAATTTGTGCCTTACGTGTACTTGTAGCCCACATTAAAGGAATAATGGTTGAGAGACGTGTTGTCGTTGCACACAACTCGGTGACTGATCATGTACTGTCCACAAGCAGTCAGTCCCATGAATATGTGCCTGCAAGTAATTGTTTTGGAGTAAGTTTTCGGACAGCCGCCCATACCATCTATGTGGCTGCTTACCCCTCCATGGCATTGTTGGCTAATACGTCCTTGAGATATAATTTTAATCTATTTGGCACCTGTTCATAAGGAAGTTTCTGTTTTTGGCCCGCTCGTGTTTGGCCGGAGAAAAATCCTGTTCGCTGAAGGGACGTAAATTTATCAGTAGGGGTAAATTTTTGGGCCCGTATGCACCGATGTTCACATACCTCTCTGTCGTACAGCATTTGCACCAAGTTTCGCGTTCGCGATTGCGGCTGCATTGGGTAGCTATGCGAGTTGGTTGGCTCCTCAGCCTCATCGGAACTATCCACCGTGGAGATGTCATCATCATCCGAGGATACCCCCGACAATGACTCGACGTAATTTTGGTAATCAGTCTCCATTGCCTCACAGACTCGAAAATCAGACTTAATAATTTACCGACAACGGCAACAACGGGCTGACAGCGTACAATTCAACTAGCAGCTTAAAAACGCAAGCGTTAGCGACGGCCGATATACGCCGCCGCACGCATCGAATCCCGTTTGCTTTGTTGCACGGTTTTTTTTTTAATAAACTTTTACATTGGAAGCGAAAAGGTCTTCGTTTATTCAGTTTATTCAGTTTGAGGATGGTAAATAGTGGTGGTCAGCCGACACATGACCGATAAGCTGTGTGAATGTCATATTTCGATATATCGATATTATCGATAGTACCCGGTATCTAAATAAAGGTTTCTGGCAACGCTAATTGCGCGCCAAAGCGCAAAGCTAATTTGAAAATGGAATAAGTAAATTAAAAAAATTGAATGAAGTGTGGTAAATTTGTTTTGCATGGTGCTTATTTTGCTTGTGATATTTTTCATTACATAAAATAAATAAACTAAGCCTAATTTGGCATGGTAGTGAGCTATTTCTATGGCGCGGTATTTATATTTTCTGGTTGCTTAGGTTGTTTGAGATTCGCCTCCACAACGTCCGGCCCACGCTTTTCCTGTTTGCGCCTTACGCTGTAAAACGGCATTGGCACCTCTGCAGTGGGCTCTGCGCCCATACCCGTACTGACTGCAGGCGGCAGCGGCAGTGGCGGCTCCTCGTTCGTCCTGTTGAATATGACCCAATTGTCAGGCCTGTAAAAAAGCGCAGCTCAGCATTTTCGCAGCGTTACTTCTACAGTCCGGTAAACACTCACCTGTCCGGCTTTGTAAGCACAACGATAGGCGCGAAGGCCACATTGGGCAGATGTTGGGGAACTGCACTGGCAATTGCCGATCGTTCGTCGTAGTCTTCGGCTTCGGCCAATATGTCGCCGCCCAACTGCTTGCCTACGCTGTCCGGAAACACGGTTACTTTGCTGTTTTCCGTGCTACGATTGTTGTTGGTCACCATTGGCTTGGGCATCTCCATCACGTAGATGCCCTGCGTCTGATTTCCCAACATGGGCAGTACGTAATTGTCGTCCAGAAGTGTGGTGTTCCAGCTTCTAGTAGTTGCGTTTGTTGCTTCGTCCGGTCGTAGGTCACTGTCTGTGGCGTTCATCTTGGCGGATGTGGCCAGGCTGTCCGGCTGTTTAGCTAATTTGTTGAAGTCAATGTTCCTGTTTGGTTCGTCCTCGTCATATAAGTAATCGTCTGATAAACTGTCGTCCGTGGTCACATTGCTCAGCGTTCGGCTCAAATAGTCGTAGTCGCGTACTATGTCCAGTTTGTGGTCCGTATTCGACGCCTCGATGCCGGCCTCCTTCAGTTCCGGCATGCGTGCATAGTACGTCTGGGTCTGTGTCAGTGGCTTATGACCTACGCTGCCACCAGAGAACGGACTGGGGCTTTGGGTCAGCTCGCGATCGTAATAGAGTTCGTTCTGGCTAGGCGGATAGTCCGGTTTGTACGGCGATTGGGAAGCCGCCAAGCCGTAGCTGCCGCCCAGGCTTTGCGGGCGCGGGTAGGTACCATAAACAGGATTAATATCGGGCCGTGGCCGTATATTGAAACTGAAGATGCTATCGGCGCCATTGGCGCTAGCCACTCCAGAAATGCTGCCGTAGGGTCCGGAGCTAATGGCACTGCTCGACGCGTGCAGATAGTTTGTCTGGGGATTTGCGGCTATTTGGGAGCTGGTTGAAAACGGATATGATTGCGGCAAAGGCGGCCGCGGGGCATACTGAGTGGAGCTGGTCAGAACATGTGTGCCGCCACCGCTGATCGGGCTATTTACCACATGCGCCTCCTGATAAGGACGTTCCTTGTGGCTCGATGAAATTGGACTTGGCTCCGGGGCCTGCGTGGGCCGTCGATTGGCATTCGGATTAAAGCCGTTGGTGGCAAAGTTTAAGAAGTTTTGAAAGATGTTCGGCGGTCGTGTTGTGGTGCGTCTGTCGTCGTTGTCGTTCAAGTAGATTATTGTCGGGGGCTTGGTTCTCTGCGGCTGTACGACTGTGTCCCTGTGACCTTGGTAGTAGTCGTAGCTAGGTGTCGTGCTGGCGTAGTCCATATAGTGTGGTGCGTAGCTATTTTCGTAGTTGTTGTACGGCTTGTAAATGGTCGATGTCGTGTAATCCGCGTACTCTGCGTCGATCGGTCTCGCGACAGGACTTTTGTTCGTCTGTCGAATATTAATCTCTATTTCGTATTGGTCACTCGTGTTGGGTCCGTTCACCACTACTTTTTGGGGGTAGACCGGTCGATTTTGGTAATGGCTGCGCAGCTCCACGCCGCGTTTCGTGGTCTTGGGCAATTTGGATGACTTTGTGGTGCGACTGACGCGGCCAACATTTGCAGCTGTGCTCGGAATTGTCTTTGTCGTGGAAGTGCTTTGGGCTGTCGTGCGATTGCGTTGTGTGTGCAACAGTCTGGTGTCGGGTACTACGTCCGGTGCTATCGGTTTTGCTAGGTCTTTGGAATTTTTCACTCGTCGCTGCACTCGCTTCCTACTGCCAAATCCTCCGTCTGCGTCAGTGTTTTGTGGGAGCGATCCAATCGCGTTTGTACTCGTCGCTTTGGGTCTGTCAGTGGTTATCGGTTCGGAGTCGAACAGTCCGTCATCGTCCTCTCGGAATTTGGGTATGTCTGCATCGGTCAACGGTTCCGTCTCTGTTCTCGAGTGTATTTCGTGGCCTGTCTCGGTTGTTGTTGTTGTTGTTGTTGCATTGCCATCCACGGCACTGCGTAGCTCAATGGGCACATTGTTAATGATCACTGTGCGCTTGGGAGTTGTTCCTCCCGGTTTTCTAGTTATCACGTTCTTTATATTTATGGTTATTTTGGGCGATTTGTCGAGCTTGTTGTTTATCCCGCTGACGGGTGTCTTTCGGTTGGGTGTCACATTTCGGTTGTTGTTGTTGCTGTTGTTGTTCGTCTTAGTTGGGGTCAGAGTCTTTCGTTTCAGGTCGACTTTGTCGCTAACTTTGGTCATATTGCCGTTCGTAGGTCGCTGAAAACCCGTAGCTGAGTTAGGACTAAAGTTCACATGAGGCTGGGCTGGCTTTACACGGTTGGAGAAACCCGCCTTGTCCTCTTTGACGATTGCCGTGACGGTCATTTCATGCTGGGCGACGTCCGACTGTACAATGTTAAAGATATGATCGGGTTGAGGCTTGGCCGCCAAGAACGGATCCTGCTCTAGCCAAGGGCTTAGATCAATGGACCCCAGGATGCCAGTGCCGCAGTTCTGGCGTTCGTTCTCTGTAAACTCGGCGGGTATGAATATATGTGGCTGGAAAGTGCCGCCACCCACGGCCCTGCACAAGACCTGTGCTAGCGACACTCTCCTGAGCGAGTGCAACTGGGCTGGCGTAAAGGAGTTCTCGAAGCCACCGTTCTCGTACCAGAATCGGTCGCCACGCCGCGAGTTGCTGAACTGCTGGGCTATGATGCAGGCAAAGGTAGGGCCGACCAGTCCGCCAACGACGGGCCTTTCCGCAATGCCGCCGACGAAGAGATCGATGTCGTGAACGCTGCGATAGGCGTGGCCAATACGCTTGGCCGACTCCGGACCCACCACGTTGGCTATCACAGAGATGGAGGAGAGAAGCGTCAGCATGCTGTACGGCCCAATGGAACACAACATTACCAAATTCATCCCAGCTTTGGATGGGACTGAGCCCACATGGCACGCGCCACGCGGTGTACGGAGCCAGGCCGTGATCGCGACCACGCTGTATGTTGATGGCGGCCAGGTCGAGGCCGAAGGGAAAGCCAGGCGTCTGGAAGAGATGGTTGGTGAGCTCGGGCGTAATGAACTCGTCGCGCTTCAGTGCGCGTTGGGAGGCCATTCCGCGGAGCAGGCGATGCAGTGACCCCGCAGTGCCAATGTCGCCATTCTGGAACTCCTCGTGCAAACTGACATCTACAGACAAGTGCGTTTGGGTTAGCTGGCTAATGGGCTGGTCCGCTGTTGGCTAAAACTCACTGTTGTTGATCACGTTGTGGTGGCGGTCGCATCTCATGTACGAATTCTGGACGAGTGAGTGTCCAAATCGAAACGCTGCCGAGGAGAATGCGTTGGCTACTGAGGGATTTATCTTCGGATCGTAGCCTTCATAGAAGCCGGTGCTCAGAAGCTCCAAGTCAAACAGCTTGCAGACCTCCCGGCCCAGGATCACCGGCAGGAACTCCCGATAGGTAATGTGCTGAAACATGGCGCCCACAATGCGCCGCGTCTCCTGGTAGATCTTCTCGTCGCTCCAATGGGGATTCAGCTCACTCAACTCCAGGGCAATGCGATTGTGCTCGCCGACCCAAACGTGATGCATGGCCAGCAGGCCAGGCTGCTCGCCGCTGCGTCCGTCGCCCGCCCGGATGCACTGCGTGGCAATCGCACCGCGCTGGCACACATCCTCCGCCGGATTGCCGCGGCCGTAAATCAGCTGGCCGTTTCGAAAGATGCGCGCATTGTCCGAGGACTTGGCGCTGTTCGAGTAAATCGGCGAGGCGTCAATGTAGGACGTGGCCTGATTGGTCTGCTCGCGCCAGGACAGCACACAGTCGCGACGCTGCGCCGGCGCCGAGCGCAGAAACTCGAGGCAGCGCACCTTGAGTGGCGACAGCCACGGATCGTCCAGCGGCACCTTGATGGGAAAGCACGATGGATGGAAGTCCTTGCCGCCACAGCAACTGGGTATGGAGCCGTTGATCGACCTGCTCGAACGCCGAAACAGTTACAATGCGGTTAACCGATCAAGTGGCGTTGCTTACCGCGGCTGCGCCGTCGACGTCATGTCGTGATCCAGCATCTGGCCCCACTGCGCTATCATGAGGGTCAGTGGGGCCTCGCCCTCGCGCGCCCCATGCACGAGCAGGCTGACGAAGCGCGAGGAGGACAGAGTGCTGCCATCTGTCGAGCTGCGAACGCTGTCAACGCCATCGCCGTACTCGGGGGGCAGAAAGCGGTTGAACGGCATCTGGGCAGCGCCCCAGCGCGGTCGCCGCCGGTTGTTGCACGTGCCGTCGTGCGTCCGATACCGTTCCGCGGCTGGCATGCACGGCGGCGGGTCCCGGGCCGGACAGAGCCCCTCCAGCGCCGTACGGCGCAGCGAGATCTTGTGCGCATGCGATTGGCGCGCCAGCTCATCGATGTGCTGGAAGCTAGGAGCAAACAATACTTTTGGTTAGCTTTTCCTCATCCTGGCGGTGGCGCTGACGCCGACATGGCTGCGTTCAAACATTGTTTTCGAGTGCCGTCCACAAGCGTTAGCGGCTTCTATTTATAAAACGTTCAAGTTGCACGAAGTTGGGGGCCGCATGGCCAGCATTGACGCAAACGAGTTCGTCGCTAAGATGCGGGATCCACCAACAAATTAAAGCGTGTTGCGTTTTCAGTGTCCAAGTGTGCGTGTGTAAGTGTGTATGGGAAAACGCACACGAAATCACAGCGCTCACAGTTGACTCTAATTTAGCCGCTTTGGCTTTCCATTTACGGGCTGGTTTTTACTCTCCCGGTGGGTATAATTAAATATTCATGAAGACTGCGATGCTCAGAAGAAAGCTCCTAACACTTCATGATCTTGTAATTATAAATATTGTTCGAAGGGACTAGAGAGTAGAGTCTTTTAATTAATTCAAAGTAAATAATAATTATTTTAATTTTCTGTATTGCTAAATTAGCTACTTTTAGTTTTTTCTTCTTCTTCTATATTAATATTATATTCAAATTACCATGTTGACATTGTGTTCTATAAAAAGCTATTCGATTTAGCTTTATCTATATGCAGCTAGGGCTCAAATGTCAAGGTATTAAAAAGTCAGCGCGTTGAGTGTGCTACGTGCGGTGAAAGTGGAAAATGCCTGTTCACAGATCTCGTGCTCTTTTGGCACTCCATTTTGTGGGTTTTCATTTAATTATTCATTTGAAATGCGATAAAAAACACTAAGCGCCCTTTACCTTAGACAACGAGGCGTATGCGCAATCTGTAAAGCGCAGTCGCAGCAGCGCCGTTCATTGAACTCGGCAGCTTCGCAACAAAACACAAGCATATTTATATACATATATGTATAGTGTGTCAATGTGTGTATCTGTGTGCATATCAACTTTCGTACTGTTGGGTGCTTGAGGCCGAATTCGTGCGGCGCTTGACGCTTGTAGAAAACGAAAGTCGCGTCTTGTTGCTGTATTTATTTATATTTGTTTGTGTTTGCGGTTGTATCTTTCTTTGGCATATCAGTCGCCGTCGAACCTTGTTGTTAGCTATGGCTTTTTTTTGCTGTTGTTGTTGCTGCCGTTTGATGTAATCAAATTGCGAATGCTGCGACTGAGACCGAAACGGTTTGAAAGGCCACAGCAGAGATAGATATAAAGGAGTGTAAATGGGAAAGCGTCATGCGTTTTTCTCTATATTATTTCTAACGTTTTTTTGTCGCTGTCCAAATACATACAGACATTCGTGCACACTTATAATTACAGTCGTTCACATTCACTCGCTTTCTTCTAATTTGGCTAAATGCTGCTTTTGGCAATATTAATGAGCGCTGACGCTTGGTCACATCATCGATGAACGCAGCTGATTTTTAATTAAAGCAACCGCATCGAATATTTCGTAATTTGATTTTTGAGCAATCAGCAAGCCAAACAAGCAAACAATAAACAAACAAAGGGGAGTGCTCAACTGGCAGATACCTTTAAATATGCCCTTAATATACATTCATCAATATTATATAAATATGAATATTAATCTTTAAACTGAACTGATTCAAACATTTCAATTTTTGTCTATATAGTGAAGACTAAAATTAAAGACAAAAACAACACAAAGAGCTGAGACATATTCACTTTTATGGCCAGCGGCAGCGTCTTCGTCATGGATTGTTATTGTTGTCAGCTCATTGGGCAGCGTAGTTGATTGCAATTACATAAAAGTATTTGGGCAGCTTTGGCTCATTGCATTTTTTATTTGTAACTGTCTTTCAGTGAAAGTTCTGTTTTAGCTTTGCTTAATGCGGACTCTGTGTGGAAAATTGCACGGATTTTTACAGAGGCAACCCGAACCCGAACTCGAACTCGAACTCGAATTCAAACTCGTACCTGAACTCGTTGTGAAAAGTGAAAACTGGCAAACTGGAAAAACTACAGCAGCACTCTGGCTGCTCGACTGCTATTTCCGTCGCCTGACCGAAGAGAGGTCATTTACTTTTGCACTGCCCAGCTCAACTCAACTTAGCTCCCCTCAGCGCAACGCGGCCCAAACGGGCGGGCGCACCTTTAATTTAGCTTCAGCCATCATACAATTTGGCTTAGCTGAAATGGCCCGGCATGGTCCACTTGATGAAGGCTGGCTGCTGCTGGCTTGCAATTATGTGCCATTTCAATGTCAAAGTGAAAGTTGACTCTCAGCAGTCACAATCGTCGACTGTCGGTTTAGCTACGATTTTTACCGCTCCCGCCCCTGCTGCTACTGGTCACATTTTGGAGCACTTTTGTCAGCGCACTTCAACTTCAACTCATTAGCCAGCCATGGGTGCCATGGAGCCGTAGAACTCGTTAATCAAGCGAGAAAGTTGCCGCTCTTGTGGGCTGGGGGTGGCAGCGTAGGGGCATCTCCCCAGATTATTGATATTTTGTGGTGTTTTTGTTTTGTTTTCTTTTTGGATTAGATTGCCTTGGGGCGCGCCAAGTTTTGGTATGCGAGCATTTGCGGGGCTGTTTAAAAGGTTTGAGAATTCGTGCGAGCACCATATTTGAGATCTCTATGTATTTGGTGCTGAAAACAACGGGCTATCAGCCTAGACGGTTCGAAACTGAAACCGGGACGAAACTAATGGCAAACAAGAGATTGGCCTAAGCTGCGCAAAATTTATTTAATTTATATATAATTTGTATATGTATCGATTAATAGTGTTTATCCGTGTCAGATAAAATGTAACTATTTTTTGGCAACGCCCAGTGTAAGCATGGTAATGTGAGAACTGAAAGTCAACAAATTTAGCTGACCGCCCTCCTCCCGCCCCCATAAATTACAAAAATCTATATTTTGCCAAGAATAATTGTTTAAAGCACGTTTAGTCACTTTTCTGCTTTAATACACTGTGAACAAGTTTTCAGTTGTTTACACCCGACTAAACTGTTCTAACATGTTTTGATTTAATATAAATATTCAGAAGCAAACAAGTAAGACTAATCAAATCAATAATATTTTATGTTCAGGCTGATACAGTTTACGATATATGTATACACAGATAAATTTCAAAGAAAATATTTATATATTTTACGTTGTGATTTATATATGTTCTATATGGCAAAATTAATTTATTATTTATTTCAGAGGTATCTTAAACGTTACTTTTTGTTCAGTACTTGCACTACCAATCAATCTATTTTCGAGACATGTACACAAATTCTATCCAAAATGAAAACATAGACGAAGACCTATTCAAACGTTAGTCAAATTTTGAGTTAAAGGACATTTTTATAATTTCCATATGTACAAAGCCCCCTTTGCTAGAGAACACAGTGTTAAGTTAATAAAAATTCAAATGATGTAAATGTTTAAAAAAATATTTAAAATCTGGCGAAAAGTCCTTGGCAATAAGTTCTTGCAAAAAAATAAATAAATAAAAGAATTTGAAAAATAAAATGAATATTATATTAAAATATTGATTCCTGTTTTTTTCATTGCGAAATGAATTCAAGCGAAATGTTCTCTAGTTACCCACGCATAGTGAAAGACAAGGACGCTTCGGTTTTTAATTATGCGCCATCGACAAGAACTTTGCTCATATAACGTATATTTGCGGTTGATGAACTCCCTCACCCACCCGTCCCGTGCTCTTGGCCGACCCATGGACTTACTTTTGGCGAAAGGCTTTGGTAGCTTCAATGGTTGCATAGGCGGCCATCTCCCGCTGCTCGGACTCTGTGTTTGGCGCGTTGAAGCGCGAGAGGAGTGCGGCTGGATGATTGTCCTGCAGCGTTTGACCTTAAAAGGGGGAAAAAACGTTGCAAATGCGATACCAGCAATAAAACAACAAAGCGCACACCATTAAGCAGCATTTGTGGTTGAATTTTGCCATACAACTCGGCCATGGCATTGAGTCCTTGCTGCACGCTTTGCTGCAGCGCCACATCCATCAGAGTAGGTCGACGCGAGCGCGGATTCCTTTGACTGTGGCCATATGTCACCGGTTTGGGCGTCGTTAAAGGTCGAGGTAGCTCCTGAGTGGGCGGCTTGCTGCTCGCTTGCCCCACTAGCTCCGGCTCCCGCTGCTGCTGCTGCTGCCCATGGCTTCGACCTGCGGCTAACGTCGGCAGCAGCAGCAGCAAGGACAACTGCAGCATAAATAATTTGTGCCTCATCTGAACAGTGGAACCAATGCCCAGCAGCTGCTAAAACTGTAAAAGCGCAAAATTTTTAAAATGATACTTAAGCTGTCCCGCTTAATTGAAACATGTAATAAATTATAATAATTATTTATTTGTCTTATAGACCTCACTAGAATAAGTTTATGCCTTTTCCTATATTGTACAAACAATAATTATTATAAGGTCGCATACAAAACTCTAATTTATATTTTTTATCGCAGTCTTCGATAGAGTAGATCTGTGAATTCCTTGAATCCCGGGCTAGTATATGAAAGTAATGCCTTTAAAAATAGTTGTGTTGTGTTCATAAATTATTTCATAATAAAAATAATATATTTTATCACCATTCGTTCCAAGGCAGCAGGCAAAAATATTTATTTAAATTCGATTACACATATTTATGGCTGCAAGTCATGGGAAATGATTAAACATAATTTGTATACCCTCTGTATATATTATTGAAGGGTCTTTAGCTAGAGACTTTGAATTGCAGTTATAATTATAACATTTTAATATAGTATAATGTTAAATTTCAAAAAGTTCAAGTATAAAAAATATTTCCCTCTAGAATGGCTGTCTGTGGGCTTTATACGGCGTGTGTGTGTTTTTTTTAAATATAAGTAAATAATAAACGGTATCTTCTAGTCAAGAAATGTGGAAAATTATCTCTGGGCAAAATGATGTAAAAAGAAATAAGCTAACTTGAATCAATAAACGCGCAAATTAACTTTAATTATGGATGGAGTAACGTCGTCAATATAATGCCAATTGTGGTTGTTATTGTGATAGATTACATCAACGCTAGAAAATGTATCACAATCTGGGAATGCAGAGCCGTGTTTAATTTATGGTTATTTATTTAATCATTTTGTGCAGTCCACGGCGAAGTACAACAATGAAAGCAGTCTTTAAGTGTTATGTGATATTTTTTTAGGTCTGCTTTTGTACGATCGTATTTGCTATCTCCATATTCTTCACCATTATAGACTCATTGTGCACCTGTTGTCGGCTCTGGCCGAGTGATTTTTGTGCCGTTGTGGGCACTTTTTAAACTAAGCATTTTCCTCTTCTGTTTTCTTTGCGTTTTTGACGTAATACCTCCATATTATATGCTTCACTGGACGCATAACAGGCGTCAAGAGTAGCTGTTCTCTATATAATATAATCATATTAACTGCAAAACTCGTAATGTTAATGGTTGCTGTTCAGTACGCAGTGCCCAGTGGCGTCGATGCAAGGGGGTTTAATTGAAAATCCTGCGTTAAAAATGTAATAACTCTAAAAAAGCTTATAACTATCAAATCTGTAGCCATAGTTATTTATATTATAAGACTTAAATACAATAATGGAAGATAAATATTTTCTACTTCCGTATAAACCTATTACGCCTATTATCTTAAGTACGGAATCTTATACTTGTATGCATTATTAATGATCCGATTATGAAATTAAGAAGGAATAATTAAATAGCGTAATAAACAAGAAAGAGTTACCATTGAAAGTTCACTTCTGAATAATTTCGCGTATTATTGTCCGACTTTTATGAAACTATCTGGGCTTTAATATGGCATCGAAATGTGTGTAAATATTAATGTGCAATTCTTAAATACTCAAAGCTCCCGACATCTTAATTAAAATATTAGATTAAGATAAAATTTAAACAAGTAATTTTAATATTATTAAACACTCTTTCTGCTAATTATTTAATCACATGTTTATTATGTAATCATTTTGTAAAATTCAGTCTTTCTAATATTATTATTTAATTGTTCGGTAAGAAAGTGTGAAATAATTGCCATAATAAACGAATTTTTTTATGAGATCACTTGGGTTCAACGTTTGAGTTTTATCGCAAACTTTTTTTCGAAATTCGTGTCCCTATTTAAGCTCTAACAACGCCGTTCATAGTAATTTAATTTGTTTTATTAATTTTTCATAAACAAATAATGCAATTTGATTTGCTGGCTGGCAATGCAAATGATCAAAATTGCATAAGGCCCTTCTTTGTCTGTGCAGCGCCTCACCGCCCTGCCACCTGCCGCACTGGCGTGGCATGGCCTTGCTGTGATTGCAGCCAGGAAGTCGCTGGCAGAGAGAAATTTCCAAGCCAGCGTCAAAATGTTTTGTTCGACGGCGCGCGAACTGAGCAAATGCTTTAGGACACGCTCACTTAACTAACTGTGACAGGCCGGCCATTAATAGTAATCAATTTTCATGATATTTTTGTAAAACGAAGACGTATATACCTAAAATGCAATTTGCCGCCAAATGGATTAACACCTGATGCAATTAAGTGACAGGAAATTTGCTCGATCACTTTAGCTGGTTCTGTGTCATGAATGGGTGACAGATTTAGCGGGCTGAATGTTAATGTCAATGCTTTTCTTCCTGTTCCTCTTCCTGACACTGTTTCACTTTTAAAACTGTGCGCCGCACAAAATAGAAACTTTTTCGCGTTTGTATCTTTGATCGCCGTAAACCGAACTAAATCGATTCTCACCTTACAGCTACCATTAGAAGCCAAAAAGATAGAGACGCGGCGACACACTGGAGCCAGAAACAGAGCCGCAGAGCCAGAGTTGGAGCCAGACCGATACCACAACTTCCACGAGTCGCCGCGTCGCTCACCGAAAAAAAGATCAACGTCAAGACTCCCAGGCAGCGACCAGTTCTCGTTGTTGAATGCGGCTGGTACTGCTGCCATCTCGTAGTAGCAGTTTTTTTTTTTTCACTCTTCTACATGTTTATTATTTATTTTGAGTTTGGCGCTTATCGTTGCCGCCGCCACCTCAACCAGCGCCGTCAATACTCTTTCCAGTATATAAATTGAGAGATAAAATAGCCCGCGGCTGCGAATATGTCGTACTACATGGTGGGCAACTTCATTTATCGCCATTCATGCGCCGGCCACTCGCCACTCGTGTCAAAAGATTCCCAGCTGGATACTTGGCTGCCAGCCCCACACCCGGACCCGGGCACGGACCCGGGCTCGACCTCGGCAACCCGCTCGAGAGCTTGTCTGTATCGCAGTCTGCTTATCTCCCGCCTCATCGAACTGCTTTCAATTAGAAGAGAAAGTTCTTGCTACAACAAAAACAAAAAAAAAAGTGAAAAAGCAAAGCACAAACAACACACAAAGAAATATTTTACCAGGGGGCAAAGATGCTTTTACTCTCACCCAAGCGAACGGAGAACAGCGAAAAGATCTTAAAAATTGCACCTCATAAATTAAGTAGTTGATATATCACTGTTGCGAAGGTGACTCACTTTCAGCTCGGGAGTGAGTGTCACTGACAATCACAGATTGAGCGAGGGTCTAAGACCAACGGAGGGGAAGCCCCACTAAATTAGAAAACGTACACCAGTCTCAAGTATGCATTGAGTAAGAACGCCATTTACAGCCAACATTTGCAGCATTTGTCATATAAATTCTAGATAGCGTCATAGATCAGCAAACAAAAGCTGCAACTCAATAAATAATATAATGATAATGATAACTCTCGTTAAATAATATAATGAATGTTTATGCATTAATATGGTAAGTAAGACTGGCTGACTAGGATATACCCTGAACCCACCTCCTACGGGAAGAGCCACCCTAAATAGGACTTGAGAAAATAAAATAAAAGTAAAAGTAAAATAAAATAATTAAAAACATACATTTGGTTCGTGAAACCGTTTTTCTTCATTAATGAACCTGGGTTGGATACATTATTTAAAATTTAAAAGAATTTTATATAGTTTGTATTTTTAATTACGTGGTAGAATATCTGCTTAAGAATTTTCCTCTAAGGTCAGAGGTATAAGTCTCTCTTATCTTATAATTTTAAGAAATTTGAATTTCGGGTTTGAAGTGGTTTGGTTCAAAACCGATATGCAGCCTTGACAAAAATATATATAAAATAAAATCTAAATAATATATCATATATACATAGTATACATATATTAAATATCCCACAAAATGAAGTTTAGTTTTCCTCCTTATTTATTATAAATGTATACCGGCTTTGCGGCCCCTAAGTGGGCATGTCAAATAAATTTTTTCCTGATCTTTAACCTGTCTGCAAAATATACTGTATTTTGCTTTAAGTCTGCGGAATTTATACAGATTTTCTTGGATCTGACACGGCCCCAGTGCCTTGTGTGATTATAGGTTTGACAAGCCCCCAGTGCGCGTAGCAAAAAATCTTAACACTTTATCTGACGCGGGCATACTAGAGTATATGTATATTTCAAGTTTCAAGATGGTAAGTCGGATGGACGGAAAAACGGACGGACAGCAATATACGAGTATATAAATTCTATGTGAATATAACAAGTTTGTTATATTTAAGTTAGTAGCACGGAAATAATTCAAGATAAGCGCAGAATAATTGAGACAACATCAATATATTACATAACAATTTACGGTTCGAAACAATTCGATAAGCCATCGATAATTGCTGATAATAAGTTTGTCCAGCTAGGCTGCAATCATCATAGAAGAACGGTGCCTGGTCCCACATACCGATCTAGCTACAAATGTTTTACGTATAAGTCTCTTAAATTAAGTGTATATGAGCAAATGAATTTGCCTGACAATAGCCACGCACTTGGGTAATTGAATTCAATTGAACTGAGTGCGCAGTTTATATGGAGAGAAAGAGGCAAAAAGAACAATGTGAGCGCAATAACAAACGACAAACTTTGATCGACCACAAACGATACGCGGAGAGTGCAGAGAGAATGCGAGCAGCGAAGAAGAGAAAAGGGGGCTACGTCGTAGGCGTCAAACCGAAATGAAATGGAATGTTACAGACTATGGCTACGGCTGCGCTGCTGCTGCCTCTGCCTCTGCCGCTGCCGCTGCTGCTGCTGTCGGTAGGGTTGATGACGATTGTGCTATGCTAGCTAGAGGCAGACGCAGGCGCCGGGCCAGGGACTGACTGTAAAACTGAGACTGGGTCACTGTTACGAGCGCAAGAATAAGCGAGCGCGCAACACACGCACACAGTCATGTAAGAGAGAACACACACACACACACACGGACGATAATCGATGGACACTCAGCTGCCGTCAGAATCGAGTCACAATTAGAAGAGAGAGAGAGAGAAAGAGTAAGACGAAGAGGCAGCGCGAGAGGCGACTACAGCGTTGGCTAAAGAATCGCTTTTAGCTTTTGCATTTGACAGATTCAGAGTTCGCTTTCATTTAGCATTTTTTACTTCTCTATGCTTTATTGTAATTCAAAATTGATGCCTTTTTATACATTTTTCTTTTGCTGTTTTTTACTTTCACGCGCAGCTAAAAAGGTTTCAAGCAGTCACAATGACAATGAAAACGACAACGACCGCCCACGGTTGTATTTGCCACCAACTTGTTGCTGATAATTTTTTTTTCCATTTACTTTTTTTACCTTTACCCTTTTTTGTGTAAGTTTAATTGAAATTTCAAACGTCTTAAGAATTTGCGGACATTTTGTTGATTAAAAATTTGAGATTTTATTTGCATTTCTTTTGTGTTAAGTTAAGTTTAACATAAATGTATATATATAAATATATATATACATATATCGTAAAGTTATAGTTAGGTATAATAAATATATAATATACAAATGTATATATGCAGACACATTCCAAGCTCCTGTAGAAAAGTTGATGGTATCCTTTTTAGCAAACATCACTTTTGAAAACATGAAACAGCTTTTTGTGTTTCAGTTTTTATTAAATTTTTGTTTCTTATTTCTATTTGACGGATTTTAAGATTTTCATAAAGAGCAACGATATTAGTTGTATTCAGAACATAATATAATAATCAAATTTAATATTTGTGTGTTGGAAATATGTCTGCGAATCTGTACGTGCATTGCGTCTGGTAGCAGCTGCGACTCTTTCTCGGGTCTGGAAACCTCCAGATGCGGCCCCAAAAATCAACAAAGCGCAATCCCAGTTTTTGTTGTAAAATGTGTGTATGTGAGAGTCGCACTTAAAAGTAAAATAAACTTAAAGCTATGCATAATGTATGTGTGTGTGTGAGAGTATGTTGATAGTATGCGTGTATGTAGCTAAAGTATTGCACTATATAGTATTATGTATGTATGTATAAATATAATAAACAATTTACATATATTTTATTTCAAAAATAAATTTATCCTCATGTATATATAAGAGTTACACCCAAAAGCCTTTGTAAAAATTTTGCTTGAAAAATATCAGGGAATTGAGCAAAGCTTAGACAAAGAAAACCCACAGCGAAACTATTATTAACTGGCAACGTGACACGCCCTGGAAATTATAGGGAGGAAAAGGTGTAGTAATAGATAGATAGACAGCTGGAAGGGGATACAGATTGGGAATCAAAGACAGATACAGATACTAATACGGATGCAGTTAGAAGTTGATAAGTGTGCAAAAGAGCTGCATGTGATGTCCTATAACAAAGATTGAGGGGATACGGATAGAGGGGTACGCCATTTTACAACACGGAATGTGATTCTTGCCTTATTGCAACTCATTCCACTTCTTTCTGCACACTTGCTTCACAATTGCATTGTCCCTAAAACACTTTTAAGCCTCTAACATGACCCTCGCTGGCTGGGCGGCGCCTACGGCGGGCAGGCTCTCCAAATCGAAATCTGAATCCAAATCAGATTTTGAATTTGGCTATGGCTGCAGCCGCATTTCACAATTATCGCACAGCACTCGAGTCCCGCAAGTCGACTCCTGGCTACCCGCCAGGCGGAGATCGCCGCAGGCCACGCCCAACCACCTGCGCCCACTTTTATTGACGACGATCGCCGGCGCGGGCTGCCGCATGCCGGGACTGCTGCTGCTCCTTGTCGCGCAGCTCCTTGATGGCGCCCACAGTGCCGAACATCACCTTGGCCGTCAGCTGCGTGTGGTGCGAGGCGCTGCTCTTGCTGCTGGCATTCGCGTTGGCTTCCCGATCCAGGCCCGTATTCGCGTTGGCGTAGGCGCTCGTATAGGACACGTAGTTGTTGTTGAGATCGCGACCGCAGCTGCACTGATGCGACATGTTGCACGTGTTCTAGTTACTGAATCGACTGAGCAATCAACGGCGATGGCGATGGCGACGTGCGACGTACTACGTAGTTCTGCGGATGTCTCGCCGTATATATCTTGTGGGTAATGGTCAGCGGCTGCCCAGCTAAATCTTTTTCAATATTAAATAGCTTTTGCCCAGCTGGACTCAGAGTTTTGCAGCAGTCGATCCGATCGCCGTGTGTGGGTTGCTTGGTGAACGCGCGTGTGCGCGAAACAAAACTCAAAGTAAAGTCGTTTCTGCTCCTCGTCGCTGTGGTCGTCGCCGTCGTCCGATAGTCGCTCACACTTTCACAGACTCACTAGAACTAATTTCGAAAAACTGTGGTGTTGTTTTTGTGGCGTTGCCAGCCAGAGCCACGGCGACGACGACGACGACGACGACGACGACGTTGTCTGCGGCGACGACGACGACGACGATGAGCGCTGAGTACCGAAGAGAGCGGCCGAGAGCGCGTGCAAGCGTCAGCTGAGCGCGCGTGAGCCACATGGGAGCCAACTGAGTGCCAAAATACGAAAAATAAATAAAAACTTGCTGCTGCTGCGATCGTTGTTACTGTTGTTGTTGTTGGTGTTGCTGTTGCTGCTGCCGCTGCTTCTGCTGCTGCTGCTGCTGCTGCTGCCGTTGCCGTTGCCGTTGCTGGTGCTCGTGGGCGCTGCAGTGAAATGATAAATTTCTCTACACTTTGCAGTCGATCCACACTGGTCCACGTCCACGAAAATACGGATTTTTGTATTTATTCCAACCATTAACAAGATCAGAAGAGCAGGCAAGATTGACTATAATGGGCAAATCACTGATAATAATAATAAAAACAGAGAAATACATACGTGTATTTCAGAACGAGTTATTAATATAAACCGTTTTTTATGAGGGTTTGTTGGAAAATAGTAGTCATCATCTGAATAAACAAAAAGTTTGCAACAATGTTACTAAAATATGTTGTGCGATTTTTATTTATTTCATTTTGCAGAAGAATAAATTAATGGATGCAGTGTGCAATGCTGGAGATCACGGATTGGGATGCTGCTGCTGCGATGATGACGTTGACGTTCACAACGACGACGGCAGTGGCAGCGGCAGCGGCAGCGGCCGTGAGCTGCGCGCGAGAGCTTTCTTGATTGCAGCGTAGTTTCTAATGGCCGATTCCCGCAGATGCCTGTCCCGCCCCCCCCCCCCTCGGGCGACGCATGTAATTTGTGCGGCCTGCGTCGACGCTTCTCTTGTGTAATCTGTTCGTCGTCGACGTCGTCTCTTTTTTGTTGTATGGCAGCAATAGTGCTGTATTTTTGTGCTTTTACTTATTCGTTGTTGTTTATAACATTTTGCGAATTCCAAGCGCACGCTCGCAGCAACGACAATACTACAGTCAACTATAAGTGCGCGCGCGTGAGTTTGGGTTGAGTCGCTGCTCCTCGCCAGGTGAAAATCAGTAAGCGCAGCGGCGACTCACCTGTTGCCTCTCAGGTACATGCATAGCCGTTGTTTTGTATGATTGTTGTTGCTTTTGCTGGCATTCATCAGGTTTCATTCACCTTTTGGCAGCGACAGCGACAGAGACAGCAGCCGCACCAGCAGAAGCATTCACAATAATGTAAAATTTTGTTTAAGACAAAAACTTTTGTCTACAATGTGTGTGTGTGTGTGTGTGTATCTGTGTGTGTGTGTGTGTGTGGCTGAGTCGTTTAGTTTACATAATTGGAATGCAAATAGGCAAACAAGTGCACGGCTTGAATCAAGCTGCCAGCCCTGCACTAACTCTTGTTGGTTTTGTTGTTCTTGTTTGGACAGCTGCACCTTGCACATTGCATGCACGTTGCGATTGCGCATACGCAACGTGGTGCGGATCGGGCCCGGCCCGGCCCTAAAACGGAAATGTCAGCATATCCACATCGGCACACCAATGTTGAACCTGACCCCATTTCCAGCAAGCAACAATTCTATGATCGCAAGGCACATTTAGAATGCATGACATAAACAACGATAGCGACGGTGACTGCGACGCCGACTACGGCGCCAACGGCGACGCCAGCAGCGGCGCATTCGCTTTCGATCAAGTGGCCATATCACTTTCGTCCATTTGCAAGCCGCAGAGTGGAACTACCAGTTTTCTCCAAGAACTCCAAGTTGACCCATATACACGCACTCAAACACACACACACACACACACAATCACAAAGTTCCAGTGGGTGGCAGCAAGAATACCGAGAGTGCACAGAGTATATAAGAAAGAGAGAAAGGGAGAGAGAGAGGCTAAAATAAAAAGAAAGAAAGAGAAAGAATAAATATATACATGCATGAAGAGAGTCGACATTCAAAAAGAGACCCAGAGAAGGGAGAGAGAGAGAGAGAGTGTAAGTGTTGGCGCTGTAAAGAGTTCGAAAAGAAAGCGAAAAAGAAATTTCAATGCAGCGAAGCGTAGAATGGATAACGCACACACTCACACACTCAGCCTATATGTGAGAGGCACACAAACACTTGCACACCCGTTGGCTGCTCACCTACTTCTGGCCCTGCCATCGGCTCTGGCGGTTCGTTCCAAAAAAAGTGTGTCACTGAGAAGAAACCGGCAGCAGCAGCAGCAGCAGCCTCAGTCGCAGTCGCAGCCTCAGTCGCAGTCGCCGCCGCCGCAGCGCCGCATGGAAGAGAGGCCAGCAGCATTCTTTGCTGACTTTCTGCCACACACACACACACAGTCAAACATGTTTCCGAGTACATATATACATGCAAATACTATAGCTATACATGGTGTATAAGCATCGCAAGCCTTTGGAGCTCTAATTTTAATTGTGTGCATACATATGCAAGCCGATCAATACATATGTTGATGCATGTAGCATGCGTTTATGTGTCTGTATTTCATGCTGTTGTTGCCGATATCCAACGGCACATAAGTTCATCTGGATCTCAAGTGCATTTTGCACTGCGCTCGGTTTTTCTCATGCGCTGAATCAATTAAAATCCAACAGAAACTCGTTGTGGGAAAAATCGCCGAAAACCTGCATAAAAATCGTGATTTAATTTTTGTTTTTGTTTTTTGTCATCTTACAAGTACAAAAAATGTTTTCTTTGACGTTTATTTTTCTGCTTTTGCATTTTTGGTGGGAAGTTTGCCGTCTGTGTGTTTGTTTGCTGGAGTAGGTGTGGGCTAAACTGGTTGGACGCTAGATGGCTAGCTAGTTGGCGCGGGTTTGTTGCCCCCACATCTACAGCCTCAGCCTCAGCCTCAGCCTCAGCCTCGGCACAGCCACAGCCAGTGCTGCAAATGATGATTTATTACTGAACTTGTCTTCTGGAACACTAAATTGAAATTACTTGAGTGTTGGCCGCGTTGGCCTGCAGCTGTTTTGGCAACAGGCACAAGATAGCAGCACTCGATATCCTCGAATCGCTGACAGTAACGGCACTGAGCACACATATGGCACGGGACCCGGTTAATGATTCGAGCACCGCTCGCAACCCCGGGGGAAATTTATGATCCTGCTCCGGTGTGCAACGCCGCGACCTTTGAGATTAGCTGCACGCTTTGCGCATTCGGCCAGGCTGGATATGTCATGTCATGTTCGTCATACGCCGCCAGATATCAGTGCCAAGATTTATGATCGATTCACGCCGTGGTGTACTATCAGTTCCGCCTGCACAAGGCTGCTGCTGCAAAACTATTTCCAACTGATGGCTGTCATCATTTGACGTCATTACTCTAGTCGATATTGTTGTTGCTGTTGTTACAATTCGGTTTTATCGAAAGCTATAAATACACATATTTTTCGTCCCAAATCTCAATGCAATTTCAATGTTCATCATGATTTGGAGCAATTATTTCACACTGTGCGCCGTCCCATCAAACGGCGTTACGCATACGCCCGAGTGCCAATTAGCGAGGCGTCGCACAGAACTGCCGTAACAGCATGGAGAGCCGTGTCCTCGCCCGCCACATTCCGCACTTGTAGCAATATTTTCACATATTTTGCAATTAGCTGGCGATTTTTGTATTACGTAGTTAAACTATTTACTGTTAAGCGCTCAGCAGGAGGCAACGGTTGATGGCTTTTAGTTGGTAATTTGTCTTCGGTGAATTGCAACTGGGAATTACCGGGATACTTTTAAACGTATGTTAGGAAAAGCAAATTGGCCATTCCTTTTGGTTGGTGGTTGTTCTTGGTGTTCACAATATTACACCATTGAAAATGGGTATACAAGTGTATAGAAAATAAAGATAGTAAAGGCAGGAAGAAACGCCTAAAGTAGATATATATACCTAAAAAAAAAGGACAGACTGGAAACTATTTTCATATAATTGTATAATTTTAAAATTAACTGTACTGTTTTTTGTTAAACAATAATTTATAATAAATGTAAATAATTTATAAGATTAATTACAAAAAGATTTAAAATTGTCAACAGAATCATAATAAATGTAATTGTTGAATAATTCAGAAAAAAATGTACATTTTCAGAACTCAGAACTTAATTTCTTTCTAGGCTTACTAACTGTAAGCTTTGTTCCACAGAGCTACTGTAACTTAACCTTTTTTTTTAGCCCTGTCCTTCTGTCTTTCCGGCTACAAAAGTTAGAGATATAAACTGTTCGACTATAGATTCTGCCACCACAGTTCGAGTTTATCATTTTTTTTCTCGGTATGATAATAGCTTTCACACTTGACAAGCTTGGAGATAAAATAAATCATATAAGTTATCCGATGTGGTTGGAGGTTCAGACAAAGCTAAGGCGGCTTCGTTGTTTCAGTTTCAGGCCGATTGTCATTGACGGCGTGCCTTATAGTCAAGATGGCATTTATAAAATGCAAAACGGAGGCCGCCGAAGGCAACCGCAGGACGAGTGTCCTGACCGGGAACACAGTGAAATAAATAACTGAAGGCATGCTGCATAAAATTCCACGGCGTTCCGCTTTTGATATGTTACAGCTCCAGTTAGAAGCTGCGCATATCGGCAAAGAAAACACACAGGCCACACACACGGTCGCACACACTCGCAGTCTGCCAAACACTAGCAGACAAACAAATAGCAAGCATGTCATTTAAACTGTCAGCTGACTGGCTTCCAGAAAGTACGGCAAAAGAAAAGCAAAGGAAAGACGCCGCCGGGCAAGCGGCGAGCTGCCTGCATTTGACTAATGCGCAGCTCGGCTAGTTGACAATTTTTCAATGAAATTGAGAAATAGTTGGGCGCATATTTACTCGCATGTATGTACAAGTATGCAGATACATATGTGTGTGTGGGCGAGCCAAGTCGTAATGAGGTGCGTACAGCATACCTACTGTAGTCTTCTCTAAGAGAGGACATTCCTGTTATTAACTATTTGCCTCACCTGGCTTAATTATGGCACTCCGATTTCTGGCAACAAGGACTATAGGGACCGCAAGTATTTCATTTCGCCTCGGCAATTACCACGCAAGACGTGATGCCAAGAAGCCGCTAAATCGCCGCATAGTCACGGCCACTTGTTACATCCTGGCAGCGATGGCAACCACGGTACGGTCGTGCAACAAGGACACTTCATGGTGAAGTTAAGCCACGAACTCACCACAACAGCCGCCAGCCCACATTGTCGTCATCGGCAGCGACTGTTGCTGCTCCCGTGGGCGTTTCGCTGATAACAGCGCGCGAAAATCCCTCGGCTCGCTCATATAAGAACGAAGGCACCAGCGCCTGTGGATTCAAAAGTTAACCGACATTTGATCTGTCAACGTGCTGCAGCCACGGCAAACCAAAAAATATTTATTTCGGAAAAGGCCCGTTTTAACTATTAGAACTTATATTGTGTTCAAGCTGAATAATAACATTTTAGAACGTTTGTCAAAAGATTTGCTGACAGTTTGTGTGTTTTATTTGTGAATATTCGCGTATCGGCTGAAAAGAGTTTTCTCTACTGAATTGTAAGTTGTTTGCACATAAAGTAAATGGTTGATTCGGAATTATCATTGATAGTTTCCAAAATATTTGTGAAGAAAAAATTAAATTTATTATACATAGTAAATGTTCTGAATATAGTTCGATTTATCTTAATTTAGTTGAAGTAATTGAAAAATGTTGTCTAACAGAACGTTTGATTAAAGTATTTGATATAGACCTACATTTCTTTAGGTATTTTAATTTCATTTTTTTCACGTTATTTAGAGTTTCGAATATTTTATTTTATTTCTCTTTTCCACATGCTATTTTCAAAGAGTAATTTATATAAATGTAGAATATGTATAAAATACATGCTCATAGCCCAAAAGGAGTTAACCAAGAAAACTGAATTTTGGTAATAGTTTCCAAAGATAAGTAGATAATTCCTATCGAAAAATTTTAAAAAATCGCAGCTCTAATAAATATTTTTAGTTTTATTTAACATTTTTTATTTATTTATTTGTTGCAATTCTTTTTTGGATTGGCAGGAAATTGAGTGAAAATACCAATGTCAACTACAATCTTAATAAAGTCTAATAATGTATAATGTATAACATAAGATTGGATATATGTATTTATTATATTATATATATTAACACACGTAATTTTGTAGTTATTTTTTTCCAATTTAGATTATATGAAAAATGTGAAATTTAAATAGCTATACTATTATTCTATTCAAATGAATTATTATACACGTCTTTAATACGTATTTTACAAACCAGACTTAAAGCAACTTTTGAAGCCCCCATAAGTATGCAATTTTTCTTCAATGCCACTTTGTTGGTGAAAAGATCTAAGAAAACACCCCAAATCCAGTACAATTTCAATCGCCAGGCATATCAAAACAAATTTGATTATGTGAAACGCTCGCAGCGTCAACTGACATACGACGGAAGGCCGAAGGATCCAATAGGCGACGTGGTAGATGGAGAACATGTCAGTTGAAGTCGCTCGAAATCACAAACAAAAAAGGCCAAAGACAAAAAGACAAGCCTCAATCAAATTGCAATTAAATGAATAACAGTGAGCCCCAAAAAGCCATGCCCAAAATATTAAATAAACAAATCAAAGGACATTTGTCGTTCGATGGCAATGCCCACATGATAAGCGGGTAAGAGAATACAGATGTAGTGTGGCCGCTGGGCGCATATGTTCTGGCTGTTAAGCAAATGGCATACATAAAATGTGTGCTTTTATTGATAAATTAAAAGAAAACAGAACGCAGAAAGGTTGCCACAATTTGATGACCCTCCAGAGCGAGTGCCTGCTCCCTTTGGGTTTTCATTAGGAGTCAAGTCCGTCGTCCAACCGCCATAACTTGACGCAAAGAAGTTAGCTACTTCATTAACTGAACGTAACTTAATTAGGCAGCTCACAGAGGGCAGACGGAGCAGCTGTCTCACCTTCAGTCGTTTTCAATTTAAAAAATGTATGCACAAACTGCGTGCGTTTCAATTGTTCACGGCTAATTTTTGCCTCATTTGCGCACCTTCGCCTGAGGTAAACTGTGCTGTGTGTGTGTGTGTGTATTATCCATCTAAGGCTTCGGCTGAAATTGCTTGTTGGCAGCAAAGAACGCTGCCCATATCCTTTGAGCCAGCTAGCTTTTTAGCCAATTGCCTGGGTCAATTTGCCAGGCATTGCAATTTTTGTGGCCGTGGCTGCAAAGTTTTCAACCTAATTAGAAAACAGCAAAGACCCTTTTGAATTTCCGCTGCATTTTCGCTTGCGGACAATGTAATCGCCGCAGCGGATATGAGAAAGCTACGGGGCCAGGCCACAAAACTTATGGCCATAAATTCATAAACAGATAATGAAGCCGACGGCATCGCCGCTAAACTCTCATTTGCACCGGGCTAAAGGTTTATTGTTTGCAATAATGCGGCGACAAACAAGTTTTTATTGTGGATGTTGGGTTCAAAGATGGCGCTTTACAAAAGCTTGCGCTTGCAGATTTACGATTGCGGTGGAAATGTCAACGTGTGCCAACGCGTTGGCCGAGTTCCTGTCCCTGTCCACGATGGAGCTTGATAAAGTCCAACGAATGTGACGATTTTCCGCCTATTATCAACACGACGCCCGCTGCCTTTTTATTGTGTAGCGTGGAAAATTCGCAGCTGCCGCTGCCATGATTGTAAATCATGGCCGGGTCGCTCCGGCCTTGGCTGGCTGTGCTGTGGCTAGTGTGTGTGTAACCTGTTGCATGATTTGTTGTCGTTCCCGTTGCAGCTGTTGCACATGCGGCCTGCAATTTATGACAGGCAACGGTGCGTATGTGCAATTTCTCAGCTGCGCTACAATTAACATTTGGCAGCGCACGCATTCTGTTTGCACATCATTATGTGCGTCAGCGCGCACTTTGGGGATTTGGTGATATGCCATCAATTGGTATTGGCAAGTAAGCCTCGTGGCGCGTTCTCGCATTAAATTGCGCAAAGAAGGCGTAGACCGCCAGAAGGCTAAAAAGTTTCAAAGTCGGGGACTAATTGAAAATTGTTCCGTCCCGTCTTAAGCGCCGAGCTCATTTGCCTGTACAAACAACAAGTGGTTTGTCACAGGAAACTACAATAGCACTTGGGTCTGACCAGTTGCCGAAGGGCGTGGCTCAGGGGCGGCTACGTGCGTCGAGTGCAAAGCACTCGACTTGAGCTTTGCATCTTCTGGGAGCAGTCGATGCGTCCAGGAAGCGGAAATGCAGACAGCGAATGCAGGCACAACAATAAAATGGCGGCACATTCCATCTTGTTCTGTTTTGTTATGTACTTTCAGTTATGAGCCTGGCAGCGTCACATTAACAGCGACATTGACAGTGCCACAAAAGGCGATAGTCTCCGATGGCATCGCATGTCCTGCACTCAGACTTTGAGTGTAGTTTCACGCCGTTTATTGGCCGCTAATGGCGCCAAACTAAAGGCTCTGACAACAACTGCCAGCTAGCTCAAATTGTTTAAGTTGAAAAGTTGAGTTGCCTGCAAGCGAAAATGTCGCCCCGTTCGCGGATTAAGCTGTGCATAACACGCACTCAGCAAACTTTAATGATAAGAAGATTGGCTGGGCAAAGGTTGAAGCCAGCATCACGTCTCTGGACGCAAGCTCATTTTACGTGGCAAACCTAATTTTTATGGGTTCAAGACTTAACGCAAACTCCTTCGCACAGCTTGCAAGGCCAGCAAAAAACGGTTGTCTGCTGCATTTTCAGTTTTAAAGTCCTCCCCCCCGCGGGAGCTACCCAGAAGCTAGTCCACATATTTGAGCGTATTTCTGTTTGTATTTGTCGCTTGTCGCCCGCCTGTCACTATGGCGAAATTTGTTGCCATTTGACTTATGTACAGGCATGTATGTCTGTATGTGTTTCGAGTATTTGCATGAAAAATTCCTGTTGCTTCTTTAACGTAAATGCGGTGGGGTATATTAGCTGTGTGATTGACGCATCTCCAATCCCGAACTTTAAAATGCCAAAAGTCCTTAAATCTATTCATAAGCTGCTAAGTTTTGGGCATTTTTTTCCTAAACGTCAAATTTGAATAACTTGTAGAACATTCGAATTGACAATTATTCGTATATTTATAGCAGATTTTTTTATTACTGATTTTTTGAGTACTTGATTATAATTTGTAATATGACAAAATAGTATTTTATAAAAACTTTTTAAACAATTATAGAAAATATATTTTGATATTTTATTATTGACTGAAAACAGTGAAATTAATTTTAATACGATTTGGTAGTTTAATAAAAATACATTCCAAATTTAAGGGAAGCTAACTTCTTTACTTATATATAGTTAACGGTTAGCATAAAGTTGAACTCGGTATAATTATTATATATGCAACTATCTTTTTTTTTTTGGGTATTCCGCAGTCGATAAGTTTCGACTGGAGTATTTTGACTCCTATTTATTTTCTATATGCCGAGGAAAAATGTATTTTAAGCCAACATATGACCGCCATTGTTTGACAGCGGAGAGAAAGGAATTGTCGCTTTAACCGCCTTTTGCACGTCTTACAGGTAGATACCGATAGGAAGACAGAAGACACTTGCCCGTGACATGAATATGCTGCACGCCCAACTAGTGCTGCTGGCGCTCTGCTGCCTGGGGTACGTCTGCTGCTCGCCGGTTATCGGCCAGGATGCACGGAGCCAGGCCACAGGCGAGGGCGACGGTGACAACGATTTGCTTCTAAATGCCCTTGAAGATGTGCCAGAGAATGGCGATATCGATAAGCGGGTAGAGCGCTACGCCTTTGGATTGGGACGCCGCGCCTATATGTACACTAACGGGGGCGCCGGCATGAAGCGCCTGCCGGTTTACAACTTCGGGCTAGGCAAGCGATCGCGTCCGTACTCCTTCGGTCTAGGCAAGCGCGGTGACTATGATTACGAGCAGGATAACGAGATCGACTACAGGGCTCTGCCGCCTGGCTTCATGGCAGCTGCAGGTGAGTAGCCGACAAGGGACGCACTGAGGGGCAGAGGGGCAAAAATTCAACTTTTCTAACTTGCAGGCAGGGGTAGTCGACAAAATAAGCGAACGACGCGCCCACAACCGTTCAATTTCGGCCTGGGCAGGCGTTAGGGCCGCCCAACCAACGAGCGCACTGATGAGAGCGGAACACAGTTCTAGTCGGACGCCAAAGAACTTTTAAATTATTATCAAATTGCAGTTGCATGGCTCAGACTTGTGCAAAAGTCAAACTTAAATAACATTCCAAAGCTAATCTAAAACTAAGAAGTTTGCGTCGACCTCGTTCTATTCAAATAACAGGCTTATATTTTTAGTTCTTCAATTGAGGCGTTAAACTACAGCAACATTTTAGTTTTAAATATATTATATAAATGCATGAAGAAATGGCAACCAAAAAAAGAAAAAAAAAAACAAATAAAATAAAATAAAAAAAAATAAATAAATACATAAAAACTGGCGTGTGCAATTAAAATATTAAAAGAAATATCAAAGTATATATTCAATTATACATATATATTCGATCTAATCCAATTTTATTGAATCCATATAAATATTTACATTTTAATGGGGCATTATCATAAATAAAGACATATATATATATAACTGTATTTGGGGTGCAGTCAGAATCTATTGTTGTAACCGAAACGCGAAAAACAAAATATTAGTATCACATAGTAGCCTATATATATATAAATATTGAAATACATACTGGAATGCATATGTGGCAAATTGATGTAACTAATTATTTAAACAAAGTGATTATTTAAATTTAAATATATGTAATGGTTTTGTGAATATATTCCAATAAACATCAAACTTGGCACTTCGAAATTGTGCAAGCAAAGCTATTGAAACTCAATGAAGTATGTTTAAAAAACGTATCTTTTATTTTATTTCCAAATTAAAACACAATTACATACAAAACATAAATTAAAAACGTTTAAAACATTTAACAATAGATTTATGACGAGCTCAGGCCTACTTAAACTACTTAACTAGAATAATTCAATCTTCAGTTTGCTGAGAATCGTGTCGAACGCAAACATCGATGATATGAACGTATAGGGGCTACATTGTATGATGCCAAAGTCCGGCTCCAGGCTGGGCAAAGCACACGGCGAGAAATTGGGCGTCTGCTGCCCGTGTCGCCCAGCAAAAGAGGCCACTATCTTGCGCGCATTCTGCTTCATCTTCTCCTTGCGGGCAACGAGTTTCTTAGTTTCGCGCACCATGTAAATTGCTTCCGTGTTGGTCATGTAGTTGTGTATGATCTGTGTGGAACGTTATAGGACATAGATATAGTTCAACAAGACTAAGTAGAAGAAACAGCTTACCCTTCGTTTTTTGGGGCAGTGGGCAAAGACCCAAATCAGAGTGCATAACGTGTTGAATATTTCGCTGTCCTTGTCGCACCAGCGCAACAGCATCTGGGCAATGGTCACAAGGCCACCCTCCTGAAAAGTGTTCACCGTGGTGCTGTTGTAGCGTGCCAGATTGAGGATGATCCGACTGCAACGCTCGATCAGCTGCTTGTCAACCTCCGAGCGAATCGCCTGCGCCATGATACCATAACAGAAGGTGCACATGAACTCGGAGCACCACATAAGCAGGTGGGGCACCGTACGGGAGAGACGGTCTGCAAACAAGTTTCAGTATTATGTATGATTAATTGGAGAAATAAACGCCTTGCTTACCAAGCTGATTGAGTACGGCTAACGCATCGGAGGCGATAAAACGACCACGTAAAATACGCACAGAGTCCTGCACCTTGGCACGTACCGAATTGATGGCCGTCGCCTTTTGGCGCAGCTGCAGGAGACGCCGCCGTATGGCCAGAAGGCCCGCGTGCCGCTGCTGTCTGCGCGTGCGGTAGCCACGCCAGTATCGCTGTATGACCTTTGCCGCCCGTTTCTGACGCAGAAACTCCATCATTTCGGGAGTCATTAGTTCCTGGAAACGCTTGCGTGCTAGAAAGCCCCGAACACGCGACTGAAAATCCAAAGTGCAGCGGTTTAGCAGCCTGAAGTGCGCCTGCTCCACCAACATCAAACGTTTGCCCCGGAACTTTTGCTGCAGATGAACGGTGATCCTGCGAAGCTGAAGAAACTCGGTGCGCTTCTGGCGCATGCTGTGCCTAGCGCGGACTTTGCGCTGCATCCAAATGGCAACCGAGCGCAGCTTCTGGTACTGCGCCACTGCGATGCGCATAGCTCGACGGGCCCGGAACCGACGCTGTAGAATGAGGGCGGCCTGTCGTGCCTGCTGGAACTGCTGGCGCTGCTGCCGCATGAGCAGCATGGAGCGCAGATTTCTCTGCAGCAGACGCACCTTCTCCACAGTCTGCAGAAAGATTTGGCGCTGCCGACGTGCCTTCAAGGTGGCGCGCCATTTACGCTGCAAATACAGCGAACAGGTGCGCAGGCGGCGATATCCTTGCCGCAGGAGTCGCATCTCCTGCAGGCCGCGCCACCAACGTTGAATGCGAGTGGCCGCCTGGCGTTGTCGCAGGTAATTGCTGCGCGAGGACTTCATGGCCAGCTTCGCTCGATACCGTTGCTGCACCTGCACAATGACGCCTCGCTGGCATCGATAGCTCTCGCGCTGCGCCCGCATGGACAACTGAGCGCGATAGCGACGCTGCACGTGGATTGTCGCCAGCTTCAGCTGCTCGTATCTGCCTCTCTGCCGGCGCATGGCCAGGCGAGCGCGATACCGTCTCTGCACGGTTAAGGCTGCCTGCCGCAGCTGCAGGAAAGCCAGCCGCTGACGCTTCCTCAGCAAATGATTGCGCCAGTGCATCTGCAGGCAGGAGACGGCCGCCTGCGTGCCGCGATACTTGGCACGCTGGAACCGCATGGCCTTGCAGGCATGGAAACGCCGCTGCATATTTACGGTCACTTGGCGCAGCCGCATGTACTCCGCGCGCTGCGTCCGCATCAGCTTCCGTGCCCGCCATCGGCTCTGCAGCACGAGAGCCGCCCTTCTGAGCTGGATGAAGTCGGTACGTTGCTGGCGCATCTGGTTGCGGGCACGCAGCTTGGTTTGCAGCAGACGGGTGTACATTTGTAGCTGGCGATAATGGCGATGCTGCCGGCGCATCTCCTGCGTTGCTCTCCAGCGTCTCTGCAGCCGAACGATGCGCTGCAGATTCTCAGCGTAGCTGCGCTGTGCTCTCTTCATATTCAGGCGGGCCCGATACCGTTGCTGCAGCACCACTGCCGCCGCTTTCAGCTGCTGGAAACGCTGCTGTTGCCGACGCATCTGTAGCCGGGCGCGATACTGGGTTTGCAGCAACGTGGCGGCGGCCTTCAACTTTCGATAGTTGCCGATCTGGCGTCGCATCTCGAGCGTTGCTCTCCAGCGATTCTGCACGTTTACGACGCACTGAACTTTACGTAAGTAGCTGCGACGTGCCCGAAGCATCTCCAGGCGTGCGCGATAGCGTCCTTGCAGCACCAGCGCAGCGCGGCGCAGCAGCTGGAACCGATCCCGAGTGCGCTGCATCAGCCACTTGTTGCGCATTCGTTGCTGCACAAAGATGATGAGCTCTCGCTGGCGAGCGTAGAGCCGGGCCTGCTCCCTGGCCAAACGATGGGCATGCCAATGCATTTGTATGCAGGCGGCAGCTGCCTGGTGCTTCTGGTCTCGTTGCAGACGCGCTGTGGTTGCAGCAGCCAGCAGCTTCCTGGAGAATATGCGGCGTCGCCAAATGCGCTGCAGAAATATCGCCGATTCACGCAAGTGGAGGAACTGCTGGCGGCATGAGCGGCCCTGGCGATGGGCCCGCCACCAGACCTGAATGCTGACAATGCTCTGATAAATTTGAAAGAGATGCTTCTGGGCCAGATAGCGACGCGTGTACTTCTGCAGGACGATGACGGCCTGCAGGCGCTCTACTCTGTACAGTTTGGCATACTTGCGCATCTGGTGGCGCCGGAAGACGACTTGGATGCGAATGGCGGCGCGTTCGCGAATGCGACGCCGAATGAAAACATGCAGCCAGCGACGGCGCCACCACAACTGCAGGACACGGGCGGCAGCATGGAACTTGGGCGAACGGAACTTGTAGCACAGCTGCCAGAGAAGGGAAAGCGTCTTCTCCCGATAACCATCCACGATGTCTGCGGCAGAGATGTCGCCACCGAGCTGGAAGTCGGCGTCCTTTAAAGCGCCCAAGGCAAGTTTCACATTGAAGATGCGCTGCAGCCTGGAAATGGCTGGAACGCGCAATTGCTGGGTGAGCCCGTCACGCAGCAGGATGACCTCCATGACACGCGTTAGGCGAACGCCGTCGCGCAGATCTACGGCCAGGTTGCTGAACGCATAATCGAACTCATCAAGGAAGGTCTGCTTGTGCTGGAGGACGTAGCCCAAGCGACGCAGCTCGCGCGATATGTCACCAACGTTGGCCAGCAACTCGGATGAAAAGCGCAGCAGAATATCCTTGGTTTCCTTGTGCGGCGACTTCTTGACGAACAGACAGGGATTGTGCTTGATGATGCGTCGCTGTTTGGCCAGATCGAGGAACAGCAGAAGGAACAATATTTTTTGCAGCGTATGCTTCTTGATGGTCTCCGCATACTCCTCGGTCAGCGCAAAGGCCTTGCTGTACTTTTGCTCCTCGGATCTGTTGCGAAACAGGCGGTTCAAGATGAATGTGCTCAGGCCCACAATATCCCGGTTGGATTGCAGATGCAGCTTCTCGCCGAACACCACCTCAAGGCCCAGACGCAGCCAGAGCGGATTGAAGCACAGCAGCAGCTCGAGTATGGTGCGCTGCATGACGACATCCAGGTGCAGGTTTCGATCACTGCGTATGCGCAGCGCCTGCTTTTGGACATAGACAGCCACCTTGGAGCAGGGCAGGCGCATCTGCTCGCTGAAGAACAACTCAACGGCGGCGCGACGCAGCGACTCCAGACGGTACTTGGTCAAATAGTTCATCGATTGCTCCTCCTTGGTGGGAGCCAGCGACAGTTCCTTGTTGCGCACCTCGTTAAACAGCTTGCCCACATCGATTTTGCTATTGGTATCAGCGTCCAGATCGGCGGGAATGCTCACCAATGCATTTAACCACTTCTTAAAGTCCGCCTGGTGCCGCTCCACGGCCTCCTCATCCAGATACATGGTCGACGCCAAAAAGGGATCAGCAGTCGTGGTTGCGGCAAAGGGATCAGGATTTATGTATGCTTGCATATACAGGTCCGAGTCGTAAAGTTTAACTGGAGCCGGATCCCGTGCCTTGCGCGGCGTCATTGGCTTCTTAAGCAGCAACATCGTTTGCGACAGCTTGAACTTCTTGGACTGCGCGTGTGGCCAGGGCTTCGTGCCGCGCGCTGAAGCATTGGCAGGCGCCAAGTGGCCGCCCTCAAAGCGTTGGCGCTTGGGCGGTGAGATGGCCAACGTCTCATTGCGATGCAGGGACTCGTTGCTGGGCGCATCCGAGAAGCTCAGCTCATGAGAGCGGCGCTTGTGCCCACTGATTGCACCGTTGAGCTGCTTCGCTTTTGTATCTTCTCGCAGCTGTGTGGCGGGGCTGGCCTTGCGTGATTTTTGACCAACTTCGTGTAAATTGAAGCGACTGGATTGCGCCAAAATCTCGCACTGATTGAAGAGCACATCCTGTTGGGACACTACGCTAGTCTCACTGCTGCAGGAGCTATCGAGGGACGGAATCAATAGCTGCTTGGTCGCCAGCTGTGGTGGCTGCTGCTGCTGGTAGTAGCGATTTTGTTCGATGGAACACAGCGGCAGCACCTCATTCAGGTTCGGCATGGAGCCCTGTATAGCTATTTTCGATTGCGGTGACAGCAGTGACAGATTTTTCATAGATTCTGAGTACTTCCGTAGCGGCGAGCCCACAACGTTGATATCCCGCTTTAGATCTTGCGCTCTGCTTCTGGGAGGTGAATTCGTCAGCAATTGAGGCGGGCTGACATCCTCCTCGCGTATGCACGCCAAGGCTCGTGTCTGTGTTGCGTGAACAATGGTTGTTGTCTTGTTCAGAACGAGCGTTGGCGTTTGCAGCAGCTGATCTGTGCGCGAACAATCCAAAGTGTCAACGGACGTGTTCATTGCATCCAAAAGTTTGACATCGAATGTTTTGTTTACAATGATTGGGCCGCTGGTCACGTTGTGGTCCTCGTCCAGTGCGGATCCGATTCGACGTGGCCTCAAATCGTCGGTGCTGATGTGTGTGTGCGTTCCATTAATGCTCAGTGTGGGAGTCGGCCAGGCAGCCAAGTTGTCTGGCCTTGGAGCTACTACCGCTCCATTCACCTTCTCGGCTAGCGGCGTAAATTGCATGTTGTCAATTAGATTAAATACATTGCCCGGCGTTACAGGACTAACGTTCTCCTTGCAGTTGCGCGCTTGTGGCGAAATGTGGGATTTAGTCTTGCCTGCATCGCGAGCAGTTGACATAGACTTGTACACATTAAGCTCGCTCAGCGGTTCGGATGCTCGTTCAGCTCGTGAAGCAGGCACATTACGCCACGGCAGCCTGGCAGTTGTCGATGCGGCTGCCGACGCACTGGACAAGCGCTTCTTTTGATTTACAGTTGCAGCGGCGCTCTTATGAGGCTTGCTGCTGCCGGTCGGCGACTTTAGCTGCAACGTCTTGCCCACTGTGGGAAATTTGCGTGTAGACTTCAGGTAGAAGAGAAGAGAAAAAAACAGGGGATGAATGCAGATGCTGATAATAGTTCGGCAGCGTTGCACAGTCTTACCCTTGCCGGTTGGTTGCTTTTAGATTTAAGTATAATCATGACGTCCTTGCGAAAGTTGCGATTATCCAACAGCTGCAACGTCACCTTGCAAGCAATTTCCAGCTGCGGATTCCACACCAGCTCCATGGACACCTCATCGCGTGCAGGCACTGTGTGCTCCGTCCATTCTACCTGGAGATTATGCTCCTCTTTGATGGCCTTGGTTACTTTGACCTATAAACAAATCGGGTTAGGCATCGATCAAATAAATGGGGCTGGTCAAGTTGCCAGGCCGACGACAGGAGTCGACGCGCTGATCTATATCTGCCTCTGCCACGGCCGCCAACTAACCTCAATGTCGTCGTCGCTAGGATTAATGACGCGCACAAGACGCTTCGCTGTTTTGGTAATGGGCACATCCTCGAATTGGACAATTGCCTTGGCCGAAAATGGCGCCATGACCACCACAGCAGGCTCACGTCCCTCGACACGCTTCTTTTGTTTTATACGCGATGGCGTCACAGTAATCTACAGTTATTTTGAACATACAAATTAATTACGGTTGTATTTTGTGTTATACGCAAACCAACCTCAAAGGCGCTCATATTTATGCTAGAATTAGCTCAGCGGCGAATTCGCAAGCAAGTACTAAAAACTGATAACAATTAACACTCTTGAACAAATAAACAAAACTAAATGAACAGCAACAGAATTAACGATACAAAGTGCGCGACGTGACTATCAAAATGTAGACTCGAAATAAAGCGCCGCCGACGCCGTTGCCATTTTGAAAACAGCTTGCTAGGGTTGCTTTTGTAACTGAGGCGTTTTGGTATTATTTAGCACGTACAATTGAAAAGTGGGTACACTTTTGCAGAAATGTGAATGGCAAATTGCAGTTGCCGGTTTGTTCAAAATACTAAATTATTTGGTTTCTGTTTTTAAATTTATTTACAAGTACAACAATAAAACTTAAAGTAATAAGTAGAATCAAATATAAGTTATGTGAGCCTGGCGGGTGGCAAAATATGGTCTCGTTGTCCAGGTTGGTCTTCGTCTCCCGCCGTTTCAGCGTACATATTCTTAAGGTAGCCGGGAAAAGGCGTAACCGCGTCAAAATCGTCACCACCGTCATCATCTGGTGGCTCGACGGCCATAAAGGAAATGGCGAAACCGCGCAGTGAGTTGCTCTCGTCCGTTTGAAACTTTAGCAGAAGCGTGTCCGAGTTGGAAACAATAATCGGCGGCTTTCGCTTGCCACAAAATCGCCCATGAATCGTATTCATGGCGTTGCCCTCCTCGGTGACCTCAAGAAAATCGTAGTCACAGCGCTCGGAGAACTCGATTTCAAAGTGCAGAAACTTGATCTTCACGCTGCTGTCCGGATCAGCCTCAATGCGCCAGTCGCAGTACATGTTGCGCTTGTACGGCCGGCTGCCGTAACGCGGATGTGAGTAGAAGATCTGCGAGTGGTTCGTGGCGCGCAAGTAGCCGCCGCACTCGGACACGAACGTTGCCTTGAAGCCCTTACGTTGGAGGCCAGCATCCGTCTTGAGCACCATGAACATCTCATTGCTGGAGGCAATCACAGCGTAGGGCTCACGGCCGCCGCAGTAGATGCCCAGCGTGGAGCTATTCTCGGAGCGGCCATCGTAAATGCCCACATAGTCGTATATGCATTCCTGGTGGTTCTCCACGTCAAAGTCGTGGAATGTCAGCTGTATGCGATGTCCGAGAACGGTCTGGAAGTGCCAGTAGCAATAAATGTTGCGCGCATAATCGTTGGGATAGTTGGGACTGTGGAGCACTCCGTAGGACGAGGTGATTTCAAACTTGCACTTGGTCTCCGTGCAGTTGTGCCCGTTCTTGTGAAGGGTGTATCCATTCCGGCAGCTACATTGGTAGGAGCCGTAGGTGTTCCGGCATCTGTGCTGGCAGCCGCCGTTGTTAACAGCACACTCATCCTCATCTGTTGGGCATTCGATATAGAGCGTTCGATTCGGATCACCAGATAAATTTACAACGGGTTCTTACCTATTACGAACTGCGCCACGAATCCGCTGCGCTGCACCGTGCGATCCGAATGGAACTCGAGCCGCAGGATATTCTGTTCCGAGTTTACGATCGGGGGCAGCTCGTTGCCGCAGTATATGCCGATCTTCTTCAGCCGGTTGTCGCCCATCTTGGAGTAGATGATCAGGTAGTCGTAGCTGCACTTGGTGTACTGCAACTTGGTGCCCTCCAGATCAAAGTGGCTAAAGTTAAGGAACACAGCATGATGCGCTGGAGCCACCACCTCCCACACGCACTCCTTGGCATTGGGGTAGAAATCGGGATACGCGGGCGAAAAGAGTGTCCCATTGGATGCGGCGGCATCAACAATACCACCGCAGGCGTCTGCAAAGAGAGAAGGCTGTTATCGAAAAGCAGTCGAAATACTCGAGCTTCAGCTGACCTTCGCAGGTTTTGCCATTGGCCTGGAGCTCGTAGCCGGCGTGGCAGCCGCACTGGTAGCTGCCCAAGGTGTTGATGCAGGTGTGCTGGCATCCGTGCTGCATGAACTTGCACTCGTCCACGTCGAGCATCAGGGCGGCGGAGAAGCCGAGCTTCTGCACGGAGCCATCCGACACGAATCTGATGTACATTTGATTGCTATGGGTTCTGGAAGGGATTCGAATGTAGTCTTAGCGTGCGAACCTTTTGCTATTTACTAACTTGATGTTGGGCGGCAACTTGTCGCCGCAGAAACGTCCGATCAGCTTCGAGTCGCTCCGACTGCCGTCGCGTATTTCAATGTAATCGTAGATGCAGCCGTCGTGCTTCTCCAGCTCAAACGACTGAAACTTGAGTGCCACCTGGTGGTGGGTCGGGGCTGTAATCCGCCAAATGCATTCCTTGTTAGGCATGTACTCTAGCGGATAGTTGGGCGAATCTATGGACTGATCCTTGCTCAAGAGAACTTCTCCACCGCAGACCACTGCAAAAAGATGGCACCCGACTGTATATAGGCAAAAGGTAATGGGATTCATCCTTCGCACTCACCTTCGAAGCGCGCCTTGAATCCCTTGTACCCCTGAGCTGCATTGCGGTTCACATAGTTGATGAGCATGCGACTCGTTTCGGTGGTGATGACCTCGCCGCTGGAGTTGCCGCAGAGGCGGCGTACAAGTGGCGACCGATGCCAATAGCCATCGCGGATTTCCAAGTAGTCCCCCGTGCAGTTCTCCGAGATTAGCAGCTGCAGCTCCTGCAGATGCAGAATAATGCGCTCGCCGTTTGTGGCCGTTATCCGCCACTCGCAGACGCTGCTGGCCGCATCTGTGCCGGCACTCGCGGTATCCTCGGCCACGTCACCGCTGCCCTCGTACTCGCCGAGCAAGCCGTTGCCCGCACTAACGTAGTGGGGTCCCACGATCTGGCCGGCGTTCTGCTGGAAAGTGCGTCCGCAAGCGACGCACTTGTAGAGCAGATTGGCCTGGATGATGTCGCCTCGACTGAGGCGTCGCCGCTGGCCCAGCTCGATGTGGGCACCGGGCGCCAAGCCGATGGGCGTAATGGTGTCCAGGTACGAGCTCTTCGAGAACGAGTTCTTCGCATAGTGCATGATCGAGTTATAGTCGTAGGGCAGCAGCGGCTCGTCGAACTCCTCGGGGGAAAGCACATCGAAGTTGTACGCCTGGCCGCGCATGATGTTCGCCTTGTTGATGATGATGTGCTTGTCCCGGTCGCCGCGTGCGTGCTCATGATGGAAGCCAATGGTGTGGCCCAGCTCGTGTATGATAATGCCGAATTTCTCGCAGTTGCGCCCTATGGAGATCGGCTGTCGTCCGCTGCCGTTCTTGCCCAGAAACGAACAGCACCTAAGATGAAGAGAAGTGAAGTGAACTGGTTGAGTGATGTCTAATGCATGTATAGGCGTGAAACTCACCCGCAACTCTTGACCGTGAAGTAAATGTAGTTGGAGTGCAACTTGGGATCGCGCTCCACAAACTTGATACACGTAAAATTCTCCCAGTAGCGCATGGCTTGCTTGAAGAGCGCCTTGTGGGCGCCGCTGAACACGGAATCGATCTCGTAGGGTATCACGCCGTAGTCCCAGGTGCGCTCCTTGCGTACAGTCACGGCACGTCGTGCCCGACTTGGCGGCTGCGCCAGTAAGACATCCTCGGACTCATCAGTCCAGAGCAACGAAGGAGTCAACGTTGGGGCAGACTTCCCCGACGATTTATGTCGCTGTCGTCGTACTTGTTTCCGGCGTTGACTGCTGCAATGGGAATACGGGAGAATGTAAGACGCGTGCCCCTTCTAATTTATATGCCTCATTGTTTGGGGCCGCATTCATTCATATATTGCTCGTCTGCTTGGAGAGGACAACAGCCAGCGTCAAGTGGCTGGCATAATTGAAATTGTTGACTAATTGTGCTCCATTGTGCAGCACGTGCTTGAGCTTCCTTAGTGCCCAAGGAGCGTCCAATTCAGCACACTTGAAACTTACCGCAATAAATGCCTCTTGCCGTGCTCCTTTGTTTCTGTGTCGCCATTCTGCTGTTTGCGATGATTTCCAGAAGCTGCCGACAACATCGATTCAAATATCCCAACCCCGTTCTGCGCATTGGCTCTTGCTTTATAAGAATTAAATTCAGGTGCCTGAGGCAGAATAAATTAGAATCTCTTGCGACTTGAAACGCTCTGGTGCACTCACCTCGATCCCTTTTGGCAGGCCGTAAAAGTCTTCGGGCCGTTCTTTGAAATCAAAGTCACAGTCATCCGCTGACACCGCCATTCCCGGCAATCCCATGCCCTGAGCCAGCTCCAGTGAGAACGAGAATGCCACTGATACCGCAAACATGAGAAACAATTTCACTTTCGATGGCATGGCGTAAGCTCTGGCTCCTCTCTATGGGCTTATATAGTTATTTCGTAGAGCGCGTCTCACGACCGTGCGGATCCAGCTCAGAGTTATAACTGAATTCCTAAATGCTGCGATTGCCGAATTATATTAGGCGCAGTTACATACACAAATCGCTAAGGGTTCCTGCTCTGCGGCCACGGGTTCAACAGGTATAAGAGATCAAAGTGTGAAACAGAGAAGGCAACAGCGCGAGGGGGAGAGGCCGCAAGAGAGAGAGAGAGGAGAGAGAGAGAACCGCAGGCAGGAGTCGCTATGGCAACAGAGCGCGATCTGTCGTCATCGACAACAACAAAAAGGCACAGATTAAATCTTGAAGAGCATTCGGTTTTGGAATGATGACGGCGTCCGCGACTGGGCCTACATAAGTCCGAGCCATCCTCATTGGCATTTCAAGTCGCCCATTGTCTGTTTGCCTGCTGTTGCTTGTTTGCATTCAATGGGTTTGATTTGGGTTTCCCTACACCTTGACATTGTCTTCTGTCTACCTGGGATTAGGCTGGACTCGCGAGCACTTCGAGCGGCACTCGGCTTAGTTCTGAGCCCAAGCTGAACTCGGGATCAGGTGTTGTCTTGGGCATTTTAGGGCAGGTCATTAATGACCAGCCATAAATCCGGCGAATGAACGAAACTTTTCGCGGTAATTCCAATAATAAAATATATTAAAAGGCACCATAAACAGATTTGAAGCCGCTTGAAATGCAGCAAACATTTCTACAGATCTTTTTTTTTTTTTGTTTTACAAACCTTCAGCCCCTAATTAAGTAATAACAATTTGTTGGTTTTAAACATACTAATTATAAGTTTATATATTTAATTACGTATTAAGTTGATTCAAAGATTCGAAAATTATACGTACTATACATTCATAATCCTCTGTTTAAAGTGTACAATGTGTTCAGTGTGATTTCGGCAATCCTTGCGCTAAGGCCTAAATTGAAAATATAGAAAATGCACTAGGAATAGAAAGAATTACTCGGAAAATGCCATAGTAAGTGCAAGTAATAGGAAATCGCAAGTATACTATATAAAAATGTTTACACAGATTGCACATTGAGCTTAAAGTTTGTAAGCACTAGAATAGATACGTAGATACAATAGATAGATCGGTGTTTTACAGGATCCGTAGTGTTAAGGAAAACGTCAATAAATATTATATGGCAATTGTTGGGCGTTCGTTGATCCTCTACTGAACCGATCAAATTATTTGTATAGCTAACGAGTTTTTCCCTTTTCTTTTAGCGATATGCTTGACATGCTATAACCTAAAGATTTCGTCTGAATATCTCTATGTATACTTAATATTCGTTTATGGTCGAAATGAAGTCTATGATTATGTTAAGAGAGCAAAAATGTTGCTATATGTACGCGACGATATGCCTAAATAGTTAAATAAATTCCTTTTTAATATATTGTCATGATTTTTGTGCGTGTCGAAAATGTCCGGCCGTTTAGTTCCTCCAGGATGAGTAACTGATGGGTATGGAATGCCGTCTGCTATACTGATTCACCAGATGGTTCTCACTGAAGTCACTATAGTCATCCGTTTCGTCGGTCTTGTAAATGCTTCGGAGTGCGCCCGGAAAGGCTGTAACCATCTCGGAGCTGTACGATTCGTCAATGTCCTCATCGCTGTTCTCAAACGGATCCACGGCCACATATGATGCCGAGAAACCCTTCATCGGCACCGAGTTGTCAGTTTTGAAGCGCACCAGCAGCGAGTCCGTCATCGAGATGATGTCTTGGGGCAGCTGCAACATACAAACACTCGAATGAGGCACAATAATTAGCCCAAAAATAGAAGTTTCGCCTACCACATTGCCACAGTATTGGCCGTACATGGGCCCGCTGGAGTCCTCCATGCCGGAGAACACCTGCACGTAGTCGTAGGTGCAGTTTTCGCTGCTCTCAATGTCGAAAGTGAGGAAGAGCAGCTGGACATTGCTGTTGGGCGGCGCCTGGATGGTCCACTCGCAGTCCATGTTGTCGTCGTAATCCTGATTGCTGAACCGCGCATGGGAATAAAACTGCTGGACGTGATTTGTGGCGCGCAGATAGCCGCCGCAGGCTGCAGGATAGCGAAGGGATTAGTGTTTAGAGACATATAGCCTCCGGTATAGATTGCAGTACTGCATTTACGTACAAGTCGAATGCATTGCCATAAATCCATTCATCTGCTTGTTTTTGTCCGTTTTCAGCACCATATAAAGCTGGTTGGTGGTGGAGGATATGGGGTACGGTATCTTCTCGCCACAGAATCGACCGAGCAAGGAGCTGAGCTCCGATTCGCCATCGTAGATGGCAACGTTGTCATAGGCGCATTCCTAGAAATTATCGAAAACCGAAAGGATTGTCGCGTGCTCTACGGATTCAATTCAAATGAAATTCACCTGGTGCGGCTCCACATTAAACTCGTTGAAAATCAGCTTAATGCGATGTCCGGGCGTGGTCGAGAAGTGCCACACACAATCGGCGTTGGGCGGATAGTTGTCCGGATAGTTGGGACTGTAAATGGTGCCAAACGAGCCCGATATCTCGTTCTTGCACTCACCCTCCTTGCAGTCGTGTCCATTCTCGTGCAGCGAATATCCATTGTGACAGAAGCACATGTAGGATCCAATGGTGTTGCGGCACTCGTGCTGGCAGCCGCCGTTATTCATGGCGCACTCGTCGATGTCCGTAAAGAATACGGCTGCGAAGCCCGTGCGCTGAATCGACTTGTCCGAGTGGAACTCGACGCGCAGCGCATTGCTGTCCGAGGTGGCGGTGGGCGGAATCGCGCTGCCGCAAAAAGTCCCAATGCGCTTCAGTCGATTCTCCGTGAGTTTGGAGTAAATTGTCACCGAATCGTAGCCGCAGTCGGACTGCTGATGCGCCGTGCCCTCCAGATCGAAATGCGTGAAGTTCAATGAAATTTTGTGCTTGGGCGGTGCGACAATCTCCCAAATGCACTCCTTCAGCACCGGATAGAATTCCGGATACGACGGCGAGGTAATGGTCCCGTTCGGATACTCGATGACGCCCCCGCAGGCGTCTAAATTGAAAGCGGTCATTGGGACAACACTCAAAACAACAACAGCCAACTACTCACCCTCGCAGTGCTTCTTGTCGCTGTGCAGCTCGTAGCCAATGTGGCAGCTGCATTCGTAGCCACCTAGCGTGTTGATGCACTCGTGCTCGCAGCCGTGGTTTTGTGTCTCGCACTCGTCCACCTCCTTCATGAATACGGCCGAGAAGCCCGCCTTCTGCACCGATGTGTCCGACACAAATTTCACGTACATCGAATTGCCACTTGACCTGAAAGTGACGATGAACAAAGCAGACTCGGTTTGAGTGTGTGTGTGCGTGTGTGTGTGGGGGCCATGGGTCCGCACTCACTTCATGTTCGGCGGCGGCTTGTAGCCACAGAAAACGCCAATTAGCGGCGCGTCCTGGGCGGGCCCGTCTCGCACCTCCACATAGTCGTAGACACAGCTATCGTGGTTCTCGACCTCAAACGACTGGAATTTCAGCGCCACTTGGAAGCCTTTTGGCACCGTAATTTTCCACACGCACTCCTTGTTCGGCAGATAGTCGAGCGGATAGTTGGGCGACTCCAAGCGACCCTCCGCATCATCCACTGACAAATCGCCACCGCAAACAACTAGGCAACAGAAATGTGAGCAGTTTGTTGAGTGTCCGTTGCTTCTCTCCACTTACCATCGAACTCCGCTTTAAACCCGCGATAGCCGTCGCCACGATGCGTATTCACATAGGTCAGGAGCATGCGGCTGGATTGCGTGGTGATCACATCCTTGACCACTTTGCCGCAGAAGCGCCCAATGAGCGGCGACTTGAAGTAGTAGCCATCGCGCACTTCCAGATAGTCCGTCTCGCAGTTGTTCGACTTAAATATGTTCTATGGATGGACAGAAAAATGAACACCATCGCCATCCGTCTAGACGTTACCCTTCCTACCATATTCTCCAGTCGCAGGACCACGCGTTCTCCGTGCGTGGCCGTTATGCGCCACTCGCAGTGTTCGGTCTCGTTGCTCAGGGCGCCCGCCGTATAGTAAACGGGGCTGGCGAATATGCCCGTGCTCTCCTGAAAGGTTCGCCCGCACTGGGGACACTTGTACAGCAGATTGGCCTGCGCAATGTCGCCCTGACTGAGCCGCAAACGCTGACCAATCTCCGGCCTTTTGCGGCCCTTCACCTCAATTGGCAGTATGGTGTCCAGGTAGGTGCCCTTGGAGAACGTGTTGCGCGCATAGTGCATTATCGAATCGTAGTCATAGGCCATGCCCAGCGAGTTGACCTCGTCCATGGACAGCTTGTTGAAATTGTAGTCCTGGCCCTTCATAATGTTGTTGTGCTCGATAACGACGTGCTTCTCGCGATCTGGACGCGTGTGCTCGTGCCAGAAGCCCACCACATGGCCCAACTCATGCACTACGATGCCAAATTTGTCGCAGTTGCGGCCAATGGAAATGGCCTGTGGACCATTGCCACGTTTACCAACAAACGAACAGCATCTGCATTGCCAATAAATAATGACGAAATTAGGATATGCGCAAAAAACAGGTGATTTTCGATTGCCGAAGCTCAAATACAACTGCAGTCATATATTCGATTCGACTACAAGGTATTTTCTGCTCAATCTAAATTTATGTTTAAAGTTAATGAAAAAAACGAGTGGGAAAATTGCAGTCGGTTACAACCGACTCCATTCCTGTTACTGTAATTAAACATAGTAATTATTCGTAATTATTCTTGTAACCTCAAACAAGTGATCTTTGGGAAACAATTTGTATACTCCTTCAGGAAGTGAAAGTCTGTCCAATGTCCGCGTGCCTATGCGGACTAAACAAGTAAAATAATTTAATTATGAATATTATCTGTGCTGAGGAGTTTTATAATATGGATTCCAAAAATAAAAAATGATGATGTTCCAGCGTTAAAGGCGGATAAGGAGTCTGGGAGACAGAGTCCCAGTTTGACTTTGAATTAATAAGAGTACTCTAGTGGGGAGTGCCTGACTAGGAACTACCTTGAACCTAGATTCGAGCTGTCCCTTGCGCTTGAGCCCCACTGAGGGAACTAAATTCTTGAACAACGTCTGGAGATTTTGAGAACTTGAAGAGATCATTCATTAATATTCTTGATCTGCGTAGGTTTTATGAGAACACTTTGTCGATATTAAGTTGTAAGATAATAGGTTTTGTCGATATTAAGGAAACATGTTCTGAGTAAGGTGTAGGAGAATCTGTAGTCCAAAAGTTAAGAGCTCTGGCTTTTGCAGACTCACCCGCAACTGCGTATGGTGAATACAATGTAATTGGGATGTATTTCCGCATCGCGCTCGACGAACTTGATGCACGTGGAGTTTTCCCAGTGGCGCATGGCCTGCTTGAAGAGCGCCTTGTGCAGGCCGCTGAAGTTGCCGTCGATCTCGTAGGGAATGACACCGTAGTCCCAGATGCGCTCCTTTTTTGCGGTCACGGCCCGCACAACGCGGTGATGATGTTCCGTCCGCTTCAGGTTACTGTGGCGGCGAACAAAAGGGAGAACAATTGAGGTCAAATTAAAATCTTTGTGCTACTGTTGTGGGCGAGTCGAATAAAAGTTGTCCATGGCGTATGCGTAATTTAATTGCCAACAGTTTTCCAAAAATGTTCTCTGTTTTTGGACGAAACTTTTTACACGCGAATTTCTATTTACATTCATAACTTTTCAACATACAATCTTTTTTCGAATGCTTGTGGGGGCGAGGTTGTGTTAGTGTGTGTGTGTGTATTTTATTTTTTGCGCCAATGTTTGTGTAAAGTTGATGGCCAAACCTCTGAATTGAATGGCCAGTCATTTACAGCAGCCAGGAAATGGCAACGGAAGCGGAAGTGCTGCCTGCGGTTGAAACCATGGAGTGGTAACTGTTAACTTACTCCGTGTCTGGCACTCGCGATTCAGCCTTGGAACTCTGCTCGCCACTCAGGCCGTCGACGGCCTCCGACCGGCGCAGCCCATCAACCTGCGCCTGCGTTGAGGAAGCATTTAGATGGGAGGGACTGCCACGGCCTCGACCCCGGCGGCGATGTTGACGATGCTTCTGCTTCTTATGGTGCTGATGCTGATGCTGACGTTGGTGCGGCTGCTGGCCATGTGGACTATTCAGCTCCTCGCGTAGTTGCTGCACTTTGCTGGCGTACTCAGCCCAGTGACTGTTCCTGTGGATGCACGAAAATGCTTTAAGAGGACCTCCGACCCCGGGCTCCAAGTGACCTACCGATGCTTGGGGCCGCGTCGGTGCCTTCGGCGTACCACGCCTTGTGCATCCAAGAAGTCCACGTCGTCGTCCAGGCGCATGCCATTGCCTCCGGCGTTGCTGTACACATTGGGCATCGTAGATCTCTGCGTGGGCAACGAGGTTGGCACAATGTGCTGACGTCGCTCGGCGACAAAGTTGTTGCCCGAATCGTCCTCGATGTCCTTGTTGTTCGATTGTATTTTGCGCGCGTCCACATTGCGGTGCAGCGTCTGCGATTTGTTGGCCAGCAGCAGACCGGATGCCACACTCCGCTCCGCATCGAATGCCGTGCGACGTCGCTGAAGAACGCCGGACTCTGGCGGCGTCAACACCTCGTTCTTGTAGCTGGGCGGGTGGGCGATGTCCGATGGGGTCTGCGCGCTGGGCTTCAACGGCTCGTTGGCGCCCTGGGGGGGGGGGCACGATAAAGGGTCACACTGGAAATCCGCTTAGGCGTTCGGGCAACTTACCAAGGTAGCATCGTTGCTGCGAACGATGCTTGCTTTGGTCAGCGGTTGTCCGGTTGTGTGGTCTGCGCTAGTCCCGTTGGGCAGCTTGGTCTTTTTACGTATGATGTCCGTGAGGCCCTCCTCCTCGACCTGCAGACCCTCGTTGTAGACTTCCTGCTTGAGTTTCTCGAGGTCCAGCTGAAAAGTGGCATTGTATTTGGCCGGCTCGGCAGCATCCGCCAACATGTGCTCCTCCGCCTTTTTCGGCTGCAGTTCCTCCTCCGGTTCCTCGTCGTCGATTGGTGTGTGGGCCACCAAAGGCCCCGATTCGCCATCGGGCAGCGCAATGTCGCCCATGAAGCCGCCTGCAAGATAAATTCTGCCGCATTTAAAGAAAATCCATCTTAAATTAGGGAAGTCGCCCGCCAGTTTCTCGTTCCATAACTAACATGTCGTTTTAATTATAACCGACAAGGCAGCGAGCGCATAAATTTTTATTTTAATTGAAATTTCATGTGGTAAAGCGCGTCTGGCTGGCCGGCTAGGCTCAATACAGCCCGGCCCGACGCGTCCTGCTCGTAATTTATAATTTATACAAACAACATTCGTTGGCTGCGTGGGCGCTTGGGCGCTGGCCCGCCAGGAGCATAACAGACAAACTGTTGTTTGCCTAGCGGTTGGATAGACACTGCATATCCATTTAATCAGCACATCACTGTAGCTGTGGCCAACTGTCCAGCTCGGCCGTCGGACACTTTGTTTACTTTAGCCGGCGAGAGTTACACGGCGTATACATAAGCATCCTGTGGACACATATGTGGCCAGTAGCCAGTTGCCAGCGGCTAAAAGGCAGCAGCCGGCAGGCAGCAGCCGATGTCGACTGGCCACTGTTCAGGCTCCAGCAACAAAGATAGCTGTTAATACGGAAAATATGAAATTGTTGCCACGTCAGACTCAGGCGTGTGGAATAAAATTAATTAAGTGCGTTTGTTATAGTCGCATGCCATAAAAGACATAAAGGCCAATTATTCCCCACTGCAGATTATACGCCCTGTACACACAATAAGTACTTTTTGCATTGCAAAATCTGCACAAAAGATTTTCTATACCCTTTAAAAACACTTTGTTTGGATCACAAACCATTGCATATTGTGATGCAGATTCTACAGTTTGAGTCTCTAGCGCTTAAAGTTTCCGAGATCGCTGCGTTCATACAGACGGGCAGGGCTAAAGCGACTCAGCTCGTTGTCCAGATCAAGAATATATATACTGAGATGCTACCTTCTGCCTGTTACATACATTTGCACAAAACCATTACACCCTTTTTACCCATTTTTAATGCGTTTAGGGTATTGAACAACATTAAAACCGGTCAAATTTTTTTTCAAAAATCATGCCAAAATTTACAAAAATTTTGACATCTGGGACCCATTCCTCCCATATTTCAAAAGCCCATAACTTTGGCAAAACTGAACCGATTTTTATGTTTGATAGCATTTCTTTCATGGTTTATCCCCTAGATTGATTCTGCATTTCAAATATATTCATTATTGAAAATAATTTTTTTTATTTTTTTGGCAAAAAAAGCATGTACCCCCCCCTTATCATTTTCGAAAAATTTTTTTTTTTTAAATTTCGAAATGCAAATTTACATTTTTAATCGATTGTGGTTGTTATAATTAGTATAAAAAACAACATTAAAGCCGATTCTGAGGGAGTCAAATTTTTGGTCAAAAATCATGCCAAAATTTACAAAAATTTTGACATGTAAAGTTTTGGGATCCATAGCTACCATATTTCAAACGCCCATAACTTTGTCAAATTTTTCACGATTTTCATGTTTGATGGCATTTCTTTCATGGTTTATCCCCTAGATTGATTCTGCATTTCAAATATATTAATTACTGAAAATAAATTTTTTTTTATTTTTTTGGCAAAAAAAGCATGTACCCCCCCCTTATTATTTTCGAAAATTTTTTTTTTTGTAAATTTAAAAATGCAACTTTACATTTTTAATCGATTGTGGTTGTCATAATTAGTATAAAAAACAACATTAAAACCGATTCTGAGGGAGTCAAATTTTTGGTCAAAAATCATGCCAAAATTTACAAAAATTTTGGCATGTAAAGTTTTGGGATCCATAGCTCCCATATTTCAAACGCCCATAACTTTGTCAAATTTTTCACGATTTTCATGTTTGATGGCATTTCTTTGATGGTTTATCTCCTAGATTGATTCTGCATTTCAAATATATTAATTATTGAAAATAAATTTTTTTGGATTTTTGAAAAGAGTGTTCAGGGTATCCCCTAGTCGTGGGCTCCCGCTTAGAGTCCCCTTGTATTTTTTTTTATATATGTAGGGGTGGAAAATGTAAATAAATAAAAAGACCGGCATTGATGCAATTAATCCAGTATACACATATAAAATGAGGAAGACCGGTATTATTGTTAACGGCTTTTGACTTTGGAGACCGCTTAACGTGTCCCACTTTTGCCATGCCAGTGCAGGCGCATAACATGAACTATCTCAGATGCAGTGGCAGCCGGCGATATGATTATTGCAAATGCTGCCGCAAATCCAATAAGCTTAAAGCCACCGGGGCATGCCACCTCCCAAACAACTAGGTCAACACTTGGAGGAGAGAGCGCATAAAAACACAGGTTTCAACAACAGATACGCAGGGCAATTGCCTTTAAGTTGTATGCTATCCTTTAAAGGATTGCTGGATTTCGCAACGGGCATTCGTGTTTGAATAACTGGATATTAAATTTTTCAAATTTATTTTCTGCAAACTAATTTTCCGAATAGAAAATCTAATTAATCGAAGGAACAAATGCTTTTCAGCTGTTTCTTATTGGGTTATTTTACTAAAATTATAAGTTTACGGATATTCGTTTTGTTCAATTACCTAAATGTCTAACCACATAGACAACTCATCTACCAGGACAAAGCAAATGGTGTTGTGACAAATTGTACATCAGTTTATTTGGTTTTCGTTTTTTGACACAAAGGAATTCTCAACAGCAGCCGTGTGGCATGTGGCAAAAATAACAATAGCTATAGCTATAGCCCCCATAGGGGGCCGCATTCCGAGAAGTGCTAGAATTTTGTATATGTGATGATAATAAGAATGGAATTATTCTAGCCAATTTCAATTGTACAATTCAATGCTTCAATAACTTATGTACTATTTATAAATAACATAAATAATTTACAGATATTCGTTAGTTTGTATTGAACTGATGCTAAAAATGTCTTCAATTGCTGTATCAAAAGTTCATATAACGAACTAATATTCAAAATGTTCCATGTCAATCTAATGTTCTGTGGTTACAGCAGCCAGGACTAAAATCAATTGAGCTGGAATGGCTGAAGTCAATCGGTTTACGGAGCCAAATGTCAAATAATTTATTTGTCTTATTTATCCTTTACTCAAAATCCACAAGTATAGTCTAGTATAGCCAATACGAAAGCAAAGAGTTCTAGCTAGTTATAATAAATAATTATTTTTAGTAGCTCTAAGATATAGAAAACAACCACATTTAAATTGTGCTGTATGATTTAGGTCATCATCTTTTATCTAGTCGAGCAAAAATCAAACTGCTGACTTTAAAAAACTATTCTATTGACAATTCATTTTAAAAGCAAACATGTATAGTTTAACCATTAGTCCGAAAGAGACCAGAATTCAACATTTACTTATCTGTATACAGACAGATTGGTTTGTTTGCTTGTGTGTCTACGGAACGCAGCCGTAAATTATTGAAACGGATACCCTGCAACACAGAGAAAGGGTTTTATGGTTGAGTAGCAGAAGTATGAAACGCTAAAAGGATATTTCTTACATACTTACATGGATCATATACACTCGGCTTATATTGAAAATCTGTTACAACCCATTGAAAGTTATTTTTATAGTTGGTGCTATACTTGTACTTGTACAGGGTAAAAAATGTTCGTAGCTGTAACTGTTGTACTAGGTTTGTTGTAATAAAAATATATTCATAACATGTAAAATTAATATTTATGTATGCTCACGAGCGCTGTGTACAACGTGACGTATGATTGATACGCAATTTCGATGAATTCCAGTGGAATTAAGCTTAAATAAAAAGAGGACATTTAGAGCTAAATATTGCAACGAAGACGACGGCAAGAACGGAACGACTTTACAGTTGAAAGCAGTTAAAGAGCGGATGCTGCGGAGAAAAGCAGAAGCTGCCCCCGACAAACAGGGAAAAGCCAATGCACTTTGAAGCACAGCAAGCGAGAAAACTTGGCACATAATGCGTCACAAATCTGACAGACGGCACTGGCAGTCTTCGACTAGTTATGGCTACCGTAGTAGCAAGGATATTTCGCCCCGCAAGTGCTGTGACGGGTAAGAGAGTTGGCAAATGCCAACGGGCAGTCCGAGGGGGGTTAAGAGAAAAAGGAGAAAAATCTAGAGAATTAGGGATAAAGAGTGAGGGCTGGGAGAAGGCAAGAAGGCAAACGTGCGTAGCTCAGAGTCCGTGTACAATTTCATTACATTTAAGTTAAATGCCTTTCGCTGGTGTTTCATCCGTCCAGTTTGGACGTCTGCCGGCTCGCCTGCCAGACAAACAGTTCGCACAAGTGAAAGTAATTAAATTTTTGAGCACCGCCTCCGCCTCCGCGCAAGCCCGCATCGTTTACACTAACGAACCGACGCAGAAACGTGCCGCATGGGGTCAGGGCTGGCTACTAGTGGATACTGGGTCGGGGTTTGGAACCCCATTTTTATTGCGACCGCAAACATGTTAACACATCTGCCAAGTTGCAGTTTTGAGCGAATGTTTCGTGACCAACCCCCATTCCCCCATCGCCCATCCCCCCTTTAGACAGGCCCAGCGGCGTATGCGTACGCATTTGCTGTCTGCCAGTTTATTAGGTTTTGCCTCACTGAGAACAGAATTTAATTAAAAATAAACTAGCTGCTTGCTCCAACTACAACGCAACTGATTATGTGATTTAGCTGTCTGACTATACGCACCATGCAACAGCAACATCAACAGCAACATCAACAGCAACACCAACAGCAACAGCAACAAAAATACCAATAAAGCCAGCAAGGACAATGCCGCGTTTTACGCATCAGCAGCAGGCACAGCCCCGTCGAACCCTTTGCGGGTCAAAATTAAATAATGAAAGAGCCCATCGAGCTGTCCCCTAAATGATTGCCAGCTTGCTTTTTTGCCAACTAGCTGTCCAATTGTTTTGCTGTGGCGCTGTGTGGCCTGTGTCATAAAAGGAAAGATTTCAAGCACTACTATATGTTCAAATAAATTCCAACCGATTACACACGCCAACAAAAACTGATTTTGTGACCGACTCTTTGATCCTCTCGAATGCCGCCAGCGTTCACAATACGTTATGTTGCTAAATGTGGCACCAGTGCGTATGAGCAACGTATAAAGAGCGGAAATGCATTTTCCCGAAATGCATTAATATATATGCATATGTATCTGTAATTAGGCTTATGGGCGTGCATGCGTATAACAATAATGTTTAATTTGCAGTGAATGCCTCACGGCCATCCTGAATGGCCGGACATTCGAATTTATCAGACCTAAATTATGTTTTGATAAGCGACCAGCAAACAAATAGGGGAAACGGACAACAGTTTGGGCGAAATTAAAGATGGACCCTACATTCCAGCTCGCTCCACTATTCCTGCTGCCCGGTAGAATTTCCGGCATTTTTGCACTACAAAGGAGGGATTCGACCAAGATTTTCTGACTAATGGAGTAATAACAGGCCTTGCGAAGTAGTTGTTACAGCACTGTGTATAGCGCAGTCGGGCTTACCCGACTATAAAATACTCATTTTTTCATTTTAAAAGATAGTTGCGCAGACTAATTGTTAATTAGTGAAAGTTGGATAGTTACACAGATACCAAAATCCGCCGTGTCCATTTATAAATATCCCCACTTCGACGCTGACTCGCAATACGTGTGCAAACTAAATTGGGCCAATTTGTGAGTTGGCCCATTCACTTGCAGTGCTGGCCACTTGGCACCTTCCACAAATATAGAAACTATGTTCCATTGCTGCGTCGAAAAACAAATGGCAAATATTCAAAGTGGAATCTGACTACTCCGAGCTCTCTCTCGCTTATAAAACATTTTACGTGGCATCATTTAAAAAAAAAATGCTTTGCCATTGAGTGCAAAATATTTTGCGCGCAGTTTTTCAATTTGAAATGCGGCTAGAAAACATTCATCGCGGCCACATGATGTGCCTGAATGCGAAAATGTGTGGGCGTGCGTGGGTGGGCGTTGCACACAACTCGCCCGAACTTTATTACTGTGTAGCTTGCGGGCAGGGGCCACGGATACAGCAGCCGCCTCACAGGTTCAATAAACTCTTTTTGCACTACACACCTTCCCCGCCTGCCCCACCCACCCCAGCATCCATAACTTCGTATGCTGTTTGTTGTTGCATCTGATAATTGCGCCCTGACAACAGCGGCAAATGCTGTGCACGGCTGAGTTTATTTTTGAACACACATGTTTTGCAAACACAAAGTCACAACATGCGAAAAATATTTGGGGAAGCTGGTTGCACGAATTATAGCCCCAATTCAAGAGGACAGCCTCACTCAAATTTTAACAACAGTTATAGCCAAGGATTTACACGTTTACATGTCAGAACAAAAATAAAAAGTATTTTCTCATCGGATTATTTGATATGGCAGGGGATATAGTAACGACTTACTTTATTAAACCGAACAACAGTGCAGTTGATATAGTTATGACATAATTTTTATGAACGAAGTGAAAGGAGTATATTCGGTTTGTCCAATGTCCCCTCTTCCGATGTCGCTATGGAAGCTAGACACTTGAAATTTAGGATATATGTATTCTCACTTGTGCATATCTCCCGCATTTTTAAAGCTAGATGTATACAATTTTCAGCCACATCTCTAAAGAAAAGTCTATAGCACAATCTATATGTACATATGTGTATATGTACGGGGACATGCAAACAAACATCACTTGCACTTTTACTCCATGTTTTCTCTAATACGTTTATAATATATATTATTTAATTAATATTGTATTCTATTTTCTTATTTGCCAAACTATATGCAAAAAATCTAGGAGTCGATTCTTAGCGATTTTAGAAAAATTGAAACGTACATATTGTTAATCTTATAGTTTTTAAGACGCGCTGTTATAAACATACAATTACATAAAACCATTATACCCTTTTTATCAATGTTAATGGGTACAGGGGTTAAATAGTTTTTCAGATTAGTGTATTCTTTTATATATTCACTATATATCAGGTATGAAATGGCTTTCATGGTTTCTGTGATCTTGATATTCATTTATTAGTTTAGTTTTTCATAGATAAAAAAAAATCAAATGCCATATTCTCCCAACTTGGATGCTGAACACTAACTTGCTTCAACAATGCTCTTAAGGCTTTAAGTGCTTGTCAAATGCATGTTGCGCTTTGGTTTATTAAAGAGCCGGCTTGATTCAATTTCGTTTGACATACAAATTCAGTTTCGAGTTCTTTCAATTTGCCTTGGGAACCAGGCTGACGCAGCAAGCACAAAAAACGCGCCAAAGCAAAACGCATTCGATTTGTTTCTGAGCTGTCGTTTGCCATTTTGTCATGCTTCCCACAAGCCAAAAATCATCTGAACTGTTAAAGCTGTTCTCATAAATTGCAGCTTAGTCTGGTCCATAGATTTTCTCATGGTATTTGCATATTTGTTGGCTGCGCAGCTATTGGCCAAACAATTAAAATAATATTAGCATAAGGATATTTGGATTATATATATTGGACACACATGCACGCACATGTGTGGCGAGAGCACATAAATGCTCTCAGCATATATATCTTATATAGACGAGTATTTGGTTCACTTTCAAGTCATGAACATTAGAGCAGCTTGTGACTTTGTTTCTTGTATTTATGCTAAATTAACATAAACAATGATTTCAAGAATAACAACAGGGACAACAACAACAACAGCACATTTTAGGCTTTTACATAATGCTGTCTGTATGTGTGGAAGGCAGCGCTTCGAAGTATGCAACAAAAAAGTAACATGCAGCTGAGCTCCTTCTTCATACTTACATATGAATGTACAATGCATGCTAAATTTGATAGCAACATGCTGGTTAAGCTGCACTCACACACTTACGCACAATCTCACACTTGCACACACACACACACACACAGACATGCGCTGCCACGAGCGAAATCCTTTGACAAGGCGATTCGTAGCGTGCAACTGTTGCAATTGTTTGTCTATCTGGCAGTCCGTTGGCTTACTTTGGGCCTGTGTGTGAGCGCACCGTAATTGTGCGTAAGCCACGCCCTCAGGCGCACAACACATACAAACACAAGCGCTCGCATATGGGCAGTAATTGTGCTGCTGCCATTTTGGCATTAATTAATTATGCAAACAGTTTAAATGAAGTTTATTTTATTTACACATGTTGCTGCTTGTTTGTCTACTGTAAGGGGCCATTTCGTAACTATGAGCTAAAGTGGATTTCAAATAAATGCAACTATGCATATAAATTCAGGCATCTGCAGACAAACAAAAGAACAGGACAATGGACAGAAACTGGACAAGGCTGCTTAAAGCAAGTTGTCATTGACACCGTCACAAATTTCAAACCCAGTGCATTGGAATTAGCAAACTGTATTCGAATTTGTATCTGTCTGGGCCCTGGGGCAAGCCGAAGTCCACAAGGCTTCAAAGCTGCAAGTCGGCAAGCCCGCAAGCCAAACCAGAAACCACTGCAAAAATTAACGCTTCAGTTAAAGCAAAATTACAAATCTTCAAAGGAGCTCCAGCAAGTTAAGTCGACAGTGAGCTCTTTGTTGCTTGTGTGAGTGTGTGTGTGTGGGCTCTTAAGGTTTGCGTTTCCGATTTGAAACATTTCCGGTTCTTTTTTCTTGTTTTTTATATACCCTCTACCTGTACTTTAAAAATGGGTGAAAAGGTATAATGATGCTGGGCAAATGTACGCAACAAGCAGAAGTGTCAATGTGATATTGATCAACATCAACAATCAAATCAAATATTTTCTCCGTCTTGTCGCCGGAGACTTGAAACTGGGAATTCATATACCGTGTCAAATAAAGTGTTAAGATTTTTTAGTCACGCTCAAACAAAATTTTTTTGGCTACGCCCATCATCCGAGCCTTCCAGCAGTCCGCAAGTTAGTGTGTATCCGTTAAAGGCTTTGTCGGAAAATCGGTCGTTATAGCGACTGATGTCTGTTGATTCGGGCACAAATGGGAAACAGACTCAAACCCGTAATTATGAGTGTCAACATCTGTGCAAAGTCAATCGATCAAAAAACACGTTTAGAGGCATGTTATATGTCAAAAATCCAGTTAAATGAATTAATGATAACAATTTTCCGTAGATGTCCTGTGGCATCAATTACCTAAATGAAAACACTTTTTTTATCGGTTTAAATCTAATAGCGGACATATCTACATCTAGGCTTAAGACCTAGGCACAGGGTATCTCCAAGTCGAATCGCATTTTTATTAGCTTTCGGTGCAATGCTTATCCTTCTATTCAAAGGACTTGCAGTGGAAGGGCGATTTTCATTTGAGCAGCATATTAGAACAAGCTGTGGTTGCAATAAGTCTTGGAAGGAGAAGAGCCAAGAATTTGCCAATATTGAAATTATAGCAAAGAAAAATGTCTAGGTAAGTATGTGAAACTTAAGACCCATATATCTTGGATTCTTGGCACATTCAATTGTCAATAAGATTTCATAGAGTATGCAGTCTTCTGCTAATGCGAATTCGGTTGCCGTTTTGCGGCTCACTCGTTTCGACAGCTACTAAGGTAACCACACCACCTGTGTCGGCTCTTCCAAATCCATCTACGTTCGCAGCCACCGAAATAGAAACAGAAGTAACGGTGGCAGCCGTGGCAACTGCGGCTATTCTGTGCGCTATGCCGCTGAAAGTGCGAACCGTAAATAGTTTGTGATGTCTGGCTGTACTTCCGCCCTGCCCCACTTTTGGTAGTGGGAATAGTGTGTTTGTCTGGACGAGGCACGGAATGCCTGCTAAGTGGCTTTTTATTTCTGTGTCTGAAAAAGTCAACGACAGTGAAGAATGGCGTTAGTTTGGCGCGGGTTCTGCTCTCGTCTAAAGGCCATGATTTAAGTTTCTCTCTGTGTGCGTGTGTGTGGTTGGCTGGAGCTGGGAGGGAGGTCTAAATTATTTGCAGTCGCTTGGGCCTTGGTACGTTGTTTATGCTTGTAGGCTAGTGAAAACCACACGGTCTGACGTTTTGGTAGCTCTGGTTGCGGTCTTGTCTTGCCTTGTTGTTGTTGGTGTTGTTGTGGGTAGACTCTTGTTGTCATCATTACTGTCGCCAACTTTGCCTAGTTATCGGGAGATGGGCTGGCTGTCGCCTGTTTGCCCGCTATTTTCACATTTGTAGTGTCATTTGCGGTCTCTCATTTGATCTCGAGTTGCAGCTGAACTGGCTAGAAGCGCAGACGGCCACGCCCACATAACAGCCCCAACTGGCCCCGTCTCCATCGTCCTCGCTTTGATCAACTTTGCGTGCATTGCGGGCCTTGCAAATTCATTAGCGCAACTGCCTCCGTCTCGTGCCTGCCCTCTTCAATCTCATCCACTTAAGTATTCTGTTCTGCTCTGTTTTGCACCAGCCCAAAATGTTTCTGTTCAAAATGATATAGTACATTGGAGCACATATGTAATTCGTGTAATTCACTTCAACTGAACAAACTGGATTCCGGGATACATTACTTAAATTAAGCAAGTAGTTATTAAGTTAATATTGTATTCCTTTTATGAAAGCCTTTCGAAGACTTATGTTAATTTTTGCACTCGGGATAAAACCAAAGATAACAAAAAGTATAAAGTTATCGGGTATCAAATTGCTTTAATCTAAAGTTCATTAGCTGTTGTTGTTGTGCTAGCTGCTGCAATTGTTGTTGTTTGTGTTGTTTGCTCCACTTAGCTGATGCTAACGCTACGATGGACGTTGAATTCGAGCTCACTTCAAAATTCAATTAGTTTACTTTGTGTTGCGCAGAGAAAACCAGAAAAAATTTGTTTGTGCTTTTCTTCCCACTTCTGTTGTTGCGTGCATTTGCATACACTGGACTCCCTTTCAATTGGGCCTGAGTTGCACGCCAGCCCGTCTGTGTGAGTGTGTGTGTGTGTGTGTGTGTGTGCATTGTAAATCTGCTGTGACCCACTTTGTGGGGCCACAGAATGCAAACAATTCATTAATTGTGAGCATGACAAAATCGCGCCCTTGATTAATAGCGGCCCCTTTTTCTGGCAGTATGCGAGGCCATGTTCTAAACTAACACATATACACAAATGGGGTGTTTGCGTGCATGTCGCAGTCTGTCTGACTTATGAGTCGCCAGACGCCAGCCGACCTTCACCCTGGCCCGCCTCGTGGTAGACGGTAGACAGTCGGGCACCAGCTGATAGCACAGTGAGGCAGGAGGACGTTAAGGGCAATTACCTGCTACACTAGCCATGCACAACTGACCATAAGAACAGCGTATTAAATTGCTGCTTCTTTTTGTACTCGTTCGGGTCTGTCCGACAATGTGTCCGCTCTAAGAAATATATCTCCCTCAGTTTTAAAGCTAAATACGAGCAATTTTGCAGACAGATTGCTGTTGACCGCTTCTAAAGATAGCCGAATCAAACCATTTCCGCCTCCACATATTACAAAAATCAATATGTTCCCAACATCAAATTTTGGCTACATGCAACTGTGTAAATTTCTTGATGGATACTTTAAATTAAAATTATTAAAGTTAAATTGTGTCAGATTTGCGAATGCAAAGACGTAAAGATTTTTGTTTAATTTTTTAAATGCACAAATAATGCTAGGGTAATTGTTTTGAGCGTAATTACACTCTGAACGAGCATTCCGCGGTCGGTTATACCCGATTGCAGTGTTCTACCTTGCTGTAACCTGCGGGCTTATACAAATTGGTATCTATCCCAACACTCTTTAACACATTCGATTTAGGTTCGGGGTGAACTTGGCATTGGGCATTAGTTTCGCTTCGTCACATTCCAAATTAACTGTCAATAAACGTGATTACCCTTGATTCTTATTACATTCCTGAGATAATCTATCGAATTACAATTCAATTCAATTCAATTACAAAATGCATAATTTCAAAAACAAAGAGTCGAAATAGACCTTTAGTCAAACTGATTGTAATCCCAATATCCTATTGAATATCTTTTAAATATTGAAGTGTATAATAAATTAAAAATTCCAGAATTTACATCGGTCCTCTTGAGTTTATGCGGATTGTATATTAGCCCCATTGTGCTCCTTGGAGTCCTTGACACTACATCGCCGTTGGCAGTTAGGGCGGGAAATCGTTTGCTCGTATAACCATGGAGCCAACTTTTTGACAATTGATGTGCGCAAATACTTAAAAGTCGGGCTCGCTCGCACACACGCCCGCAAACTTGGCTGGGGCCCAGCAGCCCATCGCAGTTGGCGGCAGACAAATTGCAGTCGGCGTCGTCATCGAAGTTATTTCACACACACAGACCCAGAAACAGACACAGACACAGGCACAGCCATTGATATGCCCGTTCTGAACGCATTGCTCAGTCAATTTCGTTTTGAAAACCGAGGTAAATTCAATTGAGTTGAGCAGCCGGGAAGTCGATCTGAGGCGGCAAGCTCTGGATGCTACAATGGTGCTTAATTTTCAACGCTGCAGCTCACGGCACCGGAGGCGCTTTCGGGGCGTGCCCGCCACCCATGAACAGGGCGGAGTGGGTGGGCCATGGGAAGCGCGTTTGGCAAACTCAACGTACGTTAGCTTAAGTTTACAAGACTTTTCGCTTCTACTCGAACCTAAGACATTGGATAGCAATCAGAAATTTCAGAGCTTTGCTTTTGGTTTAGACAGAAGCCCATCAAGGCACACACATACCTGAATACACAGGATTAATACTTATAAAGCATATAGCTCATAGATTGGCTTAGAGCTAAAGCGATTTCGCGATGAGGCAGCGCAAATACGAAACCACATCAAGTTGCCGACTCCTGGCTGTTGTTCTACTTTTGTGCTACTCACCCGCCTTGCAGGGGTCCATGTCGATGTCATTGGACACCTTTGGTGTCACATGCATGTGCAGCAGCTGCTCGATGCTGTATTTGCTATGATAGGCCCGGCGATTGTTCGGCAGCGGCAGATGATGCAGGTGCGGCTTGTGCTGCCCGTGGACACGGTGATGATAAGGATGAATGGCAGCGGTGTCTTTGACGTACTCTTTGCTGCCGCTGTCGTTGTTCTCGTTGTTCTCGTTGTGGTGCTTGTTGTCACGCTCTTGCTTGTCAATGACAACGTTATCCAGGGACGTGGGCGCCACCGGTGGCTCCTCGTGCAGCTTGGCGCTTTTGACATGCGCCGAGATTAGCACCAGCAGCACGGTGGCCATCAGCAGGGCGTAGTTTGTATAGCTCATTACCCGGCCGCCGCGTCCAGCTCCAAGCCTCAGCAGCGCCATCTGAGCGTGTTCTCTTTTGTCGCTTAGCACGTTCTTTCGCTTGTCACTTGCCGTGTTTTGTTCGCTGCTTTCGAGAGTGGCTTCTGTCCGTCTGTCCCGCTTATCGCCTCTGTCTGTTCCCAGTTCAAGAGCGCTGCATTCTCGCTCTGCACGTGGCCTGCAATGAGCACAGAGAACTTCAGATGAAAGCTGAAAAGCTGATTCCGAGCAGTTAAAAGTAATTGTGGAATCGCTTTTCGTTTGAGTACGAACGAATTGGGCGAGGCCGATTCGTCAATTGATCTGTTTGTCCGAATACACAATAACATGCAAAACAATATATAATACATGAATATGTAAGTATATGCTGTTGATAACCCCAGCCCCTGGTATGAAACAGTTGAGAATGTGTTCATGCCTATTAATCAAGAACTTCACCCAATGCCTACAATTTGGATGGGTAAGATGAGAGCATACCAAACACTTGGTACACTTTGTAAAAAAACTTTAATTAATAAAATCAAATTTAATAAAATTCAAATTTTCTTCATTTCAATCCCTAAATTTTATACAAAAATAGTTGTTTATAAGAACTAAACGTAAAACGGTTTTAGGTTATTATCAAAATAGCTTAGAAATTAGATTTACAATGCCTGCAATTGAATTAAATACAATAGAAACTGCGTTTGAATAAAGTGTTAATTTAATGCGCTTAAAATAACTGCAGTGTTTAGTGAGGAGACGCAAGACTTCAAGACTAAGGCAAGCATGCTCTCAGGCAATGTTGTCTATACAAATTCTGTTCAATCCGTCCATAACAAACTGGAGCAACAACAAAGCGACAGCAACAGTCGAGCAGTTGGAAGCAATCAATGCACACCCGGCACCTCATTTACATATGTGAGCGGCTGTCTGAGTGTGTGGCGATGTGTGTGTGTGGGTGTGGAGGCTTACATGTATGCTCACAGCTGTGCACAACTTGAAACACACAACTTGTGTACATTTACTTGGAACGCTACTTGGTAGCTGTCATAACGCATTAAAAACAAAAGAGGTGTACAATTTCCCTACTCAAACGTGTGAGGCTTTGTGCAAGGGTGTGTGTGTGTAAGAGGATTGCCCTGGCGTTGGCAGGACATCAGGCAGGCAGGCAGGCAGGCAGGCGGACATCCATCAGCTCAGTGACCTGCAACAGCTCATAAACGCGGCTCGGCCGCCGGCGGTCATCAGCTTAGCACTCAATTAACTTGAGTTCAAGGTGTCGCGGCAAGGACACGCGCTGCCCAAATATGCCTGCCATCTATGCACAATGACAGGTAATTAAAAATCACTTAAAGCATCCCGCGCCCGCCCCGCTAGCCGGCGAGCTGCACAAACAAACTCTGGCTGCCAATTGAAAAGCAAACAAAAACGAACCTTTTCAATTAACTAAAATGCTGGGGCGGCTATTATCGCCCTGTTATTGTTTCAGGACCAGGTCCCAGCAAGCGTTGGCAATTTCATTAAATCATTTAATTTCCGGCGCGCACAGCCAACAATTACAACAACAGCGATTCAACAAAGCAAATCAAGTGCCGGTCTGGCTTTTTATGGCAAATTAAGTTGGATTCTGTTGCAGGAGTGGGTGGAGCGAGGCGAGGAGGCTGGTTGCCAGCGACTTAGCCGCCGAGCAACTAGCAAATAAGGCCAAAGACAATTCCAGCAGCAACCCTTGGCAAAAGTTGCTACAACAAAAGAAAAACAATAACAACGGCAACTACAGCTCAGCAACTACACTTGTGTGGCAAGCAGAAAGTGCAACATATTTTCTTAATTTCATTTCATTTCGTTTTGTGCGTGTCGCGTGGCGCGCAGCGGGCCGGGCGGCAACGCCAGTCGCCGTTTTCATAATGCTAAGTCGCATAATTGCGTATACGCCGCATGGCACTGGAACTAGCAGCCTCAGGATGAAGGCAATGTGGCACCGCCTGCTCATTTGAGCTAAATTAAAAATTCTATTGATTAATTCTGAACAGAACTAAAGTTTGTTTTCCATTTAACTATGGCGTTCACGTGTTCTGAAGCGGAACCAGTTCCTGTTCCTCAGTGCTTAGTGCTTATTATACTCGTTCACGAAGCGAATAGAGTATATTGGGTTTCTGCGATGTTCGTCTTCCTTTTCTTGCTTTCGCCACTATTGCAGCTGGAGACTTTAAATTACATTTTGAATATAAATGAAATTTAAATATAAATATAAACTCTATTTCTCTGCTCTCGGATACGCCTACGATCAAATCTCTTTGTCTTGGGGCAGGGTAAGCGTAAGATGATGTTCCTGTTCCCACCTCCACAAATTACAAAATTCGATATATTTTTCAAAATAATTTCGATTGTTTGAAGTTGTTATTAAACAGTGAACGAGTAGTGCGCTACACCCGACTCCAAGGTTCTCACTGGTTTTTTGACTGTTTCGAGCCTGCTTATCGCCAGCAGAAGTGCACCCACATGGAATTGCTCGCTTATCTGTGGGCAGCGCAAAAAACTCTGGGTCTGGTCATTTCTGGGCAACGTTGTCGCGAACGTAAACAAATTAAAATTTCATTGCACGGCTGCGTAATATTATAAACAACACCCCAGAGGTTGCAATGTATTTTAGCTTTTTTTTTGGCAAGGCGAAAGTCGAGTCCACGAAATATTTGTCTCGTACTTTGCTCTGTGTGTGTAAAATATATTAAAAGATTATGTGGGTCCGTTTGAAATGGAGCGGGACATTCGCATTTAGTTTAATTATAGGAGATGAGGGCCAGAGACGAACAGTTTCGGTCCTCCTGGCAGCATCCTGCTGCTCACTCACAGTCAGGCCATCAATCAGGCTTGTCAAGTGCGCGCCACTTTCAAACTACACGAGCTGACAATGACAAGCGCAAAGTGGCCGGGGGTATCAGAAACGGACGGCGTTAAGCTAGTGGAGTCAGCAAAATGGCAGCGCTGCTGCCACGTCTCGTCCCGCATAGCCTTGCATCACCCCCCCCCCTCCCACTCCACCGGCTCGCCTCTGTCATTTTTAGTGTTTTACAAGCGCAAATCTTGACACGAGCCCGTCTCCTAAACTCCTCCAAATGGCCTCGCGCTCATTGTTTGCCTTGTTTTGATTTTCTCTGTCGCACTGACAGTTGACAGTTCAAGCTGCAAACTATGTATATATCTGGCTAAGGATATGAATTTTATACCCTTGTCAAGAAGTTGGAGGCAGAAAGATAACGAGTGAACTGAGAACGCCAGATTCGGGCTCTTCAAAATGGGCGATTTCTTGAGTTTCTGAGTTACTTCATATGTTCCCAAGTTTTAGGCTATTCAGCGCAAACAATAAACACAAATTTTCCTCTTAAAAGCATTTTACAGGAATTGACATATATGACATACACCCTGCTTCCATTGAAAATAGGTGATGAGACAGGCAAAAGGAAGAATCTCCGCCCAATAAAGTATACATATATATATACTGAATCGATTTCGATGTCCATCTGTATGAACGCAGCTCCAAACTTGAAAAAAAAAAACACTGTTGAAGAAGTACACCATCTGAATTGAATATTCTAAATGTTTTTTAACTCCTGAAAATGTCATAAATATCGGACAAGGAACTTAGAAGTTATTCAAGAATACATTACATTTTTAGTATATGTAGTATATGTGTATATGTGCGCGTATATAATTCCATGTATGTTTTTGTACAGAAGTTCGAATGACACGGTATCTTCAAGTTGGACATTCCTAGAACTAGAATGCTCGAATTTGCTTAATCAATGCCTTTTAAAAACTTGTAAAAAAATTACATGTTAGTTGTCTGATATAAATTGAGTTTATCCATCCATTTTAAAACTTATAAGCCGTTTGATAACTTCCCTATAAGAAATTATTGTTAATAGTGAGCTTATTTAATAATGAGTGAGGTACAGTTAATGTTTAACATAATATACATATGTATGAACATTAAAAGAAATGACTGAATACATCAATATCTTTATAGCACATACTAAAAAGATCGGGGCTGGTGTGTCAATGGCATTGTCACCTTACCAATTATATTTACGGCTATTTATTCTGTCTTTCCTTTTTATTCTATAATGGATATCTCTGTTCGTTGAATTTTTCCTGCGTGGCCACCAAAAAGTATTGCATATCAACAGGCGCCTCTTGGCTTGGCAGGCAAAGCTGACAGAGCTGTAAATTGACTGCAGGTTGAAAAGAAGTTAATTTCAATTTCCAACGCAAAAGCATCCCCAGATAGCTGAAAGGCTATAATGTGGGAAGCATATTCCATTTTGCCGACGTGTATACGACTTAAATGCTTTACAGCACAGAATGTAGCCGGACTCCCAAACAAACAAACAAACAAACAAGCAACCCAACAGACCAACAACTGCACAAACAGATGGGCAAGCGAACGCACAGCTAAAAGGAGCACAGGCCACAGACAGAGCCAGCGCCAGCGCCGCAGCCAGGACCAGGCCACAGCCAACGGCAAATAATTAAGCTTGGCCAACTAGCACCTGTGGCCTCGCAGGCAGCGCCAGCGTCCAGGTGGCTGCAACTGTAGCCGAAAATCAGGCCGGCTTGGCCACCTTTCTGGCCAGGTCGGGCCCAAGTCGGTCCGGCTCAGCCGGAGCTATGTGAATGTAAATAAAGTTCAACCATAAAATATACCGCAGACAGATAGGCAGCCGATGTCGTTGCTGCTCCGCCGCCGCATCCTGGGCGCCATTATCTGAACCTGCAACTGGGGGCAGCAATGGGCCACAGGCCAAATATGGATGTAAATGTGAAAATGCGGCAGGCAACTGCTTATGAGCAGCGTCATGTAATTTAAGAGGAGTAATTTTGCACCCTGGCCAGCACTAAGTTTGAGAAATAATTAATACTAACAACGGAATGACGATCACACTGGGAATATGCTCCACTGGCCCACGGGGCTGTGTACCCCGGTACTACGGCTAGTCAGCTGCTGCAGTCCCTGTTGCGTTTTTTTTGGTTTTTTTACGTTTGGCCATAAATAACAATTGCCGACGACTATGCCAGAAAAAAGGAAACCAACGGCAAGTGCGAGGGCAGAAAATATGGCGCTGAGATTCCTTTTTATGGTGATTGTGTGGCAAAATCGGCGCTGGGCCAAAGCCGGTGGCCTGGCAGCGGCGATAAAAACCAATGCAAATATGAAAAGCAAATGAAATCCTTTTAATTTGGCAAATAAAACTGACTGCCAGGCGGTCCCGGGTCCTTGGGCCTCTCTGAATGCTGTACAAATTTGTATGAACCCAGAAGATGGGCAAAGAAATGGCAGAAAATATGTTGAGGGATGTGGAGTCTTAACTTTCGGCATGTAAATGCCTTTTTCATGTAACCAGCGAATGTGTGCCACTGAAGGCATGAATAAAGTCAACCCGGCTGAACAGGGGCCCAAAAAGCGAGAACATTCAAAGTAAAGAACGCAAAGTTTATTAAGTTTAACCAAGCTCTTAACTGCAGATTCCACACGACTGCCCACTTGAGCTATAGGAATTCATAATAGATTTTGTAGGCCAATTCTAAATTTTAAGTAAAATTAATCCCGAGTATGGTATGCAAAAACCCAAACACGGACTTGAATTGTCTTTAATGCTTATTAAGAGATTCTTATATCCCTTTCTTACCCACATTATAAGTGCCAGGAATAAAAATTATAATAAACATGATAGTATCATTTCACACATAAATTTGCGTGCAACAAAGTGAGGTAAATGTAAGGAAGGCACAAAATAAAATGCGCTTAGGTTTCAATTAATTACACATGAAGCTAGAAAAAGAAATTTGCCCGGAGCAGAGCATGGCCACGGGGTTGGGCACTCCACATTCACTCGGGTGGAAGTTGCGCCCACACCCAAGCAGACACACACACACAGACACACACAGCATGCTCACCCACTTGCGACATATCATTAACTTTGCTTTAGTACACCAACAACGACGACGATAACAAAATATTTTTGTCAAGGAGAGTGAAGTGAAATACGAAGGAAAATAACTTCTCACATGCAAGGAGATGGGGCATTGGGTGGCCCTGTCTGCATTATATACCGCCCGCTGTGCGTTGACAGTACGCCTATGCGATGCCCCACCATCCCCACCGTCTGGCCAGATTCTGGAACCTATACAAATATTCATAAAATAACTCAAATCGCTTGCTTGCATACTGTGCAGATATGATTTCTTGTCCTCCGCACAGGTACCCACCACTGCCCAAGCAACGCAGATACTCAATTCCGTGGATTAAAGCTATCACAGAGCCGTAAACAGCCACAAATCTGCTTTCTGGTTCTTCCGGCACCTGCGGCACATAATTTGCTTTTAATTTTTGTGCGTTCGCTTTTGCAGCGGCAGCAAATTTCAACATGACAATACCCCAAAACCCCAAAAGAGAGCAAATAAATCCAAGAAATACAAAAAAAAAAAATGTATTAAGCACGCGCCCCCTCCCACCTGAAGTATAAGTGCGTGCAAAGCACAAAAAAAAGAACAGAAAGAAAATTTATTTCCCGTCGGAGTCCAGAATATTAAATTCCCTTTCAGACATATCGCAGACAAAAGATATAAGATATAAGATATAAGATATATATATATAAAAACAAGATTAAAAATTAAAAATTTCCTCAATTTAATCCGATTTTGTTTTGTAGAAAATTTACAACAAGGTGATAAAATGTGGATGGAATTTGTTAAAATGCTAGGAACACAAAGAAACTGGTAGTAGGTGGCTTTACTACAAGATTGAGGAACAGAAAAGGTTCAATAGTTGCTATGGCAGCTACACGGCTGCTTGCAGTAAATAGACAGATGAAAGAAATGTTTTATTCAATCACTCGGAACGATAAACTGGCCATAATTAAAGAGTAAAAGCCATGCAATCTTTGAAACAATCTTTAAACCAGTCAAGGTCGCAATTTCTTAAGCCGTGCATAGTATACCAAAGAAAACCACCTCTACACGAGGTAACAATCTAGTGGCGAAAGCACATTCGGATATAAGATGTTGTGACAAAGGATATTTAATATAATATATAAACTATTTCAAATTTACGCAAGAAGCTCCAGCTTCTGTGTACATACAAATATCTTTTTGCGCTGTGCTGAATACCCAATTATTTTTTATAAAATAAAATTGTAAGCCCAGTAGCTCTTAAAAGTACCTCTCAAATAAGATACAGAACATAACTGTATTTTTGATTTGGAAACTGTGCGGGTTTTCATTTTTGCGGATCTTAGCGCTTTCCCGCCAAACTAACGGATTTTTCCAAAATTCTTTGAACTAAAGTTTCTTGATACCTCAAGATAAGATACCTCAACGCTATCATACGCAATTCATCTCAATTTTGGAGAATTACAAAAAAAAATATTAACTCTGAATAACTTTTAAACGACCTTTAGAAGCGTATTCAAAACACTTCCTAACCCCATCAGCTCATTTTTCAAATTTGTATTTCAGTAAAACTCAACTTCGAAGTCAAGTATGATTCATTCTTGATTTTAAAATATCGATAATGAAATGATCCATAAATTCTTAAAACCAATGCGGACAGATTTTAGAAAAGCGTCTTGCTCTGATCAAAAAATATCTATTTATTTGATATCTAGTGGAGTCGGAGATGTTTCGTGACAAAGTTATAATGCACCCAGCAAGGGTATATTAAAGAACGAAGCGCGAAGAAACGAAAGGGAGCAAAATGTGTTCTATTCAAAGGCGTAGTTGGCAGAAATATGAAATGTAATGTCGCTGGAAAGGAAAGTATTGTTGAGAATTGCATACGCGCGCAATTTTTGTAATGCGGAGGGAGGTAACGTGAAACGCTTAATGGCGTTGGCTGGCAATAAGCAGGCGAAGATGCCACAAAATGTTTGCCGGGCCAAAGGACATGGGACAAAACAGCCAGGACCAGTGAAGCAAAAGTGAAATGCGTTTGCAGCAGCTTAAATTTATATTTTTGTGTGTGTGCTGTGTGTGTGTGTGTGTTTGTCTGTGTTTGTGTGTGAGTGCACTGAGGCGTAAGAAACCTGGCAACAATATCAATATGCGTCTCCCGCGCTGCGTTCGCTACAAAAGCAGCGCTGCCAGCGTCGTCCCCGCCTTTAGCCGCCCCCCGCTGACAATTGTTTGCCAGCGGAAGTTGATTTCTGGCAAAGCGGAAGTGTTGAAGCGCTGGAAAAGGCGGCAGCCGGGAGTCGACAACGGCGCTGCACACTGAATTTCATATTCGTGGCATTTGTCGCTGCGACGCATAAATTTTCATCTAACTGACAAAAGCACAGCCAGCAAAAACACGGCATTTGGATGAGGCAAACTTTTGCCAATGCCACAGCATTGCGTACCAAAGACTAATGGGCAAGAGCCAAGAGCCGCAGACGGAGCCAATTAACTCTAATGCGAGCACGCTGGCGGCGTTTCAGATTCGCCTTTCGTGTTCTTACCTTTAATTTCAGCGAGGAACGGCTGGCGGCAGCCGCGGGGCAAACGGCCGATCGTACGGCCAAAAAAGCAACAACAATAACAAGAACAGCGACAACAGCAACAACGACGTCAGCAAGAAGAACAATGTGGGATCCTGATTTGCTCAATCTGTGTCTGCGATCGAGTTCAAAGCAGCAGCAGAAGCAGTGAAAGATCGTTGCATCTGCCTCATGCGCCGCCCTGGAGGAGGGGGGGGGGGAGGAGGAGCTGCACTGCCTGCGGTACCTTGACTCTTGACGCTGTTCCGTATTGGAACACAACAAAGTAAAGTATTGTGTATATGATGAACACACACACACACACACACACACTCTGGGAAAACAGATTCTATTTTAATTACACGGGCGGCCTTTAGAATGAAGACCATTGACAATTGACGATTCGCGTTTCGCTTGATTTTGCTTTTTATGTCTTGTGAAATGAAAAGCGGAAAACGGACAACGACACAGTCACTCAGCCAGTGCGATAGCGGAAAGCGTGAAACGCAAAACACCCACAGCGTAAATCGCCGGTGCCGTTGAGCCGAGTTGGGGAAGGTGGGGGGGGGGGGTTAACTTAGGTGTAGGCGTTGGGGGGGGGCAGCAGCAAGCAACGTACAGTGCACACGGAGGCAGCCGCGTGCCGTTTGTTATTTATAGCTATTGATGCCTCCCCTCCGCCTCTATCTGCAGCAACAGCAGCAACAGCATCAGCATCAACATAAGCAACAGCGACGCGTTTATTTATTTCTTGTTCGCGTTTGTCGCCGTCTGCTCGAATTGAACGCAAAAACAACGCGGGGCCGACTACAACAACTGCTGATAAGGAAAACGCATAGAGAGATCGAACGGCGAGTGCAAAGATCGCCACAAACTGATCAACGGACCGACTGACAGTCGGACAGATTAGCGCAAAGCCACCGATTAGGTATTACGGCGAGAACATAGACATAAAACATGTGTTTTTTCCCTCAGGTATGATTTAGATATTTAGCCAATTCGCGCCAGGATGCTTGTAACTTCCACCTGTAGCTGCTGCTCTAGAGTATGCTAAATATTTACATATTTACTTAGATTACCGCATTCGTATTTATTTAACTTATTGTCGCACTTATTCACGTATACAAACATACACTGGGGTGCCAAAGGAATCCTTTTGGCCCTTTCTCGATTTAGTATGCTGCTCTTGATCAAACAAGTTTGTCGCTAATATTCTTTCGTTTGCGCTATTCCGCCGCAGCAAAGAAACACACGTCCGTTCACGACGAAAGGTTCTCGCGCTTTGAGAGATTCAAACATAAACAGAGCAAACGATGCCACAGACTCAGCTGTTCCCAGCAGAGCGCATGCGCTGGGAACAGCTGCTTCTGCTTAACGGTCGAAACAATTTTGAATCTAAGTGAACTCAGCGCGGCTACATCCGTTAGCTATTCAAGGCCAATTGGCTCTATTTGATTTCCGTATCGGTACGATTACCAAGCTCGAGGTGCGTCTCTTAAGTTGATAACACTGACACTGTCTAGTGTGTTTGAGAGCGCTTTTGGCTCAAAATAATCAACAAGGGGATCTAAGCTCCAAATTTCTAATATCAAAATTTATGATCCACGCCGCACTTTACTCAGCGTGTGCGTTTTGCCTTCAGATTAAAACAGACTTTTATAACTTTATAAACTGTTATATCTGTATCTTCTATGTTTGGGGAACAGTGAGTATGTGAAAGCGTCCCATGAAGGATAATAGGTCCACAAAGTTTCCGAAAGCTATGTCAACGCATTCATACCACAAAAAAGATTTTCGTCTCGTTTTGGTAATGACACTACAAATTTAATATCTTAAAACGATTCAATGCCAATTTGTGACATGAACTATAATTTAAAAGTGTGTTTGACTGATAAATAGATTTGCTGTATTGCTTTATGCTTTATTTCTCATGAATTAGATGAACTATCAGGTTTTCAATTCATTATGTATAGCCTTTCGTACACGGCTAAAAATAGGATTGCGTTTCGTTGCATTCCATTTTATAGATCATAGCAAGCAATACTTTATTAAAAAATTGTTACTATTCGATTTAAAACAAAATAAATAAAAACAATTCCAAACCAGAAGGGCAATTCCCAAATTAAATTGTTTTGCCAGATATTTAAAAGAAAAAATAATCGCCGATAGCATCAATGCACCAAAATATCGTTAACGGCGCAAAATATCGATATTTTTATAGATTTTGGTAAAATACTAAAATGAGGAAATCTTAACGGCGTTGTGTGAAGTTTGTTGCCCTCGGAGTGCTAATTTTGGAACAATTTTCAAGAAAAAATTATCAGGCAGTAATATGACGCAAAGTTGCGAAACAACGAATTGCAACAAGGAGGCAACGCTTCAGTGTCCCACCTGTTTGTCGTTGGGGATCAAGGGTTCGTTCTTTTGTTCGCAGACATGCTTCAAAGGATTCTGGAAGGAGCACAAGGTTATCCACGCCTTAGCTGGTGGGTTCGCTTTGTTAAATTTGTGCTTATATACATATTCAAAAAAACATAAATTAATATAAAATATTAATATGTTATTTCCAGCCGGCGGCGAGAAACGTTCCGCAGACGACGGTGTGTACAACCCCTGGCCGCATTTTCGCTTCACCGGCAAACTGCGCCCATTTCCACAGACGCCCAAACGTGCGGTGCCGGAGTCCATTGGGCGTCCGGACTACGCTGACCACCCAGCGGGACGGTCGCTTTCGGAAGAGGCTTTGCGTGGGACAACGATTAAAGTGCTCGACGATGACGAAATTGAAGCAATGCGGGTAGCCGGACGCCTGGGACGGGAATGCTTAGATGAAGGCGCCAAAGCTGTCGAGGTGGGCATAACAACTGATGAATTGGATCGGTTGGTGCACGAGGCAGCCATCGAGCGCGACTGCTACCCCTCACCACTCAACTACTACAACTTCCCCAAGTCGTGTTGTACGAGCGTTAACGAGGTCATTTGCCACGGAATACCCGACAAGCGGCCATTGGTGAACGGCGATATCTGCAACATCGATGTGACTGTCTACCATCACGGCTTTCACGGTGATCTTAACGAGACGTTCTTCGTCGGAGAAGTATCAGAGAAACACAAGAAACTGGTGCGCATCACGTACGAGTCGTTGTCCAAAGCCATCGAGCTGGTGCGCCCAGGCGTTAAGTACCGGGAGATTGGCAACGTTATCCAAAAGTATGTGGCGCCTCATGGATTCAGTGTCGTGCGCAGCTATTGCGGACATGGTATACATCGTGTCTTCCACACGGCGCCCAATGTACCCCACTATGCCAGTAAGTCAATGCAGATAGGGAGACAATCTTCCACGTGTATTAATGATCTGACCAATCTTACCCACAGAGAACTCTGCCGTTGGGGTAATGGCCGCCGGCCACTGCTTCACAATCGAGCCAATGATTTCCGAGGGCGTGCAGAAGGCGGAATCCTGGCCGGATGACTGGACTGCAGTGACAGCCGACGGGCTCTACTCGGCTCAGTTTGAGCAAACATTGCTGGTCACAAACAATGGTTGTGAGATCCTGACGAAACGCCGCGAGAATAATGGACAGCCATGGTTCATGGATAATTTGTAGTGCTTTTTTGACTGAGTTTTAATTTGTTTTTGCAATAAAATATAAAGTTTGTATTTCAAAGTGCGTGTATTCCTAATCCCCCATAAATTTATTTCTCAAGTGGCGCATAATTCAACAGCTTTTCGATGAGATCCACGTGGCCGAGAAGCATGCGGCGGCAACAATAGCGCTTCAGACCAAGGGCGTCCAGAGCATCACTAAATAATAAATCAGATTATATTTCCGTTTTAATAAGGAAAAGGAGGCAAATCCGCCGAGGCTCACCCTTCTGTGTACTCGGCCTGCAACAATCCAAGGTAGGATTCCCACTTGTTGCCAATCACCTTGCCACAGGTAAAACACCGAATTGGAATAATCATTTTGGCAATTACAATTATTTGCCTAACTACTTAATTGTCCTATTTATTTTGCTGTGTTCTGACCACCGTTTTAATACGCTTAGCTTCTTTTCGCTTGCAGCGCTGCCAACTTGTCTCAAACGGGAGTTAAATATCGATTGTAAATGAGCACATGGTTGATGTATCGATGTACTGCAGTGTGACCCTTCTCTTGAGAATTACAAATACGCGCCATATTTAAAATATTAATACATTTATTTATTAATCTATCGACTGCTTGCTATATGATTAAATTTACAAATGAGTTTGTAAAATAAATATGTGAAGACCGCTAAGGACTACGTCATAACAAAAACAAATAACTATTTAGTGCTGACGTCGTTTTGACCTTCTGAAACTTCTACAGAAGACGAAACGGGAAATAAATCCTTTGTGGCATTGCTGCCTTCCAGACTGTGGACATCCTCATGAGTGCCTTTCGTTAGATTGTCTGAGCGCTTCTGAAGACGCTGCTGCAAGTAGTCAAGATGAAATTAAGATGCAAGATTACAAATAATTCAAGGTACCGTTTCGGCCGCTTCTTCATCTGGAACGAAAATACGTAATGGCGTATTGCTGCCCAGTTGCTGCTGCACCAGACGCTGATGCTCCTCGAAGGCAGTGGCGGCTGCATCTGGGGGATGATGTTGCTGCTGCTGGAGTTGTTGCTGCTGCAGTTGTTGCTGCTGGACTTGCTGCTGCTGCAACTGGTGTATTTGCAAGTGCTGCTCTTGTGCCTGTGCCTTTAACTCCTCCAGCTGCAGCTCTTGCTGATACTGCTGCTGCTGATACTGCTGCTGCTGCTGCTGCAGCTGCTGCTGCTGCAGCTCCTGCTGGTATTGCTGCTGCTGCAATTGCGCGTGTGCCTGGGCGTGAAGCTCTTCCAAATGGAGCTGCTGTTGCTGGTGTTTCTGTAGCTCCAATGCGGCGTTCTCAGTTTCCAGCTGCTGTCGTCGGGCCTCTTCCTCGGCGTATGCCTGCAGCAGCTGGGAAGAGTCGTGAGCGTTTCCATAGTAGTTGGAGACCACAAATCCGCCCTCTGGCGCCGTCGAAGCCACCGCCGCGGCGACATTGGGCAGATGGAAGGGCGCCGTGTCATAGACGTGCTCGACGGGCTCACCCAGCGCGGGAGCGGCAATTAGAGCTGCATATTGCGGCGCAGAGTCCAGCACCGGGTGGATATTGTGCTGCGGATCCTTGGCGGCCTGCAGAATTTGCCCATTGCTGGCCACCTCCTGGGTCAGGTCGGCGTTCACATAGCCAGTCTCGACCACATGCTCCGCGCTGGGCTTGAAGAGCTGCTGCTTGTGCTGGCTGTAGAGCTGATTCGACTGGGTGACCAGGTAGGTGGGATTGTAGATGGGTATGTGGGCCGCCGGCAATGCGGCGGCTATGAAGGGCTGTGTGGCCTGCTGCGCGAACTGTATGGGATATATGGGAACCGTCTGGGCAGCCGCCTGGGTGCCCACAATCTGGACCAGCGGCTGGGCGGGCAGGTGATTGCTCTGCACATCCGTGGGCAGGGGCTGATTGTTGCTGGGCGTGTTGAAGCTCTCCGTTGCGACCTTCACCTTGCTCGTGGGCAGCGACGGATCGGGATCTGGGGCGAAGAGTTTCTGCGAGCCCGAAATGGGATCGCGGATCGTTTGGTCATTTGTCTCGTCCTCATGGACGCTGTAATAGCTGCCCTGTGGCTGTTGTGGGGGCGTGTGTTGGGGGGGCAGGTAGGCGGTGTCTAGGCCACTGTCCAGCTGGTTGTCGTGGTCGTGGTGCAGCGCCAGATTCGGGGCGGGTACCGTGTAAATGGGTGCAAAGTGCTCGGTGTTATAGTTGTTGTGTGTGTCCAGCTGTGGGCCATGTTCAGGTGCATGTAGTGGCAATGTGCGAGGATCTGAGGGCGCTACTTACCGGCAAGTTCTGCAGCTCGCTGTAGGCAACCGCCGTCGGCTTCTCGTACTTGAAGGGCTTCTCGTACCCAAAGGTGGGCTTCGCGTGCGGCTTGGCGTTGCTCAGCTTAATCTTCAGCGGCTTTCGTATGCTACCTGCGGGCTTCAGGTACACGGGGGCGCTCAGCTTGAGCGGACGGGGTCCATGCAGATGCTGGTGCGGGGCGCCATGCAGCAGGTGTGCGTGGGCGTGCGAGTGCAGGTGGGCGTGTGCGTGCGAATGCGAGTGCGGATGCGGATGCGGATGCGGAGCCAGGTGCTGATGCGCGTGACTGTGGGCGCCAGGACGACCCTTCAAGACCAACGGCACCGGCTGATCGCTGCGGATCTGGACAACCAAAGTGCGCTGCTTGCCAGGTGGAGCAGCTGCGCCGACGCCGACGCCAACGCCGGCGCCGGCGCCAGGACGGCCCAATTGCTTGGCGCTCTTGGGCGGCCAGTTGCCGTTGCTGAAGATCAGTGGACGCTTTCCGCCGGGCAGCTCACAGCTGGCCAGGCCCAACAGCAGCGCGATGAGTAGAAGACGCTACGGCAGTAAAAGTGTCAAAATCCATTAACCAAAATTTAATTATCTTGTGGGCAAGTACATAATGAATATAAACAAATGAAACTTTCTAAGCTCCATCAGCGTTAAGCTGCCAACGGGGGGAGGGCTGCCCGCTGTGGCGTGTAATCGCCGGACTGTCGGAGAACCGACCATAATGGCCTTAATTTGTATAAATTGGCGGTTTTCTAAAATTTTATCACGTCGCCTGCGGCGGACAACTCGGCCCAAGCTGCTTAAGCTGAAGTATTTGTACACACACACACACACACACAGAAGCCATAACTGCACGGTCCGGCGGGCGGACGTTGCGACTAATTAAACGTGTCGCAGAATGAAAGTGAAATATCGGATCGATTGGGTTCTGTTACGAACGCGACGAGGCCTGGCTTTTACCGTGTCTGGCCCCTGGAAGTCAGCAGTTTGGCATCGTAATTGTTACAACAACAAATTTCACTTGTCTGGCAATGACAATGCTGTACCGTTAGTCCGACAGTCAATCAAGCGATCAAGTGCCGCCTGCAGGTGAAACCGACAACCGACAACCGACAAGCGGCCACGGTCGCGATGGACAATGTGTCCACTGTCCACTGTGGTTATTGATTACGTGCCGCGTTTGCCTAATCGAAATTGCAGACGTAATTGCGACCAAATTGCTGGCTGGCTGTTTATGAAGTGGTTTAGTAATTTGATACTGCATTGTCGCCACTCAAAATATGCATAATAGCCGTTGACGTCAACCTGGACCACCGTTGGTGAATGAACTCGTACGGCAACTAGTTTCAAGAAAGTCAAAGTACGGATCAAATTGGCATTATTTGATACAAGGCCGGACATAAGCGAGGCGGCCAGTGAACTTGGAGAAGGATCGAAGGCCACTTTGGCCGCTCACAGATCGAAGTGATTTAAATCGGGCGAGGCCATAAACGAGCACCCGTTGACCCAATTTGCAGCGGATTTGGCCAACCTGAATTGCAGCTTTTTGCCTAGCGTTCAACTGTTTTATTCCCGCCACACTGTGCTGCACATTGAGGCAGGCTGTGTGGCAGCAACGTGTAATTGGTGCGCACGAAGCGAGCGGCCCATTGTGTTTCTTTTGTTGTCTGCGGCGAAAACTTGGCGCATCAAGTGCTCTCATTGCAGTTGCTACCGTTACAAATGAAAGTGCACACAATTGGCCGCCAATTGCAATTTAACAAGTACTCAAAACAAGAGCTGCCACTGCGGCATCAATTGCAATTCAATTGCAAACAAAGATGAATGGCGGCATTGTCTTCGGATTGAAATGAATACGACAATTAATTCGAAGGTGAATGTCGAGCGAGTGAGTTCAGCTGGAAAGGGGCCCGCAGGTAACGGTTATTTGCATATCAGTCTTTAACCAGCGATAATTGTGGCCAATAAGCTTAGAGTGGGATTCACTTACCTGCATCATCTGGCCGAGATTGCCGACTGCGTTGGATGAGTTCGTGTCTGAGCGAGTGGAGGAAGAGCTTTGACTTGGAGTTGAGTGATGCGATCGGACGGGCTGGTTTCTATTCCAGCAGCAAGTAGATGAAGATCAAAATAGCAATCAAGTAAATAATCACGTCAATTAACTTCATGTCCACGTGCGCCGCGGCGCTTTCCTTTGACCACAATACGAATACAAAGCGTTAACCGGAGCTGCAACTTTTCAAGTCTGCACCTGTGCACGTCGCGTTAACAACTGAGCGCAGCTACTCTGCCCGAGTCCGATAGTTACTTTTGCCCGCCGCTGGAAGCACACGTACCGCCGCTCTCCCTGGAAGGCCGCAAAGAAAGTGGTCGGCTTTTCTTTCAGCGGCTTCGTCGACTTCGGCTGAAAACTTGTTCAATGCTCAGACTTAGCACGCGACCGCAACATGGGATGCCGGCATGTGCGCGGTCTTCACTTTGCCAGACCCGCACACGCACGGCTTAAACGAAAGTGTTTAGCAGTTCTTGGCCAGTTCGGCCTGGGCAAACAAAAGACTTGGGCAACGAACTCGTCTTGCTAATGCTCACAACTCAATACCTTAAAAAGCAATGCGGACCAGGCGCACATGACCACAAAATGGACTCTGCCCCATTGCGCCTGTTGCCGCAGCAGGAACCCAGGCTTTGAGGCGTCTTTGTGAGCCGACAGCTTAAACTTATTGGCTGTGAGCTGCGCACAGTGGGCTCAAATCGTTAGTATATAAAATAACTAGATTTTCCCTCGACATCAGCGTTAGCATCGTATTTTATTCACATTCATTTTAGATATTACCAAGAGGTATATAATTTGTTACCGAATTTACTGAATATATTTTCATATGTACCCAAAGGAACCTCAACTATATTTAACTATTATTGTTGTTTTGCAAAAACATAGAATTCTTATATTTCGTAGGGGCGGGGGTGGACGTGGTCATCCGATCGCAAACATCAAAAAGTTGATAGTCGTAGAAGTAGACGAGATGCTTCTCAGCAAACCCTCTAAACAAATGTCAGGCAGTTTAATGCTGTTTTTTGTGTACCACGATTTATATACATTTGTATATATGTTCAGCCAGATTGCTATTATACAATACTAATGAGCAATGCAGAGCGACATAAGGGCTTATGAAACGCGCACCTTCAATTAATTGGACTTGGTAATTGGGTGCGTTTTATGCGAGTCGTGACTGCAAATTTCTAAACGCAATTGGTCGATGGAATTTCTGGCGTTGGCCTACCATATGTGGGTCAATTTTTGGGCTGTTGGAGCTGTTGCGGCTGCCCAATGTTCAAATTTCACTTTTAATATAGAAACGCTGTGGGCGCAGGCCATTATTTGAAATTTTGTATTCGTATTTTTTATTTTGAAATATTATTTTAACAAGGTTTTTTTAAACATTAACAACATAATATTATTATTATACCATTTTTTTTTAATTACAGTTATCTGTTGTTTTTACTTTTATTATAATTATTTCTTTATTTATTCATAGACAAATGTTTAAAATATTAATTTTAAGGTGTTTGGTTTGTTATTTAAAAATTTCGTTTACTTTTCAAAATTTGTGTTGCTGTTTAAACAAAACTAATTTTATATTATGCGTTCTCTGATTTTATATAAATCATTTGCTTATTAGCATTTTTATTTTAACCTTATGTTAAACTTTCAGAATGTTACTTGTAAATATATTTTATAAATTGCGAGTAAAAACTAAAAAATTCAATTACAGTTATGTTGACTATTTGATGTTTTCCTTTTATTTTTATTAATTTATACATTTGTAATGCACACATTATTTAAATAAGTAATATGCATGTGCATGTGTATATATTTAAATATATATATATATATAAATCTAAATATATATATACATATATATATTTATTTATATATTGTGAAAGTGCAGTGAAATTATACTATAATTTTTTTTCCGGTTTTTATAAATTTAATAACGCTTTTGTTTTTGTATGCAATAAATAAAAAAAAGTTTGCTTGTTGCTCAAATTTATACAAATATTATTTGTGTTTTTTAGCTGCAAACGTTGATTTCTATACAAAGTATCTAACTACTGTAAAATGCTTTACATTTACGAGTATGATATTTTTTTTTTTTTATTTTTTACTCACGAAATTTTCTACAAAACGTTGCAGTTGTGTCTAGTTGTATGGCATTGAGTATTTCTAGGCGATATATTATTATATTTTTTGCGAACAAAGCTGAAACGCTGCAGGGATATACATAATTGTGTGGGGGCATAGAATCGTTTTATGAAAAAGTATGGTTCGACATGATTTAGCTTTGAATTTAAGTAATTGAAATACAACAAATCCCGAACGCAGCTTTGTTCAATTTTTATGAGCTTTTCGATTTATATTTAATAAGCTTTTTGTGGATAGTTCTCGTTTTGCATTTTGTATATCATTTGATTATTATTTTTCATAATATTCTTTAGCGTAAACATGATTTAATCAAGTTTCACAACATCGAGAGTTCGTTTTGTTGTTGTTCTTGTTAATAGGTTTTCGCTGATGTGATGTATCTATAAGTGCGTGTGGTCGTGTCAGTGTGTCTGTGTGTGTATATATGTGTGTGTGTATGTGAGTATTCATATTTCTAAAAAATTTAAAACTATGTTATTCGTTTAAAAATTATGTTTAACTTTTGGGTTTATTCTACGCCTTTTACAAGGGTTGCAAATGCTGTTTTCTCTTCATCTATATTAATTTTATATTTAAATAGCCCTAACAATAAATGAACTGGCTGCCATATAATCATTTCATCTTTTTTTTTGTTTTTTTTTTTTTTGTTTAAGCTAGGCTATGCATAATGTGTTAGCCCGAACTTTGCAATTGTTAGTGGCTCACTTTGTTCCTCACACTACATACATACATACGTACATGCATACTTTTATTTTTACGTAACATGTAACTTTGAAGGCGCATACTTAATATTCACAATTTTTATTTTATCGATTTGTTGTTTGTCTAAGCCTACTGCTACATTCATTTTACTAAAACACAATGAACCAAAGCCAATCTTAACTATTTTCTTTTCAACTTAATTTCACTTATGTTGTTATTTGTTTGTTTTGTTATATTATTAAAAGCTCGAATTCGATTTACAGTTATTATTAATAATAAGCTAAACTTATGTGTTAAATTGTAGGTGAATTGAATGAAAATCAAATGATGGATGTTCGTGTGCTATTTTCTATTTCGAATTCGTCTTTATCGAAATGATGAAAATTAAACTGAAACAAATATCTGCATATTGTGGTTTGATTTAAGTACATTAATGTGATTTCTATACGCTTTGGCAGTGTTTATTATTTGAACAAATACATGTACCGAAAACTATATGAACAAAAAGATGATTATAAATATATTTAGAATCAAATGCTCAAACGATATTTTTACATAATTATTTACATTCTATATACAAAAGAATTAAATCAAAAAGAAAAACTAATAAAAACAGAGCGTTTTGTAAGCGGCTTAAGCGCAAGCGCGTGAAAGTCTAAAGAAGGGTTTGAGACAAGTCGTAAAACTGCGGACTAAAAGTTCATCTTTCGGTCTACATTCGTTTTATTAATCTAAAAAAAATTTGTTTAGAACACCACAGCTGCTGCTCGTAAATCGCAATAGGCACGCACGTAAAAAGCGCATACATCATACACTAAAAATATTACTAGCTACATTTTGTCAACTGCTCAGTATAGATAGTTTATCTATCTATATGTATATCTTCAGCTACTCTCATACCATGATGAATATGTGTAAGTATGTATGTATGTATGCTCTATTGATTAATATTGATCTCAATGCGCTACTTACACTTACTATTTATGCTTTCAATGGCTTCATGAGCTGCTGCTGGAGCGTTTTTGCGAAACGGCTCTTGATAAAAATACTCGTATGCGCACCTTAATTTTCTGGCAATACAGATACGTGGCATCCACAAGTTGAAGAAGCTAAATTATCTAGTGTTTGTAATTTCATGAGTATGTATGCATATCGATTTTAGATTACATATAAGTTAGAATTCGTTCGGCTTGTAAAGACCTCCATGTACATACACACGTACATGCTTTTAGTGATGCTTTAAGTATGAGATAAGTATCTTTTATTGAAACAACCGTTATGGGGTTTTATTTGTATTTTGTTTTTTGTTTTTTGTTTTGCGCCCTAAGCTTTGTTATATAAAAGTTCGAATTAAGCCTACCCATACTATTATTTTCTTTTTTTTCTTCTCATAGATACTCATGATGTAGCTGATTGTTGTTTTTGTTTTAATTGTTTCAATTAAATATCGCTAGGAATTTCTTGTGTTTCTGCGAACATTATAATTAAATTATACTTTCGTATGCTCATATAAATCGTTTTTGCGCATGCTCAGAAACATCTAAATGCAGTTTTTGAACTTGAATGCTGACACAACTTTTGGATTTCGTTTAAGCCGTTTGCCTTCCATTGTCCACATACGAAAAATGTATGTGGCGGTTCGAGCGTTTCTCGAATATCTATTTCAATTATTCGTTTTGCTTTCGGTTTTTTGTTATGCGTACATATGTGTATGTGCATGTATAACAAAGATATACATATGTAAATTGTAGCGTTGTTGTTGTTGTAGTAGATAGCAGATATTTAAAGAATTTAGCTAGTGTCGGCAAATTGCACATCTTTGCAAATTTTTTTTTTTTGTATACATTTTAAGTATTTGCGTATTTAATACAGTGCCCTTATGTACACACATGTTCATTTGCAGGAAACAGAAACATACGCTCTTTGCTATTCAGATTTTTGTCATGCACATATTATATTCTCCTCGTTATCAGTTAAGAGTTAATTCAGTTTTCGATTGGTTTTCTTTGTTTAATGTGTAGCTTACCTCACTAATGGTTCCCAATTGCTTACGTCACACCATTGAGATGAATTTTCATTTCGAATTGTTTAATATTTGTAATGCGATGATAGCGCCATGAAGTGAAATCATAATGTAAACATATTGTTAAACTAGATATGAATAACTAATAATAAAAGAATGTGTTAATGATATAATTTATTAAATAAATGCTTGTCATGTTAGTGATAGACATACATACCCAGAGCATAATAACTTATGATTGTTGTGTCAAAATCAAGACTTTAAACGGATTGTTTACAGCGAATATTTATTTTTTTTTTTAAATATAACAAAATAAACAAACCAAGGTTGAAATCAAATCAATGGTAAACTAAGACAAATTGAAAAAGTAAACATAATAGAATATTTGGATATAGATAGTTTTACAATAAAATACAATAGATACAAAATTAAAGATAAAATGTTAATTTCAAGGTTCTAAAAGGCATACGGAATGGTGTGGGAAGCAATCAGCTGACAATTGAACGACAGATATCAAAGAAGTTGTTCTTTCTTTAATAAATTTGTGGCTTTTATGTTTGTGGAGACATCTTACACAGGCGCGGTATTCCGGCTCGGTTCTGGTTTGTGGTTGTCCCTTGATTGTTTGACAGGATTGAATGCAGGATGTCTCTACAAATATAAAAGTACAGAGTAACGCATTTATGGGCACGCATTTAAATTTTTGACTAACTTACGCCGATTGGCCTAGCTTTTGATTTAGTTACATTTTTCCTAGGTATAAGATGGGTGTTGCGGTGATAGCATACCAATACCAATACCTATGTCTATTATATATACCCTATACCCTATACCCTATACCTATACCCTATGCCTATACGCTTCTTGGGGCGCAATTTGAACCAAATCTTATGCCAATATCGGTGCCATAAATGCGATGCTCTGTACACAATTAACTTCTCCATCGTTCAAATGTACGAATAAGGACCATCAGTTAAGGCGCTACACAGTAACAATCAAGAGTTATCATCCTTGTTGGAGCCGCCTCCACCGACACCGGAGCCCTGTGTGTTGGTGCCGCGTCCGCCGGCGGGCGCACGCACTGCGGGCGGCTTATACTCCAGGCCCGGATCGAATTGCATTAAAACGAATACCTTGCGAAATGAAGATTTGAGTTTAGCACCGCATTTGCAGGGCAATTCCCGTCGCTTACCTGATCTGTTGGCAGTAATGAGAAGTCATCGGGTGGGTTGGTTATTACATAACGTTTGCTGCTCGCATCGCAGCTTGAACTAGTATCCCTAAACCGATATAGTCCTATGCACAACATCCCGTACGACTTGAGAGCGGCGACGAACAAATCGCCATATTTGCCGCATTCGCCAAACTGCGCCAACGGCCCGTCATACAAAGAGATTTGGCCCACGCGGCATCTGAAAGTGCGCCCAAAAAGCATAGGTAAGTTCCGGTAAGCCGGAATGGATCCAGTTGGACGTTTTGGCCCACCTGTCGCGGTTGCTCAGACTGTCGATGGTACTGTAACCGCCGCGCAAGCCGGCACCCTCGGCGAGTATCAGCTCCAGTTCAGGTGTGGCGCCACCCGTTATCAGCGATCGTATCAGCGTTAAGGCATTTTGATTGAAATATGTCTGCGGGGCGAGAAAAGGGGAAGAGGCGGGCGTCGTGTGCCGCGAATAAAATGGATCGGACTTAGGGTGTTTTGAATAGAGTGAAGCTTTACCGTGGACATCAGCGAGTCTAACACACTCACAGCGAACGCAGTGCCGCAGGCGAACGGCTGCGTTAGATATAGTTCTGTATCTGGATCGTCGTCGTCGTCTTGATCGAGAAACTGCACGTTACTATCATTGACCAGTTCTTTAAACGACAACCAACAATAAAACATAGTGTCCATTAGTACAACACCTCCTTCGCATTAGCTTGGCAGTGTATGAGGCTGACCATGGCAGAACCCTAATCCCCCCCCCCCCGTGCCTGATTAGCCTCACGCACCCCACTTGAGGTCGGACAAATTTCGTTCGGTCGTTTTTAAACTCGGCCAACCTAGTGCGATGCAGTTTACCTGTTATCATGGGCACATTAGCCCCATACACTGAGCCGCGACGCTGGAGCACAATGGGGCTGCCGGCGGTCGCGCTCAGGTTGTCGAACTCCGGTCCGCGTTGGCTGAGCACGCCAATGGTGTCGTCAAAGGTCATCGCCTTGATGTTGAGCGAGGCCAGAATGGCCTCCTTGTCGGCCAGTGTGGGATCGTCGTTGCTAGGAACTTTTGCAGACAATATGCAGCACATATCACACAGATTGACGTTCACCGCCCGTAGATCGGCCCGACTCAGCGGCGATCCATTAAGCACCGAAATTTTAGGCAGATTCTGTAGCATTTTCCACTCGCGCCGTATATAGTCGACGGAGCCAACAATGACCACGTGCTTCAGCTCGTGGTAGTGGAAATTGGAGGCGCGCAGCGGCATCACCAGATTTCGCAGCCCAATTAACGGTGAATCGGGATCGGCGAACAGGCAAACAACCACATGGCCATTCAGTACCGTCATCGCCGCCTGGTTGCGATCCTGCAGGACAACACCCGAAGCGTTTCAGTTGATGTTTGGAGGGAAGGGAGACAGACTCTGGCTTACCAATATGCAGTCTTCTAAGCTCTTCGCCGGACTCCAATGAAACATGCCCGTTGAGTCATATTTCATTTCGGTCTTCTCAAAGTCAAAATCCTTTGACTGATCATCCGCTATGCCGGCGGGCAGGGAAACGCCGCCATTTTGATTTTGTGTGCCTGTGCCGGAGCTGCGACTCGTTGGCCTGAAGGCAAGCAAATTATTTAGATGTATTAACTGATATCTGGCCCGGTGTCTAGCAAATATTGGGAATTTCTTTTCAATTTTCAATTTCATGGCATATCAGATTATCAACCAATCAAAATATAAACGCTACATGTAAATGCAAAGTGTTTTTCGTAACGCTACAAGTACGAGTTTCGTAAAAAAAAAGAAACGTAAATACTTAAATACTTGAATACTTGAATACGAGTACTTGGAGCTTTTAAAATTGTAAAAAAGTGTCTTTGTTACGATAGATAGCTAGAGAGATAGATGAATGTACGTAAATAGAGAGAAGAGGAAGAGCTTGTGCTAATAACAACAGTTGCAAAATTACGAGTATCAAAACACAAATGCCAAAATGAATGAATACGAGTATGAATAAAATCAATGTTCAACTACGCCAAACGCATCCGAAATCGCACGGGACTGCCGGCAGACTCAGGTCAGGTCACATGCGGCCGCCCTCGGGTGTATTTATTGAGGTACTTGCGAATGGTGAGTGTGGCACATGCACGAGGGACACGCCACATGCGACTGCTGCCCCATGCCCCCGAGTGCACGGCACAACACTAAAATATTGTGCACAGTTCGCAGTCAGAAAATAAATATAAGAAATAGAAACAAAAGTGATAGTTTCAGTCAAATTGTAAACAATTGTAGAGAGAGAGAGAGAGAGAGAGAGAGAGAGAGTGTGTGACTGCAACTTGTTTAATCAATCTATTTCTGTTGCTATGCTGACTTAACTCGTACTACTAAGTGATGACTTTGCGAGAAGGCCCTTAAATATATATATTATAGACTTCGCTTATAGAGACACTCACACCCCGCGTATTCCCTTATACAAGTAATCAGAGATAAACACAAATTATTGAAACTTATTTAATCACGCAAACTATTCATATGTACATATGTAGATGAATAATAAATTTGATTAATAGTCCCTTATTGTAATAAAAGAAAAGATTCCATGTTTGAAATGGGATTTATTTGACTTGATCTTATTGCGTCCGCATTAAAAGTGCCTGGGTTGCTAAAAGACATGCGATTACATCAATTTGTAATTGATTGAATTAATATGGTGTACACGACACACACGCATACACATACAAAAATAAATGAAATAAAAGCAATTCAAATGCAGCAATGTTGTAGTTACTGTTATTTACAATTAAGTACAAATACGATTACACGACACAAGTTATTCATTGCATTGAATTTAAAGTTACATAAGTATTAGTTAGAGCTATGGGTATAGTTTGTGGCACCCACGCACTATATAAAAATAAAGAACTGAGGTAATTTTTATTATAATAAAGAGAGAGAAATGTTAATAGGCAAGATGACGCAGCTGATATCGAGTATATTATGCGAATTTACATAGATGAATTATATGTAAAAATCGTTTGGTGCACAGACACACTTAAACAAAAATACAATACATGAACGCACACAGACAGCAACGTGAACAAATTACGCATACGCATAGTTAACATTTGTATTTGGTATTGATGTATGGAATAGCTTTCAATCAACCAATTAATGTGTGTTTAACAAAATGCGCATAGTTTTAATAAGTATTGACGGATACTAAGTTATAGTAGTAGTAGTAGTAGTAGTAGTAGTATTAGTTAAAAACGCTTTTAGCTTCTTATAATTTGTTTTAAGTAAATTTTCTAGGAAATTATGGACGCATACATGAGCTTTTTAACTTCGTAAGCAAGTTGATAGCCCGCATAAGGGTTAGCATCATTTTCTGGTGGCCTGAAACAAAATGTTTTTCGTTTTTTATACATATAAACTGGTTAAAATTGTTTTTAATTGATTTGTTTGTTTTGTTGTTTTTTTTTTGTTTCTTTCTATTTTTTTTTTTTTTTTGTTTTTTTGTTTTTGGTTATTATGGTTAACGTGTAAGTAAGACAGTTTGTTAAGGTGTTAGGAGGATTAATCTATATTTAAAGAGCATTTACATATGTACGAGTCTTAGCCTCTGAAAGACCATCGAACTGAGTGTTATTTGTTAGGTGTAGAATAAAACAAATAATGATAAGGTGACCGAACTCAAATAACGAACGAATAACGTTTAGTTTTGTTGTTTTGCAAAGTAGGAAACAGAAGAAATCATAGAATGCAGCTGAACAGCGAAGGCCATAAGTGTCTGCTCGATTACCGATTTGCTTTGCTATAGAAGCCGAGTGCCCTCTGTTGTGTGAAAGTGTGGTTCCGTGTTCCGTGCTAACCCGCCCGACCATTGAGTGCATACAGGTATGCATATGCGTTCTGACTGATCTTTCAGTTGCCTTAATTCCGGCCACTCACCTGTTGTACTGGGATGGCGATATGACCTGGCCCTCCACCTGCCGGCTCACGTTCACCGTCGGCTTTACCTTGTTCACCTGCTTGCCAGCAGCCGCAGCAGCCGCCGCCGCAGCGGCGGTGTTGTTCATATGATGCATGCCACCTGTACCGTTGCCCGTGCCGTTTGGACGCCGCACGTTGCGATTGAGTACTGCAAGCAAATAGAGTTGGATGGCAGGAGATTAACTGGCGGTCACTGACCATTGATTAGCCGGGAGCTAGCTACCCACTGGTCAAAGTGGGTGCCTAGGTAATTAAGAGCAACTTACGATTTGTATCTTCTCTGTCGCGTGTTATATCACCTGTGGCAGTTGCGTTTTGCGTTGGCAGTTACGTTTGTTAAATTAACAATTAACAGCATTTGTAGACAACAACAGCGAGAGAGAGAGAGAGCGAAAGAACGAGAGAGAGAGAGAAAGAGTGGGAGATATAGCAAATACATTGGATTAGTAAGATTTATAATTGCTGCTTTTGCTAGCTGAGTGCTTAGGAAACTTTTTATAAGTCGTTAATGCATTGGACAAGTTAATCAAGAAAGGTATTTTTGAGCCGCGTGTAAGTAAGGTTGCTTGAAGGTTGTTATTACTCTTAGTTTTAGGTTTGTAGCCGTGATTTGAGTGTGGACACAATAAATAAATAGTGTATTTAACAAGCAAATATTTATGCAAAACAAAACACAACACACACACAAATGTTTACAAAAGTATAGTGGAAATGCTTTAAATAAGTAGACATCAATATCGAATTTAAATGACTTTTAGGAACAAGTTTTTGGTACAATAAAGTTTGCAGTTCTTTAGATAGTTATATAAACATTTACATTTATCGAAAAGAATATTTTTCATTTTTACATTAACAAATAACAATTTTTGTTCAAAATTAACCCAAATACATTTGTATGCAAAACAAAACAAATAAAAAGTAAATAGCTAATTATTATAAAATTTTTCTTGTATTGGCTTGGGATTATCCGTAATACTCGTTCATAAAGTGAATAGAGTATATTAGTTTTCCGCAATGTCCGTCTTGCTGGCCGTCTGAAAGAAATTCTCTTTGCCGGCATCAAAGCTAGAGACTTGAAACTTGGAATATGTACTCAAAACCCGCGTCGGTAAATCCAAATCCAAAATCCAAAGTTGAAATTACGTAATTTGGCGGACAGACTATGGATGATCTCTTCAAAAGATCGAAATTTCAGTTTAAAGGACCCTATTTTAAGGTAAGAATATTCAATTGGTCCGTTTTGTACTGTTTGAAGTTATTATTACACTGTTCACGAGTATTACACAATCGGTTATACCCGACTGGAATATTCTTAAATGTTTGTTTCTTGGTTATTTTCAGAACAGCGCTTTTGCATATCATGATGGACTACAAATGATAAGGCAATCATAAGGCAAATCAGGATTTACGAAAATATACATAAATAAGATTTGTGTAGCTATGCGTGTAAAAAGAACTGTGGGAAACGCGCGTGTTTTGTGGTCAAAAAACCTTTCTCTTTGTGTACAGTTTGGGCAGACTTATACGTAGTATATCATATGTAATACTGTTGTGATTTTAGATCTTATACAAGCTGATATTGAGACATTACCCGATACAGATCCACGCACATGCACCCGCTTGGGTAGCTCAGGTGGCGTAAATGTGGGTGCAGGATGGTGTTCATCTGTAAGATATTTTAGGCATTGTTATCGCACAGCTTCAGGTAATCAAATTCTTTTTATTTAATTTTTTTTTTTTTTTGTGTAACAGACAATGCTTTTTAATGTGAAGCTCATAATTAGGTTTTTGCGGTTGTATACATCAAATCATGTTGTTTTTCTTTTTGTGATAATCAGGGAAATATAGTGTTTATATGAACTAAAATTGAAAAAGGTTGCGGTACATAAAGCAAGTACAAAACATTACAAATCAAATACAAATCAAATAGTTTGGTATCATTTGTATTTGGTCGAGCTAACCCAAGAAATGTTGAAGGTGTGTTCAACCGAAAGCCATACAAATGTAAAGAAAAGTAATCAAAATGATTTCGGAAATGATTTAAGGAATTCTCATTGGGGTTGATAATAAATATACGTATATACATTTTAAATATTGTGCTTTTATAATGAAGACCAAGAAAAACATGCAAATAGGTAAAAGTTATAACAAGGTTGGCAACCGGTGGGTACATTAGTATAAAAAACAACACTACAAAAAGCAAGAAAAGCAGGCGTTGGATAAGTGAAGAGTACTTAAATGCTTAAGTATTAGTTTGCTACAATGAAAGCGTATTTGACAGGACTTTACATTAACGTTTCTTCCATCAGTTGGCGGTTCTATTTAATAAAGCATTTAGTTTGACTATTATCCACTAGAAATCTAACACCCACTTAAAGAACGCTTCTCTATCTAAGTGACATCCTACTACTGTCTGCACAAAGTACAGAATCTTGGGCTTATTTCGATCAACACTTCCATTTACAGATACTTCTTGTTCGTTGGCAATTAAACTGCTTAACATTGATATTATAGTTTTAAACTTCGCTTGGTAATTGTAAAGATTGTGCATAGGTGATTGGCAGAACATCTGGTGATCATGATCTAAAGTGGGTAATACTTGTTCTACAATTGTTTTGCTTTCTCCGAATGTTTTTATATGATCATAGTAAATTATTAAAAAAAAAGGATGTTTTTGCTAATATTATTTCATAATATTCCTTTAACCGAAAAACTAGTTACAACACAAGTCCAAATGTTTGAAGTGTACAGGAAGAAAGAATACACTTAAAATATAAATAAAAAGTGAAGAACGTGCACTGGCACACTAAAAGAAATACAGGTTTGAAAATTCATAAAATCTAAAATGTGAATCCTAAAAAATGTTCATGACGAATATAATTGTGGCTTTAAAATTTATGTTCGAGTATATGATAGCTTGATTTAGTTTGACTTACTTGACAACGAGTATTCATCGTCTTCTACACACACACATAGACATATAAATACATAGTACGAGTATTGTAGTAGTAGTAGTAGTAGTAGAAGTAGTTGGTACGAACAAGTACAGGTACGAATAGGGGAATATAGAAGTATGATATGTTAACACAAAAAGACCAAACCCCAGAATCAGAAATTTATATATTTCTTTTTATTTGTACATAAAATGTTGTAATGTGTATGTTTACAAATATGGTATGATAGGTTGGGTAAATATTTGATAGGTTTTAGCCAAGAGTGCAAATGCTTTTTGTACTGCATTAATCCATATATTGCCTTAATAGGCTCAAAAACTGGTACTTTTGGTCTTACCAATACAAAAAGCATATACGAAAATGTCGCGACTTGAACAATAAGTTGAGTGTAGATTTAGCTTTAAAGTCAACGAGTTGTACGACGAAAGAAATATAAAAAAAATTATACAAAATTATATATTTATGTATACTGCTATACGGAAAATTTATACAAAATACGATACGATGTTATATAAATATATCGACTTGATGTTTAATGGTTACAAGATTTTAGTATGGAATACATACGAAAACACGTCAGATTAAATATACGAAAATAATTACTTATGACTTATTGTCAGTTCAGTATTTTGCAGAAATAAATTTGAATTTTTTAGCTAGCGACTTTACTACACACACACACACACTAAGTAGTTAAGATTAAAAATTGATTATGAAAAGTACACAATTACGAGAACGAACGAGTAGAAACGGTTATAGGTGTATCTGTGTGTGGGTTTGTCTGGGTGTTGTTGTGGTGTGCAACAATTAGTGTGCCTTGTACGTCTGAATGTATTGGAGTATGATTTAGTTTTAATCTTGGGACTACAGCTGGTTTTATTTCTTAACGTTTGGCTGTCTTGTTGACTGTTTGAACTGCTAAGCAATAGCAATTAACATAAGTTAGTGAGCGTTTGGACAATTTGCTTATTAGTTGTTACAAGAATGTTGAATGATTTTGTTTCAAATTGGCATTGTGTATGTCGTAATGTTGTTTTTTTTATCATTTTTAATTAATTTGTTTCGTATGCTTATAATATTACAGTAGAGAAGAGACATGGGGAAGATATATGTTTGTATATAGAGATAGATAGAGAGAGAGAGAGAGAGAGAGAGAGAGAGAGAGAGAGAGAATAGGAAGAAAGTTATACGTACTTGCACGCCCAACCATTTGTACGGCTCGGACGCCTTTCCGGAAGGTGGCCACTGTTTTGTTTCATGAAAACAGAATTGTATAGGATTTGTGTGAATAGGTAAATGATGGTAAGGTAATGATAGTTGGTTTTCTTATTCAATTCAAATCATCAATCAACAATTGAATTTATAACATAATTTATATAAGTATAAACAAAAATTAAAATTTAAGATATTACCTAATCAAACAAAAAGCTGATAACAAAAATATATTAATAAATCACACGTCACAGGTTGTACTTGAACTTTCATTAAATATATGGTATGTATTTTATGATTGTAAGTATGTATAGAATATCAGCTAGTTATGATTTTCTTGATATGATATTATGCGCGCGACGTAGAAGAATCAAACCAGAAATCGTTGCAAACTAATTGAACTCTATATTGAATGTAATATTTATACTGAGTATACATACGATAGAGCGAACAGGAGAGCGACAGAGAGAACAACAGAATATAATGTAGTACACTGCTTAAGTTGAAAGCACTTGCAGTTAAATTGTTGGACCTGTTCTAAGATAACGCCCGACTACACTTTCCCTTTCATCACTTACTGTTACTGTTACTATTACCTTTTCTGTTCTAATCTCTTCGAGTTAAGCGGGGCGAGGGGCTGGTTTATGGCAGATACATATATGCGGGATATCGCATGTAGCAGCTGGATTCTTTTAGCATAAGTTAAACGTACATCGATATAGCATTTACGAATACTATTGAAAAGGGGTTTATTTTATTGATTAATACTGGCATTTATGAAATTTTTTTCGAATTCTGTAAGCATATTTTTAATATTTTTTTTAATCATTTTTGTTAGTAATTTTTTTGTATTATAATTTAATAATTGTTTACTTGTCAGCAAACGTGTTTCTGATTAAAACTCGGTGGGCCGAGTCTAATATGCACTCTCCAAAATCATAATGGACATTTATTTATGGATTCTGTGTAAACAATTTAAAGAGCATTTTTAGTTGTTAATAGGAGAAATGTTTTGAAAAGTGCTTTGCATTAAAATACGGTTAGGTATGCGGTTCAATACTTTAGCAGCAACAAATAAATCATTTTGGCGTTGTATAATATACAAAAAAGTATATAGGCACCGAAACTCGAAATTATTATTAGGATTTGGTTTTTGGTTTTTTTGTTTTTTTTTTTTGTTTTGTTTTTTATTTGTTTACTGTTTTTAAGCATACCCTCCATTGTATTCATCACCGATGTGATACCTTGGTTGACCATCCCCGTCTGCATCATAATCATGCCCACATCTGTAAGACGGTTATGGATTTCATATTCTTATATACAAGTAACAGGACCACATAACTCATACGCACAAACGAAACAGATCTTTCTGATCTTAACTTAACACTAGGCATATAAAAATGGTTGCTGCATTTTTGTGCACATATACAGCCATACACATTGGATCCCGTGACTCCCAGTTAAGAGCGCATTGTTGCAATTCATTATATTATATAAAGCTAGGCGCAGGCAACGCAACAATTTTAATCTTACTAACTACTTGAGAACATTGAAGCTAAATTATTGATACATATATTTTATATGTATCTATAGTCAGTATACTACATAGAAACCAAATACATAAACGTTAATATTCAGTTGCGCGACTTAGGTAAAATTATGGAAAACGCTCAATGAATATGCCAAAGTAGCTGTAGTATCCAGTAAGTATGAGAATAACCTGCGTTAAATTATTTACACTTTTTAGTTGGGAGGGACATCTACGCTTATGTACTTATTTACAAATATATTATATAAATAGGTTATTATTTTGTAAGTGGGGTTAGTGCCACGCCAAGTAGATAAAGAACTTAAAACTTAATATAAATATTTATAGACTGCAACTGGTGGTAAAAAACGACGCAGCATTTGAATAACTTATTGCTACTACATAGTAAATGGGAATGTATGTATAATTGAAGTTAGATAAATTTCATTAGTAATGGAATTGTAAATTAGAGCTGTAAAAGTGAGTCAAAAATGTTTATCAAAAATAGAGTTTAAAGTTTTTTAAATCGTGATAGTGTGATAGAAATTGGTAATTAGTTTTGTGCTCAGTTCCATGCACTTTTTTAAATTGAGTTCTTTTTGATCAACACGTATAAAGTATAAAAAATATAGCGAGATATATTTTAGAAAGGTAGGGAGAGAAATGTTTATCAAGAAAGAGATTGGAAAATGTTCATTTTGAAATTCTCATCGAAAATATACTTTGACAAATCCTTGACTTTAAATTAGATATTTTACAAAGCATTTTGAAATTTTTCTTTCAACATATTCAAATAAAACAAAAATAATAATAAATGCATGTAAATGCTTTCCATGCACTAAAGAAAATACTTCTTTTTTAAATAATGTATTTCTTTAAAGGGTCATTCGAGCCAATTCAATTTTATTGCTCCAAGAGTTGAGATTTCAAAACGGACAAAACATGTAACAAAGCTTTAACAACGAAAAGGAGGAGAAAGAAAAACATAAAACTTTTCTCATCGACTTATCAATATAAAGTATATAATGATATCAAAAATAAAATATAAAAATCGTAATGATTGTAATTCGGTGGTAGAACTTGTTGGTAATATTTAAATCCAAAAACAGGGGTTGCATATTGCACAAACATATTTACAGTTCAAGGGTACGTTGTGTAAGCCATCAGAAAACGTATGTATATATACTTGAGTGTAATAGGTATATATTTATGTATATATGTTTATGTATCCAATGTATTTATTTAGATTCTTGTTGTATTGTAGTGGATTATATACGAGTAGAGTAGGCGCATATCATAATAAAAAGTGACAAAAAATTAATTGCACATATCCAAAGATACGGGACGGGACGGTTGTTTATTAAATGTAAGTAAGTATTTGTGAGTAAATGGCTTGGGAAGGGTCGGGTCATGACTGCACACTCTTAACGTGCTGAAACTAATTGCACAGTTTACTATCAAAACAATAAACTGATTGTAAAAAGATGTAAACAAAATGCTAAACTTGTAGTGTACCTTAAGAAGGTGAAGTGCGCGGTATATAAGTATATAAAGGTATAATTGAGGATAAAAAGAGGATAGAAAAAATTGTTTGGCAAACATAGTTCGATTCTTATAGGATTTTTTATTTATTTACTTTTTTTTTGTATTTAACGTACATACAAACAAAACAAATTTGTAATTTGCGTATTGTAAACAAATTTGGACTTGGGAAATAACTTCAAAACTCAGTGGGTGGATGTGGTATTGGTCGTTGTTGTATTGTAGAATTATGTTAGTGTGTGTGTTTTCGGTTAAACGTTATGTTGAACAATTTAGATTTACCTAAGTCATCAAATTTGCTCCGGGGCTGAACAGTCACTGTGGGACAAAGTTATGACATTTATTTGTATTATTATGTATTACATTTCATTCGATATCTGTGCCAGTTCAGGTCATAAGTATTGTTTGACATCCATATACGTACACACACATACATAGGTATGTATAAGTTTGTAAGTATATGCACACTAATTTAAAGGACGTCAAAGGGTTTGGTTTTATTATTTTATGATTGTTAGGTAGATTGTATCTAAGTGTATGAAACTGTCGTTGTTGATGGTGTTTTCATTAAGACATTTGAGGGGCTCACAAAAGATATATAATAAAAATACGTTTCCTTTGTTTTTGTTTTTTGTAATAAATTGAGACAAAATGTGAATAGTTATACATAAATACCAGTACGTATTGCATATGTAGGAATCATATTAGAGCATTATTGTGAGTTCTTTTTATTATTGCGCCGCTTGGGACGCTGCTTAATCTATAAATTTCCTGAACCTTAGGAGAAAAACTTAGAACTATTTAATTGCCTGTACTTAAAGTTTACTTTAAATTAAGCTGCTCTCGAAACTCTCGATAAAAATTAGGTTTAAGAAAATCAAATACAAGAAGTAAATAGAAATAAATGAAACCCAAAGACATACATAGACATAAATACTGTCTTATCGAGTCAATAAAATGGTACAAAAATGTGCTTACAGTTTTTGCATTTGCACTTCTTGATGAGCGTCTCGTCCTTGATGTCCTCGTGACAAGCCTTGCAATAGAACCACGCTCTGTAAACAAAGTGGAGCACGTTTTACTTTCGATGCGTATTCCCGTAGGCCGAAAGCGACTTACCGTTTGACCTCATCGGCGCTTTGTGCTATAAAGAAACCCTGCGTGTTGGCCTGAATTTTGGCGCCACGCGGATTTATGGAAATCTTGCTGTCCACACCCTCTTCAGCTCCTTTGATTTCAATTGCCAGGAGCAGCAGCTTCAGCTTGGAGAAGCATAGTCTATACGCAGGTGGAAAAGATATATATATACTCGAGTATTGTCCAGAATCAATTGAAACATTTATATTAAAGTTAAGCTTATTGAAATATTACTACACTATGAAGTGTAGCTAAACCTTATTAAACTTGGCATGCGATTTGTGTATGTGCGTTGAAAGCGTACACTGTAAAATATATTTGCACTTTATATTTCTATATAGGAGCAGACAAAACCACATGCTAGTTGAAATGCGTACAAAAATGTAACAAAAAAATCAATCATAAACAAAAATGTGGCTGAAATACCATGTTAATTAACTCGACGATTAAACGCTGTGATTTTTTCGGCTATTCAGCGTATGGGGTGTGGTTCAAAAGGGTCAAAGGTGACACAAAAACAATAAATTATAAGCATGCAATAAGTAGGATGTGGGATTGGTTACAATTCATCAGAGGCCGTAGAGCTATGTTTTGGACTCTCATATGTACCGATGTACTCATAAGTATGTTTGTATATTGTATTTGCGATATGCTGTTTGTCATCGGTATTCTGGGCTTGAACTGGGACTAATCGGAGCGGAGTTGGTAGCAAGCGAGCAGTGTCTAGTTAAGTAAAGTCTAAACTTTGTTTGTACTTTGTGGCTGGTTACTATTATATGCGAACGGATGCAATGCGATTTTTAATCCAAAAACCAAATTATACATAAAATGTTTAATATACAAGAAGAAGATCAATGTTTGCTGCTAGAGTTCTTTTCACTTGTAAAGATCTTTTCATACGAGTATATAAAACTAGGTAAGTAAATTAAGAAGTACGAGTAAGTAGTAGTAAGTATATAGTAATGGGGACAAAAAGTTGTTTGTTACATGTAAGTATATAGTAGAAGGAATAAATCAAACGGAACAGAATTCAATTTGACAAATTATATAAATAAAATGTTTAATTGAACATATTGTACAAGGCAAAAGTATTTTTTATACAGTTGTTTCTTTAATATTATTAAGTTTTTTTTTTGTAAATTTTTTTTTTGCTAATTTCTCATTTTGGAGTCTTACTCGCTGGCTTGTGGGAATGTCATGCCGGTAAATGAAGGTGATAGAGTTTCGGTGTACATCTCACACCCTGTACCTTGAAGATAATCATTTTGCCAGGCCTGTGTGTCTGGTGACTGAAAGTTAGAAAATGGTTTTGTTGTGGTTTGGATTTAGTAAGTTCGCTAATGTAACTACGTGGCGGTTGTTTGTTTCTTGTACATGTTCTTGTAATTGTTCTGGTTCTTGATCTTGTTGTTGCTGACTGAGTAGAAGTTGAGAATTATTGATACAGTATCATGGCTCATATGCGCATTAGTGTCGATCAGGGCTCAGGGCTCGCTTGGGCACAACTGGACATTAGGGTACTCAAAGGCACTATAAATACGAGCTTCTCTTTTTAGCACGTGTATGTACATACGGGCACACTAACAGCATCTGATCTCTGAGTAGTGTATGTGTGTGGGTGTGTGTGTGCGTGTTGGGGGATTACATTTGTGGGCCAGGCTTTAAATTAGCAAAAGCTTCAGCTTTGGCATATTTCTCATAAGCTCACAGCTATTTAGCTTTCTTTTTACACTTTCTTTACACAATAGCATTAAAGGTATATATGTAGGCTTAGCATCGGCCACTTCTAGAATAATTATGAACAACGTATGGCTTACAGAACTCCAACCAAAACCAAAAGGAAGTTTTATCAAATGAGCAAAATCCAAACGAAATACAAAAGTATAAATAAATATCGAACATTAACTTAAATACACGCTGCATAGTTTAGCTCTGAATCTAGAGAGCACAGCACACAAAGATACCATACAATTAGCGTTTTACAATGCTCTCGATTTCTTAGTGTAGGTGTGTGTGTGTGTTTGTGTACATTTGTGTGTGTGTGTGTGTGTTGCTTCCTTTTTTCCAAAAATGCAGAGTTAACAGAGAGGTCTGGCTGCAAACTTAGTTGAAATGAAAAGAATATTCAGCAAGGATGTCATTTGTATTTGCAAACACTGAAGGCATTTTAAACATTGAAAACATTAAGTACACAAAGAATTAGCATAAAACACCGACTAGTTTTTCACAGTGTACTTCGATGTGTAGGTGTGTATATCTGTGTTTTATGTGTCTTCGTAACCAAATCATAATTTAACACCATAGGCAGGCAATTTAACATTTTTATGTATATGGATGTAAACGACTCTGGAGACCAGAATCGTTAAAATCTCCCAAAACCAAAACAAAGAAAGTAAAACAGTTACAACATCAATTCGAACTGATCAGAAGATAATAAAAAAACTTAGTGTGTGGCCAGTATGGCTGTGTGTGTGTGTGTGTGTGTGTGTGTGTGTGTGTGTGTGTTGTGTATGCGGGTGTAATATTTTGTATTGCTGTATATAGATTTTTGTTGTATTTGTATTTGTATTTGTATTTGATTTAGTACGATATTTGTCAACGCTGCACGATTAACAAGTAGTACATAGTTGAATAGTAGGTAGAATAATAGATACGATACAATATGTTTATAGCATATAGAAATTGGACTGCCCGCCGCGCAACTTACTCAGTGGCCTGAGCAAACGGTATTCCAATAAATGTGGGACTCAATGTTTCTGTGTACATTTCCATGCCAGTGCCGCGCAGGTAATCATTTGTCCAAGACTGCATTTCTGGCGACTATGGGGTTAAAGACGTACATACATAATATAGATTTATGGTTTTCATGGTTGACTGACTTGTGACAGCCCCATCTCGTCTCTTTACTTCATCATGGCAATTGTCATCAAAAAGCTAATATTATTGGCCTGCTTTCTGGATATCAATACACCCCAGTTGTGTGCTTGTGTCTGGTATATTGTTAGGAGTAGCCGTCGGTGGTCGACCATTTTGGCAATACTTACCGTCTTGAAAGAACGCATCGCGAACAAATTGGCCATCATTGTGGAAAATCCGGGCGCCAGACAGCTCTGTGCTATGAAGCCCAACTTCAGCTCGGCCAGGCAAATGACATCATCGCCCTGTTTCCAGTCCCACGATGGTATGTTCAGCAAGTACGCCTGTAATGTTGTTTATAATTGTGTTAATCAATTACAAGGTAATTCGAATTGATTATGCTTCGTGTTTACCTTATTATGGTACTGCATCAACTGTATAATGACACGTATGTCGTCGCTGTAGTTCTTAATTGAGATAACTCTCATTATATTGGCAGCATCTTCTGCGTCGGGATCTTGGCAATATTTGTTAGCTAGCACCAGGCAGGCGTCGGCTTCGTGTACCTTTTGTAGAGCAGTAGTTGATTAGCAGTGGTTGATAAGGGCTTTGCAATCAAAAGTCATTTGTCTATGTCTTTGTAATAGCCAAGCACAGCTATTGACGTTTGCTGTTAGTTTTGTTATGTTGATCTGTTCCAATGTTCAAGTGGTTATGGTTTATGTTATGGCTATGTTGTTGTAGGTAAGTACATTGTATGTTTGAGTGTTTTGTTGAGTGATTGTGATCGCTTCGGGTGTCACGGATGTTACAGATTTGTCGTATTAACAGTTTAAGTTAGTAAGCGGCTTACACGTACATTGACACTGCACAACTAAGTATAGTACAAGTAGTTGAAATGTCACAAGTGAAGTGTTTGTGTGTATATGATTTTGGGCACGATTTAACGATGCCCGTTTTCTTGCATACACATTAAGTACTTGACTTTGATTAGCTTTGGCAACACCGGCGATAGGGAAACAGTAAGCGGTTATTTAATTTGTTGGTGTTTACTTGGTTGCTGGATTTTTTGTTTTTTGGTTTAGTTCAACTTCCAGTTCAAAGGTGAGAACAACAATAATAACAACTCAAAAAGCGAACGCTCGGTGCATGGGTGGAGGTAGAGGTATACAGAGAACTCGTGTCGTTCAGGGTGTTCCGAATCAAAATCAAAGACGAAAGCAATATACAAAACAAAGAGCCAAACCCAAGTGGCTGTTACATAATCGATAATTACAGTATATGTACACATGTCATTGGCATTAACTGCTGTTTGTTATTGGGCCGCAGCAACGAAAGCAACATGCAGCACCGCGCACATGCAGCATGCAATACTCGTAAAACAATAGTTAGGATTAGCAGAAAAGCTATACAACCACAACACTAAATAATACGGCTTATATATTTGTTGTTGCCATATACATATTTTGAAAAAAAAGCATTGAGGAACAACAAATTAAATGTAATTCGAAGGGTTAAATGCGGGTACCAGAGTTATAGATTATGTATTTAAGTAGACGCATATGTATATGTATATGTATATACGTTTACGAGTTCTGACTGCCTTTTATTTGTACGTAACATAATCTTACAAATAAACTCTTGTATTGGCTACGCAAAATATTGCACCTTCAAAACTAAATAAATTGTTAGTAATAAAATGTATTAAATTTAAATAATGTTATATTACGTACAAATATCGTCCATTAGGTTTTCGGTAAACTCGTGATTTCAGTTTTATTAAAAATAGGTGTTTTCCATTTATTATGTAATGTAATTATTAATTTTTGATTAATATTAACTAAGTGTATTTAAAGTTTTTTGTGTATTATATTGCGAACTGATTTAGTATTTAATATAATTTTAGGCAAATCATAAAAGGATATATTAAATTCCATTCAATATTCAACAAATTTTGAATAAGTTTTATTATTTTTTTTTTTACAGATGAATGCAAAACTTTATATACAAGTTACTTTTAAATTATAAATTTTTTTTGACAAGTATCTAGACAACCATAAATGTATTTTCTAGCTTTGCTTAAATTCTGAATAGATATTCCTAACATTTTAGTCGCTTATAATTTAAAATCCACTATCCTCAGAATATAATCAGAATTTATGATGTGTTAAACTATAACAAATACTTAAAAATTTCATATTTGTATTATTATAATATGCAGTCATATACTTATCACATACATACATATTTAAGTAAGTTTAAAATAACATTAACGTATTAATAAATTGCTGAAAATTATGCGGCTTAAGCTAAAAATGAATCACCATAAATGTTTTCATACACAATAACATCAACAATTTACAGTGTATTCGTGTTTCTCTGTTGCTGTGTGAGAGTTTTCGTATGAGTGTGAGTATGGCTGTGTTTTTTATAATTTACAAATTTACACATAAGTCGGAACTCTAATGCTGCAGCTTCTAACGCATTGCAATTTATCAACTCATACATATGTAAATACAAATAATTGTTATTCCTTTGATGTAAACAAAACTAAAGCCAGCAAGGAGTATGCGATAATGAATAATGATCACATTTATAGCTATGATTTACATACATATATAAACATTACATAAATACATATTAAGTACATGGTGTGGTAATTGTTACATTTATATAATATATATATATATATACATATATATTCATATATAAGTAGTAAGTACATATGTTTGAGAGTTCGTTATTGTAAGTTTGTATGTATGGTAACAAGAAGTAATTAGTCTGGTTTAGTTTGGTTTGGTTGAAGTTGGGCAAACACGCACAAAATAAAACGACAACAAAATACTCAAAATGATAAATTAAATAAACCAACATAGACAAACATATAAAATGAAAAATTGTTTTACCTTAACCCTTTGTAGATCGATCGGATTCATAATGGTTCCTTGGAAGAACTCCACGGTGGTAAAATGACGTTTGAACAAACCCTCAAGTTCCAAATCGGGTGGTTTACTTTTGAATTTTTGGTTATAAAGTTTTTGGGCGTACATATATTTTTTTTATTTGTTTTATTGTTTTTTTTTTTATTTATTTATTAAGATTTTTTTTTTTTTTTTTTTTTTGGAAAAATAATACAAAGTTTTTAGAGTAGTATTGTGTTATATTTATGTTCCAATGTACACAGTTTAACGATGGGTTGTATTCAAACCATAAGGTTTTTGAGTGTTGTGTGATAACACAATAAATACACATATTTTGATAATTGTGCAGTTGGAGAATGCAAATGAAAAAAGAAAAATAAATAATGCAAAATTAAAGTGCTTGAATTTGTCAAAATAAGATGTGCACACGGCGAAATGGTCTATGAAATTATTCACAAGGTGTCAGTACATTTATAACTAAATGAAAATATATCAAATAATATATTGCATAAATATTTATGTACAAAAAATATAAATAGATAGTATAAGGTAAATGTTTATAATCCCTAATGTGTTTGAGTTGTCTTAAATTATCTGATCTATCAGCTAAACTTAACTATAATAGGTAAGCTTTCGTAAATACATAACTAATAAAATACATATACTTGTGTTCAGACATATGTATATATATGTAATATGCACATTTGAATTTTGTTTATTACATACATATAGATATGAAAACTTAAAGCTAATCGGAACATTTTGAAATATCGTCAGTAATATTTTAAAGTTGTTTAAATGTGCAGCGGAAGTAAACACTCGTATTAACACAGATATGTTAATACGCATTATATTTGGAAATTCATATGATACAAAAGAAATTGGAAAATTATAGTTTTATTATTAAAGCATAAGGTGCTGCGACTCAAAAAATATATAAAAAGTTGTAATTCTTATGCTATGCAAATTTAAATATATTAATTCGACTTTCTCTATGTTATTAATCATCAAATAATAGAATACAAAATTCAAACTTCAATAAAATTCAGCTAAAAGGACATTCCATTGAGCAGGTTATTATTATTACTTAAAGCCAACGTGAACAAATTGAAAACATTACTATATATTTATTGTATGTATTGAAATGAGTGAAATTAAGTGGTTTACATAAGACTATTGAAAAGTATTCCTTTTGAAATCTTGTCAAATTTTGAGAAACAAAATAAATTAATTAAAATGTATACTAGATTGCAAAAGTGACAGTTGTCTCGCAGACAAAGTATTTGCATCCTTATTTTCTATTTTTTTGGAAAATGTATTGCAAATATCTGACACGTGTAAAGTGAACTTATAAAATAAATAAAATAAAAATATGTCTAAAAAATTGCATGAAATCAAATTCATATTACAAAGAATTAAAAGTGAGAACGAGCAAATTTAGAGAATTGGGGGTGGCTGTGAGCTCGCAAGAGCCCATCGAACTATGGCGGGCTATGGCTATGGGACTTGAGGTTGGCATTGAAAGTGTAGGTCTATTTGCAATTGGTTTTCAGCAGATCGCTGCTAACTATTTATCGTAGATGGTCGTATCATTGTTAAGGACACGAGCAATTACCTATGTACAAACATACAGGTATGCACAGGTGCAAAGCCCATTCACAGTGTGACGCGATTATGAGTTTTATGTTCTAATGTACCAAATGGCCGAACACGTTTTGCTCTGCTCATCTCTTAGGACTTGACTGACCAGGTATTTCAGTGTCTTTGTGTAGGTGTATGCTGTTTTGTATGTATGTATTTATATGTGTGTAGTTGTGTTCGTGTATGTGTGTGTCTCTCTATTAATAGTGTTTTGCTCCTTGACGTGTATTTGTGTACCTTGACTCGTTCCAGATCGACTGCGTTCATCATAGTGCCCTGAAAAAACGCCACTGTTGTATAGTGGCGCTTCAGCAGTCCCTCTAGCTCCAGGTCGGGCTCTTTGCTATTTTGTTTTACATTACGTTGTTATATTATATGATTGAGTTTAATATTAATAATTAGGTAAATCAACTTTAGGTTTATAACAAAAAACAAAAACATAATTTGAATTTCGTGATAACTATTAACTAATGCGAATAATGCAAATACTTAAAGTAAGTGCGCTGACTAATTTATTTATAAACTTAACTGATTGAGACCGTCTATAAGAGGTAGCAAGCAATCTCCACATTAAGTCAAATATGTGTTGCTTGCTACTAGATCGATCAATTTCTGCTTAAATACTGCACTAATTGATTTGTCATTGCTGGTTTCAACTAAATAATACATTTATTATATAATACAACACATTCACGAAACAAAAATTTAAATAATCAATAGAATTGGCAACATAAATACTTAGTGTTTATCGATTTCTTCAAAAACAAAAAAAAAATTTTTCAACTTACCGATGTAAAAAGACTACTTCGACATCGACATCCTCACGATCTTCGTGCAGAAAGTCCTTCAGGAAATGCGACACGGATTCGTATGTTATATGACCGCATACCACAATATGTCTAAAATTAAGTTTGTGCATGTGTGCGTGTATAGCATAAAGAGAAATTCATTAGTAAATTGGATTGGATTGTCGATCGATTCAAAGCAAGAGTTAGGCTTATCCTAAGAGTGGGATGCAGTAAGCCGTGTACATGTTTCATGTAATTTAGCTGTATTAGTGTGCAGATTTTAATGTTTAGGTGTATATGCATGTCGATGTAAAAGTGAATTTGTGAGTGTGGAAAAGTTAAGTAGCGCTGCGACCTAGGGCAAAAAACTTTTCTTGAATTTTCATTATAAAATCAATTAAAAGTTTTTTACCATGGTCAATGATACAATATTTAATGAAGCAAACTGGATACAAGTTATGTATCGCTTATTGTTTGTTTGTTTTCAGGCATGTGTTTGATGAGCGAGTGTACCATTTATGTGTGTGTGTGTGTGTGTGTATGTATGTATTATATATTTCATGTGTGTATACATTTCTCTTATTTATTTATATATTAATATTTTCATATTATTTATACTGGTTATCAACTGATTTGTTTTCATTATGGTTACTATTATAACTTGTCAGTGTTATTTTGTAGTTAAAACAGTAAACAGTATTATTATATTATAATTATAAATTACATTGTATTTTCATTAAATTAAAATACGAAAACTATACAAATTGACACAAAAAATAAATGAAGAATCACTGCAATATGCATGAATTTAGTCTGCTACCCCAGAAATCTCTTTGAACACAAAATAATGGTAAATTGTAAAATCAAAATAATAACAAACTTAAAACATGTACATACATGTGCAAAGCAGATTTGGTTTGACCGGGTCATAGCTTTGCATTTGTATTTAACAAGTCAAACAAAAGGGTTAAATCAAGAGGTTTCACTAACAGAAAATTAGCTACGCACACCGTTGGTAATATTCAACTTACATGCATCGTATAAAGCATCAACAATTACTAAATCATTATACTATATACTTAAATAATTTATTTGTTTTTTTTTTTTTGCTACATATGTATGTACAACGTATTTTATTGTATTAAGAACTACACTCATTCCAATAAAATTCTATAGTGTTTTACGGGGATATGTGTTTGCTTATATTCTGTAATCTACATAGTCTGTTATTACAGGCATGCAATCAGGCAGTCGGGCAGGCATACTCATTCTTACTTATATATGTACTATAAGGGTGCACCAATTTAAACATGCGTAGTTCTGTGTGTTATTGTGTACTTGTGGGTGATGATTGCTTGAACCACATCATACAACGTCGCAGAGATATGTGGATGTAAGATGTTTAGTAACTTCGTTACTTATTTTTTTTTTTATTACTGTATTTCAGCCTTAATCAAAAAGAATTTAAGGGACAATCGACACATTGTGTTCCTTCACCAACCATTCAAACTAATAATTGTATATCAAATTTGGAATAACACACATAAAATCCATATTTAAAGTACATGGATGCCTTTGAAGTGTGAGCTTACAATAAAATAGGATTATCGTTTTTTCAAAGCATAAAATTTCGCAAACATTTTTTAAGACAATTAATATTCGAAGGTGAAAGACATTTAAGACCATATTCTCAAATGCACAAGATATTTCACTTGTAAGTTTGGTATACATTAGAAGATTACACATCATTACATTACATCATATAAATTATAATTGCCCAATTGTTTTTTGTATTAATAATAATTATTTTACCCATTCTTATTTTGGTTATTTTATGCTTAAAATTTGTGTAAATGTACAATTTATGTAGTGGATGCACCGCTATGTTTTCGACTAATTCGGTGAAAAGACCAACTACAGTGTAAAAGATTTTTGTGTTTAATAAACGTTTTATTAAATGTAAACTTGCGAGAAAACCAGCTAACAGTTAAACTAAAGTGCAATGATTTTTGTGGTCTACTTCTTTAAAATATGTGCTGAATTATAAGAATGTGTTTTGTTGCTGTAGTATTTAGAATGCAATTTTATCACATTTGAAATGAATAAATTCAGTGAAAAGTTAAAAATTTGATGCCTGGCCACGCATTTTCATTTTGTTTTACTATTCATTTTAATGTTTAATTACAGCTCATGTGTTCCACACATGAACATTAAAAAAAAACAAAAATCCATTTACAAAATAATCTTGATATTTCAGATGAATCCTATACGTGCCATGAATGGTATAAATGTCGGTGGCTAAGTGAATTGTCGAGAACCAAAAATGAATTATACGAAATAGGAAGGTACTAGTTGAGAGCTTGAAAATATAACAAGAGCGTAATGTATGTATATGTTTTGGAAGGATTCGGAAAAGGTTTCAGGTACGTGTTTTGGTTACGGGTTGTGTAACTTTCTGCGATCTCGATGGCAGCAAACTCTTCAATGTCGTTCGGTACCTGAAACTGCATTAACCTAAGACTAGGGCTTTGTAGAGAGCAAAAGTATTGTGTTTCTTTTGGGGCCATTGATCACACGACAAAGCAGTTCATAGTTCACAAAACTAAGTCAACGGCAGCCTAAACAATTACACTTTAATCTGATGCTAATTGTCAACTATTGCACGTCAACGGAGGAATCGAGAGTGCAAAGGAGAATAATGTGACAAATGGCGTCAATCGTCAATCAAGCCATTTTTAGATGATAGACCCTAGACACGATAATTAAGTTAATAGTTACGTATTTACAATTGCAATGCTTCGTAATACAGCGTAAGTAATTATGTGATTGATGTTTATCTTTGATCGTGTTAGGTCTTGTTATATGAGCCAATTCGTTTATTTATTGATTGTACCATGTTTTATTGTGGTTTAGATAGAACTTTAAAGTAGAATAGAATAGAAATATAGCACTGTGAAACAATAATAAAAACCAATAAGATACGAAAATAACAACTATAAAGTTTTTTATTATTTGTAAAATCGAGTATATAGCGGAAGACATAAATACATATTTCTCAAGAACTACAACATTGATAAGAAGTAGCTGATAACTGAGAGAAAGAGAGACAGTTGGGTTGAGAGAGAGAGAAATAGAGAGAGAGTAAAATTATTATATGTTTTGTATATATATGAACACCATTAGTTTTATTTTATTTATTAAAATATGTCACACACACATATTTTGTACTTTTATGTCACATGATTACTATACAAATCAAATGCATGGCTAGACAATTGCAAATGAAAACATTTTGCAGCTTTAAATTTTATTCCAAAAATATTATTAAGATCTTATACCTGGGAAATGTATTATACAGACTACACAAAAATACAGAAATTCCTTATTTTAATTGTGAATCTTGAGTGGCAGCTGCATTATTTACAAGTTGCTATCTTTAACCGCCTTCAAAAATGTATTATTTAACCATTTGACAAATGAAGGTATGTGTGTGTACATTGTTTTATGCTTTTCTAATATTTACGTATAAGATTTGTTTTAATGGAATATTATAATATGCATATATTATCTTTGAATGTTTGATCGTTTAAAATTGATTTGCATAATATACATATATATACGAATTACGACTTCGATATCAAGGACTATATAGACAATTACAAATATGAAACACAATATTAAACACCAATCACTGATTCTCCAAGGGCTAATATAATGCAACATGACTAGATGATGGCATACAAAACGAATTAAAACACAAAAAAAATGTAACGGCAGTTATTCAGATTTAGTTTTGCCAATCATAGGCATTTCACTGCCCCACGAGACCTCCCAAGTCCTGTTTTTTTTATTTTTTTTATTTTTTAGCTGCATTGCTAATAGATATATAGACATTTGTTTTAAGTCAACTGAAAATTGAACTAAAAACGTGCAACACCTGCGCTGAGAATAAGCGCTGGAAAACTAATAAAAAAATTAATAAATAATGTAGAGCAAGATATATTGTAAAGAGCAGAAAGTAGCAGAAGAGTAGGTTGATAATTGGGCGATCAATTAGAATTTATTAAACTTACAACAAGATAATTTGGTAGTTAAGAGTACGCACATTATACACTCAGAACAGTTTAAGTACGATACAGATTTTGGAACAGGTTTCAGTGGTTTTTAAAATGCCAATTCAAACCAAGATCAATAAATAAAATACATTTTTCAAATTAAATTGATGTGGCGAGCCTTAAAAAATAAATAAATGCCTTAAGCGCCACTGCAATTGGCATCTTAGTTAACTTAGTTAATTGACGCTCTAAATGACATCAAGCTACGTAGAGCTACGTAGGCGACACATTAAATTCGAAATTAGGTGATTAAAAAAGCAAAAAGAATCCAAAGACGAACAGAAAATGAGTTGTTGAAAACTAAAATTCAAAACATATTTTCTTCGGTGTTAAATTTTCTTGTTGATTCTTGCTTTTGCATTTGTAATTTAGTTTAATTTTCTTGTGAGGCTTGTTTTGAGGATTTTGGTGTGTGTGTGTTTGATCGATCGAATGTTCTGAATTCGGTTTGAGTTTGTGATTGATTGATTGTTTAGGTTGTTAGAATGTTATGTTGCTTCCTTTTTATCAGGGTTGAAAGCCAAGCTGGCCCCCGTGGCGTATGTGTAATATGTATGTATTTTGCTGCCGCTAGCTTTTAGCTATGCTTATTAGTTGGCCGTGTTCTGTGGGGCTTTTACTTTATGTAGTATGTGTTGGGCGTATGTATACATATACAAATATATATTTATATATATATAATGTAATGTCAGTGTGTAGTTGGTTACAATTTTAGAAATCAAAATCAAATTTCAGATATAATTCACTCGAAAAGGATTCGTATGAATGAAGCGCAAAGTAAACGTAAATACTGCACAATATTATGATAATTGGTTTGTTGGTTTTTTATTTGAATTCATATTTATATTTTTCACTGCAGAAATTTAATTTTGATTTTGTGTTTATATTGTCAGAAACAAATACTTTAGTTAATTTTAAACATTTGTTGACTTAAATTTATGTTTGTTTTTTTGTGGTAGTAGTAATCTGGTTGTTTATATTTTTAAATCAGTTGTTGATTATTTATTTGTCTGTTGATTGTAAGAAAATTTAGTTTGTCTCACCTTCGCCCTTTTTCATTTTTTAATGTGCCCCCATATTTGGCTCTTGTTCCAATCAAGTCTATAATCTCAGGTATACAACTTGCAAAAATCGCCTGTATTCAATATGAAAGATAATGATGATAGTGAAGTATTTTGTTTGTTTTTTTTTTTTTTTTTTTTGAATGCTTCTTATTGGTAGAAATAATACAGAAATCATACACGAAGCTCAGAGAACGCGAGGGAGCCGAGTCAGAGAAAAGAGGGAGAGACAAAGAGAAATACCAACTGGCAGACATGTAGAGATACATATGTGTACCTCTAAGGAGTTCGACGACGTAGACGACACTGCCTGCTGGAAGTTAAAATTGCTCTGGTGGTTATTCATTTTTATTATTGCTGTATTTTTGTTTTTTTTTTATGATATGCCAAACGTCATAGTTGTGAAAACTGAAGCTTTTAAATGTTCGAAATCATAACACTAATATAGAAAACATAAAAAAACATCGTATCGAAATTGAATTGAACTAAATAAAAGTATATTTTTACTTTTTCACAAATCAACCAACCATTTCAACAGTCTGCAGCTAATTATTATTTGCAAATTGTTAATAAATAACACATGTGTGGTATAAGAATTTTACAGTAGGCTTTCGATTTCTTGGGGGTACGTGTTTTCTATAGTAAATAGTACAATATATATTAAATTATAAATCGATATTTTTACACGAGCATATAGTATGTATATCACTTAATGAATATCATAGGTATGAGTTATATATCTGCAAGAAAATTGGTGGTAAGTACACACACCCATCAATGCAAATCGTTATTTGACATTATCTCGATGAGGGGTTTGGGCTTTAGCACCTATTGATCGTATTTACAACAGAAACTGTTGGAAACTACAACTACGAAAAGATGGTAGAATAATTTGTGTGTTTCATAAGGTTTATAAATGGTTATACTTGTATTAGCTATCAACAAACAAAACGCTTATTGTATCTTTGTATCTGGATGGTGTACGTGAGAGTCTATACTTTTTGGGAGGAATCGGGAAAATTTTAAAATGTAGTCATGATGCTGATACTGATTACGATTACACAGATACTGCAACTAGTACTGATAACAAATAAATTGTTTGTCTTAATTAAATCATTGAGAAATTCTGCGGCGTCGGTTCGCGCAGCTTCATTACTCATATATGCGTGGCTGCGGCATACTAAGTAGGTGCAAGCAAATTAACGACTTTAATTAATTAGAGATGATTAAGTAGGTAAATTGTGTAATATGTTTCGTATGGCAGGTTTGTACCATATTTGTATGTAGTATTTAGTATATATGTATGTAATTACAAGTGGATTCAATATAATATGTAGTAGGTAGTGGATAAAATTGCAAAAACGTATCTACTGCATTTGTTAATGTATGTATTTAAGTAGAATTATAAAACGTGTACAAAATTGGAATAAATTAATGTTCATATTTAAAATCAATACAGAACTTAAGCGGCAACTTGGTGTGTGTTCCAACAAACAAACCAACAAACAATTCAATGTTATGCATTTTTTCATTACTTTTTTTAAAGTAAGTTCAAAAACCAAACTTAGGAAAAAGCTATTTGGTTCGAAGCATTTCAACGGGGAAACTAAGACTATAAACAAAACCAATTTATCATAAATTGACTCTGCTGAAGTTGCATAAAAACTCGCGATGTACCTTTAGCAAACTTAAAACAAAAATGAGAAGACAGTAAAGCCTAAAGTGATTCCTTGATACACATTAAAAACACAAGGTAGCTAACAATTTTTATCTTCAATTTTTTTTTCTTTTTAAAAAACAATTATTAACCATTCCTTTTTTTTTGTAAATAAAATGTAAAAAACAAAACAATTTGAATATTTCGACTTTTTTATATAATGCTTGTGGCCCACAGTCCATGTAGTTAGAGTTCATCGATTTTGTGCCAACAAACATGCCAAAATTCATCGATTTCTGTGCTTTGTGTTTGCTGCACTCACACGCAACTAATTCAAACCCTTCTGTAAATTGTCCTCCAAAACAAATTAATCAAATCAAATATGAAGATTGTGTGCGTGTGTGTGCATATGTGTTTGTTTGCTCTGTTGGCTTGTTTGCAATCAATTTCAAAATGTCGCTAACAATGTCGTTAGATGCATGCTTTAAGTTATGCAGCAATAAGTACAACAAAATCAATAAGTGTTACTTTTAAAGGAAAACTACATATATTTATGTAAAATATTGTTTAAGTCGGATAAGTGGCGTCACGTAGTATACTGATAATGAGTTAGCCGTTGTTACAATGTGTGAAGTAAATGCCGTGTTACACGTTAGAAATTTTATATCTTCAATTTTGCATTTAGCCACGTTAATATGTACGTGCAAAAATGTTTGTTTCATACCCGTCAGGAGCTACGGTTTCTAGTACTTTCAACGTGTAAACATTTAAAGTCAACAATGCATAATGATTAAATATTAGGGAACCACATTGTTTGTTTTTGTTTTTTCTCTAGCTAACGAAGAGCCTAATGAATCGCACACAAAAAATAAGAAGCCAAGTTGAAAAAAGTTAAATTTGTATAAAGCATGTTTATATTTGTAAATGTGACGACAAATTAATTTACAGAAGGATTTGACAAAAAATATTACACATTTAAGCTTTAGCCCCATTTGATTTACTTATTCAGCTGAGAGTTAGTTCTTCTCTCCTCTTACACATGCCACCAAGAAACCAATGCCTTTTGGGAAATTCGAATGTATATCTTTTTCTAGTTTTGATTCGATTTGTTCAATAAATAAATAAGAAACATTAAATTTAAACTGCTGGCAACTGTTTTGTGGTTTAAGATCTGTAAGTCTTTTCGTGTTGCTGTTTTAACTTTTTCTGTGCAGTTGCTGAGCAGAGTTTTTAGCAAATTTGTGGGCATTTTTATGCAAATTCAAGTGACGTCAAATATCAATTAAAATAAAATTATAAAACTAATAAAGAAAAAGGATAAACGGCAAAAAAAATAAAAAGATATCGTTAAAAGGTTGTTCATTTTTGAAGTTTAGTAAGAATGCAATATAAAAAAATTTGGTTAATTTGATTGTAGCGATTGTTGTTTTATATATTCTGGTAATTTATCTTTTTGGTGTTATTGTTGTTGTTATTTTGTAATTATTTTTTTAATTTTATTTTTTTTATTTTATTTTATTTTTTTTTTTTTTTTTTTTTTTGTGGTACAGCCAGCAACATATTCGTGTACCTTTTTCTAGGATCCTTGCTATATGTTCCACCATATTTGCTTCTCTGGGCAGCCAGTTCAGTGATTTCTGGTATCCAACTAGCGAACACAGCCTAAATTCAACAACACACATACACATTTAGAATAGAGAGAAAGTGCCAAAATAGTTCAGTTTCAGTTACAATTGCAGTTTTAGTATTTGGCTAACTTGTTGCTGTTCTTTGGATGGTGTGTTAAAAGAATGCACAAATTGCTAAATGCGAGAGTAACAAATTCGTAAGGATACGACGACGTTAACACAGACGACGCAGAATAGAAAACAAAGGAAACATAACTCACCCCACACTCATTAGACATTCAGACCAATCACTCACACACTCATATTTATTTATTTACACAGTTGACATGTTCACTTGCAACAAGTTTGAAGCATTCGCACAATATTACATCTAATTGTACATTATTTTACAAATACAGTTTGGTTTTCTGGAAAGATTTTCACTTTTACCGCATCTAAGTATTTATTGTAGGTACATTTTTTACTTTAAGGTCTAAAAATTTACAGATTTACAGCTGTACACGAAAAGTGCTTTGGCTGCCTAGGATAGTGCGGAGAGAAAGACATCTCTCAACTAAGCACAGGTTTATGAGTACTTTTTAGTTTTGGGGTATTGTAATGACAATTTTAAATACAAAATATAGCGATACTTTTCAATTCTAGTGGTGTACTAAATGTTATGCAATGAGATTGGTCGAACTTAAAGAAACCTAGAAATTGTACGTTTAGTATGCTCAAATGCCTTGTAGAAAATGATATACTTAACATTAATACAAAAATTAATAATAAACTTCGGCTTACCGAAGAACTAAGACAATTTCCAATTGATTATTTACATTTCAATACATACAATAATAAGTAGTGAAAAATTTACAAAATTACTAATTTATTTATATTTTTAACTAGTCAAGTTTTAGAGTAGACTTATGCGCTGCTTGCTTTGAGGTTGATCAAATTAATCCGGACTTGACTAACACGAGCGTTTATAATTAAATAAAGAATGCACAACATTTTTTTTTTGCTCTGGAAAATGTCTTCGAAAAAGAAGAAAATAAATGTATTATTGAAAAAAGTTTTGAATAATCGATGTACTAATTATGTTACGGTGACACTGACACAAAACTTTTTATTTATGGATCAATAGTAAATTGTAATTATTGCATAATGTAGCTTATACTCTCTTCAAAATATAAAATAAGATATTAACGTGTACTTTGAGATATAATATTTTATTTGGCAATGCGTGACCGATGCGTTTAAAATGTGTTAACAACAATGCGCCTTAAGTTTTGCATAAATGCTTTAAGATGTTGAAAAAAACATACCTTTAACTATCTCAAATTGATAAACGCATGTTTTGTACTTCTGGTGTTAATGCACAAAACGTTTAAAGCATGGCAAATTAAAAACGTAATTAAAATGTTAACACGAAATAAAATATTTCAAAAAAAAAAAAAAATGGACAGCAAATTCGGGCCAAATTTAATATAAAACACACGCCTACAAAGTGTTTATAGAACGCATTGCTAACTAATATAAACGAAATGTGTGAAACATAATCAATAAATCAAAACAAAAAACAAATATAAAATCCCTAAATTAATTTAATTTATAAAAAACCATATACATATACAGGTTAATATGTATATATCTTACGGATCTCGAGAAAAAAAACGTATTCACTGTTTTTAATTGAACGTAAAATCATTTATAAAAGATACTAATTGAAATTATAATATAGTAAGAATATAACTTTACTTTATTACTTGTATGATTTATCAGTGCGTCACGCAATGATAATAAATGTCATATTTTCTGTTTGGGTATATTTATTGAAAAAGTTAATTTTGTAATTATGACTCTGATTAGTCAGAGTTGACTGAGAACTACATTTGATGAGGGTAAACATATTAGTAGAACTTTGCATGACAGTCAACTTCTTATGCGAGTTACCAAAATACAAATCCATTTGGTAAATTAAAAATAAAACAAAGGGTAACAGACTAAGTATGTAATTTGATAATTGAGTATTTACGTAACTATTCATTACTATTTATTAATTGTTGTGTTGCTAATGCGACTAATTACAATTGTATTTGTACGAAAGTTTGTTTCTGGTTCTATACACAGAGTTATCGCAACAATCACCTAGACGTTTTACTCAATTCTGTTTATTCTGTATTATGATCAATTTATAGTTTTAACATATATCTGCTGGGTAAAAACTGAAGTTATACAAACTTTTCAAGAACACAATCGTCTAATCTTAAACATATACATGTATATGTATTTAACACATATACGTGAATGTATCAAAAACTGATTAGATAAATGACAAATATATTTTAAATCTGTCAAAAGTTTTCTATACTTCAACAAAGTTTAGATTTGCTATGCATATTGAGATCTTCAACTTGATATTAATTGATTGGTATTTGTGTTAGAGTTATATATATATTTATTTATTTCGAATTATGTTTCTTTTTTTCAAATTGAATGTGATGTTATGTCTTTTATTGCATATGGAATGTTATAGACTACCTCTTTCCGTGTTCTCTTTTCAGTTCACCGCCATATTTATTGCCACTACCAACGAGTTCAATTATTTCCGGTATACTGCTGGCAAACATTGCCTAAAATATTCCACACATACGAATACAGCAAAATTAACAAGTTTGTTTAGCAAAATCAATAATTGTTTAAACTAAAGTAGTTGTGTCTTAGCAAAATGTTTCGAAAGAAAACATTTCTTCTGCATACTGGGTACGAAGTGAGGCCAAGGCAGTCACACCAGAGGAGGCTTATACTTAATACATTTTTTTTTATGGCTTATCTGAATATATGTACCTAAAAGCATTGGTTAAATTTTTAAATCAAATTTGCGGCAGCCAGCATTAAAGCATGCAAGAAAAAAACAAATACCTTATATGTGATAATTAGGAAACATTGATTATATGCATGTACGTATGGGGAAAAACGTCAATCTGAAAGGACCCTAACTGTCTGCCTAATCTGTTGGTTTTCTTAATTTTTTGTTTTTTTTTTCTATTTAACCTGATGTCAGGGTGTCGGTGTCAGTGTCGGTGTCTACGAGTTTTTGTTACCAAACCAAAGGCGAGTTTAAAATTCAAATGTGTATCAAAAAATATATAGAAAACTGCATGCATTCGGTTCGATTGTATTAAAGAAAAAAAAAAAACAAAACGCAACTGTTTTAAAAATGAAACAACTACCAGTTGCTGTACGAGAAAGTATGTAGATGTCACTGAGAGTGCGGAAGAAGAATAAATCGAGAGCGACTAAATCAAACCGCACGTAAAAACGCGTTAAGCTTACTTAGGTGATGAGAAGCTAACAAAACTTGGATGAACGCATTAATGAAACTGAGTCTCAAAGTAAACTTTCTTAATTAAATTGGTGCAGCGTTAATAAGTCGTTCTATGTATTTACAAAAACGTAGCATATTTCTTAAATACGTTTTATAAAGATTATTTGAATAAAATATAGAATAGTAGATAAATCCTTATGCGCTATGTCGGATTGCAATTTTATGTATATAATAGGGGACAACGCGTGGTACGAATTGAGATTGAGTAATGTAAAGTGCTACGGTCGGTACATGGGTTATTTGTACTTGTTACTTGGTACTGGTACTGGAGGCTTTTGTTTACTTGGATTTTTGGTCACTAAGCTAATCTTGAGCACAACTGTATTAAGTACATTAGGTAACAATCAAAACTTTAATCATTCACACATTTTAGCACTGACAACACCGCTGTTGCTTGGCCTAAACTCAATGAGCCTCGATGTGAATTGGACAAGTCAGAGAGAGAGAGAGAGAGAGAGATTTAGAGAGAGAGAAACATTGTCTATATAACTAAAAGAAAGTTTGGATTCTGTTGTAGTACATATTGTTGCTATATTTGTGTGTGGTATTTGGTTGATTGATTCAGCATTTTGTTGTTAAACTTACCAAGCCGACGAGCAGAAAGAACACGAGAAATGTTCTTCCTAAGACAGTCTCACAGTAAACGTCACCATATCCTACCGTTGACATGGTCACAATTAGGAAATAGACACAGGTCCAATAGGATAAACGATGAGCATTATTAAAATCCAGCGGATCGCCAGAGTTCTCCAGCTAAATTTTAAGTAAATGCAATTGCAATTTTCAATTGCAAACAAATACGCATCAGCGATTATTCAAATTGCACATATCAACTCCTATGCCATTGGACACTCGAAAAAGCAATGCGCACGCCCTCCGAGCTAACAGCACTGGCTCGTGCTCTGTAACAGCGTGCAACGCGTCGTATGCGTGATATTTTAACTGGCTCAGACACGCGCTGCAAATCTGTCACAGAGCCGGCTGGAAGACGCGCGTCACGCATATCGGAATTTATGTGTGTATTTTGTGTGTGTGTGTATATGTGTATTTTTATTTTCTTATGTGTTGTAATTGTGAGTGTGTGTCTACATACCAGATGTATAATGCCCGCTGCTGTTAACCACACGGATATAAAAATTGATACTAGTTGAGCCAAGCGTATTGAGCTCGATGTTTTTAGTACGTTTAAATATTGTAAAATATCTGGAACAGTCATGAGACGTAGCGCTCGAAGAAATCGAAGACCTGTTTATGATACATATGACACAAATTAAAGTTGCCACATATACATATCTATGTAGAGTAAAGCACAGTAAAGCATTACATGCATACAAATCGATCCAGGCCTTTGAGCCTTTAAGTATTCAAACAGTTCTTAAATTAAACATTTCTTTAACGCGTGCGTGACTGTGTGTGTGTGTACGTGAGTGAGTTTCAAAAAAGAATATATATAAAAGATGTAAAGAATTGACCTTGAAACCGATTTGTATGCATAACATTTTTGGAATTTCATTTTTTGGGGTTTTTTTTTTACGCTTACCGATCCATGTTCGATCTAAATATATTGATACGAAGGACGGGGGTATTGTAAAATAATCTACAAAACTGTACATTTCTAACATAAACCAAAGCTTATCGGACGCCGCTATGAACTGGAAAAAATTGTTAATGAAAGGAAACAATCAAGTTTAACAATTTGTTAAAATAAATACTAACTGATTATAAACTAATGGCTCAGCCGATTATTTTATGACAAAAAGAAATAAATAATGTGTCGTGTAAAACTTACTCGTATAAAAAAGTAAACCATAAAAAATATATTGAATGCGAGATCGATCTGTTGAGTAATGTTATTACTCCACTTTTGGCATCTTTCGACTTCTTCGCTAGATGCATCAACAAAGTATATAATGAGAGATGCAATGCTGAGTATAAATACGAGTACGACCTGAAAGAGAAAGGGATACAAAGTGTATTAGTATTTATTTACTAAATAAGTTCAAATTTTTACAGGCACCATAAAAGGTAAATAAAATCATAAAATATAAGTATCTTCTCATAACAGTAACATATGAATATTATCCCTTGATAAATTTGTTCTCAAAAATCATGCCAGAATTGACAAAAATTTTTAAATGTAAAGTTCCCGGATCCATAGCTCCCATATTTCAAACGCCCATAACTTTGTCAAAACTGAACCGATTTTCATGTTTGATGGCATTTTTTTCATGGTTTGTCCTCTAGATTGATTCTGCATTTCAAATATATTCACTATTGAAAATAAATTACTTACTCATTTTCGAAAAATTTTTTTTTCAAAATTTAGAAATGCGAATTTATACTTTTAATCAATTCGGTTGTCACAATTAGTATAAGAAACAACATTAAAATCGATTCTGAGTGGGTAAAATTTTTTGTAAAAAATCATGCCAAAATTGACAAAAATTTTGACAAGTAAAGCTCTCGGATTCATAGCTCCCATAACTCAAATGCCCATAACTTTGTCAAAACTGAACCTATTTTCATGTTTGATGGTTTGATTCAAATATATACATTATTGAAAATACATTTTTTTTTTTGATTTTTTGATAAAAATACCATGTACTCCCTCCTTACTCATTTTCAAAAAAATTTTTTTTTTCAAAATTTAGAAATGCGAATTTTTACTTTTTATCGATTGTGGTTGTCACAATTAGTATAAAAAACAACATTAAAATTGATTCTGAGAGTGTACAATTTTTTGTAAAAAATCATGCCAAAATTGACAAAAAATTTGACAAGTAAAGCTCTCGGATTCATAGCTCCCATATTTCAAAAGCCCATAACTTTGTCAAAACTGAACCGATTTTCATGTTTGATGGCATTTTTTTCATTGTTTGTCCTCTAGATTTATTCTGCATTTGGGTTATAGCTATTATCATTGTTTTGGCTAAGTTTTTGGTATTAACATATTTAGTAAAGCTTTGAATTGTCATATATCAATAACAAAAGCTTTATACAATGTATGTAATCTAAAATAATCTCAATCGTAATTTAACCTTTTTATCACAACCAATAAAATATGGCGCCAGCCAAAGCCGCACATAAGTGGCGAATGCTTGGCACAGATGAATGGAAAAGAGAAAAAATTCGACAGGATTATGCATTTTTAATTGGGCCTTGGCATTGGACCAAAAGAGCCGCTCTGCTCAGGGCTCATTTGATTCATGGGCCGAGGTCCAGCATTACTGCAGCAATTAGTGGAGAGCGTTTCGTTGATATATTTGCGGCAATCACGAAATTTTACAAGGTAATTTCGGCGTAGCTTCCTCTTCTTTTCCTTTTTCAGAATGCATTCGCGTGGCAACAGCTGCTCGAATAGGGCGCCAGTTAAATGTCAGGGCTTTTTGCCAAAATGAAAAGGCCAGTGAAGGTGGATCAACTTTAGGCGGGCGCTTGTTCAGCCAAATTTGTGTCTCTTGCCACTTCACTATGATATTCTAAATGTGCTTAATTGTTATTACCGTTGTTTGGCTTTCCGTTCGGCCTCATAGACGTAATTGCTTTGATAATCGAACAAAACAAAGCATAAAAGGAAAGCTAAATTTGGCAAAAGTCGCACGCAAACTACTAATGCCTCATGTGGCACGCAAATACGAGGGACACACTCACACACATTCACATATTTGGTATGTTGCGCAACAACATTGCTACATTTCGTCTTAGCCTTTTTTTGGCTTAATGCAAAAACTTTTCGTAGAGATATCTAAAGCTTACGATTATGTATACGCCATGGGTTACCGGTTGTCTTTTCATTAAGTTGACTTAATCGTCAACGATATCTAATTAAATAGAATCTTTTTCGCAGCCTGTGTTGACGTAAGGCCTTTATTATACACACCAGTAGTCAATCCAAGACTGACGTCACCACCTCGAGGTAATCAATGCATCACCCAAGCCCAGATGGCGACAACGCCAACGTAACACGGCCACAAGGATGATAACATTTTGTAGCTTGTGTTTTTATTGTTGTGGCTATACTTGTTCTTGTATCTGCGCGAAACTGGGTCAATCACTTGGCTGAAAGCTGGACTTGAAATGTGTTTGATGTGGCGCTAAAACCACTTAAGCCTCGGCTAAAGGACGCCAGCTGCACCACGGCGAACTTGAAGTATTGGCCAATCCCAGAGAGAGTTCGCAAATATACTTTGATATGCAAGAGAAACTGCTATTAAAACCTAGTAAGGTCTGAAAATTAACTGGTGTCATGTATTTACACTCGCTTTGGTAAATAAATTAGCATATACTATCGATTTTCGGTACAATCAATTTATTTTCTTATTGACGTCCTAGAGACACGACGTATGAGTTTATAAATTAATTAATAAATTAATAATATAAATTAACAAATTTTTTAATTTGCTTAAATACAAAGCTGCTTCTTGATGTTGGCACTAACAATTTAAAATATTGACGAGGTTCTGATTCGAGGCATGCTGAAGCCTTCATCGAGCTGTTGGCAAATGCTATTTTATTTAGTTTCCATTGAAGAGTGCTGGTTGTGACCTGCCGGGAAGTAGTGAACCGGGAAGTGAACTCCATAAGACCCTAACCTTAACCTCTTCAAGTAGGGGTTAATTAGGGCAGTCGATCCTTGACTTTGGCCAAGAGGCCAGTGAGGCAAACGTGGTCAAAAGCCTGGGCCACATCTATATAGGCCGCCTTGCAATATTGCAGGTTATCAACAGCCGTGAGGAAAACTCGATGAAAAATTAAGCCATGATTATATGATAATTTGAATAATTATTTTCATGCTTAAGAAAATATAAGAATAAAGAAAAAAAAACGTGTTTTTAAATGTAGGCTGTTGTTTTACATAATTTGGCAAGCTAATTTAACCGCAGACACAAATATTGTTTTGAGTGCCAGCTGCACTCAATCAATTTAGTTGCGAGGCAATCGCAACACATTTTATGGGGTCAGTAGTTTATTAGCCCCAGCGGCGCCTGCCACTTCCTCAAATTGCCACAAAATGCGGACTTTAAAGAATGCTCACTACTCGCATCGCAGCTGCTCCATGCCGTGACCAGAAGCAGTCGGATGTGGTCAACTCGCCCCTAGTAAGTTGCCATAAATGGCGCTTCAGGGCTTTGGCTCAACTTCCGCATTTAACACGCTTTAAAATGTAAAGCCAATTAGCAGTCAACTATTGGCCACTCATGGGCCACGTCAGTGCAGTGCACTCTACGCCGAGGGAAAACTCTCTCGATTGGAGTGAAAGTTAGAACGAAGCATGGAGAATTGCATAACCGGCAAAGAGAAAATAAATCCATACTTGTAGTACAGATATAGCCCAACCAACGACAATAGCAATAATATTAGCAACAACAGTATAGGGCTCAAAGGATATGCCGCAAATGCCAAAAGGTAAGGGCTTGGGTTAAAACGTCTAAAAGGCATCTAAAAAGCGGCCAACAGCTGCAACAGCGCCCAATGCCAACAAACATTCGCCGCAGTCGGCCAGCCAATTGGCGTGTTGGCAGTAGGCCTGGCAATAAACATTTACCACAAGCCCCGCGCTCTCTCTCCCCATCTCTCTCTCTCTCTCACTCTCTGCTTCTCTTTTCTCTCTGTTTTTGCTGTGCGTCTTTCTTCCTTGGCCCTGGTAACAGTGAAACGTGCAAGTTTTTATCGATTTTCTTAGGCTTTTTCCTGGCACTCGCCCACATTATTTACTGTTATTTTGTTGTGGTTGCTTTGGCGCCCTCGCATATCTTCTGTTATTTTGTTTCATTTCGCCCGTTTCCCGTTATTAGCTGAAAGTTCTTTGTTGTTGCTCGTGTTGTTTGTGTTGCTGGCATTTCGCTGGCTCTTTGCATATAACAAAGAGCACAACCATCGATAAATGGGCCACAAAAACCAGCTTGTTATGGGCGTGGGCGCGGACGCGGGCGCGGGCGTGGGCGCGGGCGTGCGAGCATTAGTAATATTTGTAGTTGTGGCTCTTCTAAAAGTTGTTGTAGTAATGGCAAAATGCCATGCAGCGCCAAGCAGCGCCATTTATCGAGCAAAGACTGCTGTGATTTGGCTGTTTTTTTGTTTTCAATTTGCTTGTTGTCGTCGCAGCATTGAACTCTCATGTGATAATGGAATGTGGCTTTAACAGGAATTCAATAGCTCCATGCGGCCTCTTGCAATCTGCATGGCCTGATAAGGGCCATAATGTGAACAAATCGCGAAATTGGAATTTTAGATAGCTTCGATCTGTACATGTTTGTGAATTCCCGCAATGTTTTGTTTGTTTGTCTCCATCCAACTAGCTTAAGTTGTCATTATTAGGCAAAAGTTTTCTTGTTTGTAATAAATGAAAAACGCACTGTGCCTCTACTTTATTTTTTTTTTTTTTGTAATATATTTTTGTATTTATTTAAACGAGTTTTCTGCTACCTTAGTGACAACTTAATCTAGCCCTTCGCGTAAGCGCAGATGTAAGACTAAAAGGCTTAAATCTTTCCTCTAAGCTGTCTGCGAAGATTTCAGCCTTCTGCTGACTGGAGTAACACCAGCCGCCTGATGGGTCTTTAATTGGAGTTTTTGGAATGACAACTCTTTTAAGCCTATACTTTATGTAAAAAAAAAAGCAAGTGAAATATTCCATTGCACACTTTTTGGTATGCTTACAAAAGTATGCTACACAAAATGTTTCGTTCGTTAGCTTTTTTAAACAAGAATAAAATAAATTCTCTCGCATCTAAAAATTGGTAGTTATTAGTGAAAATATGTTCTAGGATACACTTGACCATTTACATATCCTAACTCTCTTGCAAAGTTCATTCTGACTGAAAAGGCACTAAGAAAAGCTAAGAAGAATTCACAGTTCTCTGAACAGTTTTCCGACTGTGTGCATATTCAAAAATTGTTCAGGTGTAAAATTCAAATTTCTCAATCCAACCTTGGACCACAAATTTCGAATATATTCTTGATGTCTACATCATTGAAAGGAGCTGCTATTTAGTAGAAAATCTAAGAGCTGTGTAGAAAAATCAAGGAGTATATCTACTTTCCACAATGTTTTCAATCCCAAATGTTCTAAATATAAAAGAGTATTTTTTTAGTATCGTTCAGAAAATGATAGGAGTAAATTGGCGTTGTCTGTTCAACTAGAGACTATGATTTTTTGGCTATCTGGGGCCGTGGCAAATCATGAAAATCTACATCTCGTTCAGTCTCAGAGCTAGAGTCACAAAAATAATTACAAGCCACGGCGAAAAATTTCACAAAATTACAGTTTAAAGATCACTGCCTTGACGTTACAATAATCAATCATAGTTGTGATTTAGAGTTAAAGTGTTTGAAAAAAATGGAACAAATTCGACGAATTTCACAGTGTGAGTTACCAAAAAGCAAGCTTTCTATATTAGGCAGCTTATAAATTCCTTATTGATATAGAAGATATTTTAAAAAATCGCTGGCGGATAAATAACGAAAGTTTTTGATATGCACCTAAGTTTGTTTGCTTAAAGAGTGGCATACATTTTTAAGAAGGGGATTACAGCTGTACTTGCTGCGTACTTAATGTATTTGATAGCTCAAAAATAATCATACACAGTATGACTAATTACTGACTTTGAGGTACGCTCATTTATATCTCGCACCAAAGAGTCGGCAAGTTTTAGCGATTGCCATGGAACCTAACCGAATGGCTGAAAGAACATTGAGCTTAAGCGAAAATTCCCATTTAATGGATGGCTGCATAATGTGACATATGCATAATGTTGAAATAACTATGTTTACATACGGCACCTGGCTTCTTTCATTAGCCATCATTAGTTATCAGCACACATGCTTAGTTCTAAGCATTCAGACTTATTCAAAGCGCCAAAGCAGTCGCTTTTCCAGGCCACTAAAACAATTTACCAGCGACTTTGTGTGGCTCATAGAAATTGTTGATTTACTTAGCTGCTTCCGCTGTTGACATGCAACGAACAGCAACAAGAGCGAAATGTGGCACAATAAATGTAAATGGTTCATTTTACACGCAACGTGTTTGCCCTTTGCAAATCGAATAGAACTGGGCGAAATTGAATGAACAGCTGCAATGCACTTGAATGGGAGGGAATACTGGCCATATGCTTTGGCCACGCAATCATTGTGGTTAAGTTCAACTGAATCGGAATGGAATTTCGTCTTCTAGAATTATCTTGAACGGATTGGTGGACTTACCAAAATTCGACCAGTTGTTGTTTGGCCCGAGATAAGCTCTCCAGCCCAGTCTTTTGCTTCTGTCATAAATGTTCCCTCGAACTCCTGTTTGTTGCGTGACGCCTTCTGCTCCTTTTGCTTGGGATCGTTGGGTCCCAGGTCCGGCTCCTTGCGGCAGCAGATGAATGCAAACGCACGCCATAGCAGCACAATGAGCAGGCCAGCAAGGAATGTGAATATGCTGGATAGCAGGAAACACCAATATTTGCGAACTTTGAGACAATCATCGGCATCGAATGGTGAATCTGTTGGATCATCGGCCAATGATTCGACAGTGCTTTGATCACACCCCGACATCCCCTGCAATATTGTATAGTAAATAATTATAAGTATCAATTACCAATTAGCTATTAAATATTAACTATTAGCAATAACATTAATATCTACGAGAGACAACATTTTGAGCACAAGGCGGCAGCCATTAATAAATATGTACGTACATATATTTATATACATATGTGTGTGTGTGTGTGTGTTTGTGTACGTACGTATGTAAGTGTTTAGCTGTGTCCATATATTACACATACGTCACGTTTGACATTTGGAATGAGCACATTTTTTGGCTCAAGTTTGCATTGAGAAGCGCATAAATGTAAACAAAAATAATAGTTTTGAACGACAGAAACTGTAGGCCATAAATACTTAGTTGCGAATTTCTATAGTACAACCTATATTAAATGCAAAAATAAGCAACACGAGCTAAATTATTGAAATCATTCCTTACATTTGTCAATACACTGATATTTGTGCCGATCAAACCGCTAGCCATTTCAGTTGCTTACATTGCGGCACTCTGCTATATATACACTATATAAATATGTACAATTTGTATGATATTATGGTTATCTTTTGGTCGAGGCTCCGGCTCGGACAGGGGCTGATGATGCTCGATGGGCTTTCAAGTGCATATAGGCCCCTGGCAACTTTGGACATGGCCAAGTGGCCAATGACGCCACCAAAGAGCACCAAACAGACGTGACAACGGCAACGACAACGACAACAACAACAACGGCTAAACGAAACGAAACGAACGGTACGGCACAAAAACTTGGCACGCCTTTAAAAATAGCAACAAACAAATCGGTCTTTTATTTTTAAAGTGATCTCGCAATGTACGCGACACACGCACAGAGATAAACACAGCAGGCGAGCACAGAACGCGGCGACAATTTGCTCAAGATGTCAGCATTAGCCATGCGACATTTTATTATACGGTTACGGTTACGGCTACGGGTATTGGTATTGGTATGTGTACACACGCGGATGGTTAGATACTTAAGTATCTAATGCACATTGGCCAACTTTCAAATCTATCACCGTTTTTTTTTTTATTCTTTGATGGCGAGCCGACTTTAGCCCGCTTTTTAATAATTAGCCACTGGGGCCAATGCACTCAATGAATCACGCCGTATACGACGTACATATACATACATATATATACCAAATTTTATATACTATACATCTGCATTCACACACACACACACACAGAGAGAGAGAGACGCCACAGCAGAACACGCACGAAGCCAAAGCCAGCCAAACAAAAAGGTGGCCCGAGCGAACAGCACAAACGCCGCGCACCAACTGAAAGCGAACGGGCCATCATGAATGCGCGACGATGGCGATGAGGAGCCCAACGCCGCCTGCTCAGCTGGCCAGCGTGCTATCTCCTGACGCGGGCACGGGCTTGTGCTTTGGGCCCGCTCTCTCTGGCTCGCTGACCGCGAAAATTGTCATCGCAGGCGACAAACTTGAATTTAATTAAAAGGCACGAAAAATAAAAAATAATCTCCCATTAATGGCAACCGCACTTGACATACTCTTCCCGTTAAAGATGGACCTTCTCTTAGAAGCCTATTTCGGACATTCTTTTACTTCACTTTTAAAGTCCGAATGTCTCATCTTAAGGTTCGGTTCATGAACCTGGTTATATACGGAATTATAAGGAACCCAGGATTTTGTCAAATTCTTTTAAATTGGCAAATATTCTATTAATATCATTCTAAAATATTAAATATTACCAAATGCTTGAGATCAAAGAAAATAAATTTTGAAAATTTTCATTTTACTTAAACTTAAAAAAAGAGTAAAAAAAACAAATAACAATAAGCCCAAAACATTAAACATAAAACAAAATTAAGCATTTATTAAGAAGGGAATTTAAGAAATTTTGTGAGGATTAAAGTGGAAATATATTCCTATATTTATATTTTATTTAGTAGCTGGCTGATAAAATATTTAGATCTGACGTATGCGTAAACTTCAACACAAAATATTAATACCATGTGAAAGTGTATTAGAACATATATATGTTTGTACAATAGAGCTGTATACCAATATGTATGTGTGTGTCGATGTGTGCGTGAGTTGCCAACAATGAATTATTATTACAACAAGAACAACAGCAGGGGCAAATATAAATAAATAAAATATGAGTTCCCTTGTTTTTGTGCTCAGTGCCGCCTCTAAGCACAAATACACGTCTACAAATACACACACACACACACACATATACAATTTTTGCATTCCTTTCCTGTGACCTGTCGCCCCGCCTCACGCCCCCGTAGCAACGAAGAACGAAGCCAGGTTAACTCGGCCTAACTCAGCCCAGTCACGCCATGTTGCCAGTAAGCTGTCGTTTCATAATTTACGCGCTTTGTTTGCTATTTCCTGCGGGGGTGAGCCAACAACAGCCCCAACCTCAGCCACCGTTTCCACAAACATGGAAACAAGCTTCTCCGCTTCCCCTTGTGCTAACTATGCATTTCCACTAGCCGTAATTGCTCATCATCATCTGCTGCTGCATTTTATTTATAGTTCTGGTTACATGCAACCCCGAGGTTTATCGTTGCATTTCATTTGGTCAATTAAAACAATTTTATTCAATTCATGTGCTTAGTATTTTTAAAATGCCATTAACCTTGAAATTGTCAAATACATGAAATAATATTCACAACTGCATTACTGTGACGTGTACTCAACAATAATCCCATATAGTCTACACTCTTCGTTCGTGACAAGTGAACGCGGGTTGCTCAATACGAAGAAAACGTCTGCAAAACTACACAAAATTATATTGAACAAAAATCAAATTAAAATAAAATTATGTTATTTTACGTAAATAAAAAAACAAAAGGGAAACAAGTGAATAATATAGGCAGCCATCATGTTTTAATGTCATAGAAAATTAAATAAAAATAAAAATTTTCTTTCTATCTAAAACGTTCCTTTATTTTGTTTTATGCTAATATATGGTAAGGCTATAGGGTAGGTTAATTTAGGGTTGGCTGCATATTTTTGGGCTTTTTATTTAAATATAGATTAAGATAAAGAATAAGAGAAATAATTTTGCTTAAGTTCAAACATTCATTAAACTTTTGTTGATATATCTTTTCGTTTATAACTTATACGCTTTTAAAATTCTATGGGCTGTCAAATATGTCAAATAAGCGATGATAATCAGAAAATCATGTTCGTGTTTCGTTCGCAAGTTGAATTTTGGAAGCGAAGAAAATATAATAATCTAAAATAGTGGCACTGAACCGCACAGAATTCAGCTTAAAATGTTTATGAGAGCATCATTAAAGAAATACACAAAATTTTGTTTTTCCATGAGTAATAAAAATAATAATAATATTAATAAGTTTTTAGGAAACCACCTTAAGACTTTGCACCTCGATATCAATCAGAATCAATGTGCTGCACTTTTGACACTATTAATCTGTTTAGAACTAGACGTATACGATAATGCCACGATGAAACGTGTATTTCCCACTATAATGCCCATAAACTGTTGGAATTATAAATAAACATACAAACGATAAATACGTTGAGTTGTCCGATGATTGTCTCAGACGAAGGGGCAACTGTCAAGATCGTAAATGAGTCATTAATGGCAAAATAAAAACTAATTTCCATTGGAATTCGAAGTATATATCTCGAATATCATTGACAACCATTGACAGTCGTGATTTGAAAACACTTGTACACAATTCATTTGTTTACAGCGAAATAAACAGCATTGAACTGCAGCGATTGATTGAAAACTATTATTATGTACTTTCTGCTTCTGGGAATGTTGTTTGATACTTTGGCCCACTTGCGCCAGGTTTGTACGTCAAAGTGCCTTAACTGGACTTAAGATACGCCGTATACTATAGCGACGACCTGCTGCGACTAATAAGCTAGACCCACGGCGTTTAGATAGCACAGCGATATAAATTATGCCACAAGACTGAGCCGATTTGGCTGTCAGAGAGTGGACAGTGGAGGGGTGCGGGCGGCTAGAGGCGGCAATCAAATGGATGAAGTCACACGGCGACCAAGTGGTAATAATTTACATTGCGAACTATTGATTTTCCGGCGTGGGCGTGGGCATGGGGCTGGGTGGCTCTATAGATAACGTGACGCATGTCCGTCAAATGGTAGAAAGCCAAGAATGGTAAAGAACAAAAAGATAGGGACTGAGCCGACTGTGGCAAATGCTAAGCGACAAGCGACAAGCAACGAGTTGACAAATACCCTTCGACTTTGTGAGCAATTTATGGGTCGCACTTGGCCCGCAGATTTTGGCCACTGATTGCTGACCGCTGCCGTCGCGACACGACCAAGGCCGATGGGCTTACTGGCCCACCGATTTAGTTACACTTTCTGGGCCACATAAACAAAGGTCACGCGAGCTGCTGTACACATATACATACTACATACATACACATAAGCAAATTGTACTTAATATTTCTATTGTATTACGTTGCAATTAAGCTTGTTCGTACACCTAAACAGCTATCAAAGATCAAAGACCTTACAAGCCAGTTCCTGTTATGATTAATATCTAATTATTTCCTGAATAAGCCGCCTCTCGTTAGCTGTAATGGTGGATGATGGAGCCTATATGATTGTTTGATTGATTGATTGATTTTTGGCTGCATTGAGTGCACATCTATAGCCAGTTGAGGTACAATGAGCTTTCACGATTGCTAGCTTGTTGTGTTAGACACGTAAGAAATGGAGTTTTTACCTTTGGCGAGATGGGCGGATAAAACGGTGGCAGCTCGTGACAATTTGGACACCAGGTGGCCATGTTAGCTGTTTCGATATTCGATTCGTGTTCGGTATTTGGTTGGGTATTCTTTTCTCTTTTGCAATTAGAGCCAAATTAGCAGCCGCAATCGATATGGTTGTGTCCTTTCTCATATTCGCTTCTTGAAACTTGTGTGCGTCAGATATGTGGGAAAGTGTTTTTGTATCTTTGTATAGAGGGGCGGGGTTACGTGCGCTGTTATTGTTGTCGTTACTTACCTAGTACAGGCTAAACCACCGAGGCAGGGCTCCAGGGCTGCCAACATTCACACGCTCAAATCGCACATCAATGTGTAGACGATTTGTTGTAATTTCGTATTTTAATTGTTGTAGTTGTTATTTTAGTTGATATTAGTGTGTCTGTTATAAATGTTGTTTTATTAGAAATTAAGTTATTTGATTTGATCTGGGTTCTATATCATTATATTCGGCATGTTATATCATCGGGTTTGTTGCTTGCGGTGTACATAAACTAGTTTTTGTTTAAAGATGTTGTTGTTGTTGTTGTTGTTTCTTTAGAATACCGTTTTCAACTTCATTGTGCGTTTGTTTGTATTAATTTTGATCAATAGTTTTGCTAAGATTCGAGATTTTTAAGAAAAACGTTAAACTCATATTTGTATTTGATTTTAATAACTCTTAAAGCCAAACTATTTTGTTCACATTAAGTACACTTAGTTAATTTGTTAATCAAGCTTTTTTGCATTTTCCGATAGCCAGTGAAAAATTCGCCTGATTAATTTAGCATTCATTTTAAATTTCCTTTACAAATTTTCAGTGACCGAATTCGCGTAGTTTCCCATTTTCCACGGCATATAACAGTAACTGGACACTGCAGGAAAAATGACAATGCGGCCTGGTAAATAAATAAATAAAGACGCGAAGCAAATTTCAAAGCAAAAACAGCAGCTGAGCGTTGGTTTTTAGGACTCGCAAGCGTTGTGCTCGCCCTCTCTCACTCTCTCACTAGTGCACACACTCTCTCCTGCCTGTCTCTCTTTCGCGCTCTCTCTCTCTCTCCCTCTCTATTTCCCTCTCTCTCTGTCTGTTTTGGCGCATGTGCTTTACGTTTAGTCCGAATCCAATTGCAAAGCTTTTTCTTTCAAATTGAACGCACAAATTAATTTCTGTTAAGCATACGCAGTGTCTGACACAACAATTGAAATATTACTTTGCCACGTTTTATTTGCAATTCATTTATGATTGCAATTAGTAAATCAAACTGGAGATTTTTGCAAATTATTGACAGTTTCCATGGTTTCAGTGCGTTCAACGAACGGGGGCAACGAACGTGCAGGAAGAGAACGCGAACCGTGCGCGTGAAGCGTGTGCGAGGCAATGAACGCTTCCAAGAGTTGCTGCAGCCTGTCGTTGAAACGGAAACACACTGCCCTAGTTTTTAGTTGTGCTCCTTAACACATACACACACACACACACGTGCACAGACCTACAGACACATATGCATGCACAGTAACAAGCCGCATTACACGAGTTTCGAGTGGATGGCAAGTGCACATGTTTTTTTGAACCGTGTACGGCACATAACTAGAGCTTCACATTTCTGATTAGAGATATTGTTTAAACACGCCAAAATGCTGCTTATACGGCTTGTGTGCGTTATGTATTGTGTGTGTGTGCGTGTGTGTGTGCCAGTGTTGCCATTGCGAGCCGAAATGTAAACAGAGCGACTGCCTGGCCAGGCGCGCATTGAACTCGTTTGGAATTGGGCTTAATTTCCTTGTAGGTATCTGCTGCACACCTAAGCACAAACACGTACATGTACACACACACATGCTCGGGCACTGACTGACTGACACACATATACCACTGAACGCGCACAACGGACGCCAACGCCAACGACGACGACGACGACGACGACGACGACAACGGCGACGAGTAGGAAACAACAAAAATAACATTGACGATGACAACGAAACGTGGCTAGAACGGGGCCAGGAGCTCATTCGGCAACGGCAACAACAACTGCGAACGATGCCACTGTACTATATCTCCGGCTGCCCATCGACTTTATCATCGTGTCCTTTCGCTTGCCGTTTGTCGTCCTGCTCGTCGTCGTTAAAAACTTTTGTGAGCTCGTTTTGTACGATTGAACATGAAAGTGGCGCATTGTGCGACTGTGTGTGTGTGTGTGTGTGTGGATGTGGATGTATATGTAAGCGAATGAATCTTTCTAGCTTTGCGTATCTGCGGGCTTATCCTTTTTTTTTAAGAAAATCAGCAACATCATCGTTAGAATAAACAGAGTAATATGTCGTTTAAATTATCATTTTATGTTTCCAATTTTTTTAATTTTTAATTTCAATCAATATTTTGCATTATTTAGTTTCACGCACATAATATTTATTTATACATATATATATATATATATCTCGCCGAGCAACTTAAATTGAATTTTCTGTCCAAATTTCTATAGAGTATGTCATCCACCAAATATTAATTTTTCCTTTTCCTTTTGTTTAACTTACAAACGGTCTTCACCGAATACACAAATTTCAATCACTTCTGGCTTTCAAAAAATCATTAAACTTTAACAATGCTTTAATGTTTGCGTGGGTTATCTATTTTTTCGTTTAATTGGCATACGCAGTTTGCAAATGTTTCACTTTCACAGTAATTGTGTATGGAAAACGGCGTGTATGTGTGTACATATTTGAAATGTATATGTGTGTACATGTATTTAATAAGGAACTTTTTCTCATTACTTTTCACAGGCACACGACGCGCACAGGTCAAGCACCAACCTTTCTTGTCAGCAGCGTATACAATTCTGCGCGCTGCGAACGCGGACGGTTCGTGGCTCTGTGCAGCCCAAGCTCGCCTTTGAGCTTTTTCGGAGTGCTAGGGGCCTGGCATGGCAAGCATGAAGCTTGCGATTCATTAAAACTGGCGCCAAAATACACAGAGAGTGCAAGAGTGTACGTAAGTGTGTGCGTCGGTGTGTGTGATTCGGTGTTGAGTGATCCGCCCACGTGGCGTATGAAAATAAATGCAAGTTATTTCCCTTTAAATTGTCTGTAGCATAATTGTAGCCTACTTCTGGGCTGTGCAAGTATAGACATTAAATTTTCTGTATACGAAATTTAAACTACATATGCAAGAACTACACGCATAACTCGACTTTTCTTTTGCTTGTTTTTATTTACAATCTATCTGAAGTGATAATAAGTAAATTGTGTGGAAATAGGAAGTGACGTGCATCAGTGATACCCTTACTGGGGTGGCCTGAAAGGCATTAGAAAGGTCCAATGGGTGGAATATCTTCAATCGGTGGGTGTGTAGACTGTTGTCGAGGAGAGTGATGGCAAGGTGGAGCTCAAGTTTGTCCTGGTGTGTTTTGCTTAATTTTATTTATTTTATCTTTAATTGATGCCATGCCGACGTCCCTGTGTATTACAATGATTTTAACCTTTTTCTGAAATACTTGTAAAATGTAAACTACATATGTAAAAACTACACGCATAACTCGCCTTACAGCCGTCTCTATTAACAGACGGCTTTACGGCTTTTGCTTATTATATACCAAATTTCCATTAGTGGATTTAGTTTTTTCCTATTTTTATTTTTTTTACAAATATATTGGTTATTTTTGATTACGAACTGAAAAAGTTACAAAAGAAATTTAAAAAAGTACGGAAAACAAGATAATTTTTATTGTCTTATTTATTTTAATTTTATATATTTACTTTTATAATATTTTTAAGTAAACCGCATAACTGATAGATAAAATTGGTTTCGCAATTTAGATTTCACAAAAATTACCTAGCTGAATACGGGTAATTATTAATTACGGTCCAAAACTTTGGAACATTTTCAATATTGAGCCACTTGATCAAGTGAATATTTAAATGTGTTATTAAATTCCGTTAAAAAACCAAAAAAAAATAAAGCCGAAATCTATCAATTTCGGATGTTTGAAATTTTATCCGGTCCAGTCATCTGTCGAGGAAGAGGCTAATTGACCAGTTAAAACAAACTGAATCGCGAACTGGGAGTGAACTGTCAGCCCTGAATTTAAAAAGTTATCGAATCATCGATAGGTCGTTTCAAGTTTCAATTATCAAAATATTTGCTACGTAATTACTTGAAACCGGGTTGCTACGATTCGCTTGTCAGAGATTTGGCCAAGTTTGTTGATATGCCAAACACCAGTTGGCATTAAGGCCGAGCATAACACACCCACACAGCATAAACCATGACAACAGCCGTTCTCGGCGGCGGTATAAGTGGCTTAGCCGCCGGCTTTTATTTGTTGCGGCGGTTTAACAAACCTTTGACCATATACGAGGGATCGCCGCGGGTCGGCGGCTGGATACGCTCCGAATGGCACAAGGAGCGCGGGTTTCTGTTCGAGAGCGGACCACGCACGATACGCCCAAAGGGCCTGGCGGGTGCCAACACACTGGAGCTGGTGGAGCACCTGAAGCTGCCCATTAGGCCAATACGCAGCACGCATGTGGCTGCGCGAAATCGAATGCTCTATGCCAAGGGCAAGATTTGTATGCTGCCGAACAGTCCCAGGGGCCTGATTGGCACCGTGCCGCCCTTTACCAAGCCCCTGTACAGGGCTCTGCTCCACGACCTGATCACTGGCGGCACTGTGGCCAAAAATGAGGACGAGTCCATATATAGCTTTGTCCAGCGGCGATTCGGCAAGGAAATTGCCGACTACGCCATCAGCCCAATGATTTGTGGCATTTGTGCCGGGAACGCGCACGAGATCAGCGTGAGATTTCTCATGGAGAGTCTCTTCGAGAAGGAACAAAAGTATGGCGGCGTACTGAAGGGTGTTCTCTACTCGCGGTTCAAGGACAAAGTCGACAAGAGTCAAGTGGGTCTGTTTGCCCAAGGCGAGCCCAAACTGTACCAGCAGGCTGTCCAGGAGAAGTGGGCCATGTACGGGGTCGCAGATGGCCTGGAACAGCTGCCACGCGCATTGCGTAAATATCTTGGCGAGTACGATGTGAACGTTCACCTAAGCACCAAGTGCCATCATTTGAGCTTCAACAACGACGGCGCACGCATCGGTCTGCGCGATGCGGATGTATATGTGGAGCATGTGGTCAGCTCAATTCCGGCGCACCAATTGGCCCCGCTAGTGCGGGCGCAGCACCCGACGCTGGCCGCTCAGCTGGTGAACATACCCTACGTGGACGTGGTGGTGGTCAACATGCAGTACAACAGGGATCAGCTGTTGAAGCATAATGGCTTCGGCGTGCTGGTGCCGCCCGTGGAAAATCTGCCTGTGCTGGGCATTATCTTCGACAGCTGCTGCTTCGACATGGCCGGCAACACGATACTCACCGTCATGATGGGCGGCAGCTGGTTCGACAAGTGGTTCGGCCATCAGCCCAGTCAGAAGGACCTGCGCGACATTGCCCAGCGATACGTGCGCGAGATCCTACAGATTAAGGAGGAACCCACGTTTAGCCGCGTGCACATGCTCCACAAGTGCATACCCCAGTACACCGTGGGCCACAAGCGACGCGTGGAAAACATAAGGAACTACATCAAGAGCTACAAACTGCCGTTGTCGTTGTGTGGCGCTGCCTACGACGGCGTTGGCATCAACGATGTCATATTGTCCGCTCGGAGGCAGGTGGAGATGCTGCCGTCGGGCTACTGAGACGAATCCCACTGCCGAACTGAAAACTTTGTATTCCCATTATTAATTCATTACTCTTTGTGTATATTTTCTTTTGTAAGTGTGGTTGAATGATTCCTTCCGTTTGTACATAAAATTTCGTTACTTTCCCTCTTAGATCGCCTTTTATTTACCAAAGCCGCCTAGACAGGGGGGACTTTTTTCCGGCTCCTGCTCGGGTTCCCATTGTTTAGGGGTTTTCGCCTCGATGGAAAGAGCGTGCATAAATTCAAAGCCGGCTGCTTTTAATGCCGTCTTTATTGTGTCGTTAACAAGGCGATGACGCTGCATGGAAACTGGATGTTAACATGTTCCGATATGGGCATTATATTTAAACAGTAGACTTACCTTAATGAGTGTCAGGTCATTAAACTTGTCAGACACCACCAGCACTCTAAAATGCGATTCGGCCTGCTTGGGAGTATTGTGCATGGGCGACTCGTTGGTCACATCCAAGTGAACCGGCTTAAGTTCTGCTGTTAACGCTTTCCTCATGGCCGTCTCAATTGGAGGATACTGGGGCTCCTGAGACATGGTTGCCCTGGAATTTCTGTAGACTAATGTGCCGCTTGTGCTGAGCAGTTGATTCAGCTTCTGCGTTGAAACTCGAACGGAGTGGCGAAAAGTTAAGCCAAACATGTTGCCAATAATCTCGCACAGCTGTTTCACGATTACATAAACAAATTGTTGGCCGACCTATGCGGAAGCCTAATCGAACCAGTTCAGGTCATCGATTTGAATAGTTCGCGATAGTTGCACGTTAATTTAATTTAAGTCTTATAAACTGGTTCGTTTTATATAAGCACAAGATCATTTAAATCCAAAGATCCTGTTGTACACAAAGACTAACAATTTTCTACACTAACACGTTTTAACGAGGTCACATCTGACATTTTACACAAATTTTCAACAAATTAGTGGCCGGTTCACGTGGAAGCCGAATTAAACCAGTTCAGTTCTTCGACTTAAATAGTTTACGATAATTGCTTACTGACTTACTGACTGTTACGTTTTATTTGTTTTAAGTAGGCAGGCGATTATTTAAATTACAAATTTCCTGCTGTTTATAAAAAGATTACAAAATATATACTCTTTAACGTGTTTAAACAAATTGATGTCAGGCCTATTTGGATACCGATACTCCCAGAGATTACCTGTGTTAGCACGATGACCCTTGACGGCTTACGCAAATATCTAGATTTCGTTCGACTTCTTGACCAGGATTTTTTAACTACCATTCAAAACATTACTTTTCCATCCGAATGATTTGGATAAATTAAGTGTCACGCACAAAATTATTCAATTGTATTTATTTATTTAAAAAAGAGCCAAAGAAAAGATTGCTTTAGAAATACCAAATCAGTCAACTTTTTTTTTTAAATTCTTGCTTTCAGTTAGTATATCCTAAGATACTTTGATACCCCGCTTCTAGTCAGGTTTGTTAACAAATACATATATTTCAAAATTTCCTACACACAACTGCAATTTCCCTTACGAATATGTTTAATTGAAAGACCGTGTTTTCAAGCAAAAGTGTAAAGAAACAATAGAACAATGCACATTGCAATAGAAAAATATGCCTATGCCTAAAAACAATTAAACAATGAACAGTCCTAACCAATGCATGTGCATATATCGCTTTTATCTTTACTTTAGTATACGTTGGTCGTGCTAATAGTCAACCAGCTTTTTAAGCTTTGGTGGCGCCGAAATTACCACTCGTCCCCGATTTCCGCCACCGGTGTTGCTGCTGTGAGCCTGTTCTTCCTCCCGACCGCTGTGCGTGCGTTCGTACTGCTGTTGTCTGTATCGCTCTCGCTCACGAGTCCTCTCCATGCTTCGCTCCCGTTGACGGCGTCGACGTGACTGGGACTGGCTGCGCCGACTGCGAGAACGTCTGCGGTCCCGGCTGACGCTTCGACGTCGACTGTGTGATCTCCGTTTCCGTTCTGTGCGGCTGTTGCTCCTTCTACTACGAGAACGGGATCGGTGCCTCCTGCTTCGGCTTGGACTTCGTGATCTCCGTTTCCGCTGCACACGGCTGCTGCTGCGTCGACTGCGGGACCGCGACCGCTGCCTTCTGTTCCGACTATGACTGCAACTACGCGATTTGCTGCGACGTGCAGACGATTTGGTCAAGCGGGCTGGAGCTTCCGAGTCCACCGATTCCGCATCGCTATCGGAGAGTTTGCCGCTGGACGGCGTTCCGTATTTGTGGCGCAACTCGCGACGCCTGTGAATAAAGAGATGTGAGAGGGCTTTCCAAAAGCCACCCACAACTGATTACTCACCTACGACGTAGCTTCAGTGCCAGTTCGCGCATCTCATCCTCGCGCTCCTGCTGTAGTTGACGTTCTCGCTCGGTTTTCTCAATCTCTGCTCGCTTATCGGCCTTATCTGAAATATATATTGGTACTTAGTCCTTGCTTCTCTATGGGCATAGCTTGCGTTTGTTGAACTTCACACTACACTCGGCGGCTTACATTGCCTGTTTAGCAGGTTTTGCATCTTGCGCTTAAGCCGCTCTCGCAGATTGGGTCGTCCACTGCTGGACGCCTGACCGGAACCCTGTAATAGTCATCAAAAATAAGTTAATAATCATGGCGCCAACGTGTCCTCAGTTGGAAGTTGGAGTCAGTTCTGGTTTCAGTCGAAAGCGTCGTTGCGGAAAAGCTTTAGCAACAAAAAGGGAAACATAAATCGAAGTAAAAAGAATGCAGAAGAGTTGTTGCCTTTTCGGAAGAATTCTGTTGATCATGTATTTATCTTAAGACTGAAGTAAAAAATTTCATTAGTTTACCAATTAAGAAGAGCTCAAGCGGTTTCGACCAGAAGATATATATCCTGCACTATGCAATTATATAAAATACTCTAAAATATCGGCTTACCGAGTTGGCTTGCTAACTAAATTATTTCTTGATTTTTAGATGTCATCAGCATCTGTCTGTCAGGTTTGGTGTATCTACCTTTAAAACTGGGGAATATATATATATATAATATATCGTAATACACAAGTATATCTTCCAAGTTAAAGTCTCTGCTTTTATAATGAGGAAAAGGTTTCATACGAACTAAAGGACAGAGAGACGGACATTGCACAAACTCAATAAACTCTTTTCACTTGGTAAACGATTATAAAATATTTAAAAAAAAAGAAACTAACTTTAATAATTTATGTTTCGTCAGACATATTGATGAAACTTTTTGCCCTTTAATCTGACTATCTGACTATCTGCGTCTCTTTGGCGTATTGATTTTATACCTATCCAATAGATATATACATGTTAAACAGTTCTATTCGGTGCTCCGAAGAATAAATACCCTTGCAGACCCAATAAACCATCCCATAAGCACCGAATGCTACTTTTTGGTTTTAGTTTACACATTGTGCACTCTTTAAAAGGGATGCGGAAAAGAGTTGCCCGATCTTAAGCTATTCGATTTGTGTTGCTACAAAATTGACATCCATCCTGCAAGGGTATGGGGTGTCCACGTCTGGGCAGTCCATTGTTATTCATGGTGGTGCCATATGCATATTAGTTAGTGATTGACTTGATTTCATATTGAATTGGATTGTTTTTTAGGTAGAGGCGTGAAATTTTGTGGTGTACTCCAGTTAATTGAGGCAATGGGACACTTTGGTTTTGCTTACTGACTTTGGTTTCGGTAGCAGAACTATATTTGCCTGTTTGATTACCCGTGCTGGATGACGACATCAATGGCTGCGAGCGCTCCGAGCTGAAAGACAAGATAATGTGCTCATTAAAATCGTTAACAACTGAAGAGGAATTGAATTTCTCCTGAAACTGATGCTGAGGCTTCTTTGGTTGCTCAACTTTACCATACGGCTGCCGTCACTTACGCAGTATCCACATCCAATTCGTCGGAGTCATCGCGTTCTCTGCGCAGAGATTTGCCTGGCTGTTTGCCCTCTTCCTCTTCCGCATCGCTGGGATCACTGCTCTCCGCTGACGAGGAGGACGTGTCGTTGCCACGCTTTCGTCCATAGTATCGCTTCAATGGAGGCGGCGGCGCCTCCGTCACTTGTGGCAGCAGCGGCGCCGCGCTGCTTACCGCTGTCGTAGCTGTGGACTTGCCGAGCACACGCGAAGACAGTGGATAGCTAATCATGGGCACTGCCGAAACTGCTTGATCTGTGGGTTTCGGCAGCTGCTTGAGTGGCACAGCCGCCGCTGTCACCAATATTGTGCTCGAGGTCGTTGCTGTTGTTGTCGTGGTAAGGCAAATGGTTTTCTGAGCAGCCAGCGGCGAGGCTATCTTTTTGACATTCGAGTGAGTGTGACTGCGGCGACTGGAACGAGAGTGGGAGCGAGAGCGGGAGCGTCGCCTCTTTGACATCGTGTACGAGCTGGCGCTGGAACTGCGGGAGGAATAGGAATAGCGATTGCGCGACCGCTTATAGCTGGGACTACGCGAAGTGTAGCGCTGCCAGGAACTGGAACGCGAACGTGATCGAGACCGAGAATGTGATCGCGATCTCGTGTAGTATCTGCGGTGCCGGCTGCGTGTGCGGCTGCGACGGTGATAGCTGCGACGGCGGCTGCGCCGTCGACTTGAGCTGCGAGATTCGCTGCGTGAGCGCCGTCGTCCGCTGCGCTTTGCCGTCTCGTTCATTAGCTTCAGTTTGTCCAAATTGTCCTTGACTTTTTGTGCATAGGATACCGAGGCAGCTGCGGTGGCCGCACCGGTGCTCGCATTAATACAGGACTCGCCCAGCGTCTGGCCGGGCTTGGTCAGGTTGATGGTGATCTTTGAGTGCGGTTGCATCTCATCCTCACCACCAAATGAGGTAATGTAGGTAATCTTTTCGCCGCCACCCTCGGCCGGGGAGGGCGAGCGAGACTCAGAGTCTTCGTCCTTGTCCTTATTTTTGCCCTGATCCTCCTTGGCCGCATAGCTGGGCGGACTGAACGGCCGATTCGCAATTCGTCGCTCTTTCTGAGCACGTCGTTCCCGACGCGATTTGCGTCCACTCAATAACATCTTTTCCTGTTCCTCTTCGCGAGCAATGCGTAGCGCGTCCGCCTCGTCCGCATCCTTGGTCAGATGCGAAAAGAAGTCGTTACTCTTCATGCCATAATTGCGTCCACATGCATTCAGCTCGTGTGCCTGCGCCGTATCCAGCTTGCCAATGTCTATGGATACATCCATATCCATATCCGAGTCGGATTCATCCGTGTTTTCGCCCTTATCGCCGGCTGCAGCAGCTGTGCTGCTTGTTGCCGACCCTGTTCCAAACGGCTGGGGTCCGATGGCCACCGTGGGCGCCTCCCCGACGTCATCGTACGAATACCCAATGGTAGCTCCACCCCCGCCACTGCTCTTTTGCTTCTTTTTTCCCAAATTTCGCTCCGCCTCCAGCTGCGCATTGGCTCCGAACTGCTCTTCTAAATACAATTGATGCAGAAACTTGTCCTCGCTCACATTGAGAAAATCATTTTGCGCCAGTATGCGATATCGCTCGTAGTTCAACTGCCGCTCTTCGGCCGAGAGCTCTGATTCGCCTTCGCCCGCCTCATTCGTGCCCTTCGTCACGGGCGCAATGTAGTCCAGATGGGCGCGTACATCGAACCGATCGATAAGATTGTCCTGATGTCCCTGCCAAGGAACACTGCAAGGGAACAAAGAGCAAATTAGACGAATTGCACGAAGATTGGCCTCTTGTATGTATGTATGTATGAATGGAAAACTGTATTCAATATCACTTGCATGATTGCGTCGCCATCACCGGCGGCCGCTACGGCTGGGTCCAGATAAATTTTACTTCGTCTGCCATGCAGCTGCAGAAACTGTGTGGGATCCGCTTGGATTTTATCGTAGAAATATTGCCTGCGTTCAGCACGTTTGCGGTAGTCGACGATGAGGCCGCGTATGCGGCGCTCCTGTTTGCGAGCCTCATGCCACATAATTTTCCATCAAATGAACTTAATGACGACAGCTTTTTCACAGAGTTCACACACGTTCGGCCGGCAAAAGTCGTCTATTTTTTAATGGCTCGTTTCCATTGCGTCTCTGTGAGTGCGACAGTGCTGCGAAACGCATAAAAGAGCCGCCCTGAACTGGAACTTGTTCCACTCAGCTCAACGTAGCCATGCCAGTTTTCACTTGCAAATTTAATGGCAGATTTCAACTAATTGGGGTTAATTAAAATAGATGGGGTTGCAAAAGGTAGCTTGAATGAAGTCAGCAGCAGTATTTTGCATATCATCTGGTCTGTTCAAGCTGCTGGCAGCGGGAACAATTGCGCCACTGCGCATGCGCTTCTTGTGGGGTTGGGGTGGAAACGGAAATAAAGAGGATAATAAATAACGGGCAAAACTGGAATGAGCCACAACACAACAATTGTCAGTCGCCGATGCCGCTGTCGCCGCCGCCGCCGCCGCCTTGTGCTAGAACATTTTGCGGCATCGATTTTAAGGGCACGTTCACATCCTTAGCCTGATATCAAATATTGTGGAACTAGCACAACCGGTTTACAGATCCCGTTTATGGTCTAATGTCTGCTAGACGTTACTATTTCGGAGCAGAGAAACGATACAATACCTCCGGGGAAGGCGATAAGGACTGTCAGGATGATGACGAGCCTTTGTACCCTCGCGACGGCAACAACAACAACAACAACGACGACAATGGCGACGCGAACAATGAGCCAGAGCCGGACGCTGACAAGGACGACGACTCGGAGTTTTTGCAAGATGTGCCATACTCGTCCAGCAGCATCGACCGCAGCTCAATTGGCTCCATTCCCTGGGCGGACGATGCCATCAAGAAGAACAAGCTGGATTGGGAGCGCGTTGACCGCATGCTGTGCGGCGAGGAAGCCCTGCCGGAGCTGGAGCCCGAGCTGCGGCACGAAATCGCCGACTGGCAGCGCAAATTCCCCACTTTATTAGCTCGCAAGGCGAAGCCGCTGCACCAGCAAAGCTTTGACAGTAGTCGCCGCAACGGGGCGCCGGATGAATCTGGCGATATAGACTCTATATCAGATCTAAGCCTTAACTCTCTGGAGGATTACGACGATGGGGATGAGGAGGACGATGGCTTTCTCACGCCGACAGCCGCGCGTCAAAATGAGCAGCCACTGCCGTCCACGCGCCATTATATGCGCCCAGCCCAGAATCTTGTGGCCATTCTCGACAGAGATTTGCACATCACCTCAGTGGCGCTCAGACTGCGTAAGCGTGAGCACGCCCAGCAGACGCCAGCACCAATAGAGCCGCAATCGGCGACTGTGGCGCGCTCACGCCTGCGAATGCCACCGATACTCAACGTGCTGGACTCGAATCGGCGCTTTCGCGGACTGCTCAACAACCGCAGCTTTGTCCAGCTGACGCAGGTGCAGCAGCAGCAGCAGCAGCAGCCGAAATCTGCGGCATTGACATATGCGAGCTGCGTGGAGAGACGGCAACAAGCGGGTGTGAGATCGGCCTGGAACATGCCCATGGCAGCCAGCCGGTTTCTTAACAACAGGCATGCCATTGTGTTGCCATCACTGAATCGTCACAGAGACTTTAGCACGACAGCCACCACATCTAGTCAGAGCACCAGTGGCCGTGGCGGGCAGGGCAGCAGCAGGGTCGCATTGGTCCCAAATCGTCACGGAACGGACTACAATGTCCGGCACTCGCGTCAGTACGGCCTGGCGCTGGATCAGGTCACAACAAATTCAAACACGCCCTCAACGGGTCGCTCCATCTCGGCAGCGATTCACCATCCTCGCTCGGAGTTTGCCAGCAACAGTGCCTTCTACATACCGTACAGTGCCTCAAAATTTAAAGCCTTTAAGTAGCCAAATCTCAAATTGTATACAACAACTAGCAATAAAGTTTGACCTAAGCCAGGCATTCAATTGCAGCGACGAAAATAAATGTACTGGCGATCGGACAAATCAATCAATATTCATTCAGATGGTTTTATGTTTAAAAATATTGGAATTACTAAATTCCAGTCTATGGTTTTATTCTGATTTTCAGTGCGATATACATTCCATGTATTTTTTATGTTTGATATTCAAGTTTACTATTAAAATGCCATTTACCAATGGTCCCTTTTTTATATTGTTGAACATCTGTTTAATCGTAGTGCGCACTTTAGACATATAGTTAATAACTTTAATCGTTATACTCAATTTGCTTAAAATGATAATTTATTGTATAATTAGATATTTTGAAAGCATGACTTGATAAGAAACGCTTCTTCCGTTTATAGACTCATGTTGTCCAGACGCAGCCGCCCGTCGTTCTCCGTTAGATATAGCGTATCCGCTAAACACTGCTCTGTGATCAGTTCCTCCACGCGATCGTTGATCTAGTGCAGGGAGAGGATAGAGCGAGATAAGCCCGGATCATCTATAATAGCTAGGCGGTACTTACGCCTTTTGCTTTGCGTTCACCCAGCACCTCGAAGTACTTGAAGGCTGGTCCAAAGTTCACACTGACAGTGGCGCTCTTGTGTATCGAAATGGCCGGGAAGTAGCTGCCCCCGTAAATGTCTTCAAACGCAACTCCCTGCGACCGGCCATTCTTGAAGAACTCGATTCGACTGCCCTGCAGGATGTGCAGATTCTTGAGTGTCTCGGTTATTTTGTCCTTGTCTTCGTAGTACAGATGTGATTTAAATTTAACAAGGGGCTGATAACAAATGTGTTATAAAAAGTTAACTGCCAGTTGCTTTTAATGCCGAATACTGAGCTTACGCGATCCTTGAACGTGTTGGGCAGGTAGTCAATTGTTGGCAACTCGGGCAGGTCAATGAGCAAGCCCAGTGTGTCGCCTTCTCCGTACGGCTCGCTGTAGTGCTTGCCGTGACTCTCCGTAAACTTTGTGCCCTTGCGCGAGCGCCAGGAGTAGCCAAATTTATCATAGCCCAGCGGCGCCTGCAGGTTGCCATACTCCCGTCCCCAGCCGACACGAGTGGCGGCACCCTCCGGCATCTCCTCTATGGTGATCTCATAGTACCAGCGTCCGCGGTTTACAGCTGAAACCAAAGCGAGTGGACTTGGATGAGCCAACGATCGAAATATTGGCATGTTCAGCTACTTACAGTGTGTGGCGCGAACCTGAGAATATCCACGCTCACCCGTTACCGCTAGCCGATCCTCGCTGATTTTTAGCTGGGGCGCTCGATCGTGCAGCGCCAGAAGCACTGCATGCGGCACCAGCGTGCGGTATAGCCAGCCCGGTATGGGTTTGCCCGCCCAGTCGGAACTCTCGTCGAATTCCTGGCGGAATGGCGCGTGCGGATCCGGCTCCGCAAGTATGTAACGATAGCCATCCTTATTAAAGGGATGTTCCAGCGGATACCCGTGCGGCGGCAGCTTCACATTGGCCGTGATATCAGAGCTGGGGCGCCCCTTCTTGCCCGTCGGACCCGCATCGGTCCCCGGAAACTTTCGCTTCTGCCGATTGTTCTTAGCGAGCGTAGCTGCAATGTGCAAAAAATCTATAAGTAGCAGTACGTGACTGGCGGCATGTTGTGCCAACGCTGTATGTATTAACGACTAGTCGGTGTGGGTGTGCCGCTCCTTCGAGCTGCCAGTTGGCTCACTTACATTCTTCTTCGCTGCTGGCAAACGACGCTGCACCCAGCGCTGACGTCATCGCAAGGACAATATGTGTGTGTGGGAAAATAGCTTATTTGCGACGCGATTGAAATCAACTAACAAACGCACATTCAACGCAACTGTTTATTATTGTCGTGAATAGGTTCAGCGCGTATCCGCTTGCGAGCCCCACCCATCCCTTTTGGGTTAATCTCTGTGGGTGTCAGTTGTGTTGTTATTTTGTTAGCTTGTTTGTTTGTTTGTTTGTCCCTCTTTTATTTTTTTGCGGGCGTGCGACCAGAACACGACGACAAGAAAGAAACTGCCGCAAAACGTAATTACGATCAGCTTTCGCTACGATTGTCTGAATGGCGAAAAACGACGAGAGCGAGCGAAAAAAACAATAGCCAAATAAGCCATCGCCATCAAGAGTGCGGAGCCCCAACAGCGACAAGCCGCAGTCAGTGCAATTTTTTGTAAGAAATAATACAATTGCAACAAAAAGTAGCCAGAGAAAGAGAGCTGCCGTACAAGCGAAAGCGGAAAATAGTTCGTTTTGGTTTGCAACCATCTGGCCGCATTGTCAGCTTTATGTTGCCCCATAGAATGTTGTTTGCTCTTCTCAGCTCTCTTTGCGGACATGCCTGAATTAACGTGAAAAAGATAGCACACGATTTAGAGATCGAAAGGTTGCGCAAAGTTTGCGCTATTTAAGAGAGTGTGACGTAACAACGTACTAAATTGCGCTGATTTTTTGATATTGTATAGCATCTATCTAAATCTATAGTCTTTTAGGTTTTTGGGTAACACTGGGAGCTTAATAAAGCAGAAAATTGAGTTTTTATCCTACCTATACCTATGGGAGCTATATCTTATAGTGATCCGATCGGGACAATTGATATATCAGCTGTGCCAGCAAATAACACTTAAGTCGTTATACTACATTAAAAGCGCAATTTTCGTTATTTTTATGCAAACCCGCTGCACGCATTAACACTTGCGATATTGTGACGTCACAATGCTGAGAGCTCAAAATTGGTTGCACAACCTGCGACTATCTCAAATGTGACGCACACACACACACACACTGGCCGGTTATTGTTATTGTTTGGAAGAGCATGCAAAATGGAGTGCGATAATGACAATTGCCATTGTATTATTGCGATTGCTCGATTTCGCTTCAAATTTAGCAACACTAGGCCCACTGTGCTTGGTCAGCTGTAACGAATCGTAGGCAAAACAAAAATGTGCGCTAAACACATTTGCGGACCACCGAATCAAATACACTCTCCGAGTTTCGCCTAGTTCAACATGAAGTGTGAAATCACTTTGAAAACCAAAACAAAAAACGTTTCGCTGAATGTCGGCTCACCTTGCATGTAGCCGTCCTCGGTGAGGCGCAGCGCGCCAGTCTTACTCATGATCTCGTAATTGGGTTTGATGAGTCGCAGATCCTGATGGAAAAGTCCATACATGGCACCGTGCTCCACATGCTCTTCACATACGAACAACGTGTTTATATCTTTGACGAGGGAGCGCTGCACGGAGGAGTACCAGGACTGCGTCAAACGACGTGGCATCGTTGTCATGGCTTCCCAGAATTGCTCGATATAGGGTATAATATCCTTATCCTTGCTGAATTGTGACTGCTGCTTGCCTTCACGAATCGCCGCCTGCTGCATGTTGGCAATGGCGCACTGGCACATCTGAGATATTGCTACAAGAGGGATTGGAGTGAGATTGATCAATGCGATTAGTTAATCTGTTGTACTAACTGGCTTGGCTTTTCCGAAAGCTCTCCTGGCCCGTGGCAGAACATGTTTTGCACACAAATACATAGTTTGTGACGAACGGCAACAGCTTTCCCTTTCCCAGCTGATACGTAATGCAAGATTCGTGAATCCATCGCGAGCATGTCGCGCAAAGCAACTCGATCACGTTCAGGTTGCGCTCTTTGCCGCTGCAAATGAAGAACATAAACAAGTCCAAAAGTGCATATCGAACAAAACGTCGGCTCACATGTGCATACCAATAACAAACGCCGGCTGTGGTCTGTCTGTCCCCGCCGTCCCCTCCTGCAACACCACCGCTAATGCCGGGGGTGCGATGCTCTTGCAACTGCATTTTCTCGTCCTCCATGTTGAAGTTTAGCTCAGCGTTGGCATCGGTGGGTGAGCTGGTCTCCATAACGCACTCGTCCATGTTGAATTATGAACTCTAGTTGAGTGTTTTATTCACAAAATTTGTAAACAAATTAATGCCGCTGTGGGAATGAATTGACAAAGCGGCGGCGATTTATCGAAGTTGATAGAGTGAACAAAGTAAGCACCCGAAGTGTGGGCACCCATACATTTTAACATTTGCTGAAATGTTATTAACAGGATGCATTTATTTGTTTTCGTAAGAGGCATCAGTTTAACAAAAATGCGAAAATTGCATTCTAGCCTAATGTAAAATATTCTAAAAAACAATGTAAGAAAAACCACAGGGTTTTAAACGAATTTCATTCATAATAAATCGGACACTCGAATTGAATAAAACAGCCGTTGCTGTTTATTATAAAGGGGTAACAGAGTAATAACATAACAGCTGTTTCTCAGCATTTTCTATCGATTGTCACGTCTACGATAAATTATAAATTAGGCTCGATAATTCGTTCAAGAAATACTGCCAAAGCACGGTGATTGATTGGAGTTTTAATTGTTGATCGACGGCGCACTGTGAAAACATCGCATGGCATACACATACATACAGGGTTGTATTACAAAACCATCGCCCGGCCACCACACTTTGTGGCCGCCTATCGCTCGTCTAGTAGCGATGTTTCTTATCGACAGAAAATATATCTAGAAAATATATCAATTCATAAAAATTTACTAGAATTTAAGAGTACTTTTGGATGCAATGTTAGACAAGTGCGTGTTGTGTGCATGAGAGTGAGTGGCATTGAGTGCGCAATATAAATGGAATTGCATGGACGCTACAAAGGACTGAATAGATCAAATAAAAGCCCACCAACAAATTGCACTTTGCGACAACGGCGAACGCTGGCGGAGGCGGAGGAGGCGACGGCAACGGCAACGGCAAAGCAAACGGATCTTAAGAAGTAGAAGCAGCTGCAGCCACGGCTTTCGGTGGAGCCGCACAAACTAGAGCGATGTGCGAGGTTTGCGCCGATTTTCAAAATCTGTTGGAGCTGTGTAAGTAGCAACGTTTTTCGCTTGTAATGTGTCGGCATTTACACAGCGACAACTGTCTAAACGTGCGCCCACCACCTCCCCGCCCCCTTCACGTACATACACTTTACTTTTCAGATGAGGTGCGCGTGGCCAGTTCGGAGCTTAAGTTTCAGCTGCTGCTCAAGAGCGAAATCGAGACGACATTCAACTACATCCAATCGTGGCCACAGCGTCAGTGCATGTGCTTGTACCGGGACAACAAGAACTATGATCGGTTTAATCTTGTGGTGCAGTCGCTCATTTGTCTCACTGTTCAGCATTTGAAGCACATTGATCACCTGATCGACAGTTACAAACGACTGACGGCTAGTGCTGCGCAAGTTGTCGCCCAGGCACAGCGGAAGCCCCCATTCGACAAGCCCGACAAGGAGCCGCACAACGAGAATGACAACGAGAACGACAGCAAGCACAAGGATTCAACGTCCTCGTCGTCGTGCTCGCCTCCATCTGCTGGTGACGACAGTAAGGCAACAATTACGGAAGCCACCGGCGATGAAGAGAAACGGGCATCCGGCGACGGTCCCGGTCCACCCAAGAAACCGCCATCAACACCACCACTACCAGCCCCACCAACTAGCGGCAAGACGCATCCACAATACACCGAAGAGCCGTGGATACTGCCCGAGGTGGAGAAATTGCTGGTACTCGTATCCAAGGTGTTTCTTCTCAACTTTCCGCTATACATTGCCCACAAGCACGGCATGCACTCACGTCTGGACGATCTACAAGCGGAGGAAGCGCACCATCTGGCTCTAATCTGTGATCTGCACGACAACGATCTTCCCATTTACCTGCTACGTAACGTGAGCTTGTTCTGTAATTCTGGCGGCTTTGGTGCCATGTCGCTGTGCTTCGAACACCCGGACTTGCCCGTCTCGACAGCTCACTCCATGACTGCCACCGTGTCCAACGTGAAACTCTGGCTCAACTATCACTGCAACACACAACTGTTTGTGCCACTGCGCAGCCGTATTCTGCAATACATGTGCAAACTGTCCGACCAGAATCTTCGCTCGGCGGCAACGCGTGCCATGGCTGACTTTGTGTGGTCCTCCATGCGAGATCCGCTCGACGTGGCCGTCAACTTTGATACAGAAGGCCTAGCCCTGGCCTTCAAGTACTTTACATCAACCACGCTGACAATGCGTTTGGCGGGTAAGTGCCCAAAACAATTTATTGAAGCTTGTAAAGGATAAATAGTTTCTAACATTCAAAGCGTGAACAGTTTGGTGGTTTTGCCACCGATTTCAAGTATCTTTACATTGCCAAAATCTGAAAATAACCATATATTCTGATATGAAAATATAATATGCTTAAATATTTTAAATGTAACATTATTATGCGAAAAATTGAATTGATTAAATTGATTGCTTTAAATCTTGGTCACTCTTTTTTCGTATAATCCACTGCTTAACTGTATTTTTTGAAGAATATATCGATAAACGATGATTTTGCTGCTTGAAAAAGCCGGCAAGATTATGTGATCAAACTTTAAAACTAAGATGCAAACCAGTTTTGAACCGAATCGGTTAGTGCCCGGAATTCCAATATGTAAAATCATAAACCCAACCGATTACCCAAAAATTTATCTAAACCTTAAAAAGTACTATAATGGTTTTATGCAAATGTATGTAACAGGAGGAGTATATTGAATATATAGGTAGTATATATATTCTTGGTTAGGATCAATACCCACGTCCGTCCGTCTGTCTGTCTGTCTGTATGAACGCGTCGATATTAGAGACTACAAAAGCTAGAAACCTAAACTTGGGCTTTTTCGTTCGTATATGCCATACACAGATCAAGTTTATTTCAAATACGATAACTCGTCTCGTTTTCTTATTGTTGATAATTATCGGTTTTTTGACCCAGTTTTTTGAGCATATCCCATATGAGCTTGAGCCGCCAAATTTGGTTTAATATGTGTGCGTGAAGCGTACGCATAAGAATATTTTCGATTTTGGATACCTGCTTTTTTTAAGCCCTGAAAATTCCATTAAGATCATGCTCTTAGTTTAGACGTTATTGACGAATTTAGATTTCATAGCGAAGGCCAAGCTTAGCAACTGTTCAAAGCGTATGGCGTGCGTTTGTATGTACGTGTATGTGTATGTGTGTATAAATCCAAGGGGATTGAAATGTATGGGTTGGGGGTATCCCCCATTCGGGCGCTTCCGACAAGAATATCTTTTGAATTAAAAATAATGTACTGGACCAAGGGGCCAACCAAAGCCTATGTAATGAATCTAAAGGCGAGACATTGGTTCGAACCGTGCGCCGAACCACCGAAATTGGATTTCAAATAAATCATTATTACAGTTACAATTATGCTACAAAATGCTGTTCCAAAATCGAAACATGAATAAACATTTTATTGATTTTTTTATGTTCATTGATCATGAACATCGTTATGTGTGGTTATCTGCATAGCAAAACCATTCGTGTAATTTTCTCACATTTAATAAGAACTTCTATAACTTTATCTGGGTTTTTCTGCCTTTCAGGTATGGCCCAGATCAATGCTCATATAAATTTGTTTAATGAGATCTGCACAACTGAAACGGTCAATGAAGTGGAACTTTTTGGGCAGCGCATAGCCAACTGGCTAACAGAGAACCAAATTGTACAGCATTTGTTTGGGCCGAATCTGCATGTGGAGATAGTGAAGCAGGCCCATGTACTTCTTAATTTCTTGGCCGTGGAAAATCAGATCTCCGAGGAGGACATCAAGCTCATCTGGCAAGCGACCCAACTGAAGCACTGTTCCAAAACCATATTTGATATTTTGCCGGCGCTGGTAAAGAATCTGGCTCCACGACCGGCCATGCATTTGTACTCGCTGCTCTGTCGGATGGACCCAAAGGAGCACACCGAGCAAAGCATTTACATTGCATCAGCTCTGACCAAGTTGATTTGGACGCGTGACTGTACGCGCAGTCAAATGAATTTGATGCAGGACCATTTGCTAGGCTCCAATGTGACAGCCTCCAGCTCGGACAGCGGCAGCATTGAAGGCAGCAACACTGAGGATGATCATGTCGGCGCTGATGACAGCAGCATCGCCAGTGGTGGTGGCGGTGGTGGCCACAAGAGTCCCGTCGATGGGGTGACTCCTTGTAAACAGGCCAGGCACAGGCGTCACATTTGCGATCCCACGACTGAAAAGGCCAAGCAGTTGAGCGGCGAGGACATAACCAAGGTGGACATCAAGTAAGTCACATAACAAACGAAGCGCATTTTATTTTCTGATTGAGGCGCTCCTGTTTCCACAGAAACCATCGGATTGTCAATATCATCGACAACACCAGCAGCGAGGAGGAACTACAATCGCGAGCTGCCCTGGAGTTGCAGCTACACCGCAAAAAGACGAGCAACAAGCGACGACGCCCGAAAACCAGCAACAAACAACAACAGCAGCTGCTGCCGCATGAACTTGTTGAAATATGGGACGGCGCCGAGGATGTGCCCAGCAGCGATGACGGTGACGCCGATGGCGACGGTGAACTACTCGCGGATAGCGATGAATGCAGCGACAGTGCCAGCCATCAACTGGTGCCCGCTGCAGTACTAAAGCATTTGCACGGCGAAGGTCCCTATATACGCGCCATAGCCGAGACGAACATCAGTGAACTTCTAAGCGGAGCTGAGAACGACGGCAGCTACTCGTCGCCCATGAGCAACAAATCAGAGAAGAATCTCGCTGACTTCGACGACGAGGATGTTTCGCCGTGCGAGGAGGAGTTGGCGCAACTTGTCAATTCGCACGGCGCACGCGTGACAGCTCCGAATTGCAGGGATGTGGCACCTGCCTTTGCAGCGGCCGCCGCGGCTCTGATGGCTGCTCAATCGGCCATGGCAATGCAAAAGTCCGGCGAAACGAATGTTGCCGCCGCTGCAGCCGCAGTCGCGGCGGCCGCCGTTGCCACCGGCAATGCGCAGCAGTCGTTGGCGGCCATGCGGCAGCAGGCCAATGCAGCTGCCGCTGTTGCTGCTGCAGCCGCTGTCAAAGCAAAGTCCGACTCGGATGTGGATCTAATGGAGGTGAGCAACAAGCAGCACTCGCCCAAGCCCAGCAACACATCGTCAACCAACAGCCAGCCTTCCTTCAAGCTAAACGATGTGTGCCAGCCGGGCAATACGCTTCTCTGGGATCTACTTCAGGATGACAAAATCGTAAGTGAATTTCAAATCTCCCTTTTTATAACCTGAAGCTATTATAAAATGGGTAAAAAGGGTTTGTGCAAATGTATGTAAAAGTCAGAAGAAAGCATCTCAACAACATAAAATGTATATAACAAAAACTTATTATAAAAAAAAAAAAAAAAAAAAAAATTATAATATAATTTTAAAATTAATTATTTATTTTTCCTACCCTAACCCAAAAACAACAAAATATTAATAAATTAAATTATTATATTTTTTTTATTATAAAAAAAAAAAAAAAAAAAAAAAAAAAAAAAAAACAACACTCTCCTAAACAAAAACATTAAACTTTTCCCACACAAACACAAACAAAATACTTTTATATATAATTAAAATATAACAAAAAAAAAAAATAAATAAACCTGACGAAAAAAAACAAAAAAAAAAAAATAATAAAAAAAAAAAAAAAAAAAAAAAAATTAAATAGATATTTATTAAAAAAAAAAAAAATAAAAAAAAAAAAAAAAAAAAAAAAAAAAAAAAAAACAAAAAAAAAAGAAACCACAAAACACTACACCACACCACCCCCCCCCCCAAACAAAAAAAAAAAAAAAAAATAAACAAATAAAACACAACACAACAAAAAAAAAAAAATTAACCCACACCCCCCCACACAACCCCCCCCAAAAACAAACAAAAAAAACCCACAAAAAAAAAAAAATTATAAAAAAAAAAAAAAATAAATTTTATAAAAACCCACCCCCAACCCCAAAAACCACCAAAAACACCACAAAACTATAAACAACCACACTTTTTTTCACCCCAAACCAACAACACCAAAAAAAACCCCCCCCCCCCCCCCAACAAAAAAAAAAAAAAAAAATCAAAAAAAAACCACCCCCCAAAAAAAAAAAAATTTTTTCAACTTTAATAAAAAAAATATTCTTTTTTATTTTAAATAAATTTAAAAAGTTTTTCCTTCCCCCTCCAAAAAAAAAAAAAAAAAAAAAAAATACCACCCCCCCTTAAAATAAAAAAAATTTTAAAAACATTTTTTTTTTAAAAAAAATTTTTTTTTCGCAGTTGTTTATTGATCAAGACGACAAGCTGAGTCGATTAAGCCCTGCCCGTCTTGCACCTTTCATTATTATACATTAAAATCGATTTTATGACATAATATTCTTAGCATATCTCGGAGACTATATCAGAGCTAGAGCCGATATGTTAAGAATATTTCAGATACCTTTCCCCACTCGCCCCACATATGAAAAAACGCAATTCAGATAGTACATTTTAGTATTGTAATTCTGTGTATGCGTGCATGAAGGGAAGGGGGTGAAAATTTATGTAAGGTTCAGGGTATCCCCTAGTTTTTTTTATTATACCCTAAAAAATATGAACCATTTTTAGCAATGTTTGAATCTTTTGTTGTTTGGTATAGTTATATTAAATTGGTAATCGTCATTAATTTTTAAGTTTCGGTTTAATTTTGTTTTGTATATTTTGCTCTTCCTTATTTAAATTAGTTAGTGAAGTTTTAATTATAATAAATGTTAATAATTGAAGATATAAATATTAAAACCAGAAAATAGTTAAGTTTGTTTTATATACTTATTTTAATCACATTTCTTTCTTTCTCTTTTAAGGGCCAACTTGGGGAATCTCTGGCATTGGAGGCTGAGAAGGCACTAGCAACGCTTCTGTGCTTCAGCATGGACCGTCAGTTGCGCACCAAATTCATCGAGGGCTGCCTGCAGAACGTGGCCAATAATCGCAGTGTGATCGTGAGCTTGAGATTACTGCCGAAGCTGTTTGCTTCATTTCAGCAGTTTAGGCCATCGGACACGCACACAATGACGTTGTGGGCAGAGCGCAATCATCGCATGATGCAGTGCTTCTTCAATAACATTCGCCACTATGCCAGGCGGCATGCTGAGCTCTTGATCAACCAGAATGGGGAGCAGCAACAGCAGCAACTGGGCCTCCAGCTGTACACGCACAAGACGCAGGTTTCAGTGAGGCTGCAGTTTCTCTCCTCTATTTTCTCTTCGGTGGGCTCGCCTAAGAGCTTTCGCCTGACACTGGAGCAGTTGGATGCGCTGTGGGAGTGGCTGGCGCATGATCCCGAGTGCTCGGATTGTTATTTTTCGTGGCTTCAGGCGCAAACGAAAGGTGGCGACCAGCATGCGCTTGGTATCGACGCACTGCAGCATTTATACTTAAAGAAACTGCCAGAGCTGCGTCCAGAAGAGTTTTCCATGGTGGCCCTGGGTCTCTTCCAGCAGCTGTGCAGCTTCGCGCGCATTGCAATGGCCGAGTATGAGAAACACAGTGAGGCCATTACAGCCAATTCCAGTGCCGTGGGAATGTACCATCTGTGGAAGATTGCATTGCGCGCTCAGAGCAACGAGGTCTCCCTGGCCGCGATCCAATACATTAACATGTACTACATGGGCCAGCAGTTGCGTCTTGAAAAGGAATTTGTGTCTCAGTGCATGGACAATCTCGTACAGGCGGCCACAGCGCTCGAAAGGTAAGTTGACCTAAAATCACAACTACAGTTCAATTTATTGAATAGATGCAATCTCAAAGTTTATTTATGACGAGTTAATCGTATGTTAAAACAAAAGATAATAATGTAGAAGTTCTTCTATAAGGTATTCTATTTATCCAAGCATAAACTACTCAAGTAATTAATTTACATAGTAATATATGCATCCTTTGGTATATTTGTAGATATATACGAAAATGTTTATCCCGACGGACTCATTTAGTTATAGTTTTTAAGCTGAATTTGAATAGTAGTGATGGCATAGATATTGTTATGCACTGGAACTATTGAAAATTTTATGTTTTTTTTTTTCAATACAATTTAGAAGTTATTCAATAATGAATTTCCTATAGTGGATGTGGCGTATTTATACGAAATGTATGTAGCTGGCAGCTGGGGTCAGGGTGTCTCCAAGTCAGTTACTTTTTAATAGACTGATTACTATTACGCCGATTTCGTTTAAATATATATATTTTTTATCAGTTAATTAATGTAAAATGTGATTTTAAATGATTTGTGTTAAAATTTGTTAACTTCACCTCAGGTGAAAAGAATAATCTTAATCTGTACATCCTATGGTCTCTACGAGGCTTCGTGTTAGTTCGAATAAAAATGGTTCCTAGGTAGGTACCCCCGGATATCTATAAACAAAAATGTTAGCAAAAAGTCCCAAAATATAGTGTGACTTTAATATGTTGTGCATTCGGACATTGTAGATATCGACTTTAGCATTTATTCTTAATCAATTTGAACACATTTGCTTGCAATTTGATATTCACAGCATTGAGGATGAGAACGCGTTGATGCGAGTGCAGCGGGGATTACTGCTGCTAAACACACATCTGGACACGTTTAGGAGGCGCTACGCCTTCCATTTGCGCCGCTGGGCCATCGAGGGCAAGGGAATTGGCTCGCACAGCAATTTGAAAAACGAGGGCGCGGGTCCTCCGCTCCGGATAGTGCTGCAACAGGCGGGCCTGTCGGAAAAGAGTCTGCTGCATATGCACGCCTGCGATTTAATTGCTGATCTCAAGGCGGAGGTTTCCAAGTGGTGGGAGAGTCTGCAGTCGGGCATGGCGGCACCGGTGTTGGGTTTGCTGTTAAGCGATGGTCCCCTGCGGATTATAACACAGGGCCAGGAGCTCACATCGGATTACGATGAGCGGACTTTGGGTGACGCCGGATTCAAGGACAATCAGATTGTGTACGTCTCATTGGGCGGACGCGGTGCTCGGCGAAAGGAGACGAACGTGGAGCATCCATCGATGCTACCGCCACCGCCCAAGGAGTGCTTGCCCACTGTGCTCCTACTGCAGCCGAAGTATTTCGAGAAACTGTTCTGCCTAATGCAAACGCTGGGCGACATGAAGCCGCAGTCATCGACGGTGCATCTGCAGCATCACACCAAGGCGCAGCTGTTGTCGCGCCGAGTGTGGGATATTCTGGCCATGCTGCCCACCAATCCGCACATATTGGATGCTTTCAAGAATCTGGTCAACGATCTCAATGAACTGCAGCAACAGGACGACCAGGAGCAGCTGGCCAATAAGCGCAAGCAGATCAAGCAAAAGTTTAACGAGCTACTCGATCCCAGCAATCTGCAAAAGTTCATGTACTCTCTGCACATCGTCGAGAGTCTGGCGCTAAGCAGCGGGCCCCGTCAGGCGGCTGCCTCTGCGGGCGCAGGTGGCGCTGGCTCCAATGGCAATCTGGTAATTAGCGAGCAACCACGCATCAAGAAGAGCTCAAATAGACGGCACAACAGCAACGAGCAGCCGCCGGAGCCGAAGCGCAGCAGCAGCAGCAGTGACTGCAGCAAGGAGCAACTGGCCGGCGACCTGGACACGACGTTGACATCAACGCCACGTTCTGGCAGCGATGCCGATGCTAGTGAGTTGGCCAGCGGCGGCGACAAGGAGAACCAGCCGAAGCAGAATAGCAAGCGCCAGAAGAAGATCGATGGCCTTGACCAGGAGCGGCCGCTGGGCTGCGCCACACCGCCGCCACCTTCGCCAGCATCCACATTGCCAGCGACACCTGTGCGCAGTGCGCTGCTGGGCGAGAGCAGCAAGTGGAGCGAGGCGTTTATCAAGTGCGGCGGACTGCAGCACCTGTACGAGATCTTTGGCGCCGGCCAACTCCAGCAGAGCGCGCACGCCAAAGAGCTGGCGCTGAACGAGTGGCGCCACGACTGCCTCGCCAGCCTGCTGCGCATCCTTTGGCTGCTGGGCTTCGAGGAGCTGCAGACGCAGGATGTGCACGTGCTGATGTCGCGACCACATGCGTTCATGCTGCAGCTAATGGAGGTGCCGCAGTGCCTGCAGCGTCTGTCCAGCATACTGTGCGACGAGGTCCATCAGCATTTGACGGCCGGCGCCACCTCACTGGTGTTTCCCTATCAGTTCCATCAGCTGCGCACCGGTTTCTGGGGACGCGCCCAGCTGGTGCAGTTCACCATGAACATTCTGGTGAGCTTCGTGCACGCCTCATCGGAGGCGCGTCGACTGCTCTGGTCGCAGCCGGAACAGTGCACTTGGCTGCAAAAGTTCATACTGGAAGACCCAGAGCCGGCGGTGCGTCGCGAAATCTGCGCCGGTCTCTATCGCATCTGTTTGGGCAATGCGCAAAGCTATCGCCTGCTGTTGGCGCCGCTGCTGCACAAGCTGATTGCGCTGCTGCCGCGTGCGGAGCAAATGAGTTCGTCCGTGCAGCACACGCAGTTTTTGCTCTCCGAAGAGGGCAAGGAGCCGTATGGACCGGCTTGTCGGGATTACTTCTGGTTGCTGGCGCGCCTCGTTGACACCCTGACGCCCGAGATGGTGGCCGAGGAGCGCATCGATATTGAGCTGCTGTGCGAGAGTATTTCGGAGAGCATTCTCAGCCGGGACTACCACGAGCTGCGCCACGGCTATCAGGATGACGGCTTGGTGGGCCTGCTCAATCTCATGTCCAATCTGATAAAATACGACACCAGCTACAAGTACAGGCCCAAGGCGTTGAGCTTCATTGAGCAGCTAATTGAGTTCCTGTTCGAGATGCCCTCTCCGGCCAATCGACAGAAGCCGAAATGCAAGTCGGCCACTTCGCGTGCCGCTGCCTACGACCTGCTGGTGGAGCTCTGTCGCGGCTGTGCGACCAACTATAGCTACTTGCACGGTCGCCTGCTGGCGCAGCACAAGTCCGGCCCGAAGCAGCCATATCCCTGGGATTATTGGCCACGTGACGAGGGTCGCGCCGAGTGCGGCTATGTGGGCCTCACGAACCTGGGAGCCACCTGCTACATGGCCTCCTGCATACAGCATCTGTACATGATGCCACAAGCGCGTGCGGCCATTTTGCGTCTGCCGCCAGCTGGCGCACAGAAGCACGCGCCCACGCTGCTGGAACTGCAGCGCATGTTCGCGTATCTGCTGGAGTCGGAGCGCAAGGCGTATAATCCGCGCAGCTTCTGCCGTGTCTATCAGATGGATCACCAGCCTCTCAATACGGGCGAGCAGAAGGACATGGCGGAGTTTTTTATTGATCTGGTGTCGAAGCTGGAGGAGATGACGCCAGACCTTAAGCATCTGGTGAAGCGTCTGTTTTGCGGCACTCTGAGCAACAATGTCGTTTCCCTGGATTGCGGTCATGTCTCGCGCACCGCGGAGGAGTTTTATACGGTGCGTTGCCAAGTGGCGGATATGCGCAACTTGCAGGAGTCGCTCGATGAGGTGACTGTCAAGGATACGCTGGAGGGTGACAACATGTACACGTGCTCCCAGTGTGGCAAGAAGGTACGCGCTGAGAAGCGCGCTTGCTTCAAGAAGCTACCGCAGATCTTGTGCTTCAATACCATGCGGTATACGTTCAACATGGTGACCATGCTGAAGGAGAAGGTCAACACGCACTTTTCGTTTCCACTGCGACTCAACATGTGCCACTATGTGGAGAAGACGCTGATGCCGCAGCAGTACAAGGAGGATCGCGAGAAGCGAAAGCGTGAACGCCAACAGCACGAGGACGACGCAGGGGCAGAGAACGAAAAGGCTGAAGCCACACTGGATGCAGACATCGAGGAGTGCTATGAGTAAGTATTTCTTTATTGCAGCTCTTCTCTTTGGGTGTAATACGAAACATTCGTTGATCACAGGTACGAATTGGTCGGCGTAACAGTGCACACGGGAACAGCGGACGGTGGACATTACTACAGCTTTATTAAGGAGCGCACGAAAAGTAATTACCATCCACACGAGCGCTGGTTCCTCTTCAATGATGCCGAGGTGAAGCCTTTTGATCCCTCGCAAATAGCGGCCGAATGCTTTGGCGGCGAGATGACGGTAAGCCAACACATTGAAATATGTCCCTGTTTCTGTTTCCACTGAAATATTGTTTTTTGTAGAGCAAGACGTACGACTCGGTGACCGAAAAGTATTTGGACTTTAGCTTTGAAAAGACCAACTCGGCATATATGCTTTTCTACGAGCGTCGCTTGCCGGAGCATCTGCAGCGACGGCACTCGGAGTTGCTGGCCACACCAACGCCCAGTCCGACTAATGAGGAGAAGCCAGAAACGGACGAGTCATCTAAAATGGTAACGGTCAATAATACTAAACAAGAGCCGACGGCAGCGGAAGAAACGGATCCAGTGAAGGCACAGCCGGAAGAAGCGCCTCCGTTAAAGAAGGAGGATGACCAACTGCAGGAGAAGGAAGCATCCGAGAAGCTGCAAGTAGAAAAGCAAGACCAGACTCAAATAAAGGATGCGGAAGAGAAGGAGCAAATAACAGCCAATTGTGATAATTTTAAGTCGAATAACAGCAAAGAACCGCAGGCGTCTACCTCAAAGGCGGCCGTCGTCGCGGAAGCCAATGTGTCTACTAAGCTACAACAGTTTCGTCCATTGTTGAGTAAGGAGCTAGAAGATTGGATTTGGCAGGACAACCGACAGTTCTTGCAAGATCGGAATATCTTCGAGCACACCTACTTCAAGTGTGTATATGAAAAGATTCGACAGCAAATAGTTGCTCAATATCTTTTGCCTTTTTTTTGCAGCTTCATGTGGCAGATATGCGGTCACATACCACAGACGTTAATCTCGGAAACGGACGTCACCTGCATGGCCGCCAAGTTGTCCGTGTCATTTTTCATTGAAACTTTCATACATGCCAAGGAGAAGGTAGGCATTACGAATATTAAATGTTGACATTTTTACATCAGACTAGCAAGATGGGAATTATAAGGATAAATTTGTGTACATTTTACTTACAAGATTTAGCAGCTGAAAAACATACATACATATATAACGAATATCAACAAATGCATAATTCCTATGTACAATATCGCTTTTTCAGCCCACTATGGTTCCTTGGGTGGAGCTGCTTACAAAGCAATTTAATGCCAGCGAAGAGGCTTGCGAATGGTTCCTATCGCACATGTCGGTTGAACCTTTTTGGCCCGTACAGGTGCTAATCCAATGTCCAAATCAAATGGTGCGTCAAATGTTTCAACGCCTGGTCATTCATGTTATACAGCGGCTGCGGTAGGTCTATTTTACATTTACATAAAATTCAAATTCTAATTTTGTCAATGTTTTTTTTCAGCGCATCGCATGCTGATCTGTATCTGGGCGTGGAGACGGACGATGATGACCGGGAAGTGATTGGCCAGGCATCATGTGTGACGCGCTTTATAAGCTCGCTAATTTCCCTGCTGGAGCATGGAGCGCGCTCCCATCTGCGCCATCTGTCCGAGTACTTTAGCCTGCTCTGCGAATTCTCGCGCATGGGCGATGAAGAAGCCATGTTTTTGTTGCGCATTGGCGTACTAAAGAGCCTGGTTGACTTCTACCTGGGCCATAAGCAAACAGATAGTGTGAGTGGACTGAAAATAAATGCTTAAAACTTGCTTTTTTTTAATTATAATTTTTAATGCAGATCGATATCAGCTCAGACAATGAGGACAACTCCTCTGATGAAGCGCTCTCAGTGGAAAAAATGCGCCCAGCATCGCTAGACAAAATGATTGCACTGTGCGCCAGTCTTGTCGAACGTTCGCGGGGCGCTGATTTTCGATTGCGTCTATCGCCCAAAGACTTTAATGCCATTGCCGGTGGAAAGGTGATACTGAAAAAGCTCGAAAGCGTTATATATTCCATCTAACCAATCACCCAAGCACCACTACATCGCCTAACCATCAATTATCAATCCATAAATCCATCAACCAACCAATCCAATGTCTAATCCTTTAACCCATTGTTTTGATTTGTTTATTGCTTATGTGTTATATATATTTATTTCACATATATTTCGTAGGGCTTTCCATTTTTGTATCAACAAATAAAGGACGGCATTAATCCGCACCAGACAAAGCATTTAATCCACGCGCTCTGCCGCTGGGACGATCGTTTGGCCACCCAAATCATCAGTATGCTCTTCGCTTCGGTAACCAAGCACACCGAGCTCTGTACACCGTTCTTTAAGCTGCTCACTCTGCTCACCGAGACGCAGGGCGGGCCCGTTGGCCTGCCCTGTTTTACGCAGCTTGTGCTGCCGCGCATGTGGGATGCTGCCGAGTATTGTCCACAGTCTGTGCTTGACTGGCTGTCGCTGCAGGCCACCAAGAATAAAATAGCGCACGCCTGGATCCTGCAGTCCGCCGAGCAGTGGCTGGAACAGTTTCTGCTCGCGCACGACAATACGCGCGTACGAAATGGTAGGCAATGACTGACCATCATATATTTGGGCGCAATATCTTAGTTTCTTATTGTTGTAGCCGCTGCTTGCCTGCTGGTTGCGCTGGTGCCTTCGCAACCGTTTCGTGCCAACTTCCGCGCTCACTCGCAGCACAAGCTGTTGGCCCTCAATCCGCACAGTTATCGGTAAATGCTTCAGTTAAACTGATAGACAGCGCCCTAAACTTGTCGACCGTTTCTTTATCACCATTGCAGGGACATCAACAGCGATGCCCAGGTGGTGCTGCATCAAGTGATCACATTGTTGCTGCGCCTGTTGCGACCAGCGCGCGTTTATGCGGACATTGGCGCGCATGGTACCACCAAGCTGACAGCCTATTTTAATCTACTCAGCTACTGTATGGTTTCAAAGACTGAAAAACTAATGGCAAGTTTGACAGCGCACAGTTCAACTGAATGGCACCGCAATCCGGACGCAGCTAAAGTTGTATTTTTCGCTTACAGATAGGTTCGTTTATGCGCTCCCTGTGGGAGCTGTTCCATCCGCGCCTGTCCGAGCCCAGTGTGCCGGCGCATCACAACAAACACGCCCTTCTCACCTTCTGGCATCACTCGCTTGTCGACTGCCCAGAAAATGCGGCCCTGGTGGCCAACTGCCCAGAGATAACGCGCAACATTGCATTTAATTACATACTGTAAGACACTCAAAATGATCACGGTTTAGCCTAGACAATCATCATATTATTATTCAGTGCCGATCACGACGACTCGGAGATTGTCACCTACAATCGGTCAATGCTGCCCGCCTACTATGGATTGCTGCGGTTGTGTTGCGAACAGAGCCGGGCACTCACCCGACAATTGGCACAACATCAAAATTTACAGTGGGCCTTTAAGAACATCACTCCACATCCCACCCAATATGCGGCCGCTGTCGACGAGCTGTTCAAGCTGATGGCGCTGTTTGCTACACGCCATCCGGACGCAAGCGAACAGGAGAAACTTGATGTGGTTGCCTTTAGGCGCTCCGTCATTGTATCGTACACAAGCAGTCTGGACGCAAGGGTGTCCTGGTCGACTCTCATTAGTGCGCTCAAAATACTCGGTAAGGTTTCATTAACAAGGAGTTCGATTTTTTGAATCTTGCGAGGAATAATTCAAATGAAACGAAAAGTAACGGTTGTCTTCGGGGAAGATGAACGCTATATTTTCGCATAACAAATTTATTTTTGTTCGAATCATCCTTTATTAGCCCAATTTATATAGTACTTTGGCGTTAGTTTAAGTTTAGAAGCATAGAGATTCTTAAAATTGCCAATTTTCTTCAGGATATCTTGACAAAACAAATAAGTTTTCATACAAAATCTAATTTTTTGGCCGATTGTTTTAATGCCAGCTATATGATATCGTTGTCTGATCCGGTCAACACCGATAGCCTTAAAATTGAGGACTAGTTTGTATAGAACCAGACAGACGACCATATAAACTCCCCAGCTTTAAATAATTATTTAATGGCAATTCTTTCAATTAATATTATCTCTACATCCCTTGGTTAATAAATTCTATTTGTTGAAAAATCCGTGGCAGTTCCACTGGAAATTTTGCTAGTTAACTTTATTATCAAATATGAAATCCAATCGAAGCATTTTTTTTTCGCATGGATTAAATTGAATTAAAATTGATTAATTTTATCCACATATTTATATGCAACACTTTTAACACTTCTAATTCAGTCGACAATGATGATGATCGCATGCTGGTTATCTATAATGGCGGCATTGAGATGTGCTTTGAGGCGCTGCACACGCTACATTCCATGCACCACGAGGCCACCGCCTGCCATGTGGCTGGGGATCTATTGGATCTACTTGGGGAGATGGTGCTACTGCTGGCTACGCTGCGCATGCGCACAGACAGTCCTACGCAAAAAAAGCAACAACAACAGCAGCTGGAACAACAACTGCAACTGCAGCAGCAACAATTGCTGCAGAAACAACAGCAGACGCAATGCACCCAAGCACCGCAGACGCCCCAGCAGAAGGAGAAACAGCTGCAGCAGCAAATGCAACAGCACCTGCAACTACAGCAAATGCAGCTGCAGCAGCAGCATTTTCTACGCCAACAGCACCAGCACTCGGCGCTGGCGAAGGCGCTGCCTGATGCGATCAAGAGACTAGCCACGCTGCTTAACACTTTTAACTCGCCCGAGATTAGTCGCATGGCCCTCGAGGTCCTCAAGGAGCTGGTGCGCAACACCAGCCTGGAGGCCACTAGCATACTGGCGCCCATTCTGATTAACTGCCATTTGTCAGTGGCCAATGCACCCAATGCAATTGGCCCGTTGGGACCCTATTTTCCGCGTCGCGGTGCCAAGCAGGCGCCCTGGCCGTTGGGTGCCAAGAATTCGCCGCGTCCCCCAAGGCCCATGGTGCAGATGTGCATTGCTTTGTCGGAGTTGACGCCGCGCGGTCTCGATACCGAGTACGATGCACAAGTGGACGCCTTCTACAGGCCGTATCATGACTTTATCGATGTCATGCTGCGAATGTGCGTCAACACAGGCACCCTGAACGACACGTTGGTCAAGCTTCACTGCCTGGCGGCCATTGAGTCGACCCCGCTGCATTTCAACTACTTCCCCAAGTTTTGGGTGGGCATACACAACAATGCATTAACACACAAGTGAGTATGCCTGTCACCTTGAACATTTGTAATCACTTTGTTAATCAAACGAAGAGTATTGCATTATAAAAAATCATACATATATATATATAAAGAAAGGAGACTGAACGGTTGTATAAGTTAAGAAAACTATCTAGCCATTTTGCTCGATTAAATAAATTGAGTTTTATATTTTGACTTTGTGGCTAAAATGTTAAAAGCTTTAATTATTTAATTGACTCTTTAAAATACTTGTAATTTCTCCTTTCAGATACTCGGATCTGCTTGTAAAAAATCAGCTGCTAATAGAGTATCTGCATAATGTGCTCAGGGACGAGCGCAGCATGCTGAAGGATATCTTTGTACGAGAGTTCTTGGAGCTGTACTATCATAAAGTGGCAGCGCAGCTTCCAGTTGCGCGCATGATCTACACGATTAACTATGGCATGCACTCTAAGGATGACATTGACGAGCTGTGCGGCGATCTCTTTGCCATTCGCATTATAGCCCAGGCCACTGGTGTGCCGACTTCCGTGCGCAAGGAGCTGCGTGGATCACTGAGGGCACTGCTCAACAAGAGCGAGCGCTTTAGGAAGGATGCGGAACGAGGTGGTAATCAGAAATGGGTCGATGACATTTACAAAATCTTATAAGTATTTGTTTTTTCGCTTTTCTTAGATCAATTTCCCAACAAGAAACAAAAACGGGATACCTGCAAGGAAAAGGAGCTAATGCCGTCGACAGGGCAATCGGCACTGGAAGCCGTAGACAATCCGCCTGATAGTAAGGAAAAAGCCGAATCACTCGATAAAACTGGCTCCGTTGATGGGTTAATGGAAACGTCCAGTGAAAATATCATCGCTGCTGATGCTGCTACTGTCGTAGTCATCAAACCAGCGGCATCCGTTGACTGCGTAGATGAAGGGATGGAGAGTCCGGGATCCGAGAAGCTAGACAAAGCGTCGATTCCCTCGTCCGACGATGAAACGGAGCTGGAGGATGAGTTGGAGCCTACGCCTAAGCGGAATAAAAAATCTGCCAACAAGAAAACCGCACAGGATCGCCTCAACGAGGATCGCAAAAGACGTCTGAGCACTTTGCTCACTATGGAAACATACATACAGAGCATTTTTACCATCATTAAACGAGACTCGAATGCGTCAACTGTAGCGCAGATCAAAGAACAACCCAGTGAGGAGCTCTCGATAGAGGCATCTACGTCAGCTGCGGCGGGAATCAAGCTAAAGCCGAAGGGTGCCTCAACGCCACCAGAGCCCGAGGACGATGCGCTGCAGGGCAAATATAACATTGAGATGGACACAGACATGCCGTGCAAATCCAAATCGAATGGCCAAGATCAAGAGACGGTCAAGTTCGAGGAATTGTCGACAGACACTGGTGTTGTAATCAACGCCGTCCCCGCTGCTGCCAGCAGCTCAGTGGCAGGCGTTGCATCAACGTCCCAGGCAGCGAGTCCAACACAAATTTAGTTGTCGTTCAATGATTTGCTCAGCATTTTGTTTTTCGGCAAGCCACTGGACAATGGCTAAGCTCTTAGGTACTATGCACTTTTGGCCAAAGGTCAAAGGTCACAAAGAAAGATTTGAACAACCCAAGGTTGGTGCTGCTTGCTTCAGGCGAGCCTGTGCTCCGGTAAAAGTCTTTTAAGCACGAGAATTATACTAAATTAAATTTCATCTAGCAACATATTCAAACGGTAACAAATAAATTCAAATAGATATGTAACACACACTCAGACACACTCACACACCTTCACAACACACATCTACGTACATGCATTGATACACCTACATACATACATACATATATAAATATTTACATACTTGAGAATACATGCATACATATACATACATACAGTTAGCAATAATAATAAACGTTACTATTTTAAGACTTCCACGAACGCAAATTGTCCGAAACATTAAAAAAAACACATTATTCCTATTAAGTAAAAAGTTTACACATATTCAATACAAGAACCTTGTTATGCACCACAAAATGCCAAAAGCAAACGCATTATGGGCAACATAAAGATAAAAGAAAATTTATAATGAAATGAAATGAAAACATGAAAAGGAAATGAGTTTAGAAACGGCTTATGAGACGCTAATATCTATATATGTTGTAGTAGAACCTTTAGGTACGTTTTACGCTGCTAATTACATTTGGATTAGTTTCCTATCTTGTTCACTGTCGCCACCCTTCCTCGCCCTTCCCGTATGCACTATAACTGTATGTTAAACACAAATGAACAGATATTATATAATGAACCAACTCTTTTTTTAATATAAAGCATGTGTAACCATTTTCATTGTAAATTGCTGAACGATAGGAATTACATATATTTTATGTTCTTTAGTTCATGTGAGAATAAATTGTAATTACGCACATAATTCTAGTAAGTTGTCCATGTGAAACACAAGGGACAAAGTTTAAAAAACCCATCCCTTTAAAGGGGCGCATAAAATGTTAGTCTTAAGCCACAGCAAACGATCGAAATTTAAAATATGTAATGTTGAACAACAATGCAGAATCATAAGTTAATAACAATAAAAACAATGCAGCATATAAGTTTAAACAATGTGTAAATTTGTATTAATTCTTAATTCGAGTATTATGCGTTAGCATAATTTATTACTTTTTTTAAATGTTATTTAACACCCTTAATCCTAAAATCAACACAAAATATTTTTTCATTATCGGTTTTACTAAACAACAATTGTTTTTTTTTTTCATTTTTCAGAAAGTATATTAGATTTATATTCACGTCTGAAGTGAATGCTCTCTTGCTGTGTGTCTGTCCATATGAACGCAATATTAAAGCCACAGACTGAAACTTGGAATATATACTCGCGTATAGCCGCGTTAAATAAAGCTTTAAGATCTTTGTTGGTCACTACAGTTTTGAAGATTCAACAGATTATTGTGCTGATTATCAAGTCGTGCGATATGCAAGTGCTTGAAACAAGATGGAATTTAAACGAATTCAAGATTAACTGCTGAATTGAACCCTTAAATGCCTTTATTGCTGACGCGCATGCGTTGAGCGAATCGTCAAAGTCCACGTATCTTGCTGTCAACTCAGCTGTCACAAAACATTACGTACTTTGTGAACAGCACAGAAGTAAGTCAGAAATATTTTTTGTGAAAAATGCCTTGCGTGGGTTGCGAGAAAGGTAAGAATATTTTAACGTATCTGGCAGAAAATCGCTGAGCTTGAATATACTACGCAGAATGCAAATGCACAGCAGAGAAGTGCTCTGAGAACTGCAAGTGCAAGGCGCCGGGTAAATGCGGATGCAACCAAACCCAAGCAAACCAAGGCGAGGGTGCTGGCGGCGACAAAGCACAGAAAGGCTGCTGTAAGGACACTAAGAACTGAGCCAAGAGAAATGAATAATTGTAAAAAAACCAACTCGATGTATTTCGCTTTCACTTGATAAAAATATAACAGCTATTTATCATACACTTTCACATTTCTTTAAACATAATCAAAACGTAATTACTTTACTTTTTACTACAATAACTAAATAAACTAACGTACCTTTACCAAAATTGGGGCTTTGTGTAGATGGCAATGATTTATCTTTATTTCTAAACAAGAACTAAATTTTGAAACAATAGTTGGAAAAATATGACGTTTACGTTTAACAAACGAACCAACAACAAAGTGCATTTTATTTTATTTATACATATCTAAATTGCTTACACTTTTCTACAGCAAATTGTGCAAGGGCAAGAATTTGAATTGCTCACATAATAGAGGTGGCGATAAAACAAGTTGAAAATTAAACAAGTTTAAATTCGTTAGCGATTTCTTTATATTACAGCGTTAAAGTTCGGGTTTGTAGATTTTTTTTCATTATAGGTACATCTATTCGCATATAAAAAACAATTTAAAATTTGATTTTCAACAAATACGAGCCAATTACTAAGTATGTATATTATTATTATTATTACATATAGTTATATATTACTTCGCGCTGCGCTGAGCTATTAAATTAATGTATGTAATATAAAAAACAATTTTCCTTTCAGGGCCATTAATAGCTACATTTTTTTTCTATCGATTTAGGTCTTAAATTTATACAAATCAAACGACATTTCAAAATTTGATAAACACGGCAAAAGGACGTGCACTTAATTGCGCTTTAATTTACGCTTTTTGCGACTGTTTGAGGCGGCTGATGATGAGTTGGACGCGGAGCAGTTGGTCGACGTCGATTGGGGCAAGAGTTTGGCTCCGCTTAACTTGCCCCAAATGCGGTTCAACAAGCCTACCCCGCTGTTGCTGTTATAATTGCTGTTCTTATTTGATTTGCTGCACTCAACGTTGTTGTTATTGTTGTTAGTCGTTTGTTGCTGGTGTGTCCCGCGAGGCGGCTGCGTTTTGTGTTGTGCGACTTGGGCGTATTCTCATGAGCGCTTCACCTTGCCATTGACGGCAGCAGACGACGAACGGTTGCTGCTACCACTGCCGCCACCGCCAATGGCCGCCTCGGCCGCATGGGTGGCCACATGTTGGATGCCCTTCTCCATGCAGCCCTGGTAGATCGGTCGCATGAACTGCAAATAAAATGTTTAGTATGACATAAATGGCTTAAATACGTTCTTATTACTGTCACTCACATTTTCCCACATGAGCGTTGCAAAATCGTCCAGCTTGCCGCCGAAATCGCTCAGTTCGCCGCTATATCTGTGGGTATGGCAAATGGATTGAGATTTAGTTTATAAGCTCACGATATTACTGGGTTTTCAGTTGCCGATACCCACCTAATGTACGCCCAGAGCGCCAGCGTCAGCAGCGCCACACCCATGACCAGATTACAGAAATTGGCAAACGTATATAGCCCCACCAGTCCAAAGATGCCGCTAACTATATACATGATGACGGCACAGGCAAAGTACACGGCCGGCGTACGTGCCGCCTTGAAGATGTTTTTGCTTTCGTTGTGTGCCCGATAGTTGACAAAGACCTCCTCCAGATCAGTGTCCAGTTGCTGGCGGAACTTCTCCGTGAACTCCTCGCCACCCATTTTGCGTTTCGTGGCAAACTGAAATAGTGCCTTGTCCTTGACGCGCAAATGCTCCGTTTCCAGATGTGCTGTGCTTAAGTAGGGACGCGTGCCGCCACACACTTCCTCCATGAGCTGACTGTACAGCTCCTTGGCGGCCGCGACTGCAGTTAAGTGATTAGCCTCCGCCGTGGCCACCAGCATGCTCTTCGGCTCGGGCAGCTCATTGCCCTTATAGATGCTCATGTACGACTGAAAGTACTGAATTAGGTCGCGGGCTCTCACGCGCTGGCCGCTGATCTCTTTGTAGACCAGATTGTCGGGCGCCAGCAGCATAGGGACCAGCGTCCGTAGACTGTTCTTAAACTCGGGCGTAATGTCCCTAAGACGGCCATCGAACTGTGGATTTGTGGCAACATTGAGACCAGGATGTGGCATCAAGAAGCAGGCCACCTCAGTGAAGCATGAAGAAATGTGTCGTCGCAGTGACTGCAGTTCCGGATGCTGTTTGTCCGAGACCTCGAGCCGACGCTTGAGTATCTTGTCGCCGCCTAAGGCGCCGTACTCCGCCTCGTACGGGAAACTCCAGTCACGCACCAAAAACTGCAGACGCTGGAATGGCTTCTTGCCGGTGTCGGCCAGCGCCAGGCGGCCGTATTCGGTGAACAGCTGGAGATGCTGCAGGTCGTCTTCCTGTATGTTTTGCGAGAGATTGTATATCTGCACCGAGGACAGCATCGTGCTCAACGCAAACACAGTCGCACAGTCGCGCACGGTACTCTGGCTATCGAAGGCACCCTGCGTGTCCAAAAGAATGATGGCAATCTTGTCACCATTTGGATAATCGTGCAGGAATATATCGGACCACATCAGTATGCCGGTGGTATCGCGCTCCGATCCGCCGCGCCATGAGAAACCCGCCAGCGGCTCCGACTCGTCGCCCAGCCAGTCGGAGACGTCGTGTCGCACATACTGCAAAACGATGTTGATAAAAATATAAAATAAGAAATCTATGATCCCTAACATACCTTTGAGTACATGTACCGAAGAAAGAAGTCGAGCAGAAAGCTTTTGCCCTTGCGAAAAGCACCCGCCACGGACACCACGCACACGTACCGATCCTTGACCTCTGGTCGCATCAGCACATCGCTGAGTTCATCCTCGTTGAGCACAAACGTGTGCTCCTCGGATGTATTGATCACCTGCACAGCCGAGCCGCCCATTGCTGACCTCTCCATGTGTAAGCTGTGTCTGTGTATGTGTGCGCGCGCCTGTGTGTGTGTGGGTGGGTGTGTGTGTATGTGCTTTGAGAACTTTGCGTGGGCTGGGTTTCAATGTTGTTTTAAAAAACTGCAAAAGAAACAGAATGAAACAAGTGATAGATTTAATAATAGTTGCTTTGCACACGACAACTGATATATCCTATGTATCCTATGCTGTATGTACGATTGTTGTTTAGGTGCTGTGCCGCCAGATTTCGAGCGGCGACTGAATTGAACTAACGGTTAATTGCGCAAGTTCTATTCAAATTCGAATTGCGTGTGTGTGTGTGTGTGTGTGTGTGCTCCTTTGAATTTTGGCACGGGCATGGCATTATGTGCCAGGCGGCCTGCAATTATGAGAGGTGGCCAAAAATAAATCCAACTATGCGCTAGTTTGGCACTGCCAGCGGCATACGGAAGATGTATTCTGTACGGCCTGGCCAGGTGCGTAGATTCGGCACGTAATCAGCTTGAATTCATTCACTTATTTTTGTTTTTGTTTTTTTCTAAGTCGCCACACGCAATTTAAATAACATGCCGAATTCAATTTTCCAAGTGCATTAAAAATCCACATTAAAATACTTGGTCGCTAAAGGCATTCGTCGTTGTCGTTGTTGTTGTTGTTGTTGCTGTTGCTGATGACGTTGACAACTTTTTGTCGCTATGCCGTTGACCAATGCCGTAACTTCTAATTGGAAACGCAATCAAATCAACGAATTCTGTTTTCACCTACAACACAACACCAGCAGCAACAATAACAAACAGCCATACTTATGCTAGACACGCGATTGACGGCTCAACATTTAGCATATATACATGTGTGTATATGTGTGCTCTTTCTGTTTGTTGTAATATTTATTAAATTGAACTGAAAGACAAAAGCGGTGTAGCGACAGTCGCCGCTGTCGACTGTCAACCAAAACTGAACTGCACAGTACGCAAGTCACCCGCGGTGCGCATATCCAATGAGCAGCAAAATGAGAGAGCGATCGTCAGACTCTCTCGCGCGCTGTCATTCGCACTCTCTTGCTCGCTATTTGCCTTTTCTAATGGTAGCAGTGTCAGGTAGGTCGCATTAGCAGGTGCAGCTGTTGAAATTAATTTGTTTAATTAACAACAATGATCGAAAGCAGAAACTAGTCATAAGATTGGACAAATGACTGCGCAGCTTTTTTGTGCACAACTTTGGATTTTTGAACATTTTTTACGCTGTTGGCAACACTGTCCCACTGTCAAAGCTGTGCTCAGAACGTTGTGCAGGTGTCAGACAGAGACGACCACATATACGCTGGTTACCTAGTTTGATCTCGAGGCAAAGCCGACTTGCTAGTTGTCTTCTTTCGGCTCATCCGACATTTGTTCATTGTGGGATGTAAACAACGAAAATGAAAAGTAACAGCAACAGTTGTGCCAGCGACGTTGACGCCAGCGTCGACGCCGGCAGCACGATTAGTCAACTGGAATGGTTGCTGAGAGCAACGGCAGCAACAACAACAACAGCACAACAATGACCAAAGCGAAACGAAACGAGGCAAGCAGCAGCAGCAGCAGCGACAGTCGCGTTCTGAGCAGCGCTTAAAATGCGAGAAAAAAAACACAGAACGCGCAAGAGGGAAAACAATAAGGGAGAAATAAACGCTTAATTCGCCTAAATTAGGCTGCAAAAAGTGTCTAATTAGCTCAATCAAAGCAGCACGCCAGAGGGTCCACGCCAAAGCCCAAAGCCCCGGCCCGACACAAGGCTCAACACTCGCCAGCTCGCCAGTCTCAGATACGCTGCCAGACCATGCACCGTGGACACCGCCCAATGGCCAGCTGGCAGAAGCAGCGACAGCGGCAGCGAAAGCTAACGTCGGTTCAGCTCGTGGCCTTCGTTGGTTTCCTGCTGGGCGCTGTTTGCGTCTCCGTGCAGGAATCGCTGCCTGTTCTGGAGGAGGAGCCCGTCTACTTTTACGTGGGCTGCTATACGGCACGAACGGATTTGCTGAAAGAATCGGTGTACGCAAAGACGCCGCAAACGTGCATCGAGATCTGCGAGCACCAGGGCCACAGGTACGCTGTCCTCGCGGCCGAGAAGTGCTTCTGTGCCAATCAGCTGGAGCCGGACGAGAAGCAGGACGACCAGCTGTGCCACACTCGATGTCTGGCCAACAAGGCACAGTACTGCGGCGGCGTCGGCGTCCACTCGTACTACTCGACAACGCTGCTGAGGCAGCCGGCGCCGCATCACCTGCGCGTGACCAACAGCACCGAGAACAGCATCAGCCTCGCCTGGGACGCCTACGAGTCGAGCAAGCTGCTGCTAGCCGGCGGCGCTGAGGCGCTCGCTCCGCAGACCCAGCAGATCGCCAACTTTCTGATCAGGTGCCAGGTGGTGCAGACATACTCCACACTGCCCGCATTCCAGCAGCCCGAGTTCATAGTGCAGAGCACGGATACGCGCTTTGAGCTCAACGATCTTCATCCGGCGACTCTCTACAACATTAGCGTGCGGGCCATTTGCGTACAGCAACAGCAGCCGAAGAGCGAATGCGGCCATGCCACACTAATGGCCAGCACGGAGGTGGGCCTGCCCAGTCCGGCGCCCACGCAGCCCAAGATACTGAGCCGCACGAAGACCAGCATAACCGTGGAGCTGGCAACCGTGCACAACGACAACGGTCCGGTCACAAAGCTGTTAATTATTGTCGAGTTCGTGGACGATTCGTTGAGCCAGCCGTTCGACGCACAGCTCCTGGGCAGCTGGCAGGAGGCGCAGCAGAACGGCGTGCCCTACTATATAGCCGCAGAGCTGGATTACGATCGGCCCGAGGACAATCGCACCAGGCACTTTGTTGTGGGCGACGGCAAACGCTATGGCCGCTATCGCAATGTGCCGCTGACGCAGCAGTCCGATGTGCAGGATCAGGAGTCGCATGTGCACATTAGCTTGGGCGTGGTGAGTGTTAATTTCTGGCCAGCTCCCAGCTCCGGCTATGAGTAATCTTTGGTCTTGTAGGAAAGCACGCTGCGGAACGTCACCAAGACACTCTACACCCGCAGCAGTCACGCCCAGCACGCGAGCTCCTTGGACGACTTCAGCTACGCCACGTTCGACAAGGGCCAGTCGTCGGTGGTGGCCCTGGCCGTCACCTGTGTGATCTTTGGCTGCTGCCTGCTGCTCAGCCTGATCACCTACTTCTACTTGCGCTACAAGACCTGCCACGCACGCGTACTCGGACGCGGACGCAACGCCCACGAGATGACTCAGCAGACGCCGATCATCGAGCGGGAAAACAACGGATATCTAGTGGAGGAGGAGCTGCCGCCCTCGCTGGAGAGCTTCAAGCAGCAGCTGCAGTCAACGATCGAGGGCCTGGAGCGCTTGCCGCGCAACGCCCTGCGCCTCAATGCCAACGATGTCATCGGTGACGGTCGCTACGGTGAGATCATTACGGGACGGCTAACTGCGGGTGAAGCCCTCAAGGAGTGTGCACTTCATGTGCTATCGCTGGACGATCTGGTCGGACCCACGCAGGCGCAGCTGCTGCGTGAGCTGCGTCAGCTGAGACAGCTGCGCCGCCACGAGCTGATCCTGGACTTTTACGGCATTTCGGCGAGCGCCGACTGGTTCTATCTGGTCTTCGAGCTGCAGCGAGTGAGCCTCAAGCGGCGGCTGATCGAGAGCCGCCAGGCAGCGCCAGCGCCGCGTCTGACAACGCTGAGCGAGCAGCTGGTGCTGCAGTGGATGTACGAGCTGGCAAGCGCCATGTCATATCTGGGCAGCTGCCAGGTGCTGCACCGGCAGCTGTCCGGGCACAGTGTCTACGTCTGCGCCGACTCCAAGCTGAAGGTGTGCGTTTTCGGGCCGCTGCACTTTGTGAGCAGCAATCGGCAGCAGGTGGATCTGGGCCGCTGGCTGGCGCCGGAGGTGTTGCGCCACCAGCACTTTACGGCCAAGTCGGATGTGTGGTCGTTCGCCTGCGTCGCCTGGGAGTGCTGTGCCCTGGGCGGCACGCCCTATGCCAACGTGGCCAATAGCCAGCAATTACTGGAGGCGATACGCGCTGGCGTGCGCCCGGAGCAGCCCGCCTATGTCTACGGCGATCTTTACCAGCTGCTGCTCAACTGCTGGCAGCTGGAGCCCAGCGAGCGCATTGGCTTCGAAGATGTCGCCTTCGGCGTGCGTCAGCTGATGACCTCAGCTCGGCATGCCCTCTGCTTCGATCGTTCCGCTTCCGCCGCTATGGAGACGTTGCCATTATATCTGCCGATGCTGGAGACGAGCAATTAGCGTGGACAAAGGAGGAGATCCGACTGGCCCAACGCCCTATTAGAGTTTACATATATAATAAAGGCACACGAATGCGCAATTTATAGCTTTTCTAAATGTATGTACGTATGAATGTATCAAAGATTTAGAATGGATGGAACAAGCAAATAAACGTATATTATTTGTCAAGTGAATTCGGGCGGATTAGCAAATACCTTTCAATGGAGTGCACATAGGGTATCTCAGTTGATATTCAAACTGTTCCAGCACCCAGTGTGACAAATGTGGGCAAGCGAAAGTAACTGTCAACCCTTCAATTGGCTGCCATCAGCTGCACACAACGAACCGAGTCCAACAACTGTGGAACGAAATGATCGTCGACCACAGCAAATGGAAAGCGCAGGTAGAGAGAGCACGGGAGAGCGAACGGGCGAGCGGGAACTCGTGAGCGAGCAAAAGGTGCTGCGAGAGTTTCGCGCTGATCGCAAGCAACATATGAAATACAAAAAATATATAAATAGGTAGCGCATATAAAAATTGTCGATTAATCAGTTTAAAGGTCGCACGTCTAGGGGGTCGGACGCTTGGGCGCAAAATGCAATTGTTTAAATATTTAATTGGTCAAATGGCAAACAATAATCACGGGCCAAACAGAAAGAACAAGAAAACAGATATGCATACTTTGGTCGACAATGCTCGACTGGCTGATACCCAGCACAAATAGATATATTTCTGATATGTGAAATATGCACATACTAAACACTCATAAATAACTAAATAAATCACCTTTTTAAAAAAAAAAAATTCCAAATCCAAAAACCCCATTTTATCGAGACGTCCCACCATATCCTCTTATAAACGCAACGATCTCGAAAACTACATAAGCTGGAGACCTAAAGTCAAGTTTCTTTTTTCAAAGTCTTTCCCCATTTCATTGATATCGATAAAAATCGATTTTACTACTTGGTTTTCTAAGCATATATCGATGACTATAAGAGGTAGAGTAACCAAATTTAGTTTATTATGTTCCCGTAAAGCAGACGCAGATCAGGAATTTAATTTTTTATCAGGTACTTCAGACTTGCACTTTCCTGAACTTTCATAACAGTCACACTTTTAGGTTGGGAATTATTCAAGAATTGAATTTCCATAGTAGAGGCCAAGCGCAGCCGCTGAGTGACGTACGCAGCTTAGTGTTTGTGTTCGTACCGACAGTTCGCAGCAGGGTATCTCCTAGTCGAGCGCTGCCGACTACGACTGCTTGAAGTTGTCGGTACCTCGAAAATTGCCGAGCATAGCTGCACATTGCCCATGTGTGTTACACACGGACCCAATTGGAAACGTAGTGCTAATCTAGCCAGCAGCGACTAGCTCCGGTGTGCGAACAGCTGATAAGCCAACCAATTGAATACAAATATATACACAAGTACACTGAATATTAGTGTTACCATTATTGCAACTTTGGATCGTTGCGCTTCATTACGCTCTTATTAAACTTTAACATGTGCTTTGTGTTTTTATATGGCTGTCTTATCAGCCGTTAAAGTCATCCAAGCGCTAAAACAGCGTAGCTATTTTGTGTATATGTATAATGTATATATAAACAAAAGCTACGCTGTTCGGACGACTTTTGCACTCGTCGACTCGGAGTCAAGGTGAATGACGTTACCAAACAGAGCAAAGAGGCTACGGCTATGGCAAGAGCAAAAACAACAACAAATTAAATCATTGGCACACACACATATTGAGATATGGATGCTCACATGTATTGGCAATACAAATTATTAATAAATCAAGCTGTGAGCCCTGAAATGACGCTATCCACCCGCCAGCTCACGAAATGCGAATGTGGACGTGGTCATCGAAGGCGGAATATTACTGGAACACCACTGGGCAGAGCTGGCAGGTTTAACTGCCATTGCAAGACCTAATGTTGAGTAATTTCAATATAACATACATACAACATATACAGCGAAGACGCAATAAGATTTGTTTTTTGTTTTAATTACACACACAGAGTTCTGTGTCTCGGGGCAAGTTAAAACTGGTTAGTTGGCGCAGTGTACGCACACTTGTCAATACTGCGAACAGTTTGTGTTTTTGTTATTCAGAGATTCAACTTAAAAATTACTCACTTTAATAAACAATTCGCCACCAACGCGCCTGCTGCTGTTCGCTCTTTTTTAACATTTACTTTGCTCACCTATTTTGCTGGTGGTGTACGTAACATCGATATGTCGAACCTTGCGATAATTTTTCTGAAATCGATAGTCATCACGAACGACTCTTCGCTATCGCTATTCATTTCTTTAGTATATAGCTAAAAATGACAAATAAATACTAAACTATATGCAATGATTTAAATATGTTATTATTTGAATATTTAATATTTGCATATATTCTGCCGATTAGGAATATTACGTGTCCAGCGCAAACCAAAACATTTCCAAAACAAGTAAGAATGTTGCAGTACACAGTAGTTATTTTTGTTATTTTAGAAAAATACAGAACTTTTATATCCCGTAGGGTGGCGTGGACAACATTTTTCAGCTCAAACACTGTCTGTCTAGTGGCCGAGATTGTCACAATTAGTATAAAAAACAACACTAAAATCGATTCTGAGGGGGTCAAATTTTTTTGGCAAAAATCATTCAAAAGTTGACAAAAATTTTGACATGTAAAGCTCTCGGGTCCATAGCTCCCATACTTCAAACGACCATAACTTTGTCAAAACTGAACCGATTTTCTTGTTTGATGGCATTTTCTTCATGGTTTGTCCTCTAGATTGATTCGATTTTTTGATAAAATTATCATGTACTCCCCCCTTACTCATTTTCGAAAAAATTTTTTTTTCAAAATTTAGAAATGCATTTTTACATATTTAATCGATTGTGGTTGTCATATTTAGTATAAAAAACAGCATTAAAACTGATTCTGAGGGGGTCAAATTTTTTGTCAGAAATCATTCAAAAGTTGACAAAAATTTTGACATGTAAAGCTCTCGGGTCCATAGCTCCCATACTTCAAACGACCATAACTTTGTCAAAACTGAACCGATTTTCTTGTTTGATGGCATTTTCTTCATGGTTTGTCCTCTAGATTGATTCTGCATTTCAAATATATTCAATATTGCAAATAAAATTTTTTCGATTTTTTGATAAAATTATCATGTACTCCCCCCTTACTCATTTTCGAAAAAATTTTTTTTTCAAAATTTAGAAATGCATTTTTACATATTTAATCGATTGTGGTTGTCATATTTAGTATAAAAAACAACATTAAAACTGATTCTGAGGGGGTCAAATTTTTTGTCAGAAATCATTCAAAAGTTGACAAAAATTTTGACATGTAAAGCTCTCGGGTCCATAGCTCCCATACTTCAAACGACCATAACTTTGTCAAAACTGAACCGATTTTCTTGTTTGATGGCATTTTCTTCATGGTTTGTCCTCTAGATTGATTCTGCATTTCAAATATATTCAATATTGCAAATAAAATTTTTTCGATTTTTTGATAAAATTATCATGTACTCCCCCCTTACTCATTTTCGAAAAAATTTTTTTTTCAAAATTTAGAAATGCATTTTTACATATTTAATCGATTGTGGTTGTCATATTTAGTATAAAAAACAGCATTAAAACTGATTCTGAGGGGGTCAAATTTTTTGTCAGAAATCATTCAAAAGTTGACAAAAATTTTGACATGTAAAGCTCTCGGGTCCATAGCTCCCATACTTCAAACGACCATAACTTTGTCAAAACTGAACCGATTTTCTTGTTTGATGGCATTTTCTTCATGGTTTGTCCTCTAGATTGATTCTGCATTTCAAATATATTCAATATTGCAAATAAAATTTTTTCGATTTTTTGATAAAATTATCATGTACTCCCCCCTTACTCATTTTCGAAAAAATTTTTTTTTCAAAATTTAGAAATGCATTTTTACATATTTAATCGATTGTGGTTGTCATATTTAGTATAAAAAACAACATTAAAACTGATTCTGAGGGGGTCAAATTTTTTGTCAGAAATCATTCAAAAGTTGACAAAAATTTTGACATGTAAAGCTCTCGGGTCCATAGCTCCCATACTTCAAACGACCATAACTTTGTCAAAACTGAACCGATTTTCTTGTTTGATGGCATTTTCTTCATGGTTTGTCCTCTAGATTGATTCTGCATTTCAAATATATTCAATATTGCAAATAAAATTTTTTCGATTTTTTGATAAAATTATCATGTACTCCCCCCTTACTCATTTTCGAAAAAATTTTTTTTTCAAAATTTAGAAATGCATTTTTACATATTTAATCGATTGTGGTTGTCATATTTAGTATAAAAAACAACATTAAAACTGATTCTGAGGGGGTCAAATTTTTTGTCAGAAATCATTCAAAAGTTGACAAAAATTTTGACATGTAAAGCTCTCGGGTCCATAGCTCCCATACTTCAAACGACCATAACTTTGTCAAAACTGAACCGATTTTCTTGTTTGATGGCATTTTCTTCATGGTTTGTCCTCTAGATTGATTCTGCATTTCAAATATATTCAATATTGCAAATAAAATTTTTTCGATTTTTTGATAAAATTATCATGTACTCCCCCCCTTACTCATTTTCGAAAAAATTTTTTTTTCAAAATTTAGAAATGCATTTTTACATATTTAATCGATTGTGGTTGTCATATTTAGTATAAAAAACAGCATTAAAACTGATTCTGAGGGGGTCAAATTTTTTGTCAGAAATCATTCAAAAGTTGACAAAAATTTTGACATGTAAAGCTCTCGGGTCCATAGCTCCCATACTTCAAACGACCATAACTTTGTCAAAACTGAACCGATTTTCTTGTTTGATGGCATTTTCTTCATGGTTTGTCCTCTAGATTGATTCTGCATTTCAAATATATTCAATATTGCAAATAAAATTTTTTCGATTTTTTGATAAAATTATCATGTACTCCCCCCTTACTCATTTTCGAAAAAATTTTTTTTTCAAAATTTAGAAATGCATTTTTACATATTTAATCGATTGTGGTTGTCATATTTAGTATAAAAAACAACATTAAAACTGATTCTGAGGGGGTCAAATTTTTTGTCAGAAATCATTCAAAAGTTGACAAAAATTTTGACATGTAAAGCTCTCGGGTCCATAGCTCCCATACTTCAAACGACCATAACTTTGTCAAAACTGAACCGATTTTCTTGTTTGATGGCATTTTCTTCATGGTTTGTCCTCTAGATTGCTTCTGCATTTCAAATATATTCAATATTGCAAATAAAATTTTTTCGATTTTTTGATAAAATTATCATGTACTCCCCCCTTACTCATTTTCGAAAAAATTTTTTTTTCAAAATTTAAAATGATTTTTACATATTTAATCGATTGTGGTTGTCATATTTAGTATAAAAAACAACATTAAAACTGATTCTGAGGAGGTCAATTTTTTGTCAGAAATCATTCAAAAGTTGACAAAAATTTTGACATGTAAAGCTCTCGGGTCCATAGCTCCCATACTTCAAACGACCATAACTTTGTCAAAACTGAACCGATTTTCTTGTTTGATGGCATTTTCTTCATGGTTTGTCCTCTAGATTGATTCTGCATTTCAAATATATTCAATATTGCAAATAAAATTTTTTCGATTTTTTGATAAAATTATCATGTACTCCCCCTTACTCATTTTCGAAAAAATTTTTTTTTCAAAATTTAAAATGCATTTTTACATATTTAATCGATTGTGGTTGTCATATTTAGTATAAAAAACAGCATTAAAACTGATTCTGAGGGGGTCAAATTTTTTGTCAGAAATCATTCAAAAGTTGACAAAAATTTTGACATGTAAAGCTCTCGGGTCCATAGCTCCCATACTTCAAACGACCATAACTTTGTCAAAACTGAACCGATTTTCTTGTTTGATGGCATTTTCTTCATGGTTTGTCCTCTAGATTGATTCTGCATTTCAAATATATTCAATATTGCAAATAAAATTTTTTCGATTTTTTGATAAAATTATCATGTACTCCCCCCTTACTCATTTTCGAAAAAATTTTTTTTTCAAAATTTAGAAATGCATTTTTACATATTTAATCGATTGTGGTTGTCATATTTAGTATAAAAAACAACATTAAAACTGATTCTGAGGGGGTCAAATTTTTTGTCAGAAATCATTCAAAAGTTGACAAAAATTTTGACATGTAAAGCTCTCGGGTCCATAGCTCCCATACTTCAAACGACCATAACTTTGTCAAAACTGAACCGATTTTCTTGTTTGATGGCATTTTCTTCATGGTTTGTCCTCTAGATTGATTCTGCATTTCAAATATATTCAATATTGCAAATAAAATTTTTTCGATTTTTTGATAAAATTATCATGTACTCCCCCCCTTACTCATTTTCGAAAAAATTTTTTTTTCAAAATTTAGAAATGCATTTTTACATATTTAATCGATTGTGGTTGTCATATTTAGTATAAAAAACAACATTAAAACTGATTCTGAGGGGGTCAAATTTTTTGTCAGAAATCATTCAAAAGTTGACAAAAATTTTGACATGTAAAGCTCTCGGGTCCATAGCTCCCATACTTCAAACGACCATAACTTTGTCAAAACTGAACCGATTTTCTTGTTTGATGGCATTTTCTTCATGGTTTGTCCTCTAGATTGATTTTGCATTTCAAATATATTCAATATTGCAAATAAAATTTTTTCGATTTTTTGATAAAATTATCATGTACTCCCCCCTTACTCATTTTCGAAAAAATTTTTTTTTCAAAATTTAGAAATGCATTTTTACATATTTAATCGATTGTGGTTGTCATATTTAGTATAAAAAACAGCATTAAAACTGATTCTGAGGGGGTCAAATTTTTTGTCAGAAATCATTCAAAAGTTGACAAAAATTTTGACATGTAAAGCTCTCGGGTCCATAGCTCCCATACTTCAAACGACCATAACTTTGTCAAAACTGAACCGATTTTCTTGTTTGATGGCATTTTCTTCATGGTTTGTCCTCTAGATTGATTCTGCATTTCAAATATATTCAATATTGCAAATAAAATTTTTTCGATTTTTTGATAAAATTATCATGTACTCCCCCCTTACTCATTTTCGAAAAAATTTTTTTTTCAAAATTTAGAAATGCATTTTTACATATTTAATCGATTGTGGTTGTCATATTTAGTATAAAAAACAACATTAAAACTGATTCTGAGGGGGTCAAATTTTTTGTCAGAAATCATTCAAAAGTTGACAAAAATTTTGACATGTAAAGCTCTCGGGTCCATAGCTCCCATACTTCAAACGACCATAACTTTGTCAAAACTGAACCGATTTTCTTGTTTGATGGCATTTTCTTCATGGTTTGTCCTCTAGATTGATTCTGCATTTCAAATATATTCAATATTGCAAATAAAATTTTTTCGATTTTTTGATAAAATTATCATGTACTCCCCCCTTACTCATTTTCGAAAAAATTTTTTTTTCAAAATTTAGAAATGCATTTTTACATATTTAATCGATTGTGGTTGTCATATTTAGTATAAAAAACAACATTAAAACTGATTCTGAGGGGGTCAAATTTTTTGTCAGAAATCATTCAAAAGTTGACAAAAATTTTGACATGTAAAGCTCTCGGGTCCATAGCTCCCATACTTCAAACGACCATAACTTTGTCAAAACTGAACCGATTTTCTTGTTTGATGGCATTTTCTTCATGGTTTGTCCTCTAGATTGATTCTGCATTTCAAATATATTCAATATTGCAAATAAAATTTTTTTCGATTTTTTGATAAAATTATCATGTACTCCCCCCTTACTCATTTTCGAAAAAATTTTTTTTTCAAACTTTAGAAATGCATTTTTACATATTTAATCGATTGTGGTTGTCATATTTAGTATAAAAAACAACATTAAAACTGATTCTGAGGGGGTCAAATTTTTTGTCAGAAATCATTCAAAAGTTGACAAAAATTTTGACATGTAAAGCTCTCGGGTCCATAGCTCCCATACTTCAAACGACCATAACTTTGTCAAAACTGAACCGATTTTCTTGTTTGATGGCATTTTCTTCATGGTTTGTCCTCTAGATTGATTCTGCATTTCAAATATATTCAATATTGCAAATAAAATTTTTTCGATTTTTTGATAAAATTATCATGTACTCCCCCCTTACTCATTTTCGAAAAAATTTTTTTTTCAAAATTTAGAAATGCATTTTTACATATTTAATCGATTGTGGTTGTCATATTTAGTATAAAAAACAACATTAAAACTGATTCTGAGGGGGTCAAATTTTTTGTCAGAAATCATTCAAAAGTTGACAAAAATTTTGACATGTAAAGCTCTCGGGTCCATAGCTCCCATACTTCAAACGACCATAACTTTGTCAAAACTGAACCGATTTTCTTGTTTGATGGCATTTTCTTCATGGTTTGTCCTCTAGATTTCTTCTGCATTTCAAATATATTCAATATTGCAAATAAAATTTTTTCGATTTTTTGATAAAATTATCATGTACTCCCCCCTTACTCATTTTCGAAAAAATTTTTTTTTCAAAATTTAGAAATGCATTTTTACATATTTAATCGATTGTGGTTGTCATATTTAGTATAAAAAACAACATTAAAACTGATTCTGAGGGGGTCAAATTTTTTGTCAGAAATCATTCAAAAGTTGACAAAAATTTTGACATGTAAAGCTCTCGGGTCCATAGCTCCCATACTTCAAACGACCATAACTTTGTCAAAACTGAACCGATTTTCTTGTTTGATGGCATTTTCTTCATGGTTTGTCCTCTAGATTGATTCTGCATTTCAAATATATTCAATATTGCAAATAAAATTTTTTCGATTTTTTGATAAAATTATCATGTACTCCCCCCTTACTCATTTTTGAAAAAATTTTTTTTTCAAAATTTAGAAATGCATTTTTACATATTTAATCGATTGTGGTTGTCATATTTAGTATAAAAAACAACATTAAAACTGATTCTGAGGGGGTCAAATTTTTTGTCAGAAATCATTCAAAAGTTGACAAAAATTTTGACATGTAAAGCTCTCGGGTCCATAGCTCCCATACTTCAAACGACCATAACTTTGTCAAAACTGAACCGATTTTCTTGTTTGATGGCATTTTCTTCATGGTTTGTCCTCTAGATTGATTCTGCATTTCAAATATATTCAATATTGAAAATACAATTTTTTCGATTTTTTGATAAGATTATCATGTACTCCCCCCTTACTCATTTTCGAAAAAATTTTTTTTTCAAAATTTAGCAATGCATTTTTACATATTTAATCGATTGTGGTTGTCATATTTAGTATAAAAAATAACATTAAAATCGATTCTGAGTGGGTCAAATTTTATTTATTAAACTAAATAGTCTTCGTCAAAAAATTTTGAACGAGAAATAAGACTGAGTTATTGGATATATTTTAGTATATTTAGAAATCTAACCCATTGCATTAAATACCTTATTAAATATGTGTATGTTCATAAGTTAAGTAAGTACAATAATTACTGAGGACTTTGCATTAATCTAGGACCACAAAGTCAGGTCAGCTCAGGGCGATCGCCGGGTAATACCTGCGTCGACACACATGCTATGGGAATCGCTCAGGCAGGATGCGTAGGCCATGGCATGTGGTATAAAGTTCTGCTCGTAGACGCCGGAGAAGAGCTGAGCGTAGGGTCCACTGGCGAAGACGGCGACGTCGTCACCGCCATGTGTCTCGGACTCTAGTGGCACCGTCGACGGAAACATAAAGTCTTTGTTTTTCATGTTGATGGCGCGCAGATTCTTACGCTTGACGGCGCCGCCCTCCTTCAGATAGTTGCTGTTGTAGCCGGGTCCGTTGGCATAGCTAAGCGTGGCATACGGCAAGTCATCGGCGGCCAGTTGGCCGTCATTGATGCCAAATATATCGTTCTTGCGGCTGGAATAGCCCGCCAACGACATGGTGTGTGAGTGATCCGAGGTGACCACGATCAGCGTGTCCTCGACGCTGCTGTGCGTGCGTGCCCAGCGCACCGACTTATCGAACTCCGCCGTCTCGTCGATGGCGCGCAGTGCCAACGTATCGTGATGACCGTGGTCGATGCGGCCGCCCTCGACGAACAAGAAGTAGCCCCGGCCGGCGCTCTGGCGCTCCAGTATACCCAGCGCCGCCTGCACCATCTCCTCCAGCGTTGGCTGTTCCAGGCCATCTGCATCCAGATGATAGGGCATATGATATGGGGCGAATAGGCCCAGCACACGCGACGTCTGGTTCGACAGCGCCAGCAGCTCGCGACGGGTCTGCACAAAGTGGGCGCTGTTCGTGTGTTGCCGCTGCCATTCCTCGATCAGATTGCGTCCGTCCTTGCGGCGTCCCTGCACTCCGCTTGCGTCCCGAACGTGTTCGGGCAAAAAGTTTTGCCGTCCTCCGCCTAGGACAACGTTTAGATTCTGTCCCACCGGACCGTTAATTAGCTGCGACGCAATATCCGCACAGACGGTGGGATCACCCTCGTCCGCCTTGACATCGGCATCGTTCTCCCAGTTGCGATTGGCGATGTGGGCGTAAACGCCCGCCGGCGAGGCGTGTGTCACTGAAGTCGTTGTGATCAGACCTGTGGCCATGCCCTGGCGCTGGGCCCATTCCGCAATGGAGGCTACATGGTGCTCCGGCTGCGCCTGCGCCTGGCAATCCTTCACACGCACAGCAGCCGTCACGCCCACAGTGCCATAGTTGGCCTTGACGCCGCCGAGGTAGGCGGTGGCCGTGCACGCTGAATCGGCGACCTGCATGTTGGCACAGTACGTCTTACTCAGGCCCACGTACGGGAACTGCTCGAAGGCGAACTGCTTCTCCTCGCCGCCCAAATAGACGCGACCCGCCGTTATCGTCGGTATGGACATGCCATCGCCCAAGAAGAGCATTACGTTCTTGGCCAGCTGTGTGTTCAGCCTCAGCTTGCTCTCCAGCTGCTGCTCCAGTGTCTGGTAGGCGATGGCGCGCCAGTAATCGGCATACTGCTCTGCCGTTTGCGATGCGAACCTCATCTCCGGCATGTACGCTCGCTTGAAGCGCGCAGTTGGGCCAGCTGCAAACACGGGGTGCATACGCCGCTCAGCATCGCGGGTGGGCAACACTAAACGCGTACAGATTAACAGTTGGGTACAGTTTGGTCTGATATTGTGCTCGGCTGCGGGGAACTTACCGTGTCCGCTGGCCTGCGCGAGGAGCCCGCCAAGTGCCAATAGTTGCAAGATCATCTCGAGCAGCTGCCGTGCCGTGTCGTGCCGTGCACGTTTCAATCGGGACTGATAGCGCCTCGCACGAGACCGGTGTTATTTATAGTCGTGTTCGATTCCATAACAGGTCAACGCCGCCGCCGCCATCGCCATAACGGCTGATAAACGAAATCTATGTAGTACATAAAATCCGTAGCGGCGATCGATGTCGCCGCCTACCCTGCCCTCATATTTTCGTCGTTAGCCCGGAGGTTTCGTTATATATTTGTATTTGTTGTGCTTGGTGTTTTGAAAACACATTTGTTGGGTTTTCATTATCCGCGGCTCGTCGTCGTCGTCGTAGTCGTCGTCGTCGTCGTCGTCGTCGTCGTCTGCCTGCCCGTCTCCGATGCGTTCCGGTGATTATTCTGCCTGCGGATGCGAGCACGCGAGTCGTTCACGTGATCGTTTCGCCTCATCTTGCTCAGCTGAGAACTGTACAGATCCGTGCTGAGCGCTTCTGTGTAAGTCATAAACTCGAAAGGCCATAAAAACAGCGCAGAATCGGCGGAATGGCCGTGGCCTAAGCTAAATCTCACAAATTCCCAATAAATACGCACACAGAAGAACACGCTATTTTTAGATTTCATTAATTGCCCATTTAGTACATTTGAGCTGAAATATTCTTAAGTACGAATTCATCTTCGTTTCATAATCGACCATTTATGCCGTATAACTAAAAATAAAATCAGTTTTGTTCTGGAAATAAGCGTGAAACATTTTTAATTGACCGTGGCATTAGCTAAATCTCACAAATGCCCAATAAATACACTCAGAGAAAAACGCTATTTTAGATTTTACAAATTACCAAGTAAATTTTGGGCTGAAATAATCTCAAATTAAGTACGATTTAATCTTCATTTCATAATCGACCATTTATTCCATATAACTCAGAAGAAAATAAGTTTTTTTCTGGAAATAAGCGAAAAACATTTTTAATGACGCAACAAATTCAGAGATATTCAAACGAATACTTGAAATGAATACAAATTTAGTCAAAAGTAACTACACATCGATGTTGTTTGATCTATGCAGAAGCATCCCCTATCGGGAGCGTCCGATAGGGGATGCTCTGAACATTCATACACACATACACAAAATCACACACATACACACACGCGAATTCACGCCGCATGCAGTCCGTTTCTCAGCCGCTGTCTTGGCCCCCACGCTGGAAACTAAATTCATGGCTAACTTTTAAACTAAGAGCATGTTCATAATGAAATTTTTACTAAGCAAAGATGCCTATCAGTTGTCAAAAGTATTATGTGGATTTATACAATACCTGCATTATACCGCATTTAATAGTAAAATGTGGTTTAAATAATTTTTTACAATAATTGGATTCGTTATTAGAATCTCGAATTTTGGCTCTAGGTGCTCTCGGTGTCAGTTATAATTTTGTGGCTTACTGTAATCAGTTGTTAGCGTGTGTGTGCGTGGTGGATACGGCCTAAGGTACGGAATTCAGACACACTCCCACTGACAGCCACAAAAATTAAGGCCACAATGCAGAGCCCTGGCTGTGTCCGAGTCAGGCGCAGCTCCGTTTCCATCTGTGATTCGGGCAGCACAGTTAACTAGCTGGCGTCGTGGCAACGATAACGCTGCTAACCATCTCGACCAACAACGAGAGCCCCGGCCTATCAAATGCCAGCACCAATTTTGACTGCTGAATTTTTGGTGCGACATCTTCTCCGTTTGCTGCCGCTGCCGGCGAGACTGGTGCAGCTTTTGTGGACGTGGCTTCTGTTGTATTGTCGCAGCCGATGCCACTTGTTGTACGCTGCACATGTGGGTGGGTGTGTCTGTGTCTGTGTGGGGGTGGCTGACGGCTGGTATATCCCCTATTTCGTCAAGTTAAAACTCTAGTAGATTTTTCTCTTAAAAATGGCTAGTCGAGCATCGCTGACAGAACATTTGTTAGGAGAATAATAAGACAAAGACAAAAACATGCAAAAAAGGCTCAAAGTGAGCCGGTTAAAAACACCCACAAGGCGACATACGATCCAGCAAACATCCACACGCACTTGCTGGGTGAAACTAGGCTACGGACAAAAGCGTTCTCAACATCCCTGGTGGGCCCACTGGAGCCGAGGTGGCTGGTGGCTTCTGTAAGTGACCCTCGACGTGACTCAGGTCCACCCCAGCTCTAACTTTTCCATCTACAATGACTTACAACCCATTCCAGGATACTCCGTCTCCGAGGACTTAAAATTTTGTTGCACATTATAATTTGCGCAGACATACATCCTAAGACAGCTCTCTAGACGGTCATGCAGTCATGTTCTTCCGACAATACTGCATGATATAATACTGGGCATAGGTTCCTGTATGGAATCCAGGCGAAGATCCAATGCGGCCGAGTGTATCTACAACTGACTCAGAACTGTCTATTAGGTTCGAGTCCGGCAGTTCTTCCGTCAGCAAACTTAGTTTCGCCAACAGACAATTTCATTTGGCCGAATTTTGATACTTTATACTTGATTAAAGTAAATTTAGATTTGCTTCTCTAATCGTACATACAGAGAACGTCTCCAGAATGTTTAGGTGACTTTCTTAGTTGAATATTTTTAAATAAAGTATTACTTTAAAAACAAGCGCTAATGTTACTAAAACAAGAAAAGAATGTGTTACAAATTAGGTATGTTAAATCAGAGAAATTTGTTCCGAATTAAGCTGCATTAATTTCCAAATCGATTTCTGTGTTTGAGTTAAGTATAAAACGATTTTTAAAATTGCAAAAATATTTCGTGTGGTTTATTTTAGAAATAAACTGTTGTAGGTATTCAAAGGACCGCGCAAGTTTCTTGTGAATGTCTAAAAGTTTTCTGTTGGCAATGCCGTAGGGCCTTTAGATGTAATGCATCGGATACTGCGCAGGCGCTGGCATCAAAACAAAAAGCTTAATTGTTTGACAATCGCAGCCGTTTCGCTGCTGTCTCTCTCTTTCTCTTCGGCTCCCACTCTAGCTCTCTTTTTGAAACTCTCATTCTCTTGTACAGCAGCCGTTATCTGCTGCTGCTGCTGCGCCGAGAAACATCTTCGTTAGAGAGCTTCTGGCCTGACAGCGCGCATTTGGCCAAAATAGTTGTTGGTTCGCATGCAAAACGTCAAAATCGCATAAGCTAAAAGATTTTTATACCAACGGCGCGTTTTTAATTTTAATTTTTTCTACACTACAAAAATACATAGAGAAAAGCAAAAGAACAAAAAAAAAAAAATACACATAGAGCTGACAAAAATTTTCGCCCAACATTTGTTGTTTTCAAAACCATAAAAACATATGTATGCATGCATATATAAATATATAATGTACATATATAAGCATATATATATATACACATATTTAACTAAATAATCGCGTGTGTATAACAAACGATAATTTTTAAATAACAAAAAGGTAAAAAGTGAAAAATGTGCGTGATCTTCTCTATCGAAAATTATAAATCTATTGAAAAACCAACAAAATGTTTAAAGAAAAGTTTGCTTTACGATTTGTTTATACTTATTTTTATTGGACACGAAATTGTTGACAGAAAATTTGACGACAAATTGTTTAAAGTTTTTCCCTTCGCTGATGTACGAGTCTTTGTGTGTATAACTGTATAAAATGAAAATATATGTACGTATGTACATATGTTCAGTTTATATATACACAAAAAGGACAATGGGATGTCGTTTACGTAGAAAAAGCAGAAATCCGAACCAAACTGATATATTATGAAAAAAACACCATTATTCTAAATGTTACAGTGTATTTTCGTGCTTGGATTGTATGTGTGCGCGTAAGCCAGGATTATGTGACTACTTAGATTTACATATATGTATGTATGTACATATGTAGATACATATTATAGTAGGAGGCTGTGTCCTGTGCTTGGTTCCAACCCAATCCAGCAAGTTGGACGCCCAGCTGGCTGTCAAGGCTCAACATAATTCTACGTTTGAATTTTCTCTTATACATACATGTGTACATGTGCGCGAGTGTGTGTGTGTGTGTGTGTGTGCGAAGTCAGAAAACTTTTTACTACAGCTCTGAGGCTGCGACAATTCCAATTTTTGTTAAATTGAAGCAAAATAAGCATCTCACATTAAAGTATTCAAAGCAAAATTTAATCGGACTGTTATTAACAACAATTTGGATACTTTCAACTGACAGCTTAAGCGAAAGATATAGCAAGAACAAAGTTGCCTCGAAAGTCGATAACAGCAAGCACAACAACAAGAACAACATCAAGAGTAACGACAGCGACAACGACAACAACTGAAACGCCCAGCATCAAAGTCAGGGAGAATTTGAGCAGTCACACGCGAGTCGCAAGAACATGAGAAACAATTAAAGAACAAAAAAAGTAGCCTTAAACTTTCTCGAGGCACATCACATAGAAGCACACGCCCACACGCCCACACGCCCACTACACAAACAACTTGTCGCTTTGGCATCGGCGGAGGGAGATGTGGTGAGCAAAGTTTTAGCCATGCTCTACGCGGAGAAACAAACTTTTAACACAGTAGCCCACATATACATACATACAAACAATCGCAAAAAGCACTCTTGGGCACATACATTGCTGCAAAAGTAATAAACCACATGACATGACATACATACACACAGTCAGAGATATACTTTTTCGTACATTTGTACGCATTGATAAATACATATATTTATAAACATATACACACAATATTTACATACATACAAACAGGGGACAACGACGACGACTGCACATTGATTCAATGTTGTAACTGAATTGAAAACAATCAGCACTCGCACAGTGTGTTCGCATTTTGAGTGACCTAAGTCATTGAACAACTGGGGTTCAGGTTCAAATCCTGTCTGAGCCGAAGGACACGGTCGTCAGTGGTTTTTAAAAAGTTTCTTTGCTAGCTTTCATAATTGCCGTCCTCGGTAGGTGGGTTCGAATCTTCAGTCGGGGTTCGAAACCCAAAATAATAATAATATTTGTAACAATTGTTCAGTTAACTAATTTGAAAACAATTAAAATATAGGCGCTAGAAATTGTTTATTTTCTCTTAGTTAAATCTTTTGATATATTTTAAGCAAATGGCAAACATAAACAAAATTTATATATTTTTATTTTATACAATCGGATTATATTAGATTATTTTCTGACGATTACTTACTCCACTGTGCATCATTCGGATATAGATATAGAGCCAAAAGGATAAACGTTGCCGAAGCTAGAACGCACGAACAAGCGACACGAACGCGGCCTCCAACGAACGCTTCAGCTTCAGCTTCAGCGATTCAGCGAGAGTTAACTTTGCCGTTATGCTGTAAGCATTGGGTGCTTCGTTTAAATGAGTGCTCGTTGAATGTGTGAGTAATTGGAGGGATGCTGTCGTTGTAGGGGACGGTTGGGCTGGGCTGGGGTGGCTTCAGCTGCGTTGCGTTGGGGATAGGGGATGGAATGAATAGAGAGCAAACAACAACAAGCAAGCATTGATGTTGCTCTGCTTGCCAGCAGACGGTCGCTGGCTTTTATGGGGCAGCAAAGGAGTGAAGTGGCGCCAGTTGAAGATTTATCAGTGTGTTGTTTCACTGCGTGTGTGTGTGTATAAAATTATGAAAGCATTTCAGTTTGAGTAAATATAACCAGTTGGGGGCGGGGGCTGTTTTGTTGTTATATGTACAGACGAGTAAAACACACACACACACACACACACACACACACAGCACGCATGTGCATGTATTTGTGTTTATGCGCCTGTTTGTATGCAATAAGCTTTCTCCATGCGGATGCAGCTACGCGTGTGTGTGTGTGTGTGTGTGTGTGTGTGTCATGTCGAGGCACATGCATGTGTGTGCCTTTGTGCACTTACCTTCGCAGCAGTTGCTGATTTTACGGTCAGAGCAGTGGGCTGCGGGTACAGCATTTAGTTAATGGCCTTCTAGCATTACTGGGCGCCTGGAGGCCGTCGCGCTGCATTTGGGGGCAGGGCCAGCGCTAACAGAGCTGACCTTCACCCATTTTCCGGCACTTAACCAGTGACAAACCGACCGAAAGTCAAACGTCATTTAATTTTCATTTTGACGAAGTTGCTCCATTTTTTCCTGTTTGTTTACGTTGTTGGCGCATCGAACTTATGACGTTTTGCAACACTGCACAACTATTGCACACTCACGAGACACCATTATGTCTATCGGACGGGCTCAGTTTAATTTTAGATTGAGCTACTCATACATATGCAAATCCCAACTAAATTTTGTGCGCAGGATCTCGATAGTCCAGGCACTATCCCCGGATAATATCCATGGAAACGAGCAGCTGCATCTGGGCAAATGGCCAGCGTGCAGTTGCACCCACAGGTTGTCATAATTTCCGTGGGTACAGTTGTGCTTTAAGACTAATGATGTTATTGTTATTGTGGTCGCTGCTGGAAATCAATCGCTTGGAAGCAGTTTTATTTTTCTTCTGCTTCATTTCGTGAATAGCTCGACTTAGGTTCGGTTGTGCGTTGGACAAAAAATTATAATAATTTGTAACACACTGTTCGTTAAAAAGGCGCGGAATATATGTTTGATTCTCAGAAAAAAATATAGCGATTAATTAAATCCGCGCTGCATCTATTTAAATAGTCACATAAATACTCTTTCAAGTTCTTTTAAATATCGCATCATAATTAAGGAGAAGTGTATGGAATGACCTAAATTTAATTTGAATTTGTTTCGAATTCCATTGGATATTTATGTCTAAGTGTGGGTAAATTAAATAAATTGTTATTCCCTTTGCAAAATACTTATCTAATTGATGGTGTGAATAAATACTAACAATACATTTTTAACGACTTTGATAACAAATGAGTTACAAATAGAAAACTATTTTAAAAAAATTTAAAAATGGCAGTTTGCTAAAATCCATACGTTTGGAATTTTTCAATTGTAATATATTTTTATTTGTAATTTGTAACTTTGATTGATATATTTGTGAAATTTTTTTGCAATTTGGCTCAAAAATTGACACAGTTGGATTTGATTTGATTAAACAATTTTATGTTGGCTTATAGGATAGTGAAAAGGGAATATTTTAATTTTGAAACAATGAGTAAAGTTAATGTTTTTAAAATTAAATAAAATAAATTATAGACATTTATATCATTTTTTTACATATCTATCGTGTAAAAAGAGAAAAATTGCAACTTTTTAAAGTGTGTTATTTTAAATTCGAGTAAAAAGAGAATGAGGTGTATTGTTGCATATACTTATATATTTTTATGTATACGAAAATATGTGTAGATAATATGTTCGATATATGTATGCACCCTCTATTTAAGACATTTTTAGAACTGGGTCTATAGTCTTCAAACTTTCTAGATCTAAGTTATTGTTAAATGTACATATACAAGTAAAGATGTGCATAAATCTGAAATTTTCTTAAAAAGTACACTTACAGTCCAAAAAATTGTGATGAATTAATAAACAACAACAACACAGTATACACAGTACATACCGTGTACAGAGGTTCATGTTTTCAAATGTTGCTAAATATGTACGTAGAGTATATTTGATGCTTGAATTAAGTTGATTTCAATGACCATAAATTAAAAAGTGGGCATATTTTATTGTTAGACAATGAAGTGCTTTCTTTTCATATCTTACTTATAGATTTCAGAAGCTTTGCTGCTTCTAAATCTATGTTTCAGTTGATCTACGTCTATTAATCCTGTTCACTTTCCGGTGGTCTAAGCGCCAATTATAAAGTTGATAAACAAGCCTCAACGTCAAAAGTTAAAAGCGTCTCGCCTCTTTCGGCTTAATTTACTGACAAACAGAATTAAAATTCGGACACGCCCTCCTTTTCCATGCCACGCACATAATTGCGTACAAACAAAAAACAATAACAAATTTGCATTTGGCAGACAGCTGTTACATGGAAATCAGATGCCAAGGCTAATTTTCACTTGGGGCACAGATTTTTTTCTTTTTAGTACATTTGCAAGTTATTGAATCGGTAAAAGTTTTTAATTAAAATACAAACGAGACAAATTAAACTCGCTCTTTGCTGGGGCAACGAATGGCGAATGAATGTGAGGTGGATGTTGCAGGGGCAGCAACGGAGATTCGCATAAAGTGCGTACGGAACGTGCATTAAATTTTAATTGATTTTTCCCAACAAATGTAGGAGTTGCACGCACACACACACAAATAGCTGTACATGTGTTTATATGTATGTGTGTCTGTATGTATGTACCTGCTTACGCGGAAAAATACATGATGCCAAATGTGGTAATATTGGAGTAAGGAACGACATCAGAACCCGATACATACACATAGGAGTACAAACACACAGAGAAGCACATACACACACACACACACACAAACACACAAACACACACGAAGTGCGTTAAAACGAAATGGCAGACAGTCAGGCGTGCGAATAAACGAACATACACACACACACAGAAACACCCACACATACAAAGAAGAAAATCAACGACGAAGCTAACGAACGTGGCTCGGCAATCGGGCTCGGGTTGCGTACATGAATGAGCAGGTTGGCGGTGTGGGGTAGGACGGTGGCAGAGAAGCTGCCTGACTGTGGGGTGGGATTTGAGGTGGAGGTGGGGGTGGATGTGGATGTGGAGGGAGGGAGGGGGTGGGCTGCTGCTGGTGAAAGGACGATTCAAGGAGCCAGCGAAAAGCATTTTATGCCATTGTTGTTTTTGCTGTTGCCGTTTCTGCTGTTGTTCGTAGGCTGTTTATTGCCAGATGTTGTTGTTGCTGTTGTTATTCCCGATGATGTTTGTGCGCTTGTAGCTGCTGCTGTTTGCTGTGTATCTGTATCTGTGTTTGCTGTGTCTGTATCTATGCGCTGTTATATGTAGCAAGCATTTATCGATTTATTTTGACTTCTACTACAAGCAAGCATATTATTTAATATAAGAACAACGATAACAAGAACATCTGCACTGGAAAGGACAAGAGGATGGCTCGATTTGGGGGGGGGTGAACAATTTTAGGGCGCTTTTGGGTTCACCAGCCACAACTTTTGCGCTTAATGCGCCAATTTTAACAACGACCTAAAGTCAAATTGAGTAAAACGCATTGAAAACTTAAGTAATTTCCCCAGTTTCTTCTTTTTAAGCTTTTGCTTTTCTAAACAGAATATCGCTTGAAGCAAGCACTTTTCCTCCATTCTGTCTCTAAACGAACTTCTTGGGCAGATTGTTGTTGCAGCTAACCCGCAGTTTGTAGCCAAGCGCAAAAATGTGCTTCGTTCTGTAATAACGAAGAATGCAGTGAAGTTGAAACGCGCCCGTCGGAAGCACTAAAAGAAATTCATAAACTGTTTAATGAAGCAAGACAATTATATAAACGTGAAGCAAAATCCAAAGCAAAGACACGAACAATGCCGAAGACAATAAAAGTACTTTGTGCGGTGGCAAATTTGTAATTTAAGGCCGACGGAAAATCATATTTGTGTACTTGAATTAATTTGCAATTCTGTTTCTGCAGGTAGCTGTTAAATGTATAAATTCAAAATGCGTGTCAAGCCGTCCTCTTTACAAACAAATGATCATAAGCTATATAAAAAGTAAATTACAACTAAAACGATTGCTTCTTCAACAATAATTGTTCAGAGGTAATACTTTAGCTTTTCGTATACCTAAATAATACTGCACATTAATGCGAGTACAATAACAAAACAAGGCGTAGCTTCTATCTTGCTAAACGAGCGAGAATTAAGAAAATGGCCGCCTTGTGTTTGGCCCACCTTTTCCGCGCGCGTGTGAAATAAAACAAACAAAAAAAAAAAAAAAAAGGGAAAAAAACGACAACAACAGACAGCAAGCAAAATTCAAATCAGTGAAAAGTATTACCAAGAATTATAATAACATCAACAGCAACAACAAGAACACCAACAACAAGCACCACATCATCATCATTAGAATAAGCAGCAGCACGAGCCGTGGAAAATCAACTCAATGCCAAAGTGGACGCCGGATATAGAAACAAACATATAGTTGTTCTACATACAGCCACATATATAGGGCATATAAAAGCAATAGTCGTCGATTAGACAGACGTGGTTGGCATTGTCGCTGGCGATGTCGTTGCCGTTGCCGTTGCCGACGACAATCAGCATCTAGGAAATTCATCATACGCACTGTGGGACACGACCCAGGCAAATGCAGTGCCCGATAGAGAGGTAAGCGCCAACATCTATGCAAGCCCAACACATTTTCACTTGTTTGCCTATTCATTTTGAAGACACATTTTATGTTCCTTCAATACTAACAACTAATATGATACGAATATAATAACAAATGCGATCTACTGCGCCTAATACTATGCTACGATGTCTTGTTGTTTCGGCATTGTTCTTGAAAAACTGACATATCTATGGGTGAAGTTTTAAAATGTACTGTGGTATTAACAACAATTTTAATAATGTGCTGACAAAGACAAAAACACACATGTCACATGCCTCAGTCACCCTCACATATATTCAATGGTCACAAATACCAATCTTAAATACCTCAATATCGTGGCTAAGCATGTGGATACATTTACACAACACGAAAACCAACTACTCCAAGTTAGTTTTGCCAAATTGCATTGACTCCCTAATCAAATTGTAGAATGTCCCAACGAGAAGAGTTTCCTTACTTTCTGATATTTTTTCCTCATCATTTTAAATGAATGAATGAATGTATAATAAAAAATACAACACATTACTTAGAAAACATAAGGGAATAAGAAATTTTGAATATAATGTTGTTAAAAACATTTTTTATTTAACTATTAAAAGCTTCGTTGAGATACCTGTAAACAAGTTTTTTTCCTCAATTTAACGTAGCACATACATATATATAATATAATATAACTATGACAGATATATAATATATTCTTCGTGCAGGAAAAATTCGAGTTTTTTACCTAATTTCAATAATGAATGAACATATATCTAAAAAGCTGACAGATCACTTGGTTCGCATGGGTATATTGGACAGCCTAATCAATAACATATATATATATATAAACATGACGGGGTCGGAAATTCTTCTTCGGATAATCGAGTATAATACCATCTTTAGCATGGGCATGAAAATAAAAAATTATTTTTTAAATAAACACGACAACGTTTGATAAATTCATAAAAATGTATACTCTGTTTTTCTGAGGAGAAAATATATATTTGTTTTATATGAGTGCAGTTTATTTAACAATCGGATTATGTTAAGGATTACGGTAATTTATTATTTTTCATTCGGAACAGAGTATTAAGCAGTCGCTCGATTCCGAATAATAACTGGTCTACTGACACTAAGTAGAACTGAAAAATGTAGTCTTTTAGGTTTTCACTGCCAAGTCTTAAATTAAATTATATTCAAGCTCAGAGCCTTGAATGTGGTCTTTTATTTGCCGCCAGCGAGCATCAACTCATTTTCGTGAATGTGTCAGATTTATGACTAAAGCAAAATAATAGACAGTTGACGTCACTGAAAAAATGGAATTTCTTATTTAATATTTGTTTTATTTTTACGAGGTTACGTATTTTCTCAGCATACTACGTATGCGGTAATACTTTTATCGCGTCCAACACGTTGCCAAAAGGAAAGCGACCAAAATAAAGCGGCAATATGATTCTTTCTGTATGACTTATAGAGCGCGCTGTTTTGAACTAATGCCGATAGAGTGAAAGTCAAGTTATGTTAGAAATGCAATTATTCATGACTGGCGCGAAGAAAAAACAAAACGAATAAACAAGAAACAAAAACAAAAAGCGGAAAAAGCTAAATAGGTACAACGGCATAGAAACCAAAATTCAGAAGAACATGCGCTAATAAATACAGGGAAGGGCAATGGAAAAATGTCGAGTCGTATCCATTAGTTTGTTTGTTGTCTCCGTGTCTGGCATTTCGACGGGATAGCGATGCCCGTCGTCTGTCTGTCAGCGTTAGCTGCTTGATGAACTATTAATTTCTCTGCGCTGCCGTTCAAATTTATTTTGAACAAATGCGGCACGTGTGGCGGCAACAGCATTTCAAATATGGCAGCTGAGGATACATTCATAAAATTTAAAAAATCTAATAAAAAGAACTTGTGTCCGAGTGACAAATTTTTTGCGGTTTACGGATAGGGAGAAAGCCAGGCAAAGTTTTGGGACACCAACCGAAGTTTCTATACCCTAATGTCTATTTCAAAATTCGAAAAACTGACTGAAGAAAAATTGACAATATTAAAAATTAATTTTTATAACGGTCCACTAAATGGATTCCAAGTTGATAATTATGTTCAAGTAAATGGTTAATGTTGTTGCTTATTAGCCTAAAACGATCCCGATTCCGACCCGATGAGAATGCTTAGAATTGTGTCAGCGAATTACAATGTTGTCATTTTGGGGTAATTAAAATTCAGATGGACTTCAGCTTCTGTGTCTGCAACATTCTTAGGCCAACCCCACTCCCCACTGGCAGGTTCGCCATGTGCCCTGCCGCAATAATACATAATTGGTAGGCGTCTGGCGGCCGGCAGCTCGTACAGACAACGACAGGTGGTCGCCTGCAGTGGCGGCATACGAGCGAGATGGAGAGAGAGAGAGAGAGAGAGAGTGAGAGAGAGATAAACGCTGATCAGCGCAGGTTGCCCTTTCTCTTGTCCGCTGGTGCGAGCGAGGCGCGGAGCATGTCCATTAGCTGATTTAATGAAATCGTAAATCAAATGAACGGATTGCTAAAAATACACACGCGCGTATTTTATGTTTTTTGAAGTGGAACTTATGCCACAGCAACGAGTCGCACAACAGGCGAACCTCCGAACCGCCGAACAATAGATGAAACGTGGATGATTGTGCCAAAAGCATCCCCAGCCGCCGATAGCATACATATGTGCTTGTATATCTGTTTCTATATCGGTATCCGTGTACGCCTTCTCTGCCTTCTAATGATGAGCACATGTAATGTTTTGTATTGCAAACTTGGCGTTTAATTTCGACATTTCTTACAGTGAATAATGCACACTTCTGCATTATTTTTTTTGGTCGATTTTGGTGGTATCTTTTTGTTTTTGTCTTTATTTTTATTTGGTTTATGCATTTGGCAAGAGTTCAGCCATTGTCGTTGTATTTGTATTTGTCGTTGTCGTTGTGGCTGTCGTCTGTGACTTACAAGGCGTGTCTATCGCGTTGGCCAAGATTTTTGCTTGGCTGGCCGGCGTTACAGTTTTGTGCGTCTCCTCTGTCGTGTCCGTCCCATAGATGCCTTTTACTATGGCAGGCGCAAGCATGATTATGAGCATTGGGCGTATGCATCTTTATTTAATTAAAACATTTTATTTGCTCCGCCGTGCTTCGACTGTAGGTGTCTGGGCTGTGAATTATGCCTGTTGTTTGTTTTGCAGTCACCAACACCAGCACCATTAACATCAGCCATAATCATGATTATCATCTTCAATAGCAAGCAGCTTCGTTTGTCATGCAAAACACGTCCAAGTAGTCAGATTCTATTTGTATTACGAAAAGTTTTACCTTCACCATCTTTCATGATTATTTATTGGATGCATTAGTCAACTTTTGTGCAGTACTCTATTGTTGTGACTAATTTCATCTATTTGGCGAGCGCTGCATATTTGATTTGGTTTTATTGCCAACAGGTTTGTTGCATTTCGCACACGAGATGTCAAAATAAAATTAATTTTCATTTACTGTGCCAGCAACTTATCCTTTACATATACTGGCAACTATGTGTATCCGAAAAATACAATAGATATTTGCTTGCACTTTGCTTCTCAGCGCGCTAACATTCCTCATTCCTCACGCCTTGCTCAGCATAAGGCGTTTTCTTTTTATTTTTGGACACTCGAGAAATTTTTTCAATTTTTCTCAATGTTTCACATGGAGCTAGGACAAGGGACTGAGCTGTGCTGAATTTTGTAAAAACTTGTCCGTACTAGTTCACGAAGTGCACAGAGTATATTGCCCACTGATTACGCTGTGAACGAGTATTGTGCTGTCGGTTACACCCGGCTGTAGCGTTCTCATTTGTTGTACCCTGAACCCACTGAAAATGGCTAATTAGAGTATAATAGTTTTGTGTAAATATATGTTACCAGCAGAAGGAGGCATCTCCGACCGAATAAAGTACATGAATTTGATTGGTCGTTTTATGTCTTGAATATTTCATTGTGGTTCAGGGTATCCCCTAGTCGGGCTGGCGCTAGAGACTAGAGCCTCCACAGCTGTTGATCGTCTTTTTATTGCAGACAGTACACTTTAGCCACTTTATAATAAGGATAAAATCTTATAGAAACCGTCGGCTGAAAAACTAAATTTTGTTTGAAACTTTATAAACACAATTAAATTCTAAATGTCTGCAAGGGTTAAACACCCTTCTTCCGTTTTCTCAAAAATTCAAAGAACTTCAACTATCTTTTTGAATATCTCTGAAGCTAGTCTGTGTAGTATTTTCTTAGCCTGGGCCCTGGTAGCAAGTGCGATATTCAAGTAATTCATATATTCATTTACAATTATCTTTAATATGTCTTAAACTGTTTGGTGTTAGCTCGCAAATGGAATGGAATATTGTATCAAAGGAACTGACTGCGGGGTGCAGCATAGAGCAATGCTGCATAAATTAATATCGACTCTTTGTCCACCCTTAACAAGCTATTAACCCAATTATACCGGTAGTACAAAGCAAAATGCATCTCTCGAGAGCCACTTAAGCATTTTATGCAATAAAAACTCTAAATATAGAGAAACCAGAGCACACACGCTCTACATCCAAGCAGGCAAGGAAGGTTGATGGGCCTGGCGCTTTGACAAAGCGCTTAATAATTATTGATTGTAGTCAATTAGCCCCCGGAGTTGTTTTTTTATTGCCTTTAAAGGCAATATAGTAGTGCGTATTATTAAATATTAGAGGTCGGCAATTTGTCAATTTGGAATATTTAACGGCCATCGAATTTGCGAATAAACTACTACAACTTGGCAGAGGCAATTTATTGACGCAGCATGGCGATTATATCGAGAAGTCTATCAGGCTCGATTGGCGCTTATTTGTTTATGTTCAATGCACGCGAAAGATTTTAATTGGATTTTGATATGAGAGACGCCTGCCGCGCGCCACCGACCGCCTGACGTTAGCCGCTAAACGCCCGCCCGCCGATTTCAATATTTTCTCTTGGCATTTACACGGCTGCAAAATATATTTTTAGCATGTGGTCTAACATTGAAAACGTAGGTACATGTGTGTGTGTGTGTGTGTGTATTTGCGTTTGCTATCTAATTTTGTCCATAGTTTAGCTACAACAACACAAAGTCACAACGCCAACCAGTTAGGCGCGCGTTCGCAGCTGTTGTCGCGGTCTCCGTGGCGTATGCGTATTGCTTTTGATCGTACCAATAAACACGGGCCGCAAGGCAAACAAGTCCGTTTTTATTGTGGCTTACTTAATTGTTCACCTGAAATTGTTCACAAAATAAAAAACATAACAGGCGAAAAACACACAAACATTTTTCTATGATCTGCCACAAGTCACAGTTGAAAGATTCTGGAGCCGACGTTGAGGTTACTCTGGAATTCTTTGGCTAGCGTTGCTGCCTCTTTTTTTTGCGGCTGCACTTGTTGTTGATAAGTATAATATTCTGTTGGTGCTGCTGCTGAGGCGATATCGCCCCTTGGTTCATTTTATTGGTGTGTTTTAGTGGGCGCCTTGCCAAGCATTTTCTGAAACAAATTGTCGTCGCGCTCGACAACATTCCGCGTGTTTACGCTTTACTACCGTCCTGGCATCGACGCCGACCCAGTGTGACACACTGTGCCAGTGTACCACTGTGCAATATATGCATGGGCAAACTATGTATATTGTATGTGCATATGCATGTTTGTACATATTTTTAATTAAAAAGTAGCGACCGCACGAGTAGATATTCAGATACTCAGATACTTTGGCTTGGCCGTCACATTTGCCGCTTCTCGTGGCTGCCTAAAATTTGCATGCAATCCGAAAACCAAAAGCATTTCACGCGCTGCATCTGTATCTGTATCTGATGGCCTATTGCATTGCATTATGAGTGCACCGCGTCTTTTCACTTGTGTTTGTTTTTGTTCATCTATATTGGGGCTTTTCAGAAAGGGTCTGTCCGTCTGTTAAGCTCATAACCATGACAATATTGATATTGTCTTGCATAGATTAAAAGAATTCATTAAATCAATTAGATAAACTAATCAGAATAATTAAAGAAACATTACCAGAATAACAATATTCTTCTAAATTAAATGAATAAAATTTTCAATAAAATTACTGTTAATTTCAGCCATGACTGTGTCTTAGATGAATTTAAAATTTAGTTTTAGCCGATAGTCCTCGTATTTACCATACGAGAAAAATCATTAAAAAAAATTGGTATACACATAAATAAATGTTCTAAATCAAAATATGATTATTTATGCGAAAGCTAGTTCTCATTACAAAAACCAAAAAAAAAAAAAAACTTCAATTGAATATTATTATAAATTAATACTATATAACATATTCAGTGAAAATGAGGGTCAAGATAAACATTTAATATCTCTACAAAAGCATTTCATATACATTTGTGCTGTTCTCCACATTTGCCATCGTAGGGCATACCTTCATGTATTTCTCAAGATGGTTTGGCGAATATTTTCGTTGTTTTCTTTTTGTGACACACCAATAAATGTATATACATATGAATATGTATGTTTGTGGACTGGGCGAGATGGATTAGATTGAGGGAAATTCTTGAATTAATATAAAAATAAAGCTATAGAAACTTGCAATAAAATAACTAAAGCAAAAACACGCAGACAACCGGACGGACAAAGACTATTGTGTACAAAAATAAATAATGAGAGACAAAGACAACTGAGAAATTACAAAACAAAATTGAAAATCAGACAAGACGACGTTGAAGTCGACGTCGACGTCAACGGCGACGTCAACGGCGACGTCAACGGCGACGTCAACACGGACGTCAACACCGGTGCCGATAGCAGCAAAGTGTGCATGCGAAACTGGCGGGCGAATGCTTAGAATAAAAATTAAATAAAAAACTCTCGTTTTCATAAGCGTCACAAGAAATGCCAAACTGCAGAAGAAGATGAGATTTTCAATGTCACACTAAATACGTAAGAATAAGTAGTTTGCTAGTTTTCCACTAAACCAATGCTCAGTCATGCCAAATATCACACATTCCCTAATGCGCTAAACAATCAGTCACTCAGTCAGCCAGTCAGTCAGTCAGTCAGTCAGTAGGACAGACAATCCATTCAATCAGTCTGTCATCGGTGAACCAAGTACCCAAAATTTCCGCTCCCAAGCCCGTAAACCCGATCCCAACCTTCTCTGCAGCCCCATCTACACCTTAAAAGAATTCTATCTCTCATACTTTTTAATTGTGTTCTCGATGTTCACATGTTTTGTCCGACGTCGTCTTGTCGTGCGTTTTGCCAATGTGCATGTATTTGTTTTCTTTATTTTATGGTCTCTCTACAGCTATCATCTTATTTTGTTTTCTTGGTTTTATGTGCACATTTTTATGCATCAAGTATGGGTTTATTTGTTTTTAGATTTTCTTTTTCTGTTATATCGAATTTAATGTCGCCAAACGCAACCGCGGGGCGACCAATGAGAAACAAAGAAAAAAAAAAAAAAACAAAACAGAAATCGAATATGTTCTATCATACAAAACTTTTTGCAGATTTTTGATTTTGTATCCCCATCATCACCACCACCACCACTACAACAACAACAATAACAACTATAAGAACAAGAACAAGCACCAACAAGAACAAGAACAACAAGAACATCAACTGCGTCAAGTGCGACGATGGCAGCAATAAATACGGTAAGTACGCGAAAAGCAACGCCAACAACAACAAAAGCAACAATAATACGTCCGTTTGTGTGCAATCATTCATAAGCCACAATAAATTATACACAAGCATAGGGATATGTATGTGTACCTGCAAATACATACACTGACATACATGCGAATAGATGTGTGCACATGTACGTACCTACTGTACTATACAATTCTACGTATTTCTGTCTATGGCTGGCAATTCAACACAAATAGCATTTATTTATATAATCAAATTGGTCAACATTGCGTATGAGCAATATTATGTATACGCCAATCTAGCCCACAAATGCACACACACACACACACACATACAAAGTGCGTAATGCTGACTGCATAAATAATCATCGAAAGGCAATAAAAATATTTTAAATTAAAGCTAATCAAATATTAACACTCATAAAATTACGCATACGCCGTGTTAAACATGCCCTAAACGTTGAGCAGGTTGTAACACAAGTAAATTCCACATAATTCAACCGTTGAAGGCACATTCATAAACATTTCCCAATTCAAATAAACATAAAGACTCAGCAGCCTTGCGACTTGGACTTGGTTGATGAATCGCTTATGCTTATTGATGACGACAACGTTGACGCGGAAGTCATTGCCATTGCGTGATCCAGTGGACGGGGATGAGAACGAGAACTCAGACAGGGAAAGGGGGCATGCCTGGACATGTGTTTCAGCTCATTTTACTAATAAGCACAACCCGATGACAAATTACCGCCTAACGTATTCAATTTTATGTTGACATAAGCTCAAAAATTGTTTGAATATGTATCTCAGCCAGTTAGTGAATATGAATATGAATACTTACGAAATGGTACGGCGCCTAGAAGACAAATACTGCACCATAAAATATTTGAGCCCGCAATAATGAGTCCATCGTCCACACGTTCCATCTTCGTATGGTTCTCGCCGCGCTTTTCCGCGAAGTGCAGACGCGCTTGTTCTTACACTTTGGACGCCAGCATCTCATCGAAGGTGCTTTTTTTTTCCTTTGGAGTGACATTGACAGATGATTGACATATGAATCAGGCTGTAAAAATATACATATTCGTAAAACACGCGTGTACCGTGGCGCAGGTAACGATGGTCCCGCATCATGTCGCAACAAAATGTGTCAGCATGTTTGGTGGTGTGTGGTGTTCCCCTTGGTGGCTGCCCCCGCTGTGGTATGACAGGCAGACATGTTAGCCGAGATTTCCATCAGTTTGGCCATGCGCATAAACGTTGAGCCCCGCTCAACAACAATACAAAATTACTTTTTTATCGTTAGAATAATTTAACTGCACGAGAGTTCCTGACAAGAAGACACCCGCGAGGTTTTTCAGCGTATCTCAAAGAATTTAAGATATATTATTAACTACCAAATTTTCATAGAGAAAGGGGAAAGTATTCCAGAAATAATATATACTTGATATGTGTTTCCTAACATTAAAATATTTAGTGTCTCTCTCTCTTTTAAACTTTGAAATATGCTAAAATCCAATGTTTTTGGTTGGAGTACTACCTCTTAAATTTTTAATTGTAATATTTTTTGGTTCGATGTAAATAATAACATAAAAACGCCTCGCATAAAAACTATTGAGTAGCTTAATTTTTAATTTTTGAAAATAAATATCATGCTTGGCTTACGATTATATTTGAGTGTTGTCTTAACTCTTTGAACATTTTAAAATGAATTTTCGAAAGTGTGAAATGAAAGAAGAATACAGTTGTTGCTGTGTGTGTATTTACTTGCAAATTTTGTAATGGACTCATATGTACATATATACAATAGTGGATACGATGATTCAGATACATAGTATCTTTCAGTCTTTTGAAAAGAATAAGAATTGAACTTGGTTTAAGATAGAGTAATTAAATATTTAGTATGCTGGAAAGATAATAAATGGAACTGTCCAATTTGTTGAAGGGAATTGCGCCATTTGTGGAGATTGTAATTTAAGTACTTGCGGAGGAAATCAGAAATCAATTAAGAAAGCCCTCTCACCTGGCCCGCAGATAGTTCAGGTAATTGAAAATAAACTTAGCGATAACATAAAACAGCGCGATATTTTGCTCTGCCCACGGGGCAGCCTCTAGGCCGCTTGGCCACTTGGGATTCTGGCCACTTGTGGCTGCCGCTCCATTGCCAGTGACCAGATCGGGGCAACTTTTCATTTTGTGGGCGCTGTTTATTTAGCGCGCAGCTGAACAATAAAAATTTTGTTTATTTATGCAATGCGAATTTTTATGTGCTCCGAGCAACTAATTTATGCGAATGTCTTCGCTTTAGTTTTCATTGTGGTTATCGTCGCAGGCACTTCTGGATATTTATGTCCAACTGTTGTGTTTATTTTCCATTGTTTTGCGGTTTCGGGCAATTGCAAGCTTCATTAATTGGGCATTTGCTGCGGTTTATAAAGCCTCAATTGCCCCACACCTCCACCCGTGTCCATTTGGCCAATTTGTGTGAATATGTGGCCCAATAAACTCTTACTAGCCAAGTATGTCGACTCATCTTTTTATTGCATTTAAATGTATTTATGCAGACGCTGTCTGCATATCAAAAGGCTACCCAAAAATACAATATTGTTGTAGACCGAGCCGCATTCACCGTGAGGGCTGAGTGCCAAATTCATACAATTCTTAGTTTTATAACGCGTCGAGGCCGTTTGCAATTGTTGGACGACTCGACTTCCGCGCTTACTACAATCCAACGGGGCATGTATATGCCTCAAAGTGAGATGCATTTAAAGCCAATTAATTATGCGTCGTGTCTTCCATTGGGCGACATTTGCCGAGAATTATCAATAATCTGAAATAATCCCGTTTGACAGCCAGAGCAGCGCTCTTGGCGGCCATCAGAACGTTTATCTCTCTCTCTCTCTCTCTCTCGCTGATTCACTGAAACACACAGACATGCATATTAGCCAAGTGTAGTCAAAATTGAGCAGCTTTGCCCCTCTGTATTTGCACCGCCCGCAGGTACCCAAAAGCATACACCTGCCCTTGACGAATCTCAGCGCTTCGCGCGTGTTGATGTGCAGCGCATCCGTGGGCAGCGAGGGTTCCGTAACATTGCAACTAAGAGACGCGAATGCTTTGGAGGCAGCGGATAGCACAGCAACAACAACAACAGCAACAGCAGCAACAACCACAGGAGCAACAGCAGCAACAGCAACAACATCATCGTCATTAGGCAACCAGGCGAATGGCGTCACAGTGCTCGAAACTTTGTCAGCGTCGTCGGGCATAACGTCAGCGTTGGAGAATGCGCTCACCATTGGCTATCCGGATCCGGACATGTTAGCAGATGTTCTGGGCACCATACAGACGGCCTGTAAGTCGGGATGCGGGCTTGAATATCACCACCGATTAACCACACATCTACTCTTCTCTATGCAGCTCTCAAGAACAGACAAAGCAGCAGCAAAAGAAGCAGCAACGCCAACAGTAGCAACAGATGTAGCACCAGCATCAGTGCGCCAACGATTCTGAACAATTCGATAGCAACAGCAACAAGCACGGGCCTTCACCTGAACGGTCCCAATAAAATAACGATAACGCGCCGCAGCGCCAGCAGCAAGATCAGCGTCCAAACTGTGACCGCGTCGACGAACACAACCATTAGCAGTATTGGCGGCAGCAAGACAAACTACATTAAGAACTGTCTGATACGCAGCAGCAGCTGCAGCAACACGGCCACCAATGTCACGACGCTGGCACAGATTATGAGCAACAGCAGCACCAGCAGCGCCGCCAGTTTACTCAGTCAGCACAACAACAATAGCAACTGCAGCAACAGCAGCAACTTTAGCAACGCCTCCTCTGTGGGCAGCAGCATCAGCATCGGCAGCACCAGCAGCAGTAGCAGTAGCAGCAGCAGCAACAGCAACAGCAACAGCAACGACAGCAACAGCAGCAGCGGTCACAGTTTAAGTTTCAAGAGCAACGGTCGCAATGTTCCTGCCATAGTCACAGCAGCCGTAACCGCGAGCAGCACAGCAACCAACATTGGCATTGTCACCGTCGACAACGCGCCCCGAAAGAGTCGGCCGAAGCTATCCTCTCCGACGCGCCACGGACCCCAACAGTGTCAGGTGCGCATTCGATTCCACTTTGAGGCCTAATTCCTTATTTATCCCCCAGTCACAATGCGTGGGACGAAGCCAACATTAATCACACCCCCATCGCCTGGTTGCTCGCATAACAAGATCACCATGTCCTTCACATATATTACCCTGTTCAACTAACCAAATAGCATATTGCAACTTCGGTTTTGTTCGGCTCCTCATTTCGCTGAGATTTCGAGGATTCTGTTGTGTTGCTCTCAGAGAGCATCGAAATGTATGTACATATGCCAGTCTTTAACCACAAGCAACAATTTGGCAATTTTCGGTCGCTCTTCTTCCCTTTCGCTTGAGGAGTTCTGTGAATTTATATTATGTGAAGGGTTCGCCACTTTAAAGCTAAAAGTTGAAAACCTTTAAGACTGATTTTCTTTTAAGAACGTCTGTGTTAATTTTTCCATTTATTTATATTTTAAATCAAGTGCGCACTTTTCTAAAGTTAAGCACTAAAATAAGAAATTTCGGCGAAAAAGTTTTCAGTCAATAATTCGTAAATATTCACTTAGCGCTCCCACAAAAAATAAACAAAAATTAAATAAATTATGGGCAATAATAACATAATTAGATGTACAAATAAATATAATAAAATATTGCCATTTTATGTTAGCCAACATTGGACAAGTTTGTTAAGTAAACTTTTTTGACTATTTCGTTTCTTTCGTCTGCCCCATTTGGGCACTTGATTTGAATGCTAAAGAAAACTCCCTTAGAAGTTCTCATCAGATTTAGTAATAAAGATCTGAGCACATTAGAGTGCCCATTTCAGGTCGAAATCGGTTTCGGCGGCTGTGTCTAATTTATGAAAACGAGCGCAATTAGTAAATGTTGTATTACGCATACGCAACGTGGCTCATTAAAACGTCGAAATCGACAGCGTCTGCTACGCTGGCAATTATGCGAACGTCCGCATCTGAGGTCCGCTGTGCGCTGCTAATTACATTTCACTTGCTTTGGTGTACTTTTTATAGATTTGTAGCAAGATCTTTGGAAATGCCTCGGCGCTGGCCAAGCACAAACTGACGCACAGCGACGAACGGAAATACATTTGTGCGCTCTGCTCGAAGGCATTCAAGCGGCAAGATCACTTGTAAGTTAATGAAGCGCCGCATTTATCCACTGATCCACTGATCCACTGATCCACTTACCCACTGCTCCATCCTAGAAACGGACACATGATGACGCACCGCAACAAGAAGCCTTACGAGTGTAAGGCCGATGGCTGCGGCAAATCGTATTGCGATGCGCGCTCCCTCCGCCGACACTCGGAGAATCACCATGGAGGCGTGGCCACGCCCAACAACAACTCGCTCTCGCCCACGGCCAGCACGATCTGCGGCAGCAGCAGCAGCAGCAGCAACAGCAGCAGCGTGGGCGTCGCCAACAGCTCGCTGAGCCTATCACCGGCCACGGCCAGCGGCGACGCCAGCTCGCCGGACGGGGCCACCTGCATTCGCACCTATATATCGACGGGCAGCTCCGTGGTGGACGCGGCCACCGGCATCGCGCTCTCCGACGAGCAGATCAAGGCAATGAATTTGCCAATCAAATCGGGCGTCACGCTGCTCTCGCCCACCACATCGACATCCTCGAACGCATCCTCGTCCACCGCCTCCTCGTCGTGCTCGGCATCGTGCGGCGGCGCTAACGGGAACGGCAACAGCAACAACACCATTCTGACCGGTTCGCCGACCATTACGCTGAGCGACGGCGCCACGCTGGAGGGCGACGGACTCACGCGCGAGCAACTCGATCTGATCAGCAAGATCATGCAGCAGACGAAGCAGACCAGTGCCCAGGTAACTGTCTCCTCGCCCACCAGTGTTAGCTCCTACAAAATCAACACCGAGTCGGCCCAGGTGTCGGCGCGGCCACGTACCTGGAACATGCAATTGGTAAGCGTTCGATGCAGCTGACCCTGAACTGACCCCGAACTGACCCCGAACATGATCCAATTTCAATTTTAGCTCAATAATGCGCAAAACGTAACCGTGACCGTAGAGGATGGCACCGATCTGGTTGCCTCCACATCCGGCTCACCCGACGAGGTCAAGGACGACGAGCTGAGCCAACAGCTTGTGGCCGCCATCAATCCCCACCTGCTCAATATTGTCAAGATCGACAAGCCAGTTGAGTGCAATCTGTGTCACCGTAAGTTCAAAAATATACCCGCTCTCAACGGGCACATGCGTCTGCACGGCGGATACTTCAAAAAGGATCCGGAAACGAAGCGCAGCGAAAAGAAGGACTCGAGCGGACCGCCGCTGCAGACCGCCAGCATTGGCGTGCGCGCCCTCATCGAGGAGAAGATCATTAGCAAGCGCAAGGATATCAATAAGGTTATTTGGTATAAGCCCCTGCCAGTACAACCCACACTAATGCCGTCTTCCGTCTCGCAGGGCGCCTTTGTCGTGCCTGCACCGCCCGGCGGCGGCGGCGGCAGCGGCGGCGGCGGAAGCGGCGGCGGCAGCCTGCGCCGCTCCATAAGCGACCTGGAGAGCTTCCTCAATCCGAAGGGCAGCGCGAGCGGCCTGAGCCAAGCGCTGGCCACCAGCAGCAGCAGCACAACCACAGCGGTGCTGCCGGCGGCCACCACCATAAAGAGCAGCAGCGGGCTGAGCATCCAGCAGATCGGGCTGCCGCAGAGCATTGAGATCTTCAGCGGCGGGCAGCGACAGCCGAAGACGCTCAGTCTGGGCAGCGGCGCCAATACCATTACGATAACCACCAACAACGTGCCCACCACGACCACCATGAGCGCCCTAACCGCACTGAAGGGCGGCGGCAGCATCAGCGGCGTCAACGGCAGTCCGGATCCCAAGGACTCGACCTTGATCGAGCTGCTCAAGCGCGGCACACGGATCGCCGTCGCCTCCAAGAAGACGCAGCTGCAGGCACCGAACAGTACAAATCTGCTGCTGGGCAGTGTCGGCGGAACGGAGCTGACGAGCATCGGCGGCGGTGTCCCGGCGGGCCGGCAGATCATCACCAACAACAACCGGACCGTGATCATACCCTCGGACGTGCACGTGGTGTCCACCAAGAGCAAGCTGATCTCGGGCAACGCGATCACAGCCGGCGGCGGCAGCAGCAGCTGCAGCACCATATGCTCCGGGAGCGGTCTCTCCCTGCCGGACGGCACGCCCCTCTCGCTGACCATAGCGCCCACCCAGGAGAGCCTGGGCGTTGTCGGCGAGGCGAGCAGCATCACCGGCGGCGGCGGCGGCGTCGGCGGCGGCGGCGTTTACACGGTCACCTACACGAGCGATGCGGACGCATCGGATTTGTTCGACAACGCCGAGGTGTACAACGTCTCGGACACGGAAATGCTGCTGCAAACGGTGGACACGATGGAGCTGCTCAACGACGAGGAGGACGAGGTGCACAAAACCGAACATCCGGACGACTTCTCGCTGCTCGGCGAGGCCGGCGACAACATGGTCAAGCTGGAGCCCGAGTCGGGGCAGGGCAGCACCAGCAACTGCAGCATTAATAAGACGACAACGCCGCTGCCCACCTTCCAGCAATTCCATTCCAAGGAGATTATCATGCAGAACAGCTCCCAAATCCAGGCCATCGCCAACATGCGTGGCGGCAACACCCTCGGCGTACTCGGCTCACCGTTGCACTCGCCACTGGCCTACCCGACGCCGCCGTCCAGTCACGAGAACGTGGCCCAGTCGTCACCGTTCATTGAGGACGCCGCCGCTCAGTTTGTGGACGCCAGTCACACGTTCTTTGGCGACAAGACGGACTTCTCGCACGTCTACTTCAAGACAGACGAGGGCGACTCGATGCAGCAGCTGAGCGAGAACGACAACGAGAAGATACTGAAGCTGAAGACCGTGCTGGAGGAGAGCAGCTTCGATCCGTCCATCAAGGTGGAGGATCTGTTGAACGGCACCGAAGACGATGCCGAGTGCGATCTGCGCGAGTTTGCCGAGACGAATCTCTCGTTTCTCGACGAGGACCAGGAGTTCCTCAATGACTCCCGGAACGCCACCTCGCCCCTGTCGGAGTCGTTCTTCACCAGCGGCATTGGCTCCGCCGAGGACGTCAAGCAGGTGCTGCGCGAGGTGCTGCCCGACGAGAATATGCAGCTGCAGCTGACCAGCGAGCAGCAGGGCGACAACATCATTGATCTCTACTATCTGCCGGGACTAGGTCTGCAATCGCAGATGATGCCCAATTCGGACGATCCGCTGTTGTCCTCGTCGCCGCGCGAGTTCGGTCAGCAGCGGCAGGTTGTCCACACAGCGGCAACAGCGGCCGTGCAGCCCATGGAGCAATTGCAGTCTACGCCTGTGCTTTACGAGCAGCAGCAGCAGCAGCAGCAGCAACTGCCACCACAGGAGCAACAGCAACAGCAATTGCAACAGCAATTGCAGCTGCAACTGCAACAACAACACCAACACCAACACCAACAGCAGCAGCAGCAGCAGATACTGCAACCACAGCAGCAACAGCAGCCGCAATTGCTCCTGCAACAGCAACCTGCAATGCAAACGGAACAGCAGCAACAGCAGCCGGACTTTATGCTGTCCAACTTCACGCCCGTGTCCTGTCAGGCACAGTTCATGGACGGCAGCCAGCAGTCGATGATGCTGCAGCCGCTGAACAGCCTGCTGCAGCCGATGGTCTATGGCAGCAGCAACAGCAGCTCAACCAGCGATAAGCAGGCGTTCGCCATGCTGCTGAACAGCAATGCCGGACAGGCGACCGCACTCGACGCCAGCCTGCTCTTTGCCGGCGGCGACAGCATTAAGGGCAACTGCAGCAAGCCCATGCTGGCCACCCTGCCCGCAGCGGTCGCTGCGCCCGTGGCCGCTCCGACACCCAGCGTCGCCAATCTGCAGCCGCTTTCGAACCAAACCAATTCCATACTGAAGCGCCGACTGCGCTCCAATGGAGCGCAGGATGTGCACAAGTTCTCGAAATTCCACACCCTGTCGCCGCATCGGTCGAAGCTGCGGAAACCATCGCGGACGCATTATACGCCGGCGCCAATACTGAATCCGGATCGCAAGGGCACAGGACTCTATTGCAATGTGCGCAAGCAGCTCGGCCAAGGCATGTTTGACGTCTTCGACGATGACTTTGGCGATCCTGTGGGCCTCGTCGACTTCTGCGACGAGTCGAAGGTGAACCTGGGCTCCACCTACCAGGCGCAGATACCAGCCTGCAAGCCGCCCGACGAGGCCGCCAAGGACACAATGGGCGCTGACCTCATCTGGGATCCGAGCGTACAGCTAGACGAGAAGATACTCATGCGCTACATAGATCTCAGCAAATCATCGGCCGTACCCATGGGCAGCCACTCCGAGGAGGTGGCCCTGCAGACGCTGCTCGAGGCGAAGGGCAACTCGGCGGCGGCGGTGCTGACCCTGCTCCAGACCCAGTCCGGCGCATTTCAGATGAAGTGGACTGCCCACGAGCTGGAGCAGTTCCTGCGTGGCCTGGAGAAGCACGGCAAGAACTTTGGCAAAATCGCCAGCGAGGTAACAAAACAATCAATCTGATCATAGGTTATCTTTGAATATTTCATATACCTCCTTCCGTTTGTATATAAGTAGGTGGGAATTATCTCCCAGTCCGGACACTTTTTAACTTGTTCTGATTGTCTCTCGGCCAAGTCTCACAAACAGTTTTTTGATGCCTTTCAGCTGCTCACGAAGAACTCGGGCGAATGCGTGCAAATGTATTATTTCTGGAAGAAGCTTTGTGTCGACTACAAGGTCTCTCACCTCAAAATGGAGCCAGTGCCCGCCATCGTCCCAACGGTGGAACAGAAGCCCTACGTGTGCGAGATTGCCGACTGCTCGGCGGTAAGTTTGTAGTCTTTGAATGCGGCGGCATGTTGAGTTCGGCATACAATCACCGTGCATCTTGACCAGCCCCATACCGTGCCTAACTCACTCGGGCTCATGTTCTTACTCTCTTTCTTGTACATAATGCTGATATCCCCGCCCTGTTTTTGATTTCGCGTCTGTGGCCAAAACTGTAGAGCTTCAGTTCGAAAGCGGCGCTGCATGGTCATGTTCGCATACACGCTTATGGCAGAAATGCCAGCAACAGCAATAGCAACAACAACAACAACAACAACAGTAACCAGCAGCATGCCTCGGCAATTAGTGCCAACAACATCTACAGTTCCAGCAACTGCAACAACAACACCAACAGCAGCAATGCATGCGCGCCCCAGAGCAGCGGCACCAACATTCAGTGCATCAGTGCAACAGCAGCAACAGCAAACGGCAATAATACCACCGGCAACAGCAACAACAGCAACAGCAACAACAACAACAACAACAACCCCAATGCAACTGGCACTAATTTAAATTCAGTGCTGCTAACAGCAGCAGCGAACACAACAGCAACGACAGCATCAAAAGACAGCAGCAACAGCAACAATTCGAACATTGCCAAGGACAGCGAATTCCCCTGCAAGGTGTGCGGCAAGTAAGATTCCCCCAAGAAACTATCCAGAACAATTCGTATACCTAAATTGCCAGCTCATGAAACATTTGAATAACGCAAGCATATTGAGCGATTTGAGTGCCCGTATTGAGTTAAGACCGTAAAGCACGCTATATCGTAACCGTAACCTTTCGTCTCAATGACATATTCGTAATTGAATCCGAAACCTGGGTTGTTAACTAGCTAACTCTTTATTTTTCTTCAACTTTTATTTCAAATTAATCCATCTATTATTTTTAAAGTAAATTGTACTCTTTACTCACAACATTTTGAAGCTTCTTCTCTGTCAAGATATTTCTCCTTCTTTCGATTTGCTTTATGGCTTGATTTTGTAGTTTTCCAAAATTTTCATGCCGTTTAGTTAGCGTTTTTTTATTAAGCGATAATAATTGTTGTTATTGTTGTTGTATTGTATTTACTGTTCCATGACGCCAATCCAATCCAAACCAAACTAAACAAAAATCAAACTATATTCAATTACAAAACGCCCGTTGTCTACCAAAACCATCAAATCAATAAACGATTCAATAAATTGCAATTTTAAAGCGAAGAGTCTCAAGTCGCAAATAGGCGTTACTGAAATCAGCTCATCGCAGTCTTAGCCACAGGGCTAATCGCTAGGCCGACGACGGCAGATCCAACGGTAAGTATATGATTTGGAATTTTCTGTTTTCACTTTCGGTTTCCCTCATTTCCTTTCTTTTTGTCTCTTAATTACTTCCAAAACTCTCCGTTCTTTGATTTCATGTATTTTTGTTTTCTAAATGCAGCGCCAACATGCATTTAATCTTTTGTAAATATAATACCCAAATAACCGTTTCTGGGCAATTCATTCATCGATTTTAACCAGTTTCTAAATGTGGAAATTCCTTCATATGTCGGAGCTTGCTTTATGCGTGATCCTGAGAAAGCTAATTGGCTAATTTATTTTAACAATTTTGTACAAAATTTTTCACTTATTTATATATAGTAAATATATCGTCTAAAGATCACAACTGAAGAATTGCCGCAATTGTATTGATTTTTCTATAACATTCAAGCGCACTTAACTCTTTCGTTCTCTTATAACGAGACCTATTCATTTCTGTTTTATGTTTTCAACTATCAAGCAAAACTCTGTACTCTCCATAGTAAATAATAACAACAAAGCAATTTATCTCCACACAAGGCTAAGTAACAAAAAACTAAATCAAAAAAAAAATACACCAATAGAAAAAATGAAAGACAAAAAAGACAAATAGAACGAAATACTTTTCGTGCTATATTTGCATGCCAGCTTTATCAGCGCAGAACCTATACATATATGCATGTCCTTTAGATACATATAAACTACTCTCTGCTTTATCTGTGTATTTGATCTCTGCTATATCTTAGTGTCCATGATGTATAGTTTGCATTTTCGTTGAAGTACTTCAGTGTTCCTCCAACTGCAAGACTCTAATATTTGTCACTTGCCACTCTTCTGTCTTTGTATTTGCCAGAGTCTTTAATAAAGTCAAGAGCCGCAGCGCCCATATGAAAACGCATCGTGTTCAAGAAGCGGAACAATCATCAAATTTAAAACATTCAGCAAATGGAAATATGTCTGCAATAGCAGTAGCAACAGCATCAGCAGCAGCAGCACTAGCAGCAGCAGCAGCCGCAGCAGCAGCAGCAGCAGCAACAACAGCAGCCTCATCCGCATCAGTATCCACATCCCCTGCAGTAGCGGTTATGACCACTACATCTACATCTTAGATATGGAGCAGCCAGGCCCCAACATCGATTGACAATCGCGTTAAGCAAGCAGCAAGCATTGTTTACCAGTCTTAGAATTTAATCTTAGTCTTCGGTCGGAAGAGCAAAAAAAAAACAAAAAAAACAAATACAGAAATTAAACGAAACTCAGAGTTGAATGTGTATTATAAGTAAATGAATATTGTAATTTTGATGTATTTAGCAGTTAAAGGCATTTTTCTTATTCATACTTTTCACATGTTTTCTACACTCTTCTTCCAATCTATTCATCTATCTATCTGGCTACCTATCTAGCTACCTAAATATCTATCTCTACTAGCCAACTCCTTGACTTGATCCGTAGTTCAAGTCAAAGCCATAAATTGTATATACATATAACTAAAATTGAAGCAAGTTCAAATTGAATTGTTATTAACTATCGTAGGCAAATGCAATATTTGTGTTACATACATACATACATACATACATACATATACCTACCGTATTTTTATAGTAGGCCTTTTCTCTCGACTCTCGACTCGACTGTAGTTTTAACTTTAATCCAAATCAACATTGATTTTATCTAGTAGCGCGTACGTACTGTTAACTACATGTTTTTCTACTTAAGCTAGTTGCGTCACATTTCACAGATACTTTACTAGTGCGATACATGTTTAGCTTGTAAGAGTTACGATATGTACAAGAATATGTACTATATATGAATATGTACGATGATTGTTGTTTTAGGTTTTAAGTTGCAATTTCAGCAATTTCAAGCAGTTAAATTTAAACTTTTATTGTACTTACACTTCTAAAAACTATTGTAATACACATTGCTATATGTGAAGCAAATAAAAATTCTAGTGAAATCCAGTGATATTGAGTGAGATCAAAAACGATTTTAGCTAAACACAAAAATAAAAGTGAAACTCAAATTGAAAAATTTTAACTTTTAAAGCCAAGTTGTAAATAGGAACTACATATATGGTACATGAATTACATGAATATAAGTAGATAATTATATTGTGAATATACGTATATACATACATAGCAAATTCTATACATACAATATACATATGTATCTAATAAGTGAATGTTAATTTAATGTTTCTCCAAACGCGTAAAAGACATAATATCTATCGATAAGTCACCCACACACACAAACACTCAAACACTCGAAAAGATACAATTATAATAAATTCCTTTTCGATCAGCCCCAACATACATACATACATACATACGACACATAACGTTTTTAATAGGTATACTTATAAATATATATTAATTATTTACATGCATATGTACATGTACTTAATTGTTACAACAGTAAATCTGCCAGTAAAATGAAGAATAACAACAACAACAAGAATCACACGTTTTCCATTTGGACAGTGAGCTAATGTACTACAACAAATAGATCAATTGTGTGTACGCAATAAATGTTTACGAGGCCAGTGGTATATTATGACGTAAATAAGAATAATGTAATATAATGTAATTTAAATGTAACAGAATGCATGCGAAATCTACTTGTATTTAGACTTACATCAAACTATTGAAACCGACATACAAACAAACTCTTAGCAATTTCCAAGGTTGTAATTTGCTTATTGTGTATGCGTAATTATTATTGCTTGTCGAACAATAGGACACCAATAGGACACCTAGTGTAAACAAATATAAATAACAGAGTTCAGTCCTGAAATTCAAGCTGCAGGATGCAGGTACTGCTATACAAATAAGTTCCGAATTACACGCTTCGGCCAGTTTATCTTTTGCTCCTGCCATTCTATTCGTTTAACTTTAGCCCTTGTTAATTGTCTCGTATTTGTGAGTGTTTTGTGTGTATTACTTGCGATACGAATATAAAGAGAGATTCATAATTGCGTATGTGTGCAATTGTAATCAGCTACAGCTGCAGCTAAAGCAACCCACCACTAAGCACCTTCAGAACTGTTCGTTGTGGGCTACGAAAGCCGCTTAAAGACTCATCTTGAACTAGTTACAACACTATTTTTGTACTACACGTATATACGCGTCCATAATTGTGCGTGGCATATGTTAGCGGATAAACCTCTCTTACAGTCAAACAGACAAACATACAAACATACATACATACAATAGACACTAAAAACAAAAAACCAAAAACAAAATCGAAATTCTAATGATCAACTTTTGTTGTGTGCATTTTCTCTACAAATTACTTAACACATAGACAATTTCCAATCCTTTAATACAATGCTTAACTCTGATTTACGATTAAATGATTAAAGTAAAAACAAAAGCAAATATATAAGATAAATGCCTTCAAGCGTAAGTGTTAAGTATTATGAATAAAGTCTTAAAATATATGCTTAAACACAAGTATATACCATAATAATAAGTATGTACTTAGCTGTATTATTTAAGTAACTTTAAGTAAGATTCGGAACTTTGTTGCTTTATAAAAAAAGTTTCCTAAAGACAAAAAAGCCATATGAAAAATTAAGAACAGAGTGTAATAATATTTAACATACTGCATAATAGAGTAAGCTGCAAGTTCTAAGCCCTACCATCTAGTCAAAAAAAGAAAAAAAGGAAAAAAAAAAAGAATTTCTTACTTGATTCATTTCTGTTTTATATACATAATTTATTTTTATGTTTGATTTACTGTGCCATATTTTTTCTTTTCTATTAATTAAATATTTTGATCTGTTATTTAAATGCGATTTCTGTGTACTTTTTATTCCCCAGTCGAAACGCAAACAAAGTAGATATGACAATCTGTGAAATGTATTTTGTGCTATATTCACTTTCCTCTAATTTCAAAAGAAACTGCAATCTCAGCGGCGCCAGCACTTATTCGAATACTCTGCGTTGTGATTGTTCATTAAGTGTACGAGTATGTAATAATATACTATTTATAAACAATACACACATACATTTATACAACTAACTTATATGCATACTATAAAACCTGTGTATATAGACCTACCGAAAGCCGGATCTGCACGCGCTCTTGGGCCACTGACTTAACTTTAGCTCAAAACTCAATCTCAAGTGAATAAACAATATAAATCTCGAATAGTTAAGATTTGATTGTACTTATGTAGGATATACATATATGTATGTGCAGACATCACTTTCTAACAATAATTTTATTATATAAATTACATAAAACCAGAACCGCAGAACATCTTTTATGGAGTTTACCTAAAAAAAAAGCCAACTGAATTACTTCGAGATACAATACAAAAAAATCTTTATAAAATAAAAAAAAAACGATTGATAATAGTTCTTAGACATATCAATTTAATTTAAAACCAAAACAAAAATATACTAAACGAAAACAAAAAAAAATCCAATAAGAAAGGCATTCTATATGTGTACACATAGTAAATACAGAAATCATTATGTAAATTTCTATGGATAATTACATTCCTGTTTAGCGTATAAGTGACAATTTTAGGCAAATTGCCGCAATGCAATATGTATGTATCTTCGGTAGGTGTATTCTATAGGTCTGACGAACTAGTGATGAACGATGTCTGAATTATGCATGGATTTTATGGGCACATCTTTTTACTTTACGACGCATATTTTTACTTTATTGGGAAGAGAAGATCAGTATTTAGACTGATCATTTTCTTTTTACTTTATTTTCATATTGATTTAAGATTCGAGATTGCAAACATACGATTAGAAACAATCAGTCGAATGTTTCTTTAGCTAACATTTCTTTTCAATTATTTTGTGCCATACGAGATTCCAGTCAAGATCATCGCATTTTATCCAGACCTATTGCGCATGCCAAGTTCTTTACAGCTCAGTATTACCGACACGATCAAACTCATCGCCTTGAAGGGCGAGTGCAAGAAGAAAGTACCATATACAAGTACACAACTCACAGACGTAAGTTTTAACTGTAATATGCAAATCTTTTATAAACAAAGAAACTGTTACTTTATGGCATTAGTTGAAATGCTATAACCTCTTGTTGAACGTAAATTGTACTTAGCATGTAAATTCTCTAAAATACAAAACACGCAGACACACATATTTATATTGTACTAATATTATTGAGATAATAAGAAATATTTTACTGTACATACATAAACATATGTATGTGTACAAATGCATAAATGTAAACATAAATGTTTTCATGGTTGTAACTGATGATCAAAATAGGTGTAAATTGAAATGAAAGCCAAATGGATTTTACATGCTATCATTTAAACGCAAAACTGCTTTAACTTTGCTTTACTTTTTGGTAGCTACTTATTACAAAAGTAAACTTTTGGCACATAACTAATACTTTTTTAACGAAACTAAATCGAAACGAACAGAAACGAAAACTCTTTAGTTACTGTATTGATGATAAATAAGATATTTATTTCTTATACATATGCAAGAAATTCTTTACACTTACATTTGATATCAAGATGATTAAAGTAAAGATATTTGAGAATCATGAATATTCCCTCCAAATAATTTTTAAAATTATGTATTGCTAAAATGGTTAAAAATGTTCGACCTTGGCTGCATCTCTGATAATTATAATGGAATGGAAAGTTTTTAGCATATTGAAGCAATTGTCTAATAATGATGGCATATTGTATTTAGCATGATGTTACCAGTTATATTTAATATTAAAATAATTATGATTATTATGATTATTGTGTATTGTATGTGTATGTGTAACGTATGTTGTACATGTAAACTCCTAAAAGAAAAGCAAAAAAAAAAAAAAACCAAAAAAAAAAAACGAAACTGTGGCTCTTGCCATTAAATTGTAGTCAATTCTTCAAATGCATTAGGTTAAGTGAGAAAAAAAAGAATACAAAAATGTAAGAAAGCATAACTCTAAAACAAAATGTACCGTCGGGATGATGATGATGACGACGATGATGATGATGATGATGATGATGATGATATATGGACACTATTTTCTAAAAATATTAAACAACAATAATTTATTAATTTGTTGACAATTTTATACATACTTGCATACATATGTATACACATATACAGTTACTTTTGTTAGCTAGCAAAACGACAACGAGAACTTAGGTAGCGCTGAGGTAGTGTTAAACTTTATGAATGTTGTACCCAACGCCCAAGTCCGGTACATCCATTAGAGAAATTTGTACAGTCAAGAACCCTGCCTCACAGACGGACGGACAAATCACGATTCACGATAAATGCACGGGCTGTTATCGTTACCATTACCGTTACCTACCTAGTTAGCAATGTCCGCTGTCTCCTTAGACAAACTTTACACACCGAACACACACACACTCTCTTACAATTTGTTGTATTCGTTGTACTCTGCCATTTTTGGTGTGATATTCTATTGGTTGTGCGGCTGTTTTAGAGTCGTTATACATACTTGTTGCATTTCTACGAAACGAAACTGAAATAAATGTTTGTAATGGGTTCAACTTCATTTTCCTGATGTTGCTTTAGTTATATGAACTTATAAATGCATATGTACTATATTAGGTGTTTATTTGTATACGTTTTATCTGTGGAAACAAACTGTAACAATTTGTTAACTATTTTAGTCCATATGTTACATACCTTTAGGTTTAAGCCGTGTAATTTAATCGAAAATCATTTGAGCAACTTTAATGGAAATGAAGTAAACTTACAAAGAATCTAGTAAAACAAAAAAAATTTTAAGTGGAAACACAAATAAACTGGTGGTCATAAAACAAACAAATAAATGAGTGTTTCTTTTCGGTATTATAATGTTTTTTCAAAGGATTCAGGTATTTGAATTTCAGATCGTTTCACCTACTAATAAAAATGACCTACTTCTATATAGTTGCAACGGTTCGAGAATAAGATAAGAAAGCTTAGCGGAGACAAGCACCAGCAATGCTGAAGCTTTTGCAATTTTTTGCCTGTCTCTTTGTTTCTGTATTTTGCGCTCTCTCTCTCTCTCTCTCGTACTCAAGCTCTCCCTCTCGCTGTTAGCTTCGTCGGTGTCCTTTGCTTTCGCTTTCGCACTCGTTTATTTAGTTCAGTGTGTTCAGTCGCGTTCTGGCTATCATATCCTGTCGTTGTCGCCGTCGCTGTTGTCCTCTGCTGTCCTCAGCTAACGCAGTTCGTCTTTGAGTGCATTTTGGGCTCGCCCGCCGTCAAATAAGCCAAATAATTAACGTTTGTCAGTTTCTCGCTTTTCGCACCAAATTGCATTGCCAAACGCGCTGTCTACCACTACTATTCCGTCAGTGGTGGTTAGGCCCAAGTTCGAACCGCCTTCCATTGCTCACGTCTAGTTCGTACTGCACGCCCACCCCCGTCCGGTCCGCAGATTATCGTTTTCGCAGTGCGTCCGGCTGAAACGGCTTCAAAATTAACTACTCAAAGTATCATCACAACGCTATGTCCCTCTCGGCCATAGCCAAGGTAAGTCCAGTGCGAATGGCGCTAAAAACTTGTGCATGGCTTGCTAAAAAATCCTTCTTGAAAACTCACTCATACTCCCCTGTCCGTTGCTGCCACTGGTTTGAGCCAAACTCATGCTGCCCAGCGTGCGTTTGCCGCACATGCGCAGGCCCGAAAGCTTTTTTCGCTGGCGTACACACAGCGAAATGGCGCGAACAGAGTTGCTAGGCTGAGCGGTGGCCGCGACCAAGTTGAACATGGATCGGGCAGTAGTCGGGCTCGACAACCCTGCGAGGTCGCGTTTAACTCAAACCCCAGCCAGCAACCCCTAAAAAACACACCCCAGCGAAACTTATGAGCCGTTTTGTGGTGCGCTCGCGCTGACTCTTGAGCGCGGCCCTCCGGACGACTGCGAGTGTCCTTGGCGCGTCGTACTGACTTGCTTTTGCCTGATAGCAACCGGGACAACGTCAACTTGGTTAAGGTTAATGCCCCTAGCCGACCTTGATGTACGACACACATCGGCACTCGGCGCCGACTCGGCCTACTGTGGGCTCCCTGTCTCTCGCTGGATGCTCCCGACTTTACTTTCACAAGGGTTCAACGAACTTTTAGGCAACATATTATGCTTTCTACATACACACATTTTATCTGTGTGTAGGCGCTCGTCGGTTCCCGGAATTGGGCTGCTTTTCGGTCAAATCGAACAGGGTCCTTTATATACTCACGCACACAGATATATTTACATCTATGTATGTGTATATTCCGGGCCATTTCCTCTTATTACTGTTGCTCTGAACAATTCGGCTTTCGGTTGCAGGCGGTCAGTCAGTGTATAACTTTCCTCCCGTTGGCAGCAATTAACACAAGGCTTTCACATGAATCATGTGTGTATACAATATAAAGGGCGTAACATAGATTGTGCCCATAACTGTAACAAATTTACAAATTAGCTTATACTTATAAAACGTTGAAGTTTCGTTTAACTGCTGCTCTGCTTTGGTTTGAATACGAGCTATAAATTCAATTACCTTTCATTTAAAAAGAACAATTCTGAATAATTTGAAAATATTTGATTTTTATTATTAATGGTTTTCAACCCAAAAAAAAATGAATCGAGTGGGCGCAAAAAACTATGATAAGGAATTGAGAATCGGCATAAAATTTAAGATTGTTTTAAATCGGAAAAGAGTTGATCATGTTGATCATAAGAATGTCTGACAGAACGTATAAAATAGTTGGAACAAGTTTTATTTCCATCACTGTACACTCTGGAACAGGTGTGATCTAACCTCAAATCTATAAACATTCATACACACATATATTTGTTATCAACACGTACTACTATTAATAAAACAGCGGCATAAATTTAGCTGCAGAAAGAGAAACAACAAGCAAATTAGCAAACTTGCTGTTGGGCAACTGGTTTGACCAGATTACCTCTCAAAATAAGTAGTATACGTACATGTATAGCTCTTGGGATGAGGTTGTGTTTTTGTTTTTCTCCGTACACGTTATCAGTGGGCAACCTGTTCTGTTTTGTGTCGCCTTACAGTATTTATTTATTCAAATGAGACGCATATCAGAAGAAATAGGTCTGACACGGAAAGTGGCTGACTGAGGGTTTCATTTGGCTGTCAGCGCACCACGAGCTGGCAATCTTTTTAACATGTCGACTAACCCTGTTTCCCTCGATTCACAGCCAATACTCTACTCGTATTGGCGTAGCTCGTGCTCCTGGCGCGTTCGAATCGCGATGAACCTCAAGGAAATACCCTACGACATCAAGCCTATCAGTCTCATCAAGTCGGGCGGCGAACAACATTGCAATGAGTACCGCGAAGTCAATCCCATGGAGCAGGTGCCGGCACTGCAAATTGGTGAGCACCTCTTGGGCCACAGCCTGCGCCCAGCTAAAGCTAATTTCATTTAATTACCTTCCCCAAAGATGGACATACTCTGATCGAGTCGGTGGCAATTATGCACTACCTGGAGGAAACACGCCCCCAGCGTCCGCTTCTGCCGCAAGATGTCCACAAACGGGCCAAGGTACGCGAAATAATTGAGATCATTTGCTCCGGCATCCAGCCGCTTCAAAACCTCATCGTTCTAATCCACGTGGGGGAGGAAAAGAAGAAGGAATGGGCACAGCATTGGATAACACGTGGTTTTCGCGCTGTGGAGAAGGCACTGTCCACCTCGGCTGGCAAATACTGTGTGGGTGATGAAATCTCAATGGCTGACTGTTGCCTTGTGCCGCAGGTTTTTAATGCCAGGAGGTAAGTTTTAGCTTATCGAAATCTATATGAGAAGTAGCTTCAATGAGTATTTCTCAGATTCCATGTCGACTTGCGCCCATATCCCATTATATTGCGCATTGACCGCGAACTGGAGAGCAACCCAGCTTTCCGAGCTGCTCATCCTTCCAATCAGCCGGACTGTCCACCGGAGCTGCCCAACAAATAGAATTTTCCGACGACAACTGCAAAACGCCGCAAAACTAAAAAGTGAATTGCAGTTCGTAACAAAGAGAAAACTTGACAGTGGGGCAACATGAAATGTTTGGAGCTAAAGGTTCAGCTTTAGGGGCGGAGATTTCATTGAGAGAAACAGTCGGATGTGATTCAAAAAATTGCTAACAGCATTTAACTATGCATAAATGCATAAAAATACTATCGATAAAAAATAAAATTTTAAATGGCATGCATACCAAACAATATAAATTCTTCTCAAGAAAATTTTATAATTTTCCTTAGTTTTCAATGTGAACAATGGTCTAAAAGATGAACTCATATATTAAAACGTATTTTTATGAATTTTATTTAGGCTAACAGAAACAAAACAAATTCAAGGAGAACTCATGACGAAAAGCAAAATTTAATTCAGGGATTTAAAGACAAAAAAAAAACAAAAAACAAAAAACAAAAATAGTTTTAGTGCACATATACATTCTATAAACCAATATGCACAAATGTATACATGTATGCATATGTAAGGACGAAAAGAAAAAGTTGAGCGCTTTACAAAGTAACTTTTTGAAAAGTACAAAACTTCAGTCAAAGAGGAAGTAATCTCCACTAGCAGGCATTCTGATTATAAAATTAAAAAAGAAAATAAGAACAAAAATTATAAAAATTGTGTAAGTAAAAAAATTTACATTCATTAAACACTCTCCATACCTAAGGCATTAAATCAGGTCTAATGCTACGGATACTAGAGTTCTCATGTGACTATATATAAATAAATGTCTCTTTGCTACCAAATATATATGAACAAATTCTATGTAAAATTGTATTATTTTCTCTCATTCAAAAGCAAACGACATCCAAAAAACCCATATTTACAGAAAAATGTATGCATAAGTTGATCACTGATTTCCATGGAAGTCCCATTGAATACACGCATTAATTGATCCACAGTTTGATGTCAAAACGTAGTCACAGTATATCCTGTACCGTTTAAGGAACTGCCTGATTTCACATACAAACCGACAACATATACTATGTTAATATTCATTAAATTGTAACAGTTCCAAATATAAAGTACGTATTTAAAAAATAAACTTCTAACTAAACTTAACCGTTTCGATCTTTACTTACTCTCGGGTTTCTCCATTTACCGTGTAGCATACTTTGAGGGGTGCCTTCTTATTCACATTATACAGCTATCGCACGATAGTGTATCGATAGTGCGAATCGCTAATCGCTGAAGACAAAGGTTCTCCAGTGACCTGAAATTTGTTTACAGAAATAAAAATACAATTGGAAATATAAGTTGTGCTTTTAATATACATATACATGTATAAATTCTTGGATTGGGCAATCGAACTTTATATCTGAAAGCAGTTTGGCTGATAGCTCCCTGCCGTGTGCTACAATCTCTGGACACCTGTTATTGACCTTGTGCTTACTTTTCAAATTAAAAAGCTTGCATAATAAGATGAGTGCCTTGAGGAAATCTGCTGGGATTTGGCTTCAGATGGCCAAAAATACGAGACTCACATCAACTTCTGCAGTTCCCAGCGAGGCCAGGCCAGTGCTTTATTCGTACTACTACAGCTCTTGTTCCTGGCGAGTTCGCATTGCGTTGGGATTGAAGAAGATTCCATATGACATTCAGCCGACGAGTCTGGTTACGGGCGAGGCTAAGAACAGCACTCACTGCTATACAAATGAATATCGGGAACTGAATCCAATGCAACAGGTACCCGCACTGCAAATCGGTGAGCATCGGACACGCCTTGAATCGCGTACTCAATGGGGTAACTAACGACCTGCATATTGTGTTTAGATGGGCACACACTGTGCGATTCCGTGGCCATAATGCACTATCTGGAGGAGACCCGACCGCAGCATCCATTACTGCCGCAGGATCCGCACAAGCGAGCCAAGGTCCGCGAGATTGTTGAGATCATTTGCTCTGGTATTCAGCCGCTGCAAAATCGTCTTGTGCTGGCACACCTGGGAAAGGAAAAGAGCATGGAGTGGGCCCAACATTGGATATCGCGTGGCTTTCGTGGTCTGGAAAGGGTGCTATCCGCCTCGGCCGGCACATACTGTGTGGGAAATGAAATCTCCATGGCTGATTGCTGCCTTGTTCCACAGGTGTTCAATGCCAGAAGGTGAATCTCAGAACTTAAAATTAGTATGAACGTATCAAAATTAACCTCTCTCTGGAACCTCACTCAGATACCGCGTCAACTTGGATGCCTATCCCACAATTTTGCAGCTCGACCGCAGTTTAGAGACTAACGAAGTTTTTCGCGCTTGCCACCCACACAGCCAACCCGATTGTCCACAGAAGTTGGCTAATAAATAGATTGTAATTATTACCTGAACACATTTTGCGTTACCTTTAACCAGTAAACGTCATAGTTAAAGATCTCAGATAGAAACGCAATCCAATTTGTGGTAAAACCACATATTAAATACTGTATACGAGTTGTTTGCCGTTCGTTGCCTATTGTCAAAACAATACTGTTAAATAAAAACAAAAATAAAATATATTACCATGTAAAAAAAGGTAGGTAAGCATTTAAGATATGGCAACAGTCCAACTTTATAATTAAATACATAAATTCAAATAATGGAACAAAATGTCTCAAAAGATGCTTAATGAATATTTGAAGTTAGGCCCTGAGAACTGCTAAAATAAAAAAAGTTTTCATTTTTTTTTTTAATATATTCTTTATTAGTTTTTGTGTTTATTATTTTTATATAATCTTTCTTAAATGTGTAATTCATGTTATATGTATGTGTATTTTATAACTCTTTATGTACCTTGACTTGGGTTTTTACTTTACAATTACTTCTTTTAATTCTGTACGGATCTTCTAGCGTCTCATTATAATGTGTGAGATTTTGTGTGTGTGTGCATTTGTTGGTGTTCCATTTTGTATGCGTGTATCTATGTATATATATGTATGTACTCAACAAATTGTACTATAACTACTATTACATACGTATGCTCCAGACGCACTTCATAACATTGCCATTAGTATTACTTTCAGTAGAATATCTAACATCGGTACACCGGTCCTACCTAGGTTTGTATTTGCTTTCTGTTTATTGCATGCAGCCAGCCGCTGATTCGCTTAATCGCGCTGTTCGTTAAGATTTTGTTGCAAATTCATTTTGGTTATGAATTTCTGGGGTTATATGTACTATGCATTTGTATATAATTATATGTAGAGAGGGGTAACTGTTTGTTGTATACTTTTGGTTTTAGGCAATCCAGTTGGCGCCACTTGCCAATCAAGATTTGTACAAGATTTGTTTTTCTTTTGTTATACGAGTAGTTTCAAAAATTACGTGTTTCTTTTAAAATTTGAATGAGCTACGTTACCTTTTGATTTTTTTTTTTAACATTTTTGCTTGACTATTTGTAATTTTGTATTTGTTTTTATTTTTTCAAAACAAAGTACATATGTTGAGAAATGAAATTCTGGCTTAGTTTTATGAAGGTTATGTGTAAGATATATTCCGTATTTTTGAAATTCAATCAAAATAATAGATAAATATATTTATAAAACATTCTGCTTCGATAGCTGAACTTCATCTTTATAAAATTTCAATTGATTATAAATTTTTAATAGAGCATAACTAAATATCATCTATGTTTTTAACTAAGTTATTTTTTTTAATTAATTATTGCATTTGTTTAATAACGAAGTTTTGTTTGTTGTTTTTCTCGATACTTTCCTCGATATTTTGTTGCTAAAATTTGTTTAAATATTTTGCTAATATGTATAAGTAAAACTTTTATATTTATACGGGTTTCCTTTCCATTTTTGTTTTTTTTTTTTCGGTAAGTAAATACGTACTTATTATCGCTATTTAAACAACATATCCTAGGTCGTACATGGTGTTGCACTATGAGCACATACCAAAGAATTTGCATGCTACTTATTGGATTTTTTAAAGAGCCGCAATATTGCACCTACTTTAATGTTACATTCGCGTGTATACATACATTCAATTTATACATACTCTATTATACAATTCATTTGTTAATTCATTCACTTCATCTCTTTTTGTCATTATTTTTATCACAGTCAAATCATAAAAGATTTAGTACTTTTACTTTTGAATGAGTTTCCATGATGTTTTGCTTGCTTGAATGTTCTGCGATTACGAGCATTTCAAATGACCACCGTTCAATTGAGGTTCCTGCTTCAAATTTTAAAATTGTGTACTAACATTAAGAGTTTCGTTTCTTCGAATTCGTAAAGTGCAACTGAGTTTCGACAAGTTAGTGTGAAAAGTATCTCTTTTGTTTTTTTTTTTTTTTTGTTTTTCTTTTTGTCTCTTTGTCATAATTGGACTATGCATGTAAGTAGTTGACTTAGCCTTTGACATTGTCTAAGAAATGTTGAGAAAATGGTAAGTTTTATATTATTTATATTTGGTGTTGCTGGTGTAATTGTAAAATCTAGTGGCTTGTATAAAAGCTTTAACAGAAATCCTGCACGTTATTTTGCACTCTTCCAAATTGTCACAATTATGATTATTATAATAATTGCCCCAATTTTGAGTGCGCAACGTGAAGGCAACGTTTTAACTTTGTCAATTATTATTAGTTTTGTTTTGTCATCCTAAGGTACTCACGTATGCTCCTACTATCTTAGGTTGTTATTTGTTGAAATCTACGTTATTCATACGAGAAGAAACAAAATATTGATTATACACAAGAGTTCACTTTGGCCTTACTACTGACTGATACTACTGTGTTGTATTTAAATTATTGTTACTATCCCGGACATAAGGTAACTTGAATTTTCAAATATAGAAAGGTATCGTCTGACTGTGACAGAGTTTAATGAACTATGATCTATGGTGTAACAACATTTTCATTTTCATGCATGCATATGTAGATACATGTTTGTGGAGAAAAGCGTTTCGATTTTGTTTTCCTTTGTTTGCCATCAAGTATAAATTCCTAATTGGTTGACCTCACAATTCTAGCTAACGCCTTAGGTGGCTCTTATTTGTAAACCATAGAATGCCAGACAACTTTACTCATATGAACTAGAAAAGATAAAATCATTGGGTGGCAAATAAATGTTGCAAGGTTTTCTGCCGAGTTGCACATACCGCTGAGAGGAATCAGTGGAAGGTGCAACTCTGCTCAACGCCATTTGGAGATTGTTTTGTATCATCGTTAAGCCTTTTATTTGTATGAATTAATTAATAATAATTTTATGTATCACGCTAACAACTAGTTTTGTATAGTATGTATGCATTTACTGTATGTATATATATTCAAATATAATTTGTTAATATTTTAATAAGTTTAATGTGGTTTTGTTGTCGAATGAACGTGTAGACGGCTTCTTGTTATTGTTGTTGCCAATACATTTTAATATGCGCTTATTTACACATAATGGCAAATGGGGGCATGTACATACATGTATGTATGTCTGAATATGTATATATGTATATGTCCCACTTTTTATTCCCAGTTTTTCTAGAATGGCATTTTCAACCTGACAATTATCGCATTTGCAATTGTTTGGAATCGCTGCATATATGTTCATGTTATAGATCTGTTACGATTCATCTTGCCACAAGATTTATATAATTTCCTTTTGCACTTGTAATCGTTATGTGTGTGTATAGTTTGGTTTATATATGTATGTATGTACATATACTCATATATATCTATATATAAATATATGTGTTATTATGCATTTAATTTTTTAAATTGTCCTAATAACAGTGTGGAGCCAAAGCATAACAAATTATAAGTAACAATTTCTTTTTTGGTTTAATATACTTTATACGTGTATATGTATTTTCCATACAAACAAAAACAAAACTGATTTGATTGTTAAATTTAACCTCCTTCTGCACTTATTATATAATTTTATTTATATTTTTTACAGAGCAAAAACTGCGGTTCATTTATTTATCTGTTTCGGTTACTTGCACTCTTGCTTTTCTTATTGTTTTTAACCATTTAAGTCAAGTTTGAAATATTTTAAATACGTAAATATATATATATAGTTAATAAAAGTTTTTTTGTTTTTTATTTGCACTAGTTTAACTCTAATAGACTCCGTCGCTGAAATAACAGCATTATATTATATCATTACAAAACTTTAATAAAACTTGCAAAATAAAATATGCGTACGCCTTTCCGAAGGGTTTTCAGATGAGGTTGCGTGTACTTAGCCAATGTGGTGACATGTGCAAGGTGTCGGGGAACGGAGGCGGTTTAGTGGTGATTGTAGCTATGAGAAAAGTGACCAATGATTGAGATGTTGGAGACCGATCGAATTGATTTTGATCGGGCCGCAGAATATCGGATTATCGTTGAAACAACCAGCATAATCTTGGATATAACAAGGTGTTTTATTGAACATGATTTCCGTATAATTAAGCTGGCTTTATTTTACAGCAAAAACACAAACGCATTTTAAACAAAAAAATCCAAACAAGCATAAACACGTGGACTGTCGGCCAGGAACCGCTGAGTAACTGGACCCAGAGCGCAGCATTTTGTCTTCTCTTTCGTCACACATTGGCGATATAGCATCGGGCGTCTTCTAGGCGTAGCATGGACTTGGGTTTAATTAACACTGAAACTGGGTTCGAATAAGTCTCAATTTGATGACAAGAACAAACATTCGGACATTCGGAGAAGTGGCAGACTCGCTAAGAAAATGACAAATGCCACGCTGCGTTACTTGGTTTTTTTTTTTTTTTTTTTGTTTTGCTTCTGAAGTAAAGCTTTTCGACATTTCAGAACAAATTAATTATTTCATAATTAATTTCACGTTTCGTTTTATTCGATATTATTATACATATATGTATACATATATATATATATATATATTTCTCTTTTTTTTTTTGCTTGTTTTCTCTTTTTTAAATACATATCACAGATCCAGTACAAATATACTATTTGTATATATTTGCTTTATTTTTGTTTTCTATACTTTAACTTTAGATACCGTATAAAACTCATACTTGAAACATAACTCAGTGAGCACGCGCATATGAAAGTATTTAGTATGACCAATGTGTATGTATTGTGTAGCTATGTATGCATGCATATAGGTGTTGGTGTGGGTGTGAGATAACTGTGAATATGCCATGTGCCTATTTATGTGTTCGGCTGAATGTGTTTGGCGCCTTTGCTTTTCTCTGGTTTGCCATGACAAAAAAGACGATAAAATGTACGATTTTGGTTGTTGTTTGTTGATTTTGTTGTTGGGGTCAGGGGTTCAGTGTCGTATGCTTGTTTCGATTTGTTTGAATCGAGCATTTTGGTAAAGTTTCTGAGCTGCGGTATATTGTGGCTGTAGAATTCAATGTTATCGTTGTAGTCATTATTGTTTAGTGCTCCTTTTTATTTATCTATTTCCCAATCGCATTGAGGTCTATTTTTGCTTTAATTTACCTGCACTCTGTACGCGCTGTTTCTCTTTCTGACAGTTAATAATTATGTAAAATAAAGTAAATATTTATCATAAAAAAATAATCAAAACACAAATGTCTCTGACCATATAATTATTTTTGTTTCTGTTTTTTTTTTTACTTCCATTTACGCTTTTTTTTTTTTGTTTTTTTGCTTATTTCAAGGCACACTAGCATTTTCGACTGTACTTTCAATATTACTTTAATTTTGGTTTTGTTTGACTTAAAATTTTCTTGTTTAACTTCATTTATGTCAACGCTTATTAAAGCATCTTTTGTCACAATTTGGGTTTAACGATTTAACTCTTCTGGCGCAGGATTAATATAATTCTAATATTATTTATATAAATATTGCACAAATAAGAACAAATGTTGGTAAGCTTTAACAATAATAGCAGACAAACAAAAAAAAAATACATGAACAACTTTTCAACTTATCTTAACAAACTTAGCTTAGGATTGGGTTTTTATTTTAAATTTTTTGAGCGTTTTCAGTGATAGATATTAAATTGAATTAAACTGAAGTTGAAACTTATATCGAGCTGAGCTGCGAGTTTGATTGATTGACTGACTGTTGATTTGACATGATAATGTTGCAGAATTGTTTAGAGTACGCTGTTAGTGGAGCTGTGGTTGTGAATGATGATTGATGCGCCATGTGGCGGGTGCTTTTCAATTAAACACATTAAATGTTGGCTTATTTAGTTTTTTTGGTAATATTTTATTTACGCTTCTTTCATTTTTTTATTCATTAAAATAAATTTAAAAGTAAATAAAGTGGCGGCCAAAGTAAAACAATAAATTTTATTATAAGTAAATCATATCTATCCATGTGTTTGTATGTGTATGGGTATGTTTTTATGAATTGTTTAAATTCAAATGTGATGTTAAAATAACTCATGTTGTTTTGCAATGTGGTTTCTTGTCTTTATACTAAATATGTACGGTACATCGAATCGAATTCAAATGTGTTCAAAATAATCTGTTATAATTGCACAATGCTTAACGATTAATAGGGATATTTTTGGCCGATTTGATGGCGCATATGGCCGTGTTTATGTGGATATGTTTATTTTCAGAGACATTGGTTTCTATTTTAAATTAAAGTAAATTGTGATGTATAAGGTGAAAAGGAGAAAATGTAATACTTAATATTAGAATGTATGTATGTCAAAATAATGGTGCAAAGTTTTCCAAAAACAAAATATAAGTATGATGATTGTAACAAAAAGCCAAAATGTTTATTCTATTGGGCCAAAAAAAGTGTGTTTATAAAAAAAAACCAAAGGTCCGTTTTCAAACTGGAAACTTAAAAATCGCACTTCTTTTCTTAGAAACAGACGTGTAAAATAAATGAGGATTATCAAATTAGGAGCATAAAATCAATACCAAAAAGGAGACTCACGTGCGCGCGCAAAACATTAACACCACTTGTTTGTTATATTTTGTACCACTCTTTCGAAAATTAAACAACATTATCATGATCAACATTTTAACAATATCATAATAGATTATTAAGGGCTAAAAACGTAATATTTAATAAACATATGTGTGTGTATATTTACATATATATAAACATAGCAATAAGCACAAAAGGGCAACAACAGAAAACAGAAACAGAAAACAAGAAACGCAATAAGTTTTGTGTTTGAGGTAAAAAGTGTTTCAAATAGTTATCACTAGCCTGTCAAGCGTTCATCTAGCAATTTATCGCCATTGCTGTAGGTGTAATTGATGTATATATTTTAAAGCACATACAGACATTTGTATGCGCATGTGTGTATTTGTGTGTAGTAAAATATTTACCTTATTTGGACACCATTTTGGAAAATCAACTGAAGTTTTCACTGAAAACGCTCTTATTACACAAATAAATCCATTTTTTAGTCTCATAACATAATGCTAATTTACTCGTTTGTATTGTGTATTTATGTATATGCACAAATGTATGTGTGTATGTGTGCGTGTGTGTATGGGAGTGTGTCCGTGTATATGTGTTATGTAATATGAACAAGACTCAACAATTAGTGTGTAAGGTGCATACATTCATTTTTATATGTATGCTTTACCTATTTATGTAATATATATGCAACTATGTTTGTAGTTCTATGAAAAATGTTCATTTTGTCAGAGTGCCAAAAAGAAAACACGCAACATATGTATGACAACAAAATTAGGCAAGGGCAATATCATCCCAAGTGTACCTCCCAAAATACCTTGGTCAAAATATAGATATACATATATATATATATATATATATATATATATATATATAATTTATATATATATATACGTATATATATTTATATACATAACGTGTGGCAAACAAATGCAGGATTATGATACAATCTTGTTTTACTGTCAAATCAAATTTGCTAAGGCTTTGAACTCTTTTTTGGGAGTACTCTCATTTAGTAATATTTATCAGTAGTTTCAACTCATTGTTTATGCCTTTTAATGTCTGTGTGAGTGTTTGTGTGTGTGTGTGTGTGTGTATCTGTGTGTGTTTGTTTTTATGGCTACTGATGTTATTCATTTTAAATTAGCTTTGTTTGATTTTTGTTTATCATGTTAGGTTTGTTTTTGCTTTAGATTTCTATGCAACATTTTGTTTTTTAAATAAATGAACCATTTTTGTTTTTTTTGTGTTTTTTTTTTTTTTTGTTTTTTGAGGAAATACGTTTTTATGGGGATAGTTGTTGTTTTTTGTTGTTGTGCTGCTTGCTTGATTGCTTGATTATTAATTCACAACAGTGGTTAATGGAATTTGACGCGCCCTCTTTGTCTCCTCCTCGTTGATTTTTTGTTCAATTAGATACTGCGCTTTGGCAATGGCACTCGGCTGACCAGTTATGGTTACAATGCGATTTCTAGTGCCAGGTGCGAATATGCCCTTTTTGGAAATTTGCACATTTGCGCCAGAAACATGTTGAATTTCAACTAAACTACGACCGTTAGGACCTGGAATATTTGCATCAGATTATGATAAATATTATAGAGTATAAAAGTATGTATATAAAGTATGTATGTGTTTAGATTAAGGCATAATGATGTGTGTCTGTGTAAATACCAAGATGTTGGAAACCATTAGCTGGAAACTTAAAAGAACCATAAAAGAAACCAATACAATATATCAGCGGAAATGTGACTTAATCTACGCTTTTCTAATCAAATTGTCACTGACATTGACACTGAGGTAATAACTGCAAAAATAAACAAAAATATTAAACCCAATAATTGCACTATTCCAATATATGTACCTATATACATAATGTACTAAGTAGATCTCTACATATTCAATATTGACGAAAATTCGTTATGCCTCAAACGAAGTGCTTCATTTTCAAGATGAAAATAAAAACTTAGCGCTAACTAACGTTCTCAACGTATTGCCTACTACTAATTAATAACTAGTATTAACTGCTCTGTCGGGCACTTGGGTGAGCGAATTTTCAACTTTTAGAAGGAATGGCATATGGCATCATATGGATCATGGTTTGTGCTATGTGTGAGGGGGCAAGAAGTTGACTAGAAATTTCGCTACGTATTTATACATGTTTATATTTGTTATCATTGAGAATGGTTTAAGGAATGCTTATGCAGATGTTCAGGCGACTGATCCTCCACCTGAATCACTTGGAATGCCTGACCGGGAGTGTGCAATGGCTTTGTCTTTCGCTTCGCCTACGTCTACGACTCTAACTATAACTAGGGCCTACAATTAAGTAATCGCAAGGATAAACAGAAAATATGCAATGGGGCTGGGTGATCGGGAATCGGTGCCGGGGGTGCTGGAAAACGGTTGAAAGTGTCTTTGTTGTTGCTGTGGTTGGAGCTCTTGTTTTTCTTTTGTTATTGCTGTCGGTTTTAGTAGGAATAATAGAAAGGTTGCCCACCTAGAACAGCGCCGATAATCACTTCGGGTACCTCAACGTTCTTGGTATCCTTGGCGCCCAGATCACCCGGAGTTGGGCTCTTGCTCAGGCCGCCTATCGAGGCGGCGGCGCCCAATTGCGCGCTGGTCACCGTGCCGGTGGCACCGGTCAGTCCAAAGCTGTTGTTGTTCAGGGATACGGGCGTGGCCGCTGGCGCAGTGGCCGAGCCCAGATGCCGGAATGACTCGAATTGCACCTCCAGCTGCGACTGCGTTGGCCGATTGGCAGCAGCAGCAGCGGCCGCCGCGGCGGCGTACTCAAAGTTAACCTGACCGACAGCGCCGAAAACGTTGCTGGCCGTGGCCGCCGTTGCTGCGGCTGCCGTCTGCTGATCCAGCGTCGTCACGCCCAGATAGTTGCCCAGCGTGGGATGTGCGCCATTAGCGTGCGGCACACCCACGCCCATACCCAGCACACCGAACTTCGCCAGCACGCCGAGAGCGGCGCAAACTTCAGTGGTGGCTGTCTCCGAGTAGCCAGCGCCGCGCATGGCAACCTGTTTGGGATGCGGATGGATTAGATAATTGTTGGACAAAGTGAAAGTGAAAACTGCGCACCTTGATGTGCTCCAACAACTGGGTGGCCACTGCCAGATTGGGAGCTGGATTTGGTGCGCTCAGGTTGAGGGATAGATTGATGCCTGTGCCGTTGACCAGCAAACTGGCTGCGGTACCCGCACCCCCGATAGCCGTGCCCAGTGTGGAGTTCAGCGAGGCGGTGCTAGAGTTAATGGCATTCTGATTGGTGGCATACGGCGAGCCCGTCGGATTGAAGTTGGCCACGGGGCCGTTGACATCCGCATAGGAGACGTTCAGGCACGTGCCCGACTGCGGATCCTCCACAATTTTGGAGAGAATCATTTTGCAGGCGTTCTTGTTATTCTCCTTGTCGCCGATGATGGTGATGCAGCGCTCCTGGAGGGACACATCCTTGGGCTTCTGCGATATCTGCACATAGGAGCCACTGTCCTCCTTGATCTGCTTGATGAAGGCTCCGCCCTTGCCGATGATCATGCCGGCCGTTGAATTTGGCACCAATATTTTCACCTGCTTATCACGTTCCTGCGCCTGCTTGGACTCGGCATCAATGATTTTCGTGGTTAAGTCGGGCTTCTCCCGTATTTTGTCCATTATAAAGTCCACCACGGTCATGATGCCCTCCACGGAGCCGGTGATTAGGCACACACGCTCAGTAGTACCTGCCGGTTAATATAGAAGTGAGTTCGACTCGATGGTAACTGGAGGAGGCACTCACCTGGATAAAAGTCGTGCGACTTGGACATCTTGACTCTAGCACCCGTATCCTTTTGCAGCGAGGCGATCGTCTCGCCCCCCTTGCCAATGATGGCCCCGGAGGCCACCGCAGGCACCAGGATCTTCATGTGAAATGTGGTATCGCCTGCAAGTCAAAAGAAGTTCACAGAGCGACCATAGATTAGTGTTCACAATTTTTAGAAGAGTTTCGCATTTAGCCCATTGCAGCTCTTTGTAGCTTTTACTTTGGCGTTGCTTTTGCCGCTTAGTTGGTATGGCACATTTCTGGTAGCTGATTAGCAGGTTATAAATTAAAAATAATAACAGCATTTGGTGCCCGCTCGTGCGGCAGGACGCTCGTACGCCGAGCTGGACGATTGCAATATTTGCTCTGGTGAAGTTATTTATTTGAATTGAGTTAGTTGGAGTTGAAGTTGAAGTTTATGTTTGAATTTCGGTTTTGTTTAAGTTGTTATGATGGGGATAGTTTATGGCTGGGGGTGGCGGGTGGCGGGTGGCGGGTGGCAGGTGGGGCGTGGTACATGCATGTTCGATTGCTTGCTGTTCGTGTTGTTGCTGTTGTTGCTGTGCTGGGTCATGTTGTCGTGTTAATGCTGTGGTGGTTATTGCTGGCAAGCCATGAGAGTTGAATACGCTTGATGAGGATGCAACAGAAAAAATGCTGGCGACACGAGACACATGAAAGCCCAAAACCACAAAATCTGCCCCACAAGCGATAGCCTAAAGCGCTAAATAAGTATCTTGACCAACCAAATGTTGGTCAACCGGTCAACCGGTCAGACAGTCAGATGGCCAGCTAGCCACCTGGTCAGAGGTTAATGTGCTGCCCCTTCGCAAAGTTCGTTGGGTCAGAGAGTAGCATTAATATCAGTTTTCGTTTGGTTGCTAACAAGTTGGTAGCTTAAGCAGCGACAGTCGCGGGTTGGCCAATAGCAGTCAGTGGGTAAAATAAAGGCAGAAATTATATAGCGAGATAGAGAGAGAGAGAGAGAGGCAGAGAAAGAGACAGGGAGAGATTAGAGAGATGCACACGGCGAAACGATTTGGCAATTTACACATTGTTCGCTGAGTTTTGCTTTCAAAGATGAATTTTAATGGTATTTTAATGAAAGTATGACAAAGCTTACCATGATGATTATGATTATTGTTATTATTTTCAATTTCAACCTCAATTCCAGAACAAACTGACTCACCTAAAACGAAACAGAGGTAAACAAAATTAATTAGATACATATGTCAATTCACGTCAATTACATTATTCGGCAATGGCAAAGATATGCAACCACTTGAGGTCATGTGTGTATACGTGTGTGTCTATGTGGGTGTATATACCAGTGTCACGTTTCTTATGTATGCGTAGCACAGTGAGCACACGTCCCAAGCATGATATGGATCATGACTAAAGCCCCAAGATTTTCAAGATTGTCCGGGTGTGCATATGGATGGATAGATAGATAAGTATGTTGATACCGCAATCATGTTTATTCAATATTGCGTTGTGCTCTGCTTGCATGCCATTATAGTCAGTGCAACCTGCGCCTCACATTACAGCACCAAGGCAAGTAAACAAACAAATTTCAATTAATAAAATGTGTCAAGCGGAGACGCTCTATTACACAGAACCGTCGGCCAAAGCAATACAAATAGCAAAAACGAACAAGTGCGAACGGGCGTAACCGACTGCGCAATAAAACTGTCAAAACAATTAGAAATAGTCAAAAATGGTCTTAATAATCTCTCTCTTCGTTGGGAGTAGCCAAAAACATTTCAACATTTTATGTAACGAATGAATGACGAATGACGAATAATTAGAAGAAAATTTCACAAAACCAATATACCCTTTTCGCATTGTGAACGAGTATAAAAAAGAAAAACTCAAACCCAGCAAACGGTTTGCACCTGCGACGCCGCCAACCCAACCGGACGCCCCTTCTGACTTTCCCGCCCTCTGAGATGAGAAACTTGACGGCTGCTCGGCTCGCTGGGTTTAATTTTAGCCGACACGCTCGCCATTGCGCACCGCCGCACCACCGAACCACCGCTCACTACAATTGAAATGTGTGTCGTCGTCATCTTATTGCCACTCTAAGCAAAGTGTCCTTCAAAACTATTTCTCTAATTAAATACAAGCAGCGATGAGGCGCACATCTGTCAGCAAGCCAGAAAGTGGAACTGTCTCAAATACGCATCTGGTAGGTCTCGGCTCGGGCGAGTCGGGCCACAAATTGCGGCATGTGCTCCAGCCACAGCCTCTTATCTGCCGGCTTTAAGACAATGGCCAGCAGAGACACACAACTAAATGGCTAACGGATTGGCCGAAAAATGACTTACAACAATGGTTGAAAAGTGCAGTCAAAAGCAAAGTCAGCTGGCCACACTGGTTTTTATGGGCCACAAAGGAGACCCAGAACACCACTGCAGTATTGTTGGCGGTTTTTTACACTAAGCAGCAGTGTAAATTATGTCTTTGTCATAAATAACGCTGCCAACATTTGACCAGCAAATTGGCGGTACTGCGAAAAGGGGCGTGGCACGGCACGCCTGCATCATGTGCATGGTGCTGAATCGCAGCAGCAACAAGGCGCCTGGCAAACTAGGCTAACGACAACAGCCCTCGGAAGCAGGCGGGGTGGATTTGCATGTTGGAACCACCGTGGAACAATGTGGTGCAGCACGCAACCTGTTAAAGCGAATGCTCAAGTGGTGGGTACCACGGTACGTATGCTTAATGTGACATGAACCCATGTAAAGCGAATGAGCGTACATTTAATCGATGTGATCGGTGTGTGTGTGTGTGTGTGTGTTGTGTTTGTTGAATGCTTGATAATGTTGTGTGAATATTATTTCATTATATCATAAGTCATTTAAACGCTTTTTACTTTTTTCTCTAGTTTATTTATTTTGGCCATACATTTTCTGTTGGTGACAGCATTTAACTGATTTTTATATTTTTTTATATGACACGACGGCAGCTGAAGATGTTGAGATGTTGTCATGGTGATTGATGTTATTGTAGTTGTTCTTGATCTTACTGTTGTTGGTAGCGAACGCAGAAGATAGTGAGCGAAATAAATATATAGATAGAAAGAGGGCGAGGGCGAAAGCAAGTGTTTTTTTTTTTTTTTTTTTTTTGTGAAATTGTAGATAGTGTGTGGAATACTTAGTAGAAGTTGTGCGCATCTTTTTTTTTTTTTTTTTTGTAGTTTCTGAATTTGATTGCGTGTTTTGATCAAACTCACCGTAGCACCAACAGGAGGCAGTCTTATAGCTGGACGATGCTGCCGTTGCTGTTGCTGTTGCTGTTGCAGTTCCCGTTGTCTCATGGTTACTTATCTGCTGCTGAAGCATATGTTGCTGCTGTGATGCGTTCCCCGCTGCAATTGGCGGTGTGCTGGCATCGGGCGTAACATTGGACGATCCATTGTGTCCCAGTGGCTGTTGCTGGTGCTGTTGTTGTTCCATCTGATGATAATGATGTTGAGTATTGCTTAGATTAGGATAGCATTGTGCCAGTTTCTGTTGCAGCTGTTGACGCATCTGCTGTTTCTTATAGCTAAAAACGGCTAATGAGTATGCATCATTGTGATTGATACTGTTAGCGCTGCCGCTGCCGTTGCTGTAGCTGCTGTTGCTGCTGCCGCTGCCGCTGGTCAGCGAATGTATTGATGAGGGCGATGTTGCTGCTTTTATTGTCTTGGAATGTTGTGCCTGATGCTGATTGTTATAATTTAATTGCGTCATGTGTGTGGCCGTTGAATGCTGATATTGGTATGCATAGTGTTGGAGATGTTGCAGTTGCTCTTGCCGCTGCTGTTGCTGCTGTTCTGTTGCTGTTGCTATTGCTGTTGCATATAAATCTGTGCTCATCTGCTGAGCCAATTGTTGGGCCGCCGGTTCCATGACCGCATTTCTAATACTTTCCATAGTATGCAAGAGTTATTTACTGATGCTGCCGCTTCTATACTGTTGAAATGTTGTCGTTCAGTCTTATAATTGTTTGTATGCGATGGAATTAATTTATTTTTAATTTATATCTTATTAGTTTTCCAATACATTTAATATTGCTGTTGATTTGTTTGTGTTCTTATTTTTTATTTTATTATCTTGTTTTTTTTTGTTCTTTCTTTTTGATAAGTTTTACTGCTGCTGCTCAGATTTGCTCTACTCTACGCGTTTCCAATTCAAAAACTTGCACAATAAACGAAAAGAAAAAGAAATATAAAGTGTTTTCAATTAAGCTTAGTTTTTCAAAGTTTACAATTACGCTTACAATTTTGTAACACATTTTTGTGACTTAAGCAGCTTTTACACGAGCCGTGCGAGAGAAGGAGAGAGAAATAAGTATATATAGAGCGAGACAGAGATAATTGAACCAAGTTAGCAGCACCAATCGATTAAACGCCGCTCAAGTTCCTCATTGTCTACTCAAAACTCTGTGATTAAAACTGACAAAAATATTAAAAAATTTTCAAAATTCTGTTAAAGTTTTGTCGTGCTGCCAACTCGTTTTAAGTTCTCTCGGTTGGCGGTCGTGTAAACGCAGCTCTGAGTAATAGATTTAAGTATGATTTGTTCTTTAGGCTATGGCTTGTGCTGTTGCTCTGCCTTTATAAGGATATAATGATTGTGGCGGTGTGTAAAAGTTGTAAGTATAGATCATAGATAGGTTTATAGAGTGGTAGCGCCATTTGGTTTAGTACATTTTGTAGTGTTTGATTTGATTTGAGTTGAGTTGAGTTGATTTGAATTGATTTGGTTTGGTTTGCATTGATTGGATTCAAAAGCAGCGCGCTGGATGAACTTTGTAGTAGTAGTAGTAGTAGTACTTAGACGATTAATTATATATCAATGACGTTGTTGGCATGTGATGTTCTTGGATGGCAATCGGATGGTATTCATTGTATTGTTGGTGGTGCTTGGCGGTATATGGCGTTCGGCAGTGGGTTTGGTATTCATTTAGTTATTGAGTGTTTTTGCGAATTCTGCGCATTATTAAATGATCAGTTCAGTAGACAACAGCCACAACAACAATAACAACAACAGCAAAAGTAAAAACAACAACACGAGAGACAGAGAGAAAATAGAAAAATCGAGGTATATGTATGTATTTATTGCAATGCATGTATACATTTGACATATACATATCGATAGTTACATAAATTATTATACATACATATACTGAGAATCATAGTTATTCAGATATAGGCAGACGTATTGATAGACGCCTGAAGTTGTATATCGAGGTATGAAGCGGCGGCAACGGCAGCAGATGCAGCAGCAATTGGTGTTGAATCAAGTGCTTTGTTGAGATATTGGTTGATTGATTGATTGATTGACTGATATTGATTGCACGATTAATAGGCGTCAAGCACGTTGACGAATGATGGCATTATGTACATCAGTACGTATATTATTGTAATTACGAGTATTAACGATTGTTGCAACTGTTGATTGATGAGATGTTATCAACTACACTTGTTGGGCTTTTCTTCTTCATTTGATGCTTATGATTATAATAGAAGTAGGTAGTAATAATAATACAGTAGTAGTATGTGGCATGTTTTTGCAGTTGCGAGTTTTCAATCTGTGCTAAAGATAGTATGTCCATGTAGATATATATTATATATATATATATTTATATATATGTATTTATATATATTTATTTATATATATATATACATATATTTGATATATAGATTATAAGATAGTAGTAGTTAATGACGAGAGTTACACAACATCCAATAATGGTATGGAAGGTAATGGTTTTATACATTTAGAATACGATAACTATGCCAAAAGTTTACCATTCAGCAGTTGAGTTAAATTCCCTTCAGTTCCCTTCTCTTCCCTTTCCCGCTGTTTAGCTCCGATCCGTTCCGTTCAGTTCAGTTCAGTTCAGATTAGTTCAATTCAGATCAGCTTGACTTGAGTGCTCTGTAGGGATTCCAGTTGCTGATTTAAGTTGCATGACGGTATGACAGATCTTTTAAGGACCCACTTTCTGTTTGGGTAACTTGCTTCAATTACCTCCTATTCGTTTTTGCTTTCACTTATAACTGTTTTTAGTAATATCAAAATTTCGCTTTTAATTGTTTGTTTAACAGTTTTATCACAATACAGTCTAAAGTGTTTTTCTTTTTATTCTTGTTCGCTTTTAATTTTTTGTTTATCACATTTGTGTTGAGTTTTTATTGGTTTTGCGGAAATGCTGCTGTGCGTTAAAGATAATTTAAATGTTCATTGGTTGTACGAGTATAATTCATTTATATGCTTATTTTTTATTCACAACGAACCACAATATTGGCACGACAACAACAACTATGTCTGCATGTCGTCGATCAATCTTTATAGAATGTATATTGATTTTGTTTTAAATTATTGTTTTTTTTTTTAAGTAAATGTATAGGTTTTTATTTAATTTTAAGTTGTTTGTTTTATCGTGTGTAAAAAAAAAATCTATAGAAATTGTTGCGCCCTTTGTATTTATTTTTTCTAGTACAAGCATATTTGTATGAATAGAAATAATTGAAAACCAATAAAACAAAAAGAAATTAAAGTAAGATGTATTGTATTATGTGTGTACGACATGTTATGTTATATGATGTTTTATTGAGAAGTACTTGAATTAATAAAAATGATTTTTTAATGACCCAATAACATCAATTTAAATCAAAGATGCCGTCAGGTGTATGACAAGGTGAATATATTACGAATGATCCGAATCGTAGGCTGAGCAATGTACAAATTTTATTCCGAAGCCTCTAATAAGTGGCACATTAAACTACTAATTGGAGCAACTAATTGACAAATAATTACGCGATTTCAATCAATAAAAGTCGAAGCCGCGCATGTTGAAAAATTCTGAGCAACAACCTTGACACATTTGGAGTTGGGCCAATTACAAACTCCAATTTGTGTGGCCAGGAAACGATGAGTCGCTTGGCTTATTGCAATTACGGCCAATAGCTAACAATGTTCAAAAATGAGCTGAATTTCCGCTGATAATTTTAATGGTCAACCATGTCAAATGAAATGCAAAAACAATTACAAAATAAAAAAATAAAAAGTTGAATAATAAAAATAAATAACATATTTGTTATATAACAAAATGCTGGTTAGCCATTTAAATGCAAACAAACAAAACAAAAACGTTAATATATTCGAGTTTGACCTCACACGCACACACACACACACACACACACACAGCAGACTTCAAAGCACAGTGGAAGGTGGGCGTTAATAACAACAACAACAACAACAACTATGACAGCAACAATGGCAACTAAATTATGTGTGAGATCATCTGCCAGCCCTTATGTCGTTTCCGTTACGGCCACCATTGATTTATTGCGTAGAAGTCAAAATGTTTGATTTAGCTCTCAAAAATGCAAAAAAAGAAATAATTCAATAAACTGAACTAAGTAATAAAAATAGAGTATAAAGATGTAATCCACCTTAGTCGCGCCGAATAAGCCGACACCTGCCCGCGTCGTGTGTTGCCAAACAGCACAAATTAACAACTGGTTGCCAACAGACGTCGACATCAGTAGCTTTAGCTGCTGTTCAGATTGCACAATAAAGCCAATGGTTAGGCCGAGCATGCTGAGCTAGACTGGGATTGGTAGTGGAATAGGGATCTCAACTCGGTCTCTTTCATAGCACGCATAAATTATTTTCGAGCCGTTGCGTTAAAGGTGTTTTGCTTTACCAAATGAGCTCACTGGCAAAAAAAAAAACACACACACACAAAACGAATAAGTAAAAAGTAAATGTCTCGCACGTCTGTCTCTGATGAATGGAGTATTGCTCTGGGCAGGCTGCCGTGAGTGCTTCAATATATTGTTGGCTTTTTCATTCTGAAACATAAACATAAGCACATGTTGCCCACACTCCAAACACTTTTCAAGGTTATGTTTTGCTTTCGTTTGCTTCCCGCTTTTTGAGCCAAAGCTCCGACAATGTCATGCAAGCCCAAAGTATCTTTTTAAGTAAGCTACCCACACAGAAAAACACACATTCACACACACACACACTGGCACTTCATTCGCAATCTTTGGATTCTTCTTCTTTTTGTAATTTGTGTATTAAGTGAAATCGGTTGATTAGCTGCAAAGCATGAATCTTAAACTAATAACAAGGTATTCAATTTGAGAAGCTGCTGATTGAGTGGGTCTCTGACTTCGACTTCGCGTCAATGTCAATAGTTATGTATTGTTATCGTGTCCACAAAGTCTGTCTATGTCTGTAAATTATTATATAGCAGCTGACATTGAGCTACATTTGTTGTTGCTCGCTTGCCACAACATCAAATCGAGGGTTTTCGTAGGCAAATGCTCACTTTTGAATATATTACACATACTCGTTTGACGTGTCGAATTATTTCGAATCGTTGCTTTCGGCAACAAGCACGTATTGAAGTGAGTGAACGAATGTCTGGCTGATAGAAGTGTTCGCATTGCAAGGGCTGAAACCTAATGACAACTTTCAAATGAAAATGCGACCTTGACACGACGACGCAGACAAAATGTAATACGAATGTCATGTTGCGCATACGCAGCGTGGCACCAGATACGAGTACACACGCTATATTACGTACACACTATGTATACGTGTGCACAGGCCAAGATACCATATGACGACTCTCCTCATGTGATTATGGTCTTAATAAAAAGCACAAATACAAGCGACTGGCCAAACAGAAAATGAGATAAACAATATTAGTTAGTGGCCGGGACAAATTGCATCGCCGATACTATTTAACAAGGTCATTTGAGTAGTTTCTTGCTGAAAACGATACGAGTACTAATCTGTGTTCGCAAACATATTTGTGTTCGTATGTATATGTAGCTTAAAACTGCACTTGAAAACACATACACAATTGAAGCGGCGGCGGCGGCGGCGTCAGTTGCTGCTGCTGATGGTGCTGAAGCGGTGGCTGCTGCTGCGTTCTGGCAATCAACATGCTGGTTACTTGGCAGCCAACTCAATTGTACTAACAAAATGGCTGAGCGGACAGAAGACGAAACAAACGAGGAGCGAGCGCACTAAATGAACGACGATCGGCAACGGCGCGCACTGAAACCGCACTGAAGAATTTTGTCGATCCGTGGCACACAAGCGAAACGGCGACAGAGACAGATTGGACGGCGACAGAGACAGACTGAGGCGAGCCCAAGCGCAGAGTTCACATGCGAGAGCGAGGGAGCTCGCCAAGTGCGCCACTCTCGAAATCAAAGAGCGAGAGGGTGATCCAAATGAGTCAGTCCCTGCGATCACAGAGCGTCTGTATTGGTCTATGAGCATACACACACATGCATGCATACATATACATACATATATGGCTGTTTGCGTGTGAGTCTGAAGAGCGCGCGCTTATGATCTAATAGGCGAGTTTTGACGTTGCCTCACTCCACAAATTGTTTTGTTTTTTCTGAGTTTAGTTTAGCGTTTTTTTTTTTTGTGCTGCTCATTATCAGCAGCCAGCGCTATGTGAACACGGCGTTTGGTGCGGGGAGGGGGGGAGTTGACTGACTAAAATAGAAAATGCTGCAGCAGTATATGAATTTGTGAAATGAGTAGATAAGCTCAAAAGATACAGAGTAACACATTGTGTCAAGTTTGTGGAGCAAGCAGAAAAACTTCGTCAAAAGTTTGATTTCCATTCGATGACGATGACACAACACGCCCCCATATACATATATAAATTTTTTTGTTTTAATTTATTCTTACTGATAAGTCTCTACCAATTTTTTTATATTTTTCGCTTAAGCATATTTTACTTTATTGAAACTTTTTATTTGTGCTTTCATTTGAGTTGATTCCTTTTTCAGGGAAAATGTATATAAATAGCTGTTAGCTGCATTGCGTTATTTATTATTGCGGCGTACCACAAATTGCCCATTTGCCGCGTGGTCACATTTGTTCTTGCTCCTCGTGCAAAAAAGCACAACAACAATGTTCTCAAGTGCATGTTGGATGCAACAAAGTGACCCAATTTGACTACATCTGCCGATGCCGATGCCGAGGCTGAGTCACAAAAGCTGAAAACGAAAGCCAAGCCTGGGCCCAGCTATCGATAAGCGTGCTCGTGTTTTTGAGGGCAAAGTAATAGGCGAAAACCGCCTAGACAGAAGGAAAAAAAGAAAACAAGAACACTCGCACCTATCTAACCAACATGACACTCGAGCTATTAGTAGGCCACTTGAGGGCGAGCAGAGATGCTTAACAAGTGCAGCAGATGCAGCAGCTGCGACACGGACAACACTTGAGCTGCAACAAAAGAATACGCCCCGAATAAGGTAACCCAAAATATAGCTAAAGAGAGGCAATGAGGAGGTGGTGAAAGAGAGAGCGACATGCACGCAGTGGGCGGATGGAGAGAGCCCGCTGGCAATAAACGCACTTGAAGTGGCCGCGCGACAGGCGACAGCATCGCAGTTTGAGTCTGCACAAGTGGCCAAGGTGTAACCCATTTTCAGCGCAAGTGTTTTTGTCTATATGCATGTACGTTGCATAATTGTGTCTGTGTGTGTGTATGCTCAAGGACGTTGCTATGGTGGCTCGGCTGCTGCGGCTATCGCTGCAATGGCGCCGAATGCTGCACTGCAGCAGACGACGCAGTCTCCTGCACGGCTACTGCGCAGGACCTTGTCTAGGCAATGGTTATGAGCTTCACACAGGCAAGCCGATGCACAGCACACGCACACACACGCGCACACACGCACACTCGCGCACTCGCACTCGCGCATTGTGAACGAAGTAGGTCAACAGCGCTGTCAACGCCGCAGCAGCAGCAACAGCCACGCGCTCTCTCCCCACACTCTCTGCCTGTTTATCTCTCTTTCTGCTGTGGCACACGCGCTCGGCTCTTGGCCCGCGCATCTATTTTCAAGCCAGCTCTATCAGCATTGATTACGTAACACGGCGACACATGTTAACCCGTCCCCGTCCAGTTCCCATTTCGGTCGCTTGCTCCGCAGTTTTACTGCATTTCCTTGCAGCCTTCCTGCTTTACTAACGCCCCTTCCCCCCCCCCCTCGCCCCCTTCCGCACAACCTATCTCAGCTCTAGAGCGATGCAAGCCTCTTCGAGAGCAGATTCAAAGTGGTTTCGAATTTGAATCTAGCGCGTTTCCTAGGCGCTGCAGCAAGCGATAATAAACAACAGAACGAAATAAATATTAATAAATAGATGGCTGTCAAGACAGCTAAACAAATAAATTGTTTGAAAACTAATAAACAACTCACCCGTCTGCGTGTGTACGTACGTACGTGAATGTGTATGCGTGTGTGTGTGTGTGTGTATGTAAGCACTTATACATTCAATATTCAAACACGTATGACACATGCCATGGACCTGTTCTACGACCAACAATGACGAGAGCAACAAAAATAACAACACTATATACACACATATATACAAACATTTGAATGGTAGTTAATTAACAATAATGCTATTAACAATAACAGCAAAACGTACTTCGTAGTCGAGGGTAAACACAAATTTTTAAGACTTTAAAATAAATAATAATAATTAATCAATTTTTCTTATATACGAAAACAAAGAATGTTTCTTTAAACTTCTGCTTTCCCTCGCATTGGCGTTCAAGGAAGAAGAAATTAGCTATTTTAAATTTTATAAGGGCTCACTTATTAGACAGAAACTAAATGAAAAATGTGTCTATAGTCAAAAGTTACAACAGGCACATTTTTAATAGTCCTCGATGTGGTTAGAACTCCCTAAAGATAAAGACGCTATTTTTCAAAACACAAAGCATTCAGATTGCTTCATTCAAAAATTCTTCCTAAGTAATTATTTTTTCTCCATTAATTTTTAAACAGTTACGCTAAATGGCTGTTTGATTCTGTTTAAAGTTCTTTCAAGTTCCCACCTTACCTATATATTCAATTTACAACTTGTACGTGCTACAAACTCTAAAAAGTTAAAGGTTAGGACGATGCTTTTAGCCGCTTTTCAAAGCTCTGACAGTCAGGTAGTAATCCGCCAGTCTGTCAGTCAGTCAGTTTGGCAGTCGGTCAGTTGCTTAGCACGCTTCTGCGCACAATTAAAAAATTCCAAATCCAAATACCAAAACGTGTTTTTGGCTTAGCAAGCACACACACACACACATTGCCAATGATCTAAGTATTCTCCAACTAAAAGTCAAATGTTAAGCGGGCGTTGGGAAAGAGCGAGGGCGGGATCGGGGCGACAGAAATAAAAATAAAATAAAAAACAAAAACAAACTGCCTCTGAGATTTACAGTCTTTGCTATTTTTATGTCTGTGTCGGCGATGACGAGACAACAACGCACAACGCGAGTCGCTGCGAAGCGATGCGATGCGATGCGATGAGAGGCGAGGACAGGTAGTTGGATTGCGTCGCGGCTCACCTTGAAGGCAGCAGGTTGCCAGTCGCAGAAGCAATCAACCAAAGCGGCCAAAGCAGCCAGTCAATAGCTGATCTGGCAGTGTGTCTGTTTGCGTCGTGGTCAACCAATTTGATTTGCTTCGAATATAGTAATAAGTTAGCATCATTTGAATCTCAGTCACTTTGCATATAAATGGAAAAGACCTCGGTGACCCATTGAACGAGCCAGTAGCTTCGGTTGACCCGATAACATTCGAAATGCACTCAGTGATATCGCAATGCCACAGAGGTCACCACAAATATGGGTCAAGCTGAGTCCTGGGAGCTGCAGCCTGCGGCTATCAGATGCATTCGGGTGCATTCTGAGCTGGACAGAGTGATTGACTCATCGGGGCGTATACGCAATCTGTGCAATTACAAGTCCGAATTGAGTTTGTCAAATGCAAATCCGACATCGAGACTGCATATGTTACTTGACGTGCTTCGTGGACTGGTCAATTGAAAGATGACAATGACAAAACAGCAAAATTGTTTAAATTAAGACAGCAAAAGGCGTGGCAGCAATGCTAATGCTTGGGTAAGTGTATATGGCGCGATTGGCAGTTTAGCATGAGGTACAATATTTACACGCTTTGCGACGATTGATAGAGTGAGAAATAGGGCAGTGAGTAGATTGATTGGTAGATAGAGATAGATAGATAGGTAGAGAGAGAGAGAGAGCACGATAATGATAGTATTATATGTAAAAGCGATTGAAATTTGCTTATTGCTCATTATGTACTTCTTTTTTTTTTTGTTTTTTTTTTTTTGTTTGTTCAAATGATTGGATTTGATTTGCAAAACTTACCGGAACTGAAATGTGAGCGTTTAGTTTGTTCATTTTCCGGATCGGAATCGAGCGGCCTTTTGCGAGAGTCGCCCATCTCAGGACTTGGACATGTCTCCATGGCAGCGTCTTCGGCCATTTTTAAGTGAATGTTGCTGGCTTTTGTTTGAATAGTTTTAATAGTTTTATGTGATAGTCAAGCTGGTTATTGCTTTAATATTTGCTTTTGGTTTCCGTTTCTGTTAACTTCTTTTTAAAAAATCCTCGATGCTTTGAAAATGAGGCTTTGGTTCTTTTGGCAGAGCTTTTTAGAGCGAATGATCTATCAAGCAAACGCTGATGCTTCTATTTGAACGATTCCGCAATTCGCATCTGATTGTAAGGCAGCTACTCATACGGCTGCCCACTTTAATGTTGAGGAATCCTTTAGCTCTAATGATCGCTATTCACACAGACGCACATATACACACGCTTACAGTCAGCGGCAATATGCATATGCGGTCGGGCGATTTACAATTACAAGTATTCAAACTTTGAGTCAAGCCTCTAAATATAATCTAAGTATATGATCGTGTAGTCCTTCTAGATTTATTTTATTGTTAATTTAAATTGGTTTTATGTCGATTTTTTGTTTATTTCGTGACAATTTTGTGTTATTATTATTGATTTTTTTTTTGTTTTTTTTTTTTTGAGGTGGTGGAATGTGCGAGTTGTATTTTTTTTTGGTAAACGTTTATATGAAAAAAGAAAAAGAAAAAAATATTTATGAGTGAATTATGCAGCAATAATAAATATACATACATACAGTAAACATTTAGGCATCATATGTAAAATGTAATAAATATTTAAATGCACATCAACATTTTAAGAATGCACTTCTCAAATAGTCGAATATACAAGTGAGTCTAGAGTTGAGAATTGACAGTCAAAGTTGAGAACTGAGAGTGGCGAGTTTAATAACATTTACAATTAGATTAACGATAACACAAAACACTTTTCATAAATATCTTTATACAAAATGAATGTCATTTTGTGAGATTCATTCTTGGTTAAAAGCGGAGCATTCAATTAAAAGGCAGTTGGCGGGAGGGGCAAGGGGTCAGGCAGGCAAATGTGAACGATGCAACAAGACAACAATTAGTTTTAGCTAGAAATAAGCATGAACATGTCAATGTTTGTATGCGTGTGTGTATGTGTGTGAAAAGAAGCAGACAACAACAAGATGAGTCACTAGCATATGGAATTGTGGAAACTGCCAACAAAAAGCCATAGAAATGCCGTCGGTAAATACATTGAAGGGATACATTCAACAGATTTATAAAAATAAAAAACTTCCATTAATCTAAAGCTAATTATTTTTAAGTAACTGCACACATTTTTAGTGAATTATAAAATTCTCCACAAGGACTTTCAATCGGAAATGCTGTCTTATATAGTTAGTCAAGAGTTATATATAAATTTCAGATAATGCTCAGTTTCTCTTAACGTCCAGCTGATACAAAATTAAATCTATGGTCTTAAAATTTTCGAATCGATATTAGAAAAAAATATAAATGTGTCAAAGGATTTAAAGATAAATTAATATAGATTTAATTTCTTATAAGCAGTCAAGTTATTGTAAAATAAATATTTGTTGTATTAGAAATCGCTATACATCAATTATTCAGGGTAACTTCACCCAAACAGGGAAAAGAACATTTTCAATCAAATTTTATATTTTCTTATAAAAAAGATAAATACGTTTAAAATAATGTCAGTTGTTATTTTGAGTGTATGTGTTTAAAATCTTGACAGAATATAAAATAAAGATATTTAATGTTTATATTTGGATTAGGCCCTCTTTTTATAACGGAAATGAACTGTTATATTTATGACAGTCTTTTGAAAATTCCTGATTAAATTATCATACAGGCACAATCCCTAAGAAGGTTATTAAAAATATCTAATCAGTATATTTATCTCAACACTTTTGTACATACATATATATTTCACGACATTTCGTGACAAGTATGTCTCAAACATTTCACTATAATATTTACCATTTCCTGCTGCTGGCATTAAAAGTCAAGGCTTTCTAACTTACGGGTTCGGGTGTGAATTGATCACTAATCAGTCAGTCAGTCAGCATATACAGTTATATACAAACGTTTCCATAAATCAGTGTATATTTACGGCATTTTTAAAGGTGATGAATATGAGTAAGAAAAATTCCTTGATATCCAAAAAGAATCCTAAGAATCCAAAAAATATTTCAACGAAGTTTACGAAACAAAACGTTTAGTCTAGTTTCAGATGCTTTATTACATATAAAACATTTTCGAATAAAATGACGCGCTCGTTAAAATACATATCTGATTTATTTATATACATCGGTATTAGTACTAATTTGTCATAATATCACTAATTCGATACAAAGTAGCCATGGCCTGTAGACCATGGTCCGCCCAATGACTAAGTAGTATTGGGATAGTTGTGCAAGCTGCCGTTTTAAAAATTCGCTTCACGCGGCTATGAAAATTATAACTTGCAGCTCAATTATGCATAAGTGGGTTTTTATGTTTCATTGGTAATTAAACATGCGCCAAGACAATACAACAACGCAACAACAGCGCCAATAATGAGTGATGCGCATTAATTTGCTTAAAATGGCATTTAATTATACAAATATTTTGATCGTGCTCTTTGTTGTTGCTTCTATTGCTAGAGGCAAACACTTCATATAAGCGTTTGCTGTCTGGACATCGCTTCATATGTACTCGAGTGTGTGTGTGTGTACGTGTGCGCGTGTGTGTGTGTATTTGATTCGACTGCAAACGACCTTGACCATTAAATAAATTTCTGTTCGTTAAATAGCAACTGCAAAGCAAAATAAGCAATAAATTGACGAGATGGCAACGCTATAAAACAACAACAATATCAACAACAACACTAACAAGAGAAGCAACAACAAGGTGCACAGAGCTGACATTCTTGTATGCAAGCAGACCGAATGAATTTACATATCACCAAATTCGTGCTATGAGATACTTTTTCGTATAGATATTTTTACTGGTCATTTTGTTGTGTTTTTTAAGAAACCTGTCATAGAGGCTAAACACAAAAACAAGAGTCGCACAAATTTGCATTTATTTAATAAATTAGTAAGCAACGAGAATAAAAACTAGTGAACAAATTTTAGCAACCGATGCCGCAAAACGAGTTATTGACATAGGGAGAATCGTAGCTTTGAGAATCGAGAAGCGAGATGGGCGAGTCAAGTATCCGAGAACCTGTTACTTTTGCGTGCTTAGAAATTCAGTAATTCGAATAATTAATTTAATGATTTATTTAAAAATTCCCCTCCGCTTCAAGTCGTTTCAAAATGGGGGAACAATTCATTTTCTTATACAAAGCTGCAAAACAAAATGAAAAACTTGGCAATGCAAATGCAACTGACATTTTATTTCGGCACTCAGCTGTGAAAAAACGTGCACCGAGCAGTGAGTGCCCCAAGGGGAACTCCCTGCAACCCCCTTGCCATTGCCACATCAAATACTAGACGCTAGAGTGAGTGTGTGTGTGCGTTGAGTCCTTGAAAATTATTTAAAAAAATAAAAATAAAACAATAAGCACATTTCGAGACTGTTAGACTATTAGATTCTCTACAAGTTCTAATGTTATTGACGTATCGTGTTCTGGCTTTAAGTTTAAGAAAGACTATTTAATCCAATTTAAAATCAGTAAATAATTCTTTATACAAAATAATCACTATTTATATAGATTTATTCATTAGATTTGATAAATCGCTTAGTTATGCATAAATGGAAACAAAATCTTCTCGGAAGCTAATTACAATTATGTTTGGTATCCAAAGTTTTCCTTATACATAGAACAGATTTTAATCGCCCTCAAAAATTGCACACACAATTCAAGAAATTGTAGAAAAGTCTTCGGCATGCGGCTGATTAGAGAAAGAAAGGCAAATATGTCGACGCTGCATTCGCCGTGTCGTCAACGTCACCGTCACCGATGCAGTCAAGCCGAAAATGTGTTAATGATGATGAATGCGAAACAGCTGCTGCTTTGGGGCTTTCGTATAATAAATAATTTCGTTCAATCAGAGCGAGGACTTTTGAATGCGGTCAGAAATTAAAAGCGAGTCCAGAACACTTTTTAATGTTATTTTTGCATTATTCGAAGGACGCTGGTTGATTAAAAGCAGAAAGAAGTTAGAATGCAATTCGAAATGTTATGCAAAATGTGACGAGAATCGATGAGAAAAGAAAACACTTGTTCGTTGTTTTTTTTTTTTTCTTTTTTTGGTATTATTGTACATCTGTTGTATTATGACAAAATTTTGGGTGGCACTTTAAAAATGTTATAAAACTTGACACACAACATATAGTCTAGCTTTAAAGTAGGATTCAGAAAGACCTGCACTTCAATAGCACATTATTTTCATTAAAGTCAGGTCAAGAATATAACGAACGTAATTGTCAAGGTTACAAATCAAAAATTTGATTACTCTACCCTATTTACCTAGATATGGCATTAACATAGTCTTATATGAATTATAAAAAACTATTTGTTTAAGCAACTAATGAATGGGTGTATTTCATAACCAGTTAACAAACAACAATATGTTTAAAAAAATTCAATAGATACAGATTTTAGTATTCCATGATTGGCGCTAGTAAAGCTTAAGCTTTGAATACATTCAAACCTTTTTTAACCTTTTAACCAATATAACTTGTTAGCTTTGAAAGTGTGTCTACAGTAAACTTAAAGGGCTCTACAAGCTGCAAAACAAACTGGACCCTCTGCGTAAAAAACTAGCAAAGTGAACTTTCTATGTACATATATATTATAGTATTATGTTCGTATATGAACAATGTAAATACATCCAGCAAGCATACACAAAAAATTCAATCTTATCTCGACGTCGAAGCACTTATCACAACAGCGGAGGCGAAGGCGATAAGGTTTCACTTTATTTTTATATATAAGTAGAGTTTTTTTATTTTTACTTATGTGCTCGCTGATAAGGCGAAGTAGCAAACGGAAAAATAGCAGGCAGTCGAAAAATACCAGAAACGACAGCCCAGAAATTGTATAAATGTGAGAAGCACACAGTTTTGCCAAAGTAAATCCAAAAATCCACAAATCAAGTAAAGTTCTTAGTTCCAGATTACGGTCGCATTGAATTTCGGTGCCACCACCGGCTTCCCCCTCGAACCCAAGCACGAGAGGCGCGGCAAGGGACGATCAATAAAGAGATGTTGCTCGAGCTGTTGCTTAATTGAATGGCTTGCTTGTAGCGTGATAAGAATTTCTTCAACACTTTATGTTTTTTTTGTTGATTGCGGCGCCGCAATCACATGAACCACACCACACTTCAAGTGAGGGCTGCCACTTGGAGCTCGTTTCACAAATTGTTAGCGTCAAAAATTGCCCAAAACACTTGGCGCACTCACATGTATGTAATTTATTTGTGGACTTTTGTTTCTTTATTTTTTGTCCAATTTAGCTGCACAGCACACTTGAAGCTTCGGGATACTTTATGGCCGCATATGTAAAAAGTTCTCAGCAAGCGAGCTCGGAGCTGTGCGAGTACGTGAAAATCAAATACAACTAAATTCGAAAACTGAAAACAATTAAAAACGAAATGAATTTCAAGCAAACGGCACACACACACACACACACACAGACGCACATACACTGAAGTATCTACGAATTTCAAACGCTTTCTGAGCGGCAAGAGCAGCAGAGAGCGAATGCGAATGAGAGTGGGAGAGGAGAGGGAGCGGGAGAGAGAGAGAGAGAGAGAGAGTAGGGCTGTAAGCCAGGCAGCAAGAGTAGTCGTATATATAGTACTTTATCTACACACATCGAGCGTTTGACTGTTTGGCAAGTGTTTGCTCAGCCGCTCTCACTGTAAAACCATCGAGCGTTCGTGAGTATTTCGGTTTGGCTGTGCTTGTGTGTGTGACTGTATATTTACTTTCTTATCAGTAAATAGTTTTTATTATGACTGTCTTCACTGGCTGTTTGATTGCCTTATTATTGTTGCTCTTTGTTCAACGCATTCGCCTTGACGCTGATAAACGAACATCGGATCGAGTGCAGTAATATTTAGCAATAGTTTGTAAGCCATTAATTCCCCTGTTTGCCATTCGCTTCGATTTCAAAAATTGCTACAACTTGAGACACTAATAATCTCCTGTTGAAAGTCAATCAACGCAAACACCAACTGAAATACAAACACATCTCAGATACACCCGCAGAATGGGCGCTCATTTGTTAGAACGTTGCTTTGTTTGTCCATTTGGTCACATTTATCGCCTTTTCTGAAGCTGAACAAATCTGCTGACAGCGGCTGTTAATGTGGCTGCTGTCCTATCTATTTGTAAGCGGGTGTATCTTTATCTTCACATTTTGACAAACATCAAGTGCGATAAATCTTGGCCTTTCATCAGCCCTAGACAACAGAACAACAAAAGGATACACATAAAAAGACATCTTTTGACGATTAAGTGGCAAACAGTGGCTATTGCTCTCATGTATACTTATCCAAAACTAATGCTTCCAGTAATAATATCTCTTGAGTTTTATGTTTGTATTCGAAACGCTCTTGAATCAATTCAGGCGTATGATTAAATGTAGGAATAAGAAAAACACGCACTACCTTTCCAATTTTTTTGGGCAATATATTCGAAAAATTGTAAAATTTACTATAAAAGATGTTTGACCAGAAGAGCTGTTTGCTGAAAGAACCTTCACTGTACACAGTTACAAGATATATGTACGATAAAATACCATTATATCACTAGATATTCGAAATGTATTTTTATTACATAATCCCATTTTTTGTGATTCGTGATTCGTTCTAAAATAATTTTTAATAATACTATTAAATATAATAATTATCAATAATTAATTATATTCACTAGCCAATTTGTGTTTTTTTTTGCCATTTCTTTAAAGCATACTTTTAAGCTAACACAAAAAGTGGACCCAACAAAACTACCCCTTAGGAAAATCCTTCGCGGGTCAACAATTCAGAGCCACAATTGCTGCATAAAGTAATAATCCGGGCGAGTACCAAACAATTGCCCCAAATTTGTAATTGCAGCTCGGCAAATGTGCGATAGCGCAGAGTAGCAATGTAATAGAGACCAGAGTAAAAGGAAAAAATACGAAATACACAAAAAAAAACCCCACTATTATAACAACAGCGGTAACAAATGAAAATGGGACAATAAAATGTGAACACACATAGTTAAATTAACAATGGAAACGAACCGAGCCGAGTCAATTGTGGAACCACCGCTGCTGCTGGGCCAGTTGATAACTCTGTGAGCGGAAAGCGACTCCGGGCTGAAGTAGGAGGCGAAAGTAGCGCATTAGCGGAAGTTGCCATCGACATGAACGTGCACAACAAAAGCGCAAATGTCATAAGGTTGAATTCGGTTCGCTTGCGCTTGCCCGCAGGACATTTTGGTGCTCGACATTTTGAAAAAGGCATATTTGCGTATTCGTGTTGGTCCTTTCAAATGGCCTTTAACCAACTTGCCGCCGGCAAGGACATTGTCGAAAGGTAAACACTTCACACATTTAACCAGGCGCCAAATGTGAAAGAGCCTGCGAGAATGATGCGAAATGACTGCCAGCAGGCAAACTAGGGTAGAAGGCGGGGTGTATAGCGTATAGGGTTGGCGGGGCGACCTCATTGACTTTGTCGGCACGTGGTTGTTGGTTTCAGACCTGAAATTCATATGTATATATACATATATATATATATATATATATATATATCGGTTTGTGTGCATCTCATGTTTGCTTTCGTCCAGTATCCTGGCTCCAACCTAACCGAACTCGCATATGTAAGCAGTTATTTTTGTTTTTCTTGTTGCTGCTTCGCATGTTACATGAAAAATGAAAGCGAAAATCAATAAAGGAAGCACGCGATATGAAATTACCAACGCCCACTGACCCCCAGATAAAAGTGGCTATGGCTATAGATGGATTGGAGGCGTCGTCAATTGAAGGGTTCTCTGACTTTGCGTTTGCGTGCGTGTGTCTGTGTGTGTGTGTGTGTGTTTGTGTTTATAAATATTTACACTGGCAGAAGCATCAACGCGTCGTCGTCTATTCAAGCAAGATAAGTGGCCAAGAGCGCGCCCGCTTCTCCCCATCGTCAGACGAAGCTCCTTCAGTTTGAGTGTTTTGTATGCAGATGCCGAGCTCTGCCTGGCAGCATCTCCTGCTTTCGCCCCGCACTCCCCAAATTTTTGCTCCTTTGTGCACATAATTTATGCTCATTGTAAGCCCGTATCCCCGCCCGAGACTGCGGCATGTTTGCTGCCATTACATTATATGAACATATATATGCATATATATATTTTTTTATTTGGTTTTTGTTTTTCTGGGTTCTCGTTTGCAACAGAGAAACAACGAGTGGAGTAAGCGGCTTTGGCAGCTTGGCTCCTCAGCTGCTTGCCTGCCGTGGATTTTGGCTTTAGATTTCGTTGACTCGGCTCAGAGGTCTTTTGTTTTATGTGTCGATATGCGGCTGTCAGTGTGTGTTTGTCGCTTGTCATAAATATTATATGGCTTGCCTTATTTGTGTCGACGCGGCGGAAAATGGTGCTGGCAGGGACTTGTTGAGGATGGGTACCATCAGCTGTTCGGTAGCCAAATTATAATTATTAATAAGCTGATTTAATTAGAACCTAAAATTAAGCACTGATTGTCTGTTGCATAATGATGATGCTGTGTTGAATGATGAAGTATGTTGCGTATACGACACGCCTTCCCAAGCAAAACAGAAATGTTACATAAATATATATATATATATATATATATATATATATTTGCTTCTCTCTAGCTCCAAAATAAACTTAGCCAACATTTTTCGAATTCGTAAATAGGTGAAGGTTACCCTACGTAATAATTGAAAAATAAACAAAAACTACAACAACAACAACTAGCCAAGCATATTGAAAGTCCGCCTTGGCCAATGCCATTAAAGAAAAACCGACAACAACAAAAAGAACGACAACTAAATTAATAAAACATATTCAAGGTACGAGAAATATGCAGTGGCTAAGCAAAGTGCTGCGGCCAGCACAATTTTTGCCCAGAGAGGCAACTTTAAGATAGCGAGCGAGAGAGAGAGAGAGAGAGCGAGAGAATGAGAGAACTAGCAAAAGAGAGAACGATTGAGCGCAATATGCACTTGCCAGCTGGAATGGGCGGAGTGGGTGAGCGTTGGAGTTGGCTGTGTCGCCTCCACGCCACAGAAACTAAATCAAAAGCGCACAATTAGGCCAAACGACGGCGATGCCAGCGTCAATGCAGGGAGGCGGACAATTGACATGCAGCCAGCTTTGTGAACGTGCACGTGTGTGTGTGTAAGTGTGTGTGTCTGGGTCTGTGTCTATGCAAATTACTGTGGCAACTTGCGGGCGTACAAAGCACAGCACAAACTATGTCGCTGGGTCGCTCGTCGATACTGTGTATTGTTGTTTTTGGTGTTGGCAGGTGCCTATCCAGGCAGCAACAGTTCTAAATAAAAAGGTGCGTCTATAAATTATCCATAAATAAGTCAGCAAAGCCAAATGGCAACATCAACAAGAACAACTAATTGAGTGTGGCATGGGGCCGTGCCAAGTAAACAAGTGGAAGGTTTCTCCTTTCACTCTAATCATATGGATTTGTCTGGCTGCTGGCGAGGACCGTCGCATAGCGTGTTATTTGCAGCCCAGTGTAATGTAGCTCTACTGTGTGTGCGCACTGTTATTAGAAAAGATGTCAAAAGCTAAGATAGATAAATGATAGATAAGATAAATGCAATGTTCTGTTTGTCAGGTAACCAAACTGCGCAGAGTGAAAAAAGAATATTCAACAGCTGTTGAATAGGAGTCAAGGATATAGTTGACCGACTATTAAATAGCACTGGCTGAGGTTCACTACACTAGTCTAAGGTTCGAGTCCGGATCTAAGTTTATTTCTTTTTCATATTTGTTCACCATTAGTTCCATCTCCGTTTAGGCAAATGACGAACAATATTTCCACCAATGCTAAGCGCTTATGTGTAAGTTCATATGAGTCCATCATAAGTTTTCGCTCGTATCAACGAAACCGTAAAAGCCTCGCAAAGTATCTATTCTAGGACAAACTGTGGTAGTAGCTGCCCCATTAGCCCCTTTGGCGCATTAGGCACGCCGCACAATTAAGCACAGTTGGGCGGCGAGGGCGGGGGTAAGGAGGTTGCGCAGGTAGAGGTGTGGGTAACTAAATTGAACGTAACCAAAATATAATGAAATTATTTGCAGCGAAAGCGACAAATATTTTGCCATTTTGATTCCAATTTGGCCTAGTTCTCGGGTAGCAGGAGAGCAAAACAGAGATTGCAAAAAGAGGCAACGTTTTTGTCAACAGCCATGCCGCCCTTACCTTTCCCTGTCCCTGTCCCTGCGCACCCATTCAAGCCACGAATACAGTCCCCCATTGACTGACCGAAGAATTCTTGGCAGTGTTTTCGCAATATGCTTAACAACAGTCCCGAACACATGTTTATCGCTTGAGGTATGCAATAACATTGATCATTATTGCATCTTTCCCTCAATGTCTATACTTGGCTTTACATAATATTCTTGTTGCCAGTTTCTTTGTTTGGTTTTAGTGTGTTTGCTTTTAGCTCTTTGTTTATGACTGTTTTGTGTGGATTTCGCTGCTGCGTCATTTCGATTAAATTAATATAAAGCCAGAATTAATTTCACAATTAAAACTGCAATTCATTTGCTAATTTAGAGGGATGACGCATTGAACTTGAACAGAACCGCAAAGTCCGATAATCACTGTTGTTTGCATTTTTAGTTGCCTAATAATAACGATTACCTACAGTATGGAAGTGTTTAGTTTAGTTCGTACCAGATGTTGAATTAAATTCATACATTTCATCCCCGCACGGGTAATACGAGTTTGTCGCATTATATAAAAAATATATATACAGAACTAGAGTCGGCGATCAATTAAAAAAATACCAATCGGTCCTAAAAAAAAATTACTAAATAGCTGAATTACATTTTAAAATCTATTGCTCAAATCTAATTTTGCGAAAAATGTTTGAAGTGCATTCAAACTATTGTAATTTTACAGCCTTGTTAAATTATAAATGATCATCGAAAAGTTGTTGTTTTAATGAGAAGCTTTGATATTTTTGCCAATATTTTATCTATTATTATTTTCAACTTGTGTGTATTTCTCTGTTTCACCTTTAATTTACAGGTTTAGCTTATTTCTGTCTTGGCCAGAGTTATTCTCAGCCCATTACCGCCCCGCCACAACCTGCATTACTCGACGCACACCGCTGGGATAATCAGTGGAGAGTGGAGAACGGAGAACGGAGAGCGGAGAGTCGGAATCACCAGCTGGCTGTCGTTGCAATTATGCCAAATAGGTTAACAGCCGTTTCGTGCCTTTGCACGAAATTTTTGGTGTGTGGCTTGTTTACATAAACCTTTTCTCATTTCGTTTCTCGGCTCGTATACTTTCTTCGCTTGCCCTCGCTTTGCAGTACCCGCTGCTGCTCGTTGCCCGTATGGATACTGGGGTACGGCGTTTTCTAGGTTTGCACGGTGCAGCGACAGTTTACCCCACATACAAATACTGGGTGCTCCATGAATAGCGCAACGGGGCGCAAGGGGATCGGGTTGAAGAGGTTAGCGGCTGGGCAATGTAAATGAAACGAAACGGCAAACAACGGGCAATTTAATGTCTATTTGCATTTGAGAGCAACAGCAGCAGCAGCAGCAGCAGCAGCAACAGCAGCAGCAGCAGCGGAGCAACAAAATCTAGAATCAAGTGTCGGGGTCGGCAAATAAACGAGTAAATTTACGACTAGCGGACAAAAAATGGCAGTTGATACCCCGGGACGAGCGAGCAGAAGGGGTGCATCGCAGCTAAGCAACGAATGACTTTGATAAGCTGAGATCGTTTGTACCGACATACACATATATTATATACTGATTTTCATTAGTTTGCGAAAGGTCGAAAAGAAAACGGCAATAGACAAGTTTCAGCCTGGGAATCAAGGCCAAATAAGAGCACGAAGTGGACTAAAATCACTCCAACTGCAACATATCAAATATAAGTATATAAAAAGAGACAAACTGTGGGATTTGCTTATGCTATTTGGTTAGATTACCTTTTACTCAATTTAAAAAACAAATGTTGAACTTATGCTTACATATACTTAGTATGTACATATGTATGTTCATATAAATATATTCACCTTTCTGCAAGGAGTCGTGCATACAGCTGCAATTAATTGAGTGCGGGGCTATTTATGTACAAGTATATAGTATGTTGTACTTGTATATTCTTTATAAAGTAGTAGGTTTTATAAGGATTTAAGTTGTTTACGTGTACACTTCAGTTTGGTTTTATTGTTAGGTATTTATTTATTATAATTTACATACGACACACTCCAATGTTGCTGATTCTGTCGTTGTTGCTGTTTGTTTTTCAAATTAGTTGATACTCTTCGTTTTTATTTTTTGGTTGTATTTTTTAATGCTGTTTATGTTGCAATTGATGTTACGGTTGTTGTTGTTGTTGTTGTTATGGTTGTTTAAGTTGCTTCGTTTACTTTATGGCGAATTACATGTATAGTTATGTAAACACAAGCACATTAAAGACACGCACACACACACATACACCCGCTGGCAAGATTCGCGTTGAATTTAAAGCAGGAATCGAAATTTCCTTTCATCTCAATTTAAAAACAACGAAGACAACACTTTAAGCGCCCTTGTATCGATCTTTAAAAGTATCGAGTACGAGTACGATTACTGCAACTGCCAATGATTTACCTATGTATGTATGTACGATTTTCATATGTGTGTCTGCATTGATGAACCCCAAATGTACGCCTGGCACTAGCACTATGCAACTGCTTTAATTTAAATGAATATATGTGCATGCACATACATGTGTATTTTTCTTTTTCGCAGTTGCTTTACGTATGCGTCACGCGTCGCCTCTGCGTGCTCGTCTTCGCCTCACGTTTGATTCTAACGCAAAATTTTGTCGACTGGCGCTGCCGTTGATTTCTGTTCTGTTGCTGTCGCTGTCGCTGTCGATGTTGCTGTTGCTATTTGCGAATTACGGACCTGCGCAATGGAACGCCCTCTCTTTGCATCACAGTATCAGCATACAGCGCAATGTGGCAGCGAGAAGGCAACTGTTTGCGAACAAAATTTAATTTAGGCTGATTTGGCCGTGCTTTTGCCTTTTGTTTAAATAAATCGGATTAAGTAGACGACTACCGATTCACAGCTCTGAAACAATTGAACAAATATCGATGCATCGAAAGTTCGATATTTCCCATACGATCGTGCAAACGGGGTCTCGTGCACGGTAAGATTCTAGCTTCGGTTTTTTTTTTGGTCTAACGTTCACACTTGTCCTGAATATGTTAATAATTTCAATATATAGCTTTTTATTCAATATTTTCTACCTAAAGGAAAATGAGTCTGGATATGACCTTGATGATATCGAGGAGAGATCAAAACAGATTGTAGTTAAAAAAACATTGTTTTTTTTTTCAAATATTCAAAGTGCGCGTAAACGCGAAATTCAAAGTTGTTTAACACAAGTGAAGTGTATTAATTTAAGGAAAAGCTCAGACCATCTGTGAATGTCAAATGTAATGTAATTGGAAACTGTAATGTTATCAGTTGTTTCGTTGCACTCACACGCTCGTTCTGCCTCTGTGCAAAACGCACACGGGACACTTAAATAAATGCGTATGCCACGTACACGTGCCCGTCTGATCACATTTGTATCTAAGTATTTGACAGTGTGTGCGTGCGTCTGCTTGCTGCTGCGTATCTTTTTACTTCGCGCGCATTTTTTGTTTCCACATTGAATCGTACATTGCAGTGTTGCCCGTGCTCAGGCTCCGCGTTTTGCATTGAATTTAAATTGCGTTTTGGCCTGTTTGTTTTAAAATTGAATTCAATTATATTTCGTGCTTTGCTCGTTTTTGTCGCCACTCGTGAGCTAGCTCTCATTCTAATGCGCTCTCTCTCGCTCTCTCAATTGCCTATCAGATGGATTCTCTGCCTCTACTCTACTTCTCTCTCACTGAATTGCTTCGCGTCTCTTTTTCTCTCTCGCTGGCTATCTGTGTGTATTCCGTTGTCGCTTATTAGGGCACTAGGTTTTCATGCAAGCCTCGGAAAATTGCTGCACACTAACACACATTCGGTGGACAGTTTGGGGGCAACTTTTGCATTTCCTGTGCCCCTAAAAAGCTCTCAACAGTAGGGCTACATTTTGTTCATCCGCCACGTTTGCATCGACAAAATTGAACTTCTATTGAATGCCAAAACCAAATTTTTATGACATAATTCAATAAATACATACACAAATACATTGATTCATACGTACGTACACACTAATATTTATATATGTATGTATGTTAATATATACATATATGTGTTTAAGTTTGTAGAAGAATGCTCACGCGCCATATGTTTCTGCTATAGAGGGGCTATGGAAGATGTAAATCTCGTGTGTTCACCGCGTGTGTGTTCACTGTATGTGTGTGCGTGTGTTTCTAACAATAACGTGAAAAACTCGTTAGCAAACGAACGAAAAACATTTAAATAAAATATGTACATATGTACATATTTACATTATGTATACGCGCAGTGTGCGCTGCGTTTTATCAGCGTGCAGCCAGAGAGGGAGAGAAAAGAATAGAGAGAGAAGGGAGCAACGGAGAGTGAGAGCGACCGACTGGTAGAAAAAGCTTTGCCATAGCCTGCCCACATGCACACTCGCATGCACACTCACACACACACACACACACACACACACAGTGGCTTTGAGTTTGTGTGTGTGCTGCTGCTGCTGCTTTGACACACTTTTATATGACGTCGTTGATTTTAATTTTTCGTTTGACGCTCTTTTTTTTGTGCGCTTTTTTTGTTCTTTGGGTTTGCCAGTTTCTGAATGTTGTTCTGTGTTACTTTTTGCATGACATTTGACCATTGGAATGAGCCGAGCTGAGCTGGGCAGAGCAGAGCGAACCTGCTGAGGCCGTTTGTTGTTGCCAATAATTAGCACATGCTGTTCTTGTTGTTGTTATTGCTGGTGGACCAGCTGCTGCTTCCAATAAGTCCGCTTCCATTTCTTATTGGAATATCTGATTGTTTTCGTTGGGTCAACTATTAGATTTGTAGTGTTAATTAAATTTCGTCGCAATGGCAGACACCTTAAAAACTGGCACATTAAGATTTTAGTAAACACACACACACATACACTCCTCCATATGCGTTTGAGTATGTAGGTTTTGCGACGTCTTGCGAGTGTGGGCCGGGGTGTGAGTATTTATGTAACCAGAGCGCCAGGCAAAGGCAATGCGAGCGAGTAAAGCGCTCATGTCAAGGCACACATAGATACTTTTTGGCATTGAAACAAAACGTAGTTCACAAAAAGCACACACAGGCGCACACACTCGCAAAAACACACACAAACACGCATGCACACAAGTACGGGCACACAGATACGCGCACATAGCGACGAAAGTTAGAAGACAGAATAAAGAACGTAGAAGAAACTAACATGCGACGCATAAACACACTTGCACGCTTCAACACACATATACACACGCAAAGAGCTTAGAGAGATACACATGGTCACTGTGAAGATACGTATGTATGTATGTGTATGCATGTACGCGTGTTCGCATTATTTAATTAAATTTGTTCAAACGATTTTTAAAAATCAACAACAACAACAAAGTATCCATAGTGATTTTGATTGAACAATTTATAGCACTTTTTGTTAATGATCATTTCATTAGATACTCGATATTAAACACTATATATATATGTGTAGAGATAAAGTTATTGTTGCTGCCGCGTGCGGGACACTTTAACAAAAGTACATACATAATATGTATGTCAGTTTGTATATAGTACAGCAGCACGATTTGTGCTTATTTCGTTGTAATATTGTTACATATGTAGCATATAAACAAAACTCACTGATGACGACGCTCTGACTCTGACTGAACTCAACTGAACTGAACTGGACACTGAATGTGCTCGTCGTAGCTGAAAACTGCTTTGGCTTGCTCGACTTACATACCTCTCTCTCCCTCGTTCCATCTCTCTCTCGCTCTCTCATATTTTTCTGTTTCTGCTTCTCCGAGTAGCTGAGATTTCTGTACAGAACTTAAAATTCCGATGGTGACGATGGTGGGCTAGTCAGTGGTTGCACATAGCCAGACACACGTACGCACTCACACAAGCGCGCCGTGAGAGCGCCACGTATCTGTGTGCGGAGCATGTCATTGTGTGTGTTTCAATTTTGCTTTCGTTGCCCATTTCAAATTGGAAGAGCAACAGCGAAGTGTGCAGCGTCGTGCTCTCATTCCGTCTCTCATTCTCTCAGTTCAATAGAGTTTTTCCCTCTCCCAAATCTCTCTCGGTTGGGCACTCAGAAAACAACCACTTTACGCTCAATATGGATTCAATTCAAATTTCCATTGTGCATTTTCCAAGCACGCGTTCCTTGTAGGAGCAGTCTAATTGGGTGGCTGTTAGACTCCAAGCCCACTAGAAACAAAACGAACTGATCTCGGTCAGGATATGCAGAGGCCAGCCGTTGTACAAAATGTAATCATGTTATTAGACAGTTATATTAAAAAGGTCGCTTATTTTTGCTGAAAAAAAGACAACTAAATTTTGAATCAAAAGCATGAGATTGTGCGTTGCATATTTTTGTTTAAACAGTTGTTATAAAACTCGAAGCTTCTTAAATTTCGTACATTTTTTTAGTCAGGAAATTTAATAAGATCACACTTGTTTACACCAAGAATGTACCTCGACAAAGGTCGCTGAACAAGAAATTTCACACTATTTATTTTTATAAAGAAGCGCGTTTGAGAGTTATTCTTATTTCAGGCACTGATAAAAATATCGCGTACAAATATGTTCCTTTTTTTACTTCGCTCAGCCCCAAACCTGGTTCAACTTCAGCTTTAAATCACCAACTCGATGTGCCTATCTATCTTTTGGTTATAACCCACTGCGTACTACTTGTTCACATTGTATTAACTAAAACAAATGATTTACAAACATAAATGTGGCAATGTTCAATGTTCAATGCGGCAAGGTGCAATAGATCTTTATAGTACTAACTTTTATGTTCGTATGAGCTAAATTTGGTACGTCTAGCTCTGAGATGACAAGTTCATAAAGACATGGCTTGTTTTGAAAATATATTTTTATATTTTCTGGGGGCGAGTGAGCGTGGCCGAAACTTTTTTTTTCTGATTTTCGGAAAGCTCATCTGTCTATGTAACAAATTCAAGTTTCTACAGGGATGTTGAAATGTAAACGTATTCAAGATCTACCTTGTTTTGATATATCATGGGATTTCTTCTTGGCATTATACTTTCAAGAACTATGAAAAATACATTTAATGCAATCTACCCAAAATCGCTTTTTTTTAAATTTAAAATTTCCATTTTGTTACTCAGCGACCTCAAATAAGTCTAAAATTATAAATGAAATAGAATTTCAAGCTAGTGTTACTTATCTAATCGGTAATCTGAGGTTTCAGATAATTACAAATATTTGAACGATATGTGAAAATGTTGTCTCAATTGTTTTAAAATAATCATTTAATTACCTGTATATCTGAATATCTTGTTGTACGGGACCAAAAAATTGCATTTGCATTGTATTTCCGATCTTATCACATGTAATATAATAATTCTAAACAAAATAATTAAATTCAGTATTATTCGATTTGACATTGACTGCTTAAAACCGCGGGAGATTCTACATATATCACACACAACAAATTACAAATAATTAAAATTATAATCAGAAATCTAGAAAATGATTATAATTTGACAATTAAAGCGATGAAATTTACGTAACTTGAGATTCACATACGTATGGTATTTTGATGTTTGGTCAGTATCGAAGTAAATTACCGTGCCTAACTATAAATTAAATTTGCGTACATTTTTTAGTCAAGGAGTTTAAAATTATCATTGCTTGCGAGAATAGCCTCAGTTCAGCTGTCATTGCCAACGCTATAGCTGATTACATAGGCAGCTGTCTCCATAGGACATAGTAAAGGCGCCAGCTTCGGTTCAAATTCGTTGAGATTCTGCAGGAATGTTAGTGTGGTACGCTGACAGCGGTAGCTAACAGTGGATTTCCCTTCATTTTGCAATATATTGCAAACGTTAAACTGTTGAAAAAGATGAGTGTTGCCATTAAATAAATCGATATTAGAAGATTCCACTCACCTGGTCTGCGGGCGACTCATCGTTACACTGCAGCAGCTGTGTGCGGTGCAGAACGCAGCCGATGCGCTGCTTCCTGGCAGTGCTCTTTGTTAAACGTCGCATAACAACGACATCTAGGTCCTCGTTGGCCGGCACGTGACCATTTCCGAATCGCTCCTGTGCACCCGTCCACTCATTCTCCGAATAAATAAACTTATCCAACGGATCGAGCAATTCCTGTGACGCCTTGTGTGCAGCTTTAGTTAAGTAAGCAGCGGGGTGCGATTGAGAAGGACGCACACAATCCTTGACGTTCTCTAGAACAAGCCGATAAATGTGGAGCACTGGCTTATTGTCCAAGACGCCTTGATCCAGACCACGTTGATCGTCGCTGGCCAGACGACGGTCCTGCATTATTTCCAGTTCACCCGGTGCCAGAGAGGCGCCACCCAGGGGCTGACCTGTAAGCAACGTCAGTCGCATGTTGGCATCTTCAATGAACAAGGCCGATGGCACCGGATAGTAGTTTGCCTGCAAAGGCAATTTCTTGAATCGTCGGCGCTTTATCAGTTGTAGTCCATTCAGATCCGTGAAAAATGTACCGCCGCTTTCGATGTGTGTCTGCAGACGCATCACAATTTCAGTGTTGTCACTGACACCAATATCGACCAGGTTGCGTAGTTCCGGTGCATCGCCACGCAAAATAGTCTGATGTATCACATGGGGCAAGCCTACACTAACATAAGACTCCAGCTTTCCCTCGCTTACGAGGACCACAGGCGGATTTCCTTTGATTGTCATTGCGGGTCCATTTGGTAGGAACAAATATGCTCCGGATTTATCACCGTGCGTGCGTGTGCCATACTTCAGGAATTTGAGGTGCACAGGCACGGGAGAACTTTCCGGCGTCAGCTGCATCGATTTCAGCAATCCATGCTCGGAGAAGGACAATTTTGGCCCATTGCCAACGTGCAGTGAAAACTCGCGATGTTCGCCAAACTTGGCATCCTCTGGATATTGGCCTAAATTCACAGAAACTGGACTGCCGTTCAGTAGTAGGTGGGAAGCGTAGGAAGTGTGACTACATGGAACAAAATAATTATTAATAGCGGCTAATTTTTAAAATTACTTTTCATAACTTGTTGAACTTACGCGGGCTTTGACACAGAGAACGTTAATATATAAGTACTCAGTCCCATAGGCGGCACGCGTGCCTTAAAAAGGATACGGTATTTAGTGGTGGAGCCCTGCGGATTCACAGTTTTGCTGATCGTATCATGATGCCAGCTCCAGACGGGTGACACTTGCGCTTCCACGAAACTGCCCGCTAAATCGCTAACGCTCACAAACGGACTAGAAACATAAAAATCTACTAATTGCTCTCGCCAATGCGGAACTGTGTTGTGCAGGACGACATGCTTTGTGGGCAGCTCCTCGCCGAGAATAATTGTGGTGCGGCTCTCCTCCACACCGACCCCCGGCCAACGCGAGTCATCCAACGTAAAATAGTGAAAGTTAAAATCCGCACTGTAGATAGAAGGTTTGGTTAGCAGCCGATAGACGGCCTGTTGCATTACAAACTGGCACGCCTTAAGCGCCTCCATCATGCGCTTCTCATAGTCCTGCATCACGTGCGTTTTGGCGGTGCCTGTGACGCCATCGTGATGCTGGAAAAGGGATAGTTCTCGACGTGCCAGCTCTAGTTTTTGGGTGAAGCCCGCTTGAGGTTCCCAGCTTTGCCAGGCATAAAGCATTTCCGCCGAGCGCAAATAGTGCATAAGCACGCGATCCATACGCTTATGATAGGGACGCGAGGTGTAATAGCCACTCCAGTAGTTATCGGTGCGATCCGCATAGGTAAAGAAATCACCGCTCAGCGAAGGAAAGCTCTGATCGCTTTTGTGCACGGCCTTAAAATACTCTGTGAGTGTACCGAACTGGGCCTCCACGTTGAATTGAGGGTTGCCGTTGATGTGTTCAAAGAGCTTTTCATAATTAACACGCTGCACATCCCACTCGACGTTTTGCTTGTAGCGGAAATCGTCGCCCAGCGGCACGAGCAACACATTTGTGCGATACAATTCCGCCTTCTTCTTCCACTGATCCACCAACATCTCAGAGCGTGAGGCCACATTGTTTTCATCGATCGGCCGAGGCGGGACTCGCCACGGACAATTTAGTCCAAAGCCGCCCATTCGCTTAAAGTCAAACTGGCAACACACCTTCGGATCCGGACCACAAGTGTGTGGAATATCATACGAGTAAAAGGGCATCATGTGGGTAAAAAGAGCTCTGTTGCCACCCATTTCCCATGTCTGCCGCCAGTAGAACTCCAGTTGCCGCTGTTGTGCCAGCTCCTTCTTCACTATGTAATGGGTACGCTGAATTAATAAATTTTTCATACCACTTCTTTGCAGTATGTACGGCAGGCTAGGACTATGTCCGAAGGGATCAATGGCCCACGAGGCGGTGGGCGTTACATTCAGATGCTGCTTTAACCAGGTCTGACCCTCTGTCAGTTGAAGGAGCACATTACGCCAATGTGAATTTGCCTCGTCGGGCATTACCCACCCGCCGGTAACAAATTCCAGCTGCCCCTTTTTCACAATCCTGTAAAATAATTACGTTAAATTAAATTATAATTCTTAAATTGTTATACATACATTCTCATTTGTTGCTTCTTGTTCTCGCCCAAGTCTTCAAAGAACCGTGAAAAATATGAAATTTCCGCCCAAATAAATTTCATATCAGCATTCTCAGTTAAATGCCGTAGCGCATTTGATAAGATGTGTTTTGTGTCTGTCAAATAGGCAAGTTTGTAGAAGCAATTAAAAATACATGTATAAGATACATTTGTTCATTAATTTTCCTAAAACTGATAAAATTGTATGACGAGTGAAATTTATTGTTTTATTATTAGGAATGTGTAACACCTTCAATTTTTGAAATGTTTCGACCAATCTTACCAGTTGCAAACTCAATTAGGCTTTTCACTACCTGGCGAATATTTGTAAACTTTGAAACCTATATAATAGAAAGAATCTAATACATGTAGTAATAATAAATAGAAGTGTATTACAAAACGATTATTATATTTTACACGGGTATTTAGTTGTTGTCAAAGATGTGTGCCCAATTGATTATCCAAGCATACTACAAACTAAAGCTGCAAACCGAGTTTGAACGAAAATGGTTGAAATCCGGAGATCTAATATTTTTAATATCTTAAAGCTAACATTGATCCGAAACTGTTGCCCAAAAACAAAACCTGAGCTGATTAATGTAAATAAATTGTTAGTAACTTACAACTGGGTTCTACTGAAATACCTATGCTACGACTGTATTTGTGTTCTTTCTGATGTTTCCCTCTTTTGTTTAGGAATACAAAATAATTAACCCGAATGTTAATCATCCATTTGCTATTCAAGGTTTCAAGTTGAGTTACCTGCGTTGTAATAGTCCTCGAATGTTCTTATCCAGCCGGGATCATTGTGGGAATGCGGCACAACAAACACCTTCAGCATGTGATGTTGATTGTACTTCACGGGATCATATTTAATGTTCCAGCCCTGCTTCCAGACACCACCGTCGATGTCTTCAAAAGACATTTGGTCATACAATTCGAGCATTTGCACATCCACCTGGGGCACCTGCTTAATTATGTCAATGCATTCGCCGGCATCGTCGTCTGCTCGATGGTCGATTGGGCTTCTTGCGAGGATATTATCTTGTTCTCTATTCTTTGCAGGGCTGTGTGCTGAACGTTCACGCACATTTCCCATTTCGCGGCCCTGCTCCAGCAAACCATTTTCCATTTGTTGCAGTTGAAGCGCAATGTAATTTGGCTGTCAATATGCGAATTTGTTATAGAGCTATTAAACTCAAACCCTTAATGTAACACACACACACATACACACACACATTTACCTTTTTCGCATTGGGAGCCGGTGCCGCAAAATTAAGGATCACATACAGACTGAGAAAGATGAGGAGACAGCCACTGCAAATAAGTAGCGCAAAGCGTCGACGAATGCGCAGCATGTCTGTATTAATTGGACATGGATGCCGCAATGTTTCAAAAGTAGCGAATCTACTGCTATTTAAACTTTCGAATAGACGTGCGTGGTTTTTTCGTATAAACAAATGCCAACCAAAACGATTACCCGATGCTATCGATAGGCAATTGGTGTGGTGCTGCCAACCTCTGAAAATACTTGCGAAATGACAGCCCTGACTTTCATTCACAACTTTTCCGCAAATCTTATCGGTTTTCGGTTAATTTCAATAAAATTTGATTTCACTGGAATTGTTAATCTCAGTGCTGTCAAAATGGATTTCCAAGCGTAAATCGTAAGCCCTGCACCGCAGTGAGCATGGAGGCAAGGCTTAAAAAAGCATCAAAGTAAAACGAACTAGCTTTTGCTGTTTGTATGCGCGTACGCAAATAAATCGATTTCTACAGGGTTCTCGGCAGCATCCATCCACTAATACAAACAGGCGATATAAATAACGTTACACTGTGCAAACCTTAAATTTGTATTAAGTGCGCCCGCGACCCGCGCCTTGAGCTTTCAGCCTTACCTTTAAATGCTAATTGAACCCTGTCGCCAAACAGCACTTGAATTTGTTGTCCATTGCGCCATGAAGCGTCAGAACGTAAGAACCCTGTCGCTGGTGGTATGCACATTTACCTATTTGCTCATCGGAGCGGCAGTCTTTGACTCGCTTGAATCGCAAACTGAAGCGAAGCGTTGGGAATTTTTGCAAGGTACATATATATGCGATAGATATATATCCCGGCAAGATCCAAATGCACACAAAAATTACTATTCGCACTCACCTACCTAAAGTAAAACAAAAACAAAAATTATGTTAAATGTATCCACTTAACTTTAATCAACTAGTTTAGTTTTGTTTTTATTTTCCGATAGATTTAAAAATTAAAAGAACATTTTCATCCTTTACAATAGACTTAAGACAAATTTTTGTGACTTATAATTTAGCTTAAGTCTTAGTTTCACTTTTTTTAATTTAAAATTCTCAAAACATTTAATAACGTTAATTTTGATCCGTGTTATCCCATCATCTTACTTTTAATAGTTTTAATTTCAACAAATTGGCTCCGAATTTGAATATTGATATTGGAACTCGAATCAAATTTTGTTTTCATGATGTAGCGGTAAAGAATAATTTCGTTGAGAAATACAATGTGAGTGCAGAAGACTACCGGATGATCGAAATAGTAATAATAGAGAACAAACCACACAAGGCGGGACCTCAGTGGAAATTCGCTGGCGCATTTTATTTTGCCACTGTGGTGCTGGCAATGATTGGTAAATATTATACAAAATGTTAATTCGAGTAACATATATTGATTTTAACTAATTGCAAAATATGGTTTTAAAGCATTTATAAGCTCGGAGATTCTGAAAGATAAAATTGCCATGGCTGCAAAGCCAATGAAAATTGTAGGTTCGAACCAAAGTCTCCCTCTCAAGTTTAGTTTGAATCTTGGTTCGTTTTAACGGAAAATATTCTATTATTTATTTATATAAAAGATAAAAGATAATTTGAAATTAGTCTAGTTAATGCAAAATATGAAAGACCGGTTCAGTTCATACAAGAGTTCAAGCCGCCTTGCAAAATGCAATGAATAAATAAAATAAAAATAAAAGCAAAGCAGAGCACAAGCAATCAGTAGAAAGCGATTATGAACTTAAGGAAGCGTGCCTGCGGAATAAATCTCAAGGAATAAGAACATAAATCAAGGCCAATTCAAATACTATTGAAGGAACTATAATCTTTAAAAAAGAAGTGAAAACTATTATTTTTTCCAAGTTAATTAAACTAAGCAAAGAAGTAAACCTGGCTGTCCAGAACTTATTGAACTGTATAATGTTAAGTATATAAACCTTACGGGGTTCAAATATAATCTTCAACACGTTGTATGTGAATAGTCCGTACATATATTTATGCAACTGAATATATTTGTATGTATGTACTGGCATATTTATATCTTTAAGGTTACGGGCACTCCACGCCGACCACTGTGGCCGGAAAACTATTCACGATGTTCTATGCGATGGTATGGTATCGGTCCACAATAGTCAGCAACTGGCAGTGATAGCTATTATATGTATAATTGCATTTCAGGTGGGCATTCCCCTCGGACTGGTTATGTTCCAGTCGATCGGCGAGCGCTTGAACAAGTTCGCGTCCGTGATAATAAGGCGGGCCAAGCGAGCCAGTGGAGCCCGATGCACGGACGCCACCGAAATGAATCTGATGTTGGCCACTGGCATGCTCTCTTCGATAATAATAACGACTGGAGCGGCTGTTTTCTCCCGCTATGAGGGCTGGAGCTACTTTGACAGCTTTTACTATTGCTTTGTCACGCTGACAACAATTGGCTTTGGCGACTATGTGGCCCTACAGAACGACCAGGCGCTGACGAACAAGCCCGGATATGTGGCCCTAAGTCTGGTATTCATTCTTTTTGGCCTAGCTGTGGTAGCCGCTAGTATTAACTTGCTCGTTCTGCGATTCATGACAATGTCAGTCCTTGTCCAGTTCCAAGTTCAGGGGTTAAACAATATTTATGCTTCCAGGCAAGCCGAGGACGCTAAGAGGGACGAGCAGGATGCCCAGAACTTGGCTGCCGGAAATCAGCCGCTGACATTCGATGACGAGTCCACGTACAACATGCACGGCAAGCTCCTGGAAAATAACTACACGACCGAGAATGATGAGACGGTGTCGCTGTGCTCCTGCACCTGCATGGGCGGGACACGCTGCCTAAATCACGAGCAATTTATCGATCCGGATTTTCAGCCAATGGATATAATTGAAAGCACTCTATGTCTGAAGCGCGCATCCGTCTGATATATCTGATATATAAGCCAAATGATCCTGGTGATACCACACAGTCTAGCCCACTTAAAGGCAATCCAATTGTACTTGTTTTTGAGAGACCCACGTAGAAAACCCAACCACCATAGCTACATGCACACCATATACCTACATATATTAATATAGAGAAATAAAAACAATGTAAAAGAACCTACCACAGAATACTAATAATTAGAGCTAAACCAATCGCATAATTAAATAATTCCTCAACTATATATACATACATACAAACTGTATATATATGTATATACAAAAACGTATAAGCCTGAACAAATATTTGAAAATGTTTGAAAAAATATGTGATCGAAGTAGTCGAACATGGGACATTAGTATTTTTAAGTTGTGGCAGTCTCATTCCAACATCGACTCGACTACGATACACGTATAGTGAAAAAGTCCGAAAATTATACGTAAAAATCAGTTTTCAACCAGTTTCTGCCTTCCAACTAGGAATTGCTCTCCAGAAAATTCGGAAAAATTTTTCCAGCAAAATTTAATTTCATTGCTCCTCCATAGTCCTAATCATGCGTGAAATCGTGCACATTCAAGCTGGCCAGTGCGGCAACCAAATCGGAGGCAAATTCTGGGAGGTCATCTCGGATGAGCACTGCATCGACGCGACGGGGACTTACTACGGCGATAGTGACTTGCAGTTGGAGCGCATCAATGTCTACTACAATGAGGCCACCGGCGCCAAGTATGTGCCACGGGCCATTCTCGTCGACCTGGAGCCGGGCACCATGGACTCGGTGCGTTCGGGTGCTTTTGGCCAGATCTTCCGACCGGACAACTTTGTGTTCGGCCAGTCCGGCGCGGGCAACAACTGGGCTAAGGGTCACTACACCGAAGGTGCTGAGCTCGTGGATTCAGTGCTGGATGTCGTCCGCAAGGAATCCGAGGGCTGCGATTGCCTGCAGGTAGGTGGCGATGGTGGTAACTAACTCGCAGTGGCGTTAACCCGATTGGAATCCCACTCGCCTATACAGGGCTTTCAGCTAACACACTCGTTGGGCGGCGGCACCGGGTCAGGCATGGGCACCCTGCTCATCTCGAAGATCCGAGAAGAGTACCCTGACCGCATCATGAACACCTTCTCGGTTGTGCCCTCGCCCAAGGTGTCGGACACCGTGGTCGAGCCATACAATGCTACCCTAAGCGTCCATCAGCTGGTGGAGAACACGGACGAGACGTACTGCATCGACAACGAGGCGCTGTACGACATCTGCTTCCGCACACTGAAGCTGACGACGCCCACATATGGTGATCTGAACCATTTGGTCTCCGCCACGATGTCCGGAGTGACCACCTGCCTGCGCTTCCCGGGCCAGCTCAACGCCGATCTGCGCAAGCTGGCCGTCAACATGGTGCCCTTCCCCCGTCTGCACTTCTTCATGCCGGGCTTTGCACCGCTGACCTCGCGCGGATCTCAGCAGTACCGCGCCCTGACCGTGCCCGAACTGACCCAGCAGATGTTCGACGCCAAGAACATGATGGCCGCCTGTGATCCGCGCCACGGCCGCTACCTAACCGTGGCAGCGATCTTCCGTGGCCGCATGTCAATGAAGGAGGTCGACGAACAGATGCTCAACATACAGAACAAGAACAGCAGCTTCTTCGTCGAGTGGATTCCGAACAACTGCAAGACGGCCGTGTGCGACATCCCGCCCAGAGGCCTCAAGATGTCGGCCACGTTCATTGGCAACTCGACCGCCATTCAGGAGCTGTTCAAGCGTGTCTCCGAGCAGTTTACGGCCATGTTCCGCCGCAAGGCGTTCTTGCATTGGTACACCGGCGAGGGAATGGACGAGATGGAGTTTACCGAAGCGGAGAGCAACATGAACGATTTGGTATCGGAATACCAGCAGTACCAGGAGGCCACTGCCGATGAGGAGGGCGAATTCGACGAGGATGAGGAGGGCGGCGGCGACGAATAGTTTGAAAACGAATACCGAATAGCAACAGCAACAACCACACATACGCGCAACCCTAAGCAGAAGAAACAAACGACCTACTATATGATATTTCACTTTCCACTTATGTTACGTATTTGTTACATAGTTTAGAAGTTTTGCTTCCCCTTGATGGTGCGACACAAATAAAACTCCGCGTCTAAAAAAGAGCCGGGATGCTTTTGAACTACACTCAAATTTCCGTCTGGCAACGCCGTGCGGAAAGTTCCCGCATTGTCAGTCTGACATTTGATGGCGATGTCTCTACTTTGGCCCGAGACGCCGCTTTCCTCGCGCTGCGGCTTTGTCCGTGGCCGCAAGCGCATCAAGCCGCATCCCGTTTCGGAGCTCCGCAAGCCAACCGACTTCGAGATGCCCGCCACAGACGAGGAGGAACCGGAGCTCTGCAACTCGCTCTACTTCGCGGACGCATCGATCATCCCGCTGGCCAGTATCGGCGAAAACAACTCGTGCAGCGAGAGGAAAACTGCCGCCCGTTACACGCTGCGCAGGAAAACCTGACGACAATTGTTAACAGCTTAGCGAGAAGTTTTCGTTTATTGAAATGTTTACAATATTTGTGAAAGGAACAGCAGCAGAGAAGCCTAAATGTAAACTAAGTTAACTAAAAAACTCTTGAGATAATACATATAACGATATAGATAGATATAGATACAAATACAAATGAATGCGGGTTTCGAGCCTAAACATCATCAAAGAGTCCACGGGGTGGCGGCCCAACAATACGGCGCTCGTTCTCCTCGTCGTAGTCATCGGCCTGCTCGTTGGCCCCTCGGAAGCCAACTTGCATTTGAGTGCTAACTCCGAAGCGTTCATTGATCTCCTCCGACAACGAGCGCGGAACACTTAGGGCCGAGGAGGAGGCAACCGCAGCGTAGTCGTAGCTGACGTCGCCATCTCGCAGCAACCCGTCAGCCGGCGTGCGACTACCGATCAGAGCACCAGCGCCGCCGCCGCCGCCGCCGCCGCTGATCAAGCCTCCTGGGCCACGATATTTGCCAGCGTAATCATGGCTTGGCAGCGTGTCGGGTCTTGAGAAGTCCCGCCGCCTAGCCATTGCCTCCTCGGCGCGCTGTCGGCGTCGCTTCTCGCGCGCTATCAAATCCTTGCCCTCCTGCACCAGCTCCGTGGCAATCGTTTCGTGCTGCAAGAACTGTTGAAAGCCCAACGCGTTGAGCGCTCGACTGCCCAAACTAAACCAGGTGGCCAGGCAAAATGCCAGCATGCACATCGGAAAGTAAATATTGAAGCCATTCGAGATAATGCCAATGACATCCATATGACCCATTATCTGCGTGTAATATGTCTCCATGATGCGCTGCAAGAGAAACGAATGCAGACGAATGATGGCGCCTTTGCTGAAATAACGCAACTTACCCGTTGTATAATATGAGAATCCATGTGAATGAGTCCCAGAAAATTCAGACACATGGGCGGCGTTAGGCGACAGAGCAGCATTCCACTGAAGATCAAGCTGTGCTCGTTGGTCTGATGATGCGGCGCCAAGTAATACAGGTTGAGGAATCGGATCCGAAGAATTGTCGAATAGGTGCAGTAGAAGAAATAGCAAAGCACCACCATCGAAAAGAGCTCAATGGTGAAGAAGTCATTGCTGGCATTGGCAACATTAATGACATTCGCGAATATGGAGAGCACTGGATGGCGACTAAAGAAGGTGAGCTCGCTCCACACGACCATCGCTGACATGGTGGCCGTGAGCACGCAGAGCGCCTTGAGGAACGGCGCCTTCAGGAGGCACTCCCAGTACCATTGTAACGTGGCGCTGTAACAAACGCGCTCCAGTTGGGAACGCTGGCGCGGGAATTCTGTTTTGAAGCGGCGATCGGACGAGTGTATGTTCCGCGCCACATCCTCCAGATGCAGAACCGTATTCACCTGAACACTCCAGAGCGCCTCCGTGCGCTGCAGGGTTTGCAGAGATTTGATCACTTGCTTGTGAATGCGTACGAGCGCCTTTTCTGAGGGCACAATGGTGGACGTGGTGCCGCCCAGGCCGTTGCCGCCGCTGCGCGCGAAATTACGAGTGGCTCGTTCTTGCAGCTCAATGGGCACTTTTCGCATAATTGTCTCTACGCACGGGCGTAACTCGTGATTGTTGGGCACAGCGCGACTGATGCACTGCAGTGACTCCAGTACATCATCCACATGCTCCTCCGCCTCGGCCTTGTCCGTACTGAGCTTGGCGGCCTTAAAGTAGGCATATTGCAGCGTAAATCCTGGCTTTGCATTATTCCAGAGCGAACGCGGCACCTCAACAAGCGCATAGCCCAGCAGCAGGACAAGAAGGAACAGGCCCCACGTATTAGAAGCCGACGAGGCAATGGCCTTCAACTTCTGCCAATCGAGCGATACGCCCTTAACGGCAATATAAATAAGCAAAACGCCACAAATGAACAAATAGGAGCCATAGTAGATTGCGTTCTCGATCAGTGCCGATTTGAGCTTGCCCTTGATTGTGAAGTCACCCGCCTTGAGGTACGACTGCATCAGCGGCATAATCAGCCACGTGAGAAACTGCGAGCTCCAGTAGATGATGCGCCACAAGTTGGGAAATACAGTCGCTGGCACCATTCCCCAGGGCTCCTGGCATTCCGGCAGATGCACATTGTTGGCCGTGATTGTAGTTGTTGTGTTTGTGTTGCCGCTGTCGTTACCGCTGGAGTTTTCCTTTGCTAATTCGGGAACTGGTTTGTACTTCTCCTCGCACTGTCGATATAACGTCTGCAATTAAAGAGAATTCATGGTTAATACCGGTATTGTTAGCACCATTGTGGATTTCTTACGGAGGTCACGTCCAACGGGATGGTGAAAACAATCAGAAAGGAGAAACACCACGCTGTCAGCACGGATAACGTGACAAGGATGTGCTGACGTGGTATGTTGCCATACCGATACAGCATCACGCTGGCCAGGAACAGGGCGGCAATGATACCGAATGTCAGCAAGTACGCCATCTCGCCGCAGGTGCTTGCTCACCGTTACCAGTTACAATAAATATGTGCGAACAGCCTAGGCGGCGGCCTGCTGTCTCTGACCAGCGTTGCTTTTGTTGTTGTTGTTGTTGTTGTTGTTGCGGGTGGTGCGTTTTTGTTGCAGCTGGCGAGCTGTTTCGCGATGCATTTCCTCCAGATCCTCCAAAGCCCGAGACTTTAGTGGCATCAGGCGAGGTTTGACAAACACTAGCTCAGTTTTGTGCTCGAAAAACAATTTCCCCGTGCTGGGCTCAATCAATTCGATTTTCTCACTTACGTTTCTCAGCAGCTCGCGCTCTGTCGTCGACATACTCACACGGCTGCCGGCAAAGCATTTATGCTAACAAATAAACACTACTCGGACTGTCGTGGCATCGATCGTCACGTCGAGTGCAGATACGAGCGGGCGCTGAGCTGGTAATTTAATAAATATGCGTCACTGGAACATTTGATAACAGAGCGTAACCAATTTGTTGTTTATTCCTTTTGGTAAGTCAAAAATTATCGATTTTTCACTTATGCGGCGGTAATCGCGATTGGCAACGCTGCAAATGTGAGTTGGCAACAACGAAAGGCGAATCAACGAGTTGGCAGCTCTCCTGTTTCTATTGTTTTTGTTTTGCTGGCAAAACAAGCTGATAAAATTTGTAGTTTCAGACAAAACTAAATAGCGCTGTCATTGCTCATATTGTCAAGCCATGAATGCAGATGCCCTAGTGAAGGATGGCGAAAAGGTGCACACTTGCCGCACCAGCGGTGACGGCATGGAACAGACTGAACTCTCACCCACCACGAAAGTAGAACAAAAACCATCAGCAACCAGTTTCGAAGGCGTTAATAAGGTCAAGCGACCGCAGTTGCCTCGTAAGGACAGCACTGCAGTCCAAGAAGCGGCATTTGCGAATATGACATCCACAGGCAGTGTCAACTTGACTGCACTGCCTCTGCCTTTGCCCCTGCCTGGCCTACACACACTCTATCGTCGCCCCGAAGTCGTTAGCCGGAGCCTTGCACCTGCTCCACCCAAAGGTGAACTTGTCCAGCTCAAGCCGCGGCTGGTGAACACCTCTGAACCGCTGCCGGAACATAAGAAAACAAAGCCGCCGAAATTTGTGCCCTACGAACCATATCCAGGTGCCGTCAATCCCATGACAGCTGTCGAACAAACCGCCAAGCATAAAGTTCAGCGAGTTAGCAAAAATAATTTAGACATTGGAGTGCTCGTGGATCAGGTGTCGACGTTGCGTACTCAGGCACTGGATCTGGAGGAGGCAGATGCAAAGCACGAAGATGCTGCGAACAGTGCCAGCAACGAGGAACTGCAGCATTTAAAGCTAGAGTTGGCCAAAATGCGCGAGGAGCGCGATCACTTCCAGGCGCAATATAAATTCCAGACCCAAGTTAACGGCGAACTGAAAAGCCTGCTGGTAGCCTCCGTCGGCGAGGATCTGCAGACGCGCGTCAATCTGCTGACAGAGGATAAACTGCAACTGGCTCGCGCCCTGCTCGATACCGCCAACAATTTGACCACCCACACAGAACAAATTGAGTTCTTGGCCGGCCAATGCGAGGTGTGGCGCTCCAAGTTCCTGGCCAGCAGCGTTATGGTCGAGGAGCTGGCGCGCTGGAAAGCCGATCTCACGCATAAAAATCAAATGCTTAACGAGTCAACGAAACAACTGATGCACACCACACATCAAATACGCGAAATTCAATTGGACATACTCAGGCAACTGAAGTTCCTGGCCAAAATACGTTATCTGAATCTGCCTGCGACGGATGTGATCAGCCTCAGCGCTGAGAACTTAAATATACTCCAACGCATGGTGTTGCACTCGGGTCTGGGCATTCCCGAGACAACGCTGAAGCTTTCTAGCGCCACCACGAGTCCGCTATGCGAATCTGAGAAGTACGCCGTGCAGGTAAGTTGATGGGCAAGAGCTGCTTACGCCTAGATTTCATCAATTTTATTGCATTCCAGGCCCTGGAATTTATTAGTCAGCCTCTGATGGCAACGGATGAAGCTATTCGAGCGCTTTTCGGGCACGTGCAGCGTCCACATTTCATGTCAGCACCCAGCCAGCCAGAGAGAGAGAATCAATAGCAAACTTTGATTTAGAAAAATATGCAGTTTTTTATAATGTACACACAACATAAATGCAATAATAAATCACTTGGCCTTCTTTTCGGTGCTGTACAGATCTAGACGCCGCTGGCTAAAGACTGGAATTTGTTGGCGCACTTGCTCCACCAGACAAAAGTCAATATCAGCTGCCACAACTTCCTCGCCTTCGCCAGCGGCTTTGAGGACTTTAGCCCAGGGGTCAACGATCATCGAATGGCCATACGCAACGTATTCTGAACTGGGGTCCCTAGCTGGCGATGTAGTAACCACAAAGAGCTGGTTATCGTTGGCTCGGGCACGTTGCAAGAGTTCCCAATGCAATGGACCTGTCGTCATGTTAAAGGCGGCCGGATAAATGATCATCTCACAGCCACTGTTGCGATAAAGACGTGCCATCTCCTCGAAGCGAATGTCGTAGCAAATACCAATCCCAATCTTGTGCCCATCAACATTAATCGTGGTAAAGTCGTTGCCAGCTGACAGCGTCTCGGATTCCTTAAAACGTATACCGCCCTTCACGTCAATATCGAATAGATGCATTTTGCGGTGCTTGGCTAGCAAGTCGCCATTGGGACCCCATATGGTACAAGTGTTATATACGGCATCGTTTTCGCCCAGCTCGGGTATTGTGCCGCCCACGATATAGACCTGATTATCTAATGCTGCCTTCGCGAGCTGTTGGCTGGTGTAGCCATCCGGAATCTGCTCGGCGTACTCGCGAAAGTACTTTGTGCCGTAAGGGCAGTTAAAGCACTCGGGCAGTGTTATTAGACGTGGCCTGTGCTCCTTAACGGCCGCTTCAATTTTGCTAACGGCATTTAGCACATTAAGTTTTTTGTCACTCGAGCCTTTTAGCTGTAATAAAACAAGGCGCAAAACTGTTCGAGGAATATACTATTTCAATTTTCTTTAAGCATCGAGTCATTTGCATTTAGCACTTACTATTACTGGCCTTGCTCATCGTACAAGTACTTGTTGCTCCTTCAAGTTAAAACAAGATAGCTTTTCTTGCCCGTTTGTTTACAAATAATATATGCGGAAAATACAAAGTTCGCATATGTTTTTTGGCGGTCTGGCAGCGCCGCCGAGTGAATCGCAGCCAGCTTCAAGTGCTGCCGATATAAAGTTGCTACTGGAAAATTGTGTTTATAGATTTGCTTTCTTTTAAAATTAGAAATCATGTGATATTTATAACAGATTTTTTATTAACGGAACATACAAATATTATCAAATATAATTTTCAGTTTTGTCCAAAGAGGTGGCAACGCCATAGCTAACAGCTGTTCTTGGTAAATTGTTCGGCAATCACATAACCGTAAATATTTACTATTTGCTATTATTATTATTATTATTATTATTATTATTATTATTATTATTATTATTATTATTATTATTATTATTATTATTATTATTATTATTTGCTAAAAATTCAATACATTACCATTTTGGTTTCATTCGCACAGCATGGCTGGAACTAAAGTGCTTCGCTCTTTATTACACGAACTGCGTCAAGCAGCCCATGACTCTGGCAACATTAAAAACTCTTTGGCCGCCCGCTACATTCTGGCGCAGTACAAGAAATTCGAAACAACCGATCAGCAGCTTTGCAAAGCCCGCAACGAGGCGATCTTTCTGGGCCAGACATATCTGACCTATCTGAGCAGTCTGCGCAAGTACAACGAGCTGTACAAGGAGTATCATGGACGCGGCGAGCGCTCGATTAAAGAAGCAGCCGACCTTGTGGGCTTCAAGCTACCAACTGATCCCAAGTGAGAGCAATTTATGCGTATTCATGTTAACTACGTAGATAAACTGTGCAGTGCTAAGCAATAAATATCCAGAAATAACGCAAGTATTCGCTTCTTACTCAATCATTATAATTGGACACAAGTTTCCGTCACAGCCTCGCCTTGGACCACACAGATCTTTACCTATTTGCTTGAAAGTGTCTAGCGATACTGGGCTATCGCCGATGGCTGTAAGGAGCAGGAGCAGCAAAAATTGAGAGTCCTTTATATACATAGGTCATTTGAATTGCCTGTAACAGTTACCAAAGTCCTAACCAATTCACCAGGTTTTACCTCCAAATCCAAAGGCTGGTAGTTACATATGTAGGCAAAAAAAGTTTAGTTCTGTTCCAATTATTCCTGTGGGAACTATAGTGCTCCGATTTTGATAGTCCCTGCTCCCCTCCCTACTCGTTTCTCCGTTCTCCGCCCCTCCCCTCCCACCCCCCCGAGTTTCTTTCTTTTCTCACTCCTCTTCCTTTCCCCCCCCCGCCTCCCCCTCTCTCCCCCTTTTTATAAAACTTTTCCCCCGGTCTCTCTGTTTTTTTTTTTTTTTTTTTATAAAAAAAAAAAAAAAAGTTAGTTTTTTTTTATAATATTTTATTTTTTTATTTTTTTTTTTCCAAACCCCCCCGCGCCTATATTTTTTTTTTTTTTTTTTTTTTTTTAAAAAAAAAATTTTATTTTTTTTTTTTTTTTTTTTTTTTTGGCCGGGGGGGGGGTGGTGTTTTTTTTAAATTTTAGCCGGAATTTCCCCCCCGGGGCCCCACCCCCCCCCCCCCCCCCGGGACCCCAAAGGGTAGCGCGGTTTCTTTTTTTCTCCCCCCCCGAAAAAGTTCGCCCCGCCTTTTCCACTACTTTATTTTTGTGGTTAGACAAATGCATTTAAATATGAGCAAATAAACATAAGTCTATAAATTCGAAGTGCGTGTCTAATGTGATTCTACTCGTTTTGGCACCGTTAGCTTGAAAAGCTGTTTATTTTTTAATTACTTGTTTTAGGCAATATAAAAACTTTTTGCCGCCGATGCATGAGGATTCAATTTCCGCCTGCGGAGTTTGGTATTGTTGTGTGATTTATTAAATATAAACAAATTAAAGTTTCCGTTAAACCGATAGCAGCACGATAGCAAAAGTTTTTCGATACCATTTGACAATGCACTATCGCCAAGTCACTATCGAATATAAATATCGTTTTCTTTTTATACCCTGAACCCATTCAAAATAGGTAAAAAGGGTATAATGGTTTTGTGCAAATGCATGTAACAGGCATCTCCGACCCCATTAAGTATATACACATATTACTGATCAGGACAACAAGCTGAGTCGATTTAGACCTGTCCGTCCGCAGCGATCTCGGAAACTACAAAAGCTAGAGACAAAATCTTTTCGACTATAGATTCTGTAATACCATACGCAGTACGAATTTGTCATTTTTTGGCGTTATTGTGCACCGTTTCATTAACATCGATAAAGATCGATTTTAAGATTTGTTTTTTTTTAGTTTTATTAGCATATCAGCAGATTATAAGAGCTAGAGCCACTAAACTTGGCTGAATGTGCAAACAGGTCGCAGTACATGCTGGTTTATTGGGGTGATCCCGTGGTATCTGGACCTCACTACGGCCCTATATTATCCTCGTTCTCACCATTGACGGGTGAATACCCAGATTCATCGTAGGGCGAACTTAGCCGCGTCCTTCCTGTTAACAGAAAACTGGAGAGCAGTTGCCTGGTCGACACCCCCGCAGAGGGTTCAGCTGGAGATTTGTCAACCAAAGCCATTACAAATACATGCGAAATAACAGGTTATAATAATAATTATATGGATATGGATATTAGTTGGATATTAGTACGCTTGCACCTGCTGTTATAGCTCTTATAAAAGTCTGTGTTCAGCAATCAGCTCGGTAGTTACTAAAAAGCAACTGAGCAACATAAGATGAAATTTACTGTTGCAATTTACCTGGCCTGTGGTCTATTTGAAGTTGTCCTTGGTCTGAAGCAGGGTAAGACATAGAATATGCATTTGCGAGTTATTCTCTGATTTTTCTCTCTTCCTAGCCATTTGTGGGCAGAAACCCTCAGAACATGGACTGTGCTATGAAGGACATGATAGGTGGACCTACTATCCCGATTTAAATGTGTGCAAAGAATTCACTTACAATGGATGCGAGGGGAACGATAATAACTTCCTAACGCTTGCAGCTTGTGAGGCCGCTTGTAAAGTTTAAAATAAATAAGTGCATATACTTGTGCATATACTGTAGGCTTACAGTCGAAATGTAACTACTTTTTAAGGATCTTGCAGGCTTTCGGTATCTTTTTAGCTTTGCCCTTGCTTAAGTGTATTTGAGACACAATTTGTTTGCTGTTTATCGTTGGCTCGGGCACGTTGCAAGAGTTCCCAATGCAATGGACCTGTCGTCATGTTAAAGGCGGCCGGATAAATGATCATCTCACAGCCACTGTTGCGATAAAGACGTGCCATCTCCTCGAAGCGAATGTCGTAGCAAATACCAATCCCAATCCCAATCCCACGATATAGACCCGATTATCTAATGCTGCCTTCTTACTGCTACTCGCCTTCGTCATGGTACACGTACTTAAAGCACCTGCAATTTAAAACACCTTTTTGCTCAAATGCATCGCAACCATCTTCAACTGCCACTGGACAATTGTAGTTTAACGTTTTTATTATAAATTAAAAGTCAGGTGCCATTTTTAATAGGTCATTTATCGACAATTTTAAATTTAGTGTGAAGAAGGGGCAAGGCCATAGCTAACGGCTATTCCTGATAATTTCTAAATACTTCCTTACATTTTACATAGTAACTTTATTTCGTTTTCACAGCGTGGCTGGAACTAATGCTCGTCGCTCCTTATTACTGCGTCAAGCAGCCCAAGATCCAATAAATATCCGGAAACAAAGCAAGTATCCGCTTCTTACTCAATCATTTGTCTGATCAACGCAAAGACGCGATAGGTCACTGTCATTACCTACGATTATAATTGAAAATAAAAAAGAAGTTTCCGTCAGAGCCGCGCCTTGGGTCGCCCAGGTCTCTACCTACTTGCTTGAAAGTGTCCAGCGATACTGGCAGATAGCCCATGGCGCTAAGTTCAGCCGGTCTCTGAGCGCGGGCGATGATATTGAGGAGGGATTTCCTGTAAGCCGGCGATGCATCAGACCAGTTGTGGCCATAGGCAGCATGGGTAATGTTTGTGCTCTGCGAACAATTGAGAGTCCTTTATAAATGTCACTCGGGTTGTCTGCAATAGTTACCAAGGTCCGAACCAGTTCACCATAGTAGCACACCAAATAAACCTGAGAAGTAGCAGTCATCATAAAAATGACATAGGTAATTCCCTCCAGATTCAGTCCTTGCATCTGTGTGTAAACTGCCACAGTGCAGAACACGCCTGCAGTCGTCAGCAGACTTAACAGGAGAGAACCGCCAAATATGCCATTAATCTCCTCCTGAAGCCTACAGTGGGCCATGGTGACATTACCTATTGTCATACAACCTCACTTACTTACCCTAATAACATGACATGTCTGTCCACCAACTGGGAAATGAACTTGCGATCGATTGAGTCATGCTTCCAGTGGGGCTGGTAGTTCTGCAGAGATCGGGCCATATAGTCAAAGTGCATGCATATCTGCACTTCAAAATTCACCAGCCACAGATCAGTGCTCATATTGGCTATGACCATCAAGGTGCTGTGCAACCACTCGAGAACATAAATCAGAAAGTAGTGCCACAATGGCTCCTGCTTGCGGATCAAATATGTAGTACGGATAGCAATGCATATAGGGAAATCGGTTCTCCATAATGTAGATATAACCGGACTGCAGCAGAGGCCCCAAAACGACCATTGCCGATGAGCCAAAGTAGACCACTATCAGCACCACCAGGGGGCGTGGCCAGTAGTACTCGTTGACACGGTGGTCGATCCTCGCCTGGTTGGATTTGGGAAACAGGGCCGCAAGTTTACTATTAAGCCTTCGAATGGAGTGTCTTTGCAGCGATGTTCCGTATTTGGTGTCAGAGTTGATGACATAGGTCACCAGAGTGGCGTAGCGCATTATTAGGGCGATGTTGTTGCCAATCGTATCCCACTCGATAATGCGGTGCAGCATGGTCAATACGCAGCAGACATGGCTGCCTACGCAGGCCCAGTGGTACACCTGCATCAGGAGATGGCGACGAGTCCCTCCTTCGTTTAGCACTTCATAGCCGCAAAGCCAATAGCTTATGCTTGGCAGCCGTGTAAAGTCCTCGTATTCATACGAAACAGACTCCATGGCGAAACTGTTACTTGACTGTGACTTTTTAGACTCCATCAGCCGCATTTATAGAGGTGTGAAAAGGAAAATTTCCTGCGGTTACGTGTGATTCTCAACAGGTGCCACTGTGGTTTCGTGAAAAGAAACCGAGTCAAATGGCCTATTATCCTTAAAGAAAATAAATTAATAATTTATTATAAGTGGATATATTATTAATAAATTGATTAATTGGTCCACTTATTTGACGCCTTGTTATTTCACTTAAATGTCATATTTTAATTAATTTGATTGTTGTTTGTTAGGAACTCCACGTTAAACACAGTAGACTTGTAAAATAGAACTTTGAACCGTGATGTAGATTGACGGAATTGAGCTGAATATATTGGCAGATTAATTAAAACATTGGTGTTTTAAATTTATATAAACGCTGATCAATTTAGTTAATTAAAAAAAAATTATATCCCTTCAAAAGAAAAAAAAAGTTATGATATGAAAGGAAAAGTTTAGCAAGTTTAGAAAAGCACCTGACAATTATTATATCTTGCAACTTAAATCAAAAACACAACGAATATCCTGTTAATACTCCTTTTTACGTTTCTAATGCATACATACACAAGGATCTCAAAATTCCCTATGTAAAGAAGAAATAAATTTAAATTTACGTATTGTCTTAAAACAGAGTGTAAATAAAAAAAAAAATAAAAAAAAAAATACATATTGCAATTCCGGAAGTTAATCTGCTATTTAAATAGGTTCGACTGTATTTATGTTAGAAAACTGAAAAATGTATCTGAAATAAAGACGAATACGGACAGAGAAAATACATTTCATTTCTCAGACTTCATAACTGCCATAAAGGCTATGACCCTATGTTCTTCAGTTCGCTTGGGCACTTTACCGTTGTTTACTTTTTGCTGTTGTTCTCGTCTTTGTCGCTGCACTTGTCATCGTCGCTGTGTTTGTTGTTGCTGTTGCTCACTTAAATTCTTACACATACCAACAAATTGGCGTCGGTCATGCTAGCCCCCTCAATAGGTTCCATCTGAGTAGAATGCTAAACAGCAAGGAGCCGTTGGTATTTCTTTTCGTTGGAATGCAACATGCGTCTTGTCTTTTTTGTTTAATTGATCGTTGGTGCAATATATATACATGTGTATCTACTTTAACACACACACAGATTATGCATTATGTATGTATGTATCCAACCCCCAAGATACATTTTAGTTGAACGTCTCTGCATGCCACTTTAGATATGTAAAATAATCCGTTAATAAATATACATATATGTACATACATTACATTTACATATACACATGCACACAATCAACATATTTAGTTTAAAAATCCAGTTGGGTTTTAATTTGTAACGAATGTGAATTCTCGAATTACAAAAAATTAGTTCGGGCCATAAAAATTAAATTATTTGAATTGTTCCAATTGATGCGTAGACTCTCACTTATGTATCGTTATATATACCCTGTAATAAGATTTATTATCTTGCATTGTAGGCGTAATTTATGCATTAGTTTCAATTGAATGCGAACGGAAATATACCAATAATAAGCTTATTTGCATTTGCGTATGTCTTGTATATTTCAAGTAGTTTTGAAGATGCAATACAATAATCATCTGCCAAGTGAAAGATGTACTGATTATGTGAGACGACACGAGACAGTAAATGCAGAAAAAACAGGATATTTGAACGGATGGTATCTAAGACATCTACAGTCATCTCGGCACTTGCAGACAGGCCATAAAGTGTCGGGTGCCGGATTGTCGCCAACGAAATAAGTATAAAGTCGGGACCAACTAAAATAAACACAGCGCCCCCGGTCGTCGCATAGACAAACATTGGGCAAACATGCCGATGAATTGCCGGTAGAGCAATAAAGTCGGCCAGGCGAGGTTCAGGCTAGTTAAATAGGCAACAGGCTGCCTGCTAGCCACAGCGGCAGTTCATATGTTCGGGTCCATTTACCGTTGGCGAAATCAAAGGCAATCGCCAGGGGCTTATCCTGTGTCCTGCAAAAATGCACCATTTCTTTTCAGCAGTCTCAATCGATATTAGCTGCGTTTTCAATATGCATAATTCGAATGGAGGAATTGAGAATACATTAACATTATTAAAAGAGCTCGCCAAACAAAAACGGTGGCAAGGCTTCTGCCCATTTATTAATGCATTTATTTGTCGACTGCATTTGATGTCCAAATCCATAGGCTGTTGCCATCGCATTTGTCGTTGGGGTCGGGGTTGTTTATATGTACAATGGTTACCAAAGGATAACTCAGGGTGCACAACATTTATCATAGCCTTTGTTTTGTTCGATACTGGTCATATTATATAATACGGTATATATACATACATATCCTGAACCATTCAATTTATCGCATCAGCAGCCAAGTCGTTTCTAACACGTGCTCATGTTTAAAGAAAGCAATTTATAACATTTGGATACAACTCAATCTAAGAGAAATTAAAATCTATTTTATAAAAATATATAAAAAATTCAAAAATTGAAAACTAATTTATAAACTCTTAAGCAAAAGCCGAAAATGATTAAAAGTCGTCGTTTTCAATATATCGTTTGCAAATATGAATTTCAGAACAAACATGTAAATATTATGAAAAATAAAAAAAATATCGTAAACTCTAGTAAATTTAAAATATTTCAACTTCTTTGCTTTTACAAATGGGTATATGCTTGATTAAATAAATATCCAAGTTGTGTCAAATTATGCCAACTAGATATTTATTTATGCTAACAATACACAATACTCTCAAACCACCTGCTTACGGTTACGGTAACTAGCAGCTACCTATTTACGAGATAATTTGATGTAGTCAACGGTATTCCTTCTTTGGTTCAATTAGTAGTCCATTCAATATTCTAACAGCTCTTATGTCATGATTTTACTAATAATGTTAAGAATTTATAAATATATCTAAAATATAACTATAATTTATTTTTATACTATAACAAATAAGAACCTTTTTAGTCGTTTAGTATAATAACAGCTTGAAAAAGTTAAAACGTCTTAATTATAATTGTTTTTTTTTTTTTGTTGTTAGAAAAATATCGATTTTTGTTATTTGTTGTGGCGGGAGTGGAGGAGGTAATCCGAAAACTATCTGCCATATTTGGTTTATCTAGCTTTAAGATTAAAGTTTAAACAATTCGCCACGTCCCCAGTGTCTCTCTGAAATATAGGAAAATTGTATGTATCTAGCTTTAAAATTTATGGAGATGTCGATTTTAACGAATTGCCACGCCCCCAGTAGATGTAGAAAAAAAAAATGTTATACTCTATCTGAGGCGGATATGCAAATTGCAAGTCTCTAGCTTTAATAGTGGTAAAAAACTTGCTTTCATGCAGACGGACGGACTGCGTAACACTCGTTCACAGTACACCGAAGTTATTATTGTTATTTTGGAAAAATATAGAATATATCGACATGTTATCGATTTGCCACCCTCCCAGTAGGCGTGGAAGTAAAATCTTAACACTTTGTCTGAAGCAGACAAGTATGTATCTAATATTAAAAGTCTCGATTTTCAATAGCGCCGAAAAATATTGCGTTCATCCGGACAGACGGACAGCATGACGGACACTGCTCAAGACCAATATACCCAGTTCTCTTCGTGAACGAGTAATTAAGAGGTTGCCCTCTCCGAATTGCACGAGCACTCGTCGGGCACAATTTGTTTACTGGGTTGCCAACAACCGGTTCTGCTGAGCCGTCTCAGCTCGCTCGCGTTGCTCATTCGCCGCATCTTCGCGTTGCCGGCGGCGTTGTTTCACGACTGTGGCAACATCGGCTTCGTCGGCCGACTCTCAGTTCGCGCTGAGCATTCGAGGCAAACGGTTCGGTTCGGTTCGGTACGTTGAGATTGTGTTTGAATCTTGTGCGGTACGCGCTTCTGTGATTCTGGCAACTGTTGGATTGCCTTTGTGAAATGGCCATGTGAGGGCGCAGCATCTTCCGATACGAAACTTGTCTCCATGGTAACCCTCGGGCGAGCATTGAATAGTTTGATAAAGCTTTTACAAAAAGATCTATTTATGTTTATATCAACGTGTAGATAATGTCTATGCAATGGTTTGCGCGCTTATTACGCAAATTTCAAGTGACAGCCCCGCCCATAAATTATGTGCTGAAAGAAGTTAATAAGAAAAGCGAAAACAAATGTTACTACTCATGTACATTGAACGCAATTCTAGTGAGAATTTTTTGAATAAATTGTTATTTTCTTATTTCTTATAAACTTATAACGGCGCTCGCGTAAACACGTTCTGGCTTTTGGTGTTGTTGCTGCTGTTGTTGTTGCTTTGTAATTTATCTATAAGTGCAAATGTTCCCCATCTCTGCTGAAGCTGTTGCTGCTCTTGCCTGCGGCTGCGGCTGCGGCTGCGGCTGTTGCTGTCTAACCCGTTTATGTTTTAGTTGACTTGGTAACTCCAATATAGACGAACAGCAACACGCACAGACAAACAATATATCAAACTGTTGTTCTGGCGCGGCAAGCGCAGTCTGCCGTAGTATCAGTACAAGTATCTGTGCATCCGTAAGATACACGTACTTGCGCTGCGTCGCTTCCTTATTGACTGCCTCACAAGTCGTCGCGACTGGGCCAATGTTTATTTTTGTTTGCTTGCCAGCAAGCGGGAAAAACAAGTTTACCTCTGTAACGAAAAGAGCGACAACTATAAAAGAAACGCAGTTTGAAAAATTCATAAGAGTTCAAGTGAACCAATGCTGCCAAGCAAAGGCATATTGATGAACAAAATTAAAATATTAAATGTAAAAAATCCTGTTTTCAAATGGCATTTTAAACATGCAAATTTATGGCCAACCAGAATATATCGCCCTAATTAGCGGAAAATGAAAAAAATGTATTTGGAACTTTCGGTGCCGGCGGCGTCCCTAATGATGTCGTTAATCAAAAGTCGTCCCCTGTATTTAGCAAAAGTGCAAATGCTGTTAAGCCAACAGCAGCAAAAGCAAAGGCAACAAAGGCAAAGGCATTAACAACAACAACAACAACAACAACAACAACCGCAGCCACTGCATGTGAAAGTTAATTTTGGCTGCGAGCGCCTCTAAATGTATCGCAAAGTGTGTGACAAAAATAATTGATTCGGCCCAGCAGCAGTGGTGCGTTTAAAAAAGCGTCGAAAAGGCGCCAGAGTGCGATCAAAGGCAAAGTGTCAAAAAGAGAGTGGAAATAAGTCGCACATGCTTATGGTCATAAATATTGGCATGCAACAAGTGTTTGCCATATGTCTGCGCTTTTTTTGTAGTGTGTGTATGAATTGTGTTGCGCAATTCTCCTAAGTGAAGTTTTTCCCTGCTGTTTCATTTTTAGCCCGGCCCGAGCATTACAAGCATGCAATTGTGACTCATTGGCGAAAAGACTAAAAACTCTGAATTCCGAGCATTTCAATAACAATTCACGCAGCCAAAATGGGCTTCTCTTCGGCCCTGCAGGGCCGCGCCGCACACGAGGCGCTGATCGTGCGGCAAGATGCGGAACTGCGTCTCATGGAGACCATGAAACGATCGATCCAAATGAAAGCCAAATGCGACAAGGAATACGCAATCAGTTTGGCGGCCGTCGCTCAACAGGGACTGAAAATTGATCGGGCTGATGAAATGCAAGGTAAGACCGCGCCTTAAATTATATACCCAAAGTATCTACTTATCAAAATACTTAACTGATAAGATATCTTTGAAATTTATTGGCTTATGATACGCCAGTGGTTGCTGCACTCATGTGTAGTAAAACAATTCAAGATATGTATTCCCCTGTGAGCTGATAAGTCTATTGAGCGTTGACTTATGTTTGTCTTGCTTGTCCTCCGACTCGAATCGCAATACCATATATTGCATATATTCGTTTATATGTATCTATTTATTGGTTTCACCCATTTTTGCCCAGGCCAAGTGTTAATTTCATAAATTTGATTCCGATCAAATGTAAACTTTCCCTTATACAATGTTTACTTAAAAGCTTTAAAAATAAATAATTTTAAACGAGTTTGAAGCCGATCGAATAAAAACAAGTAAGAGAGGTGCAGTCGTTCCCAGTATAATAACAGCTTAAAACTGCCGAAAATTGTCGTAATTATTTTTGTTATTTTGGAAAAAACAATATATATTTTTGTATTTTGTGCAACTACCGCTTGTGGCCAAAATTTGTTGACTCAATCTTTAGAGCAGGTTACCCAAACTCTATCTACTCAATTTGGTGACTTTAACTTCATTATTGAGGGAGATATATGGGTTTGGACGATGTGCCACGCCTCCAGGGGCTATTTTATTTTGGAAATATATATAATTTTTATATTTTATATTTATATAGCAAAAAAAAAATTTGTTGTCAAAAGTCATGCCAAAATTAACAAAAATGTTGACAAGTTAAGCTGTTGCATATTTTAAATGGCCATAACTTTGGCAAAACTGAACCGATTTCCATGTTTGATGGCATTTTTTTCATGGCTTGTCCTCTAGATTGATTCTGCATTTCAAATATATTCTTTCTTGAAAATAATATTTTTTAGATTTTTTCCGAAAAGAGCATGTACCCCCCCTTACTCATTTTTGGAAATTTTTTTTTTCAAAATTTAGAAATTTAAATTTTTACTTTTAATCGATTGCACTTGTCACAATTAGTATAAAAAACAACATTAAACCCGATTCTGAGGGGGTCCAATTTTTTGCCAAGTAAAGCTCTCGGATCCATAGCTCCATATTTCAAACGCCCATAACTTTGTCAAAACTGAACCGATTTTCATGTTTGATGGCATTTTTTTCACGGCTTGTCCTCTAGATTGATTCTGCATTTCAAATATATTAATTCTTAAAAATAAATTTTTATCGATTTTTTCTCCTAAAAAAGCATGTACTCATTTTTGGAAAATTTTTTGTTTCAAAATTTAGAAATTTAAATTTTTACTTTTAATCGATTGCACTTGTCACAATTAGTATAAAAAACAACATTAAACCCGATTCTGAGGGGGTCAAATTTTTTGCCAAAAATCATACCGAAATTGACAAAAATTTTGACAAGTAAAGCTCTCGGATTCATAACTTGCATATTTCAAACGCCCATAACTTTGGCAAAACTGAACCGATTTTCATGTTTGATGGCATTTTTTTTATGGCTTGTCCTATAGATTAATTCTGCATTTCAAATATATTCATTCTTGAAAATACATTTTTTTCGATTTTTTCCGAAAAAAGCATGTACCCCCCCCCTTACTCATTTTTGAAAAATTTTTTTTTTTCAAAATTTAGAAATTTAAATTTTTACTTTTAATCGATTGCACTTGTCACAATTAGTATAAAAAACAACATTAAACCCGATTCTGAGGGGGTCAAATTTTTTGCCAAAAATCATACCGAAATTGACAAAAATTTTGACAAGTAAAGCTCTCGGATTCATAACTTGCATATTTCAAACGCCCATAACTTTGGCAAAACTGAACCGATTTTCATGTTTGATGGCATTTTTTTCACGGTTTGTCTCCTAGATTGATTCTGCATTTCAAATATATTCATTATTGAAAATAAAAATTTTTCGATTATCATACTCAAATCAAGTGGAATTGGAGCTGAGTAGAGGCTATTTCCCAGTCGGGTACTCCCGACTAGAATATTACTACTTTTTTTTTTTTTTTTGGCGTGTTCACGGAGTTTAATTCTGACGAAAAATACTAAAGTTGAATTAATTAATCGGTCAATTTATTGAATGATTGAAGATTTTTAATTGATGTGTCACCCTTTATAAAATTGTTAAGTGCTTAACCAATTTTATTGCTGTACGTCAAATGCAGACGCAGGTTGCACCAATTTATCTGAATATATATGATGAACACACACATGCGCAGTTTACTACGTCAGAGGTGGACGTTTCGGAATTTACGCTGAGCTGTCTGGACAGAAAACTTGTGCATTACTCACAAGCAAATGCCGCTCTGCGTGTGGGGCCCGCCTGGTTGAAGCCGCTGTAGGACAGCCTATTCCCATTAGTCACAAGCGACGGCTATTGATAACCCAGCAAATGATGCGCCGGAGAGCTTTCACTTTCGCTGGCTGCCGGCCAGGGGCCAGGGGAATATATAATGCCCACGACTGCGACTGAGGCTGGTCAGTCAACTCAAGTGCAAGCTCAAAGCCAAGCCCCACCTCAAAGTACAGGAACAGCGGCTAATGAAGGGTAAATGATTGCTGATATCGCTGTTATTGGATTTGTTAAATTTATTGCAAATTTGACAGCTTGCAACATTTTCTAATAGTACTTAAGGAGCATCACAATCAAACAACAAGTGAGAAGTTTAATTCAGGCGTTCTCATAAAATTACCAGACGAACAAATTCATTTCAACTGGCAACCTGTGCGGTATGTTCAGTTCCTTACGAGTCTCGATACATATATATATATATTTTAAAGTAAATACACGTGTAAGCTTGTAATTGCGGCGGCAAAACATCCTGACATTTATCTACGTATATGTTTTTGTATCCCAGAGATGCAGCCCCATCAAACTGTCGACAAAGTGCAGCTGGCTCGTCTCGAGCTTATGCACACGTACGCAGCGACGAACTCACACAATAGATACACTCGTAAATAAATAATTGGTATAATTTTCTGTGTCAGTTTGGCTTGCCAAATGCCTTTCAGCTGCGGTTGCTTTCTTCGCTACTGGGCCGCAAGTGTATCCACTGGGTGCGAAAGCAAAACACAACACGAAATACACAATCTGTGCACAATTTAAGCCAAATCATTATTGCGTTTTGCCTCTCCAGAAACTGCAGCTGTCTGCAAATTGTTTTTTGTTGCTTCGTTTCTGCCACGTTTTCAACGTTTTCAGTGACCTGTTAAAAGTTTCTTTTCACCTTGACCTTGAACTTGGAGCCCGATTTGCAGAGGCCACCAAAATAATTAAAACGAGATACATGAAAACTTAACCAAGCGTAAATATTGTGGTGCTCTCCACATGAAATTCGTTCAGTTTACAACAAACTTGGCTCATAACATAACGGTATGAATTCTGTAACAGTTTAGTATTTGTATCTTCTATTTAAAGATTCTATTCCAATGGCAATGAATCATTTGAGTCGACTTCGGCTATTTCTCAGCTGCCAAGTGAGTTGATGATTACGGTTCGACATTCGATCGGTCATGAGTCACAAGAGAAACATTTTACAGCCTAAAGTAAATATTACATTTGTTTGGCTTGCATACCGATTACATTTGCACTAGATTTACCTTGCCTTTAAGACTTTTGTTTTAATATTGTTCTGTTGCATCTCATTTTAGGCAGCCTGATCACAAAATCTTGGCGATCCTTTATGGATGAGTTGGATCAACAAGCCAAACAGTTAAAGTCAAATGCCGAACAGCTCGATGTGGTCTGCGACAAACTGACCCATCTCTCACAGGACAAGCGAAAAGCACGCAAGGCCTACCAGGAGGAGCACGCCAAGATCGCCTCACGCCTCAATCATGTGAGTACTAAGCTTGAAGCAATTACAATCTCAGACGTCCTTTGGATTTAAATTAAAAGTGCATTTAGCTATTAGAAATCTTAGAAAAATATGACACACAGTAAACAAAAATCGCACTGACCGTTTTTAGAGACCCTTGAGTTCATATAGATAGTTTTTGAAATTTCAAAATATAATCAATCTTGATTTTATTATCGACCATCAATGTTGACTAAAAAAAATAAAATTTCTAAATTCTTATTGAAAAGAAGAACATTTGAACTTCAAAACAGGTGATGGGCTCGACTAGGGGATGCCCTGTAGTCTGTCTTTAAATACAAGGATTAAGTATATTTAGAAATTTTCGGATTATAAAAATATTTGTGCTATAAACATTTTTCACTCCAGTTGAAAATGTAACACCTTAGTCGAATTTCGATAGCGTTTGCAGTTGATTTGAACAAAAACAATTTCTTGACTTTTTCTCTGCCTTACGCCAATTAAAGGCCAATGTCAATCCCTGAACTTGCTGATGCGGACTACCTGTCGGTTTTCTCATTTGTCAGCTTATTGATGTTGTGTTCTGTTGTGCCGATAATTCCATTAAAAAGCAACAAACAAAATAAACATAATAAGCCTGCACAAGTATATACTTATATATTAGTAACTATAAATAAGATTGTCTCTGTGTTGGTAAGAGTCAAAAAGCTGTTGATATGTAAGCGGCTTAAACGACTGTAAGCACTCATAGAGAGAGAGAAAGAGAGAGAGAGAGGGAGAACACCATAGGCTTTTGTTACGCTAGAATGAAGTGAATACAAAGAAGTGTTGATTTATGATCAGTGCGACAACAAGTTTATTAACCCAATGGGGCTAGCGTAAAGGCATAAATATTTGCCGCTGACGAAATACTCCCATCTATTGGTGTATAAGTTTTGGACCCATTTGGACCCATGTTGACCCAGTGAAATTATTTATGCTGTTCATACAAAACTGCAAATATTTACTTGAAAATGTTCAACGCCTTCCTGTGCCCTTGATCAAAGACAAACAAATTTCCATTTGCAATAACATTGTTATTCGGATTAGTTTATTATATTTATTTGGCATCGATATATATTTACATTGTAGCCTTGCCATTTGCTTATAATATCAAAGCAAACAATTCAGAATGTTCGAGAGGGAAATCGACGAGAGAATACCCTAAAGGTCTTTATTAAAAGTTCCGTTTAGGATACCCTGCACCCTGATTGCTGATTAAATAAATTTAAAAAATTTTAAAAATTTTGTGGCTTATTGTTGTTGACCAGGAATATGTGTACTTCTTCTGCCAGTTATATACATTTGCATAAAACCATTTTTAATGGGTAAATGGATGTATTTGACTACAGGATAATATTGGAGTTGGCTTTTTAGCAATTAGAAGCAATTAGAAGCGAATCTTGCGGACCATAATTTTGCGCGGTTCAGAGATTAATAAGTTTATTAAAGTGTTCATCAAGTTCATACAGAATTTTATTTCAATTTGCAACATTCATGGTGCTCGTAAATAATTAAAGAACTGCAAGTGGTGCTGCACATTATAGACTGGAGACGCCACAAAATGCAATGTGTGCAGAGCCAACTTGTACAAAACCCAGTCAATTGACAATTTAGCGAACAAGCAATAAAATTCACAAAACGACTGGCACCAGCAACAAAAAGAGAAACAAAACTCAAAGCGAAATTCCGGGCAAGAAGTCAACTAAAAGATGCTTTTTGTTCAGCCAGCAAGTTTCCACCTCCCAGCTTGGGTTTTTTTTTCCATATTGGACTTTGACTTATAATATTTGCGCAATGCTTTAAACTCGACAACAACAACGATAACTACTGGAGTACTTGAGTTATTGTGGAAAGAGCGGGACAGCTAATAGGCGGCCAATTGCCGTGACTGTTGCTTTGGACTTAATGTCGTATAAAATGGGAACGGGTTCGGTGCGGATAAATTACTAACATACTCAAATCTCAAATTTTCTAATTGAGAGGGCTTTCCTCAGTTTCTCAGTAAGACTAACAGAATATTTTCCAATAAAAATATTTTCCCAGAATAATATAAAATGTGATAATTTTATTATGTCGTATGTCGACTACTCTACTGTAAGAGTTTGCATGAGAACAGACATATGGAAGAAGTGGGCTATATATGTATCTATAGTCAATAGTGGTGTGTTATTGATTTTGCAGATATATTAGAAGCATAGTGACACCCTCAACACTGCCTGCAACAAAAACACGCACCTATTCACAATTTCTTGGTAATATTAGGAATATATATATATATACTTTGTAGAGTCGCAGACGCTTCTTTCATACGTTTTGCTATACCGCAAAAAAGTGTAATTTTGTGACGTATTTTAAGATAAGAAAGGCTTTTAGTCCATAAAAACTATTTTGTTCCAGATAAGGCACTTTTACGATATATAGACTTTATAAAAGTCACAAGTTTTGCCATAAACATAGTTCTGCCCATAGTTTTGTTTTACAGCAATCCTAAAGTGTTAAAGGAAATGTTTGCTGCTTTAAAGAAGAAAAAAAAACTAAACACGTTCACCTCCATTCGGAATTGGACATTAAGGCAAAATCGCCCTCATATATAGAGGCCACTCACTTATCAGAATGCATTGACAAAACATTAGACCAACTGGCGCTAACGCGTTTTTTAATCGACTTCATTTAGGGGCGACAACAATAGCGCCCACCCACACGACTAGCTAATGGATATGAAATTTCTTGGATGTATCTCATTTCGTTCGGTTTGTCGGATCTATTTGCGTTGCACTCGCTCCCGCATCTGTGACAAAACGAATGAAACGATCCAAATGACAACCAAAACGCATTAGAGCACCCGAGACTGCGACTGGGATTCCACTTCCGGGTGGGTTTCCACACATGGCGACTTTGCTGGGGCTTCGCATTTCTCATCGATAGACCGCAGAAAGCGAACTAAAATGCGCGCCCAGCACAAAGTTCTAAGACTGGCAACCCCTTGCCCCAGTTAGTGTCCGAGGCAGCGCGCACTCGTATTAATTACAATAGGTTCAATTGAAGTATCTTTATGCAAACATATATACAACTGGCAATTCAGTGCGCCTTCGGTATGCCAGATAAGCTTATAAGATATGGCTAGCAAACAGACAACGACAACAGCAGAACCACAACAATAACAACAAATACCACTTCATTTCGATGTGCGAATGCAGCAACGGCACACACACTTCTATTTGTATCTACAACTGAACATGGCTGCAGCGCCAGTCGAACGGCCACTTAAAGATACACGCATACACATATGTTCATGTACGTACGTACTTCTAGAGCATCGTGGAAAAACAGAGCATTATTGGGACGGACAACTTGATTAGAATTGTATACAAATCTAATATGGGAGATACCAAACAGGGACTGCCATGGTTCAAATATATTCAAGTGACGATGCCATCATTTTTCGAACTTGAAATGAAAGCCCCTTCTTTTGTGGGTATGCGCATAAGAAATTAACATCCGACCGACTTTTCCCCCTCGACACTTGAGTAAACGGCGAATGGCCTGAAGAGCCATTTAATTGAACTACATTAACCCCTACACTCGAAAAAAAATCCAAGTATTTTGTACTCAAGATCGTGCAAAACTTTCAATTTTAACAACAATTTTTAATAATCTCGAATATCTAAAATATCAAACTCAAGTTCAGAAATCCAAATCCAAATATCTTGCTCAGTTTCAATCCGATACACCAAGGCTGGTTCGAGTGTATAACTAATAAAATGAAATTGAATACTAATATACATAAAAAAAATATACATATTTGCAAATATATATACGCATAATTTTTTTGATTCAAATTTTCCTCTTGATTAGGAATACATGTATTAGCAATATATATTCAATATATACGTACATTCCTAATCAGACAGATAAGTGGAAATAACAAATCGGACAATTATTCTGTAACTTTTAAAATCGCCTTAATAAAGATTAAAATCTTTGTAATATTTACAAAACGTTCTCATGAAAAAGTTGTTTTAATTTTTGTCGCTACTTTTCGCTACTTGTATATAATGCAATGCCTAGCGTAGGGCAGATGTTGGAAATTATTGCAGTTGCTCGATTGTCTTGGGCTGCAAAAATTGGTTGATACTGCGACAAAAGCTGCACGGCTTGCAGCAGCAACGGAAACAGCAACAGCCCCAAAAGACAAGGCGCACACTGTTGCTTGAACGCGCCCAACTCATAGATACATTTATGCAGCTATTTTTCTTCTAGTCGCTGCCATGAGTTGCATGCAAGTAAGGCCAGTGATTTTATCTGAACGGCGGCTGCAGCTGCCAACTCTCAACCAGCGGCACGCAGTATAAAAATTAGAGCTGATATTTGTTGACAACAAACATGTGGCCATGTTGCTGTTGTTGTTGTTGTTGTTGCTGTTGCTGCCAGCTAAAAGTCGTGCAACGATTGTGTATTGGGTCGCGTGCGCGACCAAAACAACAACACGTAAGTACACTTAGCCAAATAAATTGGTGCCCAAAAGCGAAATTTGTGGACACCAAACGACGTCATGGGGTGCACCGTCTGACCGACGCCAAGGGTGGAAATACACAGAAACGATGTAGAGGACACTTCCGTGGGGGTTGCTCGCATAATTGCAATATAATGGCATGAATCGGCGTCGGCATCGCCGGCCAGTTACCAAGTTCCGCCATCAATTGGCATGTCTGCAATATTTGCAGTTGGGCAACTTTCATTTTGGGCTCTCGTTTGTATGCGGAACTATTAACTCTCAGCCAAGCAAGACCTTATCGACAGAGACGTCTACGTCATCGTCTACCCCCGAGGTCCGGAGACCAAGTTGCAGTTGGGCGACACAATTGCAATTGCAATTTTGCATTGTGTGCGAAATGGCGGCGCCCAGTGCGTGTTTGGCAAAGCCAACGATGACAACGACTATCAGATACCAGTAGGATGATGATGATTACTTCCGTCATCCGGCAGAAGCTGCAGTGAGATTTCCAACGTTGCTCAACATTTTCCTCTTAGCTGCATAATGCAATCGGCTCCGAAGGGAAAAGCTCTCAACTATGGCAAGGTAGAGGCAAATGGCCAAAAACTATTGGCCATGGAACCTTAAAGTAGTTTTTTGACAAATATATGCACAAATAATAATTGTTGTCTTTATTAAGTTCACAACAGAAATATCTGAGGTCCACAAGTTCAGATACTTTTGTAAAACAAAAATATTTTACCTAGATCTCAACCTTACACTCACCTTGGCGTTAATGCTCGATCTAAAAAGATAATATAGAGTAAAGGGAAGCAGCCAGTTAAAGGAAATTACTTTGTTTTTAGTTTCTTTACTTTTGATATCGTTTCTTAAAAACAACATTTTTTTCACTTATTTATCAAAAGGAAATGTAAGGCAAAAAACATCAATTAGTTTTGTTGATCTTCGTTTTCCTCTTGTTGCTTTCTGATGGCTGTTGCTTATGGCAAAGGTGCGGTGCGTTCTTGATTTGTGGCCCGTTTTATTCCAAATTAGCAGGGGCTGCCCCTGGATCTGGTTGGCCCGCCCACGCTGGCATTCAATATACGTATGTATGTACAGAAATATGGTAGCAGCGGCAAAATTGCTTGTATATATGTTTTGAAATTTATTTATAAACAACAATTTGTAGATCGCAAAATGACGACAAGTTCTCTTTTATTATCGTTTCTTTTCGAGGAAAAAATTAGGAATTTGTTTACACAATTGTTGTCAGACACATTTTCTGTATGTGTGCAATTACAGACATTGCAAAATATATAACTTTAATGTTTCCAAATTAAAAAAAAATAAATAATTGCTTTTAGTAAAACATTAATAACTAGTTAGGAGCGGGCTCGCCCGACTAGGTGATACCCTGTCTTTACATAAATTACAAAATCTATAATTATCGATAGTAAGAAAACGAGACGAGTTATCGATTATTTAAAATCGAAATCGGCACGTTCATACAGACGGACGGACAGACAGATGAACATGGCCAGACGGACTCGACTATTGATGCTGAGCAAGAATATACATACATATATATACTTTACGGGGTCGCAGATTCCTCCTTCTGTGATTCTTTTCGTTTGGATTTTGATGAGTCTACTCATAAATTGAGTTAAAACTGGCTGATAGCACGGAGAGCGAAACAGCAAGTAACAGTGGCCTGGCAAAATATCACAGTGCCCGACTAGGAGATATCCTGTACACAACTGCGCGGCAAACTATGCTATACATATATATACTTGCGCTCATATAAAATCGAACGGCTATTGTTGGTGAACAACATACCCATTTTTCATTTAATTTAATTAAGTGCAGGGTATGAAAATGACCAAAAGTGGAGAAGGACTTGAAAGCCCATGACCAAAAAGGGTTAACAGACTTATGTGCGGGCGGTGGCGGAAAGGCATGAGGAGGCAGACGAGATCCCACATTTGTTGCACGGCATGCAAGTCACTCTTGCTACACTCGAGAAAATTCGAAATATGACAAATATTTCGACGCCGGCTGGCAAAAGGGAGCAGCAAGAGTAACAATAGAAAAAACAACAGCATCAGCTCCTGCGGTTGCTCCGGCTGGGCAATTTGTTTAACCCGAAACGCAGGCAAGTGCCAACCATTCTGTACAGCCCTTTGCTGCAGGACATGAAGTCCTTACTCGTGGCATGTGCTACCATTTGACCGACGCGTCGGAGCCATCCCGTCCAGTTCGGTACAGTAACGAAATTGCAATTTCTATTTTGGGCAATCTGAAAATGTGCTTTGGGGACGTTTCATGTGCCCTTTGCTGATTTAAATTGCAGGCTTTTTATACTCGTTCACGAAGTAAAATGAGTATATCGGCTTTGTGACATGTCTGTCTGCTAGAGATAGGATATATACTCGCGAATACTCCAAATACGCCCAAAGAGAGCAATTTTGATTATTGATGACTTTGTACAGGGTATCACCCACTTCTTTTAGTTGATAGTAGTGTACTAACGGGTATTGCGCGGCTGGTTACACCCGACCACAACGTGCCTACTTGTTTTCGATTAAACTAATGGAGGCCATAACTCAACAGACGCTACCTATGGCATCCACTTTAATTAATTTAAATGTGTGGAAATCATTTCGCCACAAAACTTAAAGCACCAGCATTTCAGAGCCAACTAAAACCAAGGGTATGGAGTGCCAGGTCGGGTTGGGGACGGGAGCTGCCGACTTGGGATGTCTGCCAGGCTGGCATCGGCGACGCGGCGGCCATTAACTGAACGCATTATTGTTTGTAATTCTCGTCGAATTGCCGGGAAAGCCCAAAACGATGGGCGGGGCCGCAATCAACAAAATACCAACTCCAGCAGACACGTCCTCAAACGTCGCGACGCCAGCTCCAGTTTTTCCCCTTATTAATTTGCAGTGCTGTGGAAACAATTTTTTTGTTGCTACGATGATTTCACGTTGTCTTGCACCCAATGGCTCATTGCTCATACGCAACGTTGGCCAAGCTAATTAGTATACTCTTTGAGAGAACAACAAAAAAAACTGCTCCACTCGGGAGTCATTAAAGCTTATATAATTATAAGTTAGTATTTTATTATTATTCTACACAAATCTAACTACTGAAAAGTATTGCCAAGTTCGACAAATATGAAAATAAAATAAAATAAAATGTATATCATATATAAAAAACTAACTAACTAACTTTATGGGTTGAGGTTGCTTCTTTCTGCGTGTTAAAAAAAACATTTTACCATTGTTTAACTATTTTCAATGGGCACAGGGTATACAAATATTATTATCTTTGTGACGGCCAACTTTCAAAAGATGGTGGAAAATTGAAAATCAACAAGAATGGCAATGACAGGAGGGAGGATGAGAGAATCGAAAGACCGCCTGCTTTTGCGTGAATTCGGTTTGCTAATTTGGATGGAAGCCAAAAATAAAAAAGCAAAATAAACAATTGTATTTTAAACAACAGCTAAAACAAGAAAAAATGATCAAGTCGTGACTAGGAAATACCCTATATAGCATTTATAACCTTAAATATATTATATATATACCTAAATCACGGAATTAAAACTAGAACTAAGTCTACAGAGCAGTTGATGTGAGCATTTGAATTTTAAAAACAAATAAATTATACTCGTGCACAGTATAATAACAACTCTAACAAGTCGGTGATAGCCTTTACCCTATTCAGGCATAAACATGGCAAGTCACACATAAAATTCGAAGAAAAAATTCTACAAGTTTCAGGGGGTAGCTCTTTTAGTATCTGTCAACAACTGATAAACTGATCAAGAATATATCTACTTTATGGGGTCGGAGATGCCTCCTTCCGTCTGTTACAATATACAATATCAGAGTATCTTATACATCACATTAATTAATTAATTAACTAACTGTTTCAAAAGTTAAATTACATTTGATAAATTCGGCAATTATTTCTAAAAATATACATAGTACATAATTTTGTTGTTCTCTCTTTTCCTTTATATACAATTCAGTCCCGCAATGCCAAACAGTTTTAGAACTATGTTTATACATAATTCTGCAAAATTTGAATTTTCTGCTATTGATTTTGCCTGTCGCCAGTGGAAATGTTTCTGCTTGCAGTATTAAAATGTGTAATCTCATTTATGGAAATTATACCACGTTAATGTGCAGTTGAGTAAACACGTTGCGAGTATTGTGAGCTTTTAAAATAAGCAAATTACGTAGTCGCCGCGTGTGCCGCAACATGAATTTAAGTTTTGCACAAACAAATTTTATTTGGCACAAGTGCAGCCGCTAATGCGACAGCTGCAAATGCAGCGGGCACCAGAATTAATAGAGCCCCAATTGTTTGTTTAATACTAGAAACGCAAAACTGTGCGAGGCGCTGGCGTTTCACTTTATTTAAAAAGAAATCGAAAATATTTTATAGCTGCCACTAAAAATAAGAATGGCGCAGTACAGCAGCAGCAGATGCAAAAGAAACGAGACCACAAGAATATGAGCTCAACATTTGTCTACTGACTGTGACTCAGAGACAGGATGCCTGTTAAATATAAAAACAAAATGTTTCGGGAGTGCCCGTTTAGGAAATGCCCTATGCCAGCAGCAACTTCCGAGTTTATTTCAAAGTTCCAGATCTCGGGAAAAAACAACTTAAATTAAACTGTTTACGAATTTCAGATTCAAGTCTGGCGCTGTTATAGTTTACGAGATCATGGCCAAATCGACTCGACCAAGAATACATGCATATACTTGATGCCTCCTTCTGCCTATTTCCCCGTTTCAGGTTATAACAATCAAATTAAAACTGACAACAAACTCTGGCCGTCTGCTCAGTTGTCATTGCGGCTGTCGGTGGCGCTTTTGAAACCACAAAAGTGTGGGCACGGGTCATGTTATTGGCGCATGCGACCCCGACGGTATATATATATATATATATAACATGTGTATATATGTATGCATAAACTATGTAAATCAATCGATTTCTTTGACAATTCCACCTTGAATCGCGTTGCATCGCGACGTTGGCGCTGAAGAGGACAACGTATTTGTCTGTTTGCACCCCTTCAAATGTTGCTAACAACGAGCCGAGGCAAGTGTTAAACGGGGCGAGGGGCCCGATATCGAAACCCCGTGCCGAAGGTAAATAATGTGCAGCAGAGAAAGAAAATGACAGTCCAGCAAACTGCAGCAGAGCAATTTGGATTTGACAATGAGGCCAAAGGCAAAAATATAATGTAAGGAAATGCCTCAAACGAGGGACGTTCAAAAATTGTATATAGCCCAATGCAAAGCCTTGGTATTAATAAGCATATTGACTTCTGATCTCAAATGTAATTCTGTAAATTTGCTTTTGAGGTCAGTGTAGCATGTGATGACAGCTACATACATAAGTACGTGTACGCACGAATATTTCATTCATAAAGTTAAAGTCCACGTTGTGTTAATTAATGTACATATGTATGTATGTATGTTCAATGTACATATATGTGCTATATATGAAAGTGTGTATGTGCTAATTGAACAACTGGAATTTACTGGAAAGTGCAGTGAAAATTACATTTATCAATGAAAGTCATGACTCATTTGCCACAAATGTTAGTGTATCTGTATGTGTGCACATTGCATCTATGGGTGGAAGTTTCTGTATTTCAACATGTAAATGTTGGGCATACTTTATAAAAATCGATCTACTAGTAAATTAAACAGGGTATTACAATTAATTACCAATGATAAACTTACTCATTATGTTCCCAATAAATCAAGAACTACTTATTTTTATAGTGCAGATAGGAACAATCAGGTACAATTATAGTTGTTGTTGTTGTTGTATTAAACAACCGATAGGTTGACGTTTTTATACCCTGTCTGTCAGTCTGTCCGTCTGTCAGTCTGTGACACCGTTTTCTACCACTCGCATGCATATCATTTATTTGATATATCTTGCCTCATTTGCTAAATATCGATCAATTTCGAATTAAAGTCAAGGACTTTTTTCGAATATCTCATAGGCGTATATACTTAATTGATTTTGTGTAATTATGAATGCAAGAGAGTATCTCCTAGTCGAACAAAGCACTAAGAGCACTCTCAGTTGTTTCTTTTTTGTTTGCAATTTAGTTTTTGGCATACCTCGCATTATTATTTATATTGCTATTTAGACACATATTTTGACAGAATAATGACGGACACAGCGACAGAGCCCAAACTAGCAAATCATATGGCATTGAACTTTGACAATATGGGACTATGTCGACACACACACACACACATATATATATATATATATATATATATATGTGTTCATACATATATTGGCACTACCGCAACGCCGCAATGCTGTACGTTTGGTCAGGGCAATTGCGAGTACGAGAGTTGGAGTTCGAGGTTGTGCTTGGATTCGGGTTGCCACACAAGTTGGGGCTAGCGAGAAGTGACAAAGTGCCACTAGAAACTGAGAGGCTAAGCACAACAAGAGTCGAGCAATTTACAAATTGCTAGTCGCACACTTGCATACACACACATAAATAACTGTGATTATTTATGGCCCAGAGACAATAAACTTGTTGTGTCAATGGCCAACAATAAGCGTTAATGGCCAACGTTCATGGCGAAATATTCGCAACAAAATTGAACAGTTTTTCTATTTTGGTAAGGTCAACGGTATGAACTTGTATACCCTGGACTCAATAAAAATGGCCGTACAGGGTGTCTCTTTGTCCAGCACTCTGTTGGCTTTTGGGGCGGGCTTGCCATGTGCCAGATTTGGGTAAGCCGGGCGCACTGCATCAAAGTGAAGCTGATTGTCAGCTGAACTTGTTTGCTGGCGGATTTTTGTGTAGCACAGATCCAAATCCACATCCGTGTCGGCAGTGGAGCCACAGAAAGTGGAGCAATCTGAAAACCTGAACGTCTTCATGTTTATTTCTGGTTCTTGGTTAGGTGGCTCCATTTCTCGCCTGCGTTCACGTTTGCGGTTGTCTTTGCACTCGCAAACTGCTTAATTGAAGTGATTTGCAGTCAATTATTGCGAAAGAGAAATTCTTAAAATCCCGCCAACTTTCGACCGTGAAAGTAGCGCGACTTACGAATCTTCCCTCTCGGCCAGATCGAATTAGTGCTCGTTAGCCAACACAGCTGTGCTGTGTCCAACTAATGTGCATCTGTGCAAATTGGCCGCTAAACGGTTAAATGGCTAATAGATGACGCCCATTGTCAATACTCGTAGTGAAATAAATTACAAAAATCCAATCACAGCATTAATTATTAATATCTACAATAATATCAGCTTTCGATTTCCCCAGCGCCAATTTGAGTTGGGATCGCGAATGATTTCGATTCGGTTCGCTTTGCGCGGCAATTGCGTCGCGAAGTGGGGCAATTGTCTTACAAACAGAAATTTGCGCAAGCTGTTTTGCGCTAATAACAACAAGATACGCGTATGTCGACAATATGATGACGTCAAATGCAAAAACATTAACTGCCAGAGCTGGCTGGCTGCACGACTGATAAAACCGGTTAATGCGCATTGCCATCAAAAGGTTCCTTTTCCAGCTCACTGTGAGGTACTCACTTACAGACAGATATTTGAATACACATGAAATACTTACAAACGCTCAGTTAAATTGTCGCAAAAGGTGATCACAATCTAAAAAGTTGAGACAAAGTTGATCGCCCTCGCGTAGACTGGTACGGGAGATGCAAAAGCAACAACAACAATCGAGAGCAGCGAAAAGAACAACAGCAACAGGGCCATTAACAATACACAATTAAAATAAGTGACAGACCATGTATAATACTATTTAGGAGTAACAACAACAACAACAACTCCGCAGTCGCCACGATTTGTATCTGGTGTGAATTGTTTTGTCGCCGCCCGAACACATTTTACAAAATTGAGTTGCCTCTGCAGAGACTCCTCTATATTATATATATGTAGTATACTTGTTAGATCTACCAGCACAATTACAGTTTGCGGAGGTGTCTTTTATGGAAATGATCACCAATTTGGTTAATGATTCCAGCACGTAATCGATGCGAGCATCTCAAATTATAAAGTGATAAATTTGTGGCACAAAACAATAGTTCTCAAGTGATCAGTGCCTCAGTAGTAGATACCCTGCATTTACCCTAGTTCTATTATGTATTGAAAAAATACATAAAATAAGGATTAAAGTCTATAATCTGCCAATGCTTTTTTAAAACTTGCAAAATGTATTAATTATATATTAATTAATTTAAAAGCGTTATAAAGTAAATCAAAAATCTTAGGGTTTACCTTATGTTATTTTACCCAGGGTATACAAATTTAGGAGAGATAAATCAATCTTCAATAAGTTGATTGCTAAATTACACTTGTATTACTTATAAGTTTACATAAATAAAGTATTTGACGTCTGGTAGGCTGTGATCGTCAAGTTGGAAATAAGGCTGACCAATTTAAAATATTTAGTACATTAACTACTACTATGTATACACACTTAACATTTCATTAAACAACGCCAACAGGCAACAAACTCCAGATCAAAGCGCCCTTTGCGTTGCAGCTAAAGATGGGAGCGTGTTGGATTTTTCCAATACCAAAAACTATTAGCCAACAAGTTTAGAACACCACATTTTACAATATATATGTATATGGAGACCTATATTTTTTTTAAAAATAGATTAAAATGATTTATATTATTCGACCCTATCTTTCCGGCTGTCCATCTGTCTGTCAATCTGTTTTAGTGCATACAGTTTTAAAGCTATCGTTATAATGGGTTTGTTGCTTTACATACATATATAGATACTGTAGTAAATATAATATCAGACTATAACTATAAGTATGCCTTCTAAAATCAAAAATTGAGTGCTTGTGCGAAAACACTATAAAAACTATAACACACATGGTTTTTATCTTTGATACGTAAATAACTAAAATTGTCTTAAAAATTTTTCGGTCTCTACAATAGTTTCGTATTTCAAAATTGCCATCGCTTTTTAATAACAACACGAAAGTAAACGCGACACGCGTTCAACTCTTTTCCTTTGCCAAGCACAGACACACGAATAGACAAATATATAGATACACAAACACGATATATACAAGAACTTGGCCGGTACGCTTGGCTTTATCTCATAATAATCTACGCGCATGTGCGGCATATCTTTTCAGTCAATTTCAAGTACATTTTGCCTTTTTTGTTTTGTGCCACCGCTGTCGCCTGCTGATGGCCAAGCTAGGGCCCGAGTTGGAGCTGGAGTAAAATTGAGTTGAGCAAACAGACGGCAGCAACAACAGGAGTAGAGTCAACGGCAACAGCTACGGCTACGGGTACGGGTACGGGTACGGTAACGACAACAAGCGCAGGCAACGTTTGTCGGTCAAAATCAAAATCAGCCCCAGCCTTTGTTCCTCCAATTCCGAGAATCGTGGACCAGTTATGAAACAAGTCTGCAACATGCACACTCACAAACACTGGCACACAGAACTCGACAGCACGACAGAGAGAGACAGAGTTGGCGGCGCGGGGAGTGCGAGTGAGACAAATAGAAGGATAGCGTGCGCTGAAAACAATAAAGAACCAAACCAGAGCCAAGCAAATGCCCAGAGCAATGGGCAATGGGTCTGCAATCTGGGCACCGACTTGGGCCAGGGCCAGTTTCGGTCTCGTCTCGTCTCGTCTCGTTAGCTGCATGCGCATGAGCAGCGCAAAATACTTTATGGCCCGGCTGCGACTTCGGCAGGGACTTCGGTCTGGGTTTGTGTACCTGCCACTTAGCTTTGGACTGCGCCGCGCGGTGCGGCTGCAACAACAGCAACAAGAACAACGACTGCAACTTAATTTCTTACTGTAGCGACGCAAGTACTCCATCATGTTTGGGGCGCAGTAAAAATAAATTAACAAAGCCAGTCAGCTAGTAGCCGGGCAACACTTCCCGACTTCTCTAGCTTCCCGACATAAGTTTTAATAACGTGGCCCAGCGTTTCAGCCAACTTGGCATTAGACGCGCAGATGTACAGTCTGTGGATCAAGTCGACCTTTGTCAACAAATACATGTTTTAAGACGACTTTACAAACAAACCTCTTTCTTCTAATTAAATTCATGCTCAAATATTTTATAAAGACGTGGAAAGATAAATAATTACTAACCTTCTTTAAAGAGCTATATAGACAATCTGCTCACTTTTTGCATCTAAATAACCTTGCTATTTATTGTTGTTAAAAAAAAGCCGACCTCGAGTCAGCCAACTTAGTACATTTTATAAAAATTGCATTTTGGGTATTGGCTTTTTCTACTAAACTTGCAAAGCGAGAACTTATCGAAGTCACTGTAAAGATATTTTGTCATCAAATTTTAGCCTTGTCTCAAAGATTTTTTTCGAATCTGCCTGGCAAATTTTTTGGCAAGAGCAAAACAAGTTGTCTGCGACACGTAGGTCACTTTTGGTATTGAAAAGTGGCTCAACAGCCTCTTCTCCTGCGACTGCAAATTGAGACCTGGGGCTCAAGCCTGCATTCTGCCCCAAAGTGAAAGACTGAAGCTGCAAACTCGTTGTTGGCCAGTACCAAAAATTCGTCGCGTTGCCACGCACTTTCACTTAAGTGGATAATATTGCCCAATTGCCATTCTATTCTGCTTTTGTCTGCTTTGACATTCAACGGAAATAGAAAGTATTGGCTGCTCGTCATGCTGGCAAAACGTATGCCAAAATTTTAATTATTACCCTACAAGCTGTTTTCACTTGGCACGCATGCGAATTCGCAATAAATGGAAATGTAAAATAGCTATTTAAATGAGTTCGATTGACGGTTTGTCTGCTTTTATAGCCATCGAAAGTAATTTGCCGGCAAATACTCGAAATGGCAATTGAATAACTGTGTGCCTCTATATAATCGTGTTGCGATCGGGATACAGTTATACGTATGAAACTATCGAATCGGCCATAAAATAAGCACGTCCATTGTGTTAATCTGTCGACCGAGTTCATTGACCATCGTTTAGCTAAGACACAAACCAAAAGAGTCCGCGATCGAGCGCAAGAAATGTGTGTGTGTGTGTGCTGGCCAATGTTTGGAAATTTGCATAATTTGCAATTGCCAGCTAAATGCCCATATTTAAGACGCCATAAAGCCTCGTCATTATTATTATCATTGTTATTGCTGTCAGCGGTTATGCAACAGACTCGGGCCACCGCCTGGCGCTCGGCTATTGAAAATGCCGCACAATCAGTTGCATTGATTTCCCAAAGACTTGAATTATAGACCACGTCGACCACTAAACACAACAAAAGGAAAATCGTTGCTATTGCTGTCACAGCTGCTCCGCCATTTCATATTCAAATTGTAAGCCAAGAAAAAGTCTCACGCGCTGCCCGCGTCATAAAAGATACAAAAATCAGCTCCGTTGCCTCCATCCACAAAATGTGGCTTAGATTTAGGTTTCTTGTTGCTGTTGTAGTTGTTGTCACTTGTTTGGGCTTTGCGGTTCGCTTGTTTTTTTATTACGTCACGACTTCACAATATATCTGACAAATTTATTTTTATTAAAGGCAATTTCTTTTCAAAGCGCTGACATGAATTGAATTTCGCTTGATTGAGTTGTTTTTTAAGTGCCTCCTCTTGGCGGGGGGTTTTCTTGCGGGAATGGTAATAGACCAATAACTGATTCTTTTTTCTTTATGTGAGTGTCCAGCTAAATATGACATACTGACAAATATGATAAGGACAGACAAGTAAGAAAACTATAGTCGAGAGTGTCCGTCTGAAAGATACCCTCTACCAAATATATGGTTTATAATCGGTGATCACCGATATTTATAAAGTTTAAAGATAGTTTTTTTTTTTTTATAAATTCGGCTGTTATAATCTCGAATAAAACAGATAACTCAAGGAGTCCCAAATGCCTATCTTGCCCAGCTATAACAATTATACACCTATTATACTTTTGTCACAAGCAGAAAAAGTTTATTTACGTTTAATTTAATGGCAATATTTTGTAGCATATTCCATGGTTATACACAATAAATATTCACTTTACATATAAAATGCATAGGGTAGTTTCTGGTCGACCATTTCTTTTCGTTGCGTCATTTAATTTGCAATATAAACAACAACTTTTTAGAATGCTTTCATAGTTGGCTTTCGACGAAAAGAAAACAGCACCAGCAAAATCAACAGCAACGACATAAATATACGCAAGAGTGCACTAATCGGCAGTGACCGACTAGTAGATACCCTAGACCCAGTTGCGATCTGACCAACTCAAATCAAATTTACGGACCTGGCTAAATGTTACCTACACTTGCCCAAAACCATGATGCCCTTCTGCAATGCGCACAGGGTATAAGAAAAGAGCAGCGCAGGCAACAGAAAACCGAATTGAGCTGATTTATGCAAAACGTGGCAGTTGGCACAACTTGTCACAGTTTCCATTAGGTCATCGCCGCATTTGCATATGCTCGGAGAATCAAAATTTTTACGCCATGCGTTGTCTCAGCTAAGAATACCCGTGCAGAAAATACAGAAGAAAAAAAATGGGAGCTAAAAACTGGGAACGGGTATCAGCTGACTGCGCCGCCCTGTGGTGCGAGAAAAGCAAAGAAAGTTGCGCAGGTGGCGCAGCTGCCGAGAACTCTCGGCGGCGACGCAGGAAAATTGGCAATCGCTTGTAAACAATGGCCAGGGTGCGCCGGGATGGGGGCGCGGCCGACCAAGCACAGCCCGTATATCTATTGACTGCTCAGAGTGGTCAGAAATAAGAAATACGCGCCGCGTGACCCACTTTCAAGTTGTGTTTTTGTCTGCTTTTTGTTTGCACTGTTGCCGTTTGTTCCACGTTCCACGCTCCCATGTATGTGTGTGTGTGTTTGTGTGTGTGTTAGTCTCACTGTGGCTGAGTTTCTTTCTAAGCAACAAGTTTTTAGGCAAATTAGCAGCCAACAGCTGCAAGAGTTATCGACATCGCTCATTGAAAGTTGATTAACCACTTGCCAACTACTTATGGCCAGAACTTTGCAAATACGTCAAATGTTGTATACTCTCTATATACATTTTAACACTTTCATTGGCCAGATACAGATATATATTAGGTATCCAAGTGGGTCAACAATTTTTTGGCACTTTGTTAATGTTATTTATTTCTCTCGATTGAATTTGAATTTGAATTTAATTGCTAATCAATGAGAATTGTGCAGTTGTGTGTGTGTGTATCTTGAAAGTCATTTATAGTTGAAAATGACTTCAGTTAATCTTCGCTGTCTTCCGCATCTGGTGCCAAAGTCCAAGCAGTTGCACAAGCTGGCATGTCCTACTATCAGATACCCTAAGTAATAAACCGTAGTACAGGTGAAATCGGATAATATTGTTAGACATTCAATCTTCAGATGCTTGGGTCATATACCCGCTTTTAACATTAGTACAGGGTATAATACCTGAACTCAGGTGTTCTCGTCTGCTTGCCATGTTGCTGGCTCTTTGTTTATGGCACAGCATCAAAGTGACTCAGCAACTTTGTGGCAGCAACATAGTTGCTGCACTTTGTTGCCATTAGTTTAGCTGCAATGCTGTCGATTTTGTTGACAATGCTAACGGATGTTGGCTCAGCTGCATATGGCCGTCATCTGTCCTTTTGGCCAGTCACTTCTCGAGAGAGAGAGAGAGAGAGCGAGACAACATGCAAACGTGAGAAAATGTACGAGAGAGCCCTGTTTCCGCATTCGCATTCAATGTGGTAACACGTAAGCAAGGGCCAAGCTCAATTTGTGAGATGATGTAATTGGCCAAGCTCTTGGGAAAGTGGATCAATGGCACAGCCAACAGTCGTATACGTTTGCAAGTCCCACAATTAAAATTCGCCTTTGTATGCATTGCAGCTCACCGATGAAGTTGTGCGAAAGAAAAGCGAATACCAAAAACATTTGGAGGGCTATAAGGCGTTGCGCACGCGCTTCGAAGAGCACTATATCAAAGGTGAGTGCCACCTGGTGTTCGCCGGCGAGCCGGTTACTATATTTCCAATCAATCCGGGTCTTTGCAGCGCCGGGTCGAAGTGGCCGCAAACTGGACGATGTGCGGGACAAGTACCAAAAGGCCTGTCGCAAATTGCATCTCACACACAACGAGTACGTGCTCTCCATCACGGAGGCCATCGAAGTGGAGAAGGACTTTCGCACTGTGCTGCTGCCGGGCCTGCTGGAGCATCAGCAGTCCGTCCAGGAGAGCTTCATACTCCTATGGCGCAACATTCTCCTGGAAGCGGCTCAGCACGGCGATCTAACGGCCGACAAATTCAAAGAGATCCAGAAACGCATCGACACTGTGATAGGCGGCATAAATCCGACCGAGGAGTATGGCGAATTTATGGAGAAGCATAGGTAAGTGGCATGAACCTAAAACTTGAAGCAGGGCGATAGTCTAATGTTTTAACTTGATAAATATGACTTTAGCTATTTTATCTTATTTTTCTTTATATTTTATAACAATTAAAAACGAAAACAAGTGAGAGGCTTTAGTCGGGGATACCCTGAACCCTGTGTTTTCATGAATTACAGTCCTCTTGCATTCATACACAGAATCACATATACACACATACACACACACATGTAAACGCAGGCTGCGCTTGGGCCCCATTATGGAAGCTAAATTCGTGGATAACTTCTAAACTAAGAAACCAAACCAAAGTCCAACTCCGTAGTATTTGAATTGCGTTTTTTTACACATTTTTGGTATTCAAAGGTATCCAAAATCTAGCTCTTATGGTTTCTAAGATATGCTCAAAAAATCGATAATTATCGATAATAAGAAAACGAGATGAAACTTGATCTGCGTATGTTATACACGAACTTAGAAAGTTCCAGTTCAGCTTTCTAGCTTCTTTAGTCCCCGAAATCGACGGACAGACAGACGACGGACAGGGCTAGATCGATGCTGATCAAGAATCAAGAATGTATATACCTTATGGGGTCGGAGAAATGGTTTTCTCCGATTATATTTATCCATTTCCAATGGGTTCAGGGTATAAACAGCAGCTGTATATATTTTGAGGCCGTGGCAAATCGATAAAATCGATATCTCTCTCAGTTTTAGAGCTAGATCCATCACATTTTTGCAGGAACAATTTTTCTATTCATACTGATTTTGTACTTATATTGTCAGAACTTCGCCCGCAACGCCGCTGCTCTTCCTGTTCGATGAAACACTCATCGAGGATATACCCGGCAAGCTGACCGCGAGCACCCTGACCGTGGACAATCTCACCGTTGATTGGCTGCGCACGCGCCTGATGGAGCTGGAGACGGCAGTGAAGGAGTGCCAGGAGAGGCAGCTGAAGATGATCGAGCATGTGAACGGCGGCTCGCCGGTGGCCAACGGCAGCATCATATCCAATGGCAGCAACGCATCCAACGGCATTCAGTCGAACAAAGACAGCCAGAAGTATGTAGCGAAAATTGTAAAATTGTGCCCCAAAGATTCTATATAACGACAATTGCAGTCGCCAGTCGAAGGACCTCAATGCCATGCGCTGCCAGGAGAAACAGAAACAGAAACTGGTCGATATGATCAAGTGCGCCCTGAACGAGGTCGGCTGCGAGGAGCTGCCATCCGGCTGCGATGATCACCTGTCGCTGGAGCAGAACTTTATCGAGCACGGCTTCAATAATGAGCAGCAGGTAGGTGTTCTTACCTGTCCGTACTCCCGCCTAACAAGGGGTGTTGGTTAGCTATAAGCCGTAGCACTTTCGACTCGTATCAATGATCAACTAATCGTAATGGTATATCGAACTGTTTCCGTTTCGCCTGGATGCCGCCCCACACACACACACACACACACACACACACACACACACACACACACACACACACACACACACACACAATTTTCACAAACGATTCTTTTAACTCATTTTAATAAACATGCGACGAACAGCGCTCGAACTCCACTAGCTCCCCGGGCCTGGGCATCATGAACGAGCTGATGCGGCGCGGCGGCGTTCTGACGCTGCTGCGCGGTCGCGGCCGCCACTTGAAGCGAAAGTCGACGCCGCAGCCAACGACCCCCATGGTCAGGACGCGCCCGGGCAGATTCTCGAAGCTGCAGCCCCGCTCGCAGAGCCTCGGATCGCTGTCGGTAATTACGGACGCGCGCAGTCCTGCACGTTACGAGCCCGTTACTAACCCGCTGCGCCTGGCGGCTAGCATACACTATCTCGGCGAGGAGATCGTGTGCAGCGCGACGCCGCCGGCGCTGCCCCGTTTGCGACGCACGCAGTGTTCCATGTTATGTTTGGGCGAGGACAACGAGCCGCTTGATCCGTTGCCGGTGGCCTCGTCCTCGCTTATTGCCGCTGCCATTACTAACACTAACAACAATCACATCTATGCGGACCTAGAGCTAGCTGCGCCCAGCAAGCATTCCGGCGCTCCAGTTGATCCCGATGTGGACAGCATTGTCAGCGAAAATGATTTGGCCGTGAGGCGTCAGCAGATCGAAATCGAAATTAATCCGTTTAAAGCGGAGGACTCACAGGCAGCGCCGCAGAGCTCCTTCGACGCGCATCTGGACCGGATTGATGAGCTGAATCGCGCGCTCGACGATCGCCTAAAGCGCAGCCTGCTGCCCCCAAATCCCGGCGACGTCAATGCCATTGAGAACGCCGACGATGTCCAAGTGCAAATGCGCCAGGGTGCGCAGGATGGCGACAGCCAGGCCAACCGCAGCTCCAGCTCCAGCTCGGAGTGCCGCTCCTCGCAGCTGAGTGCCAGAGAGGGCGGACAGTCGAAAAAGCGCTCGCTGTCGTTTACGCAAAAGTCGATCAGCAGCATAATTAGCAACATTCGGGAGTTCTCCAAGAGCCCGCTGGCGCGCATGGCCAGGAACGCAACGCTCAACGAGGAGCCAGACGCACCCAAGCTGGCCAGCGAGCCGAGCCAACTTTCCAACGGCAGCGAATCGCAGACTCAGCACAGCAACAGCAGTTGCAACAACAACCACAAGCCCTGCCAGTCGACGATCATCACCAGCACGATTACGACAACCATAACAACAACATCCTCATCGACATCGACATCGACATCGAAACCGACGCCGTCCAAGGAAACCTCAAGACTGAAATTCAAAGTGCCCAAAATAAAAAAGAAATCGAAAGCCATACGGAACACATTCCGCAGCAAGCTGCTCAGCTTCCAGCTGCGGCACTCGAAGCCCTGCAAGCAGTGCACCAAGCGCCGTCGCATCCATCCCAGCAAGAGCGTCCTGGACTTCGCCAAGGAGTTCGAGAGCGATCCACAGGAGCAGTTCTGCAGCTGCCCGGTGGCGCCGGCAAAAGCTGGTGGCCAAAAGGAGCGATCCTTTGAGGTGCACAGCTCCGGGGAGCTGGACGACGAGGAAGACGACGACGACAACGGGGACAGCAGCAGCGACGATGTGCTCAGCATGAAGGAGCACTGCTATTGTGTGCCCAGCTTGGCGGCGAGTGTGAGTAGCGAGCCAAGGTCGAGATCAGCATCGAGGCCCAGTCAGCACCCACGGCAGTATCTAAACGATCACCGGCGCCAGATGGCGCCACCGCACATCGCTTGCCGTAGTCGTAGTCGCAGTCCGCATGTCGACTGCTTTGCATGCTCAACTTTTCTGTTTCAACTTTCGCATTCAATATTGAACGTAGCGTAGCAAGAGCTCGACAACAAATATCAAAAATAAAACACCTTAATCACTGCGCAATACACACCGTAATATCAGCGAGGGTTGCCCATAAACTATAGATTTTCTGAATTTGTGTCGCCACTTCTATCAGAATTTATCCGTTAATTTGCTTATTAACTCAAAACCTAACAAAATATTACCAACAATTATTGTCAAATTGATGAACGACCCTCGCACAGATTGCTCAATTTACTTGTGCGTATCGACAGTGAGAGTGAGAGAGAGAGAGAGAGAGAGAGAGAAGAGACCCACAGCATGGACCCCATCGAAATCTTTCATTCAGTTCTCTCAGATCTCGCAAGTAGCTTGCACGCCAGCGGCTGGGAATATCTATTCTAGGTGATAATGTTTGGCGTCTGTTTGGCCAGTGAAAAGTTGGAAACGATTTGAGTCTAATATAAATAGTGGCCGCGTGTGTTTTGCCCTTGTATTGCGCAAGTAGCTGAGATTGGGCCGCCGTCGTCATGAGTAGCACCGCTTCCGGCCAAAGCAGCAGCTGCAGCGGCAGCGGCACCCCCGATAACGGTATCTTTGAGTCCATTGTCTTTGCCGGCCGCCCGGTGCCGCCGGTGCGCAGGAGGCGGCCCAAATCGAAAATGTTTGTGAGTCACCTGGAGACCTTGAACGTAGTCTTGTCATCTCAATATTGCCGTAGTAATGCTTTTTATTTTTGTGCACCAATTGAATGTCGCTTTTGGCTATATGTATTTTGGGACTAACGCTTTCAATACGCCTGCATTTTCGTCAGAGACATTTCCGCCCACACACTTCCGTTTTGGAAATGGCGTGCTAAATATTAATTTTGTGCTCTGCATGCTTTCACTAATCTGCAAATTGTATATATTATATTTCCAACAAGTATATTTGGCTAACCGAAACGATGATTGCAGCTCTCGCTATCCACCAATCGGCCCCTGTATGAGGAGGAGTGGTTCCACGGTGTCCTTCCGCGCGAGGAGGTCGTCCGTCTGCTGAACAACGATGGTGACTTCCTGGTGCGCGAGACCATTCGCAACGAGGAGAGCCAAATTGTGCTGAGCGTTTGCTGGAACGGCCACAAGCACTTCATAGTGCAGACCACTGGCGATGGCCACTTCCGGTTCGAGGGTCCGCCCTTTCCCAGCATACAAGAGCTGATCATGCATCAGTATCACTCGGAGCTGCCGGTAACTGTCAAATCAGGCGCGATCCTGCGCCGGCCCGTCTGCCGTGAGCGCTGGGAGCTGAGCAACGACGATGTGGTCCTACTGGAAAAGATCGGCAGGGTAAGTTGCCCGTAAAGCCACAAATCAACCGCAGAAGCTATTAATCCTGTGATTGAATTTGCTCAGGGCAATTTCGGCGATGTGTACAAGGCCAAGTTAAAGTCCACGAAACAGGATGTGGCCGTTAAAACCTGCCGAATGACCCTACCCGACGAACAGAAGCGCAAATTCCTCCAGGAGGGTCGCATCCTAAAGCAATACGACCATCCGAATATCGTCAAGCTCATTGGAATTTGTGTGCAAAAGCAACCCATTATGATTGTTATGGAATTGGTGCCCGGTAAGTCATTACACTTAAAAAAAAAGAATTGACTTATATCTTAGTCATGTATATTTTCTTTGCCCAAATAGACCCAAAACTAATTTCGTATAAATCCTAAAAAAACAACCTTCTCTTTTAAGGCGGCTCGTTGCTAAACTATCTACGCAAAAACTCGAATGCACTCTCCACGCGCCAGCAAATGGGCATGTGTCGAGATGCGGCTGCAGGTAAGGGTCACATCAACCAAACGATATGACCTCTAGGCTCTAATCATGATGTCTACTCCAGGTATGCGCTATTTGGAGTCTAAGAACTGCATACATCGCGATCTGGCGGCTCGCAATTGCCTTGTGGACTTTGAGCATAGCGTGAAAATCTCTGATTTTGGCATGTCACGCGAAGAAGAAGAATACATAGGTGCGTAATGCAAACTTGCCAAGGCGTCCAGCTAACTTTACTCTCACTTCAATAGTTTCCGATGGCATGAAGCAAATTCCCGTTAAGTGGACCGCCCCCGAAGCGCTCAACTTTGGCAAATACACATCGCTCTGCGATGTTTGGTCATATGGCATTCTTATGTGGGAAATATTCTCCAAGGGGGACACCCCGTATTCGGGAATGAGCAATTCACGTGCCAGAGAACGCATTGATACAGGTACAGTCTAAAACGGGCAGTCGAGAGATCCTGGACGCTTTACGTTTAATTAAAAAGAAAGAGTATAGCAGAGAGTAAGCTAGGCTAAAATATTTCTGGGTTGATCATTAAAGGAGGTCAACTGCTAAATTTGTGACTAGCTGTAAGTCTGAGCAGTCAATTACACTGGACTACAGCGCTCTTACTTTTTTTATACCCCATTGAAAATAAGTGACGAACTGGGTATAATGGTTTTGTGCAGAAGGAGGCAACCCTGACCGCATAAATTGTATATATTATTGGTAAGCCTCGTCTCTCTGTCCGTTTAGTTCAATGACTTTTGGAAAAACCCGCTAGTTTAGCGGGGCTAAATTCCGCTCCCTCACAAACCACAAAAGATACAGGAACTATGGGGCTTGAAAATGCTTTCGTCACTAGATTGTTACCCTGTGTGGAGGTGTTTTTGTTTGATATACCATACGTGGATATATACACACATTTAGCCATAAGTATTTCACCGAAGTTATTCAGGGGCTAAGTTTTTGTTGCGTGGTTAAATTTTGAAAACTAACGTTTTTGTGTATACTCTTTAGGATATCGGATGCCCACGCCGGAGAACACGCCGCCAGAAATGTATCGCCTGATGCTGAAGTGTTGGGCCGCCGATGTCGAGTCCCGACCGCATTTCGATGAGATCTTTAATGTCGTTGATGCGCTAATCCTCCGTCTGGACAATAGTCACTGAGCTCAGCAATTAAGCATTATGTTTCTGCAGCTGTAATTATTTCTAAATCATACTCAACGTAGTTCTTAGCAAGCGCTTTTAAAGTATGTCACTTCTTGGAACTAAACAACGAAATGCCTGTATTTATAAAATACTATTTACATTATCACATAATTACCTATATTATACATACATTTTAGCATATGAAAGATATTTATATATGAATATGCATATATTTTATAGTCGTGTAACTGTACATTTTTACATATATGTAATCAGCTGAGTGTATGCTTGTGTGTGTGTGTGCGCGAGTGTGTGTGTGTGCGTGCGTGAAGGTGTCTGATTTGTCGTAACGAATCCTTATTGTGCCAAAAACTGCAGAAAAAGAAGCCAGAGAACTTTTCGAAACTCAACGTGTGCTTGATGAACTCTTAGTCTAAGTTCTTGAATTTATATTTTTAGTTGTTGGTATTTAAGTTGAAACATTTGTAAATTATTCAGTCTTGCTTCATCCTGTTCGCTTATGGGATCCTGCCAGGTCTTTATATGGAATTGTATATTTATTTAATGCTATTTACATTTCTACTACGTTTACAATTCTATAAACATACATTCAAGCTCTAATTTTAAGCTCAAATTTTTGCAACTATGCAAATTTTGTGCAATAAAAAGTTAAAGATAATTGAAAAAAAGTACATACATACATATAAATCAAATATATTTAAAGCTTTTTATTGAGTGCCAGCGGAACATCGGAGAACTCAACTTTCGAATAGAATTTCTTGAGCTCGTTCTTCAGGTCCAGACTGTGCGCCCAGTCCATGGTCTCGCAAACGACCTTCACCTCCACCGTGTAGATATCGCGCAGCCAGGCTCGTTCGTGCATGATGTCCTTGATGGACACGCCCACCCGGACGAGCAGCGCACACAGATCATTGATGCCACCAGGCCGATCACTGACCTCCACATTGAACTTGACCAACCGACCCTCGGCTGCCAGACCACGCTCCAGGCAACGGCCAAAGACTGTTGTGTCGATATTACCACCGCAGAGCAGCACTACAACCCTACAAAGAAAGTCAGGCGTCAATCAGAGCAGAAGCCTTGGAATGAAGCTACACACTTCTTGCCCTTCAGGTCATCCAAGTGACCGGACAGTATGGCAGCCAGTCCAGCGCCGCCGGCGCCCTCGACCACGCACTTCTCCTCCTCCACCAGCCGTAGTATGGCCACCGCTATCCACTCCTCCTTCACCACCACCATGCGATCGATTAGGGGCAGGGCGGTGGCGTACGCATTAACTCCCACCATGGGCACGGCCAGGCCATCGGCCAAGGTGTTTTTGATGGGCGTGCGTGTGGGCCCTTTGTTTTCCATAGCATGTGTAAAGCTGGCACACTTCTCCGATTCCACGCCCTGGCGAGATGAATTATTGTTTGAGCCTACGCTCACATATATTTCAAATACTACTCACAATTATTTTGGTACTTGGCGAGAGCGCCTTGACGGCTGTTGCAATGCCCGCGATTAGTCCACCGCCACCCACCGGGACCACAACGGCGTCCGGCTCCGGCACCTGCTCCAGGATCTCCAGGCCAATGGTGCCCTGGCCGGCCATAATGTGCGGATGATCGTATCCATTCACGTACAGCAGCTTCTGCTCCTGCGACATGCGCATGGCCAGCGACTTGGCCTCGCCCATGTCCCGCCCCTCGACAATCACGCGAGCTTTGTATTGGCGGCACTTTTGGATCTTCATAATGGGCGCCGCCTTTGGCATCACCACGGTAACAGGAATCGACAGCTTCCATCCGTGGTAGCTCAAGGCCAGAGCGTGATTTCCCAACGAGGCGCTGATCACGCCCGTTCGCTTCTGTTCCTCCGAAAGGCTGAGCAGTGCATACCTCGCTCCCCGCTCCTTAAAGCTGAAAAGGAACAACAGTTTTTATTTTCTTTCAGGCGTTCAATTAGAAAAAATTTAATTTGGTCATTACTCTGCTATCAACCTATACTATCTTATCGGAATAATTTAATTTTGGCAAAATACGAGACAATTTCAATTACGCGCTTTATTATTATTTCATGTCGTAGTACTGATTAGCCAATGGACAACGGAATTTTACTTCAAAAAAAAAGTAATGCCTTTTATTATACACAAAAAAAAATAGAGTTAAAAATAGATTATCGTACTATACTATCAATCCAAGAAATTCAAAAGTTTCCTAACTATTTGGGTACAATATACAACCGCACCAGAAACGATTCAATTGTATTTAGACGAATTACGTACTTTGACTTTACGGTTCATTAATTATTATTTTCCCAGGCAAAGTCGGGTACTACGCGCTAGCTTATAATAATTAATCATGCACCTGTGATTATTGTAACTCTTATCGCTAGACGGGAAATGTCATTCCAGACAATTAACACAAATATATATTATGTTGAGACTATAAAGAGTTCTATTTAAGTACTTTGACCCTTGAAAATCAACTGTGGACGCCGAGAGAAAGATACCCTGTACCTGTTGCCTGCCTTCAGAGCATTAGGAACTCACCTGCCAGTATATTGTAGAAAGTCCTTTTTCAAATATAGATCCATGCCGTATGAGTCTGATGATGTGGACCTCTACAAGTGGATGGTTAGGCTATGCTTTCCCGGGATGCCAACTTATAACTTACTGGACAGGGTGTGCGTTCCACGCCGCCCTTTATCAGAAAGGCGGCCGATGTGACATCATGAAAGGAAATGCGTCGCGGATTTTTGGGATCACAAAACGGATCGACAATTTCGTCAACTCCGCCTGAGACATGACGCGTTCGGAGCTGGCAAATACGCAGTTCCGGCTTTCCACTTCCCGCAGTGCCCTCCGCTTTGGCAGCTACTGCTCCGTTCTGTCCATTTTGCACTTCCATTTTCACTGGCTGTGACATTTTTTTTTATATTACGCGGTTCTAATCCCGATGCTGGCTAAAGAATTTATGTGATGCCACTTTTTCTGTCGAGCAATCGTGCACAACTGCCCAGAATGAAGAGCATTATACATTTATAAGAGCAAATCAACTGAAGCCCGAAGGAACACTTATTTGCGGTATGCCGAATAGTAAATGCCCTTCAAGTGAATCAATTTCTAAATAAACTGCATAATAAAATTAATGTTTTTCTAAATAAATATCCTAAATACCAAAGCTTTTATACAAAATTCTGTATTAGGAGGATACTTTCTATGGCAATCCTACATTCCTACATAAAAATGTTGCAGATATAGCCAAACAACTTTTGTGAAATCTTTAAACTTGTGTTTTCCAGCGGAAGGAAAAAACTTTCTTTTAAAAAAAAAAAATTTAAAAAAACGTAAAAAAAAGTCCACAAATTTATTTTGTAATATTTGGCTTTCCTTGACTCTTGGCCGTTTCTCTGTGGCTGCAATATTGACAGTTCGCAAGAATAAGTTAAGATATTGGTTTCAATTAAGGAATAGCAAAAATAAAGATATTTGGATTTTAATTAACCTGTGTTTGAGTCAAAAGGATCACAGGGCTCCGCTTATGCGCTTGCGTTTAGTTATAAAGTTGCAATACCCTCTGGAAGAGTAGCAAATTCAATAATAATATTTATGCTCATAACACGGCACCTTTTGTGTTGATAGCCCAGGCATTTTATGAGATCGCGCTTGGCGACCGTTGATAAGCGCCGTTTTGTAACCGTGAGTGAAACAATAACAATGATAAGGCTTATGATATTTTAAACAGGCTATTTGGGCAACATCGGCGGAGGCGCGAAAGAGGTCAAAGCGATACTTTTAGCGGACGTTATCGATCTTCATATAACACGAACTTAACTGAAGGTCAAAGTGAACATCACCTGCTAGCACCCGAAAAATTCTGCAGTTTAGCTGCAAATTTGGAGATAAGGACAGTAAAAGAAACCATAATTCCAGACACACCCAATTATTTTATTTGTGGAACTAGCGCAAAAACAACATGTGTAGCTTATCTAATCATCAGACGAGCACAACAACCCACTAAACAGAGATGCGAAAAATATAGTCATATTAATGGAAAACAAAATAAGAAACCCAAAGACGGCTGGTCAAAGGTCACGCAGCATTATCTGCTGGGAGCGATCTCTCTAGGCGCTGAAGCTTAGCCAGTTCGCCGGATTGGTGACAGTCATCTGCTCAACCTGCTCGAGGGTTACACCGCGCTGGAACATACGGGGCAGAATATTCATATGTATGTGATGATAGCCGTGTCCGCCATAGGATGTCTATTAATTGGAGAAATGTTCGATTAGCTAGAGAAACCCAAAATCCCAAAAAGATTGCCGCTCACCAGTCGGTGCTTGGTGTGTATGTCGTGGGACATGAGGAGCCTGTCCACGAGTCCTTCGTTGATCAGCTTCATGAGATTCTCGATGCGCTGGCCATCGGAAATCATGTCCACTGCCGAGTTGAGCTGATAGTAGGAGCTCTCCGTGCCAAAGAGATCGTACTGTAAGTAGCAGCCTAGCTTGGCAAACTCGAGCAACTCATCCATGTCGAATATTGTGCCTGCAGGAGATGCGATGTGATTAGCGAATGTCGGCTGAGTTTGCGGAACACGCGCTGCTTACGGTCCAAATGCGACATAACACATTTGTCGGCACGCCCACCAGCCTCCAGATAGAGGCGCAAAATTTCAAATGGCGCCTTGGTCACACGATGCGGATGCAGCGAGACGCCGCAGCCCAGCACCTCCTGGATTTCGCCAGCGGCCAGGAGAGCGTGTCTCTCAAACTCTGCGGACTTAAAGGTGAGACTCAAACTGCACTTTGTTGCTCCCCAACTCACCTTTAACGGGATACACGCTGGCCACCTCGCCAATGAACCCACACTTCACCATGCGACCCTTCACATCGATGCCAGTGAGAATATCCCTGGTGTAGAGATCGGTCATCTGTTCGACTGAGAGATTGCCATGCGTGGAATCCTGGGTGGCGTGTATATAATGGCCCGTGCCCGCTATGAAATGCACACCCGTTGTCTTGGCCAGGTCCACAATGAACTCCAAGTTGCGCTTGAGGCCGTAGCTGCTGTTCTCCACGATGGCGCCGCCGCCATGCTTCTTGTAAAGCAGCACATCCTTTCTGGATGCCTCCAATGCCTCCTCATCGTAGAAGCGCACGTTCTCCCTGCTCGAGTACGGATAGAGGCGAACGTAGCCCAGCGTAGCCATGCTGATCTTCTGCTCCAGCTCGCTCTCGAAATCGGCCGGCGGCGGCTTGTAAAAGTGCTCAAAGTCCAGTGCCACATGCTCGTGGGTGAGTGTACGGCCCAGCAGATTAGGCGTAATGCTGCCGAGAACTGTACGGCATCAGTGTGGTTGATCGACCCGTCGCGTCGATGGCATAGTGCAATGGAAAAGTTTACGCACACACAGAAATACAAGCAAACAGTGTTAATGATAAGGAGATAAGCGCCGCTTTGCAACGACTACAGAAAGCGGATTATAATGCTCACCAGTTTGTACTCTCGCCATTTCTCTGATGCTAATCGAGGTCACGCTCGGTTTCGACTCTCTGCGCTTCTATCTGAAAGTGTGCTCTTGGAATCTCTTGGGGCTTCTCTTAGCTGACGTCGTCTCTGACCACAGCGGCCGTCGCGTGCAATCACTTCGAATGCGGGTAAGCAACTGAACGTCGCGTCGTGTCGGTGCAGAGTTTTCCCACCCAGGTAAATCGTTTATGGAGCACAGCTCTCGCCCCTTACGACCGAAAAGCATCTGAGTGTTTACCTTCGCCGAGGCGTGTGCTGTAAAATTATACGCACACATATCTTCAAGTATGTTTATTATGCCCTGATTTTGTTCCAATATCTGTAACAGGTATACGGCATCATCTCCGAGCCCATAGCGTATAAACAGAGCCACACAAAAGTATTGGCACAGCAAGAATTTTTACATTTCTGTTATCGTAGCGATCATTTAGTATTAAAAAACATTTTTTTCCCGTATTTCTTTGACTATGTTATGACAAATTTCAGGAAACAAATTCTTTAAATAAATGTCTGAATAGCTCAATCTTGGAAACTACAAGAACTGGAGACTTCAAGATTTCGAATACAGACTCATCCATGGCATGCGCAGATCGCGTTTTTCTAAATCTATAACAATCTTCTACAACCTCACATTTTAAGCTTATTTCGTAGATTATGAGAACTAGAGAGAACATATTTCGTTCATATGAACATTTAAATAGATCATACCACTACAAATATCTATATGCTCATATGGTATCTCCTAATCGAGCCCCCTCCATTATCCCATTATTCCACTAAAAAGAGACCCAATCTGTTAACAGTTAACTCAATTGGGACATAATCCCTCAAAAGTACTGCCTAATTGAATAAGTATCACTACGGACGGCACTCAGCGCTAGTGGCGAAGCTAAATCCGCTAAAATATTCACCCCCACAGTTTCGAAACCACAGAATGCTTGTTTCTAGTTCCAACCTCAAATTATTCGAATATTATCGAGGTATATTAATAATTATCAAAAGAAAACACCTTCTGAAAAAATAGTACTATCCCCAGTAAATTTAGATCCAAAAAATATCAAATAAATATATACCTCTCTTCAAGCCCCGAAATTGCGGCACATTACAAGTTTTTTTTAGATACAAAGCAGAACCTTTAGAGGTTGGAGCATTTTCTATAAAGTGGCGAATGCCCTATTTTGTAATTTTGGGAATTGAATGTGCTTTCGCCACCAGATTGTTAGCTCGTGTAGAGGTGTTTTTATTTTATTATCATTGAAGCCCTTGTCTTGTCACTATATTTGCATTGTAAATGCTGATTCTATGATACTTACTTATCTTGTTGGACTCTTTAACAATATAAAGCACATCACAGGCAAGACAGCAATTTTCTTGCAATCTAAACCCCAATATCTTATACTTTGGCTTAACGACATAAAATGAATTCATAAAATGCTGTAAACACTTAACTGCAAAAAAAGTGAGCAACGACGCATTTCTCATTAACAGAAGAAAATCCATTTTATACTATTTCCCAAGCTATTTTCAAGTTAAGCCCAGGACGAGTTTAGGGAAAAGCTATATTCGTTTTGTGGAATGAAAATAGCGTAAGGGTCTTTGAGTACTATCATGGGCAAATTTAGGCTAACCAATACATTTTGAAAATATCGAAGGTAGTGGATTCTCATTGTCATTAAACAATATTAATTACACTCACAATCTTTGTTTTATAGATTGTTTAAAACAAATAAATAATATTAAGAAAAAATACGGTTTGATAACAAAAGAGTGTTTTACAGACGAAGATTTGGGCAGCAGATAATTTTTAATAAAATTCCATATATTCTTCAATAATATGTATTTCTCAGAATAATTCTCTTTATTAGTTCCATTTCTTTCTTTTTGTATTTTATTTTGTTTTCTTTTTAACTTTAATTACTTATGTATAATTTTATCAGTTTTTGCAATTTATCATATTCATATATACACACATATATAATTATATATATAATATAGACATACATATATATATTTATATATACATATATATGTATATATATAAGTATATATGCATTTATACTTAAGACGAACGTATCTTATCTTCATGTCGTTACTGCTTCCGTTCCGTTGTTTTTTTTTATTTTTATTATTGATGTTTTTCCTTTTCATATATTTTGTATAGATATTTCTTGTTAGATTTACCTTAAAGCTTATCATTTTTATATACTTTCTCCCTCAGTTATTTTTGATAATTCCCACGCCTTTTAAATACTTTTCTTCTGCTGATAAAGTTAAAAACGTATGTATTTCAATTTTTTAAAATATATATATTTCTTGAGTTTTTATATACGTTTTTAAAATGTTCTTGAATTTGTTGGTGTTGCTGTTTTCCAATATTGTAACCAAGCTTAAAAAAATACCAATAGGAAACTTGATTTACCTCTAAGCAGTTGAGTTATTGAACACTTTCTGTGACTTTATTTAGGTTTATAAATGTAGTGCTATCGCCTTAGTATGAAAAGTAAAAATGAAAAGTAGAACAAATCTTGCCCCAATGTCAATTGTTAATCGGCCATCTAAAATTCCCTGCAGTCTACTCTAGTCATTTTAGCACCTGGGCGGGAAATACATTATTTAGGTAAATTAATTAAAAATAGAAAAACTAATAAATAAAAATTAACAAATGTTTTTGAAAATTACTGAATTGCCTTTTATTCAACATGTTTTAAACTATTTATGTATGTGTATAAATTTGAAATTATTCTTTACTTCGTGTTTGTTGAGGTTTTTTCTTTTTCTTTAATTTTTTTTATCTTTCGTTTTTTCTGTAATTTTTAAGTCATATTGTTATTGTATTTGTTATGCCTTGTTATTAATTAAAATAGTTGTTTCTCTTATATGCTTTTCCATATCTCTGGTTCCATATGTACTATGTATTCCTATTTAGATTCAAACTAGCTTTACCATTTTGTTATTAAATATATTTTCACGTGTTTTTCATTTGTTGCAGAAGTTTTATGCATTAATTACAATTATACATTAGGTCAATATTTATTTTTATTATATATATAATATAAATGTATATAATTTATAATAGATTTTCGCGCTTGGTTCATTATCAATATACTCTTTTTATACGTTTTTTACAAACTACATATTTTTCTTGAATCTGCCAACAAAAGTCTTAAGCCAAAAATCAAATGTCAAATTCGGCTAGCAATCGCAAAGTATGAACAAAACTCGATTGTGGTAGAGGAAATACATATGTTGAATTAAATAAATGTATTCGCAAGTTTTCAGTGGTATTATTTTGTTTTTGTTTTTTTTTTTTTTTTTTTATGATAGTGTTCTTAAGTTTATAAGCACAAGAGTGACTAAGAAGTGCGCCCAGCAAAAATGACAAAACTCCAATTAAAAAATACTAGAACAGCAAATAGATTTAAAACTGTTAATTAAAATAATGGCGCTTACAATACAATAAAAGTATGTATGCATATATGTATGTATGTACATAAATAGTTCAGTTAGTTAGTAATTATTTGCCTTTTCACTTTTATAGTTAAACATAAACACAATTTCAACTAAAACACACTAAAGCGTTTCAAACTATAATATTATAAACTATATCTAAACCAAAACAAAAAAAGAAACTATTTTCGAACTTGTTAAAATTTGTGAGTTTTTTTTACGCCCACTGTTTATAAGTTGACCAGAATCCTGGACCACTAACAGGCCTTATAGCTTTTAGTTATCTATGCTCCCATATCATTTGGATGGGGGATCCAAACAGTATTCTGGTATTCATAGATTTTTTTCATTTCGTGTGTGTGTATATTTTAATAAGTTTAATTTAATGCATACAATTTTACTAATTAATTTTAAAGTGTTTATTGAATTATGATATACGACATTTGTGTAGCATGTATATTGTTTTTGTATGTTAAAGGTTCAGAAAATGTTAAAGTTTAACAACTAAATTAGCTTTGATTAAAATTAAAATGACAATTTTGCTGTTCTTGTTTGTTTTCGAAAATCAGTTGTTTTGTTTTGTTTGCATAGCAGTTCCTAGTTTTTTTTTCTTTTCTAAATTTACAATAGATTTGTGTATATATTTAATACGACTGCTTTACAATTATGTTTAAGTAGCTGGATTTGTACAGTTTTGCGTTTTCAGTTGCCTATTGAAACTTTGTTTATTGTAAATGGTTGTGCTTTGCTATTGATCTGTCTTTACTCGGTCCGTTAAAATTGTCTGTTTATAAGAATGCGCCCAAAACATATTGCTTAAATCAGAGCATAATCTGTTCACTACCCAAAAAAAAAACAATAGCTAGAAACCAATATGTATATATGGGTTGAACCAGCCTTCTAATATTGCCCCAACAAAAAGCATTCGCCCTTGCCCCTGGCTTGTCTACCCTTTGTCTTTTTAAGTGTTTGGTATTGTTGCACAAACGTGAGGCGCTAGGACGTGGTTTATCACGTGTTTTGGTTGAAGCTTTCTTTTATGTAGCTTTTTTATTTTATTGTTTTTGCTCTTTTCTGCAAATAGCTGTGCTAAAATGTGTCTGCGTAAATTTTGGGATTTAAGTTTTAAATCAAAATTTATTGCATTTTCCTCGTTTTAATTGTTTATTTTTTATTTATTTATTTTTTTTTTGTTTTTTATTTTGCTTGTATAATGTCTAATGCTAACAACAAAATTTATATCTACATATGTATTATTGTAATTGTTTTTAATAAAATTTGTAATTACTAAAAGGAAGAAAGCAAAATTAAAATATGTTTTATGTATGCCCGTTAAATTTTTTTTTTAATATAAACAAAGAAAAAACTAAATAACGCTTAAAGCAATAAGAACCTACAGACGAACCATATATATTGAAACGTTTGCAGATTTTTCTCTTTTGCAACGCAATTACCATATTAAGAATATAGCGTACAATGTTTATAATGTGCATATAACATTACGTACATCTCTATATATATGTATGTATTCATCAAAAATCAAATCAATTGAACAGTACGTATAAAATATTTCGTGTTTGCTTTTAGTTTTGGGACCAAATTAAAAATATAAAATAAAACGCGTACTTGCACTGCATTCGCCTGCTTTGTTTAACTAGTTCATTATATCGAATTTTACATGTTTAGAGTTTTAACGCGCTGCTCTCCACATCCATCACTCCTTTGCACTCTCACTTTATATATATATATATCTTTTAATTTTTTTCTTCATTATTTGCCCAAAGGAATCTTTATACATTTGTTTTCTATGTTTTGCCTTTTTGCGTTTCATTTTTTTTTTTTTTTTTTTTTTTTTTTTTGGTTTTTGTTTTAATACATATACATACATAATTAATTAATCAATAATTAAAAATTATGAATTAGTTGTTTTCTATGCGGGTTGTTGTTGAGTGTAATTTTATCTTTAATTGTTTTTGTTTGCTTGCATTTGTATTTTGCCATTTTAGTTTTCTTTTTATACATGCAACACATTACAAACACAAATTACACACGTTGTCTACAAAAAATTTATCTTCATTCGTGTAATTGATAACAATTTGCTTTTGCGTGTTTTTTGTTGTTAGCCATTGTAAGTGTTGTGTTGTGTTGTGTTGTGTTGTGTTGTTGACGAAGCTTCGAATACAAAAAATTTGCAACTTGCATTTGGAATAACAACTAGATGGTCGAAGATTGTTGGTAGTTGTGTCAGAGGTCACAGGTCACCGGTCACCGGTCACAGCAGCCGGCAGCGATTGTTACTTGCAGTGCTGGCTAACGCGCTGATACGCGTCTGGTTCAAGATGGAGATGATGTTGATATTAATATCGTGATGGCTGTTGTCGCCGTTGTTATTGTTGTTGTTGCTGCTGCTGCTGCTGATGCTGCTGCGGCGGCTGCTACCGTTCTTGTTGTTGCTGCTACTGCGATGAACTTTTAGATGTTGTTCTGAGCTGTTGTTGCAGTTCCTGCTGTAGTTGTTGCTTGCGTGGTATTTGGTTAACGTTTCTGTACTATTGTTGCTTGTTATTCATTACATTATAATTAAATTACAATTACAATTATTTATAGTATTTATATATACATATATATATATACATATGTAAAATTTTATATGTATATATATATATATGTACGAGTGTGTGTGTGTGTGTGTGTGTGTGAGCTTGTAGTTTGTGTATGTATTTTGTGTGTGTTGTGAGTGTGTATGCGTGTTGTTGTGTTTCTATATCTTTTGGAGTTTCTGTTATATTGATTTGTTGGTGCGTAGCGTGTGTATATATACTATATCATAATGTGTAGTTGTTATTATTCTACGGCTACTGTTACTGGCACAAACTCTCGCAATTCAAATCTTTTGAATTTTCTCGCCAACTACAACCGGATTATTGCGTCGAATCTCCTGGGCGCCGTGCTCTCTGTAGTCGAATGTGCAATTGTGTTTATCGGAATAACGATGCACGGCACAGTATAAACCGCCACAGCGACACTGGAAACCTGAAATGCAGACACGTTGAACAAATGACAATTAAATCGATTGAACTTTCCAAATGAGTCACAGTTCGTAATCTTACCAGTAAGGCCAACTTTCTTGCGGCATTCACCACATCTGTTCTTCTTCTTCTTGGCGTCCTTGTCATCCTCCTTGTCCTTATCATCCTGCTCACTGGCGGAGGCAGCTGCTTGTGTGGAAGTATTTGGACCAGACGCCGATATTATGGCTTCGCTATTGGATTTGGCAGCAACGGCGGCTTCCTCAGTGATTTTCTGCACAATTGCAAAGAATAGAAATATTGAGAAATGTGAGTCACAGGCCATCAAAGCAACGTACAACAACAACATTTCTACGATCTGTTCCAACTGCATTACAAAACTATTTCACAAATCAATTTTTTTTTTTTTTTGTTTTTCGTGTTGTTTTATTTTCCAAAGTGAATTTGATGGTGACTATGAGGTCTTAAAATAAGCGATTCCCCACCCCGTTAAATAATAAACTTCCTAACCAAGCGTTAACTTTAATGTGTGGTTGACTCTGCGTGTTTACCCGCTTCTTAGCCACTGCATCAACTGAGGAGTCTTTTGCCTCCAAAGATTTTCTAAGCTGGACCAGCTCACTGCTAATTGGACTTTCGTCGGTGCGATTTGAGTTTTTAATGCGACGCTTGATGTGCGGCTGCGACTGTGGCTGCTGTTGTGGCTGTTGTTGTGGCTGTTGTTGTGGCTGCTGTTGTGGCTGTTGTTGTGGCTGTTGTTGTGGCTGTTGTAGTGGCTGTTGTTGTTGATGCTGTTGTTGTTGATGCTGCTGTTGTTGATGCTGCTGTTGCTGATGCTGTTGTTGCAACTGTTGCTGATGCAACGGTTGCTGCTGCTGCTCCGGCTTCTGCCTCGGCTGTTCAGATTCATCGCCTTTAGACTGGTCCATGGCACTATCGTCAAATTAGACGCCGGCGTTTTGGACAATTCTAAACTCCACGCACAGGAGGCTTGTTTTTGGTTTTGCTTATAGGCAGAAACGAGCTGCGCTTAGCTTCTGGCTGTATGGAGTAGGCCAAACGCGGTGCCGGTCTGTTGGTAACTACTATCGGTTGACGAGAGCTTGCGCCAGCCTTAATGCGCTGTTTCTTTACCCTTTTGCCAGACAACGTTTTGGTCTTGCGAACTGTGCCAGCTGCTGGCGGTTTACTAGCTCCGCGAGCCGGCTTCCGCCCGCGTGCCGTAGCTACTGGTTCCACGTCTATGATTGCGCCGTAATGCTGAACGTCCCGCGTGAGAACAGTGCTGGGCTGTTGTGAAATCGACAGATCAATCGTGCTGGCAACACTCTTATCGGCGTCCGCCGTGCGAGGATGGTTGCGCTTAAGCTTCTTAATCCGCTTTTTCAGCTGCACTTCGCCAATGCGCGCCTTCTTGTTATTGGTGCTGGTCGGAAAAGTGTGCACGTTAGCCGAGAACTTCACCTTACGAGAACCACTAGCTTCGGACCGACCGCCCTTTACAACTCCAGTTACAGTTGCACCGCCGCTTTTACGTGAAAGTGAACTCTTTTTGACTTCAGACTCTGCTGTGCTCGAAGACGGCGGGATACGAGCTGACTTGACCCCAGAGCTAGAGGCGATGCCGGAATTTCCTTTACGGAATCCTCCGTCTGCTGAGAAAACGCATTGAAGCGTAGGAGGAGAGGGTGCAGGTAGAGAAACTGGTTAGATTAATGCGGCTGCGCAACGCCTTGGTAATACAAAAAAAATCAACAGCAACGTGTACCCTTTGCAGAAAGTGTGTTCCCTGGTCTCTGGTCCCTGGTTGACGGTAAATTGACGGCAGGAGCCAATGCTCCAGCCGACACACGCGCTATTCCAGAATTCTTTCTACGCACTAATCGTTGCGTTGCCGACGGCATGGAACACGAGCTGCCCCCCATCCTAGTAGCAGCTGAAGTAGTTGCACCATTACGCCCTGGGGGCTTGAGGGAACCACTTAAATTGAGCATTCCTTCGATTTTGGAATTTTCTGGAGAAATTTTGTAGACAGCCAAAATGTTTATTCTATAAACTCAGTTTCCAATATGACTGACATATTTCCCTTTATGTCCACATCATCTGATTTTTAACTCAAGGCACTGCCAGCCAGCTTGATACGATAATATGGTAACAGAATCCGACAAGGCTACACCCTAGCTTACAAATATGCTACTTTTCGCGTACTTTGTGTTATTATCCATTGCGAGAAGCAACAGGTGAACTTCATATTACTTATTACAACTTATCAAAAGCGTGAATAAATGGATTACTAACTGTCATTGTAGACGCAAATAAAGAGAGCATATTTCCCCACTATTTTTGAAGGTACTCAAAACACATTCTATTATTATTATTAAATATTTAATAAATGTTCAGACAAACATATAGGTAAGCTCGTTTTTCTACACGAACGGTGACAATAATAACTATAATAAACATTCTGAAGAATATTTATATCAAATATCAAAGATGTAACTATTAGTATTTCAGAGATCACTGCGTTTAAACAGTATTCAAACAGAGCCTCATGACTAGTCGATCTCTCTACGGGTAGGCCAAATTAGTTAAATTATAAATTATTCGCAAAACCGCTTTCATAGTTAACACCTTGTTTTTGTGTGCATGTAATTAAATGTCTTCTACTTTCGCCTTAAGCATTCTCAATTGTTTTTCGAAACTGTTTACAAATGTAATCAATTCAGGCTACATTATTACAAAGTGAGTATTAATATTATTCTAAACTGGTGTTCAAGATCAAAAACTGAAATACTTTCTTCTGATTGCAGCAAAGAAAATGTATGCAAATACTCAACTAAATCTTAATTGTCAATAGCAGCCCTTGCAATTGATAAACGAAACCCAGATCTTTTTCAGCACCTTATGTCGTTTATTTAGTTGCTAATATAATGGACGTACTTTCGATATCTCCCACATACCTCTATCCATTTTTGAATTTAAGCCTAAGATTTCAAATATCAACCTTTTTTAAGCGAAGTTGAAGAATCCAGGATGGGGTCAGGTAGATGTCTTAGTGCAGTCAAATTGTTTTTTAAGAATCTGCAATATGGGATAAGGGATAGGCACGCATCTCGCTTGGGATTACCTTGTCAACTCCACCGTAGTCTGCAGAGACACGTGGCCAGCACAGCCAACACACACACGATACACTGTTACAATAAACTTTTTTCTATATTTAACACATACAAGTTGTTTACACTATTTCACTTATAAGAAGACTAAATTTATATCCGAAAAACAAAAAAATTTGTGACTGACTGATGAAAAATACAAAGAAATCAGAGGCGTCCATAAACTGCTTGGCCTACTAAAAGAATTGGAACAAGAAAGCCAACATCGATGGCTTAAGCAACCAGTTAGACTCACCTCTTTTACATCGCTGAGTGACTGTTGTAAGCGCTGTACCGTGGGTTGTGCGGTGTTGGTTGTTGAAATGGCCGAACTGAATGTGGGGCTAGGTTGTGGGCTTGGAACTGAGACAGGTGTGCTGCTCACAGGTGGCTGTTGCTTTTTTCTAAGCGAGTCCTGCAGAGAGAGAGAGAACGAAAAGGTAATCTTAGATCACATCGAATGGGAAATAGTTACACAATTTATATACTTACCTTGTAGCAAACTGAACACAAACCATCTGTGGCTGGATTACCATAGAACCCGCATCCAGATCGGCACATGGGTTGCATTGGATTCGATTCGCGTTCCATGCTGGCTAGACCAACTTTGTGAGTGTGTGTGCGGTGAGTTACTTAAAAGTTGATTGGGCTAAGACGGATCGCCGATTGTGTTTGTGAATTTGTTTTTGTTGTTGTTGACTTTCGCCCAGCGAAATATGTTGCGGTTATTTCCTGTTGCAGCTGCGACGTCAGCAACTTCGACTGCCTTCCTTTCGCCTCGTTTTCTTGTTGTTATTTTGTATAATCAGTTCGTATTACTATTTACTTAACTAGCTTCCGTTCAAATAGTTAGCTTGCTTCGTGACTGACACGCGAAACAAACGGTGTTTTCAATCCAATCGCAGATCTGCAAAAGTGAGGTGTGTTAAAAAAAATATACTAAAAAATACTAAAAACGGCTTCAAAATGCAACTCTGTACTTGTCATTATTGCCGTTTTTCTATTTGTTATCGATATACTATGTCAGCAATGCGTACGACATCTAACGAGGCAATAACTTTAAAATCATATTTATTATCCATTACGCAATGCTACGAACTTCAATTCAACTTTTTAGCTACATTTATTTGTTATAAGTGCTGGCATTCATTTAATATAAAAATGCAAGAAAGTTGCACAGAAATTTGTGCATTGTACAGCGGCGACGAGCATAAAAGTTATGATGGTGTTGTATGCATAAACACAACAATAAAAAATTACATCTGGTTTTTTTTGGTTTCTCTTCAAGGCTGTCAACAAACACACACATATACACACACATTTATAAACACATCCACACATACATGCCACAAAATAACAGAGAAGTAAGATAAACTGAAACCAGTTTCATCCGTCACAAAGACTACCACATTAGAGAGGGAGGGAGAGAGCGAAAAACAAAAAGAGATCTGCCTTAATAGATAGTCAGCAAATTAAACAAGTTTTATTTTAAAATTTTTCTTTCTACAAGCATGCCCAGCATATGAATCCCAATTTTATATTGAATTTATAATGAAATTTTAAGTCTAACGATCATTTGTGTGTGGTATTTGTACATCGATATACAACCTATACGTTTACATACATATATGTATATATTCATATCATTTTTACAGCTGAGGTAGTTGCTGGAAAAACTACATCATTGGCCTGATAGAAATTGCCCTTTTTTAAAATGTCATGGACCATTAAAATAATTACATTTGTAGCATTTACTTTAAGCAATAAAGAAATAACAAGTAACCAACTACTAAATACTCGCAAAACCAAGCAAAACTAATAGCAGTCGAAAACGGCTTCAATGATTATTTCAAACTTAAATCCAAAAAGTGACTTCATAACAAATTTTTGAAAAAATTTGCTTCAAGATATTCTAACTGAAAGTCAAATAAAAAATCATCGTATAGGCCAAAAATATGAATATCACAAATCCGCAACAAATATGCCTGACAGGCAATTCGTATACTTTATTTTATGGGTCCAAAATGTGGGTCCACGAAATGTTCAACGCTTGAATGTTGTCACCATTAGTAAGGACTTGCTTATAACTGTTTATCTATATTTGCACAAAGCCATAATACCCTTGTTTAATCCTTGTAAATAGGCGATGTAAGCTTTTACACATATTCAAGAATAAGCGCAAGTGGATTAACTGCCATTTTTAAAGGTAGCGTGACGTACAAGCTTACTCGTGTTTAATTTAACTGTGACGGGTTTCATTTAAATATAATGTAATGAAGGTTTCTACATAAGTATGGACTATTTCATAAAACGTATGTTAACGCCAGAAAACAGTAGCCGCATACCGACGTACATACAGAGACAAATGTACTCGTATATCAATGTAAGTACAAAATAGCTATCGTGGGGAGTTTATCAAACACCCACGTCAACAGAGCAACAACAGTAGCAACATGAGGATAGGTGCAGCCCCAATGCGTTGCAGTCTCTGTTAACAGCGGCCTCTGTTGTTATTAGGGCTGTATGTACATATTTAAGAATTCATATGTTGTGTGTGTGTGTTTGTGCTAATCTATGTGTTTGTACCCGGTTTCCTTTGTCTCTTTGCTTGTTTTGTCTGGCTGGATGCGTTGCTTTTTACGTCCGCCCTTGTAAACGCCGGAGTAAATTATATTATAATTTTTTTTTATATATGATACTTTACCCCAATTTTTGGAATTTTTCATTATCACACATTTATAAAAACGTTTTAAAAAAAAATAAAAAACCTTTTTTTGTGGTTGAGTATGCATATGCATAGGCCATTATAAGCACACATAAATACATGTGTATTTAACGTGTATGTGTATGTGTATTTAAATGTGTATTTAACATTTAAATGCATAAATACTGAGCAAGCAAAAATAGATTTAAAATACAATAAGCGACAGCCGACTGTTGTTCATTTCGTACTTACAAATATATGTTTTGAAAAATATATATATATATGTGTGTGTGGTTGATTTCCTGCTGTTGCGGTTAATTGAAAGCCAAAACAGCTGTCTGTCAACGATACGTTTTTCTCTTTCTCTCTCTCTGCCTGGCACTCACCCCAATCATCAAAATGTCATCTACAAACATTCACACAAACACCCATATGTATGTAAAAACAACTCCCCACACGCTCCCAAGCACATAATGCATAGCAACAAAGAGAGAGAGAGAGAGAGAGAGAGCAGCTGTTAGTGAGAGCTTTTGCGCATACATAAATAAGTTGGACACTATGCGCAGGCATCAGCTGAAACTGCCTGCAACATGGACAGAGAAAGAAAATAAAATGTATTGCTGATTGTCAGCCAGCAGCATTGTTGCTGTTTTCTGTTATGATTTCAATTTCCATACAATTAAACCCAGCGTTCTCCATAGAATGACTTCGACCGCGTTGGGTGTGTTATGTATTATATGTGGCTTTCGGTGGTTTGACAGTTTTAAAGTGAAATAAGGCGAACACATTTTGTGCAAAAATCACTTTGTAAAGTGAATATCCTGGTTAATTGATATTAATTACTGTCGAGAAATAAAATGGGGAACAGAAGACTAATTAAATTTTCTTACTTAAAAGAATATGCTGCCCGAGTTGTCGTACATTTTACATATAATTATAATTCTATATATTATATTTAAACAATAATTAGAATTTTTGTTTCGTTTATTTGCATCCAAACATTATTCACACACATACTGCTGCAAATAACAAAAGAGGAAATCACTTGATATTGCTGCTCTACGATTAGGCGATGACGACATCTGTCGCTCACTGTCACGCAACGCGTCGCGACGTCACTGTTTCTGCTCTCATCAAAATTAAAAATCCCACAGCAGATGTGCTCGGCAACATGGACATAACATACATATATGTATGTGTGTTTATGTATGTGAAAGTGAGGGTATGCCAAATGCGCATTTGTGAGCATTGCATAACAACGGTGCCAAGTACTAGGTGCAAAACAAGCAACAACAAATAAACGCGTGCTGCGATAGCAACAAGTTAGTGCTTTAGTCGCGAGTACTCGATTCGCAACATACCCTGTACATCCAAACACAAAGCATCCTGTCACAATATAGAGATAAATATATTCCGGTTTCATCGTTCCCTTGCTACCCATTCTTTTAGATACAGTGCGCACAACCACAATACAATATAAGTCGACAGCAACACGGCGGGAAATGTGGTCGGTCAAACTACATGAGTTCCATAGGTGCAATCGAGAAGCGCAGTCGGAGATTGTGTACAAAATGGTTGACAGGATTGTTTTTTCCCACTGCAGTATTAAAACGTTCATAAACGCACAAGACTAAGACAAAGTAAAGGTTAATGTGCTGTTGACCTGCATTTAAATCACGAAATTTACAACAGGAAAGAAAACGGGGTGAGATGGCCAACATAAAGGCAAAGAACGAACGCAAACTGGTAGGCAATAACAAGCACACAGACACACACACACACACACACACATATGCACACACTTACGCTTGGGACCTGCGCTTGAGTCATATTTACATATTAATGAGCGAGTTAAGCGACCAGACAAAAGCCACAACAAACACAAACGGCGACTCCACCAAGAAGCTGATGAAATGCACAGAGGAGCACAACATCAGCTCCAACGCACATTGAATTATTAATACTTTATTAAAGAGCACAAAAACAGTCGGAGAGCGAGTAAACAATATGGCGACCATCTGAGCTTAGCCAGTCAGTGAGCTTTAAAGCCGCGCTCAAGAATGCGGCGCTCTTCCGGCCACAAATGGAGAACGAGAACTCTAAATAAAGTGGTACACGTAAGGGGCACCCACTGTCCACTATAGCTGGCCATAATTGAGTGGCAATTTAATTGGCTAGAAATTACAGCTGAAGGCAATACAAATTAACGGAAATTGAGAGACATGTGATACAGCCAAGAGAGCGAGCCTAACAAACTCTCTGTTGCCGCCCATCATTAATCAAAATAAATAACAAACTTAAAAATTGGCGGGCAATAATGTGACGAATACTTTTAACGAACTATGCGAGCGTTCACCAAGTTCAGGAGTTGTATTTGTTTAGTTAATTAAACGCCGTTCATAACAAATGACCCCGTGGCGGATCCAGGACAGAGGCAAACAGATAAGCCTATCGCTGTTTTTTTTTAAACCGAAGTTTCAAGTCTACATGGAAGAGCGGAAAAAGACACTCGGACAGCAAAACGGACGTTGTACAAACTGACTATTGTTATTTTTAATTGTACATATTCAAAATTAATTATAATTTTGATTTGATCTAGAATTGGTATTGGAACAGTGAAATGTTTCCAATATTAAGTATATTGCTTAAAACACACGTTGTATACACAGCTTTATAATACCCCTTTATCATTCAATTTATAGGTATGGAATACTGAATACAGTGAATGAATGCAGATGGCCGTGAATAGAACATTAAAAGAAGATGCCACGAGGTTGCATCGCAGACGGCTTTGGATTAACGATGCACAGCAAATAAACTCAAAGAGTATAGCACCTGTTCCAAATCATATATATATATATATATATATATATTATGTGTACATATATAATGAAATTTTACTCCCGCAATGGCAATGGGTTTTTTTAGCACTCTTAAAACAGGTTGAGCCATCTTATATACCCAGAGCGAAGCCAGAGGCTGCGCCTGCGTGTCGAGAAGAAAGCAAATAATAACAGTCGATGAGGATCTGAGGGGATGCCACAAAACTAAATTTACCTTGAACTTTTTATTGGCCGCTATCCAAGACAAAGAGCCGAAGACGAACCGCAAGATGCTGGCAGCTACATCAACAACATGGCGAGCACCCGACTGTGCAAAGAAATTACACAAACATACAGATATGTATGTCTGTATCCACACCGGAATAAAGCAATAATAAACAAGTAAAAACGTTGTAGTCGACTGCGTAATACTCTGTTCTCTACCATTCAACCTGGGACACATATAGATGTGTTACACGACGATATTTAGAAAATGTAATCATTAATCTATTAATGATCTGCTCTGTCAATATTCTGTGACTTGAATACTCTGGGAAATATGCATTTTTGTGTTTACAAAAACAGGATAACCCAAATGAAAAGTGTCGTAATGCGTAAAGAAACATCACTCATAATTCATTATTCATATATTGGGCAGGGTCCCTATTTATCTATAAATAAAAAAAGTTGAACTAAATCAATGAACTAAAGGTCCTTTTTAAACTGGTTCGGTTCAAGGTTCAGTGAAAAATAATGGGCTCAAATCGTTTCGGTTCACACCCGGTTTGCAACCTTGATAAAATACAAAATACTCTTTTTTAAATTGTAAACAGAGTATAAAAAAGGAATCTATCTCAACGTGAGAAAAATAAAATAGATATTTTAAACAAAGCGATCAGACAGTAGTATTATGCTTAATACAAATAAAAATGGTCCAGCAGTCCTCGGTAAATGAGTTGTCTAAGTGTTTTGGCAACTGAACAACAAGCATCTAATAAATGCAGGAATTAATGTAACATTGATTAAAATGATTTTCGAACAATTAATTAACATCATATAACGCATGCTCCAATTTTCCTGTCTGCCTTTGTCGAGAGGAAGCTATAGAAATTTTGTATTTTCAATATTTATGAGTGCCAATAATTTATTTGAGCCAACGCACCATATAATTTTATGAAATATGTGTGTTTGTGACTGTTCGTTCAAAGGCCATAAACAATGAAGAGAAATAATAATAATAATATTTATTGGCAGCAAACGCTGGAGTGCTCTTGGCCTTACGGTCAGATGTGCAAAGCAACTGCTGCAGCTCTTAAGTCTCCATTTGCTTCAGTTTCTGCTCCTGTTTCACCAATGCTACAGGTTGTGCAGCACACACACACATACACACACGCACGCACAGATACAGCAACATAAACAGCTAGGTGTGCACTTATCCACATGCACGGGATATTGAGAAAAGGACCCCCTCTCTCGTATAACCCCTAAAGTCTCAAGTTGCTTTGCCGACGATTCACTTTACAATTACACACACACACACACACGCACACACACACACGCTCGTCGGAGATTAATGGAAATCGCATGGGAAAATGAAATATGAGAAACGCTGCAAGAATAGCTGTTGGAAACGGAGAGAGCGAGAGGAAGAGGCAGCAGTGAGTGGAAGGTTCACAAGTGAGCGCAAGGTTCACGTTGACACAACCAACCACCACGAAGATCATGGGGCGTTGCCGTCATTTCTGTTGCAGCCAAAAGAAGGAGAAAAAGCAGCAGCAGTTGTATAAAACAATGTGTGGAGCGAAGCTAATCGACATGCGTAGAAATATTATTTATATATATATATATAAAACAAATGAGGGGGTCTAGTCGGCAGCGCCTGACCCCGAGACAAAATTACACATACATACACACTGACACAAACGTACGCCGTAAACTGTTAACCTTACACAGCAGCTGCTCTCTCACCCAGTATGAAAATCAAATTCGTGAATAACTTCTAAACTATGGACTACTACTTGTACAAACCAAAGAGCAAGGTTAAAGTACTTGAATTGCGTTTTTTTTTTATTATTATTATAGCCAAAAACCAATCTGAATTGTTTTTATTGCTATAGACTATAGCTATTATTACTATTACGAATGTTCTTATACGTGTATGGTTTTTTATTTAATATCATTGCGATACTGCATTCTATACTTTATGGTGATCACTAAAAATTATACTGCCGCTAATCTTTGGTATATTAATACGTCTATCCTCATACATTTCGTAAACATTCAAATATTTATACCTCTCAATGATGGATTTAAACAACTGAAGGTCGTTGAAATTCATTAAGTATTTTTTCGAGTGATTTGAGTGGGTTGTTGACCTGTGCCAGCTGAGACTATTTAAAACAAAAACAAATAAAACAAAAAAAAATGGACATCCATGTTAAAACGACAATACAATGTGAACACAACAAAAATATGAAGACGAGAAGACAACGAAGCAACGCGGAAGCCTCGAAATTTAACTAGCAACAATTTTTCGAGCACCATTTTGTGCTATTGAACTTTGCCGTTGCCGCTTGAACTTTGCAGCAGTAACCGAAGGCTACGGCGTACAGCTGCCGGCTGAGTCAGTGATGTTGACGTCAACTTCGTGGGAGTTGGAGGCGTGTCATTAACAAGAACAAAGTGCACATCGTTTACTTTATTGAACATTAACGCATTACACGTATACTTACATACATCATACATCACATACATCACATACATACACGTTTTATGCACGTATGGACATAAGTGTGTACATAGCTTTGCTGCAAGCCAATGAACTGCAAGCAGGAGACGCGACCACGAAGACAAAGAAGACCAGGGCGAGGCGCAGCCGCCAGGGAAACGAAAACACAAACAAAACGAAAACAGAAGGCAGAAGGCAGAAGGCAGACAGGCAAGTAAAGAAAAATGCAGCCAAGGCAAAAGTTTCGCTTTTCATCTTCCCTGGCTAACGGTACAGGGGAGAGTTGTCGGTTGCCATAGTAGCCAGATGTGGTGAATTCACTGCGAAACAACGCGGTCTCAACTGTGGTGAAAAGCGAGCACACAATATTAAAGCTGCTGTTCTTGCTACGTAGGGCGGATGGTAAAAGTTATGGAAAAAAGGAAATGGAAATTTCATTTCCATATTTTTTAGATTTATCTAAGCAATATTGTATTTTTAGCATAAACGAATTACCAAACAAACATCCCAGATGACAAGACAATCTAATCAATGTTTTCATTAAAAGCGAGATGAGAGAATAAAACGCAAATTAAGTAACAATGAATACCAAGAATAATAGTAAAATAAAACGAACAGAATATTTTGAGCATTGCTTGCAAGTTGAAGTGTTGCCTTATTTTTTGAAATCGACCCAAAAGAAAAGGACATCGCCCCCAATGTCAAGGGTGAACGACCAAGGTTAAGCAGACACATAAAGTTTACTTACATTTAGAGGTAGGCCCCAAGTTAACTGATTCCAAAGTTTGCGCTGCAATAGAGATGAAAACGAGAGCGATTAGATTGGTATACATATAGTTATTGTCAACAAATTGGAAGCAAAGGTTGTGATTACATTATTGTACATTGTACACACAAAATCTATACACAAATACACTCTGCAATTGCAATTTGACTTATTTCAGTGTTTATTGATTGATATTTATTTATATTTTATAGCCTCTGAGATATGCTCTGGGTCAAAAAACCGATATTTATAGATTTAGCCAAAACGGAACGGTTAACAACAATTTGAAATAAGCTACAGAAACTTTGAAACCATATAGTCTCTGAGATCGACGCATTCATATGAATAAGCTCCTGATCGAGAATAGAAAAGAAAAGAACATCTCTATTGTGACGAAAAAAAGGAAATTTATAAAGAAAAATGATCTTTATCTAAATGAGTAAGCATTAGATAATTTAACAGTTAACTTGTACGTTGTAACGCGTAAATCAGGAAATATGAATATTCAAACAAAGGTATGGATATATTTATACCACATACGTAGTCCTGGGTAAAGTCCGCCCAGCATTTATACAACTTATGTACATATGTACATTTACATCCGACTTTGTACATGCATGTATGTATATACAAATGTACTCAGGCAGATACATATCTATGTAAATAGTTCAATCGACGGGCAGAGGCATAAAATAAAAAACAATTGCATAACTTAACATATGAAAACCGAAAGAGAAGCCAAAAACTCAACGACATTTGTATATATGTCCATCTGTATATGCAAACATCTGTATTTATACAAGATCAAGTAGAGAGGATTAGGTGCTAAAAATAGCTTAAACCCAAAACAAGTAAGAAGTGAGGATGTGCCCGACTAGGGAATACCCTGTACCTAGCTGCGAGCTGCCGAAACATACAACTAAACTTCTTTTCAGTCAATTGTTATGAAAAATATATGAAGGCAGAGCACAAAATACTAAATATTTGTTTAAACAGTATAGATTTACAAATCAAAGCGTAAACTGTGAATATCTTTTTTTTTTGATTTTAAGTTTTTCAGCATATTCAGATGAGCCAGAAAAAAGTTTTTAAAAATGTTTTTAACTGTTATATGTGGACAGATGAGACTTATTCAACTCAGGTAGTCGTCCTGATCAAAAATAAATTTAATTCATAGATGATTCCTTTTATGTGTGTTACAAACATTCGCTCAAAACAAATGTGCCCTTGTTTACCAATTTTCAGTAGGAACGGGGTATACAAAGTAAAGTGAACAAACGAAGAGAGCTTCAATAATTAGCAGATATTGTTGTTAAGCGCCCGCCGCACAGCTGCCGCCAGAGAGAGGCAAGCGGGAGGCGAGGTCAGAAGACGGCGATCAGTCTGTAGTCGGTCGGCAGTGCGGGAGGGTGTGGGCGTGGCAGGGCGAGGCGTCCATTTGCACGCGACCTAAAAACAAACCAACAAAAAATGAGGTCGTGGCCATCCACGCGTCGCTCTGGCGACGGAGACAAGAGTCAGGCCGCGCAGCTGACGCTGACGCTGACGTCGACGTCGACGGTGACGCGCGCTTATCAGCTCTATGTGTGTGCGTATGTTCAAGAGAGAGAGGCACCAAAAATAGACATACAGGGAGGGAGAGAGAGAGAGAGAGAGAGAGAGAGATGGCAACAGATTGGGGGGAAAATACACGTATCACGACAATAACAAATTGAAATTATATAGTCCAGTGCTCGACTAGTAGATACCCTGAGCACACATACATATATAGAAATGTTGCAGTTAAATGCAATTTTGCAATACTCTGTAATGTGAAATGATTATGGAAGAAACTAATAAATTTAATGTGGGCTATATAGACTGGTTCTCTTTTGCCTTACACGTTGTGGTTAATAATAAACTAAGAATCTAAACACTTGCACCATCTACTACTATACATTTCTTATATATATATAATTATAGAGTAGACTATACGAATTATACTCTAATGTACATAAGTACTTTATATGACTTATACATTTATTTCATCATACCCCTTTCCATTCAATTTAAATGGTAAAGAGTAAAAATACAAAAGAAAAACTAACAATTAGCTCGCATAGACAGACGTACGTACAAACATACGTGAATGGGCGACGTTGTTTGTGTTTGTTTTTATTTTTATTTGATTCGTCGCTTTGCCTTCGTCATCATGACTACTCACACAGATGTATAACGCAGGTATGTGTGCAATATATATATATATATCCACATACATACACAAATGTATTTTTCATTTGAAATGTGTTATTTAATTTGCATAAATTTATAGCAAACAAAATATATATTTATATTTTCATAAGGCACTAACAGATAACACGTGTTGTTTATCGACTTTCGGATGAAAAACAAAAACAATCAATGCTTCAAATTAGTCACCGCATTTGAAGTTGATCAATGGCCGATTGGTTTGCAGAGCAATGAACTAACTATATGTTATCTACAGAGTGCAAAGGCAAAAAATATACTTGTAAATTGGAATAATTTAAATTAACAATTGATTTAGAATGTTTTTATATGAAAATTAAAATGCATATTTGTACGAAACAAGGTTCGACCCAAAACCATGTTTTATTAATGTCAAAAACCAGGTTCACAAACCAAACCTAAATGCATAATTAACCCGATCAAATTTTAGTTATAATATGTAGATTCGTGTAATTTGTAATAATAATCTGCCTTGCAAATTGATATGTAGAAACATACGTACTACGTTCTCCATCAACCACAAGAAAATTGATGTACGTCTGTATATTTCGAAAGCATCGATTTCTAAAATTATAAACAATACGTTTATCAAGTTTAAGGATAGCACAGCGTTAGTCAGGCTCTTACTAGATCTTTTTTTCTTTTTCCGTCAACCGCATTGGCAATATTTATATACGTGTTGATATGTTCGTGTATACGTAGGTATGTACATGTATATCTGTTGATAATACATACACACATACGTTCACTTATCAGCAGCGACGTGTACAAATTTGCATTGTACAGCGGCGTCAAACGTGATAATGATAATCATCGTAACACTGTACAATAAGTGATTAGAACCAGACTCGATACACGTGCCGAATGCTGGCTGGGGGAAGTGGAACCAATTCACTTGACTAGGAGATACCCCAAGCTAAGTACCTAAAATGTATATATGTATATATATTACACATTGGGCATTCGTTTATACGTTGACGAGTAATCCGAAATTCGAATATACAAGTGCATTAATCATTCTTTTCACATATTTTAAACTAAAATATAGTAAACATAAAAGATTAGAATCGACAACAAACGAGAACATGAAAATATAATTGTTTTCAAATACGATTGTTGTGTTCAATTTGAAAAAGGAAAAGAGAATTGAGTACATAAGACCAAAAGTCGGCTTCCTCATCATGGTAAATTAATTCAAGTGTTAATTGCTTAAATTAATACAATTTTAAAATTTTTCTTACATAATATCAGAAAATGTTTCTATATTAAGTTTGATTTTTTGGTCATGGTGGACTGTTCTATGGAAATGGCCATATACTCGTTAAGCTGATGAAATTGCTTTACTTCTCATTGTTTTTTATTTTCTTCCCTTGTCATAAATTTTAGGTAACTTTATATTAGCGCCGCAAAAATATATTATAAAAATGTACGTACAACAAATCTCCAAATTCCCAAAATTGGTAAGTTTATAATAAATTCTTTAAAATGAAATCCATGTTGAGAATTACATCGATTGAGTATCGACGTTTCTACATATAGAAGTGTAAATATGTACGCTATGATATGAAATGATTGCAAAGCGATGCAACTATAATCGATAAAACCGCCCATCGCTAGCAAAAGCAACAGCAGTCCAAATGCAGTTTACATAAAAGCAAACATATGCACAAATTAGTATCAATTGGATTTGCATATGGCAGAAAAAAATGCGCCCTCATCAGAATAAAATGCTATGCGCCCACATAAATGTTGCCTGCCTTGATAAGAAATCAAAGATAATGCGTGCAAAACAAATATTGCGGCTGACATATTGTACTATGACTCGACTAAAAACATCCATACATATGTACGCAGCTATGTACGTAAACGTATATATATGGCGATGACTAATGCACAGTGGACTCACGAATTTCTTATCACGAAATGCATTCAAACCATTGCAGTATTACATTCACATTTACATTTTGGGCAATAAAATTTTAATGTGCGATAGAAATCGGTTTAAACAAGCCACGTGCTTATATATTCAGGTATGTACTTGACCCAACTGTCAAGTAGATGTACACGCAAACACATGCATACGAACTTATGTATGTATGTGTTTACATAGCAACGTCCTTCATGCCAAAGACAAAAGCGAACTTTTTTTGGCAAGGAGAAAACTTTTGGTAGTGTTGCGAAAGTCTTTAATTCCCTACACTTTACAAAATGTCAAAAATAAAAAAAATTTATTTAAAAAAACAATAGTGACACACTCATGAGCTCAGTGTACAAAACATACATACATACATACATACATACACATACCAATGTAAGTGCTAATAAAATGCGAAGGTTGAAGTTCGCGATTGAATCGAGATGTATGTATGTTTGTATGTACATATATTGCAGTATGTGTTTGCGTATTTTGTCTACTGCTATTTTAACGCAGTCGTTGGCTTTCATTTTCTTTGCTTGAACTGCGATTTATTTTGTGTTTTGCGCGACATGGCAACGTCTGTTCTGTGACATTGCCTATAAAGGCACTCGCAAACACAATCTTACATTTACAGACACGCTTGTGTGCGCGCGTGAGATAGAGAGAGCGTATGAGTACGGTGGTGAGCTCAGCACTGCGCTCATGTTGAAATTTAGCTGTTAATAGTGGTGAATAAGCGCGCGTGAGCAGCAAGACGTCGCGACGTAGGCGAAAATGAAATAAATTTTTCATCAGAAACGCTTAAGTAATGCACTTACTTTGAAAGTGGTTTTGTTGCTGAATTTGTGGTTATTGCAAGTAGCTAAACATTTAAAACAAAAACGCCAGTTTTGTTTGAATCACAGTTGTACGAATTTTTTAATGGTTGAGGTTGATTTTTTTCTCTTTCACAAAGAATACATATATGTAAAAATTGCTAATAAATTATAAGCTTTTCATGGGAAATTGCACGAAGCAGGGGCAAATACAAATTATATATGTATGTATATCACAAATTTATTAACTTTTTTATTTTAAATAAACTAAATTTTTCTTGCACACAACGCACACGACGGCGGACGACGTTGGCAGCGACGCTGGCGCGCAGTTAACAGTTGCGTTCGATTAGCGCTCGACGATTATTTGTAACAAAAATTGTAAAATGAGTTACAAATTATGCCAAATCAACACGGCGCGCACACACACAGACACAAAGCCAGCCAGCGAAGCAGACAGAGACACAACGCGTGTATTGTATTGTGGATGACAGTTGTAGTTGTAGCAAAACCCAACGTGGATTTGATCCTCCAAACTCGATGTGAAGTCTCCAAGGTTCAACGCACGAATGAAACGGCAAAGCAAAACGCAAAACAGTCGAGTAAAAATGAAATTGTGTATGTTATACTCAAAATGCAATGTTATTAACGCAACAGAATCTGTTAACGAAAAATGATTTGTCATAAATAATTCTTACGTTTCGCAAAGGCGCTATTGAAGTTTGTATTTTTTAGAAGGTACCTACTACATATGAAAATATTTTCTTAGACCCTAAGACCTTAACTTTAGTTTTATTTCCTTAAAACGATTTAACAGTTTTACCTAACAGTGAGTTGAATAGCGTATCATTAAAACACACAAAATATATACATATGTACATGCATTGACGGAAGTGAGAGCAAAATAACACACTCATTGTATGTACGCAAACTAGAGAGAATTTGACTAGCTGTGGTGGAAATATACAAGGAAATATTCTGTGCATACACGTACATATGCCTATATGTATGTAAGTGTGTATTTAAGTAGCATATTTAGTGATAAAACACAAAGAAAAATAATGTGTATATTGCCAAATTAGATTAAATTGTTTAAAAACAGCAAAGAATAATGGAAAAAATACACTTCAAAATCAGTGCCAAGTTTAAAAACCACAATAAGAAATATTGAAATTTAGACCAACAGAGGTGCGGGCTCAGCAGGCCCAGATCACATAGTCCTGTTTAAAATCAGCAAAACGATAACAGTATATGATCATTTTTTGTTGTTAGAAGTGCACATTTCTTATTAAAATGTTATAGAAAAATAACAGAGTCCGAAGATTCATTATTCGTAAAAAATATCACTTAACAAATTTTTTTATTACAATTAAGTTTAAATGAAAAAGCAAAATTGATAGCACTTTAAATATATCTTTTTGTTTAGTAACATCTTTAACCTGCTAAATTAAAATCAAATTAAGTAAACATAAATTGTACCTGCTCTTTCAATTCTATATATGTATAAATATGTGAGTATAAAAAATCTTGGATTGGCAATGTCTCATTTAATGCTACGCACTTCGTAACAAACTTATAATACCATTATCAAGGGTATCACGATTGTAACAAGTTACAAGCAAGTACATTCATACATACATATGTATATTTGTACATATGTACGTTCACCATTGCTAGAGACCAATGCAGTGCATGAAAAAGAGAGGCCGAATAAGAGCAAAGCACAAATGTACATATATGATTAAACTGTTGCTTATATTAATATAAAAAATTTTATGAAATTGTACAAATATATAATACGCAAAAAAAAACTTATATAAATATTAACATTTAGAATGTTGTTCATTTAACATTTTAGCTCAGCGACGACACAATTTAGACGACGCCATATTGTAGCCACACGAAAACTGTGCGAGAGAGCAAGGGTGAGAGCTATTGAGATTGAGAGCAGTTGCTGTTATTGTCATGTTGTTGGCATTGCCATTGTGTTTTTGTTGCTGCGTCATCAATGCAAACTGCGCACTTTTATGAAATATGTATGTTATTAATTTCAATATCTATGATATTAAAGCGTACATAAAGCATATAGCAAGCAGGTAGGAAATAAAACAAAATACGTTTCTGACGTTAGTTGGTCTTTTGTTTAGTTTCACTGCGTGCTCGCAGTTTGTAATATTGTACCCTTTGCGAAGGTGTGGTGAATTTCACTAGACAGGTTAACATATTTGATGCCTGCAATTAGGTTTTTGTTTTGTTGCTTGCCCATGTAGACTAGTATTTATTTGTTTATGTACATATGAAACTCATAGTGCCAATTCATTTATTGTTCGGCGGTCATCATGTTATGCGTCGGAAAACTTAAGTTCACAAGTGAATGCGCTTAAATTATGTAAAAGGCTGTACATATGGTGTGCATATTTATGTACGCATGCACATATGTACATGTGTATAATTATGCATTTGTTCATACAAATGGAACGGTTTACATATGCAGATGTCGATTTGTATTTTAATAATAGTCAATTTGACTAATTTTTCTTAATTCATATTTGAACGTTTATATGTATGTATTTTCATTTGTGTGAACATACATAATTACATATGTATGAACATCTAACAGACGTATGTATGTATGTACGTACATATATGTATATACATACATATATATTCATACATAATAAACACATACACACAAACATATATATGTGTAAGTCTATGTTAACGAACTGTAAAATTGTGAAATTCACATTTTGAAAGCTTGAGCTAGCTTTGAAACAGCTTACTTATTTTGAGGTAAATACATACATACATAAATCAAACAATACTCATATGTATACATTGTTTGCATTTGTACGCTTGTTTGATCATTTGTTTGCCTGATACGTACATCGCTTTAAAAATAAACCAAAGAGATTAAGTTCGTCTGTTGTGTACGTACGTGCATAGGTATAGGTTTGCATGCAAGTATAAACATACGTATGTATGTATGCACATATTTAAAACTATCAACAGCAGACGGCAGCTTTTCTGTAGAAAACGAAAATAATTTCCTGTTTGATATGTATGTGTATGTGTATGTGTGTATATATGTACAATAACAGCTGAGGCCTAAGAAAATGGAGGAGACAGAGAGAGAAAGTTAGTTAGAGTAGGCCAGACGCAGCACTTGATTTCGTCAGTTTCGAGATCGCAGAGAAACAAAACATTGTTTTTTTGAGCAAAGTCAAAATTTAGCAATAACAACGATTAGTCACCAAGAGCGCAGCGAACGACCGTGGTGAAAAACTTGCTGGCCCTCGGATAACAGCAACTGAGAGCACAACACAACACAACACCAAAACCGAAACATAGGGAACCAACGCAATTGGAATATGTGTGTATGTATGTATGTGTGTGTGTGTGTGTGTGTGGCTTTCCGTTGCTGCCGCAGTTTGTGGGGGTGTTTTACTGAGGTGAACGACGCGCCCCACGCACAACAACAACAACAGGCAACGGGACGGAGTCATGACATCTTCGCGGAGTGGAGGTAGCGTTGCACTTTACACAACATGTCTCTGTCTGGCACCCGTGGTAGAAGCGGACCACATCACGGCCTCAATGGAAATGCGCAGCAGTTGCCCAAACACAAAGCGACTGCAGCGCTGCGTAAAAGATGCAATAGCAGAGTGAGAATCCAGGCAAGGTTGATTAACGTGTCAGAAACAATATTGAGTGTTATTTTAGCATTAGCACTCTCTATACTCTCTTGCCCGATTCCGTTTTGGGGCATTCAACTTGGACAGGTGCGAGACATGTAGTCAGTATCATTTACCGTTGCTGCGATCAACAGCTGTGCAAGAAGAATGAGTGGCGAATGAGGGAGAGCGCACATGCCCATGCACATGCACATGCACATCCATCAGAACTTGACAGCGACGCGCAATTTATTAAACTGCGAATTTTGCGAAATTGCGTAGCGAGTGAGCGAGACAAAAGCAAATATACATACATATGCAACTACGTAGATGTGTCTGTACTGTATATACTATATACACATGTATAAATAAACTGCGTTAAAATGCAAGTGAAAGTTAGTTGCAGCAAACAATGCAAACTCCTCGTTAACGTTTCCCATTAAGGACTTGCATTTGTATATGTAATCCTTATTTAGAAATTAAAATCCGAATATTTTGGATTTTAATTTTGTATTCGGAAGCGCAGTAATAAGAAACACAGTTAATTGAACTCTGGTTCGCCTGCAAGCATTCTTTGTTTGTGACATTTGCACATACAGATCATATGTTTGTATACATGTACGAACTCGTGTTTGTCTGGGGCGTCATTTCTGTTCATTACCCCACTTTGCTTCACGCTGCTCATTATTTTGGTTGTTGATGACCAGACGGTCAAAAGCTGATTTTTTTTGTTTTTACGGTCGTTGCTATACCAAAACGGTTTTTTTTCGTGCTTACAGTGTGACCACGAAACGTAAGCCAAAAAATGTAATTTAATTTCAAAATACTAGTTTCTAAGCCATAGATATTGGTGAAAAACTCGTTTATTTTACAATATCTTGCATCTTAGTTTTGTTTTAAATACTCTTCTTAAAAACAATGTTTTTTAGTTTTGAATATTAAGGACTTACACCAAACCTCGCTCTTAGGCCCACATATTTTGCTTGGTGGATAGGTTCGTCGCATTCTCTAAACTTAAACATTAAAGAAAAATAGATAGCAGTATTTTTTTTTTTTTTTTTTTTTTTTGTTAATTTAAATTTAAGAGGCAGAATAGAAATAAAATAGCTAAAGAATTCTTATTTTTGCAGCTTTTGAGTTAATTCAGTACAAGTTGGAAATTTCCACCAAACCAAAGCAAACCAAACCAATTTAAAAGAAAACCGGGCAGATTTTTTGGGAAACCAATTTGGTTTATATTTCGGTTCATGATTCTGAAATTATTAGAACTCCGGCTTTCCACTGATTTTGTTCAAAGCCTGTTTACAGCATTAATTTGAAAGTCTGAATATTTGTTAAAATTTGATTAGATAAAAATAGTTTACTCCAAAATTAAGGACGCACGAAAAATGTAAAAATAAGCTAGAATGCTTTTAATTATTTAAATGATTGCAATATATAATTTTGCATTAAATATTGTTACATAGGATGACGGTGGTTGTATATAAAAATATGACATGTAAACACATTAAGTCAGAGATTTCAACAAAAAGTTTGATTAAATAAACATACACACATATATTTGAATATGTGTAAGTGGACGGAATGAGGCTTAACAACTATATAGATTCATGTAAAAAATTAGCAATTTGCAATTCGTTTTTGATATGTACGCGACATTCGTAAAACGCATCTAAGGCACTAAACTGGTGAAAGTGGAATGTGTACAGAAAAGTGCGTTTGGGTTGCCCTCCATCGTACCCTTCCATCGGACGGGATCTTTGTGCTCTGTATGTGACCAATGCATTGTCTAGCCCACTGGCATTGTGGATACAGTGCTGTGGGGTGTTGTGGGTCGCGAGCCGGCCAGCGAGTTAGCTGTGGATGCGTGCAGCGAGGCCATGGTACCCATCTGGAATGACGCAGTCAATCGAACGCGCTCTTATGGTGGAGAAGAGCAATAACAATAACTTACGCGTAAATGCGCCAGATCCTCCAGCTTTGTCAGATCCACGAGTTCCAGGAACAGCGAATATACAACGGCCCAGCCATAAATGGAGACCAGACAAAAGATGCTCCAGAGCAGCACCATAATGATGTTGTAGGCAAAGTACAGATCATTAACAATAGCAAAGAAGATGAGAGCCAAGGCACGCCAAATAGTGAAGATGGCAAAGGTCCACAGCCAGGGCATCACCTTTCTCTCGTACTCCTGCGAAGGGATAACAATATTATTAGAGCATGTCAAATTGTATGTGAATTGTTTGCCAATTTGTCGAATAAATGAGAATTTAGACTAAACGATTTATGCGGTTTGCTATGTTACCCTTTTGCTCAGTAAGCGTTTCTGTGCTCCAAGTCTTTCTTGCTTTAAGGCATGAGTGAAATGAGAGTGAAATGTTTGCCAAACCAATACAAAAAAAGAAACGAAAAGAAAAGTAAAAATGATCCGCTCACCTTGCGCAGGGCGACGCAGAGTAAAACGCTGGTAACAAAATTGATGAGCCCCAAGATTAGTGAGAAGAGAGCAAATACGATCAACATGTTGCGCACTAGAAGTAAACCGCAAAGGATTGTGAAGAGAGATAAATCAAATGATTAGTAGCCAAATATATACCGTGCTTATTGCCCACATATACAAATTCGTAGGATATGATATAGTAGCCGTAGTGCGTGGACCCTGGAGCAGCCATGGCATAGCAGTAGATATCGAAGATGGTCGTGGCAATGGTGAACAGTGAGAGAAACTGCAAAGAAGCGTGAGCAATCATTAGTGTACACATATAAAAAGTAGAACGTTCGGTAAAGGACTTACGACAGCGAACAGGCCTATCAGCATGGCGCCTTTCTGTATGTCAATGTACTGGTTGTTCTTGAGAAGGGGCCTCTGGTACCAAGGAATTCGCACGCTTCGCGTGGACCTTGACATTTTTGAGTGCAGGTTTGTCGAGGATCTGCAGGGATAAGGGACATATACAATATAGCTGTTGGCAATTGGTGGGTCTTGCTGCATACCTGCCCGTCGCATGGGAGTACATCGAGGGATTTGATCGATAGGTGGAGGGCGTTTTACGGCCGTAATTCATCCTGAAGCCTTTGAAGTGACGTCACGCGCTGCAGGCTAATCAAATGTGGCTACCAGCACTGCACAAGGATGGCTGCGAATTAAAGATATTTTGGCTATGGTCACATTCATCAAATCATAAATCTCGCAACGGGCGTGTCCGATTAATTTGTTGTTTTGGGTGTGTCAATTGGCAAGCTGAAGCCCAGCTTAAATGTGCTGCGTCTCTCAGCTGGTCACACAGTCTTTAAAACTTTTTGTGACACCAGTGTTGCATTTTTGTGCACTCGCATTTGTTTGGTGCACCTATAATATTCCGTAATCTGTTTATTTACCTATAAAAAGTAGATTTTAGTTGCTTCGCTACGCATCGACAACAACAAACACACTGAATCACAAAAGTGGTGCCCATACAATGGCTTAGCGTTGCTTTGGAGCATGCCACTCCACGGTGGCACAACTGTTTGCAACAAGTGTGTCGAATGTTGGGACTATCGATTGGCATTCGCCTCAGCTGTGTGTGTCGACGTTCGCTGTGAGTGGCACATGTATTGTTATGGTTTTTCCAAATTCGAACGCAATAGCATAAGCTTCAACTTGCAATTTTAATGGCCTTATAATTGTTGAAACATGTCACTGCCGCGGATAACAGATTACGAAATACTAGAGAAACTGGGCGTGGGCAGTTACGCATCTGTCTACAAGGCGCGCCATAAAGTAAGCCAGGCGTATCCATTATTCCGCGAATTCACTTATCTTAATTTATTCCTGTAGAAGCAACACACTTATCATGCCATCAAATACGTGGAAATGTCCACGTTGTCGCAGAGCTCGCGCGACAATCTGATAACGGAAATACGCCTCTTGCGCGACCTCAAACACAAGTACATTGTGACGCTTCAGGATTTCTTCTGGGATGACAAGTGAGTGTTGAACGTTAAGCCATATTATATTGTTTACTGACAATGATTTCAGGAACATCTACATCGTACTGGAGTATTGCAATGCCGGCAATTTATCCGCCTTCATACGCACCAAGAAAGCCCTGCCGGAGTCAACATGTCGCTATTTTCTGCGCCAGCTAGCCGCAGCGGTTCAATATATGCGCGCCAACGATATTTCCCATTTTGATCTTAAGCCGCAGAACCTATTGTTGACGCGTGGTGCCAATAATGTCTCGCTAAAGGTTGCGGATTTTGGGTATGTATCTAAAGAGGAAAAGAAAAGAAAATGGAAAGTCCGTTCAATGAACTGGTGATCTGATCTTTTACAGATTTGCGCAACACCTGAAACTGGGCGAAATAAATCAACAGCTGAAAGGCTCACCGCTTTACATGGCGCCGGAGATTGTGCGCAAGCATCAGTACGATGCCAAGGCCGATCTTTGGAGCGTTGGCGTCATTTTGTATGAGTGCCTGTTCGGCAAGGCGCCGTACAGCTCGCGCACCATCGAGGAGCTGTTGCTGCGGATACGCAAAGCTGAGCCAATTGTGCTGCCACCAAATGCGCGCATCAGCAACGAGTGCCACGATTTGCTGCGTCGCCTGCTGGCTCATGAGCCTGCGCAGCGCATCTCCTTTGCGGATTTCTTTGCACATCCGTTTTTAGATCTCAAAACGTTTCCCTCGGAGCAGACAATGAAGAAGGCCATTGACTTGGTCATCCAGGCGGTGGAGCATGATGAGAAGCATAACTACAAGGAGGCCTACTATCTGTATTGCAGCGCACTACAATATTTTGTACCTCTCATCACCGAGGAGGCGGATTCCAGCCGGCGGCAAGAGCTCCGCAACCGTGCTCTGTCGTATATGAAACGCGCTGAGGAGATCAAAAATGTCATCATTGAGGATGAGTACAAGCTGCTCGCGCAACGGCAACAAAAAACCACTGCTGCCACAGCTACCGAAGCCCATCAGCCAAGCACGTCGCGCATGATGGAAATGCTTGAGCCGGATGCGCGTTATAAACAGCTGTGTATGACATTTTACATTCTACTGGTTCCAGTTTATTAGAAAATTAAGTTAAATTATAGCCAGTTATCGCACATTATTTAGTTAGTACTTTAGAAGTATTGCGAATTCCCTTCAAAATCGAAAGAGAATAACTCTGTGGTTATTAAATACCTCCGAGCACCAGGTGTAATTTCTATTAGTCGTTACGGCGATTTTAGTTTAGACTCCAATCTAAAACTTATCTGAAAGCTCTTAGATATTTAACGTCACTAGGCGAAACTACATATATTTTATTTGTAAGCGGTAGTACCTGGACCTCCTAATTCTAATATCATATTTATTTTTAAAATAATTTAAAGTTGAAGTACCCTTTGTTTAAAATGAGTGTTTTTCAGTTGGTCTATCGAGTTCGAGTCCTTCTATGAAGACTGGCCTAGAAATCGGGCGTCAAGGTGAACTGTATCTCTACGAGCGCAAGCTGGACTCTGCCTTGGAGTCGTATACCTCGGCGTTGGGCATTTTGGTGCCGTTTGTGAATAATGAGCCGAAAGGCGAGCGACGCAATTTGCTGCTGCAACAAGTGAGTTCTAGGACTGCTGCTTTATTATATCTATCATATATCAATATCGTTTCAGCTGGAGTTCTGGATGAAGGAGGCCGAGAGCATTAAAAGTATTTTAAGCGCTAAACATTTGGACGAGGAGGAGCAAAAGATGTCCACGGTACGCAGTTGCAGTATACAGTAGAAATTTGATGGCGCCTGGCGCGCATTTGTTAGCATAGTGTTTGTAGACCGATGTCAGCATCGCTTAGTGAAGTAGCGTAGTTACGTATCATACAATACATAGCTGCAAATGTATCTCCGTCTAGATTCGATAATATTGCGGCTGATGTAATTTGTTCTATACTACAATCTAGCCCGGGATCTCTTTGACTCACATTTTCCGATCTAAGAAGCGTTGTCTAACATTTGTTTACCTCTTATTTGTATTTATTAATAATTTTCGGTTATTAGCAAGCATGACACAACGGAGACCTTGAATCCCTCTTCTGCCAGAGGCTCGGTAGTCGAGCCTGCTAATAACTAGAACTATTGTAAATTATTCGTCACTTAAGTGTTAAATATAAATCCACTTATTTTAAGCACTGTCTACACAGTTTCACATTCCAGCAATATTACCACAATTTCACCGGGACATCAATCCACAAATGTATTTGTTTTTATGTATTGTGATTAACTTAATTAAAATGGTTTAGTCGAAGATTTTCGTCAAATATAGATACAAATGATTGGTAATAACTATTTAGCTGCTTTTTGTTTATTTTACCTTTCCCAACAGTGCATCATCGACGTAGGTCAACTACTTTGCTTCTAGATGTAATTCAGGACTCTTTTTCCAAACCGCAGGAAATGTTAAGTTTGACAGTCTGACAGCTTGTGGGACTCATTGCTCTTGGAGGACTACCTTGAGATTATTTGCGGGTTGCTGAAACTAGCTTTAACTTATCTCTTCTAATAAAAACAAGAGAGAGAAACCCTCTAGACAAGCGTTCCTTCTTTTTGGTCTGGAACCCAAATAAGACATTGAATTCCAATGGCAAAAGGACTTTTGGTCTCTTGAGTATGCACTTTGCAAAAGGACCTCTAAATACTGGGGGCTGCGTAATCAGTTCTCAACTCCTGCTGAGAATAATGATGTATCGAGAGATCTGATCGCCTTCAGTGAGGAGGTCGAGTCCCCACCAATCACAATTATACTCGTTCACAAAGGGGAAAAAGCAGATTGGGTTTGTGCTGGCAGATCGATAACATGACGATCGCAAATCGATAAAAGGTGAATATTTGTGACAATATTAAAGCTAGAGTGAAATATATATATCTCACAGTTTTTGAGCTAAAGGCTCCATATTTAGAATATATGTATGTTACTGGAAAGCTCCAGGTACATGACAGAAAGATAAATTTGCATTTCTAAATTTTTAAAAAAAATGTTCGAAAATGAGTAATTGAGTATCAAAAAATCCAAAAAAATTAATTATTAATAAAGAATATATTTTAAATACAGAATCGATCTACAAAATATGAAAAAATGCCAACAAACATGAACATCGGTTCAGTTTTGACAAAGTTATGGGCGTTTGAAATATGGGAGCTATGGATCCGATTCAAAATTTTTGTCAATTTTGGCATGATTTGTATTGTTGTATTGTATGTTTTTAGAATTATTGCATTGATTTATAAGCAAGGAAAGGTCAGCTTCCTGGCTACAGATTCTTCCTGGCTATAACAAAAAAATTGGAAAGTAATAGCTACTTTCCTTGATTAAGTAAACAGTAAGTAAACATTAAAAAAAACCCAAATGGATCTAATAATCATGCGATACAACCACAATTCACTTATAAATCTAAATCTGAGAGGCTTGGTGGATCGGGTTCTTTTATAGTTATTTATTACGTACTTATCGCTGGCCATAAATACTTGGCCTATTGGCAGCGGCTACTGCTATGGGCCTATAAAAGGCGGTACTCGAACCGCCGGACAGCGATAGTCAGCTCGTGACACCGCGTACCGACAACATGATTTCGTCAAGATTGGGAATTAGCGCGCTCCTGGTCCTGGGGATTGCCTGTGCAGGCGTCTATGCCGCCCCTCCGATGGGTCGTGTGGTCAACGGAACGGACGCCACCGTGGAGAACTATCCGTTTGTGGTGAGCTCGACGGGTGTGAGGAATAAAAAACCTGTTTAGCTATATATATTCGTTCGTGCTGTGCAGATTTCGCTGCGCGGTGCCACTGGATCGCATTCCTGCGGTGGTTCCATCGTTTCGAATCAGTTTGTGATGACAGCGGCTCATTGCACGGACGGACGCAAAGCCGCGCAGCTCTCCGTGCAGTACGGCGTGACCAAAATCGGAGCCAGCGGACCCAATGTGGTCGCCGTCAAGCGGATCATTCAGCACGAGCTCTACAATCCAAGCAAAAGGTACGCCAATGATATTTCCCTGCTGCAGGTGGCCGAGCCGTTTAAGTTCGACTACAAGACCGTCGCACCCGTGCAGCTGCCCGCTCTCAACTTTTCCACGCCGCAGTCGGAGGTCGGCGGTGGTGGCATCCTAGTTGGTTGGGGCCTGAATGCGGTAGGTTATTGTCTGTGAACTCGAGCAATCTCAATCTATCCCGTTGCTATCCATTGCTTAGACTGGCGGCACCATACAGACCACCCTGCAGCAGGTGGAGCTGAAGGTGTACTCCGACGAGGAGTGCGTGGCGCGTCACAATGGAGCCACGGATCCGCTTTACCACATTTGCGGCGGCGTCGATGACGGCGGCAAGGGACAATGCAGTGGCGATTCCGGCGGTCCCCTGCTGTTCGATGGGCAGCAGGTGGGCATTGTGTCCTGGAGTGTGAAACCCTGCACGGTGGCGCCATATCCTGGTGTTTACTGCAAGGTCGCCAACTATGTGGACTGGATTCAACGGAGCCAAATAATATTGGCTTAGGGACTCAAATAAAACGAGCGGACCTTGATCTAATTTATCAGTCTTCCTCTTTTTACGTCGTTACGCTTTTGCTACGCTTTTGCACTAATCCCAATGGTAAAAGTCGCTATCGCGTCGTGCTTATCGCTGTCGGTTGTGTTTAATAAATCAAACTATTATTAAATGTCATCTTCTAAATGATCTAACCAGCACTGCGAAAAACAACTCAGATTGCTCTAGACGGGAATGCGCGATTAGGTGATATTCTAAAAGATTCACACAAACATAAACCTTACTCGGCAGCTGCGCTTGGCCCCCACTGGGGAAATCAATATAGAAACCAATGCGGAAGTCCTGAAATTTAAATATTCCTGACACATTGAACCAAATTTGTTGTCTCTAGCACTTATATATTATAAATTATTATTATTAATTGCCACATTAGCTGGTAAGGTTAGTGTTCAAACTGTAAGCGAAGACTTACACCCGTGGTAAGTGAAGAATTTCAACTAGAGGCTAAGTTACATATTATAGCAAATCTAACCACCATGATTTCATACAATTTTATAGTCAAGAAAGTTCGACTTGCAACATACGACATGTTTGAAAGTAGCCGGGGTTGCTCTGTTAACTTACAATACTATGACATGTTAACGTTTCGCCAACATGTTTTGTGCCAGCAACATATTTACGAGGCAACATTATCCTCATGTCAAATTATACAATGATGATCTTAAGGTTACGGTTATTCAAATACAAATATTTTAGAAGCGAAGTAGACAGGTTTACTGGCAATAATAGTTAATAAAGGTCAAAATGTCAATAATATTTGAGGCGCATTACAGGGGCGAGAAAATCCTGATAAGCGTTTTACAGTTTCACATTTTGTTGTTTTGCAGTGGGTGATGGGGTCGACAGCATCAATCAGCTAAGCGATCGGCAGATTTGAAACGCAACACTGAATCGCCGAACCCGAACTCAGACAAAAGTTCGGGTACTCGACTGTCCGTTGCGCATCATGTTCGACGAGCATTTGGTTGCTGCAGTCGACGATTTGTGTTTAAACGCGACGCACGCTTCAAGCGGACAAAACAGCTTCTGGCACGCATTCAAAGTAGGCTCCAGTGGTGTCTTTGATGTGGTACAAGAAAGTGTTGACCTTAACTTGGCCGACAAGAATTAAAAAACTGTGAGAGACAGTGCAGCATAACATGAATGACTATGCTTTAATATTCCGCTAATTTGACGTTGTGATAATTATGGTGGTCTTCCATGTTGAGCGTGTAATAAGCAAGGCCGACAGTCGCCCTTCATGGAAACTGAAAAACATGGCGCGCATTCATTCGTTTAATTAAAAATAATTTGTTAATTGGCTGTATGAGCAGCAGCGGCCGAAGCCGTGTTGCGGCAGTGCAACGTATGCGTGATATTCGTTAGAAACCAAATAGGCTGCAATTGAAAGCGTGGCCACTTCAATGCAAGAAAGCAAGCACGAAATGTGGCCCCGCGTGCCCCATGTGCCCCACTTCAGCAGTTGCCGCATCGAATCAGGGCCCAAAAGTATGCAACAAAAGCCACACAAGTTTCGCGTTTCTGCTGCCATTTTCGAGTATTCTGGCAAATTGAGTTAAATCTCGCGGAAATAGTAAACGCTGCACGTTGTAGAAAGAGCAGCTTAAAGCCCCTTCCCCCACATATATGGACGGAAAAAACTTGCAACAACTTTCCCACAACAACAAAAGCAATTCAAAAGCAATTTTTGTGGGCGTCTCTTTTTTGTCTTTGAGAACGCGGCCTAACGGGTCGTGAGCTGGGCATAAATGCGGCAGCAGTTGGCAGAATGCACATTAGTCGTCGAGGGCTTCAACTTTTCCGAATTGTTCTCTGTTTGCCTGACAAGCGAATATAAACCATGTGTACTTGCAACTTTTCTGATTGAGGTGCTTGAATCTTGCACAGCAAAAGTTGTGATTGAGTTGTGTTTTGCTCTCTAAAATAACATTTTATTCCATTGAGGCACTTTTCTATCTGTCCGATTTAATAGAACTGCTACTCGAATAAACTTCGAATGGATTATTTTCATTATTTTAACATAAACAAAGACACGGCGATTTTGAAATACTTGAAGAATAAAGTATCCTTATATCAGAAGTTTAAAAAAAATATATTTGTTATCCATAAATTTTGGAATGTGGTCTATAAAATTTGTGCATGGAAGTGTAAAGTCTTTTGTACTTAGTTCACACCTTGATTGAGAGATCTTTTATCGCTTTTTTACGAAGAATTGACCTTTGTTTTGTATTTGATTTGTATTTGATTGGTATTTGAAATAATTTCGAAAATCCGGGTTTGGATAACCTGCAATTCGATAATATTTTCGCGAAGATCTAATATGTTTATTATATATTGGTCATAAAATTGAACAGGATAAAATCATTTTAATTCTGTTATGTAACATAATATTAATTTTACTTTAAAGCTTAACAAACCACTTAATCGCCAACCAACAAAAACATATAAAATAATCATAAGAAATATTCATTAAAATTGAAGAAACAAACAACCCCTTGGTTTCGCGAGGGATTCCTTGACGTGAAATAAAATAATAAAGCAAGTGAAAATAGCGAAATTGCAATTTCTGTGAGTGGACCGCGTCAGACGTCTGAACTCATATGAAAATGTCGCACGTTAACCGAAAGGCAATGCCAACAAAAGCCATCTCTACTGCCGAGGTCGCATCAACCATAGAGCTCTCTAAGGCCAACAGGGCAGCGGCCTCTGCTGTTCCCGGGCCTTCTTGGGCGGTCCTGCTGCTGGCCGCCATTTTGTTTTGCGGCGGCGGCTTTGGAATAGTCGAAGGCCTTAAGTGCCACATGTGCGGTCAGTACAACGAGGGCGTGGGCTCCATAACCCCCTGCACGAACTATTCCAAGGAGATTGCGCATCTGTATCTCAAGGAGTGCAACAAGAAGAGTGAGAAATTTTGCGTGGTGAGTAGAATTAGACTTTGCGCGTAATTACTTAAAATTGTGCAAAGAACGACGTGTAAAGAGAATATTCTTGTATTTCTGTCTCTGTCTCTGTCTCTGTCTTCTTACCTATCAATCTAATTCTAATTATGTTTCCTTCTCTTTCCTTATTATTTTGTTTATTTATAAGATTAGATTTATATTTTAAAATTTACGCCTTCTACTCACAACCTTCTCTTAAAAATACCCCCGTCGTGTCGATGATGTTATGAGAATTATTTTATTCCTCTTTAGGCTTTTAGTTTTTAATTGCTATATTTATATATATGTATGTACAATAACCTTTCTGTGTTTTATACTTTTCACTTATATAAGACAGACTACTGTTGTACCCCTCTGAAGATCGAGTAAAAATCTTTTTGGCCATCCCCACTTGGGGATGTAATGGTAAACTGGCTGGTTCTATGTCAAACGAGGGTTTATTGAGCAAAAAAAACACATCTCCAAAAGTTGAACAACTACACTTTCTAAATAAAGCAGGTCGGCTACGCCCACATCCGCCCTACGACTTATTTTTTTTAATGTGCACATTTATATTTGCCCATCTTTTATGGGTACAGGTTATCTTGCTTTAGTTGTTATTACGAGTTGTGGTACGAGTATTGCGTTCTTATTTGTTCTTATCTTTAACTAACTAGTTAGTTAGTCTTCTAAGTTTAATGTTGTTATCATAATATTTTGACAAATCTGTCTGTGGCACTGGCTCTAGGATTTTAATAACGATAATTGCCATTTGGGTCTGTTTCTTAAGTGTCCCGTTACGATTTTGTTTAACATAAATCTATCCTCCAGGTAAATTGCTGGCTATATGTATCTGACAGTAAAAAAAAGTAAAATGTGATATATTCGTGTATGTCTGCGTCAGAATAAGTGTGAAGATTTTCAGGTTACGCCCACTGGGGGCGTGGCAATTTGATAAAATCGATATATCTGCCTCGATTTTCAGAGAGATTACTGATAGCTTCCTTTAAAGATTGCTCAAAATGTTTTTTGTTTACCCCCCCTTGGACGCGTGGAAAATTAATAAAACCGATATCTCTTGGGTCTGCAATTTTCTAGAAAATGTTCTGATTAGAAAATTTTATATTTTTTCAAAAAAAAAAAAATAATAAAATTAAGACACACCCGGTTGCAATGTTCTTACTTGTTCGTCTTGAATTTTTAAACCTGTTAGCGAAAAGTTTGCCAGTTCCACAGCATGATTATAAAATGTACAAATATTATATTTCATTTTTAGTAAGATTCAAGTTTCACATTACCGAAATCAGGAAACTGTCAAAAATGTAAATTCCAGTGAGAAATTCGTAGATTTTCAATCGATAAACATTTGACACAAATCCCAGAGGAGTTAAGCAGTTCAGTTAAATATTTGAAAATTGACTAGACATTGATAAGATAAGCCTTACATAACTCGGCTGCCGATTACGTCAAGTACTTACTGTATTGTGGTTATTGTTATCAATCACAGCGTATTACTAATTATTGATAGATAATTACTTAAAAGCCTTTCGGCTTGCAGAGTAAGCTTATTGTTTATGCAAATCAGTTGTGCAATGTTTTCGGTCTCATGCTCAGATTATTCCACGTACGGTTGCCGGATTGTGCTTGCGAGCGTGTTTGTCCAATTTCGCATAAATTTGCTTATGTTGTGCTTGGCCCGACTCCCCGGGGTCTAGCACTTAACCAATTGCACCAAGAGTGCTTAGTTGTTTTGCTAATCATTAAATATTTAACACCTCCTTACTCGCTATATGTACACAGCTGCCTCAGAAGAGCTTAAATATGCTACGACAAAACACTTTCACCTGCCTTTTAGCGATGTTAATGGTGTTTAGAAAAATACTGTTGGGTTTTCTCCACACGTATTTAATATTATATTTCTCAAATTCGGAGATGCCTCCGATTTTCAATATGGCTTCTAAGAAAATATTTCAGCAACTTGGGGATCTATTCGGGAAGTTAATAATAAAGTATGGGTCTTTTCCTGAAGGCCTCCAACTGAGCGCCAAATGATTAATGCGTACAAAAGAAGGCCTTTTCTGCAACATTCTACTTAATTTGATCCATTTTGGCATCCCTAATTTAATGTCTCGCAGTTTCTCCTTGATGTAGTTTCCATTAAACTTGGCTCTTACAGCAAAGCGTCCAATTAATTAGCCGCATAATTTAACCCATCCTTAAAATGATGGGGGCAAGGATGTGTGGCTACTCCCCAAAATGTAGGCATAACAAAGAATGTGCTGAAAAACAAAACACGAACGAATATGTTCTCGCCGAAGAGATAATACACTTTCCGTTTATATAAAATTATATACAATTAGCATATAATTTGTTGTTACTGGGATAGATTTGAGGTATTGTGTTACGATGTATAATATAATAAAGCAAAATTATACATCTGCAGTCTGATAGATATGTTGCCTGAGCGCTCCAGAATTTAGGTATAGTGACCATTAAAAAGTAAGATTAATAGTTCATAAACTTGATGCTATACTTATAATCATTTTTTACAATGAATCCCACTTACTCTGATAAAAGACAGATCAGTGATTATTGTTAAAAAAAAAACTTTTTGATATAAATTTGAATTTAAAACTGAGCTACCAATTAGTATTAGAACTGGCAGCCAATTATGATTAATATCAAAAATAAATGTCCCTTAAGTGGTCAGAAGCGCCTCTGTCAAGTTGGGGCATAATACATCGCTAATGTATGTGACATTGGGAAAGGGTATTGCAACTTTTGTTAAATATTAACAACAAGCAGAATAAGCAGTGGCGATTAGAGCTCTGCGGCATTGGCCGCCCTTTTATAGCGTTTACAAAAGTTTTGTTATTGTTGTTGGTGTTGTTCCTGTTACTGCTGCTGCTGCTGCTGTTGTTGTTGTTGTTGTTGTTGCTGTTGTAGTGCTGACAGCTGGACCTGATGCGGCATTGTGGTTGTGGCGCTGCCATTGTGTTGCTGTGGCAGCGCCTATGATTAGTTTTATGTTAGTTGGCGCTGGATAGTTGGCGCCGTCTGTTGTGCGAACATAACGGGCTTTTGTTTTTGTTTTTTAGTTGGCATTTACATATATTTAAAGTTAACTGCAAAATGGCTGATGGAATTTGTTTTTGTAATCAACGTAGCATTGCCTGCAAAATGTAGAATTTTTAATAATGAATTGCAGAGCATAAGGTCTATCACTGTTGCACACACACGCACACACACACACGCACACGCACACATGCACATCGGCATGCATATGTGTGTGGCATCCCTGAGGAGTCGCTGGACAAACAATGGCGCCATTGTTTAAGCCTGTTTCATGGAGACTCAAGCACGTAAACAAACACAAACAAATCGAAACAAGAAGGGAGTGCCCGACTAGCAGATACCCTGTTCCCAGCTGAGAGTTGCCGTCACATACATTTGACCTTCCTTGGATTCAGATACACACAAAATCAGAGACAAACCTAAGCTAGACACCATGATGGATATTATCTACATATACTTTATATATATATACTCTTGCCTGTCACACACATTAGCACAGAACAATTATACCCATAACAATGGGTTTAGGGTATAAACATTTTCGCCTATGTATGTGTGTATAACCCTTGACCTCATGGAAACAAAGAAAAGCGCGAGTAAGTGAGAAGGAAAGAGCGAACAAAGTCAACTTTGGGGCACGTAATTAATTATACCCGGAACCCACTGAAAAGTGGTAAAAAGGGCATACTGTTTTTTTGCAAATATATGTAACAGGCACACAGAGGCACCTCCGACCCCATAAAGCAGCGATTTGGAGCTATGCGCAGCTTGCAACATGTGCTTGTTTCTGTTTGTGTACGAGATGCGTACAGGGTTTACCCTAGTCGAGCATTCCCTACTAGAGCACTCTTGCTGGTTTTATTGTTGCAGTTCGAGTTAACCGATGATTGATCCCTTTATAATATTACACGCAAAATGTCAAATGTTAACAAGGTTCTTTTCTAGCTGTTTAGAGCTCGTATAAATCTGAGAATATAATGGGTCTTCATTGACGTGGCTATAGATGACTATATATTCAAAGTTTCATGACTCAATATACTCTTTTCACTTTGTGAAGCACAGAAGCCGCTAAGTAACACCGCTAACCACAACATTAAAAGTAGAATTTCGTGGTGGGGTTGGCCCGTTTTGGTTCTCTGTAAACAATTTAAACAAGTGCAAATATTTTGACTTCTTTTTGGTGGTTTGTTTCTAGTATATATTTACTTACACCCACATACCGCTTAGCACAAAGGATAATCGTAACAGTCTAGTGAGAGGGTCTGCTAAATGGCAAGCAAAGATTTTAATCCCCTTTTAGACCCTATACACACATCCAATTTAAGTGCCAACGGCACTAAATATAGCATAAGTAGCATACCTCGATATAACCCTAAAATTAAAAAACATTGCTTTAAGGTAAAATGGTATATTATCGAACACTGATAACTAATTTTAAAAACATTTAAAATGAGCTTGACACTTTTTGGACGCCCATTTAGAATCTTGAACCAATTCAGTTTTCCAGGGAAGTTTATGCTTGAAATGTATGAAGTACGTCGTATTTGAATACTCATGATTTTTTCATTCCGATGTTATATAACCATTTGCCGTTATTTTTCCCAAGCTTCTCAAAACCCCGTCTTAGCGTACAATTTCAGTTTGTAATGTAACTAAAATTCTTCCTTGCTCTTACGCTTACCAATATGTCAGTATAATGGTAATAATGCATTTGTAAGAATGTTGAATGCTGAACATTGTAGCTGTGAAAGATAAGTCGAAACGTTTTGATTATTATTACTTTCTTAGTGAACCATAATATACGTTAAGTAAAATTTATAAAAATATAGTTAATTTGGTGGGCTCGAGCTGGCGGAAAATGCATTTAAAATGTTAAGCTTCTCCTCATAAAATTGTATTACCAACAGTGGTATATAAGCGTATGCTACTTGTGAGTCTATATTTTCTGTTTGATCCAGGTCCTTAAACTTAATACATAAATAAATTTTTCCATCGATATTTGAGGCACCCAATATTTCTTCAGCTTCGTGCCCGCAATCAAAGGCATTGTTAATAATGACGGATGGCTCAATCTTAAGTCTCTTTGCTTTAGCTTCATAGAGCTCATTAGTCTTGAGCTCTGTTTTGCGCTTATTGTTCTTCAATAGCCGATTTAGCTCAAATTCTGCTATTAATGGCAGACAATCCAGATTTGTTGATAGCTCCCAAGTATTATCCTCATCTGGGAAGTCCAGCCACTTCACCAAATACTCCAGGTGCCCCATGCGGGTGCGTCGACTAATTATCTGCTCCACAATATATTCCTTATTTTCATCAAGCATATCTTTTAAAGATGATTGATTTGAAGGTCCGCAATCCATATTGACCATACAAAATATTTGATTTATTGAATAAGCCTTCTTCAATGTCAACTGTCAACAATTTGAAAAGCTAACTCAGATTGCCTCCAACTAAATTAGCAGTTTTTTTATGAATCCATGGCATACTTGATAGACCTCGGCAAAAATTAGCTTTGCATATAAATGATTTTGTCATTTGGCGCCTCCATCATTTTAATTTTAAATGATTTGCAAAAACAATGAAGATGACGCTTGTTATACTAAGAAATAGAAATAGGTCAGATTAGCTCTCAAAATATTTCCCACCCACACAACTACAATCCAATTACTGTTTTGTTTTTGTTATGCAAATTTGACTTTTTTCTCTTTCAATAACGAGTTCAGACTGAGTCCACTGACGAACTGTTCTTGATGGATTTTTCTTAGACACAATGTGGCTCTTGTGCGATTAATTTACGGCTTGCCAAAGCCAGTTTGTCGGGCCACTGAGCTCGACATTCCGCAAAAAGTGTTATTTATAGTCAGAAATTTATATAACTTACCGACACTCGCAATATACGCATACAGCCGAACAATTGCCAGGACACTAATAAAATATATTGTGTATATGCATTAGAAAGTTTTGCAATACGGTGCGAATGCTTAATGAAAAATGATGTTGTACTCGACACACAGAAGAAAAAAAAGCCAAACACATTTCTGCCAAGGCCCCAGCAGGCAAGCTAACGCAGCTGTGCCCAACTAATAAGCTAAGGGCGTGGCAAATGTGCGTGCCACACCATGAGCGCAAAAACTCGACATAATTTTTTTATGTCCCAAAATCTACCCTAATGTATATGCCTAATATCTTTGGAAGATAGTAGGCAGCTAAGCCGTCGCCAAGTCGAATTCCGCAGCTGAATATCGTTGTGACAGCGTCATTCTGGCGCAGAGCACTCTTATAATTTGTTTTGTTTTAAATTAAACGTTTCATTTTATTTGCGAAATTTTGCACACAGATTTTATCAACCTATTTAGTTATGTGGAAGGCCGCACTAAGGGATATCTGCTTAACTGTCAATTTTAATGCAAAATCGTAAAACTTGATGCGATACTTGTGTTTGCTGCAGACAATAATGCGTAGAATAAATTTGTTCAGATATGTGTCATACATATTATGGTCTATTCCGTTCGTAAATTGTAGACTTTACTCTTAAAGCAATATATGTATTTGGCCCAAAAAAAGTATTCTCGTATTTATTTAAAATATTATTATATGTTTGTACATTGGCCAATGGCTTCTCAAAAGTTGATTATGTAGGCTTGGGCTTGATACCAATTCATATTCAATATTATTATTGTTTCACAACTTTTATTTTTTTCCAAATTTTTAAAACAAAATCATTAGCTGGCAGCACAATTTAGATTTTTGAAATTTGGTATACATATTTGTAGCTATCTGCTTCAGACAAAGAGCGCTCTCGATTACAGCCCCCTACTTGTTTTTGATGGTTGGTTCACACCGAAGCACATGGACTCAGCTTTTTGCCTTTTACACACATTTGCGAAAAAACATTTTCCCCCCTTTTTTCTTACCCATTTCCAATGGGTTCAAGGTATAATTATATAAGCATTTATATAAGAAGAAGAAGAATTTTAAATTACTACAAGTTTTTTCTCCAGTTGCAGGGCGAGTTTTCCAAAACACCGTCTTAAACACTTTTGTAATTCAATTCAGATTCCAGAGCTTCAAGGGTTTTATTAGCATCCGCATTAATTTCGTACTTCATTTTAAAATTCATATGCAATTATTCGTGTGCTTTGATCAACTTTTTAATTTCGTTAGACCATAAAATCCGTTTGTTGTAGTTGTGCCGAAGTGTTTTCGCACCCGTAGCTGGCGTACTTTAAGTTTTCCGGGGCGTGAAAATGAGCGCAACTAAATTGATTAATACGGCCAAAAGGCAACCCAAAGCCAGCAAAAAGCTTTCCCAACACCCAGCGGCGGGGCGACAGTGCATAAAACTGCGAAACAACTCGCATCGCATCGCATCGCATCGCTTTCACTGAATGGCAAAAAAAAGCGCAGAAAAGCAAACCGTTTTAACGCCCACTGGTCGCCTTCCGCAGGGACACACCCATTCAGGTACAGTAAGTAAACAGGGACCCACAAGTACATTTTTTGCATGATGCGCCCGAGTCGCTGCAGGAATACTTTAAAACTTTAATGGGCATCTATGACGGGTTATGCCCATCCTGCTTTGTTGGGGTATCTGTGGCTACCTTTTGAAGGACGCGAGCGACATGTTGGCACATTCTCGAAAACAGCTGCCAACAGCTGATGAATCAGTTGAGGAGTATGTACATAGGTGCATATATATATCGGTCAACACATGGATATGTTCTTGCTGTGGCTGTTGCTGCCTAGCCGGAATTTCAACTGTGCACTCTGACGTGATGAGTAGCGGCCTGGATTCTAGGATTCTATCTGCTCGGTGGGTATCTGTGTCCGTCAGTTTGCCTTTTGATTTGCTCTCACCTCGTTTCCTTTAAGTGGCCGTCAGGGGCTGATGGCATTACACAGAAACGCACACACATACGGGCATGAAGCAATCAAAGCCATGTTGACGTCCAATTTAGCTGCTGTTGATTTGTGTCGTAGGTTTTTCGACCCAGGCCACTTGGCCGAGGTCGCAGCCGCCTTTCGGTTTTTGTTGCCTACGCCTGTAAGTTACGCAACCATTCTGTAGCACACTTCTGCTGATTTTTTCCCGTACTTTTTTTCGGAGTCTGACTTTCCATCTGGGCAGCAAAACCCTGAAATGTTTACACGTGATTTATGGGGCGGAATTTACGTTTACGTGGCTCCTTTACGGCAACGTCCGCAGCTTTGCAATTTGCAACGCTAAGCTGGCCGCCGGAGTTCCATTTTGATGCGCAGCTTTCCGCGTGAAATTTAAAAAGCAATAAACATCAAGCTGAAGAATTTTCAAAACAGCATTCTACTTCCGGTAAGCAATGAGCTTATAAAATGCCTTTAAGCGAAAATTCACTAAGATCAGGCCATTTAAGTACAATTATACCCTGAACCTATAAAAAAGGAGCATAAAGGAGATGGACAAATGTATGTAACAGACAGCCCTTAAAGCGTATATATTCTTGATCTGGACTAGTTGAGTCGATGAAGCCATGTCTGGCTGTCTGTTTACTGGAGGAAAATAGAGTTTAAGACTTGGTTTTCTCAGCCTATTTTGGAGACTATACGAACTAAAGCCACCTTTGAGTCTATTATATTTTCGATAAGCAGACGCAGATCAGGAATATTCGGACTTTTTTCCCTCGGAAGGATGAGGACTGTCTTTGTGTGTTATTTTGAGTATGTAAGAATGAATGCAAGAGGGTTTAAATGTATCTATTTTATGATTTGGATTATCTCCTAGTAATATTCCTGATCAGCGGATACTTTATAGTCTCCGAGATGCCAAATCTTTTAATGCATTTTCATCGATATTAATGAAATAAGGAAATAAAGTATGGAAAATAGTAGTTTTTCCATGAATATATATACTTTATGGTGTCGGATATGTTTGCTTATAATGCATTTAAGATATATTCGCATAAAACTTTATACCCTTTTAACTCATTTTCAATGGGTTCATGGTATAGATAGATTTAAAAGCACTGAACTGATTTTTTGGAAAAAATTCGATCTTTGTAATATGTGGGCGTAGGCAAAAGAATAACACTATCTGACACGGGTATACACGAGTAAATTCAGAAATTTTAGGCCTCCAGCTTCAGTAGCGACGATATCATTGCACAAACTCAATATACTCTTTATATTCATTATAAATGGCACAACAAAACGAATTTGTTCCTCGTCAAAAAATAGTCATAACACATTTACATGTACATATACACATACATTATCATGCACATACAGAATGCTGTAGGCACACTTTAAATGATTTACGCGCTCACAGAAAACAAAAACGCTTAACGGCAGAAAATTTGAATCGAGGCCGTGCAACAAAATGGCTGTATGTCTGTGTGGCAGAAAGAGATTGTCATTTTTATGGGCTTTTATACCCTTGCTGAAATTATTACAATTTTGTCACAAAATCTGTATCCCATAAAGAATGTATATTGTCTTAACGAATTGTCGCTGGTTGGCAGTACATATATCGTAAGCGACCTGGTGGACATAAAGTATAAACTGTATCGCAATGATGGAGACATTTTCGATCCTATATATAGTGCATATAACTTGAGGGCCTGGCTTAAACAAGTAAGCAAGTCTCTCAGGAAGTCATTCTAGTATTACATAACATTGCTCATACCACTTAAATCGGACTATTATAAAGCCAGTTTAAAATTTAGTTGACTAAGTGTTCAGGTATATAACGGATCTCTATCTATATCGATTCAGCTATATATAGACACATATCAAGATATATACTATTACATACATTCGCTTTGAAACATTATACCTTTGCATCGAGACTATTTATTTATGTAATCTAATTCATTGGATTTTCACTCCAAAAATAAAATCTTATACGAATATAATGGCAGACAAGAGGAGAACTTATATATTATTTTGGACTGCAATGCTCACAGTGATAGTGTGTCTGATATTAATGGCGATGTTCTCGGGATATTACCATTCAACGAGAAAGTTCAGAACGATGCTGGTGGCCGTCTTCTCAGTGCTTATGTTTCATTACCTAGTCGGAGATAATGTTAAGTTTGTGTTGCTCTCAATCGAGGACTCCATTTGGCCCCCGCAATTTCGCAAGTTAATCACGGATAAGGAGGCCACACATCATAATCGCCTAGATTACTTACAGTTTCGCTTGCAAAGCTTACGCGGCCACCTCTATATTTCCGAGAACCATCGTGATGAGAAGCTCAATAATAAGTATAAGCACCTGGCTCATGATCTATGGTTGTATGGTAGATACTTTGTGTTCCTGCTGTGCCTGGTATTGGTCTCATGCGATGAACACACGTTCTACACTTCGAAAAACTTAGAGAATCTCTTCGCTAGAAACAATACCGTCAACTATGGCTTAAATGGGGTTCACGAGATTACAGATGTCTTCAAGTTTATAAAGTGTTCATTGATAAATGCCTTTGAGCCAGATGCTGACCGTCCTGGTGTTTTGGCCTGGGTGCACGGCGAGCAAACAGTGCTACTGGGAGTTGTGCGGCTGCGCCAGTTGCGGATAACCGCGCAGCATTATGGAATCAATAACCCGCCGTTCTCGGAGGAATCCCATATGCCTAAATGGATATTGCCATACCAAGAATTACCATATTCGAATACTTATTGGCGTATCTATCACCCCTGGATTCACAGAAGCGCCGATGACCCGATATATATGACGCTGAACTTTGCCCACTCAGGTTATTTCCGGACATATCCCGAGTTGAAGGGATATATGGTCTTACTTGCTCGCAGCCGGCAAAACAGTCTCAAGATAATTGAATTTCTGCAGGACAATAAGTGGCTCAATTACAATACTTCTGCTGTATTCATTGACTTTACGTTGTACAACGTTGACACAAACATTTTGAGCCTGTGCAGCATCCGGGTGGAGCAGACACCCTTTGGAAGCACTATTCCCTACGTGAAGGTGCACAGTGTGATGCTGTTTGAAAATTTTCAGCAGGTTTCCGATGCGGCAATACTTCTAATGCTTGGTTATGCCATAGTGTTTATACAGTTTTTCAAAAACCTAATAGTCAAGATTTGGCATGAGCCACGCGAATTTGGCAACGTATGGAATAAAGTGGATGTGGGAATAGTTCTATTTAACATCATATTGCTGGCTCTAATTGTCGTTCGTGAGGAGAAGGTGACGGCGATTCTTAAATACATTGAGGGCGCCAGTAAAATGGAGTTTATCAACCTGAGATATGCAGCTCGCTTGCACATGTTTATCAGAGTGATGATTGGCTTTCTGATCTGTGTAACCACGTTGCGTCTGTGGAAGGTACTCCAATTCTTCAGTGTCTTTCAACTGTTCACGTATACACTGTACGTCGCCTGGCGAGCAGTAGCCAGTGTTGCCGTGGTCATATGCATATTTATTTTGGCCTTTGGTCTGACGGTATGCACAATAAATGGCAACAACAGCTTCAACTTTTACCGTCTTAGCAGGAGCGTTGTTACCTGCACGTGCTTCGCGTTTGGGTTTAGCAATGGTGTTTATCCGGAAGATCTTTTTCATGGTGGCAAGATGCTCGGCATTATCCTGTTCGCGATATTGGCATTCGTTATTTCTGTCCTGCTGATCAATGTCTTTGTATCGCTAATCAACGATTATTTCTCCACTGCAAAAGACCAGCGGGATGCACGAGCCGTACCCCACATCAGCATTTTTCAGTTTTTGTATGCCGAGTACGCCTATTATATTTTGTGGTGGCAGAGATTTCGCGTTTTCCGCAAATATTATCGTCGTCACAACCGAACTGTTGCTGAAAACATTCAACGATATTTGGAGTTGCTTGGTATATATAAGCAAAGATCGGAAACTCTTAATTCATTTGGCACAGAGAAAAAAATTACTCAGGCCCAACTAAATTTGGAACTGGAGGAGTTTAGGGCAAAACAGGAACGGATGTATACAGTTGGCGCTATGATAAATACTCAAATTGATATTCTCAAAGAACTGTTAGATCCGGAAAAATAGTAAAGTTAATCATTAGCAGATCTTACGATGTTTTTTTATACGGACATTAATACACCCAAGCTCAACACTTTGGGCTTTATCCACTAGAAAAATATTTCGGAATTTTTTTGGTTTTTCTTTTTTATCAGTATTTTGAAATATACAGGGTTAGAAAGCTAAGAGGTCTCAAAAGTAGTGGGAATAAAACGGCCTGGATTGGTTTTGATAGTAATTTGGCTAGACTTATAATTATGTCTTGGGCCGTGACGGATATCGCAGGTTATTTTTAGTGCCGATAGGTCCCGGATTATGTCGTCATTGATAACAAACGAAATGTGCCAATACTATATTTTTCCAAAATAACAATAGCTACTAACTACAAATTCCCAAAGAAGAACGGTTCTTGATGAAAAGTATTTTAATAAGTATATTGTACTGTATTCAAATAATTTGCTCTCATTTATCCAACAATAACATAAGATATTAATATATTTAACGAAATGTTCTAACAATTCCAAATTCTATTCAGCTCGTATTTATATTTAGAAGTGCGTTTCTTGCTGCTGTGGTCCAATTATATTTTAAATTTATATTTAAATATTACTGATTTTCTGCAAATGTAGTACCAAATGAAGCAGACATAAATCAGAAACTATGGTTATAATATAACTGCCGATTGATATGGCCAAAAATTCAGAGGTATGCATTAACGTGAGTTCTTGTTTGTAGTCAAAATAATTTTTAGATGAACTATATCTGTAGTAGCAGAAAACCATGGTTACGGTGAGAACCGTTTTGCAAATCCAAATGCAGGTTCGCTCGTAAATGGTGAATGATCTATCGTTAAAGTGCCAGGTGCCCAAAATGGGTTGCAGCATGAACCAGTTGGTATAATAAAACTTGGTATAGAATCTAAACTTGTGTACAAACGTCCGCCAACATCCGTGTTCCTGTTTTACCTGATGTAACCGATTTTTAACAGATCTTTTTTCGGTCGGTAAACATGAGACTCGAATCTTCTGGCCACGCCGTATCCAAGAGTATACGCGAAATGTGTGGGTCAGATTGCGCGGCAGATCATCCATCTGAATTGAACGACAGTACCAGGTCGGATACCTGCCGGACATATCGTGGCTAATTGTCAGTCTACACGGCAATCGCACTTTCTTGTCGCTGAGACGGAGCATGCACGAGGTGTTTAGGCCCAGTTGCGGATTAATTGGATTCTGATAAATGACCACCTTATAGCGTCCCAGATCCGATCTGAACACCAGCTTAACATTGGCCGTTGTCGACCCTAGGAAATCGCCACCCGTGTGCACATGCAAAATGATATTCTCCGTTTTCGGGTCCACCTTATCCCATCTAATGACGCGTATCAAATTCGAGTTCGTGTGGCGCAAACGAAACGAGGCCATTACTAACAGGGCTAGGGCGCCAAAAAACAAGAAAATGTTGAATATGACGCATTCCACATTTAAGGGTGGAATGAAGGTGTAACTGCGTGTTTTTTTTATTGGAAATGGCTGGATCTCATACTCCTTGGCGGAAAAGATGGACAGATGTTCAGCCTGACATTCCGAGAACGCCGGACTCTGCATTAAGTTCTCGGAGAAACATCCGTGCTTCGCCCAGTTCGGATAATTATTACGTATACCCCACACATTGCACTCCTGTGCGCTAAGTTGAAACGTGTACTGCGCGGGTCCAGTATCATGACTATTGGCCTTATATATCGCTATATAGGCCATGCCGTCCGTGGTACAGCGATTTTTTAAAATAATGGTACTCTTGTTATTCCCTTTGGGCACAAAGCAGCTTTGATGGTGCAGATTATCTAGCGTGGGCTCTACATTCATGGTAATCAGTACGCGGAGAGCGGCTGTGCTGCTTATGAAATTGACCAACATGTTCACCTGGCCCAGCAGCTTTAATTTATAAATAACCATGTTCTGAAATATCACATCGGTCTGATTGTAATGGAAAACGGTGGTGTCTTCCACACGACGAAGGCTCAATGTGTACTTCTGTTTTGATTTCGATTGCAATTTGTAAGGTGCATTGCGGCCAAGAAGATTGACAGCTAAAAGCACGGTATTTGGGGAAATACCTTCCGGTGCCCACCAAAATATATTGGACTGGAAGCACCACGCATGTATTAGTAGATACTTTGTTCCGAGTATCTTCCGCTGCGCCTCAACTTCTGCTAGTGGTATATTTAGGAGGCACGACTCGCAGCTAGATGAATATTTGATTGGGGCAAGGGTATCATGCATCTCTAACCGGTAACTAACGTTTTTTGCGGCATATTCAAAGGGCTCTTCCGGTTGAATGTAGCGAGTCGATTCTTCGCCAATTCTCTGCCAGATTTGTAGGATTAGGCTAACAATCTTATAGAAACGACTTATGCGACCTGCGATTTCACTATCTAAGCTTAACCAATCGACATAGTCCTCGTTGAACGGATTATCGTACTCCCAGAGAATCAAGTTTTGTTTCAATAGCTCCGTATTCTTTTCCATACAATATGTGACAATATTGGTGATAACCCTGCCCATGTCGAGACAGGTTTCTTCCGATATATCTAATATTTCGGTATCCTTTCGGACAACATTAAAGGAGAGTATCACTCTAACGAGTATATATGATATGGCATGGGCTTCATCACTTTCCAGGGATCCCACATACGAAATCGATCTATGTGCAATTCTTAGCGTATTTACCATTTCTAAGACCGTTTTTGTTCTATCAAACTCCATAGTCTGAAAGTACTTTAAGAGAGCATCTTTATTTTCCGGGACACTTGACACCGTTTGAAGTAAACAGAATGCCTGCTGCCTTTGTCCCGCTCTTAGCATGCCAGCCAGGTTGTGTTTCCGAACTGTCTCCCAGCCTGTGAGGTTCATGGGCTGAACCGTGAAAGGGACCTTTACAATGGTGCAGAGAATGTGGCTGGTGCAGATGTGAACAGTTAATGGGGCGTTGCCATGCAGGTAAAGAAACGTTTCGCCCGAATTGCTGCTATCTTCATAGATGTCGCCACTTTTAAACGTGTACCAGATCGGTGCTTGAAGCAGCGTAGCAAAGTTCTGACAGCGAATTTTGAATTTGGTGACGCATTCAAGGCCGTGCTGTGGCTCGATCTCGCACTGTCCGCCGGTCGGTGGCTTCGACTCTTGCAACCGAAGCTCGGTGTTGCCCCTTGCAAACTGGTCCCTGATGGAGAGCTTGACGACAACCTCGCCGGCCTGGTCCGTTGCCAGTTTGGTCACCAATCGCTGTTTGTTCTGCTGCATATTCACCTCGTTTACTTTCCAGGTGTAGCTAACGGATGTGCTGCAAGTGTGGCACACAGCGCGTAAGTGCAGCACATAGTTGGCAACGTACCGATTACCGTGGCAATTTCTAATGCAGTCGATATCGACGCTGTGCGTATTCTTAACCAATACGACTACCTGGCTTACACTGTTGCTGCGAGCGTTCACTATTTTGCTAGTAACCCTTAATGTGATCAGGTTTCTTTCGTCCCTCTTAAGGATTCTGGTTGATATATTTAGCTTGGGAACTGCAATGGCACCAATCAAACAATGGTCTCGACTCTAGAAACATACTCACTGGAACTCTCCGAGCTCAGGTACTGCTTGTCGCTCCCGTCTTCTGAACTTAATATCCAAGTGTACGTCAGCTGCTGAGGGCCATCCAATTTTCTGGCCGGCTCACGACTCTTCGAGCCATCAAGTAGCAACCAGTTACTATTGACATTGACTTCCCTGTAGTGACCGCCGGCTATATTGGCAAGCACATTACGCGCTGTCACATTTATGTAGCACTGGGAATGGTGGCAATAACAGTAACACCATGGCCGTCATCCTTTCACGAACTACTTACCCGTTCGTATGCCCAGAGACTATCGCTTTCCTTGACTGCGAGCTGTACCGTGAGCACGAGATCGGGATACCAAGTGAGCAAATGGGTGTACCACAGTGTGTACCGCGGTATCTTCAGCAACAGATGCTCCCAGACATCGGTGCTCAGATAGAAGACTGTAAGGAGAGTGCAGACGGCGAGCAGTTTAATAGGCTACAGTTGCTTACAGCTCTCCTTCTTGTTGTAAATGGTCCACTGGGCCTGCATGCCGATAGCGGAGGAAGAGCAGCGCTTTTCCACAATCGCCTGTATGTTGTTGAAACGTTCGATATCCATCGGCCGGGGCTTGTTCGGGTCCATGCAGTGTTGAAACACAATATCCGGCAGGCAGATATATTCTCGGGGCTGTACAACATGCACGATCAGCGACACGGTTTGCGACTGATTCATTTTTCCGAAATAGTCGACGGCCACATTTAATCGATTTGCGCCCAGGGTAAAATGCTTTGCATCAAACACGTAATAGTGCGCTTTATTATACGGCAGACTTGTATGTCTTCTGATGCCGAGGTCCTGCAAAATTGCAGTTAAATTGTTGGTATATTGGCTGCTCACTGAGCCCGGTAAACCCGACCGCGGCACATGTGCGATCAAATAGGTGGGCGTTGAAATAGTTATCTGCATGGGTTCCGTGCCCAGTTGCTCAAAGCTGAGCACCAATTGCTCCGCGATCCCATAGACTGCACGAATATTGTAACTACACACCAGCTTGGAGAGTGCAATCCGGTCGCAGGTGTCGGAGCCGCTTCTCTTTGGCGGGCAATAGCAGACCGTTTGACCCACATAGGGTACACAAATCTGCTTGGCCGTGCAATGGTTTTCTTCTGTTTCACACAGGTTCCTAACTTGCTCACAGTATTTGCCCTGAAAGGCCTCCGTATAGCAGCTACAAATCGGTTTTCCGCTTACAATATTACATTCTCCGGCAAAGTTGCAGTACTCCGGGGAGCACCGTTCCGTCAAGCTAGACAGGGCTAATGCATTACACACCAGCAGAGTGCAAAATTCAACTTTGCCAATGCACATGATAGTGAATGATATTTTTAGTTTCTTCCAAGTCGAAGCCTGCTCAAGCACTGCTCAAGTTGAAATTGGATTTAAAATGTTTTTATTTTAGTTCCTGATTCTTATTTAAAGATGACCTTTTGCTATGTAGTATAGTTATTTGCCTGCAGCTCTATTAAACTGGTTGAGCTCGATTCGAATTTAAATAAATCTACCCATTTTTGATTGCTGGTGGTTGGTATATAAGTGCAGCCAAACGTTGCAGCCAGCAGCTAAATCAGTTTATTGCATTACGTCTACGCCGTGGCCAAAGGCAGCTCGGCTTTTGCCATTTTTGGCAATCATATTACTTATGCTGCTCTTGCTCCGCGCCACCGGGTGAACAGGGAGTTGAAAACGGCATTTTATTCAAAAGTTCATTGATGTCGGTAGTTGTTTGTGTGGGCGTGTTACATCAAATTGCTCTTCCAAAATATTTGCAGTGTATGAGGCAAATGGAAACTGTCGGCTCGCAAGCTTGGTTGAAAGCCTGCCTATATGAAAGTGCATCAACATCAACGCACACCCATAGAAAATCAAATTTCAGGCATTCTTTCAGGAGGGGCCTTTGGTGCATTGATGGAATTGCATTTGATAATGGGCAGCAGTCAGAGGAAGCTGCAGCCCTCCACAGGCGGTAGACAGTATTTTGTGTGCACTGAATGTGGAAATTGAAGCGTGAACTCAAGGCTATGGAAGCTCTTGACAGCCAAACACATTTTTCATCTTAAGGCTCTTAAATCTTTAAGGCGACATGAAATATCACTTTCGCACCCAATACACACCTAATACAAATATATAATAATTATATAATTTAAGGCTTGCAGCAGTATCATCCTTTACCCTTTATGAAGGACGGAATTTAGTTCTCATTGTTTATTATATATATGTATATAAAAGCTTACCTGATCATGTCGTGTGTTCTTGATCAAATGGCATTTCAACTTTAGATTTAAACAAAGCGCATCCTCACATTGTATTTACTTAAACCATAAGTCTAGTAATTAGCACACAGTGGTAACATTTATCAACTCCCAGCAAGACAAACGCATTAGTGGCTTACCATAATAAGCCCCCTTTGTCTGTACACACACACACACAGACATGCTTACCATGTGTTTGGTTGACTGCCAGCTGCAGATATCATAAAACTCAAGGAGCAGATGGCAGGAGACCACGCACAGCTGTTAAGTGCCACCCGTCAGCCCCAGAGAGCACTGCAGAGGGCTTTGGGTCGCTGATGCGGGCACTTGCATGCCTTGGCGTAGGCTCCTCGACGCAATCGATTAAGCGGGCTAAGTGCTGGGTAGACTTTTAACGGTGCTCCCCGCGCAGCCTGTTATGAACACGTGTTATCCACAGTCTATCCTAGAGGTCGGTTTGCAAATGTTGCTGCATTGTTACCATGCTGTGAATCAGTTTACAATGCAACACAAACAGAATACGACTTCGTTTACCTCCCAGACAGGCCACCTGATGTCAGGTCGCAATTGAGAATTATTGAATATGGTTACCATTTACTTATGTTAATATTTTGCATATTTTGTCGCAAAGTGATTTTAAAGTTGCAGAGGAACAGCCTTGTTTTTATAACCAGTTTAAGCTAAATTCCTATACTATGTGTATTTTTCTTTATTATTTAATCAGCAATTAGGGAGCATGTTGACTGACTCCGAATTTGTTCTATGTCATTGGCACTTTTAATACATGTTCGCAATGACTTAATAAAGTTCCTTAGACTAGTAAGTTCTTAAAGTAACGACACTTAATTCGCCGAATTGTGGTTTCTTCGGCCAAGGAGTAGGCTAGACGGGTATTGTGATTCAGAAGTCTACCGTTGTGTATTTTTAGTTCCGCCCGCGAACATTTATGAAATGCAGCTAAAATTTCATTTAATTGGAATTAATGGATTTATATTACGCAAACTGTCCGCCGGGCGTAATATGCATAGCAAATTAAGTGGTAAATTAATTACACAAACCACAATGGCATATAAAATGAGATAATATACAAACTGAATACTGTCAATTTGTGGATGTGGCATATGTACATACATATGCATATTTACATGAGAAAGGATATGCATACAGACAGTTTATAAATAGCCGCATCGGAAGTGAACTCTCCATTTTAATTTTATTTTATGGCTTCAAATTCAAATATACGGAACAAAAAGCGGTTGACAACGCTTTATATGTTTTAATATAAAACACATTACATGTCGTGGTTGGTGCATTGTCGAGGCCTCCGGGTTCCGATATTAACTTTTAAATGAGTAAACAAAAAAACATCGTCTGATAATTACCAAGTATCCTATTATAATTGGATTACAAGACAGCTGCGACAATTTTATTTTATCTATTTACCTCTAAAAAGTGCGTGTCAAATTTATTTTTGTAATATTAATTTAGTTAACGCCCATCCATTATTAAGTTAAGTTAAGGTTTTATTTACTTTTTCTACTTAATCGATCCCAATTTAGTCATTAAATATATATTACAAAATATATCTATTTTGTGTATTAGATACACCTTAGTTACATATGTTTTGATTAATATTTGCATATTTATTTGACATTAATATATATATATTTTCTCGGTTTATTTTTCAGAAATATGTAAGCGAATTGTCGACTGTGCGCGATTGTGCCACTGAGTGTGTCGAGAAAGGTAAGTTAATTTGTATCCTTTGCCCTACAAATGAGGCTTGTTAACGTATATTGATGGATGAAAGTCATTAAACATGTATATACATTAATGTATATACTTGATTCCTCTGGTTTTATGTATGTATGTATGTGATGTAAATTTTTACGTTTAAAGATATTTTTATACGCTAAAAGCGCATTACCTCAAAAAGTATTCTTTATTTTTTATAAAAAAAAGTAAAATTTTTTTTATAAAAAATAAAAAACACTTTTGAGGTAATGCGTTTTCGCGAATAAAATATCTTTAAACGTAAAATTACATCACATACATACATATACATACATACACACACATATATATATATATATATATATATATATATATATATATATATATATATATATATATATATTAGTATATTAAGATCACACTGCATTATATTTATTATGCACCTGTTTTTTGGTTACAGAAATTTGGGAAACCCAGACCTATTGCTGCAAAGAAGATGGCTGCAATTCTAGTGGCCACTTAAAATACTCCATAGTTCTGTTGACCATGCCAATCTTCATATGGATATTTTAGACGATTTATTAAGATTGCGCCTTAACCTTCCTTTTTATATATTAAAATGAAAAAAACCTTTTTTTTTATAAATTGAAACCGCTTCCCATGTTCCGTTAGAATTGTTTAAAAAAAAAAAGTAAAAAGTAAGTGGGACCTAAAATACAATATTCTATTGAACAAGAAATATGTACTAAAACTAAAACTAAAACTTTTCAATGAATTATTAAATAACTGTTAATGCATCTCTCTTTGTGTTAACTTTAACTGTCTTCCCCGAACAAATTTGTAAGGATATAGTCCCAATTTATAAACATTTTAATAAATAGCTTTGTAGATTACAAACTAAAATTATACTTTATTACTGCTCTGCCCGATTTTTGTAAATTGATGGACGAACTGCTAAAGAAGCTGAATTATCCAATTGGGAATGGTTCAATCTGAAAAATTCTAAACAGATATTAACCGATATACACACATATACAACTTTAAAAGAATTCCATTAAAACCATATGCTAAAATATTAAAAACAGCAATAAAAAATGTATTTTAAAATTAGAAAGCAATTTAAAAGTTGCGTAAGAATTTGCCCACTGCAAAAAGTAAATCATTTATGTAATGAAGATTAACATATATAAAAAAATTAAGGTTTACCGTATGCTTTACTTCCCAGTATCTAGTAAAAATATAAAAGCACACATCTTGGAAATATTTCTTTATTGCAGAGTTTGTTACCTACAGACGGTACAAACCAGATGCTGAAGTATTACGGAAAATATAAATACACTTACTTTATCAAAAGAAAATCAAAACCCAGGAGATTGAAATCTTCCAGCTGCTACAATTAATTTCTAGTTTGTCAGAAACACTGACCTTAAAAAACACTGCTTAAAATTATAAACAGTCATTTCCAAATATTAAATATATTTATTTTCGATAATTTAAAATATTACTCAAACATCAAAGTCACAGTGAGTAAATTTGGGGTCTGTGACTTTGCCCTTTGATTTGTAATATTTATACTATATTTCAATAATTATGGGACAACATTAGCGTTGTTTACTTTATTTATTGTCAGCACATACAAATAAAAATACATTTAAATACTTAGAACAACAACTTAAAAATACCTATATATATATAAATGTAAGGGCGATGCGAATTATAATACAAAACAAATATTTTAAGGAAAATCTGAAAATATTTCAATCTACTGTACATGAAATTCTAAATTATTAATAAATTAATAAAAGCATGAAACTAGTTTAAATGCATTAAAGGTCGAATCATTAAGTTACGAATTGGAAAATCCCAAATAGTTAACAATATAAAAAAAAATTAGAATTTATTATATTGGAAGATTAGTAAAATAAATTTTTAGCAAACCAAATGTAAAAAAAAAATACTATTTCTTACAAAATACACACTTATGCATTTTAATTGTTCTTTATTTATAATCGTAAAAAATATATTAATAAAGGTGCCCAATAGGCATACGTACAACAAAATGGTATTTGAATCAATGTTGTTATCAGATGTAAGGCTTTCTTAATAAAAAAACCAAATGCAATCCATATAATAAATATTAATTGTTAATTATCTTAAAATACAACCTCAGTTATATTTTAGCTGTTAGCAAATAAATCAATAAGCCATTTTTCTAAGTCTTATACTTTAATACTATCATTCATTAACATTTTTGATTTGTTTTTATTAATATTATTCATTACTTATTATCTAGTTGTGTGGAAAAATTTAAAATTATTATGGCATATGGTTTTTGCAACTTTATCTTTTTCTTATGTGTATACGAAAAGCTTAAACGTGAAACAGCTATTTAGTAGTAAAAATGCTGCTAATAAATACCAATTAAAAGAATTTTAAGCAAAATAAAGTAATAAGACAAATATTTTTGTGTATTCTTTGGATACTCAATTTAAAAACACGAGGTTCCTATTAAATATACCCTATAGTCAGGAAATTTTATATGATATATATAAATTTTTCGTGATTGCCTTTTGTTAATAGGGCAAATATTATCCTCAGTTGAATAAAATTTAAAGATGGTACAGTTATATTACTGGCAGTGTAGTCGGCCCACACTAACGAACAAATTTTTGATGCAAAATTATATGAACATCATATATATATATGTATATATACAACAGTCAAATAAAATGCTGATGGTCTGCAAATTTTCGCCACTGAATAATAATTATATAGAACCGTGCACAAGTAAATTAAACCTTTTGAAATGTCAAAGGAATCAATGCTGGCAGTCGAAAAAATAGAGGAAGGAACGCGTTTGAAGCAAGCAGCGAAAATTGTAAAATGGTTGATACAGAACAGTTTTCAGCCATGAATGCGGCATTGCTTTGTCATTCAGCAAAAAATTAAAGTAAAATTTAAAATTTCGCTCAGTTTCATAGTCAGAAGCTTACAACAGTCTTTTGAAAATATAACTTTGGTGAATGTTGACAAGTAGTTGTATGCAACAAATATATATGTGTGCGAAATGTTTGCAGATGCTCTTAGTTGTGTATCTGTGATGGCATCTGCTGCTAAATACTTAAAATAGCACATTAAACGCTAGGTCAAGTTGTCAAGTAAAAAGTTGTGCAAAAGAAAACAAACCCGTAATAAATGCTTCTGTTGCCGAGCACTTGTTAGCAATATTTACAAACCACATATACCAGTGGACACTGTGTCGACTGGGTCAGAGCATCTAAATAAAAACCTCACCTACTACCCGAGCAGGTACTTTCGGCTTTTTTCTGGGCCGCGTGTACTAAAAGTTTCCTTTAAAGGAAGCTTTCTGGGAGATCAAAAAAGCGCTGTAAATAACTGATGTCAGTGTAAATAACATCTGAATGCATTTTATTTTGCAATGACTTCTGATAACCCGTGCTTCCAGGGTGAAATTATAGATTTACAAATATTTTGATAAGGCAAGCTCAGTTGATAATCGTAAAAGTTTTGTGCAAATGTAACTCGGCTCGATTTTCTATTATCGGTATGTGTGTGTATGAATGCAAGGGGACTGAACTGTACGGAAATACAGGGTTCAGTGTATTCCCTATTCGGGCATTCCCGACAAGAGCCTTCTCACTTGACTTCCATTGTAGTGGGTGCATGTTGGACAAACTTACCATATTACGTATGTCGGGAACTGGGTAAATAACCCCCTTACTTAAAGAGGTCAATTGAATTTAGTGCGCAATCTGAAAGTAGTTCAAATTGTTTTGTGGTTCAACATATACATATTTTACGAAGGGAAACTCCAATTTTTTCGGTCGTTTTCAAATTTAGAATTCACTTGCTGATGGCAGCAGAAAAACGAATTGCAAGCGATTTTTATAATTTATGTTATTGGCTAGTTTCATATGAAATTTATTGGCTTGCTGAACGACAAGCGTTGATTTGATTTGCATTGGGTCGCTGTCGTCCGGGTTGATCGCAGCGCCGCCTTTATATCCCTGGCCTGTATTCGCCTGGCAGTTTGGTAATGAATTTTTAAGCTCTAACCAGCCCTAGAATTCAATTACTTGGGTTTGCTTTATGGACGAGACTGGCATTTAATTTGCACTGGGTTCAAACCATGGCCCACAATGTGCCTGTCACTGGCTCAGGGTAAAAGTTGCAGCATTTGGCTACTGTAATGAAAACGGACAAGTGAAAGTGAACGAGCTGAATTGAAAGGGCAGCTGCCAACAATGGCTGGCGAAGAATTGAATTTCACACCTCCCTGCACATAATAATGTGGTTCCACATAATACTTTTTTTTCCCAATGTGAAATTGTAACAAAACGAAGCGCCAGCACAACAATTTAGTTTAGCTAAAATCGCAATCAGGGGTCAGTCATTGATGGTAGGGCACAACAGTTAACGCTTCAAGCACGCGTACAAGTTGCGGTAAGGTAATATGTCTACAACGGACTTGGCAAATTTACCAGCAGGGTAAATTATGCAAACCAAGTAGTACAAGGTAAAATGTGTATTTTTATGTACATTTGTCATTCAAGATATATATATATATATCATTGCTTCCGACTACAGCCCTTGACTTGTTAAAGGTAACATCATTTAAACATGTTGAAGCTGAGTTCTAAACGACATTTACTTGTTAAGCTATGTGGATTTTTGCACCCAGTCAGGTATACATTTACATCTAAGGAGCCTTTAGGTTGGGTTAAAGCATATCATTAGTAGGAAACATACTAAGGTAGTTTACTAAATAGTTAAAATTTTAGACTGATTACTTGTACTTATACTTAAGTATTCTATCCACTTCGGTCGTCGGTCTCTAGTGCACGCACTGTTGGCCATGTTGATTTATTAAAATCTGATAGGATCTGAGCGTGAACTCTGAAGGACACTCAGCACTTTGGTCCATGTCCACCCAGCTAACATAGGCGGCTGAAATATGCTGATAACTTATGCGAGTCGCAATATCCTTAGCTTATTTACTTGTGCTTCAATGCACCCATTTTTTTGCAATGGAAAAGTATTTTCAAAAACATGTAAGACGTGAACAAAAGGGTGTCGCCTTAGCTATTAATAACAGTTTGGTGTTGAAAACATAAATCCAGCATTTACTTCGCATTCCAATATACTCGTGTGTAGAAGATACATACGTATCTCTTTTTTGGACAACCTTGCCTAGCCGCAAAGCTATGTGACCTAAGGCCCCAGTTCGGTGCTAAACTGCGCCAATGCCAGTCCCAAAACACTGTGGTCCGTGCCTGGGTCCTGCTGAGCGGACCAAAAGTGGCAAAAAGGCGGCGCTATTTACCAAATGGTGAATGGTTTTCTGCATGAATATGACACATTGAATGTATTTATGTATATTTGGAGCAATATGTTTCGACAACCCTTAAAATAGTTAGCCGAAAATCGTTGCCCGTAACCTTAACACGGATACACCATCATTCATCAACAAGGTCTTTAATCGTGTGACTCGTAAAGTAGATTTTTTTATAAAATATTTAAAACACTAAAAAACCATTCTGTTTATTTTTCTGCCTCTTAGTTTCCAGTTCCTGGATATTACATGCTCGTGTTTTTAACGTATTCTGAACCTATTGAAAATGGGTAAATCAGGGTATAACGGTTTTGTGCATATGTATGTAATAGGCAGAGGGTATATATTATATATAAATTATTAAAAATCCGTGTTTCCCACAATTTATTTATCAATGTCACCATACCACATTTATGTCTGTGAATCTTTTATATATAAACAAAATAATGGGATACAGGGTATTGCCTAGTCGAGTCGCGTCGTGGAGAACATTCTTATTTGTTACTCATATGTTTTTGTAGAACGCTGTTTGATGTCCTTGGCATGTTCTATGGTAATCTGAACATCAACCAAAAATTTGCATTTTACAACCTTAGGCGCTGGCTTTCAACGCCTGACGAACCAATGGGCCACTGACAAGCTGACCAGTTGGCTCAGTTCCCGTTCCACGATGATGAATTGTTGCCGTGTCCAGCCCGACATATTTTCGGACATATAACACTGGAAAATCTCCGGAGCAGCAGCCTTGAGCCTTAGGCGGATGGTACTCAAAGGAACTGGCGGGGTTTATGTTTGGACATTGTTAATGCACAGAAATCTGGGCGTGGCTATAATCGTTGCTAGCTGTATCGGATGCAGATAAATACTGTGATTTATTCTTTTATACGATTTCTTTGTCGATATTCACGTTTTCCTGGCCCTGGCGTTTCTCCTTATCAATTACTCAAAATTTCAAAATAGAAATAATATAATAATAGAAAAAATAGAAATGAAAATTTATATTTTTAGTCGATTGTGGTTGTCACACTGAGTAATAAAACTACATTAACTTCAAACTTTTGGTCAAAAACCATTTCCGATTTTTTAAGGATGGGGCGCTGGGAAGCTTTCCGAAGCGTAGCCGGGATATCAAGTTCGCATGATCGTCATGTTATCGATTTGCCAGCCTCCCAGGGGGCTTGACATCAAAATCTTAACACTTTGTCTTACGCGGGTATAGACGAGTAAATATTCCAAGTTTCAAGTCTCTGGTTTCAATAGCGGTGAAAAAAATTGCATTCATATGGACAGGAAAATGAACATTGCATAAAGCCAATATACTCTTTTTACTTTGTGAACGAGGATAAATATTTCGGATTTTTTATACCTTTCCCACTCGCCCCATATATGGGAGAAACCCAATTCAAATACTACAGAATTGCGCTTTGGTTTGTACATAGATTAGAATATTACGTACTATTGCATTAATATTAAGTACTATTTCATTAAAATTGTGCTCTTATCTTAGAAGTTATTCACGAAATTTGTTTCCCTAAAACAATGATAACCAGACTAACCCGGATTTTAAGGATCCTATATGTCAATAACCACAGCTATGTGGGTTTCTTAAACCAGATTGTTATGTATACTTTTGTATATAAAGTTAAAATACCTATTGTTAATTAATTACCCTGAAAAAGATGTCTTCAATTCCGTTACATATCTACTATTTGTTCAGCTGAGCACAATTTTTGTAGAATTTGTGATCAACCATTTGGTTGAATTATTCATTGACAACCAACTAGAAACGGTCAGCCAAATAGCCAGAGCCATGGCCAGTATTAAGTCCAGCAAAACCGTTGCCACAGTTGCAGCCGCGATGGCAGATGCTTCTGCGTTTGTGGTTCGACACTGCAAACAGTCGACGACAGGCAGCAAAGCCAACTCTGCGCGCAGATGTGTTGGCCTTCATACAAACAAACGGAAGCACACACCATGTCAATGGCTTTTCAAAAGTGGCGCTTGCCATGGCCAAAATTGTCACGCACATGCCGGCACAAATACACCAGCAGCAATAATCAGACAATAGTAAATAAAGCGCACTACGAAAAATTCATTTTAAACTCGCATAGATTGAACTGGCGCATAAGCTCAGCACTCGCATTCACAAACAGCATCCGAAATGCGGGATATTAACTGTCTGCCATGCTGACAGCTGCAATAATTTGTATCCCAACTGCAGACTGTCACATTGCGGACTGCGCGCCCAATTTGTTCGAGGCTAAATGACTTAAGCGCGGGCTAATGCATTTTGGCACTTCGTTGGGGGGTTTGCCCAAAATATAAGTGGGACTACCGCTGCACTATTATTTTATATCAATTACTAAAGCCAGGTAATTTTGCCCAGCAAATCCCACGTGATTTGCTCCAAATAGCTATTTCGTGTGAATTCTTTTGGAGGGCGAAAAGTAAAATTCCAGGAGTCTGACGTATATTGAGTATATTGGGTTTGTCTGTCCGTTTGTCCGTATGAACATAATTTTTTGTGCGTCTATTGAAACTAAAGACTTGAGAGTGAATATTTCCCATAATATTAAAGCTAGAATTGCCAAACTTGGTATGTGGATTGCTGGTGACCTTCCCAAAAGATTGCGATATCCTGTGATATCCTGGACACGCCCAGGCTATAGTCACCAAAATTGGCAGACAGTGTTTCCACCTCTACGAAATAGAATAATTCTATATTGCTATTGTGAACGAGTATTGCGCAGTCGGTTACATCTGACTGCAATGTACTAATTTTTTTTCATTATGTGCACTTTAAGAATATTACTCCAACTGTCTGGGCTGCGTAACAAAAAATATACAATTTAAACTTGTAATTTCAACGGGACAGACTTGAGTACTCTTACTTTTGTTGTTCTGAAATGTTTCTTAAGGTTGGTTATTTGCAGTTCTTAAAAAAAACAAGTAAATTAATTTCAATCCCCTTGCAGAATGTATATGGAATGGGAGATGTTCCCTTTGCCTGTTACATACCTGTGCGCAAAACATTATTATTAATAATTAAGTATCCTGTTAGTGTGGGATCAATTAGATATATATAAACCAAGTAAGAATTGAGTATAATTAATATTAATATTAATATTATATTTACATATAATATTAAGTTGTGGGCTGCTTACAAATTTCTGCATTGATTAATTTTTCTATAACCGTGAGACCAGGCATTTTTAATCTCCACCTGCAAGTCTAAAAAATGTATTAAAACTCAATCCAAATACGCGCAGAAAACAGTTTGGGGCCAAAATCAAACTTTGCTATTGAAGTGAATTTAGTAGGTCAAATGCCAAGTCTTATTTGGAAGCGGTGCATTTAACTGCGAATTTCGCGTTGCATGCAACGCAAACACAGGCGCAAATATTGACATAAGGACGCGCAACTCGAGGGCAGCAAACGCAGCGAACCGCAGGTAACATGGTCGCATTATCAGCTCACTGTCATTAGGCAGTTGCTGTGAATGGGCGTGTCACAGTAGAACGGGGCTTTGGGTCTATCCAGCAATTCATCTACGGCTGCCAGTTGTTTTCCGTTTTTCGCTCAACCCATTAGTTCATCGATTTTTGGCCCAAACTTTGCGGTGGCTAATTCAACATTTTTGCATTGCTAACCTTGTGAAAGCAAGGGCAGCTCCCAAAGCATAAATCTAGTTGCCGGACTAGAATTTTGACAGCTGGTACAGCTGCTTCAGCTTAAGTAGATGCAAAAATAGTATAGCTAATAGTTTTAGTTCTTTCACCTGTTCAAGTTTATTAAGCCCTACGAATAGATTCTTTTTTTAAAGTACACTCACTTTAAATCCGGCTGCAAAATATTTTATTGTCGAGCTTTCATTTCTTTTACCTGGTTGTGCACAACGGCAAAATGACAAATGGACAACCGTGTTGTAGCCCCATGGGCGGCTTTTAGTCGCTGGGTCAGCAAATTTTGTTGTTGTACTGGACTCGGGACTGACAGAAAAATCCAGTTGTACCAGTTGGCGTTTTCCTAATGCAAATTGTGTGTCGTTATCGTGGTTTTTTTGGTCCAACTTGTTTTTGTTTGGTTTGGTTTTGTGTTTTATACCCTGTAAGAGCTAACCAAGTGTGCCTCTATCAGCCAAAAGAGAACAATATATTTTATTTAATATAATTATTATTGGTTAAAACGACCATAGAGCTGAGGCATTCCAAGTTTATATGTTATTTAAATTTTGAAAAAATTCGAACATCCATCAAAAAACAATTAACGAATATAATACTTTTAAAATAATATATATTAATTTAATAGTTTGTCTAAACGAATTTCTTGGCGTTATAAATAAATATTTTCAAGCTATTAAGAAACTGGAGTTTTATACCAAACAATTGAATTACAGATTTATTGTTGTTCGAACAATTTTTGTATTCCTCAAACACACGATTTGGATCATTATATAATAAATGAAATTCAGTAAATGGTACTAATTCAATTAATTATGAAATTGCATTTAAATTTGTATATATGCAGGGGTAGATTCACTTCGTCAGTCGGAAAATAATATTTCTTTACATTTTTTGTTAGCTTAGATGTGCTGTTTGCCGTGCATTTAATTTCTAACGGATATGTGAAACTTCCCAAACACTAACAACAAGTAAAACCAATTTAATCGCTCTCTCTTGGTAATTCCCATTGCATTTCGATGACTTTGATTGATACCAAAAATTCGCTTGTGGCAGCGTGTTCTAATTCGATCTTGATTGATTGGCTCTATTAAAGCGTAAACAGTATAAATAGTGATGTAAGCGTGTAAAACGTAAATAGAAGAAATAGTGATATAAATTAAGCGAATTAAATTAATGAACAATTTTTTTTCTATATGAGCACGCGATATTTATGTATATACATATAAAAAACTGTTTATGTTAACAGACAGACTGATTAATTGCTGATCAATGGACAGACCAATACAAATTAAATCCAAACAATTTATCAATTGAATTAGAAAGGGTGAGATGTTAATAATGCAAGTTAATTTTTCATGCTATAATTATTGTTTATTACATTAAATAAACCATTCGATACCCGAAAATGAGCATATACTTGTATTTCCAAAGGGAATTAGAATTTTGCAGTGACATGTAAATTGGCCATGCATTTTTATAAGAAGAAATATATTTGGTTTTAAGAATATCAAAATTGAATTCATATGTTATGATATGTTAACTGTTGAGCGAGAAATTAATAATAAAATCATTTTGAAGACATTTTGCTAGTTAAACAATGATTACTTTTACGCTTAGATTTTATCCTGCGCTTTCTGAAAGCAGAACATGCAAAGAAATAATTTAATTCACAAAAACTCATATTTTAGATTTTTTAAAGCAGTTAACACAAAAGAGTAATTTTTAACTTTTTTATAATAAGTGCATTTACTTTTATTTTAAAAGTAATGTATGTAATGTTGTATATCTTCCTTTCGAATCTGGAAGTTCTCGAGTAGACCTATTACAAATTATTAAATGTGTTGCCAGCAAGCACGCAAGTGTTAATAATTGCGCCTCTGGAGTTTGCGGATGTCGGTCCACTTTCACTGCAGAACGCGACCCACATGACATTAATAATTTAAACGAATGCGACATGTTCGCATTTCTCTTAACGGCAATTATAAAACACCGCCTGTGGCTTGTATGTGCTGTAAAATTATTCGAAATCAAATATAACATCGTGTAACAACAAAAAGCAATTCGATATATATGGATTGACTATGGGCTAAAATTACACATAATAAATTCTTCTAAATACTGACGTACATTTTAGGGCTTTAATGTTGGATTATCGTTATCGTTTTGGATGTGCCCATCTATAATCTTTATAATTTAATCTAAATATATATGTGTCTCTCTTAGCACCCTAATTTTATACAATTTTTGGCTACAAATTGATATAACTTTGGAAGTGTTATAGACAATTATAATTTAATATGTACAAAATTGAAGTAACTGAGAATCACAAAACCTAAGGTTAGTAACACTAATTAACAAATTTGCCGGTAGCAGTCTGTGGCCTTCTCATAGGCTCGGACATCTCCCCAAAGCCGCGCTACTTACCATGTTCTGCAGTTGTTGCCGCCCTGATTAGTTTGTCAGTTGCATACATATGTATGTTGTCCAACAAAGATATCATCACTCTGAGATGCATATGTATGTTGTCAGTGTGTTTGTATGCAGCCATGTGCTGCACCTAACACACTCACGCAATGATGCGAAATGCGCAACATGGCAAATAGTCAAGGCAAACAAATTATGAAACAAATAATCGAGCTTGACTAGGAGATTCCCTGTAGCCTGACTGATTTATTAAAAAATAATTATTCTGTGTTCAATAAACATATATTTTTATAAATTGAAATAACTCCACAGGGAGTTTAACAATGTTGCCCTTTATCTAGAAAATAAGAACATAAATATAAATAGGATGCGAGCCGCGTCCTTTTGTCACATTTGCACATTTTGCTCATTCTTGGGCGCAGGGTATAGGAAGTAACTAAGAAATGAGAGCACAAAAGTGCAGCTGTTGACGTTAATGTGGCAACAGCTTCGCTGTTGCTGCCAAAATGCTCATATACATGCACATATGCATACATATCATCAAGTATATATGTATATATGCATGTGGATAAAGAAATGTTCGTCACTCTGTGTAAAAATGCACTGAAGGTCAATTCGCTGGGAAGGCGAATATGCAATTCTGGGCTGTGACGTCATGTCTAACTTATGCAAAATTTAAACAGGCTGCCAGCAGCAGACAGGTCGAGTCTTCGTTGAAATGTTGCCCACTTCTTCAGGTGCTGCCTGAAAACGATAATGCAATTTGCCATAAATTGTGGGCCCTGCCGTAAAGCATCTCACGGACCGTGTAATGGCAAAGCTAATTGCAGAACACTTGCTGTCATCGCCAGACAAAGGACCGCAGTTACAGCGATTAAATATGTATTTGTGTAAGTTAAGTCGGTTTAAGAATGCGAATGCGAAAGAGAGTGAAGGCAAGGCTTGTGCTTTTGCAAAGGTGAATTGTGTTCACAAAAATGTCTCACTGCACATACATATACATTAGTGTACTAGCAAGAATTACGCGGCTTTGTACGTCCACAAATTTAAGTTATGTCTGTTCCACTTCTTAAATGACATTTTAGCTGGAACTAAAGTTGAAGTAAAGTGATTTTATCAAATCAGCGAAATAAGAGTTCATTATTGCTATATATTAATAATTGACAATAAACTTGAAGCTGATATGCACACGCGTTTTTTTTATTAACGAAAAACTTTAACAATTAATTTGAAGCTATTTCACCTATATCACCTATTTTCATTACATACATATCTATTTACATACATATGAGTATATCATTTATTTTCACATCCTTATTTTTTGGACATTATTATTTTCATTACTGTCTTTTGAATACCCTGTAGCAAAAGCTGTGAAGTATATTGCAGTTTTTAACATAAATCACCTAATGAGCCTTCTAATTTACAAAGAATTTTTAAGTGGATTCCCCACATAAATAAAATTTTATACCAAGCCCAGAGGACAAATTAGTTTTATATATTACTGCTCAACTAAAGGATATTCCGCACCTTGGTCATTGAGCTACTTGATATGCTCCTATTGTTGCCAGTGTTTTTTTGGTGCTGGCACTGGGCCAAGTAATGTTTATAAATTTACATGAAGCGCGTCAAATTAAAGTTCGGTGGCTGCTTTTATCCTCGTCGTTGAGTGATGTGCATTTTCATTATGATTATTTTTCCATTATGCAGGCTGCACACCATTCACTATGGTTTAAAACTTGGGCAAGGTTGCTTAATATTGTATAAAAAGTTTCGTACACATGTAAATGAAAATTGATTTGAATTGGTGTAATTTAGCTTAACCAAGCGATTGTACAGTGGATTATAATTTCAATGAAACACAAATCTTGAGATGTTTGCTGATGTAACTTGATGTAGTTTAAGTTATCATATAGCCATGTTATTTAATCCGTTTAAAGTTACTCAGTATTGTATCTCATTTTTGTTGCAGTATGTTTGTTGGAATTTTCCTAGTCGGATTATGGTTAGTAGAGTAAAATAGAGACAAGAAACCCAAATTAAACACTTGAAAAACATTTAGTCTAAGTTAATACTTTAATGTATACTAAATGGTATTTAGTATAATTATTAAATGTTTTCACCACAATGAGTGTAAGTATTAATTAACAATAAAAGATCTTGAAGATACAAAAATTAAATTCTTGTAAGTTTGTGGAATTATCTTGCACTGGCTACTTTTCTGCAAGGATATTAAAGCTTTGGCAGACCGAAGGTAACAGTTCTTTATCGGTAAAACTTTTACTATTTATAAAAGTTAAACAAAATAAAAATAGTAATAATAAAAATAAAGGTACATGTTTTCTGATATCCAAAATGTCCCTTCTTCTTACTACATTCTGATAATATTTGCTGACCGTTTTTAAATTTTAAAGATTATATAAATATATAAAAGAAACTGGAAATGACAACGCAAAATAAATGGCCACAATGAGAAAAACAGATAGAACTAAATCATTTCATTTCGGTTGTAAAATTCGGCGAGTTACTGCTTGCCGCTATTTCCGAGGCTCGATTACCACTTTTAGTGCAGGCAGAGGGCGCGCAGTCGGCTGCTTAGGGCATGGTTATCCTTGTAAGCTCGGAGACGGAATGGTGTGCATGTCCAAGTGTGCACAGCATCGCACATAGGCAGCTGTACTTCAGTCTATACGCTTTTAATGCACTTCCTGTACACGCGCGTCCTCGTTGATGTCCTGCCGGCACACAAAAGGTAATATAAAGCTGGGTATGCCACAAATGCCGCGCCAAAGCAAACAGGCGAGCGACTGCGCCGCGGCTCCTGCGAGGGCAGAAAGGAAGGTGAGCTCATTACGTGTCACAGATTCGCGTTTGTTAACGCTTGAAGTGCAGCTTCATCTTTACCATCTTCGGGTGCTACTCGGGGCGAATGCCATGCGAATTTTTGGTACGTGCAATATAAAAGCCTAGCCTGCGCACGGCATGAACATCATTAAAGGAGCAGCAATATGTTACTTTAATGAATGGCAGGCACATATCTGCAGCTGAATCTAAACTATCTTCATCTTTACCTGCCGGCAGAGCACGCATAACCACTCGTCGGCAAATGTTCATTTGGCAACTGACAGCAACATCGAAGAGATAAAAGTCAATTGCAACTTGACCTTTGACAGCAATAAACAAATAAAGCTGCTTAAATTTGCGTGAATAAAACTTCAATTGAAGTCTGTTAGTAAGGTATTCAGAAGCTCGAGGACAATGCATAGGATTTCTTGCTCGAGTATCAGCAGCCAAAGTACACTTTACGATGCTCAAGGCTAAGTTCTAATTGCTAAATTCCAATTTCGTTTTATTCGGAGCGGTTTCATCGCCTGTACCCATTGTAAAATAGGCAATCAAGGTTATATTGGTAATATAATATAATATAATGCAAATGCAAAAATTTAATAAGGCCTCTCCGACCAATCTATATAGATACACGCTTCTCCCTTTTGCTGATGACGATTAGCAATCAACTTAGGGCCCATGCTTTACGAGCTAGAAAGCTGCGCTTTTCACAGTAATTTCGACTTAGCACATAAGTGATAAGATAGGATTCTTAGAAAATTTTATCCACAAGCACGAAAAATGGTTTGGCAAGGCTCCCATAGCTCCCATAATTCAAACGCCCATAACTTTGTCAAAACTTAACCGATTTTCATGTGTGATGGCATTTTTTGCATGGTTTGTCCTCATAATTGATTCTACATTTCAAATATGTTCATTATTGAAAATACATTTTTTTGGATTTTTCGAGAAAATAGCATGTACTCCCCCCTTTATATTTTTAATCGATTGTGGTTACCACAATTAGTAAAAAAAAAACAACATTAAAACCGATTCTGAGGGGGTCAAATTTTTTGTCAAAAATCATGCCAAAATTGATAAAAATTTTGACATGTAAAGCTCTCGGGTCCATAGCTCCCATTATTCAAACGCCTATAACTTTGTCAAAAGTTAACAGATTTTCATGTGTGATGGCATTTTTTGCATGGGTTGTCCTCATAATTGATTCTACATTTCAAATATGTTCATTATTGAAAATACATTTTTTTGGATTTTTCGAGAAAATAGCATGTACTCCCCCCATACTCATTTTCGAAATTTTTTTTTTTCAAAATTTAGAAATGCAAATTTATATTTTTAATCGATTGTGGTTACCACAATTAGTAAAAAAAACAACATTAAAACCGATTCTGAGGGGGTCAAATTTTTTGTCAAAAATCATGCCAAAATTGACAAAAATGTTGACATGTAAAGCTCTCGGGTCCATAGCTCCCATAATTCAAACGCCCATAACTTTGTCAAAACTTAACCGATTTTCATGTGTGATGGCATTTTTTGCATGGTTTGTCCTCATAATTGATTCTCCATTTCAAATATGTTCATTATTGAAAATAAATTTTTTTGGATTTTTCGAGAAAATAGCATGTAGTCCCCCCTTACTCATTTTCGAAAATTTTTTTTTTCAAAATTTAGAAATGCAAATTTATATTTTTAATCGATTGTGGTTACCACAATTAGTAAAAAAAACAACATTAAAACCGATTCTGAGGGGGTCAAATTTTTTGTCAAAAATCATGCCAAAATTGATAAAAATTTTGACATGTAAAGCTCTCGGGTCCATAGCTCCCATAATTCAAACGCCTATAACTTTGTCAAAAGTTAACAGATTTTCATGTGTGATGGCATTTTTTGCATGGGTTGTCCTCATAATTGATTCTACATTTCAAATATGTTCATTATTGAAAATACATTTGTTTGGATTTTTCGAGAAAATAGCATGTACTCCCCCCATACTCATTTTCGAAAATTTTTTTTTTCAAAATTTAGAAATGCAAATTTATATTTTTAATCGATTGTGGTTACCACAATTAGTAAAAAAAACAACATTAAAACCGATTCTGAGGGGGTCAAATTTTTTGTCAAAAATCATGCCAAAATTGACAAAAATGTTGACATGTAAAGCTCTCGGGTCCATAGCTCCCATAATTCAAACGCCCATAACTTTGTCAAAACTTAACCGATTTTCATGTGTGATGGCATTTTTTGCATGGTTTGTCCTCATAATTGATTCTCCATTTCAAATATGTTCATTATTGAAAATAAATTTTTTTGGATTTTTCGAGAAAATAGCATGTACTCCCCCCTTACTCATTTTCGAAAATTTTTTTTTTCAAAATTTAGAAATGCAAATTTATATTTTTAATCGATTGTGGTTACCACAATTAGTAAAAAAAACAACATTAAAACCGATTCTGAGGGGGTCAAATTTTTTGTCAAAAATCATGCCAAAATTGACAAAAATTTTGACATGTAAAGCTCTCGGGTCCATAGCTCCCATAATTCAAACGCCCATAACTTTGTCAAAACTTAACCGATTTTCATGTGTGATAGCATTTTTTGCATGGGTTGTCCTCTTAATTGATTCTACATTTCAAATATGTTCATTATTGAAAATACATTTTTTTTTGATTTTTCGAGAAAATAGCATGTACTCCCCCCTTACTCATTTTCGAAAATTTTTTTTTTCAAAATTTAGAAATGCAAATTTATATTTTTAATCGATTGTGGTTACCACAATTAGTAAAAAAAACAACATTAAAACCGATTCTGAGGGGGTCAAATTTTTTGTCAAAAATCATGCCAAAATTGACAAAAATTTTGACATGTAAAGCTCTCGGGTCCATAGCTCCCATAATTCAAACGCCCATAACTTTGTCAAAACTTAACCGATTTTCATGTGTGATGGCATTTTTTGCATGGTTTGTCCTCATAATTGATTCTACATTTCAAATATGTTCATTATTGAAAATACATTTTTTTGGATTTTTCGAGAAAATAGCATGTACTCCCCCCTTACTCATTTTCGAAAATTTTTTTTTTTCAAAATTTAGAAATGCAAATTTATATTTTTAATCGATTGTGGTTACCACAATTAGTAAAAAAAACAACATTAAAACCGATTCTGAGGGGGTCAAATTTTTTGTCAAAAATCATGCCAAAATTGACAAAAATATTGACATGTAAAGCTCTCGGGTCCATAGCTCCCATAATTCAAACGCCCATAACTTTGTCAAAACTTAACCGATTTTCATGTGGGATGGCATTTTTTGCATGGTTTGTCCTCATAATTGATTCTACATTTCAAATATGTTCATTATTGAAAATAAATTTTTTTGGATTTTTCGAGAAAATAGCATGTACTCCCCCCTTACTCATTTTCGAAAATTTTTTTTTTCAAAATTTAGAAATGCAAATTTATATTTTTAATCGATTGTGGTTACCACAATTAGTAAAAAAAACAACATTAAAACCGATTCTGAGGGGGTCAAATTTTTTGTCAAAAATCATGCCAAAATTGACAAAAATTTTGACATGTAAAGCTCTCGGGTCCATAGCTCCCATAATTCAAACGCCCATAACTTTGTCAAAACTTAACCGATTTTCATGTGTGATAGCATTTTTTGCATGGGTTGTCCTCTTAATTGATTCTACATTTCAAATATGTTCATTATTGAAAATACATTTTTTTTTGATTTTTCGAGAAAATAGCATGGTACTCCCCCCTTACTCATTTTCGCAAATTTTTTTTTTTCAAAATTTAGAAATGCAAATTTATATTTTTAATCGATTGTGGTTACCACAATTAGTAAAAAAAACAACATTAAAACCGATTCTGAGGGGGTCAAATTTTTTGTCAAAAATCATGCCAAAATTGACAAAAATGTTGACATGTAAAGCTCTCGGGTCCATAGCTCCCATAATTCAAACGCTCATAACTTTGTCAAAACTTAACCGATTTTCATGTGTGATGGCATTTTTTGCATGGTTTGTCCTCATAATTGATTCTACATTTCAAATATGTTCATTATTGAAAATAAATTTTTTTGGATTTTTCGAGAAAATAGCATGTACTCCCCCTTACTCATTTTCGAAATTTTTTTTTTTCAAAATTTAGAAATGCAAATTTATATTTTTAATCGATTGTGGTTACCACAATTAGTAAAAAAAACAACATTAAAACCGATTCTGAGGGGGTCAAATTTTTTGTCAAAAATCATGCCAAAATTGACAAAAATTTTGAAATGTAAAGCTCTCGGGTCCATAGCTCCCATAATTCAAACGCCCATAACTTTGTCAAAACTTAACCGATTTTCATGTGTGATGGCATTTTTTGCATGGTTTGTCCTCATAATTGATTCTACATTTCAAATATGTTCATTATTGAAAATAAATTTTTTTTGATTTTTCGAGAAAATAGCATGTACTCCCCCTTACTCATTTTCGAAATTTTTTTTTTCAAAATTTAGAAATGCAAATTTATATTTTTAATCGATTGTGGTTACCACAATTAGTAAAAAAAGCAACATTAAAACCGATTCTGAGGGGGTCAAATTTTTTGTCAAAAATCATGCCAAAATTGACAAAAATTTTGACATGTAAAGCTCTCGGGTCCATAGCTCCCATAATTCAAACGCCCATAACTTTGTCAAAACTTAACCGATTTTCATGTGTGATAGCATTTTTTGCATGGGTTTCCTCTTAATTGATTCTACATTTCAAATATGTTCATTATTGAATATACATTTTTTTTTGATTTTTCGAGAAAATAGCATGGTACTCCCCCCTTACTCATTTTCGAAAATTTTTTTTTTTCAAAATTTAGAAATGCAAATTTATATTTTTAATCGATTGTGGTTACCACAATTAGTAAAAAAAAACAACATTAAAACCGATTCTGAGGGGGTCAAATTTTTTGTCAAAAATCATGCCAAAATTGACAAAAATTTTGACATGTAATGCTCTCGGGTCCATAGCTCCCATAATTCAAACGCCCATAACTTTGTCAAAACTTAACCGATTTTCATGTGTGATAGCATTTTTTGCATGGGTTGTCCTCTTAATTGATTCTACATTTCAAATATGTTCATTATTGAAAATACATTTTTTTTTGATTTTTCGAGAAAATAGCATGTACTCCCCCCTACTCATTTTCGAAAATTTTTTTTTTTCAAAATTTAGAAATGCAAATTTATATTTTTAATCGATTGTGGTTACCACAATTAGTAAAAAAAACAACATTAAAACCGATTCTGAGGGGGTCAAATTTTTTGTCAAAAATCATGCCATAATTGACAAAAATGTTGACATGTACAGCTCTCGGGTCCATAGCTCCCATAATTCAAACGCTCATAACTTTGTCAAAACTTAACCGATTTTCATGTGTGATGGCATTTTTTGCATGGGTTGTCCTCATAATTGATTCTACATTTCAAATATGTTCATTATTGAAAATACATTTTTTTGGATTTTTCGAGAAAATAGCATGTACTCCCCCCATACTCATTTTCGAAATTTTTTTTTTCAAAATTTAGAAATGCAAATTTATATTTTTAATCGATTGTGGTTACCACAATTAGTAAAAAAAACAACATTAAAACCGATTCTGAGGGGGTCAAATTTTTTGTCAAAAATCATGCCATAATTGACAAAAATATTGACATGTACAGCTCTCGGGTCCATAGCTCCCATAATTCAAACGCTCATAACTTTGTCAAAACTTAACCGATTTTCATGTGTGATAGCATTTTTTGCATGGGTTGACCTCTTAATTGATTCTACATTTCAAATATGTTCATTATTGAAAATACATTTTTTTGGATTTTTTTGAGAAAATAGCATGTACTCCCCCCTTACTCATTTTCGAAAATTTTTTTTTTTCAAAATTTAGAAATGCAAATTTATATTTTTAATCGATTGTGGTTACCACAATTAGTAAAAAAAACAACATTAAAACCGATTCTGAGGGGGTCAAATTTTTTGTCAAAAATCATGCCAAAATTGACAAAAATTTTGACATGTAAAGCTCTCGGGTCCATAGCTCCCATAATTCAAACGCCCATAACTTTGTCAAAACTTAACCGATTTTCATGTGTGATAGCATTTTTTGCATGGGTTGTCCTCTTAATTGATTCTACATTTCAAATATGTTCATTATTGAAAATAATTTTTTTTGGATTTTTCGAGAAAATAGCATGTCCCCCCTTACTCATTTTCGAAAATTTCTTTTTTTCAAAACTTAGAAATACACTAATAAAACTTTTTTAGCATAACAAGAGCAAATATATTTAAACTAAAAGCGCAAGTCGGTACAGCTTCAGTTGGGTTTTTTCATATTTGGGGCGAGTGGGGGACAGACGGCTAAATCGACCCAATGGATTCAGGGTATAATCGAAGCCCGCATTGTTACAAAAGGCAAGTGCGTTTGACCGCTCGATTCAATTGTTTCCAGAATTACTGGCAACAAAATGTGAGCCGGACCCCTGTACAAGAAACAGAAAATGAGATAATGCTGATAAGAGAATATAAATTTATATGCCATAGATATAATGTATATTACATCTTGAGAGCCCCCAATTTGAGCTATTTGAATCTAGATTTTTCTGTGCTCAAATATTTTTGTTCTCCTTTATTTGGGCTGTGCATTGATAAAGTAGTCTGCTAAACGAGATAAGTATATAAATATATATATGGTGATAAGTTCGCCTCGCTGCCACCGTTTGTGCACCATAATTTTCCATTAATTAATTTGGCACAAAGTGAAAACTTTTTCACAAATACTGAAAAGTCATCGTGCTGCAGGGATGAGTCATTAGTCATCTGGTGCGGCTGTGTGTGCAAACAATTGGTCAACTTGTCTTGAACTTAGCCCGCTGTCGAAAACTTTCTATTGTTAATCAAGTTGACTTTAAGTGCAAGCTTTTCATGCAAATTAACATTTGCATAACTGACCTGCCGGAAAGTCAACTTGCCAGCCCTGCCCTCACCATCTGCCAGCCGAGCCAAAGGCGGCATTTGAACCATTTCGGAAACTAATTAATATTTTTGTGAAAAGAAAAGTTTGGACATGCAAAATGCAAGCTCAGCAGCTGGTCGGCAAGCATTTAATGGACAAAAAAAAAAAAAAAATGAGAAAGACTTTATGAGTTGAATGCATAATAAATAGGCGCCACAGAATGTTCTGAAGTCTACCCACAAGTATGAATTTAATAAGAGCCGTGTTGAAAATCGATAGTCAAAATAAATCCGGCAATGGTCGCTGCAAAACATGGACGCTGAGCTGAATTTCCTATCTGGCCGAAAACAAAGGATACCGCTTTACAAAGAAAGCAAGCAAAATGTCGCATTATTTGCGGCGTACAAATTGCATTTTATGTTTACAAATGCACCTGAAAGTAACAAAGAAAGGCGGTCCCAAAAGTACGCCTTCATACATCTTTATATAGATGTATATATATATATATATATATGTATATATATATTTTCACGAGAGTAAACGGGGCCAAGTGTAACTTACCAACATTACTGTTAGTGCAAGCTGCAGAACAGGAACCTTGGGACCCACAAGCCACAGTTGTGTGGGCGCCCGTGCGAAGGACACCGAATTCTGGTAGGTCGGGTGCCGGGTTGAGCTGTCGTTGACGTAAAACTCGGCATGAGCAACATTATTTTGTTACCGACCCAGCTTAAGGACATGTAAACACATGTTGTCTAACACCAGAACCAAAATGCAAAATATTTCGCTCTTAAAGGGCAAAACTGGCATAAATATTTAATGCAGATGACTCGACGTTCACACATGTGCCGACAGTGATGTGTGCTCAATGTCTGAATTGCAGCAGCACTCACTGTAGGGAATTAAATACTGCCGTCAAAAAAGAGTACCCCACATGCCACCCACCGCATTTATACCACATGCCCCAAGCTATCAAGAATTTCGGATAAATAAATAATGTCAAGTGACATAAGGGCCGTCATTGGGCCGTGAATGAGAAAGTCTTGCAGTGCCCGGCACTACAACTACAAGGCAAGCAAGTTAACCACATATGTATTTGCATCTCTCTCATCTTGTTCAGTTAAAAGCTATTAAAACAGTTCCAGACTGTTGTAATTTAAACTTATACTGCCAACCGATAGGAGCAGAACATTATATTACAAAATTTCCCTTTTTGCGGTTCGACTACAATCATAGTTTTTTGATGCATTATAAATGATGAAAATTATATTATCAAATGAAATGCAAACATATGAGAAAATTGCATCAAGATTGGCACTTTTTTAAAAGAATTATAGATTTAGATCTAGATTTTGTATTCGCAGATCTGACAAATAGCTGTAGGGATATCTATTATAACGAGAACTGTTTATCAAGCCTTGTTCTTGCCATACACACAGCCCGAAACATTAATGCCACCTGGAAAAACAAGGTGCCGAAGTACCTTTTACTAAACAGTTTCCGTTGGTATCTGATAAAAACGTTTAGTATATAAATGCTTTGTGTGCCGACACGATGTTGATACTAATTCAATAAGCAATGAAAACACATCCGGCAAGCCTTGCCAACAAATACACAATACACACGTGCACACAAATACACACACAGGCATATTGTAGCCATTTTGTTTGGTATCTGCGACTCCTGCTGTATTTGTTAAAAGTAAAAAATGTACATGCAAATTACGTGGAGGCACAAACGAAGTTTAGATAAGAGCAGATTTAAGAGCATACGAGAAAGCCGCATTGACGGCAGCGATAAATAACTTTTGAATGAGAGGAACACTCGATTTTCGATTGTTGTCTTATACTCTGCTCACAAAGTAAAGAAAGTATATTGGTATATAGTCGCGAACTAAAGCTCCCACAAAATTTGGTAGATAGTTGTCGGCAGACTTAGCCTTAAAGTCTACTTTGTAAGTGCCTGTAAGCAATACGTAGATCAAGTCTATTGCAAACTACTTTAGAATACCTTTGGTCTCCCAATTAAAGATTTTCAGAATCTTCTTCTGATCAAAAACTTATTAATATATCACCCAGTAGAATTAACTTTGGGAAAAGTATATAAAAACAAGGAGAAATTGATTTTTCTTCAATATACTGCCCACCTCCCTTCATAATCATAATCGCCAACTTTGATTGGCTATTTAACCATGTTGGACTCTTCTTCTTATTTTCAATGTAGAATATGCTCTTATAATTTCCATATGGACTGTTTACGATTTTATGAAATTATGGTTCCGGGTATCTTCCAGTCAAGTCCCGTTATTTGTTATTTTTATCACCAATACGCCGTGTTGCCTTGTAGAGCAGTAGAAATATCACCATCCTGTCTAACAGTCAGGCAGCAGTAAATATTGATAAGAGACTTCAAAAAATGTGGTTCGATATATTCCAGCTAACTGCACGGGCGTTTTTATTTTCAACGTTTTCAGTCTACATAAGCTATGGCTATAAGGAGTGCTATTAATATGTGAGGGTATTTAAATAATCTGCTGGAATTTTTATTTACCTCAAAAAATAGTTAAAACATTCCGCATGAAAAATATGCATTGACCAGATACAGGCTGTTTTATAAATAAACACCGGGATATATGTTAGCAGGAAAATGTTCAAAAACAAAGTTGCTACGTGACGATTTTTTATTTATATTTTATCTTTGTACTTTGTCACTTTTTCAATTCCCGCTTGCTGCGTGCTTGGGCGTATTTATATAGCAATTTATCGTGCTAAGTCCTCATAGTATTGTTCGACTGAAATGGCAGTCCCAAAAGGAAGCTGCTGTTTATTGAAAGGCTTGTTATAACACATGAGAAGGCGAACTTAATTTGTTCCCAGACAGAATCAAACGCCGACATATGCGAGTTCTTTAAGCTATCTTGCTTGTTGTGTGTTCTGTATCGCATTGCTATTTGCATTGTTAATGGAAGACAAACGTTATCGGTTTCAAGCACCGTTGGCTACTGTCATTGAAAGGCGAGACAGGAATACACTTAACATAAATACATAATACATTCACTTACATATTTAAATTTGTGTGGGCCACAAATTCAATAAACAAACACGTATATGTTTACATACATACAATTTTCCGTATTTTTGCAGTACGCCAGTCCGAAGCTGACTTTTGTTCTGGCCAAAGGCATCATAGCCGAAATTTCAAATCACAGCAGCAGCAAGAAAATATTCCCAACTGGCTAGCCAACTATGCCAGCAATTGCTCTGCTCGCATAGCTAATTCGGCCCGAAAGCCCATAAGATAGCCAAATTTTGGAAAAATACTTGCACTAGTCCCTTGTCAAAGCCCGGCTGGCAGAAATGCGAACGCTCAAGAATTTGCCGGAGACAAATTACTCAAATTGGACGCAAAGGCAAACATTGCTCTCGGGCAGGACGAGTGATTTTTTCACTGCCTGGTTCACGTCCGTATCTTCCTCTGCATTGACTCCGCTGAACAAAAGCGACCGTGCTACACCGCTGGCCAGAAATTCCTGGAAACCCGAGCACCGTTGTTTGGCCTCGGCCATTGACTCGAATTCGCCTGCGGCAAACACAGCTAATGTTCACAAATTATTTCCCTGTACCTACTGAAGCTGTGCCTGCATTTTTGGCCAATTAAATGTTAGTTTCAGCTTGACTTCAGTTTCAACTGGAATTTGTGCTGCCACACCATAATTAATCCCGAACGCCAACAATTGAAGTTGGAGCCGAGCACCACCTGAATTGTGCGACCAGTAACCATGGCAGAGTACGCTCTGATAATACTGCTGCGTAGGGACACAATTACAGTCAGCTGCAAATTGGCTTGTTGCGTGTATTCCGCTTTCAGTCCCAGGGTAGTCCATGGAAATTGTATTGTCTTAGCCGAAGGCAATTATAACTAGTACAGCCGAAGTCAATAGATGCTGACCAGGCATTGATCAAGAATATATATGTTTGATGGAGATGATTCCTTCTGCCTGTTACACTCATTTGCGCCATTGAACCGTTAAAACCATCTTTTTAGCCATTTTCAATGTGTTGAGGCCATATAAATACTGACCAACTTTCATTTTACAAACGGAAGTAGGACAAACCCCTTTATGTAAATATACACACTACGTATTTAAAATTTAATGTTGTACACACATTATATACTTATAAATACACCGTTTGTGTTTGTATTACAGCACATGTATCTGAGTGGCTAATACAGCTTAAATTAAAGTGATAAATGACCGAAACGTGACCTGGCATTTGTTAGTGCTGCTTTCCCACTTTAAATATCCTCGTTTTAACCGCTTCAACAGCTGCGTCTTCAGTTTAAAATCTGGCAGGCAGTTTAGTGTGAGGTCCTTAATTGAGTGAGTGCTTGTTGCTGTGAACGTATCGTGTCAGTGTTGGTTATATTCTTTAATGAATTGGAAAGCGGATTTCAGTTTTTGTATACCCTGACCCTACCATTAACAATGGGTAAAAAAGTGTCTAATGGTTTTTTGCAAGTGCATTTTTTAATTTCGTGTATTCCATATGCAAATGAAGTTTATTTAAAATATAAGAGCTAGAGCCGTAATATTTGCTTTAATGTTTGATTTTGTATATGTACATTAATACAAATAAAATTATTGTTAGTGATGAATAAAATAGGGTTGACAACAAAGCCACATAAAAATGCGGATCAGGGTATCCCCTAGTCGAGAGCTCCCGTTTAGTGCCCCCTCACTTGTTAGGATATGCAACAATTAGATAAAAAAAATAAAATCCTGTTTTTATTTAATTTTAATTACACTTTTTGTATTAAATCACATGTCGACTTCATATAAAATTAAAATTTTAATGAATCTCATTAACAACGTTTTCAGGATTATGTTATATCCAAATGTTAAAATATCAACATTGCAATAATTAAATGAATGTTGATACTCTGCTGCATTTTTAGAGTGTCTATAGATCTACTTATTACATATATATATATTTATTACGTTACCAAAACACATGCTGAAATCACAAATGCAGATATTATGTAGATGCAATTAATAAATTATAGCTGAATATAATCTCCTGGGTGCCGCGGTATCCAGTAACTAATAAGTTAGGTAACTAATAATAGATTCATATATTAGTATTTTAGTGCTCTCTGATAATAGTTTATGCCGAGGTATTCAGCCTATACAGTTTTACATCAACTGTTTAGCGGTAACATTTTCTGAGCTCTGTAAATAACCTATGTAAGTTGCTATAAACGAACCAATTGGTCTGACGGTTTGAGAGCCACTGTGCTATGCTAATATCAAATAATCCCACTAAACGTATTCATATGTATGTACTAAGCAACAAATGTATGTAGCATATGCATAATATATTTTATTTACATGGCGTTTTTATTAGATACGATTGAATAGAGAGTTTTTACATAATTGAATGAGTTTTCGATATTTTCATATAGATATAAAATCTAACTAAACTCTAACACAAACAAACAATAATACAGTCAGAGCCATCTTTTGAGCTCACCTGACCTAGCTGACTTATGCAAAACTTTGGTCAACTTGCTAACTTGGCAAGTTGGCAAAATTTACAGTATAGCGTTTAATCAGACAAATGAAACTTCTGCTAAACTTTGGCGCCAAAATATGGGCATCGATTGAATTCAGAGCAAACGATTTGCCGAATGCGAATCGAGCACCTGGACGGCTTACGATGTTTCGGGGGCGCCATAAAGCAAATTGTCCAACTTGAGCTTGTGTATTTTATTGGCGGCGGGTGCACCGTGCCCTGGCCGTCCCCAGAACGTTTCGAATGTGTCGAAATGCTGATTGCACAGGTCTCGGTCCATCTGCCTGGAGACGCTGACCGAGCGTCGCTTCTGCGATATTTGCACATTCAAATCGTGCAGGTAGCGCATATCGGCTGCCGTTTGTATCCTGCGTGGCGTGCCCCAGTGGCGTTCAAGGTTGGTGTCGGCCAATGACGATAGGCGGCAACGTTGTCGGTTGCATTGTTGGGTTGTTCATTGTTGATTGTTGTATTGATTAGTCATTGGTTTTTAACGTTTCGTTTCGTTTCGTTTTGGGTTCAATTTTGCAAACGGATGTTGCACGGGGATACATAGAAGATTTGTATTATGATTTGGATATTGTTGGTTGTTCAGTTAGTTTGGTGAGTTTTGGGTTTGCTCTTTTGGTTGCTATACTTTCACTTGTATTACAATTGATATTTTCTTGCTGAATGAGCCAAAGAAAGTGACAGAGAAACCATTAAAGACGCAAAGATGGAGCAATCGTGCAAATTATTTACAATTACAATGAGCTCACATTTCGTATTTTTCGCAGAGCAAGCAAATGAGAAACGGTTAAAGTAACGGAAGCCAACGGAAACGGATGCAGGTGCAAACACAGAGATCGAATCGGAAACAAAAGCATAAACAAGTACAACAAAGACACACACACACACACACACACACACACAGATGGACTTGGACTAGCGAATGTGCAGGGTGAGGCGCTTGAGGCAGCAGGCAGGCGCTTGGGGCGGCGTTGCTGTGGTTGCGACGCAGCCGCAACTGCAACACTGCAGCTTGCAGTTGAGATTCTTGGACAGCCGCTTCATGTGACTAATGTTTTTGATGATGCTGTTGATGTTCTGCTCTTTGTTGGACTTTGTCTTGTGCTTGGGAGGTGCGTACCTATCATGCGAGGGCGTCCGCTTTGTCACATCTGTGCTGGACAGGCTGATGGGGCGGTGCAGGCCGCGCCTGCGCGCCAGCAGTGGCACCAGCTCAACGCCACCGCCCCCGTTCTCCATGCCAGCATCCGGTGTGGCCGTGCTGTTGCCGGTGCTGCCCGTGCAGTGGCCCCGGGGCAGACGCGGGCAGAGCTTTGCGGGCTTGCATTCCTTCGGCGGTGATCGTGCACCGCAAGCTGGTGGATGCGGCGCCGCTGCTGGGACTCTTCTGGGCGGCTTCACTGGACTGGAGCTGTTCATGGCGGGGCAAGTGCAGACGCACAGCTCGCAACAGCGCTGTGGCTTCGTTGGCTTGTTGCTGCGCGATTTGCGAAATGTGTTCTTTTCCGCGGGCGTCACGGGGTTGTCCTGATCGAGTTCCTTAAGCATTTCCTTATTCGTCCAGCCCTACAAAGATTTAGCCGTTTTTATACTGCCCCAACAGGCGATCAAGGTTGAGCCTACCAGCGATTTCATAAAAGTGTTGCCTACTTCTTTGGGACTGCGCCAGGGCTTGCCACCGGGACCAGCCTTGCCCCAGGGCTCCTTGCACTGCTGAAATGGCAAACGAAAAATGAGAATTTAGTAACGCCACGCCACAGTGGAGAGTAGCTGCCGCTCACCGGCTTTTCCAACTTCGCCTGCAGTTTCTTTTTCTGTGAGGCGAGCTTCTCCTGCAACGGGTGCTCGCTCTCACTGTTGACGACAATCTTGTCGAGCATCGGCTTGGCCTTACACGGCGGAGAGGGCTTGTAGCGCAGCTCTATGTCCACATGCCCTTTATTGCGAAACGACATTGAGGGGTGCTCTTTCAGTTCGATGTGCAGACTCTCACCGTTGCCAGTTTGGGCCACGCTGACACCGGCCTTCAGCGGATGCTCTCGCTCACAGATGGTCACAGTGCTGCTCCGCGGTCCGCTGTCCAGCAGATGATGGATCGAATGGGCGTGTGCCATCCGCCCCCCCGGCGGAGCCGCCGGCGGATGGTGGTGATGGTGATGATAGGCGGCCAGTGGATTTTTGTGGCATTTCTTCTGCATGGAGAAGTAGTCATTGTAGCGGCAAGGCTGCATCGAGCTGATCCGATGGGCGGTAGTCTATTGAGTCGGGAAGGGGTGCGCGTTATATAAGCCAAACCTATTATGCGACACCAAACTCACAACTGTTGGCGTTGAGTGCAGTCCGACTGCGGTTATATCCTTGCGTCGCACCTCCACGTTTGGAGCGCCCCCACCTGGCCGGCCCCAGGGGCAGTGTTGCAGAAACAAGTCGTAGTACTGCAAAGAGCACAGAAATGATAACAGTCATTGAAGCCTGAGGTTCCCATTTATGGCTTATGGCTTATCGATTCCCTAGCAGCCTATATTCGGCGCGGAACTCAGCTCATTCAGTCGGTTCATCCGTCCGCTTGTTCGCGGAAATTGACAACACCCAGCCCCTTGTCGAGTCCCGTCTGGATTGGCTGCCTTTGTTTGTAGGTTGTTGTTATAGTTGCAGGGTGGCACGATTTGCTTTTCATTCACCCACTTTGGCTTGGCTTGATTTTAGTTGATTTTGAGCCACATTCGCAATCATAAACACGCGACCTGATGCCAGTTAAGCTCAGTGCCCGACTGTGGTACTTGTCTTGATTACGAATCGGTAAAGTCAAACTTGTCAAATGGTTTGTTGAACCAATTCCTGGGTAAGTTATTACACTGTGCTTGGCATAGGTCTTTGAACTCGCGTGGGTGCTGGAAAAACTGTTAACGCAAGCAAAGGGATACAATACCTAAGAATGCTAAAGAAATAATCGCCAGAGCACATTCTAATAAAATTATCCGATTTTGACGCTGTTGGCAACTCGTAGAGATCAAACAAACCTATAAGAGTACTCAGTACTCTAATTACACTATGTTATTAAACAGGAAAAAACCTCGCAGTCGGGTGTAACCGAGAGCGCAATACTTGTGCAACCAACATATTTATTTCTACACATGAACAAATATTAAAACAAACAAAAATTTTGCATCTGCGCGAGATTTGAACCCAGTTTTGGGTTTCCACCGCAAACCAACCCCTTAAGTTATGCAACAAGAATTATACGCAATCGTTAAGAATTTTCATTAAAAACTGCAAGGATTTTTTAATAATTACGAAAACTTGCTTTTTAAGCTGACAGCGTCGACGCTGTTATTTCTTGCTTTATGCTAAATAAAGATAAAAAATAATGAATGGTGTCTCTAGCATTAAAGGAGAAGGATAAACAGGAGCTGGAGGACATATATGGATTAAAGAAATCACCAACAAAAGCTGACGCTGGAATACTCCAAGTTTCAAGTGTCTAGCTAGTTCATACGGACGGACAGCCAGACAGACATTGCACATACCCAATTTACTCTTTTCTTTTCATGTACGAGTATATAAATCAAAATCACAATACAACACACTTGCTATTAAGATAAAAATTAAGATAGATTCTGATGGATTTAATAGTTCAAAATACTCAAATATTTTACCTTATACTTCAAAAGGAGACTTTTTTTGTATATATTTTCTTCCACAAATCAAAATGCAATCAAACTGCAATAACAATATTCATCTCTTATATTTCCTGTGACTTTTCCACTATCTATTTCGACATATCATTGATTAACTCTAAAATCTCCTCCTAACTCGTTCACATTTTTTCAAACTGACTTAAATTTGTGTTAACTAAAATGCTTTATTTTTATTTAAAGCACGCTTTTGGGCTTGAGCACAGTATATAATTGGATTACAATTATTTAATTGAATTAATTACACAATACATATTAAAGGGGACTACAAAATATATATTTCAAAAACTACTAAAACGATGGAACGTCTTGAGATAAGGTTGAGATGTCATTGAAATATCCACCATTGTCATTCCTCTTCACATTTGAGATGTCAATTGTACTTACATTCCCCCTAATTGTCACCCACTAACACAATAGTTGGCTTACAAACATATTTACCTCCTGTTTGTCCTTCTCTTTGCGGGCACACTCCTCAGCCTTGCGACGTCGCCACATACGTAAACTCTCCTCGGCGTTCTTGCGTTCGACCAGGCGCTTCTTATCATCGCACCACATCAGCGGATGTTGGATGTGGTCGTGGCAGAAGGCGCCCATCTCATCGCTGGTTGTCATCCTAGAAGGCACTAGGAAAGCGGAAGTATCGCCACGTTCAGCAAATGACGCGCTACTGAAACAGTCCCGTGCATACCCAAACCTTGCACATCAAAGTCGAGTTGGCCGCGCTGATCCGTGCCTGGCACGGCTGTTGGGCGCAACTTTCGACCTGCCCAACCACTCTGGTTGTCTAGGCAGCGTCGCTAGCCAGCCAGTTATTTATAGTCTAGGTTCGGGCGGTGCCCAGGCTGCACGTGAGCGGCGCGCGTATGTCCTTGAAGTTGTTTGTTAAGACAGGCCAGGATTGCATTTCATTTGCGTAACCCGCTCTGACCATTTAAATATTTTGCCAGTTAGGCAACCAACCACTGGCGCTGTCGCTCCCATTGCCGCGCTTGTTTGCTCGCGCTGCAATCGAGCTGAAGTGGTTCTGGGGCGTCTCGTTTGCCGAGGCTAACGAGGCTTGGACATAAAATAAATTTATTTTATAGGAAAGCGCGCGCAGTTGTGGCACAGTTCCTCCAATTTGACCTGATTCGTGCGGTTTTTGCATTAAAATGGAAAGTTCCCAAAACTATCAATATTGGTTTGGGGTATGGGCGGCTCTCGCTGCCACACTTGGGGCTGCTGTTGCAATATTGCGTGTGGCACTTTGCAGTTAACGTTAACCCAATTGGGGGCCTCAGCAAACTTGTTGATGTTTGCCAAGCTGGGACCAGCTGTGAGCTCTCGGCGTGTGTCAGCTGAAAATGAGATTCAGATAAAGCCAAAGCCACCTCCATTAACCATAATGTATACCCACTCGCCGTGAACATCGCAGTTGTTATTGTTTGCCTGGCCTAATTTTATTATCAGTTTCCGTTTTTGCCGATAACCTTTTCGCCAAAACGCTGCAGGTTGACCCAAGACACGGTTTTTATGTTTTTCAGTTTATGGCCCACTTTAGATATGGACAGTGTGCGAGACGCCGTGTTATATTTTCAGATTTTTCTTTTATTCTTTGATTGACATTTTCGGTTTCGTTAGCTTAACAAACATTGCATTTTATTCATCTCTTGAAATACACAATATCCGTAACATAATTATCATTATCAAAAACATCAATTATTCTGACCAATTACCCGAGCACCCATGTGATTTTTTTGCTATCCAAATGTCGTCGTTTTATTTACGTGATTTTTATTTTGCGCGGCTGTAAAGGTGCCTTTGGCTTATACGAGACTGCGTGAAAACCGCGCAGGGTTTTAAATTAGTTTAAGGATGCATTATAAATTACAAATTAATCTTCATTTAACATTTATTACAATCCGTTCTGTAAGGATTTTTTTACAGTTAAGTGTGTTCAGTTTTATTTTTTGAATGAATGGGGCAGCATTGTTTAAACAGTATTCTTGCTCTTAGCCTTATTTTTCTTAACTAGCAATTAGTTTGTGATTATAAAAGAATGTTGTGCATTTCATGCACGAACGGTTCAAAACTCAATTAAATTGGATTAAAAGAATTAAACAAAGCAAATAATATATAAATTACGATAAGTTTGTGCTGTCTGAAGGGGCGGCAAAGTGCAAGCAGTGACCATTGAACCATTTAGGCATGAAATGTCGTAAGAACAAAGAAAATAAAATATAAAATAAAAAATGTTATGGTAGTTTCTTAATTCATTAAACACTGCTCATTATATAAATATCGTTTGTTGCATTGACTAATAACCATGTCTCTTTTTGATTTGTTTACTTTTTAGTTTATAATGTCTCCATTTAATTTAATATAAAGCGACATTTTAATATTAAACAAAAACTTTAACTACACTGACATCGTTTTACAAACTTGAATTTTCTCAAAGATGAGGTGAGTTTCTTGATTTTGTACAATTTACATAATTGTCTTTAATTCACGAAAAACTTTGTATATGTGTATTTTAGACATATAAAAATTCAAAATTCAAAATTATTGCATTAAAATTCTTTGCAAATTTTTCATGTATATATATGAATGTATGTATATACAAAGTACGTTAATCGTATATCTGCCACAAAATTTATAAAAACGTTTTGTGTACATTTGATGCAAGTATTTACAGTGTCAACAACAATGCTTAAAAACTAAATAATAAATTTTGTTTTTACCATTGTCTAGTTTTCTTTTTACAAATTGTTGCTTGTTTCTCTCATTTGCTGACTTAACTAGCATTTCGTGTTGTCTGCTTCTAACTTAATATTATATGTATAATTTTAATTTGTATATATATTTTTTTCATTTCTACTTCATCCGATTGATGACTAAGTCGGCAACAACCTGCAGGCCCTTCTGATAAGGAGACTCCGTCAGCTCCTGTGCCAGCCGTATCGCCTCGTTGCAGTGCTTTTTAGCCAGAAAACGCGTCTGCTCGAGTCCATGTGACTTATGCACTAGCTCAAAGGCGCGCTCCACGTCCCCGGGTTCGCTGAAGCGCCGCATCACCATGGGATTAAGCTCTGGATACTACGAGATAGAAATACGAAACGGTATTAAATCAATCAAATTTTTGTACCGAAAAAGGCCCAATTCGCGCTAGGGGCACACTCGGCGGTCCGTTTCGGACTCGCATGCCAATGCGATCATCATGAGTGCATATACATACATATATGGCTAGTTTTTACAATTTAACTGACTAACTAAGCGAATAGTCCGCTGGCCGCCTTGCCGCTGCTATTGGTGTTAGCGTTGGCGTTAAGAGCGCTGATTAAAACGCATTGCACGCTCGCGTTTATCGCGCTTTGCATAATAAACTGGCAGTCGATGCGAAATTAAAAACGCCTTACAAACGCATTTGATGGCACGCAGTGCATACTCCCAGCAGCAGCAGCAGCGGCATGATATCATCAACATCATGATCAAGCACCATCATGCGACAACTATCTAGGAAATGCACATAGCTGTGCAAACACAGTTCTGGACAAACAGCAATAGCCGCCACTTGTATTAACATTATTTGAGATATAATTGGTAGTCGACCTGTTGTCACAGCAATGAGGAAGTCAGTCAGGGGCTCACCTTTTCGCATGCAAAGAGAACCGGCGCTGTGGCCAGGCCCAGTTTTAAGTCAGCTGCCGTTGGTTTGCCCATTTGCTCGGTGGAGGAAACAAAATCCAGCATATCGTCCACCAACTGAAAGGCCAAGCCAATGTTGCGTCCATATTGGAAGGCCACTTCGGCAACATTATCGTCGGCCTGTGCGATGACGGCGGTCTGCAAAAACACAATTTCAAAGTCAATTGCCAGCCTAGCACCTGTCCAAACGAGTACAATGACAAACGCATTCGTGCAAATCGATTTGCAGTCGAGCAATTGCATGAACGTTTGCAATTGCAATTTCAATTGCATTTTGATTGGTGGGCTTACTTACCGCCTTTAGCGCATTAGCAATCAGCGATGCGGTCTTCCTGTATGTCTTGGTTAGATAGTGTGCAAAACGCTCGTTCTCCGTTTCCCTCGAGCCGAGCTGCATGAATTCGCCTTGAACTAAATCGGTTAAAATCTGACGAAAAAAATTCAAAGCAAAAAAACCTTCATGTTAGAAATTATATATACATTTATAAATTTACGTACATTTATTTTATTCGCTTTTAATAATAATGTACAGAAAACTATCTTTAATACAAATCTACTGATGCTGGCAAATGCTTAGCCTAAAATTTCAAATAAAAGTTTTGATGTCTGTCTAGCAGTAAGACAATCAAGACTCTCAAAAGAGACCTGCTCAACCATTTCTTACCCAGCGGCTGTATTATTTTGACAATAAAGTAAAGAGTTGGGTGGGGCGTATGAGGCCGTTTTCGCAATTCACACACATGTCGTTAAACTTGCGGGTTCTTCCGCATGGCTGACTGTGCAAATGCAAAGGGCAAACACAGTATGCCAAATAGTTTGTGTAAATAAAATTTCATTCAGACCTCGCCATCAGCAGGATGGATGGCCAAAGATAAATGAATGGATATTAAAAATCCGTCCGAGGGTTATTTCATAAATAAGACGACAATACCGGACTTAAGCTTTGCAATTGCAATCGAAAAAGGTTATCATCTAATTGTGCTCTGATTATAATTGTTATTATAATATAAAATTCCTTTGGCAAGCCTTAAGACTTTTACGAACTAAAAAGATTACATTGGGTTTGAGTAAAAACGATCTGTCAGATAAAGTGGAAAATTGCGAAAAATTAGAGTCACCAATTTAGGAAGATAGACCACTGATCATCTCCTCCAGCCCGCCCCTACAATTACAAAACGCAGTAGTTTGAAGGTTACAGATTTGAGGTAACCCCGTTTTGTTGTAAACTAGCTGTTGCATTCGACTGCAACGTTTTTACTTGTTACTTTTTGTTACTTCGGTAATCTCCTGTTCACATACAAAGACGAATAATTTTCCATGGAAATATGTACAAAGGTATTTAAGGAGTTAATTTAATAACATGCGCTATAGACAAAAGCACTTTACATTATTTTTAAATTTTATTTGCAGTAGCCAAACAACATCTTAAGAATGTCCCTCGTGCCTGGCATTTTTATTTGCACTCAAAATGTTGGCGCGCCCTTCATTTCATTTTGATATTGTTTGTAGTTGGTGCTACTCGCATAACTATTTTCATTCATTCGTTCAGTTTGACAATTTCGCAGGCAGTTGTCAAAATATTAGGCAAACAATCGGCAGGGTAGTATTTTGTCGTCTATAGTATAACATGCCTCACATACGACTATATATACCTATGTATGTGTACATATATGTGGGCGCTGATTTGGTGGAAAATGTTGTAGTTGTCATTTGTCGTTCGTAGCTTAAGGAGCCCAAGGTGAGAGCCAGACATCACAGCTCAGACATCGATACGGTCACTAATATATTTTTGGCCAAATCCCAGCGAATTGGCTTGTTTAATTTGAGTTGTTTTGTTCGGTTTTTTCTTTGCAGTTTGCCTTAGAAGCAAATCAACATCTTGGCTTTCAATGTTAACTAATTAACACATGCGGCCGAAATAAGTGCGACTGTGCGTACGACAACACCAGCATAAACAGCAAAATAAACAACAAACCCGACAACAAGAGAAGAGAAACACATTGTATTGAAGCCATTTAAGCAGCTGCTGATGGTGACAACATTTTTCATTTGTCCGCAAAATGAGAGCACACTTTTATTATTCGATTTACAACATATAGCGCAAAGTGAATCAATTTCAACTAATCATAAAGTATTTTCCATTGTTATTTAGTATCGAAAGATCAAAACAATTGAGACGGCCTAAATTATTGTTTGCCACTGACCACGAAGGCAAAGGAAGGTAGTATACAAATATGCCGTTTACATACTCCTTAGGTCTCACCTTAATTAGATCTTTTGAATTGTAATCTGCCATTTTCCGTCTCATCTCCACTGCATATTTATAGCGCATTCGGAGTGGTTTAACCCACTATTACGAAAGAACCATAAATTCTTATTTGCGGCGGCCGATCTACCAATATTTTAATGCCGTCAACGTTTTTGAAGCCGTTGAAATTATTCAGGCACGTGTTTAGCATAAAAAATACAAAAATCTGATGTTGTCGTTGTAGATTAAAGAAAAAGCAAAACAGTCCAAACAAAAGTTGCTTAGGAGCGTTAAATGAAAACCAAACAATTCCCAACTACTTTTTACTTAGGACTTATGGAGTATAACTATTAAATTTTGATGATTTGAATCCGGGCAAGTTTCGATTGTTAATCAATGGCTTTTATGAAAACTAATATTATTTTGTGTGCTTTTTTTCATATGAATAGCATTTGATCGAGCTTTCGGAGTATTTACACTGGTATAACCTAAGAACTAGTTTTTAATTAAACGTATAAATGTAAAGTATAATCTCTCTGTTAAATATTTGGATAAGTCTTTAAATAAATTATTCTGTTACTTAATATGCTAATTTAGGTTAGTTTTTTGAGTACCTATTGGTAACTTCATATTCGGCATAATTTGAATATCTAAAGCCGCTCCCTTGCTGGCAACAGAGCAGGCATTCAATAACGTCATCTTCACAAATTTGTGACCACCTTTGAAAATTTTACCAACGAGCAAAAACGTGGCTGTACAAATCGTTAGAGAACGTCCGACTAGGTGATACCCAGTACCCAACCAACTACAATTTCAAAAATATCAATTTATAATAAGGATTTTGTTAAGGACCAAATGATGTTAAGTTTCAATAGTCTGTGGAATTGACTTGTTAAAAAAATATATCTTCACGCGCTTGTTACATAGCTTTGCACAATTTCAAAATATCCATTTTACTCATTTTATGGGTACAGGGTATAAAAACGTGAAGAGATGTCAGAGATTGCAGACTAAGGTATGCGCGGATTTGTTGTTTGCTTTGGCTATTAGCTCGGAGCTCGATTGTGTAAGTGACGATTCATTCGACAGAGGTGGCTGACTAAGGCCAGCTCCAGTTTCACTCTCGCAGCCGAAAGTGAAACTGTCATCTGACTAATTTGAAGCTTGAAGAAACTTGCGATGCTGCCAGTCGGAGTGTTAAGAAGTCTTCGAATTACGGCTATAAATTGATAACTGCAATTTGCATGGGTAAAGTCAGAAATAAGTAGGAGCGATGTGGAAGCCGGTTTACATACATACATTCATTTAAATAAAGTATGCCTTCATGTATTGATCATAGTATATATGTACATATGTGCAAGTAAGCTGCAAAAAAGTGAAGGCTGCAATAAACTCGCAGCTGTTTGCCCTTCGCCTTTGCCTTGGACTATTCCAGGGTTACAGGAAGTAAAAACGAACAGGCAAAGTGATTTGCGGCCGTTAACTGAACAGGTTTTTCCCATGGATACAAAGAAGCGCTGGACAAAACGGGCAACTTTCTTAATTTACAAACTGTTTACCTGTCAGTCTCATTTTTTCATAAGTTTTTTTGTTTGCCCAACGCGCGTGTGAAATTCGACACTGAATTGGAATCTGTGCACCCCAGAGACAAACCCCAGTTCGGGACTTTTTGTGTTGGATTCTTGACAGCAGATTTGCCTTTTGAATAATCTCAGCAAATAAAACCTTTGGGTTTATTTGCGTTTGCGGTAATGCTAGACTAGAGTTCTAAATATATGGGCTTAAAATTATTTTTAACAAAGGGACAAAATAAATACTTGGAATTAGCGAACACTAAAAGTTAATATGATATCATAAATGAACCGGCAATCAAACTCATTGAAAAAGGAAACATTTGACCAACTTTCAATTAATCATCCTAAATTAGAAGGGATCAACCCTGGTACTGCGTGTATTTATATTTGTATATAAAAAGTAAAGTTTAATTTAATATGGAAATATTTAAACGAGAGATCTGAGAGCACGATCAAACCACCCATATTGAAAAACTTATATGAAACTCACCTGACTCAACACGATCGTCACGTCATCGCTGCGCAGACGCGATATCATAATCGAGGCAATCGACAAAATGTAATCACCAGCCATTGTGACCTGCAAAGACAATGACACACATGGGGGTATGTATGAGAGTCCAAATCAAAAGTACAGTTAAATATTTCGACAAAAACAAATTGCTAGAGAAGCTAATGATATGACTAAACTATTGATAACATCAACACAAGAAATGTTAATTACTTGTTCGGATTAAGTCTCTTGTTTTCGCTTGTCAACATGATGAACGAAATTAATTTGAACGAGTCAAACCGAAAATTTAAAACAGCTAACGGGAAAGCGCAGTCTATTATTAAAAGGCCTTAGTTTTAAGGCCTTTTATGTGATGCAACCTGTTGACAAAGTCTCTACCCAATTTATTTCATTGATGGCCACATCGGAGACGCGTGAAATCACTTCGTCTGGTGCTTGATGATATTTGGCGTTAATCATTTCAATTGAGAGCTGGCCAGACAGTTGGTTGCCAACAAACTGATCGCGTAGCTGACCAATAAACATATTTTATCCATAGCTTACCTTTTTGTGATTCCATAAAGCGTTAACGCTGGGCTTGCCGCGTCGAAAGTCCGACTGATCGATGACATCGTCGTGGACTAAGCTGGCCGAGTGGACCATCTCAGAGAAGAGGGCTATCTGTCGTTGTTTGTGTACTAATTGGCTGTCAAGGCAATTGGCAATGGGTAAATATTAATTTGTAATCAGTATATATGTTGTTATAATTTGGCTTTAATTTCGCAAAGGCCTGCTAATCATTACACTGCTCAACAAAACCGTGGCAATTAGCCAAACGGATAGATGCTACTAGCCTCCTTACTCACTGTGATTCGTTGTTCAGATGATAGTTAATCGCCTTGGCCATCAGCATTGTCACCATCGGGCGCAGCGCCTTGCCCTGGCCATCAAAGTAGTAGCATGCTATGGTGTCCAGCTCTGGCTGAGATGTTCCCGACTGCAGCAGCTGCAAAGATTCATTCAAGAATTGCGTTTGGATGCTAAATATTAGCTGTGACAAAAATTAGCAGAAACTTATGACAAATATTAATATACAAATTTTTCCGCAGTATTCGACGTATTGTTGACCAGACATTTGAATTTATTCGCCATAGCATGAGTCAAATTCAAGAAATTGGGTTTGTTAAATTACATAATATAGTCAAAGCTCAAGACTAAGATATTTACTTAAAAAAAACTCTGGTATTTATCTTACAGATGTTATAACAGAAACGTTCAACACTTTTACTAAATAAAAGAAGCAGATATAAAGAGACATTTCACGTCAGTTCTATTATAATAAAAAAGTGTGGAGTGTCAACTCCCCTTACTCAAACGTTTCCACAACTATAGGGTGTATAAAAAATCCCCAATTCTAAAGTATGGAAAAGACCCTGATGTCACTGTGACGTAGATATTTAGTTTATACATTAACACTAATTATTATTGAAAATAAGAATTAAGTGATCTATATATAAAAAGCTCAAAGGCATCTCAGATAATTCTGTTTTTACTAATTTTAATATATCAAGTCGTGTCGATTGATCTACGCCACAAATATTTTAAAGTGTTCAAATGATTGTTTATTTTTTATGATTGTTTATTATACAAGTGTGTCAAGCGGGAAAAATATGTGTTCAAAAGTAAGTATACTGAATACTTGTAAAGATATTTTTGTTAGAGAGTAAAAAAAAATGCATCACGCTCTTGATGTATTATCCTAACTATACTTACGTCTCTCACATCGTCGTAGAAATACTTGAGTTCATCATCGAGTATTATATATGGATCAATTTGTATTTCTCTCACGGGCCCAGCGGGCTGCTGTGTGTGAACGGAGCTGTGTGTGCGTAGACTCGAACTTTGACTGCAGCTGTGTGGGTTTTGCTGCGAGGGAGAGAAAAACATAAAATCAGTGGCAGTGTGATTAGCGAATTTTCCATAAATGCCGCAATTACTAATAAAGTGTGAAAATTACAGGAGTAAACGAGCGCTTGAATAAACGGTCAAAACACCTAAAGTCAGCACCCAGACAGCATACAAAATACGTACATAAAAAACCGTTTTTGAGTCACTTAACAACTTTCAATTGCTGGCAACAACACTAACGAGTTTTTGTTTGCTGCCCAAAGCAAGTGGCAACAAAAGCAATTTTTTTTGACACTTAAATTAGACGACGGCAACAAGATTAATAACTGGAAAATTGCAGCGGCAAATCGCCAACAAATTGAAGTTTATTATTTAGCGCCCTCGTAACGACTCTTGACCTTGTCGCCAATTTAAACAGTGCTCACAAATCCTTTTGTTTCCACACAACAACCGCAGAAAAGGGCGCGTGGGAGGCCGTGTGGAGCACGGCAATAGTGAGCGCTGTCATTTATACTCAATGTTGACATAGCACAGTGGAACGATATTATTTCCTTCAGGCAAACATATGTGCATATGGACGTAGTCCTTAGTCCTCAGTCATAAATTGGCCAATTAGGTTCGAATCACAGGCTAGTGTGTATTGTGTCTTAGCCAAAGGCCATTTAAGCCAGTCTTAAGTCCTATACATTTATCATTAATATTAACACGTAAGAGTGATCTATTAAATTTTGTCTGCCAAATTTGTCGACTATAGCTCTAAAATTGTGGGAGATATAGCATTTCGCGATTTGGTGAGGCGGGGTGGGATATCAAGGTCGGAGTTTTTGGGGGAGGTCACCAGCAAACTACATCTCTAGCCGATCTTGATAAAACTTTTTGCAGTAAATTCTTTAACTTGTATAGTATGTTCAAATATTCAATTCCACCAAAGTCTCTCTCATAATATACGAAACAAGCTTAAAAAATGTAAGGTTGTAGTTTTTTATCGATTTTTTTATGTATTTTCCAAGATCGACGCATTTATGTATACTTAGGGAAGTATGGATTGGCAGACAGACGGACATGGCTAGATCCTGTTCGAGAACATTTAAACTTTATGGGGTCGGAGATGCCTCCTTCTGTCTGTTACATATAAAGTATAAAAAGGTATAATAAAAAGGGTATAAAAAGAGCACATTACTTTGTGCCCATCTTGCTGTCCGTTCGTTTGCTTGCAGTTTTCTCAGCAGTTGTAGCTAACCTGGGTTAAAGAGTGTTAACAGTTTTTTGAACACGCCCACTGTGGGCCGAGCAAACCGAAAAACCCTATGGCTCCCACAGTTTGACAGCTAGAGCCGGCAAATCGACAGGCAGGTGGGCCCCAAAAATAGTAGGGGACAAAAATGTTGCGCCACGCCCACAATCATTCCCACAGACAGCAGTAATCATTTCTTAAAGACAGGGCTTGTAAGTCTTTATAGTTTTCGAGTCACCAACACAAAACCCAAAGAAGGCTTGTTTCTAGTGTCTCAAGTTGCTTTAACACTGTGTACAGAGTATACAATCGTCGGCTGCTCCCGACAATAACATTGTTTTTCATACAAATATTATTATTAAAATTTAACAATAAAATAACAGAAACCTTTTGTTTTATTTTCTTTACATTTCTTGTTATTGTGTTTTGCTTCCTTTGTGTGAAATTATGCAACACTCTCGCTATTTGTGATTTTTACATGACTTGGCATGGCTATGGCTGTGTGTTTGTGTGTGTTTGCTTCTTGTATTTGTCAGTCTGTACGTCTGTCAATAAAAGTGGTGCGTATGTAAACACGATAACATGTAAATTTTATGTTGCCAACTGTCAACAGCGAGCGCAAAGCTGCTGCCAAACGGAGGCAACTTTTACAGCCAAAGCCAATTGAGCTGCAAATATTTGTGTTAAGTTTGATGCGCTGGCGCTGGGCGTGGCTATTACGCGTCTATGCAATCGCATCGCATGCAAACAAACACATGCATGTTAACCCAGATTCATGCAGATCCTGCAGCCCATTGGCCATCATCGATGGTCGTAAAGTTCCCTTGGCAACTGTACCGGTCGGTCCCCGTCTTCAGTGTCATAAACATTATCATAATTGATGGTCTTTGGTCCACACGTGTGGACCAACACGACGCATCAACTGGTTCGATGATGATGACTTTTCATTGATATATATATATATATATATATATACATATGTATATAAATAAATATTGACCATCGCTCGCTTTTGTGTTCATTCAAAAGATCTCGCTCGCATTGGGCTTGTAATGACCCAGTTTCATATTAAGTAAGAGTGTACATATGTGTCATAAATATGTTCAAAACTTAGCGGCTTTAAAGTAGAAAGCGACGGCGACGACCAAACTTGACAGAGTGTTACAAAATCGACGCATCAAATTTAAAAAGCCAATTAAATTCAGCTCGTGAAAAGTTTCATTTTCAATATGTGCGTTAAATTAAAATTAGTACAAAGCTAGCAAAAAGCGCTGGCTGGCTACTTAAATATACACATTTACAAATCAAAACCAAAACCAACATTCATTTCTTTTTTATTTTTCTTTCTTTCTTTTTGTTTTTTATTTGCTGGTTAACAAACGTGCAAAAATGCATTTAATTGCGGCTACTTTTGCGTTCGTAAACTACGCTGAATGATTTATAAATTTTTAAATGGTTTTTATGGCCACTGGCCAATGACCAAACCAAACATGCAGCCAACCAGATAGCCCACCATCGGCCATCGGCTTCTTATAAAGGTGCCAAAAAGATTTGCGGATATAATGATATATAATTTGCCCCCAAAGTCAAATTTGCGGCTTAGCACGAGGTATACTTAAGGACTCGGTCTCTGTAAATGCTACCATTTCTGTGCAGTCGAAATGACTTCAGTTTTGTGGTTGCCATTGCGTGCTGCGCACATAGGAAGCAAAACATTCGTCGCAGTTGGCTGCTCCTGGCGAACAGAGGACTTTGAATAATTTCAGTTCATGCGTTGCTTACATAAGCAGAGAAAAACATTTCAAAGTAATCATAATTGCATTATTTAATATGCTAGGAAATTGTGCCAATTACTTATATGTTATAAATGGGTCTTTCATTAGAATTTAAATTCTTTTAAATAGATGAAGCTAAGTGCTGTTAATTACGCAGCTTATAGTAAATAACGTTTTCTACGTGTATTACAAAATACAAACAAATATCTGTGGAAATGAGTTCCCTCTATTGGGCTTAGCTGATTTATTGCCATGACATCGCAGGGACCCATTATTATTTATTGGCTCACAAACTGTTGCCTGTCGTATCTCTGCAGCTGTCGAGTTTGGGTCGTTGCATTTGTTAATATATGTATTGTAAAGTGTATTACGGTGCAGATTGGGACTTAACCACAACTGGTAGATTGGCGGTTAGCTATTGGGCCTGGCAAACCTTTTAGGCATTCAACAATTGTCATCAGTTCAACCAATTTATTGATTTTCCCAAAACGGCAAATCTTTTATGTATGAATTTGCGGAAAGGCACGCGAGATTAAAGTAATTTCTTTAATTGTTGCGAAAACAAAATATGCTTATGCGCAACGTTTGACAACATTTGCAGCACTTAAAGTGCGGTGCGTGAAACGTAAATAGCGAGGCAAACGCAAACACACACACCAGGGGGAACACGGAAAATAAACGACGCAAAGGTGTACATAGGTGTACATAAGAGCTGTAGTTGAAATTTTGGCTTAAGGCCTCGGGGCGCTCCCACGACATAATCTGGCGGATTTTGGAGCGACCTGTGCTCGATTGCAAGTGAAGATGAAACCGAATCGCCACAAAGCAATTGAAATGTGCAAAAAATTATAAGCGACACACAAAAGTCGACAAAACGATTTAAAAAACAAAATAAAAAGCTGTTAACGATTTTCAAGTAGCTGACAAGAGTCGCTCACAAATGCGCTGATTGATGTAATTTTGATTGGGCACACGTTTGATTGACAGCCTGACAAGCGATTGCAACATTTCGCATTTGTTATTGATTACTCTATTGCCAGCTCATATTGTATTATGCTTCCCATTATTCCCATTATTTTGTTTCACTCGGCTTTGCATTTTGCCCATTTGTATGCCAAAAGTATACTTGTGTGCATGTGCCCGTTAATACCCTAATATTTGCATTACATGTTGCTATTTTTATGGATGCAGCATTAAAATATTTGTATTGCGCCGTCCTTGAGCCTTAAGTGCACATTAATCAAATCCTAAGTGTTGAATGTGCTGAGAACTGGGAACTGTGAAGCTGCTAAGATGCGACTTTATAGTCTCCTCAACCATTAATTATAATGACAGATACACTTATGCAATTAACAAGACTTCTAATTTAGCGACTAACAAAGACTTGTTATTAAGATAGCAACCAGATTTTATGGGTCCAATTAAATTATATTTCATGTTGCATCTAAGTAGTTGTATTTATGATCGGGTTATCCTTTTTACAATTTCATCAAAAGAGCTAGAGACTTTAAGTTTGGTTTCTTAAATTCCTGCTTACTATACGAAAATCAAGGTTATTTGAAAATGCTGTTTTCCCGTTTTCCTGATTTCAATAAATATCGGTTTCTCTTCGCGTTTTTCATGCATAACTCAGAAACTATAAGAACAACTCTGAACATTTTATAAAGTTTGAATTTCCCAGGTGTGAGCTTGAGTGAAGAAGAAGCACGCTGAGTAAATTACGCAGCTTTGATGCTGACCTAATACGATTGGAGATGCTGCCTTCTGCGTGTTACGTGCAGTTGCACAAAACCGTTATACCTTTTTTTACCCATTTTAAATGGGTATTATTGGCATTACATTTAAGACAAATAAACATATATTACCCTTAAGCAATAAACAAACAATTTCAAGACAGTTGATAAGCTAAGCAACTTATGGGGAAACTACGACGTTTCAGCCTTGTCTAAGCACCTGTCGCAAATTTTTTAATTATTTCGCCAGCCAAAGAAGAGTTGAAATTTGTATTTATGTCCAGTTGGTCAGGTATAACCAACGGTTTGCAGAAGCGGAAACTACCACGACGGTCACATAGATACAACAATAAGGTATTGACCAAAAGCGCCCAAGAAAGTGAAGCAGCATTTTGTTGTGGGTCGCTAAAGACAAAAAAAAAAAAAAGAAGGAGGATGCCAATGCCAAAGCCGAAGCCGAAGCCGAAGCCAAGCGCAAGACGGCGGCACTTTGGACTTTCTTTTTTTGTCGTCATCGACGTCTTGGTCGTCGTAGTGGAAGTTGCTGACATAATCAAAAGGTCGCTTGACTTGTGAAGGAGTGAAGAAGAGGGCGGGGCGACAATTGGCTGCATAAATCGCGCTCCATGGCCGGTTACAGCAGCAAAAGCAGCATTGTGTCTTCTTCTTCTTCAGGGTACTCGTTAACATGCGTGTTAACATAACAGGCAGCCAGGCGATAGCATTGCACGCATTTCAAGTCAGTATACATTTTTTTTGTGTCGAGGGTTTGGTATTTGTACATGTGCTTCAATTGCTGTTTGTATTTCGCTTTAAAAGTCTCATTGAGAACGTTTCTAAAGCAGCCGTAACGAATCGCATATTGACGAGATTGAAGCTAGATGGCGACATACTGGCGCTCAGAAATGTCGAAATTGCTATGCGTCACGGTTTTATAACGACTGAAATGGGCTCATCAAAGTCTAAGTAAGTACTAAGTATTGCTGCAATACTATTCATGTCAATCATGTCACAAAAGTCGAGATAGTATATAAGCCTGAGGATTGAAAAAGTTTACGACTACAACGATTTAGTGGAAGGACATTGTTCAAAATGGGGATCTTTAAAAAGTTGTCTTTTTTCAAGCTCTGTATCTCCCATAAGTTAAGAGCTAGATGAACCAAGTGTGGCTAGTAGACCCCCACTAATTACAAGCACCGATAAATGTGGGGTGTTCTCAACACTTTAACGGTCACTTCTTTGAGTTTTCAACAACTTTAAGTTGTTATTACACTATGAATGAGTATTGTGCAGTCGGTTACACCCAATAGTTCTTACTTCTTTTATTTAAAACAATTTTCAATCCTTGTTTTGAATTTATAAAACTGCTTGGACCAGTTTGCTTAAAACTTACATTACACAAAGACACTTACATGAGTGCGCACACACACACACTTACTCGCGCACACACACACACACATCTGGGGCGTTTTAAGACGCCTTCATTTCCGATCTACTAAAAGTTGCCAAAAGTTGCATTTACTTCGTCCATTGCGAGTTTAATATATGATTTTATCTTTCGGGTGCCGACAATTAAATACCCTTATAAAAATTCGAAAGATGTGTGCTATAGTTAGCGTTATTTGCACACTAAAATCTGACTTAATCTAAACTAAGAAATTTGAGTTAACATAGAAACTGACAGACATATATATATATATATATATATATATATATATATTATGCCTTACACGTTTCTTCAGAAAATTATAATACCCTCTGGAAGAGTATAAAAACACAAAAAACAAAAATTGCAGCCAATTGAAAACTAGTTGCCAATGTACGAAAACCAGTAAAATTCAAGTTTATCCTGCGCCCAAGCAAAAGGAAAACTCAAAATTTCAAAAACCAAAATATTCCGATAAGAAAACGCTGCGCGTGCCAAAAATTAATGCAAGCTTTATGTATCGGCTGCTTAGTTCAAGTTGTTGTTGCTGTCTGTGCAGGAAGTCAATGCACAATTATGAAATTCCGTTTATCGATTCATAGTAAACAAACAATTAACCAACTGTAAATGTAAATTAAGTGAAATCATTTGTCCAAAATGCGCCAGTGTGTGCGACAAATATCAACATTAGGGCCAAAAACCAAATCAAATGTATATAGATAAAAATAAAAATAAACTTGAAGCCCCAGAATGTTAGGCAAACAAAAGCGATAAAAAGAAATTAGCGGGCCGCGTCAGGGTCGCCCCCCAGAAGGGCCAACAAGTGATGCAATCAGGCTGGGGTAATATTTGCATGCATTTGCTTGTAACTATATGCAGATGTATGTTGATGTATGTCCATACAAATATGCACATGTGCATATACATTTTATGCTAATTGATAAAGCATCGAATATGTTAAGCTCGTGGCTCGAAAAGCCAACTCTGCTGACCGACATTGATGGAATGTAGGGTGACAGATGGGATCGGCCGGCCAGTCAGCCTCCCGAACTGATTGCTGGGGCTGGGGCTGGGGCTGGGGCTGGGTCTGGGCGGTTATGCAACCGTAGCTGCCCAAAAGCTGCAAACTTGCTTTTAACAGTTACACGATGGCGGCGCTTCTTTGGCTTTCAAATTGAAATTCGAAAATGTTGCCGAGAGAAAAACAACGCCGAAATCATTAACAGTTAACAGTTGGCCGCAAGAGCCGCCAATCAATGTGGCCTGAAACCACAAAACCAGTTTAGGACAACAACAGCAACGAAACGCATGCGTCTTTGGAATTGGGTCAGCAAGTACGAGCCAAAGAAATGAAGCGAAATAACCAAACGGCTACAAGACCAAGACCCAATGCAGGCCCACTACGAGCCCAAAGCGAGTCACCAGCAAAACAAAACAAAAAAATATAAAAAAAAACAACAGCTTAAAGCAGGTGTAAGGCAGGTGAATGAAAGTCGTTGGCTTCGCTTAGGTATGCCCGGGATTGGATCAACTGCTCAATTAAGCCCTATACCAATGCAAAGTACGTACATATTCAATTTTAATTTCAGTTTCAGTTTCATTTGCGTATATTACTCAATTCGCAGAACGATCGCTTATTATTGGGCAATGTTTTTTTATACAACAGCGTCTGCATTCCTTAAATACTTTTTGCCAATTCGGTTTTTGGCTTGTCTCGCAATCCCAAATGCCAGTGAAAGTGTCCAGCGCAAAAAAAAAAAAAAAAAAACAACAGCACAAAAATGAAGACACGGTAACAAAGACAAAGATTTACGATATGACTGCATCATACATATGACAGATATTGTTGTTGTTGCAAGCATTAAGACTGAGCTTTTTCATTTTTTTTTTTTTTTGGTTTTATTATTTATATTTTTGTATTTACGAGCAAATTAATATGTAATAATATCATACGAATCGCCAGAGATGTAACAGAAAAGAACAGTTAGCTAATGAATATGTATAATTTGTTAAATTTATTATTCAGTGCTATTATGAGAAAGGGCAACAAATTGTAATATGCATTAATGTACTGTCACAAACGATGGAATAAATGACAACTTATAAAGTAAAGAACGCATATATAGGAAAACAATCAAAAATACAAAAGCAATAATTACCACAAAACCATGCCTAAAAACAAAATCCTATAAAAAAAATGAAGCGAAAAAACGAAAATAAATAATAAATAAACTGGTCTAAAACCGTGCGACTTGAATTGGTTTCACTTTCGCGGGCCATCGAGACTTGGTCTTGGGTCCAGACGCCCGCGAGCAACGCGCAAAATGCCGACTGTTGAGCGAATCAGGCAGAAAAGAAGCTCTCGGCTTAATGATGTCTTTCATCTCTCTTGTCATGCGCTTTAACCCAGTTCGCTTATGGCAGCCACAGCTTGAACCGATCAAACTGTTCAAACAGCTTATCAAATTCACACGCAGCCGTTAAACTCTACGCAAATTTCACGCGTTCGCAACGAAAGTGAAAATTTTTATTTGAATACAAAAAATAACAACAACAGCAGCAGCAACAGCAAAAACAACCTAGAGAGACTGAAGGCGAAGCACAGCTCATGCAATTTTTATGCTCATGTAATTTCGAAAATCAAGCAAATTAAAATACATACATAGTTATGCATACGCGCTGATCATGATAACAAACTTAACTTAAGGACGGTGCAAGCCGATCCGTTAGCCAAAGTATTCGTGTTGCGCATTCGTAGATAAAGATTGATTTGAACTGCGCACATACATGTGTATATATGTATGTATTTACATACACGAACATAGATACATCTATTGGATTTTAATACAATTTTGGCCGAAACAATACGTAAACTTGGATGAGGGGCAGTGGCGACTGCGACTGCGACTGCGACTGTGACGGCGACGGCGACGGCGACTGCGACTGCGACGTTAGCGCCGCAGCTAGTCAAATGAAATGAAGAAGAAAGTTAAGTGAGTTTCTCATACATATACATACATTTAAATGTGTACACATTTATATATGTATAGCAGTGTAGCTGTTGTTACTACTGCTGCTATTGCTATTGAAGACTATTGTTGGCGGTTTTTTTGGCTAGTATTGTCGCTGTATTCGCAGCCCGCGTCGCTGCTACTGCGACGTGCGCTTTCTATTTGCGTTTTGTTTATTGTTTACCTATGATAGAGTTAGATGGTAGTATCAGTGTCTCAGGTGTGTGTGTGTGTGAGTGAGTGTGTGTACGTGTGTTTATACATATATGTGTGTGTGAGCTAACCAATTGGCGCTGAATGAATTTTTATTTGTCTTAACCAAAATTTAAGCAGACAAAATGCATAAATAATCCAACAACGTGGACTGCATAAGAAGTTTGGCTTTGATTTGTGACTTTTTTCACTTTCCTAATAACTTATAAAAGTTAACTTACAGTATATATGCATTGTTTACTGCTTTTATTTTGTTATTCAGTTAGTTATCTCGTTAAACTTGCATTTCGTGGTCCTAATGTATGTCAGAAGAGTGAATTAAATGTGTGCTTTTATGGCCACTTGGCCTTTTTACCTCTGTTGCCACTTGACCGAACCGAGACCCTAAAAACCACACACACTCACAGATAAAAATATGCAGCTATATGCACACATATATATTTTCGAAAATATTGCTAATTTATGCCAAGACCTTGAAATGGTGAACATTATAAACATATTATTTACATGGCATTTTATAGCCCTAGTAATGCGCTGCATAAATGCAATGGACTGAGGCCTGTGCGCCGTGAAAAGTGCAATGCTAAAGCTATTAAAGCAACCTCAAGTTCTTATCCAGGGCCGTTGCGACGGCAGGCCGGCAAAGTTGCGTGCAATAAAACAATAAACCGAAAATAGCATCAATTATGCACTAATTGTGCAGTGTTAAAATTTGAATGCCTGCACATATTCAAGGCAAGGCGAACAATAGAATGGAAGACAGTAGTTACTGATATTAAGTATACGACAGGTTGTTTCTGAATTTCAAAGGAATTAAACATTACGGGGTTCGCTATCGACAAAAAAAAAATACATTTATACACATCAAAATTTTAAAAATACAATAACAAATTTGTATCAAAAGTGTAAGATAATACTAATGTTTTGATTTGTTTTAAATAAGACCGCACGATGTAAAAAAGCTCTTTCTTAATATCCATTTTATCTTCCTTGTGAAAATATAAAATTTTCATATTTTATTATTAAGGAAAAACATAAGGTAACGACAAAAATGGATATGGCAGCTTATTCACTTTTCGCACAGTTAGAGGTGCATATGTACTTTGAAGTTTTAAAGTCACTGTGCCGTGCTTAGAGTTCACAATCAGCTGTTAAACTTTTGCAACAACACGACAAGCGATAAACAATAATAAATATATGTAAATATGTATGAAAGTAAACAAAATTGCATAACGAATTTTCTGCTGGCGAGAAAAAACAAGAAGCGAAAATATTAAGACAAACTGAATGACAGGCAAACTAAAATTTTAAAATATAAAAAAGGTAAAAAAAATTGTTAAATAGAGAGAGAGAGAGAAATTTAAAATGTTTCACCTTGCAAATATGCGATGATCAAAATTGCAAGAGGAAAAAACGCTACATAAATATAATACATAAATAAATGAATATAACGGCTTCCGCCAACTCAAAAAAAGCAGCAGCAGCACCCATTGCTGCATGGACAACTACAACAACTACTCCAATGTCTGCCTGCTGCTGCTGTTGTTGTTGCTGCTGCTGCTGCTGTTGTCGACGGCCTTTTGCTTTTTTCACGCTACCTGCACAAAAGCAATGGCCAACAACGAAGCCGCTAGCAACCAATTTCACTTTCATTTTCTTTTGGCTTTGCAGCGGAATGAAAAGTGAACAAAGCAAAGACAGCCAAAGTCAGCCACAACGGCAAAAGCCAAAGTCACGCAGACGCATTAGCGGCAAACACGCTGCGCATGCGCAATGCACTTTGGCTAAATGAATGCCCGATCAACGAGTTGACCACCTATGGGCACTTGTTGTTGCCGTTATCGGAGTTGATGTCATTGTCGCCGTTTTTTCATTTTTTTCTTTTCTTTTTTCTATTTTCTTTTCGTTTTGTTGTTGTAACTCACCAGCAGGCTGAGGTAATCCTGGTTGATGCCAAAGTTTAATCCATGAAAGCTACGGGCCAATTGCTGATTGTGGGTGTATTGCCTGGCATGTCCTTGGGCGGGCGCCTGGGCACCTGCCAGGTAGCTGCTCTGCCGACACAAGCTGTGGTTCAGGAATAACCGACAAATAAATTTGTGCGCTTGTTGGCGACGCGAACCGCACGCGACGCGACCGGAAGTACTTAAGCAGGCCATTTTGTTTATTTTGTTTTGGTTGATTTTGGTTTTTCCCGTTAGAAACAAGTGTCTAGCGTTAAATGGATTTTAAACCTCTGCAATTGCAATTACTCAGCTGCGCTGTTCCAAGCCTACAAAATTTGATAAACATGAACAAATTTGTTAAATTGTGAACAGCATTATTATTGGATTCAATTTCGATTTAAAGAAGACGACACAGATACACACACACACACACAAATGGCAGGGCTAACACGAGCTCAAAAAAACACAAATAGCGAACGACGAACGGGACCAAATTTGGGGACAAGCACAGCGCAATGCTTGCGTCCGACTACAGCAGCTCCAGCGAAGTGTTTCGCGTTTTACCGCTGTCTGCGCACGTAGCTTGGTACGCCTGCGCGGCCCGTTTCCCGTTGTGTGGTGAGTTTGAAGTCATGTGTTGAAATACGAAGACTAGCCGAACAGTTTGTTCGAACGCTTTGGTTTTGAACTTGACGTTACTGGGATGCAAGATTTGGCGGCAGAAAAGTTGTGCATATCTGTTGCACAGTTTGGGAAGCACTATACTCGACCTTGCCTGGTTTTTCTTTTACTTGAATTCCATGCGTTTGTAGTACGTTAAGACGCCTGTTGCACGCCCAGCGCTAACATGTTGCACATCTATTCAGTTGCACTAGAGACTTTACCAATGTCTTTTCCTCTTGCCGTTATAAGCCTTGTCCTGCTTTTCATTTAACACATTTCTTAAACCTTTTGCAACACAACTTTTTGTTTTGACGTAATATTGCAAAACAGCTGTGCACGCCGCCGACAGCAAGATACCAGAGCTGACAACTTACGTTCGGCAGTTAAGCAGCTGTTGTGGTCTCTAAACATATCGATATCAAAAAGTCATCGGGTTGGAATTCTATTTAAAGTCCCTTTTTTATCAAATTAAAATCAACGAATGAAGTTGCAATTTTAATATTATTATGTAAGTGTAAGCCGACAAGTCGTGCATTTTGGAAATTAAGGGGATTTTTTTTGCAATAGCGATATATCGCGAGGAATTCAAAACATATCGCATTATTTATTTGTTCGATATAAGTCGATTCCATCTCTACATTTACATAAATTTACTTTTATAATTACAGCTAGAAATGTCTCGCAACTTGTTTTTATCAATTAAAACTTTTGTCCAACATATGGAACGTCTGTTTCTGCCAAATGTCGGACCCCCACCCTCATTGGCATATATTGTGCACGAACACAGCAGCTCAGGTAACAGCACGGCACAGAACTTTAGTCTGAAGGATTTGCTTGGCGACGGCATGCTCTGGGCCGTGCCCAAGCACCGACGTAGTGTTGAGAAACGATTAAACCGCAAATTTGGCTACCCAGAGTATGTTTGGAAGCCGCTCAAGGAGAAGAGAAATTTACGTTTCTGCCAGCAATGCGGTCACGACCACGAGTTGGGCGTCCTATGTCGTAAGTTATGTTATTCTAAGTAAAAGCTCGGACTAAAATCAAATATCCAATACCAAACAGCTCACTGTTATGACAAGGTTCGGCAGGAAACGCAGCTAATGCAGGACAAAATACAAGCGCAACTGGGCCTGGAGCCCATCGAGAAGGAGGTAATTGTTCTGTACGAGGGCGAAACGGCGGAACAAGCGGCGGGCGTCGCCAACAATGGTAAACGCATAGTGGAAATGAAAAAACCCCGTCCCATGTGGTTCACCAAGAACCTGTTGCAAAAATCCACTCAGCAAACATCAGAAACTAAAGAAGTGAAGCCTTCAAACTTGGGATAAGCTACAACATTATTACATAATCATCAATAAAGTGCCTCAGCGCGTAATTCGTTTGTTAACAAGAGGCCACTTGTTTATTTTGCTTAAATTGCCACGTTTGTCCCCGTCTCAGGAATCCATTGTTGAAATCGTGTGCATTCATTGGCTTTTTGCCCTCTATGCGCAGCTCCGAAACCTCCAGCTGGGTATTCTGTGCACAGCCAATTATCAGCGACTTACGTACACGATGAAAGCTAAAGCAACCCGGAGCAGGAGCTGAAGACTCAGGTAATTGTTGTGCTGGCAGCTTCAGCTGGACGAGCTGCACTGCTCTGTCCATGAAGTTTGTAGTAAGATTTTTAAATCCATAAAGTGCCCGGTGCCGTGCGAATAGCTCCGTGGCAGTTTGGTCTGACCACACGATTTCGGTGATGTCGGAAGTAATCTTCGGTGCTAGGTGAAAATCATTATATAACTGCATTAATCGATTATGGTAAGTAGATACCATAACTGGCAAACGTATCGTTTTGCGGTTGCGCTCTCAAAAGTCGTTCTTCCAAGTTATTCACTGTGTCCACAAGCAAATCGGCACCCAATTGCGCCAGGGTAGCATGAAGTTCTGGCATATAAATATCGCTCCTAATGGGTATCTCACGCTGCGCTAATATCTAAAATTAAAAATAAAAGTATGTCAATGATTTATGGGGTCCTTGTATTAAGTATACTTACAGGACCAATATCAAATTTGTGGGGCTCTATCTTCATGATAGAAATGCCCGTTTTGGCGTCGCCCTTCATTATGGCATACATTATAGGGGCAGCACCACGCCATCGGGGCAACAAGCTCGCGTGAACATTAATTATGCCGCGCGAAAATGAGTTTATGATGTGCAATGGTATCAGGTGTCCAAAGGACACCACAACCCCAAGCTCGAAGGCAGCACATTGCTCTGCCGTTATTGGCCATCGATAGAGGGGCAGTTGGTGCAGTTTGGCATAGCTGCGCACACAGTTCGCGGGACTCTTGAAGGAGGTGACGACACCAATCTCCGTATTGTTTTGGTGCAATTTCTTTAAGCTTGGCAACGAAAAGTTGTCTGTGCCGAAAAACAAAACTTTGGGTAACTGAAAAGTCACCTTGCACCGTATGTTACTCGCGGAAATGTTTAAGAGAACTTTTCTCTTATATTTAAAGAAATTATTAACTATAAGTTTCCCGCATAACATTGCTACAGCTGTTGCCGGCTGCACTATAACAACCCTGTGATGGTGGGTTGCCATTAGTGCCGATATACACGAAAAGCAAGGATTGAATTCCTAAATCACTGAAATCAGTTTTGAGGTATTTCATAATTTTATATTCATATTCACTCTCCAATGTGGTATTCGTTTAAAGATTATCCAATGAATATATGAAGCTTTAAGATTGCGTGTGTCCCGAACTGGTCATTATGTTCGTTACACTAAACACAGAAAAGAATAAAAAGAATCGAACAGTCTGGCAGCTTTTAGATAAGTGGGCAGCACAGTAATTACATCGATAAAACATATCGATAGCAGGTATTCGTCATTGCAAGTTGCAACAGAGAAAAATGAAAACAGCTACGCTGTAATAAATATATCTAGTTAGAATCTAGGAAATAGTTCCAAGTACAATTTATACAATTTGCACCTATTAAAAGGCCCACAATGGAAACCAAAGCTGCCAAACTCACACTAACATCCCTGGCTAGCTCCAGTTCGACCTCCAGTGACAAGACAAACTACGCATTGCAAGTGGCGTTGCAGACAATGAAGGAGCGATGCATCCAATTGCAACGCCGTGTGACCAACATGGAGGAAGAAAACCAGCGACTGCGCGAAGGCGGTAGTAACAGTAACCTGGAGAAAACAGTCTGCAGTGACGATGTGATGTCGCTTCGCTTACAGGTGGATGAACTGCAACGCCAAAAAGAGCAGTTGGAGGATCAAATTAACATGGTATCTAACGAAAATCGGAGACTGTGGTCGCGCCTTTCCAAAATATCCAAAGACCAGTCACAACTAACAAAAGACGACGAAGTGGCGATCACGTCTAATGTCCGTGCCGCAGAGGCAGCTCTAGGTGCCAATCAGAACTTGATTCGTTCTAAAACGTTTACCCAGCACTCCCCAAACCCACACTTGCGCCAGAAGCTGATAACAGAAGGAAGTCTGGAAGAGATTGCACTAGACGACTTTATTGCAAGCGAGACGGAACTGGGTTACCCATGTGGACTGAATGTGGACGATGTTAGTACTGTAAGTGAGCTCGATACCAATGTCGATGCTAAGCAGTGCATGGAAGGTCTGCAGGACTTGCGACGCGAGGCCATGAAGCAACAACAAGAGCTAAACTCTGCGCTTACACAACTAGAGACTCGTATCGGTAAGTCAACTATTTTTGCAACTATGATTATTATATATTATACTTTCTTATCGTATCGCAGCGCTCCAGCCCTGCCCTGAATGTGCACAAAAGGCAGCTAACAAACCGGAAATGGCTGATAAAAGTTTGGAGACGGAAGAGCGCAGTGAGCCTAAACGATATCAGAACGAGCACCCAGCAAGCCAAGGACATGACGCATTCAACGGGCATGCAACAACATCGCTCCTGCCCTCCTCCCGCTTTAATGTCATCCAAGAGAAGCTTAAGGCTGATGCCGTAGACAAAACATGCCCTATGTGCGGAAAACTGTATTCCAGCCAAGTTTCATTTAAAGCGTTTCAGGAACATGTCGAAATGCACTTCATTGACGACTCGCTGGATGTGGAGGGGAGCATTGAGCGGCAGTATGAGTTCATTTCCCATGCAGTGGGTGATTTTTGACCCAACAAACTTATCTTCTTTGCCACAGAACTCTAACGCCGACAAATACAATTTATTTCATTATTATGCAACTGTGCGATTGGTATTGCTGAATACAGTTTGGTAGCTGTTGTACTGTTTAGCTAGAACTGTGCCGTCATTGTTTTACCATGGTGTTGATATAGACTAAGAAAGCAAATATCAAAAGTTGATTGAAATAACTTCATTTAAGTTAAATGTATGATAATGTTTATAGCGTATAAAGAGAAAATTTAAATAGAGTATAAATGCATATGTAAATAAGCTTACTGTCTTAAAATTCGCTTTCTACAGCTTAGGTGGAGATTGATGACGATTTTATACAAATTGGTAAATCACATTCTTGACGATAAATGGAATATGGTTGGGGTTAGTAGGTACCTTTCCCTTTTTTACATTTTTCACACGCGCAAATTTAATAACTCAAGTATAATCTTCCGTCAATAATAATAATATTTAACTTTATATCTTAAGTTTTTAAATTATATTTAACTGCCCTGTTTAATTTTCATACAAATAATATATCAAATCAAATGAGTCAATCTTTGAATTATGGATAAGCACAAATTCCTTAATCATATCCACAGAATAAATGTCTTACATAATTATGAAAACTTAATTTTTCTCGAAGGATCCTATAGACGTTATATTATATAAAAATTCGATGTGGGTGATATTTTGATGTAAAGTAATTTGATATACATATATGAATAAAACACTTAAGATATGAGTTTCCTTCCTCTTGTTACAAATTTATGGTGCAATACAATAAAAAAGAATTGCCAAGGTGCTAAAGAACGTATTTGCCTAAATGCTTTATTTGCATAATCTGGTTTAAGTTTTGCTCGGTTGTTTGCTGTCAATACCTGTTAAATTTAAGTTTGCTAAATTATGCAGAAAACAAAACTGACGTGAAGAATAAGAGAAAGTTAATTTTAATAATAAGTAGCTAATTTGAATAATTATACATATTCTCGAAGGCGTGCCAAGTTTTCATAAATATGAATGTTAACAAGCAGAATTATTAAAAAACTAGTATAATGCATAGCAGCTTATGTATACTCTTCGATCAATTAGTTAACCAAACACAATATAAATTGTTAAAATATAAATATGAAGTTTATTCTGGTTTTAGCTTGACTCAGGTAGGGTTCTGAAGAATATATGTATAACCCAAATGTTAAATAAAAGTATAAAAATAAACAAGTAAGAACGCTGCAGTCGGACGTAATCGCCTCTTAATACTCGTTATATTACTTATTACTGTTATTTTGGAAAAATATAGAATTTTTATATGTCGTAGGTGGTAGGCATGACCTAAATTTTTTAGCTCTGTCTCAAAAGAAGGGCGCCCGAACACTGTTTGCCAAATTTGGTGAATATAGCTTTACCAGGAAATCTTTTTACGGATTCTAGCTCTGAAACAGTGAGAGTTTTAGGCTTTCGCAACTCGTGGGGGCAGCGTGGTTAGGGCGTTTTAGTGGGCGTGGCTGGTGTCTTGCGGGAAATATTCACCTTTTATGTATCGAGATGTTTTCGGTTAGGTAGCCTTCGAGTGGGCGTGGCATCGACGAACATTGGACGAAACCAAGATAATCTTTTCACTTTGTGAGCGAGTATAAAAATAGGTTATTCATAATATATATAATTATTATGGGATCGCGAATTTCCGAAGGCTTTTCAAATGATATACTGATCCGATCCTATTCTAGAGAGAAGTGTATGCACGATGATAAATTTAAATAACTTTAAAGCTCATAATTGTTTGTTTTATATTTTATAAGTTGAAAAATGCTTTCAGTAAGCGTAAACACACAAAGAAATGGCATAATTTGGTATTGACCAATTGACTCAATTATGCACATTCAGAGTAGCTGACTTTTGTGCGCTTTCCTTGGGTGGAGGTAGTCTAATATTTAACTATGATCGCTAACAGAATGCGTTTACAGTTTAATCAGCAGCTGGAACCAATACAAGAAGTTTGCCAAAAATACAGTTACAAGAAATGGCACCTTAGGAATTCTATTTATTTCTTTTTCTATGAGGAGACACTCAAAGTTCATAGTCGCAACGGTTTGGCTTCGGCGACGGCTGCGAATGCGCCGGGTATAAAAGTTTGTGAGCGTTTTTGGAGCCGCTTCAGTTGAGCTTAAGCGGTAGCCGCAGCGGCCAGAGTTGTCGCAGTTCCACAAAAAGAAAACGTTTTCATTGGGCTTTGGTGTGAAGGGATTTAACTGGGATTTAACAGCGTACAACAAGTGGAAATAATGCAACCGAATATCTTTCAAAAACTCTTTTTGTTGCTGCCACTCGCGTATCAGCAACCAGTAAATGGTAATAGGCGGCAAGTACTCTTGTAGGTCGATATTTTATTATTAATTGCCGTTTGTATTTACAATAAAATAATGATTTATTGTGCGAACATAATCCAAATTTGATTTATGGTTGAGATGTGACAAACCCCGTCTAGCGACCGAAAGAAAGTGAAAACTAATTAATGAATTCAGCGCGGACTTTGAAACCTTCTTCACGTCGTTTTTCAGAAGATGACGGCCACTTGACTAATGCTGACTGGAACTATGACCAAAACGGCGCTGACTGGGAAGGAACCTGCGCGACGGGCCTGAGGCAGACACCAATTAAGCTGTCGGTTGGCAGCGTGAGTATATTTTATATTTTATTCAGTTTTGGGTGCTCCAAGGGGAATACCAATAAAAATACAACTTTAGGGGAACAAAGTAAGTCAGCCAATTACCACACGCCTAGCAAACAGTGACAGACTCTTAAGTGGAGTGTATTACAGCACATAATATCAGCTGTTTCCGTTACAGCTAATTTGATAAATGCTGCGCTGGTACATTTCAAAAAATGACTTCCGAATGGCCCAATTTGCTTAAAATTGTATGCAATTTTACGCTAGTTTTCTCTATTAGACTTGTCTCCACAAATTGGCTTTGGTCGTATGAGTAACGGGGAAAACCACAAGTGGGTGCATAATCTTAAAGACTTTCTTTATTGTTGTACTTTCTATAGTCGATCATCGTGCCGCTTCCACGAATTGTCTTTGGAAACTATAACGTAAAGCTCAGAAGACCACTGAGTCTGGTCAACAACGGACACACAGGTAGATTACAAATGGCGTAGAAATATTTTATTAAAATTAATCTGTTTCATTTTGTTAATTGGTTGGCGAAATCCAGTTGATATGGTCATACCACAGACCAACAATGGCCAGAAACCTTTCGTTACAGGAGGGCTACTTAAGGGACAATATGTAGCTGAATCCGTCCATTTCCATTGGGGATCGTCTGTATCTCGCGGATCCGAGCATTTAATAAACAGGAGACGCTACGATATGGAAATGCATATTGTCCATCGAAACGTGCGCTATAACAGCGTCGCAGAAGCTTTGCATTACGTGGATGGCATAGCCGTGCTGGGCATTATGTTTAAAATCGTCAAGGTGAGTTCCAACCTGAAGCATTGTGGTCAGTAATGCATGTTTTATGTTTCAAGACTCCGGATCGTGTATATCCAGGCCTTGCAAAGATATACGCTGCACTCCCAAAAGTCGTCGAATATCATGACGAGATGGTGCTACCCGGCTCTATTACCCTCGGTCAGTTGTTGGGCGATTTGAACACCCGTGACTTTTACACCTACAGGGGATCGTTGACCACACCTGGTTGCAACGAGGCTGTCACCTGGACGGTGTTTGCTCAGCCTCTACCCATAGCATTGTCAGACATTTCTAAGTTTTGGCAGCTGCAGGACCCTAATGGAAATCTGCTACGGAATAACTACCGAGAACTTCAGCCGCGCAACAAACGGCCTGTTTTCTACCGCACCAATAAAGATCTCAGCGGCTACCATGGCTAGACAACGGAGCCCGCAAAAAAACGTTGATGTCGGTTATTTATTATTTATATTATTTAACTATTAAAGATGTGTAAACATTGGTATACCGGCGTACTTTATAATGGATAACCGCATAATATAATGTCATGTAGGCTCTTGTTATATAACGCCAACAGCCGAATCAATCTAGTCATGTCCGTCCGTCTGTATGATCGCGTCAATCTTGGAAGCCATAAAAACTCGAGACTCAAACTTGTTTCAAATGATCAGGTTATTGATCCGATTTCCTAAAATCTATAAAAATCTTCCTCGTTATATGTGTAAAGCTTATTTCATAGATTATGAGAGGAAAGGCTATAGGACTTAAAGAGTCTATTCCAAAACGTTTGATCAAGATTGGTTAAGAAATTGTTGGTGCTCTTTGGGATTGTGAAATATTCAGTTAATTTTGAAATGTGTGTAAGGACAGCTAAGATGGCCACGCCTACCGCCGCCCGTGCGAAATATAAAAATTCTGTATTTTCCTAAAATAACAATGATAACTTCTGTTTAAATATTTTCAAATATTCAAATATTTTAGCCCAAAAGTATACTTGCATTTTTTAAAATGGCCATAAATGGGTACAAATGTAACAGGCAGAAGGAGGCATGTCCGATCCCATAAAGTAAATATATCTCTAATTTATCCGTCTGTCTGTCTGTCTATCCGTCCGTCCCTCTGTACCACACCGTTTTCCTAAAATCGATAAAAATCCATAACAATTTGTTAAGCTTGTTTGTTTTAATTTCTTTATATTAACGATATTATTTATCTTTTTTTTTTAAATTTAATTTAATAATTTTATTACATTAATAATGATCTAAAACGTGATATATATTAAACTGTATCTACAAAGTTTAAATAAATTCTTGATTTGAAAGAAAAGTAAGGCCAATAAAGCCATGTTTATGTTCATGTCTGGATTGTTTTAAAGATGATTAGGGCGGAGTAATCCATATTTGTCGTTATTAGTTATATCCTACCAAACATTCCAAAAAAGTTTATTCCCTTCAGCAGAATGTTAGTCCTTGTATGTGTACTTATGTACATACTTAGTGTACTTAGTTTACTAAATATGTCTTCGAGTAAGTAGGAACAGATTGCTAATCGAACGTTCTCGACGAAAGCACTCTTACTTAGTATATTATTTCGATATCAAGCTGTCTCACCTAAAGGTAATACCTTAAATTTGTACCAGTGTGTAAATTTTAGTTTAACGACTTTTAAAGTACCTCATTTCATTAATTATTTCATTCGAAAATGAGTCCCACTGTCGTCTTGGGTAATTTTCTCGGTAATCTGTCTATATATATATATATATATATACATACTTATTTTTTGTTTGTTTAATACACAATTTTTAGAATATACTAGAACAATGTATGTGCGATTTTCCAAAAAGTGATCTATCCTCCAAAACGACACATTTTTTGCAATCTTAGATAACGAGCACATATGTAAATACATAAATTTGGTGGCTCGAGATATGTTAAACAAATCAACTTGAAATCAATTTTTATATATTTATCAAAAAAAAAAAGTGTAATAAACTTGTACAAGCCTATATTTAAAATTAGGTCCCCCTATCCCCTTAAGTAAAAAATCGAAACGAGCGAACAAATAAGCGGACAAATAAATCGACTCCGATATTGATTCAAAAATGCCTCAAAATACATATATACTTACTTTGGCACAACTCTTTTATATCGTTAGAGAAAAAATTCAAATGAATTTTGGTAGGTTGCAATTGTATCCCAATACAAGAGGTTAGCAATTAAAATTTGAAACTATCTGCAAACATATTAAAGAGCATTCAAAATTAATACGGATTTTCCAATCAGCTCATTAAGTAAAGATTACCAATATTTTATTAGTGCTTTAACATGAAAGCTTTCATACAAATCTGAATATTAAAAAAGCAGCGTTTAAGTTTTAAAATAAACTCTGAATCTCAACAAATTTCTAGTAACCTTGGCCCTTTATTATAGAATGTGTCTACTATTGCCTTGTATAAACAATTTTAACTGAGCTGTGCCAAATTTAATCATCTCAAGAAAGAAAGATAAAGTTGCAGTATGATCCTCAGTTATCAGTTTCGTACGTACCTATGAGCTTTCATTTAAGAGAACCTGGGAAATCGAATTTCAATTATCCCGTTGCTATTGAAAGTCCACTGAACCTGAACCAGATTTTACAGCTCTCTTAATTAGAAGTAGATTTGATGCGTTAGTGTCAGGCGTTCAGCTGGTTTGGGCACCGGCGAGGACCCAGAACAAATTAAAAAACACGTCGCAACAACTATGCAAATTTGCAACTGGGCCTCAAAAGTGCACAACGCCGCAGTAAAAACGGCGTTCTTATCTGTGAAGAAGCCGCCGCTGAGCAGCCGTTGCACCTATAAATTGCACTGCTCGATTGCAAAATTGTTGCAGTCTTGTGGCAAGTGTTACGCAGTGCATATCGCTTCTGAGTTGTACAACTAAAGATGAATAGTTTGAACCGTTGGGGACTTGGACTCTTGGTCCAGCTCCTGCTGCAGTCGGTCCTTAGTTTTGCTTATTTTGATGGCAATTTTCGTACGTTTCCATTGTTGTAATTTTGATGGGCTTGCTTAATTTCTTCACCCTGACTGTTTTTCAACATGCAGAACTGTCGAATGAATATCTCAATGATCTAAGAGCCGATGAAGCAGCCGAGCAGGCCAGTGGAGAATATAACTATGACCAACAAGGTGATGATTGGGAGGGCACGTGCCAAGATGGCATGAATCAATCGCCGATTAATTTGACCTCCAGTCAGGTAAGTTCGAAAGTTCCCAGCGTTCCAGAGTTTATCACCAATACCAATCCTTTGCAGGCCCTGCAGCCCTATATTGCGCGTATCAATTTTTTCAACTACGATCAGCCATTGCAGAGCCCTCTAGTGCTAACTAACAACGGACATACAGGTACGCGAGAATTTGATTTTATATGCGCTCTCATAACAATCAATTTGTTCAGCGAACATGGTTCTGCCCCCCACCCGAAACGGAATTCGTGCATACATCAATGGCGCCCTATTGCCAGGCAGTTTTCAGGCAGAAAGTGTGCACTTCCATTGGGGCTCCGCCAACAGTTTGGGATCCGAACATTCGATCAACGGCGAACGTTTCGATGTTGAAATGCACATAGTGCATAAAAATATTCGCTATGCGAATAAAACTGTCGGGGAAGCCAGTGCGTATGCGGATGGTCTCGCCGTCCTGGGAGTCATGTTTAGGGCTGTGAATAGGGCAGTCTCGCAGCATACTGGCCTTGTAAGGCTCTTTAATCAACTGCCCCGAATAACCAGATACCAATCCAGTACCATGTTAACTGGACGATTGACTGTAAACAATTTGCTGGGCAACATTGTTACTGGAGAGTTCTACACATATAACGGTATGCATTCGTAGTAATTTAATTAACTGTAACTATAATATTACATGTTTTTAATGCAGGCTCATTGACCACACCTGACTGCGCTGAGTCTGTAACTTGGACTGTGTTTAAGGATGTTGTCGAATTTCCTAAACGACAAATCATGAAACTCTGGAATTTGCTGGACTCGCGCAATCGTACTTTAATAAACAACTACCGCACTACGCAGCCTCTTAATGGAAGACCAGTTTACTACAGACAGCTGCGATAAAAAAAAAATAAATACATAAAAATATATAATATCTGAATGTCAAGAAAACATAAATAAACTTGACATGTGCAACTGAAAATCTGACAAGCGAGTTTTACTTTTGAGTTTAGAATTATTACAGATCAAAATTTAACTGTATACCCATTAGGCTAACCGCTACACATTTTAAATGAATAGTGTAATAAGAAATTTTGCAAAGTTAACCCATTTTAATTACGATCAACACGGCAAGGACTGGAACTTGAATGGCAAGCGACAATCGCCTGTTCCGCTGACTAAAGAGAAAGTTAGTGTTATTAACTGTTTACCTTATTCTAATTGCACAATTATACATTAGTCTGTCAGCTCTAAGGCGCCAAAGTTAAGCTTTCTTAACTACAACAAGACATTTTCCGGACCCCTTAAAATCACCAACAATGGACATACCCTGACCATGGCCATACCACCCGGATACGATGGAACCCAGCCGGCCGTTTGCGGTTGTAAGCTGAAGTGTATTTACAAAGCTGTGCAGTTACATTTTCATTGGGGATCACCTCAAACCAAAGGCTCTGAGCATACCATTAATGACTTGCGATATGATGCGGAACTCCATATTCTCCATCAGAACAGTGCATACGCACTGCAAAATGAAGCTATTTGCTCTCCCGATGGATTCGTGGTCTTGGGAATAATGTTGAAAATCGTACCGGTAAGCGGGCCAACGTATTGACAGAGCATATTACAATACTTCTATTATTTAGTGTCCTACATTAACGCCACGAGCCCTTAACAAAGTCTGTAGTGAAGCTACTTTGATCAGAGATTATAATAAAACTTCAACCTTCAAAGGTGAATTTTCATTAAGGGATATTTTAACTGGCATAGAAAGGCGAGAGTTTTTTACCTATCGAGGTGTGTATTTCTTTCCCTTCGCAGATTGAATGCACAAAACTATATAGTTATCTAATTATTCTTTTAGGCTCGCTTACAACACCACCCTGCGCTGAAGCCGTTGACTGGTTTGTCTTCCCAAAGCCTATCGAAATATCATTAAAACAGGTAAGCTAGAAATACTTTTTAAATAATTGCTGTATTAAGATTTAATATTGTAGTTGCAAAATCTTTGGCGGTTGTTAGACGATCGCGGCAAGCCATTGATAAATAATTATCGTGATTTACAGTGCCTCCACAATCGTAAAGTGTATTATCGAAACAAAATTGTTCCGAACCGTGCATAAAACTTTCGAATGAAGCTAACGGTTATTGGAAGCCTTATCGAAAATGAGTCCAGCTGTAGGCATGGGTAATTTTATCGCTTATCTGCCTATTTAATGATTTATCTCTATATTAACGTAAATATAAGAATCACTCTTAAATAGTTTAATGCGATTTATTGTCTGTGGGGAGTGGTATCCATAGGTATCTGTGTGTTGGCGTAACGAAATTCATCCATGCAACTTTCAAATGCAGCTAACGGCTATTGGCATGCTTATCGTTTGGTTGCAGCCAGTTGCAGCAACAATTATCGATTTAAAACAGTTCCGTGTTCATCGAACTGGAATGGTAGTTCACCCTTCGGTTTATTTTTATTGTGATATCATAAAATGGTGAAGCTTATAATAATACCTTGGTATTAGATACCGCTTATAACAATTATCATATATAATAAATTGAGTATATTTATGGATCCTTTCACAATGCAAAAATAAAAAGTTACAACACAATTTCATAATATTCAACATGTAATGTCATTCGTCTATAATGAAAATATCGAAATGACCAATATGAACTGGTCGAATATTTATAAAAGGAAAATTCAAGTGCAGATATATAAAAAATGAGATGCGAGGTCGCTGGGGCACGCATTAAATTGCCTATAGTCTACTCCAAGAATTATTCTGTGCGGTTCGCTGGACTTGAAAAGCTTCATCCTTTTGATGCAGCGAAGGGAAAGCATATACAACAGGTAAATTAACAAAATAAACTATACGACAGGTAAATTCCCTCACTAGATGCATGTTACTTTCAGTTGCTATGCGCTGAGCTGTCGTTGGAATGCGGCGATTTCTACAACCCCATAGAGATTACCAAAGAACAGTTGCTCCGAGTGCACACTTCCAAGTACTTAAAGTCCCTTAAATGGAGTGCTAATGTGGCTTGCATTGCAGAGGTGCCGGCCTTGATTTTTATGCCCAATTTTACGGTACAAAATGGATATTTGCGTCCTATGCGATACCAAGCAGCCGGCTCAATATTGGCTGGTAAATTGGCGTTGGAATATGGCTGGGCAATCAACTTGGGTGGCGGATTCCATCACTGCTGCTCGTACAAGGGCGGAGGCTTTTGTCCCTATGCCGATATTACACTGCTACTAGCACGCCTGTTTGAGTTGGAGCCATCCAGGGTGCGTAACGCAATGATTGTTGACCTGGATGCCCACCAGGGAAATGGCCATGAGCGGGACTTTAAGAATACAGATACTGTGTATATACTTGATATGTACAATGCGTTTATTTATCCAAAGGATCACGAAGCCAAGCTTAGCATTCGTTGCGGTGTGGAGTTAAAGCATCTGACTGAAGATGGTTACTATTTGAGGCAACTGAACCGATGCCTAATGCAGGCGCTGGCAGAATTTAAGCCAGACATAGTTATATATAATGCCGGCACTGATGTCCTTAAAGGCGATCCACTGGGTAATTTAGCCATCACCGCAGAGGGTGTTATTGAGCGGGATCGTTTGGTTTTTAGTACCTTTCGAGCGCTGGGCATACCTGTCGTTATGTTACTTAGTGGTGGCTATATGAAATCATCTAAGCGGGTCATAGCCGACTCAATTGTAAATTTGCGTCGACAGGGATGGTTAAGCTTACAGTCTTAACAAAATTTAGCTTTAATTGTTATTTGGTGGAATAGCTATAGAAATGTCGGACATTGTTAGAACGATGACTTCTTATTAAAGAGAAACAATGAGCTGTGAAAACTGGTAACCTTTTGCGATATTGCTTGGTATGTCTTCAATATAATATATAGACCCTAAATAAAATAAAACAAACTTAATCATTTAATTATATTTATTTAAGATCAGTTTTTCAATATAAGATTATTATTATAGTATTAAATGCTGCCTTATTTCTTGCCCTCCTTTTAGGTTCTTAGCTCAGTTAACTGTTTAATTAGTCCTCTTCTATAAATAAACTGCGACGCAAAACGAGAAATCTATCTGCTAATTGATATTTATAATACAAATAGACACTAGTTGCTTTTAACGTGTTTAAGATACAAAAATACATACAAATAAATGTTTATTTACGAATACTTAAAGTAAGCAATAAGAATATCAATAGTGTCTTTTAGTAAGAGGTTTGAAGTTATTAAGGGTATTACATAATAGTTTTATTTATTTCTTAAAAGTCAGTTCCCTTTAAATATTTCAAGTGTTTTTGGGGTTTGTCTTGTATATATATTACGTATGGAGCTTTCCGATTGTCCTGCCACTAACAGGCCGTGGGCGGTGGCAATCTAGAATTGCAAGTCAAATGGGGATAATATAGAAGATAAGTATCATTTTTAAACGGGCCACTATGTAATTTGAAGTGAGATTTGCATGCACAGCTGAGAGCTTAGTAATTAAGGCGCTCTTCTTAGTATTGCCGCAGGGCCAACTTCAATAAGATCAATTAAATAACCTAAAAAATAATATAAAGTTGATTGGAAATTAAAAGACAAGAAATGAAAAAGAGAAAACAAAAACAGTGGCCTAAAAGCATGAAATCAAAGAAGTATGACCCAATCCCGGTTTCAAAAACTGCTACCCCCTTTAGTGTAGTAAGATGTGTGATGTGAATCGAGACATAAACTTACGCCGCATTGCTAGCCGGCACATCCTCAAAAAGCACCTCCCAGCGTGAGCTAATAATATATATTAAACAGAATGAAATTATAAACACCACAATGCCAATGCTTAGGGTGGTGATTTCATGCACGTTGGACGGACGTAGAAAGATGCGCGCGCTGAACTGCGACCAAGTGGATTCAGTCCATGTAGAATATTGGCCCGACCGCCAATCGTAGTCTGAAATGCGAAATTCAATGTTTACTTTTCATTCGACCATTCACAAATGAGCACACGAACTCACCATCAATGAGAAATGCCGGACTAAGAGCATGAGTATAGTTCTGTGTTGTAAGACGACACTCCCCAGTGCTATTGAGGCCAGCAAAATAAAACAGTGGCAGCTGAGTACAATTTTCTTTTGGCACACTTGGCTGTAGTTGCGAGAGCAGATAGCCCAGCATGCGATATGTCCAGCCCGATGATTCTTGGGAACCACCCAACACACTTATGTATCTAAGTATTCGACACTGCTGTTATTACACAAAACCTTTTCATGGAAAAGACAAGCATTTATAATACTCACCGCATGGGCGGCAATGGTAGACCGGCTGGACTGTTTGGATATGAAGAAGCTTTGAAAAGTGGACAGTCTGAAGACTGCAGGAAACAATAGAAGAACTCATCGGCCAACAGTGGATTGGCCACTTTGTTGCCTTTATACTCTTTACCCGTTAAGGTCTCATAAAGCGTCATGGCCACTATCGAAGAGATATTGCGTACCTTCATTTGCAAGGAATCGGCGTTAAAGTTCTTTGTATCGCTTAAATCAGCCAATTTTGTGTAATCCTGGCTGGTATTGGCATACACAAATGCCACATTGTCAATATCATCATATATGGAGTGATAGTATCTATTGCTAGGCACAGCGTTCAAAATTAATGCGGGAAATTTGATATCGCGACGCAAAAAGGATTGCGCCGATGTAGGGGGTATTTCATAGCCCACGTTCGAATCTATGTTCACTTTAAAGCCATAGAGCGATGAATTGGCATATCGATTGAGCTGCTGCAGCAATTGACCGGCTAGCGGCGTAGATGTTAATGTGTGTAGCTTTATCTTTGCTATGTCGTCCAGTGTCCCAATGTCTAACATGAACTCGATGTTTTCAAATGAAATGGGAGTAGTGAGAGTGGAGCGAGTAGGAAAGGCCAGGTGTTCCATGTCGTAGACAAATCGCTGTGATCCAATATAGTCATAAGACTCGCCATTGAATACCACAAAGAGCACATTGCGTTTTGGGTCAGTCAGCGCGCTCTGTGAAGGTAGCAGCAGACGCAGCATATGCGCCACCTGGGTAAGAGTAGCCAGGCCCACAAGTGAATCCATCGCGCCCAGTCCTAAAAAAACAAATCTGAGTAGTCTATAAAAAGATTAGCGTAGTGCACCTACCCAGACCATCGAACATGCTGGTAGTGTCTAGACGGCAGGACACAATTATAAACTTCTCGTTAGCATTGACACTGCGAGGAGCATTGGCTTCTAAGTTCTCAGAAGAATTGCGCGGATACAATGTCGCGTAGACATTGCGACCTTCCAGGGGATCACAATATTTGCTGCCGCCAAGATTGTTTATGAAATTAGTCCGTCGCATGCACACTTCGGAGTTAACAGCGGCTGACATAAAGGACTTCACTTCGACGGCACAAAGGCTGCGCAGAGCATGCGACTCGTATTCAAAGTTGTTGAACTTTTCAAAGCAGTTCTCCAGTTTGCTAATTTCTTCGGGGTCAGCGATATAGTAGATCGGAAAGGGGAAATCCTCATGCAGCAGACCAGTGCCCCAGCGATTCCAGGTGTTGGCAATGTTGGTGGCATCGCATGTGGCCGTCTCCGAACTGTTGCTCAATATCAGGCCGCTGTACTGATTGGGACAGTTGAGTTCGTGCGAAAATTGTTGCATTTGTTTGGGCCTATTGATTAGTAGCACAACGGATATTATCCTAGGACCGGCTTCCTTCAGGCGCAACATGTTTGCCCTTGTAAACAAGCGTGGCGGTATCAGAGGAGCGTATGGCGGCGACGGAGGGCTGCTAAGCAAAAATTCCAAGTCCGCTTGCACATTTATTAGGTGCAGCACGCCAACTGAACCCGAGTATGTTGCTGTGGTGGAAGACAACAAAAGATTACAGTTGGGTTCTCCCCGGTCCCTCCATCTATCTACAAACGTCATATTTACATGAGCATCCCGTCTGGTGCGTGCCGTTCAAGCGGCGAAAGCAGCTTGCGCCCAGAATGGGTTGATACATTTTATCACGCGTCCGTTCGCTTAGAACTATGGAGGAAAATCAAAAGCGGGTTAGGTGAGTCAGCAAACATTATTGTTTTTATGTGTAGGCACACATATATTTTTAATGTAACAAAAACTGTTTAATAGTTGATCAAAACTCACCAAAGCCAGTAAATTGGAGCAACAACAGCAGCCATATCGCAGCTGCTTTCATCTGCTGTGCCATTAAAAGGGTCTTTGCAACCTGTGTGCGCCAATATTCCGGCGTTGTTACTCCTTATGTGCAAATAACAACAAGAAATTGCACATAATTATGTACGTATGTATGAATGTTGTGTGTGATGGCTGATATTTAAGTACGTGTTACTTGTCACGACTTTTAAAAAAACGCACTCACAGCTGCTGCGCAGCATAAAGGGTATTCCTTAAACTCATTTTTATTGAACATCGGCTATTTATAATTAGTCTATAGTAGTGTACAGTGTTGGCGGCTACCTTTCACAACAGGACAAATTGACCAAGAATAAAAAAAAAAGAATATAGGGAAAAAATAAGACACATTTTTTTCAAGTTAACATGCATTTCAATAAGCACATTGAAAAGCTTGGCAATTAGGAGTGGAAAATCTCGCTTGCGAAATGCGAGCTTCTAGTATATATAACTTTTGAGCCCCCTTTTAAAAAACCTGGTCATTAGCCAACAACCGATTAGAACTATAGAAATTAATTAATGTGGCAATATGTTTCTGGGGCTTATTATTCACTTAAATATAGCTATGGCTACAAAATTAGCAAAACTTTACTAGCAAATTGACATTTAAAAAGCGATTAACTTAAAATTAAAATAGCGAATCTTCGGCACGTATATATTCCCCAATGTCCGATTGGTGAAAGCAGACAGTCGTCAGCGGATCAGCTGTTTTGCATTCGGTGGTGGAGCGTGCAAGGACCCCAAAACCTAAGGCCAAGTCATTCATAGAAAACACAACAACGCCCTGGTATTGGCCAGCGTTTTCGGTTATTCTGCCCAAGCCAGATTTCGGTATGTGATTGCCGTAAAGGAACTGCTGCTCGAAGGAAGGCTTAACCCAAACCTTGTACTGTGCGTATGGGGCCAAATAATACAGCGCCGTTATGTGAAACTTCAGTTTGTTGGTCTTGGAGAATTTGCCAAAGCAAGTGCCTACACACACAAGTTGCTTGTAGCCGAAACACTCGCTTAGTTTTAAAATACGCTCGGAGACATAGTACACGCGATCTTTGTGTTCACGGAAGCAGTATGTTCCATCAGGCCGATCAATCAGTTGTTGTACGTTTGTGCCAATGCTGAAACAGAGTGGTTGCTATTTAGTAATAAATTGACCATTGTCTATGCGACTTACTATTTAGCAAGCTTCTCAAACAGTATCTTGGTACGTTCGTCGGTCAATCGCTTCATATTTAATTGTGAAAAAATAAACGCGGCACAATATAAAAAATGTGTTTTTACAAAATAGCACCAAAAATTACCATTGCAACACGCGCTTCAATTTTGGTGATGAACAAAAGCAAGTAAAGCAAGTCGTGACTACGTGCCGATACATTTATATCGATACGCGCTGTTAGCCTGTTGCGTTAGCAGTGTATTTCGGTAACAGCGACTGCAACTTTGAGGACAAATATAAATACGTAAAATACATATGTTCTTCCAAACCTAATTTAAAGAAACTCCAAATGAAATAATCAATTATATTATTTGGTTGTATTACATTTATCTCATTATATTTACGACCTTTAGCTCTAAAACTGAGGGAGTTTTGCAATTGCGGATTTTTAAAGTGTCCGACTAAGAGATATCCTGTACCCAGCTGCGAGTTGCGTTTACCCACTTGACTGTCTTTAGCACAAAATAACCGAGTACGCATTAGTTACAAAGTATTTTACAGTCAGTACAGGTGAACGAAAGAAATTCAGTTAAGAAAACAAACGTTAAATAATAAGGGCACAAATAAATAACGTTGTGAAAATATAAATAAATGGCAGAGATATATCTATATATTCGAGTAAAGTATATTCAATTCTTAGAATTATCAACGATATTGATTTACTTATTTTGTTTAACTGAACGAATGTCCGGGTTCAAATCCACAGGTAAGGCTGTAGATTTGTTTCAGCCGAAGACTGGGTTGAACCCCCCTTCATACACACATAAAAACCGAAATCAACAATCATATTACTCTTATAGAAAAGTGACTAACAACTGTTTTATTCAAAAGACTATTTTTATGGAGTTAAATAATTTGTGTATGAATGTCAGTTTGTCTTAGCCGAATGGTCGAACCCCGAGTGCTATTCAAACATGTTGGGTTTATAACAGGGTACAACTATATCCTATACTTAGTACTAACAATAATAATAGTTATTTTCATACTCGTTCACAAAGTGAAAAGAGAATATTGGATTTGTTTAATTTATTACTGCTTGAGGTCATGCCGCCTCTGAGTGTTTTTGGGAAAACTGGCGTTCCTTTAGCAAATTTTCGAGCTGATCTTCCTGGTAGTATACCACAAACTGTGCTGTTGAAACCTGCTGAAACAGCGCGCAAATGCTGGGCTTTAGATTGTAAAAAAACAGCAACTGTTGCCTCTGGTTGAAATCACAAATGAGCGCATCCATAACGGTTGCCGTAGTAAAGTCAGCGCCATACACGTGCGATGCATCGACCACAACGGGGAGATTCTGGCGCATGGAGTGTTTGTTTACCCACTTTCGTACATATTCCACTGATGGAAAGATTAAACACCGATCTGGTGTAATCATCAAATATTCGAAGCCCGACTGAGTTAAAAGTACCTCCATGCTCAGTTTAGGACGCGCCGTATTGTACAAAATGAAAATAACGTTAACTCCAATTCCAATAAGAATTCCAAACTCCAGCGGAAGCACCAGACACGCAACAAAGGTCCCGAGGCCGGGCACCAGATCGCTTTCTAAATGAAATGAAAAAAAACTGATATGTAGGTCAAATCTATAAATACAAAAGAAAACAAGTTAAAACGTTGCAGTCGGGTGTATCCGACTGCGCAGTACTCGTTCACAGTGTAATAACAACTAAAACAAGAGAAAATATACCCTGTACGCCCGTAGTGTGAGAATTAATATACATATATGTGTATATATGCCCTTTTTGGTGACCCCAACGATCAAATTCCACGTATTTTTTTTATATTTTTTTTATTTTTTGTATAATACATTAATTATATAAATATGTATCGTTATATCTTGGAATTGTGACAGACAGCCCAATCGGGCCACTATATCATATAACTGCTAAAGGAATAACCGGAAAACTAAACTTTTTTGTTTTAGGGATGATTTGATCTAATTACAAATTTCCGGCTGAATAAATATTATATTATTATTATATGGATTCTATTCAAGCTAAAATTCTAACGATTTTGTGACGTCACATTCGCTTAAAGAGCGCGACTCTGTCTTTTAAGCGCCGAGTGGCGAAACTGTTCTTTGCGAAAGCTTTAGGTCTCTGAATCGTGATATATAAAGATGGATTAATTATTATAGGAATCTTTGGTATTACTTACTTTTAGCACGCCACATGGGCTTTACGACCTTGATTTCAATCATGAAGACAACGGCGGCCATTATAATGGCTGCCAGTGTGGCTTTAGGAACAAAATAAAAGTATGGCGTAAGGAAAATCAGGGCTATTATGACCAATGTTCCAGCATATATATTGCTTAGTGGGGTGCGCACGCCGCTGGCATTGTTGACAGCTCCGCGGCTTAACGCGCCGGTCCCCGGAAAACCTTGCACAAAGGAATTTACTATATTGGCGGCGCCAATGGCAATGAGCTCCTGCGAGGCGTCTATTGGCTTTCCGGGAGCTGTCAACCATTAAAAAACAATTATATGGTTAGTGAGACCTTTTTAGTGGAGGACTCACCGAAAGCCTTTGCAATTGCAATACTCTCCATGAGAGAAATCAGAGGTATTATTATAAGCCCAGAGCCAAGGCTGTGCACCATATCCACAAAGCTCTCTGAAGTGCCAGCACTGGTCTCGTTGGGGGCAAGGGATGTTGGTGGCAACTGTATACTGGGTAGTCCAGGGGGTATCTCTCCTACAATGCGAAAAGGAGTATCATGCTCCTCGCTGTGCAGCAGATAGCCCATTATGCAGCAGGCAACAACTAGGATCGCATTGCGTGCCGTGCCCACAATCCATATCAGTTTGTTAACAACACGCAAAAGACGAGACTGCTGCTGGTCTTGTTCCGCTCCCATGCGACAGGACGACAAAGTACGTAATATTAACAGCACTACAATGCAAGTGGTCCCCAGGAGAGTGTCGGCGGCGCGCGAATCCTGGATGTTGAGGAATACCTGCTTCCAGAGCTCTACAAAGGTGCTGCCGTTTGCCGTTATGCCCAGCACGTTCTGAATTTGCGAGGAGAGAATTATCAGCGAGACAGCGGAGGTAAAGCCCGAGGCAACCGGCCCCGAAACAAAGTCAATGAGAAATCCCATGCCAAAGAGACCCATTAGCAACTCCACAATGCCACACAGAAGGCAGAGCAGCACCGACTTCTGCCACGAGCCCTGCGCAACCTGATAGGTCAGCAGCGCAACGATAGCTGAAGGCCCCATTGGCACGTCCTTGCAACTGCCCAAAATCATATACACAAAGCATCCAGCAAAAGAGGCATACAATCCATACTAAGGAAGATACAAATACAAGCTGAATTTAATGATAGATATAGGGCGTATAGCGCTTACCGCCACCGGAAGACCCGCAATGCCCGCATATGCCAGCGCCTGTGGAATGACTGTAAGCCCAACACTTATGCCAGCTACCAAGTCGCAAATTGAATCCTCGAGTGTATATCTGGGAAGCCAGCGCAGAATTGGCAGCCTCTTGTGAAGGGTTTTCTGGTTAAACAAGCGCCTTCTGCAATTCCGCAGGCTGACACTCGCGGATTCCAAGAAAGTCCGCGATGCCTCTGGGGTTACCTTTCTCCCATCTTCTGTCACTACAAGATACATGAGAAAGTAATTTGAGATGTTTAAATTATTGGTATGCATACAGATGAAGGATTGGGACTAAACGATGTGGAAATGAAGTATAAATTTTATTCTTACAGTAGCGATGGTTGCTATCAACTACTATATAGATACTATAACTGCTAAAAACTTTAACTAAGGTTGACTGTGATTCATAATATCGCGTACTAAGTGTGCGCTATTGTTTTTTAGCCCATATATAATTAATTGTTATTGTTCTTACCGCAATTACAAGTGTTTTTTTTTTTATTTGTTTAATGTGCACAAATTCCATTGCCAAGGTCTTCGTTTTATCTGCTGAGAACATCAAAAATAATTCCTACTCATAACCTCAGTCATGTTTGAATTTGCAATACGGATTTATTTGGATATGCATAATTTAGAAAAACTTGTTGAATAATTTAATCAGTTTGAAAAAAATAAGTCAACGCCAAATTTGAAACAAAATATTGTACAAAATCTATCAACAACTTATGCTAACAAATTTAACTTACATATAAACTCCTTCGATGCTTGAGAGGCACCTTCCAAACTACAGGTACTGCAATTTTGTTCCGACAGGTTTGATTTAATACTTACCGTAGACGATTTGAAGACATCATTGATATACACATGGTTCAAAGCCGGGTTAAACTTCATTTTAAACCAAATAAATTATTCTAAAAACAAAAAGACACTTAATCTACTTCGATATTATATAGTTATATTTTGTCAATTTTGGGGAGGGGAAGCTATTCAAAATAAGACCATTTCCTAATCTCAGTATATTATAGGAAAACCTACATATTAAATTTCGAATCAAACAAAAATTTAGAAATAGTAGAAATAAAAGTAAAAGTAAAAGTTGAAATTAAATGTTGCAAGATAACGTTCACGAGCTAATTCCATTTATTGGCCAATATAAAATCAATGCATATATCAAATCGGTAATACTTAGCAACTCAACTTTTTTAGTTCCAATTTAAAGAAATTATCCTTAACTTTTTGTACGTAATACACCCAATGACATAAGATTTAGCAACAGTATAGAATACAAGTAAAGGTGCCATATCGTAACAGCAGCGTGCGGTTTTGCACCTATCAGGTAATTAGGAACGATACTTAATATTGTAGGCATGTGGCACAACTAGAAGGCAATAATAAAAATATCCAAATATGTATTTTCAAATAGTTTTTAGCTGCTTACTTTCTAGCTCGACAAATGATCTCATACACCAAACATTTCAAGCCCGTGTATTGTTTTGTTTATAATCAACAAATATTTCTTCCACTTACCCCGAGTCTCCGTCGAGTTACAGAAAAAAAAAAAAAAAAAAAACAAACAAACAAGCCTCTATTGAAATTGGCTATTGGAACCGCTTTGTATTGTCCGCACCGGAAACGTGATTTGTGCAATTTATAATTTGTTCTGAATTGCTTTTTTTACTCTGTAAAGAGAATATTGATATTGGTATTTATGCAAAGTGTGATTTGCTATCTGGTCGTCTTTAACACTCAATTTTAAATTTGTCAACTACGAGCTCCTGCAGATATCAAGTCAAAAAATTATACTGCCAGCGCCACTATGAACAGAACATTGAATGATTTGCATGCAAGTCAGATTTAATAGTAAAGACTTTTATCGAATCGCAAATTTCTTAGAACTGTTTGTTCTTTTGTATATTATTGTCATTACAACACCAGTGAATTTTAGATAAAAGAGGTTTGTTTCAGCCATCCAAAGTATCATTATTTAAGTCAACATAAACTCTCGAACCGTAGTGTTTTGTATAAACCTCGGCAAACGTAGGCAAACGTTAGTTTGCCACCAATGAAACTTTTGAACTGAGCTTTTATTATATACGAACAATGCCAAGTAAGAGCTTTTGCGCTTGGGGAAATGCCACTTGGTATCAATATGTATGCTCAATGGGGAAATGTGATACTCTCCCGCTCTCACCTATTTAGAAGGTAAGAGAGCGTGTGACAGCGATTGTTGTTAGCATTGTGTATACACGCATATGTAAATACACAAGCAACTGAGTAAGAACTTAATGTAATTTGAAATATAATTGCGTTTAAACAATTATTGTGTTGCATTGAAAAATAAAACAGACTTCTATTTTTAAAAACAGAATGCTATTTCATATTGAAATTTGGCATAATTTGCTCAACTGCCCGGCTAGCTCAGTCGGTAGAGCATGAGACTCTTAATCTCAGGGTCGTGGGTTCGAGCCCCACGTTGGGCGAAGATATTTTTTTTTAAAGTTGACAAATTCTTAAAACAGTTTTTAAATCATCATTATTAAGATTATAGTCATTGTGCACTCTTTTCCGCCTGGCTTAAATGGTTCAAAAAATCATTATTAAACAAACAGTCGATTGAGTTCGACTCTGTCGTTCTTGTTTTCAACTGTACACACTTTAAGTGGATAAAATAATATAAAAAGTAAAACGTTGCAGACATAATCTTTAGTATTCAATTAATTGAAAAGAGGTGTGAAAAGAGTGTGTTTACTGACTTGAAAACTTTAATGACATTCAAACTGCAGATAAATACTTACTTTATCTAATTATTATTAAATTACCATAAAACAAACAAAAACTGTACAATCTTACTGAAAAGGCAAAACATATTTTCATAAAGTACCACAGGTTCAAGTGGTCAAATAAATTTAAATTGTAATGATGCCCATATATTGATTTCCAATTCGTTTTTTGTTTTGGGAAAATCGTCTAAGAGAAATGTATGAATCCTGACAGAACAGACGACATAATTGCCAACATACAGACAGGAAGACAGTATGTCAGATAAATGTGTTTCGATTAAATTATGAAACTTACGGTTTTTATAAAGATGCTGTCGTCGAGTCAATATTGAAATAAGCCCTAAAATGTCAAAATGTTTTATAATTGATTATATTATTAATAAATTCTGAAGATTTAAAAAATTGAAGTGTTATATTTAACTTTTATTTAATAAAATTTAACTGCTACGGAAAAAACGTTTTCAATAAGGTAAGGTTCTTAAATGTAACGTACAAAACTTTTTTCGATGCAACTATTTAATGCTGTAAGCAGAGTCGAGATTAGCAAATCATTTTTGTTTAATGTGTAAACTACATATTAAAAATGTGTTCAAGTGCATACGTGTTACACATTTGTAATGTTATAACATAGAATTACAGAATATACTTTGACTTTGCTTAATGTTTTGTAAGGTAAATCTTGAACATATTAAATTGACAACATATATATGAGTATACAATTATTTTAGAGAAATGTGCTTAAGTTTTCTACATATTAAATTGAATTAAATTGAATTTCAGGCAATATTTTTTACTAATATCAAGTACATCCAGTGTTCATTTCTGGGATTTATAAAAACCATTATTAATTAATAAGTACATATGTATATTATCTATAACGCGACTTGTGTGAGAAGCGAATAAAATTGACGGTGGTACTTATGAAACTTATACAATATAACGACATTTAGACTAATGACGACCAAAACGTGGCATTTCACTATTTGTATAGCCAATTTAATAGCTTATTGAATTAAGAGAGCATTTTTGGAGCATTTTTAGTTTCGAACAATGGTTTCTGACTTGTTGAGGCACATTCGATGGATCACTTAAGGACGTAAACGTAAATATTTGATTGGATTTCGTTTGCCTTGGGTTAAGAAGCCTTCTAGAAATGCTTCCTCATGCTCATGTGAGCTGAGAAGAAAAACGGAGCCACCAAAGAGCACACAGATACCAAGATGTTGACCAGATATTGATGATTTGCTAAAAATATCGAAAAATAGAATATTGATTTTATGACGATTAACCGCAACATTTTTAGTTGAACTCACCACCACTGCAAATGTCATGCAAAGTGTCCTCCACATAGCCGTTATCGTTGTCACAAAGACACAGTTTGGTTTTACTCGACATGAACTTGGATACCCCAATGGTTCGATTGTTGTTTTCAAATTGACAAACCATGCCATCTTCACACTCGTGATTGCTGTTACATCTATGCCGTAGACCTGTAAAGTCAAGAAACAATTGAGTAATAATTACACAAAAAGCAGTGCAATCTATTTTATAATTTATTTTATTTTATGTTTAGGGTTCGAATCCCCAATAATACTAATGTTATTTCTACTATAGCCACACTGTGTATCTTTAATTTGGGTGGATTGGATATTTTCGGTCTTTGTGACTATTACCAACATTTAATAATATTCTCGGTATATACTGTGTTCTGCTGTATTAGGTATGCCTTCTCTTTGTTGTATATATTTAGCCCATTTGCCATTTTCTGAGCTGTGCATGTCATAAATTGGCACTGCAGTGATTTTGTGCCTTACCTGTTCGAGTCACGGCATACTCTCATAAATTTTACATTACGCTAACATAAAGAAAAAAATCGGCTTAAGTTGCTTTCAACATCACATCTTGTATTTAGTGAGGAATGTTTCGATGGCTGCCAAACAATGGTAGGAAACCTAACAACAGCAAATAGTATATTATAAGAAGTAAGAATGTCGCAGACGGATGCAACCTACTTCAGTGGGCGTGACTGCAATTGACTTGAACTTTATTGGAGGTCATGCAAAATGGGAGACTCTAGCTCTTAAATAGCTAGTGTATAGATTTTCTGACACGTTGAATTTTATGACAATGCCACACCCACTTCGGCACCCCTAAATCGCTTTAAGCTGTTAATTCACGGTGAAGCACGTCTTACACTTTTAGAGCAGTTAATTTAATTAACTAATTAAGATCGGTTTTTAAAAAGTTCCCACACGCAGGGATGAACAAAATGGGGGAAAACGCTTTCGAAACTTTCTTTTGTTGTTTGCAATTCTCATTAAAATATCTATTCTTTTGCCGCATTTGAGCATTGGCGGCGCAAAGAAAACTTACACGATTTGAGTACATAAATAGAGATTTAAAAAAATCATAATAAAATACTTCAAACAAATGGGTTTGATTTTAAAAGGGTAATCTTCATAAAAAAAACTTCTTGTTAAAGTGTGTTTTATTTGGCATTAGGCATCATTATTTTAAAATCGTAGCTTAGAGGTTAAACAAGATGCACGATTATAAGAAAAATACAGCATATGTGTGTGAAAAACTAAACCCAAAATCTTGCAAAACTAACAGACACACACACGCACACACAAAGCCTGATGTACATTTGTAATGGTGCTTTGTTTAATTTTCATTTACAGCCCCTTGGCACTTGAGCTGCTGGCAAACAAAACATCTAGCTTTCAAGAAAGAGGGCTCTTGAATTATGAATGTAATATGCATGTCCACCAATTAGGTACGTACTAACTGAAGCCGTCTATTTCTAGGTGCCCTTGTTCACGCCTGTATTCACTCGACAGCGGAATATGGCTGGGCCTACCTTTAAGCACATCTGGGCAGAGTCCATTCGAGGGCGGCGAATCATCTCCGCATAGGCAACGCATCTTGTAGTCGTTGGGGTCCTTGACACAGCTGGTTCGTTCCATCGTTGAGCATTCGTCGTTGGTGCTGCAATCGCGACCTTTGACTGTAACGCAGATACAAGCAATGGATTACAAATTAATAAATTCACCAGGCAAATACTTAAATTAACTCTTCTAATTGTCTAACAACGCCCCGCCAATTAGCAGTCTGTATCCACATCTGCCCAACTTTGGGATCCGCCCACACTGGAGTGACATGGCTCGTGACATGCCGATAATTTGGCTGTACCGCTTAGCATTTGCCGCTCCGCCCCGCCATAAGCGTATAAACGTTGTTGTCATTGCATTTGACTGACTTGTTTGATCAATTTTTGATTTATGCTGGAGTCTACGGCTAGAAAAATGGTTTAGTTATTTGTACTTAGCTAGTTAGGGCGGCAGACATGGCATGTCATTAGGCGGCTCGACTCGTGCACCTATGAGTCATGTAGGGCGCTAAAGCTCATTTTATTTTATTTATCGGTATTGGGGCCCTACGATTACCATTTAATGTTTGTTTAAATAACATTAACCACTTTGCGTCGAGAGCAAAAAAGATTGCGTTTCAATAAAATATGCAAAAGATAAATAAAACAACTTTTATTCGACCGCCTTCTAATTATAGTGTAGGGATCTTGACTTTTGATCGAAGGCTAAGACTCTAAACGGATACATTCTTGTCTGGTTAATACTCTTCTTTTTCGATTTGAACGTTTGCCTACTCATAATTACTATTTGTTATTTAAACCTCTAAAAAGGGTATAATCAAGTTGTACAAATCTATATAAGAAGCAAAATGAATTTTATCGACTCTACAAAAAATATATAAATATACATTTTTTTTTTGTGCTCGGGACTAAGTTGATCGAACTAAGTTTATCCATCTATTCGTATGATTTTCTGTGTAAAAATCGATCTCAGAGACGATAAGAACTGAAGAATCGAAATTGGAAATTCGAAATAAGTAAACGTAAGCAAAAATTGTAAAAAGAGTTAATTACTCTGCTAATGCATTGTAGCACATTTTTAAGCGGTAAATGGCAATTGGTTTGTTTTGGTAATTCCGAGCTATGTGCAGGGTATGCCCTAATCGGCCTCTGGCGACTAAAGCAATTGGACACAATCTGAAACTTAACTTAATTATCGATATTTACAATCTACTTATACATAATAAAAAATATTAGTTTTTGTTTATTTGTTACATATAAATATATATTTCTATAGTACATGTAGGTAATGTTGCTATATATAACAAAATATATATATAGGCATACCAAAATAAAGCTAAATATTTAAATTTAAAAGATATATGTAATTCTATTCTAGCTGCTATTATTCGATAAGCTACAATTTCTGTTACCTTAAATTCGTTTACGAGTTCTACTCACTTATGGGACCTTGCGTAGGCGGTGGTTGATTATTGGTCTTGCCGAATGTAGTCAATGCCGTGGAGCTTACCCCAAAGAGTATGATAAAGACGCCAAATAGCATAGTCAGGCTGCCACATTGTGTGAAGCGTTTCAAGGGCTGCATTTTAGTGCACTTTCGGTGAGCGTGTGTGCACAAAAAAAGCCGTCAAAATTCAACTATTATATAAATAACTGAAGTGGTTTAGCAACTAAATTCTCACGCACTATATTTTAGACGAGTCTAATATTCTAAATAAATCTTTCCTCTACACGGAAATTTAATAAACAGTTTCGCATTAAAATTATTTTCGGGCCGAAAAGAAATAATATATTTAAAAATGGGATTCTATCCAGTTCGAATACGTTGATTTATTTAAGAAGCCACGTTTTGAGATTGAAGTGAGATCTATCCAGTACTCAGGCAATAGTTTTTACTAGAAACTGAACAGTAAACTAGTACACCTTATGCTTCACTCTTTATTTTAAATATTATCTCCACCTGATTCAGCGAAAAAACGAACCAGTCGCCTGCGCGTTCGAAATTCAAGTGATGAATTTCCTTGCATACACGTAGCTTAAGTTTTGTACCCTAACGGCACGGTCGACGGCTCGACGGTTACTTGCTGCTCGCTCACGCCAGTCCCAGGCCTACCCTCGAGCCCCATCCACTCTCAAGGAGCACCGAATTTTGATGAATCCGACAACGACGTGTGCACACCCTTGCACAGCTTTTAAGCTGTATGTCTTAGTAGTATTTAAGAAAAAAAAAGTATCTTTATCTTGCACAAAGCTTTGCTTAGGCATAATTTTATTTAATTTTTTTTTTTTTACTAAAAATACAATTTATTATCGTTATTTAAAATGTATGCAACACTTTCAGTTTTCGAACTTTGAGCTTTACTTGTTTCAGACGCCAGCGATTGTCACTAGATATTTATCGCATTTTTCAGCTAGTTTCATTTAATAATAATAATTGTAAATTTAAGCCTTGAGGTAGCCTTGTCGCGGGGTGCTTTCTAATTTACAGCGGGCGACATCGACGGTGCCAAAATCCTAGCCATGTTTTGAACTGTGCGAGTGCCAAAGCTCGTAATTTGAATTTGCTCGTACTTTCAGCGAATGTATTATTGTATACTTATGCATCTGAATATTTGTATACATACATAAGTCAAGCTGTAACGCACTTGTAGTTGCTTCGTGTTGGTTTCGTTAACGAAGATGGATTTTTTTTTTGTTTTTTGTTTTTTTTTTGCTGTTTCGTAGTTTTACCTTCGTGCAATTTGTATTGTTGTTGCGCCAAAGTCGAGGCGGCCTCGTCTCGTCCTCGTCCTGATGTAACTCTATGTGTGTATTATTATAATGGCGAAGTCATTAGAGCCATTGCATAGCCTAGTTTTGGAAGCTCCGTCTAATACGTGCACAAGTCACACACAACAATAAAGTGTGGCATTAGCACGCACAACAACTGCGAATGCGACAACAACAACAACTACACCTACAACAGCACGAAGCGAAACAAGTTTTGGTAGAACAACAGCAAATACTTATTTTGGCCATTATTTTTTTGTGTTTTTTGGGGTTGTGCAGGGCTCTAATTACATTTCACTTGCACTACCATCAATGTTGAGTGGGCGCTTGTTGCTTTCGCAGTAAGACTCCCTGCAAAAGGTTGCATGCCACGCCCACAACGTTGAAATTGCCAATTTTACAAATTGGCATTTGCATATCGAACAATGGGATTTCACGAACGGATAAACAGGAGAAAATAAAAAATACTTTGTAGTCGAACCCTGAAAAGGTATGCCTGATTCCCTAGGCTGGGTCTATTTAAAGGCACATTGCTATGGAATGTGTCAACTTGTGCCCCTTATCACGGCGTTCATCAGGTTATAAACGATTGTTTTGATCGGTCTGGCAGCAAACCCATTTGCCCTCCACTAAACGTAAACAATTAAAAGACATTTTTTTTTTACTCCGAGCAGAAGAAATTCATTTTACACGCACACTAAGCATTTGCATATTTGTATCCGTAATTTTGAGCTGTGGTTCGAAGGAAGTCTTTTTATACGACTAGCTTGCCCCAAAACACCGATAATCTAAACACGACTGGCTAAAAAAAAAGCCTTTACAAAGTACGTTTTTATAAAATAACAGTCCAATTTTTTGTTTTTCAATTTTACATTGCAGTTATTTGTTCACACTTTTGTGCCAATGTGCGGCTATTCCTTAAGTCCTGACCAGGCGAAATGTGAACGGTATAAATTCGTGCATGGCATACCTAATTAAGTACCAGCAAATTATTTATATATTATTTATATGTATATACAATATTTGTTTGAACGTCAGAACACTTTATACAGACATGGTTTCTTCTTGACATTATTGATAAATGTTCTGGCCCAAATGCATGGAGAATTATATAGAAAAATCACGAACTTGCCAAAAGCCGAGAGGACTAAGCCATACGGAGCCATATGGCCAGTAATTAAAGAACCATTTCTTTGTCCACAATCTGGCTGCCATGTTATTCTTAACTGATGATTAATTAGTGCGACATAGCTACTAAATGCAAAATGACCAACTGGCGTATATATAATTTTCTCACGAAATCTGTAGAACTGGCAATGAGCATGCTTAGAGGTCATCATATTTACGCTGTGAAACCGGAACCCAACCCAGCCACATTAACTCTTGAGTGTATGCCAATTTAGGTACTTTAATTTCGTACTATCGCCAGGTCTAATTGCACCTAGACCGAGAATGCTCTCTGCCTCAGAGCCATGTTCTACATGCAAGTTTGTTTCTGCATGCATATTAAATAATTAAAATTAAATAAGTACGCTGAGATAAGTGGCCAGAATAAAGGTTGCTGTGTCGCTTGGCGTACAATTTTGTCCTTGCTCCGCTCGACAAACTTCTTTGGAGTTTGGGAATATTGTCGCTTATGGTTTCCAGCACTTTTCACATATGACTTTCGCTTCAACTCATATCTTTACAAATGTAAACAATGCCAACATTTCAAGCTTTTAGCATACTAAAGCAAACTGAAACCTTCTCGAAAAAAGCGCCGACTGTATTGTGTACATGTACATACGGACATATGTTGGCAGGACCAGCCAATTCTCATTTTATTCGGACCAGACACTCAGAAAGGCACGGGCCAGTCTTTTGATATTTCGTTTTATTACGTATTCGCAGCAAAGGCATTTGACCTTTATATTTCCCAAAATAGTCAACAATATTGAAATTAAATATATACCGAATGCGAATGCTCACGGAATGCCTTTAATAACACCTGCGTTGTAAAGTAAATACACTCAACTACATCGTTGTCATTAGCGGTCAGGCAAGGTGAATAGCTAGAAAATTAATTGGCTTTATCGGTGTATCTTTCTATCCATACGGTTCAATAGCATCTACAGAGATCTATCTCTATATTCATGGCTTTCTAAATGAGCATGGAATGGAATATAATTAACGTTAATAAAATAGTAACCTCTGCGATGGCAAACTATTCTGTTAACCTTTCACCCCCACCGACACAAAAGTTCAAAGCAGAGCACCCTGTATGCCAAAGAATATGCAAATTTATACGTGCGTAGAAAGGCCCCAAAACTCAAACAGCCCACAAATCCAAAAATTAGAAAGAAAAATCAATGCCGCATGGTAAGAAAACTTTGCAACAATTTCAAACAATGCGGTCAGTTGGAGTCCGGCGAGTAGGTTAAGGTGGTGGGCGCAAAGCGCGATTAAACCGCGTTGATTGCGGGCTGCGGGTTCGTTTGGAAATCCGTTTTGGCCAGGAGCGAGACTTTTATGCAGTATCACGAGCCCCACGGTGCGCGTAGGTCTGGCGCCTTGGTTGTTGACTCTGTAATGCTGATGACGGCTCAGGTGCACGCAATCCATGACATCAGCAGTGTCCAACCTGGTCTGTTGCACGACGCGTACTAGCCAACAATCAGTGTGAGTGTGGGACTCCTGAGTCGCATATAAAACCTTACCTCTAACAATTACTTAGGCGACGCGTACAGCAAGCGAAAAGGCCTTTATGGGCAGCCCAACCCACGGCTATACCAATAATTACGAGTGCCCAGCAAAAAATCTACAAGAGACCCTTAACATTCCAAAGCCCAGCTCAGAGTGCAACAATGTTATTATACCCTGTATTCACTATGGGCTGAGAAAGAGGCATACTAGAAGGCACACTCAAACTGGCAATTTGTTGGAGAATTCACTTCATTTTTAAAGTTTATACTATATGCTGTGGTCCGGGTCTAAATTCATTTCTAACGCTGCCATTATATTGATATTGATTTATAATTGAAGTTTAAATTAAAACTGGCTGAACGAATGCTGTATTATTAAAACCAATTAGACGCTCCACCCATAAAACTGGCACAGCAATACCGAACCTGTCGAATTTCTCTCTGCACACCCTTCGAATGTAAAATGTGAATTGCAAGCAATTAAAGAACCGTCACCGAAAGGTTACAAGACAAGTAAGAACCTTGCAGTAACTTTTTGGTGTAACCGACGGCGGAATACTCTGTTCACTGTTCAATAACAGCTTAAAACTGTAATTTCAGTAGAATCTTTTGATTCCGGCTTTTAAATACTTGAAAAAATGCCATCGAGCATGAAAATCGGTTCAGTTTTGACAAAATTGTGGGCGTTTGAAATATGGGAGTTATGGATACGAGAGCTTTACATGTCAAAATTTTTGTAAATTTTTTGCATGATTTTTGACAAAAAATTTGACCCCCTTAGAATCGATTTTAATGTTGTTTTTTATACTAATTGTGACAACCACAATCGATTAAAAATATAAATTTGCATTTCTAAATTTAAAAAAAAAAATTTTTTCGAAAATGAGTTAGGGGGGAGTACATGCTATTTTATCGAAAAATCAAAAAACATTTATTTTCAATAATGAATATATTTGAAATGCCGAATCAATCTAGCGGACAAACCATGGGAAAAATGCCATCAAACATGAAAATCGGTTTAGTTTTGACAAACTTATGGGCGTTTGAAATATGGGAACTATGGACCCGAGGGCTTTACATGTCAAAATTTTTGTTCATTTTTGACTGATTTTTGACAAAAAATTAGACCCCCTCAGAATGTGCTTTAATGTTATTTTTTATACTAGTTGTGACAACCACAATCGATTAAAAATATAAATTTCCATTTCTAAATTAAAAAAAAAATTTTTTTTCGAAAATGAGTAAGGGGGGAGTACATGCTATTTTATCGAAAAATCCAAAAAAATGTATTTTCAATAATGAATATATTTGAAATGCAGAATCAATCTAGCGGACAAACCATGGGAAAAATGCCATCAAACATGAAAATCGGTTCAGTTTTGACAAAATTGTGGGCGTTTGAAATATGGGAGTTATGGATCCGAGAGCTTTACATGTCAAAATTTTTGTAAATTTTTTGCATGATTTTTGACAACAAATTTGACCCCCTTAGAATCGATTTTAATGTTGTTTTTTATACTAATTGTGACAACCACAATCGATTAAAAATATAAATTTGCATTTCTAAATTAAAAAAAAAATTTTTTTTCGAAAATGAGTAAGGGGGGAGTACATGCTATTTTATCGAAAAATCCAAAAAAATTTATTTTCAATAATGAGTATATTTGAAATGCAGAATCAATCTAGCGGACAAAACATGGGAAAAATGCCATCAAACATGAAAATCGGTTCAGTTTTGACAAAATTGTGGGCGTTTGAAATATGGGAGTTATGGATCCGAGAGCTTTACATGTCAAAATTTTTGTAAATTTTTTGCATGATTTTTGACAAAAAATTTGACCCCCTTAGAATCGATTTTAATGTTGTTTTTTATACTAATTGTGACAACCACAATCGATTAAAAATATAAATTTGCATTTCTAAATTTAAAAAAAAATTTTTTTTGAAAATGAGTAAGGGGGGAGTACATGCTATTTTATCGAAAAATCCAAAAAAATTTAGTTTCAATAATGAATATATTTGAAATGCAGAATAAATCTAGAGGACAAACCGTGAAAAAAATGCCATCAAACATGAAAATCGGTTCAGTTTTGACAAAGTTATGGGCGTTTGAAATATGGGAACTATGGACCCGAGGGCTTTACATGTCAAAATTTTTGTAAATTTTTTGCATGATTTTTGACAAAAAATTTGACCCCCTTAGAATCGATTTTAATGTTGTTTTTTATACTAATTGTGACAACCACAATCGATTAAAAATATAAATTTGCATTTCTAAATTTTAAAAAAAAATTTTTTTCGAAAATGAGTAAGGGGGGAGTACATGCTATTTTATCGAAAAATCAAAAAAAATGTATTTTCAATAATGAATATATTTGAAATGCAGAATCAATCTAGCGGACAAACCATGGGAAAAATGCCATCAAACATGAAAATCGGTTCAGTTTTGACAAAATTGTGGGCGTTTGAAATATGGGAGTTATGGATCCGAGAGCTTTACATGTGAAAATTTTTGTAAATTTTTTGCATGATTTTTGACAAAAAATTTGACTCCCTTAGAATCGATTTTAATGTTGTTTTTTATACTAATTGTGACAACCACAATCGATTAAAAATATAAATTTGCATTTCTAAATTTAAAAAAAAAATTTTTTGCGAAAATGAGTAAGGGGGGAGTACATGCTATTTTATCGAAAAATCAAAAAACATTTATTTTCAATAATGAATATATTTGAAATGCAGAATCAATCTAGCGGACAAACCATGGGAAAAATGCCATCAAACATGAAAATCGGTTTAGTTTTGACAAAGTTATGGGCGTTTGAAATATGGGAACTATGGACCCGAGGGCTTTACATGTCAAAATTTTTGTTCATTTTTGACTGATTTTTGACAAAAAATTAGACCCCCTCAGAATGTGCTTTAATGTTATTTTTTATACTAGTTGTGACAACCACAATCGATTAAAAATATAAATTTCCATTTCTAAATTTAAAAAAAAATTTTTTTTTCGAAAATGAGTAAGGGGGGAGTACATGCTATTTTATCGAAAAATCCAAAAAAAATGTATTTTCAATAATGAATATATTTGAAATGCAGAATCAATCTAGCGGACAAACCATGGGAAAAATGCCATCAAACATGAAAATCGGTTCAGTTTTGACAAAATTGTGGGCGTTTGAAATATGGGAGTTATGGATCCGAGAGCTTTACATGTCAAAATTTTTGTAAATTTTTTGCATGATTTTTGACAAAAAATTTGACCCCCTTAGAATCGATTTTAATGTTGTTTTTTATACTAATTGTGACAACCACAATCGATTAAAAATATAAATTTGCATTTCTAAATTTAAAAAAAAAATTTTTTTCGAAAATGAGTAAGGGGGGAGTACATGCTATTTTATCGAAAAATCCAAAAAAATGTATTTTCAATAATGAATATATTTGAAATGCAGAATCAATCTAGCGGACAAACCATGGGAAAAATGCCATCAAACATGAAAATCGGTTTAGTTTTGACAAAGTTATGGGCGTTTGAAATATGGGAGTTATGGATCCGAGAGCTTTACATGTCAAAATTTTTGTAAATTTTTTGCATGATTTTTGACAAAAAATTAGACCCCCTTAGAATCGATTTTAATGTTGTTTTTTATACTAATTGTGACAACCACAATCGATTAAAAATATAAATTTGCATTTCTAAATTAAAAAAAAAAATTTTCGAAAATGAGAAATGAGTATTTTATCGAAAAATCCAAAAAAATGTATTTTCAATAATGAATATATTTGAAATGCAGAATCAATCTAGAGGACAAACCGTGAAAAAAAAACATCAAGCATGAAAATCGGTTCAGTTTTAATAATAATATGAGCGTTTGCAATATGAGAGCTATGGATCGGTGAACATGATTTTTGACAACAAATTTAACCCCTCAGGATCGGAACTGGGGATAGGGGAGTGTTCTATGCACAGTATAACAAAATTCAATGTATTACCCAATTATCGTATTGGAAATTATCGTAAATTCAAAAAGTAAAAATGAGCGGTCTCTAAATTAAAATAACTTTAATGAGTGATATCCACTTCAACGTATTGAATGATTGATTGATGTATAGATATGTAGATATATATTGACATAGTTTAGTTAAGTTTAGTAATTTAGTTTTGTTCCAGTATTTGCGGCACGTGTTGCAAATTTATATAAAATTAGTAAGTTCCGTCCCTATGAACAAAATGAAATTACCCCAAACGGCATAATTATTACGACCATAGTGGCTACCAGTTCGGATTGTCATGTTTTCTAGCAGCGTCGATGCAGAATTTTTTGGTTTGGCTAATTATCGGGGTGGACACATTGCGAAAACTAACAAATTACCACAGGTATAGTTTGAGATAATTATTTGGGCAGAACCATTAATTACCAATCGAATACAAAGCATTAGCAGCGAAGAATGTGGAAAATTACCGAAACAGTGCCACCAGTTATGAGTATACCGTAAGAAAAATATAATATTTACTCTATATTAGATATATATTTTTTGTTTGTAAGATATATTGAATTGGGGCATACACAAGATTAACAATATTTTTAATTTGACAGTTGCGAGTTTGACAAGTTCGAATTTGACAAATTCGAGCTATGCTCAGAGTCCGACGAGTGTGGAATATTTGTTGGCTGTTGAGGCTGCTGTTGGGGATTGTGTAAATGATGCGGCTGTTTCGATTGAATGGCAGTGCCCGACTCATAGTTAATGCGTATCCATTGGCCCTCGCTGTTTTCTTTCCACAGAGATACATTGTTATCACCACCAGTGACAGCTAGTACATTGCCCGTGGTGGACCAGGAAATACTCCACACAGCGTCGTCGAATGTATGCAATACACTCGATGTCCATTGCGACAAATCAGCATTGCTGCTCCATATGATTACATGGCGATCCTGTGAGGCCGAGGCTATTTGCAAGCGTGGCAACCCAATTGATGGTGCCCATGCAACATCACGCACCCAATCCGAATGTGCTTCGAGACGGTGCTCCTCTACCCAGCGATCGTTGTCATCACGCCAAATCTTGACGAGATTATCGCAACCACCGCTGACCAAGCGCTTAATAGTTGCATTGCGCGAAGTGACGCGCTGATCAAAGGCCGGATCCGATGCCTGTGCCGGGCACCAAGAAATTGCGTTCACTCCAATTGTATGTGCATTCGGTATTTTCTTGGCATCCCAAACACCGTATTCCGTGTTACACGTTAACACAGAAATGGAACCATCAGAGCTGGCACATGCTAGCACTAGACCGTATTCGGCTGGCGCAAAGTCTACCGAGTTGACCGAGGAGTCGTGGTTGCTGTACTCGTATCTGAAATGGGGAAATGGGGAAAAGTAAGACAAGTGAATATACACTACTTCTTGCGCTGCTGTAGATAACGACATCAGCACTGACAAATAAGTACATACATACATACATAGACACGCATTCATTACACACTATTACACAGAGCAACACAACACTCACAGCTTGGTCCAATCCCTGGGCGTTGTCGATTTCCATATAATTACTTTGCGATCATAGGAACATGATGCTAAGATGTTGCCAAACTTGGGATGCGCCCATGCCACTTGCCACACTGGGCCCTGGTGTCCTTTAAGTTCGGCAAGCGCCTTGTTGTTTTTGCGCGAGTGAAAAATTCGGACGCTGCCATCCGACGAACAGGTTGCCAGCAGCAGTCCGTAGAAGTCCAGCGCGGCATGGTGAACCATGTCCTCATGTTCGGTGTCGATTTCCTGTAAAAGGCTCACCATTTTGAGTGCTATAAGCCTAAATGAAATATATTTAAAAAGAAAACTTGTATTCTCCGGCTGGCTAGTGCTTGACGTGGAACATGAGCCGCAATCGAAATTAGACTCGATTAGTGAGCTATCGATGCTTTTACACTATCGATGTTTTTTGTTGTTTTAATAAAATGGTTATACTTACGATTATTTCATTTTTATAGCGTATTTAGCATAATATAAATATTATATTCGCTAATATCATGACTGACGAATTTAAAGCACTATTTTTTATATTAAAGTTGTACACATGACATTAGCTCAAGATATTTTAGTGTCAGTATTTTTTAAAAGTATTTTTATTTTGAAAACAGGAATTGTGGTATTTGAATAAGAAATTTGGGATATTTTAATGTTAACACTTCGCTGTCACTCTGTTGAGCATTTGACTTTTTTCCACACACACAGTTCAGAAGCATTTGTAAAAAGAATATAAGGTAATAAAAAAATATAAAATTAGTGAAAACTTCTAACTAAAATAGGGGTAGAATCGCAAGGCAACGGTAAACATATTAATGTAGTTTTACCACGTATAAGCTGTGCATAAACAACATGTATTACATAACCTTTTAAGGTTACCAAATTATTGCCACCGAAGGATATTAACGCAATTCTACCGCTTTACAGATGCTGTCACAGTCAATTTTAACAGGCGTCCGAGTGCTTCGCACGGAGGCTCGTCGCAACATTGCTATTATTGCCCCAGCTCTGAACAAGGCGTCCGATCCCATCCAGCAGCTATTTCTGGACAAAGTTCGCGAATATAAGCAAAAGAGCGCGTAAGTATCCAATAGATCCAAATGAGCATTGCATCTAAATTCATATTGATTGCAGCGGTGGCAAGCTGGTCGACTCGAATCCTGAAATCGAGCGTGAGTTGAAAACTGAGCTGGAGCGTGTTGCCAAGCAGTATGGCAGCGATGGAAAGACCGATATGCTTAAGTTCCCCGAATTTAAGTTCCCAGATGTCAAGATTGATCCCATCTCGCAAGGGGCCAACTAGACAGAGATTCTTATGATTTCGTTAAATTGTTTTAAGTTATTCTCAACCAGAGGGCTGCTTGAATGAACTCCAATCAACCAAACGGCTAAAAAATCACAGCAAATAAATCATAAAGAAATTGGGAAAAAGTGGACCAATGTATCGTGTCGTCTATCGTGTTGATCCTGTTAGCGTAGTTTTGGGTGTATATCTACTAGCAGTTGCATAAAGTGTAAATGTTTTATTGTCTTAATGGTGGTTTGTATCCCGCCTGTTCTACTGCTTTACTACTTCTACTTCATCATAATGCATCAGTTGCCTAAATGTCTAACACTTAGTGCAATTATTAATTTTCATTTACATACTAGTAGTTGCACAAAAAAACAAAAACACAAAATTTCGCAAAATTGAAATCGGTTCCCTTGTGCACTCACAGCTTGAGCGTGAAATGCCAAAATAGATGGCGGTGGAAAAATAATATTAGATTAATTGTCCTTGGTTACAGTATTTTTTATTCATTGGTGTTTTAAAAGAATAAATAAATCGATTTGCAGCCCTGGTTTAATAGATTTTTAAAGCTTACATTGGTAGATAAATGTAAGCGAAGAAATAATGAGATCAGTTTTCGCTGGTAGAATGACAAGTTGATAATTGTACCCTGAAACCAGTGAAAATGGGTAAAAAAAAGATACTTTGTGTAAATGTTTGTAACAGGAACATCTCCAACCTTTTTCTAGAGTTGATAACACATTTTTGACCCGGAGACTATTCTGAGACTAGCAATAGCTAGAGACACCATATAAGCTTACGTATAATAAACATAGACTAAAAATATTCAATTTTTTTTGCATATGATATATTTTGATATAGCTTTACGATTTGGTTAGAGTTCAACGTTACATTAAGATTAAACTTATTCAGGTTTTAACAACGTGTGTGGGGCTGAGTCACGAAAAAGCATATGCAGCTGAGTAAAGTGCACAGCTTGTAGCACGTGCCCGCCCATCGGCCTCTCCCGACTAGAACACAGTTACGTGTTACCTTATAATTACGTTTCTCACTATAAGTGGCGCATTTTTCCTAATAGTTACTCTAGATAATGCTTATATCATTTTGAATCAAAAAGCAAAATTACTGTTATTATTATTACTGATCAAAATATTTTCCCTCTTTACAAACAGAACATTCGGTTATGAGAGAATCCGTGTAATGTTCATATGTATGTCATGTTATCTCACATACACACACACAGAACCAAATACGCCGCAAGCTGCGCACTTTTCTCAGCGCTTGCCACTCTCTATGGAAACGGAATTCTTGAATAAATGTGCAAACCGAATAGCAAGCCTGGTATTATTTAAATTGCGTTTTTGATTTTCATTTTTGGGGCAAGTGAGGGAAGGTTTCAAAAAAGAACGTAATCTTTACGATAAATTAATATATTTAATTTAGTGGCTTAAACTCGTATATTTTCTGAGATATCCTAAAAAAAAAGGTCAAAAAACCGATCGATGTCGACAAAAAAAATCGGGGAGGGCTACCGACAATTTGAAATAAACTTGATCTGAATATGGTATAAACGATCTTAAAAAACTAAACTTTAGCTCTCCAACTCTCAGAATCTCTGCAGTCAACGCGTTAATTCAGACAGACTTATAGGGTCAGAGATGCCTTCTTCGACGTCTGTTACATATATTTGCATAAACCCTTTTTACCCATTAGTAATGGATTAATATTAAGGATAGGCTGTGGCTGCGTAAACGGTATTTCCATGTGTAGGTTAAAATATCATTGTTGACGATTAACAGTTTCATGGAATTTTCCTGAATGCATTTGAACATTGATAACAGGCCTGTACGACAAGTTTTTTGTATGAGCAAGCTAAAAGCTACCTGTGTAAAGCTAGCAACACTTTATACATAGCAATAGAACCAATAATATTTTGAGCGAATGTAACAGTTTATTACCAATTTCATTTGCAATACAATTATATTAATTTCTCTATTAATGGCATCGTTGCGACCTCTGCTTAATTTACACCAAAGTTATATTGGCAGCCTATTTCTTGCAACTTAAAAAGTTTATTTTTTAAGTAAGTATAAAAGGAAGACTTTTTTCTATTGGTAATTTTTTATCAAGTTTTGAAATGAATAAAAAAATGTTTAGTTTTATAAATTTTGAAATGTAATTAAAATGTATTGAGTTTTTGTTTCGATTTACGGCCAACATTTTTGAAATAAGTTAAAGCCGTAAAGCGAGGTATATGAGAATAATAATTAAATTAATAATATTCACAATACAACACTTTATAGACCAATCAATAGAGGCCTTTGGCTAAGGCGCATTTATTTCCGCACCCTTACCGATGTCCGAGGAAATAAAGGAGTTTATTTCCTGTATTCTAATATGTGGTTCTTGATGTGTTCCAAGTTTAATTTTCCAATATTTCTGAGTACAGGGTATTACAAGTTCAATGCCTTGTGTGCGCTTACACTTATGGCTGAAAGTAAATTGGCAAGCTTTACTTAACATCCCACCCCTCAAAAGCTCAACAAGATCAAGGCTGGATCGTAGTGAATATTTGACGAGGCTCTGTCTCAATTTGTTCACCTCGCCACGCTCGGTAGTAGTTTCATTTCAACCGCTCCCATGAGTGCGTCAACGGGTGGGCATTCGATCTCAGCTTACTTGAATTTATAAAAGCTTCGCAGTAATAACTAAGTAGGAAGCGAGTAATTACCATGATCATACTAGGGCCGCTGTACGCGGTGCGCATATAAGAGTGACGCAAAATGTCTAAAATGTTCAATGTTGTGCCGAATGTTATGCATTGTACGAAACAAAATGCTATTATGAAATAGTTGTGAATATTATGCATATGTAAATATGTCTTACTCGTACATGAATACGTACATACGTATATGGAATTATGTACATACTTGCATACGTACATACATACATAAATACACATTAATTTTATGAGTACGTTTAATTCGTGTGTAGAATGCAAATGAATTAATCAAATGTTTATCTATCCAATAATAAACGTTAGCACTCGAATATTAACAGAAATAATTTTAGCAAACAATTGTATGTATATAGAAACAGAAGACAATTTATTTTCTTACTGAAGTGCTTGAAACAAAACAATTCGAGTCACATTGAGTGTGAGATTGATTTAGATACGTTTATTAATATCTGTAGCTTGTCCTATTTTGGATTCTTGAAAATGTTAATGTGTACAATGTAAAATAATAATAACAATAAAAAAGAGAAAAATTGTAAAGTGACATTTGTTAATAAAATTATTTACTTTTAAAAATAATTATTTAGTATTTATGTTATCTGATATCATAAATGATTCGTCATTTTAGGTGATTAGCTGATTTTCATCAAGTGTCAAAAATAAAATCCACAACAAAATAATCAAAGTACGGATAACACAATAACACAATTATTATAAATAAAAAAACCTACATTACATGTAAATAATTCATGTGAAAGAAGCATAATGGCATTATATACAATTGGAATATTTTTCATCGTATTTGCTGCAAGAAGCGAAGCTCAACAGGAATTAAATAGGTATTTATTTCATTTGAATAAAGCCCATTTTTAACGAGTTTCGGGAGCGCCAGACTAGGGGATACCCTGAACCCTATCCATAAATACACACAAATAACCTCCTCTAAATCGAGCAGAAAAAATTACAAAAACCTATATTTTTCCAAAAAAAAAAAAAAAAAAATATATAACAATTAAGACCGTGTTGAGTATTGCGCAGTCTTTCATTATAAGGAAAAAATCAAATATATTCTTTTTATTCCGTCATATTCGATCATATTCTATAAAGCAAATATTCGATCATACTTCTTGAACGAAAGGTTCTTTCTTTGTGTTTTAGAATTCGCCGAGATGCGGAGAACATTACAATGCACAAGAGCAGTTTTGAAAAGGACGACGTCGGCTGGACTAACATCGATGCCGAAGTCGACGTGGTGACCCCCATGGTACTCGCCCACCTTCAAAAGCTGGGTATAGAACACTTAGAGCTTCCCGACATGAAGGAGAGTATTTCCATTGTAAGTTTGACATAATATTAAAGACGATGTTATCAACCTCTATAAATCGATAGAAGCCTTTATTCATTACTTATGAGGCCGGCCTGCATCTAAACAATGGAATTGTCTACAACCTTGCGGGGATACAGAGACACAAAAATGCATTTATGACGTATGAAGGCAAATCATTCTTGAGTAAATTTTATTTAAAAATTAATAAGCTTCAGGTACGTAAAGCAATCTATATGTGTATATTGGAAAAAATATACCTCCAATTGGACAAAAAAATTGGTGGTTTGTACGATCATGACTACGTAACTTCGGGGTCTGATCTTCGAACTAACAAACAGAAAGTCGAAGGTTTACTAAATAAAAAGTGTATATTCCCACAAGTTTCAAAAATCTATAGTTTCCCAACATCACTTGACGGAGCAATGATCAGATTAAATTCATCACAGGAGAATCTAGCGTTGACTTTAATCTACAATCTTCCTAACTATATAACTAGAGCAGAGATAACGCCCTGCACACAGTCATGTTCACAGATCAATCTGCTATAAATACAAGATATGCCATGTAAATATTCAAATAGAGCCACTCTCTACAAATGGATTCACAGTAATTTAGATTCTAAATTAAATTGTCTCTAGTTTTTATTAATTCTGAATGTTCTTGCTGGGCAAGAATCTGTTTTCAGCAGAGTACTGTAAGTCTAACTCTTGAAGGACATGCCTCAGTTGCTTGTACCTTTGTTACCTATTGGTATGCATTAGACAATTGGGTATATTTAAATTTTAAGTGCATACATATATTCATATATTTGCCTTGTTTACTTCATAGTTTGAATATAACTTCTTGCTAAAGTTAATGGGAATTGAGGGATATGGAAAGGTGATTGGCTCATTAGATGACACGATCGTTTATGCTGAGCTCGCTGTGAATGTAATCAATTCACAACTACATCTCTACGACTTTCGTATAATTGAATTCAGGTGCTGTATTATTATTAGTAATACATATTTGAAATAACTAAACTATTTTCCACAACAGTAATATTCACGTACAATTGGATCAAGCTCGATTAATTCGAGAATTAACAGGAATTATTCTAAGCCCAATAACAAACCTGTTTAAAGATCGAATAACAACTTCAATTGCTGACGGACTTAAGGAACAAATGCAAACAGTTATGGATGATTTCAACAACGAGGATCCTTTGGAGCTACGTAAATTTACAAAAAAAATATTATCTGGTATAACAGGCTCTGCAGCCGAAACTATGGAGCAAGTATAGTCATATTAAAGCTAAAAGGAACTTTTTTTACTATTTTTTTGTTAATTAAATAATATCATTTCAACACAATTTTCCTATTCATATATTATATTCTACTATAATTAATTATAATCGACGGAGTTCGTTGTCCTGATTTCGAAAACATCTCCACCCGTGTCCTTATAATTGCAAATCGACTTAAGGCTATATAAGTTTGACAAATAGGTCGTCATAACATTGCTTCTAGTCCCAGACCTAAATTGAAACGAATTCCAACTATTTTCTGTTACTCCTGGGATGGGATTCTTTCCTTTTATGCAGCATCCTGCACAATGATTCCAACAGTAGTCAATCAGTCCTTACAAACTTTTGGGCATAGATAAAAAATAATTTATAATTAAATATGTGCATGTCATAGAAACACATGTATTTTCGAATGTGAATGTTTATTAAGATATACAAGGTTGTAACCGATTCGAAAATACCATATAAACAGTTCGTAATAGTTACATCAATTGATGGATATAGTAATCAAAGCTTCGGCATATCGAATATAATGGATTATTTCTAGAGAATTCATCTCCATCTCCAACCATTAAATGTTAAAATAAACTTGATTTTGAGTTTGGTATCTGAAGCTTTTATAGATTGTCGTCATTACTATTATCAAATAAGACAAACAACAAATAGATAGATCGACTTGGCTTTTTGTGCTGACATTTGATAATTTTACAAAACATTTTTTAAGCACTTTTTTGTTGTACAGAGAATGTAATTCATAACATTTTACAACTAGAATTGGCAAGTGAAAGAACTTTGTGGCCAAATGAAACTATGGCGGAAGCTGGTTGCATAGCGGACAGGTCGCAAAATATGTGGCATTGATTATCTTTCGAGCCAGTCAGTGGCCGCGCTATAAACGCAAATATTGACTTATTAACTGAGCGCTGCAATCCTTCGTCAGATGCGGGGACACTCCAGAAGTGATTGTTGGGATCCATACATAAGTGCGAAATATTCTTCGCTGGATAGTGCCGTCGGAAGAACTTCTTGCGCGTGTTGTCGGTTAGGGTAATTCCCTGTTCCGATATCTTGAAGTGGACCTCTAAGGGAACTGGTCGCGTAGGCTCTGAGTACATTGCAAGGACTGCCTTTCGAACTGCATCGTCGCCGGTGAGGGACTCCATGTCGCCCTGAAACAAGTAGAGTACGTTGCAGGCAGCGCCCTGTGCCAGAACTTGTTTCTGGTTGCGCCTTAACTCCTCGTTGTTTGAGATAAGCAAAAGGTCCTTATCGGGTATTATAAGCGTGCAAGGCAGAGACATTTGGTTGATTGAGTGCTCATATACAAAGGCGGACAAAGACGTAAAAATAGGTTCATTTTGACATCCCATTAGACAAACACCACGGGTGGTTGGCTCTAAAAGAAAATGACGGACTAGCTGATCTCCATAGCCCGGTCCTGTGACCACACCAGGAGGTGGCTTGGCGACGCGTACGACTAGGCCAAAGGCATTTCGGTAGGTGGTTGAGTTACGAATGAGAAATGTTCCAGGTACCGCATCGCGTAACAAATCGACCGCTTCGTCGCGAGTCATGTTTGGCTTATACCAAAACTCCGAGGAGTCCTTTGCAAACTTTACCAAGTGTGGTTCAACCTCTTTGGTGTGACTAATATCATTTAACTGCGGGCGATTCCGTTCATCCTGCTGCATTGCAGAACTCTCTTCGAACATCAAAGTATTGGATACTTTTGGCATTGGATAGGGGCTGACACATCGTTCAGAGCTAACTGCTTTTTGAATATATGGAAAGGTTGGTGTTTTTGACCGCGGCTTTTGGACCAATTGTAATTCCGGACTCCGCAGCTTTATGAAAGTGCGCGCTTTTGCATCAGGTAGATCTATGGACTCAATCAGCCCTTCGTTTGCTTCTTTTCTGCAAAGCACAGGCGAGTTTAATCTCTTGTGAAACTCTTCCAAATCCTTCTGAATCGTTTCGTCCTGCGCTAGTTTTCTCGCAAGGTCCCTGTTGGGGTCTGTGGCAAGTACTTTGCGCTCCATAAGCATATCTTCGAACTCTTGCCGGGAAGGTGTCTTTCGCACCAATGGGCACGATGAGGATATGCTGGGTCGAGTTGTTTTTCGGGTAGTCGATTGGCCCCCCGGATTCTTGGTCTGTCCCAATTTATTTTCCAGTGTCTCCGGGCGCTCGTTGCCACTGACATGGTTCAAATCGCTTGTATTAAAGCCGACAGGCACGTTGCCATATGTAAACGGAAGGGCATTCTCACGAGCATGATATGGAATATTGTCTGGATCAGCATCATAATTTCCGGGCTGTTCCGTATCTTCAGTCCCGTTCAATGGAACAGATGGTGTCTCATACGCAGAGGCCATTGAAAAAAAATGTTTCAAAACTTTAGCGTTTATTTTTACAATCCGCAAGATATAAATAGTTTTTCTATACACACTTGTATGTTTCTACGTGCAGATATGCCTGCATATGTTTTACGCTGGGTCACACAGCACACACGTCTGCTAGGAACCAATACTGATAGTTGACTAACGAGAAAAACTATGAACTAGGCATATGGTCCAATATACTCCTACACATACTTTTAATATTATGTCAATGGAAATATGTCTGAGACTAACCTATATACATAAATCTTTATAATAGATTTCTTTTATTTCTTAGGGTTATTTAAACAGCTCCCTTTTTTAGCTTTCTTATTTGTACTAAATTTTCTTTACTCCGATTTATTAAACACATAGCACAGATACAATCGACAGAAAAATGAGCTGATCTGTAAAGTTGTTTGTTTACAAAATTGACCCTAAATACGCCATGAGTATATATTATGGTGCGGTTTGTCATCTTCAAATTTACGAATTGCAAAGCTACATCGGGAAGTTGGCAGCACTTTATTGATAAGTTGGCAGTTCTTTTACAGCTGATTGCACTGTGCAAAAGCCCATTTGTAGTAAGGCTGCGACCAAACAATTCTTCTGCATTTAAGGCCCAAACGAAAAATAATTAAACATTTTTTTTTTTTTAAATTTTTTTATAGAAATTATAATTTTTACAAATGAGTTTAAATAACATCCTCCATTTGATAAAACTTTAAGCTAGACTTTAAATAATAAAAAAAAAATTTTTCCTCTTACTATTTTATTAAACAAAAATGTTTTAAATTAATTGATTTTATTTCGGGCTAAGATCCCAGAAAAAACTTGGTCCCAGCTTCATGTGCAAAGAAAAAGCTGTCATTGTTTAACCTGAGAAAAAATGTGACATTAAATCGAATTTACTTAACGAATATATAGATAAAATTTAGTAATTTATAATAATTTGATAATTTTCTGCAAAGAAATTAAACAACTATTAAGGGGGCGTTTTTAAGCTTTTGGCATTAACAAATTATTTTAAAGAATTTATTACAACAATGTTTTCTATTTGTTTATTAATATTGCTTGCTGCAGTCATATACAAATTCTATTATAATTGTGAATATTTACAAAGCAGAAAAAGAGTTTTTAAAAATTTAAATTGCTTTTAATGTCTTCAACGGTAGCTATGAAATAAGTTAGTCGGACTTGGATCTAATTTATTTAAAGTATAGAAAGTTTCTATTAACTATAAAACAAACAATTTTTTGAATATTCAAAAAGATTACATGTATTGGTATCACAAAAAATGATTGAACTTAAAATACTTATGTTACAGTAATGCAGTCGAAAATGAACACTTTATTTTAACTAATTTGTAAGTCATATGTAAGACTGTTATGAATAAAATTAAAAATCAGTTTCCATCATAATATAGTTAAGAAATGCAAAGAAATACTAATGGGTGTCAGGAGTAGGTAGTCCCCTGGGACTATTCGGCAGTGAGCAATAAGTTTTAGGATATAATGGACACTTCCCTGATACGCATGTCTCGTTTCGTCCTGGGCGGTGGGATGGGCGGTGTGCTCTGCAGACTGGGCAACTGACTGTTCGTGTTGCTGTCGTTACCTTTTTCGATTGCTCCGATTGACATAATGGGGTTAAAGACTTTGCTTTGTGGTGAGTTTACCAAAGCGCATTTGCCTTGCTTTTGGCAGAATTTCTTTAAAAGCGAGTCCTTCCATTCGGTTAGCTTAGCCGGCTTCAAAACTATGTACACAACACATATTCCCAGGGCGGAGATCATCAGTAACAAAATAAAGCCGAGCAGGAACATTAGCGAGGTGAACTGTTCATTATTCACTTCTGCTTGATCGTTCTTAGGAGATGTAGCTGGTGTCGTAGTACGGTGTATCGGTCGAACGGGTCGATTCGGAGGAATACGCGCATCGGTTGTTAATGCGATATCCGAACATGAGCGAAATTCCTCCTGGGGACCACATCCAACGGCACCGTTGCCGTCGTCGCATAGCCCCCAATTATTTCCGGCTATATAACGCCACTGCAACACACACTGATTGCATAGCAAATCTGAAATAAATGAAATCAAATGTTGTGTGGCAACCGCAAGCCTACTGAATACAAAAATTTACCAGGCAATCGAGCTTTGATCTCATAAATGCGACTCCCATTTCGTGGATAGAATCGAGTGTCCAAGTCTGCCGGACTACGCTGCGAGGGCGCCCCGCTGATTACATGCAGCACATTTTCATCAAGGCAAGACTGCTTAGCACTTGGCTTTGGACACAGTCGAAACTCAAAGTAACTGAGAAGCAAAATTAATTAGCAACAAATCGCCTGATGATAATTTAGTCTCACCCCATATGGCTGGCAGTCAGCTCCACACGAATGGTCATTTCGGAGCCGGGCAAATAACTGCGGACAATTACGCCCTGTCCCCATTGGCCACCATTTTCGTGGGGGCGTGGCTCGGGCAGGTCCCAGGCATCGCCACACTCCCCACATTTGCCACCATTGCGCTTCCACTGCCGGGTAAAACCGCCGCAATAGAGCTCATGGTCGTTGTAGTCTGGCGGAGTTTGGAATCCGTAACGCCAAGCGGATGCCCTACTTGGGGGTTCAATAAGTCTCCCATGGGCATCGACGTAACAGACAAGGCATGAAATAACTATGCAGATTAAAAGAAATTTTTGGGAGTTTGGCTGGAGATCGCCACAGCTAAAAGCAGGTTCTCGCCGTGGCATCACCTAGAAAATTGGGCAAGGAATTTAACATTTATATAATATAAGTAAAACTGCACAGTGCTTAAAGCTAAATGATTTTAATAAATAGCTCTGTTTACATTCGCTTCTTATATTCACTATTATTTACTTTTATTTAAAAACATTTTTTTTAATACTTATTAATACCTTGTCGTTTGTTAATAGTTAGAAAAGGCAACAGTGCACTTTATTGTTTTTAGTTTTAGCTATATTGTAATTTCAAAAAGTAACGATGATTTATTTTGAATTTGTTGTTGTTCACATTTATCTTATATTATCCTTAAATCATGTATTTACATTTTATTTGTTATTTATTTTAAAAAAAAACTTGCATAAGTAAATGCTTTATAACGTACATAATTTGCTTTTAAGATGTTCTTGTATTTATAAGTTATGCGATCATCTTGAATTTTGGTTTTAAGTCGCTTTACTCATTTTGTGTAAAAACTGGTTTGAAATATAAATAAAATTATATTTAAGGCAGGCTAAGAACCAGTATAAAATGATGCTGATGCCACTTCGGGAACAGGGAAGTTAATATTTAATGTTAATTTCCTTTTAATGGAAATTTAACAAATATTAACATTCTGCACAAATAAAAAAAAACAAATTTTATTGGTACATACTATAAGTCGATGATGAAACAAATGACCAAAATAATTACCACCTTATTTATGTATGTATACAGGCACATTTCTTTTCATTCGCTTTCATTGTCTGACTTTCACCTATACGATTAACACAAAACTCGGATGAACATGCAAGCATACATAAGTGTGAATAAACTTTTCTATATACTAATTAATGATAATGATATCTATGTATATAAATGTTTGTAGGTAGCATATACTGGTTGTTTTGCAACCATCAGACACATAAAGATACTGAAACAAAGCTACTTTAAACTAAAACTCACATGGATTACACCTCTATTGTAGCGAATTGGCAAACCAATTTTTTCGCCACTATGTCTCATAGCAGGTTGTGGTTTCTAGTGTTATCACTTAATTTTTGGGCCACAATTCTTTAAGTCCAAGTAACTAGATCACAAATTTGTGGCTGTCGACCAAAAAGGGGCCTTTCACTACTTTACCGCAGCGGAGTTGACACTATTTACACAATTAATTTCGTCCACTTCCCACCAGCTTTAAACCAATACTGATTAAGCTCGAGTCCAAGCATGCGGATTCCAGTCACAATTTCGGCTCTTTGAGTTGTTCAACTGGTTTGGAGAAATTTTTCGACGTTGAAGAGCGTCGGTTGACTGAGTGTGCTCTAAACGAAATTACGGTTTTATGTTGTCTGTTGTCTTGATCTTCACCTAGGTAAGTCTTGAGGCGCATTGTGTGGGGTATGTTGAGCGTGGTCATGGCTCAGAGCCCAAGGAACCGCATACTCATTATAAGTACAGTTTTCGCGTATCCAGAAGTATTGCACCAGATAATTTGTTTACATTCCTCGCACATTCGTTAAATAATATAATTGCAAATTAAATGACACACGTTATGCGACACAATTATACAATTGAAATTCATAACACATGTTTTTTGTACGAAAAGTGCTGAAAATATTATACAATGGTATTGTGGAAGGTGCTCATCCGAAACATAAAGCAACATGCCATCTACCGTTTACCATGTACGCCTGTAGTGCCAGAAAAAACGGGGTGGATTTGCTGGAAATCGAATAGAAAAAACAAAAAAAAGTAAGAACGTAAGAACGTCGGGTGTAACCGATTGCACAGTACCCGTTCACAGTGAAATAACAACTTCAAATAGTCGAAAAAGAGGAGGTCATCCGAACACTTTCTGCCGAATATTATATATTATTTGATGGAATCCTATTTCATTTTGTGTATTTTACCAATAAAGCAGAGAATCTGTATTTAAAAGATGTGCTTTATAATTAAGTAAGACTTAGTTCAGTTAAAACTACTTGAATCCAAGCAGAACAGCTTAAATCTAAAGGATTTATAATCGAAGAGGTTTCCGGAGTAGTCTGGAGTTGCTGGAAGAGAAGGCTGTGAAGTGTAACACGAATTGTGCCCTGCTTTGTTCACGTCACCATCGCGACTTGTTGAACCACATACTGAAGACATCTTCTAATATGTTGATAATCCATCACTCCGACGTAGGACAGTAGCTGGTACAGCAAATGCGATCCAAGCTACTGGTTAGCACCGGTATCTGTCTCTGGCTCACTGTCAAGGCCGACGATGGAGTACCGATCCGGAGCAATATTGATCCCTTGAATAGAAAAACTTTATAGAAAACGAAGGAAAGAAAAGAAAGTTATCAAGAAAAACAATATAAACGTGGTCTACATGTGGTATAGAAGTGTTTTTAAATTATCGACCCAATTGAATTTTCCTTATTAACTGTAATTTTTTGAATTGAATTTATGTTGAAAGCCTATCTGTCTATCGATTGGCGGCCCTTCATCTTTAAAAATAATCAATATACTACTCATTTTGGCACTGTTAGTCCGACAAGCTGTTGTTGTTAATTATTTAATTTTTTAGGAAATATAACTACTTGAAGCCTCCGGATTGTATAAAACTACACGAATTTAGCAAAGCACCTTTTTTATCTACGAAAATTAAACTAAACAATTACCAAACTCTGATTAATTCCCACCTTTTTTATATATGGAAAATTTAGCAGAGAAATGACCAAACTATCGATATAACATCAACAAAAGTAGGTACCATCTCTAATAGACGAACACTATAAGATGTCAGAATAATTGTAAAAATATAAAAAAAAATAACTAGCTATGGCAGACAGGCTAACGCAACTGCAGGATACCGTAAACCAAGTAAACCAAGGCAATTCTAAATCAACTTTTCTACATTCTGACATGTGACTGTTTTTAGCAAGCCGAGCACTTCTGCAATGCTATTGGTGTAATTCAGCAAACATCTTACCCTAGCAAGTTTGCAAATTTTGACAGAACTGGCTCACAAACGCCGATACAAAACCCGCCTCAGGACGATTATGCCCAGCTATTTGCTCAGCTAATAGCTCGGTGCGCTAAGGACATTGATACTTTAATTGAGTCATTACCCAACGAAGACAGTTCTATTGAATTACAAAATTCCAGCCTTAAGCGACTAGAGTATGAAAACCAAGAAACTGCTGAGGAACTCGAACAAGTCGTTCAAAAAGGAGAACTATTGTTGGAAAAAATCCAATCTGCTCTTGGGGATATTGCTCAAGCACAATTGGATATGCAAATAACATTAAAACCTAGTTTACAATGAACTTATATTCATTAAATAAGTTAAGTCTAGCGGCCAGACTAAATAAACTGTAAATTTACTAATTTTTCTACTCAAATTTGCAGTCAGACTTCTAATGACTTTCACTAAAGATCGCACAATAAAATTGTTTGGCTACGCTCACTCCCACGCCCACAATTTACAAAATCTTTATTTCTACTCAATGCTGCAAGCGCAACATATTTTGATTATAAATCATGCTTATGTTAAATAATAGGTGGCGCTTTTGCAAGCAACCATTCATATAATAATTCTTGTTTCACTTAATTAATATATGGCGCTGTTTATCCGGTGTTTAGCCCATTGAAAATGTTTTTGCGTAAATGTATGTAACATACAGAGGGAAGCATCTTCGACGACATAAAGTGTATATATTCCGTCGTTTTTTGAATACCTCCGCCCCCACGCCGCAAATATGGATAGAAAAAAAGCAAAACATTAGCATATTAGAGCACTCTTACTTGTATTTAAATAAACTAAGTTCTTACCCAAAACTAACTTTCAAGATTTTTAAATATATAAAAAAAATGGATATTGGATATGGAGGCACAGAATATATATTAAAATGATATGTTGTAATTCAGGTTGCTCAAATTTTTTTAAGATTTTGTCGATTATGACATACACGCATCTCATTGTACATATATGCTTTGATTTTAGTATAAAGGATATCAATGTACTGAAATACGACTTGGGTGCTTTAAACAGGCTTTAATTCCAGAACAAAGGACTCAAACTCCCGCGATGAATATAAAGTACTTTTACGAATGTTCCAACACGTCGATATACATAAAATGTCATCTTCCTGTTAGATACATTTACCTAGTTTTTTAATACCCTGTTTACCCAGTGTAATGGAAACAATGTAAATCTTTCAATTCAGTATCGCAATCGCAGAAAGGCAATCGACTTGATTTAACTCAATAGTCAATAAAATACGTTTTAAATACATTACTTGTTAATTTAAATATTTAATGCATACCGAAAAAAATTTCACATGCGCTTTTGTGATTTTTAACTTTATACAGATATTCACATTCTATTATTATACAATTTATGTATTCATTAATAGACTTATATGTATTTACAAGCCACACCTGATTTTAATAAAATAAATAATGAGCCGAATTCTAAATATCTTTAAATATTATCGTAAGATATCCCGAATGGCGTAATGGGTATGGGGAAAGTTTGTTTTTTGATACTTTTTTTCAAAATGCACATACATTAGTTTTTAGTCAAATATACCTAGTGTTAAATATTACCTTTATTAACCAAAACGTTAAGAACGATAACCTTACAAACTGAAAATCTATATTTCAAAGCAAGCGGTTAGGCAATGCAATTCAATTGCCATTTAACTTTAACTTTTAAATTACTTAGGGTACAAAATAATTTTCTATTTAAATGTAACATAATACATATAATATAATAATATTGTGTGCTTTTAAATTCTATAATAGTTTTCTTTAACTCAAACCAATTATTAACATTTATCTTCAGTATTTTTGCAGCGTATAGTAAAGCCGAAGTTTGTCTGCATTAATTAAGAGTACCCCTACAACCTTGAGCTCCACAAAGACATGGGATTTTTTCCTCCTCTAACGGAAATTTGTAGTCATAAGTTATTTCTTCATTAATTCCAATAGGTTGCTTTGAATATATAACAATTTTTTTTTCTGACTCTATGGTAATGACTTTGGCATAACAGTTTGGCTGCAACGAAAACAAAAAATAAACAAGTGTTTTGATTTTAAAATGTGCGTAATACTTACATTACAGCTGTGATTTATAAATCTAGCCAAATTTCCACATTTTGTCGCATCGATAATAGTTTCCATATCGATTCGGAATAAATATGAGCTACCAATGCCAATTGCTTCATATTTGGTCTCTCTTAAATCAGCAACAACAGGTCGAATCATTTGCCCAACGTATTCAATAACCATTTCATCCGCTGCTATAGGTTCCATAGCAAACAATCCCCAGTCATGAATTGCAGATTTTGCAAATTTAAGCTGCTTTTTACGGAATTTCAGTTGATTGAATTTTAAAAGCTCAGACTCGCCCATAGATCCGAAAGCTGTCAGCAAACGACGTTGATTTGACCGCGCTTCACGAGAAATTCCTTGCATTTTGGATATAAGCTTATTGTGGTGATGGTTTGTCAGTACAGTTGGATCTTCGCACCGGTCTTCATTTTGAGCGTCATGCGTGTTTGCTTTAGCATGATGATATTTGTGTTTAGCTTTTTCACGTACATCCAACTTATAGAATCCCTCAGTACGTGCGCTACCAGTTTTGTGACGCATAAGTTCGTCGTCTTTCCGCCGTTTCTTGGGTGGAGGTGGCCAAAATGCCCTGTCCGTGGTGCAGTGATTAACCCAATGAGTATTGTTCAAAAACATACTGAAATTACAAAAGAAACTTATGTAAATAAATGTAAAATGTTTGCAACAAAATAAATCTGCTTACGCATATGGCTCCTTTTGCAAATGCTCAATATAGCTCGTTTTAATATATTTAATGTCCTCCAAATCGATGCCTTTTGTGAGGAAGGTGTACAAAATTACCATTTCCTCGTTTTGATCCCGGGTTTTAAACATTTCACACGGAACAAAGTTGGAGACTTGTCGAACCAATTCGGAAAGCTTATCCTCCATTGACTCAGTTTTAATTTTTTTATTGGCCTGTCGCCCTGTTAAATCTTTTTTTTTCTTTTGAGCCCGAACGGAATCTTTACGTGGCCTTCCCGGACCGGGCCTTACAATCTGCGTGCTCTCCAACTCTTTTTTATTTTTAGAATCAAGATGCTCAGCTGAAATACCGATAGAAAAGGCACCCTGTGCTTGTGGTGGCAAAGAATAACAATGTTCTAAAGCCACTTGACTAGCTTGGGATGCTTGACTCGATCCACTGTCTGAAGAGACAGGTGATTGTTTACCATTATATATAGATGCATCTTCATTTAGATGACTGCTAGTTTGGGCTGCATCAATAACTTCCGGTTTTAAATCGCATTCTGATTTTAAAATAATTCTACCTTCACTCTCAGTAGACTGAATACTCCTATTATTTGAATCAACTTCAGTCTTTACAGTGCTCAAATATGTTTTGCTTTCAACATCGGGATCTGAAACTATTTTCTTGTACAGAGTTAATTCTTCCACTATTAATTTTGCACCTGGTGTCGGTGGCAGTTTTGTGATATCAGGTGTAACAGGCATGTCAAAAGATGATCTTTTATCAATCTCTAACTTGAGATCCCTGTTTAATGGTTTTTCTGGCTGATGAGCATTTTTCTGTTGTTGTTCTTCTAAAAATTCACGTTCGATTTGAGCCATATACTCCGTGTTTCTACGCCTCTTTTCCTGATACTCGCGCTCTTCGTCCGAATCGCTATATATGCGATCATACCCGAAATGCGATTTTATCGTATTCAGATCATTGGACTTTGGAACAGTTTCTTCGTTGTAATCGGGTGGCGGAACGGGTGTAGGCGAACGGCGGGATTCGTTTTCTATTTTTTCATCAGTCTTTAATTCAGATCCACATTTAGAGGCAATGCTAGTTTCTTCCATGCCAAAACAACTATCTTTGCTAATATCTTCAAGGTCAGACGGTATGGATGATATGACACGAGGTTTTGAACCTGGAAATAATTTTGCCCCTGACTCCTTTTGTTCGTCTTCTTCATCAGTATCGGAATAGATGTCAATTTTTTTCGTGCGGACTCGTTTGGTTGCTGATATTCGGTTTATTGATTGACTCTCTTCCTCGGAGTCTGAATATACGTTTTGTATTTTACCTTCTGAAGCTTTCAAGCCACGCCTACGCCTCTTCGTGAATTTGTCCCTCTCATTTGCACTGCATGAGGGAATATCTTCATCAAAGCTTTCATCATCACTGCTTCTTTCATTTTCAGCTCTACTGGCAATCTCTTCAGCATCATTTTCACCATCGCTATTGGAAGACGACGATGTGGATGACGAAAAGAAACTTGAGGCGCTTCCCTTTCTTTTTAACCGAATATTGCTTGAAGTAAGTCGCAATTTTGCAATATCCCTTTGCAATGTACGTCGTTTTAAATTCAAATTTTGAGCATCGGAACTGCCCATATTAGAATCATCTTTGTCTGAATCAGAACGCTGGACCATCTCTTCTTGATCACTAAGATCCCTTTCCAACTTATCAGGAATTGGACTTGGGTGTTTGGGAACACGCCGAAATGATGGCAGTTTGGGCATTGCGGCTCGTATACCAATACTGGTAAATGATTGAAAATCTGTCATTTCTCTTTGTGTGTTGATTAAGTGATTAATGTCTGGAGGTTTTTCCTGGCTTACAGGTTTCTCTACTGAGTTGTTACACGTTGTTGCTGAGTCAACCACTGATGACAACTGTTGTGAACGGGCTTTTGCAGTTTGTTCGTCCCACCAAACCTCAAAATTTTTAAAAGCTGTCATTTCAATCATACGTTTGTTAACATCTCGTTTAAGGATTTGCTTTAATTCCTCGACTATAAAATTCATAACCTTTTTAACATTTAGTTTCATTTCATCATTTTGATCCGGCTGCGTATGCTGATAACCATATGTCTGGGCATACGGATCTAAATTAAAGGCAGAATCTACACCAGGCAAGTATGACGATTGCATGTATACTGGGTTAGAAAAATATTTCCCAGTTAATCCAGAGCTCGCTCCTATTGCCGATGGATAGTGTCCATATCCATAGGCCGAGTGATGATAATAATAATTTGTCTGATTGGAAACATGGGGATCCGCATATCCTGAAAACATTATTTTCGATGCTTGTTGGCTTGACGAGTTTGTAGATTCTTTTGTCACTTCTTCATGTGACGACAAACTAGACAAAGACATGTTATCATCATTGTTATCGTTCGTTTCAACCTTTTCAACAGTATGCTTAACTACTTCTTTCTTAATTAAAATGTCGTCGTCACTTGATATATCACTGGCACCGTGTTGCTGTAAGGCCGAAATATTTTTCTCCGATGTTTTCTTGTTTTGTGAGCTATTGGAATCGCAATGCGTCTCAACAGTTTCATTGATTTCATCGACCTTTGCTTTGTCTGTTTCAGAATCACTACTATCCATTTGCAGAAATGGTGGAGCATTTCCAAATGTCTTTCCTTTAAATATGAGAGCAATACGTGTATCTAAATCCACATTTTCTGTGTTAGATTCTGATTCGGCTGTAGCCTCGAGAACGTTGGATTTGCTTGGCTTTGGTCGCTTTGGTGATTGGGTTTTTGTGCCAACCGACTCAGATGAAGGCGAGATATCTTTTGTGTGAAACATGGCCGGCGGCTGTGGATCGTCCCAGTTTTCTTCTTCTTCCTGGGGTGGAGGTGGCGGCGGTATGGGCTGTGTATCTGGTTGTGGAGCTGGCCACCTTCTGTGGGAGCTAGACCACGATTGAATATTTTCACTCATGGTATAGCAATAATGGTTATACGCATAATTATCCGACGGTACAACGTTAGATACCGGAACACCAGAATAATATTGTTGATTCTTAAACAGCGATACGGACCCACTTTCATCATCGGGACATTCGTTAGTTGAATAACGTTTATCGTGTTTACCACTAACGCGGTCCTTGCGATCACCTTCAATATCAATAGATCGATCACGATCTCGTTCTCGATAATCACGTTCTTTTGACGAACTCAGCCGGTGATCTCTTCTCTCCCTGACCCGATCCCGAGAATGATCCCTTGATCTATTGCGTTCTCGAAATTTGTCTCGTCCTTTAGAACGAGAATAGTCGTATGACCTTGCGTCTCGATCTCTTTCTCTACAATTATATAATCGATCCCTGCTTGAATCCGGACTTTTTTCTCTGGAGTTTCGAGAATAGTAATGCCGACTATGACGTGAGCTTGTATATTTATTCCGTGTGCCACGTTCCCGATCATAAGATCTTTCTACGGAATGTCGCGCACGGTCTTTTATAAATCGATCTCGTTCGCGTTCTCTGTGCCGATCACCATCTATTTCTCCAAAAGCTGCACTCTTATGAAAAGCGTTGTAACCACTACCGGATATTGGATGCGAGTCTTCCTTTTCAGGGTAATCGTGAAAAAGTTCCTTTGACGAAGCCAGCGTTGTTGTTGAATGCGGTGTGGTTGTTATTAACGGCCTGGGTGCAATGGGATTCGTTAAATTATCAATTGTTTTTTTTAAAACAGCAGCAAAAGGATCGCAGAATACGTTCAATATCTGTTTTAAACACAAAAAATAAAAATAATTACAAAGTTTATTAGAAACGGTGATCAATTCAATTTAGCTTACTTTCAATGCAAATTAATTTTGTATACATTACTTCAGAAAAAGCTCCAGCTCTTATCATTTGAGAGACAACTAAATATTCGACATTATCGTATTGCTTGTAGCAAACAGCAACAACACACAACCTTAAATTTTAAAATTCCTACAAGACTTACCTTTCCCATTACGGATTTCTGGTTGTACTTTTCGACAAACTGACGTGCTCCTTTAGTGCTTTCAAAGACTATACGTGCGATGCCCAAATGTTTGTTTGTCGTAGGGTGATGATATATATTTATTTCATCGGTGGGCCCACACTTATCCAAAAGGCTGGAGAGGAACTGCTTGTCGATGTTGTCATTAAGATTGACTACCGTCACTTCAATGGCAGGTGGCTGGCCAACGTAATCGGAATCGATCACAAACCTTCGTATAATGTTTGTTTATTATATTATGCTCTAAAAATAGACCAAGTACAATGCGCCTTACCGTGGTACAACCAACGTTAATGGCTCCACAGGTTTGGCTCGAATCCGTATAAGAGGATTGCGCGGGTCACGGGGTGTAATTGCTGGGTAAGTCGGGTCTCCAGGAACAACACCATCGTAGCGATACAGTTTGGAACCACATTTCAACAGCTGCGGATCCGCCAACAGTTTAAAATTTCTATGCATCCTCGTTTGGCACAAAGAATTCAAGGCATTTGCATCACGATAGCCTTGCATTGGAATATGTGCCTGTTCCCCCGACGACTCTCCGCCATTAATTGAGTTGTAGTTACTGCTGGTATCCATAGAATAATAGTTGGCCACGTTTACGGAATCTTTAAAGTAAAAGAAAATAACTTTAGCAAGTTTAAGTGTTGACATTTATATTTTAACTACGTAAAATAAAGACAAAAACAATTATTGCTTTTGTTACTTACATTTATAAAACCTGAAGACGACTGCCGACTATGTCGGCGGGCACGTCCGGGTGTTTTGCAGGGAAACAAAAATATTTCAGATAGCTCCCCTTCAGCGGACTACGACTCCTCTAATTTTGGGAACGCAGAAATCAATTTTATATTATTTGCATTGTGGTTATGACCTCAGTAAAATACAAAACTCCCGATTATTAACAACATATGAAGTATTAAAACACAGTCGAATAAAAAATACACAGAAAAAACGAGGCCTCGAAGGGATGTTAAATCAATGTTATCGATATTTTTGTGCCCTTCTATCGATTTTTATGAAACAAGGTTTATTGGGCGGTAACAGTGCTTCTTATATATTCTAAAATAATATTACATTTTATATAAGTTAGTTTATTGACATTAACTACAATAACAAAAAAATACAAAAATGTTGAGTTAAATATTTTAATAGTGTTGGAAAAATATCGAGACCAACGGCGTCAGAAAAATAGTGGCTTGCAACCCCTCCAGACATATGTGAATATATTTCACTGAGTGGCAACTCCGCAATATAAAATATCCGTATTGATTGCATCACAACTCAATCCAACAAAAGGTTCTTACTTGTTTTTACCTATTTAATTTCTAACAAAAGACGGTAGTATATAAATTATTTAAAATTATTTGGTTTCATTTTATATACTTTTGTTTCTTCTATGTGTGATTCAAGTTTTCATACATAAATATAAGAAAAACAAACAATCCATATTTTGTTATGCGCTTATATTTATTTATGTACATTATACCATTATACATAATACCTAATTTGTATGACTGTCATTTGTTAAATGTCCCTTTTTCCACCTGCAGCAACAACAATGGCCTTTTGGAAATTTGTCGGACTTCCCGTGGTTAGGGCTGATGATGAAGAAGCGGAACTTGTTGACCCTCAAGCAACTCTTAGGGTAAGTAGAGATTTATTTCATGCGTATTCTTCTGTACAATATATAGTTAATCACGCTTTCTCACATTAGGATAAATGCCAGGGTAAAGGTCATATTGAATCATTGTACAACAAATATCAGGAATGCAACGATCGCGTAAATAGCCGCTCTAAAACAACCGAAACATGCATGGAGGAACTGTTCGACTACGTCGCCGAGCTGGATCATTGCGTGGCGCACAGCCTTTTCTCAAAGCTGAAGTAGTTGAACAATAACGTTTACATACAAATGTATTATTGTCACCTGGCTTTGAGTAAAATTGTTAAAGATTCTTAGTAATTGAAATAACTTTGTTTTAGTAGTTGGCATATACACTATATAAAAACATAATGCTTGTAGCTCGCTGTGGGTGGAAAAATAAGTGTTACTAGATTCGTTTGATATAAAATGCGTGATATCACGATCACGATTGGGAAAATCACACAACCACTATTCGGCGCTGAAACAAAACGCGCTTTTTTAAGAGTGACGTTTTTATTTCACTTTTTTCAAATTATATATACGTGTTTACATACCAATTTGCGTTCATACACACACACTGCCCTTTTAATTTTAATCCTCTCAACCGGGGGGGCAAGATACCCTTCTAGATTCGGACTTTGTTCCGTAGTAAAAGTTTGCTTCTTGGAGGAATAAGTCCTGGTGGATGGGCGAGCAGCTTGTCGTCCTGAAACAAACCAGGGCAGCTGTCTTGGCGAAGCATGAACGTCGCATTGACGCATTTGCTGACGTTCGCCCAGACCACATCTCAAAAACTATAAGAGCAAGAGTCCCCAATATGCACGGAAATTAAGAATATTTCGGGTATTTCCCCTCACTCCCACAAATATGAAAAAAACGCAACTCCAGTACTACAGCCACAGAGGCAATTCGTGTATTATTGTTATCTTATTTGATTTATTCATTAAAAAAAAGCATAATATATAATCAAACAAATATTTTAGTAAAGTCCATTTACTTTTGTCCAGCCTTGAACATATTTGTTTATTTCTAAATCGACGCAGCTAGTCATCCTGATTATTGCCTTGTTTACCCATTCTCAATTGCCAAAGACCAAAAAATAAAGCATTTATATTTTTATCTTTGGTCCAACGTCCTCAATATGTCTGCTTGGGATATTCTGAACTATTTTTGTTCGTATATTTTTATAAACTTACATCTTACATACTTATTTTTTCCTTGGCGAAGCAACATAAGTGCACATCACATATTTCTAAAATATCTATATTACAACTACCATGGAAGATTCTTCATCGCTTGTAGTCGCAAGTGACTTTGTTAGTCCTTGGCTCCCATATTCACCATTTGTAGGAGTGAATCAATCAAATAAACACTCAGAAACGATCTCAAGGCTTAAGCTGTGCCTAAATCTTGCGAAAGGATAGCAAATGAGATCTACTTTGTTTTTTATTTTTTACTGTTGGTTTGTTTAATTTATGATTTTTTTATTATTTACACATGCTTACAAATGATTAACAGTGTGCGCTGAAATAAGCTTTAATCCTTGACTTACGGATGATACAGATTAATGGATAATGTTACTCTAGATCAAAATGTCCTCAAGATTGGTTTCCAATATATTGTATATCTCCATATGGTTACAAATTTAAATTAATTTATATATTATATATATAATGTAAAATCCACATGTTGTGTTAAAGTCCGGTTTTGTTAACTTTTTTCCAAATCTGTAATACATATTTTATAAAATATAAAAGTTGCTCAGTGAGATTGAAATACTTAAATAATCTAATATAAAAAAAATTAAACAAGTATAGACATCGCAGCCAGCTTTCACACAGACGAACTGACAGACAGACAGACACCGAGTGAAAAGATCGATAATTATCGATAAGAAAACGAGACGAGTTATCGATGATTTGAAATAAACTTGATCTGCGTATGGTATACACGAATTTAAAAAGCCCAAGTTCAGCTTTCTAGCTTGTGTAGTCTCCGAAATCGACGCGTAGATCTACTCGGCTAGTGATGCTAATCAGGAATATATATACTTTATAGGGTCGGAGACGGCTCCTTCTGCCTGTTACATTCATTTGCATAAAACCATTGTACCCTGATTTACCCATTTTCATGGTTTTCATTTTTCATTGCCTGCATTGGACATTATAATATAAGATAATATATGTCACATACCAAATACTATATCATAGTTCAGACAGCAATCGTAATAAACGTGTGCAGTTTCAACTTCCTCCATGAAGAACATCAAAGCACACGGTGCAAACTCTTACAGGTTTATTTATTCCAAATTTAAGAATCGGTACATCGTTATTCGAGCATTTAGAACACAGAACTCGCCCACAATGTCGACTGAAATAAAAATGAAGATTAAGTGTTATATACATATATGCAAATAAAAATTAAAGTGGGCGTCACCGGGATATTTTTGACCCTTATTTGTAGCTGGTGACCTACCTTTCAAATTTACTGACTCTAGCTTTACAACTGAGGGCGATATAGACATTCGCGATTCGGACATTGGACAAAACCAACTTCACTTTGTGAACGAGTATAAAAGGTTTTAGTTTAATATTATTTCAAGTATTACTATTATTATTAAAGTATAGGATATAGTTATAGACTATTTTTGCACTGACTGCTATTCGTTAAGCTAAGACAAGAACTAGCCTGGAATTCATTCCCGGATCCTCGTTGTTCAGTTGTCTAAAAGCGTGAGCACTTAGATAACTCATCAACCGAGGACTGATTTTTCAAACTATATATTTTTAAAAGATGATTAAGATTAGGCGTGCCTTACATAACAGTTTTTTGTGCTTTACATTACTTACCAGTGGTGCCTTCTGATAGTAAGTGAAAATTTTGAGCCACACTCTTGGCACAGTTCTGATTCCGCCCACGGCGACTCCTGCGGTAATTGATCCAACAAATTGCTAAGTAATTGGTCTGTAGCTAGTTTGTAATTAAAAATACTGATTCCTTCTCGGTTTTGAGTGCCAAGACAAGCACCAACTTTTACGAGAACTTTGCAAAGTGGCGCCTGACCTCGCATATATGATAAAAGCAGGGGTGTGTTGCCGTCCATGTCCGGAACATTAATTGGATACTTTGGCATACATTCAAGAAATAGTTCACAAATTGCTGCACCAGAATTGTCTTCACCAACTCTACATAACTCATGTAAGGGATTCCGACCTTTGGCATTTGTCGCCTCCGCGTTAACCCGCGATTCAGTTAGGAGCTCTCGGACTATCGCCAGCTGACCTCCGTGTACAGCAAGGTGTAATGCGTTGTTGCCATCAGCATCAATTGCATCAAAATCAGCATTATTTTGGATCATCGCTGAAACCGCAGAGAGATTTCCACGTTCAATTGCTATATGAAGTGGCATTTTTTGGACAGCATCTCGTTCGTTGATTCGTGCGCCTGCTAATATTAAGTTTCGTATGATCATTTCATTTTTTGATGCAGCAGCTAGATGGAGTGGAGTCGATTGATAAGCGTCATGTACACGTGAATTGACATCCACTTGAATGGCGAGTAAAAAAAGTACGCTTTCTAGGTCATCTTTCAATATTGCAACATGCAGAAAGTTTCGCCCACGCTGATCCATAATTTCAGCTGCATTCGGAAGTCTATCAAGTATGCGCTGTGCGGCTTTATGATTGCGAATGGCCAGAGCAGTAGCAAAGGGTGTAAGCCCCGATTTGTCCCGCAATTTCAAGTCTATGCCGGGATGGCAAAGAAGAATATTTATAATATCTTCATGTTGGTTTTCAATAGCTATGTGTGCTGGAGTTTTGTTATCAACTTCTAAAGCATTTACATTGGCACCGTGATCAATTAGTGCTTGAACCACCTTTGTTAGGCCCCATTGGCAACAAAGATGTAAGGGCGAGGCTTTGTCACGGGCTTCGTCGCCACCTTCTCCGTTCATACCAGGTTGACGCGATGAGTCTAAATCGCATTGGTTGCGAACGAGAAACATTGCTGTGGACTCTTTATTTTCATCAATGGCTCGGTGCAAAAGCGTCTGTTGGCAGCCCTCAGGTCCTTGGCTCCAACAATCGGTGTCAATCCCATGTCGTACAAGAATCTGGGCCACATCGTCGAATCCCAATTCCAGGGCTGTCCATAATGGCGAATCTCTCTTATTGTCTAAGACACTAAGATCTACTCCCTTTATGCATAACGCGTCCACAACTTTGGGCAAATGAAAGTCTATAGCCAACTCCAAGGCAGACTTTTGTGTACCTAAAGATAAAACAAAACAAGTAATCAGGTTGCAGGTGAGTGTAACCGACTGCGAAATACTCGTTCCCAATATAATAACAGTCTAAAACCAGTTAATGACGGTTTCGTTTCTAATTTTTTTTTTTAAATATAAATTTTTCTAATTTGTGTTTGCGGGTTTATTATAATTATTATATAATCAGAAAACTGTCTGCCAAAATTTGATTTCTCTAGCTTTAAAATTGTAGGATATATGGATTTTTTTATTTAAAGGGTAGAACCCAAAGAGTTTTACTTAGATCTTTACCTTTACCATGTCATCTAGAACCTTTACCTTTCACTTTTTCATAAATTACATACTTGCATACTTCTGAACGCACGTGATGTGAACGATGAATGCCAACATCACACTGCTTTACAAGATGATCTGACCTCTATGCAGCTTTGGTGTATGTGTATGTGTATATGTACGTATACTAACAGTAAAAGACCTTGGAGTTCTCTTTGATTCAAAACTGAGTTTCAACATTCACATATTGTAAACGAGGCTAAGGGTGTACTTGGGTTTATTAAACGTTGATCCAAGGAGTTCAACGATTTCTTCACCTACGAAACTTCTTTATATATCACTTGTACATCCAATCCTGCAATACTGCTTATGTGTCTGGTGTCTGCAGTACAAAAACCACCAGGATCGAATTGAGTCCGTTCATCGTACTCTAGCAGGCTTCTACTTCTTAGTCTTCCGTCGCTAGCCGTACGTCTCTTACGCATTTCTATTTAGCGGTAGGTTCTAACGTCACTTACAACAATTAGGGATAATATTGAGAATTTACTTTTTACCCTTTTTAAAAGAGCACAGGGGATATGCATCCGTCAAAGAGCTTTTTAATGTACACATATTTTACCTGTTAGTGCGTTAATTTCGGCGCCTTGGTCCAATAAAAATACGGCTTTCTCGCTTTCACCGTTTAATATTGATTGATGCAATAAAGTATAGTCCTGGGAATTGCGTGCGTTAATATCTGCACCACCAGCAATAAGTATTGGGGCTATCTCCATTCTATTTAGGGATAAGCATAAACTTAATGGTGAGTCACCATTAACGTCCTTGCAGTTGAAGTTTATCTGGTCAGAGTTATCTTTGTTAAAATTAGCAAACGTTTCAATAACTTCCATAGCGTTTTCTTCGACTGCTATGTGCAGTGGCGATTTCATATTGGCTGTAACCGTCTGTATATTAGGTGCAGCACCTGCATCAAGAAGCTTGGCCACAAGTTTTGGCATATTCTGCTGAACAGCTATGTGAATGGCGGATAAGCCAGCGTTATTTAAATGATTGAGGTTAGCAAAATCAACCAAAAATATTGCAGCATTTTCAAAATCTTTACCGGCTAGGGTTAGTACTTGCAATAGGCTATCATTTGTCATTGATTTTAAGGGATTTGGGTTTGCTCCCATCTCTAGTAGTTTTTTAGCCAGATTAAAGTTATCCTTATTAAAAAGGGTTAAACTTAATTCAAGCGAGCAATTTTCTTCATTCGTGCGTAAATTTATGTCTATATCTGGCACATCAAGCAATAGGTCCATCATAGATATATTTTGAAATGTGATCGCAATATGAAGAGGCGTCTGACCTTGCACGTTTTGAATATTTACGTTGGGATTACGCTGTAAAATTGTTTTGCCGATTTCAACCATGTGGGTATATGTGTCGTGATTGGCCTGAGTTTCTCCATAGCTGCATACGATATGAAGTGCAGTATCGGATGACGGCCTTAAACAATCAAGCAAGAATTATATTCTTTATGTGCGGTTATTGAGTTTATCAAAATTACCTGGATAAAGTATCAACAAGGCAGTTATGGTTTAAGAGGAAATCTGCTGCAAAATAATCAGCTTTTCTTACAGCATCGATAAGAAGTGTCGATCCCTGCTCGAAACATATTTAATGAGACACATGCACACACTGATTATATCACTTACTTTGGCGTCATAGGCATTAACGTTGGCAGATCCATTATTAACAAGAGTCTCGGCTATCTGAATGCTTCTTGCGGATAAAGCGATTTGGAGTGGTAACTGCCCATGTTCAGACAAACTATTAACCAACTCTGGTAACTAAAAAAAAAAATAAACAAAAATTTAATAAATCTACAGAACAAATGTCCTAAATGTCCTGGATTTCTTGTCGAAAACATTGTCCAGCTATACGGAAAACTGAGTTAAATGGTTATACGGATATATATTTTTAAGTTTACTCTTCGCTTGCGTGGCACTGTGTTTAATTTTTTACAACAAAATGCGTGTACCACGGGCCTAAGGGGATGTTATAGAGGCGTTTATGAAATAGTTGAGTAATGGCTTCAAATATCTAATTGCTAGACACTCAAATGAATTCGTTTGGAAAACATATTAACACTTGATGCGGAATTTTAAAGCCACTAGCTACAATATTCTCAAAGCCGGGTGTTATTTTAGCAACCGCCACTCCAATTACTTTAATCCTTAACCTTCAATAACAGTTACAAAATAACTAACTATAATATTTCACTATCACTGTTACAATAAAACACTAAATTATTTGAAAAAACGAACAAAACGCAAGAAATCGAAAAATCGGAATCGGAAAAGTAGGTAGCGTGAGGACTATCGGAAGCTAAATGAATCGTCCTGATTATTTTGCGCTTTGAGTTTCTAAAAGCGTTGCGATCTTTTTGAAAGCCCCTGATCATTAAGCGCGGAACCAATAAATAAAAAATCCACTGATTGTTTCAGCAAGCATGAGAATTAAAGCACAATATTTTTTATTATATTTATCCGAGAGGTGCATTTATAAAAACGAGCATAAATAAAACGCCTCCGAGCGTCAATGTTCAATGTTTATGTGTGCCTTATGTATAATAAGATATTTTTAATTGCTTTATACACAGAAATTGATTGAGAAACTTTTTAATTATTTAATTAGCATGTGCCTGAGAAAAGACTTTGGCTAAGTTGAACTTTTTATTAGTTAAATGCAACATTTTCAATTTGATAGACGGTATATGACAGTCAGGAACTTTTTTATATCATCATTTACTCATGTTAACATATAAACAATTCATATAAGTAAACTAATTTATTATAATTCGTTATTGCTTATTTTTATTAAGTTATGAGTTGCAGACCAGTTTTCTTATTTGTGCAGCCCTAAAAATGAGAAAATGTGACGTCAAAATTGTAATGCGCTTCTGAAATCAAGTATTTCTTCGCGTCACCTTGTATGCTTATTTTAACATGTTTTGTCAGTCTTACATTTTTCGTGATAGGAAATGAGCACACATTTTTATGAGAGTTGTTTGTGTTTTGGTTTAATACCGTTATTAAGTAGATGATGTATATATCTACACACATTTGTTTGAATGTATGCATTCTATTTGCGAAAATACACCTTACTTATGAAGAAATCCTTATAATTCAACATGTTCAGAGATACTTTCACATACATTCAGATTTACACATACACACATATGTACACGTAGAATATGTGAGTGGATATTTCCATGAATATAAATATGTATACATATGAACGGGAGCAGCAGAACTTTCTCCAATACCGGCGAGTTTTTTTCTGTGTTACCATGTATACATATGTGTGTATGAATCAATGGAATTAGGGTTTGAATGCCCGCATTGCAAGACATAATCAACTTATGTATGTATGTTGTACACACATTTATGTTAATACGTACATTGTATTTACATAAATATGTGCATAAACAAATTGTTATTTACATACATACAAAATCCAGTGAATAGCATATTAAAACACATACATAAAAAAATACATATGCTCATGCATATGAATATATGTATACACACACATAAGTAAAAAAAAAAAACATACGAATGTGGGTACGTTTATACCCTAACAATATAATGATGGGTTGGCATACACAAAGCCGTAGCTTTCGGTACTTGTTCCAAAGTGTTATTTTACTGACGATTGCAACAGGTTTAGGTTGGTATTTATACTAATATAAATTGGAATATTATAGTTATAGTTATAATCATACATGTATATAAAAAAAATTAAAAGAAATCGTAAATAAAATATTTAATTTTTGACTGTGCAAACTACCACCAAAATCGTACATTTAAAATTTAATAGGTCTTGTAAAGTAAAGTATATAAAATATTGATTGCAGCATAATAATACCAAAAAAATATAAATCTGTTTTACTAAAACTAATTTATTACGTATATTATATATAAAATTTTAATTTTAATGTTCTGAAGGAAACATAGACATACATACATACATTTATAGTATAATTTTTTGTTCAATTGTACATATACAATGGTTAAAGTGATAAAATGGAAATTATTTTATGAGGCATAAACAACAATTGCTGATTATTTAAATGTATATATGTATTTTTATATGCGTATTCATACTACGGAAACATTATATGTTACAGGAATATTAACTGATAGTCTCGACAATGAATATAGTAAACTTTTCGTTTTTATGTCATCATACACGTTTCATAATGCTCATAAGGTTTTTCGTTAGTTGGTGTCATTTCACTTAGTGAACATCATATATAACGAACGGTGCCAGATTGGGAGACAAACTGCACTCTAACAAAAAAACAAGGGGCTATAGTCGGGAACGCCCGTATTTGAATTGTGTTTTTTATATGTATATGCGACGAGTGGGGGGAGGTATCCACAATCCGAAATATTCTCAAGCTGCGTATGCTTCACGAGAACATATTGAACCCGATTTGGTGGCTCCAGCTCTTATAGTCCAAGCCGAGTTTTAACGTTATTAATGAAACGGTGTAGTACATCGCCAAAAAATTACAAACTCGTACTGCGTTTGGTATTGCAGAATCTATAGTCGAAAAGTTCAATTTCTAAATTTATGTAATTAGTTTTAAGGTACCTGTGAGTATTCTCTTACAAATTTCTTTTCTCACATACATACATTTTCCATAACTTGTTTATTTATATTTGCTTGCAGTTTGCTGATTGACGCAAAGCATTAAAATGCTACCAATTCATACCAACACTATTTTATTGTTAAAAAATAATTTAACATATAATTTGAGATCATAATAATAATTAACCCATCATTCGAATTTCAGGCAATTGTTCAGATGTCTTGCAATGCTTCAAATGTTCAGTAACTGTGGAAAAGTACTTTGTTGACAATGCAACAATTGTCACACCTTTGTGTTCCAAATTCCAGGAGTCGTCACTTTATATGGTTCAGTGTCCATATTCTACGATGTGTCTAAAAACTATTTCCATTTTATATCTTCAAAATGGACAGGAGCAAGAAACCGTTACAAGGGGTTGTGCACAGCAAAAAAACACCACTCAGGTTTGAATGCATCTAAATCAAGTTCTCCGAACTTGGATATTGTAATAGCCAGAATAGATAATTACTCAGGCATAATTACATATTAGTATTGGCATATTTTTTTTAAATATAAATACAACTGCACTTTTTTTTATAGGTATTTCGGAATAAGCAGTGGGAGCAGGAGCATTTAGTACAAGAGGTATATCAAGAAGGATGTACAGAAATTCAGGCCAACAACTTGGCGGGATCAAAAAACGTACACTGCTACTGCCGCGGAGAATTATGTAACTCGTCAAATTTCATTGGTGTCGATATGAAATTGCTAGGCGTGATTATTTTAATCAACGCTATTCTGATATTTGGTGATCGATAATCCTAATTTGATGTTTCACAAAAAATATACTCATATGACGTTGTTCTTTATAAGTAATCAGTCTGTGCAATGATTTATAAATTACCTAAATATTTTCAATGGCGTTTTGTGATAAAAGCAATGTTTATGTGTTTTTTTGATTGTATAAGGTTTTAAAACAATCGTCAATATAAATATTTAAGTTGAAGATTATTTGCATTTTTATAATTTTGTTTATTAAGCAAATTTTTATACCCTGTACCCATTCAAAAGAGATGAAAAAAGCTTTATGGTTTCTTTTTTGCAATCGATGTGGCTGGATTTATAAACATATCTCGGAGACCATAGAAAACTAAAAAAAAAAAAACAAAAAGTGTGTTTTCCCATATATGTATGTACATGGAGGTATATAAATATTTAATTTCTTGGATACCTCCGCAGTTTTCTCGGTATTAGCCTTATTTAAATTATTAAATTATTATTATTTATTTTACGGCAGCTCAAAGCTGGGGAAAGGGTATCTCCTAATAGCACACTCTCGTTATATATACACGTTCACAAATTGAACTGAGTATATTGCTGTCTATTCGTCCGGATGAACGCAACTTTTTTCGGCGCTACTGATGCTAGAGACTTGAAACTTGGGACCTCCCCCAAAAACCGCAACCTTGATATTTCGACCACGCCCACTATAACGCTCCCCCACCCCCCAGCGGCACTGCCCAAAAAAATCGGAAATTGCTATATATCCCACAATTTTTGGTCTAGAGGTGCCTTACTTGAAATCAAACTTTATTCGGGAATACGCTACACGTTCCGATACCGTAAAACGATCCCATTCAAATATGCTAGAATCCAACGTGCGATCGTCGACGCGTCATGTTATCTGAGCTCTAAACTATCGAACACGATCTTAAGGATAGGACGGTTGACAATTTAATGTAATACCAAACCACCTTCACAGGCTCACAAAGCATCTCAGGCCTCAAACAAAGACTATATCATCAAAGTAACCATTTTTTTTTTTAATTTCCAGCTGATTCTATCATATTGTCAGTTTACGAATTTGATAACGAAAATTAGACAATATTTTTAGTATTGGTCATTGTGGAAATACCTCCCAAGTTGATAGCAAATGTCATGGACTGTTTGTGCTACTTACCATAGCATTATTTTCAGCAAGGCACAAGCATACAACATCTTCGCGCAAAAGTCTTACTGCCGCGTGTAGAGGATATTTAGTTTTGTTTTTGAGCATTTTAAATAGTAGTGGTCCAGACATATGTTCAAAGTCTTGAGGTGTTAAATCATCCCAGTGAGTAGATATAATTCCCGAACAGTATTCAAGGAGGCTAGCAGCACCCACTTCTTCAGCAACACAATAAAATCGTACACAAGATCGTACACCCACTGAGGCCACTAGCGCTCTCTCGCACAGACCCAGAAGTCCAGGTAAGGAAAAACGATGGGCTGTTCGCAAAAGCCCCAATGTTAATCGATCGTGTTGCAAATCAACAATGTCCGTGTAAATCCAACGCAATAGCGCCATCGCTATCTCTTCATCTAAATCGCTCCAATCTAGTTCTTTTGCACTGGCTAATGCCTCATTACGCCATTTCTCCGAGCGAGCATGAAGGACAAATTTATGTGCCGGCATAATTGTTCCGTTGGTATTGGTCTTAATGCTCAAGTCAGAGTATATAGATCGTCCATATAATGAAGCTGTCGTAAGTGCGAGCCGGGACACAAAGCTGCTAAATTCTCCTGAGGCCTCGGCATCTGCTGTTGAGGCGATGACTTCGTTGTATTTGCGTTCTAGTTCTACATAGCTGCGCTGTAGTTTTGTATATTCTTGTTTTAATAGTGCCAGGTGCTTCTCCACTTTTGTCACTGAAGCTTCGTCGTTACAACCTAAAACACAAAGTAATAAATCGTCATTAAATCATCATAGTTGTAGAAATGCATTTCTTGAAACGCATATGCAATTCATATGCATGGTATGTCATACTTCCAAAAACAAATGTATGTATGTTGGAATTAACATGAAATACCTTAATATAAATATATATAAATGCCTCTAAGCAAAATATTTATTATCGCATGGAATAATACATACCCATGCTTATTGTCTAGTTTACTATAAAAACAGGCAAATGCAAAGATAAACTTATGAACATCTGAGTTCCGATATCATATTCGGCTAACATGAATTCCGCTCTAAGGTTGCATAGCTGCATCAAAATATTATAGAAATATCGAATCGAAGATGTATCGATTTTTTTCACTTTCAGACTTGTTATACAAGCGATCCACCTTAAGCGTTTTGTTTCGTACTCAAGACTAACAATGAAGATGCACAAAAATTCGCAAGCAGTTTGTTTTTTATCAGCTTCGCAACAGTTTGGCCGTGCTCAGTAAACAAATTAACACTGGTAAAGTTCTGGCTAAAGGAGCTGGGATCCAACAACGATGAATGTAGAGAGATAACATAACCTAAGCTGAAAAATTTGTTACTAATTTTCACATTGTGTTTCTCTCCAGATAGTTATTTTTCGCTTTATTTTATCACTGTTAATAGGTTTTGGTATAATGTATTGACCAATGTTGATTACGAATAAATAAAATAAAATAATAAAATTAATTATTAATCATCATCTCACACATATCGCAAGTCTGTGCCCGATTATTTGCAGTATTTGAATTTGTGCTCATTTTCCTACCACCGAAAGCACTGCACTGCGTCTACTGAGCCGCAACCCATGACAGTAACACCCAAGTCCCGCACCTGATGCTGAGGATCGCCATTTAGCGCACATCTGGGAATCAAGTGCTTGAAAGCACCGCAAGTGATCTCGTTGAACCTAACAATATTGGAGTAAGTAGTGCAAGCACCAAAGTATTGCAACTGTGGCGCCAACATTGAGTGAAAATGTATTGTTTCCTTTGAGTGAGGTCCTGTCTTACTACAAAGCTTCGGAATAATGTCGACATGTTTGAGTGGAAGCTTGCCGCCGTATTTGTGCGCGTCGGCTATGCATGGACGTTAGGACGTTAGCTTCTAGGTCCGTAGAAACCTTCTATATAATTTAGAAATAGAGAAGCTTATACCATCCATTATCCGCATTGTCGCGTGGCGTCCAAAGGGCAGAGTCCTGCTTCACTTATCTAGTGCCTAGTGCCTAGATAGATAAACTGGAAAAACTATCGGAGCTAGGCGTAAATACTAAAAAGAACGGAGATCACCATCACCTATTTTATGCAAACCGCACTTAATTTGGCCCTTGGATGGTGCATAGAAGGAATATCAACACGAAGCACGATATCGTACAACGCTACATCGGTGAGGCATAGAGCTTATAGAGGTCTTCAGTGATGCCAAATATTTGGATGTAAGCCTGGATAAGAGATTCAACTGGAACTCACATCTAGACAAACCGTTGACTAAAGGTACTCATGCCATGTGGGTATGTCGTATGTTCTTTGGACGAACATGGGGCTTAGACTCCAAGGGCACCAGACGGTTGTACAGTATGGTGGTTATAACTGTTGTCACTTACGCTGCCCTCGCTTGGTAGCCAATGGTCCAGCTACCCACTGCTATATAAAAGTACAGCGGCTCGTATGATTATCCCTTACGAGTGTCATGCCTACTGAAGCAGATAGTCTTATAAAAACATTTCCTGTCTTAAAGATCTGCGACAGAACGGATTTTAAGACCACGGAACTTTTCTTCGGGATGAAAGTTGGACTGTTATTCTCGACCGTAGATGATAGCCAGATGGATCATTAACTAATCAAGGGGTTGGTGTGGGAATCACAGGACCCAACACTAAAATCTCGATTGCAATGGGTACTTGGCCCAGTGATTTTAAATCTGACATCCACGCCATTGAGTCCTCTGTGTGTATGTGTGTCTATGTGTGAGTTGGTGTATGTATGTATGAATGCAAAGAGTTTGCATTGGATGTAAAGACAGGGTTCAGGTTCACTTCGACCCATGGTTCCATAAAATTTCAACTTTCCAGCTATTACCATTAGCACTATGCGTTGATCACTTTCAATCAGGACAAAATCCTTTATATATACAGATAAACATATAAGCATTTATTCAGTTGGCAAAATACAAACACTTTGTGCATTAATTAAAAACTATTTTATAATCATTTTCATACGTAATAGCATATAGATTTATAATAATAAATACATAAGTAATCACTCCATTTGAATTTCTGTGGTATTTTACACAACTTTTGTTAATATGTGTGAATAATATTATTCGTTGATTGACTTTGCAACTTTACAAACAAATTAAAATTGGTCCCAAACTTATAACAGAAGCAATATTTTAGGGTAGATTATCTTCTTCATCTAATAATATTCGGAGTCGTTATAACTATTAAAACTTCATTTATTTATTATATTTTTAAAGTTTCCTCAACTTATACATAGGAATATTTATATTATTACGTATAAAATAAATTAGTCTAACATATTTTGTATGGCATTGCCTACACATGATCTTCGCAGCGACATCACAACTTTCGATTCCTTATCTGGAATTTGTATCCGAAACTCTGGCACCTGTTCATTCATTATCCTTTGTCAAGTAAAACAATACAAAATAAACGTTGATGATATTTTCTTTCTACATAAGCAGCGTAAGGTCACTCATAATTGCCAAGTTTGGCTGAATATCTCGAAAATCAACAAGTGGCCACACAGTAACTACTTTTCGACCGATCGTTCAGCAAAAACTAAAAAAAAAAAACATAAACAGTCGTGTGCAACCGATTAGCTAATAATCGTATTACTTGATTAATTGGTTGGGCGCTACCAAACTTTAAAATGTGACATTGACATCTATTTTTTCGTGTAAAGTTTTTGGCTCAGTTTAAAGAAGCGGTCAACAGTCAGTTCATCCACAAGTTAAATTTTGTGACTCTAGCTCGAACGCAATGATGGCCCGAGTGCGTAAGTTCTCTGAAAGACGGGAGGAATCTTGACCTTCAAGAGCCAAACAGTGTTAGGGTGTTTCACTCCCACGAATGCTGTGCAGTTTCGACGTTTTAAAGAACCCCTTATTTGTGCTTCTCGCTATTTTTAAGTCGACACGGAAAATTATTTGACACATCAGTAGGTATTCCATATCCAGACATGAGAACACGAAGCATAATGTTCAAAATAAATTCACTAATAGGACTACTATACAACATTTGCGCCAACAGTCTAAACTAATGAGAAAAGTTTTGGTGTGATATCTTGCCTTTATTGATCGAAAAATTTAAATACAACATTTTATAACATATGTAATATAGGAATACCTCCTTAAAAATTGCACTTTTTATGTTGATACTTCCTTTACCATGTGGAGTTTAAAACTGTGTGTTCTTAGATGTTGAGTTTTATTCTAAATTTAATAAAATTTATAAATTTGTTTTAAGCAGTTACACAATAAAATAGGAATGGGATTGTGGAAGGATGTCTCCAAGCTGGGTCTAGCTAGGGTGGAAAATTTATCTAGCATCGACGTTATACCTGTGCAGCTGATTTAGCCAACTAAGCTGTCATAATTGAATGTCTAGTTACACTGGTACTCAGTATTAGTCATTTGACAGTTCGCTAAATAGACATTGAAAAACCAAAACGAATGAACGGCATTTTACTGGGCTGTATATGTTTGTAAAGTTTAACTAATCGGTACCTTATCGCGATTTTGGAAAATGGGGCTACAAAATACAAAGTTGCAGAAAGCACTAGATAATGATCATAAGAAATAGACGGCTTGTCCGCTATCCCTTTAAAGTAATTCCATACTTGTACCCAAGCTTTTTTAAATTTGTATTATTTGTATATTACATAAAATTTTTTTAATTTAAAGCTTCTTTATTTTTACTTCGAAAATAAAATTTACGATTTTCCTTTATAGATTTGCTTTAATTTTTTTAATTTTAATTTATTTATATTTTTTTTATTTAAATGAGTAACATATTTTATACTCAGTTCACAAAAGAGTATACAATTGTGTACTATCAAATCTTGCTGTCTGTTCATATGAATGAATGCCGCTAGAAATGGAGCAAATCATGAAAATCTTTATATCCCAGATTTTTGTCTGTAACCAACCTATTTTTTAGGTCACGTTAACATGAGACCGGGCATCTGTATTAATTTCATTTGCAAACAATAATTATACTTAGAGTAGTACACTTGACACCAACAAATCTTCATCCATAATTTATTATCTCACAATTTGTACGTTTATGATAAAGAGAAAACCGTTGCAATAATAATCCTTACACTATAAAACACGTGCGTAAATAAAGCTTGGTTTTGAACAAGGTAAGTAAATAATATTTGTTTAACCTTTTTCAAATAAATTTGATTAATTTTAATCATCCTTACCTATAAAATTTTTGTTGGACTAGCATTTATATATACATCCGGACAGACAAATAGACGGACGCGGCTCAAATCTTATACGATATACTTAATTTCCCTTTGGGAACGAAATATAAAAAATAGTTATTTTTAAAGCGAAATAGTAGGAGCTTTCTACTTATATCATAAAAATATAAACAATTATATTGCTCGACAATATAGATGGAGTAAAAATTACTAGTTTTGTGCATTTTAAGCCGATAGTGATTAAATTACACCGTTTACGGTTATTTTCGGTCCCTGGAATATTATTAGAGATTTAATATTTTGTTTTTGATTAATTAGTTAAATTTCTTCATTTTTTTGACTAGAACAATGTTCTGTCAACGATGGAAGTAGACAGTCCGTTGATGGCTCCCTGGAAAGAAATTTATAAATACGGTCTTTTTTCAAAACAAAAAGTCTAGAACCTGTACCTGTCGAATGCGATGTGATATGAGCCAGGTGCTGAATTTGATCTACCAGCTAGAACAAATTTTTCTAATCTGGAACCACCTGGTTGAGGAGCCCTACCGGAAACACCCTTCATAAAAGGATTCCCGAAGGAATGATTTTTGAGCATCGTTTTGATTAATATAAGCGTGTCAAGCTTCGGAATGCTGCGCACAACCGAATTTATATCTTCATCGTCTACTTGGACCAAACAACAGTTTTCATCTTCAGTTGGTAAGGGATAAGACCCTTTACGGGTTACCCATGGGTTTATCTATGTTCAATTATAAATAAATTGTTAAATTAATTAATTTTTTTAAATCGTCTTTATGTACCTTTAATTGTGGCAACGTTATTCTATTTGATGGATCCTTCTCAAGCATTTGAACGATGCAGTATCGCAACTCGTTACTTATTTTTGGTGTTTCTGGAAAGACCACTGTATCGTTTCTTACTTTCTCATACAATACGGGTATTGAAGTAGCCATAAATGGTACATTTCCATAAACCAAAGAATATAATGTTGCTCCCAAAGCCCAAACGTCCGCCGCACGACCACAATACACATTCTGAGTAAGACAAAAATTTATTAATCATGCCCACTTCTTTACCATATTACATACCTTTCCTAAAACAAGAGTTTCAGGTGCTCGAAAAGCTGGTGTACCACCTGTTGATCCATTACTCATAATAGCATCTTCTCCAAGAAACTCATTGCAAACTCCCAAGTCAGCAATTTTAACATGGCCACATTCTGTCAGAAGCAAATTTCCTGGTTTTAAGTCCGCATGAATAATTTTTTGATAGTGTACTATTATAAAAGAAAAAAGTGTAGTATATGTAAGAATAAAATTAGAGATTCAAATAAAGTTCCACTATTATATATTTTAATTAGTATGTTACAGCTGTATTCTAAAACAAAAAGCTTAACTCTCCTTGGTCTGCGTGGAAAATGCATGCAGGGAATTGCAGATTTCTAGGAGACCTTATCAAGAGCCTGTGTCTTAATTGATTGATTAATTAGAAAAATATTAATTTTCACATGCTCTCCCACTTTCTCAGCAGAGAAATTACGCCGACTCCCGTAAGCAGCTATTGCTCGCGTCAGCCAACTTTCCGGGCGACGAGGCATAGTCGCATATTGTAACAACAAAAAGACTGTTCCTGCTCCAGCGATGCGATACCAAAACACACAACACAGTATGTGCAGAGATCAATCAGCCATACACACTTTTTAATTTAATTCATTGGTGATGATATCTAGTAACCATGGATTTCGATCATCAATATCTTAAACGACGCCCAATTAACGCAATTTTGTAAATAAATGGGTGACAAACAAAATAGAATTGCCCACAGGGCCACTGCGAACTTGCTAACACATTCCTCGAATGCAAGAAAGCATTAAGAGAGTCGTACCAGTCAGAAGAAAGCCAATTAAACTAAGGTTAAAGCTAAGGTCTGGTCGATCCCCAACAAACGTGACATCTCGGATAAGCCCGTAAGTGTCCCGCCTACTCACACTAATATCCCATCTGACTTGTTCTTTCAACAACCTTTTACCGTCACGAATCCCTAAACTCTCCACGTTCCTACCAGCTAACCATTCGTAACCACTCTTAACCCGACGCCCGATGTCCAAGTCAATAGGATCTACACCCAACAGTAACTGCATTGCCTCCGTAGAGATAGTGCGCCGCACAGGCAAACAACCTAACAGAATCACTCTCTAGCTAGCCAGAATGTTGTCATTCTACCAATAACAGTCGCAGGTGCATTGCACGCCTAAAAGAAAGGGGACACTTCAACCTCGAGAAACCCACCTCCAACTCACTATCCAGGAGCGGATCAACATACCGGACCACACTGGGCGGTGAGTCCTGAGGATCCGCCCTAGGAAGGAATTCATTCAACAAGACATTCATACAATCGTTCCATCCCGTTAACTGTATGTTACCGATACGGAGGCTCCATACATCCGTTTCCCTGCCTCTACCTCTCACTATTTTAAAAGCACAAAATCACTTGCAAGGGACCAATGCAAGTGTGTTAACCATCCGGACATCCTAGGACTCTGCACACTCGGCAAGCAATGTAGTTCGCACACCTAAACGCTTGCCTGGATATCTTACTAAACCACAAGGGGGACGATGCACTTGCGTCTAAGCCAAGGATGACAGGAAGGCCTCCACCAGTTGTAGCACCTCATCCAAATAAGCAATATATCGCTCGAGGAAATCCCTGAACTTACAATACATGCTATATATTATTGAATTTTAGATATTTTGAATTTTATAGTCGGCCTACAAGCCTAATATCAGATCGAGGGTCCTGTACAGGTACCAGGGATAGATCATATTCCCGGAACCCATTGAGCAAGCCGCTTAACATAAATTTTTGAATGAGCTAGAGCCCGATATTAAAAATGCTGTCCACAGTAATACTCGTAAGATGCGAATACACATGAGAATATATTCAAAGTTTTAAGTGTCTTGCTTCAATAACAACAAAAGAGTTACGTTCATACGGACAGACCGCAAGAACGAGTATTATAATTATAATCTTCGGGAATGTGAATATTGCTCTATATTTTCAATTAAAAATACCTGTATACTTACAATACTCTAATCCTAGTAAACAGTCTCGAAATACATTCCATGCACGCTCTTCTGACAACGGTTTATCGGTCGGTATTGAAAGAACTTCTCCTTTTTTAACCAACTCAAAGACCATGTAAAGAGAATCTTCCATTGGATCGTCTAAGACTTCAACCAATTTTACAACGTTGGGATGATCAAGTTTTTTTAAAACTGCAATTTCTCTATAAACCCGATCCAGCGGAGATGTTGCTTGTTTTGGTCCACGGCGCATGAAAGCAGCTTGTCGTAGTAAGCGTTTTTTAGAAAGAATCTTCATAGCATAGTGCGTAGAATCTTCTTCAGAATAAGCTAACTTCACAAGTCCGTACGAACCCTGCCAACGAAACGTTTAATACAATGTATGTGCTTAACAATTAAATACTTAATACCTGTCCAATTTGATCCATAAGCTTATATTGATTTAGCTGAAGAAAACTTCCCGATTTTTCAATAGATATTCTACGTGATTCGCGTAATGGAGGTCGACGCCGAATGGATCTGGGGCTACCGTACGGACTGCCATATGGACTATATGGAACATTAGGGTAAATTGGACGAGATTCTGCAGATTGAAACAATGATGTTGCAATATTTGGCCGGTGCATTAGACGCTGACGCATTTCTCCAACAGACTTATCTATATACTCGCCTTGACCCTGTTCTGTTTTCTCGGTGTTTGGCGTTACTGATTGAATTTGGTTTTCAGAAGACCGACATTCCGTAATATTGGGAAGAAGACTGCTATGCAACTGTTGTTCATTATTAAATGCTGTACTTTCCTCATTGTATAGGTCCAATGATTGGGATTTTAAGAGGGTGGGGAGATTCTGTTTTGAGCAGTTCGGGTGAATAGATGTAGATGGACCAATAAGTCTCCTTTGTGCACCGCTACGAAGTACTTTGGGCAACTCATTTCCGGACGAAGAACCTAAACAGTTTATGGGAGGCAAAGACTTTCCGCTTTGTACTATTTTGGTCTGAGAAACCTCACTTCCTTTCATAAAATTGTTTACTTTAGTGTTTTCAGAATCATGCATTTCAACCTTTTTATCATCATTCCTACGAAAGGGTCGATCTCCATTATTTTGCATTTCTAAGTTCGCACCGCGAAAATTCTTTAATGGATATGTTGAATATTTAGAATCTATGTGCATTTTTTCTAATTGATTATCCAAAGCTAAAGTTTTGGTCGACTCAAGTTTTTCGAGCTCACAACATTTCAGTTCTTTGGCAACGATAACATCGTTGTCAACATCATCACAGCTATAACTGATATCACTTTTTCCAACGCATGTAAGATGATCTTCTTTTTCTTTTTCTTTGTCAGCAGATTCCAATGTTTTGTCCTGGATTATGGATTTGGGACTGGCGGTATTTGATATATTCAAATCCGACATTGTGTGACTTTTTATATGAACTCATCGTTATATTTATCCATGTTTTTAGGTTTACCTGAATAATGAAAAAAAATTGACAACTATAAAAAATAGGTTACTTTAAAAAGTTTGAACAGCTCAGATGAAAATTTCGGTATAAAAAAACCGTACCAAAGGTACAAATATTTGCTTGTTGTCAAAAGCCCAAAATTTAAGATCTATCGGTTTTTTTTTACTTTGATGAAAAACATTTTTTTTTTGGGTTAACTCAATTTACTAGACTTAGATCAATTCTTGTTAATTAGGGTGCCTTTAGCTTGGAGTTGGCGATTACAGCTAAGCTCACCAGTAAAGTCGAAACATGGATAATTACGCTCGGTATATATTGATGTACATATATCCTTGATAAGGAGGACTGTCTCACTGTTCGGCAGCGATCCCAGAAACGACAAGAGCTAGAGGATTTAACTTTTTTCCTATATCATACCCAGAAGAAGTTTATAAAAATGATGATCGATATCTTGTCGCATTTATTTTATATTCGATAAATTTCGGTTAACTTGGTATCTTATCTTAAAAGAGCTAGAGCATGCAAAATCGCATTAGCCTGTTCTCGCAAAGCTTACTCAAATTCTTGGGTACATCCCGTACTCTCCCAAAAATTGAAAATAAAAACAAGTGAGGTTCTAGTCAGGAGCCTGAATCTTGTCTTTTCTAATATTTAAGCTCCTTGCGTGCACAAAATAACACATACAAACGCACACTGCACGCTGTGAATAAACTAAAATCGTGAATAACTTCTAAACTAAATACATGATCCTACTGACATTTCATCGATATATATCTTCCTTAAAAGAAGATACGTACATATTTTTGGACACATTTTGACCTCGTCTAACATTTTTTTATATATGTATGTTCCTAATAACTCTATCTTATAATTTTTGTTAGATAAACAAAGTTGCATGTCATCATATGGGAAATTAAGCTAGACTACATGTTTCGATTCTGATACCACTTGTTCCGATCCGGATCATTATGAGGTATTAGTTTTATAGTTTTTGAAAAATTATTTTCCCTGGAAAAATCTGACTTTAAAAGCTTGTAATAAATTCGTATTATAAAATCCAATATCCTGGTGAAAAAGTGTTCGTTTAAAAATAATAGATTGAACTAAATGGATATAAAGGTATGCAGAATACTTCGAAAATTAATTTTAGAATGTAACCTAGAAAAATCCATTACCTAGTGTGTGCTATGTGTGTGAAGCACATCAAATTTAGCAAAAAGTATATAATTTCAAACATCTTTTTAGTGTAAACAGAAAGGCTTGGTCGGTCAATGTCTGGTTAATGCAGCTTGCCGTAAATATTTACTTATGAAATATATGTTAATTAGACTACTACATAAAACTAAATATCAAATATTTGGCTTCCAACAAATTTAAAAAGCCCACATTCAATTCTTAAAATAATCTATATTTAGATCTTGCGACCTTTAATACTTGTGTATACTGTTTATTTATGCTATATGCACATGTATATTTGATTTCGTCATTCTGTTCTAGTCTTTTCAACAGCTCTCGTCAAATAGTTTTGTAAATAAAAATAAAAAGTGTCGGTAAACAATTATTTTTGTATAGTAAATTGAACACAAATGTTAACGAATATGTACGTCTTTTTTAGTAAATGATTTACCATCGGAATTATCTGGCTTTATGGCTGATGTGTGGAGTATTAACATTACAATCTATTAAAACAACTGAACATGTAGGCAGGACTTTTCCACGATTTGACAAGTGGACGCAAGCCATTAGAGGAGAGTATATACCAATGCAGTTTTACAATGCAATGAGATCCGCGGAGGATTCCAAACAAATATTTCAAAATCATTTGAGAAATTTTCTTGATAACCTTCAAAAAAATCTAACAACGTCAACTGTGCTCACTCACATCGACGATAACCAACAAAATACAGAAGGCCTGATAACGAAATTACATGAATTATCGGCGTATTTCTATACATCAGCCGATATGGCTAGAATGTTTGCCCATGACTCTGAAATGTACTACGAGGTTTCAAAGAATTCCAGTTATACCCTATTATTGCAGCTTCGCCAAATTCCGTCAACGCAACCTACCTCGGTAAAATTACTCCTAACAAATTATTTTGCGGAAATGGAATTTTTTCATATAATGTTTTCCGAGATTATGGATGAAGCACTGGAATACACGCAGAACATATTGCTCAAGATCCAAAAAACCTTTACCTACTATGCCGATATTCAGCGACTTATTTTACAGAATTGGAATTTTAAAAGTGATGTATACTGCTGTAAGAAATACATGGAATTTTTGCAACTTTATTCAGACCAAATCTTTAAATGTGTTGCTGGACACGGTCTCAACGTTGCATTTAATGTATTTGGCATGACTGAGCTAACAAGCAAATATATTATGCGTCAGCTTGAGTTTCGAATTCAACGTCTTTTTAACTGCTTTTATTTCGGAAACTTTGAAATTCGATGCAAATTTCTTCAAAATGCAGAACGTGACTTCGAAGTTTTATTTAGTAAAATTGAGGAGTTGGAAATATTTTATGACATTAAAATGAAGAATGGTCGCGTTTCGGCACTTAGATTTCGACGTCAAAATCAACCTAAGGAGATTGTTTCGGATGAAGTTAAATCTTATGACGATTGTATACCTGAACATTTTCCACAGGGCCAAATGCATCAAAGCTTAAAGCTATGTTTTTATAATATAAAAGAATATTAATTTTATCAACCTATTTTTAGAGAAGTGAAATCAAAGACTAAATTATTTTACGAATTTTAAATAACATAAAAGTATAAAGAAATAAATAATAACGTTACAGTCTTAATGATTATTGTGCTATCTGTACATCATTCACCTTCAATCTGTAATTTTGGGAAAAAATCGTCATTTGCAATGGACGAAGTATATTGGGGCTCAATTTTTGGATGTCAGTAGTCTATCTTCTATCTTCTAATAGGCTGAATTTTAGGCAACGCCAATTTTTCATACCCTGAACCCATTTTATGCAAATGTAGATAACACGCAGAAAGACCCTATAAAATATAAAAATTCTAGTTTAGGTCGAGCTAAAACGATTTATTCATGTTAGTCAGTCTGGATGTGGGTCCTTCTACAAGAGCAGAGACTTCAACTCTTCTATTATAGATTCTCCAACCAAATTGATGTTTTCGCGAATTTCTCGACTGTGGCAATTATATTTGTGTTTAACTTGAATAAAAGACAAATAATTTACTAATTTACTACGATTATATTTTTATTTCTTTCAGTTTTTTCTACTAGTGCCAACGAAATACAAAAGTTTGAGTATAAAATTCTTACACGCAATAGACTGTTAAATTTGCTGATTAAGTGATGTAGTCCTTCAATAACATTAGTAATCTCATTGTAAATGAAATTATGGCATCGCGATGTATATTCTAGGCGAAAAGATTCGTTGTCCAAGCAAAAATGAATACGTTTGAGCAAATGAGCCACATTAGCCATAAAACCGGAACCAGTAGCCAGTAGATTGCGAAAACTTTGGCATAAGGAAATAAACGGTTTCACTGTTAGATTGCAGCAGTCATGCAACTGTATTATACTCAAGTTAACAAAATCTTCCACAATATGGCAAGTGCTTCTATAAAGACGACTCCGAGAGACTCGCGAAGAATTGACAAAACGTTGCTTTTCCATGACCTTAGTTTTCCATTGGTTTTCGTCTTTTGCTTGTTCGATAAGACTATTATTAATAAACTGGGAAGCCGTTTCAAAAGTTTGGGCGATACCAATAAGTTCATTTTTCGCGAGTTCAATATGTCGAATAGCTGTAATACGAAATGCTTGCTCCGCACTAAATTTAGCAACTTGAGTCAGCTCAGATAATATATCGCCAAATAAGTTTAATACACGATTCAAAAAATAATTATCAGACTCCTTCTGCATATCAGAGATAAGCTCAATCATAACTGCTATTGCTTTGATGATCACATTGTCGTTTTGATACCATCTTTCATATTTATTTGGTATTTTTTGTAGAGCGCCGTCATTATGCGCAGTATTTTTAACAGATGAAAATATTAGATTAATTAATATTATGAGCAGCACAGCTCTTGATATGCATCCCATCGCAATAGATTAAACTCAAGTACTGTCCGAATAGTCGTTTAAACTTTATTTGTTGACCAGCTAGTTAGAGTGAACAAAAAGAGCTATTTTCTAATGCCCACAATTTCTAGTAATAGGCATTCAAATTTTTATAGGAGCATACATACATTAAAATAGATATATATATAGATAAATACATAACTACTGATCGGTTTTATTATGTGATCCTTTTTACCTAGCTACACGTTAAAATATTAACTCTGCAACACCCTTCACTATAATCGAACAATTTCGACGGCAAAATGGATTAAGTTCGTATTTTTTGGTCCACTTCAATCAGTTAACGCTTCTATTTCAAAATACATATATATGTTTTTATATACATAAGTAAACATATTTGTGCTCGTTATCAGAAAATTCCAATACTTTTATACAAATGAAATATGCATTTTCCATGTAAGTAGTGTGCACACATCTTTATACAATATGTGCGTTAGTTAAACAGTTAGTTTGAATATGGGTAGAAAGCATAGTCAACACATTTGCTTAATGAATTAAAAGAAATCAACTATTTTTAAAATTGACAATGCGCAGAATTGCATGACAGTGGAAAATTATATTAAAATTGCAGGCACAAAAGCTATTTAATTTCTAACTCATGTATCCATAAAAATGGCTAATCAGGGGATAATAACATTATAAAAATGAATTCAAAGAGGCAGCTACAATATAATTAAGTATCCGCCAGGTTATTGATCCCGATTACCTAGTATAAGTTCAAGAAAACCAAAAAGATTGTTTCCTATTCTTTGTTTTCTACAGTAAATGTACCATAGCGGTACGTTGTGGTCCACTTTAATCATTTTGCTGTCATATTTTAGCTATATACACATGTACATATGTCAGACAATTTACTTATTATCTCCAGAAATAGATTGTAAGTACAAAACATGCACATTTATATTTATTTGTTATCAGCAAAATGTCAATACTCTTAACAAATGAGATTTAAATGCGATTCATTCATATTAATATTTATGCATAACTACACTTTTATGGTATGGATCAGTTAAGCATATACTGCACTTTTATAACTTATAACTTTTTTTTATAACTTTTACAATGTGTTTTAAAAAAAGTTTATGAATTGTTTTTGAATATATTTGAAATAATTTTATTATTATTATTTAAAGCGTATATGTATTTGTAAACTATCAACCTAACTATATATACTCTGAATCCATAAAGTATATTTATATTTTAGGTCAGCATCATTAACCAAGTCGATTTAGCCAGGTCCGTCTGGCTGTCCGTCCTTCTTTATGAACGCGTCGATCTCAGAGCTACAAGAGCTAGAGACCTGAAGTTTGGTTTAATAGGTTCGTTTGTACCACACGTATATCAAGTTTTTTAAATTGTCTATTATTCGTCTTGTTTTCTAAATATAAATAATTATCGGCATTTTGAAACGGTTTTTAGACCATATATCAAAAAATCCCAATGCAACTAATACTATTGTTGTTAACACCGTTAATATTACTTAAAAAAAACAAATGAGGGGCCCCTTTCGGGAGATCTCGACTGGGGGCTATCCTAAATCCTGTCTTTACATACATTTCAACACATTTTATTAAAACAACAACAATCGTAAATGACAGTCGTCTTCTTTTACTCGCAGACCACATTTGCACCGTCTCGCTAAGCCGCCGCTTGGAGTCAGCAAGGGCAACTTGCGCTGTATATTTAAGGTGGTGCAGCAGTTGAAACTGCAGTATGTGTGTGTGGTGGTGACTACTACGCAGCACAGGGCGTCCAACCCAGCTATAAAATAGACAGATCTATTAGGTCGAAAGATTACGCTGCCCACCCAACATTGACCCAGACGAAGCCCCCAATTGAATGACATAGTAACCGCGAGGTGGAGGCTTAAGTGTGCAGGTTACAGCTAGGAGTATCACCGCAAAGACGGCGATGAAGGAAGTGTGCAAAGATGTGCATGTAACCAACGCAAGTAATCCCGTTGGACCTAGCAATATTGAAGTCAGTAGTGCAAGGGAGGCTGGCATGGTGTCAACGCTACAACTGTGATCTGCGGATCTACGACGCCTACGATGAGCCTGAGGACTGGCCCATATTCTTCCACGCATACACCGAGGCATCCACAGCATATGGCTGACGCATTTGAAGAATAACTGCGATTGCTGATTGAAGTATGAAGCATGCGAAAGTGTGAAGCCTCAGCTTATACACCCAAGCAACGCAAACGCCGTGATTGAGCAGCTACGTTTTAGGTGTGGGTGCCCGGAACAGGACTTACGAAGCCAACTTACGTAAGGTGCAGCCTTTCTAAAGTCAATCTAATGGGGAGTCTGCAAAACCCCAATCTGATTGAGGAACTGATCACCAAATTGCTAAGTCAGTTAAGTGGAGAAGGCCAATTTTTCAGCAGGAGGCTGAGTGAACTTGCAAATGCTGTATGTACGATCTTAGATGTCGACCTAAAGGAATTGCATGTAGGCACCGACCGACAGGATGAGAATTGGAAAAGACACTGCCCAATATGGGACGAAGATCATCATAGCCAGTGGATAGACGGACACCTCAGATAGCGAATTTGAACGGCAATGCCGGCCGGGGCAGTCCCGTCCGCAGTTTACGGAAACGTAATAACATGCTGCTGCCAAGAGACTTTCAATATTGAAAGAAAAACGAGGAAACGAGATTTACAAGTGGTGACAGCCTACAAGCGAATTATGAATGACTATGTAACCGACGCTTGGAACCTTCCAACCTTAGAACGCCACAAGGTCGATTTCAACAATATCGACAAGCTCTGGTACCTGCCGGATTATCCAACTGTGGACCCAAATGAACAAGAGAAACTTCATCTAGTTTTTGACGCGGCAGTAACAGTGGTCGACGCATCGCTGAATTCAGGGCTGGAAAGGGTCCATAGCACACTGCCAGCCATACTGTTCCACTTTACGGAAGGGGCCTTGGGACTTGCAGATACATTAAGGAGATGTTTCATCAGCTATATAGCCATACAACAGATGCACAAAGCGGTTTCTTTATCGAGACTAGGATGATCAACGGGATCCAGAATTGTACGAAATGGTTGTGATGACGTTCGGCACTGCGTGCTCGCCAGGGGTAATAGGTAGCTACTGAATGAGACGACAACGGGATACAAATATGTTTCGTGTGTATTAAGACGGAATGTGCTCCGATGAAAACCAGGTTGATTCCACGAATGGAGCTGCAAGCTGCCGTTTTAGGAACGAGCTTGAGGTTGATGACTTCTGTGAAGCAGGAATCAGGGATTAATCGAAGACAGTGCTGCACGGAATAAGCAGTACCCACCGCCGATACAAGCAATATGTCGACAATCAAGTGGCAGAGATTCTGGAGTCCGATGGCTGAACAGGCCCAGCGTTGCCTTTGATGGATCCCTTGCCAGAGTGTTAAACTGGAGTATTTCGGACCACTGCTGGTGATGGAGGAAAAGCGATAGGTTACCTTGTTTAAGAAAGCGATTGTTTAAGCGATTGTTTCAAGAAATTTTCTATGTCGGCGCGAGGCAGCGACAATGGAAACAAATTTATTGGAGCCGACCGAGAAGCCAGGAGATTTACTGATGGCTTCGAACCGAAGAAGACTCAGGACGAAAGGGATTGAATGGCTTTGTCAGTGTGTCAAGCGAGTTCTGCGATACATACTAAAGGAGATGGCGCCCAAGGAGCATCAGTTTCCTGATAGAAACAGAGAATGTTGTAAATTCTCGTCTGCTTACCTACTTGCCGGTTGCAGTGCATCAGACGCCGAACGATTAGTTGAAAATGGCAGTTTATTTGCTTAATATGCCCGGAATCGATGGACAGGAAGCCGAAAAACGCATTAAAAGGAAGTAGTGGCCTGATCGATTCTGGAAGAGATGAGCACCAAGGCGATACACGCGAGAGATCTGGTATTTATATGCGACCCAGGTATGCCACGCAGAAAGTGGCGAAAAGGACATTCTAAAACCGGTTTGGGGTGGAGCCGATGGAGTACCCCGAATTTGTTTTCCCACTGCACTGGTCACACCTTTATAGCGCTCGTGCTGGAATTTGAGTGTCTTGATGTGAGCACGCGGATAGGAAGGAGTCACTGCCGTGTGAATTAAGCTATATTGTTAAAATTGATCTAAGCTGTATTTTCTACAGTATAAAATCCTCATCCTATTAAATTTAAAAAAAAAACTTGATCTGCGTGTGGTACTTACGGCACTTACAAAGCACAAAATTTAATAGAACTCCAAATCAGATACATGTTTCGCTCTCAGTGGATAGTGTTGGTTTACAATCTTATAGAGCATATGTACAATCATTTTACTGTTTTATTAGTAAATCCCAATCAATAATTCTTTGTTGAGACTTACAAAAAATATATATGTATATATCTCAATTTATAATTATTAATTTTAAATATTTTATTAATTGCTCACAATTAAATATTATAGCTTGATAATATAATTTTAAATATAGAATATTAATCACATTAACTAGTAATATGTAATATAAATAATCATAATTATAAATGATTACGTTCCATAATTAAAAATATGTACATAAAATGAAATGAAATTGCCCTAGTCGGGTATAACCGATTAGTCGGGGGCTTCTTACTAGAGAACTCTTAGTTGTTTTAAATACAATTAGAAGCCTGGGTTGCTGATCCTGAAATATATACACATGTACAATTTCTACTCTTACATATGCTCACATACGCATACATACATACGTATGCCTGCTTATTTTATTCATTTATCCAAATGTGTATATTCGTGTAAACTATTTAAAGTTTTTATAAAAGCGTACAATATATAAAATTAATTTGTGCGATGCGAAACAAATGGGTGTGTACATAAGTTAGTTTTCAGCATAGTTATTTAAAAATACAAAGCTACGTGCATATGTGCCTGCTAAGCACTAACCCTGTATTTACGTACCTACGCACATATATGTATGTACATACATACATACACATACTGACAGCTACACAATATTCAAAACAATATTTTTTTTTTGCAATCCTTATGAAATACATGCGATGACAACAAAATGTCAACTGCGCACGTATGCACGTATTTATACATTTGGGAGCACACACTAATGTATATACATACATATGTATATGGGGATTGTCAGCAAGGACTTAACTGTCACCCACAAAGTTCAACCATACACAAACACAAATGCACCAATTTTAATTGTTTGTGAAGGATTCACTACTGAAATAATTTACAAATTTGCGGTACACACAAAAATATGAATTAAATAAACATACCACGCAAAGTACATACATATTTAAACAGTGGTTGCACTATGTTTATTAATACCAACTTCCTGCACATTACGTGTGCCCAATAAGGATACACATATTAGTACAACAATATAAAATATGTTTATATATACATAGATATAATATATGTATGCAACGTAAACAGCATTTCAATTTAAAAAACTAGTTTAAGTAGTTTCAAGAATCTTACTATGCAAAATTGTTAACTTCAGTAAATTATTCGTAATGCTAAACCACATTAATAACAAAACACTATGCGCGGTACCATCTGAATGTAGACTAAAAGGAATCTTGTTGGCTAGTTAAGCTTTGCATTAAAAGTAAATTTAAAGCTAGCGATAGTAGCTTTAAAAGCTTTAATTCCTCGACAGCGAACTGTGAGCAGCTGCAACACACGGGCAGAACTGAAATCTTTAAATATTTGTGTGTACCTTCAGAGAGATTCATCACCTTTGTACCAAAATACAAAATAAATACAAGCATACACACACATCTGCGTATGCTATATATATATAAATATAGGTTAAAGGTTAATATATACAGACATGTATACATGGAGATAATTACACACATGCCCACATTCATATTTTTATATGTACACACTTTCATATATATTTTAAACGTCTGTATGTAAATAAGCCCAAACACAAAATATATTTACATTTGAATGTGTGGATGCTTACATGTGCATACGCACATTCATACATATATTTAAAGGTAAGCGCACAATTCAAACTCTATGTTAACATGCATTTATGTACATATGTATAAGTAAATATGTAGATATTTATTGGGAATGAAGTAGTGTTGTTTATCGACTTGTCATTTATTTCCAATTTAATATCGCACTACTTTTCAAATATGTGCAGAAAATACATAATTACATCCGTTCATAGGTTAGTAATAATGATTTTTATTTATTATATTTCCTTTTGTAATTCTGGTCACCCATAAACCTAAGCAAGGAATGAGAATATAATCACATCAAAAACGGATGTGCTTATCGATATTTATTTGTTTATTCGATAATAAAAAAATACACAAATAAATACAAATGAATTGTGACTTAACTGTATTAAAAGAGAACTATGTGTTTACGCGAAGTGAAAAATCTATACAATAAAAATAATCTTCATATTACTTGATATTTTCAAGACATTGATTATTTATATTTATTTATAATATTCTTTAAATTGTCATCTTTATAAATTATCTGTATACTGAAGATACTCAATTAAATATTTTCCAGAATGAAAAGGCTGGGACCTAGGGTGATTCTAATAATTTTATTATTTTTATATTTATTATCAATTATTCAGATAATAAATATATATTTTTTATTTAAATATAAATTAATAAATATATAAATATTTATATGAGGACTTTTTTCTTAACTAGATCTCAGATTTATTTATAGCGCCATTAATTAACTTTATTTTGTTTTCGTAAAGGGAGCCCAGTTCACTTTTCTTATTGATTATTACTGACAAAATTCAAAACTGGATTAATCTCCGACGGTGTCAGACAATGGGTAAGCCCGATACTCGAGGGTCAAAATTTTTGGAAACTTTCTAGAAAATTGTGAAAAGGCTTCTCTAGATGAAGTTGCTAGTTTGAGACCACATAGCGGCTTGCAACTCAGAAGCGCCTCAAAGAGCCGGTTAGGAAAAGTTCTACCGGGAATTCAGAGGTCTTCGTAACCCAAGTGACAATTAGTACTACCAGTACAATGACGGACGTAGGAGGTTGGAAAAGGGTGCCCGGCACCGTGAAGGCACTTGACCAGCTGGTAGATTCTACCAACAAGCGTTAAGGCGTTAAGGTTGTAGGCCAAGCCTAATTTTCGTCGAATTACCGCTAGAGCGGGTCGTCGGTTATCAGATCGACAATTGAATCTTGTCATCGACCATCCACTAAGAGGAAAGAAAATCTGTGGACGGTGGCCGTGGACGGTGATTAGGTGCATTGAGGTGCAATGCCCTGTCCAGCTCAGAAAGAGGCCGCCGAAGCGGGGGGTGGACGCCTTGACGGTCTGACGTGGAAAACACGTTACTTGGGGGCCTGAATCTAGATACACTCAGTGCTGGAGGAGGGGCAGATGCTTACCGATGGAGTATTAGACGCAAATCAGGTGCTCCTGATGTGCGTGGCACAAATTAACCTTCACCACGCGTGGGTAGCATAGGCAGGTCGGTTACCAGGCCTGGGGCTGGAGCTTATCCAAGAACAATGGACAGTCAGAGAGAATATCTGTGGTCTGCATGGTAAAACCGTACGGTTAATTGCAGATGATCGGGAGATTAGACCAAGAACTTGTAATTTAATATAGATCTAGGTGAGGATCTGATTGCAGTGGCCCTGCAGACAGAGGCTTCTGTAAGCAGCTTATGCTCGTAGTAACTTTCTTTCCGGGTGTTGAGGCAGAATCATTATGGAATATTGGACGCAACTAGAAGCTGCTATTGCTACTGTGATGCGATAGCAAAGCACGCCTAATTAATTTTTACAGAACCAACTTTCATAATTAAGAACAGTGTCAAAGTGCTACCATAAACTCTGGTAATATGGGATTCTCCAGAATGATACACAAGAGGAGAGTTTCCTCTAAACAATCACTGTCGGATCATAAGGTTACTATTCGACATTAAGGACGTCACAACGTTATTCATACCTACCTTCAAAAATCGTTACAGAGGCTTGCATGCACATCCATTTCGGCCGCACTGCGAACCTGTTCTTTTACAGCGCTTAGACGATCTACATGGGCTACCTCCTTTACGTATCAGCATCAGACACGTTACGGAAATATAATTAGAAAGTAGGATCTGTCAGAAACAAACGCCTGCGGATTGAGGCTGCTGGTGCAATACCCAACGAAGCAGAGCCCAAATATCGTTTCAACAAGTTCTTCAGAGCAGAGCTTTGCAAGAAAGAGTCTATATGCAACTATATTGTGAATACACTTCCAAGAAGTTGGTATACAGACGGATCGCTAACAGACAGGCCGGCGCTGGGGTGTACCGGTGTACCGGTACCACTCCATGCCGATACCTGCCATGAAAGGTATGCCTATTTCAAGATGAGTGTCGTGCCTGCTCTTCTCTACAAGTGCTCCAACGCTTAGGTACTCTCATCAATATTTAAAAATCCAAAATATTTTTCATTGGTCCTTATTCGAAAGGGAAATCATGCGACCGCAATTTGAAAAATGTGAATTTAGGCGAATTGCTGATTGTGCATACCGTTTTGTGTGCACATGCAGTCATACATATGCTCGGGGCTCTAAGAGGTTTTTATGCAGCACCATGCAGTGTGAGCGAGACGCACAATACTATCGATGTTCTATGAGATCTCGATGCTATTACCTACTAGATCTCGATGATTCACCTATTAATACAAATAATTATTTATTCTAGCCTAACAGACGGTTGAAGACGTGGATTGGATGTATCCTTTGATGTCTTCATCGCTTCTTTCTACACAGTCTTCTGGCTAATCCATTGGAGAAGAAAGAAGCGGGTCAGTTAGCTGCGGGTTTTTTGTTGCAGACCGTTTTCTTTCATGTGAAGCTTAAGGTCTTTACCCAGGGCCTAAACTCTTTTAAAATTCGGCAAATCGAGTTGCTGGTGAACTGGTTGTGGAAGTCAGGAGTATGTCGACGTATACTCAACGACCTCTGGAGAATAAAGACCCTTGTTAAGGTCAATTGCGTTATTTAGCTTGAAATTTCTCAATGTATCCATTTGCTGCAAGTTGTCGCTTTCTTTTTGTTGTTGTTGTTTGTGAGGTGTGTAGCAAGATCCAAGCAAGCCATATTTCCTGATTTGTAGAAGCCCAAATTAAGACTCAATAGAAAAAGCGTCCTACCTAAGGTCTTCGTAGATGAAAAGTCTAAACCGTTAGGAGTACTTTCAGTATTTATTGTGTCAGCAATGCATATTGTTTACACCATGAACTGGTTTGTAAGATGAAATGTTTAACAATGTGATCTGGTGCGCATTTATACAAACCACATTGCTCGTGGACCGGCATTAATTGAAAAAACCGCACTGCTCCTCTAAGTGCATATTTTCAACTGTTTTTATTTCTAAAAGCCTAGCCTTTAATAGGGTACAATCGCTGAGCCTACCTCTCCCTCTGTGCTTTTTGTAGTCCCACCACCAAAAAATGGGTTCACATTTTATTTGCATTTTGGTTGGTGTAACATCAGATCGGCCATATAAAAACAAGTGTGAAGGCTTTAGTAGGGAAAACCAGGTCACAACAACGATAACGAGTTCGCAAACCTTATAAGCAAAAGTTACAGCAGTATCAAGCTCATCAGCAAAATTAGCAAGAGCGGCATATATCAGCAAAATAATCAACTACAACAGTAGTAGGCTCAACAACATCTTCAGTGCCAAACTCCAACGCAACAAACTAGTCAGGCAATACCATCTACAGCCACAGCTCCAGATTACCGCGGTTTCGCAAAAATTGCCAAGGTCAATGAGATCTTACTTCCCTGACGGAGAAAATTTTTTATTTTTGGTAAGTTTTTTAATTTTTTCCGTCCAAGTCCCCGTATAACATCCCAATTTAGATCCAACATCCAAGACAATTAATGTGATGTCGAATAGAGTTATAAAAAATGGCTAGTGATCAATTATAATATTATCTAACATTGATAAGATATTCTTTCAGCAAATACAACAAAATACACCGTTCAGACAGGCTTAATACGTGACAGGCTCAATACGGGACCTAGATCCAGTGTTGATATTTGACGAATCATCATAAACAACGACCTTATAGTTAGAAACAGCTGTAGCCATCTCTTCAAGGGGTCATATCTCTGATTAACCATTAACCATTACGGCGACCTTAGAAGGCGACCGGACGCAATGCGAAGCTCAACTTGCCTCACCTAAATGAGCTGAGTCTACAGATGATTTGACACATTGGTGACCTGAAAACTGATGTGGTTCCAATACCAATTATGAGCAGCTCCGTGCGTTGCCGGTTTCGATGTTGGTTTTTCTGATTCACCGTCATCAAAAAGAGTGACTTCGGATTGCGCTGGCGGTCCAGTTGAATGCCTCGTTGCGGAGTGCCAAGGACGGCCTTTACCTAACCGTGGAAGCTTTAAACTTGAAAGTATCTGACTACATTTGCAGATCAAAAACACATCATCGACAAGCTCAGTTTAATAAAAACTATCATAAATAGAGGTCCCCAATATATTCGCTATAACTGCAAACAAAATGTCATCGTCAGCTTACATAATAGTTAGATTAAGATTCAATCAATTATATTGAGTTTCAAGAGAAAATTCAATAAATATAACCATTACGTTAAAAAATATAAAAATTTATTCAAAGCAAACAGCCTTTCACACAAAACTCCATGTTGGCTCTATTAAAAGGGCTATATAAAAACTAATGCGAACTAGCTAATATTAAATACCCAATATTTCCATAATTGTGATCAAACTTGAATAATAAATTATGTTTCACAAATGTCTCAAAGTATTTGTTCTAATGATAAGAGGTTACGTTTATGTGTCTATTAATTCAGTTATTCATTTTAATGTATCAAATTTTTAATATAAATATACAAATATAGAGCAAATCCGGTTTCTACGAACACTCCTCTTGGCTTTTTCGGACACAGCGTGCCACTTTGCGCTTGAAATCAGTGTAGGACTCTCTCCATTCCTTGGCAGCATCAACATTTGCTGGGGATTCGTCGTTGGGATCCGCTAACATTGATATCACGGATATCAAAATAGTTTCCACTGTGTGCACCGGCAACCAACGCTCTGATGCTTTTTCGTAACCCCACTTGTCATCTCCAGGCTCGTGCAAAATCGAAATGCACACATCACCATTTTTTTCAATATTTGGATGCCAGATTTCTGTAACGAACTTCATTCGAGGTGGGCGCAGAGGGTACTCTTTAGGAAAGTATAAATGCGCTTTAAAGAAACCTCCTTCGCTGTTGATAGGAAAAATAAAAAACTGTTAGCAAATCATATAAAATATGTCTCTATTACGAACGATGGTTTAGTATCTTTACATTTAAGGTATCATAACCTATGTATTTTAAAACATAGATACATCCTTCACCCCGTTTACTTTCAACACTTAGAAGATATAGTAATTTACAAGCTAAAAACATAAAATTATATTAAAGAGTTACAGAAAATAATAGCAAATTTGTACCCATTGAAAATTGGTGCGCATTATCATTTGTGCAAATATATGTAACAGCCAAAACGTGGAGTCTTCGATCCCTGTCCGCCTGTATGTCTGTCGTTTGTCTGTATGAACGGGCCGATCTTATCTTAGGGATTAAACACGACTTAAAATTTACAAAGAACATTTTCTTGTTCACGCCTAAGTTAGGTATATTTTAAATTAACGATATCTTCCTGGTTCTTCAAATTCAATAATTTTCAACTTTCACACTACGTTTGAAAGGCGTATGCCGGAGATAAAACCTAGATACGCGAATTTGAAATTTGATCCCTGCTCTTGCACGATTTTAAGAGGTCATCAGTTTGCAAAATTTAGTAGCTCCAGCTTGAAAACCCAGTAGACATAGGATTGCAGCGAAAAAAAATTGCGTTCATATGGATAGACGGTCAAACAGAAAGTAGGAAACTGTACAAACCCAATATACATTTTCACTTCGTAAACGAATAGTGTTGACACTCAATACTTTATACAGAGTAATAACATACTTTAGCAGCACAAAATGGTTATTTAAACCAGAAATAAGTGGCATTTAAACTATTCCTTTATAAAATTATTCTTTAAATTTGTGGAAGTGGTAGTAGGTGTATCCAAAATTGTTGGCCTAAACTTTAAAGGACATCCAATAGATATAAAATTGTGGGATATTTTGTCTTTCGTGATTCATAGAGGCTAGAAGGCGTTCTAGTAATTGTGGGGATATTAAGGTCACAATCTTTGGGGGAGGTCATCAGCAATCTATATACCAAATTTGGTGACTAGCTTTGATAACGTGAAAAATATTCACTTTAATCGATTTGCGATTGTATGTGTAATGACAGGTTATCGATTTGCCTGCCTCCCACTTTGTCTTTTGTCAAGCCACTTTCATTCATATATAAATACACAAAATCAAACACACGCCGCATTCTACACACTTTACTCAGCTGCGATAGGCCACCACTCTGGAAAATGAATAAACAATTTCAATCTTTTAATTTGAAATAAACTTAATCTGAACTTAAAAACTCAAACTTGAGTTTTCTAGCTCTTGTGAGATCGAAGCGGTCATGAAGACAGGCGGACATAGCTAAATCGACTCGGCTAGTGAGCCTGACCAAGATTATATACACTCTATGGGGTCCGAGATACGTACTTCTGTCTGTTACATACATTTGCACAAAACCATTATACCCTTTTTACCCATTCTCAATGGGTTCAATATAAAACTAATCTCTAAACAGAAATCATCAAAATCTATGGCCTCCCCTAAGGATCAAATGTATTTAATTATTTATATGTTATATTTATATATTTATTGTATAAAACCTACTAAAGTGTGTCTGGTGGTCCAATAATTAGGACTTCCCAACGGAATATATCGTTTTCATCAATTAATCCAGCTGAGAAACCTTCAACTGGGTTCTTATTCAGTTCTGAAAAAAAGGAATGGTAAGAATTTTGTAATGAAAAAATATATGTAGACATCTTGGAGTTTCTGAAACGGATTAAACTTAAATATCAAATCACTTACATACCGATTTAATATTATTTACCATTATCTAACAGTAATATCTTAAAAAAATGATGGTAAACTTGTAGAGCTAACGGCAAAACTTTCTAAAAAATGTTTAATTAGGGCGACTTAGAAATATTATATCCAAACACATTTAAATGCATCTTTGATCCCTAAGAATTTAATATTGATCATACAGTAAGCACAGAACTTATTAAATAGTAAGCTTCCCATAGTGTGGGGATGTCAGCACGGAAATATGTACGACATAGCTGCGAGCAGAATATCCCTTAGTCAGGTACCTATTGAAATTGTGAAGAAGCTATAATGGTTTTATTCAAATGTATATAACAGTATTTTTTATAGTATTTTTGTAAGGATAAAAATTAAAAATATTTCACTTTTGCGATATTTTCTCGGTTCTTCAATTCCGTACGTTCAGCATAAAAATGCGTACAGTTTAGAGAAAGAGCAGAGAGCGCATTGGGCGAAGTCGACCTTTTTGGCTTTGATCTAAAAAGGTAATCACAAAACTATCAAATTTGGTATCAGGCTGTAAAAGTGTGAGATATATAGGTTTGCGATGTTTACCCCCACAAAAAACAAATAACTTTAGAGGAGGTAATTAGAGTAATTAGAGACAGATTTTAATCTGTCAGCAAAATTCGGTAAATCTAGCTCTAAAACTGCGGGAAGGCGCAAGTTGCGCAACCGCAAGCGCGTAGCATCCAAGATTTATTCTTGAGTAACTTCTAAACTGAATGTATGATCTTTATGAATTTTTTAGGACTTAACAAGTGAGCAGGCTCTAGCCGGAAGCGCCCGACAAGGGGATACCCTGAACCCAGTATTTTTATAAATTTCAGTTCCATAGCATTCATACAAACATACACAAAATCACACGGCGCATGCTGTGCACTTTACTCAGCTGCTGCGATTGGCCCGCACTCTGTAAAATTAACACTTGAATTCTTAAACTAAGAGTATGATCCTACTGAAATTTTGAGGACTTAAGAGCATTAAAATTTACATTCAAACCAAATATTTGGGGCGACTGGGGGGAGGGGTACCCATAATCCGAAATATTCCTAATCTGCGTATGTTTGGCTCTTATATTTTCGGAAATATCCTCAAAAAAGCGATAATTATTTATAATAAGAAAACGTCGATAGTTCGTCTTATCGACAATTTCAAATAATACTTCAACTCTCTAGCTGTCTCTGAGATCGACGTGTTCACACAGACATACAGACGGATAGGGTTAATCGGCGAGTTATGGTGGACAAGAATATATATATTTTATGGGATCGGACATGCTTCCTTCTGCCTGTTACATACATTTGCACAAAACCGTTATACCCTTTTTACCCAATTTCAGTGGGTTCAGGGTATAAATACGTGTTACGGTAGTTTCGTTATTATTTTGACGTAAAATGCTTTTATAAACCTTATATGCTTGCAGAATATAATATACGGTCAAAGTCTCCTCAATTTTTTAGGCAAAAATACCAGATGAAAACACTTTTATGCATAGTTCATGAGTACTTTTTGTATAAGTATATGTATACAGCCTAACATCAGAAACCACCCTTCAAACGTATATATAAATGCATATTTACGAACATAAATATGTATAATTGCATATACTGTTATGCGATATAAAAAATGTATTAACAATTCACTTAATTCATATGGATGAATGGAATGCTCTAACATTAGCTTAAGTTAAGTTAATATATCATAATAGAAACAAACTGAGAAACTTATATATGTTTACATACATATACATACACATGTTTATACATATTTATGTACATTTGTACGAATATTAGGTTTTACTTCGAGCGATTAATGAACATAATGTATGTACACAGCACAATGATGACTCAGGAAAACAAGCATCACATTTACCACCGTCAATTACAAGAACAAGCCACAAAAAGGATGCTCAACCCGGCTTCAGACTGGATGTGGTAATGCTTATGTACACACAAAATAACATGTATATCTATATGCATATATTCAATAAATGATCAATAAAAAAAATATATATACACACATATATATATATATATATATATATATATATATATATATATATATATATATATATATATATATATATATATATATATATATATATATGTATATTATATATATATATACATATATATATATATAATAATATGTATATATATATATATATATATATATATATATATATGTATTTAAAAGTGATATATGTATATACATACACACATGTATCCCATAATTAGTTGTCAATGAAATGTGGTCAAATTATATTAATGTGGTGAGACACAGCCTTCTTATGTACATACATACATACACACACATGCATATGTACATGCAAGTATGTACAAATACCTGCAAATGGCGCTACTATTCCTGCTGTTCTTCAGTATGTATGTACATAAATACGTACGTATGTTCATAGCTAGACATGTGTAACATACCTGCCAATTGTTTCTTTAACAGCAATGATGACTGGAGCTCAGACATTCTAACTTAGCTTTTTCTGAATTATTTCAATTAAATAATGCACTCTAGGGTTACACAATTTAAAAAATTTACTTAATAAGCGCGGCCTATTTTTAACACAACTCTATTTCTGCTGATACTAACGCCGACAATATACTTTTTTCATTCTTTACAGACGAAACAAAGTAATTTACTGAACCAAAACGGAGTGAATAAAGAATCACAAAAACCTACCATGAACTAGTTCCGGTGACGCTGAAATTGAAACACGTTTTTAATGACCCGTTTTCATGCATTGCATTCTGGATCACGTTTTAGTGTTTTAATTAAATTTATTTACACTACAGGCACAATATATTTATTAAAGAAACCCTCAAGTATTAAGCAGGTTTAATAAGATGGAAAAAAATGTATAAAAGCACGCACTTAAATTGATATCAAAATTGAATACTACATTTTTATAAGACACTATTTAAATCAATTAACCAAGTGATCATAGAAAAAGTAAGACATAAGATAAATTTGTGATTCTTAATACAAGGATATTAAGTAAGTAAGATTTAAGCAAGTGTACGTGCCTAAAATAGTACAGTTTTATATTTAGATGAGGTCAGCTGAAAACGTTCGTCAAGTTTTATGTCCCTAGCTCTAAAATTATAGAATATCGATTTTTGCGGTTCACCTGTTGGTAAACCCCGTTGGGCGGTGGGAGGTTATCAGTAATCTGAAAATTTGAGGTCTCTAAAATTGTGGGAGATCAAGCTCTCATACTAAAAGACGTAGACAGATTTTAGCCGATTTGCGATTCCTCCACTTATAGTTTCTCTGATGAGAGTATACACAAGAAAATGGAAAGTTTCTACTCTATAACTAGAACAACGGAAAAAGATTGCGTTCGTTAAGACTGCCGGGCGGAGAGCAAGGCGGAAACTCCGCATACCACATACATTCTCTTCACCTCCTGAACGATGTAAATTATAAAAAAGTCATGCGGATTAAGGCATGGTAAATATGTTAAATAGTAAAATGTATTAATTTCAATACGAAACATCTTCTTTGAATATTTGAAAAGATATTCCAAACTACTAAGTGTAAAATAGATTTGAATTACCGAGTGTAGCGGAGAACTGAGAAATAAATAATAAATAATAATAAATAATAATAAATAATAATAAATAATAATAAATAATAAAAAATAAGTAATTTTATTTTTTCTTCTTTTTTAATAAAGGAAAATATTTTGCACATTTTACAACAAAAAAAACAATGCAAAAAAAATGTCATATTTTCGACAAAGAACTGGTGATCTTCAAATAATTTAAGGGCAAAATGAATCACATTTACCTCTACCGCTTCCACTGAAATAACGAAACACCAACAAGAAGAAGAAAATATACTGGATATGAACCAATCCGTCAATGTACTTTTAAGCTTTTGATTAAAGCTTTGTTAATTTTGAAAAGACACATTGCAAATTTTAATAAAATATTAAAAAAGAAAATATATTTCTTAATAATGAGAAATCGTTTTACTTGATAGTCGGTTGGCCCCACGAGGGTGCCGACACTTCAGTTGGTAATAACACTGCAGTGCTTCTTGCAAGAACCGGTATTACCTAAGACAGTGACTTCTGACACCCAGGAAGACTTCTCAATAGCCTTAAAGCTGTAGCCCGCAGTCATGCTCAGGTGTGAAGAGCTGGTCTAAGGTGGCATTCGACTTGAGCCGAAAGTCAGCCCGGCTGGGGACCTTTTTCAAATCTACCCTAGTCTCAAACATAGCGACCGGAAACTTGGGTACCTCCGGTTTGTGATAGCTTTACGTGCATAAATCAAATCTCTGTTCAGGCGGACCTACCCTTCTATGCCACAAGGAAGATGAAAACGAAGATTGAAAGTCTTAAGAAAGCGCTTGAGATACCAGATCCCGCCCTTTTAGCAGAGGCAGCAGTTGTAAAGCCGGGCCAATACTTCGACAGGGCAACGAAGATAACCACCATACCAGTCTGCCAAAGCAAAGTAGCTAGTCCGAGCAAACCCGCATTCCATTCCGGTTTTGGGCACGATGGATCTATTCTGCCGTCACCTGTCATTTTGGGAACACAGCAGAACACGAAAGAGCGCCATTGCCTTTTCTGGAGGAGGGACGGTATGAAAGCAAGGGCGGCTACAAAATATACATACGAGGAGAAAAGAAAAGCAGGGACATCCTCCAGCGCCAAAACGTATGCACAGCAACTAATGGTATAGTTGGCAATGGTATCATAGTGCCTAAGAAGGTTGTATGGGCCAAAAGAGTACCGGACTTCAGCGAAAAGCCGCCTAAAGCACACACACCAGTACTAGGGATCGGGCTCAGCTCAGTCGCCATAAGTGCTTACAAGTCCAATACCGCGGCGGAAGTGGAACAAAACGACAACCACCGGACGAGGCCACACTGGACGGCTCCGTGTCTGACGCGTCAATCATAACGCGAGAGTTACAAACCTTGACGTGCACTCAGAAGATCTGTCCGAAGAAATAAGCAGATAGGGCAGTGATTGAAAGTGCCTCCATCATTGCTCTGCCTGGCTTGAGTGAGCTGTCATAGCTCCACTCCAAGAAGCCTGAACTGTTGGAAGTAAGATTCTATGGATTAACAACTCCATATTTAAAGTTCTTAGCAGCTGCATCATAAAGTAACATTCGTACCTGCATTCTCGCAAATTAAAACACCTATCTACTTTTCGGTGGATGTAAGTTTGCCAGCTTTCAGCCTACATTCTCTAAGACCATTCGGGGTCTCCTCCAGATGTTGATACGCATGGCTCGTTGGTAATGTGCGAAAAAGTACAAATCGGTCTCATATTGGCTGTGATGTTAATAGGGCCGGCAGGGCCCAGTGAAAGAGGACTAACAAAAATGAAATGTGACTCACTTTTAAACCACAAAGGATCAGATTCCACATTCATTATAAAAAGCCGAAAACAGGCTCATCTCATCAGAAATATTGCTTTTCTGATCATATGATCCTACATTGATGTTAAACTCAAAAACCCCACACCAGCCCAGTTCCAAAATCTCAAAAAAACCAACTGGTCGACTTTTCTTAAAACTCTAAGACAAATGATCAAGGAAACACTACCGTCTGGCCCACACACTGTACATCTGTACTCAGCTACACTTGGTTCTCCGAGTCTCATCAGGTTCGTCAGCAGAGACACTCCTCAAAGGGGTGTCCCACCCCTACTCCAAAAGAACAATGAAGTAAACAAACTGCTCTGTTCCATGAAAGGCTGGCTATTAGGAAGTTAGGAAGAAACAAGTACTCTCCTCTAGAAGATAAACGATTCCACCTTTAAGTCTTCCTAGACTAAAAAATTCTATCCTTTCCTTTAGCGACAGTACTAAATACCTGTGACTGGTATTGGGCAGGAAACTAAAAAAAAAAATATGGCAAGCTCATAGGGCTAAAATGAGGTATGTCCCCGAAGATCATGTTCTGGCTATACACAGCGATAGTTAGACCGATCCTATTATTTGGGATCCTAGTTTAGTGTACTGTCCTATTCAACCAGACTATAACCGACAAACTAAATGAAATACAAAGATTGGTAGTACTATGTACTACATGTACTACAGCAATGGATGCCCAGGACATTCAACCTCTAAGGTAGCACCGTGCAACAATGCATGTCATATAAACTTAAAAAAATAGTTTATACCCTGAACCAATTGCAAGTGGGTAAAAAGGTTTTGTGCAAATGTATGTAATAGGCAGATGGAGGCACCTCCGACTCCATAAAGTATAAATATTCTTTGTCGGTATCAATAGCTAAATCGATTTAGTAATGTCCGCCTGTCTGTCTGGACTAGAGGCACTTAATTTCTCGTAAGGCACGCCATGTTGACATAGACTTTTACAAAAAAAACTCTCGGATCCATAGCTCTCATATTTCAATCGCCCATGACTTTGTCAAAACAGAAGCGATTTTCATATTTGATGACATTTTTTGCATGGTTTGTCCTCTAGATTGATTCTGCACTTCAAATATATTCATTCTTAAAAAAAATTTTTTTTGGATTTTTCGATAAAATAGCATGTACTCCCCCCTTACTCATTTTCGAAAAAAATTTTTTTTCAAAATTTAGAAATGCAAATTTATATTTTTATTCAATTGTGGTTGTCACAATTAGTAAAAAAAAACAACATTAAAACCGATTCTGAGGGGGTCAAATTTTTTGTCAAAAATCATGCCAAAATTGACAAAAATTTTGACATGTGAAGTTCTCGGATCCGTAGCTCCGATATTTCAAACGCCCATAACTTGGTCAAAACTGAACCGATTTTCAAGTTTGATGGCAATTTTTGCATGGTTTGTCCTCGAGATTGTTTCTGAATTTTAAATATATTCATTGTTAAAAAAAATTTTTTTGGATTTTTCGATAAAATAGCATGTACTCCCCCCTTACTCATTTTCGAAAAAAAATTTTTTTCAAAATTTAGAAATGCAAATTTATATTTTTATTCAATTGTGGTTGTCACAATTAGTAAAAAAAAACAACATTAAAACCGATTCTGAGGGGGTCAAATTTTTTGTCAAAAATCATGCCAATATTGACAAAAATTTTGACATGTGAAACTCTCGGATCCGTAGCTCCCATATTTCAAACGCCCATAACTTGGTCAAACCTGAACCGATATTCAAGTTTGATGGCAATTTGTACATGGTTTGTCCTCTAGATTGATTCTGCATTTCAAATATATTCATTCTTGAAAATAAAATTTTTGGGAATTTTTGATAAAATAGCATGTATTCCCAAATATGAAGAAAAAAGTACTACATCCATGTGCTTTGGCTTAGAGTTAATGCTCTTATTAAGTCCTCAAAATTTTAAATAGCAATATCTTGCTAAGAAAAAAATTCATTGGTTCAATAATTAATGTTATAAGTATGTATTAAGAATTAATAGATATTTATAATGTATAATTAATCAAATAAACTTCAATTAATCCATAAATTGAATAATTTAAGTGTTGCATATCATTTTATCTTATGTGTCTAACACGTATGCTATAGGTGTTACAAACCTTTACAATTTGTGGCGTATATAGAAAATTCACAACTATAATGACATTAAAAAGTTTGAGGCATTTCTATAATTTACATTTATATACATATACAAAAGTTTTATGTTTATGTGTGAAAAAGGATTATTAAATTTTAAGTGAAAAGACCATGCTCAAAAACTGTTCGTAGTGAATGGTAATGACGCCATCCATGTCAGTATCGTGTTGTCTGAAGGCTGTAGTTAACGTCTGCAATTAAATCAATAATTAATATGTTAATAAGTTAGCTGTAACATTATTTACAACTTATGCTCTATAATCAATTGAACTTAACATACAACGATAAATTATTCAACACATGTATGAAAATCTCTACCTGTCAGTAAAGATAAGTGCAACTGACCCATTATCAATAGATAATACCAAGCTTAAACATTTTTTGACACAGCCCATTTTAAATATATAATTATAAAATTATAATTATAAAAATAATACATAAATATAATTTTCACACAATGTGGGTAAAAGGTTTAAAATCAATAACCCCATTTACCCATAACCCCATTTTTTAAGGAAATATATATACATTTTACTAAACAATAAATATAGAAAACAGTTTATTCCGCCTAACTGCCTGATAAACTTTATTTAGGTGTAAAAGCTTTTGACTCACGAGAGGTCGGGATGTAACAGTTACATACAGTAATATATTGAAAAGAAATGTATTTCAACAATTGATTATTCTACTTTACTGTTATATTTCAAGCCTTTCTTACTTCAGAGAATAATGAGTATAATTACAATAAAGAAAATAGTTAAATACTCACATATAGGACAATACAGCATTGTATGAAATCATCAAAAAGAATAGTTCCTCGACCGAATCGGTCGAATTTTCTCAGCAATATTTCAACAAGATGGTCAGACAGACGATATCCAAAAGAGGTCAGTGCGGTTTTAAGTTCTTGCTTATCAATATTCCCGGAATTGTCACGATCAAACGAACGAAAACAGTTCTGCCAATCAGTAACGTATTTCCACAGCGCTCCAAAATCCTGGAAAGATACAGTTCCCCTGTTCTCCCGATCAAACATCCCAATCATAAGTCGAACTGTTTCCGGGTTGAAAGCAGACCACGTTCCATTTGAAAGAGCCACCTGTAGTTCATCTGCAGAAATGTGGCCACTTCTGTCTTTGTCAACTCTACAATTGCAAACAAAAAGGTATGTATGTAGTTATATAGTGCACTTTGTATTCACTCTTATATGTATGTATGTACAAACATGTTCGAATGTTTGTCAGCTCTTTATAGAATGTATATATGTATGTACACTGCTTTTTACTTAAATACCACTTCATACACAAGGAATTACTGGTCTCTATATTTTTAAGGAAATTAATACAACAGGTACTTTTTACATTTTATTTTATAGTGTCATAAACAATATGAATTATGAAATAAATTTGTAGATCAGCACATACCTTTGAAACACGTCCCATAAAAACGTTTGATCAGGCATTCCGCTTTGCTGGTAAGACATATTTTTCCAAACAATTCAACAAAATAAAAGAACTTGACTTATACCACTTGATTATGCCCTTATATACAAGTTTAAAAAAGCTAGAAATTGAATAGTAAAGTATGAGTCACAAATCGCATAAGTGATGGTTCTCTCTAGGAATGTTGACATGTAATTGACATATCGATATTTCAAAACCGAATTAACTATAATACTACTCATTTATTAAGGCTGATTCCATTTCAGCATAGTTATCGATTTGGAGCCAACAGCCGTGAAAAAACTACGACTGAATACAGAAACGATCAGAATAGCTCCGGAGCGCGATAATATAGTTTGAGCTTTACATAGCAATGTTTTAATCGATGATTGTTTGTTTGTATAAAGGATCAATCAATAGATCGTTCGGTAACTTTTACAAAATTAGTGGAATTTAAAATTATAAAATAGTATTTGTGAAAAAAATTGCGAGAAAATAATTTGGAGTAAAAAGAATGTAAATTGTTTACTTTCCTTGCAAGACTGAAAGAAATGGATGGTGTATCCAAAACATATTTGTGTGAAATCTTAACACTTTCTCTGACGCGGGTATACACGAGCATATATTTCAAATTTAAATTCTTATTCATTCATTCATTTCGTTTATCATGAAAAGTGGCGAAAAGGGACAGACAGATTGCAGATTTCAAGTTTAATAAATAAACCTGTCAGACCTTCAGATCCTTGCATTGCCAACTATACAGAAAACAGAGGTTATTTCTTTATATTGGGTAATAGGGCATAGAGACATCAAAGTCAACTGTAAAATACTACATCTCTTCTTCCAAAGAAGGCCGAATAGAGCACTATTGCTCAATTATGAATTTATAATATTTGTATTTTTTAATGAAAACAACAGGTACTGAAATAATCTTACCGCGTTGGTGCTGGCTCACATAAAATTAAATAAGTATCAAACAAGTGAGTTTTAACTGAAATTATATTATATTGCAACTATTAGTTCAAAAGAACCAGTTCAATACTAGCTTTACACGCTACTTGTTTACATTAGATTTAACATATAAACACATTCATGAATATATACATATGAATATTGTATTCGTTTCTCTAAGACTGAATAATTTTGTAATTAATTATAAACCTAACTAATATTTAATGACTGGAGATCATGAGTGGCCGTGCCAATAAAAACATATACAATAAATACATTGGGCAGAGCCCAACTTAATGCATTGTGAAGAAATACCGAAATGCAGATTTGGGGAAGCAAAATGGTATACTAGAATCTTTATTTTACATATATATATATATGCAAATCCAACTAACAGTATCATATTTTAGCGCCACTTCCACATGTGTTTTCTTAGTATAATGGCAATCACTACAATGTTCTACATTTTGCATCGAAGACCATCATTCCAATCCGAGACCGGGCAAAATGATATGTAAGTTTATGTATGTATGTATAGTTGTACGGATAAACAATAAAGAGGTATAGTGTTGCATATGCAAATTTTAGCACAGAATACAGTATTATGTACTATGTAATTACTAACTTGATTAATTTTTGTTCAATGTAAACTTCTTGATAGGGAGCACACTTTTTTTATGGACTGTTATTTATATCAGAATATTTCACAAGTAATGGTGTTGTGTTTATAATAGATTTAAATGAATTCAAGATAGCAACACTATAATTTTTTTATAATTGTCTCAATAATATAAAGGCAAATGCAACTTTTGCATGCAACTGATTGTCGATAGAATTGATAGCATATTCTTCTATCATAAACATACAAAACGAGTTTGGTGTAAATTGAATTTTGAAGTGGATGGGAAGCTTCTCATGAGCATCACAACACGGCACTTAAGTGATCAATAACTACCCAGTGGAAGGAACTCAATTGCAACGGTATTATACCCTGATCCCATTATAAAATGTCAGAACGAGGCATCTCCTGCCTCCAAAAGTTGACAAGCCGAGTGGTAGTAAAAACAATAAACATAATAAACAATAAACAGACTTATTTTTTGGTATTTTTTATGTCGTATATCTTTTATTAATTACAATTTTTAACACTTTTTTTAATAGGCATCATAGGAAAAACACATTTCATATTGTTGCAGTCGCCTGTGGCCAGCGAGCTCAAGAAACCCTGGTTATGATAAAATCAGCTATCCTTTTTAATAATTATCAAGAATACCTCAAATTTTTAGTATTTACGGAAGATCCTCTAACTGAAGTATTAAGGGAGAAACTAACGGACTGGCGTGATCTGTTTCCGCAACTATTTGACTTCGAGCTTTTGCCACTAAAATTTCCAAATCAAAGTGAGATGGAATGGAAAAACCTTTTTAAGCCATGTGCCGCCCAACGCCTTTTTTTGCCGGTAAGTATTTATTGCACAAGGTCAATAAATTTTCATAAAACTTGAATGCATTCATGCTTGAATTTACATATACATAGATATTTGAAAGTGAGTTTAACCCTGACAGTTTATCCTAATTTTCTCTGCTAGGGATCGAATGTTCACAAATCTCGTCACAATGATCACTTACTTCCTAAGACAAAATTACTATGAATTATCACTTTCCAACTCTTATGGGTGGGTCCGGCTTCGATTGCTAAGCACCATGACCAAAAGGGGCAAACTATACTTAAACTTATGTAATACATACATATTTATATATATTTATATTTATATATATATATATAAATATATATATATATATATATATATATATATATATATTTAATGCGCTCCAAATAACTTTTTTATAATTATATCTTTTCTAGTCTCTATTGACGGAGGTCGACTCGTTGTTATACGTTGATACGGATATTTTATTTTTATCTCCGATTTCGGACATATGGCAATTTTTTGGAAAATTTAATGAAAGTCAAATTGCTGCTCTAGCGCCAGAGCACGAAAATGAAAATATCGGATGGTACAACCGCTTTGCGCGGCATCCTTTTTATGGTCAACTTGGAGTCAACTCTGGAGTCATGTTGATGAACCTCACGCGTATGCGACAATTCAATTGGGAACAGCATGTCTTTCCCATTTATAAGGAGTTCAAACTACGCATTACCTGGGGTGACCAAGATATTATAAATATACTTTTTTATTATCATCCCGACAAACTACATATAATGCCTTGTGAATACAATTATCGCCCAGATCACTGCATGTACATGAGTATTTGCAATACGTCTCATTCGGGAATAAAGTTAATACATGGTAATAGGGGATATTTCCATTCTGACAAGCAACCATTGTTTAAAGCAATTTATGGAGCTATCGAAAGTTATCAATTTAGCTCTAGTGTATACACAGATTTTCTGTTGCCGCTTCGCTCAGCATTAAATGCACAAGCAATAAGTGAATCTAGTTGTGGCAAAATTTCAAGTGATATTCTTGTAGTTGCAAATATTCTTTTTGGCAATAAATTGTAGAATCTGTAAATGATTTTGAATGTAACTTATATACAAATAATATGTATACAAGACTTAGTACCTTATAATTAGAGGTAGTTTTGTTAATTTTGTGTTTGTTAAAGAATTCAATTTATTATAGAAAAACAAATAAAATTCAAGATTACGTTAAATATTCGGATGTTTTAGAAAGCTCTTAAGTTCGGAAAGACCACGACATTTAATCATCACAGTTCGGTGTCAGATTTTGTCACATGTTCTATACAATTCCAATCTCTGCAAGTGGCTGTAAACTCATAGGATCAAAATAATTGATTTCGTAATTTTACTTACATGTAATTTATTTATAATCTTTTTTAACACAAACATCGATTCCATACTAATATATACCATTTGGAAAATACAAGTTAAATTAAAATGACAAAATGAGGAATCATATACTTATGTAAGAAAAAGGCATTTCTGTTTTAAGTAGTTTTTAAGTATATAACAATTCTATAAATTATGTTTATAAGAAAAGTAATTTTAAAAATGCTCGAATTCCATTATGTTACAGAAATAATTTTAAGTTTTATATTTGCTTTTGTGGAATAGGTAGGACATAGTAAACGAATAGTACACAAAGGTTGTTAAAATGGAATAACATAAATTATAAAAATACTGTAGATACTGTACATCTTTGATCAATTTTATTTTTGGCAGCTGTATGTTAATTTAAATAAAAAACATTTGATGAAATAAAAACCTATTAATTTTAATACAAATGATGTATTTAATTATGAAATTGATAGCGATTGATCTGACACTGAACTTATGCCTATTGTTTTTTATACTCGTGAATAAAGTGAGCACAACTTGCAGCTGGAGACTTGTACTTTGGATATGTACTTGTAATCTGCTTCAGACACAGGGTTACAATTTTTGTAACACTGCAAATTGCAAATCGAAAACATGTGTATAATTCCGACGATTTTAAGGCTCCATACACCAAACTGGGTATGCAGGGTGGCATCCCCAAAAGATTGCGATAGTGACTCCCCCAGCCACCCCAAAGTAGATGGCTGGTCACCCACTCAAGAATTTAGTTTCTTTAGTGGGAGCCTAGCGCAACTGCTGAGTTAAATGTGCAACTTCGGGCATGTGTTAATGGGATTTTGTGTATTCATGTATTAATGCAAGGGGGTTGAAATGCAAGGACAGCTCGCAGCTTGGCGTATCTCCTAGTCGGGTGATCCCGACTGGAGTAATATTACTTGTTTTTAGACTGGCTAAGGGAGATTTTGCTAAAGCGTACCATGTTGATAAAACTTGGCAAAGTCTACGGACTGTAAAACACCATATCTTCAATTATATAAGGGTTTGAACTTTCGTCCAATAGTTTCTGTCCCATTCCACTGTGTTCAAAGCTGAAATTATAATTGGCATAGAAACAGGCAAACGCACAAAAGATATATCTATGTATATCTGGTCCTGATGAATAAATTACATAAATTTTAAAACAATCTTCAAGAACATAAAGAAAAAAAAACAAGACTAAGTTTCTACAACACAGATACTATATATATGTATTAATTTATCAATACGTACATATGAAAGTGGTACTTGATTAGATTAAAGATAAAAGAAATTGAGTCTTCTAAGTCGTTGGATAAAGTTCCTGTGGATCATGTTCTGTTGCACTAGGAGCAACAGCCACATCTGACTGAAGACTGCTTGTCCCTGCGTTATCTAAATTAATGTTTCTAATATTTCTAATTGAAGTTGTAGACTTATTGGAGCTGGATTTGTTAGCTGCGCCGGGCGTATCATTATTCTCTGCAGATGTCGATTCTTCATCATCGGAACATTCCACACTGGATATTGAAAAATTATCCTTGAAATAGAAAATACACGTCCAGTAAACAACAAAAGCTATGGCAGTGTTAAAATCTTACTGCCTCCCTTTGTGATTTATAGCCCAGTAGTTTAAGTTTACGTTCTTCTCTCATACGTGTAAGTCTCATTAAAAGAGTATAATGCTGTTCAACCCGATATAAACAAGTTTTGCAAATGGTTTTAGGCAATGGATCAGTTGGAGATATCTAAAAAACATGAATAAGATTTGAATCATCAAGATATTCATATATATATATATACTTACAGTTATAGGCAAGTAGCCATTGATTTTTTCGACAAGACACAAACGCTGACCATGGTCTCCATAAATGTGTATAACGGTCCTATGCATTTCAGAGCATAAGCGGCAAAGAAATCCGGAAATACATGCCTTTTCAATACTTCCCATGACGACCGTAATTATCCAATATCTAGGTGTGTTGGGAATCAAAACGCATCAAGTAAGCTAATTAATTAAAAGTTCATACATGCATAAAAAGACTATTTTATGTACTTACTTTTACTACATATAAATAACGAACTACTTCGAAAGGAGTCACATAAAATATTGCATTGCTATTGTTCTCACACACAGATGTTTTTACTCACAATAACAATGTTGCATATTCGATAGTATTGTTGATAGAGATACAAATATCGATAGTACTATAATAATAGTACGACAGCAATAGTAAGCAATGGTCATTTAAACATTGACATTTGGAAAATAATTCTAAACAATAATATAAATAAGATCTTTTGGTTAAAGTTAAATTGTGATTGAAAATATATATGGTTTAAATAGCCGCTAATAATTTAAATAATTTGATGCGAAGTCAAAAATATATAAAATTTCATAAATATACAAACATATAAAAATTCCAGAATGGTAGGCAGATAAATGCTCGGATATAATAGAGATATAATTTTCAATATATATATATATATATATATATATATATATATATATATATATATATATATATATATATATATATATATATATATATATATATAATGTATTCAATATTTAAAGTCTCCAGCTTTTGTAGTTTCCAACTCCATCGCGTTCATACCGACAGACGGAAACCGACTCGGCTAGCGAATTTTGGCAAAGAGAATAAATACGTATGTTTTTTTTGGGATTCGGATGTTTCCTTCTGTCTGTTACATTTGTAGTGTCTGTTACATTATTATACCCTGATTGCAATCTACAAGCTAAAGCACAAGTCCGTATTAATTGAATTACGTTTCTTTTCTTCATATTTTTGCATAGGAGGATGTATCGAAAATCAAAGTTTTCTTTAAGCGAACATATTGGACCTTTGTGGTATTGAAATTTGGTGGCTCTAGCGCTTATAGTTTCTAAGTAATCCTCAAAAAACGGGTGAAAAAACTTGATAATTATCGATAATAAGAAAACGAGACGTGTTATCAATGATTTGAAATAAACCTGATCTGCGCATTATATACACAAACTATAAAGTGAGGTCTTAGAGGAAGTCAAGTGTGAGAGTGGCGTAACCAAGGCCCGAACGATAGGCAACGGGAAAACAAAGAAGTGGATACTTTAGGCAGGCGAAAACTGGAAAGGAAGATCACAAAGACGGAAGTCACAGGTGACCAACTGTTAGACCATCCTCAGGTCTGCCGTGGGCCAAGATGCACAAATGGGATTATCGATTATCTCTTGGTCGATCTCCGTAGCGCCGGATTCTTGGACAGAGTACCGATGGAGCGTTATTTGTCCAGCGTGCAAAAGGCTTCAGGGAAGATCGATTTATTATCGGCCGAACACGGCCAAAATTTACGTATAAGAAAACAGTGAAGGACATGTTCTTCATGTCCGTACCGGGAGAAGTGGGCTTATCTGAGTATCAAAGTCTGGTAAGTCTCCTGAGGTAGTACGGTCTGTCAAGGCGCGTCTATAGACTCTATCGTAATAGACCCGAATGTAGTCGAGAAAATTGAGCAGTGCTTGGTGAAAAGAGAAACGAAAGCTTGGGACCCGGGAAACAAGAAGAAGAGTCAGTTGGAAGAGGTAAGGGAACACTTTTCGGCTTTTGAGAAGGTACGACTAGGGAAGATGGCTGTGGAAAAGCATAGGAATGAGCTGGTCGACGGAATGGTACTGGTGAAGGACCGTGGGAGAATCACAGAGTCCATGGGGTAAGTCAGTCGTCAGTTCCAACTTAAGGGCAATGGGTCATTAAATTTAAATTAGCCCATTGCGTCGTGACCGATTACACCGCGCCTGCCAACTAGTCCGTTCGTTTATGTGTATGTATGTAGATTTGTTTTGTGGTGTAGATTCTGTTTCTTTTGGAATTATGTTCTGTCTAGAGGTTCATGTTACACACCAATGGGAATACTGAGCCAGCTGAGGTTTTACACCGAAGTCACAAATCGTTTTACAGGTTAAGTTTCGGTTATATTTATATTTTAATATTTTATGGTTTGGTTTTATATATTTATTAAGGTACATTGAATTGTCAATAAAACATGTTGAGAATGGAACTTGGCAAAAGCATAAGAGAATGAAGAAAAGTATGGAAATGCATATTCTACATCAATAAGCATTTTATTTGAGAAGGTCCTGATTGATATGATCCCTGCGAAAGAATAAGAATTAATAAGGGATTTCGTCAACCGATTGATTGATTTTTCATTTAATTTCAACTTTTGATGAAACAGAGACAATCAGCTCAATTAAATTACTCAAAATCAGTTGACGCAATCCCTTAACACATTTATGCATAAAGAAGCAAATCAATTCGTTCATATACAAAAAGCAGTCGTTACTTGATTTTGTGGTTTCCGCCTACCCTTGTGTCTGTTAGCTACCCGCGGCACGACGTGATTTGGAACGCTTTGGCTGGGAGAGTGTCATCGGGTGATTATCGGCTCATGCGGACTTCGAGCGACTAGAGGTCAATGTCCCTCGATTTCGGAATGACTCCTCGCTTCGTTCTTTGATACCAATGACAGACTGGATGTCGGGCATTCTGGCTACAGAAACTGCTTCGTACGCGCCTCGTGCGATTTCGACAGGACCGATGAGACGTAGATGCGACCTGCTGGTCTGACAGGGCGACAGTACTGCTGTATTTTTGGTCACCGACATCTATTTTCTTGTTCAGATGTGAGGATTCCTCCTCCATCGGCTGCGAGGTAATAGGCTAGCAAAGGGGACGGGGAGTCCACTTCGGTAACCTGCGGTGGTCCGCTTCGGGCTTTTGGACATTCAATGAACAGGCTCATCGTGCTCACCCGCATAAGGCAGACGTACCCATCGTTCACTTCTGGGAAGCTTTTGATATGCACCTAGTGCGTGTGCAGGTGGGGAGTAGAGGGGACAAAGTCTGTAAAATTCGCTTTCCTGCCAAGGATTCCTCTGAAATCTCAACTCACGGTCCCAATCTGCGTATTGGTCGCGCAAAGTTCGGATCTGTTATGAAATCGTCTCGGTTTTTCTTGGTAATATTTCTTGAGTTGGTTGGCTCCATATCTGGCACTATGTCCGCGTCCAAGGCCCTGAAAAGTGGTGGTGGTAGACCAAATGGCATAATGCTACTGGGACAATGCTCACCTGGCACCGCAAATGCCGTATACTCCTGACTATCTGCAACCATAAAGATCTGCCAATAACTCTATTTTATATATGGGATGTGCATTCGGTACTGAACGCACGTTGAGTTGCCTGAAGTTCATCCGCCATTACAATATCGCCCGCCCGGATAAGTTCTCCGACATTGCAGGGTTTTATGGGCAGTAAGGCTCTTTTAGTGGCTTATCTTCCTACACGATAATTGGGTGTTTAACTCAACTATTATATGCTCCACCCAGCACAAACTCGCTGTATCCAATTCGACGCCCTCCAAACTAAACGCTTGCCACCACCCATATAAAAGTGATGACTATTTTTTGAGCCTTGGAAATGGTCAGGCGAAAGACGAATGTCAAACAAATTCTGGAACCACTAAATCTGTACTAAAGCATTACCATAAACACATCGAAGCCAACGAATTTCCGTGCTACACAACAAAGGAGTTTATGTTGTATCGATTCAAATTAAACGCACATTCTTTTCCGCATTTTGTCAGTGATGTAACGCAGGTTCCTCGCCGAGGGCTTGTCTATAACAATGAGCTACTGACCTAACAGGGAATCGTTTGCAAGCCCCTATATCGGCAGACGATCGGCCTCTCGAGAAATGTTTCACTGCCTTCGACACTGTGTGTAGAAAAGTTATATTTCAAATTTCCATTCTGGACGTATTCAAGTAGGCAGACGGACATAGCAATATAGACTCTGCTGTTGATGTTAACTAAGATGTCAAAGATGCATCCATCTGACTGCCTCATACAACAGTGCAAAACTACTTAATACTCTATCAACCATTTTTAATGGGTACATGATTAAAAAAATAAAAATTTTTAAGAAAGTACAAATTGCAATAATTCTGAATAAAGTTTTATTATGCGTTATTGAAACAAAAAACAATTTACAATAATTTTCTCCGTACGCATATGTAAACAGACTAATATTTTTTAATTTAATAATATTACCAACTTGATATTTGAGTTATTAAACAAGACAATACTACAAACGTTGCTGCCCAATATTTTTAAAACAAACATAGAATCAAATATTTAAATTAATAATTAATTGCTTTTTAAAATACCTTCAAAACCAATGGAATTTTATATGAGTTCGAACCATTTATGCTTTTTGAATAAAAGCCATGCGCGTTTGCTTACGTAATATGCAATTACTAAAGAAATTCTAAATTTTTAGTTTGACGGCGGATGACCCAATTGAGTCACGATTAAAAGGTACGTATAGGATGTAAAAACTAAACAAAAATGTACCTTTTCCATATTTAGTTTCGCAAAACTAAATTGAAAATTTATGTCAACTACAAAAAATTACAAATAGAATCAATTTGATTGTTTGTCACGAATAAACCAGTAAGTCTTAGTAAGCCATTGCTTGAAAACTAAGTATACGTTAAACTTTTGTATTTTGTAATCCTTAGGTCATAATAAAAATAATTCTTCGCACATTTAACAAAAAAGGGCAGCAATCATCGTATGGCAGCTAAAAAGCTCATTTCTTAATTCGTATGAGATAATAATAAAACTTGTCTTATAAATTATAATAAATAATTTGCTTCGTTTTATTGACGACGACGTGTATTACGTTGCTTATCGAATCGCATTTCCATTTCTTCAAGAACTTTAGGAGTGTAACGTACGACAAGCTTTACGGATCCAACCGCTTGTTTTAATAATTCAACTGCTCTTTCATGGTTTTCTCCTTCAACACTCTGAAACGAAATTAACCGAAATATTTACAACTTTTTAGTTTCTTTTGTGATCTTAAATGCAAATATAAAATATATAATTTGATAGTGCCGCTTTGTGAACATATTGTCAAAAAATACCAGCGCTTTCCAAACAAGTGAGAAGTTTTTCATAAACGAACTGAAATATGATTGACAAGCGCTGGCGTGGTTAGTAACTAGGTGGAACATAAACAAATAAATCGCTTATATTTAAACTAATTATTTGAAAGAATAGTTCTTTAGCCAATGTAATCATATGTACTAATAAAAATGATGTGTATATATATTTCAAAAACATTCCCAAAAAACCAATATACTTATTTTTCACTTTGTGAACGAGTATATAAATGTATTATCTCAGCCCAATTTCTTCATAGCCGCTATATAAATAAATATAATTATCTTACCACTCCGTTAACGGAAAGTAACTGATCGCCTCTTTTAAGTCCTCCATGTCTATCGGCAACTCCACCTGGTATTATTCGAGAGATATAAATGGGAGAATTTTGCTCCTTGCCTCCCATGACATTGAACCCCAGCCCTATACAAATTAGAAATAATATTATTAATATGCGTTAACAATATGTTATTTAAATCATTTATGATATTTATAGATTTAATTTACATAAATATTTATTAAATACAAGGGAACATTTGGGGAAAGTGTATTAGTGTATGTATAAATGTACATATACAGACATGGGCACTTTAAACCAAAGTTCAGGTGTTCCATTCTTGAGTAGAGGATTCTAAAATGTTTAATTCAAAACTCAAATAGTTTGAACAAACCCTTATTTATAGTATACATACATACATATAAAGTATACATACTCATATATTTTTATTTCCACATATCAATATATACTTAAGTACGCATACCACCCAAATGTGTTTAATACCCTAGTTACATACCTTCCTCTGTTTTCGGCAACTCTACAACTCTTGGGTGGGCATGGCCTTCACTGGCAGCAAAGGCAGCCACAGTTGCTTTGGCTGTTGCAGATGCCCGAACATCATGTGAACCTTGTATGTCGACTGTTTCATAAACATGTTCATAGACTTCACGCACAGAGTTTAAAAACTCAGAATTTAGAACTTTTTGTAATGCGGCCAATTTTGTCGTCGGGAAATCTCCGCTAGCCTGAAGCTTTTCCAACAGCTCAATTGACCTTTTTACATCTGTAGAATTAATTTGTTAATGTTTTTATCAACTCGATATACATCGACGCTGAGTGTATCTCACCTCTTGCCAAAGTCAGAGGTTCAGATATTTCCGTCATATTGATGCAACTGCACACAAATTTCGAATTTACTACAATAACTTATTCTTACATACAATTTAATTATATGTGACCAGCTCACAAAAGATAAAGTTATAAATATTGGAGACTTTCTGCCAGGTCTAAAAATACATCGATGTATCGATTAAAATCGGAAAAACACCATTAAGGGCCTTCCATGCAGCAAAATAAATTGTAAGTAAATATATTGTGTTTCAGAATTGTTATGTATTTGATATTTATATTTATTTTTTTTTATTTATATATATTTTTTCGATTGATCGAGACTTTTTATATTAATTCCTTATATGAAAAATATAAATTATTGTATTTCTAATGCATATAAAATAAAAGCTAGAGCTTCCAAATTTGATTTAATTCATGCATATATTACTTTGTTTTTTTTTTTTTTTAGGTAAGTATGTACAGTTTCGCTGTGCTCGCTGTTTGGATGTTGTGCGATAGAGCTGTAGTGCTAATTTTTGAGTTTTGGACAAATTCGTCTCTAATTTTTCGTTCATGTCGTATGAATATGTTTGACAATCCAGTTTTTTAATAACACTTTGTAAAGAATATGACCTGTCAAATATCTTTCCATTTTTCTACATATATTTTGTTATAACATATGTATGCATTTTAGAGAAAGGTCCTATACATAGTTTGAAGAAAGACTGGTAACAGTATTAATTCCACTATCGTTTGCAAAATATACTGTAGGAGGTAATATAACATAACTAGTGAATTCACCATAAATTCTCGAGTTCTTAAATATGCTATAACACTATTTAATCTCATAAATAACACTATAAATCGAACAACTCTGCTCCCGCAACTCTGCTCCTTGCTGCCCACTAAAGTCGCTTCCCTTTCAGGAAACGCTTGTTGTTTCGCAAAAGGTTGCCTGACTGCGTTGTTAGCCGAAACAGTAAAAAAGAGAAGGTCCAACGAGAAACCCCAACAGCAAATATGATGGTCATTATTCATTGGAATAATTCCGAACAGTGCCAAAACGCTGACAGACTTACGATGCTCAAATTGCGAAGGAAATCATGCTGCATCCAATAAAAGGCATTAAACATACCATCAACGACTGAACGGCCATCAGCGTTGAGCCCCGGTAGGCCACAGCCAACAGCAACCTGCACGGTGCCACAACCAACAATACGGATTTTCCCGTATTGAGCAACACACCGGAACGAACAAATGCAGCCTCCTCAACTACTGTAAGGATATCATGGTATAGTTTTGATGTTCCTGCTGTTGATATTGAGGCTGTTGGCCTTGATAGGGTTAGGTTGGCATATGAGAAGGAGTATCTTTTCGTTTGTGGTTTTATGTTACTAATAGTGGAATAGGATTGGTTTTTATTCCTGTACCGTTCATTGCAAGTTATGTTTGCTTGTTCCATGTCCATTTAAGCAGCGTCGTAGTAGAGGTATAAAAGGTCTGATCGCTGATATCTGGTATCCAATATTGATGTGGCTTGGTAAATCAACCAAAGCAAACAGAAATGTGATAAGACCGCTTTCCTGACATTAACGATGTTTTGGGACTTTAATTCTCCAAGAATATTGGCTTCTGAGATACATCTTAGATTAAGACAATATAATATAATATATGTTAATGAGTATTGTTATTTGAATTAAGTGCTTAGTTGCTTGCTTGGCTAAGATTTTTGGTTTTAATTAATATTGTTTCGTTGTTTAGTTTTTCGCATATATTATTATTAATGTATCGATGGCGTTTTTTTTACTTAGAGTTAGTATATACCGTGTAATGAGTTGTAACAGTTTAGTCTTTTCATTAACAGCCATTCTATCAGGTGATAAAAGCAGTTGTTTTACTCATTCACGAAGTGAAAAGGGTATATTAATTTTGTGCAATGACCGTCATTCTGTCCGTCCGTCTGACCGGAGGAACGCAACTTTTTTCGGATAGATAGATTTTAAAGATAGATTGCAATTTTGGTTATTTACTTGTGACAGGCCTGTTGGGAGACTGGCATATCGAGAACATTTCGATACAATTCAAATCCAAATCACGAAAGCCAATATCTGCCACAGTTTTAGATGCAGAGTCATTAAATTTTAAAATGGCTGGTCAGCCCCATTAAAGATTGGTAATAAAATTGCCAGCCATGCCAACTCCCGCCCCCGCAAATCATGAAAATCTATATCTCCCACAAAATAATGCCAAAATTGACATAGATTTTGACAAGTAAAGTTCCCGAGTCCACAGTTGCTTGATTTCAAAGTCCCATAACTTGGCAAAAACTTAACAGATTTTCACAATGTTTACCATTTTCATTATGGTTTGGCATCTAGATTGATTCAGCACTTAAGTTTAATTCGTTATAAAAAAAATTTTTTTTCGATTATTATTCCTAAAAAATCCTTTACTTCCCTTACTTGTTTGTGAAAAATTTTTTTTTCTAACTTTAAAAGTGTTTCTGAGGGGTCGATTTTTCTGTCAAAAATGATGCCAAATTGACAAAGATTTTGACAAGTAAAGTTCCCAAAAATTTACAGTTGCTATATTTCAAAGTCCCATAACTTGGCCCAAACTAAAACGATTTTTACAATGTTTACCATATGTATTATAGTATGGTCTCGAAATACATTCTATTCGATTGATTCCTTTATTAAATGTACTAAATATATTTTAAACATTATTTGACACAACTCGTTTGGAAATGGTGTGCACCTCTTACCATCCAAAATTCGAACTTAAAAAATGTTCGACAGCTAAAGCCATTAACACATATAAAAACATTAATGCCTAAAAGTAATGTCCGTAGACTTCGTAGTTCAGCTCTAGTCTTCTTAACATTTTTTTTTGTGGTTTGATGTACTGTATAAATTTTTAAAAGTGGTGATCTAACATAATTAGTAATATTGTTTTAAGTTGGAAATTAAATTAAATTCACTTATATAAATATTTGGTCCCAAAAACTGATTACAATTTGTAATGCTTCTGAATGTTTTTTTCCACTGTTGCAAAAGAGCGATAGCGAATTTAATTTTTATTTGGGAATTAGCGTTGCATTAAAGATATCGATATTGCACTCGAAGCTACATTAAATGGCTTTTAGCGGTAAAATTTGCTTGTGGTGAAATATTTTAATTCATATATATTTTAAAAAACTTTGAAGATGGAGGTCGAATTACCGTACATGGCAGAGTATGCAAAAAGTGGTAGAGCCTCTTGTAAAGGATGTAAAACATCAATATCAAAGGATTCTATAAGGCTTGCTGTGATGGTCCAAGTATGTTCGTTCATGTAAACATTTTGAAGCTAATAAAATTAGATTGGACAAATATATATATGTACATATGCTAGTTAAAGATCAGGACGTTCATGAAACGTCTAAGTCGACCTTCCGCTATTTGCTCGACTTGCGACCAGTTATAGAAACACTTCATCAACTTATGTATGTAACTTTTTTATCGAGACACCCCAAGTTTCTTAAATATACTTTTTACCGCACTCTGATAAAACAATTTTAAAACACATTCCCACTGTTAAAGCTAGAATAAGAAGATATCCTTTTATTTTATTATGAAAAGAGTTTTTACTTAGTTAAGCTGTTATAACGAACGGAACAAAGAACAGTAGCGTCTTCTCTATGTTGATGCTGTTGCTGAATTAAACATCTATATTAAAAAGGCCTTAGGCAATCTGCAAAACTTAATTCGAATGTATAGATTATTTCATTCATGTAGTCAAGAATTCAAGGTCGATATAAAATTGAAATATTAATTAAATTAAGAGGAAAGTTCTCATTAAATGGACAATTAATTTAAAACAAATGTTAGTCATTAAATATAGAAAAAAAAGGTATGGGTTGCATGATATGATTTCGAATAACATTTGATTAAACACAAATATATGTCGATAAATTTATAACCGTTGCTTATTTTGTTTCTAAGTCTCCTTTTCATGATGGAAAAACGCCAAATTGGTTTCACAAGGACTGTTTTTTTAAGAAACAAAAACCAGCCTCTGTAGGGGATATTAAGAACTTCGAAAATTTAAGATTCGCAGACCAAACAGAGATCACAAAACTTATTGGTATGTATATTTAGTACGATGCGAGTTATATAATTAAACTGTTATTTTTAGGAACTATAACTGTAGCCGTTGCTGGCAAAACAGGAAAGCGTTCTAAGTCCGAACAGGAGGCACTTAAAGATTTTGGCATCGAATATTCGAAATCGGGTCGCGCAACATGTCGTGGCTGCGAGCTGAAAATAAACAAAGATGAAGTTCGAGTGTGTAAAACCGTTTTCGATACTGAGGTTGGCATGAAATACGGTGGTCAAAAAGTATGGCATCATTTGGAGTGCTTTGCTAAAATGCGATCGGATGTTGGTTGGTTTGACACTGGTAAAAACCTGCCTGGCTATAAACTCTTGAAAGATGAAGATAAGGAGGAAGTTCTAAAACTTCTGCCGTACGTGCAATTTTCTTTTATTTTATGATCCTCCCTTTTAAAGCTATTTACCAAATTTTGAATGTATACTGCTCATGAATTTCTTTAAATATCGGTAAATTTTTGGCCACGCCCATTTTTAATAATATGTAACTTTTGGAGTTAAAAAATACGGTAAAGAATTGTTAAATAAAGTATTCTCAATTATTTATTGCAGTGTGGTTAAATCTGAAGATACACCCGACGCTAAGAAACCGAAGCTGGAGCCAAATGTTGAAATCGAGGAAAAGGAAAAGATTAAAAAGTTAAAAAAACAGAATGATATTTTGTTTAAATTCCGAGATAATTTAAAAAGAGAAATGAAGAAACCAGATATTGACAAGCTTTTGAAATACAATAGACAGGAGCCTATAACTGGTGATTCTGAAAAACTATTAGATCAAACGGCTGATCTATTGGCATTTGGAGCCATCAAATCGTGCCCAGAATGCAAGAGTACACAGTTTATTTTTAACAAATCAGGCTACCTTTGTAACGGCAACATCTCAGAATGGACTAAATGCACAAAACTATTAACCGATCCCGAACGTACAGCATGCAAAATTCCAAGTGAATTGAAATCTGAATATAATTTTTTGAGCAACTACAAAAATAAAGCGGAAACGCGAGTTATTCAGTATGTACCTCCAAGTGCATTAACTATTGCTAAAGACATAGCTATAAAAAAAAATCCAGAAGAAATTGATGGGTAAGTAACCAATAAATGTTAATAATATGCGTGAAATATAACATTGCCCATGATTAAATATTAAATTAATTTTCCAAGTTCATTGAAAGATGTGCTTTTAAAATATAAATAAAAATCTGTAACGCTATTTATCATACCTTCCATGGGGTATTATAATTTTTCATGAAATGTGTAACGAATTTAGGAAGATAAGAGTAAATTTTCATAATCTCTTATTTTCTTTTATTTCAGTCCCAAAGTAAAACGAGAACGACCACCATTATACAACTTTAAATTTTCTCTTATTGGCTTGAAAGATAGTGAAACGGAAATAAAAAAACGTATTGGAAAATTGGGTGGTAAATACGATACCAAAATAAATGCTGACGTTATTGCCATAATTTCAACCGAAAAAGAAGTTGAGAAATTAAGTTCTCGTATGAAAAAAGCGAAAGATCTTGGTATTCACATTGTTCCTATGAAGTATCTTGATTCTGTTGAATCTGATAGCTCTGGCGCTCTAAATTTTATAAGTAGTATGACTCTTTGCGACTGGGGAACAGACCCTTCAGTGCGGCTACCACAAGAAGAAACAAAAAGCTCCAAATCTAAAAGCATTTACACGAAATCTGTGCCAAAGTCGGTAACTCTTAAAGTAAAAAATGGACTTGCTGTTGATCCTGATAGCGGTCTGGAGGATATCGCACACGTATATGTGAAAGGCGAGGATAAATATAACATAGTACTTGGCCTAACAGACATACAACGTAACAAAAATTCATATTACAAGTTGCAACTTCTGGAAGCCGATAAACAAAATAAGTACGTCCCTACAAATCCCATTTCAATGTTTTATTCAACATATATAGTAATTTTATGTCTCCTTCTTCGTTTTACAGATATTGGATTTTTCGCTCTTGGGGTCGTATTGGCACAACTATTGGAAGCTCCAAGGTAGAGGACTTCAAAACAGTAATTGATGCTATTAATTGTTTTCAGAATGTCTATGAAGAAAAAACGGGAAATGAGTTTAGAAACAGAAATAATTTTGTTAAAATTCCGGGTCGTATGTATCCCATCGATATTCAATATGAAGATGATAATGAATTAATAGACGCCAACAATGGAAATATCGATTCTAAACTTGAACCTTCGGTCCAAAACCTAATAAAACTTATATTTGATATCGATTCTATGAAAAAAACAATGATGGAATTTCACATAGATATGGAAAAAATGCCCTTAGGCAAACTAAGCTTAAAGCAAATTCAGTCAGCTTATTCGGTTGTAACTGAAATTTATGAATTGATTCGGAACAGTGGTACCAATCCTAAATTTATTGATGCCAGTAATCGATTCTACACATTAATTCCCCACAATTTTGGGGTCAATGCACCACCTTTAATTGACACAATTGAGCAGGTTGAAAATTTACGGCAAATGCTGGATTCATTGGCAGAAATTGAAGTTGCCTACAATTTAATAAAGAATGAGGATAATTTAGAAGACATTAATCCATTGGATAAACATTACGAGCAACTAAAAACACATCTGGAACCGATTGACAAAAAGAGTGATGAATTTGCACTTCTAAACAAGTACGTGCAAAATACGCATGCATCTACACACAGTTCATATGAGCTTCAAGTTATGGATATTTTTAAAGTATCTCGTCAAGGTGAAGCTCGGCGTTTTAAGCCTTTCAAGAAGCTGCATAATCGAAAATTACTGTGGCACGGTTCCCGACTTACTAATTTTGTGGGAATATTGTCGCATGGTTTGAAAATTGCTCCGCCGGAAGCGCCACCAACTGGCTATATGTTCGGCAAGGGTATTTATTTTGCAGATATGGTTTCCAAATCGGCAAATTATTGTTGCACCAGTCAGCAAAACTCTACAGGTCTAATGCTTCTGTCTGAAGTGGCCCTAGGTGACATGATGGAATGTACAGCTGCCAAATATGTAACCGCTCTACCGAAAGGTAAACATAGTTGTTTCGGACATGGTCGCACGATGCCCAATCCAAAAGAGTCATATGTACGAGATGATGGTGTTGAAATACCTCTAGGAAAGCCTGTAACTGATGAGAATGTTACTTCTTCGTTGTTGTATAATGAGTTTATTGTGTATGACATTGCACAGGTCAATGTTCAATATTTATTCCGCATGGAGTTCAAGTATAAATATTAATAAATATATTAATAAACGCTGCCTAATAAAACTAATAAAAATGTTTTATTTTTCGATCATTTAGTTGTTAATCCTTAATATACATTACAAAGGAGCTAGGAGTAGTTTTTGAACATATCTATCAGTAACTATAATAACTGGGGTCACCAAATGAAATAAACGAAATTGAAATACTATGGATTGCTCTTTGGTTTGCACATAGATTGAAAGGGATGGATATCCCCTAATTTTGTTTTGTTTTTTATAATTATATATATATATATAATAATTATAGTTATTTATTTTTCAGAAATAAAAGAAATTTATAATAAATAAATAAATAATACTTTTCCAGTGTTGAATCTTATAACATTAACAAAATATTATGTATGTTATTCTTCAAAATCTTGAATGGACTGCATTATAAACTCATAAGCCTCGTTAATATGTTTTTCTAGTTTATCTGAAAATTAAATATTGTGAAAAATGTTAGTGATGATCATAATTATGTTATTTAATTAGTAATACCTTTATCAGTCTCCACGTGCTTGCTGTTCATTCCCTCGTCTTCAACAGCCATGCCATCATTAAACATATTCTTCAGCTTCGGCAAAACCAGCAGCAAACAAATTAAGCCGATAAATTTAACAATTTTTTTAAATATTAATAGCTTTAAAACTATTTTTCCAAGGGTAAAAAGATTTATTTTCGATTTAAGTTTTGCCAAAAACGAATCGTGTGTATGATATGGTATTGGATGAGATGGTTTATAAAATACTGGTGGTGGGGAATTATATAGTTGAATTGGTGGTGGACCATATACAGGACCCGGGGCCGACGGAGATGGTGGAAGATAGCTATTATCTGGTGGCGGGTTGTATTGGTAACCTCCTCCATTAGCATCTGATAAAATAAAAATATAAAATGTAGCCAAATTAGTAATTAGATTGTGGCATTAAAATAAAAACAAAATTGATTACTTAAAATACTTGGCTTATTCTTTATTCCGTAAAATACAATGCCACATCAGTCATTGTCTTGTTATCAATGCCGCTTTGTGGAGATTGTGGTCACATAGACTTAAAAGATCTCTCTGATCTCTGATCGGCATTATACTAAATTTCAAAACCTTATCATACTAAGTACAAATACAATGGTCGGAAAATGTTTTAAATGTGCACAATACTTTTACTTCTTTTTATATCTACATCACATCACATTTATAACGCGTATTTACAATATATATATTAATAGTAGTAGGATATATTTAGTTTTTAGCTATCAATCTCGCGTTTGTTAGCATTGGGTACTAGTTCATCGCCTTAGACAAACACTACACTATTCATTCACTAGCCTGGGATTCGAATCCAGACCCTTTGACAACATTAGTAAATGCATTGGAATTATCGAGAAACTTTCTCAAAAACGTTCGTTTTCGTGCGTATATAACCGCTCTCAGATAAACAGTTGTAATTTCACTTAGGCTTCTTAGCCAATAGCAACCACGTTAGATTCACGCACCATATTCCGTATTATGTGAGTTTTGCAAGGCGTCCACATATGTATCCTGCGTTAAAGATATTTCCGATGCACAGGCGCATACTGCAACGTACCCCAAAAACACAACGACTATTACAGAATTGACTTTCATTTTTTCACTGAGCGCCAACATATGCACGGAACTGTTACCAAAACCCGAATGAACGAGGAGTATGCCAACCTGTATGCTTAAAGCCTCGAGTGTAAAAGTTTAGGGTCGGTACTGCAGACAAATATGTATACATATAGTGGGATTGGCATGTATAAGTACCTATATCCATTTTTTCTTTTATTGTTTCTTCATTTTGTATGGATGCATCGCTCGTTTTCGGAGTCACTTGTGTATGCATAGGAGTGCTGCTGGCGTGCGACGTGTTTTTCAGTTTGCTCGGTACGTGCAATAGTGGATTTGTTTCAAATTTGTGGCAAGTGAATAAACTTTCACTATCCAATTTGAAGAATTTAAGTTTTCTATAGCCAACAAATTAATTATAATTCAAAAGCGCGTACGCAACAAGCAAGAATGCTCTATTCGAGGGGACTTGGCTAGGAGGTACCCTGTACCCTAAGATGATTCGAACACATTCGATTTACATGTCTTGTCTAATTAGTGTTTCTTAACCGATGGTTATGCCACTTTTCCAAGTAGATGTTTAAGTGAAATAGTATATTCAAATGTGATGAGATATGCATGAAATATGCCTAAAAACATAGGGTATACTGATCACGAATATAGTTGTGCCATTTACACAAACCCATTATACCCATTATACATTATTTTCCATGCGTAAAGGGTATGAAAACTATGCGGTTTCAAAAAAATATAAATAAAAAACATATTCATTATGCCTAATTTTACCCAATTAAATACCCTGTACCCATTAAACACGGATCAAAATGGGTGTATTATAGTTGACTATGTTTAAAACAGACTTAACTTATATCGAATAAAGTATATATATTCTTGCTCAGCGTCAAAAGTTGATTTTATATAAACATGTAAATCTCATATCGACTTTATATCGAGTTTTAAGTCACCATGTATTGTAGATTACAAGAGATATAAGATATATCAAAAATTTGGCATATATTCTTGAAATAATACTTATGTATATATAATATGATATACAGAAAATAACAAGAACGTTACAATCGGAGGTAACCGAGTTCGTAACAGTCGTTCACAGTGAAGAGTGAAGATTATTGTTATTTTGGAAAAATATACAATTTTTATACTTCGCATCTAATTAAGATGTCAATCTTTGAAATCGAAAATGAGACGGCTAAGATATTAACATTTTCGCAAACCTGCTCTATGTCGCATTTTCAAATTCAGTTATATAAGTCATGTGTTAAACAGGCAATTCACATGCGGTCATGCGCTGGGATCGACCCGAATCGGCGCAATGTCTGACGTTAGGGAGGGTGTTCGCGAACAGATGGCAGTGTTTTTGTTTTTCTTCGTTTCGACTTTGATGCTTGCATGTAGATGGCCTGTTTTATTCAAGTCATAGTCTACCATTTACTAATAGCGGCTCGGTAACGGAAAATCAGCCGCTACCCCTAACTAGACGGGTTATCACAATCTGAAGTAATGTATGTCAAGTACTTGTACCTAATATTATGGAAAACTACCTGTTGCAGTTTTCGGCCTGGAGATTAGTGCCCAGTACACTTATTGAGCGCTAAACAGGGAGTATTACGCGCGAAAGTTGGCTGAAAGGAACGTCTTCAACCAAATTGTGGGTCAAACAAATAAGGCATTTAATTTTGACTTCAGATAAAAAATATACATACAGAAATTCTGTTTCTTAAGGACATTGCTCAACCTTTTTTGCTTTGTGAACGAGCATTGAAATCAATTTGCTTATCTCCCTTAAGTGAATTTGATCGATACTCACCCTTAAATGTATGTAAAGTGAGTATCCTTAAATTGTTCCATAAGGCGAAGATTTATGAAATCTCCACGATTTATATTTATACTCTATATATAGAGTATCTATTGAGTAATATTTAATTTGCACCGCCAATAAAAAATATTCCAACCGCTTAACCATAATTATAAAATAAAAAAAACACCAACAACACATAGCTCGGCGCTTTGCGCATTAATGTCAATTAAATGCCCTGACGCCCATTACTTTTAAAAGCCATAAAATATAAAAATCATAATTTTTTATTTATTTATAGGTTACCATAATAGTTTTATTCCCTGGTTAATATACATATTTATATATTGTAGTTTATTACATTTCCTACATTTAAATAAATGTAAAAATAAAAGCAAACTTGACCTAGCTCCTACATCTTAATCTTTGTTCATTTTAACATTTCCTTATTGGTTTTATCCAGTCGAACTGTGTAAAGGAATGAATGACCTTATGATTTCCTCTTCAAAGACATTTTAAAACAGGGCGATTGCAATATTTTTAAAGTCAAATCCAAATTTAAGGAATGGATATACATACATATGTGGTTGTGGTTACAAATGTGGAATAATCAAATTTTTAAACTTCTCAAATACCAATAATTCGTAATAAGCAAACATACGGCAATATCAACGTAAACCAGAGATTGGTAATTATTTGCTCAAACGAATCCGAAGTTTTTGGATTTTATGGCCATCAGCATTTTACTACGTAAAATTGATTTGCTGGAATAGAGAGGGATATACAATCGCGAAATACAAGTGTTTGCAGTGGGGAGATGAGAGTCATCTGCAGGCCGTATGGTGACAGACGGCAGGGGCTGAAACCCTTCCTCCGACGCTGGCAAAGCTGGCGACCCAGTCCAGAAATAAACCTGAAATAGACATTCATTTTAAAATAGTATTGTGGGCTTATAAAAATAATACATACTAAGTCCTGTCGTTCTAAGGTATTCATTTTTTCTACAATACTCCAAAACCATCTTTTAAATTTTAAAAGCTTGTCAGGTCCTTCACTTGATTCGTCATTAAATGTTGTATAGGAAATCAGCGTTGATACATTGATATCACCGACACCATTCAAGAGTAAACGTAAATCTTCAGCGGTCAAACTGTTCATGCAGTTGTCTGGTAACACATCAAAAATACCGTCTTTTAAAGCCTGTGAAAATAATTGAAAATTGTTGAAAATTGCCGAAATTATACATTTGCATACTTTACCTCGAGTGCCTTTTCTTGTGATTTAATAAGCCTATATTCAGTATAACGCCTTATATATTCGAAAATGTTACTTGACGTTACGGGTACATCGCGTCCGCCAGGAATCAACTCACGGTTACCACAACCTTCTTCTTTCATCAAATCAATTCTAATGCGGAAAGATATAAATAGTTGTATATTAACATTGTGGTCAGGTTACGGTAAATTTTACACTTACACAAAGCTAAGTTCCATTCGGTTGATGGTTTCTTCGCCTTCTTTTGTTTGGGCGTTTTGAATAATTTGTCTAAATGACTCATACAACGCTGGATCAAAAAATGCCAGGTCATGAAATTTGATTTTTCGACCAAGCATGTATTTTAATACATGTCTTTGAAGGAACAGCGGGAGCAATTCATTTTGTAATAGACAAAGCCCAATTAGTCTGTTGAAAAATAAAAAAGCGTTACGAATCCATTGAATGTATTAATAATCTTCTAAATAGGTTCTGGTCGTACCTGCCAATATTTCTAAATGCATTAATACGTTCAAAAGACGCAAGCCCTTGACGTGGAGTGTAAAAGCCACGTTTACCAGGAGAGTAAAATAATGGCTCATTATCGTCTTCCATCGGTTCAATAAGTGCCGCAGACGGTGATTTTTTTTGTTGGCTTTGGACGTTTATTTCAGACTTCTGCTTTAAATTTATTATGTCAACAGCCTCATTAACTTTTTGCTTCAACGTTTCATCTGAGGACAGGACAGATAGAAGTTGAGGAGTGGGTATTTCCAGAAGCATGCCTGTTATTTTTGCCGCGTGCGATGCGTTTATTGAATGGATCTAGTAAACATATAAATTTATTATTTTCGTTTCTCTATTTAATAAAATTTAACTAACCTTGGGATAGAGACGCTCTCCAAGTTGTTGTAGGTGGACAGATAAATGGTCGTTCGAACTCTCCGGCGCATTTGTATCTATATTAACATAAAAGTCAAATATACATATATTACTAAATTCAAGTAAAAATGTTATACTCAAATTTTCACCTGCATTGATGGATGGGGTGTACGGTCTAGCATCGGCATTTAATGCTTTACGTTCCCGAGCCGTTCGCCATAATATTTTGCTGCCTGTCCCACGCCTCTGCAGTGTGGGCGGATCACGACTCGAGCCGGACACGGTTCTGCTGCGTAGTATACTCGAGAATGGTACTCCGTACTTGCTATGCGTACCGCCCACTTGTACAGAATCAAGATTAGGCATCTTCGCACTCGCTAACAACGCTTCCGAAATGGATGTATAAAAACTGCGTGCCACTCCGGAGCCTTCTCCTGGTTCATCTTTAAATGTCACCTTTACTCGGTTGAATGTAATGGGCGGCTGAGCTCGACGATTTTGAGTACCAAATTGAGCATTTAATTCTTTGAATGTTTGGATGATTAAACTTTCCCGGTTGCGCTCAAGTTTACAAAGCACCAAATCACGCTGTTGTCCATTACGAAGTTTTTCCATATGTCGTCTAAAACGCATTTCCTTAACAGGAAATCCTCTCAATTCCGGCAACACAGATCCGTGTTCCATACCAACATCATCCATGAAAACACGTCCGAAAAGATCAAGAGCTAGTTTCCAACGGCTTAACAAAAAGTTCCACGATGGCAATTCTAATGAGCTGCTCTTATAGAACAAAGAGCCACGAACAGGAAAGATAATTGCCTGAGATGACACCTTTTCGTGACAATTGTCGCATTTAGCATGATGTGATGTTTGTGATGTACTAGCTTTGGAGATTTCGGACACGTTACTGTCATCCGATTCTGGTTTTAGAGAAGACGATGCTCCAGCTCGCACAATCACGCTACGAACTGCTGATACTGATAAGGAGCTCTGTAATTGAGCCGAATCATCTCTAACTCCAATGCGATTTTGACTTGGTGCGATAATAACTTCGGGACGAGTCGTTACCAACAGATCCGTCGAGTTACTTGTTCCAGCAGTTACATCAATCATTTGCACATCCTCTGTGTCCATATGCTCCTCGACAAATTGATTACCTATTTAAATAAGCGGTCAATTTAAGATAAATCAAATCAATTTTGTTTGCATTACAGTAAAATTTAAAACTTTTTTTATAGATACGTTTAGCAAGATATAGACCCTAAAATATGTAACTGCAGAATAATGTACCAATAATTTAAAGCAACACTATTTTGTATATATAAATTTTGTTTGGTAACTTTTTAACTGCTTTTTTTAAGATATAGATTCGTTATTTGCTAAATTTTAATAATAAATAAAAAAAAAATTTAAGGAACTTATACAAAAAATGTATTAAAACGGACTTACCTTCAACTCCTTTAAGTCCTTTTGAATCATCTAAGCACTGTTTTTTCTTCAGTTGAACGTAAATATTTGAATCTGCTGTGTTGTTGTCTTTATATTTTCTGCTGTCTTCTTTCGCTTCAACCGCTTCTATATTTATTTCCGGTTCTGTGCTAAGCTGGTTTCCTTCAATGTCATTTCCAGGCACATCAATTTTCATGAAATTAGAGAATCCTAACCTTGTAGGAGGTTGGTCAATTGAGCCCTGATGGGTAACATTTCTTTTGGCAATGCTGTTTTTCACAGTTGGAACTGCGTGCAATGGAAGATTGGCAAAGAGCTCCTGTCGCTTTGAATTTGGTTGCAACAGGTGAGGTTTATCAGCTAGTGGCATAGCCATATCAAGGGGTAGATCAAACCCGTCCGGAGCAGAACAACCCAAACTTAGGGTTGAGTCAGATCTAGTGAAGAATGCATATTTTCGCATGTTTACATTAGACGAGGAATTTGCAGGACACTGTCTATCGGTATTAGAATCCTCAATGTTACTTAATTCGTCGTCCGTATCATCGGTTTCGACACAGTTCGAAAGGTTGTTAACACGTCCAGAAATTGTATCGTTTTTATCGTAAAAGCTCGTATCATTACGCATGTAGTAAACGAATGCATCAAGAACGTACGAAATATGACGCAATGCCGTTATATCCAATACCGGCAACGCATCTCTATGCTCTGATGTGTGAGCGCGCATTAATGAAAGGCAATAAGTAAAGAAATCTCGTCGAGAACTTGACCCTAAGAATACCATAAATTCAATATATTGCTTTTGTCAGAAGTTCAATGCGCACTTACCAATCACATTTACGCCGACACTTGTCGAGGTCGAAGTTGAAGCTTGGCTTGTGGTAGCTTGCGCACTTAGGTTGAGGGGATGCAACGGGTGATTTGGATCAGTGTAGTTTGTCAAATATGCACCGAATTTCAACTGCGCCTCAGTTCCGTCCATTACGGTAAACATCCAGTCCCACGTTGGTTTTAATCGTTTTTCAACAAAAGCCTTTTACAAAATTATTGAAAAGATAAAATTGTACAAACATTAATATAAAACAAGTGAGGGACTTAGGTCGGGAGCAACGCAACTTAAGTAATAATACTAGAACCAAACAGATACAAATGTAATTGGGTATACGGTGGATATACAATTTTCATATGTTCATAATCTACTATTTTAATACTTACTTGAACTGCAACAGCTTCCTCAATGTGTATTTTTAGAGATGTTTCAATATCATTAGTCATATTGTACGACATAATAGCTAGGAGCTCCGATATTTGTCGAATTGTTATTCCGAAAGCTCTACCTAAATTGCTTGCGGTAGTCGCCATTGTGTGAGACTCGGCGGATGGCGTATTGACCGCAGTACTGGCTGGCACAGCAGATCGACGCAATGCCATAGGATCAATGAAAACTAAATTGGAACCAGTTGGCACACGAACAGACGATCGGGCACTATCACGGCTTCTAATAGCCCATTGCATTGTTTGTGGAGTGAGATCGCTGCGTGAGTTCGGATTAACGTTACGGCGTTCAAGCTGCTGATCGTTAAAACTAAATTCATCTGACTGGTCATCTGATTCGCCATCTTCAGAACCATCCTCCTCTTGAGCAGAGGAATCACCAGATTCGTCCTCCAGAAATAGAACTCCAATGTCTACAAAGTCAAACACATCATTGATCATTAGTTTGTTGTTTCTTTTTCTGTACATATGTATCTTGTATCGGTTAGTCAAAAACTAATTTTTTGTGTGAGAAACTATATCATAAATGAACAGGTCAAAAGTTCAACTAAAGAAAATTCACTTGTTTTCCTGCTAAGATCAAATTTTGATACCGTGCATTTCTATATGACTACAAGGATATTCTAACTTCATCACTCCAAACACTATAAGTTCTTATTTTTCATTAATAATCAATTAATAGAAGTCTTATATAATTGTCCGAAGCTATTTTGTATCGAGTTGGTAATATTAAATACAGTACAGTACAGAATAAGCCTATGGAAATATTTTTTTAGCTGCATGCAGTATGTATGACAGAAATATTAGCTCTTAAAAATTGCATTATGATGAATTCAGATTTGTCAAACTTTAAGGTAATCAGATAGCTATATCCTTCCCGTCTCTAATACAAATGATTGAACAAAGGTGGATTTATGAAAAACCACTGCTGCGAATTAATTAACGAATGTCATTTGATTACTTTACACTTGTTATTGCTTTCAACTTAATTAGATTATTTTCGAGATCAGATTTTTATATTGGACAAAATACCAGTGCATACAAAAATTTAATTCTCTCTATTTGTATATATCGCCTGATGGGTGTTAGATGCATTTGAGTACACTCTTATTACTTTCATAATATTAAAGAATATACTTAATATTACCTGTTTCCGAACCAACTGTTGCGCCAGTTTGAACGCTTCTTTGTGCATCTTGATTGCTTTGGTTGTCATCCGAGTCAGATTCGGTTTCGGCATCATTAAAAGTGAAATCGTTATCACTTTCGTCATCTTGCATTCCTTCTTCATTCCGTTGGTTCTCTATCAAATCATCGTCATGGCTACTCAAATTAGATTCTCGATTAGGGATTTCTTCCGATTCTGAAGGGTCTCGAAGAGCTAAAATATTGCGATTTAAAGTATTTTTTATAAAATATAAAGGGCACTGTTCATATACTCACTGTCCATTGCAACTACATCATAATTTTGTTGAACATTGAAGTTCGCATTTTGAACATTGATAGTATCATGCACTACGATCTGTTCGGCAGTTGACTCAACATTGGAAGGTGCGAGTGGCTCAACACTAAACAAGTCATCAGAATTCTTCGAAATTAAAAAAGTATAATAAAAGATTGGCTTACAAGCATAAAAAGTATAAGTAACTTACATCCAGATTAGATGAAGACATTGTAAACGGAGCTGTGGGTCGCACGACACCGAGTCTTACTGGTGCTATTAGGGCCTCAGATACCTCACACAACTCCTCAATTGAAATTTTGTGCAGTGTCTGAAATACCTTCACACAACTTTGAACATATTTATTGCATGAGGTATGACTTTTGCGTTTCTCTGGGTTTGGTTGTTTCTCCAAATTGAAAATTACAAAAACTCGAGCAACAGACCGAACGAAACGTCGAGCAACCTCCTCTGCCTCTTTACACCGATCGACAACCACAAAATTTTGCAACTCACGCACCAGAGTTAGCAGCAGGGTATCTAGATGATCGCTTGTGCATTTTACAATCAAGCTATGTGTAAACTTGTCTAGCAGTGTAGAGCCGTGCTGAGATTGCATAAAAACGTTAAAGCTTTCAGAGTTACCTCCTTCACTGGCATTTCCGTGTAGATTCAAATTAGATTCATTTCGCTCTGCGCCGCTCATTATCATTGAACGGACTGCTTGCCAGTCAATCAAAAGGCGTTCAAGTGCTTTTCTGGCAAATTTAGGTGGTTCGAGATCGTGGTCTGGCATATCACTATCGATATCTAGAGAAGAGGACTTTCGATTGGTTATAACTGTATTGCTTCCATTTGCATTACCAGTGTTATTACCCACATTACGTACTCTTACGTTGAAGCGATATTGCCTTTGCTCTACAATCTGACGACCCACAGTCTGAATGAGAAATAGCAAAATAGATTCACCTTTTGAGTTGAATTTTGTTACCAAATCAGTGCAAGACACAAGTTTACAGAGCAAAGCAAAACGCTTGGTTAAATTTCCTGCAATTAGTGCTTTACATTTGCACTTCTCCCAGCAGTCACAGTAAGCGGTCGGTGCTGTGCGTTTAAGTTTACAATCGTGGCCTTTGTGGCAGACTCGTGCGCATTCGGTACAGCAGCATAATGAGCCAGTTAAGCCGCATGTTTTACACTCAAAGATGTTTTGGTTTATATGATCTGCACCTGTCCAAGTGAAGGAGCATGTATCGTTATAGCAAATAACATGTAGTGGGGATTGATCAGCTGGTGAACCATTGGGAAATATCATTGCTTCTTTAAGATGAGTCTCTTGATCAGATACACTGAGAATTGTATTCAAAAGTATAATACCCGCTTCGTAAGCGCGACAAGAAACAGCCAGCATGAATGGAGTCTGGCCCTGAGCATCCTTGGCGCTTAACATTTGGTAAAGGTAAGGGCGCATGGCAACACTGCCACACATATGTTGAAGTATTAGGATGGCATGTTCACGACGTTGTATTAGATCGAGTGTATAATTTGGAGTTCCCATTTTGCTGTTTGACACACTAATATTTTGGGACGAAGAAGGCAATACTTTAGGATCATCACCATCGTTTCCATCCGTTACATTTTGAGTTCCAGTTGTGCTAAGATTGTTAGCAGTCCCTGAATCAAGTGACCAGGGTAATGGAATATATGCATGATCTTCGCCTGCACTATTTACGGACTGATTAGTTTGTTCTGTCTGTTCACTACTAATCAGTCGATGCATCATGTCACGAAGACTTATTCGATTTTCCCTGGTCAATGATGCAGAAGTTGATGCAGAACTGATGCCTGTAGGAACCGCGGCGAAACTTGGGTTCTCGCTGAAGCTGCTCCCATTTCCAGAAAATGCGCTGCCATATGAGAGTGCAGGGCCTGTACGTGGCAAAGAAACACCAGAAGAGCCCGGTTTTTTGTCCGAACTGTTACTGGTTAAATCTGATGAATGTTGTGAGTCCTTGTTAGATGTTGGTGCACACATTATTACGCAGGCATGAAATATGTTGCGGTTACCATCGCAGCGCTCATCCACAACAGAAGTAGTATCCTTGCGATCTTCTTTTTCAAGTCGCATCAGGACAGCGATGCAGTTCTTAACATCACATCTCAGTATATGTGGCATAAGCTTTTGGGTTTCAAAAAGCAAGGCAGTCATGCACACCTTTGACTTAAGATTGATACAAGATGCTGCCGGCGGTAGCGATATTGTGGCCATTGTAATTGATTTCACTGGTGGTAAATCGAACCATTGAGGATCTTTAATGGAACCAATACAATCTTTAGCCAGCGGATAAAGTGCTCCATTTCCATCTCTAAGCACAATCGTACTGCTATTTCCATTGCAATCATTATTGCAAGCCATTGTAATGTTATTAGAAGAGGCGCCTATAAATGATGCACAGTCCGTGGGAAATTGACAATTTTGCTCTTGCTTGCTGTTGTATAAGTTATAAAGGCTATAATGTATTTTTCCGAACACTTTTTTAATCACATGAATGCCTCGCGTATCTACCGCTATTGTAAGAAGCTGCGCGCTTGCTGGATCAGCACCTATGTTGATTTTCTTAGGTTGTTTTTGCAGCCAATCTGGTCCACGCGACGACACCGCTGTCCGAAAGATTTGGACATCTTCGCGACGCAATAAGCGGCATTGCTGCCAGTCATCTTCTTTTCCTTCATCTTTAATGCCTGCAGCAGAAACGCCACCGACGCAACTTAATGGCGGAAACCGGACTGCTACATAGTCCCCATCAACTTTTAGAACTTTTCCGATCGGGCCCACTTTGTCCTCTACAAATACAACGTCTTTAAGTTGCCATAGTTCCTCATCTTTTCTGCCCTCTTGACAACTGTTGCCATCTTCTTTAGTAGTCATTCTTTTAGTGCGCTTGTGAGACGTGACACTTCCGGTATCACTGCAAGTACTGGACGCTGGGGAAGGTGGTGGAGGCATGTCGATCCTATCAGTTGATTCCTTACTTGTCGAACAGAGTTGTGCACTTTTATTGGAACTTATTGCTTGTACTGGCGTTGTTTTGGAGATCTCCTTATCAACAATACTGCCATGAGCATTGGAAATAGTTCCCGTGGTCTGGCATTTATCTGGCCCTAACGTTGAACCGATGTTTAGAATTTTCATCCGGCAAACGTCCGCGAAATCCCACACAGAGTTCAACAGCTGTCCAACTTTAGGCACACCATTAGTACAGGTAAAACCAATTGATCCAGTTTGGTAAATAGGGCATTTCTTCATAACAACTTGTGACCCTACGTTTATATCTGCCACAACCAATTTAAATGGTTTTTTAGTTTTTGTTCGAAATTTATCCCACAAATAGCGCCGTTGATCGAATGGAAGAACTCCCCACCAATAAATATTGTTATTATCGGTTCTAACAGCTGTGTATAATGAGCAAACATGTATTGTTGTAATGGGGTCTATGTTGAACTCATTGAAAGCTGTAGCGGCATGCTCTAATTTAGCTCCAAGGTATCCCAGTTGTTCGTCCATCCAAGTGGCAACTCGATTTGATTCAGTTACTACGGAGCATCTTATAAAATTGGCTGATATAAGCTCAACCTTTTCAGCAATATTAAGTGCTAAGGTCTTTGGGTGATAAACATTGTCCGTCTAAAGCAAAAGTGGTGAAGTGAATGTAAAATAAGTCAATTTTGCAGATAAAAGATGTTATTTTACGTATAATATAATTTTGTTATAGTCACAAAATAAAGTCATTGCGAAAAAAAAAAAGAAACGCCATGTTTTTTTTTCTAAACTTCAATTCAAATTTTCTTCTGTGATATTATAATTTATAAATTTTGTTGTAATTTTTATTTAATGTTTATTGAATTATGCTTGAAAAAACCAAAACTTTGGCAGTGTAAGAATTTATGTAGCCAGACAAGAAAATTCATTAAATTTTTTTGGCCTGGAAAATAAATAGAAACTAGAAATTTAAAATTATGAAATGCTTTATTTTGCCTTTAAAGCCTTTTTTCGAAAGACATAATTTGATATTTCGTTGCTCTAACACGATTTTTAGAAACTTTCGCTTGCCGACACTCATGAATTAATGGCTAACTACTATATTTTTTACATATTGTCATTATTTTTGGACTTAAGCCCAAAAAATATTGTTTTTATATATCGACCATAGTTATTCTATAAATTCAAGCTCGAATACAAATACTTTAATTGGGAGCGCCCGACGAGAAGATACGCTCAACCCAACTTTTTTGGGGATGATCTATCCTGTTTTTGTTATAGGTAGCTGGCAACACTGATTCAGACTATAAAATTAATAATTTATTTTCATTACAAATTTAAAAATACTTGTTATTGAAATCTCCAAAAGAGACAGACATAGATTTTCCTATTTTACGAATGTGCACAATCTTATGGTACCCTTTTTTACCAATTCCGTATAGGTAAAATGTCCGCATGTATAATAGGTATGTTTTAATACACTTTTCTAAATTATGTCAATAATGTTTCAATACTTAAATGTCAATTTTAAAAACAGTCCCTTAACCTAGATTTTATTAAATTAATTTCTTGTTTTTTTTTTTTTTTTTTTTTTTTTTTTTTAAATGAAGACAAACGTTACTTACATCTGATTTATACGGCTCCAAGTCTGACCACCGCCATTGATGTAATTCTCCATTTTCTGCGAGAGCAATAAATTCGGAATATAAAGCTCCTATTGTTTTAAAACGAATTGAAACTTTGTCAGGCCATGGTTGGAGCTCTTCTGATATCCATATCGGTGAAGGCATTGTAGAAGGTTCTTTCTTTTTAGGATCTGAAAAAATGATTTGTTAATAAGAGATTATATTTAAATTATATAAGTATTAACCAGCATCTTTATCCCACGTGTAATCGTCTTTACTAATCCAGCGACGTGGACCATAATACTGGCGATCACGCCACCGACTAAATGCTTCGCGATCAGCATTAGCAGAAGATATTTGAGCTGAAATGCTCGCACTTCCAGCTATAACGCCGCTAGAAGATGCCGATGTTCGGTTGGACTGGTTATTATCGGCACCACTTGAACTTGCGTTGCTCCGTTCACTACGAATCCGATCAAATAGAAGACTGAGAAAAAAATGTAAATTTTTTATACTGTTTAACACAATATAAGTTATAAAATCACATATTTTCAAAGCTAAGACACCTGGTATTGACGTCATGTGTATGACAGCAGGATAGAAGAACTGTTGTACATGTTGCTTTAGTCTCTAATGTAGGCTATCCGACAATTTCGACGCAAATTTGATTCAGCCTCGAGTAGGCAACAAAAAGACTTTAATTTGTAAAATTTGATTGAACTTACTTTCTAATGCTCGAATAGTTACTAAATATTTCTTCGGAGAAAAGTCCGTCTGATGGATCAATAATGACGCTGCTGTTGTCACCTGAAAACCCATTATCTAATAACGAAATTAGGTCTTCAGGAACATAATTATCTCCTCCCTCTTCTGTGTCCTCAGCCTCTTCGTCATCACGTGACAACAAATTGTTCACAGCTAAATTCACATCGAGATTTGTGCGCTACAATTTAATAATATTGATTAAGTAATTTTCAAAATATTTACGAATTTACTTAAAATACATACCTGAAGCTCTCTAATAATGAGATTCCTACTTTTTCCTTGTAGTACAACTTCTGCTTGAGAAATAAGTTCCTCGGGCACATAGGTGGCTGGCACTGTCACTAGGGGTCGATTTGAAGTACTACCTCCAATTATAACACCTGTACTTCTTGATCCAGAGCCTTGTCCACTGGAACTTGTCCTACCTGTTGCTCGAAGAAGTCGTGCTCGAGAGCGAGCCATAGGTCGAGACGATGATGGTGCCTTTGGAGCATTTGCTGCTGCTACTCCACCAGATGGGGCACTTTTAACGAAGCTAAAAGTTATCGTAAATTTATATGAAGTGCTTATAACCATACCATTTATTATCCGATTTAGTCAAATCAAGTTTCTCAGAATTGATAGAGAAGGCGACCCGAAACGCTTTTCCATCTTCTAAAAGCACTCCAATATGATTAGGTCCAATTACCACTTCCCTTACGGGAATTTTCAATTGCTCGAATATCCTATGAGTACCGGAACCGAAGCGGTTTACTTTATCGGAGACTTCTCGTATTCTAAATTGGAAATTTATAAAAATTTACATAAATTATATTGTACTTATCTGTCATATATTTACGAATAGTGTTTTTTTTTAATAGGCCAGCAACAACAAAGTAAGTACAGAAAACCGAAATATAAAAAGTTATAAGACAGTTCTCGCGACACGTGTACAATTATACTAGCGAAGTATTTAAACTCGCAAGTCCTTGGATAATACAGAGACTCAGCATTGTCACTCTTATATTAGAAGACAACGCAAGAAAACAAAACTCACTTTACATTGCACTATGTACGTTTGTTAAGAGGATAGAAAATGTATGCCTATGCCTTTATAATAACTAAGATAACATGTTTTATTTCTATTTAAAAAACAATAAGTATGATTTTCAACATTTTGTACCAACATGTGAAGTACAAGCCAAGCCAACAATTGACTTCGTCCTAAATAAAATAAATCTTTCCAGATTAATATTTAGACTACATTTCAATAAGTGTAATATTGCAGTGGCCTCAAACTAAACTATGAATACTTCGGACATCAAAATATACCAATATGTGTGTGAACACTGAAAATTCATATTCAGAAATGTTATGTACATGTATTCACACACATGTGTAAAAATGCCCGTGTTAAAAAAGTATAATGTAACAATAGCATAAAAAAAATGCGTCTTTATATATAGTATGCATTTACCAGTGTTTTAATTTAACCAATGCGTGCATACACATTATTGAAAGTCAATTTGAAACCCTCAGAATAATCTTAAATATGTAAATAAGTATATGTATTGGTATATACATATAAATATGTATATGTATATACATATATACACATAATGCATATATAGACATACAAATATACATATATTTTCCTTTTCTTAATATGTAATACAGAGTTAAATATATATGTACATGCGTTTAACATGTGCAGATGATCAATACGTACAAATGTATGCGGTCATATTCATATTTGCATATGCATATATTACCTTTCAATAAATTGTTCATCAGTTCCCGGAAGTGGTTGCAACACAAATTGCATAGAAACCATTGTTAATTTCTTTTACTATACGAAATACAGTTCTTTCTCAATTTTCATTTCAGCTTAGAAAATGTAACTAAAAATAGGGATGCCACAAAAATTCTGAGATTGTCTCAAGATTCGATTATTACAACATATCGATATATACTGAAACAACCCTTATGTTATGAACAAAAATAGCAAAAATAGAAATTCGTAAGGAACCACTTTGGAATTGTGGAAAGAATCAGGCAAAAAAGTCGTTTTACAGTTCAACAATCAATTACACCTACCTAATTTGCGATACACAATTTAACTGAAGTATAAAAAACTAACCAGTGTTTTTTTTTTTATATTTATGTTTATTATTACATACAATTACATACATCTTTAAACTCTATTGGCACAAACATACCTTGAACGCAGTCACAGTTTGGTTCGAATTCTGTTATAAATAACATAATATGAAGAATGCTCACTGGCCTTTAGGTATTTAATTTAATTGATTCAGAGTACACAAACAACTTATTAATATCACACATCGTTTTGAGGAATTCGCCATGGTAGTTTTTGCATTTGTCGGCACGCTGCAATATTCTCAAGCTAGATCATCAACTTTAGTGTGGGTTTATCGGCATAAAATACATACACTATAAAGATATACTAGTGAGTTCAGATGGGCCCACGGAATAAATCATCTATTTGACTTAACGGTAGCGTTTTATACTTATATTTATATTAAGTTATTAATTGTGTTTTCTCTACGCGTACTGATAAGTCAGAAAACAGAAAATTGTTTTTGATAATAAACTGAGATTCTACTTCAAATTGGTTTAAAAGATTTGTACTTTTACACGAGTTATTTAATCAAAAGTTACCCAAAGATTAACGTAGATTGCATTCAATAATCACGTTGCAGACATAGAATTTTAAAATAGTGTTCAATATATCTTTGTAAACTAACTGTCATGCTCTCGATAACTATGCGGAGAAATTTTGACTGTGGAGCTCAGCTTCCAAATGCTTTTGTGTGCTGAAATATGTTAAGATTTATAAAAAAAAAACTGCTACCTTAATAATTAGAACAATCCACCATCAACTATTTTCCTTATCACAACAAAAATTCAAGAACCGTATATAATATATATATGTATAGTTTATACATATATAATATAATCCCATAGAATTCTGTAAAAAACAACTTGCAAAATAACGTCTATATATGATAATATTTCGCTAGTTTGACATATGTTAACATAATTTTGTATAATACTTTAACAATCAAGTTTTATCAAAACTTTCAAAATGTATAGATGTAGTACAGATGTAGTACACGATAGATTTTTGTAAAATTCTAATATATCGATTTATTTTGGTGTTTCTTCCATCTCTGCATTTCTCTGCTCTAGCATACCAAAAGATACATAAATTAAGGAAATATCAGATAAAATGGAAACAAAAGGAGGGCACTCAGATACGAAGCTATTGCTAGTAACAGCTAATGTTGGAAGTTTGTTTGAAGATGTACGTACATATAATTTATTGTATGCATACTGATTCGTACTTATGTACGTATTTGTATCATAAAGTACGTATGAATGTACTTATGTTTCTATGTATGTAAACAAGTTTGAATGTATATTATTTCATGAACTTCTCCGCTGCGCAGCCAAAACGACTCTTTACAATATGGCTAGAGGAGTTCATTGCGAATATAACGGAAATAAAGCCTAGTTTTTTAGCTTTACATCTACAAGAAGTGGGTGGAAAAACGTACGAAAATTCCATGGGTAACGTACAAGAATTTATCCGATATGTTTGCGAGGCAATGGCTAAGACTGAATTTACATACGTCCGAATATATATGGATGAAGATTATAAGTCTGCAGAATATTTTACGGTGAGTAACGTCGTTTTTTTCAGTGTGGAATTTATAGTTTATTTGTTGATTCTCCCAAAGGCACTTGGAAACATTTATTTTGGCCACAAGGATTTATGTACAGTCCGAATTTGGAACTTTTTAACTCACGGATGGGAGGATAAACTGGACGAAGATAAACACATATATTCTGGTAATATTGAAGCAGTTTCAACCAAAGAAAAATCAAAGTTTCCGCAGCATTTTTTTCCGGAAGTAAGTCTTGTTAAATTATGAATATTATTGCGGTTAATTCTCGCGTCATCATAAATCATTATCATAATTATTTTAAATCAAGTATAAATTATAATGGTATAACGCTCTAACTTAAAAATAATACTCAACATTAATATTTTAGTTTAGTCTTTAAATACCTTGGCAAGTACATTAACTCGGCATCAGTAAAATAATTAACTAATACAATACAATTCTTTTAAGCTAACTTGCACTTTTTCTTTTGTTCTTTGCGAAGTTACAGATACTTTCACCGAAACTTTGAATTGTGTGGTTGTGACAATGTTGTGTTGATAAGTAGATAAAGCGGGCTGAAAAGATGACATATGCTATTGCTTTTTTAATGTTAAATAAAATGAAATGAAGCCAATAGTTTTATTCAATATTTATTTCTCTACATATTTACATATATGCAAGTGCAAAATAAAATATCTCAAAACTCTAGGATATTTTCGACAAGTAAAATATCTTAGTAAATGTGTCAAGCTTGCTTGAATTTTGGTGACATGTTTTTGCGATAGTTGTGCCATATGGTATCAATTTGCGAAAAATACATCGTAGAAATTTTTTTTTTGTACTATCAATAATACCTACTAATATAAAATATTAATTAATGGATTCATACAATATAGAAGCCTGTAGTACTTACTCCTTACTCATATAGTGAAAAAATTGTTAATTTGGTAATTTTTACTACTGTGGCCATGATTAATACACTTAATCGTACGTTGACATTTTTATTGTGCACGTGCTTTTCGCGCGAGGAACATATTTTTTGAAATGAAACCTACATTTAATTGTGATTTAGATATTTTTAACAATACTACTTGTGCACCTGTAACTGTTTGTGATAAATCAGCGTGCGTTTTTGGCTGTGTTCAGGTAAAAGCTAGCTTACCTTCCCTGTTCTATAATATCATCTTTAATAACAATAAATCCAACATAATTTAACGAACTCGCTTCACTTAATAACGATGTTATAGATGTTTACCTCTCATAAAATCCCCTGTATTAGTAGTTAAATCTAATTAGTCAAAAATATTCGGCTATACACCCCATGGGGTTTGTGTTTTTTTGTATTGGTGGGTGTTGCCTTGATTTCGACCGTGAATCTGACTTTAAGTTGGAAGTGTGAGCAATATTTTTTCCTTCTTATTTAAAAGAACCCATTAGAAAATCTTACATAAGGAAATACTGCATGCTATGAGCAGTCCATATAATATCAAATATATGTATCTTAATTGGACTTCTTTAATTTAAAGCTTGACGAAGATAAGACATAAGTATATATATATATATATTATTTATAGAATCTTAAATTTATATGAAAGTTGCTAGTCTTGCATAGATAATTGCATATAAAAATATATTTTGTACTTTACCTTAGTGTAAATGGTCCCGAAAGGGGTTTATGCGAACACGATGGGAAATAAATGGCACTGCCATTGATCTAGTCAATATACACCTTTTTCATGATGCATCTAATTTGGCTGCATGTGAAGAATTCCCTTCCGTATACTGCAAAACAAGGAGAAGAGCCCTGATACATACAATTGAAAGGTAAATGATAAAAACTGACAAATCTATTCAATGTTGTTCAAACTCACACTGCTTCAAATTATTTATTTTTTGGATAAGGAATGACAATTTAAGGCTTCATTGTAACGGTAAATAAAGAACAGCATATGCTCTGATAACTAGGAACAACAAATATTTAATCATTTTTTAAGGGTAACTTTTTTTATCCTTTTAATTATTAATTTGATTTTTATATGAAATTTGGAATCATCACCAAAAAAAAAAAACAAATTACCATCTTATATATGCTTATTAATATATATACAGTACATATCGCATGGACCCAACACCGCTTTTATGGAATTATTGCATATATGCAATGATTAAAGTGTCCAGTGTATTTTATATTTATATATAAGCGATCTCATTTATTTGGTGAATTTTCGACCTTTTCTTACACCGATTTTTAATAACACGATTTAAAAACTTGAAATTCCTCTCTCTTTAAACCAATTGATTTGAAATAACACAATTTTAAAAATTCTTTTACATTTTAATTGGGTCGGGTGCTTCCCTCTTCCTGTTACTTACAATACATACAAAATTTTCACAAAACTATTATATCCTTGCTTATCATTTCGTATATATTAAGTTTAATCTGTACATAAATAGATTCAGAGTTGAATCGCCTATCGCTATTTCAAAGAATATATATATATATATATATATTTTTTTTTTTATACGCTTTCATGACGTCATTTAAAATTGTTAATTATTTACATTTACAATTAGTTACTCGTAATCATCTATTCAATAATTTAGGAATAAACGGCAAAAATCCCCAAAATAAATTGTCTCTTTAGTAGAGCCAATAAAAATTACCACATGCCTTAAATTGATAATTCAATTTCCTTTATAATGTGTTTAGTTAAACTTAATGATATTTGACAGTGGTGGTGTGAACAATGGCAAAGTGTAATCAGTGACCAACGGCAAACAATCAAAATTGCAGGCGTATTTTAGCGTATATTTAAATTTTATATTATATTATTAAATGTTACCTATTTTATTTTATACTAATCAGATTTCACTTGGATGACAACAACGGATCCGTCCCTTTCTTCTTATTTGGCGACTTTAATTTTAGATGTGACACTGCAGGCGTTGTGAAAGTAAGTTAAGGTTAAATATTATCATATACAGTCAACCCTGTTTTGTGCAGTCTTTTAAGATAAGATAAGATAATCGTAAATTGAAGGTAAATTTATTAAGTTTTTTATTTAGATATATATTTTTTTAATTTTTTTTTTATTTTTAGACATAATCCCTAAAAATGAATAAGGGCAAAAACAAAGCGGTGAGGATGTTATTGCCTTAAAAAACGAAACTATTTTTTTAAATTTTAAATCAAATAGCAGAAGGTGAAGGATCCACAGTTTTTGGTAAAGAATTTGAATTAGGTATTTTCTAAATCATAATAATCAGGTTTTAAGATATTTTCTGTGAGAGATTTATTTATTTAATGTGATCCCTATTCATCGCATAAAAACAATACTTTTAAATTTAGTTGTGAAAACTATTTTTGTTTTATAGCTACTCGTGAAGATTCGTACGATTTTCTATATGTTTATTTTTATTAGGTCCCTATCCAATGCATAAAAACAGGTTTGACTGTATACACATATTAGAAACATTACTTATGATGTATTTTTTTTTAGGAATTAACTGAAAATTTAACTGCTCATCGCGTTCAAAGTATTAAAAATGAAAGCACTAAAATTAATTATCGCAACTCGGATGGCAACAATATACTTACTGTAGGCAAAAAGGAATTTAGTCACGCCGATCATCAACTTAAATTCAAAGAATATTGGGTAGTTATTTATTATATATATATAAACACAAATATTTATTTATTTTATTATCATAGTTAAAAGAGTTTGACAGGGAATTGGAACCACTTACGGACATTTTGAACGAATATCCAATAACTTTTATGCCATCGTATCCCTTTGAAGAAGACCCTGAAATGCCTACCGACTATATGTCAACTAGGTGTCCATCATGGTGTGATCGTATTTTGATGTCTCCGCAGGTGAAAGACATAATTGAACGTGACGAATGGAAATATGATATGATCGGAGAAACTGTATGCATGGGTGACCACAAGGTAAAGACAAAATTTATATTTATGCGTGTATATGTATTTGTATATGTAATATATATTAAAATTGCATAGGTGTCGATTTTCTTTAGTATCCTACTATATGATGGATTTATAAAAATTTCTGAATATGTACATGAAATTTTTAAATTACTTTTGAACAGTGAAAGTGAAAACTTGATCGGTTTGCAATTATACTTTACCTCTTGGTGAATTTTAGCTAAGCAACCAGCAGAAATGTACAGTCATTGCTAAGAAGGGAGTTTCGTTGCGTTTGTCTGTCAAACAATTTACTATACCTTGCATACAAATTATGAGTATTACATTGAAGCTATATATATATAAGGTCAACCGGACTTTCCGGTAAATATAACGGCATCATATCACACCGTTTTCTTTAATTGATTTTAGTTATGCCACTTTTTTACTATTCGAATCTTTTAAATGGAGTAAGTGATTGGTCAAATACATCTATTGCAATTAACATTTATTTCAAACAAGTTAATTTTAAATGTTTCAATACGACACTAAAAGCACAACATTATATTCTTGCTGTTGATATTTCTAATATATATTTTTTTCTCTTCTTGTCATGTAGCCTATTTACTTAACTGTTCGTCTAAAGCCAAACAAAGGTACTTATAGATCATGTGATTGCAGCTGTACACACACACATGCTAAAAACAACAACAATTTAACATCACCTTTTCAATGCAAGACTTGTCCCTATTCAAACAAATTATATAATCAAATTTTAAAAGAAGTTCAATGTCTAAGCCAAGACAGCAAATCACAAGACTGTTCCTCTGAGTTTTCAGGAGGCAATTCAGCAGAATACAATACAAAAACAATAGAGACTGCATTAAAATGTGCAAACGGTGAAGAAAGACAGAAATCTTCGCCAAACTATCCAAGCATTAGCATAAATATAATTGATTCCGATAACATATATGTTTGCATGTGTACACCGATATCTAACGCAGAGTCCTGTGATGTTGAACTTACGACTCACACTATAAGTGCAATTTGCCCAATGTGCCGTAATGTAATGAAAAGGCAGCCTATCAAGCATCACTACAGGTTATTATCAAATAGTGTAGTGCTATCAGATAATATAATAGTTAATCAAATCGATACACAGCACCTTAGTACTTGTATTGACAACTCACATATGGACCCATATACCCCAGAAAGCAATGAGTCTCATTCACCATATCCTGAGGTTAAAAGCACGTCCACAACTACCTCAAGCAGTAGTTGTAAAACCGATCCTTGTGTGGATAACACTAATAATGATCATAAAAGCCAACCTGGGAAAACTGGAAAAGACGATCTTTACTCTTTACATTCAGTCCATGCAATAACAGAGAAACAATCAAGGGCGACTGTTACCCCTGTCCAGTTAAAATCTCGATTAGAAGACCTACAACGTACATCATTGCATACCTCGAATAGGGATAATATTACTGTAAGAAAAGTTGATGAAGCTATGTGCACCCCAAAATCTATTTCAAACAGTCGAAATCGCAAATCTAGTATTTTTTCTATGTGCTGTAGTATTCATTAATTTAAGTTCTTTATATTTTCTTTTGTAAATGAATATTTCTAAGTTGATTTTGTATTAAACTAATTATAAGCTTAAAAATTACTTTTGTTCAATGGTTATCCTTCTCCACTAATTTATTACTACAACTTTGTTATATTTATTTTGGTAACCTGCTCCATTCATAAGAGCTATTATATAAAAAAATCTTTTTATATAAGTTTCGAATCTTAATCATAATAAAAATATTTATGTGATGGCTAGAACATTTTTTTATATTTAAGACTTACAAATAGAACAATGATTTTAAATTAAACTTTTGTGTATTTTTTTTCCTTTCTGATAGATATATGAAAAATTAACAAATAAAGAAACAGCCAAAACATTCAGTGCCACTAATCCAAATAATAAATTAAGAAGGATAACGTAGCGAGACTTAGTCATACAAGTCATTCAAATACATTTTTGTTAACAATCAATATTTATTTTTTGTATTTAAAAAATAAAACAAAAAAACTTTTTGAATGATCAATTGGTTACTTAACTTTACATAAATACAGTAGCAGCTATAGTTTTCTTTTCCTAATATAACTCTAAATATTAAACTCACACAAAATAATATAATTTAATACATGATATTAACCACACTCACATAAAAAACGCAATTGTCCTATAGCTAACTATTGTTAGATACTATATATTTATTTTGACACCAAAGTGTAATACATTAAGCGAGACATTTTCTCGACTCTATAAAATAAAAGTATTCCTATATAGGATTGTCCGTCTGCCTGTCTTAAACTATTCAGTCATTCGCAAATCACTTGTTGTATCCTGGTCTGATTATACAAGAAAAACTGTCAGCAAGGTACTATTATATTATAAAGTTTGCAAACAATAATAGGTCATAGTTTAAGTTTTGTGTTGTGTGACTATACTACAAATATATCCGATATATGTCTGCAAGCGTACTTAATCTTCGGCATACCTATAGTTTTTTCTTGTTTCACATACACTTAGGAGAAAAAAAAACAAACGTCATTAGTTCAACACATATGAAAAGTCTAACGTTAAGAACCAAAAACGAAATATTAAAAAAAGCCCACAAACTTATTTCTTTTTGAATAACAGAAAATGTTCACAGGAAACTCTGACTACTCTCGAAAATGAAAAAATATATTTCTTGGTTTTTCATGAAATGATAAAATATAATGAAATTGTATTTTAGCAAATAGGTATACATTTAATATATAGTTTTTATTTGGTTATTTTATTATTTATAACCATATTTGTTAATAAATTAAAAAACTAGTTAATGTTTACTTTTAACTGCATTTATTTTTATTTTTTACGCTTCAGTACAGTCATCCGTATTGAGCCATCGATTTTTTTTCTGTAACGTTTAATTATTGATAAGATATAAAGACTGAAAATGATTTTATATTGTTGTAGGGTCGATAAGCCCAACATGCTTAGACAAAACACTCAGTTCATTAAAGACTTTAATGAATCAAACATTGGTGGACGATAGCCTCTGGATGGAACAGTCAAATGTGGACGACGCTGGCGTTTCACCGAGTCCAATTTCCAATTCTCATTATGTTGTGGTGAAGTCAATATCATCAAATATTAATGTGCCTGGTGAAGGCAATTGCCTTGGAAAACTAGAAACGGATAAAGTGCTGCTAAAAGAGACAACCGTTTAGAGGGCCCATTCAATGTGTTGCCAATTTCGATAGTAGTACCAAATGGAAAATATGTACCACATCCCAAGTATTACTCATTATCTATCGTTGTAATAATGTTGTGTGTTAATTAAATGAATATTAAATATGGTAACTTTAAATCCAAGTACATTGGTACTCAAAGTGTTGTAAACAGCGTACACTCATAATTCTTTGATTTATTTCTTTACTTTTAAAGGAATTGAGAAGTTTAGCGTTGAAGCTCTAAAACATGTTAAAGAACGCATCGCGTTAGTATAGAACTATTCGATGAGTTTTTTTGCCTTAAAATATCTACGAAGGTATAGAACTTGCCAAGTCGCCAAGCCAAGCAAACAGCACATACTGAAAATGCTGAAGAATAGTACTCTGCTGTTCGTTTTTTCTGCAAAACATAAAAAAAAATTTTAATTTGTTCAGCTGAAGCATCCAATAACTAGGAGTTCTCACCATTAGTATCACGCATTTCCTCCTCCCTCTTACGCATTAAAGCAAAGTCACGTACAATAGAATCGGAAAGGTCTTCCAGACGCTTAAGATCAACTTCTAACGGTTTAAGTTTGGAGGCCTCACCAATCTAGATTATTTGTAGGATAAATGGATTTTATCGACTGTTATATGCACAAATGTTGCTCAAGTAACTTACGCCTTCGTAACTCTTAGTTTCAACTCCTTTCTTAGTTACTAGTGAAACTTCTTGATTAATTCCACGTTGTTCTAACAATAAAAATAATGGTTGTATCAGCTTCATATTATGTAAATATAAAAATATATTGTTCAATAACTTACGTGGTGGCACTTTTGAAATGAAGCAAATTTCGTACGCGTCATACACCTCCGACATAAAGCTAAACTTTCCTTTAGTAATGTGTTCCTTCTGCGAAAGTATGTGACCTTTCGTGTCGCGAGCCTAAAATAAGCTTTTAGATCATTTCCTCTCAAGATAGAATTGGATACTCACAATATAGTCAATAACTTGACCGGGAACATCGGAGACCTCGTACTCGCCCATTACCAATTGATTCGCCTGTATATCTTCCTTAAGACATTTTTGTGTGTTTGGTGTCAAGTGGAACATGACACTATGAATTGGCCAAATAAACCCTAAGATTGTAAAAATAGCGACAAGCGACTTCAGCATTTTCTTGATTTAATACACAGAAAAGGCAAATTTGACAATTGCAGCAAAGATGAGTTGGCCAAGGGGATGGCCAAATCACCGATATATCAATGTTATGATTTTCATTTTTATCGATAGTTTTTTACATACTTATGTATATTATTTGGGATTATTTTACAACCAACCATGGTTAAACTCCAGCAGTAAATGTTATAAAGTCATTAACATTAGTTACAGTTCCACTTACTGAGCAGCGGGATTTTAGATGTAAACTGTAAAGATTACCATCATTAAGCTTGTTCAGAAAATGTTAAGAGATATTGGTTTTGTACAATGTCCAATGTCCAATGTCGACAGAGAACATATTGCAAAGTCCTATAATGATATTAAAATAATTAAAAGTAGAACAGAAATTACAAAAAATTAAAGACTTACAAAATTAATTGTTAATTCCAGAAAAATAGCTAAATTCGTACTATTTCTCTTTAAAGTAACGTAAAACGTCATGATGTTTATTTCTTGATTCTGCGTTACTATCAAAGTGTACAGTGGTGGACAAAAGTATTATAACTTTATTAACTGAGAAAAATAGCGGTATTTGATTTGATTTTAGAGAGAGATAAGCTATTTTTTGCTTGAAGAGCGCAAAATATGAATTTATTTTCTAAAATGTTTTGCGTGAGATTTTTCGACATTGCTCTCATTTGGATTTTCTTTGATTCACGTGCGGTACAATGTTTTGCAATTTCTAAATATATTTTTATGTATTTTATTAGCGTTTAGCGTAGAAAATTATAGAAAATCAAATAAAGTAATATTTTCTAGATCAAGAATAAAGATTCTGCTAACCCATGCGCAAAACGAGTTTAAAATTTTTTCACATAACAGAGGAAACTCGAGTATTTCTTAAATGCATACTTAGGTCAGTTTTAGTTAAAGCTTAAGCTGCGACCTTTGACCTCTTCTTCACTCAGCCCCACAATATGGGAAGTGCAAAAGGAATAACTTTTGTGTGTATTGTCCGATCTACATGAAACTTTTAGATTCCAAATACGGGATAGGTTATTATTAATTTAAAATTAACTTCGTATGGTGTACAGAAACGTAAAGTAGATGCTTGTGAAATCGAGGGTGGGACTATCCATATTTTATATATCCTTTCGTTCTTCACGATCCACAAAATGTGCCAATTTCCCAAATCTTTGCGAAGACGAGAGCCATCACATTCCTTACGATTGTGCGCATATAGCTTGAGATAGAAAATGGCAATAATGAACAGGTTAGGCAAATCCCTATCATAATGACATAAAATAACTCGTGCTTTTTATGTTAAACAATAAATAAATGTGATATACCTATTGTCACAGCTTTTTACCCTTTTACTAAACCCTATGTAGTTTTTTTTTGCAGTTTTTTCGGTCTAAAATTGAAAACTGTCAAGGAAACCTAGTACTCTGTAAAAAGTTTTATAATTATCTGTGCGCTATATATATAGCAACTCAGTTTGTATACAAAAACTCAATTTCGAATAATTGGAAAGATTTAGATAGACGAATCCTAGCACGACTAAATGACGTCTACCTCATTGTTTCAAATTAAGTCGAAATAAATCGGTATAAAAATTAATATAACATACACCTACTTTATTTCTGCATGTGTATTTAACAAAAAAAATGTTTTTTCTTCTCGTTTTCAGTGCCAATGTTATAAATATACATCTACAGAGAAAGTTCATTGAACTTAAAACAAGTGAGCTAGAGCATCTCTGATTGGCAGGCGATTAATTGACTTACCGATAAGACAAAAATAATTGAATAGATACATTTGCTGATAATGCTTAAAATATTAACTTTTATTTTTGTTGCCTGATTTTAATTGCTTAAATTAAAGAAAACCCTTCATTTTTGTAAATATCCATAATTTCGGTGTTAATATATTTGCATAAGACATGACAACCCTTACGCAACATTGCAACGGCGCTGTAAAAACTAACGGCCGCTGACGCGTCTATACTACACCAATGTGTGTTCTTGTTTGTGTGTGTGTATGTGTGTGTGGTTTACATGTGCATGTGTAATTGAGTGTAGTTCTATATGTCGAAATACATACTATAAATTATTAAAGCGTTGTTAACTGCAAATTTTACCTCCGTTGTGTTTATTTATTATTTTTTTGGTGAGGTATATTCAGATTTTTAGCAATAGTCTTAATACAAAATATCAATATTTGCAGCTAACAAAGAAAGCTGAATTTGGCAGCAAATGTCAGGCGTGGATCAGGTAATGGCATTTTTGTATATATACATACTTACGTTTATGTATATGTATCCGCATACAACTATATGTATGTTCACTAAAATTTTTAAGGCTAAAAGAAAATTTCCTGAAGTTGTATACAAACATACATATATTGAGAATTATACATATATATATTTATAAAATTAATGAAAATTTTGTTACGCATGTAAAAGTAATAAGTTTCCTTTTTTTTTTTTTAGAAAATATCCGGAACTGCAGGTACATAATATAATAATTTCGGCGTTTTTCAAAGATATCCTGTGTGTAAATTTATAATTCCACACATACATATACATATGTGTACATACGTACATGTATGTACACATACACATTGCATTTCCTTAACATTACTTAGAAATAACAGATATGTAAGTGCTAATGTATATTTTTATATTAATATTTACGCTGAATATTACCTATCTTTGTCGAAGATTTTTATCGGCAACATTTAAACTTTATGTTTCTTTATTTAACGGTAAAACAATAATTTCATTAGCTAAATCTGTTGAGGAGCGTAATATACCATGGAGCCAACAAGTTGATGAGGCCTCCTATGAAAACCTATCTTCTCCAGCCAACGATGATTGCTCTGGTAGTTTGAATTAAATACATTTTAAACATGCGCTACTATATATTTTGCCATTTTCCACGTGTAACAGGTACTCAAAACTCAATGCAATTTCAATTTCCACCTTTTAATGCGAAAGAGGATAATAGTTTACAATTGAGTAACCTGGATAAAGGACGTAAAACAACTCACAACAATGGTAAGTGCTGACAAACCTTTAAGGTTTACTAATTAAATTATATTTTATATGGTCATAAACTGCATAATTTAAACAAATGCATAATCAACTACAATTATAAATAAATTTTCGTATGGTATACAAAAGTTTAAAAAGAACTAGCTCTGAAATTTTCGGATTGACACAGATAGACAGGCTATTGATGCTGATCAGGAATATACATATATATTTTCTGGGATCCAAGAGTCGGGAGCGCCCGATTAGGGATACCTTAAGCCCTCTCTTTACGTACAGTTCAACCCCCTCGCATTCTTACACACACGCTCAATCGCATACATACACACACACACACAAGCTCACGCCGCAAGCTGAGCGCTTTTCTCAACCGCTGGGCCCCCCACTACGGAAAATAAATTCGTGAACATTTTCTAAACTAGAAACTTTAATGCAACGTTTAGTAAGTAATAAGAACATTAAATCTAGCGCAATTCTGTAGTATTTTTCATATATGGGACAAATGGGGGGAGGTATCCAAAATCCGAAATATTCCCGATTGGCGTCTACTTTACGAGAACATAATAAATTTAATTTGCTGGCTCAATCTCTTATAGTCACCAAGATACGCTTAAAACAAACCAAGTCTTAATATCGAACAGTAATAAATTTATTAGGCATGGAGTCCGCCAATTCCTTAAGAGTTAAACCGTTGAGTAGGTTCCAGCAAAACGCCTTTAAGTTGTCAAACAGTCGCCTGTTCTTACAAACCTTGGCTAACAGGATGCGGCAGAGGTCCTCAATCAGCTTTAAGTCCGGGCCAATGGCTGGATACACTCGAAGTTTTGTGTCTCTAGCTTTAAAATTGTGGGAACATTACGATTACGGAGGCGGGAGCGGGCGTGGCAGGGAAATTTGTTCTGTGATATTTGGGGGAACTTTCCAGTAATATATATTTATATATACATATATTGGAGCCTCTAGCTCAAAAACTGTGGGAGAAATAGCCATTTCCGATTTTTTAACACGGAGGCGCTGGGGGGCGTTCTAGTGGGCGTGGCCGGGATATCAAGGTCGCAAATTTTGGGGGAGGTCACTAGCAATATACTTTGCAATTTTTTTTTTTGTGGTAAACCAGATACACAATGATTGAGAAATGAAAAAAATTTAAGAAATGAAGGCAAAGAAATTAGGAAGGTCACATTATTAAACGTATATTTTTCAAAATTGCTACATTTTTATAAGTTGTTTGGTTCTACTCGTTGCGGTTCGAAAAATTACTGCACACCAAAATCTGCAATAAATACTAATATAAGCAAATATTTTCGAATATGTATAGGAAAATTAACCTTAGATTTTAATATGTCCTCTGTCCAGTCCTCCTTTGAAATACTTTTTATAGCATTAATTATAACTTTTTGGACTTTTTCAACCTGTTTTTTGAATGTATATATGATTTCATGAGTAGTTGCTATTGGCTGGCTAGTGCACCAACACTCTTTATTTGTTACAAAACTCAAAGATGCGTATAGAATACCGGCTTCCTTAGCTAATACTGCTTCAGGACAAAGTGTCATGCTTAGGAGATCAGCTCCCCAGTTTCTATACAGGCTGTTTTCTGCAACAGTAGAATATCGTGGGCCTTCCAGTGTGATTACAGTTCCTTTAGAGTGTATGGGGAGATGCAACTCGCTGGCTGCTTTTAAGAGGTGAAAACGTGTACGTTCGCAAAACGCAGGATACATGGGAAGATGGCAAACGCCAAATGGACTACCGACAGCGCCGTCATAAAATGTTTGAGCACGTCGTGTTGTATTGTCAATAATATCGTGTGGGACAACCATGTCTCCAGGACGAATATTTTCACGAAGAGAACTGACGGTGTGCGTAACTAATATATGCGTGCATCCCAACTTACGCATGGCCCAAATGTTAGCTCTGTAATTAATATTAGACGGCATTATATCATGAAGACGTCCATTTCGCGACAGAAGAGCACATTTGACATCTTCAATATATCCTTCAATAATAATATCTGAAGGCTTTCCAAATGGTGTGCATACAGCACATTCCTTTCTATCCCTTAATATAATGGGTGTATCGAGGCCAGATTCTCCAATAATCCCAATTTTGACTTCTTCATTTTCATTAATCTTTTCCTCCTCCATGGTATTGTAATTTTGAGGTTTGCCGAATATCAAATTTGTTTTTAGGAATGATGTATAAAAAATGCATTGAATTTTCTCATTTTACTTTATGACTAAATGTATAGTGTGACTGCTCACTCACAGCTGCCTGAATCTAAATTAATTTGTAATTATTTGTATACCCTGAACACATTGAAAATGGGTAAAAAAAATGGTATAATGGTTTGGTGCATATATATATGTAGCAGGCAGATCTCCGACTACAATGAGACTACAAGAGCTAGAGAGTTGACTTAGCTCGTCGTCCTGATCAAGAATATATACTTTATGGGGTCGGAAATGCTTCCATTTGCCTGTTACATACATGTGCACAAAACTATTATACCCTTTTTACCCACTACGGAACTAAATTCGTGAATACCTGCTAAACTAAGAGCATGATCTGAATGAAATTTTAAGGACGTTATAAGAGCTTTCAAATCCATGTACAACCCAAGTCTTAAAATAGATTTTTATCGATAAATATAATAAGGCGCAAGATATTGAGAAAAAAAGATAAATTCTCTAGCTTTTGTTGTTTTCGAAATCGCACCAGCAATTAGTAGACAGAAATAAGTAGAAGAGGTTAAGATTTACCACCGATTTACTGATCGATTCTGTTTAATGGAGGAGTTTCGACAATTCTTATTACTTTTCAGATACAAGGAAAAAATATGGGAATCCTGGTTCTTACAACAATTCAAAGCGTGACGATAACCAGTTAAATGCCTGGAATTCAAGAAGACTTCCTACGGAAAGTTCTGCGCCCTCTGTTCGGGTATGTAAAATTGTAAAAACTGACCCAAGTAATTTAAATTTGTTTTTTAATATCGCTTTTAGTTTGATTACATTATCAACTATTAATGTTTCCAAATTTTGATGTGACTTAATTATACTCAACTTGCGCTAAAAGTAAATAACATTTAAATAACGAGATATACACAATAATGAAAGACCACCAAAAAGAAAAAGTTAACTGTAATTTCACTAATTTGGAGAACCTCGTGTGGAAACGCTTCAGTTTTCGTCGCGTGGTGTTGGTCTCCAATGAGCTGGCCAACGGGTTGATGTGGTTATGAACTGTCTCATTGTATCAACTTGTATGATGGTTTATTTGCTCTATAATCGTCGGGATACCAAAATTCTGATGGAGCTTGTCACTGAACGCTTACTTACCATAGTGCAACTTTGTCACAGAATGGGCGACGAGTTCAGATTGGGATAATGCTTCTGAATATAAGCAATTTTTTGCGCATGCTGGTTGCCTGGATGGTTCAGCAGCCTCAGATTAGTTTTTTCAGATTGGATTTACTCGCGGCTGCTCAGATATTTTTAAACTAAGTTGGCCTTCTGTCATGGTTGGTATGCTTGAGCACAAATTAGCCTATGACTGTGTGGCAAGTATCGTGTTTACGTCTACTAGATCCGGCAAGTCCACAGTGTAGAGGAGAGGTTCCAGGCCACTGCCCTTTGGAACACTGCCTTTTTATGCGGTGGTTACATTTATTTAAGAATAATGGTCCATAGTGGGGGCCAAGCGGTTTTATGTTTAATTGGGATATCTACAAAAACAAAAATGTTTTTCAATAACATATAATTTTGGGATTTATCGCTACAGTTAGATATATTTATATTCCTATAATAACACTAAAATGAATCATTTAATTTCGAATTAGGCATTTGTTAGTCATTTTCAACAATTCAGGTTCAAGAATATAATAACCATAATATATATCAATAATTTATGCATGTAGATTAATCAAAATGACAATGGGCAGTCATCGAAATTGGACAATCGCACAAGCAAATCTGTGGATGAAATTAAAATACACGCAGTAAGTCTTGCACCAAAAAAGACAACATGGGCATCAATTGCTTCGCAGCCAGCAAAACTAACTTCAAAAGTAAGTTTCTAATTTGTTGTTTTAAAAGGTAAATATAATTTACCATTTTTCCATTTTTTTTTCCACATACAGACAACATACACTGCTTCGAGCCATAAGAAAAAAGGTCCCGGCATGCCACCACCTCCAATGGTACCGGGAAAACATAACTTAGATGTAAATGTATGGGACTTGCCAAACAGTAATCCGCCAGTACCATCCCCGCCATTACCAATTGATTTGTCTTGTTCGGAATATAATTTCTCTGTAACAACTAGCGAAGAACCAGCCCCATGTACGCGATCTGAAAAAGAAGAATGCCACAGATTGGCCAGTAATAGTAATTTTGTCAGTGCTAAACCTTCTCCGAATGGTCAACATCGCAAAAATTGGGTTGCACAGCAGCCAGCTCATCACCAAGAACCACGACAAACCAGTGGAACTTCTGCGCCAGCCATCAGGCGAAGTACACCTATCGGCACTCAAAATCGATTTAACGATCGGAAAGGGAATTTTTCCCGCAACGATTTTGACAAAAATTTTAAGTATGAATGTCGTGATGAAAATAATCCACGTCTCGCACAAAGTGCGCCTGTAACTGAAGAGGTGACTGACCCGCAAATATTATTGGAGGAACTTAAAGACAAGAATAATTATAACCCTACAGAAATTGATTTAGATAAAGCAACAACCGCACGGTAAATACCCAAAACTGAAATTTTGTTAAAATAAAACAAATTTATTTAATTTAACTTTTTTTATATAGATTTTTTGTCATAAAATCTTATTCTGAAGATGACATTCATCGCAGTATAAAATATGAAATCTGGTGCTCGACTGACCATGGTAATAAGCGCTTGGACGACGCTTTTAAAGAACGGCACAAAGAGGGCGGCAATGTTTTGCTTTTCTTTTCTGTTAATAGCTCTGGCCACTTTTGTGGCATGGCACAAATGATGACTTCGGTAGATTATAACTCTACATCCAGCGTCTGGTCTCAAGATAAGTGGAAAGGGAAGTTCAAGGTTAAATGGATCTATGTGAAAGACGTGCCTAATGGAAAGCTCCGACACATTCGGCTTGAAAACAATGACAATAAATCAGTGACACATTCAAGAGATACACAGGAGATACCAAACTCAAAAGGCATAGAGGTGTTACAGATACTGCACTCCTATAGACACTCAACATCCATTTTTGATGATTTTTCACATTACGAAAAGAAACAAGAAGAGGAAGTTTCGTCAAAGCGACCAACGATTCATATAGCAGATGCCATTAGCCAAACTCAACCAATTAACAGACATTATGTCCGTGAAAACGACGATAGGGAAAGGGAACGAGATGTGCGAGACAGTCGTAGCTTGACTGTTAATATGACTCAAAAGAATTTCTTTAGCGGTGGAAATAATTTCCGTGATCGAAATTCAGTCCATAAAGGTGGCGCCGGATCCGGAAACTATCACAGCAGCTATAGTGACTATCGACGAAGCTTCGATTGTCAGCGAACACCAAGTGCGGACTTTGTATCAAAGGAAAGAGAAAATGTCCCAAGTGATAGAGAGAATCATTTTGTAACGCGTCATGGGTCTAACAGTAGGAGAGACGAACATCCACACATCCATTCAACTAAGACAAGGTTAAATAAGAGGGACTTCAATACAGAGCAAATTAAAAGCGACGTGCGATTTCGAACTGAAATGCCAACATCAAGGGATTTACCAAAAGTATGCATTAACCCTTGAATATATTATAATATATATATATATATAATATATATATATACACAAGTTGACAACTAACTAGGAACAAACGTGGTTGTTTTGTTCATAATGTTAATGTAGTTCGCTATGTGTACCAACAATTTATACATAAATATAAATGTGGAATATATAAGCTTTAAAAAAATTTAGGTAACTATAGTAAATTCGAAAGAATCAAGTAATATCTTTTATATTTTCTCGATGCGTCAATATTTGGTAGGTTACGAAGTTACCAACCGTTGACAATGGCGTCGAAAATGTGATGTTTGGACAATTTAAACTGAAAATATTTCACGCAATAAAATACACCATATAACGGATAGATACCAGATATATTTAAGATAATTGTAACCTATATGTTGGTGCACATATCAAATGACATGTTAAAAATTAGGAATCACAACCATTAAGCTTCTAATTAGTTGCCAACAGTTATAAATAATAATATGTTAACCCATTTTGCGTTGCAGACTAATGAAAATGATAGAATGCGAAACAATGACTATTAGTGACTGAGCTGCGGAAAAAATTAACAATGACGTCTGAATAGACGTTATATAGAATCCTCATGCCTGCGTGCACCTAAGATTCGCTGATTTCATTTAAGATTTTTAAAAAAATTGTGTGTACAAGCAGTAAATCAGAAAGATAAAATTAAGCTGAAAATAAAGCCAACAACCGGAAATTAGGTTTAACTACAATAATATGATACAATTTTTATGTAATTTATTATATTTATATAAATCGATTGACGCTTTCATTGAACGGTTCATTCACATTTTATTGAATCGATTTGTACACAATTTAAAGTCAAGGGTTTACTTGATTCATTCCTTGTAGCTGCACTGCTAATATTTATAAAACGTATTTTCATCTATATAAAGTGTAAACTGAGTATGTATGAATAATTAAAGTTACAATTTTCATTATACCCATTGTTGCCTCAATCTCAACAGCACTGATATCAATTTATATATTAAAATGTACAAGAAAAACTTTAATATTCTGATAATAAAATATTTCATAGCGAATTTTAGAATTAAGAAATTTTGTGGATGAATAAGGCCATGCTCTGTTTTGTTCATCAAGATGGTCTGACGAGTTTGATGATATACCCTGAATCCGTAATGGTTTTGTGCAAATGAATATAACAGGCAGATGGAAGTACCCATAAAGTTTATGTATATATTTTTAATCAGGACGACGAACTGAGTCGATTTATCCGTCGCATTCTCCTAAGCCGTGCGCAGAACATGTTGATTATTATTTTTCGATATGTTGTCACGTTTTAATAACATCGACCTAAATCGATTTTAAGTCTTGGTTGGACTAGTATATCTCGGAGATCATTAGACCTGGAGCCAAATTTAAGTTATTATGTTCTCATAAAGCAAACGCAGCTCATTAATATTTCGAATTTTGAATACCACTCCCCACTCGCCCCAAATATAAAAAAATGCAAGTACTAGAGACTTGTGCTTTAGTTTGTATATAGATTTCAAAGCTCTTAAATTCTGAAAATTTTGTAAAGATCATAGCTTCAGTATAGAACTTAGCGTCATTCACAAATTAATAACTGTCAAAATCAAAGAAACCAATTTGCTTATAATTATTAAGTTGTGCTTGAACAATTCCAGATCCTTGGGGATGATTTTAATAAGCATGATCACCTTGATGTATTAAGTCCTGTTAAAGGTAAATTGTAGTTGTGCTGATGTAAGTAAGCAAATAAAGGCATATCCGATCCCATAATAGAATATGTACATATGTAGTTGGCTACAGACTTGGGATCATATAAGTTGAATTTTTGTGAGCCAGCATTGACAATCGGACCAATGTGCTAAAGAAAAATCGTAAATATAATTTTACTTACTTTCTCTGTACTCTTTTGATAATTTGGGTACAAAAATCCGCTATACGTATAACTAAATTGTTAAATTTTAAGTCGAACTTGCAGACAGCACCAGTTAACAATTTAACTTTTTCTGTAAAAAGTTTTACATCCCCTTTTATAGTAGGTAGTTTTTTTCAGTTTCCTGTTAAAACATTTGGAGTCCCCCGCTCGCAGTTGGGGCTGTGCGTTGATCAGCAATCGCTTTGTGTAGCCGAGTAGAGGGCTTCATCAGTTATTATTAGAGCTGTAAAATGTTTATGTATAATGTGTGTGTATAATGCGTCAAAACTGAGAGAAGCATCTAGGTGACGAAGATTTCTCATCAGTTCGTTTTGAGCTGTGTCGGCGCTTTGAGTTGCTCGGTAGTTGTTTTTCGTAATCTTGTTTGCAGTGAAATTAAAAATGGACGAGGAGCAAATGTGGAAAGGTTTCTTTAACAAATTGCAGGAAATTAAAATGAACCCTCCTACAGAGCACGAACATCAGTAAGTACCAGTGTGCACTTATATCTTAAGTTATATTTATTTTACACTTTAGTACTTGCATGAATCACAATAGTTCATTTACATTTTAGAATAAATTGTATGTGTATACAAATATATATAGCATTATATTCACATGCCTTATATAACACATATACATTGTACATTTCGTATGTATATGTACGTACAAAATAATCTTGATTTATCTAAAAAGTAAAAGCTTCTAATGCTAACGGATGACACATCTATACATACACACGTATGTTTATATGTATGAATGCAGACCCGGTTTTTGTTTGGGCATTAGTGACGAAACAGGCACCATTCAGAAAACGTCATACATATAGCTACAATCAATTTCGTTGTTGCGTATAACTGTAAGCTTGTGTGCGTCGTTTCTGTGAATTTTATTCGTATTTACACATAAATCGGCGCGCTCAAAATATATCGATATTGACAATATTATCATCTACTTATTGTAATATAGATTTTGTTATACCCTGAACCTTTTAAAGATACGAAATAATGGTGTGTATGTAACGGGCAGAAAAAAGCATCTGAGACCCGATAAAAAATATATATATATATTCTTGACATCAACGCGGCGATCTCGGAGACTAAGAGCTGAAGAGAGTTGACGATCGGGTTTCTTGTTCGTGTGTACCAAACGCAGATGAAGTTTATTCAAATTGCCGATAACTCGTCTCGTTTTCTTATCGATATTTATTGGTTTTTGAGCCTCCATTGCTCCATTTAAAAACCAAAACTTTTACTATCTTGTTCTTATTGCAGCACTTGCTGCTAAATGAATTGTTGATTTTGTCAAACTTAACACGTTTTCGTTAATAACTTTTGTATTTCTTCCCCACTTAAAGTTCTATTCAAATATATATTTGAACCAAATATTGTGTCTAGCTCTCATAATACATTAAATAAGTTTTAATAAGTTAAAAAAAAAAAAAATGGAATGAGTTACTTATCATTTGAAATAAATTTAAAATCTCTAGCTCTTATAGTCTTATAGCTCGACTCGTTCATATGGACGCACGGACAGACGGACTCGGCTGTTGATCCTGACTAAGAAAATATATACATATACTTTATGGGGTCGGAGATTAGTGTTTCATACTTTGGCACAAATCCATTAAACCCATTTTGTTACCTATTTTTAATGAGCTTAAGGAATAAAAAATGTTTAAGGCATATTTAAGAGATGAAATATATTCTAAATAAAATTGTATATTGATTTAAAATTCTGTATTTTTATACTCGTTCACAAAGTGAAAATAGTATATTGGGTTTGTGCAATGTTCGTTTTGCTGTCCGTCCGTCCGTCCGTCCGTCCGTCCGTATGTCCTTAAACTGGGAATGTATACTTGTGCATACCCGCGTCAGACAAAGTGTTAACATTCGATAGAAGGTGAATATTTCCCACAATATTAAAGTTAGAGTCACCATATTTGGTATCTAGTGTGCTGGTGACCTACCCCAAAGATTGCCACCTTTATATCCCTTCCACTGGGGGATATCCCCCAGCGCCCCGGGAAGGTTAGGGGTCACCGCTTTTAAATAAGGGTAACAAATTTCTATGTTACGATCACTTCCGCCCTCGCAAATCACGATAATTTGTATAGAGCTATAGTCTTCAAAATTCTATAATTTACAAAAGTAACAACACCTACAGTCTACTGAGAACGAGTATTGAGCAGTCGGTTACGCCCGACTGCAATGTTCTCACTTGTTTTACGAGCCTTACTGAAGAATTTTCAATTCGGAGCTAGGTGCCCTAATCAGGCACTCCTAACAACAATCAGTTAAAATAAGTTTTATTTTTGAAAAGATCCTTAAATATTGTGATTGCTTCTAAAATTTGGTCAAAATAAAGTTAAGTATAGAAGTATAGGGCAGCTTTTCGGCAAGGGTATTTAATCTTCGGCATTCCAAAAATAACTCTTTGATTTTTAGACATGCACAGGTAGGTATGTACATATGTGCATAAGATTTCTAGTGCAATAATACATATGTATGTATATATGTGTGTATGTATGCAGAATTGACCGCTTTGTATGCAGGCGAAGTTGTTGCTGTTGGGGGTTGCCAGCACACGGAGTCATGAAAATGGTTTTTTACCACAGTTGAGCTTGTATATGTTAATTATGTAAATGTACACACTCAAGTGTGTTTGTGTGTGTCGGTATGTCTTCAAATTCACGAACCATGAAGACAATATGTATGTACATACATACTACGCCAGTAAATAAAATGTTGGTTGTCTATGTTATAGCCCTATCTTTGGCTGTTAACGTGCGAAGCTCTTACCATTCAAACAGTTGTAACACAAACGTCATGAAAGCGGCTAATTCTATTTTTTCGTTGTCAGCCATTTCTGTTGTTTGGCTGTGATAAATCGATCGAACTGTATTATAAAATGGAAATATTTTGTGTACATTTTTAAAAGTGCTATTTAAAGGAAATGAAGTTCCGCGACCGAATAAAACATTTTACACAACAGTGTTCTTTGTCCGTAGTATGTAGAGGAAACAGGTAATAATTGGACATATTTATACATGTCTAAAAAACTGCCCATTGAGAGCAAATAAAGTGAGGTGACCGAATTAAAATTATAAAAACACTGTGGAACAATAATATGTTCCACATGTTATTCTGTATATCTACATATATATGTGATTTTCTGTATGTTTGTATGAATGCAAAGGGGTTTATCCTAATCGGGCGCTCCCGACTAGAGCCCCCTCACTTGTTTTTCAAACATTTAAAATATGAACAAAGTTACATTCTCATTTGTCTGACATTGGAAGAGAATCCGCCAACATCTGATTTTAACGGCGCCATAATAAAATTCAGGTTAGAATGGCGGGAAAAATAAATACTGAAAAAAAAAAAACAATTTAACCCTGGTTGCTTGTGAATTCCATAATAACTACACTTAATGTGTAAATTTTAAAAATCTGTTTTTAAAAATCCGTATCCTAACATAAAGAATTCTTAGTTGTTACAATTCTTAGTTCTTAATTTTATATGCTAATATATGTATTAAAAAACTATTTTGTTTTCTGCAGGCTTCAAGATGCTGACGATGGGTTTTTTGAAAAGTTCGGATTTCTTTTGAGACAGAAGTCTCAATTGGATGAAAGTGTTTTTAAGACTTCACTGGCTCCATTTGAAGAAGAGGAAGACGATGTTATTGTAAAGACTGAAGATGGATCTTGTACAGACAGTGGAGTGGAAATCAAAAGTGAAGACTGTGCTGAATCTCTTACAGAGGAAAGCGTCGAAAATTTACTATCCGTTGACACTGTAAAAGAAATGGTTCTTGATACAGCAACTTGCATAAATGTAAGTAGCATTCAAGTAACTTAACGACTTAGTATTGTATAGTATTTAGTGCTTAGTATTTGTGCCGATAAGTCAGCTATATTCATATGTCTAATTGGTCTATATAAACGCGTCGTTATCTGAGATAAGAGCTAGTTTTTCATATTTGAAAAATAAGTTTCTGTGTACCTTTGACTACATCAGGTTCATTTCAAAGCATCGACAACTAATGCCTCTATAAACAGCTAATTGGAGTCTACAGCAAAATGGTAACTCTCTCTTCTTAAATCTAAAACTATTCTAATAGTACAAAAATATTCAGTGCGAGTTAGAGAAACAATATTAATAATTAGTAATAATTGGCTAGAAATAGGCAAAGAAGTGCCAACGTTGATTTGATAAGGTGGGTAGTAATTTGGCTTAGTCCGTGAGTTAACAAGCCCTTGCTTGATATCCTAAGGCCACTTGAATGCATTCATGTTGTTAGTACATTCACGTATAATATTCAAATATAAACAGATGTCATTGAAATATATGTTTATACCAATATTTCCAGTACCTGTACCTGTATCTGTACTTGTACTAGTATTTCCAAAAGCGCTTTTTTTTCGTTATTTCGGGACCTATAAGCTTTCACATAGACCAAAATGTCTGTTGATGTAGACTACGTAAATTCATATATGGATATGATTTCTTTACTTTTACCTTTCCATTCAATAAATTTTTTTAGTTATTCAATAAATTAACTCAAATTGCAAACAATATATTTCTTATGCAAAAAAGTTAGTTCAATATAGGACAATTATACCATAACAAAATAACTGGATAGTCGTCCTGTTATACTTCTATTTTATATATCTGCTTTAATTGCTAGATTTGATGAAAATTGCCACGGCTGTTATTATTCGAAAAATGGAAACCGTTAAGTGAATAAGTGAATAATAAGTGAATAAATCTTTTTTGCCTTATTGTTAGATTAACTGAAATACAAACTGAAATGTAAACAAACGGACTCGTTCCCAAAGAAACACTTAAATTATCTTTGTTTACTTTTGTAGCTATGTACTTACAGCAGCGTAGCTTTTATATACATAGTATGTTTATGTGTACACATACAGTGGCTCATAGCTTATTTCGTGCAAATGTAATATAAACTCTAAAAAGCATACAGTTAACTTTAAAATTTCTAAAAAAAATTAATTGCAGTTTTTCAGAGTAAAGAGTGAAACATTTATAAAAGAACTTAAACTTAAAAGAACGAAAATTCAAATGAAAATTCAAAGAAGTTTACATTGTGTTTATTGGTAGTTTCATCAAGGTTTCTAAACCTGCCATTCTTCATTGTGGGATTTAAGTGTCTGCATAGATCATATCATTCCAAAAATAAATAAATTGTTTTTCTGCAATACACGGCGCACTGTTTCGGCACAAGATTTCTTACCCAATTCATTCTCAATATCCATAGTCACTTTAATTGGTCGGATGCGTTTCGGCCCTTATCTGCCACTCGATTTTCTCGTACGGAACATTGGATTATGTATTGCACAGTCCTTATTGATAACTTAATTTAAAGACGGTTCGAGTTTCAAATTTTATATTGCAGCTGCACGAAATAAGCTGTGAGCTACTGTATTCTGTACGTACACAAAAAGCATTTGTTCATTCACTTCTTATGCATAGCTTTTCCCACATTCTTTAGAATATTCGTTTTTCATTATCATTGAGCTTTTTTCTTAGTTCCAAAAATAAAAATTTGCTCAAAGCACTACTACATTATGCTTTTCTCTTTATCTTGTGGAATACTGAGAAGACAATATCGAAACTTAATTCTGCTCATACACGCCCAAAGCAGATCACGGTCAACGTGATTATTTGCAACTTTCTTAGTTTTCGGCATTGACACTGTTAACGGGTCTTCAATTGACATATTCTAAACATTTTACGACTCCTGACACTTTAATGTGCATATTTATGTATATGTGTAATAAAAAAAGTTATACAATGACCATGAATATATATAGAAAAATAATCATAGATCGCTGAATGTGAGCTTTACACATTTTACCAGACAAAGTGCAAAATGTCAATATATTGATCAAATTGAGATTAAAAATTTGTGTTTTTAAAATGAGTTATTTGTCTTTGCCTCGCGTTTTGTCTAATATAAGTTCTCGAAATTCGACAGGTAAAAATTCAAATTTTTTAAGTTTAAACCGTACCGCCGGACATGAGACAGGGCAGGTGAGAAAAGTATGTTCCACGCTGTCATTAAATGAAACGGCAGAGCGACGTAAACGAATTCTCAATAGAAATGGGAGCATATCGAACCAGCATTTCCGTGGGGTTCACAAGCATTTATTAGAATCTCACGCCAAGGCAGTTTGTCATTCAATGACAGTAAGTATAATTTAAACAGTTTAATGATTCTTTAATATGCGTTCATAGTGTAACAACAAATAAAACAAGTGGGAATTACCCTAAATCACAGATATAAATGTGGTAAGGTGCACGAAAGAAAAAAACAAAATATAACAGTATAAAAGTAAGAATAAAGAAAATAAAATTTAAGACTAGTGGATACCCTGGACGTAGTGTGCTGATCAAGAATATAAATACTATATGGGGTCGGAAATCCTTCTCCTCCTTCTGCCCATTACATACATTTGCACAAAACCATTATATCCTGTTTTATCCATTTTGAATGGGTTTAATTGTTTATTTAAATAAGTTAAATAAGTTAAAATTCTTTTTTTCTAAATAAACAAATTAATAAACTTAAGAAATTATTTAAATTCTAATTAACAGATTGAAGACTTGTACGAAGAGATTCTGTTTGAAATTTACAACAACATTGGTTGCGAGATTAATGATATTTGTACAGATGGGCTAGTTGAGTTTGCTCAAGAAGTATTTAAAATACCCAACGCAACTCATTTTGAAATTTCTGAAGTTGCCAAGAAGAAAGCACCACCAAACCTAAGATTAAATGTTGAAATCATAAAAGCAGAAAATTTGCTATCAAAGGATTCAAATGGATTATCAGACCCCTTTGTAACATTGTACTTGGAATCAAACAACTCGCATCGTTATAACTCATCCGTTAAAACGTCTACCTTAAATCCGATATGGGAGGAGCATTTTTCATTGTAAGTTTTTCTCAACAGCATCTAAAATAACGTTTTTAATTAAATTCCTTATTAAAACTTAGCCGAATGCTTACAATGTTATTAGTACCTTGAATGATTTTAAGCTTTAAAAAGCATATTAGTTTGTTAGCCACTTGTGAAAATTCCAGCGTTCGTACTCATGTTTGTAAACACATGGTTGATTCTATAATCAAAATTTTAAATGTAATTCATTGTTCTATAACGGTATAAGTACATGGTACCATTATTGTTAAAATAATTTAGCTTAAACGCTACTTTTTTCACATCTATAAAATTTTATATGAACTTTCTTACTACAATTTTTCCAGGCCAATTACTGAAGGGCCTCGCGAGGAAGTTCTGATAATTGAAGTTTGGTAAGTTTATTAATAGTCATTGTATGTTTTATTTTTATTGCGATATATTTGGTTTCTTCTTCTTTTTTAACATTTGTTTTATTCTCTTGTTGAGACTTCCCTAACTGTAATATTTTTTATTTTTTGTGGTTGTCACAATTAGTACAAAATACAACATTAACATTTTTTGTCAAAAATCAGTCAAAAATTAACAAAAATTTTGACATGTAAAGCTCTCGGATCCACTATTCCCATATTTCAAACGCCCATAACTTTGTCAAAACTGAACCGATTTTCGTGTCTTATGGGTTTTTGGTTATGGCTTGTCCTCTAGATTGATTCTGCGTTTAAAATATATGCATTATTGAAAATAATTTTTTTTGGGTATTTTTGGGGGAAAAGAGCATTTTCAAAAAATTTTTTTTTTCAAAATTTAGAAATGCAAATTTATATTTTTAATCGATTGTGGTTGTCACAATTAGTATAAAAAACAACATTAAAAAAGATTCTGAGGAGGTCTAATTTTTGTAAGAAATCAGTCAAAAGTTGACAAAAATTTTGACATGTAAAGCCCTCGGGTCCATAGTTCCCATATTTTAAACGCCCATAACTTTGTCAAAACTAAACCGATTTTAGTGTTTGACGGCTTTTTGTTCATGACTTGTCCTCTAGATTGATTCTGCATTTAAAATATATACATTATTGAAAATAATTTTTTTGGGTATTTTTGGGGGAAAAAAGCATGTACTCCCCCCTTACTCATTTTCGAACAAATTTTTGTTTCAAAATTTAGAAATGCAAATTTATATTTTTAATCGATTGTGGTTGTCACAATTAGTATAAAAAACAACATTAAAAAAGATTCTGAGGGGGTCAAATTTTTTGTCAAAAATCAGTCAAAAGTTGACAAAAATTTTGACATGTAAAGCCCTCGGGTCCATAGTTCCCATATTTTAAACGCCCATAACTTTGTCAAAACTAAACCGATTTTAATGTTTGATGGCTTTTTGTTCATGGCTTGTCCTCTAGATTGATTCTGCATTTAAAATATATACATTATTGAAAATAATTTTTTTGGGTATTTTTGGGGGAAAAAAGAATGTACTCCCCCCTTACTCATTTTCGAAAAAATTTTTGTTTCAAAATTTAGAAATGCAAATTTATATTTTTAATCGATTGTGGTTGTCACAATTAGTATAAAAAACAACATTAAAAAAGATTCTGAGGGGGTCAAATTTTTTGTCAAAAATCAGTCAAAAGTTGACAAAAGTTTTGACATGTAAAGCCCTCGGGTCCATAGTTCCCATATTTTAAACGCCCATAACTTTGTCAAAACTACACCGATTTTAATGTTTGATGGCTTTTTGTTCATGGCTTGTCCTCTAGATTGATTCTGCATTTAAAATATATGCATTATTGAAAATAATTTTTTTTGGGTATTTTTGGGGGAAAAAAGCATGTACTCCCCCCTTACTCATTTTCGAACAAATTTTTGTTTCAAAATTTAGAAATGCAAATTTATATTTTTAATCGATTGTGGTTGTCACAATTAGTATAAAAAACAACATTAAAAAAGATTCTGAGGGGGTCAAATTTTTTGTCAAAAATCAGTCAAAAGTTGACAAAAATTTTGACATGTAAAGCCCTCGGGTCCATAGTTCCCATATTTTAAACGCCCATAACTTTGTCAAAACTAAACCGATTTTAATGTTTGATGGCTTTTTGTTCATGGCTTGTCCTCTAGATTGATTCTGCATTTAAAATATATGCATTATTGAAAATAATTTTTTTTGGGTATTTTTGGGGGAAAAAAGCATGTACTCCCCCCTTACTCATTTTCGAAAAAATTTTTGTTTCAAAATTTAGAAATGCAAATTTATATTTTTAATCGATTGTGGTTGTCACAATTAGTATAAAAAACAACATTAAAAAAGATTCTGAGGAGGTCTAATTTTTTGTAAAAAATCAGTCAAAAGTTGACAAAAATTTTGACATGTAAAGCCCTCGGGTCCATAGTTCCCATATTTTAAACGCCCATAACTTTGTCAAAACTAAACCGATTTTCATGTTTGGTGGCTTTTTGTTCATGGCTTGTCCTCTAGGTTGATTCTGCATTTAAAATATATACATTATTGAAAATAATTTTTTTTGGGTATTTTTGGGGGAAAAAAGCATGTACTCCCCCCTTAATCATTTTCGAAAAAATTTTTTTTTCAAAATTTAGAAATGCAAATTTATATTTTTAATCGATTGTGGTTGTCATAATTAGTATAAAAAACAACATTAAAAAAGATTCTGAGGAGGTCTAATTTTTTGTCAAAAATCAGTCAAAAGTTGACAAAAATTTTGACATGTAAAGCCCTCGGGTCCATAGTTCCCATATTTTAAACGCCCATAACTTTGTCAAAACTAAACCGATTTTCATGTTTGATGGCATTTTTTTCATTGTTTTTGTCTAGATTGATTCTGCATTTCAAATATATTCATTATTAAAAATGAAATTTTTTTAAACAATTTTTTTGTTTTTTTGAAATGTATGTAAACACAATAGTTCAGGACATACTCTAGTCGGACACTACCGACTAGAGCTCCTCACTTGTTAAGTTCCCGTTTAAATGTTAAGATTTCGTAAAGCGTTAAAAACACATCTTCATATATTAATTCAGACTCACAATTTTTGTTTTAGGGACTTCGATGCTGCGGAAACGGTCAAAGACAAGGTTAATAAAATTTCCGATGTCAAAGGCGTAAGAGGCTTTAGCAAGTTAATGAAGGAAATTGTTGTCACTGCCTCTTCTGGAAAACATGATAACGAATTAATTGGCCGTGCAGTAATTTCACTTAAGGTATAGTATATTAAATCTTAAATGAAACAATTATATGGTACTTTTTCAATTGAAACACGATTATTTAGCGGCTATGGTTCTTCTTCTTCACTCAGCCCCTATTATGGGAAGTACCTTCCTGAATTAATTCGGTATACATCCTGAATTACTTCGGTATTTATTTTCCGATTTCTATGGAACTTTCAGAGTTGAAATATGGGTTCAATATGTGTGTACAAACCAAAGCGCAGAGGGGAACGGGGATGAGAACTCTCTAGCTTTTGTAGTTTCCTATATCGCATTCCCGACTATAGCGATCTGACTTGTTTATCTTAGGTCCGCTCTATGGAAAATTCATTTTAAAATGATTTCTGTGCTTTGACACGGATATTCTTTAAATATTTAGGCCTCAAATGTAGTGTCTGTTGTGTTTATTGTCCGATCTTATTAAAATATTTAGTTCGAAACGAGAGTACGTTTAGCTCTTTTAATCTAATAATTAATAAATGGATAAATTTGTTCTACATATGGTATTGAGCAATACATATTTTCCATTGGGTCTAAGATGCTGTTTCTTTTGTCCGTTACGTTCAATCCATTATACTTCTTTTTAACAATTTTATATGGGTAATGGTATAAAAATATTGTAATATTAAGCTCTGTTCCCATTGCACGTGGGTAATAGATAACTTATTTTTATTTTTTAAGTCACTATTATAATTTCTTAATAAATTTAAAAAGTCTATTCCAGTTTCTGGGCTGACAGTTTGGTACAACCTGGAAAAAGGGAGTAAAACAAAAAGTCGTGGATCTGTTCTAGTAAACATTACTCTTAGTGCCGAAAAAAATAAAAATGTAGCAAGTCAAGAACACAAACATCTTTTAAAATTGTTACTCATGCATGAGTTGGATACATCTCAAGTCACGAACTTTTGGTGGAGCGGCAAATTTAGCTCGATGGCGGAAGCTATCAGAACTCAACACGCCGTTCAAAGTGGACTCTCTTCCTTTGATTGTGCGCTAAGTCAATGGCATGCATTCAGTACCGTGCACGAGACCCACAAACTTAATTTTGCACTATTCAATTCTATACTCGATATATTGGTGCCAGTAATTAACTGTTTGCAAAACGATTCTGAAGATGTCAAAACATTTTGGGAGGGTGCGAAGCGGTTGCTGCCATCTTGCTTTTTAATACTAAGAAAGCTGCGCTCTAAAACTGTTAGTGATAATAAAATACTTAAAGCACTCAATGAAGTATTGGATATTCTATCGAAACTGAGAGCTTTGGAGGTGCCAGCCGCAATTGAAATGTTTCCCGAAACAGTCTATGGATGGATAGAAAACAGGGACTCTCACCAGTCATACGATATTGATACCGTAATCGTTGATGCTATAAATAGTGGAGCAAAAGAATGGATGGAACATATTATAGAAGGCAGCACGCAAACCAAAAAGAATGAGACCGATGAAGATAAATTGCAAAATGTTATACAAATTATTCAAATGGTTCGCTCGGATCTACAACGTGCGATGGAATATTTTGATAAAATGTTCTACCAGTGAGTATTCTATTATTTATTTTTTAATAGTTAAGGTCATCGACTAATAAAACAGTGCAATATATTTCACTATAAATTCATCGGCAATATACTAATCAGGATAACAAATTTAATTAGAAACAAGTAAAAAGCAATCTGAACCGAATTCTGACAAAAAGACGGACGGATACATATTGTATTCAAGGATTCATTATTATTATTTATTTACTACTATTCGATAAAGTTTGGCTTTTTATTACCGAAAAAAGCCTTGATAACAATTATGTATTTGGGCAACGCAGAGAATTGTCTTCTAACTTATTCATATTTATTATTACATTTTCATATTTTTCTTTCAGCAAAATTCGGATTAATTATTCCACTACACTTTTTCTGTTTTATGACTCAAAACTCATGGAGATATCTAAGACGAGTGTAAAAGAAGTGTGTTCCAACATCAAAATGTTAGATGTTCCCGATGACCAGTTTGAATATTTGCCAAATATTAATAATGTTAATATGGGAACAACATTATTTGAAGTTTATTTGGTTCTTAAACGATACAATACTCTAGGTAAAAAATAAAAAACCCACATTGTAACTGGTTTTTAAAAATTTTCAATTTTATTTTATAGGCCAATCACTCTGCCCCAACTGTAAATTGGAAATGACTGATTTTTACCAATGGTTTGAAAGGGGCGTAACTCATTGGCTCGATATTTCTATAATAAAAGCTCTCAATCGCATTCAGAAAGCTATTGACTTAGACCAACTTCATGCTGTTGATGAAACTGTTAAATATAGTTCATCTGCAGTAGACACTTTAGCCATTTTTTACCAGATTAAAATATTTTGGCAACAATTAGACTGGCCAGAAGTAGAAGGGTCTTATACGTTTGTCGCAAAAATTGTAAATGTAAGAAATTAATTAATTAAATTATTGAAAATATGTCACTATTTCTTAAATTACGTTGCCCAACAGGATATATGCAGATGCTGCGTTTTCTATGCGCAGCGTATGTCCCGACGGGTGGAAAGCATAACCAAGATAGGAGAGGATGGAGAAATGTTCAGTAAGTCAAGAAACTAAACAACTTTAATTTGCACTAACGTTTTTATCCCAGTTTTATCAGAGGAATGGTGTTTGGCTATTAATAACATGGACTACATCCGTCAGAGTTTACCATCGTTTATAAAGGTATGATAATGTATGATAAACAATCAAAAATAACCACTTGAATGAAAAAACACATAGCATGATCTTGGTTGAGAGTGAAATTTTTAAAGAATGTTTAACCAATCTGTTTAATTTCTTTCATTAGGAACTGGGAACTGATGATGTTATACGTCGTATTGGGGAGTACAGAACAAATCTAGAAGCTGAACGGTGCGCTGACACTATAAAGGCTGTTATTGATAATGCCCTTGATACACAACGTAATCAAATTGTTGAATTAATAGAATGTGTCTCCCGCAAAATGTCTCCATCGATTCGAAGATTTTTAACTGAAGGAGCAGAAGTACTCCATAAAGACTCAAATTCCATGGAAAGGCTGATGATGTACTTAGAAAGGTCATTAACGACTCTTTATGAAACTCTTAATGAAGTTAACTTTGGCAGAATATTGGATGGTATTTGGGGTGAATTGTCAATTATAATTTATGACCTTATTCAGTCAAATCTCGATGTGAGTATAACCCTACCACATACCGGACAAAATCTTTTATCATAAAAATTATATTTTCAGAAACGTCGTCCCCCAGCTTTCTTTCAAAACTTAAGGGAAACTCTCCGAACTATGATATCTTGCTTTAAGATTGGCGATACTATAACATCTGATGTTAAGATTTTATCGGAGATTGAAAACTTGCTCGACCTTCATGCCCTTGAAACTGCCGATCTTATCCATCAATATTACCTTGACCAATTTAAATTTCAAAATGAACAATCAACATCAAATTTCGGACAACTTACAATAACCGCACAATTTACCGATTCTGGATTAATAGTGAGTATGCCCATCTAATACGCAATAGAAATAGAGTCCAATCAGAATGTACGCTAAAAGTGATTGAACGATTTTTAATTTGTATATACATACACACTTTTTATATACACTTTTTAATTTCAGTTAAAGATATTAAATGCAGCTAATTTAGTTTCTATGGATAAAAATGGATTATGTGATTCATTTGTAAAAGTCTATTTGATGCCTACTGGTCGATTTAATGGATTTACACCTGTAAAAACTTCCGTTCACCATAAAAATTGTTTTCCACTTTATGACGAAAAATTTAGCATGTAAGTTAATTCGTCTATGAAAAATTTAAAAGATTTTAATCGTTTTATATTAGTAATTTAAGTACAGAGCAGCGCCAGATGGAAAATAGCCTGATTTTATTTAGTGTTAAGGATAAGGACTTATTTGGAATGACAAGCCAATATATAGCAGAGTGTTATATAACGTTTGCAGATCTCATTGTATCTGAAGGCGAGCAAATTCGTATGAATTTATGTAGACCGGAGTATACAGGTAAAAAATTAAATTTATAAATAAATTTATATTGTTACATAATATTTTTTTTTAAGATTCCGTTGCATTACGAGCCCTGGAGCATAGGCAAGGCGATAAACAAGCAAAGGATTTCCTGAAAAAGTTAAGGAATAAATCAAATTCCTAATTCTTGATGCTTTCGAATGTCTAGTCAAAGACTTTATTTTTCCAAATACTACGATGGTATTATTTATATATTTTGGCATAATTGATTGTAAAGTCAACATCAACTAGACATACGCATTTAGAAACAAAAATCATGTAACATAAAAAAAATATATAAATATATATAAAACGAGAGGTGCTAAGCCCTACAGCTCCACAACGCAGCTATTTGGCTGTGCGCTTTACGTATAATTGTTGTGCGAATCGAAAATTATTCTCTTTGTGTTTTTAGCATATCTATGGTAGGTAGCCTAAAACTTGAATATTGAGTGGAGCGGTGTATACTGCACCTCCCAACCGACTGCCTCATTTTGATCCGTCGGTGTTGAGTCTTATAGAAGCTCTGGAGTAAGGCTGGTTCTTAGATGTAATCTGATGAGACGCCCGAATGTCTTCAGTACGATACTTTACTGTGGTAAAGGTTTGTCTGCAGACGTCTCGTAGCCGTCCAATTCGGCCTTGTCCGGTGCTTCCAATTTGCAGTAACTCTGCTAGGCGCCAAGGTAGACTTCTCCGACTTTGTCCATCACGGCTTTAATAAGCTCTGCTGTTTTCTCTTCGTTACGTGCTATTACTTTTATCGTTCCCTGGTATAAACCAACTCTGCCTCTAGTAGCTCGAAGCAGCGGATGGATTTCTCTCCACGTATTTATATTTTTTAGGCTTGCTGTTGGAGACCATCTTATCACCCCAGCACCAGAAAAGACCACGGTCGCATTTTTCGTGCTCTGATGTATTCCCACAGTGACAGGGGATGGTAGAGTAACTTCATAAACCCGGGGGCCCGGGTAGAATACGGATTTTCATGGACTAACGACTTGGCTTGACGGACTGGCAGTCTGAGCATTGGCTTTACAGCCTCTGTTTGAATCTGGGATCCTAGTCGGCTTTTTCCGTGTGCCGGTCTCCATTTTGTTTTTATTCATAATAGATGAGTTCATTTTTTATGCTTGATCTGGGCTCTGCAGGTAAGGCTACCGACAGACCGGAGCTCGCTAGGTATCCGGTCACGTCGTCTGACACTGGTCTAGTTTTAAAAAAGGGCTTCAGACTTTTGGCCTGTATCGTTTAAGAACCGTGCTTATCGCGCAAGACATTCTGTGAAAGAGAAAATCTATAAAATTTGAAATCTCCATTTTTTTCATCGCATAGGCAGGCAACAAACCATGAACATACATGTAGAATTACGAATAATCATCCCGAATAACGTTTCTTACAAGCGCACCCGCTTTTAGGCATAGAAGGGCGTTTTTGCGCATTGCAAAACTTATAAAAAAAAGAGAGTAGGAGAAAGAGCGACAGAAGGAGAGGGTGAGAAGGAGGAAGAGAGAGAGAGAGAAAGAGAGAGAAAGAGAGAGAGAGAGAGAGAGAGAGAGAGAGAGAGAGAGAGAGAGAGAGAGAGAGAGAGAAAGAGAGAGAGAGAGAGATAGAGAGGGTGAAAGAGAGAGAGAAAGAGGGAGAGAGAGAGAGAGGGAGGGAGAGACAAAGAGAGGGAGAGAGAAAAGTCAGGCAATAAAAACTAATGCACAAAAACTGATGGTGAGGTAATGCACTTTATAAACACTTAACTAAAAGCATTGCTAAAACATGTAGCCTTACCTGAATTCTTGAAAATCGCATAGAAGGGTGTTTTTACGCATTGCAAAACTTATAAAAAAAAGAGAGTAGGAGAAAGAGCGACAGAAGGAGAGAGTGAGAAGGAGGAAGAGAGAGAGAGAGAGAGAGAGAGAGAGAGAGAGAGAGAGAGAGAGAGAGAGAGAGAGAGAGAGAGATAGGGAGAGGGAGAGAGAGAGAGATAGTGAGAGGGAGAGAGAGAGAGAAAGAGAGAGAAAGAGAGAGAGAGAGAGAGAGAGAGAGAGAGAGAGAGAAAGAGAGAGAGAGAGAGAAAGAGAGAGATAGAGAGGGTGAAAGAGAGAGAGAAAGAGGGAGAGAGAGAGAGAGGGAGGGAGAGACAAAGAGAGGGAGAGAGAAAAGTCAGGCAATAAAAACTAATGCACAAAAACTGATGGTGAGGTAATGCACTTTATAAACACTTAACTAAAAGCATTGCTAAAACATGTAGCCTTACCTGAATTCTTGAAAATCGCATAGAAGGGTGTTTTTACGCATTGCAAAACTTATAAAAAAAAGAGAGTAGGAGAAAGAGCGACAGAAGGAGAGAGTGAGAAGGAGGAAGAGAGAGAGAGAGAGAGAGAGAGAGAGAGAGAGAGAGAGAGAGAGAGAGAGGATAGTGAGAGGGAGAGAGAGAGAAAGAGAGACAGATAGAGAGGGTGAGAGAGAAAGAGAGAGAGAGAGAGAGAGAGAGAGAGAGACGGAGAGAGAGAGAAGAGGGAGAGAGAGAGAGAGAGAGAGACGGAGAGAGAGAGAAGAGGGAGAGAGAGAGAGAGGGGGGAGAGACAAAGAGAGGGAGAGAGAGAGAGAGAAAAGTCAGGCAATAAAAACTAATGCACAAAAAATGATGGAGCCGTAATGCACTTTATAAACACTTAACTAAAAGCATTGCTAAAACATGTAAGCCTTACATGAATTCTTGAAAATCGCAGAGAAGGGCGTTTGTGCATTGCAAAACTTATGAAAACTAGTAAAAGGCTCTAGTCGAGAGCACCCGACTAGGGGATACCCTGAACCCTATATTTTCATAAATTTCAACCCGTTGCATTCATGCACACAAACAAAAAGTCACACACACACAGTCAGTGTGTGCGTGACCCCCACGAAGAAAACTAAATTCGTGAATAACATCGATAATAAGAAAACGAGATGAGTTATCGACGATTTGAGATAAACTTGATCTGTGTATGGTATACACGAACTTAGAAGTCCAAGTTCAGCTCTCTAGCTTCTGTAGTCTCCGAAATCGACGCGTTTATACAGACGGACGGACAGACAGACGGACAGGGCTAGATCAACTCGGCTAGTGATGCTGATTAAGAATATATATACTTTATGGGGTCGGAGATGCTTCCTTCTGCCTGTTACATACATTTGCACAAAACCATTATACCCTGATTTACCCATTTTCAATGTGTTCAGGGTATAAAAATAGCAGATATAAAAATTCTTTTAAAAATGCCTTACCATAGAAAAAATTTTAATGTGGATCCCTAGTGGGACACTGTGCATATATTAATTTTTTTACGTTTGTTAACTGATTGTTAAGCTTATAATTGAGAACATGGTATCTCCGTGTCGGATATTCCAACTTGAGCACTCTTACTTGTTAAATTTTAATTTCCTTATATCGTAGAATAAAGAGAACTTAAATACAGAAACCTTTACACATTTATATAGCTATACATTATGGCAAAGTCTTCGAACTCCCCTCGTTAAATGTGTTTTGAAAACTTCCGCCCTGTTTTTTTTAAAAAATATTACGACTATAAAAAGACTTGCAGACTTGAGCTTCAATTAGTTGATCTCCAGCTTTGTTTCATTACGAACAATAGGTTGGATTTTCACTGCGGTAGCAATTTTGTGTTCTAAATTTATAAAAAAACGTTCTTTATAAACCTAGTTCTTAAGCTTCTTTAATTGGCTTATCTGTAATAGCTAAGATGGTAAGTTAATCGGCAGGAATTCGTTAAGTTTAAATTTGTACATATTAATAAATATCAAATAATACACATAGGTTAGTTGAAAAAATTAAATGTTTAATTATGAGCAATCTTATAAAGGACATTATGAGCTCAGTAAATAACACAAGATTTTCAAGTCTCTCGCGTCAATAGTGTCTACAAAAATTATGCTCATACGCAAAGTCGGGGACGGACAGTTAAACAGACATTCCAGCGTCAAAATGAAAGGAAAATAAGGCGTAAATCGAAATGCCGAAAAACGAATACCACATTTTCGTCCATTTGTATAAAAAGAAATTTTATTGATCCCAAACCCAAAGTAAATGATGCATATACATATGTATATACCACACGTATACATATCTGTATATACATGTACATATATTAAGTTTTTGAAAGTGTAGAATTCAATATTTAGTTATAACAAACAAAAAAGCTTAAAATTTTTTTTTTAATTTATCAGATGGTCACTTTAGCAATGTAATTAAGAAGGTTTTTTTAACAATATTTATTTGGAGCCAATAATACCACAATATTTCATAATAAAAAAAAAATAATAATGCATACATAATTGCTAATTTAACGAAGTATATTTTTTTGGTACCCTTTTATTTTTATAAGGCCGCTATGTGAACATGTAAGGTCGTAAAACGAATTGTGAATTGAAAACTCTTTCGCTTTTATCATAATAATAATAACAACAATAAAAATAATAATATTAATAATAAATTATAATGATTAGGAGAAAAAGAAAAAGAGTATAATAGTTAGTTCCTCTCATATCGCTAGTAAACAGCTACTAAACTCCTGAAAATATCAGACCTTTATAGCATATACATACATATAAGCAAATATAACCATCATCGTATAAATATACATATCTACTATTATATATATTTAAATTGTAAAAATCGTTAAACTAATTTAACTGGGTAGGGTATTAAATCTTCGGGCCGCCGAAGAGAATATTCTTTTTTGTATTTGCGTCTAACTGTTTGTATCTGTACACATACATAAACACGTATGTACTATATATGTATTGTAACGTTACATGGTCCAGTGAACTGCAGTTTACGATATATACATAATTTTAATAATTTCTGTTACAAATTTTCTTTCCATTCAGAGGGAGTGCATTTCAGTTCATATTGGACAGGCTGGCGTGCAGATTGGTAATGCTTGCTGGGAGCTGTACTGCCTGGAACATGGCATTCAACCCGATGGGCAAATGCCTTCTGACAAAACAATTGGCGGCGGCGACGACTCTTTCAGTACCTTCTTTAGTGAAACCAGTGCCGGGAAGCATGTGCCACGTGCCGTTTTTGTTGACTTGGAGCCGACAGTTGTTGACGAGGTCCGCACTGGCACATATCGCCAGCTGTTCCATCCCGAACAGTTGATTACTGGCAAGGAAGATGCGGCCAACAACTATGCGCGGGGCCACTACACGATCGGAAAGGAAATAGTGGATATAGTACTAGATCGTATCCGCAAACTCGCTGATCAATGCACCGGTCTTCAGGGATTTTTAGTATTCCACTCATTTGGAGGAGGTACTGGATCCGGTTTTACCTCGTTGCTTATGGAGCGTCTGTCAGTTGATTACGGAAAGAAATCAAAGCTAGAGTTTTCAATTTATCCAGCTCCACAAGTACGTATAACATAAACAATTCTCTTAAGCAATTTCTCTTAATATTTGTTTCAATGTAATTATTTAATTTATTTTAATTATTTAACTTTCGAGCATGTCTAAATATTTCTATTAAAGGTTTCAACTGCTGTAGTCGAGCCATATAATTCAATATTGACGACCCACACTACCCTGGAGCACTCTGACTGCGCATTTATGGTTGACAATGAGGCCATATATGATATTTGTCGTCGGAATTTGGACATTGAGCGCCCCACCTACATGAACCTAAATCGTTTAATTGGCCAAATAGTTTCCTCCATAACGGCATCGTTGCGCTTCGACGGAGCGCTGAACGTCGATTTAACTGAGTTTCAAACCAATTTGGTTCCCTACCCACGCATTCACTTTCCTCTCGCCACATATGCTCCAGTAATTTCCGTTGAAAAAGCTTATCACGAACAATTAACTGTTGCCGAAATAACAAATGCCTGCTTCGAACCTGCAAACCAGATGGTCAAATGTGATCCCCGGCACGGCAAATATATGGCGTGCTGTATGCTTTATCGCGGAGATGTGGTGCCCAAAGATGTGAATGCTGCGATCGCCACGATCAAAACAAAGCGCTCAATTCAGTTCGTTGACTGGTGCCCCACTGGCTTTAAAGTGGGTATCAACTACCAACCACCCACTGTGGTGCCAGGTGGCGATTTGGCCAAAGTTCAACGCGCTGTGTGCATGCTATCTAACACCACGGCTATTGCAGAAGCCTGGGCTCGTTTGGATCACAAGTTCGATTTAATGTATGCCAAGCGCGCTTTTGTTCACTGGTATGTTGGCGAAGGTATGGAAGAAGGCGAGTTCTCTGAAGCCCGAGAGGATTTAGCTGCCCTTGAGAAGGATTATGAAGAGGTGGGAATCGATTCTACTGCCGATGTTGAAGAAGTCGATGAGTACTAATGACTGTTGATAAACACGTGCCGAATGACCAACATTAAAAACGATAATTTTACCACACAAACGTTTATTCATTTTATCTTTCACTAAAAAATGTTCACAAATAAAATACGCAAACAAATTTGAAAAAGACAGCTATTATTACACTCTCTTTTTTTTATTATTTAAACACTAATGTTGTATTTGTTATACAAATTTTATTAAAACAATATGATATTATTTTTTTTGTAAAAAGTTGTTAAGCCATGCTTCAATAACCGGTAAATTCTCTTTACTCCACACTGATTCTTCCTTTATGTTGCGTAGAGACTTTTCAATTATGTGCTGTGCGCTTCCAAAATCTCCAGTATTTTTTTCGTAAAGGTGCTGGACCATATCATATCCTTTTTGTGTTAAAAAGAAGCCGGTGGCGCAACCAATCAAATGATCCCATAAATTGGTTTTATTCTTAAATCTGAAAAAATTAAATATAAAATTACATGAAACTATTGGACACATTCTTTTAGATTAAACAATTGAGGGGGCTCTAGCACCGGACTAGCTCCCTGTCTTTATATACATTTCCACACTCTTGCATATATACAAACACAAAATTACACATACACACACTAACGTAAGTATGAGCGGTTTGAAATTGTCAGGACTTAAAAAAAGTATCCAAATCTATATACAATCCAAAGCTCAAGTCTGTCGTACATGAGTTGTGTTTTTCATATATAGTGCGAGAGTTACGAGAACATATTAAAATAACCGACAATTACAATAGGTAACAAAATTTAATTTTTTTATAGTTTACCAAACCTACTTCTTCTGAATTTAATTTTGTAAGTCTACATTTATACTTACTTTTGTCGAATTATCGTCCAGTTTTCAGATAGGAAATTAAATAGCGTGTAATAACCACTCGAACTCCCGGTAAGTGAGGAAAATATTAAGAATTGATCATTTTCGGTGAAATTAAAGTTTTCTTCTATAACGGACAATTGTAACAGGCGGTTAATCTTTTCTGGTTGGGTTGGACAACCAGCTAGAGTCTTCAGTAAATGCGTCCTTTCACTCTGTTTTCGTGTTTTGGGAAACTGCGTCACGCGTTCTAATCCAAATTGCCAGTCCTCGTTGGTACCCCATTTAAAGACGGAACAAATATAATGATTTGGTACCCTGTAATATAAAATGTGTAGTTGTGATGAATGAATAAACTAATAATATACTGACGGATTTTCGAGGTTTGGGTGGGCTGACTCTTGCCAGACATTGTATGCATTTTTGGCTTCTTTAATGCATGGACCATAACCTGCCCGGCACAAGAATCTCTTTGTCAATGAGCGTAAATCTGTTTTCCAGCTGTCTTCGGATTCAACTTCAGCACCCAATTCTTCATATAAAGGCGTTAGCAGTATTAGGACATATTCCTGAAATCGGAAATTATTATTGTTTTTAAATACAAATAGTTAATTAATTAATACTTAATTCCTTGCCTCAAAATTCTTATGAACCTCTGACATATCGATAAGGCGACCAATTTGATCAATGAATGTGAAAACCGGATTCCACACAATATGATTGCGCTCGAATTTCATAAATAACGTCATGTTGAATGCAGTAGCAAAACTTAAGTCGCCAGCATAGGCGAGATTCCAAGCATCGTGTAACAGTTTGGCCCTGAAAGCGTTGTAGAAAGAAAGCAAATCATCCATCAAAGAACACTTTTTCGCATGCACTTAGAAAACAAAATAAATAAATAGTGCAATTAAAATAAGAATGAAAAACTTTATTTCAAATTGTTTATTTAAAATTAAGAATTTGGAAGTATGAGAAACCTATTTGCTGTAATCACCAGCAAAATTTGGAAACTGATAAGAATGGTAATTAAAACAGTAAGAGTGCTCTGTACGTAGATAAATTGCCACGCCCTAGTCGGCGTAGCTAAAAATCCTTAACACGTTATCTGACGCGGGTATACACGAGTATATATTCCAAGTTTCAAGTCTCACCTTCCATCCTATTACACAATTAATTCTTGGATTACAGTTTCAGCTATTAAAATATTGGTAACTAAATAAGAAGCTCGTTAAGTAATACGAGTGGTATTAATTACGAGTGGTAATTAATTAATTATATTAATATCAAAGGGTTATTTCGAAGCTCACCTCGTATACGTGGGAACTATGCTGCGACCATTCTCAGTTTGCAAAAAACTTGAGAGCATTTTCCAATTTTCTTCGTCGTAATTTACGGGATACGGGCCAATTTCTTCGTGATTTATAATAATGAATTGATTACTTTTCGGCATATTATTAATAATTATTTGCTGAGTCTTTTCCATCCATACAAAGGGACTGCAGTTCGAAAAATTAAGTGCATCTTGACGGTTAACTATTATTGGAATCCACCAAAGCATTTTGTCCTGCTCTGGCACATCATGAGGTCGTTCTCTAAGATACAGTTTTTGTTGTATTGTCGCAGTATTTTTAATATAGTCCCTGCGGACAGTAACCACAGGTAGGCGCTGAATCTCAAGCCATGTACCAACAATATCTGCCACTCTATATTGGCTGTTAAGCGTTCCATCCTTTACAGCCTGGGTGGTTAAAGCATTCCAAAGATCATCTCCAACAAATGTTTTATACTGATAATCCTTAATAAAGTTTTGTAAGCCCTTTTGAAACGAGTTTTCGCCCAAGGTAAAGTTAAGCATGCGTATAACTAGCTCGGTTTTATAAGAAATTGTCTCTTGTTTCATCGCAGTGATACGCGAATGGGGATATCTTTTACTGAATTCATAGTAAATTGAATAAAGGGTAGTCATTGGATATTTGCCATTGAATTCGAGTCCTCCATCTATCTGTATATAAAATGTATTATATATATATATACAAATAAAAAACAAACAAAATATGTATATATTTGAGTTGACTTACGTGTATAACAATTTCCGATGCTAGAAAACTTGCCAGTGCCTTATTAAGATGCGCATCAGTCCACCAGTCAGGAGTCACCCACGAACCCAGCCACTGGTATATAAATTCTTGTGCTATGTCATAATATCGATTCTGCATAAAATCGCTTTCTCTTAAAAAATAATTATATAAGAAATTATTTTTGGTTTATTGATTCAATGTATTGTGTGTTGATTGAATTAATTGTATGATCTTACTTGAACAGCAACAAGCCCCAATTATCTGCTGGGCGCACTATTGGTAAGTCCGGAAAGACAACCACATCAATTTTAGATAGAGGAACAGATATCCCAAAATATTCTTGAACTGTTTTATAAATTAGAATAAGTCTTTCATAAGATTCCTAAAATAAAAGCAGAATAATTAAAATTAATTAATTAGTCGGAATATTAGAGAGATAGTGCACTTTATAAACACTTAACTAAAAGAATTGCTAAAACATGTAAGCCTTGAATTCTTGAAAGTCGCATAGAAGGGCGTTTTTGCATTGCAAAACTTATAAAAGCCATTAAGGGCCCGACTAGGGGATACCCTGAACCCTATGTTCATATATGTATATTTCAACCCCCTTGCATGCATACACACATACACATAAAACACACACACATAGCCAAATTCACGGCGTAGGCTCTAGCTCTTATAGTCTAGGAGATATAGTAAGAAAACTAAGATAAAATTAGCTATTACAATTGATTTTTATCGATATTAGTGAAACGGTACAAAATATCTAAAAAAAAAATGTTAAACTCATATTGCGTATTGAATTACAGAATCTATAGTTGCTTAGTTTGAATCTCTAGCTTTTGTAGTTTCTGCGTTTATACAGATGGACAAAAAGACGGGCAGGGCTAGATCGACTCAGCTGTCGTTGTAATTAAGAATATATACACTTTATGGGGTCTCAGATGCTTCCTTCTCCCTGTTACATACATTTGCACAAAACCATTATACCCTTCTTACCCATTTTTAATGGGTTCAGGGTATAAAAAGAAACCAATTTCATATCATGACGTCCGTATTTCCGTATGATTTCATTCTCTAACCACTTAACATAAAGCTTAAACATTAAATCTTACCTCTAATTCAGTTGTTCGATCTTCAAAGCCCCACACATCAATTTTAGGTTCAGTGGAAGACGTTAAATTCCTTGATATTTGAAAATCATTGTTCAATTTTACAAGGTTTGATGTCACAAAGCCAAAGGTAAATGAAGACATAGGCGGGGTTTTTTCAAAATGATCTATTACGTAGTCCTTGAGAGTCGAGCTGCAATATTAAATATGTAATTTGTACATGTGTCAATTTCTCGATGAATACTATATAGCAATTAAGTAATAACGCCAAAAATGACAACAATATCATTCAATTTACGTAAACAAATAAGAATAAGTAATAAGAAAAAAAGATCTCTAGCTCCAAATCATCTTAAAACAACTGCCCTCACAATGAGGGAACTAGATAGAATCGCTTTAACATTTAAAGTAGACATTAAAGAATTTAACATCTGGATCTCAAAATACCTGTTAAAAGAGTAAAAAAAAACACGGAAAATCCCCATTCTTAGTTAAATAAATAACGGCCTCTACTCGGGAGCGCCCGACTATGGGATACCCTGAACCAAATGTCCATTCGCAAATAATAATATAGTAATATTGTTTAAATATAAGGTGAAAGTTTGAAAAGCTAGCGCTACAAGTTACAATTACAGCCAATTACATTTCATTCACATATCAAATAAAATAATTAAATTTCCTAATACTACTTACTGTTCATCTGTTCGAAGGAGTGGTGTATTAAAGATAGTAACTAAATCCCTTGGTCTTGTAATAGAAACCGTAAATGGAACCTATTTAAAAAAAAATAGGTAGCAATATTTTGAAAATTAAAATATATATAGAAGTCAAAAGGAACTTACTTTAAGTCCTGGTTCATCAAAGCATGGAAACAACCGGCGAGCATTATTGGGCCTCAAGTAAGTGGCAAAATAAGTGAAATTTGAATAAGATCCTCTAAATAGTCCTTCCGGACTTTCCCAAATGCTTCCTTCAAACGGAATCTCTAAGACACATTCAGTACCTTGCTTAATTGTTTCTTTAAGGTACACAATGTAAATTGTTTTCTTAGGAAATCGACTACCACGAAGCACTGTAATGTTCTCAGATGTCTCCAAACCACTAAAAAAAAAGAAATTGACATAACAAAATATATGAGTAGCTAAAAATTATAAAGAGTTGCTAGTTAGATTACCTGTTATTCTTATTAAGCTTTCGTAGAACAATTTTCCTGTCATTAATATTCAAATCGAAATGAGCGTGAAGAGAAATTTTTTTTGAATCAGATTTCCAAGTCAAATTTATTTTGATATGGCCAGTAAATGTACTTTCTTCGTAGTTTGGTTCCAGATGAATTTCATAACTTCGTGGAATGACATCTTTTGGCAGTCGATCATCTGTGATAAGTGCATAGGAAGCTGAGGTGTCTATGCTACGCTTTACAGCTACCTAGAAGCACACTCGTGTTTATTAGCACTTTAATGATTAAGGTGAATCTGTCCTCTCTTGTTTTAATCAGAAGAGAACTTAGAGCAGAAAGATGGTATAATATCAGATAGTAAATACACCACCACACTACGGGTATCCCCAAAATAAGCAATGAAATTCCTTACTTTTACAGATTAATCCATTGATCAAACGACAGATCAAAAGATGGAAACTAATGGCATGCCTTCTCTGCATCACTCCCTGCTTTACATGTTATTATAAGCCTCAGTCACTGACTTTGCCCTGCACAAATTTTAATAAATATTACATAGTGATCAGTACGGAGGTTTCCCTTCCTTATATTAAGTCTTCTCTCCTAAAGTTTTACGACTGCGGTTGAGCAGTTTTGTTTAAATTTAATAAAGTTTATTTTGTATGATTAGTTATTTTAAATCTTTATGATTCTTTATAATCTTTATGATAATTAGAATTTGTTTTTTTTATAGACTATGTATTCTCAGTATTAACGGTGGTTTCTAACTTGTCAGCTTTGCTAACATTTGTCCCAAAATACAACAACAATATAAAGTACTTTGAAAATTATTTCAGCATAATAATAAATAAATAATAATTTAATAATTTTTATTACTTACATGACTTGTCAGATGACAAGAGAACTGGAGAAGCAGTAGCAACAAACTGTATCCTTGCAACTTAAAGAGGGCCATTATTCTTAAAAGAATTGAAAAGATTTATCACATCTGATTGATACAATTTGGGTATAATGGTTTTGTGCAAAAAATCAGGACGACGAGTTGGTTCAATATATTTTCGTGGAGCATACACAGGTTAAGAATATCTCGGAGTTTTCCCCATATTGGAAAACGCAATTTATTGCCTTGAAATATTTTCCAAACTTTACCATATATTTTCCTCAATCTTTTTGTATTACTTAATTTGGTGTTAAATTGGTTCCTTAACTTGGCGTCTCTAGCACTCATAATCGATGGAATAAGTTTAAAAAAATAAAGGTTTCTGTACATTTTTATGGATTTTAGATATTAGAGACAAAATACAGAAATCTATATTTTTTCAAAATAAATAATTATAATTAACAATGTTTTCAATATTCTACTTGTTATGTTTGCATTTGCTTACGTGATTATATAAAGATGTTTTGCTGCTTAACATAGTAGGTTGGGTACAGGGTATTTCGAATTCGGTCATTCCCGACTCTTACTAGTTTTTTGTAAGAGCTTAATGAGACTAGCTTTTATTGTTTATAAGTTACATTTTCTGAGCTCAGATGTACAAGATTATGACAAATATGCATATTTTAGTCGATTCAAGGAAGTTTTTATTTTTTTAATTTAACACATTATATATACCCGCTTAATGATCTTATAAGTATAGGGTATAATACATACACTTGATAACGAAGATAAAGAAATAGCACTGAAATGAGATAAACAATGAAAAGATAACTCGGAATGCGCTATGGTTTTCAGATCTGAAAGATAAAACCTCAGTAGTGTGCGCATCTATTGATTCCTCTTGGCTCTTAAAATGGCCAAAAGAGCCATACTATTTCTTGTTATGTGGTTACATACTTCCGTCATTGTATCCAAGAAGGTAGGATATTTTCCATTGTGTTTTCACTAAATTATTAATTTCATCATGTCTAGGTTGAAAAATGTGATGATGATATAACCGAAACAACGGATGGCATTGCATATTGGAAATTCCGCGGCTCTCGTTACACAACTTCTGAAGACATTCTTTGCTGGAAGGACAATTGGGAACTCTTTTTGCGCGAATGTAACACAAGTACCGGCCAGTGGCGACCAGAACATGTTGAATGCAAAACGGAAGAACAAAGTAATAGGTATTGCCCAGAGGACTTCGTGGAAATTTATAGTGGAAAAAGTGATCCGCTGTGTCTAAAAGTTTCAACAAAACCACAGAAGTATGACGATAACTTTTGCCATGGTTCTAATATAATTTTCCCATTAGATTTTCAAAAGCTGAAATCTTCAAATTTTTCACAGTTCCTGAATGAGCAAAGCATTTGGAAATATTGGGTGCCAATACAACGCGAAAATAGTTATGCGCCATACAAGATAAGATTGCCAGGGGAGCAGTGGGGCCAAGCAGTCGACGATAACATTCACATCTCAGATTTAGGATCTCGCAAAAAGTGCATATCAGCTCGATATTCTCATCGGGTGCAAAACAGTAGTGAAACAACACTGAACACGGAACATATTCTAGAAGAAGCTGATTGTGAAGATTTATTGCACTCGATTTGTGTATTTCAAGGTAAACTTCTAGCCACCTCAGGATGCCCCAACGGCTTTGGCGCGCTTAGTTACCGCCCATATGAATGCTATGGTGTCAACTGGGAAAAAACATTGTTGGAAGAGCAAAAGGAAGTACGCGTCAAGGAATATTTTCAAAACCGCAATGCATTAAGATTGGTGCTAAATCAATTTATACCCAAGGAAAACAAAAAAGAATTCTTTCAAATTGACAATTTTTTTGATGAATTCGGCGACGAATACGGAATTCTTATGAACAGAAATGAAATGGTGCAAGTTGTTACTATTGAAAATAATAATAAGTTTCCGATCTTGTACAGACAAACAATCAATAGCCAAGTAAACACGGTTCAACTGATACTGAAGTTTGATGTTACATTGCAGGAGTTGATTTTGATCGTTTACAATGGCGAGTATCTTTGGCGTATCAATAAAAACGATAATGGCGTTCAATGTTTCACAAATGCGGACTATGAACTGGAACGAGGCACTAAAATTTATCTTATTTGGGAAAATAAGAACAGGGCCAAGTCAATTTTCAAGCTTAAGTTAGTCGGAGACGGCCCAGGGGAATATTGGTGTGAAGGACACACTGTCTTCGATTTTCAGCTTGTGAGCACCCAACGCATAGTGGCAACAAAAAAAAGACGGGGTCATTCCTTTGCTGTAAGGACAAGTCTCCCTTGCGTAATTTTCAACAGGAATGTGTACATTAACATGTGTGATAATATATATAAAAACACAAAGGAACTCGCTAAAAATTTCCTAGAAGCGTTACGAGAAAGACGCAGCGAGGTTTCTCCAGATCTTGTACTACACAGCGCACGTATTATGAGCATTGAGGATATTGCGACTCAAAATGTGGATTGTTGGATTCATTTGACTGCTTCTCTGAAAAACTCTGCAGTGGACAATAGTGAGGAGGAAAGTAGCGAAGAAGATAACAGCTTAGAGAGCGATAATCACGTAAGACACGACACCTCAGTACGCATGAAAGTTTGGACTATGTTGAAAGAGTTGATTTCAATTTTCAGCGCCAATAGCTCAAATATAATACGCAGTTCAGAATATTGTTTTCCACATACATTTCGTTTGGATGACAACAAAGTATATCAGTGGCAGCAGGCGGCAATAGGACAGGTGGGCACCCTATCAGGACTATGCCTTCAAAATAATGGCATGCCATATACACGGAATTGCTATGGCAACTTTTTACACGGCGCTTATTGGGAATCCCTGAAGGAGATCACCACCTGTCGAATTAGCGACAACATGAAAGTAACAAAAACTCTTTACAACTTAGAGCACTCAAACAGGATTAAAGCTTCGCCAGAAAAGGTAGTGAAAGAAGTTAAAAACATTTTGCAGAAGTATTCAAAAAAGCTTATTCCTGTGGATATACATTTTGCTGCTAACATTGTGCAAGCGTCTGTAAAAAATTTGGATCAATATGCCTTAAGTTTACCCCCAAATACAGTTGGCTCGGATAATAGTCGCGCTCACGCCTTATATAAAGAAACTACCCGGGATCTTATATTTATTTACAATTATTTAATTGATGTGAAAGAAACTACCATAAAGATGTCAGCTAAATTAAACTCAACCAACAAATTGCTAGAAGCATTTGAAAACGCAATGAATACTTTATCATCGCAGACAGTTTTTGATGAGAATAACTTAAACCCAGCTATTGGGAACTCCAATGAAGTTGAGTCGAGTGCCGATTTTGAAGTGTTGGATTATGACGATATTGGAGTATTTGTAAAAATATCACCCAATCTGTTATATTTCATCATAAACCCGTCGACAGCCAATATTTCTGGAATTGCATTGTTTAAAAATGATAACACCACAGAACTACCTTATCTATTAAAAGGTGCTTTTCAAAATGAGCACTACCGATTTTTGCAGTCCAATCATGAAGTTGAGGACTTTATTTACGAGCCTAATTTACAATTTGGCACCTATGTACCAGAAAAACTCTTACAACAGTTAGACACGATCTCAATCCAAAATGTTACTGAAAAAACAAAAACTATTGTGGTTATAAAAGTGTACTCGAACGACAAGCTTTTTCAAACACAAGCCAATCATACCCCACAAGCCGCATTAGGTCGTGTTGTCTCGATATCCTTACCTGGTCATAGTACCCATTTACCTGTAGATTTACCGCTGGCTTTTCGAATATGGCAAAATGGTTCAATAGCCCACAATAAAACCACAGATATGTGTAGCTATTGGAATTTTGAAAACTGGGCTTCTGATGGCATTCAGGCCTCTAGTCGCTCAGAATTTAGCAATGATATTGTCCTATGTCAAGTTAGCCATCTAACACCATTTGCTTACCTAGTGGGCTTTAATTTTACAGTAGACGAAGAAATTGAGGTCAATGTTCGGCAAATTCACGATCAGGTTCTTGATATTATCACTATAACGGGGTGTTCATTATCATTGCTCGGCATATCAGGCATATTTATAACAGCAGCGATATTTAATTCTTGGCGCCAAAAACCATCTTCTAAGGTACTTCTACAGCTTTCAGCGGCAATAGCGCTGCAGATGATAATTCTCTGCTTTGTAAATACCGAGGAATACTCACTACACTTAATTATAAATAAGATTGTACCTAGTTGCGTCGCTATTGGCGCGTTGCTTCACTACTCCGTGTTGGTGCAGTTCTTCTGGATGATGGTAATTGCATACTTGCAGTTCAAGAGATATGTTCAGGTATTCGGTGGATCTCGGCCGAACAGATTCTTTATTAAATCAACCGCTTTCTGCTGGGGTATCCCACTTATACCTGTTGTGCTTGTAATTCTGCTAGATCACGATTCGTTTAGTAAAGGCCCCATTTGCTATCCCTCTGGACACGCCCTGTATTTCGGCGTGATAATGCCCATATTCATCATTGTATTGGCAAACTTTATTATCTTTTGCCTCATATTATATAACATATTAGTAAGGTCGAGCATACCAATTAGGCACACTGAAAAACCTGTGCTAATATATCAGATACGGTTATCAGTACTGCTATTTTTTCTATTGGGATTTACATGGTGCTTCGGCTTTTTATCAGCAATAAAGTCTGGCATTGTCTTTTCATACCTATTCTGTCTCACGGCAACGCTGCAAGGGTTCGTTATCTTTATATATTTTATTATCTTAGATCCTGTGACACGACGCATGTGGGGCAAATTCTTTTGCAAATTTTGTTCCAATGAGAAAAGTTTTCTTCAAAGTATAGGTATTGCTAACGACACAACGCAAACATACTAATTCATGTTCTCTTTTTCATTTGTAATTGGTTTATTTGTTAAAACTTTAGTGTTATGTTAACAAAATATTACTAGTTTGTATAATATAAGAATTTTTAATTAAACAATTTTTGTGGAAAATATATTATTAATTGAATTTTACGTATGACAAGAAAGTATTTCCTATTCTACAACCAGGTTGAATCACTCTTATACCGAAATTTACATGAAACCTTGGGTCCACACATTTAAACCTAATGGCTTCAACTATATAGACGCAGCTCTGTCTGCTTGTAGCATGCAACGATAGAAATGATCTGTCAAAACAAGGGATCACTTGCTCCAAAATGAGAAAAAAAGAAGTAAGTATGTACTGTCTAGTCGAGTACAGAGTATCTCCTAGTCACGTCTTAGTTAACTTAATAATTATTATACCAGAGAATCATGTGTGTAAATCGAACTGTGTACCAACAATGAATTCCTGAGACTTATATAGCAAAGGAGGATCTAGCAACATTGAGGGGGAAGCATAGTACGTCGTAATAGTTTTTTACGTCAAGACGAAATAAAGTTTATTGAAGAACAAAAATTACCGCCTTCTTTACAAACATAGTTTATTGCTCTCCTCAGTAGGTAATTGCTTTAAGTAACCCAGACATTTAGGCAACAGAGAAGCGAAGATCCGGGTTAATATTCCAGGCGAGTGTGTGGATGTAATATTGTCTTAGCCAAAGGTTTTGTGTTTATATATTATACACATACATATTCTCACTTACCGTTCTTTTAAGATCTTACCAGGATAGTGAAAACTTGTCAAGAATAACTTCGTCTCTTAAGGTTTTCTAATTTTATTTTTTAGAATTTTTGAAAATTGTATCAAAAAGTGTGTACGTTAAAGTTGTACTCTCAATTTAAAAACTGTGCAATATACCCAGAAATTTAATTTTATATAATCCGTTTTGAATAGCTCCTGGATCTAACATTTTCAGCATCTTGGGCTTACATATATATCTGTGTTTTTTGGGAAATTTTTCACAAAAATTGTATTGTAGCTTCTTTAAAATAGTATAGAATTTTTTTTTTCAATTTTGAATTTAAGTTGGAGTTAAGGTTTTAAATTATGAATACCTCTCTTTTGCTTTATCGCAATAGACGAATACACCGACACATTTGAGAGAAAAACTTTAACTAAACGCCTCGATCATAAAAACTTTTGTTTTGCCCTTACTACGTTGTCAGATTTATATTATATCACATTAGCATAATAGATTTTTTTACCCACATACTTTGTCACAATAGACCAATTTAAATCTAATAAAAGTTGACAATTGGATTCAATTATCTCGAGCTCTACGTAAAATGATTTTAAAATGTGGGCAACAGTTTGCGTTACTACTTGATTTATCTCTCTACTGAAAACTAAATTAAGAGCTGCTGAAATGAAGAGCTTGCATTTTATTATTAATATTCTATATTATATAAGAGTATTTTTCGACTTACTGACTAACTCATCACCAATAATAACCCCATTCAAGTACAACCCTGTGAACAGCCCCACTATGGAACTAAATTGTGGAATTGCGTTTCATTTATAACATAAACAAAAAGCATGGTTATCATGCAATGCTGTGGTAGCAAATCAAATAAATGACCCTCGCCTTTCGGTAGTTCATTAACACAGTAAATAATAGCAAAGAATCCACGGGGTCTATTAGCGACCAAATGTTTTATTGACGATTTAAGGCTTTTATGTATCATATGCTTTGTGGTGTAAGGCACTTTTCATTTTAAGGACGGCTACGTGTAATATATTATACATTTTATAAAGTTTATGTTCTTAAGTTATTACGACATTTTTGAAGGATATCTTTGCGAATAATTGTGTAGTTTGGGTGTAATTTTAAAACTTGTTGAGAAATGTTAACAGCGTTAGCAAACTGCTTTTTTTTCATATTGTTCAATGCTAATTTATAACCAATGTGTGGCTTTGATCGGCCACAACTTTCCCAGGCCTTCTGGTATTGGTTGGCAGCATCACCATAGGACTGCAACTTCTCTGCAATGTATCCGGCCAGTTCGTAAGCTTTTGTGCTTGATTTATTATATTCCAAAACTCGTTCCACATACGTTTCGGCTACATCGAACTTATTGCCTTGAATATAAATATCGGCTAACAACAGCCAGCTTCGCTCCAAGTACTCGGCTTCCTCATAATTCCAACTTATTCGGGCAACACGTTTGAGTTGAGTTTTTGCTCTTTGAATCTGCTTAAGTTGAACTAAAGCTAAAGAAATAGCATATACAACACTAACCATTATTGGGTTGCTTTCTTTTTGCATAAGTTCCGTTAGATCTTTTAGTGCTAATTCAACCTGAAGCTTTTGCTTCGACGCCATTTGTAAAAAGTTCCAAAGAATTCGGCGGCTCAAGTTGTGTTCATATATTTCTCCAGGTCGAGGACGCATTTCTTTAAGCAAACGCTCGGCTGTTCTCAACGCAATGAGACGAGATTCACTAAAATCACCGCTGTCTCCGGCCTCTAAAATATCGTTTGCATTCGGTATTTCATCATCTGGATTAATGCATATTTCAATCATATTGAGCTTAGCTCGATGTCCCCAAACGTGATCCCTGCGAGATTGATTAAAGTACCGCAAAGCGCAGTTAAGGTTTCCATTGTACCATTCGAATAAACCTTTGCAATAGGCAAACCCTGATGAATTTTTCGATAGTGAAGAAGCCTGTTCAGCACGTTCTAAAAAAGGCACACTCTCAGACAATGTACCAGATCGCCTCATAACTTCGATTAATCGGGCCAAAGCTGTCCAATTGCAGGGCTGAGATAATAAAAGTTGTGAAAAATGGTACGCCGCATTTTTAAATTCCATCTAAAGTAGACAAAAAATAAAAATAAATGATATAATTTATTTCAATTCAAAAAAAAATAAATTATTTATCACGTAAGTTAGCGTATTCAAATTACATACCTTTTTAAAGGACAAGTCTGCCATCAACACTGAGGCAGATTCGTTATTGCCATCAATCTGAAGTATCTGTAGGCAAGTCTTACGACACATGTCTAAATTCTTCGATTCCATTTGTAGTTGTGCCAAAGTGACTAATATCTCAAGATCATTAGGAGTATATTTAATGCACTCTTTGAAATGGTTACATGCCAGTTCGTTGCTTTTAATTTTAATTGCTTGTTGGGCAATTAACATGCAGATCCTGTGGAGAAGATGTTACATTCTTTTAATTGATTTTCTTAAATTAAAAACATACTAGTAGACAGGTCATTAAACCAAGTTTAAACTAAGAACACAGAAATAATATTATTGCTTATGTTTTGAAATTAACCTTAAACCAAACCAGTTAAATACCAAAAAAAAAAAAAAATTTGTTTGTGGATTGAAAATCTTTTCCAAAACAAGTAAAACGTTTCTCCAAAATCGTTGCCTGCGTATTTCTCCAAGTAATTTGTTTGATACCGATATTTCTTTAGCCTCATCATAAATCAGTTATACCAGCGGGTGAGGATAAAACGTTCCATTTTTCATTTCCATTTTTCTTTAACAGTTAACATTTTTTTCACAATAGTTTAGCGCCGTTGCTTTATACATAACTTCAGCGAGTAGGCAACACTGAAAACAGCATCAGGTTTCTATTATCGCCAACTTGGTTTAACAGGGTGGATGCCCTAAAGTTATCACATGAATCCAACTAAATTAGAGCTATAAAAATCATGTTTCTCTTATCGCCAAGTTTATATAGAATATAATGCTGTCGGCAAGTTGTGAAAACCTTAAAAAAGTTAAATATATTCTTGACTTAGACCACAAAGCAGAGATCACACCGCTAGTGAACGTAGCAAAGAAATCATAAATCTTAACTGAAGCGATTTACATTAGAAAATATTCCGAGTTGTGTCTCTAGAAGCCAAAAAAAATTTCGTTCATATGGGCAGTTTGACGTAATTGACACAAAATGAAGTAGAAACACCACACGGCTTATCGATGACTCGGAAATAAATCGGTAACGGAATCCGAATTAGTTGACGTTATTCTGACAGAGTTGTAAAATTATTAAGTGTTATCGATATATTTGCGAATTGTAATCAATTTATATCTGGAGTTACGTGCCATCACTTATACTGAAAACAAGGGATAATTTGTTAATAAATAAGTGTTACTATGGCAGACGAGTTACAAAATTACAAATGCCAATTACAGCAAGTGAGTACTGCACCTAACAATCACTTTTCAGCATTCATTAAAATGAAATTTGTTAAGCAATTCAAGCAAATAATTCCCCACGAAAAGTGTGTACCTAATGCATACATACAAATACATAGGCTTATAAAACCATACAATTTTTCAACGTTTATGAATTCATATACATATATTTTCAAACATATGTATGTTTGAACATTACCAATTTACTTGAAATAATAATGCTCTACGTTCAAAAACATACAAAACGTTTTTAATGTGGACCATAACTTCGTTTCTTTTTTGTAGGTAGAAGCAGCTTTACAAACAGATCCATGTAATGAAGAGCTATTAAAATTAAAAGACGATCTAGAAGAAGTCATCAAACTTACACGAGATTTGATAAAAACACAATTAGAAGAACAGCGAAAATCATCGTACGTAGAACCATCTTCCTCCAAAACAGCGTCGTCAAATTACTTTGACGAAATTGAAGCTGCTCTTTTAGAAGCCGAAAAACTGGTTACATCCGCTAAAGTTTGGAAAATTGGAGACAAATGCCAGGCGAAATGGACAGAAGACGGCCAGTACTACGACGCAACTATTGAAGGTATAACGGGCAAAGGTGAAGTGAGCGTAATCTTTGATGCCTACCAAAATCGTTCTACTACTACACTTGGCGAATTGCGTGAGCGCACAACCCGCAATGAAGTATTTCCATCTAATAAGTATAAAACTACCTGCAGTTATTATCTTTGAATGTTGTTTTAACTGAGATATTTTTCCAGGCGACATCGGCCGAACCAAAAGGAATATTTAAAAAAACGAAAACAGAAAAAGCAACAACGCTTCAAAGACTTGGAAGAAGAGCGCGAATCTGACAAAAATAAATGGCTTAATTTTACAACGAAAAACCAAAAGAAACCTGGCATGAAAGTAAACAGTATATTTGCATCGCCAGATAATGTCAGTGGAAGAGTCGGCATTGGTACATGTGGAACGGCCGGCAAGGGAATGACTGATTTTACTGTTGGAGAAAAATATCGCAAAGGTCTATAAATTAAAACAATTTTGTACGTTCTAAAATAAAAAGAAAAAACCTTAAAAATTATAGTTATAGTGATTATACGCTTTTTTATACACAAATATACTGTGGTTCATTTTATTGTCTGTGTACCCCGCTTTCATTAAAATTCGTCAAAGTGCACCACAAGGAGAGACAGAGCGCTCCAATATACTCATAATTATATATTTATGATACATGTGGTTTCAGTAACCTTTATAGTATAAAACTCAGTATTAAGTTGTCTGACTATATAACCAATGTTATTTTCAGCGTAAGTTTTATACTAAAAAGCAACTGATATAGTCTTCAAATTATGCTGAGACAAAAAAGTCAGAAAATCGATATGTCGGTCAGCGCGCAAACAATCTTTTGCTTGGTATCGTTGGGCCACTTGAATGTACTGGGCGTTATTACAACTATGTCCAATAATAGCTCGATCTGATCGGACTATACTGGCAAAACTTTAAAGTTTTCGAATCCGTGGTGCTTTGCTACTAGCGCAAACTGCCGTCTGATGTGATTAAAGCCTACACACCAAATACAAAGCTTTTAACTCAAACTACCTGTCAACGACGTGCTTATGAAGAATATAATTTCAATAGATAACTAAATCACTAATAAAAAAAAAACAAATAAGTCACTACTTACTTTGACATAATTTTAGACTGCTCGTAGAGATTTTCCGAAGGACCAGTAGAGCAAAGTTTATGCACACGATATTGATTATCTCGAGCATCCTGTAGTGTTTTCAGCGATTCAGGGATATTTCCAGACTTTTCATAAACACGAGAAAGTAGTAACATCTGCTTTGTTTGGAGTTGCAAATCTGTAAGATTGTCATCATTGCTAAAAATACACTTTTTATGTTACCCTTTATCACTTTATATTATATTAAAATGTGGTGATATTTACGTTTCACATCTATAGTCATCGGTGAGTATATTTATTGCATTTTGAAATTGTTTAAGTTGCAAAAACAACTCTGCTAAATCCAATTTTAATGAAGAACACTCAGGATTTTGTATTACTTCATGGTAGTATTTTAAAGCTTTAGCATAATGATGACATTTAACGTAAGATCTTCCCAATTTTCTCGCCAAAAATGCATTTGGTGGACAAATACTGCATGCTTTCTGGTATGCATCTATTGCCATATCTGTCTCTATAATAATTAAATAAAATAAGCTTTATATTTACATATTCAAGTACGTATTTACGGTCAACCTTGGATGGACTGATACGCCTCTCCTAACATCAAATAGCTTTTAGGTTCCGGTCGAACTTCAACTAATTCTTTGAAGCACTTTGAGTAGGCACTCCGATTTTTATGGTGTTTTAGATAAATGTTAGCCAAATGGGTCCTCGCCTTGATATAAAAAGTCGTTTTTAATAAAACTACCAATTTTAGCAAACTTTTTTAGACTATAAAATATTTTGGTTTCACCTTAGCATAGTGATCAACCATAGAAGCAACACAAATTTGTTGTTATAGTTTAGTTTGAAGCAAATAGTAAAAAAAAACCTTTTAATTTGGGGTAATCTCGCACTTACCTGTATATAGTACGATTGATCTGGCTTAATTGTAGAAAGCAAACTTATCGCTTCGCTAACATTGCATTTCTCAAGCATCAGTTGCGATTGAGCAATAATCAAACGACCCATCTCAGCGGTATCACTAAATTCCTCAATAGCCGTCTGCAAGATACGTTCGCTTTCATAAATTCCGTGTATATCTCCCAGCTCGCGTAGGACATAGATAAGCTCTATGTATAAAGTGATTTTATCGGAATTGGTAAATGTGTTGTCAGTTCGCGTATTATAACCGTGCAGCTGGGCCCCTGTCGGCATTCCTCCGACTAATTGCAATGCGAACAGAAAACTCTGGTGGGCTTCTGATAGCTTCTGTTGATGTTTAAGTACAATGCCCTTCAGCAAATGGTACATGGGCCGTTCACGGACTGTAAACTTTTGCGCTAAAGACAGTTCTAGATACTCCAAAGCCTTAGAGTACTCTTTTTTTTCCACAAGTATTTGAGCCAAAAGTAAGTGTGCTTCAGTGAAAGTTTCTTCACACAAAGTAAGAAGGTGCTGCAGACGACTTATAGCCTTGGAATATTCGCCACAAAGAAACTCAACCTTGGCTCGCATAAACAGGGCCTACACAAAATGAGAAATTATAAATATAATGAAAATTGAATAATAACAATATTTACTCCTTGATGTCCGGGGCATATATTTAAAATGACTTCCAGGATGTTGAGACTGTGTTTGAGCGTGATATGTAATGATTTTTGTCCCAGATCCAAGTCATAGTAAGATTCTTTGATTGTAGCCGGAGTGTGTCGTATCAATTCCCCACATATCTCAAGCATAAAATCAGGATTCATGGTGCACACATACTCAACGCCAAAAGGAAACAATTCAAATTTTTTGAAGTGTAGTTCAGCTGCTTCCACCAGCAATTGCGCTGACGATGACTGCTGCTCCTTCGGATCGGCCAATAAAGCGGACATATATATAACCATAGGTTCAGGTTTATAATTAGTAAGTTTCATGAGGTATGCCAACTGCTGCTTGATTTGTTGCCTACTGTCAGAGTCTGCAGGCGATTTTAGTTTGCACAGAGTTAGGCCACAAAGCGCATTGAAGTTATTAGTATCAACATTACAAGCGGAGCGAAATGCTAACTCCGCATCAGAAACATTATCGAGCAACAGTTTTTGATATCCCAACTCGGTCAAAAGGCTCACATTACCAGGATGGAATTCATTAACCTTTTCAATGCATCGCGTGGTCGTTTGTAGCAGTTCCAAATTTCTTGAACAAATTCGAGAAAATAGTTGACATATTTCAACAAGCAGACTGTGATTACCGGGCTCAGTACGTTCCACAGAAATCAACAGTTGTTGAAGTGTCGCCGTTCCACTTTTGAAATTGCTTTCCCGCACAATATTCAACATGCCCTTTGTGCGCAGAGCTGCCACATTAAAAGGCTCCATATTGATCACGCGACTAGCCGTGTCCAGCGAATAATCCCAGTCCAGTGCAGCCAGCTCTGTTTCCATTTTCTCAACAAGGGGTATGCTTATGTCGGAAAATCGAATGCTGAGCTTATTAATTAGCACGAGCGCAGCTTCGAATTGTCGTCGCTTTTGATAAAATCTCACAAGCGCCAATGAGGCATCAATATTCTTTCCATTGCTGCGCGCAATACATCCTTCGAGCAGGTTATGCAATTTTCCATTACTGGACTGAAATGTACTTGAAGATAGTTCACACCAACTTTTCAGAACCAATGTCGCATCGGAATCGGAATCGGAATTTACTCTCATTGACCTACTGATGTAATCCAGGCTCCCATCAAGTTCGCCAACTAGATATAGAAACACAGCTGCATAATAAAATGACGCGGCGCTGACGTCGTTACTTCGCTCGGCGATTCTACGTTCAAGTGCTTGTATTGAATCCTGATCTATTAATCGGCAATGTTTGTGAGCATAGATGAGCGTCATTGTAGCTGCCAAGCCCAGTTCTAATTCATTCTTTAATGGGTTTAATTCACGAATACACTCCTGCGTTCGATCTCCCAATGCAAGCGCAATACCATTAAACAATCTAAATTCAGATTGCGTTGGAAACTTTGCTAATCCATCCAATGCCATTTTCTGCATTGAATTATAGAAACGCAGTCTTCCATAATACAGTACCAAGCTTTTATAGTCATTAGAGTCCATACTGACTTTCTTTCGATTTATTTAATTTCATTAATATTTAATACAAAACATATTGTTGATAACGTGGTTCAAATTGATTAATGTAGTTTTCCACAAAATTACATGATATTTTGAGAAGAAGGTCATGTGTAACTGCAAATTCCAAAGCTGTCTGAAAAAGAGAAAATTATATACATACATTATATTTTCTCTAAACATGAATACATATTTCTGTATGTTTAAGTTAACAGTCATCACAAATTTATATTCATAAATATATATATATGTATATAGTATATAAATATTTATATATATACATATATATATATATATATATATATATATTATTTATATGCATATAAAATTAATTTTTGCTTTTCTATTTTTATTCCGACGCGTATATTTTACTTAAGGCTCAAACTGTTTTACACAGAATTATTAAATTAAAGCGGCTGGCGTTCGAGTTTTCGTTTTTGTTGAATAGCAACCGGACTACATAGCAACGGTTTATGCATTATTAGTACTGGACATGGTATATAAATACCTTAGCCAGCAACTTTCCCAGACCATGCCCGGCTAATTCTTTAGGAACTTTTGTGTGCTTTATTTCCATAACTCCATCAACAATCGCGTACTTCAAGTGCGCAACATGTTCGTTCAACTGAATAAAAAACCTATTTTTCTCATGTTTTATTACAATCGTGCCCATGTACCTATAATGTGTAAGAAGGTTTGGTTTGCGAAATGGCTCTTTCTTTTTAAAAGTTGTAAAAGCTTTCGATGTGGGTACTGAGTGTGTAAACATAACACGGTTTGCTTTTAGGATGGAATTTGGCCAAAGACATTTAAGGCCGATACACATAACTCTTGAAGTTGAAAACATAATCTAATGTGCGAAAATAGGGAAATAAAATGAATAATATAAATTACAAAAATACAATTTAAAATTTATACTTATAACACGGAAATTTAGTTTGTTTTGAATATGTTTTCCAATTTTGTTGAGTACCGATTGCTATAAACAATTCAACCTAGTGATGAAAAATAACTTTGAGTGTTCGATATTTCATAAAATTTTGCCATGTTTCCATCGAGCACATTTCATTTGAAATATATTAACAGTATGTTCACTAACAAAATAAATACAGTTTTTATAGTTATTAGAGTCCATATTGACTGCCTTTATATTTATTGAATTTGATGAATATTTAATACAAAACATATTGTTGATAGCGTGGTTCAAATTGATTAATGTAGTTTGCCACAAAAGAACATGTTATTTTGAGAAGCAGGTTATTTCTAACTGCATAATCCAAAGCTGTCTGAAAAAGAAACAATTATATACATACATTATATTTCCTCTTAACATGAATACATATTTCTGTATATGTAAGTTAACAGTCATCACAAACTTTTATATATATATATACAAATATATATATATATATAGCTTAAGGCTCAAACTGTTTTACACAGAATTATTAAATTTAAGCGGCTTGCGTTCAAGTTTATATTGATTACGTGATTTCGTTTTTGTTGAATAGCAACCGGACTATATAGCAACGGTTTATGCATTATTAGTACTGGACATGGTATATAAATACCTTAGCCAATAACTTTCCCAGACCATGCCCGGCTAATTCTTTAGGAACTTTTGTTTGCTTTATATCCATAACTCCATCATCAATCGCGTACTTCAACTGCGCAACATGTTCGTTCACCTTAATAAAAAACCTATCTTCTTCATGTTTTATTACAATCGTGCCCATGTACCTGCAATGGGTAAGAATGTTTGGTTTGGGAAATGTCGCCCTCTTTTTTAAAGCTGTAAGCCAATTCGATGATGGAAATGAATGTGAAAACACAAGACGGTTTGCTTTTTGCATGGAATTTTGCCAAAGACATTTAATGCCAATGCACATAACTCTTGAAGTTGAAAACATAATCTAATTTGAGAAAATAGGGAAATAAATGTAATAATACAACTTAAAAAAAATACAATTTAAAATTTATACTTATAAATGACACGGAAATTTAGATGTTTTGAATATGTTTTTCCAATTTTCTTGAGTAGCGATTGCTATAAACAATTCAACCTAGTGATGAAAAATAACTTTTATTGAGTGTTCGATAATATTTCATAAAATTTTGCCATGTTCCCATCGAACACATTTCATTTCAAATATATAAATAGTATGTTCACTAACAAAATAAATATAGATGCCACATCTAGCAATTTTTGCGAGGCAGGACCCACAGAGACTTCCATTTTGCTCGGATCCTCATTTTGCTTATAATCACAGAGAACAAGATAGTAGGGTTACGTTTGCCTTGTGAAAGTTAAGCGACCTTGTGCATATATAGAGTTTTCTAAGGAACACCATGCAGCGCTAGACACACTATACTCTCGGGGTACTACTAGATCTCATTGCTAAGCAGTGAAGCTCTCCGTCTAACTCGCCCTCTCAGCGATATTACTCTCTAAAAAAACAAGCGCTTGGTGGGTTGGCACGAACATTTTTGCAATCACTTTTTTGTCGATTGAACGAGTCTATTGTATGATTAGTGATATTATTTTTATTTTATAATGATTGTGTTAGGATGTTTGGTGGTTATGATTGTATAGTAAGGAATCGTGCACATTCTGAAACTAGTACTGAAATGAAATTCATGATATCTGTGATTTCTAGTACTTTTGTGTAATTATATATATCCTTAAGCTCGTTAGATCTGATCGGATTGTCATTCTTCTTCACTTTGACAACATCTGCGAACGTGTTTGATCATCTCTCTGAAAGGCTTAAACCATTCTCTCTGGGTTCACCTGAAACGGTTCTTGCAATAGGGGAATCCCATTATACTCCATAACAAATAAATTGGCTCATTAGACCGTTTTCGTTAAACGAAGTAGTCGATTCAATCAACAGATTGATTGAAAAACAGCTCCTGGGCATTACGGGAAATGTAACTCTACCTTAAAGGCCCTTCCAAACCGTACGCTCATATTCTTATTAATGCTATTTAATTCGATAATAAGAATTCAACACTTATCAACTCAGTGGAAGCTAGCTCCATAATCCAGGCAAGCCGGAACATGTTCCAGAACCATACAGGCCAATTAGCTTCCTACCATCCTTATCTAAAGTATGGGAGCACCTATTTGTATCTAGGATGGCAGTCCAAGTAGAACGGCGTCAGATCATCCCGGATCACCATTTCGGATTTCGCTCTGGTCACGGCTCTACCGAACAACTTCACAGAGTAGTCAACACCAACTTGCTCCATATGACGCTGGCGAATACTGCAACGCGATCTATTTAGGCGTACAGCAGGCTTTTTATCGTGTTTGGCACGCTTGCCTTCTTGCCAAATCATAATTTCCGGCTCTGTTCTTCCTCATTTTGGAATCATATTTCTCATAAAGTGAAAAAAAATTCTTCTGACATACATTCAACGCTCGCGGGTGGTATTCCCACTCCAGAAACTCTGGATATTGAATTTGACCCCGCTAACATTTTGATAGCTTCATTGACTGACGACATCAGCGTTTTTTGTAGCTCCAAGTGCGAGTACAAAGCAGCGGACGGAATTTAGCAGTACATACACTATGACGAGGACTGGCCGAACAGCCTCAAATTAAGCTGAACGCCAGCAAAAACGTCAACGTTTGCTACACGTTAAGGCAAAAATTGCTACCGGCTAAGTTTCTTAACGGGAGCGCCGTGGTACAGGATCACAAGGCCAAAAAATCACTGGTGCCGATTAGTACGTATGCAATAATACGTTACATCTTGACCTTCACCCACCACGGTTGAGGACCAAATATGTTTCCACAGTAGTCGGTAGACGATAGACTACTGAACCACAAGAGCCGCCTAGCCTACCCCTTGGCCGAAGAAACCCCAATACCACAACTTAAACGTCCCATTAAATAAGGAATTGTTTTAAAATTAATATCTACATGTATTAATGCTGCAGATTGTATATAGCATAAAGTCAGATAAAATTGCTGAAAAAATAACTATTTTATTCACTTTTTAAGTAACAGTTTGAATGTCACGGCTTTAGAGTTAAAGTTTTGGAGGAAAATAATTATTTTCTGATACCAATCAAATATATATATCTTGGGGGCTACAGCTGGTCACCAAATTTAGCAGACAGTGTTCGGATGACTCTTTCTAAAGATCGCGCCGAAAAGTTTTGGTCACGCCCCCTTCCGCCCCTTAAAAGTACTAAATCTACATTTTTCAAAAATAAGAATAATGTGAATTATAAGATTAATAATAAGGATTTCGACTGTTTTAAGCTGGTGTTGTATTTTGAACGAGTCTGCCGATTTAGTATCGCCGTTAATTCTAAATTGAATTAAAAATGAATTGTTATAAATATATAATTTCCTATGTAAAACCATTCTAACTTATTCTGATGGATAAAAATTTGAATTGATTACTTCCCAGAATGAGAAAAGACGATAAATATATAGGATGATTAATTATTGGGACTTGTCTAAGAGGTTTCTCTACCTCGTGACTGCTAGCTTTTTGGACGCAAGGACGATTGTATGTGTAGTATTCCCTGAATCCAGCTGCCAACTTTCGTTATATACAATTCAGCCTGCTTGCATCCATACATAAAAACAATAAATCACATACACACACGCACGCCACTACTTAACGGTTGTGTTTGGCCCCCACTATGAGAAAAAATTACATGAATAACTTCTTATACATTTGTATGACCGATTTTATTGTTTATGGCGGTCTTTCTATTATTTTGCTGTGGGTTTACCCGGCTCGAGTTCAAGCGTGCCTCTATTATTAAGATACAAATGTTTCAATCTCCCCACCAATATATGTATTTCGACTATACTCCGGAAGTCGTCTGGAACACTCACTACAAAAATTGTTACATTCATATTTTTAACAAAATAAAATTTATTAACGTCCGCTCCATTTCTAATGTGTAACGTTGAAGGCATTGTTGTAATAATTTAATTTCGATTTGGTGGTTCCTACGTAAGCCTTTTTGCAAGTGTTGTCATCTCCCTTATAGGTTATTTTCTATAGTACCACCTTGTTTGTTTCGACTATATTAATTTTCAAGACTGTTTTGTTAAAAAATTCTTTGAATATGCAGTCAGCCTTTTGTGCTATTTTTATTTCCTGAGTTTTATAACAGATTGATATTTTGAAACGTATCGAAACTGTTGTTATATATACATTATCTTTTATTTTTATTATTTTATTATCTTTTGTACCTGTCCAAGAGATTTTTTATCAACTTTGGTGGAGATTCGTTGTTTATTAGTATGTTTCTTATTTCGTTCTTAATGTCCGTCTGGTATTCTGTCACTCAGATTCATTATACGTTTTATGCTTCTCAATATTGTATTGATTTTCATATTTACTGGATGTTTTGAATAATAGTTGAGGATCCTGCCTGATGTTTTTGGGTTTTTTTTTTTTTAAATTTAGCATGTTGCCATGTTTCTGAATTATTGTTTCCAGGTATTGTAGTTTTTTACCGATTTCTAGCTCTATTGTAAATTTAATTTTCTGTTAAATTAATCAATTGCGTCTAGGGTATTTTGTATATCTGATATACCAGACAAGCCGTCTACATATTTTATCAGTATTCTTCTTGAGTACGTAAGTCCATTGTCCACAAGTTCTTGATGCTGGTGATCCCATCGGTAATCCTATCAGATGAATCATTTTTTCCTCAAATTTGAAATATCTGCATTCTTTTTTACTTATAGAAACAAAAACAAATTCAAGGGCTTAGCATGAAAATAAAGATGCGGTTGAAGTGGACACACATATCTACTCGGTCTGTCGCAAACGTGCCAGGCGCTGTGTCAACTCATCCTGCTCCTGTGAAACTTGGGTAGATGCTCCAATGGTAGCGCTTTGCACCCCGCTGGGTAGCTCCATATTCAACTCGAGACCGGCTTCGTCGGCAACCTGTTGCAACAAGTTATCGACATCGCCTTGGGGCACCGATGTGGTTACCGTATCGGACATGGTGCCCTCCATGACTGAGCTTTGTACGTCTAGATCTTCAAACTGTGATTCGAATTTCTCCATTAACGAAGAAATTTTTTCCAGATTCATGCCTTTCATGGCAGCATCCATGGCCTTAACCACACCGGCCATGGAACCAGTTACTTTGCGAGTCGTCAACGCTGACTGTACACGACTGGAGACTGCATCCACACGCGCACTCATGCGCAGGTAATTCACGGCCTGGTTCTTTTGCCGAATGGCATTCTCGGCATGTATACGGGCCACATCCATGTTGCCCTTTTGTATGGCCTTTTTAGCCTTGACCTTTTCCAGCTTTTCCTCTTTTTCACACTTCTTGGAGTTCCGCTCTAGCTCTTTGACAGCAAATTTTAGATTGAAAAGATGTTCTGGGGGCATTGGGTGTGTCATTACAAATAAATTGGGAAATGACGTCATTGTTTTTACTTACTTTCCATTGCAGATGTAGACATGTCGTTACCCAGTTTGAAGCTTGTGGTGTAGATTTGGGAAGAAACAATTTATTTTGGAAAATTTCCTGGCTTTGGTGAATTTATGGTTTTTCTAACAATGAATCACTATTGTGTTTGTGGAACAGCTGCTTTTGTATTCGATAATAATTATTGTTCAGATAAGGTTCCGTAGATAAGCAATGTTCAAATTAATCGGGGTTTTTGCTAAATTGATGTATTTTTGCACAAGGAATCTGTTTCCGGCGGCATAAAGTAGTTATATTGCGTAAAAATTAAAGATTTAGGAAATAATGTTTGCCTGGCAGCGCAATATGAATAAATTCTTGGAAATTATGGACACAAATAATTGTGGACTATCGGTAAAACTTGGATATGAACATCATCGTGTTTTTATCGATGACATTTAAAGTTGAATATCGAATTGCATTTGGCGCAAAAGTTGTTTATTTTGAATTTATATTTGATTTAAAAATTTAGCTTGGTGCAATATTGCAAACACAAACATAACTAATATACTTATAACATTTAATTAATTATAATGTAGTTAATATTGAAGCTTATGGCCATTTATGTTAGTGCTGTTTTTACCTTTTTTCAATTTTTTTGTACTATATATGCCATATATAAATACGTGTACATATTATTGCATATTGATTTTTTGCATATATACAACTTTCAGCAAACAAAACAAATTTGAATTTGAATTTAACTTCTTCACGTCCCTTATATAAAGCTTTAACATGGAAGCTTTTAAAATAATAATTAAATGCGGCGTAAGTTTGTGTGATTATATGTATGTGTATTTTAATGCGAAGGCATTGAAAGGTATGAAATGACAAAGTTCAGAGTATCCCCTAGTCGGGCGCTCCCTTCTCACTTCTTTACTTTAACATTTTCAGTTAACTCGACAAATAAGTTGTTTAATATGGAAATAAAGCACAGAACTTAGCGGACATGATTTGTTTTATTTATTAATATTTTTAAGCTTTAACATATACGTATGTAAATATTTATAAATTAAATAACAAATTATAGATCGAGATAAATTATTTTTGTTGCAGATAAAGCTCCACATAAACTTAAAAAGCTGGCGGTGCTTATGACAGCTGTAGTGGTTCCAGTAACTTTAACAATCACGCCCATGCACATTGATAGAATAAATTGGGCTAGGAAAACCATACTGCTAACAATAGCAACATCTGTACCCAAGCCCCGCACTTCTGATTCCAATTTCGCACACCCGCTTCCATCCAGTTCAAACTGAAATGCAATTGAATAGAATATATAGTATCTTGAGCGCTTTATAGGAACAGGTAAGTCAAGTCGGGAGTACCGAACCTATGGAACTATTTTGTGTCCAAATTCGAGCTGTTGGATCTTATATACATATAGATCTACACCCTCAATTTACTGAATTGAAGTTATTGTTTTTTCTTCCGTGGCTCTAATACATATATAATGAACATTTAGTTGAATTTATCTTCAAGTATTGCTTTTGAAATAGTTATTTCACCGATATTTCACAATAAATAATTATTTAACAGAAAAATCATCTACAATGATCAGAGAGCGTATGCCTATAAGAGAGAAAGAGAGGGAGACAACTGCCTGCTGTGGCTTGGCACTTAGTTTTTATACTCGCTTACAAAGTGAAAAGAGTATATTGGTTTTGTGCGATGTCCGCAACTTCTAGGTATCTAAAAAAAGTACGATTTTGATATTCCGGCCACTAGAGCGTATTTCTCTCAAATTTTAAAGGTAGATTAGTGGTCACCGCTTTTAAATATGGGTCAAAAAAGTTCCCGGCCACGCCCAATCCACTCCAGTTTCCACCACCTTAAATTAAATTTTTTTTACACCTAATATACTTTTTTTTTTGTTGTCTATGCTCTTATAAAGGTATCTGTTTTATACTTACTGTGCCTACGGAATGATAATGCGCAACTAGCAAGTAAGGCATGGTGAAGAGAGTAGAGTACATAACTCCTGCTGTCCAGCTAAAAATGATAACACTAAATTTGGCGCGAGTAAGTGCCATTAATGTCATGCCAGTACAGTAAAACAGAAGTCCTCCAACATATACAGATTTTGCCCTTGAAAAAATAGAATTTTTATTTATATGAAATTGAAAAATGAAATACGTTTTGATAATAATATATTTAAACGCGTTTGCTGTAGAATGCAAACTAATAGAAGCTTTGACACCATGCAATTAATATTATTACTATTATTATTATTTTATTTTTTTTGATAACAGACTTAAGTTTCACAGAAGACTTTACTTTTCGTAATCCTGTTCAAATATTCAATAATATTCATAAATATCTTAAATCTTTAAGCTCCAAGTAAAACCTTTTAGTATTCTACAACAGCATTTTAATTGTAACCTATTTCCTTTCTGATTTATTAAGTTTGGCAAGCTAAAATCAACACAAAAATTTTATTTATAATGATAAATGTTTTGTAAAACTATTAGAAATTCAGATATAGAAACAAATATGTAAAACAGTAGTTGGAAAATAAAACAAAAAAAATTCATGAAAAAAGTCTCTGGAATTAAAAATTCTGTTGATCTTCAGGAAATATTGTTCATTATATTGTGGCATATAGGTTATAGACTTAATCTGTCACCCCTTCATTCAAAAAGCACTAACTAAAAGCACTGAGTTAATTTCAATATATTTAAAATAATGCACAGGCATTAAAGGATGTTTTACCTGAATCGTTGAATGAGTTTATCAATAACAAGAGAGTAACAAGCGCAGGAAAGCGAATACATTGCCATTCCCCAGCATCCGAATCGAACACCCTCCTCGTATTTCTGTTGCGGAACTGAACCTTCCTTCGCTCTTGGATCCCCATTAAATACAGCTTCTCCGACAAAGTCGGTAAAATAAAGTGAGTAGCAGACATGTGCCATCCAGCAGAAGAGATTTGTGAGACAAATAATGCGCAGTGAGTACGGCATGTACACAATAGAAAGTAAATAGTGCGACAATGATTGTATTTCCACATTCTGCTGAGACGGCGAATTGTCGCCTAGTGGTTCATTTGCTGTTTGTGTTAATGGATCCTGGGGTTCGGTAAATGAAGTTTCGCCAAAGTTCTCATTAATAACGTTTACATTCTCTGATGCCTCTGCGCATGTCAGCTTTAAAAGAGGAAAAATGGAAATAGTTGTATTAATTAAAATATACAATATATTCTTCGAGTATAAAAATAAACTCACCTCATCGTAGTTTCCATCATTTTTACATTCATCATCACCATTTATGGCACCGTAATTTGCAGATCCACTTTCTAACTTCTGTTTTTCCGTTTGGCGTGAAGGAGAAGAAATCGCCCAAAGCGGAATTTCAGTAAAGCTGGTTATCGTAAATGTCACACAGGCGATAAAAATAAACGTTATTATTGTGAAGACAGCCTTGACATGTCCTCCCAAGCGTCTACCTGTACATATTTTGTCAGTGTCTCATATCTAAGAGTTAGAACAAACTTACCAATTTCAGTTTCATCCCAGTTCAAGCCACCCATTGAGTATCCAAAAAAGCCCCCTAGGCCAGCCATAATAGTAAATGTAGATAGGCCCTTGGCATGATCCTCTGGGATGCACACATCTAAGAGGTATGCTCTGGATGGACTTTGACATGCATCCGCGTCAAAGTCAAGTAGTACAGTGCCTAGTACGGTGAAAAAAATTCCCCACGGATGCGACGTCTTAGAATAGGTTTCGCTTTCTGACTTTGAGGCAGTCGCTCTATGGGGCACAACGTTTAAATAGTTGTATGTAGTATTATATGTCGTATTCATAGCAGCAGCCTGCACATGCGGATCTACATCGCCGAACCAATATCCCAGGTTTTCCCCATTTGGCACCAAAATTAATCCTATAGGGACGTAAACATAAAATAGTTGAATAATTATACTTCGAAAGAAAAGATGTTAGGGCATTGATTACCAACAAAAACTCCAATAGACAAAAGAATTATAAAAGGCCGTCGTCGTCCCATATTTAATTTACATCGATCTGAAAATGACCCCAAGATTGGGCAAAGAAAAAATCCGACTAGAGGTGACAGAGCCCAAACCAATGTCATGTGCTGATGTTCCACACCAATTTTGAGCAAAGTTGGTGACACAAAAGCTGTTTCTGCGGCGTAGGAAAACTCAATGCCCATGACTGCGGCGGATACACGTACCAATTCCGAACGGGACTTGTATCTGTAAGTGAGAAATAAATAAGGACAGTTACTAAACTTGCCTACTTAAATGCTCAGCGTGAGACTGTCGTTATTGAATTCACTCTCTTTCAATATATCAAGTAGCTTAGCAGGGCTTAAGTTGAATTACTTTTAGTTCTTTGATTGCGAAATTTAAGCATTACACGCTTTCTGACTATAAAATCAATAGCATGTATATTTGTAACTGGTTTTAACCAAGTAAGCTTTGTTTCTTTATACATTTTTTATGTTAGAGCGATAATATAATATAAGAAATTTTCACAATCTTGTTTAATTGTGAACAGTTGACTTTTGAGGTTGTTATTGAAATTATTTTTCTCATATGCTTGACATTAGAGAGACATTACCATACGCAGATCGCAGAAGTTTATATCAAGTGATTTGACTGATTTTTTTACTTTCGGTTTTTGATATTTAGCTCACCTTCAGAGTGCTGCGCATTTCATGTCATTATTATAATATGCTCGGCAAGGGTATCAAAGCTCAAACATACAAAAGGGAATTTTTGTGGGCAGCAACATACTGGATTGGTGTGTTCAAATAAAAACAAAGTGCACACATATATTGATTTTTATACTCGTTCACAAATTGAAAAGAGTATATTGGTTTTGTGCAATGTCCGTCCGTCTGACCGTCTGTCCGGATAATGCAACTTTTTTCGGCACTTTTCATGGGACTTGCAATTTACACTTTAAATCGCAATGCAGATTGCGGTGACCTCCCACAGTTTCTGAGCTAGAAGCTTTATATTTGGAATATATATTATTGGAATACTCCCCCAAACATTAGAATACTCCCCAAAATATATCTGCCCCCGCAAATCGTGAATCTCTATATATCCCGCATTTTGAGAGCTAGAGAAATTAAATTTGGCAGACTGTGTTTGGGTGACCTCCTCTTCAGATCAAGCCGATGGGCCACGCCGACCTCTATCCTATCTATCTATCTTAATAACAATAATAGCTACTATGTGCTGTGAACGAGTATTACGCAGTCGGTTACGCCCGACTGCAACGTTCTAACTTGTTTTACTTTTTGTTTTTTCCAAACACAAAATGAATTTAAGTTTATTCAATTACTCTGTAGTTCTACTTCCTCGTTGCCAATCCGAGGCGAGCCCTGTTCGTTTGACTAACGAATTTATCATGGGAATGTTATTAGAGAGCTCCGAACGCTATTTCGTTTCCTTTGCACTTAATCTGGTGAGAGAGGAAGTGCCGTTCATTTAAGTTAGCGACTCGTCTTGCCTCTGTTTATTAAATAGGTTTGGAGATGCGTTTGGTCTAACGGTTTGGCTGGAATCCTTCCAAATTGGACCATATCAATTTTTATTTACGTTAATTACAAACTAATAAAAACACATTAAAAAGTTTGAACTTTACTTCTGATAGCTGATACGAATAGATAAAACTATATGCTACTAGCATTTCAAAAATTTCCTTCGATCGGTATATAGCTAGATCTGATCGATAGTTTTAGACGTTTTCAATCTCACGACATAATTAAAATACCATCTGTAAGGGTATAATAAATATGGAATAATGTGTGAATTGCGACACAATAGTACTAGGTACCATAAATAAAAGTTGAGGCCTTGAGCTTGTAAGTGTAAACGTTGAACACTTTTCAGGTTTCATGTGGTGACTATTGACATACCTAGATATACATATAAATATATATGTACACTCCCATCCACTTGAATAGGGACAAGGTTAGTCAACGATTGCCCGTTATTTCATTCTATCGTATTACTAGCTTTTTTTCTACGGGGAAATAAGATATAAGATCTGTAGTTTCCGAAATCAACGCGTACATTCAGACGGACGGACAGACGAGCGAATATGGCTAGATCGAGTCGGCTTTTGATACTAATCAAGAATATAGATAGTTTATGGGGTTGGAGATGCTTCCTTTTGCCTGTTGCATACATCTGCGCAAAACCATTATAGCCTGTTTTACCAATTTTCACCTAAAAAGCAACTTAAAAGTACCATAAACAATATCACAATTACAATTATAAAGAAATAAGAACGTTGCTGTCGGGTGCTACCGACTGCGCAATACTCGTTCACAGTGTTAAAAAACGAAAACTATGATTAAATAAATATGAACAAGTATACTATCTCTAAGGGTGTGTACAAGTAATAAATAAATAATTAACAAATAATTAAAAATTAATTACCACTTGATTAGGTTCAACAACAAGAATTACTATTATCATTGATGTTGGCAATGCCCTGCAATGAATGCCGGCGCCACCTATTGTTCAGGCTTATAATTACTGTTATTATTATGCGCACAAAAGTATACTACGATTGAGTGATTTCTAAATTCACATTAATAATTAAATCAATTTAGTATATTTGAAATCTAAATGAAATGTTAATTCAAATCAATTCGTATTACAGGAGAAAAATGTCATCTTTTTAAAGTATGTTTTTTCAAATTCGTGTAAAAAGAAAATTAGGTGTACATTCACACATACATGTATATAGTTTATAAATTCGATGAGTTCTTTGATGTGCTATACATTGTGTGACCAAATGAATTTGGCCTTAATGAATAATAGTCGTTATTGTCTTATTTCAACACATGAATGTCTGTATATACTTATTGCTATTCTGAATGCAAATGAACTTCTTCTAAATACAGGACTAAATACATTTACCATTAATCTTACCTATAAATATGCGAGTAATCCACGTTGGCGCTTGCGTTTCCCTTTAGTTGATTCAAAGCGGTACTCTTAGCTTTTTCCAAAAAGTTTGTTGAATCTTGCTGGGTTATAGAACTATATTTTTCTTTGATGTTGTCCCTCCATTGGTGGAGACGACCTGTTAGCCCTTGATATTCATGCAACTTTTCCATTATGGTGTTTTGTTTGATTTTTGATGGAAAGTTCGGTTTCAAATAAAACTAAAGCAGCAGGCTATATATTTTCGAACTAAAAATGTCTATGGCTTCGCAGAAAGTGAACCGGTGAATGTTGTGCACTTGGCATTCAAAGTGTAAATAAATTCGTATTTTGCGAATAAGCCACCGAACACCCGAATGGAAGGAAAACATTTCGTATCGCCAACGAGCAGTTCCATTGAGCTTCATCGAGCATGCGTTGGTTCTGGCTCTTTATACCCTGAACCCGTTGAAAATGGGTAAATCAGGGTATAATGGTTTTATGCAAATGTGTGTAATAAGCATAAAGTGGATATATTCTTGACCAGGACGACAAGCTAATCCGATTAAGCCCTGTCCGTCTGTCTTTCCGTCCATCCGTCCGTCGGTGTGAATGTGTGTAATTTAGTATTTCAGTTTCCATAGGCCAAGCACAGCTGCTGAGTAAAGTGCACAGCGTGCTGGTGAGTTTGTGTGTGTATGTGTGATTTTTTGTATGTATGTATGAATGCATTGGGATTGACATGTATGAAAATACAGAGTTCGGGGTATCCCCTAGTCGAGTATTCATGCACACTTGTTTTTTTATAAGTTTTCCAGCAAAACAAAGTAGAACAAGTTACAATATTTTAGTGCACTGGACTAGGGTATACTCTGTAGTTAGTTCAATGTGTTTATAATACACTTGGTAAGGGTACTTAAACGAATTGAAATATCTCACCCTTGGGTCAATTATAGATCCAAGCTGGTTCTAACAGTTAATTGATGGGAAACAACAGATTATATTGAGTTGTTATATATGAACATGTGAAAGGAAGATTAATGAAAGTAACACGCAACATTCAGAATCCGCCGTGCATCTCAGAGAAATTTATCGATGGATTCGTGTGAGTTATTTGTATACCTACCCTGAAGATACTATTACTTCAGGGTAGGTATCCAAATATGGTGTACAAATGTTTTATTACACAAGTAAGAATGCGCTAGTCGAAGGGACTCGACTAGGAAATAGTCTGAAACTGTTCGTTTTGGTAATTTCGCAAATCAAATACTACAAATTTGCAATGGATCATGATCTTAACTTGGAAGCCCCCCAAGTGGGGGCCACTGCCGGGTTCAAATGTATGGAAAGACAGGTATCTCCTAGTCGCGACTAGAGCCTGTCATTTGTTTTTTAATTGATCTATTTTTTCGAGGAAACTTATAAGCCTTTTCTTGAAGCATATCTACAATGCTGCTGTGATATTTTTGAGCAAAAGATACTCCGAATTTGGTTAGAAAATCATGATAAAATATCTAATGTGTACACATACGATTATATGCTAATAAATATATAGGCATACACATAGATATGTCCGAGAAATACTTACTGTTCAATACCTCTTTCACACTAATTGAGTCGTTAAGTATGTGTGTACATTGGGTGCGGCCGCCTGTTTATACATACAAATATACAGACACATGCACATTTGTACAATTTATTTACATATCTACATACATGTATGTAGATTCGTTTAGTACATTTTAGCTTCAGCATCTGTACCCATTTAAATTTGGAAAAATTTTATTTTTTATGTACTCATAATGTATAATGTGTAACAGACGTAAGGGCGGATTATCAAGTAAATATCTTTGTTAGTTTGACATGACCGAAGGTGTGTATGTATTGAAAAATAATGCAAAAGGGTATAATGCATTTTATGAAAATGTTTTTAACGGCGAAAAAGGGGGAACCCTATAAAGTATGTTTATTCTTGTTCAGGATAGCCGACTCGATCTAGTCATGTCCGTCCGTCTGTCCAACGCGTTCATCGTCGATATTAGAACTTAACTTAAGCATTTAAATAATCTTTTGTTTGCGATTCTATAGTTATAGTGCCACTTCAATACTTAGCTTAGAGCTTAGGTTTTCATTATAGTCTATTGTATATTGATATTTATTTATGTATTGTACAGATTCCTGTTCATTAGATACTGGTTCAACGCTACCCCATGAAAAGTTACCTTTTGGTTACAGCGTATCTTCCAGTCAGGCATTCACTACAAGGTAGGGTCAACTATTTATATATTCGTTAAAGTATTTTCACACCTAATTGCCAAATTACACAAAAGAACTCATGAAATTGGACGACTGTCATCATGCTAACTGTTTATTGTATCTTATGCATGTATATTTCCTTAGGTACTCTGGAAATCTCACACTCGCACTTACATAAATTAAATGTCACGTCAAAATAGTTTGTTAAAGAGTAGTAAATCATTAACACATCTTTAATTTGAAAAGCAATCGGTAAGCAGTCGGAATGTGTCAAAGAATCGCCATGAGGTACAGCTGCACCACTGTTACAGATACATTCATACCTCACATCTCCTCAATTTGTACAGTATATATATATATACACTAAAGCCAATAAGTATGTATGTAAGTTTAAAAACAAGCCAAACCCAATCCGACAATTTGAATAAAGACGCTTTGCATTATGATTGGTCGCTTTTAGGCTTCTGCTGTGGATGGTTGTTCTCAGTACTCACTTTTAGCCCAATGTGCTAATTTCTGGGCGGAGTCAGAAATGTTGATGCGGACAAATCACAAGGGCGCTAAATTATTTGATGGGACGAAAAAATGATAAAGTTGTTATGGGTTTAGTTATGAGCATATCATGTCGGGCTTAAATCGTTGAAAATGAACCGGCAGCTCTTAGACTCTAAATCGGATGAAAATACAGAATGTAAACTCGAATCAAGTGAAATATTGTGCAAATTTGAAAATAAATCTGTTAATTCAGTTACCCCCAAAGGGATTAATAAAAAGCGCAATTCTGATCAATATCTCTCATTTAGTATTGATAATATCTTGTGTAACAATAATGATGCCCAATTAGATTCTAGCAAACAAAGCAATATACATGTAATAAATATAACACCAACTGCGAACACCTCTAATACTACTTCAGTGAAACGTAAGTAAGTCGGCTGACATATGAGGTCTGTTGTGCAAAATAACACAGGTAAAAACTTTGCAGTCGGACGTAGCCGAATTCGTAATACTCGTTCACAGTACACATTAGTTATTACTGTTTATCGGAAAAATAAAGAATTTTTATATTTCGCATGGGCGGAGGTGCGCAATATCTTTCGGCTCGATCTGAACATGAGATAATTAGCATAAAAAACAACATTAAAACCAGGGGTCAAATTTTTTGTCAAAAATCAGGCCAAAATTGACAAAAAAATTTACATGTAAAGCCCTCGGGTCCATAGTTCTCATACTTCAAACGCCCATAACTTTGTCAAAACTGAACCGATTTTCATGTTTGATGGCATTTTTTTCATGGTTTGTCCTCTAGATTGATTCTGCATTTTAAATATATTCATTATTGAAAATAACATTTTTTTGATTTTTTGATAAAATATCATGTACTCCCCCCTTACTCATTTTCGAAAAAAAATTTTTTTCAAAATTTAGAAATGCAAATTTATATATTTAATCGATTGTGGCTGTCACAATTAGTATAAAAAACAACATTAAAACCGATTCTGAGGGGTTCAAATTTTTTGTCAAAAATCAGGCCAAAATTGACAAAAATTTTGACATGTAAAGCCCTCGGGTCCATAGTTCTCATACTTCAAACGTCCATAACTTTGTCAAAACTGAACCGATTTTCATGTTTGATGGCATTTTTTTCATGGTTTGTCCTCTGGATTGATTCTGCATTTTAAATATATTCATTATTGAAAATAACATTTTTTTGATTTTTTGATAAAATATCATGTACTCCCCCCTTACTCATTTTCGAAAAAAATTTTTTTTCAAAATTTAGAAATGCAAATTTATATTTTTAATCGATTGTGGTTGTCATAATTAGTAAAGAAAACAACATTAAAACCGATTCTGAGGGGGTCAAATTTTTTGTCAAAAATCAGGCCAAAATTGACAAAAAATTTTACATGTAAAGCCCTCGGGTTCATAGTTCTCATACTTCAAACGCCCATAACTTTGTCAAAACTGAACCGATTTTCATGCTTGATGGCATTTTTTTCATGGTTTGTCCTCTGGACTGATTCTGCATTTTAAATATATTCATTATTGAAAATAACATTTTTTTGATTTTTTGATAAAATATCATGATACCCCCTTACTCATTCTCGAAAAAATTTTTTTTTCAAAATTTAGAAATGCAAATTTATATTTTTAATCGATTGTGGCTGTCACAATTAGTATAAAAAACAACATTAAAACCGATTCTGAGGGGTTCAAATTTTTTGTCAAAAATCAGGCCAAAATTGACAAAAATTTTGACATGTAAAGCCCTCGGGTCCATAGTTCTCATACTTCAAACGCCCATAACTTTGTCAAAACTGAACCGACTTTCATGTTTGATGGCATTTTTTTCATGGTTTGTCCTCTGGATTGATTCTGCATTTTAAATATATTCATTATTAAAAATAACATTTTTTTGATTTTTTGATAAAATATCATGTACTCCCCCCTTACTCATTTTCGAAAAAAATTTTTTTTTTAAATTTAGAAATGCAAATTTATATTTTTAATCGATTGTGGCTGTCACAATTAGTATAAAAAACAACATTAAAACCGATTCTGAGGGGGTCAAATTTTTTGTCAAAAATCAGGCCAAAATTGACAAAAAATTTTACATGTAAAGCCCTCGGGTTCATAGTTCTCATACTTCAAACGCCCATAACTTTGTCAAAACTGAACCGATTTTCATGTTTGATGGCATTTTTTTCATGGTTTGTCCTCTGGATTGATTCTGCATTTTAAATATATTCATTATTGAAAATAACATTTTTTTGATTTTTTGATAAAATATCATGTACTCCCCCCTTACTCATTTTCGAAAAAATTTTTTTTTTCAAAATTTAGAAATGCAAATTTATATTTTTAATCGATTGTGGCTGTCACAATTAGTATAAAAAACAACATTAAAACCGATTCTGAGGGGTTCAAATTTTTTGTCAAAAATCAGGCCAAAATTGACAAAAATTTTGACATGTAAAGCCCTCGGGTCCATAGTTCTCATACTTCAAACGCCCATAACTTTGTCAAAACTGAACCGATTTTCATGTTTGATGGCATTTTTTTCATGGTTTGTCCTCTGGATTGATTCTGCATTTTAAATATATTCATTATTGAAAATAACATTTTTTTGATTTTTTGATAAAATATCATGTACTCCCCCCTTACTCATTTTCGAAAAAATTTTTTTTTTTAAATTTAGAAATGCAAATTTATATTTTTAATCGATTGTGGCTGTCACAATTAGTATAAAAAACAACATTAAAACCGATTCTGAGGGGGTCAAATTTTTTGTCAAAAATCAGGCCAAAATTGACAAAAAAATTTACATGTAAAGCCCTCGGGTCCATAGTTCTCATACTTCAAACGCCCATAACTTTGTCAAAACTGAACCGATTTTCATGTTTGATGGCATTTTTTTTCATGGTTTGTCCTCTAGATTGATTCTGCATTTTAAATATATTCATTATTGAAAATAACATTTTTTTGATTTTTTGATAAAATATCATGTACTCCCCCCTTACTCATTTTCGAAAAAAATTTTTTTTTTAAATTTAGAAATGCAAATTTATATATTTAATCGATTGTGGCTGTCACAATTAGTATAAAAAACAACATTAAAACCGATTCTGAGGGGTTCAAATTTTTTGTCAAAAATCAGGCCAAAATTGACAAAAATTTTGACATGTAAAGCCCTCGGGTCCATAGTTCTCATACTTCAAACGCCCATAACTTTGTCAAAACTGAACCGATTTTCATGTTTGATGGCATTTTTTTCATGGTTTGTCCTCTGGATTGATTCTGCATTTTAAATATATTCATTATTGAAAATAACATTTTTTTGATTTTTTGATAAAATATCATGTACTCCCCCCTTACTCATTTTCGAAAAAAATTTTTTTTCAAAATTTAGAAATGCAAATTTATATTTTTAATCGATTGTGGTTGTCATAATTAGTAAAGAAAACAACATTAAAACCGATTCTGAGGGGGTCAAATTTTTTGTCAAAAATCAGGCCAAAATTGACAAAAAATTTTACATGTAAAGCCCTCGGGTTCATAGTTCTCATACTTCAAACGCCCATAACTTTGTCAAAACTGAACCGATTTTCATGTTTGATGGCATTTTTTTCATGGTTTGTCCTCTGGATTGATTCTGCATTTTAAATATATTCATTATTGAAAATAACATTTTTTTGATTTTTTGATAAAATATCATGTACTCCCCCCTTACTCATTTTCGAAAAAATTTTTTTTTCAAAATTTAGAAATGCAAATTTATATTTTTAATCGATTGTGGCTGTCACAATTAGTATAAAAAACAACATTAAAACCGATTCTGAGGGGTTCAAATTTTTTGTCAAAAATCAGGCCAAAATTGACAAAAATTTTGACATGTAAAGCCCTCGGGTCCATAGTTCTCATACTTCAAACGCCCATAACTTTGTCAAAACTGAACCGATTTTCATGTTTGATGGCATTTTTTTCATGGTTTGTCCTCTGGATTGATTCTGCATTTTAAATATATTCATTATTGAAAATAACATTTTTTTGATTTTTTGATAAAATATCATGTACTCCCCCCTTACTCATTTTCGAAAAAATTTTTTTTTTTAAAATTTAGAAATGCAAATTTATATTTTTAATCGATTGTGGCTGTCACAATTAGTATAAAAAACAACATTAAAACCGATTCTGAGGGGGTCAAATTTTTTGTCAAAAATCAGGCCAAAATTGACAAAAAAATTTACATGTAAAGCCCTCGGGTCCATAGTTCTCATACTTCAAACGCCCATAACTTTGTCAAAACTGAACCGATTTTCATGTTTGATGGCATTTTTTTCATGGTTTGTCCTCTAGATTGATTCTGCATTTTAAATATATTCATTATTGAAAATAACATTTTTTTGATTTTTTGATAAAATATCATGTACTCCCCCCTTACTCATTTTCGAAAAAAATTTTTTTTTTAAATTTAGAAATGCAAATTTATATATTTAATCGATTGTGGCTGTCACAATTAGGATAAAAAACAACATTAAAACCGATTCTGAGGGGTTCAAATTTTTTGTCAAAAATCAGGCCAAAATTGACAAAAATTTTGACATGTAAAGCCCTCGGGTCCATAGTTCTCATACTTCAAACGCCCATAACTTTGTCAAAACTGAACCGATTTTCATGTTTGATGGCATTTTTTTCATGGTTTGTCCTCTGGATTGATTCTGCATTTTAAATATATTCATTATTGAAAATAACATTTTTTTGATTTTTTGATAAAATATCATGTACTGCCCCTTACTCATTTTCGAAAAAAATTTTTTTTCAAAATTTAGAAATGCAAATTTATATTTTTAATCGATTGTGGTTGTCATAATTAGTAAAGAAAACAACATTAAAACCGATTCTGAGGGGGTCAAATTTTTTGTCAAAAATCAGGCCAAAATTGACAAAAAATTTTACATGTAAAGCCCTCGGGTTCATAGTTCTCATACTTCAAACGCGCATAACTTTGTCAAAACTGAACCGATTTTCATGTTTGATGGCATTTTTTTCATGGTTTGTCCTCTAGATTGATTCTGCATTTTAAATATATTCATTATTGAAAATAACATTTTTTTGATTTTTTGATAAAATATCATGTACTCCCCACTTACTCATTTTCGAAAAAAATTTTTTTTTTAAATTTAGAAATGCAAATTTATATTTTTAATCGATTGTGGCTGTCACAATTAGTATAAAAAACAACATTAAAACCGATTCTGAGGGGGTCAAATTTTTTGTCAAAAATCAGGCCAAAATTGCCAAAAAAATTTACATGTAAAGCCCTCGGGTCCATAGTTCTCATACTTCAAACGCCCATAACTTTGTCAAAACTGAACCGATTTTCATGTTTGATGGCATTTTTTTCATGGTTTGTCCTCTAGAATGATTCTGCAATTTTAATATATTCATTATTGAAAATAACATTTTTTTGATTTTTTGATAAAATATCATGTACTCCCCCCTTACTCATTTTCGAAAAAATTTTTTTTTCAAAATTTAGAAATACAAATTTATATTTTTAATCGATTGTGGTTGTCATAATTAGTAAAGAAAACAACATTAAAACCGATTCTGAGGGGGTCAAATTTTTTGTCAAAAATCAGGCCAAAATTGACAAAAAATTTTACATGTAAAGCCCTCGGGTTCATAGTTCTCATACTTCAAACGCCCATAACTTTGTCAAAACTGAACCGATTTTCATGTTTGATGGCATTTTTTTCATGGTTTGTCCTCTAGATTGATTCTGCATTTTAAATATATTCATTATTGAAAATAACATTTTTTTGATTTTTTGATAAAATATCATGTACTCCCCCCTTACTCATTTTCGAAAAAAATTTTTTTTTTAAATTTAGAAATGCAAATTTATATTTTTAATCGATTGTGGCTGTCACAATTAGTATACAAAACAACATTAAAACCGATTCTGAGGGGGTCAAATTTTTTGTCAAAAATCAGGCCAAAATTGACAAAAAAATTTACATGTAAAGCCCTCGGGTCCATAGTTCTCATACTTCAAACGCCCATAACTTTGTCAAAACTGAACCGATTTTCATGTTTGATGGCATTTTTTTCATGGTTTGTCCTCTAGAATGATTCTGCAATTTTAATATATTCATTTTATAAAATTAAATTTTTAGGTATTTATTGCTAAAAAAAACATGAACTCATTTTAGACCAAATTTTTTTTCAAAATTTACAAATGGAAATTTATATTCTTAATCGATTGTGGTTGTCACAATTAGTATAAAACACAACATTAAAATAGATTCCGCGGGGGTCGAATTTTTATGTAAAAAATCAGGCCAAAATTGACAACAATTTGGACATGTAAGCCCTTGGGTCCATAGCTCCCATATTTCAAACGCCCATAACTTTGTCAAAACTAAACCATTTCTCATGTACAAAAGTACTTTAGGGCACCCAACAATTGTTAATTGTTAACAAAATTCAATGCAGTGTCTCTTCTCCTTTTTTCATTTTAAGTACTAGGCAAAAAAGATAATCTATTTTCTTTTTATACTTGCAGTTGAAAATGAAGAATGGAGTAATGCAAACAGTGCCGTTGCCGAAAAACTTTCGTTTTTGCAGGGCATGGGAACAGATCAAATGCAGAGCCCTTTTAAATCTGCATTTTTGTTTTCACCACCAAATTTGAAATATTCTCCGAAACTATCAATACCCACTTATTTGCATCACTTAATAAGTGTTCAAGGTACTTACCAATATAATAATAAACGTTTAGGCAAATGCTTATAAATCTTTGCTTAAAGGGAAACGTTATAGGAAACAAGGAATTGATCGAAAGCCGCGGCAGGCATATAGCGCAAAACAGTTGGACCGTCTGGAAAATGAGTTTAAGGCGGACAAATACCTTAGCGTTACAAAGCGTATGGAACTCTCAAGATCCTTATCGCTGACCGAAGTTCAAATAAAGACCTGGTTTCAGAACCGTCGAACCAAATGGAAGAAGCAACTAACATCGCGTCTCAAAATAGCTCAGCGACATGGTTTATACAAGTGTGATATGTATTTCTCTGCAATATCAACAACAGCAACAAACACATTTAACCATTCAAATTTTGATCCCACCTTTTACACTGACCCCCAAATGTGCTTTCTAAGACCTTTTTAATTCAAAATCAACATCAAATATAAACTTTTAAGAAAATGATAAAACAAGGAAAAACATTTATTTTCGGTGAGCCCATAATTATTTATATATTATAAATATTGCGAAATGACAACCTAATTTATAAAGTTATAAACTTACTAACATATTGCTTTATGCTTATTGCGCTATGTGTCACTATCTTTTTGATATGCTTTTTAAATATCTGATTTTGGCTAGAATATCTTAAAACAAGGAGAAGAAATTCAGTAAGTAATACTCGTTTACAGGTCAATTACAAAAAAAAATCAGTGCAATCGATAGCTCTTATATGATAAGATCTTTGGTTTTTGAATATATCTTTTTAATTACAATTTTGCATACACTCTTTAAATTTGTGGTACACTGAAATAAATTGTTTTTTCTTATTTTAATTCTTAACATCTTTTTAATTTCTATAAGACCTTCAAAAAAAGAGGTAAATGACTATTAATAAATCCATAAAGCATTTAAATAAATTGTGTATACCATGCTCCTGCTTAATACCTAGTTTTCTTTGAATCCGAACATTTCATCCCTAAGCATCAATTTGTAAAACTATCTAAACGATTGATTATGTAAGTATTATGCAAGTAAACACAGTCGAAAATTGACACATTTCCCAACAAGGGGAAAAAATGGGTAAAAACTGGGTACATTTTCAGGCACTCCCGACTAGAGCAATCTTACCTGAATTTTCAAAGTTTTACAGGGATTTGAAATTCAATGTACACATGTGATTTTATTATTATTTAGAATTTATTAATTTGTAATAAGTACAGTAGTTGCAACTAACTTTGAATATACATATGTATGAATTTTAATTTTTTTAAGTAGCATTTTTTTAAAGTCGAAATCTGATGTTATTTTTTAAAACATTAATTGATTTTTTTATTAAGTACAAAAAACTTTACCTTTAAATTTATGAAGTATATAAAACAAAAAGCTAAGTACAGACCTCAAAAACATGAGCAATATGTTTGATTATTACAAAATAATTGCCTGAAATTCGTGCTGCAAGCCAACTTGTTCCCAAACTGGAATTAAAATATACGATAACTATTAAGAGGTTAGATTTCAATGGATGTGAAAAATAAAGTTCATAATTCATATATAAACCACTATCAACATCAACCAAAAGCAAGTAAGAATGTTGCAGTTGGGTGTAACCCTCTAGACAATACATTGAACAAACCTGTAAAGTGTACTCCATATTTTTTGGTTGTACTTTGCTTCCATGTTAATAGAACTATATCCGCATAAAAGTTGGAAATAATTTTTCATATTTGTTTTTTTCTTGTCACTTAAGTACAAATTATCGATTATCATCAATAGGATTTGAGTCAGTTGATTCACCTGAAAATAGGAAATAATACATAAAATACATAAATGTATATAAAAGTTTGTCCTAAATAGATGACCAATAGTTCAACCGGAGTGGAATAGGAAACTGAAATTTGGTGGTTTAAGGTGACGAGCTTGAAACTTGGAATATATACTTGTGTACATGTTACGGTCTTTCGACTACGCCCACTGGATTCAATAGAGCAGAAAACATTGCGTTCATACGGACAGGCGGATGGACAGCCAGATGGGTATTACAAAAACCTAAATGCTCACTTTTTTAACAAGGTAAAATATAAGACACAAATCAATACAACAGCTTATTCAACCCAATAAATAAATATTAATTAAATATATTGACATATAACAAAATTAAGGAAAAGTTTAGTTTTTTCAATATTTAGTCTGATCTCCCTTTTGTACATCGTCAAGTAATATTTATTGTGAAATCCCCATAGTGTAGCTTAGTGTTAAAATAAATCTGACATCTGTTGCACTGCTCCAAGGGTATTTAATCTTTAGCACCCCGAAATTTAATAGCCAGAATTTTTTTTTTTTTGTACATACCCCTTTTAACACATCTGGATTATCTTGAATAGACCTTTTTCTGCGCCTTATTTCTTCAGTGCCATCGTTTGTGTCAACTAATTCCGTGGCTTCCATAGGTAGCATCATTAAATTATTACTATCTTCTTTACTCTGGAAATAAAAATAATTTTAATTTTGATATTTTTCAATAGACAAATAGAATGTTCTGTGACAAAGAGAAATTACGCTTCCCCAACTAAAACAAGTCAGGACAGTTTAATTTAATTCACAGTTTAATTAATTATTAATTAATATTATTTATTAATAAATTATTATTGTTATTTAGGAAAAAGAATTTCGTTTTTAATTTATGTAAGTATCAACTTGGTGGCTCTAGCTCGTTTCGAGATGTACTAAGAAAACCAACTCTTAAAATCGATTTTTATCGATATTAATGTAGCGGCGCAAAATATTGAAAAAAAAATTAAAAACTTGTATAGCAGAATCTATAGCTGAAAAGTTTATCTCTCAAGCTTTTGTAGTTTGATACAGAGGAGCAGAGAGGTGGACATGGTCGTCCTGATCAAGAATATATTTACTTTATACTTATATATACTTTGTTACATACTTTTGCACGATTATTTCAATAGAGGTATGGTATCCTACCTGCCAAATATGGCACCTCAAGCTCTAGTATTATGGAAGACCTAGCTTTTTACAGATTATCCTCCTCTAAGTGGGCGTTTTATTTATTTATTAGGCTACCTGCTAAGTGTTTTGCCACAAGCTATACAACCGGGGGAGACCAAAATAAATTGTATTCTAACGAACTGATGGACATTAGCAAACCAATAAACCCTTCAACATTATAATCAACCGTAATAAAATAATAATTTAATTAGTTACCATAGTTATGCACATGAGAACCTGTAAAATAAACATTCCAAAAGATAGAAACGCGAGGGTGGTTAAAGCGATGTCTGTAATATCTTTAAGGCTGATGTCCTTAATGGGCTTTGTTGACTGTGACAAGGCATTGGACACTTCGGGTGGGGACTGGTGGCCCCCACCGTCGTCAGGTATAGTTTCATAACCTACAAAACCCTTAATATCACATTACTTTTAAACAGCTTTTAATATAAACCCACTTACCATTTTTGCTTATTTGTTTCATTTTTAAAGCAATCTCCGGACTTTTTATTGATAACCGGGGTATCGGCATTGCTTCAACTGGAGAAACCTATATAAATAAATAAATAAAGAACTCATAATGTTTATGTATTTGTGTTGCTGTCTAAAATAGATTACGAAAATATATTCTGACACAATTAGAGTAAAATTTAATTTCTAATCAATTTTTTTCGATTCATTCAAAATATGAAAAAAACGCTATTTAAACGCGCACTTCCGCTTTGGTTTCTACATAGTTTTCAATGCTCTCGTTAAGCCCAGAAAATTTCAGTTCAGCAATTAAAATAACATCGAACTACAATTATGTAAACTTGAAGCAAATGCGACTTACATTCAAATAGTTGCTATCATTGTGTGAACCTTCGTATGCGTAGCCAGTAATATCGCCAGATTCGGTGTCTTCATCTCCCAAAGGGGTAAAGTTCGCAGCGACGTTCATTATTTGTCTCCGAATTGGATTTTGGCTAAATTTTAAATTATGTGCAGCAGTGTTTATTTGATGTTGAATATCATCAAATGTTGTTTTACTGCAAAAGAAAACAATTTTATGGTCTATTTCCTATTCATCTCATGGGAAAGCAAGCATGAATATACAGATTTAGATGTATACTAAAATCTAAACACTTTGTCTGAAGCAGAACTCCCCAAATTTATATTCAAAGCTTCAAGTCTTTATCTTCAATAACAAATAAATTGCGTTCATCCGGATAGACAGTCGGACGATCGGACTGGATGACGGACATTGCACAAAATCAATATAAAGTTCTTTTGAGTGTAAACTCATTTGGATAACAAACATAATTCCAAAACATGCTAAGATCGGTCAGTAAACACCGTCCTTATTTAGGTTTGTGTGTTGACTACAGGGTATCTCCAAGCCGGCACTTTCACATAATATAAATTCTGCACTTACATAAATGTATGACTTACCTCTTTAGCCAGGCATTATACCTAGTAGAACCATCGTCGAGTAGAAGTTTTTCAAATGGTTCCATCGGGGCGTGTAGCATATTAATTTCATCTTTATGATATACATTTGATATATTTTGCAGTTTTGCAATTCGCCTATTTATTTTGGGCTCAGGTCTTCCTACCTTCCAAAGCAATATCTGTTTAGTCAGATAGTCAGATGCCATGAATTGTTTCATCATTTCTCTAAAAGAAAAGTTGTATTTTTGTAATATAAATTTAGCTTTATCGAAATACTCACCTGTGATAGTCCATCGTACGTAAAGCCGGAAAAAAATCGGTTGTGTATTTTTGACCAAATCTTGGACTAAATGGGTCCAAAAAAATATGAAGAGGCATCATATGCGTATTCAAAATATCATTTATATTAAAATCGACCCCGTCGTAAGCAATAACTAAACTTAGTTTTAAAGGCAAAATGCAAAACTGTACTGCAAAATATATCTCCAAAAGTGATCTGAATCGTTGCCTTGAAACACCGTTGGTTATACGAGTCATTTCGGATTAGTCTTCTTGTGCAAATGGTTACGCACTAGCACATTGAACAGGTGCTTGTGACAATATTCTCACTTCTTCGTATCTTTCTCTGTCGTTGAATCGCTGGTTCTGCTCTAGATAGCACACGTTGGAAAGGTACATGTACTAGTGTATGAACTATGTATATCATATATACTATATCTATATATATATACATATACATATATATACATATCATATCTACTATACATACACCATGCATAGGTATATGTATATGTATATGTATAGCGCCGAAAAAAGTTGCGTTCATCCGGACAGACAGCTTGACGGACTTTCCACATAACCCATATGATCTTTTCACTTTCACACCGAGTATAATGATAAGTGCGTCGAATAAATATAAATTGACAGAGCGTAGAAGCTTCATGGATCGAAAAAATGGGTTCTACTCTAACTTTTTAGCTCGTAAAATCGATGTAGATATCGCAAGAGTGCAGAGCAATACAGCGCTCGTGACTACAGATGGCCAGAGAGCACGTTCATGGCCTAACAACAGCAATCGCAGCAACAACAACAACTGCAATAGTCTTCGCGATAGTGACTGCGTTCACATGCTCTAGCGCAAAATACAATATCAACATCAATTGCCACTCCACTTTCAATGCCGGTAACAACAACAAAATGCAAGCGGAAAAATCAAAACAAATTCGAAAAGCGGGTCCATCTGTGCAGACCGGCATGGATCGCTACATCTTATGCATTCGCAAGCAACCCAGCGAGTCAATGGAAGGGGTACCGAGAAAACCTATCCAAAAAAAACCTATACCCTTAGTACATACCAGCTCAAGAGCTGCAAAGAAATATAAGTAGTACTGAAGGGAATTTAATCAATACAGACATCCGCCAAAATCTCTACGGCTCTTAAACACAACAACTTCCATGGTATAACATTAATATCTTAAATAAAAACAAGGACCGCAACGACCCTTCAAAGGTGGTAAAACCCACCGGGAATGAAAGCTCTCGTTCCAATAGAAAAAATCTCACAACCCCCGTGGGAAATATAAGCTTTCGCGGTTTGCGGGAGCGGAAGTGAGCGTGGCCGGAAAATTTAAGTCAAATATTGCTGAAAATGACAGTCTGGTATAATCGTCATTGATCTGTTGGCTGGGCGTAATTCAACAACAGTTACTCAGTAGCCCGCTATTTGCAGTTTGTTTAAAAAATAATTTAACTAAGGTTATTTAAAGGTAAAGTCAAATTGAATGAATTGTTTTTAAATTTCAACTTTATTAAATAACAAATATGTATTGTTAACTAACATTTATCTTATTAATTTTAATGTTAACTTTCTATTTCACATTTTGTATGCTAATGTAAAGTATACAACACATACATACATACATACAGTTAAAAAATATTCCATTTGAATTCGCAATATAGTAGAAAAAATATGATATGATTATGTCCCATTTAAATTAACTTGGCATATATTATCTTGATGAGATTAAGTTCATATACTGAGCATAAATCATAATTTTCGGTCCTTGATAGGATTTCACAAATACTTTAACTTCGTTGTTCGAGCGATTTCTTCATCTGATGTATGTATGTATGTATATATGTACATACAAGATTACAAATCAATTTTGGGTAACATATGTAATTGTAATGCTGCAACTAACCAGCCACTAAATGGCACTTTCTTTTGCAGTAAGGCCTTAACCTTATGTTTTTGAATTTTTTTCTGACCTTTGTTGAGTGATGATGAAGCTTAAAATGGCATAACGGATAATCCCGCGCACATTTCGGTATATCTAAGTCAGCACACACTCAGGAAATGACCTTTGTTAACTTCAATGAATATATTTAATACACTACTATCAGTAATACCAGGCGTACCCGGTGGTAATTTACAATTTTGAACCTACTAGTGGTACCGAAGTTGTTTCGATCTTACGGGCAAACTTCATACAGTTACAAAAATAAAACAAAGATTTGTTTGTGTATTGCCTAAACCGCGAAAAAATACCCATGCATTTTTACTTTTTAAGGATTGATTATTCCCAAACCAAAATTAATTACAATTACAATTTATATTTATATATACCCTGAATAGAATAGATATAGATACCCTGAACTTTACATACATTTCATTGCATTTTACACACAATTTACATCGACCTGTCCAGTGTCGCTTGCACTTTTACAACTTAGGCAGTGCAGGGTCTTGCCAAGGAAAAAGTACCGTAGTCTGCGACACCTTCGGCAAGTCACAGGGACTGTATTGGCATGAAAGCGAAGGCACAATAAAAGGCTGCTCTGCAGATCAGGGATCTGCTCAACAGCAGTGGCAACCTCACCCCTCAAGAACAAAGCAACCTGTAGAGGCTGTAGAGGCAAAACTGCTGGAATCTATGTTCGAAGATGCTAGATGTTGCACCCACAACATTTGATGGTGCAGGTTGGCAAACAGTTGTCAAAATACTACTACTCTGTGGAGATGAAAGACTATATACCGGTAAGCCTCACCTCTTCTATATATAGACATAGTTGAGCTACAAAAGATTGAGTGCTGAGTGGGGAACCACTCCTATGACACGGGTAGCTAACACAGGCAGGGGGAAATCCTGTCTCTCCTACTATGTAACCTAGAGGTGGACGGACTACTAAGGGAATTACGCAGGAAATCCCCAAGATAACTGCCTATGCGGATTAAATAATATTAAGGCAAAATGTTCATCGACTTTCAGCACTATTATAGACTAAACGCTGAAAGAGATACTAAAATGGGCCAGAAGGCGGAGCTCATTCTCTTCACTAAGAGATACAAGGTACCGAGGTGGAACCCATCAAAGGTGAATGGTGTACCGCTCACACCAAAGCAGAATATACAAAATCTTGGAGTAGTTCCGGACAGCAAACTGACACGGAGACGCAATGTAGAAGAAAGGGTGACGAAAGCGACAGTCGCGCTCTATGCATCAGAAAAGATGTTGAGCTGTACTTGAGTCTCTCACCATGACTAATATCAGCTGCGTGTGTAGATTTTTTAAGTCAAGTTATTTACTGTTATAAGTATGTTTTGGAAAATCGATACAACACGAACTCGTGGCGGGGCTGACGACGTCTCTTTTAATTTTGATTTTTTAATTTAAATGTATGTAAAGTTTGGGTTCTCTTGTTTCATTCTGTGCCAGAAAACAAAACAAAAAGATACACACGGGTATTGGCGTAGCTGAAATATTTTCGGTATTTAAAGGAAATCATTAATTGTATAACTTCCAGCTTGGGAAAGGCCTATCAACACTATGTGGGCACATGGGTATTCACAAGTAACCACATGAAGTTTGGTGTTATACTGTTTGTAAGATTACAAGTTATTTTAGTTTAAATTCATATGTGCGCATTTAGAATGGAGATTGAGTTACACAACTATGTATCTGTGTGTGGTAGTGAATTGTAAATTTTGTTGGATGGACCTAAAGGAAAAAGAAACACAGGCATAGTTCAAATGAATTTTAGTTTCTTTCCTAGTAAGTGTAGGGTATCTTAAATTTGGGCTCCGTTGACAAAAGTACTTCTTCTTAATTTGCGAGTTGTTTGCGAGTATATTTATATATTGTCATGTAAAAAAATTTTAAGTTCATATTAAAAAAACGGAATTTATTAGTGTTATCCTATTTGGCTTGGTGAAAACGATGGGTACTTTCACTGCAGTAGTATTGGAAGGCTCTTTGGCGTGACATTAGATGTGACTTCGCTTTTAAATAGAGCAGAAGAAACAAAGGTGCTTGCTAATTGAAACGTCTCGTAACTATAATATATATTGTATATGGTTTTTGGCCAACATTTTGACATCGGATGATTAATTGTAAAGTGGTATATAATGTTCAGTTTGGCATTAGCTGACAAGTTGTAAAGTACTAATTTACGATGTTCCGAGTCATTTTATATTTTCCACTTGTCAAACGGGTAAGACAGTATACAAAAATAGTGTTAATGTCTGTTACAGGCAGGAGGCAAGAGTTGTTTTTGAGAACAAACGGAAGATCATTATGGTTAAGGCTGCAAACCGATTGTGAACCGAAGCGGGTTGAGTCAGAAGATCTTTCAATGTAAATAGCTTCCTTAAAAATCTATCCAACCAAAACTAGAACCGAACCAATTTTTTATTAAAACGGTTTAATTTTTTTTTAATACAACGGACAATTTCATGACCCAAATGTATATTGTCTGAATTTAATTGAAAATAAACAAAAACGAACAAAAATATAATATATATTTTTTTTAGAGTTGTAATTTGTATGTCTTTTCATATTAATACAAACTGATACCTGTTAATACCTAATGAGGTATAAAACCAGGTTAATGAGTTGAACCTTAATGAGAAGTGTTGGTTCAATCCGTGAGCTATGAACAATTTTTTGGTTTGCAGTCATGATTCTGATCAAGAATTATTTAAATGTTCGGAAATTTGTCATGCTACCTGGAACACACATTTACACTACTTATGGATACCTTTCTATCATTTTATGAAAGCAGCGTATACTAATTTCATGTATACCTTTTTATTTTAAAATTATATAAATATAGAAATGAGCTTTGATTCTACACTTTTTATAATTTGTAATACAAGTTGAGCTTTAAATAGCTTTAACTTTACTGTTACTTTACTTTTATGGCCGTGCTTAGGTTTCTTAATGCTTCAGACTAATATTTTCGATCATAATTTTATAAATAAAATCTTAAAATTTAAAAGTGTTAAAATCAAGTGTTTTTATTTTTCCTTCATGGTTTGAAGAGAAATAAAAACATTTAATTTGTTCTCTATTAATTTGGCGACACTGGAAAAGTAAATAATTAAATAAACCAAATGAAAAACCATTCGTGGTCAGTTAAATAATTTAAATGTAATATTAGAATTAAAACGCTATTGCGCAGGTCTACAGCGGCCGGCTGAAGTTCCTGAAAACTCCAAATCTTTTTGCTCGATTATTGGAATCCGATCATCGTACAAAGTTGGAGCTTGCAAAATGATTCCAGCTGTACCCGCCAGAACAGCTAATGTAAATATCCAAAGAAAGAGTCTATCCAACACCATTGCGACATATTTCCAATCTTCTTTAACCTTTCATAAAAGGAAAACAAATTGCAATGATAAATATTTTCTATCATAATATTAATATTTAATTACTTTTGTAGAATCCTCCTGCATTTTAGTATGCTCTGCTATAAAACGTACGCAAAAACAACTGCGATGAACCCGAGGCGGACATTTTGAATGAGAAAAGGCTGGGTTATTTAATATCGGACTTTTCATTCCAGAATTTCCAATATCTAAATCAGGGACGGCAGTCAAATCATCTGAGCTGGAGTGCGCAAGCTGCGGCAATGGTCCATGGACTTGACAACTCCCTCCAAAAGGTCCAGTGCTTGTTAAACTATAAAAATATTGTTTAAATTTACGATTAGTAAAAGCCTCGTGGTAGTGATAGGTCAATGTGTGTAAGTGTAATGTGTGTATTTAGTTTTCACACTTTAGCTTTGACTCTGAATATGTAAACTGTAAACTGTGAACGAGTATTACGCAGTCGGTTACACCCGCGTTCTTACTTGTTTTGATAATTATTATTTGTATTATTATTATTAATTTACCTTTGTGTCGTTAATTCTTCTTTAGAAGCTGTGTGACTATACCCCGATGTTACGAGGCGATCAATATTATTCGTTGAGTAGTAGGGATAGAAACAAGCATGAGCGTCCTTCAAAAGCAATTTGCTGCAAGTTTAAAATAAATGTTCTGTTGTGCAATTGTTTTCTAGCTATACTCTGTACAATGGTATTATCTTTGTTTTAGTACATTTTTAACACAGGAAATCAAAAATTGTTTTCTATTTTAATCTATATCTACTTACCTTGTCTCAAAATTATATGTTGGTCTCTTTATGAAGAGAAACTTAGGCAAAAAGTTTATAAAAAGACGCTTTACCCAGGGGGCCATTCTGTGTGTTTGTGGTGAACGAAAATGAACGTTCAATACGACAACTGTTACACAAATGCTAAATATATATATATATATAAAAAAAAGAAGCGTTTATTAAGAAGCAACTATTACAAAAATAACAGCTTACCTTATAGAAACCAATATCATAGCAAATATCAGGTATTTACCCAACAGAGGTACAACCAATGATGTTGGTGGAATAATTTCCACGACCAAAAGAAAAAACACGTGAAGACTAATTAGAATCGAGATTGACAGAGTGACCTGTAATTAAACACATTTATATAAATAGTATATTGCATTGAGTAATTTATTTATTTAAAATATAAAACTTAAAGGTATATACATAAGACGAAGAGACGGACCAGGCCGCCTTCTTGAACTGCAGAGCTCACAAAAGAAGAATGAACAAGATCTCTTTAAGCTCAGTAAACAAGCGGATGAAGGTATCATATGGAATAAATATAAAATTCAACTCCGCAACTACAAGAAACAAAATTCGGTAAGAAAATCGGAGAACCTTCTGGTTTGGCATAGCGCACCGGTCTTCCAGCCGCTCAACCATAGAGACTCAGCTAAAAACGGATGATGTAAGAGAGACGGTAATCAGAAGGCAAGCAATGTGCGCTCTTGTGGATTCGCACTACCCTGGCTGCACGGAAGTCACTGAACCGTTCATATTCCGCACAATAAAACAATCTGAGATACTCGCAGATATAATCAGTGGCTATAGACTCGATCGCGAGCTACAAGTCCTTGGATTAGAAGAAATTTGCCCAGCCATGCTGGGAAATCGAATCGCCACTTTGCTCCATTTAATGTTTGACGGAGGACTGCCCGAAATGTGCAGGACCCAAAACTGGCAAGTCCACTCACGTGCAGGCTTTCAAACTACCTATATGGCACACGTCCATCAACAAATGTCCAGCACCAAAGAAAGAAAGAAAATATATCGGTGCAGGTTTTCGATGATTTGAAATAAACTTGATCTGCGCGTGTCAAAAAGTTTAACTCTCTAGTTCTTATAGAGTCCGAGATCGATGAGGGCATAGAGACTAAGAGTAGAGATGCTTCTTTTTGGATGTTTCTGCATGAACCCTTCAGGGTAAAATTAACTTTAATATAATAATAATTAACATAATAATAGTAACTTAATAATCACATACCTTTTCTCCACTGTCAGAAGGCAAGTAGAAAGTTAATACAGTCAAAAATGAGATACCCATGCATGGTATTATTATGTTAACAGTGTAAAAAAGAGTCTTTCTTCGCATGGTTATATTAAACGTTATATCCAAGTAAGGTTCGTCGCAACATGTGTAGAACTTTTCATTCCTAGAAGAACAAAAACATAATAGGTTAAATACGTAGGAACTGCTTTAAATAACACAGAAAAATAAATGCGTCTTGTGTAAGGAAAATTATTTTATACCTTTTTACATTAATATTACTATTTTTGATTAAAACTGAATTTAGTTCCAGAAGTACCACTATTTAATACCAGAAACCATTTTGCAACAATAAATTCTGTGTTATTCTGATAAACATGGGCAACATACGCGAAATAAAACATTAGGTAAGTACTGAAAAATACTATAACTATCCAAGTACTAATCATTCTCTGGGAGTTACTACTTCCCCTACTACACAATCGCATGCAGGCAAACAAATTCTATGAACAAGTTTACAACAAATGTTTATACAAGCATACATTTTGTCATTTAAAATATGTGTTCTGGACGAACATTTCTGCAAAATCTGTTATAAGGAATTCCGGCCGGACCACTTAATCATTAAAGATTGCGAAATCTGGTGTTAGTCTAACCCAACCTCTTGCAGTCTCTGCTAGCACAAAAAACTAACATACTACCTCTCACTTGTCAATCAGAATATAAGAGGTTTGTCTTTTAATAAACTTAGTAATCTTTATCTAAAGAGTCTACCCTTTCTTTAGGCTGCGTGCTTTGGTACTGTCTTAAAGGTCGCATAAGGCCTTTGTATAAACTATTTACATTGTTCGTGGAGTTAAGTTCTTGTCCTAAAGGAAAGAATCATTGCTCTCCTGAAAGCAGGAAACAAGTCTACAGTATGAAATATAGATTTACCAACACTAACTTATTGGAGTAAACATCTGTTGTTACCAAAGGATGCCAAAATTATCCAATAACAAAATAGCCCAATAATCCAAACATATTTGACTTACACTGACTGCAGTAAAGCTTTCCACTCTGATAATCATTAGTTTTTACTGCAGAAATTTAAGCATCTGGGATTTTCAAATAAACTTTATCCCTGGATCTCTAACTATTTATCTATAAGTCTTACAGCCTAGTCAAGTTACTTCCAACTACCACAAGGAAGTAACCTTGGTCCGTTGTTATTCACGTTGTGCTGATGACGTAAAAGTTTCCCTGTCGTCTACAAATTTCTTATCTGGCCAAAGGTTGCAATCCGATCTTGACAGTTTTCAAACCTAGTGTCAAGTAAATTTGTTAAAGTCAGTGTAAATTAATATCTTTTTGTAGGCGAATGGCCCTCTTTTATTAATGTTAAACCACTTGAGCGCGTTGAGTTGGTTTATTTAGGTATCCTTTTAGATCCAAGCTTAAGTTTGACAAGCATATTTCTATTGCTGCTAATCGAGCTTTTGGAGCCTGGGATTCATTTATTCGCTAATCGAAGGAATTTGACTATTCCTATGTTACTAAGATTCTATCCACTTCACTTCTTCGTCCAATACATGAATAAGAATCTTGTTTACGGTGTCCCCAATACAAGGTTCGTCAGGAGAAAATTGAATTTATACAAAAACAAATTGCCCTCTGGGGTTATAACTGGAATTCTAATTCTCGCATACCTTCTTACCTTAATAAACTATGACTAATAAATCTTTCCTCTCTTTCTTATGATATAACCATGCTTGATATAATATTGTTACACATACTAACAAATGGGGAAATTGATTCATCCGAATTAATCATCCAACTTAGCTCCGCTGTTCCGAAGAGAAATACTAGAATTCCTATACTGCTATACGTTATACTAGACGGATGGACCAACAGATATACATTTTATGGGGTCGGAGATGCCTCCTTCTGCCTGTTACATACAGTTGCACGAAACCAATATATCCTTTTTACCCATTTTCAATGGGTTCAGGGTATAAAAAACGCATTTCTACTACAGCTTTGGTTTTAATATACATTTGGATGTTCTTTTTAAATCCTGAAAGTTTTACTAAATATGCGATTAACATGGAAATCATTCAAAAATGAAATTCTCATAGGATCTTGCGGCGTGCTCGCGAATGTTATGAGTATACAAAGTTAGATCACGTTAAATTTTCAATAAACTACATTGATGAAGTATATGTATAAAGTTGTTGACAAGAATTATATTACTTACCGAACTGCCGGTACCTCCAAAATATCCCATTCGACAGACATGTAAAACTCCGATAAGTCTACACCAACGTCCACAATATTACTGCCTTGTTGTTCATCCATGTGCCTCAAGTCAACCTAATAAACGTAAAGCATTTATTTATTAAATATATATATCAATAAAAGGAAAATTCATTTACAAATACATGTTACATATATATATATATATATATTATATGACATATTATTGATGCAAATCAGCGGTCCACAACCCTTTGATAAGATAGAGCACCAGTTATGTGAGCATAATAAACTTATTGAAGTCGTTACTCTTGCATGATTTCTTTAGACCTAAGCATTATCAAGGTTTGTGTACCACTCTTTTAAAAATGTATGTATGTGAGTATAAAGGGCTATTAAATTTGGTCAACTTGGTTGTATGAAATAAAAAATATTGTTCAAAATAGTTCGAATATAATTTGTAATTTGTAAAGAGTTGTAAACAATTATCGTGCAAATAATTCAAACTAAAATTACTAAATCAAATTTTACTTTCATTAAAATTAAATTAAGCCTTATATCTTTGCCATCTTTTTTATTTATTAACACAATGACAATGGAATAGGATGAAGCTTTAACAAATACTACACATTTCGAAAACAAAAAATCATTCATGTATACCTATTTATGCTAAATATAACATTTTATTTAAATTATAATTATATTTTTTAATGTTTTAAAATAATTTCTTTAATAAAAAATTATATGTTAAAAAGTTACATCTAATTCTTTTCAATAAACTGATTTAAATAACTTAAGAAAATCACACCAGTCACGGCATGCAATTCAAATTCATGCATATGTTGTTCAAAATTGTTGAGTCCCACAATGTGTTGTTCTGTTTCCCATTTGATTCTTTACGTTTACATCAGTTATTTTCTTAAAATGTCTAAGTTAACCCTAAATTAAAAAAACTTGTCTATATAACATTTTAAACAAATTTTTTACTTAAGTAATTGGTAATATTATTCAGGTGATGCTGCCGACAACCGATTCACACACTTATGATTTATATATGTTTAAAAATTCTTAATTATCACTAAGAAAAATCGCATAGGATCATTTACCACATAACCGTACCCGAATAAAATAAATTACAGTTTTTTGTTTTATTTAGAAAATAGTTTAGGAACGAAAGATACTTTTAGCTACTTTAAAAGGTATTCATATCGAAAGCAAAAATAATTTGAATATTTTAAATATATTGCGTTATCCATTGTTCATTATTCACTTGCTGAAAATTTCTTATCATTTTAACTATCAAGAAGATGATCGATACCAGACAGATTGGAAATGGAATTGTTTTGGAACAACGCAAGGTCCTCTAAAAAAGTCATGATAATCGCATTCCCATCTCTTTATAAGCAATATAAGCAATTCCAAGTTATAACTCACTTTTACCTGGGAGAACGAAAATGCTTTTGCAACCATTATGCTGTGCAGTATCCCCATACGCAGAAACATTTCTACAGATGTGATCGAGAAATTTGCTGAGATCTGTATGAATAGCTGAGAATTTGTGTAGAGAATTGTATTGTGAGAGATCGTATTTTACTCAATTTAAACAGCAATTAGAAAAAATGGTTTTGGCAGGAAACAATTATATAGAATTCATTCGGCGGATGTATATTTGTAAGAGACCTATGATGCGACTTAATTTAATTAATAAATCGCAAAAACTATGTTGTATTGGTTGCTAGAGAGGAACATGACTTATTTTTGGTCGAAACATTTAATAAAAAATGAATCTAATTTGACTGACACACCTACATATTTTTAGGTCACTTCAACTTTGCAAGCCTTCATAAAGTTATCAATAATGGTTAAGTAAAGAGTGCAAACTTGCGGCACATACAAAAATATATACATTGTAAAAATATACGTAAAACTCTTTCAGAAAAAAAAGAACCAAGAAAAATGTTCTAGTTTCATTTTAGTTTGGCGGTGTTACTTTGTCACATTTATTATGCCTCACAACAAAACGGTATGGCTGAAATGGAACACTGGCGGAGTTTGCGTGCTGGTTTGCGCCAAAAGATCTCAAAGAAGAAGTATGGGCTAAGGGTGAAGTGGGAATAATGGTTGGCTATTTGGAGATGGCCAAGGCTTAACAAGAAGGGGTAATTATAACACGCGATGTTATATTTCAGACTATCAGACTATAACATGGTGAATGTTATGACAACAGATCACCTAGCAGTTACGGTGATAAGTACCGAACGTCGATGTAGATGGGTTCAGGGAGTCCATCAGTGGTAGGCGTTTTGTGTAGTATTCTCTCGGGTATGTTAGACTCACAACAGGGGAAAAAGGGTACATTCGAAAGCATATGAATGAAATAGTCTTGGGTGATGGCCATTTCATAAAACTTTTATGCGAGTGGCAAACACTTAAATTATAATCAAGTAAGGCTAATTTAAGTACAGTGTTATTGAAATAAAATACGCAGCAACTGATAAAATTAAGTTTTTATCTAACCAAAGACCTTAGTAAATTTAAGCATACAAAATTTATTGACATGATGAGTATGCACGATTGAGAATACTTTGAAATTAAAGTAGTAGATAACATGCGTTGAAAGGAGCAGCAGGAGTTGAAGTGTTGCGAGTAACAATGAATTTGCGTGACTCATAATACCTGTAATTCATCATTACATAGTTTATTGTTCCTAGTTATAATTCGCTGTTGCTTGCGAGCAACTCACTTAATTTTCATTTGTCTTATTCTCTTATAATTTAAAGATTTTTGTCATTTAGAATAGTCTTACATTGAAGAATATATTTCTCCACTAATTTTTTGTAGATTCCAATAACATAACTGATAAGAAACGAACCGTATCGGTGATGTTATTGGAAATGTTAATATTTCTGTTAGGGCCATTTTTACATTTTCCCGACAACCTAAGAGTCCAGATAAAGGCATTTAATTTGAATAACTTAAATTTTAGGTACATCCAAGTAATAACATATGTATAGTGTAGAAGATCCACCCTGTAAGTGCTTACCACTAATTTAGCAAATATAGCAACCCTGTTCAGTGTTGCCCACTCGCGAAACTTTTGCCTATGGCAACGCCGTTGTTTTTTAAACAACGATTTAAATTTGATAATGCAGTTTAGTATTACATGCAGTTTACATAATTTAATAATGATTGTTATTTGCATTACTTACAAGAATCGCTATCAAAAGGATTTCCTAGCCATGCGGCTAGGATTTTTTTAGAAAGGACGGACACACGGACATGGTTCGATTCGGCTAGTGATGTTGATCAACAATATATATACTTTACGGGGTCGAAGATGCCTTCTTCTGCATATTACATGTAATTGCTCAAAACCAGTATACCCGTTTTACCCACTTTCAATGGGTGTATGGTATAATAACAGATTTGAAATATTTTATATGGGGCGAGTGGGGGAGGTATCCAATATACGAAATATTTTTAAGCTGCGTATTTTGTGGTGGCTCTAGCTCTTATGGTCAGGGGGAGATATGCTAAGGAAAATAAAAAAAATCAAGTACTACAATCGATTCTCATCGATATGCAAAATATCGACAAAAAAGTATAAACAGTGTACAAATAAATTTTGTTACCTATTGTAATTTGAACCGCTATAATATGTACTGGGTCTAACAAACACCCAAAACCCATTACAAACTTGATCGATTTTTGGAGGAATTAAGTCATATGGTATATGAGAACCTACATAAATTCCAACGTTCTTAAGTGCAGTGTGTTTGCTGAGCAGGCCTAAAAAATGTATAGTTCTTGCTGGAATAGAAACATATCTTACACATTTTGAAACATTTTATAAAAACTTCAGGAAGTATACATATACATATATTGATTTTATTATTTTTTTATTATATTGTTTTATTAAAAATTTATTTGTAGAAATATGATTTTTTTTTTAATCATATTGGTTGTCGTTATTATATACTACGTTTATCCGCATGCTATATTTGCAAATAAAAATGTTCTTAATGTTATATTTTAATGTGTTGAACACTGTTTGCGAATAGTAAGTCTCCACAACAATTAAGAAATCGTTTGCAAAAAAATTCAATGTGTAGCCAAACTTTTTGGCAAATTTGTAATTTTTGGCAGATTTAATGCTCAAATTACAAAAGACTTTTTAGCTAAAGTGTAAAAAAGTAACCGTTGCTTCTTAAATATGGCAGCAATGATCAGAGTTTTTTTTGCTTATTCAAGCTAATTTATAAAGAACGGTGAGTTGAGATTTTGAAATTATTTGTATTTACAAATAGCATGTGTATAAACGTAGTAATAGCTACGTTTATCACAAACTATGAAATCAAGTCAAAGAACCTATATATTCCAAATCGAATTTTTAAAATTTTCATTTCTGTTATATTACACAGAAGGGGGTTTCTGATGAAAATATATATTTATTTCTGCGTTAGAAAGCATTTCTTGAATATTCAATAAGTTTTTCTTGAATATTCAATGAATTATTGTTATTTAGAGAGGTTGATACATGTTAATGCAATGCAAAAATGTTCATGCAATAGCATAATTAACATTCTACTTGACAACTTATCAGAATAGTCAGAGATTTATAACAATGAAATCCTAAAAGTTTATTGAAATAGCAGAGAAAGTAACACAATTTAAATGTTACTCATATTATTAACTTAAAATACAATTCATTTAAACTTTTAAAACGTTAACCCTTAGCAAACAAAACTGTAGTATTATATTAGAAAACATGTATAAAAAAGCAGTTGTCGATAACATGCACTTTGTACACAGGCCATCAAGTATAAATTACATTCATTTTCGATTCTATTATATATATAAGCAATCACATACATACTATGTAATATAAACCAAGCTCTAGTTTGGAAAAATCTAAATTTAATATGTTGTCAAAATCATGCATTTTAAAATATATTTCAGTAACCTTATTTAAGTGCAATAAAAATACCGACGCTAGCGGACGATAGTATAACATTAATCACATGCAGTGCAATTTTAATATTTGTTACTATGTGGAGAATTTGGCATGCTTTTGGGGCTTTCTTGTATCTCTTAGAGAGAACAGCCTACGGTTCCGAGAATCCACCTGAGAGCCTAATAGAATGATCTTAATGAAATTTTCAGGACTTAACAAGAGCATACAAACCAAGTAATACACTTGAAATAATTTTTTTTTATTTTCGTTTGCTTTACACAAATTTAAAACAAGTAAAAATGTTGCAGTCGTTACAATAACAACTTGAAACAATCGAAAATGTTCTCAATTATTATTGTTATTTTGGAAAAATATAAATTTTGTATTTTGTAAGAGCAGGAGCGTCCATGTCTAAAATTTTTCAGGTCGATCTTTGGAGGAGGAACATATACAACAAATTTCTTATGCGGTATTTAAAGAAAAAAAAAAGAAAATCTGATTTTTCGAACTTTTAAACTGAGGAAGATATATGGATTAAATGACGCGAGTATACACTATGTAGTATATATTCAATATTTCAGGTCTCTAGCTGTAATACTAGCCAAATTTCAAAATTTCGTGACTCTAGCTCTAAAACTGTAGGAGCGATAGATTTACACAATTTGCACGGGCGGGAATTTTCATTCTGTAAATTTCTTGGAATGCTCTATTTAAGTCCTCAAATTTGTTTAAGCTCATATGATTAATTTTAAGATAATTTATATTATGCAGCAGTCTTAATACTGTAAAAATTCATATTTATTAAATAAGTGCAATAATATTTTTAGCAAATATTTTCGAGCATACAAATATTTCACTCACACTATACAAGAACTTTAGCATTTAAAATCGCCAATTGTGAAAGTTATTATACATATGAGTAACATTCATTAAAAAATTATGATAGCTTTATTTTTTTAAACTTAAATGAATATTTAAAAGAAAATAAATATTACTAAATTTCATTCTTAGCTAGAATTGGTTTTATCAAATATGTGTTAGATTCAATTTTTCCATCCACAAATTGTATTACATTATATTATAATAAAATGAAACCGGAATAGGTAATGATTTAAAGAAATTTCTTTCAAAAAATATAACTGTTTTAATTCTTCTTCTTAACGAGAGCGTCCAACTAGTGAACTCTGACTTTTTATACATTTCAATCCCCTTGTGTGTGAACATTACTCAGCTGCTGAGCTTGGATACCACTATGGAGACTAAATTCATGAATTACTGCTAAACTAAGAGCATGATCTTAATCAAATTTTCAGGGCTTAAGAAGCGCTTTCAATCAACATACATAGTCTGTAGTTCTTAAATTCCATTTCTTTCATATTAAGGGCGATATGGAGGTGGTATCCTGCGTTTGTTTAACGCGAACATATTGAACCAAATTGGGTGCCTCTAGCTTAAATAGATCCTGATATATGCTCAAAAAACCGATAATTATCGATAATAAGAAAACGAGAAGAGTTTCGATGATTTGATGATTGAGTAAACCAAATCTGCGTATTGTCCAAGTTCAACTTTTATTCGAGCCACACCCGCTTATTACCCTCATTTATATTTCTCTTTCTGTTGTTTAGCTATAGTTACAGATCCGACTTTTTGTATTTGTATTATGTTCACATCCAAGTAGGACCTGACCATGACCTCTACAGGCGAAAACAGTATTTTTTGAACGAAAAGGAGTGTAAATATGCTTTACTTAATTGGGTGAGTAGCGAATGAAAATGACAGGTCTTAATTATTCAGCGGTGAAAAACATAAATCTTCATAAGTTTGTTAAATCAATACTTTAATCGTGCAAGATTTATTTTTATCAAATTTTTAGCTTTAAATATAATATAAAAAAGCTAAAAGTTTATTTTTGTATTTAATAGCTGAGAGAATATTATTTTGAATAGCAATTTGCTTTTGATTACATGCATTTTTATACGAATATATCAGTTTTCTATACAAAACATGCTAAATATCATTGAATATTCAATTACAACTAGTTAATAAAACACTTTCCGCATAATTATTTGATGCTTACTCTTTGGCGCGTACACTAAACACCAATGCTACGTCGGAAATGTAAAACTTTAAAGCTATACTTAAAATGTAAATGCATTGACCAATTTAAAAAATGAAAAATCGTACTTATATCATGTCATTCCAATTCAATAACTATTACATATGTAAGTAAATGCCTTTAAGCTCTTTAGTGATTACATATTGACGTATAAGTGATGTAACATAACAAAAATGTTTCAAATGATTCTGATTAAAAAGATTTGATTAGCACCTTAAAACCATCATAGGTCCAACTTCCTAATTTTAAGATGCACGTCTGCACGTCATATGGAAAATATTCAACATCGATTGAACAAGACGATTTATAGACGGCAGGTGGTTGCCAAATCACCAATCCATTACTATAGACTATTGCTTTTGTCATAAGTGTTACTTCATAATGACCATCAGCACTGAAAAATATATATTTTGAACACATCTCCTGTTACCAATAAATTTTTTTTCAAGTTATACTGGCTGTTAATATGTAAATATTTTTTGAACGTTTTGTGTAGCAAAAGTATACTTAAAAATTCATAACATACGGTAGACTTTGAGGCACTATAAACAGTTCACTCCATTATATTACAATCTCTTATTTCACACAAGGATACATAGTTATATTTCATTATTATAGTTTTTTGTCTTATATAAGATAAAAAATAATAGTATTTTTGTGATCAGAATATCTCAGCTATTTTTCTTTTTTTTTTTTTTGTAAAAGATCCGACCAGTTTTGAATACTTTAGATGTATAGCGCGGGACTTTCGCTTTATATTGCTAAATGGTATATTATATATATCAGTTAAGTTAGCCAGTGGCTAAGCACACCATATGTAAATACAAATAATTTTAAAACTAGGAGGCAGCAAGTTTATTAAATTTGTATAATAATAATATAATTAATTTATATATATATACATAATTTACTGATATTCTGATAATTATGTATTACCTAATACCTATATAAATATAGGCGACTTTGAATCTGTAAATAATCGCCAAAATAAAACATGGTATTTTAGGACATATTACACTTAATATCCCAATAATTACACCTTAGAAGAATTTTTATTTAAATAATTAGAGTATTCATATTTTGTGTTTTTAACATAATTTAAAAGTAACAAATTTGTCTTAACCTTCGCATAAGCAAAAATATATAAAAAAAAAATATATTTCCAAGTCTACTTTAAATGAATTTTAAATATAAATATATGAATATAAATGTTCAATTAAATACAGACATTAAAATTATATACAGAAGTATTTTATGTCTAACTTGAAGAATTATGCATAGCGACTAAAAAATTATTAAAATTTTATGAAGTGATAGATGTGATTTTGATAATACCCTTGCAGAGGGAATCAAATTCTACAATGAAGAAAAGGTGACTTTTTCTGTCCAATAAAGTTATACAATATTGCCTAAACATAACTTAAATTGAGCAATCAGGATCTTTACAGTCAGATGCAACCAGTTGCCCAACTCTCCGATTTTACTGTAATAACATAGTATTAAAACGGGTCACCGTACTATTTATTAATATAACGAGAGTTGGTATTTAAGTATCTCGCCTTTAGCCCTTTTAGTTTCTGGCACAACCCACAAAGAACTTTATATTATACGGTCTCTCTGTTTATTGTTTACATTATCTTGAAGAACTAGTGAAAGCAGTATACTGGGTTTTCCGTCCGTCCCAGAGATCGCCCCCTAGTTACTAAATTTTAAAGATAGATTACTGATCACTCCCTTTAAATAAGGGTAAGAAAATTTCAAGTCCCACTGCCGCTCCCGCAAGTCGCTAAAATCATTATCTAACAATTTTGAAACCAAATTTTATAGGTAGTTGGCCGCTTTAAAGATTGATTTCCCGATTTCTGTTTTTATAGAGACATAAACTCTTCGATTACTATAGATTCTGCTATACCATACGCAGAACGAATTTATCAATTTTTTTTTCGATATCTTGCACCGTTTCATGTATATCGATAATAATAATAAGACTTAATTTTCCAAGCATATCTCGGAGACTATAAGAGATAGAGCCACCAAATGAAGGTTAAGAATATTTCGGATTTTGGATACTTCGCCAAACTCTCCACATATAAAAAAAAAGCGCAATTCAAATACCACAGACATGCGCTTTGGTTTGTACATAGATAAATTTGTTCTTAGTACTAAAATTTCATTAAGATCATTTAGATCCATTAAAATTCCAAATACTCATATACATCTGTCATTAAGTTAGTTTTATTTATATATCTGCAAGGGCATTAGTCTTTCGGCACTCCGAAGATAGATTATCTTTCTGTGGACAATATAATTTGTTATAAAAAAAACTGGAAAAAATAGAACAAATGTTATATGTGTTAACATATATTTAGAACATTATTTTTTACAATACTGGGCTTCGTACGCACAAAGAAATATTTTTTTTGATCAATTGCTAGTCACTGTATTGTATAGAGTGTAAATGTTATACAGTATACCCTTAAATAACACAGCCATTTTAATCTTGAATAAGAAAAGCATAACTGAAGAAAACACACATTGTCTACAATCCAAATGTGTAATTCTTTGTCAATAGGTTACTTCAAGGGTATAGATAAAAGGTCGAATTATTTAAATGCATTTTACTTCATTTTTGATGAGTAATAGGTTATACATAACTTTATTCAATTATCATAATTTATCTTTAAGTAGTCTCAAAACCATGCAACTCATAGCAAAGCGGGTACAGTGTTATTTAAGGGTTTCTAGTGCTTATTTGTTCAGATGCCATAAATGTTAGTATGGTTGTTAACGACTGTTATTATATTGTACGTGAGTTCAAATAATAATTGTATAAAGTACATGATTTTTGGTGGTAGGAACTTAAAAGAACTTGTTACATAGATCGTGCGAAAGTTTTGAAAACCTACCTTGAACCCATCATAAGTCCAACTGCCAAATTTTAGAACACATGTCTGTTCATCGAAAGGGAAATATTCTACGTCTATCTCACATGATGACTTGTATATTGCTGGTGGTTTCCATTCAACTAATCCTTCAGAGTAAATTGTAGCTTTTGTTGCAAGAGTCACTTCGAAGTTACCATCGGCACTACACAATATCATTATTTTTTTCAATAGTTATTCGTACAAATAAAATACATTTTTCTTAAATTTGTAATCATTTGAAAACTTTGATAAATTATGTTGACAATAAACTTCGATATTTAAATGTGCATTGTATATTTGTTTTGCATTCATTAGCATACTTATTCATAAGTTCATTTGCTAGCATTTATGCTACAAGAAAAACAAATTATGGTTGTTTGTCTTAAATCATTCTATTTAACCTACAGCGTCTATATTTGTATGTACGCCCTATTAGCATTCCAACATTTTAACCGCCATTATCAACCTTTTAAAGCTGACTATACTTTTCTAACTTTGCAGAGGGTCCTATAATTTTGTCATAAGATATCTAAGAGGATTTCTGACATCAATTGATACATATTTGTAGATCAATACTATCAACAGCTGTCTTTATGTCTGCCAACTGATCTGTTAGTTTTAAAAAGGGTATTATGGTTTTGTGAAAATGTATGTAACAGGCAGCGGGAAACATCTCTGACCGCATAAAATATACATATTATATACATTATTGATCAGGAAAACAAGCTGAATCGATTTACCCATGTCCGTCTGTCCGTCTGTCTCGGAAACTACAAAAAATAAAAACTCGAAACGACTGGATTCTGCAATACCATACACAGTACGAGTTTATCATTTTTTGTCGATATTTTGCACCGTTTTATTAATATCGATAACAATTGATTGTAACACTTGGTTCTTCTTAGTTTTCTTAGCTATCTCGCAGACTATAAGAGCTAGAGCCAAATTTGGTTTAATCTGTTCTAATGGAGCATACACAGGTTAAAACATATTTCGGATTTTGAATACATCCCCCACTCGCCCCATATATGAAAAAAAACCCAATTTAAATAATACTTCCGACTTGCGCTTTGGTTTGTACACAGATTTGAATAAAGTACTAAAAATTTAATTAAGATCATGTTCTTCTGCGTACGTTTCTGTGTGGTTTTGTTCATGTAAATATGTATGAATTCAAGGTGGTTCAAATGTATTTAACATGTATATGGGTGGCTGACTGTGAAATACCCTGAACCCAACTGTAAATAACATTGAAATGTATATACAAACACAATGATGTAGCACTTGAATTCCGTTTCTTCATATTTGTGGGCGGTATCAAAAAACCGCAAAAACTTGATCTGTGTATACTTTACAAGAACATATCAAATTCTAGCTCCTATAGTTCTGAGGTATACTCAAAAACCCGATAATGAACGACAATAAGAAAACGAAGCGAGTTATCGAAAATTTAAAATAAAGTTGACCAGTGTATGGCATACACAAACTAAAAACAATCTTTCAATGAGGCACACGGACAGCCAGACGGACTTGTCTAAAGCGACTCGACTAATGAAGCTGACTAAAAATATATACTTTATGGGGTCGGAGATGCCTCCTTCTCCCTGTTGCTGTTACTAAGGTACTTACGCGCAGATTACATAGATTACATATTACATATCGTACATATCGCTTCGAGTGCAGTGCCCTCTGCAAATATGGTGTCTTTTCTCAAGCGTAAGGCAATTTGAATATATGAATGTTTGAAGATTTTGCAAAATGTGCTGGGCAATTCGTCCCTTAGTGCTTTTGATGAGTGTGGTCTGAGTGTTAGATCAAAGCAAATTGAGCAACTTTAGTCTAGATAGTTTATTTAAACTTGGATGAAATTGCGTGATGATTTTGACACGTTAACAGTGTCGTTCAAAACGGTGGCTTAAAGCGAATTAGCAAAACGCAATGCGCGAATGTTCCCCTATTCCACATTTCGCTACTCCACTGTTATTAAGACAACGTCGGCGTTACTCGCTTTGAAGTTGGCCACGTTTATTGATAGGCTGACTTCTTTCTATGATTACAAGTCATAGAAAATTATCTGTTATGAGGTTAGCAGCGACCGCGCCTCCCTCACATATTTAGTTAGAGCATAATTAATTATTATAGTCGTGACTTGAATCGCAGAATTAGTTATAAAGTATTAAAGCTAAGCCCAAATTGAATCGGTGAAGGTGACTCTTAAGGCTCTTAGGTTACCTCCCATCGCCGACGAATCTCCATGAGATATCCCAGGAGGGAAGGAACGTTCCCGGGAGGATTCGGTGCTCGTTCTAAGCGAAATAGGCGCTCGAATCTCCAGGAAAGGCGAGCCTAGTGAGAATCTAGTGGGAGCGGAGAGAAAGTGGGCTGACGAGGTCGGCAGAACAGACCGAAGACAAAAGGATCTCGGCTCGAGAAGCCGAGAGATGTTGGGACGCCGAGGTTGACAGAGCGGCCTTGAGTGCGTGAATAGACCAAAGCCAAAATGGTCTCAGTTCGAGAAGCCGAGAACCGAGGTCTCGAGGAACCGCGAGGCAAAAGAAGACGAAAAGGAGCACCTGATGAGAGAGTTCCCCGATCGAATGCCCTGGCCATGTTATTTGTGGCAGCTGACCCTGGGTGGAGAGACCTGGGTCCAGAGGCGGTATGACTGGGGCATTTGGAACTACAGCTAAAGGTATTCCTGGAGGACGAGTTGAATCTCTTCAAAGGTCTTCGGGGTGTCTCTCTTAGCAGATTGTAAAATGGTGATAAGAGACGACAAACGTTTAAAGCAAAGATATTATCCTAAGAATCCTGTGATGCAGCGCATTAGCGACGAGCAAGACCCGTCGAGAAGGCCGTACCGATCATCCTAGTAAAGAAGAAAACCGATGGTTATTGCATGTGCATGGATAATCGCCAACTCAACGTACACCCGATGAATACCTGGTACCACGGATAAACCATATATTGGAACGCCTAAGCCATGCACGGTTCATATCGACGCTAGATTTTACAGACGGCTTTTGTCGAGGTCAGCAGGGGTTGCAGCGGGATGGCTTCCTTTCGTCTTCAATTTTGCCACGATCGTGCAGCCTATTGCAGCGTGCAGTGTAAAGAGTAAAATGTGAGGAGTGACGAGTGACGAGCAACAGAAGGCACTCGAACGTCTCAAGGAGAGTTTGACAATGGGCCCGGTACTCGCCTTTCCCAACTTCAGCAAAAAGTTTTCTCTTCAGACAGACGCGAGCAACCATGGTCTCGGAGCGGTTCTGACACTGACGATCAACGCGAGTAAGAAACTTCTGAAAGCTGAAGAGAACTATTACGCCACAAAAAAGGAGTGCCTGGCAATAGTTTGGTTCATTTAGGAACTGCGGTGTTATCTGAAGGGTCACAGGTTTGACGTGATCATGAACCACGTGGTGTTGAAATATCTAAACACCATGGAAATTTCCTCGGGCAGTATTGTACGTTGGGCACGAGAGATGCAGCAATACCAGTTCAACGTACATTACCGCAAGGTAAGCTCAATGTTATAAAAGAACAGCAGTGGAGGATAAAACCCCATGCAAATGGATTACGGCGATGGAGGGACCCCGCCGCGGAGTAGAGTACAACAACAGAGCCACATAAAGAGTGCCTCCTGCTATCTGGGGGCGAAGAAGGCGAACAAGTTACACATAAAATCACTGATCTTGTTTTATTTAAATATTTGATATTCAAGAAATATTCTGGCACGCAACTGGCTTAGCTTTTATTGCATCGTCAAGCCCTATATAAGAATATAGCTTCTTACTTATCTCTTTAAGCCGATCTAGACGCCTTCAAGTCCTGGTGTCAAAAAACCTTCGTACCCTTGTGGGTACGGTCCCCACAATATTTATCACATCAAGACGGAATTTATGCGGTACTGAAGTAATTCTTGCTATTTGCCTTTCGTGGATTAAACATGGAATCTCTCATACGTTTGCCAGTCAAGAAGGCTTGTATTAATAAAACTCCCCCCTTTAACAAATCTAAGAACTATGCTCTGTGTAATCTTAATTCACAATGACTAACACATAAATATAGGCCTCAATCACTTCGTTCCTCAAATTACGTTGCCAAGAGGATGGTTACTCTCAGTTACTCAGTATAGCCAGCTACCTTGCAATAAAACAGGAGAGATCAACCCCAAATAGCGGATCAAAAAGGACAAAAGAAACTCAATTCAGGTAAAAATTTTCTCATCGGGAGAGCCCGATAATGAGATACCCTAAGCCCAGCTGTGAGCTGTCGTTACAAACATTTCAACAACTTTGCATTTATACACACATTCCCAAAATTACATAATTACATACACGGATACTAATATTAACTTTACTCAGTGGCTGCGCTCGGCTGTCAGTAAGGAATCTAAATTCGCAAATAGCTGCTGAATTTTTAGGACTTAACAAGAATATTCAAATCAATGTACAAAGCAAAGCGCAAGTCTGTCGTACGTGAACTTCGTCCGAATTATTAAGCTAAATTTGGCTCTAGCTCTTATATTTTCTTAAATGTGCTCAAAAAACCCGGCCAAAAAACCGATAATTATCGATAATATAAAAACAGAGACTCTCTCCGACAATTATAATTAATTTGCGTATGGCATACACCAACAAGAATATATATACTTTACAGAGTCTTTCTTTACATTTAGAAATGGTCTCAGTAGTCAGTTTACCAAATTTAGTAACTTCGCTCTAAAACTCTGATAATAAGATATAGATTTGCCTTATTTGCCATCACCAACAAGGCGTTGCCCATTAATTTAACGCAGTACACGAGAAATTTCAAGTCTCTAACTTAAAGTTTATCTATACGGAAGGACGGTCAAATGGAGAACGACACTAAATATTTGCGTATATCGGTAAATAATATGTTATATAACTGGCACAGATGCAAAAGTTTTATGAACAACAAAATTGAATGGCTAAGATCAGAATATTATATCACGAATTGTGTTTAGGCTTTAATCTGCAGCACATTTGAAATAACTTATCTTACTTTGTTTTTATTCAATAAAATATTGTGTATTTTGTTATAAAATATGATAAGAGGAAGAAAGCATTCCGCTCATTTAACTTATATAAAAGGTTTTATATTCTAATAAACAAAATTTAGCTACTTTGTGCTGTTTTATACTGCGTTTTGGGTCAAAGGTAAAATTGTGATTGCTCTAAGGCATACGTAAGCTAAATAATATGTTGTATTGTAGTTCGACTTATTCATAATTATTATATGTATTATATGTATCTTACAGCCATTCAGTCATTGCAATCGCTTTTAAATAACTAATGCGTTACTTACTTATTATAAAGAACAATGTCTGGTCTCCAAATGTGATCAGAGGGCACGTGCAGCATGTGTACTCCCCCATATTCTTTGGGTTCCCATCTTAATTTGTAGTCGTACCATGACTATAACAAAGAGAAAATACAATATTAGCAGGGTAACGGTAACTGGTAGGGAACTGTCCCCTCTGCGAATGGAAGCAGTTGTCCAATTTAACTAGTGTATAATTCATATTGAATTTGTCCTCTGTTGTTGGGTTGAGGGATCAATGGGATCTGTTTTTTTTTTCAGAAATTTCCAAATTGACTTCTACTTAATTTCAGAATTTAATGGTTGGTGAGGGCTGATGAGATCGGGTGCGCACAACTGCATGCATCGGCTTGTTCGTCCACTTTCTCGATGGTAAAGTCAACGTTATTCAGTGTGTGTTCGTGACAAGGTTCTAGTAGTAATCGTCTATTCAGGAGTAGTATGAATGGACTTCGGAATGTTTTATACGTTGATCCCATTGAAAAACAGAAAATCAGGAAGGGGGCGAAAGATAAATGACTGCAGACGTTCTAGTGGGTGTGGCCGGAGATCAAGATCTCAATCTTAGGGAGAGGTCACCAGCAATCTACATACCAAATTTGGATACTCAAGGTTTTAAATTATGGAAAGTATACACGTGTTATCGATTTGAGCATTCAGGTATGTCGGTTTTTTTTTATTAGCAAAAGTATGTTTGATAACAATACAAAATAAATTTCAAAATTTGTTACGTAGTGTTATCATATTATAATTCCCTATACAAAAGAATAAGATTTAACAGAAAATATTTATATATATATATTGTTACCTGCTCCACCCAAAGGTTTGTAGTCATAATCTGGTTCTTAAGATTCTAAAAATAAAGAATACGCATATTTTTTATAAGTTAGAAAATAATTTTACGAAAGTTATCGAAAATTAATAAATTGTAATATTAAGAACGTTGCAGACAAAGTCAGTTTTCGCAATACCTGCGTTATAAAAAGTGCCATCAAATTAAAAAACACATTTTCTTTTCCTTTGTTTTTGCTCTGCGCAAAGTCAAAGATTGATATAATGCAACAGGCTGAGGGATTCAACATCGATCTTAAAACCTATCATTATTATTTCGATAATTTGCCCTGTTCGTTAATATAGATAAAAATTACTATTATCATTTAATAATACACAATACACATATACATACATTACATTTATACATTTGGTTTAATTTCATATTCACATAATCTCAGATATTATTATAAAACAGATTAAGAATGCAGCGTTCTTAATTGGTTAATGATTTAATGTCTTGTGGTGTAAAGTTACAATACTTACAACGTCAATAAGTTGCGAAAGTTTAAGCTTTATGCAAACTTTAAGCACATCTGTAGTGTTAACAACTGGTCGGACCAGTTTGTTGTAGTTACTTAAAAGATCGTCGTAAAGTCGCTTAGCATCCGGATTGCCTGCAACTGCGCCGTGTACCATCAGAGCTGATAGTATCCAAGCCTTTATGCTATCTTGAGATGTTAACTTCATTGCAAAACGATTGTTAATGGTTGTTGGATAAAAAAATTGCAATGGTGACTCCAGCCTCTTTGTACTTTTCTTGAAGATTAATATATGAATTTCTTGTATGGTTTACCTATAAAATTTTGAAGTATTTTGTATTTTTAAAGTATCTAATATCTAAACAAAAATTGTTTAAAAATTCTCAGTTCAGAAACATTTTTAAAAATAATAAAAGAAAACAAAACATAAATAAAAAGAAAAAATAATGCACATGTATAATGAAATGGTTGCTTGAAGATTCGATATAGACAATATTTATATATTTGTGTAGTGCGCGTGTCCAAAACTAATTTTTGCGATTTTTAAAAGAGGTCATTAGTAACCTATCGGTCCTAAAACAATAAGAAGGCTTTCTCTAAACTCGACTAGGGGATGCTCCATTGAAAAACCTCTTCTAAATATTCGCAGCAGCGTACGAGCAAAACTTCAAGTACAGGATTTGAACCTACCGACACTTGAGGTGCAGCTTACACAAGTCTCACACCACCAAAAAAATACACTACTAAATACACTTAATAAACACTTAAACTACAGGAATCACACCTGATCCAATAGGAACAACAGCGACTTGCTGCTGCTTATATTTTAGTTTTTGTTGTGCATGAAATTATGCTACTTCCACTGTTTCAGAGTAGCGTTTACTGCTGCAAACAAACTCTAACTTGTATCGATAAATATAATATGTACCATCCTTAGTTTGAAGAAAACCTTCTCTAATTGGTCATCATAATGGCTACTTGAAAGTTGTGAAATAATGCACATGATTAGCTAAAAATACATGGGACGCCTAGAAGGGTGTCTGAATCGGGTTTTAAACATACCACTGCTACTTACTACGACAATCATAACAAATAACAATGTTGCATTCGAGAGTACACGATAGCGCTATACTCGTTCACACTGTAATCCGAACCAAAAATGAACATATTTGTGCACAAAAAATGAGGAATAAATATAGAGAACAAATAATGACCAAAATGTCATCAAACATGAAAATCGGTTAAGTTTTGACAATGTAATGGTAGTTTGAAATATGTGGGCTATGGCTTTATGTGTCAAAACTGTTACCGATTTTGACATGATTTTTGACAAAAAAATTTGAACCCCTCAGAATTGGTTTTAATGGTATTTTTTATACAAATTATGACAACAATCGATTAAAAATATAAATTTCCATTTCTAAATTTAAAAAAAAAAAAATTTCGAAAATGAGTAAGGGGGGAGTACATGTTTGTTTTTAGCAAAAAATACCTAAAAATTTTATTTTATAAAATGAATATATTTAAAGTGCAAAATCATTCTAGAGGACATACCATGAAAAAATTGCCATCAAACATGAAAATCGGTTTAGTTTTCACAAAGTTATGAGCGTTTGAAATATGGGAACTATGGACCCGAGGTCTTAATATGTCAAAATATTTGTCAATTTTTGACTGATTTTTGACAAAAAATTAGACCCCCTCAGAATCGGTTTCAATGTTGTTTTTTATACTAATTATGACAACCACAATCGATTAAAAATGTAAATTTGCATTTCTAAATTTAGAAAAAAAAAATTTTTTCAAAATGAGTAAGGGGGGAGTACATGTTTTTCTGTAGTAAAAAATACCTAAATATTTTATTTTCAAAAATGCATATATTTTATATCAATCTAGAGGATAAATAATGACCAAAATGTTATCAAACATGAAAATCGGTTCAGTTTTGACAAAGTAATGGGCGTTTGAAATATGAGAACTATGGACCCGAGGGCTTTACATGTCAAAATTTTTGTCAACTTTTGACTGATTTTTGACAAAAAATTAGACCCTCTCAGAATCTTTTTTAATGTTGTTTTTTATACTAATTGTGACAACCACAATCGATAAAAAATATAAATTTGCATTTCTAAATTTTGAAAAAAAAATTTTTTCGAAAATGAGTAAGGGGGGTACATGCTATTTGATCGAAAAATCAAAAAAAATTTATTTTCAATAATGAATATATTTGAAATACAGAATCAATCTAGAGGACAAACCATGAAAAAATTGCCATCAAACATTAAAATCGGTTTAGTTTTGACGAAGTTATGGGTGTTTGAAATATGGGAACTATGAACCCGAGGGCTTTACATGTCAAAATTTTTGTCAACTTTTGACTGATTTTTGACAAAAAATTTGACTCCCTCAGAATCGGTTTTAATGTTGTTTTCTTTACTAATTATGACAACCACAATCGATTAAAAATATAAATTTGCATTTCTTAATTTTGAAAAAAAAATTGTTTGAAAATGAGTAAGGGGGGAGTACATGATATTTTGTAAAAAAATCAAAAAAATGTTATTTTCAATAATGAATATATTTAAAATGCAGAATCAATCTAGAGGACAAACCATGAAAAAAATGCCATCAAACATTAAAATCGGTTTAGTTTTGACGAAGTTATGGGTGTTTGAAAAATGGGAGCTATGGATCCCAGAGCTTTACATGTAAACATTTTAAAACTGAGTGAGGTATATTCATTCAGTCGAATTGCCACGCCCCCAGTTGGCGTAGCCAGAAAATCGTCACTTTATCTGACACGGATATACACGAGTATACATATATTTAAAGTATGAGGTCGCTAGCTCTACAGACAGACGAACACTGTACAAAGCCAATATTCAATTTCACCTCGTGAACGATAACCGAGAACATCGCCATAACTTTGTTCGTAACTGCTTCGCATATTCGCCAAGAATAAATTATGCAGAAGTAAATACTTACAAAAGCGAACATTCGCATCTAAAACTCACTAGATGTAATCGAGCAGGGACACTTTACTGGTCCTGTGTGTAGCTTTTCGTACCTCACGAAATAGTTACGAGTACTAGGGCGCACTTTCGATTAAAAACCTTCATTTGTTTACTGTTTAAGTGTGGTTTAATCATGAAGGCTAACCGGTAAGAAAAGTACATACGTATGTAATAAATGCTTTAGCGATCCCGTCCTACTGGTCCTACTGCATCACAGCTTGCATTTATAAATAAATAAATATACAGAAATATTTTGCAAGTTTTGGATTTCAGCTGATAAGTTCAGTTTGACAGTGCACTAACTACTGCACCCTGCGATGTAAAGTTTCCTATGTTATTGTAGTATTTGCATAATCGAGCGACACGTTTCGACAAATAAAACGGGAATAAATAAAGTTATAAAATTACATTGACGAAATTAATGTTTTACTTCTATATGCTTTTAAAAATACTTGTAACCATTTTATTACATATTTTACAAATAAAAACAGAAGAAATAACTTATATATGTAAAGGTGATTTGTTTCATAAGTTTGCAAGGATATATAATTTTTGTTTTAAATGCTTACGTACTTACATATTTATGTATTTTTGCAAGTGTTGTTAAATATGTAATAATGTTGACTGGGCGTGGATAATTGTCAATTTTATATATTAGATTCCCCAAGCGGAGGCAATCTGTATTTATCACTTATTCTAAATATTTTTCTTTTTTGGCAACTTGATTTTGGCACATTGATTTTAATTGTTGGACATTTTGTAGAAAATTTAGTCGAAGTTGCACTTTTTATTGAATATGGGCTTTGGAATCGGGTTCACGGTTTTCTTAAAATTTTATTTAACATTTATAAAAAGTCGTTAAATATTATTATAAATACAAGTAAGTGCATGAACCAAGTTGAATGAATAATCTAAGAGAACTATTTGGCATATGTAGGTAATCAGAACTTGATTTTCTCTACCAACCCGTGTGGTAAAGTAAAGAGTCAAGGAATGCAAAAAGAAATCAACCCCTAAAAACAGCTGTTCACCACTCAGTAGCATAGAGGGTTTTAATACCTAAAAATACCTAAATGTTAATTCTTTCATTCTTATTGAAGGAACAAAATCGTTATTATGATGAACAATATTTATTTGTGTCATATTAAAAAATATATAATTCTTTCAATACTATATTTATTTAAACAAATTGTCCCAATTTCGCAATTTATAAATCGGTAACCAAATATTTTAATACAAAAATAATTTATGTATATATATAGGAATAAATTAAATTTATTTAGCATAAGCCAAATAATACGTGCGCCAACGGTGTTAGCCATAAATAACGTTGACAGGAAGAGGCATCCATATGAAAATCGCATCGCACTAGACAGGCGGAAAAGCGGTCACACCACAGTCTGGTACTAATTGAGCAACATTGGAAGTAGACGCGATCTTTCCACGCTTCGGAAGAAATGCTCGATGGGAAGACGTTTAGCCTCCTGTTTGGTAAAGATAAAGAAATGTCGGAAAGCTGAACAATAAAGAGATTGGGTTGGTAGATTAAGCGATCTTTATACTTTACTGTCTAGCGATGGCGATGAGCTATTATAGAATATTTCAAACTTTATTACTTTTGAATTTAGTTATGTTTCCTTATAGCCAATTAAAGTATTAACATTTCTTCAATTTTTTACAAATGTTAAATATGTAAAGTATGTGAAATGAAACCGAAGGCATTTTGTCCAATAAAGGGTGCACTGAGATTCTAATAAGACAGTAACAATTCCAGGCCCTTTTGTAGATGTACAGGAAATATGCCATCTTTCATCTGGTGTCGTTTGCTATTCCGTATCTTTTTATAATTATACATTATAAATCTGTAAGTTATGCAGTGTATTAATCGACCATGGGTTGTCCATCTTGGAAACTGTTGCCCTCTCTTGGCAACTTACCTTGACCTTGTTTTCTTTAGTGCATTAAGCCTTCTCGGACTTAACCTCAATTGGAACTGATATAGTCTGCTCTTCTGGGATACCTGATACCTCCTTAATGTCGAATAGCATAAAAATATGGTCTGGCATTGATGGTTCTGAGAAGACTTTCCGTAAGCTTTTTCTAGCACTTCGGCCTTGCTCTTAGTAAGTTGGTTCTGGTTAAAAATGGTAAGGCCCCTTTAAAATGTAATTAAGCTACTATTATCCTTCGTGCACCCCACACTGTGTTGTGCCTTGGAGTGATAAGCACTGTGACGAGATCTCTGCTAACAAATTGGGACAGACATAGGAAATTTATATATTTATTTATTAGATACAGGCCCTCGGTATGGTCTCCCAGGCATCTGCAATTACCTCCACGCTCTCTCCATGCATATCACATATCTTTCCTCTGAAGGTCCACGGTTTTGGGTGAGCACACCCAAGGTTCCAGGACTAGCCTGGTAGCCACCCTGCCGACGACACTCGCAGCAGCCCTCTCATGATTATTTGAGCCATGCTGGTGCACATGTAAGAGTTCTCTTTCCCATTCACTCCTACGTTGAGCGCCTGCTTTTCCTCTAGCGTTTTTTCGCCTGTGCACTCGCCATCGCTGTTCATTCTAAGTACATCAAGGATTAAACGTGTTGTCCGCCTCTGTCTCCATGACCGCTAAAGCCTCAGCTTCCGAATCGGCTGGCAAGCTTGGTATCGCAAAGTTATAGTTGCAAAGTTTACTGTTCGACTCTAAGGGTGTCTCTTCACCAGCGTTGTTGGGAAGTCGTAATAACTTAACTAATAATAACTAACGCCTTTATCTGGTCGCAAAGGCAGATCGTAAGTGATCCATACATTACGAGGATCTTCGGGACGGTCTTTTCTACTACTTGTTGTTCTACACTCAACGATGATTAAGACTGTCCTAAATGCCAGTGTCGCTACCCTGATGGCCTAGGTGGCATAAGCATATGATACGCATGTGATACTTTACTAAATTCACACTAAACGCTGCACTTGAATATTCTTACCACTAAACGATACTGAAAACGTTTACAGAGCTGATTTATATGATGCAGTTAAATTATGCCCTGAACATCATTTTTCAAGTACCAAGGGTCCTTCTGCCAACGTGCGATAAAAAAATATATAAAAATATACTAATTCAGAAAGTGAAAAGCGTATACTGGGTTTGTGCAATGTCCGTCATTCTATCGGTCCACATAAATGCCACTTTTTGCGGCGCTTTTAAAGCTAGAGACTTGAAATTTTACAGCTATACCTTTTTTATCCGCTTCAGAAATAATGTTAAGATTTTTGTCCCACGCCCACTGGGAGGATACCAAAATATATAAATAAAAAGTATGTAGGTACACCTCAAATCGTAAATATAATAAGAGATGAATATTTCCCACAATACTAAAGTTAGAGATTGCTGGTGACCTCTCGCAAAGATTGCGATCCTGATATCCCCGCCGGCCATGTAAAACGCCCACAGCGCCCCAATCAAAAATATCGCAAAAGTCGATATACCTGAAAGCTCAAATCTATAACATATGTCTAGTTCCACAATTTTAAGGCCAGAACATTTTATTTATTTATTTTATTTAGTATATAGATTACTGGTGACCCACCCCACAGATACGATCTTGATATACCGGTCACGCCAACTAGAACGCACCCCACACCCACGAATCGCGACACTAGATTAATCAAATGAAAGGTAGACGGCTTTCAAAGAGCGTTGAAAAATTTGCCACCGACGTAAATCACAAAAATCTATATTTTCCACAGTATTAGAGCTAGAGTCACCAAATTTGGAAGCTAGATGGTTCAAGAACCCTACCGAAGCTAGAGATTTGATATTTTAAATAAATACTTATGTATACACGCGTCAGATAAAATGTTAAGGTGTTTTAGCTACAGCCACATTACGCGTGGTAATTTGATTAAATCTATTTATGTTATATTATGTTAAAATTAGATGCATAATATTTAGTAAAATTTCTAATGACTTCCTTTAAATATCGTGTCTGTGGAGATGACCTCTTCTAAATATCATGCCGATAAATTTTGGCCACGTCCACTCCCGCCCTTAAAATTACAAATAACTATATTTTTCCAAAATAATAATAGTAATTAGAAATGTGTTCGACAGTTTTAAACTGTTGTACTGTGAACGCGTATTGCACAGACCACAACGTACCTGCTTGTTGTTCTTCTTGCTTTTCCTCAATCAATCCATAAGATCGTCTTTTTTTGAAGAAATAAATTATCGCAACTGAACATTACACGTACAAAAACTGCGAAAGTCGCTTGTAAATTACTTATCGATTTTTTTTAATCAAGAGCGATTCATACGGTAAGTAATTATGCGACTTAATGATTTTTTTTGTCTATATAAATATACACAAGTATTTTTAGTCATTTTATGTAATCTAATATATAATTACAAAAACCGATTTTGTTATTAGAAAAAGTGTTTAATTATATTTGCCATCCTCGTGTAAACGAAAACTTATGAATGATGCGTAAATTAGTTAAAAACACTGTTGAACTAGTTCAGTGAACTACCAAATCACTGATATCGGTTCAGTGAAGAAAATAATAAAATTTTCACGTCATCCACGCTGTCTGGCATAAAATATGTGAGTATTATATTTAAAAGTCGCGAATACTTCTCCCTTGCCTTGTTGTTATACCGAAACCAATATATTTTAATATTAGTTGCTTTTGATTATAAGAGGACAAGCTATTTGAAAACCGCGAAATCAATTTTTTTTTTAATTTCTTCCTTTTAAATAAGTGTATAAATATATAATTTAATTGTGCGATTCAAATTACCAAGGATATTTAAATTCGTAGGCTTTCGCCCGCAATTAAATCTACATACTAAAACCCCATATATATGTACATATACATATGCACGCAATGTTCATTTAATTTTTGGAGAAGTAATTGAGATTGTATGTAAAATGTGCTTATTTAACTACGATTTGAACACGCTTATGTTGTCAGTTATATATAAATAGATTTATTTTTAATACGTTCAGAACATTTTACCAAATATAAATACTTCAATACAATCATATTGTTTCTATATTATATAAATTAGTGCAACATTCAAAGTAACGTGCTCGCCGTCCATTGTCAACTGGCTCTCTCTTGCTTATTACGTCGACTGCCTCTTAGACTTTTTATTAGCATCTCCAAAGATAGACCTCCACGATTAAATCTTTCGGTTGCTACTTCGATTAGGTCCCATAAGGGGCCGCAGTATTATCAGCCAAAGTTAATTGGGCAACGTCTTCTGCTCGGGTATGTTGCGATTTTTGTCAAAATTTTAATTCACACTGTATCAAAAAGTATGTTTTCCAGATACTATCATTAATTTTTATTGTATTCATTTTTCAGTCAGTTTTATAACTGTAATCTTGCTGCGTGGACCCATCCTGACACTACAGAGTCATCTGAAGAATCTTCACCTAAACCTATTTCAGAAGATAAACATAAAGTAGACAATAATACGGCGGAGATGACACTACCAAGTGCCGCTCGCGTTTACACAGACGTAAATGCTCACAAGCCAGACGAATATTGGGACTACGAGAATTATGTTGTCGACTGGGGAAATCAGGATGATTATCAATTGGTACGCAAGTTGGGGCGTGGCAAGTACTCGGAAGTGTTCGAGGCTATTAACATAACGACAACTGAGAAATGTGTTGTGAAAATATTGAAGCCCGTTAAAAAAAAGAAGATTAAGCGCGAAATCAAGATTTTGGAAAACTTGCGTGGAGGCACCAACATCATAACGCTCCTAGCCGTCGTCAAAGACCCAGTGTCCCGTACCCCAGCACTGATTTTTGAACACGTGAATAATACAGATTTTAAACAACTGTATCAAACACTGACAGACTATGAGATTCGCTATTATTTGTTCGAGTTACTTAAGGCACTCGATTATTGCCACAGCATGGGCATAATGCATCGCGATGTAAAGCCACATAACGTGATGATAGATCATGAAAATCGAAAGTTACGTCTCATTGATTGGGGTCTCGCTGAGTTCTATCATCCGGGTCAGGAGTATAATGTGAGAGTGGCTTCCCGCTACTTCAAAGGTCCCGAACTTCTTGTCGATTATCAAATGTACGATTACTCACTAGATATGTGGTCGTTGGGATGTATGCTAGCGTCTATGATTTTTCGCAAGGAGCCATTCTTCCATGGCCACGATAACTATGATCAACTAGTGCGAATTGCTAAGGTGCTGGGCACCGAGGAACTGTACGCGTATCTTGATAAGTACAACATTGACTTAGATCCGCGATTTCACGATATTTTACAACGCCATTCCCGCAAGCGTTGGGAGCGATTTGTTCATTCTGATAACCAACATCTAGTGTCACCAGAAGCATTAGACTTTCTTGATAAGCTATTGCGTTATGATCATGTTGACCGTCTTACAGCTCGTGAAGCTATGGCGCATCCATATTTTTTGCCAATTGTTAACGGGCCGGTAAATCCCAACAGCCAGCAATAGACATGAAATTACATTGTAAAGTATATAAACTTATGTCGAAACAGCATGATACAAGTTACTAGGACGGATACGAGTACTTTGAAAGGATAAATCGTTTGTGCTGAAGCTTAAAAGATTAATTAAGATCAAATTCAGTAAAATGCATCGACACAGTTCGGATCCATAACACCGATTTCACACGAATTAAACAATAGTAATGTTATAATAAAAGGGAAGATTATTCAAATTTTAGTTTTTGAAAAATAAACGAGACAGTGATTATAAAAGATCTAATTTCCATATACTACATTTTCAAATATTTCTGTTTGCAAATTCATACATGCACATGCTTAAAAATTAACATCAAGCAACATTATAAGTAACATATATTTATACCAATAATTATAAATATAATCTAATAAATCTCCATTTCTTACAAAATCTTTTAAGCTTATAAAGTATGAAGTCTGACATTGTGCCGTATGGTTTAGGAACCAACGCTTCAGCCAGTTGTCAATTAACGACAATTTGGCACAATGGTTTCGCTAAAACTCAAAGAGCTTTAATATTTGTCAGTACTTCTATTTAGCGAATCGTAAGGTTTGTTTTTCTTTTTATCAAAATGCCTTAATACTGGAAAACAAACAGTAATATATACAGAAAGGCAACAAGTAACAATGTTACAATCGGGTGTGACCGACTGCATAGTGCTTGTTACCAGTGTTAAAACAACTTAAAATAGTAGAAAAATATCTCTAAAGCAGTGTCGTTCCAACTACGCCTACGTGCCAAATTTGCCGGGAATCGATTTTTGCGGCATTCCTATCGATCTTAAGAGGAAGTCATCAGTTGTCTACCTGCCAAAGTTGGCACGAACACAACCAAATAGGAATACAAAAAAATGCGCAATGTTATACCTACACATACAAATTAGCGCTTTTATCATATTGGTGGTAAATGGAAGTGTTATCCAAAATGAAAAATATTCTTGATCTGTGTTTCCTCTACTTAAACTTACATACCAAATTGGGTGTCTCTAGCTCTCATAGAATTTAATGTTTAGAATTCGAATTCAGGAGTGGGTTATCAACAAACTAAAATAATCGATGCTTTCCTATAAAAAAAAAGGTTAGAATTTGAAATTTGTTGAATATAAAAAAGGATACGTATTAAGGAGCAGTGAAGGTAAATGAAACAGCGAGAGCAAGTTAAAAAGGTCTGTTTTACACACAAAATTTATTTGTACAGTTTGTGATATTCACTGCTCGCATATAATAATCGAGTTTTCCTAATATCGATAAAAATCTATAACCTCAAATTGTTTAAGCTTATTTCCTATAGTATGAGACATAGTACCCTATAGTACAGACGCCAAATTGTATTCGAATAGATGTCTGAATACACTAAGTAGTTCAAAAATCTATTCCAATATTCATCAAGATCGGTGAAAGACAAGTTTTTAAACAAAATATGTGGCAAAATTTGACAAACTTAAACAATTGGCAATAAGCACATGGCATTTTGGTATGTATGTGCACGCATACATAAATTTGCGTGTTTTATTTATAGATTTTGTTGTAGGTTTTCATCGAATTTGTTCGTTGTGTTTGGAATTGTGTAGTGGGCACATTACTTAAGTTGAGCTGTGACGTTAAGAAATGAATGGTGGTGTGTCGGTGCGGTGTTGAAGGCTGCTCAAGTATCAGGTTCAAAACCTAGTCGTGAGGAGGGTTCAGGGTATTTCCCAAACAGGTCCCCTTGACTAGAGCAATTTTTCTTATTTTTAATTACTTTTCAAACAATTTACATACAGCCTTTTTAAAATTCAAATTGTATCACCTCTGGTTTCCAACTGCCCCAGAGTTTTTATTTCTTTACTGTTAAAAAGGACAATTTTTAGAGGGAAAGCACCAGCTACCGTTCATCATTTACACTCAGTAACATTATACACTATTAGATTATTGTGCGATCCGGGAGCTATAAGAGCCCGTTATTAATCACATCATGCCAGAAACCACACTTACAATTACGCAAACATTACTTCACCAAATATGTTATCAAACACGGCTCAAAACTAATTAAATTTAAATTGTTACACAATGTATTTATAAATATTTATGTATATTGATGGCGCAGACGTCCCTTCCGTTGAGTATCTGTGATTCGTTGTATCTACGGATGAAATTTAAACATTAGATTTCCAGATTCCATCAACACTAAAGGCGGAATAAAGGCGAATAAAAGACTAGGGATCAAATTAACTTCGCTATACCCAAAAGAGACACAAGGAGATGATCTGGTTGCAAAGGCTCTTATTAAAGAAACCGTGTTTCATAAGGACAGTGAAGACAACTTGCCTAGCGTAGTCTCACTATCATTAAATGGCTAAGATTTAATAACTATCTATATTCCTTACGGCAACTTTCACACTTACGACTGGCAGGGCGAAATTAAACGACTGCTAACACTCAAACCACACACCCATAGTGGACAACGATTTGTCAGTTTTGGACAAATATGGGTACTTAGGACACAATTAATGTGACGTCGTACATAATATATGCTTATTTGGATTTAGTTGATAAGGACCACATTATATAAACCCTATATGGATTACATGGAGAACATGGATCATTTGTATAAAACGATTATACAAAAAGGGATTTAGAGAATTTAAAACATGAAATCTTATTATTAAGGTGTATGGTATAATTATAAACTATCAACTATTTCTAAATAGCACTGGCTACTGTGGCCTTCGGCTAAGACAAACAAGCCCGGACCCTCGTTGTTCAGTTGCTTAAAAGGCTGAGTATTTAGACAACACATCTACCGAGGACTGCTAAAACATGTAATAACTTTATAAAAAACATATAAAGAAAATTTGATTAACCCTATTATAAAGGACTTTATTGATAAATAAAAATAAGAATAGAAGCATACTTCATTTGGAAAACATCGAGTGCGTAAAGTTTCGCCATTGACGACATGGGCACGACTTTCTGCAACAGCTAATCTCTGGACCCGTTGCACAATATAGCACTCAGGCGGGACAAATGGTAACCGACAACGTCGTGAGAACTTTCCTGTTAACATAGACCACATAGACTTTTTTTTTCGTTTTTTTAAGTCTGAAGCAATCTTCAACCCCAGCTACTTTCTACTCTAATCTTAAGCAGCTGTGTTAACCTAGAAGTCGTACTTTACAGTTCTTAGTTCGCGGTCGAAAAAAGGTCAGAAACCGCCGGCCTTCACATAACTGACAGAGGAGGATGTAACTACAAAATCTTTAAATGGAATGAAAAATAATATAGCAAAAGTAACACATTTTTAATAAAAAAATAGAGACAAGTAAGAACGTTTCAGTCTGTCGTAACCGACTGCGAAAAACTCGTTCATAGTACAATAACAGTTTAATACTGTCGAAAACGTAATTTTTATTTTGGAAAAGTATATTTTATGTCTGAAGTGGACATCTACAAGTATATTCAAGTCTCTAGCTTCAATAGCGTCGAAAAAAGACAGGCAAGGCACAAACCCAATATACTACTTCTGTTTAACTGGTTAGGTACAAGATGTAGATACATTAGAAGTCCCGGGACTATTTAAGAAGCCCGGCTACTATCTTATACAAATTTTAAGCTTAGTCGGATAATTTAGTGTATTTTATTTTGAATGTTTGGAATGATTACATACGTACAACATAGACTAACAAAGTATGCATTCGTTCAAATTTTTTAATGGTTCATAAACATACTTTAGTAAGAGGTTTTGCTAAACAGTGAACAACATTAAAAATATTAAATGTAACAAGTTGAAGCTTCAGCGCACCAAATCTTCCGGATTGAACATGCCCTGAAAACAAACAAAACATTAAATCTTTCAATTGTATTATGAATTGATTAAGAATCAACTTACACGAGCACGTCTTAAAATGGAATCCTTACTGGCATCGTAGGGATGATCCTTTGATGGTATTTCTAGAACAGCTGGTACTGGTGAAGTGTGTGCATCAATTATGTGACGAATGAGTTCAGCATAAGTTTGATTTATCAAGATTATGTCGATGTCATCACGTTTTAAAAAACGCTTAAAGCAATCTTCAATTTCGCTGACAGCCGTATCTAAATAAAAATAAAACCAAGAACAGTTAAGACCGAAAAACTTTGTTTAAATTTGTTACTTTGTTTATAAACAGTTCGTTAAACTATTCTGGTTCAGTATTTGGTTGGCAAAGCAGTGAGTTGTAAACCATAATAGTTCGATTATCCAGAGCGGCAGTGGGCGTTGCCAAAATTTAATTTTGTAATTGTAGCTCTAAGGATTTAGGCAGCATGCACCTGTGCTTATTTTTCCTTCTGCACCACACTAGTGTATTGTTTTCATAAAAGGCGTGTTTCAATCACCTAAACCACGTCTTTCAAATATTTACTTCTCATATTCAAATAAGGGAGCAAATAAGCTTTAAAAACATTGGTGATTAATTAGGAGCGAACGACTAGGGGATTACCACATTTAGAATTTATTTTAATACTTTATAAGTAGTAAATTGCATACCTCTGTTTCACTATGTTAAAGTTTAATTGGTGTATCGATTACGTGCAACATTTGTCGTTACTTTGAAGTTAAGTGGGGGCTCTCAAAGTCTGTATATGAATAGCGATTTTTCATAAATGGGGGAGTGGGGAGAGGTATCGAAAATCCGAAATATTCTTAACCTGCGTATGCTTCACGAGAACATATTGAATCAAATTTGGTGGCTAGCTCTTATAGTCTACGAGATATGCTAAGAAAACGACGAAAACTACTTAAGCAATAAAACTATACACTATACACTATGTTATAACAAAAAAAAAAATTGTATTGCATACAAATGGTTAACTTACTTTTGTCAACTACCATGAAATTTGGATGGCGATTTTTGTTTATTTCACCAACACCGCCAAGAAGAAATCCAACACAGGTATCCTGAAATTTTAATTTCACATTTGTAAGTGTCAACCAAGAGTAAACGACTACGAAAATATTAATTTGCTTACATCTTACTTGAAACAAATGTACATTAATCAAATCTTAAGCATAATATATCAAAACACTATGTACTGCTTACCTCGTCGCCAATGACAGATATTAATTTTCCTTTGATTGCCGAATGTAACGCCATTGTGATTTTGCAGTTTATTAAAAATTGGGAAGCAGTTTAAGTTTCTATATCAACTCCAAAAAATATGTCAGCTGACAACTGTCACGAGACGAGACCAAAAATACACCATTTAAGGTTCACTTACGATGAAAGAAATACAGACAGATGGTCACCCTTTTAGCTAGTTTCCGACAAATCGTGGAACGCTGATCGTAAATTTATCGCGTTATGTACAACTGAAGCCTAAGATATTGATTGTATAAAATAGGTAGTTGTAATTTTAAAATTACTTAATTTAGCAATAGGTGTGGAGAAAAATCGAAAGAGTGAAATTGTCTTGTTTTGAAAATATCAAAAAATTTTCGCACGGTTGGAATAATAGGTGTTTGCAGCAAAATTAGTGATAAACTAAATCGTAAAAATACATTTAATATTCCATTCCTCCATTATTCTTGATAACTTTTTCGATTCTATCGGGCGTATATGCCCATCTGCTTTCTATGTACTTAACGTTGCCTTCAATATTTTAAGCATATTCATTTAAGAATTGTAGTTATTAATATACAAGTTTTGTATACCCTTCTTTTATTAATTTTATTTGCTCCTTCTTTATCTACGAGCCCTAAACTAAACAATTATCATCGATGTTGCCTTGGAAAATATCGATACTATCGATAGAGCTGGATATTTTCGACACCACTTGTATCTATTGTTTCTTACATCACTATCCGCACATGTTTTGAGAAATGTTTGGAGCCGGTAATTTAATAAAATCTGTTTCGCAGACAGAAAAAGCGGTTCGAAATTCATACCTAAATGTTTTGGACCATAATCATGAAGAAGCTGTAAGTTTTAAAATGAACGATTATACAAATTTTTAAAACAATATTTTTATAGAGCGCGGCGTCGCAAGCACAATCAATTACTCTTCTGATTAGTAAAACAAAAACTCGATCAATTGGTTTGCGTTTTCTTATTGAATATCTTTACCAATGCCCAAAAAATGTACTTCAAGATAAAGGAAACAGTTGGTCAACTATTTTAATTCGAGCCTGTAATGTAACTGAAATCAGTTTATATGGTGAACTTATCTTTGAAGCTTTAGGTACGTTAAAATAATATTTTTTATAATCATTAATAAGGTATTATGTATATGTATTCACATATGTCATAATTTAGCCATAAACAAACTGTTTATTCTATTAAAGCTATTTTTTGGGTGATTATTTCTATTAGTGATACAGTGAGCAACAAAAGTCTACATACACACTGGTTTTGTGCAAAAGTAAAAAGACTGCTCAAGAGGAACAGTAATATATGTATAAGATAAATAATTTTAAAGCTAACTGTTAGTCTCAGGAATGTGAAAATCTCGTGTATATAATTTTATAATACATACTAGTTATAAATACCTTTTGTGCGATCAGGCTTATTAATTATTAACGGTTTTTTCAGCATTACTTATTATTCAAATTCAAGCTGTACCTGAAATTGCGAAATGGTTTGGAACAACCTATATAGCAAAACTTTACGAAAGCTTATGTTTTTTGGAAAGAAAACAGACAAGAACTTGCTGTACTATTTCTGCACTAAAAGCAGTAAAACAATGTTTAAAATACTACCCTGGACATAGTAAATCTGGAAAGCTTCTAGTTATGCGATATCTTTTAACATTAGTAGACAGCTGTTACCCAGAAGTGGTTTATCAAAGTGGTAATTGCTGGTTGCTATTGCAACAAGTACGCGGTAATGTTGGATCTAGCAACGATAAAACGCAATGGCTCGATTTTCAAATGGGTTTATTAGGCAGTCTTGACCATCTTTTAATCGAAGCATTTCCGAATTATACATATGATAGTAATATCAGTGTCAGCCACAAACTTGAATATTTTAATGTGGTATTACAAGGAGATCCAATCCAAAGGGCAGCTCAGGTATCCAGACGCTTCTGCAATCTCATTGAGTTCCTTAAGATTGCCTTAAGGTGAGTAAAATTAAAATCGATTATCTTTCTATTACCAAAGGCTTTAATGTTTTAAACAGCCAACCATATCCTTCAACTAAATTAATACGTCCAAAAAAAATTTTGGATCTTATTCAACATGGACTCGGAGTAAGTTATGCAAACTGCGGAAGCAATCAGTATATTGATAGTGTGTGCTTCGGAAACCTTTTGCCACTTATGCATATGAAATTATTCGAGCTTTTGGAAGTCTTGATAAACATGTAAGTGAAAAATTATTGTTTTGGGTTGTTTGCTGCTTCTTACATACTTACAAAATATAGAAGAAAACGCTAAAAGAATGCCAATATAATTTTTCGGATGAATGCGTAATGTGTGAACGTGTCGATTTTGGAGATTACAAGAGCTAAAAAACTGACTTTGACTTGGGTTTTTTAAGTTCGTGTACACCATAAATTTATAGTTTAAGATGGTCCAATAAGAAGAATGAAAGTAGTCTAATTTCCATGTCTTGAATTATTTATGTTTACAGCCATTTTGAAAACATTTTTTTTTAAACTTATAATACATCTTATTTTATTCTCTCTACATTTAGCTGCCACACTCACCTCAGAATACACTTTAGATTGATATCAGGCATTTTATTGGAGTCATTAAAAAAGACGAAGTGGTTAACACCAGATGGATTCCCAATCCAGACAATGTAAGTTCTGCATTAATTTTTATATCTTTATATGTAGTTTGGATTTTAATTATTTTTGGCTGTGAAATGGCTTTCTGCTAGCAGCAGAAACCCGCACAAAACGTAGAGTGCTCTAGTCGGGATTGCCCGATTAGGAGATACCGAAGTACGATCTGTCGAAGCTGAGATCCTTGTCGATAGACGAGGTAGTTTATATTATATAACATTACTTTTATGTACACAACTAATTAACTTAAGCAATCTCATTTTTATTTTGTTTTGTACTTTTATATTATATAGTAACTTGCGTGTTTATGTGTACAAAGTAACAACGACATGGCTTTCAACTTTTGTTGAAGGAAGCGGGTGCGATATAATTGCAGGGCGCCTTGTTAAAGTTATATTAGATGATTTGAAAATTCAACGAACAGATATATATTTGATGGTAATTAATAGAATAGTTTTGTTTGTGCATATTTAAACTCCTTACATTGCAGCCCACGGCACGATCCAACAATTTACCAAGAAGCAGAGGTAAAAAAAACAATTCGTCAATATTAGAGCCACATTTCCAAAGCGGATCTACAATTAATAAACAGAGAGGTGCTCTTTGTAAACAAGCTTTTCGATGTCTGCAAAAAGTTTTGGATTCAGTGGGATTTTTATTAAAGCCGCCACTTCTTAAGGTAAGCTGCTTTTTAAAAATAAGCAAGTAAGAACATTTAACCAACTGCGCAATAATTCCCAGTTTACTAACAGTTTAAGTTGATGTATGAGGGATATGTGTTTATACGTTAAATCAAATTGCCACATCGAATAGCCAAAAAACTTAACATTTTTTCTGTCGAGAGTATTCCAAGCTTAAGGGTCTAGCTTCAATAGCGGCGAAAAATATGGTTTTTTATTTAAAAGTTTCTTGTGAGTCTGTTTCTAAGCCTTGGGGTGGTTGGTGACACCCTTCATATCGTCCACATTTACCATCCTCCGCTCGTGAATGGGGAAGGTCGAGATTCAGCGCTGCAACATATTGATGCGCTCTGGCTCCTTTATCGGCAATGGTATCCAAGTCTACACCGACCAGCTTAGCGCTAGGGTAGACCTCTCCGACCGTGTCATCATGGATGTGTATAGCTCCGCCCATCTCTCAAAGTCGATTTTAAATAAACTTGATTTGCGTATGGTATACACGCATTTATAAAACCATACTTCAACTCTCTAGCTTTTTTAGTCGCTGAGGTCGACGCGTTTTTATATAGTTCATAAGAAACAAAATTATATTGATTTCATTTTAAGCAAATAACTATTTGTTGCTATTTTCAGAATATTTTTGTAAGACTTAAATATTAAATATAAGGTAAAGCGTTAGTCGTCCTGATCAAAAATATATGTATCTGATATTCGAAAGGCATGATTAGTATGTATTTTTTTATTAAGATTCAAATTTATTTTTACAGGTCATTCTCGCAACTTTATTGGAAATCAGTTTTCAAATATATGAGAAGCGTGTGAGGATAGAAAATCCCTACAACGACTGGGCGTGCCGTCTGGAACTATACAAATCACTAGTTACATTTATAGCATTGAGAAATATACCTTGTTCTCCCCCCATGGACATAATTCTCTACATACTGGATGAGTCTTACAAAAAAGATCCAAGTTTAGATATACGCAATACTTGTAAATCTATGATCGCCATAGTTGAAAAAACGCTGCATCCTCAAAGAGAACATCTAACTTTTGGGGAAGACACAGAAAATAGTACATCTGCACGTATCGAACTAAATCCAAAACTATTTGATGAAAATCCAAGAAGCTCTCAACAAACCGAGGACCAGCATAAAATCTACCAAATAAATAAAGATAAATGCTTTTCTCCCATACACAATTCAAATGAGAAAATATCTAATATGGATATACCCGATAATGAGATTGCGCCTCTTGAAATACTACAAAAGAATGAAAAATACACAAATGACTTAAATGGTAAAAGCAAAAATACCTTGGTTACTCCAGAAATCAGTGACAATGATGCCCATACAAAATTTGAATTTCATTTGAAACCCCCTACAGCCGATGTTGACCTGAACAGCAAACCTGACTTTGTTTCTAATGTTGTAATTCCAATTAAATGCGATGATGATGAATATATTGCTGAACTGGAGGCAGCTTTTGTTGATGAACTTAAATAAGGGAAAAACATAAAGCTATTTGTTAATAAAGTATATCTGTTTTTTTATCTAAAAAGTGAAAATTCTTGTTTCATTTTTTATCCAAAATATGTATAGAATATGTATAGGTTCAAATGGCTATTTGGTTACCTAGCCTGGTAACCGATGACAATTGAAGCTGCCCTCGCGTGGTCGGGTAGTGTAACGTTGGAGCGTCTGAACTGCCTTTGACACTCCGAAGCTTCCGCTTCGGCTGGCAAAGTTTCTTCTTCCGCCTCTTTCTAAGAGCTCTTCTTCTAGTGTCGGCGGCATGGGACCCATAGATCTCTCTTTATCCTCATCACCTGTACGTGATAGGTGGACGGAGATGATATTTAGAACTAAGCACTCCATCCGTTACGAGGATTCTTATCTCTGCATTTTACGATGCCGTTGAAGTTGCGACTGGCTTCTGCATTTCTCCAATGAGCACGCTCACAATCGCGGTGAGTGCTATTTCGTATCCTTTTGCCATTATAGCTATCTTGATGGTTTTGATAGTCCTTGCTCATATATGACTCTCATTTTCGTTTTAAGATCTCACTTTAGAATACTGCACTGTGTGACGACTCACTTAGAAAGCTAAATTGTTTGTGGCGCTAATGTCTTACCCGCAGTTTAGGTGTTAATTGTGCAGAAGGACCCTGGTTTAATAACGCGCAGAGGCAAACTTTTTTATACTCGTTTTTATTATTTATGTGTAGACATAATTCAAGGGTACATGTTTTGGTTGTTATTACATTGTGAAAGAGGATTGCGCTGTCGGTTACACCCGAATGCAACATTCTTACTTGTTAAACCTAAAAATGAATGGCGGGTTATTCGCTTAGAAGGATTAATATAATATAAATTGAGCCCAAAGCGTTGTCTGTTTATAATAATGATAATCAAAAGATTTTATTATCTTATAGTAAAAGCATATAATATTACACGTTTTCAGTCTTTCGAAAAACTCTTAATGTAAATAACTATGGACAGTATCCAAAGACTTAAACGAAGAATGCAAATGGATAGTACTTAAAGATTCGAAATACATACTTTTAATACGTATAAGGCAACATCTGTTTATTAATTATTGTCACAAAAGAATTAGCATTTGTCCTCCAGGTTTGTTTTATATGTACATACATAACTATATTGTAAAATCCTTTAAACGTGATTATTATGTCAATTTCTCAACTTTTTGAATAATTTAATGTGTTTTCTATTCTATAATAAAATATTAAAAATGTATGGGCGAGGAGTATGGAAAGTCTTTGAGCAAATGACTAAAAATAAATCAAGGATATTATAAAATTTACTAATTATCTCGATAAACCATGCACTTGAGTAATTTAAAAGTGTAAAAATTGAATGTGAAATTTGCTTATGTGTTGGAACCATTAAAACCATTATTATCAAAATAAATATTATGCTCTTGGTGTCAATACGAGTGGAAAGCAAATTGCAGGCAAGGCTACGCTTGCTTGTTTTATCTTAATTGTTGAGAGATCATCACTATTTATATTGTAGCTTTGTATAATATTGGCTAACAAAATAAATCCAAATCCACGTACCAAATTTTGCCCAATGCAAGTTCGCTTTCCAATACTAAAAGGCAAAAAGTGAGGAATATTCTTCTTCAGTTGAAATTTACTTGGTTTTTGTTCAACAGGCTTGGAGCTAATATTTTCGTTTGCAATGGAAGCATGGTATATTCTTGCCTCTTTTTCGAACTCAATACCTGAATCAGATTCTTCAGAACATCGCCTCGTGCCAAATTTGGGTGGTATTGACCCACAGTAAGATTTCTCTTCTAAGAACCTTTCTGGTTGAAATCGTTCGGGATCCTTCCAATATTGTTGATTCATGTTAAGCACATAATTATTTATAAAGACAATGCTGCCGCTAGTGACACCAAAGCCTGATATCTGTGTATCCTCTGTGGCTACATGTGGAACAATGGGGGACGATGAATACCGTAAAACTTCTAATATGGTCGCCATGGTATAAGGCATTTTCTCCATATCATGTAGGGTTATACTTCGTTGACCGTTTTCTGATACGCAATCGACTTCACATTGAATTTTTTTTCCAATATCTGGATCCTTGGCTATGTAGGCAAGAGTAAGCATCACTAAATTTCCTACAGCTGAGTGACCACCTATAAAATCTTCTAACATAAAAATGATTGTGTTTCGTGTCACGTTTTTATTTTCTATTAGACTCTTTAACAGTGCATCTGTGAAGTCGATGTCGGGTTCATCAACATCGATATTCAATTCTCTTTGATTGATAACCCGCTCCAAAATAAACTTTCGAATAGTGGAAGACCAATGACATATCTTTTGCGTATGGTTAATGTAAAAAGGTAAAAGCCACGGCAAAAAATCCAATGGATATCCTTGATTAATTTCCCAAAAAATTTCATCAAAAAACTGAACAACTTGTTGAAATTCTGTGTCTTCATAATCAAAACGCATTGAGCACATATATTGACTAAACATATTTGCGCATGCTTTAAGTATAATAGGTTTTAAGTCAAAGGGTTTCCCAGGCATGATAGTCTTTTTTAAATTTTGCATTAAATTTTCAATTTCATTGCAACCAATACGTGACATTTTTGTGAAATATGATGAAGATTCACGCGGTGAACAGTGTCGCCGGGCCAAATTACGGCGTTTTTGTTGTAACATTGACCAGTCGCAAAGAGCAAGAGCTGTAAAAAAATATAGATATGTAACATTTTTAGTAGCAATTTAATTAAATAAACATGTTTGTGCATGTGTATGGTATGGCATATCATTTCTACATTTGTCCCTACATTTGTTCAAAACAGTTACCAGCAAAGGTATTCGTTAAATTCTAAGAGAACGTGTACAACTTCTTAAATCAGAATCTGCAGACCGAATAAGTTGTCGGTCATTTTGTTCACGGTTCGAACCAATACGTCATCTTAAAGTTTTGTTTGTGAAGCATTTCTTCTCCAAGGGGTACTTCTTCTTCTTGTTATTATAATTTTAAAGAAAATCGTTAAAATCGTGGTTTCCCCCCATAAAAAATTAATTTGTCCACCTCGATCTACATCCTCCACAATGAACAGTGTTCGGCTGTTCATGGACACAGTTTTCTCATTGTGAGACTACCTAACGACCCCTTAAATAGTTGATCAAAGATCAAACCGCTAGGCGGCCAGAAAATGTCCCCAAGAAGCCCCAAAGAACCAAGACCGCTACCAGATCAGTCGTCTGGTCAGAAGACGTATCCTAAAAGTCTACTTTCAATATAGTTCCACGAATCTGGGGACTGGTAACCCTGGAAAACACACACCACCTAACTCATTCATAATTTCTTCACTGAATTCGCTGTCTAGCAGGTCTGGCAAATCGTATCACTCGTAGAGAGTGCTTGACTTACGTCAAACCCCCCAATAGTCTCAAGTAAACCCATGGCATTCAGATCACGAAGATCTACATACAGCGGACACTCACAAAGAACATGATCCCATATTTTAACAGGAAACCACAGGGGGACTGCGAACTCGCAAACAGGTTCCTCAAATGCTTGAAAACATGGAGAGAACCGTGCCAAAGACAAAGGTTAAAACCAAAGTCTGGTCGATCCCTAGCAAATGTTACATCTTGGATAAACCCGTAAGTGATACGCCCATTCTCACTAGTGTCCCATCTGCCTTGGTCGAACACACTCATTCTAAAACCTTTTCCAGCAGATTTAATCTTTCAAGACTGTTACTTCAATAGCGATATTGTATCCATCCGGACAGCATGACGGACATTGCACTAACCCAATAGTGAGTAAAATAAAAATCACATAAGTAAAAAAAAATGCTTGGAGATTCGAAGTAGTGAAAATAACGATTGTTGCGTTTCGTGGACAAACATATTTTTTTGTGGCCTTTTAAGAAGTTATCAATAATTTGTCGGTATGCAATTAGCTTATAAACCGACGGAGAGAGTTAGATTTTATCAAATTGCGACGCCAACCTTAACATTTTATCTGACGAAAATATTTGCAAGTATATATTCATATAGATATAGGGAAGGACAGTACGACGGACATTGCACAAAGCTAATATACTCTTTTCACTTTGTAAAGAGTATAAAAATCACACAACAAGATATCGTGTAAGTCAAAAAAAAATTTGTGAGCTCTGAAATAGGCTTATCTAAAACGTGAAATACACTTGATTTGTGTAACCGAACTTAAACATTTTTTTTAAATTTGGTGAGATATCGATTTATGAAATAGACTTGATATGCATGCGGTAAATTAGAACATACATATAGATTTTTTAGATTCTTTAAGATAAAGGTGTTTGTACAAACCGATAGACATGACTAAATTAAGTCTACTGTTGGCTTTTATCAAAATGATTCATAGAATTTATAAGTCCCCTCTTAAAAAGATTTAATTTATCTAGCATACTTGATGTCTTATCTTGATACTTGATGAGTCTAGCTTTCAATCTTTTTTAATTAAGTAAGCAAGTCATACTGTCATGTCTAGTTTGTACAAACTTTTAATCCAATTAATATAATTTCAGTATTAATACAGGACCAGCAACACAGAAAGACTTACAGTTATTTCGATCACCTCCAAACAGTTTATGATATCGCAAATAATCTGGACGTCCACCAAAAAATTTTCCATTTTTGTTTAGTACTTCTTTTATTAACTCCAAGCTATTCACGACAACACAACGTGTATGACCAAGAGTTAATGAGTAAATATCGCCATAGTTTTTAGTCAACGATCCAAATGCTTCGAATGGATTGTTGAATTGACCAAGTAAGTCTAAGTTTCCGATTATAGGCCAAGGATGCGGACCTGGCGCTTGAACAATCTTGCGATTAATTTTTTTAGAATTCGGCAATTCAATTTTAACAGTTGCTTTCCGCTGTCGTTTAAGAATTATTAATACATAGGATGTGACAATTGCTAATAGTAATAATCCAATATTTATATAAAACATAAGGAAAAACATTTTTTTTTTTTAAATTTAACGGATCAAAGTTACGGTCTTTATAATCAATAAAGTTATATTTTATAATCAAAAAACGTATTCTTCTGATAGTCGTAACTAAAAAATATCCGGCGATATTGGGTTTTATATTTAAACCAAAAAACAAGCAATGTTCTTGCCACTCGATTGAAGAATATTTGCTTTTTCAAAGCACTTTCTTTCTTACGTTTTATTTAAGCGCTAAAGTCAGAATGCTCGCAAGTAGATTCATAAATATGTATGTGCATTTGTACGTACATACCAATGTACAAAGAGACATGTATGTACGTTGGTGTTTGTTTCCATCCAAACGTATGCGCATATTTGCTGATCGAAGCTCCGACTTGTCCAATAACTTTAAAGCGTACATGTTAAAGTTACATGCATACATATACTTGTATATATGTGTGCGTATTTCGTCCAAAATATAAACAAAATAGCAAGGAAGTTAGGTTTAACACTTAAACAAAAATAAATACATATACATTAGATTGATATATGTAACATATGTATGTGTAACTGCACGATTTTACCAAAACTTATGTATGTGTTGTGTATACATATTTTATACCCTTGCATAGAGTATTAAAAAATTTTCACTAAGTATGACATGTAAAGATGGAGATACCTCTGACCATAGACAGTACATATAGTCGACAATAATATTTTGTATAAAATACTTTTATCTTACTCATGTTTCTTTTATATTCGTTGAAAAATACATTTTTGTTGTTTTTTAAGATATCATAACCAAACAAATTTCACCAAAATTGAAGTACAATTTTGTGTGCAAGCACAGTTGATTGTATGTACGGATATAGCGCATTTTTTCCAATTGGTTTCAAGGGTATTGCATCTCCGGCACCCTAAAGAAAACTATTCTCGTTTTTTTTTAAAGTTATTTCAAACAAATTCTGCAATTTCGAGGTTTTATATACATAGTTGGCCAAATATAAAGTTTATTATGAAAATATCGTAGACAAATTAAGTAAGAATATATATTGAAAATCTGATATATAATATATACATACATATGTATGTCTGCAAGGGTAGTTTCTTTTCGGTACCTGACATATATATGTTTTTCCTTGTTATTATACCCTGAAAACGGGTTAAAAAAAAGTATATTGCCTTTGTGCAAATGCATGTAACATGCAATGAGGAATACCCGTCCCCCAAATCTATATACATATATATATATATATTGGTGAGAATCAATATTATATAATCCAATGATTAATAATTTCATGATCGTTTTTTATTAGAATGCGTTTTCGGCTTTTTGCGAATAAGTAATATGCTTGCAGTATTATTTAATTTTATGTAAGTCTTGTATGTGAATAATACGGTACAGGGTATTTCACAGCCGAGTCCCCTCGACTAGTGCGTTTTTACTTATTTATATATATATATATAAACGTATTTGTGTTAAAATAAAAAACCTAAAGTCTAGACTGGTGCCAAATATATTATCAAGGTGAACTTAAAAACAGTTGGGAAATATGTACCCTGCAGAAGCAGTGAAGATATCCGATATCAAAATATTATACCCATACACAATTGAAAATTGGTAAAAGGATATAATGGTTTTGTGCAAAGGTATGTAACAGGCAGATTAAAGCATCTCCGACCCTATAAACTACATATATTATTGGTCAGAATGTATGTCCCTCAGAGTTAGAGAGTTGAACGAAAACTTTTTAAGTTCGCATATTGAGTGAATTTTAAATTATCGATAATCCGTCTCGTTTTCTTGTTATCGATAACTTATGAGCTTCTTCTAAGCAAGAATATTTCGGACGCAATTTAGGACGCAATTTTGCTTTGGGCATTGGTTTTTCTACTTAATTTCTCTTGCTAAGTCCTTACATTTAAAATAAAATATAATCAAGTTTGATTGTCCTATTTTTTTTGTTTGTTTTTAAACAGAATATATTGGTCTTATGCCATGTTCGCTTTGCCGGAGGGACCCATCTTTTGATAAAACCAAGCATGGCCTTATGGACACTGGTCACAACGTGAGAGTCGAACCTACGTTTATGATCATGAATAATTACTATATATATAGCTTCATTTAATGAAACAGTCAATGACCCAATCAGGTTTTATATCAAGTGGACACAACTTCTCGTCAGGTTGTTGAAAGTAAGTGTAGTGGTAATGTTAGTTCAGATATTTTATATCTATCTACTGAATTTCCTTCTATCGACCACAGGTATAATTTTAACGAAATATGTAGATGCAGCATTAAATTAGGAAAAAACCAAAGGCTTTTATTACAGATGGGCTAGACTTTCCCGATCTTCTGGATAATTTGAAAGGGTTAACGCTTTTAGAGAATCATCTGCCTTTCATGATAAGTAAGTCTTTAGGATATGGGCGACAGCCGTAGGCAGTTTACCTGCGGACCATCCACAAAAGTCACGAAATATGTATGTAGTAGAGCAACAACTGCTACGGGGATATTTTTTATATTAGATTTTAATTATCCCAGAAATGATGATAGGGTAGAAAATCAGGTAGTGAAATTGCGAACTGACAAAGTACATCGATCATATTAGGATCACTTAGTATTCAGATCCGACCTAAATATTTTCTTTCATAATAATGAAAGCATTCACTGTCATATTGAAGACATTGTTTTATTTTTTGGCGAGGCCTCAACACACTCACATGGATTGCATGTAAACATGTAAATATTAAAAATTAAATATATAAAATTTGTTTTAAGAAATTTAAGATATATGTAAATGCTTATTTTTTTATTTTTAATGTTTTAACCTTGCACGTTACTAGCGAAATTCAATATGTACCGGTGTGCAAGGTATCCGGCACTCCCGACTAGGACACTCCTACTTGTTTCTTGCTATATTATCTAACAGCGTTCTATGAACCCATAGCCTTTCACCTGCTAACGCAGCTGTGATTAACCTTCGACTTAGCGATTAGCAAGGTAAATTGGAGAACCGTATAAGAAGAATTGCAATATCACAACTGTGATAATGTCAACTTTACCAACGTTGAGTAACGGCATTTTCAACTTGTAAGGAGTTTTTTCCATTGAGTCCCGACGTGGGTTCTTGACAGAGAAGGTTCTGCCGAAACAGGCAACTAAAACCAACGCCTTGTAATATTGACTTATAAGCGATGCAGCGATGGCTTAATGTCACGGTCCCAAGAACAGGATTCATTTAAGCGTTTATCAGAACATAAACACCGCAGATACCAATTTGAAAACACTACTGTTTGGTCGTCATTTCTTCATTGGTTTGGAGCGAGGTGTTAAACCACGAAATACCCCGAAGGACCGCAACCAAAAGCCAAAGCGGAACAAGTTCCGCGGGCTCCGTAACACGAAGGTTACTTTCCATTTTAGCTCCAAACAGTTACGGGTCGGTGACCCTAAAAGATTTGAACATTATTGCGTGGAATAGAGTACGAATTGATATAAACACCAATCCACAGCTGGAACAGTATACGCCATCTTCATGGACATAGTTTTCTCAGTTTAGAAGCAAGGCCTTTTCCGCGAACGATGCCATTAATAGTCGATCAAAAATTAAGCCGCTGGAAGGCCAGCAAATGTTCGCAACAAGCTCTGTGATACCCTAACACACGTGGTACCTGATCAGTCATCTGGTGAGAGTGCACAAAAGGATACTTCCAGTATGGTTCCAATAAACCATAACTGACTTTCCAGTCACACCGAATATACTCATCCTACAACTTTTTACTCTCACTAATCCCTAAACTCTCCACATCCCTATCAGCTAACCATTAATTTTGCAGCAATGGCAACCGCCTTCTTATTTTGTAGAGCAAGGCCCGAGGCGTCATCTCCAAGTCAAGATGGGCTACACGCAACAGTACCTGCGGAGACATTGCGCACCACTCATTGCGGCATTCCACCAACGACAGTCCTATTTGCCTTACACAATACAGACGAGCGAGTCGTTCGTATACGCAGAGAACTTGCGTACCTGACCGAGCTGCTACAGCAAGGAATCCATCGTGAGGTTCCAAACGAATAGACCGCAGATGGAACCTTGCGGACAGCCACGAACAACATCCACATTTACACATTCATTTCACCCTACAGCACGTCTGCCAGAAAAATAACTTTTCCACAGAGCTGATTCTCGGCATCTACAATCATTCAATTTGTCTAACTGACTGGCCCAATTCACGTTGTCAAACGCACCACGTAAATCTACAAAAACTCCTAGAACATACGTGTAGTTACTAGTCTCCATAGAGTTACTAACATATCTCCGCATATATCCTCTACACATCTAACATTTGATTGTTTACACATGTCAAACACATATTTACAAACGCAATTTGCTCATCAACACGCTTAGAATCAAAATTACTATCTTGCTTGCATTGCCGCTTCCCGAACGCAGAACCACATGAAGGGACTTATTCACACCACAAGAGCACCAAACATTACCCTTAACACTCTCACGCACATTGGGAGTGTGTGTGGTAACAATCTCAATAGTATTCTGGCCACTCACACCAAACCCACTCAACACACTCCATTGAAAAACATACTTGATCATCGCTACCATATTCATTGACCCATCGCACCAACAAACGTATACAACTCATTGGATTCGTTAGCCTCCTGGACATCCTGGGACACTGCTCAGCAAGCATCTCACCATGGTACCCAGACAATTGCCTGGATATCTTACTAAACCAGAAGAGGGACGTTGCATTTGCGTCTGAACCAGCTCGCCACTCACCAGTTGTAGGACCCCATCCAAATAAGCACTGTACGGTTCGAGGGGATCCTCAAGCTTACAATACATGCTACAAATAACCAGCCACTTAGGTTAACTCAAAAATCACTAAAGAGCATTCAATGCTGACATCATTCACTCTTACAGCAGAGTTGGCTCTGCTGTTAGGAAATACGCGACCAACATCTCATCCAACGCGCACATAGCTGCATAAGACCGCTGACAATCCAATTGAAGAAATATACTAGATATTTTAATGTCTAGCATTCGCCCGAGCAACAATCGGACCATATTGCCGGCTTTCGGCCCTTTCGGCTTTCTGGCCGCAGTGACGACAGACACCCTTTGGCTATGCATACCGTACGTTCGAAACCAAGGAAGCGGTAGCAACTCAATATCGGATAACACTAAAGCAAAACCACTTAATGTGGCGACCCCGCATGGCCACGCGTGCGCCCTACAGGACGTTGTTCACTACTCACCATGCGGACCCCTTTCTTGATGGCCTCAAACGACATCTTCTCCCTGAGGTTCAATTCAGACACATCACCCATGAACTCGTCAGGAGTAATCTGAGAGTCAACGTTCTAAGATAAATTTTTGGTCCTAGTCTCTCATTCACAGTCAGTTCTAAGCCTACCTCTCCAACTTCTTGTTGTCCTCAATATTCCTCTTCTCCGAATTGATGGACCGTGAATAATCGCACTACCATCGCGAAGGGCCTTCACGTCACGTCCACGCACACCGAGGGTAGGCCCTACCACCTCCACTCCACGATTTTGTCAGCAGTCCTGTTATGCACTATCAAGAATCAGCTCTCGACTGGCCGTGGCATCTCCGCGGTAGACGACACTTCCGACTTGGGACTCCTCCTGGCAGCGTGCACCATCCCAACTGCCCCTTCAATTGCTCAAATAATTCTAAGACAACATTGTATTAACTGTAGTGTGTCTTTGTCGCAAAACAAAAAGATTTGCTGGCCCGCGTTTGTCGCGAGCTGGTAATTTCAAAGGGTGGGTGTAAGATAAAATAAGCTGTCCCTTGTTGTGCATTGGCATTGGCTGCCATAAAACGAATTATTTACGTTTATTAGCACCGATATTAAAATGTGTTGTAGAGGTTTAGTTGCAGAAATTAACTTTTAAGGCTTTTATTTTATTTCAATTTGCTTTGCCATATTATCGTTTAGTTATGAGATATATTAAGTTTCATTATTTTCATTATTTCCATTCGTGTATTTAACACATTGCTCCATTATAAATTGCTTTAGACTTGATTGCTTTTTACTATTATTAAATAGTTTCTCATAATCTTTTATGTGGACTTTGCTTGCATTAAAAAATAAATCAGATAGTGCATTTAATTTTCCAAAGTCCGAGTGTTTGTGGTAATTTTTCTCATGTATAAAAAGTCTGTAGAAACTGCATTCTAAAGAACTGCGTTCTGCATTTATCACAATTTGCTCCCTTTGCTATACAACAACATTTTTACTGGATGTCAACTCAATTGGGATATCACATTGCGCAATAAATTTTCTTTAACAATTAACAATAATAATGATATTAAAAAATTCTTCTTGCCAAATTGCTCGGCTATCAATATCCTCATATGGCTAATATATATCACTAGGTAACTGCCAAATTGTATTGTTTCCCAAACCTTCTTATTTTCCCATTTGACGAAAAACCACTTTAAAAATGTTTCTATGGTGAGTCTTTCGAATTTTCAAATTCTAGTATTTTTTAAAGCTTTTTTGCAACTATATATTTTTGTATAAGACAGAACGAACTGCGTTGGGAAGATCTGATCCATTACAGGTCATTTGCTAATAGGCATACCAGAAGTTAAAGCAATTGACACCAAAAAAACACTCATAAAACTGTAATTGCGAATTTTTCGAAATTTGTTAGTTGCCGAGATCGGTGCTTTCATACGACAGACATTCTTCCATTTTTAGGGGTTCAAAAAGCGCAAAATCAAAAGCGCCGCCTTTCAATTTCCAATTTGGATGATATATAAAGACCGAATAATAAATATAAGTAAGTTTTTTAGGCTTAAAGTGTTCATAGTGTTTGTCATTAAAGAGGAAGAAAAAAAAGCAAATCCATTGCGGCGTGCAAGTTTGCGTCTGTGTATCCATGGGTATTTTTGTGTGTGGATAGTTGTGTATTAAATAAAGGATAATATCAGCAACTCCGAGTTGATAACATGTTTTTGCCCAGCGGATGACAATCAGCGCAGTTGATTACATTCAAGTGATCGCTAAATTATTTTCCGATAATTTTGATTGCATTTTAAATGTGTATCTCGATATTACACTTTAGTTGTAATAGAAAATTTTCTATTCCAGACAGATTCGCAGTTTCTTTGAACCGCCGCTACTGAAATTTTCAATATTTAGCGACGTCACAGAAAATGCATAGGTTTTGATGTGTAAAGAGTATTGCGCAGTCGGTTGAAACCAACTTCAACGTTTTTGTCTAGATTTTCAATTTATATACTATTGAATACATTTTCGTTTATAGAGACTTACACAAAATGTAAAATAAACTCAGTTAATAAAATTATCGTTGACAAGAGTATTAGATCTGCAGCTCTCAAGTCAAATCAGCTCACCCTAATATATTCAAATATAATCAAAATGGATACACCCAAACGAATTTGCTACTTTCAATTATACTTGCAAATGACAATTTCTCGATGTTTTTCTTTTATTTAAAAGCAAACAGAAGCATACTTCCCCCAGGCTGAAACCAATCTACAAACGATCGGTGTCTTAACAAGTACCAGATGGTTGATTTCTTTAAAGATTTTTTAAAATATTTTGAAAATAATGGTTTTTATGCGAAACATCTTTTTCTCAGTTCTGTTAAAATTAAAATCGCTGATAAACTATGAACAATGCTTATTAATATTGTCGCAAGTTCATTTTATTAATTGGTTAGTGCTTAGTGTACTAATTATAGTAACTTTTCTTTTTTATTGGGTGTTTTTTATACCTGTTAATTGGACTAAGGTATGTATTATTATTCGCTTTCAGTCAGCTTTATTATGATATAGGATATTCTATCTAAGCTCTATGTCCAAAGTTAAGAAATCAAATGTGTATAACTTGCTCCTACGCTCGAACTCGCCTTCAGTACCGTATCTTCGACAGCTAATATAATTTAAAAAATTTTAAACGAAGGTTATAAAAGTCATCAGACCATTGTTTACTAGTTTAAGTTGTTTATACACTATGAACAGAGTTTTGTCCAATTAATTAAAGTTAATAAATTTCATAAAATTCGAGAAATTCTACTACATAATGAATCCTACTTTACATCCTCCGATCTTGGCCAACGTAACTGAACATTTTATTATTACACAAAACTAATAATTTGGTGGGTCTAGCACTTAAAGTCTCTGAAATATGATAAAAAAAAATCTAAGTCAAATATTCGACAAAAATGTCGATGTTAATGAAAACATTTTAAACTCGTTCTGCGCATAATATAGGAAAATCTATAGTCGCACAGTTTAGGTCTCCAATTCTTGTTATTCCCGAGATCACTGCCTTCTTACAGACGGACGGACAGGCTAAATCAAACCAGCTAATCGTCCTGGTAAAGAATCTATAAACTTTATGAGGTCGAATAGGCCCGTATATTACATGTGCACAAATCAATTATACAATTGTTACCGATTTTCAAAGGGTTCTGGATATATGGATCTAATTTTCGTAGCACAGCAGCAGCAAATATTGCAAATAAATAGTGCTGTTTTTTTTTCCACATGATTAAAATATTGTTTTCTTTTTCCCATTGCAGCATATAGATGAAATTAATGACTGGAAAATCTTAAGCACTAAGAGAAATTGGCATTCGAAAAGTAAACGAGCTGCAATCAATAGGCTGAAAAAGAACCGCATAAGTGGAGGAAAGGAATTACCCCCTCCATACCCAAATGGTTGGTATGGGATTCTTGAATCTTCGACGCTTAAGGCTGGTGAATCCACGCAATTATCTTGTTTGGGAGAGCAGTTTATAATCTATCGCTCTCAAAAAAATGAAGTTTTTATTTTGGATGCGTATTGCCCGCACTTAGGAGCTAACTTAGGCATTGGTGGTCGAGTTGTTGGAGATAATATTGAATGTCCGTTTCATAAATGGAGTTTCAGAGGGACTGATGGAATGTGTACAAACATTCCGTATAGTACTTGTGGTAAGCCATTTGTTTTAAGACATACTTCTCTAGACAAAAGGTAACTTTTTTTTATATATTTTAGTTCCCCCTGCAACAAAAATAAGGAAATGGATTTCCGCAGAAGTAAATGGTTTTATTTTTGTTTGGTACAGTGTAGAAGAATCTGATTTACCATGGGATATTCCAAAATCTTTCGAAATTCAAACTAACAAATTAATTTATCATGGCCGAAATGAGTTTTATGTACACTGTCATATACAAGAAATACCAGAAAATGGTGCTGATCTTGCACACTTTGGAGCTATTCACAATGATAATGTTGTAACTGGATGCATCAACAAAAAAGCAAGTATTTTGCGTACTCTTGGAAATCATCAATGGCAAGCAAGGTATAACTACTACTGATAAACTAAAAACGTGTGATTGGGATATCAAGATCGCAATCTTTGGGGAAGCCAACAGCCAATAGCAAATTCGGTGACTTTACTTTTAATATTGTGGGAAATGTTCACTTTTTATCGATTTGCGATTTGAGATGTATCGATATGTTATCGATTTGCCAGCGAATTTGAGGGCATCAAGAACTTTCCATTCCTACACACTTGTCCACAAAATCAAGTCCAAATATAGAATTAATTAATCTTGCTTCCCCTTCTCCCCACATTAAAGACATAAGTGACGAAAACAGCATCGTACCCATGGATGCTGCTGCTTCTGATCCCGAACGTTAATCGGAAATTGTTAGCACAGTTGACACTGATCAACTATCTAGTGCTAACCCGGCCGAATCAAATCGTTAATCAACCAAGGCTATTGCTCCATTTGAAGCTACTGCTGTCGTTCCCAATATGACCCTTGTAAGTGTTCCAATAAAACCAAAAACTTAAAAAAACGCTATTCAAATACTACAGACTTGTGTTTTGGTTTGTACATCGATTCGAATGTTCTCATTATGTAGTAAAAATTGATCCTACTCTTAGTTCAAAAGTTATTCATGAATTCCATAGTGGGGGCGAAGCGCTGCTGAGAATGAAGACTGGGTTCAAGGTATCCCCTAGTCGGGCGGTCCCGACTAGAGCCTCTTACTTATTTTTAAATTTTGTTTTCTGAATACTCATATTTAATTTTAGTTGGAACTTATCCGCAGACAAACACATAGCTGAAACGAAATTATCTCATACTTTTAAACTATTTGGAAAATTTCAATGTTTTCGTATGAATGTTATCGGAAAACAGGTAATTATCACTTCCTTATTTAGTTATTTAATTAATGACAATTATGTGTATTTGCAGATAGGACCCTCCTATGTTCATTTGTTTTTGAACTCACCTACATTTGGAAACTTTCAAATTTTTCAAACAATTACTCCAGTAGAACCATTGCTACAAAAAGTAGTTCACAGATTTTACTCTACTCGACTCATGGCGCCAATTATGAAATTTGTAATATATGGAGAAACTATTATGGTATGAAAATTAATTCACATACATTCTAAATATTTTAACGTTTTCTATTAAAGTTTGAACGAGATATAAATATCTGGAATTATAAAATCTATCGGAATAACCCTTTGCTGGTACTTGAAGAATCCTCGCTAAAAAAATTTAGAAAATGGTATTCTCAGTTCTACACAGCCAACAGTAAATCATTTCAGCTGTCGTGTAATCAGAACTGGTAGAGAAAAATGTAACCATAGTATATTACACTTCCTTAAAAGTAAAATTGTTAGTTTAAATAAATAAATTTTTTGTTGAAAATAAACAACACAATTGGGGTAAAACAAAGAGTGTACCTGAAACTCCAGGCAAATAACCACTGACCAATAGTTTCTCGCTTCCGCCTTAGCTTATATGTTTTCTGTTTATTTGACTTTAAATAAAAAATACCTTTGGGATCAAATTTAATTTAAATTACCACACAATATAATGTATGTTAAAAACATATAACAATTCGCTTAATGTTATTAATTTAATATAACTGTGAGAATAGAATTGGACTATGGAATATCCCTGATACATATTCAGGTCTCTAAATTGACGCTATGTATATCTTATAGAATCCTAAAATTCAATTTATTATCGATAAATTCAGAGCGCAAATCGAATCCTCATTGTTGTCATATTGGCGTTTCAAAAATGATATATACTGTATTTCAGTGAATTAGCCAAATATCTTAATATATTCTTTGTGAACTTTAAAAAATAATAAATAGACACAATGTCTGATTCAACTTTGCTTTCGACTTTAGTTCTAAATGATTTAAAAGAATTGGGAATTAAACATAAAGGAAAAAAAACAAAAGTTATAAAGGTAAATTTGTCTCCACCGTAAAATCATAAAATGTGACTAATTATTGAATTGTATTATGTGAAGAATTCGTTTGGCAACCGGTTGTTTCGCCAAAGATTGGAACATTTAAAATTGACTGATGCATTTCTCGCAAATGGGACTGTGGTTCAGGTTCCGCAGTTTGTCACAGAAGCTTGTAGTTATATATTGGAGAATTGTGAAACGGAGGGCATTTTCCGGAAGGCAGGCTCAGCTGCAAAACAACGAGAAATTCGGGTAAAGTTAACTACTGCTTTCAGTAAATGTCAAATTCTCACATAATTTTTTTTTACAGACATGCCTTGAGGGCGGACAACCTCTAGGTAAATCACACCGCGTAATAGATATTGCCAATATTGTAAGTTATTTTTTTCGAGAATTACCTGAACCGCTTATTCCACCGTATTTACATGAAACATTACTAAGGTGTCTTCTGGCTAATGAGCCTAATCGTATTCGGTCAATACAGTTGACATGTTTGTTATCATCCCCATTGAATGTTCATACTTTAGCTTACTTTATGCAATTTCTGCACACAATAACTAAACATGTCAGTTTCAATAAAATGAGTGCAGAAAATTTAGCAATAGTAATTGCTCCTAGCGTAATGCCATATCGCGATATAAATAGTGTTCGGTTTAAAAATCATATTAAATTAGTAGAATTCCTTATTACAAATTCAAACGTAATTGGAACGATTCCTCCACATATTCGAGAGAAACTGCAAAGCACATCAAAGAAGATTTTATTGAATTCTGTGCAGACCAGAAAATCTGGTGGTATAACTTGTTCCGCCATCAAAAACAAAATGCACAGAAATCGTAAGTATACAATGTGTAAATGTTACTAATGTGAGACAATTTTTAACTAATACATTACTTTAGAAATTTTCAATGGTATCAAAACAATAGTTGGATCTGGATCAAGTAATAGTACAGAACATCTTAATTGCATTAAACCGGGTAGGAATCCAAATACTGTATATAATACAAAATTGCCGAAGAATGATATGCGCAAGCAAATAGGTACTCCATCCAAGATAAATTCAACGACACAAAATTCTGAAGAATCTCTAAATGACTTCAAAGTTAATAAAAAGTAAGTATCTGCATGTTTATTGAATAGTTTAAAAATTTATTAGATCGTAGGAAACTAAACAAATCAAAACTAGATATAGATTGGTCTCAAGCAGCTATGCTAAGTATGCTACCAAGGTTGTTAACTTCTTTTTTAATTTCGATTGTCTTATCTTATAAACATAACATAACATGTACATGTTATAATTTCATATGTTTTTCTATTTACAGTAAAAATATACGTTTAACACGACGTTCGGATGCAAATAACGGATTTATTAATACTACCTCTTATCCCACTACCATAAATAATACGAACCGAAGATGGAGTCTTAGTGCAGGATGGTTAAAGTATAAAAAGAAAGAAAAGATATTAAATAATTTTAATACATCAATTGTTGATATAACAAAAAAAGAAGATACTGCGTATCAAACTGAAATATTGTCAACTTCCATTGAAAATAATTCATTTGTGAATTCATTGGTTTCAAAAAGTGAATATGAGGCTATTACGGATCGTGTAACCGCTATTGAAACTCAAATCTTGCAAAAAAAAATTACCCGTGATTTAAAAATTACTCATAGGAGCTTTACAAATGTTGAGCGAAGTAATAATAAATGTGTTACGTCCCAACGACATCCACAAAAAAGAATCGATAGAAACTATATACGATCACCAACGAAAGTAAAATCTTTTCATAAAACTCAAGTACCTACCCGAATCATTAGACATAAGACATGGCATCTTAATTCAGTAACTAAGTTGCCGGTAAACCTGCCTATAACAAAAATTGACAGCACTAATACTTTAGTTATGACAGATTTTTCAACTCCAAAACGCACAATGGATCAACAACAAATGCTGGATTCTGAACAGTGGCTGTCAGCTGATAAATTTGTTCACAATTTTCATAACACACATTCTCCTCCAATAAATATTGAAGACCAACATAATGCAGAGAAATTAATGTTATCAAAATATCCGAAATCCCTATCTAAAGACAATGTTTACACAAAAAAATTTGCTGAACATAATAATACACAAAGGCGCCCTACCAAATCATTGTGTTTAGGCTCAGCCACGCATACTTTTGATGAGGATAAAACTCGTGAATCCATTGCCCGTCTTCGCACTGAAAACGCTGGAATGGTTTTAGCGAAAACTAAGCTTTTTGATGATATTATTACCTGTACGATGACTGAACCTAAATCCCAAAATATGTTATAATTAAACACTGAAGTGTGTTTCAAAAGTGTTCAATCAGACATTTAAAAAAGTGGTACCGAATTAAGAGTAACCTCTTTGAAACTCATAACAAAACGATAATAATATAAAACATTTATTTAAAATTTAAATATTATAATATAGAGAAATCAATAAAACAAAAAGAAAAAATTAACTTAAATTAAAAATTAAAAACGTACAAAAAAATTGGAATATATAGTAGATATAAATAAAATTAAAATTAAATTAGAAATTTAAACGGGTAAACGTGTTAAGAAAAAAAATGTATATTAGCTAGCATGCATATCTCAGCTTTGCATACCATATAATATTGATTATTATCAGTCTTTGTGATCTAAAAACACGAAAAAAATGTTATTAAATATAAATTCCATATTAAAGACTATAATTTAATTAACTAAAGTGGCTTATTTTAAGGATAAATACCAAGTAAACGTTTTGAGATTAGTCGTTTTGAATGTTCTTTATTAATTTCGCAAATGCTGTCTTAGCTTAACTTGGTAGGCTGGGCGCGTACGGCGCCGCCTCTTACTCCAATCATGCAATAGCGTCTAGACGGGACTTGTCCTCTAGACACAGGACATAAACAACCTGGCGGACCTGGCGGTTATCCATTTAAGCATGCTCTAAGAGAAGCAGGCTGTGCAAAATTGTACCTCGTATCTGGGGTGAAGCATGCATGGGGCATGGGGGAGCAAGAAGGGAATCGCTGCAGCAAAACTGTGTCCCAGTGGCCAGAGCAAAGGTCTAAGCAACAAATGGTCGAAGTGTCAAAGAGATCTAAAAACGAAAATGAAAGCCGCGTAGCAACATACGAGCGAAGACTGTCTCAAAGCGCTAAAAGGAACAGGGTATCCTATACCAATGCTATAAAAGCCATCAGGGTAGCTATAATGGCAGAAGAATATGAAAGACTCACCGCGATTTAGAGCACGGCAGCAACGGCATTCGCTTAAGGTCAGGCCAATTCGTGGATTGGCAGGCCAGGCCTAATCGAAGGGAGGCAAGCTCGTCACCCTTGGAGTTGACGGCTATTTCGCGCGCAATCAACCTTTTAACATTTTTTGGTTGTATTAAGAAGTTTGATTGTTCGTTCGCTATAATCGCTTAAACTCACAAATTTATATTAAACGCAATTGTTCGCCATAATTTCAAAAAATAAAACAATCGATATACATTTAAGCTAAACCAAAGATATAGCAAATATTTCTCGCCTTAATAACGCAATAACGTCGACCTGCTGTAAGTGTAATGCTTGTAAAAGAATATGTAAAATCATCGCTAAGCTTAATAAATAATTATATAAACTGACAAATTTTGTATTTAGCTTACATTTTTCAAGAGTTATTTTAATTCAAATTTTAATTAATGGAGTTGGAACGGTTTACAATAGGGTACATAATGCAAGTGTAAAATTTTAAAAAATAAATGTTTGTCGGAAATAAGTTTTAAGGAATGCGGATGACCGAATCATGGAAGATGATTGCAATCGATAGATATATCGATAGACATCACCATCACTAATTAATGGCAAAAGGCGTCTACCTACAAATAAAAGTGACAAAAATTTTGTGCAAATATAGTATTATAATATGGGGACTCTATCGGATTTTGGGCAAATAGCTTTGAAATGGGATCCAAAAAATTTAGAAATTCGCACCATGTCAGTGGAAAAAACTTTGGAGCCATTAGTGTTACAAGTAACAACGCTGGTGAACACCAAAGGGCCGAGCAAAAAGAAAAAAGGTGAGGCTATTGTAAAAAATTTTTCTTTTTCTCTTATGTTCGTATAAAAATGCCTATGGCTATTAAATACTTGTAAAACTATTAGCATTCAATATATATGTATATATTTATGTATATACATCGGTATATATATAATTACAAAATATTCAAGTTCGCTCATTCATATTCATAAATTAATAAAACTGGAAATATACTTTCTTTTACTATACTTCATACACATCACCATTTGTATATATGTACATACATATACATATTCAGAATTAAAGTCCTGTAACTGTTGATCCAAATAAGATATAAAAATGAATAACGTCAAATTGATGAGCAAAAATATGTATTCAAAATAAGTATTTCATTATTTAAGAGTATGTTATACATATACATTTAAATTTCGATTATGCGTGATGCTCGGGACCGACCTTATTACAGATAATCGAAAATCCCCGTTAAAAGAAGTCACATAAATATTCGAAAATATTATTATTTATTTTTCACAAAAACAATCTTAATGTAATCTTTTTCTTTAATAATTCGAATATAATAGTTACGGATAAATCAGGATTAATGGAGATATAAACTCAACCACTTAGTATCCCGGTTAATAGAGGTGCGGGTAATCGAGGTTAACTGTATTTTATAATATAAGTAAAACTGCTCTAGTCGATCGGGCCTGCCTAGGAAATACCCTGCATCCTTGAGAACTGTCGTTACATACAGTGGGTCAAAAATTAGTTTCCACATTCAGAAAAAATGAAATGAATGAATGAAAACTTAACAATTTAATTAAACAAAAAACAACAAAAACTATTGATTTTCAATTTTGCAAGTGTCAAGAAACTACACTCATTTTTATTAATATCTTGCAAGCTTCTGCAAACATTATCTACACAAGTACTCAGATATAACTAATTTTTTATGAGGGTGGTAGGTGAAAAAGGTTCGCATCATAATTATGGCACTACTTTTCATAACAATCATTTTGGCATTGCGAGACATTTTCTTGGCAATTCGGGTGTTACTGAATTTAAATAAATTGTATAGCATGGTAGATGAAGAATCATCAAACTTTATATTCGTTTGTACGTGAATCCCACAGAAATTAGTATTTTGTTCACAAAATTCGGCGTCCTTGCAGCAAAACGTAACAACAAAATCGTTATAAAAAACAACTCAAAAACTCGTTTTTTTAGGCAGAATATTTTGATTAAATCTCTTGTAAGTTTAGGGAACTTATGAATTTGGTTTTTCCAAAAGATTCATAATTCTGTATACTGTGAACTAATATTACGTAGTTTTTTATTGCATTTGCTATGTTGACTCTAAATTTTGTCATTCGAAGCAGTCACAAAAAATTAAGTAATTTTAAACGCGGTGTCCTTTATTTTTAAATTTATGTAAATTTTTTTAAAATGGTTTTTATATCCACCACCAATAAGAAAAAAATTTTAAAAAAATATTACTTAGCTAAGCTGAGATTAATTAAAACACACACTTTTAATTTGTAACTGTATCTTTATATTTACGAATTTACTATAATTATAATAAAACCTATTTCTTTCAAAGTTAAAAACAATTCTGAAAACTTATGCTCTTATTTTAAAGAAGCAAAAACATATTTCTTTAACAAAAAACACACTAATATAAATATCGCCACATCAAGGTTGAATATACTTTCACATTTAAGTAGGACTTTCTGAATATCGTCCACAGATATTTAATTGGATTCATATATAACACTACTTATTTTTCCATGCAAATTATTTGTTTCTTATATTTTTAGGGAAATCTAAGCGTGCCAGCGCACTTGTTGCTGCTGTTGAAAAAGCTACTGAAAACTTTATTCAGAAAGGTGACCAAATTGCATATGAGAATCCGGATATAACACAGGAAATGCTATCTGCTGTTGACGAAGTACGTAAAACAGGAGATGCCATGAGTATTGCAGCCAGGGAGTTCTCGGAGGATCCGTGCAGCTCATTAAAGCGGGGCAACATGGTGCGGGCAGCTAGAAATCTGCTCTCAGCTGTAACACGATTACTAATTTTAGCCGATATGATAGATGTCCATTTGTTGCTTAAATCTCTTCACATTGTTGAAGATGATCTAAATAAACTAAAGAATGCATCAAGCCAAGACGAACTTATGAACAATATGCGGGTAAGAATACATGACATTCTTAAAATTAATGTTTTTACAAAGTTAAAAACTATAATTTTCATTTTCTAGCAATTTGGTCGCAACGCTGGTGAGCTAATAAAACAAGCAGCAAAACGTCAACACGAGCTTAAAGACCCGCAGTTGCGGGATGATTTAGCTGCTGCTCGTGCAATGTTAAAAAAGCATTCAACTATGCTCCTGACCGCATCAAAAGTGTATGTTCGTCATCCGGAGTTAGATCTGGCCAAAGTCAATCGAGATTTTATTCTTAAACAAGTTTGCGATGCCGTGAACACGATCAGCGATGTAGCCCAGGGCAAATCATCACAGCCTACTGATGTTTATAGTGGTGCAGGAGAGCTAGCTGCCGCCTTGGACGATTTTGACGTACGTCTTTATTAGTAAATTTGATTGTGGTTTGATGATAATCTTCCATACATTTTAGGAGGGCATTGTAATGGACCCCATGACATACAGTGACAAACGGTCACGTCAACTGCTCGAAGAACGTCTAGAAAGTATTATCAGTGCTGCGGCTCTCATGGCTGATGCAGACTGTACAAGGGACGAGCGCAGAGAGAGAATTGTTGCCGAATGCAATGCAGTTCGTCAGGCTCTACAAGATCTCTTGTCTGAATACATGTCAAACGTAATTTATTTAGAATGCCGAAAGCAAATATATGCAATATTTAACAAACATATATTATTTTAGATGGGTCAAAAAGACAACAGTCCCGGACTAGATCGTGCAATTGATCAAATGTGTCGGAAAACTAGAGATCTACGTCGACAGCTTCGCAAGGCTGTTGTTGACCACGTGTCCGACTCGTTTTTGGAAACGACTACGCCTTTAATTGATTTGATTGAAGCAGCTAAATCTGGTAATGAGAAAAAAGTGCGGGAAAAAGCTGACATATTTACAAAACATGCTGAAAAATTAGTTGAAGTTGCTAATCTCGTGTGTAGTATGTCAAATAATGAGGACGGAGTGAAAATGGTTCGCTATGCAGCAGCCCAAATTGAAAGCTTGTGTCCCCAAGTAATAAATGCTGCATCGATTCTCACGGTTCGACCCAATTCAAAAGTTGCACAAGAGAACATGTCCGCTTATCGACAAGCATGGGAAGTGCAAGTTCGGATATTGACAGAAGCTGTGGATGACATAACAACCATTGACGACTTTTTAGCTGTATCTGAAAATCATATTCTTGAAGATGTAAACAAATGTGTCATGGCTTTGCAAGTTGGAGACGCCAAAGATCTACGTGCAACTGCAGGATCCATTCAAGGCCGATCATCCCGTGTGTGCAATGTTGTTGAAGCTGAAATGGATAACTATGAGCCGTGCATTTATACAAAGCGAGTTTTAGAGGCAGTGAAAGTGCTGCGCGAGCAAGGTTAGTATTGCTATATATATTCATACGTATTTTAATACTGTGTCGCGATGATGCAATCTTGTGAAAAAAACTTAACTAAAAGGCTATTTACACTAGCTTTGTTGCGAATCTGCTGTAAGGTAATATTATTAACAAAATAACAAGAGGGTATAAGAAATTGCCTGTATTTACACTGATATACTGATTATTTACTGATATATATATTAATCAAATTACTAAATAAGTTGCAGTTGCAGCTGTTGCTATACACGCTCGGTTTAAATATTTATGACATACATACATGTAAACCAGTACTTTCGCTGATAATACCAAGTACGAAAAAAAAGATGTAAGGAATGCAATGTTGGGGAATTTAATCGCAGGAACAAATCATTATACATTGATTGTATTGTATGTAGTAAAGTCAAAGCTGTCCCATTATTCAATATCAAATAAAAGAACTAAGCTCTTATTCTAATCAAAATATTAAAGCGCAAAAAACATTATGTCGTATAGTTTTGATACGTCTGCAACTATGCATTTCAACTGAAATTTGTAAGCAAATATAGAGTTATTAAGTATCAATTATGTTAACAAAATAATACCAATATTATATAATTATTTTTTGTTTTTATTTAATTTTAGTAATGACTAAATTTGAACAACGAGTAGATGCTGCTGTGGAAGCTCTTTCTGCGAATACAAACAAAAATGTGGACGAGAATGACTTTATTGATGCCTCCCGTTTGGTTTACGATGGTGTTCGGGAAATTCGACGTGCAGTATTAATGAACCGAGTAAGAAACATAATTTTCAATCACTCTTTTCTAACAGTAAATTAATATTTTGGAATGCATATAAAAACATTACATTAAATTTAAACTATCAATATGAAAAACCAAATTATGGTTTTTCTCTTGTAGAGCCGTCTCTGACCTCATTATAGATATATATACCGGTTAGCGGCCAGTTTGAGGCCATTTCTTTTTAACAGCAAAAAATTCGAATCGAATTACGGCCTCACTTATTCACTTAGCATCCACAACAACAAAAAATCACACGTAAATGAATTCGTTTTATTCGATTTACTTTCGCGGTTCGAAACTAAGCCGCTAACTAAGTCGCACGACCTCCGATTTAGTTTTCGTTCTCAATTTTGTGAAAATCAAGCTGCCTTATAGCATTTTGTTGTTCGGCGGTACTAATCTTAGTATTTATGTTTTGGGAATCACCTAGTCAGAGCAATATTACTTGTTTGTTGAGTATTAGTGGATCGCAAGTTTTGTAAAATTGGCTCGTGAGCGTATATTATTTAATTGTAATTGTTTTACTGCTATATTGTATACCTATCTTAACAATTCTCTTAAATGTACATATTTTACATGTTTAATTACTGTTTTCATTTCAGAGTTCTGAGGACTTAGATACGGACACAGAGTTTGAGCCAGTAGAAGACCTAACACTGGAAACACGTAGTCGATGTAACTGTCTTTTTTATTTTGTTTGTTTTTACAATCTTACAATACTTTATAAATGTTTTTGGGTCTAAAAACTACTAATGTCATATATAGTATACGTAATTTTTAACATAACATTTTGTATTCTTAATGCACTTTCAGCCAGTGCCCATACTGGTGACCAGACTGTTGACGAATATCCAGACATTAGTGGAATTTGCACTGCTAGGGTAAGTAAGCAGTGTAGAGATATAATGTTTCATAAACCTCACTTCAATTAAATTAATTAGGAAGCAATGCGTAAAATGACGGAAGAAGATAAGCAAAAAATTGCCCAACAAGTTGAGCTATTTCGTCGAGAAAAGCTTACTTTTGATTCAGAGGTTGCAAAATGGGATGATACTGGCAACGATATCATTTTCTTGGCAAAACATATGTGTATGATAATGATGGAGATGACGGACTTTACAAGGTATTTTTACGTATCATTTAATATTCTTAATTGTTTTTATTATTCAAATTCAGTACTCTAAATTATTATAAATTGATCATCATTTTGCTAATATTTAATCTTACATATTTTAGAGGTCGTGGTCCTTTAAAGACTACTATGGACGTAATTAATGCCGCCAAAAAAATATCGGAAGCTGGTACTAAACTTGATAAGCTTACCCGTGAAATAGCAGAGCAATGTCCCGAAAGTAGCACTAAAAAAGACTTATTGGCCTATTTGCAACGTATTGCTCTCTACTGTCACCAAATTCAAATAACTTCTAAAGTCAAGGCAGATGTGCAAAATATAAGCGGAGAACTAATAGTGTCAGGGGTAAGAATTGGTATATTTTTTTTTTACTTAAAATCATAACAATATTTGTTTAATTTATTTTTTCAGCTGGACAGCGCAACTTCTTTGATCCAAGCCGCTAAGAATCTAATGAATGCTGTAGTACTGACAGTAAAATATTCATACGTAGCATCAACAAAATACACAAGACAAGGCACAGTTACTGTAAGTTTATCTATATCCATCCACTTTTAGATAAGATTTAGCATAGTGATACTCTCAACTGCCAAGTTTGGTCTTGATATCTTGTACAACATTTTTTATATGTTGTTAACCAGATTTTTCAAATATATTAGGAGTATATCTGAAAAAATAAAATAATGATCGTCATATATTTTCTCAATTGCCAAACTCAGTCAGAATATTTTACAATATTAAAATGTTTTTTTTAGAGACTCTAAATTTAATTTAATTTACACTACTATCTGCAGGGGCACAATTTTAATATTAATGTTCTACTCTTTTCTTAAAGTCTCCTATTGTTGTATGGAAAATGAAGGCACCAGAGAAGAAGCCACTAGTGCGGCCTGAGAAACCAGAAGAAGTTCGCGCTAAAGTACGAAAGGGATCGCAGAAGAAAGTTCAGAATCCAATTCATGCTCTATCTGAATTCCAAAGTCCCGCTGATGCTGTTTAAAGGATTTATCTTCATATATTTAAGTTTTAAGTATTATATATCCCGATAATATTTAATGATATTAATGTACTTCTAAACGGTAGCAGTTTATTGTCCAAGATATGTATTTTACGATTGACCGTAATAAATATCTATATACACAAAATAGTTTGTCCTGATAGACTGACCAATATATAGCCCAGATAGTAATCGTTCAAAATTTGACTGAAAATTTTAACTAAACTTTTTAAAACTAGTAACAACATTTGTCGGCTCGATCTTAGGTCGAACATTGTCTGCCAAATTTAGTTACTATAGCTCTAAAATAGTGGGAAATGTGGATTTTCGCGGCTTAAGGAAAAGATCCCGGCCCAGAGGGCAGCGGTGCTATCAAAGCGATCATAGCTGCACATGTTTGTCGAACTGTTCAACCACTATATATCTGAACACGCAATTCCACGGAAATGGAATGTGCATAGGGAAGATCTTTCAGCGGATCCTCTGCTTCTAGCTGTAGAAGCAGCTTGCGGTCTGTCGAAAACGTAATTCGATTTCTTAGGAGCAAAAAAAAAATAATGCCTAGTTTAATGTCAAAAATGACCTGATGATGATGACCTTATTAATAGCCAACACCGAAAAACCATATCCGGCGAAGACCACAGAGCTCCGATAATTTGGAATACAATGCGCTGTTGCATTCATACACGCATATACAAAATACCTATAAAATCAATTATGCCCACACGCAAACAAACGCACGCCGCAAGCTACGCCGATTGCACTGATGGACGCGGACAAAGCCAAGTAAAACATGATTAAACTTTATTTCTATAAAGTTAAATTTATATTTTAAACATTAAAATCAATAATCATATACAGTAAAACGACTTCATGCTTCTTGAATCACCAAATTACTACTAATCAACGATCTATCCTCATTCGGTGCCTTTCGGAAGTCTTCTTTTGCAATATTGTCACCTGTAAAGCAAAAATGTAAGGAATATTCATTATTATACAGATGTATTTAGTTTAATAAGAAACAAGTACGAGTAATCTAGTTGGGAGCGCCGAGTAGGAAACCAGCCCACTTGCATTCATACTGAAAGCATATATGTATATGTACATATACACACGCCGCAAGCTGGGCACTTTACTCAGGGGCTGCGCTTCGCACCAACCATGGGAATTAATTATTGAATAACAAAATTTTATAATACCAGTATGATCTCTATGAAGTTTTCAGGACTTAAAGAGCATTCAAATTTATGTACAAACTAGTCTTGCACGAATTCGAACGCGAATGCTTTCAAAGTCACGAATGGCAATATGATAAATGATATATTGTTTTATATTTTTATTTATAAAAGAAGTAATAAGACCGTTTTTCATTTTTTTTATTAATCACATAAAGTATAAATACATTTATTAATATATTTATAATTATTTGTATGGATTATATTTTCTCGTTCAACTGGTTTTGTATTAAATGAAATAAAACTGGTTTAATTCGTTGGTGTTTATTTTTATTTTTATTTGTACATCACTACGGACGGCAGTGCGCGCTTGTGTCAAAGCAGAACGAAGTGTGCAAAAAGTGACTAGCAATATATACTCGAACTTTTGAAGTGTTTATATAACATATAACATATGTTATTTGGTTAGTGAGTCCACTGTCTGCCAAAGTTGGTGGCTATAGCTGTAAAATTGTGCGGTTTACCCGGCTATATGTAGATTATATCGATTTACTACGCCCGCAGTGAGAGTATCTAACAAATTTGGCGATATTGAGAACTCTTCAGTAATCAGTGGGTGACGCGGGTATACACGCTTATATATTAACAATTGCAGGTCTAGCTTCAATAGCGGTGAACAAAGTTGTGTTCATCGGGACAGACGGACGGACAACATGACATACATTGCACAAACCCAATTGCTCTTTTCAGTTTGTGACCGCACTTAAGGGAACACTATTATAGATAGAAATATATGAAGTTCTACTAAATATATATTAACTTACATATTCCTGAAATGTCGCTCTCAACATGCAACTTATAAGTTTTACCATCATAGATGATGCTGTCGTCTAGTCCACAGTCATCATCAATATTAACAGAACACTCAATTTTTTTAAGTTCAGCTTGTAAATCTTCACGTCGTCGTTCCATTAGGCAGTCTAACTCGGATTTACTCTTCAAAAAGAGTTTTTCTGTCTGGGTCGTATGCTTTCGGGGTTGAAAAAATAAATGTGGTTTGGTTTTTGTTCGTATTTGATTTTGTTGATAAATCATCGAGGATTCCCAAGCTTTAAAGTCTTTAAGACGTGCCATTTTTTTCTCTAGACATCTGATTTCAAGTTGCTTACGCTTTCTGTCTAAAAATAATGATTCACGCTCTTTTTGAAGCAATGCTCTTTCTTGTAGCTCTTGCGTCTCTAATTTTTTTTCTATTATTGCTTTTTTGTCTTCGGTTTTTCTTAACCGTGACTCCTCTTGGCAGAATTTTTGTAATGTTCCTAAAAGGGACCCAAACATGCGACGATTTCGAGCTCTCGATTCGGAATCTATTCCCTGAGCTTCCACAATTTCTTCACGGGACGGCAATTCTCGAATAACACGCGAGTTAAGTCGAGGGGTTGGCAGCCACAATTCGTCCCTGTCTGAAAGCCGATTAAATACTACTTTTCCTTCATACATACGCCTCTTTTGTTTTAAAGAGTCGTGGCGTTGGATGTTTTTGTCTTGGTTTTGCTCATTTTTCCTGCATACGGTATCGGGATTATACTTCTCCATTCTAAAATATAATATAAATAATACGTCTATTTCGTTGTTGATTTATGTTTTTTAATATGAACCTGGATTCCTTAAGTCCTCTTCCAACGAACCGGCGAATATTGTCATTTAGCGTGATTAGCGATCGTCTGGCACAATGCAGTTTTTTCTCTAAATCACTAACAGAGGATACAGCCACACAGTCGTCCATTTCAGAAAATTTATTTATTTTTAGTTTTTGGGTTGGATGTATAAAACTGACTAGAGATTGATGATGGAAAATATTCGATAGGCCTATCGATATTTTCATTTGTTGTCAAATTTTGCACGTATACGTATTCCACAATAGACGTATTCCCTTATTATATTGTTAGTTTTGCATCCAAAGGTGGAATTTAGCCAAGTGTCAGCGTTATTTCTTAAACTCTTTAAACGCTTTAAATCCATAGTTCGAGTAAATGGTATGAGTATTTGAAAACCTATTCCATATACATAATTGAAGTAGATAATTTTAACACAACTCGAAACAAAACTTAAAGTATTTTTAAAATAATTTAAAATTGACAATACAGGCTTGTTACACAACTGAATTCAATTAAACGTAGTTATTTTGTAAATATAAGTCAGAACACACCGATCAGCTGTTTTATTTAATGCAAGTGCCAGTTTTGCCACACACATATTACAGCGGGCCTTTGCTAATGGAATCAAAAAATGTAAAATATGTACAGAGACGGCTACAGGAATTGGTACAACATGCACTTTTGACTGCCGCTATATTGCGACGCTACTGTGAACATATTTTTTTGAATTATTTTCCTATATAGCCCAACTAATTTTCTATCAAAAATGAATTTCAGAAATAAAAAAAGTCATGCCATATAAATATAATATGTATGTATGTGCCAGCATCCACGGGCACGCCACCTGTAGTTCACCGCCGTCCCAACAAAGAAAAAGATAGCACAGCGGAAGATATCACAAAAATGTTTATGTCTATGCCCACTTCCGCTCTCACAATTTATCGTGTGCATAATAAGCATTCTTGTTGGTTAATAGATGGCGCTGCTGTCTAACACGTGGTTTTTGAATGCGATTGTGAATAACGTATGTTGTACATTTCGTCCCACCGAGCGTCGTTTCGTGAACTGATCGCGTACATTCCTCACTTGGCGAGTGACTATTTGCAATCCCATCAAGCTGCAGCGAAAATCCTATCGTTAGCTAACCTATATGAGCTTATTCTTTTTTCATAGGGTAGATGCGTCATATTCATATTTTGCATGCATTTAGTCTTAACGATACTCACGAATTTACCTTCCGATTCTTCGCTGGACCCATTCGTGAATGCGTCACAATGAAAGTGGTCACGCCTACTCTCCCGATTTCCGGCCTATCGTTCAGACAATTCGTCCTGGGGCTAATTTTTCAGAGAGCTGACATTCGGCTTTCTCTGCCCCATATATTTCGGCTGCGCGCCATACACTGAATGGGCACTACGCTGACTCATTCTTTTCGAAAACGATCGACGAATACACGTCCATGACAAAGATATAGTGCACAATGGAGTCCCTTAAGGCTTTCGACACCAGATCATCAGCCTCAACTCAAGTAGTGGGGTTTCTAAAACCGATGCTATGTGCGTTGTTGTCTGGATAAAGACAATCACAGACTATCCAGGGTTACCTTAACTCGTGTATCCAGGTCACGTCATCTCAGCTACCTCAAAGTTTTGCTAGCAGAGCCCTGCGGAGATCGGCCTGCTGCTTCACATGAAGCCAAACCATTCTCTGGCACGCCCAGTTACCAGCATATGAAAATCCCTCCGTACTTCGACTCTAGAGGATACAAATTTTCTTTGAAGGTATTTAAACCAGAAAACATAATCTTCAACAGATCCCCGGTCGGTCGACCCGTCAAAGGACACGTCCCAGTTGTCCAACTTGGCCCTAGGCTGTCCAAAGGATGGTCTAGGAATTCGCTGGAGATTTAGTAGCCGTCCAGGATAAAGCTTACCACGCGATATTGTTACTCTGAGGTTCCATGTTTGATTCTGAACCCAAACTTGAACTTGGAGATTGCTCGCTTTATATACGATGCTTGCGGGATTCTCCATAGTCTACACCTTTCTAGGATTGTGCCGAAAGTTGATAGAATATATGCATTGTATATGAGTACGAGGAACAGCACCGCCTTGTGTGGAAGCAGGTTGATTGACCGATTGTCACAGTCATCCTTGCCGGGGTCTTTGTTGTATTTAAGCGAAAACTGATGGGTGCCACAGGGAAGGACATTTTAAGAGGGCCTCGAGGAGCGACTCGCTGCAACCGGAATTGCGATGTGGTCTCAAAACGATTGAAACGCTTCTCCAAGTTGCTGGCAAAAACTTCGGGTTATCCTTTGGCGTTCTGACCCAGATACCATCGGCGTACCGGACTGGACATTTTGGTGCTGCTTGCCTTCTATAACGCCTGGTAAGGTTCCATAAAGCAAACTTGGAATTCTAGTTTGCTGTTGCTTCCTCCAGCATAGTGTTAACGGATTTTCTTTTTTGGATAGCTAAGTCTTACCTGACCTTGTTGGCGGTACGGCGGTAGATCCTGTCGATCCTGGGGTCCTGAGTTCGGACATACTCCCATCGGAGTCGTTTTTCCAAGGCATGTACCTTGTTTGGTACAGGGTTTGGTAATCTTCCTGTTGTACGGAAAGTGGGGGGTCTGTGGTCCATACTCATCCATAGTGAAGTACAGGTAAACGATTTTCTGAGACAAGCATGTTGTCCATTTCATGTTTTCTCAGGAAAAAATGTATGTCTAGGTTTAGACTTTCATTACATCAATCTGTCTTAATTGGGATGTACCTTAATTCATAGTAGGAGGTATAGATAGCTATTAAAGTTTTAAATATCTGGTTTTATTTATGATTTAGGTAAATCAAGGGGAAAACACAAATATAATATTAACAATTTCAAGAATTTACTGTTAAAACAGGTAAGGAACGAAAACGTTGTACTTAATAATAAATACAATTGTGCTCATTGCTTTAAAAAATACAAATATAAATGTTGCAGTACTCTCTTATCGATATTTTTGCGTTTGGAATGTTCTTGGAAATTTATTGTAAAATTTAGTGATACAAAAAATCTACTCCTAAATGAATTATTTTTATTAATATGACATGATTCATTTTTTTATAATCACAGGGCGTTTTTGTAAGCCCCGTGGCAATTCTATAGTCATACTGAGCTATCTCGTTTAATCATTAATGGAGTTTGGACGGTAACTTCATCGTCAGATTGGCTTTGCTCAATAGTATTTATGACGTTGCTTGGTGTTCCAACACTAACCCTGTTGGTTTGGGCTTGGGTCATATGGTGTAACGCTATAGTTCGACCGCGAGATTGAGGAAAGGCTTTGGACGCTGAAATAATAGAACTGTTTGATGCAGATGACGACGAATTTGCATATTCCTCTGTAGATTCCCGAGTCATTAGTGAATTTGATTTATCTGCTGAAGTAGGTATTTGATGAAATGTTGAATTTAGTGCGACATGACTTGTATCGGCAACGTTGCTTGTATATCGAGGCCAATCATTTTGATATGACTGGCGAGGAAGTGTGCATTGAGCAATAGCATTCGAATAAACGTGTGGAGTCACATTCTGAAAAAGAAATAATTTAAACAGTTTTATTATTATCTGTGTGGGATCGTGAATAAAGTTTTTCAGTGCATATTCATTTTTTATACCGAGACCCATAGAAAATGATTATAAGGCCGTGGATGACATATTTGACAACATACAAAATAAAGTAAAGTAAAGTGTATATATTCTTGGATAGATGCGACCGAAAAACATTTAAATTGTTTTAAGAAGCATATAGTTTTAGAGGAAGCAAGGATTTTCATAGCTTTTTGGCGAGAAAACTCGCCACACGATCCCTTTTACTAATAAAAATGAAGTTTCGGATGATATGGTATTACTGAATCTATAGTCGTTTAGTTTCAGTCTCTAGCTTTTGTAGTTTCCGGGATCGCTGCGTTCATACAAACGGATAGATAGACGGACAGGGCTGAATCGACTCAGCTTGTCGTCCTAATCAAGAATATATATACTCTATGAGATCTGCGATGCTTCCTGCTGTCTGTTACATACCTTTGCACAAACCCATTTTTAACCAATTTTTTTAAGGTGTTCAGGGTATAAAAATAGGCACCAATCTACATTTTTACTATTAGTTATGTATACTTACCACAGGCAGTGTTTTAATCGGATGTTTATATTGGTTCGGTCTTCCACTACGTAAAGTGCAATAACCAATGCTGTGAGACGCATAGAAAGTCCTGTCTGTGGTGTCAACAGTGAGTTTCGGAGACGCATTATACAAAATACTTCTGCGAGGGTTGCAAATAGTGGTATCGATTGTAGATATCTGCTGTCTGTTTCGGGCACATTCTCTCTATAGTTCGCAAATATATATTTAAAATAAATTAATTTGGAATAACATAGTTGGTTTAAAGAAGTTTCTTGTTTTGCCTGTACAGACAATATATACATATTATATTTAAACAAAGTCGCTAGACCCTTTCAGTTTACCAATTTTCAATGGGTAAATGGTGAAAGCAGTCAAAAAATTGTGTGAATTTAAGGAACAGTCGATCTGCCACGTTAATCAAGTAAGTGTCTAAGTTCTAATCAAAAGTTTCCGACTAGGTTGTTTCCTAACAACATCACATAGTTAGGTGCTGTTGTTAAATACTTTGCAGCTCCTGTTCATTTATACATACACAAAACAACTTATGAACACACACGCACATGTTATCTGCCATACTTGGTTAATATAGCTTTTAACTTACTTGTTCATCATAATCAATAATTTCGGGAACTACATCTGGATTTCTCTCATCGTTTTCGTCCATATCTTTACTAACGCTTTGATCGCTCGGACCGGGTGACACATCTCTAGACTCATTGCCATTAGATACCTCTTTTTGTCGCCTTCGTGAAGTGGCGGCGCATGGTATTCGGAGAGCGAGTATAATAGCAAAAGTTGCGATAAACACTGCCAAAGTTAATCCAATAGTTAAAGATACCATTGGTGAGAATAGTAATTCTGCTCGGGGCTTGTTGGCTAAAAAAAAAGTGTGATATAAGCAATTAACATCGTTGTAGTGTTGTTATTGACAGCGCAATACTCGTTCACAGTGAAATAACAACTAAATAAAGTAGCCTTGCATTATAAGTAAAAAAAAAAAAAAAAAAAAAAAAAAAAAAAAAAAAAAAACAAAGCAAAAAAGTGTAATCGAAGCTAGGACCTATCGGAAACCTACTCTGCATGTAAGACAGCCACCAATTAATTAATTTCTGTGTCAAGAAATTCAACTTAAGTTATCAAACAAAGTTCTTGATTATATATATTTTATATTTTTAGCTTCCATAACGGCAAATAAATTGCGTTTATACCAACAGACAGATGACTATAAAAACTGTTCAAATATGACCTGGTGGTGTGTCACCATATATGTAACTAGCTTCGACTTTCAACATTTTATACTCTGAATCCATTAAAATGGGTAAATCAGGGTATGATCTTCTGCCTGTTACATACGTTTGCACAAAACCATTATACCTTGATTACCCATTTTTGATGGATTCAGGGTATAAAAAAGCATTTGTGACGGTATTGCGCTTTGGTTCGTATAGAAATTTGGATATTGTTTATATTACAAAATAGTTTACCTAAACGTGAAAATTGTTACATGTTAAGGTGACAAATGGGACAATGAATATATTATAGAAGAAATGCGTTAAACTCTATTTTCATTTTCATTTACTTACTTTGTTCAAATGTTAGCTGTTTTTCCGGCATTCGCAACATTGCAGCATTAACTTTTGTGGGATCAGATCGACCTTTAGAATTGTATGCGAAAATTGATAGTACATATATGTTGCCCGGAAGTAGGCCTGTAACTGTAAACCTAGGCACAGATGATGTGATATTTGCTTTTATTTCCTAAAATGTTTAAGAAAATTGCGTTAGTTTTAAAAGTACAAAAACAACAAAGAACAGATAGCAAGGTATCGAAAAATGTATACCATTGTAGAACAAGTGAGAAGGCTCCAGTCGGGAGTGCCCGACTGGTGGAGACCCTGTGGTTTTGGGAAAAAGGGATGGGTAATCAATCATTTTAAGTAAACTAGAGCTGGTAAGTCCATATGCGAAAAGTTGAAGTTTCTAGCTTTTATAGTTTTCAAGTTCGACGCGTTCATACAGACGGACGGACAGACAGACGGAAAGGACTAAATCGACGCGGCAGTCGATCCTGATTAAGAATATTTTTACTATATGGGGTTGAAGTTGCCTTCTTCTGCCTGTTACATAGTTTTGCATAAAACCGCTATACCCTTTTTCCCCATTTTCAATGGATTCAAGCTATAACAAGTGAGGGGGCTCCAAACGGGAGCGCCCGATTTGGGGATACCCTGAACTCTGTCGTTACATACATATCAACCTTTGCATGCATACATATACTTTAAGTTATGCTAAGAAAATTATGTCTTAAAATCGATTTTTATCGATAAAAATGTAATGAGACAGAATATCGAGATATAAAAATCTATAAGCGAAAATGTATAGCTTATATATTTATATTATTATGCTATCCCTAAAATTATGGAGGAAACAAATATCAGATATTTTAGTGTATACCTACTTTGCTATTTGCATCCTGAAGCTCCAATATAAACAGTTGTGGCAAACCACCGTTAAAGCCATCGCTGCAAGTTGCCGTTAGAGATGTCATTGAAATATTTAATAACGTACAATTGTGTACTCGATCTGGTCGACCTATTAAAGAAAAATATAGTTTAAACATTTTAAAATATAGATGGGCTTATTTTGTTTGGTATTATGAATGCATTACTATCTTACATAGAAATAACAAATTGTCAAATTTTTAGATTCCATTCCCCATTCGGCAAAAATAAAAATCCAATTCAAGTACTACAGCCTTGAGCTTTGGTGCTCTTGTTAAGTCCAGAACATTTGACATTACTTTTAGTTTAGAAGTTATTCACGAATTTAGTTTCCAAAGTGGGGGTCAAGCGCAGCTGCTGAGTAAATTGCTCGGCTTGAAACGTGCTTTTATGTGTGTTTGTGTATGTGTGATTATGTGTATGTATGTGTGAAAGTCAATTAACATATATATAAAGACAGGGTTCAAAGTATCCCCTAGTAGGGGGCTCCCCGCACACGTCGCGAGGCAAGGGAGCGGCATGTCGAAATTGAATGTTGAACAGAGTAGGACTAAGCACTGGGGGATTCCTGCCGGAATAAAGTTGGCAAGAATTATCGCAAAAGTCGAAAGTAGACTGAAGCCCGGTATAAGTTAGGCGGTTGGCTGCCTTAAGAGGTTTACAGCATCCTTTGTATTTCCAGGTGTGATCTCCACGGTACAGCGTAAATTTAGCCGAGATGGTTGGATTTTTTGTGCATTCCGAGGTACTGGGATTACCGGCACATTTGACACAGCGAAAATTTAATGACAGTATGCCTTAGTGTGATTGAACTCTGAGCATCAATGGCATTGAACAACATCGGGATACTTCGTCTGAGGTTCTATTTACATGATGAAAAAGCCGGTTGAGCTTGAACATCTGCTTGAAGTTTTTGTGAAGTATTTGTTATTTGTTTGAGGGATTAAGTCAGCAAAGTATAAATCAAGAGCTTCTTTATTAGATGCGGTTCCGCCTTGTTAGCTTAGGTTTTTGAGGTTGCATTAAATAACGAGCGTACCGAAAATCCGAGTTTAGCAAACGCAGCGGTCTTTGAATTTAGAAAACAACTACCTGAGCCAGAAACCCGTCTTGGTTTTTATTAGAATTCTGTGTCGATTCTTTTGTTACTATACACTGTAAACAAGTATTGCACTGTCCGTTACAGCCGACTGAAAAGTTCTTGGTTGTTTGTGTTCATGGGATAAAAGCCATTTCGCAATTTTGCAGTTGAATTTAATAAAATAAATTTGCGACTATTGCCGATGTTATTTTACATATTACCTGCAGCAATTATGTGAAATATGCACGGAATCCGCTGTCTCCCAATCTTATTTGTGGCGACACACAGTAGTGTACCATAGTCCAATTCAGTAATTGGAGTATATGTTAAAATAGATGTCGTACCTAAAAACAAATAATGAAAGTAACGAAGACAGATCTGCAAAATTAGCACAAAATTACCCAATCGATAAATGTGATTTGTCGCAACATCAATGCTCTCTGCAGAGTTATTAAAAGTCCAACTAAAATTTACTTCATTAGGATTTGCATCAACAATACACTTTATTTGTGCCTCTTCCTGTTTTGCAACTCCGTAAATTTTCGGCTGGTTTTGAGCACAAGTTGGAGCATCTATATAAGTAAACAAGTATATAACATATATTACAATAATGAGTGCTCTAGTCGGGTATTCCGATTAAAAGACCTAATGAATCCAGCTTCGAGCTGTCGCTGCTGGTAAATTTCTTTCATTATATTTCCTAGTCCCGTTGATTCATTTCCAATCTTTTATGAGCGAGTGCGTGTAGATAAACCGCTATGGTTTATTGGCGTGAGACGCTGCGAGCCGCTGCTAAAGGCGGTCCCTATAGCTGCATTTGTAAACACCCTTGGGCAAAGTAAGCTTGTTTATTGTTTTCGGTGTTATTACACTGTGAACGAGTATGGCGAAGTCGAAAGCGCCGGAGTGCAACGTTCTTACTTGATTTTTTAATAATTTTGGGGCGAGTGGGTTCAGGTAACGGGAAATATTTTGTAAATTCTCTATGAAAGCATACTCATCTAAATTTGATGTCCCTAACTCTTAGTGTCTGAAATATGTTCAAAAACTGGGTCAGAAATTTATCTGGATCGTAAAATTTATCTATGGCATGCTCAAATTTTATTTTATAATGTATATTGTATAAATAGCATATATTTTAATCCCTGAAAATATTTCTAAAACAAACTTACATAAAATATTCAGCATAAAGGGTTCACTGATGCCTTCTCCTTCTCCATTAAAGCCGACGCAAGTATAATTGCCGGCAGTTACCCTTGTTACGCCTTGTAAAACCAAGGAATGGTTACTTATTATAACACCTTGAGAAACGTTATGCAATAATATTTGATCCTGAAAAATATATTTTATTATTGTAAGTGTGCAAAAAACAGTTATAGGCATAAAATAGCACAAAGAGTCATAATGTATTTGTGAGAAAAAACATAGTTGATCACGCCGTGTCTGTTTTTCCCAGAACTCCCAACAGTGTTCACGAAAAGCAGAAACAAAAAATTACAATTAACTGTGATCATCGTGCCACAGATCCTATATAATGAAACATTTTTTTAATTAGCTTTCTTGGGTAATACGTACGTTGTGTCTCCATTCAATCCTAAACACTTGAGGGTGAGCAACGACGTTACAGTCAAAGTAAACATCGGTTCCTTCGCGTAAAGCATTAGCATCTAAAGATGTTCCTAAACGAACGTATGCTTCTGGGATATCTGCAATTAAAAATAAATAATATGCCTTGAAATAGCTTCAACAAATAATTGACTGAAGAATGTCAATGTCAATGGAAGCAATTATGTGCTTAAAAATTAGTTTACAATTAGCGAAAAAAGTGTGATACCCGTCTTTAAAAAATTCAATGATGATTACATGTAAATGAACTTATCTTTCTTAGAAGTCACGAGCACGTATTTTTTCATTGTCTCGTTTAAAACAAAACAATTGTGAAGGGTCTAGTTGGGAGCAGGCGACCCTAATACTTAGTTATTACTTACTAATTTCTAAATACCTGTTAAACTTGATGGAACTGAGAAATTTAATTGGCCTTTCAACTCAGAAGAATCGATACTTGAAATAATGGCAATCGTGGCATCAAGCGGCCTAAACGCAGAAGGTACGACAAAGCTTCATAAGTCGTATAGAGGTACGCAAAGTGTGACGATGGAAATAATTGACAAACTCGTCGGCCTTGGAAAGCTGTGTATTGGCTGTGTGCGAGGAAGAGGAAGAGGAAGAGGAGCCACCGGGTGCTTCAAATACCTTAACTACGGCCATATAGCCGTAAGGTGCAAAAGCAAACAGAACGCATCAAAGCAGTACTTCAATTGCGGTGCCAGTACCCAAGCGTCCTAACAATCGCAGGAATAACCCCGAGCTGCTGGCAGAGCACACTCAATCCAATTTATTTATAAGGGCGAAGGGGTCAGAAAACTACGATTCTCCTGAGCGGTGAAAACTAGTAAAATAATAAACTTGTAGCAGAAGTTGTCGATCAGTATCATCAGTAACAGCGATGAGGCCATACGTGTTTTTCTGGTACTGCTTCTTTATGAGTTGAATACTTCTTTCAAGATACAATAAATACTACATTAAAATAAATGTATACTTACATTGAATATCCAATTTCCAACCATCTTCAAGAGGATCAGAACGAATAGCATGATTGTAAGCCTTGCATGATAAAAATTTTCCTGCATCGTTTTTACTTAAATTTATTGAAAGTGTACTAGTAGTCTGATTTCCATCACTCGAAGTCTGAAATAAAGGAAATGGTTCCAAGCATTTTTTTTTCACTTTTCAGTTAAATAATATTTATTAAGATTATATTAATGAAGTAACTAACTACTTAACTCGGTTAAAGTATAATGGTACTTGTACTAATGTATAATGTATAAGAGGTGGAAGCAATCATATCTGGAGCTCTGTCTCGAGGGTCAACACATTCATTAAAGAAACACAAACGGACATAAACTTTATGGGGTCGGATAGACAGAGCTGCAGACCTAAAATTTTGAATATAAGTTCCAGTATGTATATCAACTTATCGATAGCCAGTGATAATTTAATTTTAAAAAATATATTTATATAAAAACACAAAAAAAAAATATTTTTTTTTTCCCCCCCCTCCCCCCCCCCAAACCCTCCTTTTCACACTTAACCAAACGAAATCATTTGCTGAATGTGAAAGATAAACCATATAAATATATTGATTGATAACTCACAGTTTCAGTGGTTTTTTCCAGTCTTACGCCATTTTGCCACCATGTGATTACAGCGGGCGGCCTGGATCCAGCACTTTGGCATAAAAGATCATATCTCCGTCCAGCTGACAAAGGCTGATAAGCCCCCAACAATCTAATATTCAAAGGAGCAACTGTAAAGATATTAAATTATGAGAAAATAGAATATTTTAGAAAGCTGTAAAGAAATTGTAGATAACTGAGCGCACTTAGAACTTTTATTAACTCATTTCATATTTCACATTTAAGCCAAGAGATTTACATAACATAAAAGAGGCAAAAAAAGGGTATTTAAAGAACGACAGCATTGTACATCTACACTTACAATTCATGTCAACTTGAACAACAGCCTCCACAGCAGACGCTCTGGGATGGTTTGAAGCTCTGCAAACAAGTCTCGAATTTAGGTCGCTTCTTCCAAGGGGTCCAAGTAAGATTTCACTTTGAAGAAGTTTTCCTCCTGATAAGAAAGTAGTGTCACTCGGTATTTCAACTCCATCTCGATACCAAGTAATCGACGGTGTAGGGTAGCCTAGGGAGGTAAAGAAATTATATCTTACGTCATAAATAACTTAACATAAAAATATTTATCATGTTTAAAATTTGGTGACTCTAGCTCTAAAAGAAATAGATATATATATAGTTATAGATATAGATTTGCGAGATTTGCGGGGCGGGAGTGGAAGCAATCGGTTACTATCGAGTGTAACGTTCGTAATTGTTCTGTCATAATTTTTGTGTAAATAGGAAAAAATATATTAAATAGCAGAATAGTCTTCTCCTTTTAAGAAAATATGTTGCACTTTCGAAAAGTAAGACGCAACTGTTCAACTATAACCAAAATGATTACTGGTTATAAATTCTTGTACATGAAGCCATACAACCTACCTCCAAGAACTTCGCACTTCAATGCTACAACTTCGCCTTCGCTGTAGGGGCCAACAACTGTAGAACGCTCAACATTAGCACTATCTCGAATGACAACTTGTTTGGGAGGTGCTGTAATAAAAAAAATTAAGCAATTTATATATATATATATATATATATATATATATACATATATATCTCATTAAACTGCACATAATTAATACAATTATGTAAATTATGTAAAATATATATGTAATTATATATTATTAGAACTTACTTATGATTTTTAGCATAATGCGGGTGTTATACGTTTGAGCTTTTAAGAAATCCACTCGGCACCTATATATTCCTGAGTCATTACCACGGACTTTTTCAATGGACAGTTTTCCAGGCTCATTTTCGAAGGCGAAAAACGCTCTTTCTCCAAAAACCACCTCGTCAGACCAACGCTTAGGGGCTTTTGACATTCCAGCACGCATATCCACACTGTAAGTAAAATAAAAGAAAAGCAACTTATGTTTTCCAATATATATCATATATTCTAAAGCATAGCTCTGAACGGCTTAAGTTAATTTTTTTAATATTTCCCACCAATTTTATTTGCTTACAAAATGTGGAAAAAGTGCTTCTAAATATATCTACAAACCTAATCGCAAAACTGTACCACTGAAATTGGGTTTGAGTAAGAGGTATCCAAAAGCGAAATATTCTAAATCTAATTTTTTTTGCAGTCGCATGGAGAGAGAAAACTATTCAGCTTTTCAATTCTGCAGCATTCGATCTTGCAGGTCATTTTCACAATCAGGATTGTGAGTGGTTTAGTGCTGCTGGCTGTGGCGTGGTAGTGCCCCAATCCATTGTGCGTGTGAGAACTATAGGGTCGGGCATTTGCGGATCCACGTCTAGTCTACACGACTCCAAGCGCCTGCACTCACCTGCGGCCATGCATTTTGTTGTGCCCCACGTGTGTGGCCCAAACCGGTGCATCACCACAACTACCCATTGTGCCTTGCACCATATCTGCCACACTCATAGCAACGAGCTACCTTAATGTCAGCCTAGCGCTACCTCGGCAGAAAAAGGAAGCGAATTAAACGCCTAACGATCGGGCAAATGAGATTGTCTGAAAATTAGTTTTTGCTAAAAAAAACAATTTGCACTAAGGTGTCCGAAATCCTTACTTCAGGACGCTTCCAATTGGCAAAATGGTTTTCAAAACACCAGTACTGGCTGTTGCCTATATATTAGAGCTATCAGTTATGGCTCAACATTAAACAAATCTTGGACCGTAGCAGTGTCGAGAGCATGAATTTCTGGACAGATTCAGAAATCTCATTACACTAAATAAATACTTCACCTCCACTCCTTGCAACATTCGAAGCCAATCGAGCTTCAGGTATCCAAGAGATGGCCAAAAATGTGCATTGGCGACATGTGCCGTCATTATTGCACCCATCTGATCTTATATCGCGGGATTGCGACGTTCGTGAACTCCTCAGAATTCGCACTTCTGTCAACTGCAGAGTAGTCTCTGGGATCTTGAAGGCCAAGTTGGCCCAGCACTTCCTGCTGCAACAGGACGGAAGTGCGGACCAGGTCGAAAGCAAGGTTAGAGGCCACTTGGCCGGTGTTGAGGCAATACTCAACCCTAGCCCTTTCACCCCTCTTAACGGAGATGGGGAGGACGGGGAGGTACTGACTCCAGGCCATCTGCTCATCGGTCAGTCACTTCGTTCGCTGCCGCAAAGATCACAGCATTACAAATATATGAGTTTATTGCAGATTATGACGAGAACTTGATGCAGAATTAAGCGCCACTGCGCAAGTCCAATAATACGATCTCATGGTAGGGGTCCATTTAACTGACGCCTTTCTGGCTTTACTCATTGACATCTTTAAATACTAAAATCTGTTCGATGATTACTTATTCTAATTATATTTAAAAATTTACGCTTAGTTGTTTTATGAACTGATTGTGGACCACAATTTGTCGTGTGATACATTTTTCCTGACATCGAAAAAGCCGGAATGTTGATCCATTTGCAACCATTTGCAACCATTTGTTTATTTTTATTATTTTAAATACTCTAGCTTTTCCTTGGTTTTTTCAATTCAATCTGTTTAATATACAAGTTTAATATACGACCAATTATGCAGAATGAAGCATGGCATTCATAATTCATCAATTTCATGTTGTTATAGATCGAAAAGTCATTCGGTTGACGTGACAAACTTAAACAGCTCAATCTAGTACCAAAATTTTTAATTAAAATTTACTACAACTTTCTATGTAAGTTCCACTCCAGCAAACATATATATATATGTATTTACCTGTATATTGGTGTGCCTTTATCATCTCGGTACCATAGAACTAAGACAGCTTCGTCTCCATCATTAGTTGTTACATTGCATGGTAGGTAAACATTTTCACCAATCAAGGATTCTATTGTCTGAATGAAAGCTAAAATATATAAAATATACAAACATATTTTAACGAAGACCAATAACTATATAACAATTAAACAAAAAAAAAAAGTCGGGTTTATCACAACTTAGTAAAAGCTTTTTTCTGCAGGACTTCTCTGTGCTTCAACTTTTTATACACTGAAGCCAATGAAAATTAGTAAAAAGTGTACAGTATAATTTGCTTAGCTGCTTCGAAACTGAACTGCCATAAAATATTGCAGACTTGCGCTTCGGTTTGTATATAGATTTCAATGGTCTTGTTAACTACTGAAAATTTCAAAAATATCATACTTTCAGCTTATAAGTTAATCGCAAATTTAGATTTGAGATAATCAATATCCATATCTTATTCAGATTTGAACTTAGATAAATGAATTTTTTACAATCAGATTCGCGAAAAAACAATTTTGAGACGCCCACTCCTAACACCACGATTTTTAAATAACAACATTTTTCCAACAATGCTGCTTCTGGATACTGGATTTCAGAAATAGAACACAGAAGGTTCTTTTTAGATGTCAGGGTGACATCTGGGATTTCCCTAATTTCATTTGTATATTTTTTTGTTTAGCAGCAAATCTGGTAGCAATTAGTTGAGAATTTTCTAATTTTATATAACTATCAAGATCTCTAGAGTAGCCAGTAGCAGTACCAGTGTCAGATTATCAAATGGCTGTAAGTTCGAGGAACTCTGTCTCTAACTGTTTTTTCGACCTGGCCAACATTACTACGGTTTCTATTAACCAAGGTCACTATTGTACATGTCCACAACTTATATACAATATAATAATATTATGTTAACATAATAATCTGCCAAACCCGAAAGATATATTACTGTTTTAAATATTACTAAACTCACCATCTTTCATTCCAACAATTGATTTTACAAAACAGAAGAGTAATAAAAGTCGTACATATTTTTCCATTCTTTTGTTGTTGCTTTTGTATTTATTTGCATATAGTATTTCTATTAGTTTCCACATTCAATACACATTCTGTTGATTTGGTATTAAACTCAATATATAATTAAAGGACGTATTAAGATAATCGGTCATTGACTCTGGCAATTCTTTTTATCAAATTTTGTTTTCATGCCACATTCAAATATGTTGTCAAATTATTCATGGAAATTATATATGAATATGTATATGTAGGGGTATATGTATGTATATGTATACGTATAGGTATATGTGTATGTATATGTTTATGTAGATGTACATGTATGTTATGTTATGTATATGTATATTATATGTATATGTATATGTATATGTATGTATATGTATATGTATATGTATATGTATATGTATATGTATATGTATACCTATATGTATATGTATATGTATACGTATATGTGTATGTATATGTGTTTGTAAGCTGTATGTAAACTAAATGTAGATGTACATATATAGGTGCACAGGTACGCAGCTTCCAACGGGATGCGACCGATGCAATATCATATTTGTTAAGCAATATATTATATTACAATTACATCTTAGGCCACTGAACACTCAATTTACCGGCAAATACGCGTCTATGATTTTGCATAGCACCTTCAAATATGAACATTTAATTAAAATAAGAGTATATGTATATATTTCTTTTTTTCTTTATACTTAAAAACTTTTCGGATTACACTTTGAATATTTGCCTATTTGCTCATTAACTTCTATGTTGTGATTTTCACGTATAGATTTATAAACGGGTTTTTTCATATTTCTATTATTCGGATTTATAATATTTCACATTTTAAGTAATGCGTGTAGCATATATGGAGAATGTATTATTCATTATACCATGCTGTATGTATTTCAAGAATAAATTTATTAATTAATACGACTTTTAAATATTACATTTTTGCAGCATCCAAACCGAGCTGAAAAATTCCAACGAACTACTAGTCAAATTCGTGTGAAAATTATGTTAAACTGGCGCATGCGCTTTGCGAGTGCTGTTGATGTAAACATTAGAAATTTGACCTTTGTTCATTCATAAGAACATATACATTTTACATGTTTATTTTTTTCAAAATTCTTTTTAGCTTTCCGCCCTTTATTTCCAATTCTAATTGAAAACCGTTAATATTGAATGTGCTTATGTTATTAAATGCTAGTATTAACACTATACTTCCAATACACAGAGACGTCAAATCGACAAAAAAAAGTTGCTGCAAAAAGGTTCATGTTAATAGAGACTCAGAGAGCGCTTGTACTCGTTTTTTACAACCCGAAAGCGAAAGATCGCTGAGAAAGAGCTAAACGAGCTTCAAAGGCCTCGCATTGGTTTCTTTCGTCGGTAATAACCAAATCGAATATAATATATAAATACGAAATTCTCAAAATTCTAACTGACGAATTTCATGATTTAAAAATTAAAATTAAAATATTTCTCTGTGAAAATATATAATTTTTTTGTTACTCAAATATGGCAGCATTATATATGATAGCTAATACAAGAGGGCGACAGCACAAGTAATTCCGAAAATGAAATTTGAAAACTGCTAGTTAGTCGATGTATGAATAATTTAAAATATATCAACTTTTAATACCACTGCTGAATAATACAGATTTATATATTTAGTTTATTGTTTTTTGATAATGCCAATTATTTAAAAGTCCAAGTCGTAAATAAATAAAAATTATTTCAAATATATTAGCTTCCCGCCAAAAATCTTCATACAATTACTTAACACTGAATCCACGTAATGGTACGGTTCATATGTGAACTAACAGTTCGATAGTTCGATTGAACTAACTGATGGTGGTTGACAATTTCTTAATTTTCTCCAAAACTGTACAGATCTATTTCAATGAAATATTAAGAATTTCTTAGAACTTGTAACATCAAATTGGTATAGCGTGCATTGCGAGCCATTCTCTGTGATGAGATATTTTCAGTACATTTTGTATGGAGCTGGCATCGAGGTTGCTCCATATCGAATTTTTGAGAATACTAAAAAATCACTTCTTACCCATATTAAAAGTTTTAATATACAAATATAAATTATATAATATACAATTCAATTCTCAATTTATTTCATTTAGTGCTGAAAAACAAATAGCAATACAAAAGATTGTTATCGGCCCCGGAAAAAATCCACGCTAAATGACCGATGCTAATTTGACGTCCATAAAACATCGATGTGTTTTGGGATATCGATGAATATCGTGGAGCCCTACATTGGTTTTTTCCAATTCTTTGGTGAAGTGTTAGCTATTAGCTTTTGTTTTGCTACAACGTTAAATCTGCTTTTAGTTATTCTGAATTTAATGTTTGTGTGCATTGATTGAAAGCTAAGCGTTATTAATAACTTGTCACTTCACTTCAACTTAAAATGGGAGTACCCGCTTTTTTTAGGTGGTTAAGCCGGAAATATCCATGTGTTATTATAGAATGTAATGAAAATAAGGTATAGTTGTGCTACTGCTGTGATATGATTCTTTATAACCAAAACAATTCAGCAAGTAGATCCGGAAACGGGCAAGACCATCTTTGAAGATTCTACTTTACCCAATCCAAATGGTGTCGAGTTTGATAACTTGTATCTTGATATGAACGGCATAATACACCCTTGCACCCATCCTGAAGACAAACCAGCCCCAAAAAACGAAGAAGAAATGATGGTTGCTATATTTGACTGTATTGACCGACTTTTTGCTATTGTACGGCCCAGAAAATTATTATATATGGCCATCGATGGAGTCGCTCCCAGAGCAAAAATGAATCAGCAGAGATCCCGACGGTTTCGCGCTGCGAAAGAAACAATAGAAAAAAGATTAGAAATTGAACGCATTCGGAACGAACTGTTGACACGAGGTAAGGATTTGTGTACACTTTTTATTATGTAGCTCGTAAAGGTAGAGTTGCTTAAAATTTGGAATCGCCTACTCAAGTTCGATTTATTTACAAATAGTTCCGGCCATGTGCTGTTCAACAATAGTATATATGTGCATATGTACGTACAGTGTAAATACAGTGGCTCACAGCTAATGTGTCCCAACCCATACTAAAAAGTTGTAATGAGTATAACTTTTAAATTAAAGGAGATATCAAAAAAATTAAACGTCGAATCGTTAATTAATGTTTAAATTTAAGAAAACTTACGTATGTACAGGACACACATTAACACATTTTTAATATTAACGATATATTATTTTATTCAAAATTCATACAAAATTAAAAAAAAAAATACACTTTTTGTGTGTATTGGCACACAACCAAATAATTGTAAATAATATAATTGTTTTGAAATTTTCCAATGTGGTATTTTTTTGGTAAACCTTTTGTTTCACAGCTGTTTCCGAGCGTTTGGGAGAGACACATTTTTAAGTTTTTCTATACATTTCATTCCATTCCACCTCCAAAGCCTTTTTTTATTGCGCGTTCCCTCTCTTATCGAGTTATTCCCACAAATGCTCAATAGAATTAAGGTCTATTGACGGCCCTCTTTTTTAAGATTTTCTTTTAAAATATCCAAATAAATGGTCTTGTTCATTTTGCCATCAATGAAAATCAAATCGCCCACGCCGGTATGCAATCCCACACCATCAAGCCCTCGGCACAGTGTTTCACTATTTGTGTAAGCTTTTGTTTTTCGAAAGCCACATTTGGTAAATCGTAATATATGTCCTCGACCATTGCGTTACCAATTTGCAATCAGAATTTGCAATAAACATAGTGTGTGCCAAAAGCTTTTTTATTTTCGAAATTAAATAAAATAATATATCGGTAATTTTAAAAATGTGTCGCCTGGGATTGATTGAAAATTATGGTCTATCAGGTCCATGAATCGAAACTTATTTTGTGATCTATTTTTAATGCCCTTAACTTTTTTTTAGGCTGCAAACTTCCGCCGGAAAAAGAAACAGGCGAACATTTTGACTCGAACTGCATAACTCCAGGAACACCTTTTATGGATAGATTAAGTAAATGCTTACATTATTACATACATGATCGCCTTAATAATAATCCGGCCTGGAAGGGAATACAAGTTATTTTATCCGACGCAAATGTACCCGGAGAAGGAGAACACAAAATTATGGATTATATACGGAAGCAACGTGCGCAACCTGATCATAATCCTAACACACACCATGTGCTTTGTGGGGCTGATGCAGATCTGATAATGCTGGGGCTTGCGACTCATGAGCCCAATTTTACTATAATTCGTGAAGAATTTCTTCCAAATAAACCGCGGCCATGTGATATTTGTAATCAGTTCGGTCACGAAATGGATAAATGTGTAGGCCTCAGTGCAGTTGGTCCAAGTAATAGTAGTTTTGCACCAAGTGTTCCAATTGGAGCAGAAGTAAAATTTATATTTGTTCGATTAAGTGTATTGAGGGAGTATCTAAAACAAACACTTCAAATGCCCAATTTACCATTCAGCTATGATTTTGAAAGAGTTTTAGACGACTGGGTGTTTATGTGTTTTTTTGTCGGAAACGATTTTTTACCTCATCTACCTAGTTTAGAAATCCGAGAAGGTGCAGTTGATCGATTGGTTGAGTTGTACAAAAAATGTGTTTACAAAACCAAAGGATATTTAACCGATTCAGGGGATGTGAATTTAGATAGAGTTCAACTAATCATGACAGATTTAGGAAATGTAGAGGATCAAATATTCAAGGATAGACAACGAAGAGAGCTGCAATATAAAGCAAGACAGAAAAGAGAAAATCATAAGGGTTTGGATCAATCTGTCTTTGGGCCGACGGCTGTTGGGCCAAATAAAGATAAAGGGCAAATTATATCGAACTATAAACAGGAAGCAGCTGCTGTAAGAATGGGGCCACATGGGGCAACAAAACGTTCTAGTACAACTGCAAATTTAGATGGTTCTGATGAAGAGGACAATGATGAAGTGCGACTATGGGAAGATGGATTTAAAAACAGATATTACGAATCTAAATTTGATGTATCTCCTGATAATCTTCAATTTCGTTATGCTGTTGCACTTCAATATGTAAGGGGACTCTGCTGGGTTTTAAAATATTACTATCAAGGCTGTGCTTCCTGGAACTGGTATTTTCCTTATCATTATGCTCCGTTTGCGTCAGATTTTGTAAATATACAAGGACTATCCACTATATTCGAAAAAGGAACAAAACCGGTAAGTTATGTTGTATTAATGTATACCAAAATTAAAATTACAAAACGGAAAAACTATTTTCCCAGCTAACAATTTATACATAGCTATAATTTTATTCTTTCGGTAATACCATTTTATAAATATGCATTACACAAATACTTCTTTATTTCAGTTTAATCCATTGGAGCAGCTGATGGGTGTTTTCCCAGCAGCTAGCAGTTCCCATGTTCCAGAGCCGTGGGCAGAGCTAATGTCCAGACCCGTAAGTATTAATCTTCTTGATAAGACTTTATTTTTATAACATTGATCAAGATCCGATTTAACAAAACCCATTACATTTTTTTTGTTATCTATTGTATCTATTGTTATCTATATATCTGCCCATAAAATTAAAAAGAATTTTGTTGATTCAGCATTTATTTTTCGGTATCCGGTATAACAATATAAATTGTTTTTACATCTCTTCCAATTTAAATACTCTTGCACGTAAAGCACCATTCAAGTGGCCCAACGATACCAACCAATTTATATTTTTAATCGATTATGGCTGTCACAATTAGTATAAAAAAACAACATTAAAATCAAATCTGAGGGGGTCAAATTTGTTGTCAAAAATCATGCCAAAATTGAAAAAAATTTTGACATACTCTGGGATCCATAGCTTCCAAATTTCAAACGCCCATAACTTTGTCAAAACTAAACCGATTTTAATGTTTGATGGCAACTGTTTTCATGGTTTGTCCTCTAGATTGATTCTGTATTTCAAATATATTCATTATTGAAAATTAATTTTTTTTTGATTTTTCGATCAAATAGCATGTACCCCCCCCTTACTCATTTACGAAAATTTTTTTTTTTCAAAATTTAGAAATGCAAATTTATATTTTTAATCGATTGTGGTTGTCAGAATTAGTATAAAAAACAACATTAAAAAAGATTCTGAGGGGGTCTAATTTTTTGTCAAAAATCAGTCAAAAGTTGACAAAAATATTTGACATGTAAAGCCCTCGGGTCCATAGTTCCCATATTTCAAACGCCCATAACTTTGTCAAAGCTAAACCGATTTTAATGTTTGATAGCAATTTTTTCATGGTTTGTCCTCTAGATTGATTCTGTATTTCAAATATATTCATTATTGAAAATTAATTTTTGTTTGATTTTTCGATCAAATAGCATGTACCCCCCCCCCCCTTACTCATTTTCGAACAAATTTTTTTTTCAAAATTTTGAAATGCAAATTTATATTTTTAATCGATTCTGATTGTCACAATTAGTATAAAAAACAACATTAAAAAAGATTCTGAGGGGGTCCAATTTTTTGTCAAAAATCATGCCAAATGTAAAGCTCTGGGATCCATATATCCCATATTTCAAATGCCCATGACTCATGACGTGTTCATTCAGACGGACACAGAGAATCGGCATGTCGAGAGTAAGAAGTTAAGTGGAAAGAGCTATTTTTTAAATAATTTATATTATTTTCCTCTGTACATATTGGGAACCACTACTACTACAACAATGTTAATAAGTTAGTTTAAAAGGCTACTGTAATTAAATCAATAAAAATTTATTATAAAGAGGACTTAAAATATGGCAGTGCTATTTAAAAAGTAGTAAATTTAGTTTATAGTCCTATACTTTAAATAATAGGTATACTAATAGTTAGGTCAAAATACCACTTCTATTTTCATTAAGTTATCTGCACTTTTCATTTTCTAGGACTCAAACATTATTGATTTTTATCCTGAAGATTTTAAGATTGATCTTAACGGGAAAAAGTTTGCTTGGCAAGGAGTTGCCTTGCTACCATTTGTTGATGAAAAAAGACTATTCAAGGCACTTATACCGCTTCATACTCATTTAACTGACGAAGAAGGTAAGTTTTTTTAATAATATTAAAGAAAATCGCATTATTTAACGGATCAAAAATCAAGTGGCCCTAATAGTACACCAAATAGTTGACTAATATTAAAGGGGACCTGCAACCTGTATCTCTGCTCACAGCTGAGGGTAGTCAGGGATTTCTCGAAGGTATCCTGAAAGGTATGATTTTATTGCGGGAAGAGAGAGTTCTAAGTAGGAGAACACGTGGTATAGGCTATTATACAGCAGGAAAACAGAGAAATAATTGCGTAAAGCGTAGTCTGTTCATGTAGGCTTGTAGAAAAACGGGGTAATAGAGTCTAGTAAGCCTAAAAGCGATTGAAAAGTTGCGGCGACCTAAAAGAGGGATCAATATCCCCTAAATGTAAGAAGACTAGACCAAGCATTTATCTATGGTTGATTAGCGATGGAAAATTTAGGAGCTAGAGTACGATGACAGACAAAGATTGGGATCCCAATTTAAGCCACGTAAGGCAAAGACAATAAATTGTTTTGGACGTACAAGTGAAACATACAGACGTTTCGTAGTGAAGGCGTTCGTTAAACTTCTGTGATATGTGATATGGGAGGCATACCAATATGGTCAAGTTTAACCAATAAAGGTTCGTGGTGTACAGAGTTAATTATAGTTAATTATTTTTTCAAATAATTTAGGTATAGCAGACAGTAAGAAGTTTTTAAAGATTTGAGTGCAGAAAGAAGGGAAACAGCACCAGAACCAACGTCAAGAGTAGGATGATAAGTATCCTCAGGGCTCGATAGAGTGTATGACCACCGATAAGATGACCTATACAAATTTGACAATTTTCTGCTTCTGAAATTTGCAAAAATGGACTTATCAAATAATTGAATTACTCAATTCAGTTTATTTAATTTAAAATATATTTATATACTTTCAGTAAAGCGTAACAAAAGAGGGGAAAATAATTTATATATTAGTAAATTAAGTCCCCATTTTAAGTATGTTCATAAACTGTATCAAACAGACGGCAACTTTGAGGACTGTCCTATATCATTTGGTGGAATGTGCGGGACAATTTCAATATCGGAGCTTAACACAGCGTTGAATGGGTAAGTATGTATATATAATAAGGGAATATTATAATATTCTTGTGAAAACCGATATGATACACTTTTTTTTTTGATATTTTGATTACGCTTAACCTATTTTCAAATATTTTTGTGAACTGAAGTCTGCTCATGCATCTGCACACAAAGAAAATAGGAGAAAAGCTGTTGAAATATATAACTAAATTAGTATTTCATTGTCGCCCGGTATTTGTCCGATCGGACCGACTTCTGATAAAGGATATGCAAAATCTTATGATTAGCTGTACTATCGGTTGTATATACATTTTAATGCTCTATTTAAGTACTGAATATTCAAGAATTGTATGTCTGTGTAACTTTGTGTATGTAAGTATATGCAAAGGGGTTGAAATGTATATAACAGTAATTCGCAGCGGGGTTTAGAGTATTTCCTAGTCGTACACTCCAGACTTGAGCCTTCTTACTTTTTTCGAATTTCTGTTTTAACTTTAAGAACTCAGAGATGTCAACCAAAAAAACTATAAAATGTTATGTATTATGTTTTCTAAATATTACTTAACCAGGAAATTCTATCTAATACCGCGTATTATATATATGAAATGGTTTTTCTCATTCTAGGCATTTGAAGTCTCCAATATCTGGTTTATCTGATGTTATAAATAATCAAGTAACGACAACTGTGTTTAAGGACCCACAGTATGATGAGAACTTCATCTTTCTTGCTAAAAGACTTCCTAACGCTGTGGACCCTCCCCAAGTTATACAATCGGACAATAACAAAAATGGACCTGTTATCGGTAATGTTTGAACACATTTTATTATCCCTATACTTATGGGCTATAGCCTATGATTTACTACCGTCTGATCCCTCATTAATTTTTATGAACTGATATGGATAAGAGAGCCGATCGATAAATTTTATTAGCGGCCCCTTTTTGCAAAGACAAGTGTGGGGTCCAATCGTTTTATCGTCATAAGTGACACTTTTTGGATGATAGGATCATGGGCTGAGGGGGATGATCGCTTAATTTTCATACGTTCTTGTAGCCATGGGTTATTTGCGTATGCACACGACGATCTCGGCGATTATAATAGATAGCTACTTCAAATATAGACTCATACATGGCGCGCGCAGATAAAGTTGATTTTAAATTATCGATAACCCATCCCGTTTTTGTCGATAATGCCCTCTGTTTTTTTTATTATTAAAAAGGAATAATAGTTTGTGGAAATGTCTGTAACAGGCATGAGGAATCATCTCCGAACCCATAATGGAAATAGTTTCTTGAACAGGTTTAACAGCAGAGTTGATCTAGCTAAATCCGTCCGTCTGTATAAACGCGTCGATCTTGAATACCTTAAAGTGCTTTCACCATTAGATTATTAGCTCGTGTATAAATTTTGTTATTTGATACTGAATACTCTTGAACTTGTGATACTTATATAATATTGCCATTTATATAATTTATTTTTATTTTGTGTTTTAGGTTTCGGAGGCCAGTCGCAAAGAGCTTATCTTCCCCCCGGCGCTCAACGATTAGTATCTTCAAGCATGAGATCACAAAGAAACGACAATGGACAAAGTTCGGGATACCAAAATAATTTAAGGAATAATGTAAATTATAACTATCAGCCAAGGCAAGGTAAATTACAAATTGATAGAATTACGAAATTAATTGCGCACGTTATAAAATCTAAAGAACTTTTACCTTTAAAACAAGTAATATTGCCATAATCGGCAGTGCCCGATTTAGAGATGCCGTGAACAAAGCTGCGTGCTGTCGTTACATACATTTTAACCCCATCGATTTCAGTGATTATGAAATGCGATGTTTGCGGTGTTTTTAAATGAAAAGCCTTAGTTAACTAGAAATATTCATATTTTTATCAATATGCCATAAAAAATGATTAAATATGAAAATTAAATATTACTGTTAACTGTAATAACTTTTAACTTTTACGGATTCTAAAATGAATGATTTTTATATATTTCAGGGTACTATCCAAATCAAAACAACCAGAGACCATATAATCAAAGATACCACGATTCAAATTATCAACAACGCAATAATTATAATGGGTCCAGGCAATCTCATGATCAACAGTCACATAAAGGAAATTATCCGCAACATTCAAATTATAGACGATTTTAAATACGTTTGTTTAATTAGCTATTAGCAATTAGCTATTAGCGTTGCATTTTGATTCACTTATTCTTGCTTATAAGCAGATTGACTTTTTAGATCTTTTTATAAAGTTTATGAAAAATAAATAATAACACTTACGTTCCTCGGTCTGTTGGCATGTATTGTGTTTTCAACTTATGAATTAAGTATCATGCCCAATTTTCTATGTTTTTTAATCATGAAATTTATGGTATAAAAAAATACATTATTTTTTCATGAAATTTAAGGCTCCATTAATCATAGTTAGAATGAACAAAAACTGTAGCCATAGACAGAAACAGGAAACAGGTCCTGACTTTAATATGGATGCATAAGAACCTTTCAACTAACTTCCAACAACTCTGGAGGATTCTGGTAAGTTAATATCAATATGTGTAGCGTGGCGTTGTCCTTGTCGACACTTCTGTTTTGAATTGCAATGAGTACTACATTCTGCGCTGTGTTATCGGTGGATTCTACTGAATTTTTAAATATACTTGTGATTACCACTAGTGAAGACTTTGCCGACTCGATGTGCGTGTTGTTTGCTGTGCAGTGGGTGTTTACTTAAGTAGCTGAGTCACTGTTATTGCCCATTATCATTTCTAAAAGCAAGAAGGAAGTTAGGCTAATTAGCCGAAAGGATTTAAGTTGGGGTTTTTTTTTTCTACCTTTGCCTTAGCGATAAAAACAACCTATGCTAGTCTCTACGCTTAAAGTATATACGCTGCCTTTCAAAATTCTAATAAGATATGTCAGTCAAAATTCCAGGGTCCTTTGTAGATATATCGGAAGAATACCATACCCAAGATTTAGTTTCCTTCTCACTAACCGTGCATGGTGATATCTATCGTCGGTACCTGATCGCCATGACAGATTCTGACTGCATCCGTCCCGGGGATCTTAGGCACGAGACGCGTCTCTTTGGAGATATTGCTGTATTCCACTATGATTTGGTGTGGCCTAAAGCGAATGCAATTAAAGTTGAAGTTGGTGGTTCAACCCTTCTACGCTTCCGATCGCGAAGAGTTCCTCCGTGGCTGATACTTTTCGTGGGTATTAATCTCCCATTAAGGATACCCTGATGGCCTTGGTAGTCTTGGGATAGGATACCCTGATCCTTTTGACACCCTAAGTCAGAGCTGACGTTTGCGACCTCTGGCTGTCTTTACGGTGCCGGCCACTGTATACCTACCCCCTACGTCCGTCGGTGCAGTGGTAGCACTGACTGCTACTTTAGGAGCGAAGACCTCTGCACTCACTGTGGAACTTGGCCTAGGAGGCGAGCCCCTTTAAGGCGCTGCTGCACATACGGGGTGGCAGCCTACCACTCTCGGCTAGAGCCGCCTCTTCCAACCGCTCTACCATTTCTTATGCGATCATATTCTGCCTCCGTTATTTATTTCTTGTTAGTCCATATATTTCGTCCCACGTGTGTAGGTGAAATTACATGCACCGTCATAGCCCGCATTGTCTGTGTAAACTTGTCAATGCAGCCAGGTATCGACGAGGTTCGTATGTATACAGTCGGTTACCCCTGACTACAAGCCAGCCAATGGGCACGGGTCGCATTAAGGGGGGTGATGTGACCCCCCGGTCTCTGGACCTCATTACTGCCATACCACCACCCATGTTTTGAGTACTGAGCTGTTCCGCACGGGTACTAACACAGTTACGTCGGAGGGTAAACCAAGCCAGATCTCTCCAGTGTTAACAGAAATCTGGAGCCGACACCCTCAAAGACGGTTTCAGTTGGGGATTTATTATTGTATTATCGGTAAAATGTTAGCCGATTGTTATATTTCATTAATTATACCCAATATGTTCTCGTGAAGACACAGGTGGGGAATATTTGGGTATGTGGATACCTTCCCCCATTCGCGCCATATATGCAGATATAAAAAACCGCAATTAATATATTTCGTACTTGCACAGCAAGCTGTTAACAGTTGCTGGGCTGATGGGAGAGTATGGGCTTTGGAAAATAAATTCGTGAAAAACTACTAAACTAAGCGCATTTTTACCGCTTAACAAGTACATTGAAAAGCCAAAGCGCAAGTTCGTATTAGTGCGTTTTTTTTATAAATGGGGTTAATGGGAAGACAGGGTTCAGGGTATCCACTATTCGGGCGCTCCCGACTGGAGCCCCCTCACTTGTTATGGTTTGATCTATCTTGTGATAGGTAGCTAGTGACATTGGTGAAGACATACACGCAGCAAGGTAGCTTTATTGCAAGGTGTTAAAATTATCTAATTATCTGTAAATCCATTAAATCAATCTGTCAAAGTTGTCAATAACATATTACTTCGCAAAAACATTACACTTAAATGCAATCGACTGGGTGAAAAGCAGCTATCATAAGTTTAGCTCCAAAGAGCCTAAACTGAAAGTTTTTGGCGGTGTCCATGTAACTGTCGAAGGTGTAGATTTTCTCGAATTGTGGGGCTACAATGTCCGTGGGATGTGTATTTTTGTCTCGATTCATTAAATACATATTTGGTAACTCTTGGTAACTAAGAAAAACATGTACAAATATTTATTTTATAAACACAAAAAGGGATGTTTATTTAGTTATAGTTTATAGTTAAGACAATGTGGATAATTTATAAAAAAGTAAAATATCACAAAACGAGCTTAGAACATATTATATAATACTTTTAACTAAATGTTGTTTTTATACCTTTGCAGATCATTATATATATATATTTTTTATGGACTTTCTTATGCATAGCATTTCACATATTCGACACTCCATTTTCTTAGTATATATTTTAGATGAGAACGCCGAGCTTAGTTGATATACCTATGCTTTTTGCAGGCAAATACTAGACAGCATTACCGTATCGATTCCAAAAGAATATCCGGCCAAAAAACTACTACTGAAATATGTGTAGATATATAGTGCACATCTTTGAAATATGTCTGTCTGTATGCGAAGATAACTGTTCATTCTTGTTTTAATCAAACAATTCGTTTTATAATTTTCATTTTTTAATTTATTAAAATACACTATTTTATTATAAAACAAAAGTACAGTAATTATTTAACATCTACTACTACTACTGTATGTGTATGTCTGCAAGGGTATTTAACCTTCGGCACTCCGAAGACAACTGTCTTTTTTTTTGTGCTTTTGTGTGTTTTTTTTTATTAATATACTGGCAAGGGCCCATAAAAATGGTCTTGAAGCCCAAACATTTGCTTATGCTTGTAGATGAACATAGTGTTTATTGTGTGTTGCGGATTATACAATTGATACGAGATTGTTGGCAAATAAATCTGTTGGTGTGTGATAAGTTGATTAAGGTTGGATAGAAGTAACTGATTTGAGCTGGTGTCATCATTGTAGTCATCAAAACAGCGGCTATTTGTGACTCCATATTTTCTGTCATTGGATTGAAATCTTTCATTGTATGTCGTCTTTGTATCTGGAGCAATCAGACTCTCAATGGTAAATGCCCGCTTGGGACGTGCTTTGATACTTTCGGCCAATTCACTTTCTGTTGTTGAAAATATTGCTTGCGTCTTTTGCGACGAAGCTTTAAAAATCGTATTTTGAGTTGGGCCGATATTCGATGTTTTGATAATATTCCAGGGATCATTTATATGCTCAGTGATCAATTTTCTCTGTGTAGATATTGAAGTTAGCTTCGAATCAAAGAAATCTTTTTCAAATTGCTTAACCCGAAATCGTTTCCGTCGCCTCAACAAACTGCCGTTTTCAAACATGTCGAAGGCTTTCGGGTGAAGGGTCCAATAGGAACCCTTGCCGGATTTGGTTATGTTGCGGGGCACTTTTATAAAACAATCGTTGAAACTTAAATTATGTCGCAATGAGTTTTGCCATTTTTGCATGTTGCTTCGATAATAAGGAAATTGTTCCATTATAAAACGATAAATATCACTAAGCGGTAACATTTTCTGCGGCGAATGCATAATAGCCATGGCAGTCAAGGAAATATATGAATACGGAGGCTTCTGGTCACCGTAAGTTACTTTTAACGGACGTGGCATTGCGTCGTTTTTTTTCTTTTTTTGTTTTGTTTTCACTTGTTTTTACTTATAATAAACGATGTTCTTTCGGCGGCAGCAACTTCTAAACTGGCAGGAGTGTGTTCAAAATACGTTTTAATAAATGGTCGTCTCTATGGCCACATGTGTATTGTTTCATTTGCGTGCGATAAAGTAAGATGTATATATTGACGTATGATTTGTCTCTTTCGTACGCATTGTTCGGTTGAATGCGACTGAATGCTTGTCGTCTCGCTCTACAGTGAGCACCAATAAAAATTTGAGGTGGGATTAACCGAGTGCGTTTCACAAAAACAGTTGGCCAATCCTAAATAATAATGCGTTAACAATATACAAATATATCAAATTAAACACATTTAAAATTAATTTTGTGTGAAATGTGATTATTATGGAAGCTTATCAAAATCATTGTAATGCCATTTTACTAAAATAAAACGTTTTGAGTTAAGTGATTCAACAGCAAAAAAAAGTTAAGGGCGTATTTCGTTTTTATTCATATATTTGTATATGGTCTAATTTGCTTAGTTGCATCAATTTTTTTTTCATAAGTTTATTTTGTATGAAAATAATTGCTTTCGGTGCTTCCAACATTTTGCATTCAACCGCCTCAAAACATATATACGTTTTTAAACCTTTTTTTACCTTGATTAATTGTGAAAAATATAAAAATGCGTAAAACAAAGCGCGTAATTAGATTAACAATTGACGAAAAGGGCCAAAATTATTGTAGCTGTAAGAGACAAAGCCTACAAAAGCGTGTTATGCCTTAAGGACAAGTGTGACAGATCACAAATTAACATCACTTAAAAAAGCAAGTCTTAATCCAAGAATCTGCAGCCGCATCTGATGCGGAAGCGCCAACGCGTTAGTCAAAGATGGTTTACACAACAATATCCTATCTTTAGCGTGCAAATTTCTTGAAGTGATTAAAATTAATGACTACTTCTGAGCAATTTGATACAAACTGCAAATTGTAATATCAATTTAATAACTGATCTTTATGTAAACGCGTTGAATTGTTTACACGTAATGACATTAATACAAATGCATTTATTGGTTAGAAACCGAGAAATTGAAAAACTTTATTTAAAAAACATACATTTCAACACCCTTGCGTTCATACACACATATACAGAATCACACATACACAAACAAACTCACGCCGCAAGCTGTGTGCTTTTCTCGGTCGCTGGAAACTAAATTATTGAATAACTTCTAAACTAAGAGCATAATATTAATGAAATTTGTAGTACGTAATAAGAGCATTAAAATATATGTACAAACCAAAGCGGAAGTCTGTAGAGTAAAATGATCCAAGTGTGGAGGGTCGGGAGCGCCCGACTAGCGGATACCCTTAACGTTTCCATACATTTTCCCTTGCATTTATACATACACAAAATCACACATACATGCACACAGACACATTCAAACCCACGCTGCACGCTGTGAACAGCTGCTGCGCTTCGCTCCCATTATGGAAACTAAAACTAAAACTAAGAGTACGATGTATGCACAAACCAAACCGCAAGTCCCTAGAATTTGAATTGCTTGTTTTTTATATATGGGGCTTTTCTAGCTGTTGCAGTCTCCGAAATCGACGCGTTCAAAATGACGGACGGACAGACGGACGAACGAACGATGCTGACCAAGAATACACATACTTTATGGAGTCGGAGATGCCCCTTTCTGCCTGTTACGTACGTTTGCACAAAACTATTATACCCTGTTTTACTCATTTTCAATGGGTTCAGGGTATCAAAAAATGGGTATAATTGATTTGTTTATCTGTACGTAACAGGTAGGAGGAAGCAGCTTCGGTCCCATAAGTAATATATATAAATAAATTTATATATCCCATCTCGATCAATCTTTTTGATTTTTTTTTTTATATATTTATTATTTATTGTTTTGCAAGGTCTCGCTGCCTTATTAGCTATTAGATGTAAAGACATACAATTTTGAATTATATATTCTCGTATAACATATGCAGAACTAGTCTATCTTTTGTTGATAAGTCTTACCATTTCTCTAATATTGACAAACATAACGACTTAGTGGTATATGGAATTTATATGTGCGAGAACTACCAAATTTGGTATATATTTGGGATATCTTTAACAATTCCCCGAAAAATTAAAAAAAAAGTACCGTTGCATTTATATGCCATTAATACGCATTTGTCCCAGAAAATGTCATAAGAATCAAACAATACATAGAGGATATTAGGAGTGAATTTTATATAGTGTAAGTCTGAGGAGTTAAACAAACGGCATGTGTGTTTTTGTGTACGTCGGTACCAAACTGAGATAGAAGGAGTACAGGGCAATCCCAAGTCAGTATATATAAGCGCATGCTTCCTTGTTGTATTAAACGATCTTTCACTAACTTTACACTAAATTAAGCAGCAAATTTTATTGATATATTTTAAGAGGATGATCGGTTTGCACATGGTTTTCTCTGAATTCGATAAATATAGTTTGTTAGACTAGTTCACGACGTGAATAGTATATGGGATTTGTGCAATGTCTGTCCGTCTGTCTGTCGTTATGAAGGCAACCGCGTCACACAAAGTCGTAAGATCTTAAGAACTACCCAATCGTAGTGGTCTTTGTGTGTATAATAATAATAGTCGCCATACAGCGACATAATTTAGAAACAAATACCCTAGCCACAAACTTATGTTGGTTTTCATTGGAAAGTTGCGTTGTTTCTTATTATATATGTAGGTTAAGTTATTGGCTAACTTTCAATTGTACATTAGGTCCCAGATTGTCTTATATTCGTTTACTATTATAATTATTACAAGTAGTAATATTATAGTTATTATTATACTGACCGCAAAGCTCTTACTTGTTTTATCTCAGAGAATATAAGAACTAAATCACCCATGTAGTAAAAACAGATCAAGAATATTTGACATATTGGACATATTTTCTTAAAATCGACAACAACATCAGATTTTTTAAGCTTTTATATGACTATATATATGTAAATAAAGTATAGTAATCTTCGTCAGCTAGAAGTAAACGAAGTGAGTGACTTCACATTCGTAATTTCCCGTGTTAAATAGAGTATCGAGATCCATTTCCAATGCATTTCTTCACCTCTAACAATCATACACCTGAATACAAAAACTAATTCACTGTACATTTAATGTGTGTCCTTTTGTTCTTAAATATTGTCTCGCCTAATTTGATTAAAAACCAATTTCGGCGTCTTTTCACACACAAGGGCAAAATTGCCGAAGCAAAGAAATAAGAACGTTCCGCTTGTCTCCTTGTTGCCGAGTCTTGTCTTGTGTTATGTTTCCTGGTTTCGCTATTTTAACGCTCCTTTTTTTATATTATAAAAGATTGGTACCTGTTTAAAACAAGTAAGAGTGCTCTTCGACCAAAAGATATCCCGAAACATTCAGTAGAACTTCTTTGCATTTATATATTCACAAAATCACATGCACACACTCACTATTGCTGCGCACTTTACTTAGCGGCTATGATTCATATTCCCTTGGCCCCCACTATGACCAGCGGGAATATCCTCGAATACATTAATACCCTGATTAAGAAGATTAATGCGTTCTGTTCATCACGTACTATCTGAAATAAATCCTAATCGGCCTGGCAGCTGGGTTCAGGGTATCTTCTCGTCGAGTCGATCTGGTCATGTCCGTCTGTCAAGACAGGCATGACCAGATCGAGTTGCCTGACCAAGAATATATATCGGATCGGAGATGCCTCCTTCTGCCTGTTACATTCATTTGCACAGAACCATACCCAATTTTAACCCAATTTCAACGGCTTCACGCTATAAAATGTAAGAATGCTGCAATCGGCTGTAACTGACTGCGCAATACTCGCTCGCAACTAAAAACAGTTGAAAACTGTTAAAATACTTATTGCTACCTCAGAGCAGTGACCTTAAAACCACATAATTAAAAAATGTATATTTTTATAATACTGCCTGGCGATTCTGCTGCCCCAGCTTTAAAGCTTTTCTCACTTTCCGAACGCGTGAAAGAGTGCTCTAGACGAAAATGTTGGTGCCCTGCGTCCTATAGTTACGTGAACACATAGAAGATATAAAAACATATGTACATGTGGCAAAAACCAGTAAGAGTACTCTAGTCAGGAGTGCCCGACTAGGAGATACCCTGCGCCGAGCTGAGAGCTGTTTGCTTTCTTACGTGCATACACAAAATCACACATACACAAATACACACTCACGCAAACGCACGCCGAATGTTGAGCGCTTTAGTTCGCGGTCGTGCTTGGCCCCCTATAAAAAATTAATTGTTGAGTAACTTCTAAACAAAGAGTATGATCTTTAGGAAATATTCAGAATTTAACAAGAGCATTCAAATCTATGTACAACCCAAAGCGCAATTCTGTAGTTCATGAATATTTGTGGATATTTAATGCGAGCGGGGTAGTTACCCACAAATTTATATTTTCGTGATCTACGGCTGCTTTACGAAAACAGAATAAACTTAATCTTAAAGTCTCCAAATTCGTATCCAAATAATGAAACGGGGTGTTCATACAGACGGACGGACTTGGCTAAATATACTCAGCTCGTCGTCCTGATCAAGAACATATATACTTTACTGGGACATAGATACTTCCCTCTGCCTCTTAGCTACATTAGCACAAAACGATTATACCCTTCAGCTTAGCAACTGCACTATGGCAAATTAATTTTTAAATAACTTCGAAGTTAATCGCATGCTCTTTATGATCATCCAAAACTATGTACAACATTTTAAATATTCGTAAACTGCGTATGCTTTACAAGAACTTACTACTTACTTACACTACATTTTTGCGCATACTCTCATAGGGCAGACGAATAGAAGGGAAAGACTAACAGATAGAGCTGGCTAAATCGATTCGGCTAGTGATGCTAACCAAGAGTATTTATCCTTTATGGGGTCGCAGATGATTCCTTCTGAAAGGAAAGAGAAAACGCAGCCACTTAGCGGTTGCGTAGCTTGCAGTGTGTGTGTGTGTGTGTGTGTGTGTGTGTGTGTGTGTGTGTGTGTGTGTGTGTGTGTGTGTGTGATATTGTACGTGTATGTCCATGGCGGTTGAGCTTCCCATAAAAGTCATTACCTAAAGATTTTTGAAAATATAGGTAATCTTACAAGTGGATTTTTTTCAAAAGAGAACATAAGTATTTTATGTGGTTGGAGATGTTTCCTGCTGCCTGTTACATATAGTAGTTTATACCCTATTCTAAAAATCCGTATAATAATATACAGTATATCTAAGCAGTATATCTGTCAGATAAATCGCGCCTAAAGACAGCCGCATAATCCGAGGAACAGGGTAATTTCTAGTCAATAACTTTTGACTAGAGCACTCTGCTTTATGTTTGTATTTTGTCTTCTTTGAATCGCTTTATAAGAAATAAATATTTGAAAGCAACAAGCCGCCAATTTATTGAAGGGTAACACACTAATTTCAGAAGTTGAGTTGTATCTTCCCTGAGGATGTATGTATGTATGTATGTACTGATCTGTGTATGTGTTAAGGTAAAGGTGCGAAGCATTTTTCAGGTATCTACCTACTAAAACATAAACATGCAAAAATGAATGGCCCAGTTGGAACATTGCATTCATGTTTTTAAAGGAAATTATTTTATTTTTTCATTAGTTTTAGCAAATGACCCATTTAATATATACTACTATATACATGTATATACATATATATATATATATATATCTTTAATAATTAATAATTATTTTTTTCTTTATGAAAACAATAATAAATATGCATTGCCAAGTAAACTCGTACTCGTAGAAGTGTATATTATAAATTTCTTTTCACTAAAAATACCTGTGTTCTATGATTTCTCTGCTGTCCATTTGAGGTAGGCCTTGACCACTGCAGCAAGCCACGTTGATCGTTATAGTGTACGAGGTGAGAACGATCACAGCCAATTCGTCTCAACAGCGAGGATCATTAACAAACCCCTTTTGAACATATTTTAACAACGGGCCCCAAGTGAACTAAGCCATAACAGAAAGCTTACTCAAGAATACGCCAATGCGTAAATGATATAAAATTAGGGTAGTCCAGGGAAATAATTTTTTCGTATTTCACTTCACATTTAATCGAAATCAAATTAAAGTTGGTGGTGTATCTTTGTATATGACGAAGGCGTAACACATTGTGTATTTTGCGATTTGAACATCCACAAGTTGCGGCATTCATTCTTTTATGGTATGTAAATGTGTGTGTATCACATGAGTGGATATACTTATGTATAATAAGAGGAGTGTTCGGGCATCAGACTAACAAACAGACGGCGGACAAACAACATACAGTGAAATCGCTTCGATGGAAGCCATAATGACTTTAGCTTCTTTCTACGAACCGAGAAATGACTACCAATTTGGAAATACCGCTTTTGACTTGCGAGACAGTGTGGCGATTGCCTTAACTCGTAACGTATGTATGTATATGTGAGTATGCGCGTATATGAAGATACATGGAGCATCTACATATGTACAAAGCTTAAAATATTTGTGGACCTTTGCCTTAAATTATGTATACGTGCGTGTACGTGTTGGTGTGTGTACGAATTTACCCGTTTAGGTACCGTCCATAAAATAATGTTTTATTAAAACATGTAGGGCTGATTTACTAGAGAATGCTCGACTAAAATATACGCTTCTAATTACCGTAATATTTATTTAAACCCTTTTTACACTCGTTTACAAAGTGAGAGGAGTAAATTGGTTTTGTGCAATGTCCGACATCATTATTCGGCGCTATTGCGGATAGAGACTTGAAACTTTCTGCTTCTGATAAAGTGTTAATCGGTAAAATCGATATACCTGAAAGCTCAAATCGATAACATGTGTTTAATTAACACAACTGGTGAACTCCCCAAAAGGTTGTGACCTGTATATCCTCGCCACGCCCACCAGCCACCCGTCCCCACTGATCGCGAAAGCCTATATCTCCCACAGTTTTAGAGCTAGAATTACCAAATTTTAAAGGTAGATGGCCGACCAACCTCTTTAAAGGTCAGTAAAAAGTGTTTTGTTATACATATACAAACTCACGCGGAAAAAACATGCTGGAAGCTGCGCATTTAACCGATCGGCACAGATTGCAAGCTCTAATTACTTCGGCGTCTTATCCGGTATGGAAGGTACAAACACCAAATTAAGTAGTTACTAAATTTGGTAGGTTTGATGCCATAATAATTTGCGATTCTACAACGTATATATGTCCTTGATCAGTAGTCGAAGTCGATAAAGCTATGACAGACTTTTTGATTATCATGAAATCAAGTTTATTTCAACAGTTTTTTACTCGTTCACGATGTGAAAAGAGTATATTGGGTTTGTGTAATGTCCGTTCGTCTATATGTCAGACTGCTCACATAAACGCAATTTTTTAAGCCGTTATTAAAGCTATAGATATGAATTAGGAATATATACTCGTGTATATCCGGTTCAGAGAAAGTGTTAAGATTCTTAATAAAATCGATATATCTTCCTCACATTTAAGGCTAGATACATAACATTTTCAGACAGATTACTGATGGCCTCCTCTAAGAATCTCATAAGCAGTGCTAGTTACTCGCCCACTGGGGGCGTGGCAAGTCGATCAAATCCATCTTGGGTGCGGTTAACCTGAGAAAATCTGTATCAAAAATCTATAGATCGTTTCTGACTGTTTTAAACTCCTATTATACTTTGAACAAGTGTTGCGCAAGCGGATGCAACGTTCTTAATTGCATTGCACGGTTTTCATATATTGATATATTTTGGGGTTTTTTTCCGGGTTTGGGTGTTGGGTTGACTATGCGGTTCGGTTTTTATATTGATTTGAAGGCTCTTGTTAAGTTGTGAATTTCGTTAAAATCATACTGTTAGTTTAGAAGTTATTCACGAACTTGGAGTCTAAGCGCAGCTGCAGATTAAAGTGCGAAATTTGTGGCTTATGTGTGAAAGCTAAATGTAAGGAAAGATAGGGTACAGGGTATCCCGTAATCGGGAGATCACGCCTAGATCCCCATCACGATTTTTATACTTGTTTACAAAGTGAGAAGAGTAGTTTGTGCAATGCCGTCATGTCGGTCCGGATAGACTCTTGAAACTTTAAATATATACTTGTAGTTATCTACTTCAGACAAAGTGTTAAGATTTTTATGCCACGCCCTCTGGGAAGTTGGCCAGTTAATACCATGTCAATACACCTCAAATCGCAAATCGATAGAAGGTGAACATTTCCCACATTATTAAAACGAAAGTCATCAAAGTTGTAAGTATATTGTTGGTGACCTCCCCCAAAGATTTCGACTTTGATATTCTGGCTACGCCAACCAGAATACCCCTGCCTAAACTCGGCAGTGCCTCTACCAATTGGCAGAGAATGTTCGGATGACCTCCTCTAAAGACAGAAGTGAACAATTTTGGACGTGTCAAAATAATAATATACGCTGTCGGTTATACCCGACGCAACGTTATTACTTATTATAACTTGAAATATCACAAATCTTTGGGCGTGAATTTGCTTTCGCCACTAGATTGTGACCTCGTCTAGAGGTGTTTAAAATTTACATCAGGCATTTCGTTGTAATTAATTTTCCCTACGACAGTATGACTCTGTCAAGAGCAAGGCTGCAAACCGGGTTTGAACCCGGATCATCCATTTTGAACCGAACCTGCTTGAAGAAAGACAGTCGAACCTGAACCGGAACCAAACCACATTTATTTAAAAATAGTTTGGTTCATAATACTTTTTAATTTTAGCAATATATTTTTATCATATGTACATCCTTACACACATAAGCATGTTGTAGCACGCCTAACGGATTTTACGTTACACAAATGACTTCTTAGAAGCAGTAGACAAAAGAGCTTTAATCAATTTTGAGGTTCGAACCAAAACCTGGGTTCATAAATCTGAAAAACCAGGTTCATGAACCGAACGCAGAGGTGACACATGGGTTCGAACCGTGAACCGAATCAACGACGGTTATTTTTGGGTTTGCAGCACTGGTCAAAAGTAATATATATAACATATGTTTGTCGTCTGTGGCTTGTAAACTTTGGAAATCGCCAAATTATCGGTTTTTTCAAAAGTCGTAGAAAAAAATGTTCTATGCCTATGATAGGGAATAACGTGAATAACGTAACCATGATGCTCCAGAATGCTATCAACGCAGTCATACGCAAAAAATTGACATCCACAAACATGATTTTCATTTTATTTTCGAAATGACACATCAAATTTAATTTTTTAATAATCTTTGAACAAGTTAGAATTGGAATGGATGTGGTACCATTCGACGCATTCGCATTCGAAATACAAATTTGTATCTATCCGAAGAAATTGCTGAAAGCTCCCAAGTCCCATATCGGACAATAAACGCCGAGTGCTTCAGGGTTTTAAATCCCATAGTATGTGGGCTCGTTTATCTATTTGAATAGGTATACATACTATATGACAGCTATTATGCAAATTATGCCTTTTATATTTGGTTGAAATATCAACTTATTAAACCCAAAGAGTTGTATGTACAGCATCTAAATATTCTTTCAATTGTGTCACTGTTAGATATATGATAAAAAATCCGAACCGCCGGCTGTGACGGTCACTGACGTTCAGTTAACTAGGAACGGGGTTATTTTAATAGTAGCTGAAATGAATTGCGGCTATTCATATAATTATACTTTATAAAATCAAATACAACTCAGGCTTATAATTCGTGATGGGATAATAAATCAAAGGCAAGCATTCCGATTATTGCTTTCTAAAAGGGTCGTCATGACACGGGGTAGCTTTTGTGTGTTATTAAGGAAATTATTGCTCTATATAAGTACAATAAGGGGTGGATGGTGTTAACTTTTATTGGTGTACAAATTCCACAATGGCTCCCATTGTAATTTTTGCAGAAACACACGCTCTTATAAATACGATACACTTGAGTGTATCAACTTCTTCTCTGTTGCCATCAAGACTTAATGAGCCGCAATAGGTCTAAGCAATTTGTTACTGAGTATTCGCATTCCCCTAAATAATTCAAAACCACAAGTGTCACGTGTTCACTTTATTGTGGTTATTAGAGCATTACTTGCACATATGTTATAAAGTGAAAATAATCAGATGCATATTTCTGCTCAAATTATGTTGCAATATTTGTTTCCTCTTTTGTTATACAAGAATGCTGGACACAATTTAAAAGTAAGAAAGCCGCACTAAGACAAGTAAAAACTTCCAGTCGGAACATTCCGACGGTTTAAATGTCTGTACCTAGTAATGTAGTAGGTATAAATTTAATAAATTGAAAACTGTGTGCATAGTCGAATTATTTTAGAAACGGTTGTTAAAGGAAGTCTTCAGTTCTCTTCTTGTCAAATATGGTGACACTAGTTTTTGAACAGCGGCAAATAATAGGGGCTTTAGTCGGAAGCGCCCGACTAGGGGATACTCTGAACCCTGTCTTTACATTCATTTCAACCCCCTTGTATTCATACACACATACACAAAATCACACATACACATAAACTCACGCCCACGGAAACTAAATTATTTAATAACTGCTAAACAAAGAGCATCATCTTAATGTAATCCATATGCTAAAAACGGCCAAATCTATAGTCTACAACTCTATGTTGTTTCCGAGATCGCTGCGCTTATACAGACGGACAGACGGCCAGGCCGACAGACGGATAAATCGTCTCAGCTCGTCGTCTTGATCAAGAATATATATACTTTATGGGTTCGAAGTGCCTCCTTCTGCCTGATAGTTTTTTTTTCCATTTTCAATGAGTTCAGGGTATAATTAAATTACCCATTTGTATACCCTGAACCCATTGAAAATGGTAAAAAAGGATATAATGGATTTGTGAAAATGTATGTAACACGCAGACCGACCCCATAAAGTATATATATTCTTGATCAGCATCAATAGCTTAGTTGATCTAGCCATGTCTGTCTGTCCATTCGCCACATATATGCAAATAAAAATATTCAAAAAACCCCAATTTAAATTCTAGTTGCCCTTGTTAAGCCCTGAAAATTTCATTAAGATCATGCTATTAGTTAAAAAGTTATTCACGAATTTAGTTTCCATAGTGGGGGCCAGGCACAGCAGCTGTTCACAGCGGGCGGCGTGCGTTTGCATGTGTGTGCCTCCACACTTGTTTATAATATTTTTTATATACATATTTATATAAATGTTTTAGGTATAAAAATTACTTCTTTCGATACCTGGCCTGACTTTCATTCCCGATAATAGAACAGAAAAGATAGACAAAACAAGTAAGAACGTTTAAGTCGGACGTAACCGACTGCGTAATACTCTTTCACAGTACACAGTAGTTATTATTGCTAAAAGCAATAAGCTACTGCCAAATTTGGTGACTATAGCTGTGGGAATTATATGAGGTCACTAGCTGCAAAAAGTACTAGAAAGTTTATGTTTGGTTTGTCAAATTCGTTTATCCCATATGCAGGCTAAGTTTATTTAAAATTGTTGACAACTCGACTCATTTTCTTATTATCGACACATATCGGTTTTTCAACCTTGTTTTTTTCAGCATATATATCATATATTATGTGTTTGTGAATGTCTGATTCTGTGTATGTATGTATGAATTCGAGGTTACTAAAATATCTCTAAGGGCAGGGTTCAGGGTATGCCCTAGCCGGGTGTTCCCGACTAGAATCCACTCACTTGTTAGTGACATGTTTGCTCCAATTTTTTCATTATCACAGTCGTTCACGAAATGATTTGTTGTCCGATTTTCCGTTCGTCTGACTTTTTGAGCATATCTCAGAAACTATAAGAGCTAGAAACACCAGATAGGTTAAATGTATGCTTGTTAGATTTCAGTTGTTAGATACCACCCCCAACTTGAAAAAACACAACTCAAGTACGAAAGCTTAGTTTAGAAGTTATTCCATAATTTAGTTTCCGTAGTGGGAGCCAAGTCCAGCCCCTAAGTCAAGTGCGCAGCATGCGGCCTTAACGAAAGCTCGTACCTATGTTCAATGTATATCCTAGTCGGGCACTACCGACTACCTTGCAATCCAGATTGCATGGCTATAACTTTCGAATCGCAACAGACGATTCCACTGGTGCTCTTTCTAGCCACTGATCCATAGGATTCTCTCATATTAACAGCGCGGGATCGAACTGAGTATGCGGCGATGCGACCATCCACGCGAACATGCTTGCCAAAAACGAAAAAAAACTGCCATGGCCGACTTTTGAAGAAAACGACGTATAGGCAGGTTTGGTGAAATGGTAATGTCTCAGCCGTAATCGATTTTAATGATGAATATCTTAAACGACGCATAATTAATGCAATTATGGAAATGGACGAGGAACAAAATACAAATTTTTCCAAGTTTTCCCCGAATTTTAAAGTAAAAAAATCTTAAAATATACTACACAAGAAAGCATAATTTGTTCAAATTCAAAACTATATATTTGCTAAGCTACGATTTAAATTTATAAGACTGATAGATAGATAAATTCATTAGCTTATTGGGAACATAAAGCTTTTTCGAATTTATGCTATTTAAAAAGTAATGAACAAAAATGCAGGCTCAACCTTGGAAAAAACCATTAACATCCCGACTTTGCAGTCGGGTATAACCGACATCGTAATACTCGTAAACATATACATAGTAAAATAACAGTTTAAAACAATCGAATATGTTCTTATTTGTTATTGTAATTTTGTATAAATATGGAGTTTTTATATTTTGTGGAGGTGGGGGTGAGCGTTTCCAACATTTTTCGGCTCGATCATAAGAGTGACTATAACTCTAAAATTGTGGGAGATATACAATTTTGCTATTTTCCAGGTCAGGTGTAAGCGTCGCCGGAAAATTTGATTATCGATCTCTAAAAGGGATGACCAGACCTCTACCGTTAAAATTTGGTGATTTTAGCTTTAAAATTGTGAGAGATATAGATTTTCGTGATATGCGGGGGCGAGAGTGGGTGTGGCCGGGAAATTTTGTACCCTTATTTAAAGACAGTTAAATTTAAAATTTGGCGATCGTTATGCTGTCCGTCTGACCGCAACTTTTTTCGGCGCTATTGAAGATTAGGACTTAAAACTTAGGATACTTACTTGTAGTTGTATGCTTCAGACAAGGTGCTAAGATTTTTGTGCCACGCCCACTGGCTGTCTGGCAAATCGATAACATGTCGATGACATGCTAACGTCACCCACAGATTGCGACTTTGATATTCCGGCCACGCCCACTGTAACGCCCCCGCCAAAAAATCGGAAATGCCTGTATCTCCCACAATTTTTGAACTGTCCCCATAATTTGAATATATCTTACTGGAAAGCTTCCCCAAACATGTGAGAGATAAGCCAGCAGAAATATGTTGGCCACGTCCACCTCCGCCCTTACGAAATATAAAAACTATAGTTTTCCAAAAAAACAATAACAATAATATCTACTATGCACTGTACCAACTTGTTATACTCGATTACAAAGCGAGAAGAGTATATTGGTTTTGTGCAATGTCCGTCATGCTATCCGTCCGTCGGTCCGGATGAACGCAACTTTTTTCGGTGCTGTTGCAGACTTAAAACTTTATATATATACTTGTAGTTATCTGCTTCTGACAAAGTGTTAGCGATTTTTGTGCCAGTTCTCTGTTAGCTGGAAAATCGATAACATTACGATATACGTCAGCTCGCAAATCGATAAAAGGAAAATATTGCCAGCAAAGTATAGAAAGTAGTAGCCCAGAAAATTTCATTAAGTTTCCAAGCTGGGAGCCAAGCGCAGCAGTTGAATAATGTCCACAGCGTGCGGCGTGCGTTTGTATGTATATGTACTGTGAACGAGTATTGTGCAGTCGGTTACGCCCCACTGGAACGTTCTTTCTTGTTTATTATTCTAGTGACGGATAAGTTCGGAATATATACAAAATATAATTAGCTGATTAAACGAGAGCTATAGCAGAAAACAAACGGCAGACTGAAAGATATGGCAATTTCAAAAACAAATTGAATTGGCTACTGATGTTAGTCAAACATATGTATATATTTAAATACGATCCGCTTTCCTCTTTATAAAAGCTCATTTGCTTCTTTATTTGTATATTCGAATGTACAAGCAAAACATTCCCTTTCTTACCTACGGCTTTTCGAAAACGTACGAGTTCCAGCAATTATAACAAACAAAAGAGAAACATCACTTCCATTCCTGGTGGGGGGTACCGTAGTTGCTGGGCTAAAATCTTTCATCTTACCGCTAATACCCTATTCCATCTGGTTATAATGGTTATGGATGAATTAATAGTGTGTATGCCAAAACAAATACAATTAAATAATGAAGCGTTAAAATCTGAATTAATTTGTGTGCGGCATGTTTCATCATTATTTATCCAAATTAGGTTTGAATGCCGACAAAACGATTAATGAAGAATTTTTGAAATACATATTTATGTACGTATGTATGTAAATGATGTATGTTACATACCTAAAACCTACAAAATACACAAAACAGGTTCCAGACAAACGAGAAGGAAGGCTTCGCACGACCTGCGAAGTTGCAACAGGATTGCCGCCGTTGTTTGCAAAATAGGAGAGGGCTTGATTGCCCCTAAATGTGAGGCACCTATATACATATATAATTTATGAGTAAGAGAATATTTCTTCATCGCAATGAACAACATGTTTAACTTTTAGCACATTTACGATAGTTGTTATATACTTACTAGTGTTATTTTTAGAAAACCAAAGATATTCGTTTATAAAGAAATGTAAAATTAATTATTACTTATGTGGTAGTTTGTTTATGGTACAGTTAATTTCAAGCGTTGAAACATTTTGCGGTGCGATGGTGTAGATGAATATACATAATTGGACCGAAGCAGTAATAACATATTTCGGCTGTCTGGAAAAAAAACAAACGAACGCTCATGCGAAGTCTTCCCTTTTTTTCTTCCAACATCAACAAATTGGGTGGTGTATAAGCAATGCTGAAAACAAAGTAAAGTAAAGAAAGAAATAAAAGTAAAGCTCAATTTCCCGCATCGAAGATTATATTCTCTTTCATGTTTATCTGTTGATTGTATTCTTCGGAAAATACATATAAACATATATATTTATATAATAAAATATAAACATATATAGATATATATATATTACATATATTATATATATTTAAATATTTTTATGTTAACTAACAAACCAAAGAATGTGAAATAAATAAGCATGGAATATTTTAAAGTAAACATATTGAAACTAAACTATACAAACTATATTTGTTTTCCTCCGACGCGCAAATTTTTTCGGTTTAACGCATGGAAAGAGTATGGAAAGAGTGCGATTCAAATATAACGAAACTTTTCGCATTTCTGCTGAGTGGCGACGGAATGTCTTTCGGTTAAAGCAATTTGGTGAATAAGGCTGGTTATCGCTGACGGCTGCTTGAGTTAAACCTTGCTTCGCTAAGGTGTTGGTTTCAGCTATAAAAGTCAATTATTGTGGAAATATCATTCATTGAACGTTTTGCGAATCCTTTGCGTACAAAGCTTTTTTTTGTAATTTTTTCTTAATCTTTATCAGAATCGAGGTATCCTCAGGATACATATTACTAGGTTATTATGTTCATCAATTTAACTATTTAAAATCGGGCTAACCCGGCTGAAGTCGTTAATAATCTACTTCTATGTTTAAAATAAGGTTATTATTCAGTTTATACAAAAAATAACTTATTTCGACCATTTTTGTTGATGTTAATTGGAACATACCCCATTCAACAAGACTGCTCTAGTCGGCAGTGTCCGCCTAGGAGATACTCTGAACTCAGGTGCGAGCTGGCGTTACTTACTGTTACTTACAATTCATCCCCCGTACACTCATACAAACACAAATACACACATTCACAGTTACTTACTGACTTAAAATGAGCATCCAAATATATGTTAGAAGAAAACGGCGTGGTTATCGACAATTTAAAATAAACTTGATCTCCGTGCGGTATCCACGAACCTAAAATTGCCAACTCTTTAGCTCATATAAACTCTTTAAATATGTTATAGTCCTTTTTTGTACTTTTTTCTCTAGTTGGGAGCGCACAACTAGGGGATACCAATCTCCTTGTATTCATAAATGCATACTCAAAATCATACATACACACACAAACGCACGCCGCACGCTATGCATTTTTTTCAGCTGATATTAATGATATTTTCAGTATGTAATAAGAGCATTCAATTTTATGTACAAATCAAAGCGCAAGTCAGTAGTATTTGTTTTCATATATTTCATATATGGGGCGAGTGGGGAGAGGTATTCAAAAAAAAAAAAATTCTATTGAATAATGGCTTTATCTCTTATAGTTTAAGAGATGTGGTCAAAAAAGTGGCTTTGAAAATCGATAAATATCGATAATGTAAGAACGGAGAAGGTTATCGATAACTTAAAGACAAACTTCAACTCTCTAGCTGTTATTCCAGAGCTTGCTGCAAATTGGCTTGACAAATTTGTCAAATTTTACCATATGTTTCCTTTAATAACTTCTGTGTTTGGTAACCGATCAGATAAAACTTCTTGCAATCGATTTTTTTAGTGCGATAGTATTTGAAAACCAAGCTGTGTGTCTCCAGCTTACATAATATACGAAATAAACTTAAGCAAGTAAGAGTGCTCTAGTCGGGAGTGCCCGGCTAGAGGATACCCTGAACCCTGACTTTACATACATTTCAATCCACTTGCATTCATATCCACATATCATTACTCAGCAGCTGCTCTTGGGTCCTACTATGGGAAATTTATAAATAGCTTCTCAGCTAAGAGTATAAAATATGCATCCTGGATTGCGTGTTTTTATATTTGGGGCGATTGGGGGAGATATCCAACATCCGCAATATTCTTAATCTACATATGCCTTAGAAGAATAAATTAAACCAAATTTAGTGGCTGTAGCTCTTATACAGGCAGAAGGAAGGCAGAAGGTCCGACCCCATAAATCGGTCTAGCCATGCCCGTTTGTCTGTCCGTACGTCTGTGTAAATGTGTCCATTTCGGAACTACAGAAGCTAGAAGGCTGACCTGATACTTTTTAAGATCGCGTATACTATACACAGATCAAGTTTATTTAGAATCATCGATATCATCATCGTCTCGTTTTCCTATTATCGATAATTATCGGTTTTGTTGATCCGGTTTTATGAACATATCTCAGAAACTATAAGAGCTAGAGGCACCAATATATTGGCGTGAAACGTACGCATATATTCGCCCCATATATGAAAAAATATGAAGAATCAAATGAGAAGGTTCCAGTCGGGAACGCCCGGCTGGGAAATACTCTGAATCCTGGTGTGTTTTTTTATTCATTTCGATCCCCTTGCATTCATACACACATACACAGAATCACTCATACACACACATACATGTAATCGCAGGCTGCACACTGTGAACAGCTGCTGCTCATGGACCCCACTACGGGAAAAAAAGAAAAATTATAGAATTCTATAACGTGTATAACATCTAAACTAAGAGTACGGTCCTTATGAAACCTTCAGTGCTTAACAAGAGCATTGAAATGTATGCACAAACCAAAGTCCAAGTACTTACTATTTGAATTACGTTTTTTTTTACATTTTTGCTATATGGGGGATTTTGAACCAAAATTTGGTTGCTCTAATTATGTGGTTCTTAAGATATCTTAAAGAAACCGAGTCAAAAATCCGATAATTATCAATAATAAAAAAATTAAATGAGTTATCGATGATTTGAAATAAACTTGAGTATACACGAACTTAAAAAGTACAAGTTCAGCTTTTTAGCTTCTGTAGTCTCCAAAATCGACGCGTTCATACAGACGGGTGGATAGACGGACAGACAGACGGACAGGGTTAGATCGGCTAGTGATGCTGATCGAAAAAAGATTAGTTTATACGTTATGGGGTCGGAGATGCCTCCTTCTGCCTGTTACGTGCATTTGGTCAACACTAGTATACCCTGATTTACCCATTTTTAATGGGTTCAGGGTATAAAAATCCCAGCTTTAATACCACAAACTGGCTCTGTGTTTTCTACATAGATTTCAATGTCCTTGATTAGCCCTGAAAATTTAATTAGGATAATGCTCTTGGTTTAGAAGTTATTCACGAATTTAATTTCCATAGTGGGGGCCAAGCGCAGCTGTTCACAGCGTGCAGCGTGCGCTTGCATGTGTGTGTGTGTGTGTGATTCTGTGTATGTGTGTCTGAATGCAAGAGGATTGAAATGTGTGAAAGGACAGATTACAGGGAATCCCCAGTCGAGCCGACTAGAGTCTTCTCACTTGTTTTTATTTATGGTGGGGGAGGTATCCAAAATCCGAATTATTGATAATCTGCGTATACTTCAGAGAACCTAATCACGAGTGATATGCTTAGAAACCCAAACCCTAATATGTGTTATTTGTTATGTCGATAATAATCAAACGGGGCAAGATATCGAAATAAATGATAAACCATTTCTGCGTATGGTTTAGGTTCAAGGTATAAAAATAATTGAGGAAAAATAAATATGTTATATGTACTTAGGAATACTCATTAGCACCAGTTTTGAGCTGAAAGAGTGGAAACAAATGAATTAGTTGACTTTCGTCAACAAACCTTATTTGGTCCAATTTATCCACAACTAATATATTTTTGAATAAAATGATTTCTTTAAATATGCATATGTTGTATTTAAGTTTTTATTTTAGTTACTTTTATATTTTGTATTTTTACTTTTTAATTCAATGCGCGTTTGACAAATTTATTGACGTGTCTACTTTTGCATACATACATATATATAGATATATATAAATATATATATACATATACATATATATTTATTTATTTGCATTGCCAATTCTCTCCGTTTTTTATCAATAAGTATTTATTCAAAATAATTCATCTACCTATATACAATTGTTTTTACTATTTAAAATACGAATTTACTAATACAGAGAGCACATTTATATGTATATACTTAAAAAAAAAAGGATATCGAAATTATTTTTAATAAATATTAATTTTTAGACGTAATGTAAATTTTATTTGTTGTTCATTATGTTCGTTTATGTCTCTAAATGTAGTCTATATGTTAAATTTTAGTATAACTCTCACTACGAAAGGAACTACTTTTATGTACATCAACAGTTAGATGGATAGGTAGTTTTTGTTTATGCGCTAGGGATACGCTTTACCCTGAAGATTAATTTTATATCGTTCGCATACCAGAGCTTATTCTATTTTGAACATCAGATCCTCGGTATGGTTGGGGCGGTGGTATGATTGGAAAATTGTTACAATAGCTATTGCTTATATTTCCAATTGGTGCTGACATCATTAAAAGCGGATGGGCCATAGCTAAATCATACGTGATGGTGGAAATCCCTGAAGTCTGAATACTACTAGAGCTCAGGCCAGATACGTTGACACCAGCCGCGTAATGAATAAATGGTAGATGAGCAGAAGCTGTTATTGTGTGCAGTGGAGGTAGTGGGCGTTGACGTTGATCCTCAGTTCGGGTGGACAGAGCTATTGGCAAACATTCAGCGGATGTTGTTCGTGGGCAATCATATATTTTAGAGTAGGAGTTGCTGCACTCCACAACATCGATATCAGTGCGATCATCGTCGTTATCTTCCTCCTCTGAGACTTGCTCGGGCTTGTCCGGCGTAATCAGGCTTTCTATTGTAAAAGAACGTTTTGGTCGATAACTATTCCCTTCCAAGTCCAAATTTGTTGAAGCGCGCAGATTGCGCATAGTCATTTCAGCCACATTTGTATTTTCGCCGCTTGGTAACGCAATGTGCCTCGATTGCGGTAAAGTTGCACTGTGTCCCAGTGGTGAAGTGCAATGCTGAACCATGCTCGGCGATAAACGATTAGCATGGTGCGACAAAGCTGCGGCAGGCTCTATGTTCATAGTTGTACTATTTATGTCCATCGTCGGCATCTGTGAGATAGTGCTTCCAGATCGGGCGGTAAAGAAAAATCGATTAATATTCGCTAGTGCTGTCAGCTCCTCATTGAGTAAATTTTTATCGTTTTTGTGTAGCTTAAAACGTTTTCTTCGTCGTAGCAAGCTTCCGTTCTCAAACATATCAAACGCTTGTGGGTGTAGAGCCCAATAGGCACCTTTTCCGGGTCTGTCTGGGCGTCTTGGGACTTTAATGAAGCAATCGTTAAAGCTTAAATTGTGTCTTAGTGAGTTTTGCCATCGCTGGGTGTTTTTTCGATAGTATGGAAATCGGTCGGTTATAAATTTATATATGTCACTTAATGGTAACATTTTCTCTGGTGAGCTCCAAATGGCCATTGCTGTTAGCGATATGTATGAATAGGGAGGCTTCTGATCACCGTAAGATTCGCGTGAGGGCCTTGGCATTATTTTTTTAATACTGGTTATATTGCGGTATGAGTTAATTAAATGTCTGTGTGCTCACAAAATATTATTAAATTAATTATTTTAATATTATTTGATTTGTTATCATGACAAACACCATTATACTAGTTTAATTTCCATTTAATTGATAAACACAATATACTTAATATTGAACGAGTATAGCGTAACGACATTATCTCAGCTGCGAAGTTTATTTTTATGTAAAAAACATTCTGATTCCACATAGCAGAGAAGACGGCGACGGTAAAATAACTGCGCGAGCTCACGTCAAAAATCGTCGCACAAATACTACGCTTCTGATAAGCTTCAGCAAAAGCAACAACAGCGAATGTAAAAGCGCTCTCCAAGGTTTGACCGGTCTGGCGAATTACCATCTAAAGCTGAATACGAATACGTGAGCAGCAGTGGCAACTTTGCAGTGAGGTTGAAGCGAAGATAACGACAGACCCGAAGCAAAACAAACGAAGAACCCGACTCACATAAAACAAAATCACTCTTACAGCAGACTAACAGACGGCGTGTCGGTTATTGTACTAAGTGAGCAATGCAGTACAACCAACCACAGTGAGCAATGCAATCAAAATATAATCACTCACATCATTGCCCCCGTGCTCTCTCCCAATCACCGCCATGCCAATGTATCATCCCTCTAAAACGGCAAAACTTCAAAGGAGAGAGCCGAGAAAAGAGTCAGAGATTTACTAAACGAACCAAACCAGTTTGTCCAGACCACACTACGCCAATACTATGGCAAACAAGACGATAGTATAGTAGTAGGGAGTGTCTACAGGCATGGCTTAGCGACTACAATAAACGACTACACAAACGACTAAAAACCAGCCGCCCGGCAGCTGACGACCCAATATGAGCGCGAGGTGTTGAAAAAGAAAATTACATCCACTTTAGCGATTTACTGATTTTACGTTTTCATAATCTTGTTAGTTAATTTGGATGGTTGAGAGCAAGCTTTGCTGCAGGACAAACTACCAATACAATCCAACAGCAGCTTCTGTCGAAAATATATTCTTATAAATTATATTTATATAAATATTATATTAAATGTTTCTATATAGTATATGTGTATTGTTATTATTGTCAAATAATCCTAATCGGCAATTCAAAATAATACTGGATGTGTACATGCAATACTTAATTTTGCGGAACTTAAACTTAATTTTATAAATTTTCTTATATAATTGATGTGGTCACAAATAAATAAATACATACATATTTATAGAAAATGTGTACATATATTTACATTTTGTTTCTTTACTTGTTTATACAAGCAAATTCAATTTCTACTTAATTTGAGTGTTCATAGAGATAACAAGGTACTCATCATCGAAAAGTAAGCAAAAAGGAAAAAAAACCTGACCAAGAGTCAAAGTATTCAACGAACGTTGTGGTAGTGGGAGAGCGCTTGTCTAGAAACGCTCTCATATAGAGAGAAAGAGAGAAGGACAGAGAACGTGAGAGCTACTGAGAGAACGAGATGAACAATGCTACTTAGCAGAACCAGCACTATGTGCCTTTTTTTCAAATTAAAAAAGGATGGCAATATGGTGCTCGATATTAAAGCATCTGCCTTGCTTGCTTCCCATTTGTTCAAAATAGTTGTCTAATTTGATTGGTCATTGTAATTTTATATTTATTTAACAGTCGAAACAAATTAAGCCACGGAGCATACACATTTTATTTTCACAATGAAAATATTATTTTGATTCAGCAAATTTAGGAATAAATTGTACAATAATTAATATAGTTCATATATATACAGTGGACGCCAAATAGTACTTCTTTTGATATTAGACACTCAATTAACGAGGACCAGCATATGAACCCAATTTTTTATGCAATGCATTGATTAATGTTGTTATTATTGTAAAAAAAAAAAATATATCTTACCCAACATTTAAAAACATTTTAATCGAATTATCGACCGACCGCTGTATTATTATATACATATTATATAACTATAATTATTTATTTATTTTTTTATTAATATATAGAATTTGTATACAAAGTCAATTTTCCAGCAGCATAACATTGGTAAGCATAAGTACTTCCAAATTCATAAACGAATAATTTAGAGACAACATTGTTCTCCTTGGACTTCCCAAGACCGTTATCCGACTTTATGTCTATTTAAAAGGATTAGACTATGTTAAAATCAACATTTCGAATCAGTTTATTTAAAACTAAGGATATGAACAGTGTTGTGATTTTTGTTAAAGCTCTTGATACGATATACCAGCGTATTTAATGTTAAGTATGCTGCAAATTGCAAAAAACTTGTAGAAAACTATAAGAATTATATGTTTACCGCTCAAAAGCTTAACAAAACAAGCAAACTGTTTTTATTTAACTGTTCTATATAACTAAAAAAAAGTGTTTTATCCAATTAAAATTTTAATTCTTACTTACATTTATTTATTTGTACTTCCAACCCTTTAACATAAAATCGGCTTACAGAAAAATAATTAATATTGCTGCTATAATATAAACTATATCGATTCCTATGACACTTTTTTACACATTTTTTATGATGTTAAGATCCGAAGACTGAATTGGTCATCGATTTTTAGTTATTTTACAAGAATGGTTTATTGTTAAACTTAAAAATATTTTAAAGTAATGTTTAAAGATCTCTCGAATATTTTAATTTTCACTCAATTTTTTTCGACACAAAAATATAATATCTAACGAAGAGAGTGGCTCCAAGCTTTGCATGTATATTTGTGACCCATGACAAATAAAGTCTTAGGACCCATCTCCAAACCTAAAAGTTAGGATATCAAATTTGGCAGTTAAAGATCTAATGATTTCTTTTGAAGACTGGAAATATTCTGGCTATATTAATAGCTATCATCTAAAATTGTATAATTTAAAACAATACTTAATTCACAAGGCCATTATTTAAAAGAAATGGCTTCCGAAAAAACAAACAGAAGATTTCTGTTTTTCTCTTTCTGGCTAATTCTTGCTTCCTTTCATGTTTTCTGGTTTACCAAATTTTTACTCAGCCATGTTGAGAATTAAACAAGCAAAAAATACAACAAAACAAAAAATTCTTTATCTTTTAGTTAGCAAAAATACACTATCTGCAATTTTGGACAATGTGACTGGGATGCAGCCACCCAAGCTATATCCATTTACATTACATTTATCTGTCAAAGTATACATACATATGATAGTATTGTTATAGGCATATAGCGAAAACAAAATTTCTATCATGAGAGTTCCTTCATGTTGTTTCTAATTTGTAAATATAGACGCGGAAGCGTTACAAATGATTAACACAAAATTCCTTTTTGTATAAAATAAATTTTTGGTAACATTTTTATTGCCAATGAGTTACGCTTCATTAATAGTATTATATCTTTTATGGTAATATGATGTAATCACAACCACAATCACAACAAATTTCACGGTAAACAGTTTAAACACAACATGGAACATTTGATGGCTGAGGGTTGAGCTCGCTGTTTAAGCTATAGGCAGTCATAAATCTTTTCCGTATTTGCTGCCTTATTGTTACACTTAGTGAATACCCACCCAGTCGTTTTGACATTTGCTTGTAATAATCAGGATTTCCGATTTTGTGTGAGCATATACAGTAAAAATACACGCTTTAATGTTATTTGGTTCGGTACACGGTTTACAGTTGTTACAATTATCCATTGTTTGTGACTCGGTAGCGAAACCCAAACTAACCCCGTGAAAATAAACATAACCTGAACCTCCATCAGATATAAAATACAAATGCCGTTAAATTGAAATTTAAACTCTTTCATTGCTTGCATATTTCTATATGTACGTGTATAATTTTAGGGATTTACGTTCAATGAAAAGATTTCAAAAATAATTTTTTTGGCTGGAGTCCCCTAATATTTTTTTTGTATACCCTGAGTCCATGGAATTCTGCTAAAAATGGTAGATTGGTTTTGGAAAAATGAATGTAACAGACAAAAGGAGCCGACCACATAAAGTTTATATATTCTTGATCAGGACAACGGACAGAGTCGATTTTGCCATGCGATCTCGGTAACTAATTTAATTTACAACAGAACAAGTATCGATTTAAAGACTTGTATTTTTTAGCATATGAAATAACCCAGCGAATTTAAAGCATATTCCGGATTTTGCATAAATCCACTCACTCGCATCAAATAAAAAAAAATGCAATTTAATTGATCTGCTAGGAATTGTATATGTAAATAGTATTACTTCGAAAGTAGTACTGAAGTTCAGGTTTCATCTCAGAAATATAAGCTTATAGGATGCAGCCTGAGGATTTGACATAATTAGATATTTGTATATATTAAAATAATATTTATATTATTTTTACTTTTTTTTGCTGCATGTTCATAGGGAGGTAATAAAATAAGTATAATATTTTTGATGTGTTTAAGTATGGTATCTTCGATATATTCAGTACACCCATCTTTTAGGGATATACAAAAACAAATATACACATATCAGTGTTCAGTCATATGTTTACCATGGCTATTTACGTTTTGACCTTTTTGAATATTTACTCAAATAAACTGCGACGGTGGCCTGCTGTTGCACCACCTGTCGCATTAAGACCTACAATATGTTTTTCATTGTTTCTATTAAAAAACGAAACCCATAAATTTCGAGAGGAAACTGTTATGTTTGAAGGCAAAGGTGTAAAGATAATTAGGGATATTGGCTTTATAAAGTAGGGGTGCACGTATCTTTACTTTTTACTTGCCGACAGCACAGCGGCACGCCTAATTTTCTTCACCGAACCGCAAACAATGTGTTAGAAAAGGCGATCTTAGGTAACTAACTATTAATTTCTTACATAAATATATGTACATAAGTAGGCATGTACACTGAGTCCGAAGCGCCCGACTAGGAGATACCCTGTAATTCTAGACAAACAGGTAGATTGACTTGACTGTTGATCCTGACCAAGAATATACAATATATGCAACAGCAAAAATGCATTGAATTTATGGAATACAAGCAACATTTTCATTATTGCGATCGCTTATAGATATTCCCTATAAAATACACCAGACACCTCAAATATTTAATTTATGCAAGAATTTCCAATTAGCCGATATGTACTTTATACTATACTTTATGGGGTCGGAGATACTACCTTCTGTCGTTTATATACATTTGAACAAAACCATTATACCCGTTTTACAATTTTTCAATGGGGCAGGATATAAAAAAGGTTTTCTGCAAATGTTCAGGATGTTAATGATCCGTTCGTCTAAGAACGTAGCGATCTCAGCACGTCACCAGCTAGAGACCTAAACTTCGACTTATATTCTCCTATATGCAGAACCAGCTTATCATTTTTACTGACTATTATATCTAAAATTGGTTTAGTGGTTCTTTACGAATACAAAGAATACGTAGATCGATAATAATTCGGTTTTTGGATACCGCCCATTTCTCCCCACTCGCCCCAAATATCAAAGCGCAATTCAAGTTCTACAGCTTCGTGCTTTGGTATGTACAAAAGTTTGTATGCGCTTTTCAAATCCCAAAAATCCTATAACGATCAGACTGAGTAAAGATTTTGTTTATCTGTGTAAGTATGTGAGAGTTGAATATACATATGTAAGGTATGTAAGGTCAGCTCGCAGCTGGGTTCGAGGAATCTTCAAGTCGAGCACACCCGCACTTTTACTTGTGTTTCTCGATCTTTAGAGACGGTCATTAACATTCTGTGTGTATAAATTTGGAACTCTAGCTCTGAAACTGATGGAAATATAGATTTGTGTGATTTGCCAAAAATTGTTACAGTTTATCTGGTGAGGGAATAAACGAGTATATATACATACAAATATTGCAGTCTCCAGATGCAATAGTGTTGAAAAAATTGGGTTTATACGCACAAAATCTAAAAACTCTGTTAACATTATGAATGAGAATAAAAGCGTGTGGGATATTTAGTTAAATGTACAGATTTTATTTAATTGGTTTAATTTATATTTTGTCAGCAGCCAAGAGACTTGAAATTTGGAAATTAGGGAGAGTTTGCATCGTTATCGAGTGAAAATGTGTAGTATAATATATCATTATGTAATTAAATTAACATTGGGTATGGCAGCCAGAGCAAGAGTAATCAATTGACAAATTGACAATTTACAATGATCAGCAAATTAACATCAATTATGACATATATTACTCAATGCCATTTTGGCATAATTTGTTATCCTTTAATGGTTTTTTAGACTGATTACTTAACATAAATTAAAATATTAAAATATATTTTATATAATAAGTATATAAGTATATATAAAAGTAACGAATATCATTCACTTGATGAATAAGCTCACAGGTATGTATGAAGCGAATACATATGTAAAAGTAAAGGTATATCTTAGGTTGCGCTTCTGGTGGGCGCTACATATAATTACGCATGTATGGAGAGATAAGGATCGTACTGAACGAGATGTATAAACATGATAGGCCAGTAGGTCTGCTTCGCCACATCACGCAGGCTGCCGGCAACAGTCTGCTTCTGCTGAATTCAAAGGGGTGCTGCAATTTATTCTAATAATGGAACAATCATTTTTTTTAATTTGAGTTCAGCAAACAAAGAAATTATAAGCCTAGCTGGAAATGATATGTCAATCTATGGGGACGTTCTAGTGGGCGTAGCCAGTATCTTTGGGTGAGGTCACCAGCAATCTACATACCAAACTTGGTGATCTAACTTTAATAATGTAGGAAATATTCACCTTTTATCGATTTGCGAGGTTTATCGACATGTTATCGATTTGTATGCAACACAAGTATATATCCCAAGTTTCACGCCTCTAACTTATTAGCACCTATAAAATTTGCGTTCATCCAAACAGACAGAAGGAGACCATGACGGACATTGCACCAACCCAACTCTTTTCACTTTATGAACGCTGATGTGAGTTCATCTGGTAATAAGATATTTAATTTTTGAGGTGTTGGAGACGTTGTGTCATATTAAACTTTGTATTTCGAGTACGCGTCGAATGTTACCTCATTCATACAAATCAGATATCGCGTTTAAAAGTTATTAAGAAATTAAATATATGTTGTATTTCGGAAAATGAGATGAAATGTCTATGATAGCGTTGAGATAGCTTTCTGAAACGTTGTAGACTTGTTTCCAGCAGCCAAGAAAAGTTCTACGCCTGGAAAAAATCTATAGTTTGGCGGGACTACACTAAAATACGCAAAAATTGACTACCCACAGTTTCCAAACAACAGAGATACAGGTCTATATTTTGTTCGAGCTTTTAAGAGCTATTAGATTTAGCTTCGAACTTTTACACCCTGAAGACATTGATGGTTAAAAAAGGGTATAACGGATTAAAAATTGCAATAAGATCATGCTCTTAGTTGAAAAGTACTCACGAATTTAGTTTGTATAGTGGGGGCGTCTTCCTTGTTTTTATTATTAGTATCATTATTATTATAATTATTATTATTATAATGGTCTACAGCGGCCGCCTAACTATTTCAAATAATTAAAGAACAACAAGCTATGTGGTTATAACTAGCGAGCAGTATAGGAAAAGAAAATGGATTGTACCAAGATGGAAATACCAAAAACTGAAGTAGATACATAAAGATGGCCAGCGCAATTGCTATGCTCATGTACAAGGTAAGGACTATGACATACTCAGCTGATACCACCAAGTGATTCAAGTGATATCATTGAGTTTGGGACTCAAGGACATCGATTAAGCAGGCGACTTCAACTCAAGAAACGCTAGAGATCGGAGAATACTGGACATGGCAGCAAGACTAGGACTCACAGTAGCAAACATGGGTGCAATGACATTCAGGCGAGAGAGATGCGAGGAAACACATCCTGACATAACATTGGTGTCCGACAATCTGGCGTACAGAATTGAAGACTGGAAACGACCACGAGTATATCTCGATCGTACTGGAGGAGAATACCACAAGGCAAAGTCGCCCATGGAATATCAATCAATTGAACCAAACAGATGAAATAGATAGGAGGACAATCGACAACTTTCAAAAAGGGCGTGTAATGCAGTAATGCCGAAAACGGGAAACAAACGTAGACAAGCACAAGAAGTATACTGGTGGACGGAGGAAATAAAAATATTGAGGGAGACATTGATAAGGTGCATACATACGTCACCTTACTAAAGCAAGGTGCAGGGGATATTTTGCACTGGCAGATGGCAGCATTACAGGAAGGCCAAAATGGATCATTTGTAACAGCAAACGCGAAAAATAGAAAGCGCTTTGCAACGACGTCAATGCTGCGACGTCAATAACGTCAAAATTGACATGAAGAAGCGCAGGGCGAAAAGCATTTTTCCAGGCATAAAACAAGAAGAAATTAACAACATATGACTCATACAATCAAGTACGCATGCACTACGCGGCACTTAAATGGTAACCTAGCGGACCTCTTCACATAGGATGAGTACTTTCCCGGATCGCTGACCGATGATAAACGTATCGACCACTATGCACTAGGAAAAGCTAATCAAACCCCCGTTAAAACCAGAGCCAGAAAACTCAGGAGGACTCTCCCCGACACAATGTGGGCTTAGACCACGAAGATCTACAGCTGATGCAATCAAGGAATCATATGTCCAATGCATATCACCAGCTTCGAAAAGCTTCGGGAAGAGTGGTACGATGTTGAGAGGATGCTGAAGACGCAGTGGATGCCGTCCAATACTGCAGGATAAGCATGACCATTACAGAATCGACACGTTATCAACCTATATGCGTTGGAATCGGAGGAGCAGAGCGATGTGCAGGAGGATCTCGTAGACAGACATATAGCTTTATTTTCAAACAATCTGCGAGAGGCACAGTTAAACTATAGCGTGATAGAGAAGAAATGTTTAGCCGCAGGTAAGCCCATTGAGCGATTCCGTCCGTACGTCTAACTGATGCCATTCACAGTCATAACGGACCATGCCAGCCTGCAATGGCTATGAGAAATACATGACGCAGGTAAAACTGGTGGAGGACCAAAAGGAGCGATTCCCAAATTTAAGGGTTGAAGAGGGCTTGCTGTTTATTCAATGTGGAACGACATTTTTGTTTTAATTTTATTTATGTTTCTCAACACTAAATTAAATAAATTAATGAAAATAAAATTATTTATTATATATATGCATTTATTTTTTAATTAATGCTGTAAATATGAGACAAATATTGAGTAATAATAGAGAATATATAAGAGTATCCTGAAAATGTGGTTCTGGCCCTGAAACCATGTTCCATAAGTGACGTTAAGTGTGTGTTGCTAATTTGACGCATGTGAGTCTTCGAATTGAACTTATAAAGAACGATTCAAAGCAACTCTGCATCAAAGACTCAAAATCCAAAATATCGAATTTCGATAAATTCATGTTAAATCATTTGAAATGCCATCACTATTGGACATGAAAGTTAACTCTGGAAATTATAAAAGACGATTGAAAAAGTTGAAATGTCGCGTAAAAAATTACGTTTTAGTAAGTAAAACAAATTTGTGTACACGCATATATATCTATCTACATGTATGCATTATAGATATCCACAAAAATGCAGTACCTGAATGCAAAGTATCTAGTATCGTTTATATATTGCATGTCTCCGAAAAGTAAACAAATGTTTAAAAATATGAAATTAAAATACATTAGTTTTTTATATTCCCTTAATGCACTCTGCAGGGCTTACAAAAGTTCAACCTGACACATTCAAAGCATGAGGTAAAATATACTAAAAAGAACAAAAATAACAGCTTAAACAAGTGAGGACGCCGAGACGTGAGGGCGGCTATCGGAATCATTTAGGCATAAATGCACCGGTCTCGAAAACTCTAAGAGCTGGATTATACATATGTATGTACATACATGTATATAGCTTTATTCTACCGAAGTTTGCTCATGTAGAAACAGTCGCACGTTAATTGAGATTTCGCCTAAAAACCTTGCTTTTTGGCTTAGATTACAAATGTATAGCATATTTTTGACTACATGGGTATTTAATCTTTGATACCCGGAAGTGAGCTGTTCCTTCTTGTTATACTCACTCATAAAGGGAACAGAGTTTATTAGGTTTGTGCTATGTCCGTCCGTCTGTTCGGTTCATTGTAGAAATATAACAGTTCTTTTCGACTGATTCTATGTCACCATATAGAACTCTGGTTTGTACATAGATTTGAATTCTCTTATTACGTGCTAACATTTTCATTAAGATCATGGTCTTAGTTTAGAAGCTATTCACTCAATCACTTCAATCTTATAATATGGTGACTTGGAACGGATTTAACCATTTGTGCGGTTTCATTATGGTTATTTATAATTTTCATCAACCAAAGTAATAGCTTATAAACAAACAATAGAGTTCCTATATCAAAAACTACACTGTTTAATCTTTATTAAAGAGGGGTATCTAAGTGAACCCCGCATTTTGTTGCAATGTAGGATTTAGTAATTCATACTTTTGAATTACAATATCAGTATTAATTATATGCGTATTATTTAATAGAAAATATTTATTTTTTCAGGAAAATGCTTCTATGGTTGATGAAGTTTGCCTTTTACAAAAAGAATTGGCCGCGGCACGTTCAGAAAGACTGGCCCTAATTGAACGACTTATGTTTTATGAAGGATTAGAAAAAGGTGGAAACACACAAGATCAATATTTGAACGATAATCGCGATCAACTAAATAAATATGTGCCAAAAAATCAAAATGTTACGACTGACAAAAGAGGCGAAAATAAATGTAATGATACATCAACAATGAATACTTTCCCTTTAAAACTAAAAAACGTGCTTATACACTCCATCGGGGAAATTTTACCAGCAAATCTAAATTTTCACACGGCTAATTGGATATATCCAGTAGGATATGTAGCAACGAGAATATACGCACATCCAAGAGATCCACGAAAAAAATGTGTATTCACATGTAAAATTCTTAACAATGCTGGAGTTCCACAGTTTCAATTAATTCCTGATAATGATTTGGATGGAGTGTTCTTCGGGGAAACTGCTAACAAATGTCATCAAGAACTGCTTAATTGTATAAAAGGGTTCATCAAGGAATCAGCTCAAGTCGAATTTAAAGCGAAAGGCGAAGTATTTTTCGGATTATCAAACAAAAAGGTTCAAGCTCTTCTAATGTCAGATATGAGAATTGAACAATGTGTTAAATTTAAAGGTTACGTATTGCCCAATAGTAGGGAAATGTTTGAATACAACAACGATCCAACATTATCCTTTGCAGATCTTCAAAGTTACCTAGCATAATAACACATTGGTAACACATAATTACAATAAATTAATAAATAAATAGAATAAACTTATCTGTATACATTTTGTTAGTTTTATTCGTTCCACAGGGTGTGTCTGGTGGGATAAATTTGCAATCGATGCCATTTAAAATACATAAATTAGAGAAACGGATCAGTCTGAAATATTAAGAATCCTAAGTTCTGAGCTTATTTTTTGCTCCTACGTAATTAGCGAACTTGCATCAGTGGATTGATAAGGATCTGATATAGGGTCAGTACGGGAAACAGATATGGAGTGATCCAAAACAAAAAAAAGGTCAAGCATTTTATATAGAGAATTTTGAATATCATTGATTTGACATAACACGCTAGAATTGTATTATTTCAAAATCATAATTTTAGCTTGTTAAAACAAAAGGTTGACTATCGGCAACGATACAAATTTCTTTTGCTTTGATGTGCCATAAAAAAGTAGACAATTATCGATAACATCGCTAGTTCGAAAAGGTTTGCCGTTATCCGGTGTGTGTTGTTCGTATACAACTGCATGTATTTTCGACCATCACTACGAAACCACTACAAAGCAAAAACAGACGCTTTCAGTCCAATAAGTTGAGTTGTGTGGAAGGATATGCTGTATTTGCAGTAGTATTTGGCATATTATTAAAACATTTCTGCACTTTGTTCACAAAGTAAAGCGTCCGCCTTGCTTGATTTTTTTTATACGAAATTTCCTTCAGTTACAAAATTCAAACTTTGTATTTGTAGTATTTGCACGTTTCATATAAAACTTTAATTATATAAAAAGTACTTTATAGATTGAAACAAAACACCTACAAAACACCTGCAATTTGCATTGACTTGAAATATATATCATAAATTTGTGTGTTACAGTTTTACGTATCAGACACAGATTCGCAACAGTTTGAAACTCATTACCCAAATTCGCTTTTTAGGTTGTGAAGAGAGTATTGTGCAGTCGGCTGCGTCTCACTAAATTGTTACTGTTCTCAAAATACTCTGAATGAAAATCTATAGAGAGTCGTATGCATCAACACCGGGAAAATATAAAATAAAGAAGATATTTTTGGTTTTCAATTATTATTAATTATTATGTGCATTTGATATTAATTGCCCATATCAAGCACAAAAGTGCGCAAAAGCTTTTTGTGCAAAAGCTTTCGAAGTCAGCTTTTCGAGTTTTTGTCTTATATTGCAATGGTAAATGCGGTATATGAAAGAAAATTAAAAAATTATGCCTAAATTGGCAGTACGTTGTCTCGAGTATTGAGTCCGCATTTCTAATGTGGAAGTGTTGAGTTATAATTGCGTGATTACAATTAAATAAATAAACATGTGCGCAAAGGAGCATTTTGGCAATTTATTTTTGAAGCTAAATATTGATTAAACACATGTAGTTTAATAAATGACGCATGCGTGCTAAATTTGAGAATATTTCTAAAACAATAGTTTTAGCATAGTAATACAACTGTTTTCGAATAAAAAAGAAGCAAAGAAACATGACAGCTGAGTTTAGCTCGCGTAACACCTTTCGAAAAACCGGGGTTACCGCAATAGGCAACAATGCACGAAATGTCATAACTTCTGCAAATCCATCGGGGGGAAGTAGCGCATCGTTACTTCAAAAACAGCTGTCATTTAAGACGCCTATTTGTCCCAACCAATTTGGTAAAGCTGATGAAGTTGAAATCATTGACAACTCTAACGCGGATAATTTAGCAGGACGATATAACAAGGTATAAGAACACTAAGCCGCTGCCACCATCACATTCTGCTATAACACACATTTATTTTCAGAATAATATTATTGGCTGGATATGCTGCGCTCCTTGTATATGGCTGCGCACTTCAGCTGCCGTTCACAAAGTGGCTATAACATCCGCAACGTTATTGGTAACAACTTTATTGGTTGCTTCGCCAATATTATTTTTAATTAGTACAGCACCGTCGCCACTTCCTCGAGATTGTTATATGGAAGGCGATGGATGTACACCTACAATTTCATCTCCTTCAGAATGTACGGAAGCAATTTGTGAAACAGTGGCTTCCAACATTCAGGCAAGACTTAATTGGAACAAAGATCCATGTTCGGAATTTAAGAAATTTAGTTGTTGGCGCAGTACGTTTAACAAAAATATAACAAATCTGATTGAAATGGGTAATTCACAGAAATCAGTTGATGTTGAAATGCAGAGTGAGTTTTTTATAGTTCTGTTTATATGTTTTATAGTAATACATTTATTTTTTTTTTATTAGCACTTTTGCAGAATCCTAGTATAAATGCAAAGTTTATGAAACTTAAAAACTTATACGAAAGCTGCTTAAAGCTGACAACGAACTCAAGCGATATACACCGCGTATTTGAAAGCTTAGGAGGATACTTAACGGTTGGCGTTTTAGGTCCCTCGTCCATTGCACCACTAGTAGCCAAAATATATGAACTTGGTCCAAGTCCACTTGTTGATATATATTTCGATTTGAGTTATGGGAGAAGACCACATGTGCTGCTGATCATAAGCGGACCAAGTACATCATCTATTATATTAGAGGTATGAACATGTATTAAGGCTATTAATATATATCTAAAAAAAATTAATTTGTAAGTTAATTGGAGGTACTTTTATAACAGAACACCTACAAACAAAACGTATGTATTTATTTTTATTTTAAAAATTCAAGTACATTTTTTAAGTCCTAAAGTCCTGGTCTCTGATACTATCTTGGCAACCGCATAGTTTTCTTAATGTTAAATTCCCTAACAGATTCTTCAGAACCTAATCACAAACCGGTACTTCCTCTTATGGTATCTAAACGATCTATTATGAAATATCTACTATACGAGGGTTGCTAATTATGTATCTGGCCTAGTTCAAAATTAGGTCGCAATCGCCATTTTCATTTAAAAGTAGAACATTTTGTTGTACAGTCATTCTGTTTATTGTTTACATTCACTTGAAAAAAAAATTTTCTTTCGAATTTTTATCATAAATTTCAAAAAAAGGTTGATGTGTTCAATTTACTCATTTTCGAAAATTGGTTTCATCGTATGTGAAAGTGGAGAATACTTTGAAAAACAACTAAGCCTATTCCAATTCATTACTAGGCCAGATACATAAATAGATAGACACATAAACAGATTATCGAAATTTACTTATCAAAATATTGAAAATAAATATACATTTAATATGTTTCTTTATTTATAGAATAAAATTCGTTGGATGAGTCCCAAAGCACCTCCAAATCGTTTACGGCAAGGTATCCCCAAGCTTTTGCCAGATTTAATTGATCTTGCTCTACCTAACTACTTGTCATATGCGCAACGTATATCTGAGAAAGACACAATATTAGAATTTATAAAGGATCTTAATAAGGTAAGTTTATATATAAATACTGTTAATTCTTATATAGTTTGTTATAATTAGATAAAATTAAGGGCAGACCCATGCTTAAACTTAAACAAGTTCTGAAATAAGACACATAAAATAAAGAATAGAGAAAGGTATCAAATAGAAGCATTTAAAGATAAATTTGTCCTTACGTATGTGCATCTTATATGCATTGTAATCTGTACTAATTAATTTGACGTAAGCTTCAAATTTAAAAAATTATCACTTAATATTAATAATAACAATATTATTGGTTTTTTCGAAAAATATTGATTTTTGTAGCTAGGATATCAAGATCGAAATATTTATTTGGTAACTCCAGCCTTAAAATATGTAAAAATGCCTTGGATATTTTTTGGGAGCTTTCTAATAATATATATTCAAAATATGGGGATTCTAGCTCCAAAAATGTGGGAGATATACCTTTCCAATTTTAGTTCATAAAGTTTCTGCATATATATACTTTATTTAAATATATATATGTGGTTCCAGTAGTCCGCAGTAATATTAAGCGATTTGATTAACAACTTTGATTAATAATACAAGAGTTTATTTATTTTTATTTTCTGCTCCGTACATGGGCTGAAATCTGCAGCAAAAGCTGGTTAAGATTGAGCGATCCATTTTAGCGAGTATCAAATAATAGTTTGATTTAAAAGCCTTCATTTCATTTCGGTTTTTTGAATTCTTAGCACATAAGATCGAATTATCAAAATATTTTTAATATATTGTATACACTTTAAATAATTTACTTTTAAAAAATACAATGTTTAACCGTTTCTGTATTTATTTTTATTTTTAGCTTCAAGTTGAACAATCGCGCCGAGGCTTCTGGGATAGCTCTGTCTTGTATAATATATCTAGTTTGCAGGCCGTGTATCCAGTTGTAAGTACCAAGAGTGTTTTTTATTCACAATTGTGAGTGTTATTTATGCTTATAATTTAGCCTCTTGCTTATTTAACGTTCATATAAACTACGTCAATAACCATAAGAACGGTAAGCTCTATAAAATATTTCGATTTACGGATAATATTGCTAGAGTTGTTTTTAAATAAAAACAGGTCTGCAGTCGAGTATTGAAACTATTTTTATATTATTTATATATTATATATATTGTTTGGTTGACGCTTCGTAGTGCCCAATTCTAAAATAATGTGAGATCATATATCAAGGTATTGGGCAAGCAGTAGCTTAAAGTTATACCAAATCATATTGATAACCGTTCAAAATTTAGTGACTTAAAGAAATTTTAATTGCAAATATATCACATATAAACATTTACTAAATTAAAAATGTCTTCCTGGATCTTTCAGTTAAATTGGACTCTTTTAATTCCAAAAGATTGGAGTGGGCCCATAGTTGTAAGAAATGCTGATTATCTTAAAGCGTTACAAGGCTTTCTTACAAAGTATCCGTCACGCATTGCACATAACTCAATGCTTTTACTAAGTGCACTTGAAATGTTACCCAAAGATTATCCAACTCCGGAGGTTTGCACGCGCGCTACGATGTGGGCCTTACCAGAACTAGCCTCAGCATTATATATCTCAGAACATTCTTCGGTAGATTCAAAAGACATAATGAAACGGGTACAGTATATTATAAAATCAACACAATTACAATAACGTTTTCGAATCTTTAAATTTTAGGCTGATATAATATTTAAGTCACTTAAAGCTCACTTAAAGCGAGCTCCTTCTTTGAAAGGCGCCGCACTTGTAAAGCTATCAGCTTTAAAAATACAATCTAAAACATGGGAAGGATTTTCGAATGTAACACAATTGGCGCAAGCAACGGAACCTCTTCAAATTAGCCCAGACAATTGGCTGCAAAATATCTTAGAGATATATAAAAGAAATAAAATAGTACCCAGTACAATTAATATGGACGCAAGCTCTCATGATGCGTAAGTTTTAAAGACAAAAGCAAAAATGTTATTAAACGTATATATCATTTCAGCTGGGCATATCCAATTGTGTCGACCATATTTTATGATACATTAAGCCACTCTATTGGTGAGTACCTAAACCCTTACGATGATGTCTACTTTAAAATTAAAAACTTTCATTTTTATATCCACAGTTGTTCCTTTGTCGGTTATATTAATACCATATTTCAATGCACGTTTGCCTCCGTATCTGCATTATGCTTCAATTGGTGTTTCAATTGCCAAGGAAATCTTACGCTCAATAACGAAAAATTTTGATGATAAGGCTATGCGTTGTGTGCCACATTCCGTTAATATATTTTCAAACTTTAGTCGCATGGATATACTTATTCATTCTGGAGGAATGCAGATTTCATATCACTCTATGCTGTCGCTGACTGGTCCCATCAAAGGAATGGCCCGACTCCCGGGATTAAATTTGACACCAACACAAATTTTTTTTCTAGTGTCTGCTCAAGAGCTTTGTGAAGAATCAAATTATTTGGGAATTGACACTAGCGCGTCAGAGTTTGACAATATGTAAGTTTAAATGAAATTATTTTTAACGTAATCCAAAAATTAAACTCATTGGTGATCAAGAACTCTTCTATCTGATAAAGCACACAAAATTATATTTTTGATTGACAGCGATCGCAAAGCATTACTTAATAATTTGTATAGACCGTATCAAAGTAAAAGTACATTTGTAAAATTCTTTATTTCAGATTGGGTTGGCTAATTGCCCAAGGTGGCAGCGCGACTGAGGTTTTTAAATGTCCATCAGGGTCCATGATTAATAATCAAAAAACCTGTAATGTTCTTTAAATTCAATTTGTGTAGAAAATAAACAATTATCTACAAATATTTTAGAATTGTCAAGAAATACAGTATTTTATTTTCAATATAATAATGCATTACATCGGCGTTTGTAGAAATTAATTTTATTTTGTAAACTGTCTTTGTAAATACTTGCGACTAATGTTTATATTGTAATCATGAAAATATAACTAAATGTAAACTTTGTTATAAGTTGTCTAAGTGACCCAGTTAATGAGTTTGTTATTTGCATAAGCTTCAATAATTCTTAACTTGACCTAGTACTGTTTTTAAATATTTTTCGGATCTGTTGTCATTTATTCCGAATATTTTTGGAAATTTGTAAAAACAAATTTCCTTATGTTATAGATTTAAGAAAAACGCAATGATTTTACCAGAAACAGCTAAACAATTTTCGAAACAAAGGCAATTTTCAAATATTTCAAAATAAAGTATTTTAAATACGCAAGGTTGGTTTCGTTTCCTTTGTGCTTGCAGTTGTAGAAAGTTCAAATCTTTTGATATTCGTGAGATATTGAATGCCCTCGTAGGCGGCGGTTCCCACTCCTCAACCGGCCGCATCGCTGATGGACTCGGTGCGTTCCCGAACCGGGTATCCGTTGGCCCCTCGTGTAGAGATCCAGATGGATGGCGACCGCGACCTCCATCGTTGCGGCTGAACCACTCGGTCAGGTCATGTCACGCCGATTGCTCTCACCAGCCTGATCACTTGTCGCATCGTAGCGCAAGAGGCGGTGGTAACCGGGGTCAAGGGCTGAGACGGAGTAGCCCCATAAGGAAACCAGCTCCTTGTTGTCCCGTGATGCCTTCATGGCTTCGGAGCTTGCGTCCGACTGGGGTAACGGCGGTGACTCCTGCGGGGTCAGCTAGCGTGCACTAACCTTGCTAACAAAAAAAGGTTTTTCGTACCAAAGTATGCAATTATCACTAATATGTAAGTAGACACGCCAGTAGAATGCGAAGTGGCCGATGATGGGAATTTGACTAGGTCTATCCTCACAGCCTTAACTAGAGATAAAAATGAAAAGCAAAATAGTACAATTCTTAATAAATACCTGATCGAATATGAAACCCAACCTAACCAGTGCCCTAAATGCCAAAGTGTTCAACTTCAAGAAAAGAACCGACTACGACTACTACATCAAGAAAGTAATCGACATTCCGTCCAAGCTGGTTGATACTGGCAGTGTCACCGAGATGGGTGGCAGGATTGCTGATGTTATCATATCGTTGGACGGTCGATTCCTGTATGTGAACTACAGTATGATATCACCATACCCAACGATCTTCCCAATGTTGTTTTTAAGGAGATTAAGGAACTGACCGAGAGGATTACTTCTAAACTGAGAGCATGATAATGAACTTTCAGCGCTTAATGAAAACAATAAAATCTATGTACAAACCAAAGCAGAAGTCTGTTGTATTTGTAATGCGTTTTTCATCAATGGGCGAGTTGCCCAAAATCCATAAAACCATATTGAACCAAATTTGGTGGCTCTAGCTCTTGTTTCGGCACTCATTTTTGTTGTAATCAACTCAATAATAGTTTTCAATAATTTTTCAATGTTTCTTTAATTTGTATAAAACATATATATTTAACATCAACTAAATAAAAAAAATATTGAATACAATAAGATAAGGTAAAACATAAACAATATACCTGATTATAAATTAAAAAACCTCAAAATAATCTTTAAGAATACAGCACATACACATATACATATCAGAATTTTTCTAAATTTGAAATTAAGATACAAACTATTTACTTGAATTAATTAAAACTAATGTTTGGTTTCAAATTGTAATACACATTTAAGTCTAGTTCTCAGTGAAATGTATGTTTTTTATACTTCTGAAGAATTCCATGATTGTACTTCAGAGAAGGGTATGCGGATACCCTACATACACACTTAAATACATTTTTTTTTCGTAATAAAATCTTTTACCAAATATTATACAAAATCTTATATATATAAATCTAAATAAGTTTAAAATGCATGTTGCTTTTTTAATTTTTATTTATAAGTCCAGCCTTAATGCAAGTAATTTTGAAATCAAAAGTATTACTGAAAGATTTGAGGAACAAATATTTTAGACAAATATATTGCAAAAAATGTTCTTATAATTTTGATTCCCTTGTGCTCCTTGACCTTAATGAAATATCTTGTACGTTTTCACAGTTTTTATCGCAGTTTTTAAAATACCCATCATACTTGCTTACATCTCTTGAGATACCAGATGTCGATACCATTGCTGGTAGAGCCCTTAAAAACCCATGTAATCCGGACGGAATAGGTGGCGTTGATGGTACTGACATTCCACATCGATTATACAAAAAGGGCATTATACCAGTAATATTTGTATGGTGAGTTAGAACTGCCTCTAAATCTGATTCTTGAGCGTGCATTAAAAATAAACTGTAGGCACTAGTTGGTATCATTCCAAAATGGTCAAATGAATCTACATATGCCTCTGTGTCTCTTTTGTAAATTTCCAGGAAATCTCCTAACAATTTAGCTACCATTGCCGAACGAGCCTTGCTTAAGTTCAGTGTGTTTCGAAACAAAACTGGTGGTTTCACACCCCCACCATACTTATTTAAAAATTTTAATATTATTTTTTCATGACTATCTTTTGGATCTTGAGTCAATCGTCGTAAAACCGACTCTAAATATAAGCTAAACGTTTGTCGTGCTTGGAAGTGTGTCAATGTAGAACCACTTCCAATTTTCTTAAGCATCTGCTTGCGAAGCCTTCGTCCTTCCTCTTCACACTTTTCTACAATTTGTTTCTTTAGGAAGGGGATTTCAGAGTCCGTTTCCAAAGCTCTTTCGTACTGCCTAATTCGACTTTCTTGACAATTATCTTTATTGCATCGCGAGCCCGAGGAGTATAGATTTGAATGCAGCATTTGATTGTAATTATGTTGCGTAACTAATGTTTGGAATGTTTGACCTTGTACGTTTGGTGTGGATAATGGAATACCATTTGAAGAATCTAAAAAGTGTCCGTATCGCTGCATTGTGTCGTCTGTTGGGAATATACGCACAAAACCTCCGCGCCTCGTATACTGCAAACGAGCACTTCGTAATATGCGCTGCTCTTCTTGTGTTAATTGAATTATGTTAAACGGTTTCTTTTTTGTCTTTGTCGATCGGAGTGTTATACTTGGTTCAGTTGTATCAACTTGTCGATGACAGCTGGAGCTACGAAGTCGCGTCGACTTATTGTCGTAATGAGATCTCATTTCCGGGGTAAACGCTGGGATACCAACACATGTCAATAAATCCGTAATTAGACAAGCTTTTACCTTAGTGTCCAAGGGGCTATCTACACCCATTGATGGCGAGAGATTTACTTCTAATAACCAAGGTTTAAGCGTATTATCGATTAGTATATCGAAACCGTAAAGTTCAAAACAATTGTTAACATTAGGTACAAACATTCTGCACGCAGAAATGATTGTTTGAGCACAGGCAAGAACGGCCTTAATTATTAAATCTTCAATGTTTAGCATAAGCAAATGAGTGTCACATCCCTGAAGTTTAAGGTGTCTTAAAAGGGCTGATAAAGTCCACTTATGGCCCACATCCTCGTCTTGTGCATCCGATGATCTTATATAATCAGAATGGTATTTGTTGATGCTATAGTTACACAGATGCATACAAGGATTCCATAAGTTATCGGTGTTTCTATCGTACCTAACAGTCGCCAATCTAACTATACCTTCTTCATACAGATATATAATAAGTGGATCAAAGGATGTTACCAATACATAAACTCTTAAATCACACTTGTGACCATCAATACAAAGTGGATCTACTATATATTTTGAAACCAAAACTTGTTCATCCTGTGGTATCTGGTCTGGCTGAAAAATAGTAGTTTTATCATATCTCTTAAAACGTATTTAAAGTAATTTACCGAATTCACAATAAAAATACCCCGTCCCCTGCTTGAAGCTGCCGGTTTAACAATCCAAGGTCCTCGCTGTTTATTATGGGCAAATATCAAATCTCGAGATTCTAGCGGAAGAATAAAAGACTGGGGGACAATGTCAAAATGTTTCATTCCCCTCAAGTGCTGCATTCTTTCAATGTTTTTGTAAAGTCGATCTTTTCTCGTTAGTTCATAAGACCTTAATAGAAAAGAAATTAAATGCAAATTATTATTTGAATTACATATTAAATATAATTAGATGAAATATATTTAATATTAATTAAATTATTAAAATATACATATATAATATAGTCTATCTGTTTCCCGTTGTATGTGCAAACATGACAAGATTGGGGACGAACGAACGGACACCAAGACACCACTTGCAGAAAACTAAATATAGCATTCAATAAGCAAAATGAAACTGATAAGACCAAAAATATACAATTATGGTCCATACATTACTTACCTTGGAAAATGATTAACTCGTTGATATAACGCTAAGTTCCGTAAGGTGTCTAGTTTCATATGAACGCCAGTCCACAACAAACTGAAATTCGATTCACCGTGAACTTCGGTTAAGCCATGAACATTGAATATTTTTCTTAACAGTTTTGTTTCAGTTTGAATAAATTTATACGTTATTTGCAACTGATGTGCAGGCATGTTTATTCCACAGTCATTATCTTCCTCACTTGAAGCTTCTTGATCTTCTTCACTAGTGTTACTTTCTGTATTGGATTGAGAAGCTGCTATAGATTCATAGCCACTTTCTTTATTCAAATTAACTTCAATTTCGACAATAGAGTTTTCATTTTCATTTTCATTTTCAATTATATTTTTTTTTTTTATTTTAGGTTTTTTTTCATTATACTGCGTCGTTTCATCTCCATCACTAGAAACAGAAGTGTCACATGAAGAAAATAAATCATGCGATTTCTTAATAGGGTTCCGTAATTCATTGCACTTTTGCAAATTGTCAACTGAAACATAATTTTTTCCTTGATTTCCATTATTCATTTGCGTCTTGCTAATTTTTGGTGATAACGAATTTTTAAGAACCACATCGTTCGAAGTGGATGTGACTTGGTGTTCCTCATTTTTTAGATCCACTTGCACAGGTGCTGTTTCTAATAACGTTTTTCTGTTTTTTGGATTAAGTATATTAGTGCGAAAAACTAATACAGCTTCACGTGAGCCCAGTTTTCCACTTGTAACCCAATCATCCTGACTTATATACTTAAAACACTTTTCGCTATAATAATACACAATAAAAATATATATAAAATTCATTAGTTGAATTCATAAAATTGGATGTATGGTTATGCAATTAAACATATGTAAATGTACCCTCCCTTATATGTGCATATTCCTGATCATCAGGAACATCCGCAACTACTTGTTGAACATTACTCAAATTTAAGTTCGCGTGAAGCATGTGCAGGTAAATGTGAAAAAAAAACGCATCTCAAATACTACGAACATGGGCTTTGTTTTGTTCATAGATTTCAATGCTCTTGTAAAGCATAAGAATCATACTCCTAGATTAAAAGTTATACACGAATTTAGTTTCCATAGAGCCTTCTCAGTTGTTTTATCATGATTGATCCTAACTAATACTTCATTTATGTAAATCTACTTTGAAAGGTCAAAAATGCCTTCCTCTACATTCAATATACATTTGCAGAACTTACACTGTTATGTAATGTTACTAATCATATATTAGTTTTATGTGTAGGAAGCAAAAATAGTTAGGAAAAAAACTTACGCGGAATTAATGTGTGCATCACACAATGAAGAAGCAGGCATGGCAATTCTGGAACAACGAAAAAAATTTTATTTCTATATTAATACTCTTAATTGAAAATAATTGTTGTGCTTCGCTTTGTGATTAAATATGATGTAATTATATAAGCCTAACATAAAGTTAAGAAAAACCAAATAATTCGCACGATTTGGTGCGTTTCACATTCTGCTTACAATGAGAACGCGAACATTGGTTATATGGAATGTCTGCATTTGTCGATAAGAATGCATTTTCAAACTCTGAACTCATTGAAAATTGATAAAAAGGGTAAAATGGTTTTGTGCAATGTACGTAACAGACTGAAGCAGGCATCTCCGACCCCATTAAGTATATATATTCTTGGTAACCATCAATAGCTAAATTGGTTTAGCTCTGTCCAGACCGTAGATCACTTAGTAATAAACTTTCCATGATCAAACGCCCAAAAATGCAACTGGAAACATTTACATGAGGATACGGCAAACCAGGAAGATAATTGAAATACATCGGCGGTAGCATGATCTGAGCCAGGTGTTGTTTTTTCTAAAAAATTTGTATGATCTACGCCTCGCATTAATGAAATTATAAAACCGTTTAGGATCCCACTGGAACTGTATTCTACAACTTTTCAGGTAATCCATATAACATTGGGTGTAGATATCGTGTGTAATCCGAGAAATAGCCAGTTTCCTTGAACTTCTTGTACATACATGACTTTCTATTTTTTAAGTTGATAAATTCCCGTGTAAGCCACATATGCTTGTTAGACCTAATTGATTCACAAACCGGGACACATATATTAAATAGATGGTTTAAAGTGGAATAAAAAATTGTGATTGCACTACCCTACACATGTAAAGCCGAAACCAGTCAGCCTGGGATAAGACCTAAGCTAGTTTAGCAAAGTCGGTTTTCCGAAATTGGCGGGATCGTTCATGCGGATTCCTAGCAGGGCTTAGCACCCATGCAGGCAAATCACTCAACACCTCTAAAGTGGGGTGATTAGGATTTGCAGGATATGATATAGGCTCAGTACGGGAAACATAACATTTAGCATTTTATATAGAGAATTTGGGATAGCATTGAGAAATCATGTTGGGTCGTAAAATCGGGATTGGAAATCCAAGTAGTTCCAGCAATATTGAAATCACCCAGAACTATAACAAAATCACGATCGGAAAGCATAGCGAAGACAGAATGTATAGCAGAGAAATGAAAAGAATAGACACAATTATTTGAAGAAGATATATAGGAATAAGTAATAAAAAGGCGGACACCGGTAATGCACAATTTGACAATTTGACATTGAGGATGTCAGGCCTTAACCATGTTTCAGAGAAGACAACAAAAGGAAAGGATAAACTATTAAAGATGAAGATTACTGACTTTAACAAAAACCTGTTACATTCTGATAGCCATGTGAGAGGGAGGATATTAGTTTTTTTCAGCTAGCAGAAACCACAACAGGTTGAGTTAGACTAATGCCAGGAGGCGGAAGTGCAATCGGAGACACATTTTTCTTTCACAGCAGTAGCTTTCAATGGAGCAATAGCCTTGATTGATTGACCATTTGATTCGCCCTAGTCGGGAGCGATCGATTTTTCTCGATAATATGAAAAGAGGCAAGATATTACAAAATAATTTGTTAAACTTGTTGAGGAGAATCTATAGTTGCACAGTTTAGGTCTCTAGCTTTCGTAGTTTTCGAAATCGCTTTGTCATACATACGGACGAATGGACAGACATGACTAAGCTCGTCGTCCTGACCAAGAATCGGATATGCTTCCTTCTGCCTTTTTACCCAATTTTAATGGATTCCGTGTATAAAAACGAATGGATTCAATGACATTTCAGAGATGGTCGTTCTGTACCTGTACCCTCTACCTGTTAAAAACAATAAGAAACAAGTAAGAACGTTGCAGTTGGACGTAACTGACTGCGTAATACTCGTTCATAATACACAGTAGTTATTATTGTTATTTTGGAAAAATATAGTTTTTATATTTCGTTGGGGCGGAGGTGGGTGTCGCCAACATTTCTCAGTTCATTCTTAAAAGGAAGTCACCCAACCCGCGTCTGCCAAATTTGGTGAGTATAGCTCAAAAACTATGGGGGATATAGTCATTTCCGATTTTTTAAGGCGGGTCCGCTTGGGGGCGTGGCCGGGATATCAAGGTTGCAATTTTTGGGGGGGTGTCACAATCCCTCTACATTTGGTGACTAGCATTAAAATTGTGGGAAATATTCACCTTTTATCGATTTGCGATCATGTTATCGATTTGCCAGCCTCCCACTGGGCGTGGCACAAAAAGCGTAGCACTTTGTCTAACGCAGCTAAAAATAAACACGGCATCATCAAGCAGATCGGATTCCGAAATGGTAGATACTTGAAAAAAAAACACATTAATCGATATAAAGCTTTCGTCTTCAAAATATGCACACAATTGAATACCTGAAGTGATAAAGCAATAAAATAATAAGCACTAAAGTTTTTTTTACAAAATTGTTCTTTTGAGTTTCTTCTTATTATTGAGTAAAAATATGTGTTATGGGTTATCAAAATTAAACAATATATTTATTTTATTTGTTTGCATCAAACAATTTAATTGTCTCAATCCAATACAGTTTTCAATTCCCTAGGATTTGCCATGTTAGCACTAAAGTACTTATATTTAAATCTATAAAACTACATATTTAAGAATTTTCCAATGGTTGCAACTTTTGAAATCAAAATTTCAAAAAAAAAATGTTTATTTTAGGAGTGTATTTATAAGTATTTAAGTTTGTTAACATAATCATAATTTTCATTTTATGCATGAGTAGAAAAAATGTCAAACATTAGACAAATTGCATAACATAACTTAAAAAGAAGATATGCATAACTAATCTTAAATTCAGAAAATTATATCCATTTAGTCTTTCTTCCAGTAGCCATCTCATTTGGACCAAAGTTAAAATTGTTGTCCATATAAATAGATTGATTCCTTTTATTTTTATTCACATCGCTAGTATTGATTGTTGATTCTCCGTTGTCATATTCGTCGCAGTCGTATTCATTGTACTGACAGTCTTCCGCGTTGAATAAGTGCTCCATATTTGTAGGATTTGTAATATTTGTGTTATTTAGACGAGCCATATTTGCAGAGAAGTAATTTGCACTAGTTTTCATGTTATGCTTACCGCTTATGAAAGTAGAACTCTGGTCATTGTTATAATTAAAATTATTTATTTGGTTACATTGTTCGGGCATAGGTGTACTTAAATCGAAAATGTTGTCATTCGCAAATATATTTTGCTCATATGTAGGAACAGGAGATAAATGATTAATATTGCAGTGAATAGACGATGTATTCTCGCGATGTTTTTTCTGCTCAATCAGAGAATAGACTTGAACAATTTGTTGAAGCTGTTCTTGATTAATACTGGTTTTACCTTGAGAAATCAATGACGACGCTAGTTTGGCAGCAAGTTCTGTTTTATCTATGCGATCATCTTGTTTATTAGTGTTGATCCGTTTTTTAGACTTCTTTAAGGATTCAACAATATTAAATTTCAGCTCTGCGGTATTACTTATCGCTTCGTTTTGTACTTTTGTGGCAAACCTCAGTAATTGCTCAGTATTGTTAATTGCCTTTTTTAAAGCACGTTCCTGAGCTGGATCTAAAATGTTGGAAATTATTAGACCTGTAAATTTTTCCTTGGCCGTTTCTAATATGGCACAATTTTCACTTGTAAGAAGTAAAGCATTAGCAGTATCTGGATGTTGCTTAAATATTTGCAGTGATTTAGCCAATAGTTCTGTAATGCTGGGTCCCAAACTTCCCAAATGATCCTCTAGAGCGGTTAAAAGACGAAGTACGTGTATTACATTGATGTTTTCCGTGTTTTCAATATTTTTTATGGTATCTTCATTGTCACTTCTATGCCGTTTATCAAGACTAGCACTTTCAAAAAAATTATCAGAAATGTGAACATGGTATTTTGAGTTTGATAATTCATCATTAATCATCGGCAAACACAACCTTTCACGACACTTTATTTTTATGTTTTCAATATCTTGATTATAAAGCTCTTCCAAACGAGCGTTAAAAAAAAGTATCCATTCATTTTGATAGTTGTATGAACGATGGTTTATACCAGCAACTATAAGCTCGTCCTTACGCCGTTTCCAAAATTTTTGCCACTCTTGTTTATAAAGAGGGTGTTTTTCGGGGTCTGCATTATATAGATCAAACGCCGTATTTAATTCTCGTACACTCTGATCAACCATATGTCGGTAAGCCTGCCAAATATCACCATCTCTTAATGGAGACAACGACTTACGTTCCACATTCCATTGGGATGACATTATGGGAATTGACCGCTTTCGTTTTCTATCCTTAGAGCTCGACCTTGATCGACTACGTTTAGATGTTCGATGCGGTTGTCGATGACGAACGGATTGATAATGTCTGGTATCTCTTAAAAATATATCAACCATTCGTTTATGCGTCTCATCGTCGACAGTATCTAATCTATTGACTTCATTTAAATTACTGTATTTGGGGTAATTAGCTGTAGCATTTTGATTCGTTATGGTATTAATAGGGTTACTAAAAGAATTTAAAAAAGGCGCGTCACTAACAACATTATTACTTTTTTGTTGTAATGTGCTGCTATTAGCATTTTCAATCAAGATATCGACATCTTGTGCATCTACAACATGGGTAAATGCAGGACCTAGCACTTCTGATGCATGCCTGCGATTAAAAACAGTTGAAACAATATTTTGTCGATTTTTAGTAAACGAGTATTCATAACAAAGATATGCAGTTTCCCGGCCATGGTGTTTCTCAATGGCCATAGCCAATTTTTCTAATATTGGAGATAACACCTTAAAAATATGATGCTCCGGTACGTGAGCAATGTACTGTCTGTACTGCCGAATAGCTGTAGGATAGTGTTTTTCGCAATATTTTAGACGATGGTTGTAGCTTAATAGATGGTTATGCATTGCTAACTCATCGGTCGCAATACTACACAAACTGCATTGAAATCGTGGTGATCTGTCTTTTATGTTTTTAACAATTTTGATAACGTACTCAACTCCCAAAAGTCCCAAAATTTCAGTTATATTTGAAGTTGATTCAAAAGTGTAACTCTGGGAATTTGATGATGTCGGTTGATAGTCGACACAGTTTTGGAAATTAACTATGTCATTTTCATCACGTTTTCCTTCCTTGTGGTTACAAGTCAAAATTTTCCTTGAAGGCTTAGATGCAGATATTTTATCCGTATCATGACTGTCATTCGTATGTTTTAGCTCCGCAGGCTGCTTTAAACTTATTAATTTCGATATTGGAACACAAGAAATTGTTCTTTGTGTTGCTGAAATTTGTGAAAGCGGATTAATTACAATATTGGGTTGAGATACAGTGTTTAATGCGAAGACAACATTTTCTTCTTTTTCGTCCAAGCAGCTTAATGTTTTTTGAACATTTTCGATATTAGCGTTAATTTGTTCATCCTCTTTTGCTGAAACATTTGATTTCAGATTTATGTGTTCTTCTAAATCTTTTTGACATTTATTGTTTAAAAAAGATTCGGAAGGTTTTGCATTAGTAATTCCGCACTTTGTTAAAACTGTTTTTTCTTTAGCGCTGTCGCATAATGTTGAAATTGTTTTCTCATTAGAGATTGTCGAAGCTGGCATCGACGCTTCCTTAGATGCAACATTCATTATGGTGTTCGTAGAGCCTGTTTTCGAAGCGTCAATAGCAGTAGATTTACCACAAATTATTTTCTTAGTCACTGCTTTTTTAATTAATGGTTTAGATGCAGTTTGAGGTTGTGGTTTACTTGGCTTCGTAACAGAGACTGATTTAATTTTTGAATCTAAGTGTTCTTCTCGTTTTTCTTTGTCTTTTATATTTTCTACTATTTTATTAGTTTCGACTTTTTTTTGTACATTCTTGCTGGTTTTTGTTGGAATTTTAGCACCTCTTTCTTTGGGGAGGTACAATTGTTGTACCGATTCCATCTTACAACAATGCTTCTTGCCAGCACAATGACTAAATAAATTTTTCTCTCCGTATTGAAACACTTTGCAAACTTTACATAAGAACTTCTTCTTTTGTTGATCTTCACAAACAACCATAGTTTCCCAATTGCTTTCGTTTTTAACACGAAATTCAAGTGTCATTAACTCTTTTAAAGATAATGTTGATAATACCTTTAAAAACTCCTTTGTCTCAAACAAGTCCTTATTTCTTGTAGTTTTTGTGGCCATTATGTATATTCAGCGGTATTAGCACAAAATTAACTAGTGTAACATCTGCATATGGTCTCGACAATTTTTATATATTATATTATATATTATATAATATATATAATATAATATAATATACCATATATATTTATATTTAAAATATATAGATATTATAATACGTTTATTTATAAATGTATTAATTTTTGGATATTATTTTTTGAGTTTGTATTGCTATAAAATTGAAGGAAAAATACTTTTATTTTAAAATAAAGCAATTAACGAATATAACACACAAATATTATTTTTTACTTGGATTTACTTTCTAAAGGCTATGTCAGGATTCCAAAACTTAATATTATTTAATATTATTTTAAAAAAAAAAAGTGTAGTGTGCCAGCACAGATAAATTGGCTTCTGGCCAGGTCAGTGGTCACACAAAAATGTTGTATGTTAAAGCATTGTCAATATTTATGTGCCCTGGACATAGTTATATATAAAGCGAGAAAAATCTTCAACACAACAAAAGGACAAAGTCGGTTTTTCTTGTAGCTTTACTACTTTTGTATTGCATTAATCTTTGAGTAGAATTTATCAACACACGCACACTTTTCTGGTGACAATACTGACGTATTTTTATTAAAATTATCAAGAGTACCCTCGATCTGGGGACACCCTGTATATATCTCCGAACTGCTGTAACTACATTCCTATTTTCTTTCCTATTTTTTAACAACATACAAACACACACGTTATAAATAGCCCATTCCCTCCTTCAATCATGCAATTTTTTTGACTTAAATATAACATCCAAATCTGTGTTAGTTCCAAAAAACGCAAGACTCTTGCAATTTTAAAGGGAGTGGGAAAGGTATGCAAAAAGCATATTAATTATTATTCACATTTTAAGCCTCTACTCCTATTCCTATTCCTGTCCTATGCAATAATATAATTATGTTCTTTATTCACAGATATTTCCGTTTTATTTTGCAGTGATGGAATAAATAATCGAAGCAATAAAGCGTATATGAGCTGTTGTTGAAAGAAAAGTCATAAGAAATATTCAAAAATAGGACAATACAAAGAAAAAACGCCTTTTCACGAAGTACAAAAAATAATCATTCATCGAAAAATCTCAAAAAAGTGTTAAATACATCTGTCATTATATATTGGTTAAGTTCGTCTCATTCAGTTATACTTCCTGCTACGATATAACAAAATACGTGCATTTAAATGACATTTAAATTCTCACTATAATTGGTGCCCTCGATTGCAAAATCGATGTAATTGGTGATTTGGTCACCAATTATATTTCCGGCGATTTTCAAACACTCTTTTTCACCAATAGCTCAATAGTTCAGTACAACCAGTATGGTATTATTAGCTTAAGAGTTCAGCGTGAGCAGCTTATCAATTTAGTAAGATCGATGGCTTTAAAACACTTTTCTTACGAAAAATCAATTACAAAGTCGTGACACTATTATTTTCATTGAATAAAATCATATAATCACCGATAGTGATTTCTTTTCCCATATTATTAATACAGATTTTTTAACATAGTGTAATTCGAAAGCTAAAATTTTTCAAATGTATTTAATAAATATATAAATATTAAAAATATCGAATAATACGTGATAATAAGTCGTCGACAGGATTGATGCATGCAAATCCTCGTCAATATCGGGCTATTATATCACCAATTAATCGAATTGAAGTTTTGTATACAAATATCAAGGTCGCAATCTTTTGGGGAGGTCCCCAGCAACCTACATCTCTAGCTCTCTAGCTTTAAAATTATGGGAATTATATACATGTCATCGACCTGACTTTTTAGGAATATCGATTTTTGCGATTACGGAAAGGCGAAAAGGGATGCGTGGAAAATATTTCTCTGATGTTTGGGAGAGAAATATATATACAAAATATGTGATTCCCCTAACTTAAAAACTGTGAGATATAGCCAAACCCAATATACTCTTTTCACTTTGTGAACGAGTATAAAAACATAATTAAATTCAAGTCTATATTACTTTATTACTTAACAATACTTTTCTAAACAAAAATTTCCAACAAAGCTTACCACTGACCGCAAAAACTAATTTAAAAAAAAGAAATGAGGCTCTACCTTATACCCCGTTGTGCATTTCAATCCCCTGACACTTACAAGGAATAATACATAAACATAACGCCGCATGCTGCGCATTTGACTCAGCAGCTGCGCTTGGCTCCCACTAAATGATTAGATTTACATTTTAAAATAGTCGAAAACACTTTTAATTATTATTGTTATTTTAAAAAATATAAATATTGACAATTTGTAAGAGAGGGATTAGCAGTGTCGTCCATTGTTTAGACACGTTATTATAGCTCAACTTGTGGTAGGAATGGATTTTCGCGGCTTAGTTATATTAAAAGGTGTCAATTTTATCTGTCCTGTTTTCTATTGCAAAATACAAGATGTGTGCTGTCAAGCCCAAGTCAAACGTAAAGCCTGTAAGTGTTGGCGGTTGGCACAGTTCTCCAATTGTTCTCGCAACAAGATTTCAGATGTTTGGAATTGAATCCGCTTAAAGAATGTTAAAATGGTAGATCAGGAGAAAAAGAAGCTCAGCCACTGAGTAATGTGTCTTTTTGTGTGTATAAAAATATGATTCGCTTGGTATCGTCTAGTCGGGCACTCCCGACTAGAGCACTCTTACTTATTTCACTTCATACACTTACTTCTTAGTTTCTCATTTCGAAGCTATAAATAGTGTTAGCGATCTAAGTTTAAGTTTAGGAATAAACTTGAAAGCAACTATTATTTTTTAATTTTTATGTGTAACAAGTTACATTAGAAACAAATTTCATAATTTTCAGTATCAATCCCCATTCTACCATATATTATTATATATATCATATATCATAAACGAGAAAATTTACTTGTGAAGATTTCTACACTAACCGCTAACTATAAAGTAAAACACCTTTACGCAAAACATATCGCATGGATACTCCCACATACAGTATTTTATGTAAAAAGAAAAAAACAAAAGAAATTCAGCAATGTTGCTACGCGTTGTTTTGTTGCTTTGAAGGGACTAGTTGGAAACGAATAAAGCATGATGTCATGCAACACGCATTGATTTTTTTGTAATTTTAAATGTATACGTATGTGTATGCATATTAAATACATGTTCATACGTATTATACACGAACACAATCTAATTAATATATTTACAAAAAGATTGGCCCAAACTACTTAAACAAAAGTTTAGCTGACTTACCGGTGTTTTCAAAATATCTAAATCGACCTTTAATTTCAGCTAGTTAGCAAATCCCAGCAATAGAGAATTTATGTTCCTAAGATGAAGTTCTTAACAATATAAATTGCGTACACAATATTATAATCTTGAATCGATTAATATATATTTATAGAAGCGTATGCTTAAGCCTCAAATTTAAAAACATCAGAATATACCTGTATCATACGTACATCAGATTTTTCTCTCTTTGCGTTCTAACACTCAAAGGAAGGTAGAACTGTCCACGCAATTTCTAAGATTATAATTCAATTTCCACGGAAATTTGCAATAACTTAAATTTGTTACATGCACTAGGACGAAGACAGACTGGAAATTTCGATGGCAACGAAAGAAAAGAATTATGTGTATTTCACATCAGGTTTTAGTGATGCACATAATAATTAAGGCTGGAAGACTAGCGATAGGCGTACAAGTTTTCACTCTCGCTGTTGGTCACCTATCGATATATCGTCACTCAAAATTTCCTCACTTTTAGACGCATCAACAAAATTTTGAACTATCGATAAAAGTGATGCAAGCCAATCATAGTTTTATTACTTAGTAAGCTTTAAACTATTACTTACAGCGCGCATGTATCGAAGAAATCATTTAATCTGATTAAAACAGGTTTGCGTCATGTACGAACGTTCTATATAAAAATTATAATAATCTTTTCCGCATAATAAATAATGCTACTTCTATTCCTATTCTTAAAACATTAGTCTTATGAAATCTGAGTATATGTTCGCGATCTTCGTCTCTATACATTATGCAGCGCGGCCGTCAGTCGGTTGGGCGGGAGGTGGGTGGCATTTTGATTGGGTCCTCGCGTTAACAAGCCCGGTCTTGGTATCGTTGGGGCAATTGAATCTATTGTTCGTAAGCACTTATAAGTCCAATAACAATAATAATAATAAAACACAAAACTTCCTTCATGTGCAGATCTAGAAACAGTTAAACATGCTTTAAAATTAAATAGTGTTAAGGCAAAGAAAATATAAATACTAAAATGAGTAATTTAAATACATTAGAATACATGAAAATATTTGTAGTGTGGCATTCCGCTCAATAAACAGAACGGGAGCGAGAGGCTTTTTGCTTTCCAAAAGCCAGACGATGAAACGTCGAATTCGAGTGTTTTTACTAGTAACCTCTGAAATAAAGTTAACCTGTTTAGAAAATTTAGATCTAAGTTAATCTTTTTGGGTTCTGCCCTTTAAATAAGGCGACATCCAAGACAAGAGATACGATGGGAATCGAATACGTTGAGTTTCAGAAGTAAAAGTGCATAATATACAGAGTCAAATGATGTACTGAAGTCGGTGATTTCGTCAGAAAAGCATTATTTACCAGGAAAGAAAGAAACATGATCGTGGTTGGACCGACTGTTTGAAAAACCATGGTAGACAGGGGAAGCAAATAATTTGCCGAGATGCCGCAAAGTAGAAGTAATTATTATCTAGTCAAATAATTTAGGTATGACAGACAGTTTTGCAATTCCCCTATAGTTTGTTATATCATACCTACCATCCTTTTTGTGAAGAGAAATGATAATTGATTATTTTCAAAGGGATGGGAAATCAGCAGGTGCAAGGGATAGATTAAAAAGCTTTACCAATATGCGAAGAAAGGGAGCATTATACTCTTTCAGTAGACTCAAAAGAGTAAGAAGTTTGAAAGAAAGATAGGGCAAAGATAGAATTAGAAAAAACAAAGCCGTTAAGATAAGACATATCAACAGAGAATACAGAGGAATAAGTCGACTGAAAAAAGTTAGCAAAGATATCAGAAGCAGCAGAATCATTGCCATCCTAACAAAAAATGAAGAAAACAGACTAGAGGATTTGCGCTACGAATTAACAAAACTATAGAATTGCTTGGGATCTTGAGTAAATTGCCTTTTGCAACAGGCAAGATAAATCTCATAGCACCGATAATTATGAATAAAAATGTTTGATTGACCATGAAATATTTCTGCAAGTTAAAACTTTTAAAAAATTCTGAAAACATCTTTTAGATAGCAACGGCTGGCCTTATTAGGTGTTGTCGAATGTAAATTTTGAGTTTTGAAAACGAACATTTCAACCTCATGGGTAGGATAATAAGCATCTTCAGGGATCTACAAAGCGGATGACCCAGAATCGCCAACGATGAGATGGTCATAGACAAAGATAACATTAAGAGTTCTATTCAATTGATTAGAAATGGAATTAATCTGGAACAACGAACGGTGAAACCATCTAAAAAGTCATGATGGGCTGAAGAGTCAAGGTAATTTGAGGATGTGAGTAATGACCAAGATCTGTTCGGTATGTTAATATATCAGGAAATAAGTCATTATCACGCAAATCAGAAAAAACCTCATTAATGCAGGTCAGATGCTGATTATAAACCTCAATATTAGAAGAAGAAGGATTACAGAAGAAAGTGATAAATATAGCACACGATGGGAGACTTACTTTTGCAGAGAAAATCTCTGTACCAGTAAAATAGAAAAATGCCTATGGAATTGAGGTTTTGAAACGAAATGAACTGAAATGAACCACCTCGTCGAGTCGGTGTCCTTTTCTTAGGCTAAACTCATGAGGTGGCCAGAATGTAGGATCACAACTGATTGTAAACGGAGGAACAGTAATTTAAAAAGATGTTATTGCAGTAGTGCAGTATTTTCAGCCTAAATGAAATTCAAAAATTTTTGCAGCATGACATATTAATCACGTGGAGAATAAAAATTTCAATTTAGGTGAAAGAGCGCAAAGTGGGCGAAACAACAAACAATTCTTGTGGGTCAAAAAAATGAACAACAGAGATTAACGCGAACGTTATGTATGAAAAAACACACACCCACAATATATAATTTTAATGCATAAAAATTTTTCCTCGTGAAACGGGTAAAATTCTTTAAGCTTCGTGAAGTGCAATATGTTATTTTAGAGACCGTTAGTGAGAAGTTATTTTTTGGAATCAAATTTAGCGACACATTATCTTGTAGGATTGGCGTTGGGGTTGTTCGGCATACCTTCAGGGCTATCCAATTGCCACATTCCAGATTGCTGCATATTTTCTGGTTCTTTATTCTTATTCAGACAGTTTGGTGTAGCCGACCATACAGTGAATAAGTGAAATCTATTTGAAATATAAGTAGAGATTTAACTGCTGATATCAACTAGAATGTACTGCAGCCCAAATGGGGAGCTGAAAAACGTTCGGGTTTGTTTAAGTGTGTTCAATTCACTTATGGTTCATATTAATTGTGAGACCGACGAAAGAAAGAAAAATGGTTTCACCTAGATCAAAACACATTAAAAATGGCTCATTTGCTATTCCAATTCAGAAAACACAGTTTAACAATTATTATGTGGTTGTTTGGAAGGAAGGTACTTCGGTAAAATAATTCTATAATAATTCAAATTATGAATAAGAGATATGTACAGAGTCAGAAAATTTGTGTTCCTATCCAGCGTTTCAATAAAGTAAGTGAAGCTGTTTCCAATGAAAATGTAGTTCGATAGTATAGTCCTATTTATGAAACCAGTTCATGTCGACAGAACTGGTAATTACGAACACAAAAGTTGACTATAAAAGAAATTAAATCTTTTCGTATCATTGTCATCGTTGAACGGGATTTTTTTTATTTTTAATTGTTGCAAAATGGATGTTTCTGGCAATAATCGTTATGAGTTATTATATATGGACGATGAAGCGGCTGCTGCTTCTGTTCCGCTTAAAAACGACGCGGGAACCGGCAAAAAAAAAGTTGATCAGATCGCACAGAAGAATATCAATAAAAATGAAAAGGAAAATAAGTTAAACACATTGAATAAACACAACGGACATGCAAAAATCTCAAATGCAGCTTCTGTGCAAACGAGAAATGGCGTTAAAAGTTCTTCAAACGAAATTAAAGAATCGAGCACGAGACACAATACTCGTTTGAATGTGCCGGAGAATTATCATTCCAATGTACAAGAATACAACACTGAACTTCCACAGCGCCAAATTAAAGACCGCGATAGCAAGGCGCCACCACGTTTCCGTGCCAATGAGAAATTTGGTAAACGAGAGTTCGACCGTCAATCTGGTTCCGCTAAAACTGGTAAATATGTTTATATGTATTTATGTATTCATCAATACCTTAACACACATAATTGTTGACACAGGAGGCGCCTTCAACCTTGCATAAATTTTTTGATCTTTATTTAAAAATAATGTGGTGACCTTTCAAAGTGTTCAGCTAAAACAAGTCAGAATTCTCTCGTCAGCTAAAAAAAATCTTTATATATATATTATGCAAAAATTTGTGTGTCTCGCTCATATATTCTGTAAAAATCAGTTAAACAAACATTAATATTTGGTTAGTTCTCTTTTGTAGGGATTACTAAAAGCAGACCTCAGTGTACAATATTTGCGTCTTGTTTTTGCGATTGTTTCCCACTCAGTCCTTCAGACTGTCATAAGCGACTATTTTGATGACTTTTTGTGCTTTCTTAACGTCCAAAAAATTGAATGTATGGAAGTGCTTGCAAACGCTGCTAGGCTAGATATGAAGTATGATTCGTTGCATTATCGTAGACATTATCACGTTTAAATTTTGAATGTTTAGCCCCTCCTTGTGTTGTCTCTACACCTTTTGCAATCCATCCTAGCTAAACATTTTAAATTTAGACTTGTTCTCTGCATCTCATAATGAATCCGGCGCATCCACAACGAGTGTCGTGCTTTTGAGAAAACGGCATATTCTAATAAAAATGTAACGAATTTATAAAATATAGTAAATGTACGATATGTACAGCTTACCTACACCTGCATAACTTTTTTATGGCTGTACATTTTGTTGTTTTTACTAATTTTTATTGTGGTAATGAGATGTGTCACTAATAGAAATTTAACAAACATTATTTTTTTAGGAATTAAATCCATTGATAAACGCGACGGAGCTGGTGCACATAACTGGGGCTCTGCCAAGCAAGATATTGAGGAACTCAAATCCGGCGGTGCAGCTCCTATAACAGATAAAGAAGACTCTGCAAATGAATTATCTGGCGATCTTATAAATAATGTGGAAGAAGACGAGGCAAAGCAAATGACTCTAGATGAATGGAAGGCACTTAAAGATCAACGTGCTAAGCCTAATTATAATCTGCGAAAAGCTGGAGAAGGCGAGGATAACTCAGAATGGAAAAAAATGACCGTTTTATGCAAAAAAAAGGGACTAGACATTGAGGATGAATTAGAGTACGACCCTTCAATGTATCCTCAGCGTGTTGGTCGCTTACAGCGTATTGTGGACATCCAGTTCAATTTCAATGATGGTCGAAAATCAGGTTTTCGTAAGGGCCCACGTGCTCCAGTGCGTGGAAATCCTCGCCAGGAGATGGTGTCAAGCAACGGGTTTGAAAAATTCGCTTCTTATAAATTCGGGGAAAAACGTCATCCAGGATCAAAAACTTTGAAAGTTGATGACGAAAATCAATTTCCCACTCTTTCTTAAACATTTTTAGCAAGTTTTTATTTAAAGATTATAACATTTTCTTAAGTAATTAATGAGGGTTAATCAAGCTGCCTTAAACTTACAAGTACTTTATATAAGAAATTGGCTTTTCTAACCCAAATCCTAGGAGTTAAAAGAATGTATTGAATTTTTTTACGCCGTTTATGCATTCAAATAAGCTATTGGAAATAGTTTAAAATGCTAAAACTGATAAACTCTATCTGAATACATAAGACCTGTCTCTTTAAAAAACGATGTATATGATAACCTTCATAGGTTACATTGCTTTAAAATAATAAAATATACAGCAACAAAAAAACGTGAAGATAATTGAATGATGAAATAAATCAAATTTAATTTTAAACAAATTACGGTATTATAATTCTCATCTTTAAGGCATTGAAATTGTTGAAGATGTATAAATTCACATAACCAGTCAAATAATTTGGGAATACCTACTGAAAATGTGTGAACAAGGGTATAAAGTAGTTTTAAAGCTAGGTGCATAATATTTATAGACAGATTGCTGAGGACCGACCTTCTAAAAAGATTCAGATCTTTAGAGAAAAACAATCTTGACTACGCCCACTCCCACCAAACAACACACGAAAATTGATAGCTCTTAATTCCTGTGGGGTAACTAAAGTTGAATTTCGTGACATGGGAAATTAAACGGTTGATGATGCTGATGAGTAACATGATGTTTTGTTTTCGCGTTCCTTCTTGCGTTGGAGTCAACCGAATACAAATGGCGCTGCTGTACTGCACAAAACCTAGTCAGAGGAATTTAAAGAATTGACAAAAAATGTAATATAGTATATACAAACCCAAGGAATCCTGTCAAGTTGAACAACCTATTCTGTTTGTGTATTGTTCCATCAACACATTCTTTACTATTAATCTATTGGTGCGCCTTGGCAATGGTACTGACAGAACGCTGAATTAGTGCTTAATGGTTATTGGTCAAATTTCTGGTTTATTATGTAGGATTGAACTACAGATGATGTCAAAGCACATATTCTGATTATAGGCAGCATTTGATAGAAGCACCATAACGTGTATACGCCTTATAATTAAAATATGTGACTCGACAATAAAAACACTCGATCGGTGTTCTATATTATACAAAATTACAAATAAAATACAAAATTTTCTTGTAATTCTTGTAAATATTTAATCTGTTTTACTGTTTGAATTCTTTTTTAATATTTATAATAAAGTCATTTAACCTATCAGATACGTAAATTTCTTTTTTTGATTTCCTAGTACAAATCTTTTCCAACTCCGCTCCAAACTGTACCTAAAATAATAGAGAACTCGATAAATTAAGCCTAAACTAAAAATAAATATATGTGTACTTACAAAATATTTGTATTCTGGAGATGTGGATTCTAATAACAAAATTCTATTTTCTATATTTTTAATACGATTTAAAACATTGTCGTCGTCCGGTGTCAAAAACATATAATCTTCTATATTTCGCAGACGTGAGTTTCTTAATTGTTCATTTTCAAGCCGTTCATCATTATTGTGCTGTGCCGCCATTAACTTATTCAGTTGATGAGAATAGTTGGGCCGCACTTGTGGTTCATAACAGTTATTCGCACGACGTACTGATATATGATGAAAGTTATAAAAAATGTGAAAAATGTTATGTTGGCGTAATAAACCTACCTTTTAAGTGACCACTTGATTGTTGTTGTTTTACAAGGAAGCTTTGAGTGCGAGCACATGAATATTTTTCTGATGGTTCGTGGCTATCTGGACATGGACTATTGGTTAAGAGTTGCTTGAAGTCATTTTTATTGCATTGATTGATTTCATTCCGTTTCCTTTTTAAAAAACATTTTACACGTCTGTTTAACTCGCTGTCATTAACTTTGATTTGTACTAATTTATTGGGAATATTTTCAATTGTCTGATCAATTTTACAAGCAGAGAAATTGAAAGTTCCTGTTTCTGAATTTTCTGTTATATATTAAAAGAGAAATATAAAACGCATTTTTTTAACAATTATCTACATCGAATACAAATAACAAATTTATAACTTCTTACTGGGCCAGCGGCACTCTACATTTTCCTTCCACTGTCCGATTGGGTCTGCTTCATATATTTCCTTTTTCCATATAGGCACACGTGATTTCAGCTGATCTACAGCAAAGCTAACAGATTCCAAGGCAGCTGGACGATGGGGCGCAGAAGCGGCAATAACTACACTCTCTTCGCACACAGGAACGTTTCCAAGTCGATGATATATTGCAATATGTTTAAGACTTGGCCAGCGAACTCGTAGCTCAGAGCAGATTTTGGCCATTTCTTTTAAAGCCATGTTTTCATATGCTTCATATTCCAATGATATCACCTATAAAGGAAATAATTATATATACTATGGTAGTTTATGTACTCATGCAATGTTTGTATGCTATCAGATAAGGAACTTAAATTAAAATGGCAAGAAGTTGATCCACAAATCATGGTAAATACATGTATGTCTAAATTACTTAAATTAGTTGAATTGGAATGTTTTTTTGCAATAACATACAGAAATGAATTTACAAAAACTTTGAATTTTTCGGACTCCGTGGAATTGTGAAAGGAGTACTTTAACTAGGTGTAATTAGTCCGCAAATAAGGAGTTAGTTCAAGTGGTGTATCCGAAAGTTTAATTATTGTTCCATCCATCTAGTCTAAAACCAAATGCTAAAGAAATTAAATTATGTTTGAGTGTATTGTGTACGAATGTATACCATATTAACAAACCCTTTTCCCTAAATAATACATTTCATTTTAAAGATTACTATAAAAATTCAAAGTGTGCCTTATCAACATTTATGTAACACTTACATACATACGTATTAAAACAGTAAAATAATCATACTTGTTTTCCATCAAAATTGTCACGTGTTGTGCCCACGAAGATCGAACATGCCCCGCAACTTTCATCGGTTATCAGTCCATGGATATGATTAATGTCAATTCTGCCTTGAAGTAATTGAATGTGATCCATGGTGAATTAGAATTAGGGACGTTATCCGCCACTAATAGGTGGAATTACAGCAATCTCGTCTCCTTGATGTAAAAAGATCTCCACGTCCAGATTTTCAATATAGTTTTCGTTGTGTGCTAGAATGATGTTGTTGCGTATTGTACTCAAGTCGAAACACTCTATTAACTGATTTAGCAAGTCCCTTGCTGTAACAACAGAATCAACGGAAAATTCCGAACGTGAAGTTTTTGCTAGCTCACGACTTTTTGCAAAAAACAACACGTTAATGTTGACAAGCGAAGAACTCCTTTCAACGCTCATCTTTGACTATACTAGTGCTGATCGAAACATCGATGTAACATCGATACAACGATGTTCTTAAATTTATTTCAAACATCAATGTTTTTTCCGATACTCAGTTTTTGGAAAATATTCGTTTTAGCCACCGTAAGCAAAGAGCGTCCAAATAAATTGGGGCTTTTGTTAATTTCACCTATTTTGTTACGAGAATTCCATATTCAATGGCGAAGCTTGACATTATTAACTCTTTTATTTAATATAAGCACCGATAAATCGGTGCCACCACGATACCAATGGTTTTTCCGTATCGATACCACATGGTAATGAATATTTGTTAGGTATGGACAATCGCCAACGGCTTCGAGATGAGCAAATGTGAGGTGCGCACTATCGATATGTCATTGTTTAATTATTTCGGTTTGGCAAAAATTTTACTACAAGTATTTATCCAAAATTTCAAGTCCTATCTTCAATAGCTCCGAAAAAAGTTCCATTCATCCGGATAGACAGCATGGCGAATATTGTACAAACCCAATAGTCTTTTCATTTCATGAAGGAGTATAAAAAAATATATAATATATATATATAGGCCATAACTTTAAAGTTTTTATTCATTTGGTACAACCATCGCATTAATTTAATAAAAATTTCTTGTGATATTTGATCACATTTTTCTTGCTTTACAAAAGTAGAAAATATTTGCATACTAAAACCAATTTGCTATCTTATTTAAATGAAATAAGATTGTTAGTAATATATTCTTATAAGCGCTTACCATTTTAAACTAAAAATTAATGTTGGTTTATGTGTTTTAGAAGGAAACACAGTTTTTGTTTCCTGTGGAAATTGCAGCAATAACAAGTTTTTCAGTATATTCTCCGTAAAAAGTACTATGATGATCAACAATATGTTTTGTAATATTTGCTGAATTAAGTTGTACAAAATTACATAAAGTGCATCGAAAAATATGAATTACAAATTGTTCCAAACTGTACACATAAACGGTTGAAATACCAGTAGCTTGGCAGTTTTTGGATCGATTTTTGTGTGCACATATATCTTTAAAGTAGGGTCTTTTCAATTTGCAATAATTACATAAATAAGCGTATTCACCAGTATGTGTGGAGAAATGGTTATATAAATTTATAAAAAGGTCGACCACAAGAGAATCGCAAAAAGGACAGACAATCCTAAATTTTGTTGTTTTAATATCACGAGCACCTTTTGGTTCCTCCAGAGGCATCGCAATTGATATGCTATCACGTAAGCGATTAAGTGTTTGTGTACTTAGCCGAGAAACATAGGATTCTGTTTTATGTACATTTATAAAATGACTTGTGAGATTTTGCGGCTTAGATTTGCAAATAATGCAAGACTTTGTGTTTTGTTCAGTCATGGCTGAATCGTTGTTGGAAACGTAAATTTGTTCTTTCTTTTTTTTGCCTTGACTTTGTGTTCCTATAGTTACATACTCATTTTCACTTTGAATATTTGATTCAACTAATTCAACATTTAAAACTTTAGAATCCTTTTCACATAAACTTTTGGAACTGTTTATTATTTGTTCTACGTATGAGGTAGGCAGTTTTTCCACTAACACAATCGGATTAGTTTTTAAGTTATGTTCAATATTTCTTAACTTTATTTTAACTGAACTATTGACGTGATCAACGTCATCATCATTATCATCATCGGAGCTAAATAATTCTATTTGTACTACTTGATCCCTGAAGAGCTCATGTATCCATTCGGGTAATACCTAAAATAGAACAAAATGTTAAGTTTTTGTGTATGGTAGTGTAACTCACAAGAAACACAAACTTGTTTTGCATATGGCTTATGAATATAAATATCAAAATTTAGATCTAATAGATACATTAGATTAAGAGATTAGATCTATTAGATTGAGAGAGTAAATTTATTTAATTCCAAATTTTAAATACATAGTCTCCCCTTAAGGTAAACGTATACCAAATGGTTTCAGCCATTTGTCCGTCTGTATTTATGAGGAATATATATATTTTATGTTAAATTCTAACACATTTTGTATTAATAACAATTCCCTTTATATGAGTATTACAATACGCACCTTATTATTTCGAAGCAGTTTATTATATTGAATATTAAGGACTCTTGTAATTTGGTCAGCCACTTTCTTTTTTAACCTGAAATAGAAATGATACAAATGTAATCTCAGCTTTGAATAAAATCATTAATATATATATATATGAAATATTGAAGATGAACGCCCACACAGTAGGGGGCTGCCTATGAACGTATTCACAAGAACTTATTGAAATATATTTTTTGCACTTTGTGAAAAAAAGTATATAAAATAGAGGTATGTGTGCGAAGTATTACCTTTCATTTGATATAATCCATTGCCTTATTTGCCCTAACTTAACGTTTTGTTCTCCATTTCTTAAAATATACTCAATAAATAACACATATTTTTGGAGATATTTAAGGTGAACAATTTCAATTTTATCCATATTATCTGTAAAATAATTTTATAAAGTAAATTAGTTTAAAATTAACAGGTATTTTCCAAACCCATTCAAAAGAGTGTACGTGAATTTATTTAATTTATGTTAGTATTACTAAAAACCCATTCCCAAATAATGATCTAAATGCTGGCTCGCCTCTGAAAAAAGCTCAAGTGTGCAGCATTCGGCGTAGGTTTGTGATTATGTGTATGTCCATATGTATGAATGCAAGGGATTGAAATACACGTAAAGACAGGGTTCAGAGTATCCCGTAGTTAGGCGTTCCGACTTGAGGATCACTTATTTTTAACACGGTTATAAATATTTTATAAATCGTTTTTATGAACACATGCTTATTCTTATTCTTATTTGTTTTCTTATGAATTCTACATATGTATGTATGTATGTATTATGTACATGTTTTTGACTACATCCAGTTTAGAAATCCTTTGCTTGAAAGAAAACAAATTTACGAAAGCATAATAATGCAATAATTTACCTTAATTCTTTCTGAATTACTTAAATAGGTTAAATTTAATGGCAATTTCAGAAAGTGATCCTATTAGAGCCCAGCTATTCATTTAAGTTCTTTTAAGATCTAGGGATGCACAATTATTTCGATTACTTATTATCTATGAATGTTACCACTAATAAAATTTAAAAAAAGTAATCATTAATTTAATTTGGCTTACCTTCTTCGTAGTCCTGTAGAAAACTTGCAAAAATATATACAATATTTTTCTTTACATATTTAGCAATTATCGATTGTTTTTGGCGACATCTTTGCGCGGTAAATCTTTGAATTAGTCACCGTTGGTAAAGCGCGTCCAAATAAATTGGGGCTTAGGTTGATTCCACTATGTTTTTTTTACCAGATTTCCATTTCCAGCGGCGGAGCTTGACATAATTGGGTTTATTAAATATAAGCAAATAAAAGTTATTGATACATCGGTGGCAGCGCGATACCAAAGTCTGTTCCGTATTTATGTATACCTTTTGACGGTGAATATTTGATAGATATGGACTACCGCCTTCGAAAGAGGTGCGCTCTGTCGATAAGTAATTAAAAATATCGTATTTTTATGTACTTAAAAGTAGTGAGCTTGCTGCTATTTATTTTTTTAAATGTTTTATTTTTTCAAATAAATAGAAAATTGATTTCATAAATATAAATACATGTTATTAATACATTTTGTTATAATATAAAAGTACCTCTTCTGCTACCTACAATGCGAGGGACAAGTGTGTGTACCACTTGTGTCCATGAACTTGATCGCATTTAACACTAATTCTCAGACATGCTTTGTACCCAGATTTTTAAAACAATTATTTACACATATGTATGTAAAAAAATATGGGAAGAAGGAAGTGATGTACTTTGCACTTACTCGCACATGTTTTTTTTTTTGTATTTTAATTCATTTATTGACACAATGACACTATGTTTTCCACCGAAATTTCGCTGCAAATGCATATTTGTATGTACATACATACATACATATGTATAAATGCACATTTCATTTGTTTCCCGTTTTTGTCGTAGGTCATGTACATATAATATGTACATTGCAAGTTAAATTCGTTGCCCCATTCAATCCCAAAGTGTAGATAGATAGATCTTTTATTTCGATGATATATAAAAAGGTATTGATTGATTGAAATTTAATGCAAGCCAGAAGTATCTACAGCAAAGCGATAAGTGGGTACAGATAGGTAAAGATATATATCATATAAAATCAAATAGCTCATAATTCAACACACATCTGGCCAGCTATGAGAACAATTTTGTGCATGGCCACCAATTTCAGCGTTCGCCTCGAGTGCGGCTGCAACAATGTTATCTTCGGCGTTTAACAAAAGTTTCACGAATACATGTCGCATTAAAGGGTAAAACAAATTATTATTAATTTATATTACATTCATACTTTTTGCTTCGTGAACGAGTAATAAATAACAGAAACCAAAATGATTAACATACAATTTCATTATGTTTCAAGTTTATTATGATTTTGATTAATGGAGTAATATTTAGTGTTTTAAAAAGTCTACTTTCGTAATTTTTGTAACTGTGGTGCCGAAATTTTAACTTTTCCAGGGATATTCCGTGCAAGAGCTTCTTCTTTTATACTTTTTAGTAAATCTTTTTCGCGACTATTACAGGCCTTATCCTTTGAAAACATACTAAGTGCCAATTTCGCTGCTTTTCCTCGTTTTCCCGGTCCAGGTGTTAGCTTAACTTTGAACCTGTAAAAAAGTAACAGATTTCATTCTGTAAAAGCTCTTGGGTAAAGAAATATATTGTTTATATGAATTGGGTTTAATTTGTGTATTGAAATTAAACATGCCGAAAGGGCGTCTTATCACGAAATGTGCAAAAAGCGACTAGCAATATATACAAGAAGTTTTGATAGTCCGATCATTGATAGTTTGAAATATACATACGTACTGAAATGTACATACGTACAATGATCTTTTTATTATCTTATTTTACTTACTTATATTGTTGTAATGCTTGGTATGGAGCTACTACTGGAATGGCGAATAGCAGCTCATCATCATCAAATGGCACACCAGTAAGACTATCTAGCAAATCGGCGTCAACAGTAATTGGGGAATCATCGTTTTCATCAAATTCAATTTGATTTTTGGGGGCGGAGGCTTCTAATGTTTCAACACGTGGTATTTTTTTTACAGTTGTAGGTTTCTCTTCATCTTTGTCTTTATTCACGATCGATTTGTCATTTCCTGAAGAATTTAGAATCATCATGCGAATTTTACGTTCCTCATCATCTTGATCTCTATATTTGAGTTTCATCTTTTTTAATTTTCCCTTCTGTCCTCGCTTTACTTTGGAAGAATTAATTGGTTCACTTTCTGGCAAGATATTTTGAGGTCTCTCTAGATCTACTTTATCGGAGCGTCCTTTCAATTCTTTACGTTTCTTTGTTGTTTGGGTCTTTTTGCGGGATGGTGCAGCTTTTATAATGACCGTATCTTCTTCATTTATTACGTTATCGACTTGGTGTTCAACAATGCTGGTTTTTAATTCTTCACCTAAAGCTTCTTTTTTAATTGTTATCCGACCTGTATCGTGTTCAACCTTAACTTCAGTATTTGGAAACGTATTTGTTGAACATTCACTTTTTGAATCGTTAACCTCGCTTATTCCATTTAACTCCGCATATGTAATTTCTGGTTGTTTAACTTTATCTTCATCTATGACATCTTCTATACTTCGAACTTTCCGCTCTCCCACATGGCGTTGTATGAAACTATCTTCCAGTTTAAAAAGTAAACTTAGGCCCATTATGAGATGACAAGAGGGTAAGAAATTTTTTTTTCCGCGGATCATAAAACTGCCTGTGCCCAAATATTCTCCTGTCGGTGCAGTTTTACTGACTTGATCGCTATATACCCAGTATGAATTTGTCACAACCTTTGCATCCCACGAGACGCTGTACGAAATTGCCATAGTGCCAGCTTCTAATAATGTTTTGGGTGGGACATCTTCTCCAGTTGCATTGCGAATTATAACACTTGATGCTCCTTGAATGTCGGCATGAACATAAATATCCTTTGGTCGCATGTACCTATTTTTTATTTAAAAAAGCAATAATTAAAACGAGTGAGGACGTTGCAGTCGGGTCTAACCGACAGCGAAATACTCATTCACAGTCTAAATTTATCTAAAATATGTACACTAGCATTAGGGCACATAAAAAATAATAATCGAGTATAAAACACAAAAAAAAAGTTTGCCTCTGCGCGGTTTTAAAACAGGGATCCACCGTACAATTAACACATAAATTGCGAGGGAACATGTAGCGCCACCAAGCATTTAGTTTCCAATGTGACGAAATTCAAGTTAAGCTGCAATCGTTAAAAAACAGAATGTTTTGAACTCGGGACGTCAACGCAGAAAGTACCGCAAAAACTTTCCAATAAAACGCGGGTATACACAAGCATATATTCTAATTTTCAAGTCTCTAGTTTCAATAGCGGCGAAAAAATTCATTCATACGGATAGACGGACGGACATTGCACAAACCCAATATAATTTTTGATTGTGAGCGAGTATAAAAGCTAAGGTTTAAAATAATACATTTAGGTAATCACCTTTTTACAATAAGTTCATTTTGTTGCGCATCCCTTCCACCAATTATTAAATAGTTCTCGGAGCTAACAAACCAATAGAACTTTTCAAACCAAAAGACCTTACGGGCCTTAGCTATATTTGATATAGTGCGTACTTCTTTTAGAGTTTGTTGTGTCTTACGTTCGGCTGATTTCAGCGCTTTCTGTGATGCATCAATTGTTTTTTTTTCTTTTAGAGCCGCTGAACGCTTCAAATCATAATACCGGCATGCATTGGCCCATGCAGATAAGGCTAAGTCGACATCTACTATTATCGAATCCTTATTATCAGCATTACTATCATCACTATCACTTGTGGATTCGTTGTCGTATTTATATCGATCGGATAGGTACAAAGATATGTGATTTGTTTCTAACTTTAATTGTTTTATTGAGCTTGCCACAATATCGCCATTGGCTTGGGCTTCCTTTACAAGCTCTTGTATGTCTGGCCACGACAACTGACTGGCTATGGCTGACTGAATTGCCAAAATAGCTTTATCCACCAAACTTTGATTGCATGTTATCAATTCCGCTTTTCTCCTATCCACATCTTGTAACTTGTTAAGTTCCTCCAGTCGCTTTGTGTGATCTTTTTTTACATTGAAAAGCTTTTTAAGAGCTTCTCGTTCTTGTTGCAATGTTTTCATATCAATCTTTTGCGATTCTTGAGTAGAAAAAAACTCATCAACTGCTTCCATAAATGTTTCATATTCTTTGAATGGCTGTCCTTTATGCTGAGAAAACAAGTATGGATGGAACTCAACATTTCTATAAAAATGTTCAGTATTTTCTGTGTTCATCGGGTTTTCTTCTTTAACTTGAATAATAAATCCCTTGGAGTTTCCATTCTGTCCAATTGCTGTTATGTCACGGGCACTCTGAAAATAAACATGTGATGTAAAAAATGGCACTGACACATTTAAAAAAAAAAACAGGTATATACCGTGTACTCAGCTCTGCAGAACACTTGTACATTCGTTATTAGTTATATATGTATATACTGGCTTTCACCCGTGGACTAGATCTGTCACATATGTGCATTATACAACAAGGAGCGCCTGACTAGGAGTTCCCCTTAACCCCTTAACCTGTTGTTACGCACATTTCTTGGTATGTAGATTGCTGGTGACCTTCTCAAAAGATTGCGATTATGATATCCGGGTCACGCCCTCTAGAATGCCCCTCATTCACCCCGTCTCCTCGAATCACGAAAGCCTATATCTGCCACAGTTTTGGAGCTGGAGTCACATTTGGTGACTCTATCTTTAAAATGTTTAAAGGTAGATTAGTGGTCACCCCCTTTAAATAAGGGGACAATCTGCTAATTCAGACTCTCCTTGCTCTTTTATTCTCCGGATTATCGAGATAGTTGTAGTAGTTTTAGTTTCATTTTTGTTTATTGTCCTCATCTGTACAAATAGATCCATCGACATCCAAGGATGTCCAACTAGACACCAATAGGCTTCGTGTGAAAAGGGCTCGAAATGCCCTTTAAAAGATAGCATTGAAGGTAGAGAGGAGAGGGCAAACAAAACTAAATTGTTGAAATGCCTTGAGGTTGGCCACATGACAAGGCAGTGCCAAAGTGAGATCGACAGAGATGTAAATAGATGCACTGCCAGGCAAAGGACTGCATGCAAGAGCCGCAATATTGAATACCATTTTTAAAAATTATATTGCATCCACATGTGTGCGATCTACCGGCAGAAAATGTTTTACCCGTCGATTATATTAATAAGTAGATTTATAGCTATTATACCTTTGTTGTTGATTTTAATAAAATATAATTGGTAACAAACCTGAATTGCTTTCATTAGTGTTGGAAGATCGGTCTCCAAATCAAATGGCTTAATATCAGCTTGACAAATTTGTGGGTTTCGCTTATTTTTCTTCGAATTTTGTGTCTTGGATATTTCTGCTTGTTCTAGGTCAGCATTTGCAGATGCATTAACTACGCAATTTTCTATGCCATGTTCAACTAGAACGTGTTCAATTACAGCAGGTCCACAGTCTAAGATTCTCATTAATATACGTCTTAAACTTTCACCAGCATTCGCATTTGTTATTATTTTACGGAGTGTTTCCTCAGACAATTCATCGTTTCCTATTTTTGCTCGATCAACGGGATACCTTTCACGCACCGCAAATCGTAAACTTTCTCCTTCCGTGTGAGGTCGTAAAATGTAGAGTATTGTTTGCTCATAATCTGTTAAAATGACGTTTCCGCGGTCATATAACTCTAACAATACGTGATATGCTGCTTCTCCAGTACCAAATTGAAAATCAATAATCCTGTCAGCGCCCAGTTGACTTACATGCTCAAGTCGTTTATTTTTTAAGTGTTTTCTTAGCTTCATGCTAAATCCCGAAGGCGCTACATTTTTTGGCCACTCAAAAGCAGTCGTATGAAAACGAGTGCCAGACTCAATCAGCAGTGTAACCTTCTCCAGAGCTCCTCCTCCATGAAGTCGAAAAAGATACGTTTTATTGTCAATATCATATATTTGATTTACACGTAAGCCGATTAACCTATAATAGAATAAAATTAATTAATTTTTCAAGAAAAATAATTGTGATTACGATTATTTATTTAAATGGAAATATCTGGAGTTGCTTATTGAAAATAGGTAATACTGATACTGAGTCTATGTAGCCATGACCTTTTATCTGTCTGTGTGAACGTATCGATTTAGGAAACTACGAGAACTAGACAGTACAACTTTTCGACTATAAATAATCCATATACTATATCCATTTGTATATACCATATGCTTAACAAGTTTGTATTTTTTTCAATGGCCTGCCCATTTATTTAATAAAAATGAATTAATTTCTTCTCTTCTCTTCTCAGAGAATATAAGAACTAGAGCCACCATACTTGGTCCAGTATGTTCTGAAAAATTATGCACATATATAGAACCCTACTAAATTTATTTTTACATAATATATCAATATAACAAAAATAGAATCCAAAAATCTAGCCGGGGCTTTAACCTAGGGCCCATCTCAAAACAAACAGTGCGCTAGACAGCTAAAATTAGAATTTAACGCAGAATATTTTCTGATGCTCTCGAAAAACACCTTCACATTTGAAGATATTGGCTGAAAATATAAAATTTTTTAACACTATGTATAATGTACCTTTGGAGCTCTGCGACGCCGCATATTATATCGTAAGAGTTAAAGCGTGTTTTCATGGTTGATTTAATCGTTTATCACAGTCGTCAGATTAACCTATAAATAATTAAATATTTGTTTTATTATTAAATATATATTTTTTAAAGTAAAGTAAAAGTACTGATATCAATTTAGTGTGCATATAAAACGTAACATTGTTTCAAAGCCATAGTTTATGTGACAAAAAAAGTGAGCAGAAGTATTTGAATAATAGGAAAACAGTTTATGCTGAGGTTAAAATAAAAATTTAACGGAAGATTGCATTCGGTTGTAACTAAGCGGGATAACCCGACCGTGGGATACCCTGAACCCTGTGTTTTCATACATTTCAGTCGCCTTGCATTCATAGACATATACATAGAACCACACACATACATTTAAACATAGGCTACTGCGCTTGGCCCCCACTATGGAATATATATTCGTGAATAACTTCTAAACTATGAGTATGATATTAATGAAATTTTCAGTGCTTAACAAGAACATTAAATTCTATCGAGCAACCAGAGCGTATTGTTGTTATTATTTAAAGTATAGGATATACTTTTAAACAATTAAAAGAACTAATTTAAATAACACCGGGTGATGTGGCCAAGACATATACTAGCCTGGGAGTGGAACTCGGACGCTCGTTGTTCAATTAATGCTTCAGCACTTATGCAACTCATCAGAGCGCTTGACTATAAATGTATTTATATCGAGCACAGACTTTATTTTAAAGAAAAGAAGTTCGTGGTTGAATAAAGTTGTGAGCTCAAAATTTGCTGCGCAATTTCCTTACTCACTATTGCGAAAATGATTCTTAGGCGATTGTTGCTTACAATAAAACTTCAACTTTTGCGATCGACCATTTGGATTATAAATTTCACCTTTTTACAAATTTGTATGCATTGGTTAATTTATACTTATAGCCACTACATTTATTGCTGACGTGAACGTAATTGCCCATTTTCAGAAAATATATATATCACATGGAATACACAAACCCTAAGCTACACATATAAAAAAATGTTATTAATTCTTACTATATAGCCTTGGACGATTTTTGAAATTTACAGAATAATTTCACGTGCATTTATACATTAATTAATATATAAACATACACAGTGTATAATTGTATCGAATCATTCTAAATAAGTTCGATTGAACTACTCACTCATCTGAGTGAACGACCAAGTACGTCAAAATAGCATCGGCCAAGAGCATGTGCGTCAAACTACCATCGCTCATTAAAATCGATTATTGGAACTTGGTTTCGGAACCGGAACCACATTTTTGTTCTGCGATTATTTCAGTTTTTAAGATCTTAATCAAAAATATATAATTGCAAATTGTTTAGAACTAAATTCTTTAATATAAATGCATTTATTTTGCTTTTAATGTGGTTAAAAATTGACTCCTTACCATTTTGAATATATAATACCTGATATACACGATTAAAGCCTAGCGTTTAACCTTGATTTTCCTAAAAATATATATTTAAAACGCTTTAAATCCTTGGATTGGTTCGACTTATTACAAAAGAAAAAAAATAAAATACATGTTTCTAGCTCCAATAAAGTCTTCCTATACCGTGCAATATTGCCTCAGATCCGTTAACAAGCTCAAAGAACGTACATATTGTATGGGGGTCCTAGCGTAGCACAATTCTTCTTCTCCCAAGCATATGGCACACAGTTTCTTGACACTTATTAAAAGCCATACTCAATCCGATCGAGCAATGTTTGCATATGTTGGACAAAAAAATTACAACTCACTACCAGGTTTTAAAGGAAGAGGGGTTCAAAATTTACCAACGTGTATATAAGTGATTATATTGCATGTATATATAAATCCAAGGTGGTTGAAATGTGTGTAAAGACGGGGTTCAGGGTATCCCTTAGTCGGCCGCTCCCGACTAGAGGCCCTCACTTATTTAAGTTACCAAAGTTAGACATAGCGGGTGTACGAAGACATTATTGGAATACTATATGTCAAAGCTCGCCATAAATACTGCTATTGCTAGTTATGCAAATGCTTGTCGCTGCTAGTGGCAGTTGCCAATGTAAAAACCCTGTTAAAACATTACATTATAAGGCATTCAAAAGCCACTTGAGTGATGTAGAATAATTTCTGCGCAGGCGCTATGTGGAGTATACCAATGCAGAATCAAAGTATACATGTATTTGTTTACTGGAGTTGTTCCAGCAAAATGTATTGTGTTTATATATGTTTTAAAGCTCAGTCGGTTTGGCATTTATCTATTAAGAAAAAGCCATTCATTTCAAACATAGTTTGAAAAAGTCGACAAATAAAAGAACAAAATAAATACAGATTCAATTGTGTTCCAAGAATACGTGTAAATATATAACTGTCGTATAAATAAAAATTAAAACTTTTGTGGATTGTGTGTTTTGCATTCCGTTGTAAACTCGTACGTAGATACATACATATAAGCATTTAAGAAATCTGCTTGTTGTTTTATTCAAATACTTGTAAGTTGTAAAGCATCAAAATTAACAAATAAAAAAGACACAATCAACATAATTTTTTAACAGTGCTTTATAAATTTAAAATCGAACAAATGCAAACTTACACATTTATATAGTAATGTACGAAATGTATATGTATATATACATATATATACATGAAAAACTTAAGTAGTGCACTAGATAAATTTTTTCAAGTCCCACTAAGTAAAGCGGGCCATGGTTTGATGTATATACATACATATATTCAAGGATGTATTTATTAAGCACACATGCGCCCAGATTCGTTTAAATGGCTTTAAGCATGTTTACTGATTTTGGAATTTCTATTCTATTCAGGATTTATTTGTACAAGTAACACTGCTCTAGTCTTAGGTGCTCGACATCGAGCTGCTGTAACTTGCATTTGTATTTATTTCTACTATACATGCACACGCAAAAACCAATATACACACGTTGCAAGCAGTGTCGAACGGCTCAGCAAGATTGGTAGACCAACCTGAGCGACTCACGCCAGGTACGACAGGTACCCCATTCCATATGTGTGTGAGTATCGTGACCCAACTTTAAATAAAGCACGACCTTCTGCCCGTCTGCCTGTATGTACGCACCGATTTCGAAACTATAAGATCTTTTCTCAAATACCGCTTTTAAGACAAAGTGTTTTTATTTTTATTTGTTTTTGCCGATTAGAACTAGTAGTTATTTGGTAGACATAGCATATACAAATCAGGAATATTTTATTTTTTGAAACAAAGAAAACAATCAGAAACAACATTAGTTCGTATAGAAGCCGGTATTATCTTCTTCTTCCGATTCGATCATCGCTATGCAATAAAAAGGCGATTTTGACCAAATCTTAGAAACTGCAATAGCTGATGCTGAATTTGGTTCAATGTGTTCTCGTTCTTTTGGATTTTGGATACCTCCATAGATACATAGATTTAAATGCTCTTAATACGTACGATACATTTCATTAAGATGATGCTCTTAGTCTAGAAGTTGAGAAAAACGCACAGCTTATATAATGATATAAATATTTAAATTTCAGTCGATTTGATTTGATGACAATATGGAGACAAACCAATATTATTGCCGAAGTGGAGCTCAGCAGAATTCACCTTCATCATCAATATCTCAACAGCCTTTAAGTAAAATGTGTTACGAAAGCAATGTTGGGCAGGAATATATAGCATGTAGCTCACATCATTCGGAATCGAGCTACAGTTCACGGGATATGCCTTCAAGGAATGCGAACAGCAAATCTCTCATTGGAAACCAGAACATGAATAGCCCTTACGTATTTTCTAACTGCAATAGCAGTAATCAGTGTTCAAATAATGGAGGTAACGCTGGCAATTATATTAATATTATGACAGTTCCCTTGGGTACATTGCAATATAATCGCAAGAAGTCTACATCCCACGACTACCAGTAAGTAAAAAAAAGTATTTCTTATTGGATTCAAAATAAGCCTTTCATGCCCCTTTGATAGATCACGCTTGTATTACAACACTACGGATGTCAAGTGTCGTGACGATTACTATTTAGGAAACATTGTGAAACGCAGTAATGAATCCACTACGCCCTCCCATCATCAAACATCACAGCAAACACAAAACCATCACCACATTCAACATAAACTGCAACAGATCAATCAAAATTCGCACAACCATCAGTTGCAAAATAATCAACAGACGAGCGCTTGCAGTCCTAATTCAGTTTTAGACACTATTGATGATGCGGTTGATTGCACAATGTTTTCCAACCTGAATGGAAATGGACGAGTTGTGGCCGGTACTCAAACACATCTAAATAATGTCAATGCGGCGGCGTGTGACCAAATGGGGTCGCAAACACCAGTATCATTGGTTCCCGTAAATGTGCCTGTTCCACCTGTGATGTATACTGTGCATCGCGTGGTGACAACGGCTCAAATTCAGACAGCAGTAGGAAGTACATTCGCATCGTCGGCGAGCATATCCAGCGTTGTGAGTGCCGGCCGAAATGAGAATGATATGGCTTCAGGACAACTCACTTCAGCTATGTCCTTGTCAGCTAATGATACTTGTCACAGTGGTCTGCATCTTTCGGATATAAGTGGCAATATCATGAGTAATGCAAATTCACTTGGACCATTGACGGGAGTTCGAGGTGCATCAGGTAATGGCTTGAAACTTACCTGTTGTCATTTAGTTTATTATAACCTGAACCCGTTTCTGCAATTGTATGCCAGCATCAATAGCCGAGTTGATTTAACCATGTTCAGCCCGTCTGTCTGTATAAGGTTGAAGTTTGGGTTTTTAAGTTTGTATATATAAGTGTAAGTATACCATATACAGATCTTTTTTTTTCAAATTCTCGATTAAATTAAATAACTGCATTTTACCAGATCGCAGAAGATCGCTGAAAGCGCAAGATACATGTCTAGAGAGCGAAATAGTGTTAAGCTGTTGAAGATCTAGTATACATATATCCCCGTATAGTGGGTCTCGCTCAAGTAGTACAGCCTTGCGTGTTTGTCTGTGTTTTCATTTTGATGTTATTTTTGAGTCCTAAAGATTGGATAAAGATACATACAATTAATTTTAAAGTTATACTGAGTAAAATTAGGAGGTTGCAATGTAAGTCACTATAGCTACCAGCTGTGTTCAGGTTATCTCCTAGTCGGAAATTCCCGGCTAGAGCACTCTTACTTGTTTTAATTTTAAATGAAGGTACATTAACAAATTTTTTACCAGCTCAACAAAAATGCAGCAGCAGCACTGACGGCCTTCAGAACCCTGTGATATCAAAACGAATAGCTGGGGCAAACTCCTCTTCGACCTTCACAAGTGCCGGAAAATCAAATTCAGTAGTCACCCGTACTCTGCAAAATGTAATTTCCATAGATCAGCTTGGATATATGATATATGAATTGTTGTGTACTCCACTAGGTCATACCGACTTGTGTATATTTGATGTCCAGAGTTGCCGTTCATATGGAGATCGAGGGTACGGCACAATGTCCCTCTCAAGTTATGCTAGCAGCTGCACTGGGATGCGAGGAATTGGGAATTTCTAACAAATTGCTAGCCCAAAGTATTTTCGGATTGTGGATGACCAGCAGTTTATTAGAAATGCAATTGAAAGCACATCATTGTCCGTATATTGTGCGAGTAGCTTGGCCTAGTCTGCTTGAAAAGTTTAGCAGTGGATTTCCAATTGAACGAAAATTTGATGAACCTATGATTGTTCTGAAGCGGAATGTATTCTTTTCTAAACGGGATGAAGAAAAAATAAAGTAAGTTAAGATTAAGTAGATTAACAATTATTTACGGCTATTGTGAAAAATACTAGGGACCATCGGATTGTGGAGCTTCTTTACGAGGAGGCAAAGCATTGCGTCTTAACGGGAAGGTATATAATGGAGCCGGTGCATTCGCTAATGCTAGGTGGTATTCAGGCTAGAATTGAACTGGGTCCTTACAACTCTCACACCCACACAGTTGGATATTTTAGGTGAGTGATAGATTTGAAAAAACATGAGTTAACTAATATTTTGTTTATTTAGGGAAAACCAGTCAAGATTCTTACCGAAACATGTTGCCAAAAGCTCAAACTGGTTGTGGCTGCCAATAAGTCAAAAGAATTCTGCAGAAATAAAACTCTTAGAGCAATTTAAGCGAGTTCCACAGACGGCTACAACTCGAAAGCTAATGCGAAAATATTTGGAGTTTTGTTGGGCACTCCCATTTTATGGGTAAGTTTTATATATTAACCATATTTTAAACAGGTGAAAAGGGTATAATGATTTCGTACAAATCTATGTAACAGGCAGAAGAAGGCACTAATCGAGTCAATTTAACCATTTCCTTCTGACTGTATGTACGATCTGAGAGAGCAGCAGAGCTAGAGTTTTGTCGTATGATTTTCGACAATCTATAACTTTACCTAAAATCGATAAATAAAGTTTTTTAAACGGTTTTATAAGCATACCTCATTTAACTTTATGAGCCAGAAACTAAATTTGGCATATAAATATAGTATATAAAGATGAAGAATATATCTATTTTTGGATACCACATCTCGCTTCCCCAAAATTTATAAAACTACATTTTATAGTTATAGCCTTGTTTTGCGTACACTTTTGGATGGAATATTTATGTTCTGAAAGTTTCATAAAGAACAGAAAACAAACACCGCAGTTATTTAAGATAATTTGTTAAAAATTAGCCTTTGTATTCAACACAAACTTACAAAATAAAAGCGCTAGTAACATATGAACAAACTAGAACCAACTAGATTTTTGGATTTGTTTCCCCAAGGGAAAACCCCCAAATTCGGTACTCCGAAGATAAATGTTAATTTTCTTTTTAATAAAACATTTATATTAAATACAGTGCAGCATTTTTCCATGGTCAAATGGAACAACCCGTTAGAGGAATTATGTCATTAGTTAACCACAAGGATATGGAAGTATTAATTGCTGTAAACGAAAGAGGAGTTTTTATAATAGATTGCTTAGAAAACGTAAGTATTCTCTTGTATGTAGACAGTTTTTTCAATTTTCAAATTGTTCTCGAAAATATACACAAAATGTTCAAATTGTTTTCTAAAATATATTCAAAATTTAACAAACCCCGATTTTTTTTTTGTTTTTTTCTGTTCTATGAATTAATTTACCAAAATTAATTTTCCACAAGGGAAACGAGGAATGACTTTATGTGCATATAATGCATTTAACAATAACATTAAATTCGGAGTTGGATACAGGGTAGCCTTAGTCGGCCATTATCGACTATAGCAATTTTTCTTGATGAAATCTTTATCTGTTGATAACATTTTTTTTTTATCGCAGACACTTTTATTGGGGCTTCGATATGAAGATATGTCATGGGATTATGCGAAGCCCAGTGCGAGTGATGATTTGGAGTGTCTTACATGCATATTCTTACAGGTTAGTAAGGGATGGAAATATGATAAATACAGTAGTTAATAATCTTTTCATTTAATTTTATATTTAGTTTGACGCTGTTGAAAATGGAATACAAATATCTAAACTAGTGCAAGTGTTTTCTAAGCAAGCTGCTATGATTGATGCACTTATTTCTCACTTTACGGAGCAAATGCGGAAAAAGAAGCAAGAGGGAAATTCTACCGAACAATTTCATGATGGTAAGCTCAAAACATGAAAAACCTAATTTTTTCTTTAATATTCTTTTTAACAATTTGGAAAATTAAATTTATAAAAACCTAAAACCTTCATGGAGAATTATACGCTTTTGTTATAATTTTGTTACGAAATGTATAACGCATACGGAATTTCCTCGACCCTATCTAATATACATATATATTCTAGATAAAAATTAACAAAAGATTTGGTGACGATCGATGTCGATGTAATATTAATATTCTTTAAGTTTATAAGCTGTAACATATGTAGGTATTTTATTGATTGACCCTTTCTCAGGACAAATTCCATTTTGCTTTCTGACGTTAATGGATCACTATTACGGATAGTTTTAAATTGTGCCGCAAATATTAAATTAAAAAATTAAGCTAAGAAATTAATAGAAAGAAAGAATATATATTAATAAAAAGACCTATTTGTTGTGGATATAGTTGGGGCTAGGGCAACGTCCTTCTTAGCCCTATGGTTGTGTTAAAAGTTATTAAAAAAATTTTATTTAATTTTTCTTACAGATCCAAATCCTATTCAAAACAATGGCAACGGAATATTATGCAACAAGCTGTCTCGATTAACTTTAGCTAGCTTCGATGAAGAGGGCCGCTGTATTGGCCAAATGGGATCATTATCTATAAGCTATTAGCATTTGTTTATGTAAATATAAAGTAATTTGTTAAAATTAAGAATATTAAAAGGTCTACATATGTATAAATAGTACATTTAAAAATACTTGTCGTACATTTGTAGATAATTGTACATATATAATATATTATTAAGAATATTATCGGCGGACTGGCTACAAGAGTCAGCTGATTTAAATGATTTTAACAACCTTTTTATCGCCGAGTTCTTATTTACAACAAGTCTAGTTTTTTTTATTACACATTAAATAATATATTAATGACATTAGATTCCGATGATTGTTGTACACAGTTTTAATTACTATAATAACCTGAACCCATTGAAAATGGGTTAAGCAGGATATAATGGTTTTGTGCAAATATATGTAACACGCAGAAGCAGGCATCTCCGACCCCATGAAGTATATATATTCTTGGTCAGCATCAATAGCCAAGTCGATCTAGTCATGTCCATCTGTTTGTCCGTCCGTCTGTATGCATGCGTCGATAGCTAGATAGCTGAACTTAGACTTTTTAAACTCGTATATACAATGCGTAGATCATCGGTTTTTCGACCTGGTTTTTTGAGCATATCTCAGAGTCTACTTATGAGCTGAAGCCAACAAATTATGTTCGCGTGAAGCATACGCAAGAACATTATGAAAAAATATGAGAGAAACGCTACTCAAATACGGTTTACGCAACGGTTTATACATTGATTCAATGCTCTTGTTAAGCCCTGAAAATTTCAATAAGATCATGCTCTTAGTGTAGACGTTATTCTCGAATTTAGTTTCCATTGTGGGCGACTGAAATATAAAAAACACTGGGTTCAGGGAATTTCCTAGTCGGGCTCTCCCGACTAGCGTCTTCTCACTTGTTTTTTTCTCTGTTTTGAAAGCGCGGCAATGCCCGCCAGCGGCATATGTGATCACCTTTAAGTGCGCCCTGCCAACTTCTTTCAATCGTGTCACGATGAACAGAGTTGCTTCCTTCGCTAAATTTCCGAGGGTTGCGTTCGGGACCGATAATTAGTTAGCAAAATAGTCAAATGCAATGTGCGTTAAGTTATTTAGCATAGATTTTTGGCTTTTCTCTTGAGTTTTTCAACACTAAATCAAATTGGGTTTTTTATTTAAAAAATTAAGACATTGTCAGCTCCCTATCGAACTACTCGTTCACATCTGAACTGAGCCATTGCGTCAATTCAGTGTTAAGTAATGTTATGATGATATTTGGCGGGAAGCATACATATTTGAAATACCTTTAATTTATTTACGATATTCTTTTAAATAATTGGTATTAACAATAAACAATAACATTCATTTAAATATACCTGTATTATTCAGTAGTGGTATTAAAACGATATATTTTAATTTATGTATACATTGACTAAATGGCAGTTATTGACATATGTATATTGACATCTGTTTTGAGACAATTGTTTCAAATGTGCGGTAAGAAATAGTATTGAATTTCGAATAACAATCAAACTGCTATTTTAATTGTACAAATCGGAGTAGGATTTTTGAGAAATAAAATATATTAGCTAACATTTATAGCAACAAAAAATAACAACAACAATTGTTCTTAAAAAATCTCATAAAAACCATCACTATTTGGATTAAAATATTTATAAAAACAATCGACGTCTTGCCATAAACGTGTTTAAAGCTTATGGAACTTATGGAAAATGTGAGTTCTATACTTACGAAACGAACAGTTCCAAACCCTACAAAGCGCAAAATTTATGTGGTTTATTTTGGAATTAAAAGTATTGCACCTTATCCAGACAAAAGTACTATAGGAATACAAATCAGAATCGTAGAGTAAAATTACACAAATGTTACAACTGGCAGCTCTACGGCCACGGATCTAGAAATTGTGCAGTAAAAACGTCGGGTGCACACTGTGCAGGCCCTCACCCAGATAAGAGCATTGTCAGTGCAAATTGTATTGGCGTATCACGCAGCCACTGACACCGTTTGCAAAACTAACGAAGATTCTCTCAGGGAGTCTTCTCGCTGGATAACCGAAAACAAGATGCCACATCTACGCCTAACTAATCTTCAAAATAACCACTCTTTACTCGATATACTTCACTCCACTCGCAACTCAGGCACTGCAGCTCATTTTAGCTACAGACACGCTCTCACCTCAAACACCTTGCAGCAATCACAATCTCACGATACTCATGTTCTCTTCACCTTAGACGAAATCAGCGCTCTTACTCAAAAGATACAAGGCTGTACTTGCAAGAGGGAGCAGTTCAATGCAATAACTCAACTTGTGTGAAGTATGTCTACTCAAAAAAATAATCCCTACGACTCTCTTAATATCAAAAATTAATAACAAAAATCTCTGCAGGCGCGATCGTGATATCAGAAGAGGAGACGGAGTTGCAATTGCCGTGCGAAAAGAATTAGTTTATAAACAAATTCATAGCAATAAAAGACATTTAATAGAAAACATAGATATTCAAATTCAAAGAATAATTACCTGATTTCTTCTATTTTGCAGGTTAAACGGCACCAACAACTTCTGCAGCCCTACTAAAGAACGAAATAAAGCTTGTATAAATCAGATTTATTAGAAATATCGCTATAAGAAGGTAAACAGGGCTTGGAACTGTTTGATACCCATTTTCTGGGGCAATATCCTCAGTAAAATCCCATCAATAGAAGAATTTGGCATCTTATAGCCATAGAACTCGCTTATATTCTTGCTAACTATAAAGGGGTTTTTGTTGAAAGTGAGTTATCATCTGATCATTTCCCTGTTATTTTTATCTCTCATCTACTTTCAAGATAACAAATAAAACATATACAGATTTGGCTGGAATAAATTGGAAACTTTTCAAGCACCTTACCAATGAGAAATTTCAAATAAATTCAACTTCAGCTCCCTCATTAGCGACAATTTAAACAAGTTAATGAATGTTAATAATTGACAACTAATTAAAAATAATAATTTGTTATGTTTTGTGCATTTTATGTCACACGACCAGTTAATTTAGCGCAAACAGCCGCGTTTACAATTCTAAGAATAAGAAAACGTCTGGCAATTCAGCGCCACATATTATTCAAGTTTAACAACACGAATTAATGTATAAAATGAACCTTTTTTGTAAAATGTTTATAAATATTATTTTTATTATTATGCGCACAAAAGTATACTACGATTGAGTAATTTCTAAATTCACATTAAGATATATTGACTATCGAAGTGACCTGTGGGCGTAGCCGAAATCTTGTAACACTAAATCTCGGTATACACGAGTATATTTATACGTTTGCCGCCTCATGTGTTTTATTTTGAGAGCAGACATCAATAATAGAAAAATAACTGTTCAATTGGCAATCTGGAAAAAATTTGTATTTGATTTATGAAAATGCAAATGCAAATGCAATTAATCTTTTAATTATTTCATTAAAAATTTCTCCAAATAGAGACCACGCTGACTGGAAAGAGATATGCGAAAAAACGAGATGAGTATTTATTTGGTTTTTTAAATTTGTCTAACTAATGCAAAGGCAGCCTGTCAGTTTGGTTACAGTGGTAGAATCTGGATTTGATGGCACTATTTAATTTGTAAAATATACATTTCAGATTAAAATTTATTTACCTATGACTTTGGTTTACGGTTTGAATGGTTTTCCTTATTTTGAGTTTGCTTGTAACCTTGGTACGTCGCATTCTTTTACGAAGAAAACATATTTTTATTATTTGTTGTTTAATTTGCATTAAAAGGAAGAATATCCGGCGAATATATCAAATTCCTATTTATGCAGCTTTTGAGGTCAGACAGTAGAACTTTTCGCGTTAAAAGTTCTTTTCTACTAAAATAAAACCACACCATATGAAAAAAACAAGTAAGATAGCTCTAGTCTGGAGAGGCCGACTAGGAGATACCCTGCACCCAACTGCGACCTGTCATTATATATATACATAGTATGATCTTAAAGACATTTTCAAGACTTAAAAAGAGCATTAAAATCTACGTAGTTCAAAGTTCAAGTCAGTGGTATTTCAATTGCGCTCTTTAATATTTCCGGCGAATTTGGGGAGGTAAAACCAAATTTAGCTCTAGTTGTTATAGTTTATAGTGTGTTTCCGAAATCGACGTGTTCATACAGACAGACGGACATGGCTAAATCGATTCGGTTAGTGGTCTTGACCAAAAATAGATTCACTTTATGGGGTCGAGATGTCTCGTTGTGCATATTATATATATTCGCACGGAATATAAGTACCCTTTTTACCTATTTTCAATGGGTTCAGGTTATAACAATATCTTACATAGTTATATAGTATCTATCACAATTTTATCTCCTTTCGATTGGCTGACATTAGGCAACAACCTTTGAATTTGAAAGTGTCCCATTCAAATGAAACGAAGCGTTTACACATACATATGCATATGCCTGTATTTAGAAGCACATTATAATTGGAGTACGTATGTATGTTCGTTTTCAAAATGAGCTGTGACCAAGTGGACCGCAGAAGCTCTTCTCTTAAAGCAAACCAGCCGAGAGAGTTATACCAATCCGTACTCGAATTAAGAGCTTTATTGTCTCACTTTTACTTGTCGATTCTGTTCCCATTCACTTCTACGCAGAGTTTGCGCGAAGCGGACAGTTGACAAGAGTAACAAGTTGTTGTGGTGGTAAAAGGCTCTGCGTTGTTCTTGTTTCTCGGTTTCTCTTTGGCGCCCTTCTCAGAGAGCAGTTGCATATGTGTGCCTGTGTGCGTAAATGTGAGAGCATATATGTGTGTGTATTTTGCACGCTCTTCGCCGCAGTCGCCCTAAACTCGCTTTGTAACTGGCACAGCTTCGACAGGAAATCACATCCTTCTGTTATTTCGAGGAGTGAACAACAATTGTCGCAGTATTCGCAGTTAACATTTGTTTGTGAAAATTGGTTCTCGCGCATAAACTATCGTAACCGCTAGTGGTCAGTTCTTAAAATGGACATATCAGCTTACCAGCACATGAATATTCGAATGAGCACTCGTGGCAAGCGACCACTTCGAAATCTAACGCCTAATGACAAAGTGCGGGCAATCCAACGAATCCATAATGGCGAAACAAAAGCCAGTGTTTCAAGGGACATAGGAGTTCCTGAGTCTACGCTTCGTGGTTGGTGTAAAAACGAGCAGAAGCTGAGGTTTATGTGCCGCCAATTGGGATCGGACAACTTGGGCCTGTCAAATTTCGACACACCTCCAGAGAAACGCGGCAAATTTGAACTTCAACTGCTGCCGCCGAAATTCGCAACAATGCCCAATTATGAGGATCTCGGCTTTGGCAGCTTGCCGTTCCAGGCCATGGATTACACATCACACAACGAAGCATTATTGGAGAAGCTGGCTCTGGTCGAGTTCATAAAAAAAAATGGTCTGCATCAAGAAGCCATGCATCAGATGACGGATGTTCACTCCGGCAGCACGGATCCTGCATCAGGATATTCAACAAGCAATATGGTGCACCAGCTCAACTTATTAGCACTTTTCAACTCGAAGCTGTCGCCCAAAGTTAATTATAATACTGCTGGGAGCATCGCTAACCCTAGTCCGGACTGCACCACTGCACTGGAAGATTCAAAAAAACATCATTGTCCCTTGCTGAGTGTGAAAAACTGGGCGAAGGATCCAGCCAAACAAATGCCATCTACTCAAACAGAAAACATCAATGATAATAACAATAATGATGTTGACTGTCCTATTACATCGACACACACTCCAGTCGGCGCAGGCCAGCCTCCGCCTCCACCTCCAGCGCCCCCTATGCTGCAGACAACGTTTGGAACCCACTCGAGCCAAACAACGGTTAATTCTCCACAATCAACCGACACCGATTGCCAGAGTGGCGCCCTGCTAGATTGGTGCAAGATGTTTAGCGCTAGCCTAAACTTTTTTGCATTTGCTGCAGCTGCTGCTTCTTTGAATCCCGCGATTGACACGCCGGAGTCGACGAGTAAAGCAAACGATGCGGATGGTTTAAACGATGCACTTCTGAAGAGGTTAAGTCCATCCGTTCATAGTGAGTCATCCAAAGAAAGTTTTTACGATAGCGAACCAGAAGATTTGTCAGTGCGGTCCTGTGCGTCAAAAGTCTCTAGTCCGGCAAACAGCAGATCCCAGAGTCCCGATAAAAGCAGTACGTCGCGCACATCCATACACAGCGACGCTGAGCAATAGTCAGTTTCCCAATTACCATTGTAGATAATTCCAAAGTATTTTTAATTATTAGCTCGTCATCTCCTAGAGTAGTTTTCTAATCTTATCCTATTTTAATCGGAGCAAGTTAGCAGCTGCAAGTTCCATTTTTAAATTGTATCCAAGCAATAATGATTATAAAATAGCTACAACTACATATTTAGTTTAATTTCATCAATAAACATTCGCTGACTGTGTAAAAAACCAAATGCAATAAGTAAGAAGTTCTAGATGTATTAAATAGCATAAATCTTTTGGCATATTCTAAATTAATTTATTACGTTTGTTAATTTTTGCTATAAGAAATAAATAACATATGTATTTGTAAGTAACATCCAAATAAATTATTAACTATATGCAACATGCGTTTTGTGTTTTCGAAAATAAAACTTGTATCAACATTGATAATTGGATAATTTATAAATCTTATTAGTTACATGGCTTCTCAACAGTTGATCTGTCAAGTGTCGAGAAAATAAAGTTATTTTACCCTGTACCCACTGAAAATAAATAAAACGTGGTATAATGGACTTGTTACAATGGACCTATAGACAGAGGATACAAAGGAGATGCTCATCTTCAGCCCCATAACTATTGATCAGGTCGACAAGTTGCGTGTTTCTGAATTTATTTATACTTACTTAATTTTTTCAGGGCTTATAATATATCACATATTATGTATATATAATAGTTACTGACTGCATGTCCGACCCAATAAAGGATATACATCGTTCAACAATCGATTCGACGAAGCCACATCCACAAAATTTGGAATCTACGTTCTCGTATAATAAGCGCAGATCAAGTTTCTTTTAGGATATCGATGTCTCGCTTCAAATCAATCCCGGAGATTAATTGCGACTCCATATGGCCAAAATCAAAATTTGTAGAGCTATTATAAGATAATTTTGTGATGTAGATTGCCGATGACCTTTTGTAGAAATTGAGTTAAAAATTTGATTTTTATTTGACACAGTTTGAAAGCCACTGCTCTAGGATTCTGTCATAGACCAACCCAAAAATCAATTTAGTTTGATACTTAATAAATTGCTTTTATTTAAATTAAATACGAATTTTAAAACAGAAAAAAAGGTTTATTTAATTTACATTACAAAATAGAATGGGCTTCTTCAGACTTTAACCGAACTTATTCTGATTGTAGTTAAACGACGACCTATTAAAACATAACAGTTAAATAACATTTCAATATGTGACACCTATTAAACAAGCTAACAGTTTTCCTTGTCAATTAAATATCATAAAATTATGGGTTTGATTACTGAAATTTAATTATCATTATTTACAGGTAAGGAGATTATCAAAATATAAAATCAGCCTCCAACCATTGTCCTTAACAGCTATATAGAAAATACTATTTTAGATTTTATAATGCAAATGAAATTCGGCTGTAAACTCGTGAACTACTTTCGACCTACAGATACTCTGAGCAAGTAAGAGTATTCTACTATCGGCACAACCAGGAGATACCTTGTAACTAGCTCCCAGCTGCCGACACTTATATACATACATACATACCAAGTGCTGTACTTACATACACACTCAAGCAAAATGACACAAACTGCGTTTTTTCGCAGCGACTGTGCTTCAGCCTCGCTCAGCCCAAGGCAAGTGGATAATGCTTTTTATACTCGTTCACGAAGTGAAGGGTATATTGGGTTTATGCAATGTCCGTTTTGCTGTCCGTCCGAGTCACCAAATTTGGCAGACAGTAAACGAGTATTGCGCAGTCGGTTACACCCGACTACAACATTCGTGCTAGGTAAAATAATGTCTGTGCTTATTTTGTATTTTCTTTATTATCAACAGCACAATATTCTTGATACGAGATTGTATATACATATATTTTCTGAGATGGTTAAGATATTTTAAGAAACAAAGGAGCGATTATTATATAATATTATATAGGCAAGATCAGAATCCGACCACAATTCTTTAAATAAAATTCAAATAGATAGATTCTAAAACGATTTTCGATTGAAATTTGTTTACCTCGGCCTTAGTGCAGAGTGGTTGTTCCCCTGATGCGTTAAATAGAATTCTTCCTTCCAGAATGCCCAGAAGTTCCAGCAGAGCAATAATGCGCACTAACAACGTCGAACGGCAAGAGCAGCCGCAGCAGACGAATGATTGGTTCTCCTTTTGGTAAAATTAAATATCGCGTGTTGGTAATTTCCGCTTGGCTTCTCGTTGCTGCTGCCAACTGTTGAAGTTGAGGCGAATTATTACGATGATTACGCGACTGACAAAGTTTCCATGCATTCATGTCGTCCATCCGGTCTCTGAGCCGAGCTTTCTATGCATGCGGCCACATTGCATGTGTTGTTCGTTGTGCTTGTGGACATCTTCGTGGCATTCTGGATGAGGATAAAATTACTTAAAAGCGAACCTCTGGGCATATCCACAGTATTGGCATACAACCGCTGTCAATATTGTGACGCCTCGTAACCCGCATGATCGTAACTGATCTCCAAAATGAAACATTATACATGCATACATACAAACTACGTGTGTACGCGTATATATTAAATGCCAAGATGTACATAAAACTGTGTAAGTATGTGGGCATATGTATGTACCTACAACACACATATTTAAGCTTAAATATTCGCCTAAATTTTATTAGTACATACTAATTAAGAGCCGTAACAATCACAATAGAGTGTTAGAACGCTTGACCAAGGAATACCCTGTATCTTAGTCTGAAGTTGCCAAAAACATCAGATATCAAAAAAGTAAAACAAACTGTTCAGACCTGGGTCTAGTCATTGAACAACGATTCATGTTCGTTCGATATCGATAAATAAACTTGATCTGTTCATGGCATATAGGAAATTAATTTCCACGCCTGTGACATATGTATGTACATTTACACAAAACTAGTATACCCTTTTTTTATATACAATTCAGGGCATACAAATATTTAGCGCAAATTTCGAGTAACCACAAAATTATCAGAGTAGTAATCATGCACGTATGGAAACTTCATTTCTCGAACAGCTTTCAAACATATGATTGTCAATCAAACCAGCAGGTTAAACAAAATGAAACTACACTGAATTGATCCGGTGATTATAGTTGCGTGTTGGTGAAATACACCATCGAATAAAATAAATTCCGTTAATTCAGGATGACTAAACATATAAATTTGTTCTTCAATTACAAATTATGTTTTTCAGAAAATCTAAAATGTAACATATTCTTGATATGTCTCCAGTTCCCATAACCTCCGAGAGATCATCAAAAAATCAGCGAACACTAACGATCAGACTCTAGTCCGAATCGGCTGTTGATGGTGACCAAGAATATGTATATTTTTTATGAAGTCCGATATGCTTTCTATTTTCCTATTACATACATATATATTTGCCCAGGAACTTTTCAGAATTTTTAATGGATACAAGTTATAAAGGGGATGCTCCAGTTTTGCGTGCCCAACTATAATTGAAGAATATACTTAATTTTTATTCTATCACATATACACAGATTAAAACAAACGTGTAAGTGTTTACTTAGCTCAGCCCCATTCTATTAGTAGTAACACTCCGCTCACAGGGTAATAAAAACTTGAAAGATTCCAAAACGGTTTTTATGATAGCTGTAGCACAAATTCAGTGACTTTTTATACCCTGAATACATTGCAAATGGGTAAAAAGGGTATAATGGTTTTGTGCAAAAGTATGTAACAGGCAGAACGGGGCATCTCCGACCCCATAAAGTATATATATCTTTAGTCAGGGTCAATAGCCGAGTCGATGTAGCCATGTCCGTCCATGTCAAGAAAGACTTCAGCTTTTCGAATATAGATCATGTTCTTATTTTAGAAGTAATTCACGAGTTAAGTTTCCACAGTGTAGGACAAGCGAGGCTGCTGAGTAAATTGCACAGCTTGTGGCGCGCTTTTGTGTTTAGGTGTCTGTGTGATGCTTTTGTATGTATGTAGGGGATGTACGTAGGAAGGGGCCTGAAATGTATGTAAACACAGCGTTCAGGGTATCCCCTAGTTGGGCGCTCCCGTCTATAGCCTCACTTGTTACCAGTAACTTTGGGATATATCGATTTTTGCTCGATCTTTAGACTATAACTTTGGCTCTTAAGCTGAGGAAGATATAGCTTTTGCCGAATTGTCACAAGGACAAACGACAAACAGCAAGACAGACATTACACAAACACAATATACGCTTTTTCTAAGCGAGTACTAAAACATAGAAGTCCTAGGCATAGATCAATATTTGAACTCATCAGAGGTGGAGTGGTAAATGCTTGGTTTTATAAACTCTCAGTGGAATAGTGAAACCATATTTAGAGTTTCATATCAAAGGTTTATGAAGCGAACACCGCCGCGTAAGTCCTTCTGCCGGTATATATATAGGTACATATATGGGTAGGATTCGATTCGCGCCCGCGGATGTCTATGTTAAATTATTCTCAATCAACATAATGCAAGAATTAATGAGCTATTAACTGAAGCGGTGATCTTTTTTTATAAAACGTGTTTTTAAATTTGGTTCAAAAACGCAGGGACACATGCAACTAATCGGATTGTAATTGCTGCAGACTAGAGCCTAAAACCACTCAACACGCACGACTAAGAAAGATTTGCCCGAACTGGCACTAGTATATTCGCAGCCAATTATGAAAACGCGATCAAGATTAAATCGTGGAAGAATCGGCTTTTAATTTATATTTACGTATGTATATAAACGATTTAGATTGCTTGCCGTTGACCTTTTGTAAATAAAACCCAATTTAAATTCGCTTTAAACTAAGGATAGATTAACTGGAGCTTTGGCTAGAAAAATAGTATTTTAAAATTATTAATTTATTATTTTTATACCCTGACGGTTTTGTGCAAATGTATGTATGTAAAATATATATATTGTTGGTATTTCGCTATTTATTGATTTTAACACGTTATTTTATCATATAAATAAAAACATAAAACTCTAGCTCTTGAGGTCTTATTAAAAAGACGGACTTACCAAGTTCGACTGGAGTATTGATGCAATCCATATGTGTATATAATATATAAGTAGATTTTATAGAGTTAATCCATTTTAAAAATGTGCAGGAAACAGAAACTATCGCCTCGAATAAAGTATCTTAGTATCCGTAGCGTGTGCTCAGATTCATAGAAACGGTTGGTTACACAAGGCATTTAGTGTGGGTAGGCTTGGTTACATACAAAGTTGAATAGTTCCAAAGAAAAGATGTATTGTTAAATTGTCACAAATATAGTATACCCTTTGAACGCTTTAGTATAGGGTATAAAAATGGCATAATGAAAAAGGTCCACAGATAGACTTTGATGTTTGCAAGCACAAAGAAGTAATAGAGAAAAACACAGTAGAACAACAAAAAGAAATATTAAAACAAAACCACAATTTCGCCGAAAGACAAAAATTGTTTTTTCAAAAGATGCTGGCTTGTGTTTCCATGTCAATATACAAAAAAAAGAAATGTGTGCATTTTCACCAAACTTTTTGTGCATACATTGTACATTGTCTTTGTCTGAATTTAAATTTTTTGCAATTAAACATAAGCATAGCCTAGATTTCAATAAGTACAAATAACAACACATTTAAATATGGTTCAGAAAGTAAACTTCGACTGGGAAATATCCTTTATCCAAGTCCAAAGTAGCTCATAATGATTTATCTATATAAACTTTAGTCCCGACTAACTAACTAACTGTAGTGATTATAACTAACCTCTAACTAGTAGAACCTTTATCTTATTCACATAAGTAACCCTTTGTTATGTAAGTGTACAGGGCTGCGAAAATTTCTTTAGCTAAGTTGTAATAAAACTTTTTTTTTATCGGAAATCGTTTGTGAAAAATATATATACTAGGATAAAAAGTATGCTATGCTTAGAGAAAAAACAACGCTCTAAGAACAAGTTTAGTCGCATTTAATTCGTATACCCATTGTGTAAATATATGTAACAGGCAGAAGAAGGCATTTCCGAACGCATAAAGTATATATATTCTTGGTCAGCAGTGGTAGCTAAGTTGATTGAGCCCATCCATCAGCTGTCCGTATTTTGAGACCAACGATTGGGTCAATCTGAGAGACTGCAAGAGCTGGAGAGTTTAAGTGCCCGTTTAATAGATTTAAGTTGCGCCCCCGGCTTAAACAATCGGAAGCTATCGGAGCTAGAGGCGCCATATTTGGAATATATATTACTGGAAGCTCCTTTACGCCATCTCCCGCCTCCGTAATCGCATAAATCGGTATACTTCAAAGAGCCACCAAACTTGGTGTAAAGAACGCTGCCCAGCCATTCCCGCCCCGGGAAATCGCGAAAATCTGTATCTCCCACACCTATAGAGCTAAGGTCACCAAGTTTTAAAGGTAAGATAGCTGGCACCCTCTATTCAGATCCGTATAAAGATCGGTGACGTCCGAAAATCGCTGAAAATCGATTTTGAGAATTGGCCACCAAATGTGGTGAAATATGTTCTCGTAAAGGATACGCAGGATATTTGATACCTAATAATTTGATTAAAATCACGATCTTCGTTTAGAAATTATTTACGAAGTTAAATTCCATATTGAGGAGAAAAACGCACAACTTGCGGCGTGAGTTTGTGTGTGTCTGTGTTTGTGTGCATGAAATCAAGGTGGTTGAAAGGTATGTAAGGACGGGGTTCAGGTTATCCTCCAGTCGGGTACTCCCGATTAGAACCCATCATTTGTTTTTCTTCCGGTAATTATTGGATTCAACCTGCTAAATGCTAGGTGGAAGTAAGGGGGAAACAATTGAGTTTAAAATACAATTTATATTTACTAAAAGACTGGCTCGATAATTATCGATTCCAGGAAAAGTGGTCTGGTTTTGGTATTTAGCAATATTTATATCTAGGTCTTGAGATCGACGCGTTCATGTGGATAGACAGGACAGTTAGACATGGTTGTGGATGTAGACCAATAATATATATGCACTTTATTGGGTCAATATGACTCTTACTGTCAGTCACATACACATGCATATATATTTATACATACGAGTGTCCGAAGGAAGTTCTTCTGATGTGTAAGTAACCCTTATTTTGTTGGGTGAACTTCCACTTTTACGGTAAACAAACGAACAGAGGTCATCCTTTTATATAAGCGTAGAAACTGCTGCATATTTCATCAACATTTGGGATAACTTCAATTCTTTGTGGATGGACAGCGAATCCGCTATAGGACACGAGTTCCCGTAACAAAACGTTTCGTGAGAAAGGGGCTTATTTTCTCCCAATCCTTTGTTGTTTTCAGTGGTCTTGGTTTGAAAATAACAAGATAAATAAGTATACATATGACACATGACTCATTAAGTTTACATACCGGTTGTGTGTTCTTTCCCTATTACACTGTCACAGGTAAACGATTTAAATAATCCAACTCAGCCGGGCTCCTAGAAATGCAGATATGAATTTTGTCAAGTCATTACCGTATTCACGCGTTAAATCTTAATAAATGGCTTAAGGTCGTCTATGCCAATCCTGACTGATATATATTTCGTATATTTGGGTGGCAACATGCAGTTTTATACTCTGTTTACGGAAGGAAAAAGCGTTACCTCCGGGCGTTAAATTCCTATACGTAACTATATGCACAATAACCAAATTTGTGACCGGTTCTTGCTACTCGAGGCTTTATGATATGGAAATCGGATGGTAATAAAGTTGTGGTCATATATTAGGAGGATAAAGCAAAAAAAATTACTAAAACGTTATTTTAGTGATATTGAGATAAATAGAGAGATGATCAGTTCCGACCATTAGCTATATTGAAACTGATCTAATCGTGTCACTTGCCGTGTTGAAAAATACCCTTCTCTTTCATACCTTTCTGAAGGTTGGAAAATAAAATATAATAAAGATAAGTTATACAAAAGCTCGAGAGATAGAAAGGAAGAGAGATAGAAATTAAAACAATAATTAAGAAGAATGTCGGGAGTGGTCAACTAGGAAACACCTTGTACCTGATTTCAAACTGCTGTAACATATTCGCCTTTAAAAATCACGTATACACACACACTATGGCCCCAATCACCTCACAATTAAAAAGAAATTCTTGGCTAACTTCTTAATTTATTGTCGAATCTTTATAAAATGTTCAGTAATTTATAATAAATAGAAAAATATAAACTAAAATGCAAGATTAACATCTGAAACTACATTTTTCAAATTTGGGGAGAGCGGTGAGTAATATTCTTGATCTGTATATGCTTAATGAGAACTTACATCAGCCACCGTTATATCCTGAAGATAGCATATCTGTATTTCAGAGATTTCGATATTTAGAATTACCAATATCGAAAATTAATTAGTAAAATTAGAGTATCATCTCACAACTCAAGTATACTTCATTCTTCATTGAAAATAAATTCGTAACATATCAATACTTACAGACCCCACCCCACCGGATTTCGGAAAATTAAAGACTAAAAACCAACCCCGGTTTAAGGATATATCTCAGAGTTAATAACAGCGGGGGGGGGGGGGGCACCAAATTTAATACGCAGTGGTATAGTGGTATAGCAGACTTATATTAATCTGTGTTATATTTGGAAAGTGCTTTACATATATGTATATTCGTTATATACATTTGTATATGCAATTCGGTAGAAAAATATACATAGTCCGAAATAGGCCCTCATTTAGGTTTGTTTGGGGAGGTGGCATTAAAAACAAACCCTTTTACTTGTTATTATACAAACTTGCGATGTCTATTTCAGCACAACCACACACGTACACACTTAGCAACACAGATGGTTCTAGTCCGGCTCCAAAGAAGACAGAATTTAACGTGCCACCGGCTTGTTTAATAATTGCTCAGAGTGCGGTGCGATTTGTGTTTGCGCGTTACTGTGTCGCTGGAGCATCAACCGTGTCGTTAGGCCTGTCAGGTCACCCCAAGCCGGACTGGGCCGGACCGGGGCCCGGTCCGGTCCGGTCCGGGCCGCCCCGGTCCGGCCCGGACCGGACCGTAACAAACCGGATAGGAGTGGACCGGCTCAGAACGGTCTACACCATTTGCCAACAGCTAAAATTTGTGATAGATGCGGTTTCTGGATGCTGGACCAAAGCGCGCGAGGTGTTGTGCACACGCACACCATACTCCCGTAGTAACCCCAAAGTGTCCAGAAAAGGGATGAAACGGCTGAAAAATGCTTACGACTGGGTTTGGAAAATGTTATTACAAATATATTATGCGCATACATATACATATAAGCATATACGTAGGTACACGTACACACATACACACTGTGACATACATATTAACACTACCCAAACTTTCATTAAGTATAGATATATATGTATAAATATACATATTTGTACACGCGTGTACATAAATGGGCCGTAGGTGTTGTTGTTTTATTTAAATGTACGTCATAAGATATGTATATATACTAAATGTATATACCATATATACATATATTTAAGTTTGTATGTATGCATATATGTACAAATTTGGGCAGCACATAAAACTGTTACTGTGGTAGTGGTCAACAGATTGGCGAAGGTTCGTTAAGCCCACGAATGTCCTGAAATAAGGTTATTGTGCACAAAAAACCGTGTCGCTAGCGTGAGGCCTCTTACCCTTGTTACAATATTATGTTTAGTTAAATCTAACTTTTCTGAAATAGGGTTAGTAGTGTAATCAAAACGCCACAGTGTAGTACTAAAATTTGACATTAATTTTACAGCTCACACGTGGCAGCGATTGATGCTGAGGTGAATCCCGCTGGAGAACAGGTCACTATTGTGGATTCGGTCGAGTAATTATTGCAGAGTACGTTAAGTTAAGCACACATACAGTAACTAGACTTAAAATGTATGGATAAAACTTTAGATTTTCAACTGATAAGCCGGACTAAGCCACATACAGCCGAAGTCTTAAAGACTACAATCTAGTCTAGAATAACAACAATTAACAAATACGAGTTTTACTGATTTTATAAAATCAAAGCCCCAAATTAAAATTATTATATTATTATTAATTTTTGCCATTTTTGTTCTAATTTGATCGATTTGAACACATACATACTATATAACTCATCGTAACTCATCGATATTGTTGAAGGCACCGATCTCATAATCTTCAAGTGCTATGCTCTTCTATTTTGGAACAAGCAAAGGTATTTATACAAATCTATTGAAAGAAACTCCTGTTTCTTAGAAAATAAATGTTATTTGTGCATATATTGGACTCAAAATTAAATTTTGCATGGGAATAGGGAAAGATTAATTGAATATGTGTGCTGTGTGAAATTACATACATACAGCTGTTGACAACTACATAATTGGAAACAAGAATGTTGACTATTTTCTTTCTGTACACAAAATTGTGTAGTTTGACTTTGATTATATTTTCCATAACGGTGCCTATAAGTTTGCAAAGTGCTAAACTAATTTGGGTTAACTGATACAAAATTCGAAAATTCGTTATGTACTTATCCACATATCGTTATGTACTTATCGAGCATTACAAATTACAAATTTGTTTGTGCTTGTGCAGACCGCTGCGACGGGTCGTCTCTGTGTTCCTTGTGTTGTTAGTGCGGCGTTAAGTCTGCATTCGTAACTGACTTTCCAAACTTCCCAAGCGACGTAAAAGTTTACTTGACCTTGGAAAGTTTACACTGAGGCCAAAAGAATTTAGCTAAACGAAGACGTCGAAGGCGTTCGCAATAGGTCTGATTATTTGGGACGAATCGCATTTAAAAAAGTATCTGTATACTGAAGTACATAATACGCACTATATCAAACATATTATATAAGAGTTAAAAAAATGCATAATTTATATTTGTTATACTTCAGTAAGCAGCAGTAGACGTGTCATCACCTTCAGCGTCATTAGTTGTAGTGGGCACGGTCCTGCATCAGTTACACTGCTGCTGGCAGCTGTTAACTGTTAAAAAAAAAAAATGTTAGCACGCTCATATTGAATAGGTGCCGCCAATGCCATTCGCAGGAGGTGTTGCAATCGAATCGCGGCAGCAAAAAATTCACTTTTCAAGCGCTTTCGCGAAGCAAGCAAAAAAAGGGAACACTATGAAAAAATTCGTGTAGCTGGCCATGAATAACGGCATTTTTGCGTTAGCACGCATCAAAATTGCACCATATGGAAATTTGGTTGGCAACTGCCGTGATATTGTTGACGCCAACGAAGAAAAAACTGCAGCCGTATGCGAAGGTCAATCAAGTGACTCTTTTTCTGCCAACTGCCTTTAGCCAATGCGCCAAAACTGCGGTAAAAACAAAAACTGCGGTCATCACACAGCTCACTAAGCGCTTGGAGCCACGGAAAAAAACGCCGGACGGCGAGCAGGCCGCCCTATTTAAGGGGATTAGGCAGTCAGTTGAAAACCGCTTGTTTGCCCAGTGGCATGCAGCTTGATGCACTTGACTGTTTTTTCGGTTGCAGCAACAGTATACGCCGCTTCTGGCTCCCTCATATGGCCACCACGTCTTCGCGTGCAGGGTGGGCGCCGTGTGGGGTCGAGCACCGTATTGAATGTAGATGTAGCCTTTTCGCCGTCATGTGATACTGTCGCCGATTAGGCTTGTATAGACGTGCAAAGTGCTTGTGATGTGTGTTTTGAATGTTTGTTGGTTTTTGACACGGCTCGGCCGTTCTAGCAGCATTTTTTCTGCCCTACGAATGCAGTACACCTTTTTGCTTAGGCATGTTGCTATTTACCACAGCTTAACAGTTTAATTGGAAAACTTTGTTTTTTGTGATTGTATATTTTAATGCAAGACGCCTGGCAGGTAGGCTCAGGTTATCTCCGGAGAGTCCCGACTAGAGCTTTCTTATTGGTTTTCCTTTTTTCTCTGTAAGTGCAGGCTCAAATCCACAACCCATCAGTGTTTTTATTTAATGTGCATGTTGCCGCATTTATGTTTGTAACTCCTTTGTGTGTCCACATAATAGCGTTCAGGGAATCTCTCAATGGAGACTAGAACATTCTTACTTTTTGTTGTAAGTGAATCAAATGTAAATTTTAGCCTGAAATGAATTGAAAGGAGTAAACAAATGTATAATGGTTTTGTGCAAATGTAAGTAACACGCATATGGAGGCTTCTCCGACCCCATAAAATATATATATTCTGTGTCCGCATCAATAGACGACTAGAGCCTCCACATTTATTTTAGTAAGCCTAGTAGCTATTAAAAATATATTTCGTTTAAGATATAGAACGTCCCTATATCTGTAAACTGTGTGGTGTAAATTTTAGTGGATTTTAGCATTTTGTCCAAAAGTCGTAGAGCTAAAGATTTTTGGTTCATGATAGGGAGAAAGTCCATAATGATTCAGAAACTTATCTCAACTCTATAATACGCATTTCATCTCATTTTCATATACTTATTATTGAAAATAAAATTTTTTCGCCCATAACTTGGTCAAAACTGAGCCGATTTTCATGTTTGATGGCATTTTTCTCATGGTTTGTCCTCTAGATTGATTCTGCATTTTAAATATATTCATTATTAAAAATAAAATTTTTTAGATTTTTTGATAAAATATCATGTAGTCCCCCCTTACTCATTTTCGAAAAATTTTTTTTTTCAAAATTTAGAAATGCGAATTTATACTTTTAATCGATTGTGGTTGTCACAATTAGTACAAAAAACAATATTAAAACCGATTCTGAGGGGGTAAAATTTTTTGTCAAAAATCATGCAAAAATTGACAAAAATTTTGACAAGTACAGCTCTCGGGTCCATAGCTCGCATATTTCAAACGCCCATAACTTGGACAAAACTGAACCGATTTTCATGTTTGATGGCATTTTTCTCATGGTTTGTCCTCTAGATTGATTCTGCATTTTAAATATATTCATTATTAAAAATAAAATTTTTTAGATTTTTTGATAAAATATCATGTAGTCCCCCCTTACTCATTTTCGAAAAATTTTTTTTTTCAAAATTTAGAAATGCGAATTTATACTTTTAATCGATTGTGGTTGTCACAAATAGTATAAAAAACAATATTAAAACCGATTCTGAGGGGGTAAAATTTTTTGTCAAAAATCATGCAAAAATTGACAAAAATTTTGACAAGTACAGCTCTCGGGTCCATAGCTCGCATATTTCAAACGCCCATAACTTGGACAAAACTGAACCGATTTTCATGTTTGATGGCATTTTTCTTATGGTTTGTCCTCTTTCGATTTTTTGATAAAATGTAGTCCCCCCTTACTCATTTTCGAAAAAATGTTTTTTTCAAAATTTAGAAATGCGAATTTATATTTTTAATCGATTGTGGTTGTCACAATTAGTATAAAAAACAACATTAAAACCGATTCTGAGAGGGTCAAATTTTTTGTCAAAAATCTTGCAAAAATTGAAAAAAATTTTTAATCGATTGTGGTTGTCACAATTAGTATAAAAAACAACATTAAAACCGATTCTGAGAGGGTCAAATTTTTTGTCAAAAATCTTGCAAAAATTGAAAAAAATTTTGACAAGTACAGCTCTCGGATCCATAGCTCGCATATTTCAAACGCCCATAACTTGGTCAAAACTGAACCGATTTTCATATTTGATGGCATTTTTCTCATGGTTTGTCCTCTAGATTCATTCTGCATTTTAAATATATTCATTATTAAAAATAAAATTTTTTAGATTTTTTGATAAAATATCATGTAGTCCCCCCTTACTCATTTTCGAAAAATTTTTTTTTTCAAAATTTAGAAATGCGAATTTATACTTTTAATCGATTGTGGTTGTCACAAATAGTATAAAAAACAATATTAAAACCGATTCTGAGGGGGTAAAATTTTTTGTCAAAAATCATGCAAAAATTGACAAAAATTTTGACAAGTACAGCTCTCGGGTCCATAGCTCGCATATTTCAAACGCCCATAACTTGGTCAAAACTGAGCCGATTTTCATGTTTGATGACAGTACACAATTGCGCTTTGCTTTGGATATTGATTTGAATGCTCTTCATTAAGATCATGCTGTATGTGCATGTGTGTATGAATGCAAGGGGATTGAAATGTATGTAAAGACAGGGTTCAGGGTAGGGGTATCCCTTATATTATATTTTATTGTAAACAAGCGTGGGGCCCTAGTCGATACTTATCAAAAATATATTTATACTTTATCCTGATAAGTATTTTTATGCCCTAATCACGCCTACATGGGGCTTAGATAAGGCAATGGAGCTGTATCGAAATAACCAACTCTAAGAATACAAACACACAAACTTGCTAAGTATAACTGAATCCGCTTTCAATAGTTACATACTCGACGGTGTTTTGTATACGTTGATTCATTTTGGTCCGTTGTAGATGTATAATTGCTTACGCTGTGGTGTGGAAAAAGACTTGAAGTAGTGCCTACAACAAAAGAGAAAACCCGAACTCTTGCTGAGGCAAGATGCCGGACAGAGCCGTACAGCGACGGCTTTGCAATGTCCGCGCCTATTTGCGTATGTATATTAACTTTGCCTGCTCAGTATGTATTACAAATACGTACATACATAATATGTATATAGAAAAGCGATGTGTGTGTGTGTGTGTGTGCGTGGTATGGCATGGTAGTGAGACTTTCTAGGTCCTGTCAAAACTAAAGCGTGCCGTTGCCATAGACAGACATACACAACTTTTGCTCCGTACAATATCAGCAATTTCCTTCGTTAGTCATTCGTTTCCTTCGTCTGCCTTGTTGTTATGGCTCCCACCGTCCATATACGAACAAGGTCCCGTTCCGTTGGTCTCTCTACTTTGATGTAGATGCGGAGGCCCCCGAGTTCAATGCCTAGATTGGACCGTACGGGCAAGCAAGCGCCGTTTCGACATCTGGACGATTAGACGCCTTGACTAGTACAAGAGGACACATCGCTAGCAGACGTCGACCCACGTATATTAAACTGTATGCTAGTGTATATGAAAGCACATACGGTCAGGCTCATGCACACTTAGCCATAGCTAGCCGTGGCCGACGTTCTAGGTAGCCACACATGGACACATAATGTAAATGTCCGCAATTTCTTTTTGGGCATCTCTTAGCTGACGCTGCTGCCGTCAACGCTCTTCCCATTTAGCTTGAATGCGAAGCCCTTTGCCTCGTTCGCCTTACCACGGCAAGTACTTGTACGACGATGGATCCACACATGGCACAGCAACTTGCGGCGCAGTGCAGATTGCTTCTGCCGTCGTCGCTTCGCCATCGCCACGTTTCCATCATATCACCCAACCACCTGACGCTAGAGGCGAGTCGATCGATAATTTCCATAGCTGACCACTGCTGTATATGCGAATTTTGAAGCGGACATCTGCACAAACACAACCAAATGTCCGGAATCACCCTCCAACAACTAACCCACACACACACACTCACACACACACACACACACACACACACACACATGTACACACTCAGACATACCAATGCACAGACGTGAGCCCACTAAGCATTTACTCTTAGAAGCACCGGCGACACACACGAAGCCGTTGCCATAGCTATAGCTGAGGCTAAAGCTGAATCAAGCTTCGATAGCAGCAGCATCCACATCCATATAACGGTACGGGTGTGCTGGCGATGGTAACAGCACTGGTCAGTCCCACAATAAGTAAGGGTCTGTCATGAAGATAAAACGAAGACCAAGGAACGAACTGTTTCTGCAAAATGTTGTTTGCATACTACTTGCGACATGTGAAAAGGATAAGAGTGAGTTTGTGTGTGTGCGTATATGTAGTGAGCGGGTCTGTGTGTGAGTGTGCGAATGCGCTTGTGTGAGTGCCACATAGCGGACGTTGCCGCAAATAGTACGTGAGTGGGAGTTCGGCGCGATTGGGGACCACCGGACTCGCTGTGGGTAGTCGCCACGGTCTAGCGTGGAATGAGTGTGAGTTCTGGTCAAGCAACGCGCCGTTGCCTGGGACTGAGACGGGGCGGACGACTTGATGGCTAGGATTCGGTGTGAGCGTGGTGGATTGTCCGGGCAACGGCAACATCTCTCGACTTGATGCTGCGTCGTGGGAGCGCCTGGTAGATGGAGGTAAAGATGTGCGCTAGGCGATTGTAAAATTTCACATTTTAGAGAATTAGACGTTTTCTCGAAAACAAACACACACATATACATATACATACGGAGCGGACACCCACACATATACGTATATGTTTACTTATATGCGAAGATATGTACTATGTACAGGCATAGAATATGTAAGAGTAGTGTCCGAATATGTGTATACATACCCTTATACGTATTGTATGTTTATACATATGCAAGATAAAATGTGGTACATAGCCGAATTCTACAGTTGTGTTTTTATGTTTAAACGAAAGTCAAAGCAGACTCTGCTTACGCAAAATTTTGATATTTTTGGGAATTTTATGAGCTTTTACGTTGCATAGTGCAACAATAGGGTTCTTTCTTTTTAGAGAAAATATTTCGTAGCCTTTAAGGTATATCTCAATATTGCATAAGTATTTGTATTTGCGATTTGTTTTTGTACTATTTAACACCACACTATTTTTATACGAACTGTGTATTTCCAAATGATTGGCGGAGGGGGGACGGATGGTGGAATGACTGAATACAATTTTTTTTTTTTTGCAAAATTCACCCTTATTGAAAATGAAATTTCCATTTGCGGGCTCAATCAGCTCCAAACCTATTTTCAAAGGTCTCAATAACACAAAATCCGGGTACTAAAATAAGTAAGGTCGTTAATCGGGAGCGCCCGACTATGAAATACTCTGAACCCTGTCTTAACACACTTTTGAACCCGCTTGCATTTGAACACACATCACAGAACCACAAATACACACACACAAACACACGCCGCAAGCTCTGCGTTTTCCTCAGCCGCTGTGCTTGGCCACCCCCACTATGGAAACTAAACTCGTGAATAACTTCTAAGCTAAGAGCATGATCATAATGAAAATGTTAATACGTAATAAGAGCATTCAGATCTATGTACAAACCAAAGCGCAGTAGTATTTAAATTGCGTTTTTCTCATATATATATATATATATATATATATACATATATATATAGAGTTTTATATTTTGTAGGGGCGTGGTCAACATTTTTCGGTTTGATCTTAAGAGGAGGTCACCCAAACACTGCCAGCGAAATTTCGGGAATATAGCTTTTAAAATGTGGGAGATATAGATTTTCGTGATTTGAGGAGCGGAAGTGGCTATGGGTGTTCCTTTGGGCGTGGCCGGGATATCAAGGTCGCAATCTTTAGGGAAGGACACCAGCAATCTACATACCCCGTCCACTAGAAATCCCCCCAGCGCCCCGCCTTCAAAATTCGGAAATGGCTATATCTTCTAGGGTTTTTGAGCTTGAGGCTTTATATTTAGAAAATATATAAATAAATTCTATATTTTTCCAAAATAATAATAACTACTGTCTACTGTGAAGGAGTATTACGCAACCGGTTACGTCCGACTGTACACAACCGACTGCGTAATATTCGCTCATAGTATAAAAATCTTCATTATTACTGTTATTTTGGAAAAAATCTAGTTTTGTGCTTCATGGGGGCGGAAGTGGGCATGGCCGAAATATATCGTTTTGAACTTCAGATTTCATCAGTAATCTGACTGCAAATTGTTGTGTATGTAGCTTTTAAACTGAGACTACATATTAAGAGGTCATCAATAATCTGTCTGCAAAATAGCTAAAAACCGCTTTTAAATCCCAGTATAATCAACAATATAAAAGAAATAAGAATGCTCTAGTCGGGAGCACCTGACTAGGAGATACGCTGACCTTAAGTACGAGTTTCATATATTTTTAACCCCCTTGTATGTACATATACACACACACACACACACACACAAACAAACGCACGCCTCACATTACTCAGCGGCAGTGCTTGGCTTCGTGAATAGCTTCTAAATTTATATACAAACGATTTATGAGATACTTATTATTATTATTAATAATTAAAACAGTTTCTTTCACTTTCCTGCATATTTTGTATATCTTTTAAATTAGATTTACATTTTAAAATATATTCTTTTTACTAACGCCTTTCTATTTAACGGTAACAACGTCACTGATAACAATTAGCTTTGACTAGGGGCATAACTGGCTGGGATAACAAATAAAAATTGATGTTATTAGAAATGTTTATAATTCTTTTAGGGCTTTAGCTTTCAACACTTATACATATATATACATTTTTTTTATTTTGTACTTTTTACTCTCGTTGACTGATTATCGCTTTGTCGACTGATTAAATAATTAAATAAATAAATAAACAATACCATTATACCCTTTTTCCCAATTTGGTTTCAGGGTATAAAAAAGGCACACCATAGGTTATTCGACATATGGGGCCCCGAATGGATCAGAAAAAGTAAGTTTGGTAAATTATACAATTTAGTATACCTAGTGTTACTAACATTTAAATTTTCCTCGTCTACTCCCACTTGTCCCAAATATGAGCCTACAGCCTCGGTCTTTATAAATCCTGAAAATTGCATCACCATAATTAATTTGGTCGTTATTCAAGAATTTAGTGGAGGTAAAGTGCTCCGATTTCTGCGTGCGTCTGTGTGAGTGTGTATTTGTGATTTTGCGTATGTATTTTGAAAAGCAAGCGGGTTCGCAACTGGACTTTCTACTTAGTAGAGTCAGCAAAACAACATTTCTGTAATGTTTTTGGAAACGTAATAATTATTGCATTTATAAAAAAATTATATTCAATTCAAGGGGAGTGTGTGTAGAAAGATAATTATAATTGAATGTTACGACAGCTAGCAACTGAATAAACTGACTGAGCGCCCGACTAGAAGATACCCTGAATGCAGGGAACGCAGCTGCGAGCTGCCGTTATAAACATTTATTTTACATACATGCATACACCAATTACACATAGACACAAACGCAAGCCGCAGTTTACTCGGCGACTGCCCTTCGCCCACACTATAGAAACTAAATTCATGAATAGCTTCTATATTAAGACCATGATATTAATGAACCAAAGGGCAAGGCTGTAGAATTTGAGTTGCGTTTTGTTCATATATATTTATATGCGGCGAGTGGGGGAAGGTATCCAAAATCTAAAATCATCGAATCCTGGCTCTAGTCAAGTCTTAAAATCGATTTTTATCGATATTAATGAAACGGTAAGTAGCGAAAAAAAATATATACTCTTTCTCTGCGCATATTGTAGCATAATCGATAGTTGAAAAGTTGTCTGTAGATTTTGTAGTTTCCGAGATCGTTTAGTTCATACAGACGGACAGATGAGGTGGCAGATAATGGGTTCAGGGTGTAAATAGTATATTGATTTTGTGCCATTTCCGTTTCTCCGAATGAACGCATTTTTTCTGCGCTTTTGGCGCTAGCCACGTCAAGGAGGGCAATCCGCGAAGTCGTATTACTCAATTTTGGTGATGGAGTAACGAAATTTGTCAGGTATATATATATTGTATAGTCCTTGTGGTTTGAGTATATACACGTAAGCCTACTCAAGTTCAAGGTTGTGTTTGTTATGTGCACAGTTTGTCCTCTAGTACCAACAAGCCTATGTATCACAGTCTCATAGAATATATGTAAGCAACGTATGTAGTCACGTGTGTGCCTATGTTCTAATCGTGCACATATCTAGTATATACAAAACTGCAGCTGCAATCAGACGCAGCTCATTAAAATTAAATAGGCAATTGGTTGACGATGCCCTAATTTGTTGAAATCTGTATATATGGGTTGGCTGACTTTATTTATGAGTCAGCTAACATGCACACATTAATACAGAAGTACGAGCACAGGTACATATGTATATGTCTGTACATAATTATTATTATAATGAAATACACATTATAACGCTTTGTCAAATGGCACATTATGTATGCATATATTTACTTGTTGATGCACAAATAAGTATGTACATGAGGGCGTGCAGCACTTCGAGACGGTGCGAGTGACCGTTGTGAGGTGGTTGATTCCACAGCGTCTTAAGTAAATAAAGGTCAATGTCAAAGCGGTTCAAATTATCGTATGTATAATTTAGGGAACATAACTAGGTTTCGCACTGATATGGGGCCCTCTGAGTGTCTGGGACCAGCAGATTACAGTCCTGCACACATATACTTTCGTTTGGCAGTGAAAGTGCTTCATCGAGGCTCCCCAACTATAAGATACATTGTCCTCAGATTGGAAATGTTATGATATAAGTACATCAAACACGCAAGCTGTGCACGCTATGATCAAATAATATTACTCTAGTCGAGAACGCGGGAGTACAAACGAGTGGGGACTGTAGTCGCGAGCGCACGACTGGGGGATACCCTGAACCCTGCCTTTACATACACTTCTTTTGCATTTATACACACATACACAGACAGATGACTCGGCTAGTGACGCTGATCAAGAATATGGGGTCGGAGACGCCTTTTTCTGCCTGTTACAAACAATTGCACAAAACCATTATACCCCGATTTAGCCTTTTCAATGGGTTCAGGGTATAAAAAGATGGTAAATATATTGCTATTAATGTTCAGTAAATTTATAATCACAGTGGAAAACATTACATGAGTTTAGTTATAACTGAACATTTCTCCCAATATGTTCACGCCCAAATTTAGTATCTTAATTTAACTGTTACATGTACAGGATATAAAATGCTCGGAATAGCGCTATAAAAGCAGCGCTGGACACAAGAGACCAAATCGTAAACCGTATACTCGGACATCGGCTTGTTGGTAACCAACTTTTTACCCTCATATGCAGCTTCTTATTTATTGTGTGTAGAAATGTCAGATTACCTAAGCTCATAAAATTGAAATAAAAATTTTACTCTCGCTTTCACCGGTTCAAACATCTTGCGATCCTTGTTAGTTCACCACGTTATAATCTCAGTAGATAAACACCTAAACACTTTAAGAAGTATTGTAAGTACAGTTAAACTGAAAGTCGCGTGCCGACGCAAGCTGTGTGTGTGTGTGGGTGTGTGAGTGTGTTCGTGTAATAAAAACAATGAACTCGTCAAAATCGGAGATACATTTGCTATTGGTGTCGATTTAATGACGAAATATCACTTGTTGCTAACCTAATGGCCGTAATTGCTATATTAGGCAGGCATATAAGCTTAATTTTGACTTAGTATAATATAATGCAAATATATAGAACAAACAGCAAATTCATCCTTGACCCCATAAATACCTTTGTTTATATGTATTATGCATATGCATCAATACAAAGAGTGTATTAGTTTAGTGCAATACTCATCTTGTCTTTTGGATGCCTACACCCATTTACAGCAAAATTCAAAGAAATTACAATTTAAGAGGAACAGATGCTGTATATTGAACAGCAACATATACTTTATGGGGATGCCAGGTTAAAAATTTTTCACGAATAAATTTTCCCTAATATGAGCTGAGGCTAGAAAAACATCCTCTAAGTAAAGTGCACGTCTTACAGAGCGTGTTTGTGTGTGTTTATATGTATATGTGACTGCGTGCAGGAAAGTATGCAATGAAATGCGGATGTAAGTTACTGCAGCTTTCAGCTTAGTACAGGGCATCTCCAAGTTGGATATTTCCGACCAAAGCACTGCTACTTGTTTTTTTTATAAACTTAGGTAATTAAAGCCAACCATGTTATAATAACAAATTGATATACATATACATACAAACACTGACGAAAAATATACAGAAGGAATTAACACATAAGAGAAGCAACAAGAAAAAAGATAATGTAAAGAGTACATTCCTTGCAACTTTTCACTTTTGCTGTTTTTGTATTTTTTATATTCTTTTAACAAAAGTTCAAAGTCCAATTGAACGAAATCGAAAGTATTTTCACTTTGTGTAGATGTTACATACATATTGGGGTTATAAAGGAGAGTTTATATACATACATAAGTATACACATACACGTACATTTAAACATACTTAAGAGTGCATGTGTAGCAATAAAAATGTTGGACTTAAATTATTGCTTCGAATTGAGCCAAAAGCGAGCAGCTATGACCGCAAAGGCAAGGCTAAACGGAGGTAGGGGGACCTTCACATAACCTAGTGTCTGTGTGGGTTTTTATCCTGTTATAAGAATAATGTGATTCCTGTCCTTGAATCATAAAACCAATTTTTCCACTTCTTTTCTGTCTATGTATGTGTAAGTATTTTTTTATTTTTTTTATTTTTTTTTTTTTTGTTTGCGCTTTTTCGAGCAGACTTTGTCTACATAAAAGTATATATTGCATGTCGTGTGCTGTGTGCTCCTTATTCGTTGGTCTACTCAAAGCCAGACTGGTGTCGAGGTCGAGGTCGGTCGGAGTTGGGGCTCAGACTGGTCACTGGCATGAGGCTGATATAGCCGAGTTTTTTTTTAAGTGACTCAATGCAAAGAAAATGGCCCTGCAATCTTACTTTAATATCCATGTGTGAATGTCTACATACATATAAATATATGTTTACAAACTATATAGTACATTCGTACATGTATAATGCCATATTGACTAATATTGTGATTGGATGGGGGTAAATGAATACAACAAACGTATATGCTTGTCTCAATATTGAATTCACAAGTATCGAACGGTAGCTCAGTTGTTTTTCTGCTTTCCTGACATACTTTACCGGACTCATTTACTTACATTCAAAAAGTTAAACCTAATAGGGAGCCAAATACATATCTGTTGCTTTCCGTATTTTCTTTTCAACATTTTCGGATCATTTGATACGTATTCCACACTGATGGCCGGCTGACTAATATGTATTTATTAACTTTTTTTAGGCAGTGTGTGTGTTCTTTGCCCATCTTTGCCATTCATACATAGGGCCATATGTACATGCTTATTAAATTTGTATGTATTATCATCACACTTGTGCGCGTTTAATGTTATGTAGTAAGTATGTGTGCATGTAGTAAAAATGTATGTGTGTACTGTATTGGGGGATGTATTTATCCTTACATGTAAATGTGTGTAGGTGTGTGTTTGTATGAAAGGATACAAACGCACATTCAGAGTTTTTATTTCATTTCTTTTGTGAGCTAAATAACATGAACGGCATTGGGCTAGGTCAGTGTCAGACTACTTACTAAAACTGTTTGTGCTTTATTTTCTTAGGGCGAAACTTTGCCAACAATCAATACCGAAATTAAAGGGCGAATGTTTTTAATACGTTTGTGTATTAAGTATTACATTCCTATTTTTATATATGTATACATAATATTATTGACTATGTTCAATGGTCTTTTATTTATATTATCTTAATACACTTGAGGTGATTTACTTATTTTTATAAGTATAAAACTATGTTAATTAAACATATACTTCATTTGGCAGATCAATGTAATCAAGAGCGATAAGAGTTGTACAATTTCGTTTTTGAGATTTGAACTACAAAAAACTTGATAAATGAAATTTCGCTTTTTTTTTTAGAAGCCTTAATCGTTTTGCGGAACATTGTATATATCTAATACAATCAAAACAAGAGTGCTCTAATTGGGAGTATGCGAGTAGGAGATACACTGTACTACTGCCGATACATATAAATGATTATTCTTCTTTACATTCACATCTACACACGCACAAATACACTTGAACTTTGAACTCAAACACATATCGCAAGCTGCGGCCTTACCAAGCGGCTTGTATTGTGTTTCACATCAGTGCCGCTTAAATGAGTGTAAAAGTCAATGGGCAGCCAATACCTCTGAAAATGTGTCTTTTCTTAATTTTGGACGGAACGGGGGAGATATTCACAAAGCGAAAATACAGAACAGGAAGCCCTGAAGCTATAGAAAAGAATACGAGCCCCTGCAGCATCACACTATCAACTTATCAATATGAAACACAACCCAATCTGAGGAAATATTTGTAAATTCTAAATATAGATTAGAAACTTGTATGTACATATGAAAATTGCCTGCACTTGTTGGAAAGTGATTTGTTGAGACTTATAAAATTTTTTCTTTAATAACCGTTTGATGAATTGTTATTGTAAGTGTAGCACAATCGTACACTGCAGAAAATCCTGAAGGTTGACATTTAATTGTTTTCATTTCTTGAAGGGAGGAGCTGTTGATAATTTGAGACAACTAGAATGACAGAGGGAAGTATTTCCAACCTCATAAAGTATATATTTTTGATCAGGATGATAAATCGATTTAATTATATGCTTCAGCCAATCCAGCGATCTCGGTAACTTCCCGCCTCCATAGTCGCAAAAATCGATATACCTGAAAGCTCAAATCGTTATCATGTGTACAAGTCACTCAATTTGAAAGTTAGAGATACCAAACTGGGTATGTAGATTGCTGATGGCCTCCCTGTATAACGCCCCCCAGAGAGAGCCAGAGTCCTTTTGAAGTCAAATTTCAACTCCCAATTGCAACGTGCTTTATTGTTAATTCCGTATTCTTGTTAATACTGTATAGTCTGAATTAGGTAAATTCCGCAGCTTGCGGCGTATGTTTCTGAGTATGTTTCTTAGTGATTTTGTGTATGTAGGAATCCCAAAATTTTATACATATGTTATTGGTCAGCACATACACATATACGCATAATGCCAAACTGCAATCCTTACGCATGTAACTAAATACTTTAGCCATCGGGTGAACATTGAAAACACTATAATACGAAGGACGGCATCAGAGAAGTCAGTACCGTTAGGTTCGTACGTTCTCCAGCGTCAAATTAAGCACACAATTAAGAAACATGCTGGTTTTAAATGAAACTTGATATTTTGTCGCTTCCTAAAACAATCCGGTTGCCGATGGGTAATTAGATTACGCTTGATTTGATGTTAGCGCTCCCGTATAGACCTCGTACCTTGCTTTAAGCTCGATTCTATCCCTCTTTGTATCGGATGCAATAAAAACGATGGGCAGCAGCAACTAAATAAAAGGTCAAGACAAATAACAAGCATTTTTATTTTAATACCAACACTTAATATAAACTTGATGGAGCCACAAAATCACGCTCCATTTGCTCAAGCGTCAGCTAAATCTACAAGTACAGCGTTGGCGCACAAAGCACACAAAGCGGCAACAGAGTCAGGAGCGCACTCCTTTCTAGCAGACTCATGCACTTGTTGATTTTTATTAAATGTTGTAATAAAATAACAGTTAAGTTGTAACTTTGAGTGAAGCACAGAATAAAACAAGTAAAAGTTCTCTAGTTGAGGGTGACCGAACAGGAGATATCCTTTCAACAACACCGAATCCTAACAATATCTAATACAAATGTGTGTACCCAACAGAAAAAATATAGATGTCGAGTCTTCGATACATGAGCAATTATTTTATGCCTGCTATCTCTGGGATCGACGCTTTCGTACAGACAGTCCATATCCAATCTGTTGTTAATGCTGACCAAGAAAATGTTTACTTTCTGGCATCTTCTGCCTGCTTCATACACTTACTCTCAACTTCATTATACCTTTTAACTTTTCAATGTCTACAGAAAAAAAAAAACGCAAACGCAGGCGCCAATGCAGGCGTAACAAGTAAGAGTGCACTAGGCGGGAGTGCCCGGTTAGAAGATACCCATCTTCGATCGGAACATACACATATGCCGCAAGCTGAGCATGTTATTCAACGGCTGTGCTTTACTCAGCTCTACACAAAGGGAAATAGCTTTGTTGTTGTTATAATAAAGCGAAGCTATATGGGGAATGGGGATATAGACAAACGGACACGGCTAGATTGACTCAGCTCTTGATGGAGACCAACAATATATAGAGATTTTATAATGTCGAAGGTTTATACTTATGCGTGTAACATACATACATACCGATTTGAAATGCGTACAGGGTATAAAGTGTAGCAGAAGCCATGTTGAATCGGGGTAGAAAGAAATAGAAAAAGTGTAAGACCATAAAGAAGTTCGCCGCGGGAATGATACGCGGGCACAGATACGAGTGCAAATACATATGTGTGTACGTAGTAAACGTTCATGAATGAAATCAAGAATGGATGAATAAATATTTTATTCTTTGCCTTTAAGCATTGATTTTGTTCAGTTGTTCAGCTTAGTCTGTGGAAAGTGTTTTTTGTGACGTTGTCACCGCTTGAACTTGCCCCTGCTACGGTCTCAGTCTGTGGCCCAGTCTCAGGTTCAGCGCTTGGATGAGTCACACAAAGAAAACGTAAACACGTCGTATATGCACCAGAATACCGAAAACATAAAAGAATAAGAACAAAATAAAAATAAAGCTGCCTCTGTACTCGCACTCGTAATCTGAAAGTGGAGCAACGCGCATAAATTATTATGCCCATCCGTATGTTCGTTTCTATTTTTATGGACCACTTGTTGGACGGTGGAGGAGACTAGGTTAAGCCGAATAAGATGGCTAGACGTCTACATAGTTTTGTGTGCGCTGTTTTAGATAAAAAGAGAATGAACAATTATCTTCGGGATGCCGCAGATTAAATACCCTTGCAGATACATTGAAGATGTGCGCGATACACATATTTACAGATAATTGTATTTTCTAGTATTATAAACAAGTTCGATCTTGGTGGTATTATGCTTATATATTAGGAGCAGAGCATATTGATCTATATTCTATAGTCAGGATAGCTTGAAAAAAAAAAAAAAAATTATTTGTACATAAAAAACAGATTTGTGGACAGTTGATAAGATTTTGCCAATATGTAAGGAGCTTTATCATATGGTGGTTTGATCCGGCCAATTCTGACATACATACATATGTGTTAAGTTTCAAGAGGATAGCATATGGCTATATCGATTCAGTTGTTTATACACATCAAGAATATATATATATATATATATATACATGTTATAGGCTTGAAGACGTCTCCACTATGCGTTACATATTTCATGAGAAAGTTATAATACCCCCTCGAAGTGCATAATAAAGTTTTCGCTGCTCAGAACAGCTGGGAGCAGCAAATCACGAGAAGAACAAATCGATATCAAGTTAATATCATCACACATTGTTCCTTCAGCTATCCGCATACCTTATAATTAAGTGTGCCGGGTATTCGTTAACTATGAAAATCGAATTGACGGCTCCGCGTGTCGCTGCACTGCAAGCGTTGGAAAAAGCGTACATAATTTCATTCAAGTCTCGATTCGAAAATCTAATTCTAAACGCTGTTAACCTAATATTTCGATGTGACTATGCGGTGGTGTGATTCGAAGGGATGAACTGAGCATTCACAATTCGCAATTTAATAACCTTAGCAGATTTAAATGACGGTCGATGCATAAAATTACCGATTTTGCAAATGACAACATAGTTTACGGGCCAGCTAGCATCCCATTCTTATACATGTAAGTAAGTTCGTAAGTTAGTAAGCTTCAAATGAGTGGGATGTTACCTAAACAGAGCCTCCAGCATAAAACACGGTGGTCAGTTAAATGCTTCAATGAGCAGGCAGAACACGTTCTTCCTCTTTCCACACTGCGTCTTTTATATTGTCAGTCGACAAGGCTAGACCGAGATGGCATCAAAAGTTTCCTGTTGGTGCGTTTGCCGCAGAACTCTGATTTGGCCGAGCATGTTTTAAACTTGAGAGCGTTTCCAACTCAAGTTGTCGGTATCAGTTGCCTTTAACTTAACGGCTAAAAATTTGAACACCACACATAGATACACATATTTTCATTTACACAAAAGAACAATCTTTCATATGTGTATGTGCATGTGCATGTGCTGAGTATTTGCTTGTTTTTGCGCTAGACTCAGCTTGACCAGCGCTCTTACCGTTTCCAGGGCCGTCTTTGACTTTGTCTGCCATAACTAAAATTGGAGGCTATAGCTAGAGCACTAGATGTCGCATAAGCAATTTCTGGCCCCCGAAGCACACACTGCGCCTCCTCGCCGGGCGTCCAAAACGGCTTGCCAACCCATTCGCCTATTTGAATGGTCGAATGGGGCCAGCAGCCTTTTGATGTGCCATGTGTGTGTGTGTAAGGCTGTGTTGGGTGGAGTGCCTAAGTACGGAACGGCTGAAAAGGCGAGCCGGGCTGAATATTTCCGCCGAATGCTTCGCAAATGCAGAGTTTCTGTAGCTTCTGTGCCTTTTGGTCATCGTCATCTCGTCCTCGTCATCTCTTGGTCGTTAGATTCGTCGTGCTGAGAATTGGATAGGGGTGATTCATGTGTGCAGGCAGTAGCATTTTGTTGTCGCTTACGTTGATGCCAACTTATTCTCGAACTCGAGAGCTGAACACCAACATAGGCGACGGCCATGCCAGAGCCACATTTGCCTTTGCCTTGGCAACCGAGCCAGAGACTTAGCGTTTGTCGCCAACGTCCTATACACAATGTTGTCGCTGTCGCAAGCACAGCTCGGACAAGCTCTTTCCTTCGTCACAGACCCTATTCCAAAATCTATCCCTAACCCTGTCTCATCCTCATCAACATCATCGCGTAGCCACTGCGCCCATGTCCGCCTTGGGTGACGCCGCCCCCGAAATCCGTTGAGGGAACGGCAGCAGTTCGTTGCCATACAAGAGCTGGCGCTCCATTTCCACTCCGGCTGCGTGTCCATCATGCTGCTGCCTTTGCTGCCACCGCATCCATCGCCCAACCACCTGACACCAAAAGCAAGTCGATCGATAATTTCCATAGTTGACCACTGCTGTATATGCGAATTTAGAGATGCGAACATTTACACAAACACGAATATCGCAGCATACGTACATACGTAGATATCTATGTACATTATATGTAAACGTGCACTTACGTGTACAAATGTATGTTTGTATGTACGAGTGTGTGTGTGTGTGTGTGTGTGTGCAAGCTCGGACATCGCACAGGACACAAGAAGAAGCAAAAGGACCAGCATGCAGCAAGAAGGCACTGATATAGGCAAGCGTACGAAGGAAGCCCAACGAAGGCGACCAGCAAGAACCTCCGGTAGCTGTGGAAAATGTTGTTTGCATACGGCTTGCGATTGCTTGCTACATCGGCGTCTGACGCTGGACGGACGGGGGGAGTCGGGAGTAAGGGTGAAGACCTGCCAGTGGTCCAGTGCGGCATGTAACGGATAAAAGATGGAGGCTATGTGGAGGCTGCGTACTAACCGGCTAGGTCACGTTTCGTTGCGTCGGCATCGCCATTGCTGGTCGTCGTTGCTTTTGCCATCACCGTGGCTGAAGTTGAAGTTGAAAGGTTGTGGCAGAGGCTGGGGCCAGAGCTAAAGCAGCAGCAGTAGCAGCAGCATCACCGGCTGAGGTACTAGGGCAAGTCGAAGAGATGGAAGCAGCGAAAATTCGAATTTTCAAGTTGAAACGGCCAGCTTGGTCCGTCGTAAGCGAATGCGTGAGAGAGTGGGAGGGTAAATTAATACACAAGCATATATGCAACTGAAGAGAAAGGGCACGAGAAATGAAAGACGGAGAGGGTTTGCAACAACAAAAATATACGACTGTATATAAGTATAATAGTTGGCTATTTCACGAATGCCGCCAACGTGGCAGTTGACCAAGAACGGCAGAGAGGGAGCAGGCTTGAAAGTCCACTAAACCATTCCCACTTTAAGGCAGCACGGCTTGCGTAAAAGTGGGGTGGCTGGCATTTACATGTAAATTGTTGTATCCCATGCTTTAGGGAAGGGGAGGGGTAAAAATCCATTTGACATTACATTTTAAAGTCTAGAAACTGAATTGTTTAATTACATGGAAAATGTTGCTAACTTCTGTTTTCAGAAACAATCCCAATATCGCAACTCTCCATTGTCATATTTAATATGAACCAAAAATTAAAAGTTATCTTTAGCTTAACGTAAATTGTAGATGTAAGCTAAAATTCAAAACAATTCAAAAATTCTGAAATAATTGCTCATATTTCGAGAAGTACAGTGACGCCGACTATTGTGAGTTTGATTATGACATCATAAATAACTCCAATTTCGACTGATCTTCCTATAGAAGTACATATGTACATATATACAGCCAGCAGCAAAAACACTTTCCAATGCAAAGTTCATGACGATAGCTTATAATGTCAGCACCTAGATTGCTTTAAACCTGACTGACAGACAAAGCTCTGTCGACCGAACTCATCATTTTACAGGTAAGTGTAAGCTCGAGAGGGCAGTGCTCCACTATGCATACCCTAAGTCCAGCTGCAAGCTGTCGTTACATAAATTTCAACCCCCTTGCATTCATACACACACACATACACAAAACCACATACGCATACACAAACACACGCCGCATGTGCACACTACTTGCAGCCACTGTGGCAACTAAATCGTATGATCGTATGAGATCAGGACTTAAAAGAGCATTCGAATCTATGTGTAAGCCAAAGAGAACACATTAAACTAAATTTTGCGACTCTAGCCAAGTCTTAAAATCGATATTTATCAATATTTATGGGAAGAGATATCAAGAAGAAAGTAATAATGAAATAAAAAAAAATAAAAAATAATAAACTTTTTACTTTTTACCCATTGTGCGGATCATGAAAAAGCCTTGATGACATAAGAGCTATGCATTTTCGCGGCTTGCCGCCCCCAACATATATGGGTTTCATCGATTTGTCACGCCCCAATAGTTTTTAGAGGAGGCCATCGGTAATCTGTCCAAAAATATGTCTCTATTTATACAGGTGAAAAAACTTCAAGGATTGAAAATGCGGAAGTTATAGCAGCGATATACGTATTTCTAATATGCCACGCCACCTGCTTGACTGATATGGTTATCAAGAAGCTCCTACCCACCTGCATGCCACGTCCGTATCTATTCTTTGAAAACTTTTAGTTATTGGACAATAAAACGCACACAGCGACAAATTACGCACACACGCGCACGCATTCGCCAAAGCCGAATACGCATATTGTATATGAATTTCTAAAAAGTATATTTGCACACACATAAAGGAATTTGAGGAATAGTGAGTTAGTCCGCATGCGGATGAATTTGCATAAATACATTTATATATATATATTTATATACACATATAAGAACATTGAGATGTCCGTATGTTTATTGAGATGCACTTAGATACATTGCGACATAAACAGATCCGTGCGAGTACAGATACATGGAAATCTAAGCATGTACTTACATACGACATGAAGGTATTAAAACGCCTTTCCCGAACACATCCCCTAGCTCCGCATTTGTCGGCAGCTACAAATTTCGTAAAGATTATTTTTGTTTCAGCCTTTGCCCTCGAGTAATTTTACTTAGAGTGGCCAGGAAAATGAAGCATTGCACATTGGAGACGAGATTGCAAGAAATCAAGCTAAGCAACGCACAAATGCGTAAGAATATCGTACATTCATAAGTATGTGTGTACATAAGAAAGTATGCAAATATTTATGTATGTATATCCCAGTGTATATAGTGTGCAAATGAGAATGTGCTGGTTTGTACGTACATAAAATGGTTATAATACTGTGTATACGTGTATGCAACACATTTGTATAGTACTATGTGTTTTATATGGTATTGGACCTTTGGTTATACCAACGTTGTCGAATACAAATTAAAATTTATACACTTACGCACATGTCATACTAATGCAAATGCTAACCTGTGAGTGTAAGTGCAAGGTATATGTTGTGGTCTTTTATCAACTGCAATCTGCAAGAGGACCATACATTTAAGGAGCATTTGTTGATTATAATTTATAATTCTTAACGGTCAACTGAACGCAACATATGCAACCCGATTAAAAAGCACACATTCACAAGAACTTTTCAACTTTCCACATGAAAATCTTGACATGACACGCGCTTACATGACGACTTTGGAATCACGACATTGAAGATGCCTCGATTGTTGACCCATTCGATGACGAGTCATCGAGTGTCTGTGTCCTCTGTAAATTGTCTAATACAATGTAAGAGTCCACAATGCAATACAAACAAGAAAGAACGTGGCCGTGGTCACCAGCAATCTATATACCAAATTTGACTCTAGCTTTAGTATTGTGGGAAGTATTTATCTTTTCGATTTGCCAGCCTCCCAGTAGGCGTGGCACAAAAATATTAATACTTTGTCTGACACGGATATACACGACTGTATATTCTAAGTTTCAGGTCTGTAGCGGACAGCAAGAGGCACATTGCACAAACCCAATTAACTTTTTGGAACTTTGGAAACGAGTATAAAAACAATTATTTTCAAATAAATAACAATTAAATTTTAATACGAATGTAATCTAGGGGTCAAACCACGGGTACTCAGCATATCGGAAACCTATTTCTATAATTTGATCGTGTATTAAATAAAACACCCTCCCTTGTAGAAGAACTTACAAAAAGCTTTATTGATATATAATCGATCAATCGGTGCAATCCGCTTAACAGAGAAACGCAGGCGTGGGGCTGCGAAAATCACTTCATAAACCAAGCATTTGTGATTGGAAGTGACCAGCTAATTAATTTGAACAGCGTGCAGCGATTTAAATTAAATTTCAATATATAATTATCATTCAGTAGTTGCCAAAAAAAACCCGTTCGCTGTGCTATGCATATAGCTTAAAAACTAAGGGAGATACATCGATTTTTATCGAATTTCCATGTCCCCAGTGGACCACAAAACCTAAACAATTTATCTGACGAATACATTCTCTAGCCTATATCTCCCTAGAGGCAGCAAATTTTAAGAGTCACCAGCCACCCCCAATCCCGACCCCTTGCGGGGGCCGAAAATCTATATCTCCCACAATTTTGGAGCTAAAGTCACGAAATTTTAAAAGTAGATCACCCCCTTTAAAGATCGGTAAAATTTGCCGGCCACGTCCACTCCGATAGTCACAAAATTTGGTAGATAGTGTTTGGGTGACCTCCTCTTAAGATCGAGTCGAAAAATTTTGGCCAACGAAGTGTACAAATTGTATATTTTTCCATTATAACAATAATAACTACTGCGTTATGAGGGTTTTGCTCTTTCTTCTTTTTTTAGCATATCACAAAAACTAAGAACTAGAGCCACCAAATTTTGGTTTGCATAAATCATACATAAGTCAGGTTCATACACTTAGTTATGAATTTATTCCATTTAGATTATGTACAGTATTTAAATACAAGTATATACATTTGATTTTTAAAGTAATCCATCAGTTATCTAACAAAACTATATTTCATGAATCTAGCTCATCTTTTTGATAATTTGTAAGTTTACAAGATATTAATTTTTGGATTGTGGGCCAATCTGTGAGAGATATCTGACGCATCTGTACACGACATTCATTTTTAAGACTTTAGCTGATATAATACGAAATATTGCATTTATACGGACATGTCGTGTGTCCTAGCACACTGCAACATAGTATGCATGTACTGGTTGTTTACACATGACTATATCGAATATGAAATTGATACTGATTAAGAGTATATACACTTTATAGTGCCGGACATATCTCATTCTACGCATTACTCATTTCGCGAAAATTGTAACACATCCTTTGCAAGGGTAGAATAAATCAGCTGAGCTATAATGGGAAGCTTCAGTGGGAAACATTTTATTTCTGCCTTGTTGGTTATGAAGGGAACAAAACGTAGCATAATTTTTTTCACCCTATTGCAATAGTCTTGCACAAAAATACACTTATGAGGTCATTTACTTTTCGTGAGCACAGACACAGACACATATTCAGCTTAACACGGCCGATTAAGAACACTTTCCCCGTTACCATCACTGACCAAATAACGCACACCGACACCAGCTAATGTATTTACCCATAAATAGCTCATTATCATTAAATTAGGAAAACAAGTTGTTTAAAGCAATGCTTCTGGCAATTCCATTCGCATTTGCTTTGCATACACACAAATCCTTACCCACACATACACGCAGACCACTTAAGTATGTATTAGTGCAGACATAATACATATACAATACATATGTATGTACTATCAATTATAATGAGATGAAAGTCAATGTCAATGCAGAACACACAAAGCGTATATAAGTACATAACTGAGGAATTAACAACAAGGTGAGAAACACACTATGTATGTGCATATGCATATGTATATACGCTTATTATAGCCACAACCAAAGTGGTGAAAGTTTACTAAACTTCATAATAAGGTTAGTAAGTTAAATTCGATGACAGGCACGACTGTGGAAGCGATAGATTTTGTATAAGTTTATTCATAATGTAGACATTACCCTCTCATCAATATAATCACATAAAAGAACACAAACAACAATTAACACCTTTTAATTCTAAGTTGGTGTCCATCAACTCCACCCTTTAGTCAACGTTCATAAAAGCAATCGACCCTGCTGGTTCCCAAGCCATTGTGCAGTTAATGTTGGCCCCTAGCCATCCATCGCTAAGTGCTTTTTCAAGATCCCAAGTTTCGGGAGCGTTTCTCCTTTTATGCGACAGAGCCTTATGTCATATATAACATCTCTGATCTTAGTCGGCGCCTAATATGTAACAACCAAAAGACCGCATATTTCTATGTGCTATAGTGGAGGATACTCGACTGGGAGATACACTGTACCCTACCATCATGTGCTCACATATAAAATGTACTGAGAAAGCCCTACACTGTAAACAAATAAGAATGTTGCAGTCGCGTCACAACAAATTTATTGTGCAATATTTAGAGAAGCTCTTTCACTTTGCGAACGAGTATAAGAATCGAAGGAATTAGATGTCTATTGTCCTTTCTAAACCAAGTTTTTTACGGATTCAATGTGTGTATAAACAAAAGTATACCTCTTGAAAAATGTTTAAAGAGAGAGAAATCCAGAGAAGAACAATATGCGTAATGTGATATATTTATCGATATGGCAAATAAAACAGCTGATCGGTAAATTTTTATTTATATTTGCAAAATAAAAACGATAGAATTTGTTTTGTTGTGTTACAAGCTTGTATTGCCTGCATTACCGATGCAAAGCCCAAAAACCCAGAATATGACCACGACTTGATCATTAGATCCAAAGTGAAATAATACAGCTTCGTATTAGGGGCCCCATTTAACTGACGCCTTTCGGGATTTACTCATTTTTATATATGTATATCAAAAATAGTGAGATTATTACAATTTTTATTTTTATTTAAAATTTACCGCCTAACTTCGTTGTTATGTCATCCGTTTCTAGTTGAGACTATCATATTTTCATAACATCTATATGAAATTCGATAAATTATCGCAAAACTCTCAAATTTCTACGGACGAATTGCAACATTCCTTGAATATGTTGAATATGTAAAATACGTGAGATATGTTGTTGCCTAAACATTTGCAAAAAATTTATGAAATGTTGTTACTGCAATCAATTTTCAATAATGGGAATCAAAAACAGCCGCTAAGAAAAGTGCGCAGCTTTCGCCGCGTTTGGGACACGCCCACTCCCGCCCCCGCATTATTACAAAATTCTATATTTTCCCAACACAAAGACAGCAAGCGCAAGCATATTTGCGTTTCTTATTGTAATTTTTGCAGCTGTTTTGCGAATTTGTCTGGTAAGAGCGGCGTTGCTGACATGCACCTCAGGTGTTCGGTAAATCCTAGGTTCGAACCACCCAAGAGTAAAAGTGTTTTTTTAATTTTTTATAATTTTTATGTGAACTCATAATTCTAGGGTAAATGTTTTAGTTACAACTGTGAACGAGAATTGCGCATTCGCTTACACCCGACTGTGACTTGTTTAATTTCCACGGGTGGATACCGTTAGTTTTAGGGCAAAGCCGGGTTAAACACCCTAGTAGTATGTGTTTATTATTGGCCGAAATTCCTACAAATAATATATTTCTGTTTGTATTCTTGTTGGTAGAAGTCTGAATATTTAAGTCTTGCCAACTCACCCATCACCAATATCTATTTCTCATATATTTTTTAGCTCAAGCCAAATAAATTTCTTACTTTGCCTACAGCTAGTTACCCTACTGTTCTTTGCCCATCTCAAATTACGACGCTTAGGATAATTTTGCCTTTGCGAAGATAACAATGAAATGATTGCTATTTTAGTTAGTCAACTTTTACAGTAATAGAATACTCTAATAAGAACAAGCAAGGGAATATCATTTTCCTGTAATGCGCGACAAATTGAAAACTAATTTGCTCGCGTAAAAATGTAACGAGAATTACATACCTAAGAATGGCCACAATATTGGCCATAAAACATTGAAATCAGTTTATTCGGACGCCAGCTTCAAGAGCGACCGCATCATGGCTCATAAAAATTTATTGACGCCAGGACAAACCCACGCTAAGGCTCTGTACTGAGATATAAATAAAACGAGTCGTAAAAGGAACTTTAAGCTGCAGTAAACACATCATCAACATATCAACTGTGCACAGATAAGCAGTTACCAGCACAAGTTTGCAAGACAGGGGCAATTAGGGCAATAAACAGCGATTTCGAACGCGAAAGAGGCGTCAAGAAGCGAGTCAGCATTAAGCAGTAGCAGTTAATGTCGATGGTGGTGTATATTCAAGATTCTTTGACCACTACACGTTTTCTTCAAATTGTTGCCACAGAATCGGAAAAGTTTATCTAACTAACCCTAACCTGATAACAGAATAAGATAGTAAGATAGATGAAAAATACAAAAGTCATTTAAGAAATAAAAACAATTTTGGTTTCCACTAGAAACCTTTTTATTCAAACAAATTAAATTTATATTTTCATACATTTATTTTAAACATTTCTTAAATCACTCTAATTTTTTTTTACGTATTAAAAAAATATAAAAAAATGTTTCTCTTTAGTAATATATATTCATTTAATTGTTTGTGAAAATCATTGAATATAGTCTTCGCAAATACTATATTTTTGTATACATATGATACTGACTGGCTGATTAATAGGCTGAATCGTTAGAAGTAGAAAGCTGTAGATACTTTACGTGATGTATGCTGTCCTGTATGTTATGCTGGGAGTTGTGAAAACTGGGCCCGCAAATTGTATAAATAACGTTGGTATTTAACTTATGTGTTTTTCATTCGATTGGCCTCAAACTCCTTTTAGACAAGTAAGTTTGCTCTATTGGGGAGCGCCTGACTAGAAGATACCCTGAAGATAGCGGCGATGGGTATTTTAGGTTGAGGTTGAGGTTTAAATGTATGTAATGGTAGTTTGCAACTGGGTTCCGGGTACCTCCTAGTCAGGCTCTCCCGACTAGAGCTATATTACCTGTTTATTTTTTAAAAGACTTTTAGAAGTGTGTTTAAAAGTTGTGTATATTGAAAATATTGAAAATTCATGACTTGATGTAACGAATAACAACTACGGTAAGTATTTGTAAGCTGTTATATACATATATACAATACATAATTTAAAGTTGTATGCATATGTATATATGTATGTGTGCGCTAAAGGAACAAACGAAAAATTGAAAGAAAGAAATGTTTTCATCATTATAGTAGGTATATACAGATGTATGTGCTCACGTATGATTATGTGTGTATGTCGACGTCGCGCAAATCACCCAAGTGAATTTTCGCCATTTTTCAGTGTCCGCCCGTTTGCCCAAACGAAGTGAAAACCCAATACATTCACACAAGTACACAAACACACACAGTGCAGACCCAGGATAACCCTCAACTAACCGTCCAGCGGCTCAGCTACCAAACGACACCGCCAACGTTTCTGACACTCTCGGTGCCCGATGCCGCGCGTTCGAATACAAAATAAATATCCAATATATGCCCATGTGGGTGTGTATCCTGTTTCTGGCATATATTATAAGTGAAATAGAAAAATAAATGCGCCGTGATAAAAGTTGTCCCCAGCTCCAGGCCCGCGTGCCCACAACAGAGCACAGCGTCTCTAAGCCCTCGTCTGTCCACCGCTAAACTGCGCGCCGTGACGCGAGGACAACACGTCAGCAGCGACGGCAGCAGCAAACAATAACAAGAACAGAAACAGCAGCAGCAGCAGCAGCGCGGACCACGGCGACGGCGGCGACGACGACGACGACGACGGCGACAGCGACGGCGACGGCACTAGTGACAAAGTCCGTGTCCACAAAGGGCCGCCTTCGACCCACTCATTCCACAAAACGGACGCGTCACGAAGCACGTTTGAAATATTGGAAGAAGGACATTTAGGACTAAAATGAAAGGATCGTACAATAACCCTCAGCCTTGCTTGGCCTCCCCACTCCCACACTCTACACACAAAAACACGCACACATGCACATCCATATCCAAAGTCGGCAAAACCCTACCCTCCTTACCACCTCACATATCCCATTTGCTTCAACAAACACATGCACAGCACATATACAGACACACACACTCATATGTGTATGTATGTATGTGCACTTGTGTGTGAATTTGTGTGTATTTCGCGTAAATATTGGGAGTCCTTGACTACGCGACGCGCACGATGCTGATAAAATACAAATTCTTGGGCCGCGATGCTGTCCGCTAGAAGTGTATTTGCACAACTGTACTTACGGCAAGCTGGACACTACCCGGGCCGTGGCAGCAAAAACGACAAAGGCCTCACCGTGGCCCACGGCTCACCAAAGGAAGCACGAATATCTGCCGCTCTGGGGGACGCGCGGGGCGAATGTTTCCGAAATACACTGAGAGAAACATAAACATTACATTTTTAGTTTAAAGTATCTCGCGGTGCATTGAAAATAGTTCATCTCTTTCAAAACATTGGACTATTCCATTTCCTACTTGTGAATTTTCTTTATATAAGTCCATAATTAACGCGTTGTATACTTAGAACTTAAATAAAGTCATGCAACAAACTAATGTTGAAATTAGTTCAATTGCAGAAATTATCCTACGTTACCCTCTTATATTATTAAGTATGTACATAAATATATTATGAAAACAACGAGAACACGCAGTACATATATCGAAGCGATCGTCTGGTATTTGTTTATCAAATTTAAAACATGCTTAAGAATAATAATATTTTTAAAATAATAAATAAAATATCCTTGGACATTTCAAATAAAAATCAAATTGTGATAGTTGTATATATATACCGAAACTAAATTTAATATCATGAATTTACTAAGGTTTCAATAAAAAAAATTGTATTTTTCAATTTCAATCCCAAATTAGATTATAATCTGGGTAATAATAATGATTATCAGACAGTTAATTTTGGAATGGTACAACTGAGTACTGCGCAAACATTTGCAGTGTATATAATATCCTTGTCCAGTTAGCGAACAAAAATCTGCGACGAAATTACGCCACATGTGTTCATGCCACGGGCAAATTTTCAGCGATGCCAACGGACGGTTGGCGGACAAGGGACAGCACTTTCATCTTAGGACGATTCTTTCAAGGGACAAACGCAATTTAGACGCCGCTGATGGGGGATGGACGGACACTGGCACCGTATATGTAAGTAAGTTGGCTTGAAAGTGTGCGTGGGACGCAGACGACTGTGTTTGTGTGAGGGCGGTAGTCGGTGGGTGGTTTGGGTTTAGCGCCAAAACGGACACGAGTCCGGCTCGGGGTCGCTCACACATGTGCTTATGTGACGTGCTTGAGAGTGTATGTGCCCGTGTGGGTGTGAGTGTATATGATGTTGTTGTTACTGCCTCCGGCTATGTTTGTATGCCTTATTGTATGCCTTGAACCCACATACTGACGCGGCAGCCACTTTGTCCAATTTTCAGACGGTCACTTTTTGAAACGAATTTCCCCCACACTCGAATATGCCTTTGCGACGCTGCCCGCGTGGCTGTTGTGATGCAAGACCATGAAATTGGCATTCGCATTTTAGAATCCACTTAAACATACTTTCTTCAACCTCCACCAACAGAATGTTCAAGTACTCGCTACCGTGCACAATTCTGCGCCCACTCGCGTCTATATGGCCGCCATACCCTCGCAGTGGTGACTTTGGGAGTCTTTGTTCAGCTCATGTTTATGCCATTCTTATTCCTAAATTTCATATTATCCAGTTTAATCTTCATAGAAAGTAGGGATATTTCGATTTCTATCATAAATAGGCCGGTAATTAAAACTCATAATTAAGTTATGTTCAATACATAATCAATAATTTATTTGTTGAAATTGCTTTAAAAAGAGTATTCAATACGTGCGTTATGTATACACCTATGAAATTAGAGCTCGATTTCATATATATTGCCTTCTTTTCGTTTGCGTGCAAAGGATGTATTAGATTTCGTGCTTATTTGAGAGGAAAATTGTGTTTTAACAAAAACTTATCCCAGTTATTTGGAGTAAGAAATTCGTATAAGTATATTGATTATAGTAGGAGTCGTAATTAAAGAGTTCTGTATTACCCTTTTTAAAAATTTTTAAAAATTCAAAATTTTTTTTTAAAAATTCAAAATTTGCAGGCTGTGTGGAATTCCTAAAAATTTTATAAATATCGGACAATAGACACCGAAGTCATTCATAGATTCCTTATTTAAGCGCTCCTAACAATGGGAAAATAAACACAGAAATAAATTTGACCAAGTTTAAATGGTTGTAACGGAAATTTTGAGCTTACAGATTTATTTTATTGACTGTGGTTAGTATATATGTTTCACACCTTTTAAAACATGTTTATATTTTGATAAAACATTGACAATTTATATATTCATTTTTATTCGTCAGAGGTTTTGTCTTCATCACCTTTCAAATTTAATCGCGGATCTTTTAGCAGTGAAGCTTTTACCCACTCATACTTTTTCTGAGATTCCTGATGTGTTATCGTTAAGCGCTGCTGTACCATACGTTTCCTTAGTTCTAGGTCCTTAGCCTGCTGTACCAGACGATTATAATCGAAGTTGTCAAATTGGTTCTCAAACTTGTTAAGAAAACGATTTAAAGACTTCGCCTCGCTGGTTAACTGTTGATTAAGAACGAGATGTGAGCCATAATTATCGGATATTGTATATAAATGGTTCTTACGTCTTCATATTGCCGTTGTAAATTATTAAGCAGGATGACAAATCGAGTTTTCAAGTCATTAAGGCAAGCATTGTAAGCACCCACAGATTGTTCTTGGGTCAGTTCGCCTTGGTGCTTATATGGAATCAAATAAGCAGCCAAGAAGTCCGCCGGCTTACTGGCTATTTCGCGCTTCTGCTCTTCTTCTTCTTTAAACTACAAACAAAATCGAATTGAATAAGAATTTATAAGATTGATCAATATAAAAACCTGTTGCATTCGAAGTGCCCGTGCAGCACCATTTCGAAGAGGGTCAAATAAGCTGAACTTCAACTTAGGTTCCATTTTTTCCATTTTGCGCTGATCAAAAATATTGTTGATATCGTCCTGAATTTTTTCAAACTGCTTCCTTATGCGATCCTCTGACTGGAGTTGAGTCAGCAATAATTTATATAATTCTAGATTAGTACGTATCGGATCTAAAGGGTTCGCCTGAATAATTGTATTTTGATTATTTATAGGTACACAGTATTAATGTATAAATTTACCCTATATATTTTGGTTAGCTTCTCGTCGTAAACTAATTCTTTACCATAGTCTGGCTTCGGAGGTTTTGTAAACTCGACTGTAGTGGCGGTTAGTGCTCCAAATGTATAATGAAATTTCAGTATAATTTTGTTTTGCTGAAACAAGAATGTTCGGCTGGCAATGTCATTTGATCCTAAGTCATCTTTATCAGCGGGGGTAAACTTTTCTACAACTTTCTACAAATATAAGAAGATGCGGTAGAGCAAATAGTCAGTTTGAAGGAGACATTGCTATTAAAAACGAGCCCTTTCTTACCTTGAGCATTGAACCACTTGGTTTAAATTGAAACTCCCTGTACCAGCACTTATCAGATGGGTCCTTATAATGTAATATTATAGATCCTGGGGTTAAATCTACTGATTCCAATGAGTCTAATCTGGAGCTTGAACAGAAATTTAATCTTCTGGGCTGCACTGGATCCGAAAAATACTCCATAGCTGAAAACAAAAAGAAATGCATATTGTTTTTAGATTCATGGCCAAAATTTAAATTGGAGTAGATGAAGCTAATACTTACATATTAAACTGTCATTACGGCCTTTAGTAAAAAACTCCTCGAAATGATCAGTTTCGTATGTATACTTCAACTGGTCCATTAAGTCAAATCGGTTTTTAAAATACTCATAACGGACGTTTGGTGCGGTGCATGCATCATCATTAAACAAAGATAATTGCATTACTTTACCATCGCGTTGGGAGTAGGGAGAAAAACGTTCGTGTATGGCTCCCTTATATTGAACTCTTTTTTCAGAGCTTGGAAAACGTTGCTCGAAGTCCGCGTAACCGATATGCAGCCTACTTACCCAGTTGCAAATAGCATCTAAATGCTTTTCATCACTTACATCGGTATCGCCCTCTGCTATATTTTCATCTGACGAGACTTTGTAAGTGCGCATTTCAGGTGGCTCGCCTGGCAGCATATGCTCCCAATCATTTAAATCACGTAGATCCCAACGCAATTCACTTACTCGCTGGTAAGTCTGCTTGTTTACGTAGTAATTATATTGGTTCCAGACAGTGTCAACTAAAATGTATTGCTTACAACCTGTTTCACATATGAATCCCGTTGAGGGCTCTATGAATATTGCGGTGGGTGGGGCTTCCACAACATCCCCATTTACATCAGTATATGTAATTCGGGGTTTGATACTCCATGGTGCATTATTTATAATCACCACCCACGCGTGAGACCGGCGATAGTGATAACGATCGACAGCTAAAAGTTCAAGGTCCTAAGGTAAATATCAAATATTAAATCTAATGTTGAAAAATAGCAACATTTTTTTTACCGCCATTTGCTTTTGCAAAATCTCCTCTGCCAACCGATTATGTTCTTCGGCTCTTCGTCTGTGGACCTCGGCCATTTCTTCTTCTAGATGACTTTCCAAATCCGGTAAAGGACGCAGTTTGTACTTCACACTTTGTTCTTCCTTCACCTCTTCCTGTTGAACCGACTCAACTTCATTGATTGGATACGGATATGGCACATTGTGTTGATCACTTATAACCGTCTCTTGCCGTGCTACTCCAGAAACAACCATGGCAGGTTGACCAGCGCCAATAAGCATACTAGCCAACAATGTGGCCATTTCATATGAATTTCCTCGCCGTTTTCGAAGCAAGGTATCCGGAGATATTAAACGGGTCGGCTAAAAATCAATATCACTGTTTTAATTTCAAATGTATCTTTCAAGCAATTGGTTTTGAAAATGGGGAAAAAGGGCATATTGGTGTTGTATACAGGCAGGAGGCATCTCCGACCCCATAAACTGCATATATTTTTGGTCAGCATCACTAGTCGAGTCAATTTAGCCCTGTCCGCCTGTCTGGCCGACGGTCTGTCTGTATGAACGAGTCAATCTCAGAGAATACAAGGACTAGAGAGTTGAAGTTTGGTTTTTATGTTCGTGTATACCATGCGCAGATCAAGTATATTTCAATTGCTCGATAACCCGTTTTCCGTTTTCATATTTTTGATATTTGTCGAATGTTTACACACATTAAAATGTTTTCCTAATAATTTATAAGTCCATATTTGAGCCATTTGAGGTATGTTTTGGTATGTTTTTCTTCTAGTTTAAAATAAACTTATCGAAAAGTATATAGCTTGATCTAATTGGACTATCGTACTGGACAAACTTCAAAAGCTCGCAGCCTGCTGACCTTAATAATCGTGTTTAAACTTTTAACTCTCTAAAGAGTACAAATACTGTAAAAGAGAATTAGGTGAAAAAATATCTGAGAATTAACACCTGTTTCCTGTTTCGCTATTTTATTTTTGATGACAAGCTCTCTTTCCAAATCTAATCTCTGTCCAAATCTAAGTACCTGATTGGCCTGTTTTACATAGGTGGTCCAATGGCATTTTTATACTTTAGAATAAATCTAAAGTTTTAAAATTTTGTTATTTATATTTCAAAATAATAAGTACTTTTTTCTTTAAGAATATTATAGTTGAAATATTGTACAGTATATTTCCAAATGCTCATCCCTTTCAGTCTGTAAAATGTAAATATACTGATGCGCTATGACGAAGAGCAGAAACAGGAACTGGAAATGAGTTCCAGGAATTTTCGTCAAAATCGTTGCGCAGCATGAGACAGAACACCTCTTCAATACCTTTGCAAGTATGACCTTTTGCTAAAGGTTGTGAAAAATTGTGGACGCAGCAGGATGTAAGAACAAGAACTCGTTAGAAGTTAGTTTTTATACTTTTTAAATATTTTTGCCGACCATCCCTCTGTCCATATGAACAGATCTTTGTACGATTTGTGTTTTTGCCTATCCCAGTCTCGTAAATAGCGATTTTCTGATTTTCTTGAAGAGCACGAAATACGAAAGTTTGCACCTACGGTACTGAGAGTTAACATTAAAGATCAAGTTTAAAATATTGCGCCCACATCCCCTTCCACCCACGTAAAACGCAATAAGATACATTATTGCATCTTGTTTATTGTATTGTATCTGCATAAGTTTTAAAGTAATATTTAAATGATCACTGCCTTAGAGTTAGTCTTAAAATCATAGGCATCATGATCAGTTTTTAGTCGAGAATAAGGTGCTATATACCTTTGTACATATATGCACATGCATTTTCCATGTAGGCAAAGACAAACACTTATATACTTGCGGATGTCCTGCGGCGCGTGTTTTATTGGAATCGGAACAGGCGCTATTTTGTTGCTGTTTCAAGCTGCGACAAAGTAGAAGATCGCACCCCTCCCTAATCCGCCCTGTTTTCTTATCTGTCTGCTGGCCGTTTACCTGCGCAGCTGCAACCAAATCGTAGGTGTATGCGCATGTGACAGTAACCGTGTCCTCTTCATCACTTTGCCTTGCTTTTCGCCTGTGACACGGCCTATGGCCAGGGGACTATTCTGCAATTTGCGAGAAAAATAAGTGAGTATATATGTATGTACACACAATACATATGCATAACCTTACACATAGGTGCCGAGAATGAGCGAAAATATGAATCGCAACGAAATTTGTATATATACCACCACGTGCATGAAATATTTCTGAAATATTTCGTTTTGCTCAGAAGCATCCATTAACGTTACTGCTTTTAGTAAGTTAATGACATTTGCCAATTAAAGCTTACATACATAATATTTAAATTTCGCAACAAATTGATTATTATTTACGCCTGAATGAATAATGAATAATCGAACATAAATTCAGTTGCTGTAAAAACTATATTTTGTTTGTTAAATTGTTGTTGTAGTTGATGTGGGTATTTCAAAAGTGTGCCACAAAGAAGAAGGCATATCCGGAATAGATATATATTAACAGGTGGGTCGCCAAAGCTGTCTGTTTTTATTATCGGTGAAAAGAGAATATTGATTTTCTGTCTGACCGTATGCACGTAATTTTTGTCTCCTTTATTGGAGCTAGGTAAAGTGTTAGATATTTTATGTATTTTATTTGATTTTCTGTTCGCTTGGAACAGGCACAGGGTATCACCTAGCCGGTCATAACTGACTTGAATATAGTTATTGCATTGCGTATCGAACAATTTGTTTCCCAGTTTAACCAATAGACCATCAAAAGTATTTTTTCACGTTACGCCGCATAATCCGACATGGGTATGAATCAATACACTACCCTACTAATGCAAGCACGCTAATTCCCTTAACATTTACACCGTGAGGCCATAGAACTCAAATGTCCTTTTAAATAGAGACCCACGTATGTTTCTTATTGATGGCCCTCGCGCATTTCAATGTTATGCACATCTATAGAGTGCTCGCGTCCACACTCGCGCTCCAGGATATGCATCACCATATGACGGTCGTTTTGAAGGAATAAGGGTTGAAGAGGAGTCGGGGATGGATGTGTCCATTCGTGCTGGCACGGAGACGCTGCGATGTAAAGGGATCTCACATATGATTTCTGACCCAAGCAGTAGACGTGGGTGCGAATCGTGTACAGCGACAATAATGGCAACGAGTGTTGATGGCGGTGGTTGTTACTTTAAAGGGAGTCACGATTCCGAATGCTGCCAGTACTACTATTGGCAAACTTATTATGCTTAAGTAATATTTCTTTATTTTAACCATTAATTTTATTTAAATTGATTGCTAAAACACCAAATTATAACTGTATAAAATATAGATGATTATCTAAAATTTGCAATTTTGTTAGAAAATAAGTGGAGAGTGATATAAGGGCGGTCAGAGATTATGGACCATCAGGCAACTTTCAAGTGGTGATTCATTCAAAATGATGTGGCGCTATCCACATTCAGATTATCACTAGGACGACCAACAGCTAAGAAAACAGCTAAACCAGAATACCGTGTTAGAGTTGGGGCTTGGGGTGGGGTCAAAGCAGATGCTGATGCCAGACCGCTGACGCGGTCGCGAATTCTAAGGGTGTTTGTCCAAAGAAATACACCATCAAAGGATATGTGACTTGCAAACGGGTGGTAGGACTGGCCAGTTAAGTGCGCGGAAACGGTCGCTGTCGAAAGCAATGCCTGTGGCTGTGAAGTCGGCGACTAGTTTGCTTTGCTGACTACGAACGTTGTTGTAGCCGTGGCTTCTTGTGTGTCGGGGTACGCTTTGCGATTCAAAGTGGACATGGGATGGTAAACAGCAGCAGGTGCCACTGGCAAAACCGGAGCCATCGCCTCGTGGACACTGAACCGTCGTTAGCTGGAACGTCTATATATGACTGAGTTTTTTTGTCTGTGAGGCTGAGAGCAGTGGTTCCTGCCAGTCGCTAGTCAGCCAGAGGTCTTTCTTTGTGCCAATGTGACGCAGGCTACAAGGCTGGGAAATGCTATGGGGTTTGACGCAAAATTACGCCACTCGGCCGCACGGCTTGACTTGGCTCGGTTGCTCTGCACCACCGTCTGCCACTTACTCTGATCTCAAGTGGGCTGCTATGCATTGTTCTGTTTATGCAGGTAAGCAAGGCATGAGGTGGGCCAGCCTGATATACCTTCGTATATATGCACATGCATATACATATATGTATGCTTGTATGCTTGTATGCATGTGTATATGCTCCGTTTTCATCCGCACACTCTACGGTCCGTCAGTCAGTGTCAATTCTACATACGCTGAAAGTCGCGATGCCTATAGGAAATGCAAAGCGGTCGGGGATGTGAGATGCTTGGCTGCGGCTGTTGCCGTCACCATCGCTATTGCTTTGCCGCAGGGTGGCGACTGCGGATTTTAGCTGAATTGGCGCGGGGTTGCGCTCTGATTGATGTAGGGAGCAGCCCTTCTACACGTTTTGGCTCGCTACTCCTTGTCTTGCCTGTCTTTTTCCATAGACGACACCGTTTGTCGCAGACAACGTTTGTCGCAGACAACGGTAACGATGCTGACCGCGCGACATGCTGCTTTCTATTTTGATGAAAATTCGCGATTGCGTGCGTTCAACCGGAACCGACAAATTTACCATCCCCTTTCAGGAAAGACGGACCGTTGTCCTTACTAAATGTGTATAGAATTTCACTTTACTGACCTGGTGTTTAGTCGATACTCGGACTACCTGTGCAAGTGCAGGCCCATTGGAAATATCTATCTGTGGAAATATTTTAATCTCGTGTTAATTATGATTTTATAAAATCGTATTTCCCAGAACCCTTTTTCATCTGCAGTTAGATATCACGTTTGGTGGCACTTGCCACCAATTTCGGATTGATTACTAAGGAGACATACATACATACACATGTATATATGTATTTCTTTTCTGACATTATGACATGTCACGTAGTTGGCTTAGAGCTTATTGGTGGCAACGGCATACACACGCCTACCAGTCCAAACGCGCGCCAAATCGCGCTTATGAGTTTTACATCACTGCTGCTATATTTCCTTGTACTTTCATTGTCTAGAAGTGGCCTGCAAAGGACATGACACTCGAGCAGGTTTAGTCCTTACCAACAGCCTTCAGTCGAATACGTCGCAAATTTTACCTATACTGCAGTTTCGATAATGAAACAACAACGCCAAGAATAGACCCAACAGCGTTGGTTAAGAAAAAATCCTTTAAGGATGTATGCGATCATGAGTGTGGGCGTGTATTTAAACAATTTGTTAACTCTGCTTTAGTATTATAATACTTCACACAGTTTAGTTTATAGGCATATTCAACATTTTATTTGCCTATAAAGGGAAAATTAAATGCAAAATCGATAAAAAAAATTATATCAATATTTAAAAAAAATAATTTTTATTAACACGGACATATTCATAATCAGGTTGAAAAGGTGTGTGTGACTAGCCGAGTCGATCTAGCCATGTCCGTCTGTCTGTACGTCCGTCTGCATGAATGCATTGATTTCGGAGACAACAAAAGCTAGATAGCTGAACTTGGACTAATGTAATGTAATGTGTAATAGAGCTATACAAATATATGTAACATGCATGAGGCAGGTATATTCTTGAAACAGCTGCTCCGATTTAAAGGTATATCCGAGATCGTCAATCTCAAAAACTATAAGAACCAGCGACATCGAATTCGGCATGAAAATACAGTAGGACGACGGCAATCGAAATCAGTTTTTCAAATAGCCTGTCGAAGCACTCTCCTCTTTTGTACTCATAATAAGGATCATAGTTCATTATAACCATATATAATTTATGTATACTACCACAATTATATAATATAATATTATATATACAATATAGTATATTTTCTAAAAGCACAAACATGACTTTTATATGATATTTACATGCAGCAAAGATTAGCATTGGATCGAGAGCAAGCTATGATGCAAACACTTAATATATATGCGTCGGTGTCTGTCAAGTCGTGCTGGATATATACTATGTATTCGCATACTGCAGTTGCTGTTGCAGTTGCAGTAGCCACACACACATTCTCATATTGTATATCTATATTAACATACGTGCATGTACAAGTATGCATGTACTGTTTGGAACGTACAGCAATTAGCAGCTGATTGAACTTGCATATATGCTGCTAGCACCTAGCTCCTACTCGTATCAGGCATCGTTCGTCTTAGTAGCAAAGAATATCTTAACAAAGCTCGAGCGAGTACATAAGAAGCGGGGGCAAGCAAAGGATACAAGAAAAACTGCATGTGTCTGCGTTATTTGCATGTGACTATGGCTGGGATGGTTTTCGGACCAGGGCGCAGTGGACCCAGTGTGCATGTCTTGCCTTGCTGCATATAGTTTAATTTCGAGAAGGATTCAGCCGCACGTTGCTAAGAGCTTTTGCCAAAGTCATTTTTGTCCCTGTCTAGCATATAGAGCTCACTCGCTTGCTCCGCATCCTTGCGTTTGGCTCGTTCTCTGTCCGACACGTTGGCCAGCATTGGTAGCAGAACTAAGCGTAAGGACGATGTAGATGCAGTGCGAGTCAGTCAGTGGTCAGTAGTTGGTGGTCGAAAATGCTGCGTCTGCCATGGTCCCTCCGTTGGCGCCTCAATTGTTTCAAATTCTGTGTTTTCTCGACTGCTGCAACGATGGCAACGACAACGACAACGGCAGTGGGAGCATTTAGCTTAGATTGGAAGGACAAATGCCGGCCTCGGCTTGCACGTTTGCCTTCTTCTTACGCGGCATCCTGTCCAGTCCGACATAGCATACACACAACCACTCACACATACGGAGTCAGGTAACGGTAACTGACAAAGAGCTCGGACATCGGCTGGCCTCGGAAATGGTGGTAAATGAGGTGGCAGAGGCAAGGGCAGAGGCAGAGGCAGAGCCAAAGGCAGAGGCAGAGGCAGAGGCAGAAGCAGACGCATTAAAACAAAGCAAGCTACCAACTACGATATGCAAATCATAGCAACAGCAATGCGCAGCCCAACATGTACAACTATAGCACAAAATGGAATAAAGCGAATCGCAAGGAAAAGGATTTCGTCGAGGACCAACTGAATATAACAACTTGCGAGAGCTGCGGTTTTCGTCTGCACAAATCGCCTTAGCTTACACAAGACCAAGCCTGCACACAACGGCCAAAAAAGGACGGCCGTTTGCCAGCTAGCAGGGTTAATCGGAGTAGGGTGTTTAGCAGGTAGCGACTAACTAAGACCACCATGCCTACACTACACAACAAGAGTTGCAGAGAACGGATTATACTGTGTCCTTAGTTTGCCGCATTTCTGCAAAATTTTCTTCTCCAGAGTTAGCAAGCTACTCAAGCTTTTCAGTAAAAATGGGAGTGTGCATACTGTAAACGAAACAGGTTCGAATTTGAACTCGAAAAGTGATCATAATGAGTATGAGTATGAGTACATAAAACGGAAATTGCATCCATACTGAGATACCTGCAAGCAAACGCATAACCTGGCTTGTTAGAATTTGCTTAAGCTGGAAGGTAATGACGAACCCGTTAAGAAAAACAATGAAACGCTCAGACATGCGTATATGATTTGACCAGCATTGTTCTCGCACTGCTATATATAATGTACATACACATAAATGTAAGGTATAAAATAAGACAAGTATTTGGCTTTTAAAGAGACAAACTGAATATTTTTGTTTTTAAACTGTTATACTTGAGTGGACAATGGGAAAAGTAGTGGAGGCCCTGACAACAGGCGGTTATGTGCTGAAAATCATACACATACTACACACTCACATACATACACGTACACAAGTCGAAAAGTATATTTGTATGTCTATTCGGACACACACACGGATTTTGAATCGACGGAGTGGCGGTGGTGACCATCGTCCTGCCCCATGTGCCTTCATCTTTCAATTCACGCGAAAATTTCCTTCGCCGATATAGCGTATTGGGATGTGAGTGGGGGTGGTTGCCGGCTACAGGCAGGCGGCCGACAAGTATGGGTGAAAGCGAATCGAGTATGGTTGAGGACGGCGACGACTCCGTAATTGTGCGCACACACGCACCAGCACCAAGCCATTCGGCGGATAGAGGGGGAAAAGGGCGCTCTGGTAGCTGGCCATGCTGGGCGACAAATCGGCCGATGTATGGACCGTGGACGAAAGACGTTTACTGCAGCAGCTGGCAAGGAGCTGGAGATATAAGAGAAAGTACGACATCGAGCGGGCGAATGAAAATAGAAAATTTCGCCTTAATGGACAATGGCCAGTCTGTTCAGTCTATTCGCTGGTATTGTTGCTTAGTCGGCTGGTCGCCTGGTCGGTTGGTTGGTATGTCGGACGGTCGATATTCAGACTGGATTCCATGCGATGAGACGTTATATCAGCGATTTAAATCTAAAGTATACACATGTGCATGTACCTATTATATAAACATATACCATATATATATATATATATACCAACCATATATATATATATATAAAATATAATACATACGTTAACCATGATAAAGCAACTTTAAATTCACGCAGCAACGAAATTTGCGCTAAGAATGCTAAATGCGTATGTATGTGTACTCACGGCGGATATACTGAACCGACCACCACGACATGCAAGAAGTCGGCTGGCTTTTTGCCACTAGCAAACTGTATTTCTGCCCGATGATGCTCTGCTTTAGGTAAATTCTTGTATGATTATTGCTGCTCTGTTGTTGGCTGTTGTTTCTCCTCAGGTTTCTTAGCAAAGAAGAAAAGAAAAGCAGCTCAGCTGACACTGATGTCGTCTATATCGTTTTTGTTTTGGTCAACGGCAAATGGTGTTGTCGTTGCTGACTATAACTATTTTATACTTAAAAGAATTGCTCGTCCTTGTATGAACTATTTTTACTGCTTTATCGTATATAGTATATGTATATCGTATATACCTTGTTCAATACTTATCAAACTAGCAGCAACATAAAAAAATGTAACGGGCTCTAGTCGAGAGCGCCCGACTAGAGGATACCTTTGCATTCATACACATATATACAAAATACACACCTTCACCTGCGCTTGGGCCCCACAATGGTTACTAAATTGATCTTCATGAAATTGTCTGGGGTAATAAAGCATTGAAATTTATGTATATTATTGTGATTGAATTGTGTTTTCTTTCTTCTTATTTTTGCATATATGGGGCGGTATCCAAAATCCAATATATTCTTAAGATATTCTTAACCTGCATATGCTTCACGTGAACATTTTGAACGAAATTTCCTTAATTTTAATGATTGGGTATCAAGATCCCAAGCTTAAGTTTAACAAGCATATTTCTACTGCTGCCAATCGAGCTTTTGGAGTCCTGCGATTCATAAAGCGCTGGTCGAAAGAATTTAACGACCCCTACGTTAATACGACATATACCTCACTTGTTCGTCCAATTCTTGAATATGGATCTTGTATACGGTGTTCAATACAAGGTGCATCAGGATAGAATTGAATCTGTACAAAAAAATTGCTTGCTTTTTACCTTCCTTAATTGGAATTCTAGTTCTTTTATGCCTTCTTACTTTAGTAGACTATCACTAATAAATCTTCCCTCTCTTTCAAATTGTAGAAACTAATTAATGGGGAAATTGATTCTTCCGAATTAATCAGCCGAATCAATTTTGTCGAATCGTTCCATATAATAAGTAATGGTACTATTATTCCCAATCTTAAAATTGTAGTTCTATTTGGTCCCATTTGTTCGCGTTCTTCGTCACCGCACGTTATGCGACGTGGTTGGGAGGTGGGTGGCATTTTGCCTGGACCCGCGTATAAACAAGCCTTTGCTTGGTATCGTTGGGCCACTTGAATGTACGACCAGTACAGTTAGATTATCTGCGTCCAATAAAATAAATTTTAGTACCTGCGATTGGTCCCACTATAGAAAATTAAATCTTGAATAATTTCTAGTTTTTGCGTTTTTTTATACTCCTTCAGAAAGTTAAAAGAGTATATTGGGTTTGTGTAATGTCCGTCTGTCCGTATGAAGAACATTTTTTTCGCCGCTAGAGACTTGAAATTTGGAATATATGTATACTCGTCGTATACCCGCATCAGACAAATTGTTAAGATTTTTGTGCCACGCCCACAATATTAAAGATGGAGTCACCAAATTTGGTATGTAGATTGCTAATAACCCTCCTCAAAGATTGCGACCTTGATATCCGGGCCACGCCTACTAGAACGCCCCAAGCGGCTCCGCATAACGAAAGTGGCTATATCTCTCACAATTTTCGAACTGGAGGCTGCCTATTAGGAATATATATTACTGGAAAGCTCCCCAAACATCAGGAAGCTGACCAAAGGGCATTTTATCAAAAAATCCGAAAAATTGGATTTTTAATAATGACTATATTTGAAATCCAAAATGAATCTAGAGAACAAACTATAAGAATAATGCCATCAAACATAAAAATCGGTTCATTTTTGACATAGTTATGGACCTTTGAAATATGGGACCTTTTTTTTGTCGATTTTGGCATGATTTTTGACAAAAAATTTGACCCCCTCAGAATCGGTTTTAATGTTGTTTTTTATACTAATTGTGACAACCACAATAGATTAAAAATATTAATTCGCATTTCTAAATTTTGAAAAAAAAAATTTCTAGAAAATTTGTAAGGGGGAGTACGTGATATTTTGATCATAAAATCGAAAAAAATTTTATTTTCAATAATGAAAATATTTGAAATGCAGAATCATTCTAGAGGACAAGCCATGAAAAAAATGCCATCAAACATGAAAATCGGTTCATTTTTTACATAGTTATGGGCCTTTGAAAATTGGGACTTATGGATCCGAGAGCTTTACATGTCAAAATTTTTGTCGATTTTGCCATGAATTTTGACAAAAAATTTGACCCCCTCAAAATCGGTTTTAATGTTGTTTTTTATACTAATGGTGACAACCACAATAGATTAAAAATATTAATTCGCATTTCTAAATTTTGAAAAAAAAAATTTCTAGAAAATTTGTAAGGGGGGAGTACATGATATTTTGATCATAAAATTGAAAAAATTTTATTTTCAATAATGAATATATTTGAAATGCAGAATCAATCTAGAGGACAAGCCATGAAAAAAATGCCATCAAACATGAAAATCGGTTCATTTTTTACATAGTTATGGGCGTTTAAAATATGGGAGCTATGTATCCGAGAGCTTTACATGTCAAAATTTTTGTCGATTTTGGCATGATTTTGGACAAAAAATTTGACCCTCTCAGAATCGGTTTTAATGTTGTTTTTTATACTAATTGTGACAACCACAATCGATTAAAAATATAAATTCGCATTTCTAAATTTTGACAAAAAATTTTTTTTCAAAAATGAGTAAGGGGGGAGTACATGATATTTTGATCAAAATATCGAAAAAAATTTTATTTTCAATAATGAATATATTTGAAATGCAGAATCAATCTAGAGGACAAGCCATGAAAAAAATGCCATCAAACATGAAAATCGGTTCATTTTTTACATAGTTATGGGCGTTTAAAATATGGGAGCTATGTATCCGAGAGCTTTACATGTCAAAATTTTTCTCGATTTTGGCATGATTTTGGACAAAAAATTTGACCCTCTCAGAATCGGTTTTAATGTTGTTTTTTATACTAATTGTGACAACCACAATCGATTAAAAATATAAATTCGCATTTCTAAATTTTGACAAACATTTTTTTTCGAAAATGAGTAAGGGTACACGATATTTTGATCAAAATATCGAAAAAAATTTTATTTTCAATAATGAATATATTTGAAATGCAGAATCAATCTAGAGGACAAGCCATGAAAAAAATGCCATCAAACATGAAAATCGGTTCATTTTTTACATAGTTATGGGCGTTTGAAAATTGGACTTATGGATCCGAGAGCTTTACATGTCAAAATTTTTGTTGATTTTGCCATGAATTTTGACAAAAAATTTGACCCCCTCAAAATCGGTTTTAATGTTGTTTTTTATACTAATGGTGACAACCACAATCGATTAAAAATATAAATTCGCATTTCTAAATTTTGAAAAAAAAAATTTCTAGAAAATTTGTGAGGGGGGAGTACGTGATATTTTGATCATAAAATCGAAAAAAATTTTATTTTCAATAATGAAAATATTTGAAATGCAGAATCATTCTAGAGGACAAGTCATGAAAAAAATGCCATCAAACATGAAAATCGGTTCATTTTTTACATAGTTATGGGCCTTTGAAAATTGGGACTTATGGATCCGAGAGCTTTACATGTCAAAATTTTTGTCGATTTTGGCATGATTTTTGACAAAAAATTTGACCCCCTCAGGATCGGTTTTAATGTTGTTTTTTATACTAATTGTGACAACCACAATCGATTAAAAATATAAATTCGCATTTCAAAATTTTGACAAAAAATTTTTTTTCAAAAATGAGTAAGGGGGGAGTACATGATATTTTGATCAAAATATCGAAAAAATTTTATTTTCAATAATGAATATATTTGAAATGCAGAATCAATCTAGAGGACAAGCCATGAAAAAAATGCCATCAAACATGAAAATCGGTTCATTTTTTACATAGTTATGGGCGTTTAAAATATGGGAGCTATGTATCCGAGAGCTTTACATGTCAAAATTTTTGTCGATTTTGGCATGATTTTGGACAAAAAATTTGACCCTCTCAGAATCGGTTTTAATGTTGTTTTTTATACTAATTGTGACAACCACAATCGATTAAAAATATAAATTCGCATTTCTAAATTTTGACAAAAAATTTTTTTTCAAAAATGAGTAAGGGGGGAGTACATGATATTTTGATCAAAATATCGAAAAAAATTTTATTTTCAATAATGAATATATTTGAAATGCAGAATCAATCTAGAGGACAAGCCATGAAAAAAATGCCATCAAACATGAAAATCGGTTCATTTTTTACATAGTTATGGGTGTTTAAAATATGGGAGCTATGTATCCGAGAGCTTTACATGTCAAAATTTTTGTCGATTTTGGCATGATTTTGGACAAAAAATTTGACCCTCTCAGAATCGGTTTTAATGTTGTTTTTTATACTAATTGTGACAACCACAATCGATTAAAAATATAAATTCGCATTTCTAAATTTTGACAAAAAATTTTTTTTAAAAAATGAGTAAGGGGGGAGTACATGATATTTTGATCAAAATATCGAAAAAATTTTATTTTCAATAATGAATATATTTGAAATGCAGAATCAATCTAGAGGACAAGCCATGAAAAAAATGCCATCAAACATGAAAATCGGTTCATTTTTTACATAGTTATGGGCGTTTGAAATATGGGACCTATGGATCCGAGAGCTTTACATGTCAAAATTTTTGTCGATTTTGGCATGATTTTTGACAAAAAATTTGACCCCCTCAGAATCGGTTTTAATGTTGTTTTTTATACTAATTGTGACAACAACAATCGATTAAAAATATAAATTCGCATTTCTAAATTTTGAAAAAAAAATTTTTTCGAAAATGAGTAAGGGGGGAGTACATGATATTTTGATCAAAATATCGAAAAAATTTTATTTTCAAAAATGATTATTTTTGAAATGCTGAATCAATCTAGAGGACAAACCATGAAAAAAATGCCATCAAACATTAAAATCGGTTCATTTTTGAGTTAGTTATGGGCGTTTAAAATATGGGAGCTATGTATCCGAGAGCTTTACATGTCAAAATTTTTCTCGATTTTGGCATGATTTTGGACAAAAAATTTGACCCTCTCAGAATCGGTTTTAATGTTGTTTTTTATACTAATTGTGACAACCACAATCGATTAAAAATATAAATTCGCATTTCTAAATTTTGACAAACATTTTTTTTCGAAAATGAGTAAGGGGGGAGTACACGATATTTTGATCATAAAATTGAAAAAATTTTATTTTCAATAATGAATATATTTGAAATGCAGAATCAATCTAGAGGACAAGCCATGAAAAAAATGCCATCAAACATGAAAATCGGTTCATTTTTTACATAGTTATGGGCGTTTGAAAATTGGGACTTATAGATCCGAGAGCTTTACATGTCAAAATTTTTGTCGATTTTGCCATGAATTTTGACAAAAAATTTGACCCCCTCAAAATCGGTTTTAATGTTGTTTTTTATACTAATGGTGACAACCACAATCGATTAAAAATATTAATTCGCATTTCTAAATTTTGAAAAAAAAAAATTTCTAGAAAATTTGTAAGGGGGGAGTACGTGATATTTTGATCATAAAATCGAAAAAAATGTTATTTTCAATAATGAAAATATTTGAAATGCAGAATCATTCTAGAGGACAAGCCATGAAAAAAATGCCATCAAACATGAAAATCGGTTCATTTTTTACATAGTTATGGGCCTTTGAAAATTGGGACTTATGGATCCGAGAGCTTTACATGTCAAAATTTTTGTCGATTTTGGCATGATTTTTGACAAAAAATTTGACCCCCTCAGGATCGGTTTTAATGTTGTTTTTTATACTAATTGTGACAACCACAATCGATTAAAAATATAAATTCGAATTTCTAAATTTTGAAAAAAAAATTTTTTCGAAAATGAGTAATGAGTACATGATTTTTCCACGAAAAAATTAGAAAAAAATATATTTTTAATAATGCATATATTTGAAATACAAAATTAATCCAAAGGACAAACCATGAAAAAAATGTCATTAAACATGAAAATCGGTTCTGTATTGAGGAAGCTGTGGACGTTTGAAATATGGAAGCTATAAATCGGAAAGCTTTACATGGTATATTTTTTGACAATGCCCGTCTGTCCGTCTGATCGTCTGTTCCAAAATTAACTGAAACAAATTTCACGTCAAGTAGTACAACCAAGAGCTTTGGTTTGCACGTACATATGATCGTACGATCTCACGATAGCCTTAAGTTATTCAAAAATGTATATTCCGTATTGGGAACTAAACGCAGATTTTGATTGAAGTGCGCAGCACGCGGCGTATGTTTGTGAATGTGTATATAGTATGCGATATGTGATTGAAGAGATTGAAATGTATGTAACAACAGTCTTAAGTTCTGCGTATCTCCCAATATGGCAGTCCTGGCTAGATCACTCTTACTTTCTCTTAGATTGTTTTTTAAAAGTTAGATTTTTCTATTGCTTAAAAATATATATGTACATATGTATACCATAAAAATGGTTGGCTTATTTATGATTAAATACGTAGTCTTTAGGTTCGGTTCGGGGATTTAGTTTTTACATTTGAACAATTCGAACCAAGGTTCATCGCATTCACTTCAAGAAAACATTTTCTTTCATATTTATTGCTATATTTTTTATATATTTTCATTTATAGTGCAAATATCTTAAAACGATTTCTCATTGTTGTACTGAAATTAAATTCTACCGTTTTTTAAATAACTAAGAATGACCGACTAGGCATACCCTGTTCCCAGCTCCCAGGTGCCGTAGCATACATTTGTTTTCCAGGTATTTACACAAACATACATACAAGTATGGAGGCTTTAGTCTGGAGCACCCGACTAGAGGATACCCTGTCTTCTTACATAGAAGGAACAGACGGGCAGACAGACCGAATTGACTAGATCGATACTGATCAAGAATATATATACAAAAACTATTATACCCAGTTTTGCCCATTTTCAACGGGTTGAGGATATATACATAAATTATCCTCCCGATTTGCGTAGTGCTCTTAAAGTAAGAACAGAGCAACTAAGCGCGCGTCTGTAGCACAGGTTACTTAAAAGACCTCAAAATGAGAACAGCTGCTTAACACCCTTAGATTGCCTGAAATACTCAGTGCTCTCGCAAAGCAGTAAAACGGCGAGAGCCAGCGTCCGCTTACATGCAGAGAAGAGTAACCGTTAATCCCGATAAAGGCAAATATCACAACAAAGCGATGAAAACTCGATTTGAGCCAACACCAATGACAACCAAAGGAACAACAGGACACAAAAGCGCGATAGGGGAAAAATGGAACAAGACATAACAGAACTAAAAACAAAGCATCCCCGTGCCAAGCCTATTAATTGATGTTCGCTTTGGGCAAAACTAAAAAGATGTTCGACTACAGTTCGGACATGGTTGCTACCTTGCCAGTTTTATCAACTGTCATCCACGATTAGGACAACGAACTGCATATTTTCGCGCTAAGAAGTTAGCGTTAGCCGCCAACCCTGTTCCCAGCCCGAATGATGATATCACTCTCGGGCGGCTATCCGGCATATGTGGTGGTTGTCTCATGATATTTCTTCACGGCTTGAACTGCCTATACATATTTTTGCATGCTAAAAAAGGGCCAAGACATTGTATCGCAACTGTCCACCAACCCTGCATCCCGCCAACGACTTTAAGTAAAAACTCGCACCACAAAAACTCGCACTTTGCCAACGCTGCAAGCAGCATTCGATTTCGCTCGTATTTGCGGTGGTTAGGTTTCGCTTTACTCAAACCATCCATCCATCCATCCGCCAGAAACAAAAACTTCGAACACACAGAAAACTAATTGCATACATGTAGACATCTACTTTTATATATGTGTGCACACATACATGTATATATACAGACATACATACATAGACGCAAAGAGCAAGATTTGAATATATGACCAGAAGAAAGTAGGCCTGCTGCTGCGGCCAAGGATGTGCTCCCCGCAAAGCCGACCGCCTGACCAGCCAACCGCACGAACATTGCGTCGTCGTGGATGCCTATGTTTCCGAAATGCGTGTGCCTGTATGTGTGTGCGTGCATGGGCGTGTGTGTGTGTGTGTGTGTGTGTGTGTTTGTCCAGCATGTCCCTGAGCACGGCCAGTGCCAGTGGTACGGCTGGACGATGCCACCGTAAGCGGCAGCGAGAGAACGCTGCGTCTTCGCAGCCGTCTTGGCCGTTATTAATCATTGTACATTGGGCTGTCGCCGAAAACGGCCGCGAATACGCTAACAGCGGCAACGGGTAGAGAGCGAGAGCGCACTCAACGATGTCACAAACAGCACTCACACACTCACACACACAGCGACTTTTGAGCAAAGGCACAGAACAACGACAACAAAACTGACCATACGAGTGTAAACAAACTCACACGTGTACTCATTCGCTCACTCACTCACACAGCTGTACGCACGCACACACACGCACATACGGAGCCGCCGCGCTCAGGAGAAAATGCTTGTGGTACGGAAATTCGCCGCGCTAAAATCAAAATTCGCTCACGATTTCTGCGCTCGCTGACTCGCGGTAGTTTGTCGCCGGACGCTAGCTGTTTAGGTTCGCAGGACACTGGTGGACGGCATAGCGGTCATATCCCTTCGACAGCCGGTCGCTCAAACACGGTGTGTGCTGTCGCGGCTTATTTTCGCGATTTAATTTGACACTCTCAGCCAATCAAAGTATATCGAAATAATTTCCAGAAAGTGTGGCAAATAATTTAGTTTTACAAACAGTGTTGTGCTTCCAATATTTATAAATATAATAGGAATATTCTATAAAATTAAAATATAAGCATCAAGAAGGATTCTAAGTGATAGTTTATCAAAACATTTAACAAATTTATTCATACTTTAAAACAATAAATAATAGTGAATATTGAAATTATTGTTAGCTTTACGTGTTCTTACCCGAAAAACACACATTTTAATCGGCAAGTGAAATTGGTCGATTCCATAAACATTTTTTCGCTGTGGTGCCCAAAACGGTTTGTATAAACTATTATTTAATTTAGTTTAATATTACTAAATTCGAATGTTAAATATATATTATAAATATATGTTTAATTTACTGTGCTCGGTAGATAAGTTATTTAACTGTTCGGCTTTTGGGAAACTAAACAACGAAGATCCCGGTTCGAATCCCAAGCTAGTGTATAAATGAGTGTTTGTTTTAGCCGAAGGCCATAGCATTCAGTGCTAATAAAAAATAGTTATGTTGATAGTTTATATTTACATTGATGATAAGAATAATAATAATAAAATATACTAATTAAACACACAAGAATTACATGTGATATACAAAAACGTAAAGCTTTTCTTGGAACATTATTTAGATGTCACCTAGTTACATTCCAAACCCAACTATTATGTTAAAAGGGTTTAAATCTTAGCCCAGGGTAGCCATATTATAACATTTTCGCATAACAACTTAGTAGAGAACGTTTTTAATTTTAATAAACTGCAAATCGTATCTATTATTTCGATTTGTGACTTTTCTTATGCCAAAATAAAAAAGTTCATTGGGATTTCAGAAAACAATGATATACATATATTTAACGAATATAGTTTCAGAATAACACAAATGCATCCACAGGGCGCAATATATGCACAATATGGAGGGCGTGTCTTTATTTCAACGTTAATTTAATTTTCTCCCTTAACTTAAACTAACATCTGCCACAAAAAAGATCGACTTGTAGTAAGCAGTCGAGTATACCCACTGCGCAATAATCTTCCAAGAGAGATAACCGCTTGAATTAGTCAAAAATTGTTTACTTATTGTAATGCCAAATGTGGGTGGAAAGTATTAGATATTTGCGATTTATAGGGCAAGAGAGCAATTTTTGGCTCGATATTGATCAATTCAAAAGAGGTAAAAAAGTGGTGGCAAAAATATTTGGTTCTTTTATACAAAATTAGGAAAAGCTAACTTAAAGATGTTGATCAGTTTTCCGTTTTCATTTAAGTTTAATTGAATTGAGTGAATGGCAAACTAAATACGATGCCTATTGCAGAGGATCGTTAGTTATTTTGCCATTAATCTTGAATTTTTGGCTTTTTTAAGGAGACTAGTAGTATATTTAGTTGTTGTATATATACATACATACACAAAACAGACACACATAGGAAGAACCATATACAGAAGAAATACTGACACAATCATATACACGTCGTAAACTCCACATTTTATGTTGTGGTTTTCCCATAGGCCAGCACTATAACAAGTGTTATTTAAAAGAAAAGCATTCTCTGAAAATTGTGGTTTTATAATTTTGAGGTGTAAGGGAAAAGGTATCTAAAGAGCAAAATATTTGTGTTCCAAAAGATATGCTCTAAGTCCGAAACTAAAGACCGTAGCCATCGGTTGAAGTTGAGCGCATTGCGCATATGATATACAATATATCGTATATTATATATTATAACGTATACGTTACGCTAGCTTGCAACGTCTCAGAGTTCGATGCACCTATACAGATGAATGGAAGAACAAATTAATCGACAATCAAACAGCGCTGTCGATTAATTTGTTCTTCCAAATAAGTGATATGATATAAGTATTATATCTACTATACATAAATAAGAAATGAGATATTAATGTAAGTGACAATGTAAAGGAAGCCCATAAAATAATAACACAATTTCTAAAATACCACGACTAGGAACTTAAATGTTACCCTCTTCCAACAGGTGCTTTTTCCCATTTCCCATAGACACACGTTAGCACATGATAAATACACATGATAAATACACATATATATATATATATATATATATAGAGGTGTTCGTTATATTTATATATTAATATATATATATATTGATATTTGAAATATATATGTATGCAATTGGTAGCAGACAAAACAAACTTTTTTTATTTGGCATTACTTCTTAGCCATTTTATTCGTTTTTGTATTAGCCCAAACAAACGGAGACCACACACATAAAAAAACCCTCATATCCTACAATATTGTTCCCACCATTGGCACATACTTATACACAAATGTATTAGTACACTCCGAGTAGTTTCTGTCGTTGACCTGCATTCACCAGACTGTCCTGTCTCCCACCTCCTACAATCCCAGTCAGAGTCTGTGTCTGAATGAGTTCAATACGAGGCCAAAGCGACGATAAAAATAGTAAATACAATAAAAATTATAATTGTATATAGGAAAATCGCAAGCTTTAACACACCAGCACAGACATACACTAGTATATAAATAAGCAGGCTGCCGGCCGGCCAGACATTATATTTATATGTATTTCTGAAGTATATACGTATGTAACGAGTATGTAAGAAACTTTAGTTTTTTCGTATGTAACCAAGTGTAGTGTTTTACAGCAGCTCCAGACACACTCACAGATGAACTCTGGTACTCACTTATACAGAGACACATAGACACACTTCTTGTAATTCTTTTATACACACATATATTTCTTTCATCTTTTTCTGTTGTTACCAGATTTTTTTCATACACTGGCCCAGTTCGGTTCGTGAAAAGTTTAATGGCACGCTGGGAATGAACTGTTCGAAAGAGAAAGTGAAAATCCTTTTGCTTTAGCTTTTGCTATGGCTGCTGAATGGTAAAAGACCTTGCAATTTTTATACAGCTGTAAAAGTTTTATTCGATATGTGCTCGGTGGTATGTGGGCAGCAATACAGCCGACACAGTTATTTACCACTCCATTGGTTATGAGCGTCCATGTCTGCGAATACGGCTCACACAAATATGCACATACATATATGTACGTATGTGTGCATGTGTGTGCACAGTAAACTATATGCACACACCGGGAGGTGTTGAAATTAAGGTTAAGGGCAAAAGCATGTACAAGTCCACATGTCGCTAATATTACTTATCCGCTTTAATTAGTACGGCTATTCACAAAATACCGAATACATTTTAATACATATTTAAAATTAAAAATGGGAAACTAATTAACTAGATTCAGTATACAGATCTACTTAAAAAATGTGTTAGTAGTAATAATAAATTATTATTATTATATAAATTATAGATTTAGCATGGCGTCCGCGGCTTTCAGCTAAAAGATAAATGTATTTAGTCAATTACCCTGAAGATATTAAAATATATACAAAATATATCTATATACATAATATGTTCTTATCTTATGCATACATATGTAATTAACTGACTAACTAACAGACGGGAAACAAGGACTGCAGCATCTTTTGAGAAGACTAATTGTTACTCTTCGATTCCTTTTTTTTTGCTCTTAAGCTAAGTTCTCTTCACTTGTCTTCACTTTGCACGCTCTTACTACACATACAACGCAAACACACACACACACACTTGTCAAGTGGCGTCTTGCTTCTCAAACTTTTGTTTTACATGTATGTTGGATGGCGTTGTATGTGTATACACTCAAAAGAAAGAAATCATGTGTCAGTCATGCGCAAAACGTGTTTTTCATTTTAAAATCGCGCGTCCCGCTCCTTCAAATGGAAATAGCAGTGGACAAGCTCCTTTGCATGCCTCGCACTTGTTAACTGAGACGGAGGCGGAGCATACTGTCATTCGCTTTGCTCCCAAGATACCGTCGGCCTGCCATTATCTCGAGTCTAACCTATAACCACTTAAGGCTTGGACTCCAAGCGGAGGTTTCAGACCTGGCTTGAACAAGCTTTTCTCATTCTTAGCTTGCCGCTGTTCTCAATGCACCTGCTGCTGCTGCTGCTGCTGCTGCTGCCGCTGCTGCTATTGACGCTGCTGGGAGGGGGCAGCGCAACAGGCTGTAACTGATTGAGCATGGGTTAATGCTACTGGATGGGGATGGTTTTTGCCAGCTTGTGAGAGCTTCCCACGAAAAAGTTGATGTCGCTGTCGTGCTCCGTATGCACGAAGGCAGGTAAACAAGCTATAAATCGTGCGCCTCGTGCGCTCGGCTCGAGCTCGTGCAAGAGCCGATGTCAACGGTAACGTCGGCGAATGGTTTCTTCTTGTTGCTTATTCGTAGATTCTCGCGCCTCTATGTCTGTGTGCTGCAATTTGGAGCAGGCGCGAACTGAACGCACCAATTAGCATATTCCATTGTCTCCATGTGTGTGCGTCCGAGGCCTTTTCATTTTTGGCATTCCTCCGACCTCGTCGTTGTCGTCGTCACCGTCGTGCAACGGCTTTTTAGTGGCATGGGGGCGTGCCACAGCTCATTTCGCCGCGAAGATACAGCGCTGAGGCGGTGTGAGAATATTTGATATCTGTATTGGTATGTGCGAGCGCTCAACTTTGTATGCATGTGTATATAATATATTTGTGTGGGTGTGCGCCGTTTATTTACATCTACCTCGCGAGCTGTCCGTAAAACTTTAAAACGCGACGCGATTTTATTGGAGCTTCGTGCAAACGTGCGACTCGCCCTTGCCGTCGAAACGATGCCGCAACAACCCCAGCCGAAAGTACATGGCGCGCGCACTGAGCATTCGCTGTACATATGTATAAGGCATGTAGTTGCTTCTGGCGAATGGAAACGCATTATTTTGGTTATGTGCTGCATTCATTATATGCGTACTGTTGATGCGTGTGCATCTTAAGTGTGTCACAGCCACTGTAATTAATTTAAACTTTTTTTATCTTCTTTTTCCTTGCAGAAGTCAAACTGTTTGATAACGGCTTGAAGTTGGATATTTCCAGCTATTCCCACATGAACATACGCATGGGCACAAAGGGCAAGCGGCCGCTGCGTAGCTTGACCCCCCGGGATAAAATCCATGCGATACAGCGTATCCATGATGGTGAATCTAAGGCGTCTGTGGCTAGGGATATAGGTGTACCCGAGTCGACACTGCGTGGTTGGTGCAAGAACGAGGACAAGCTGCGGTTTATGTCCCGCCAATCGGCAGCCGACAAGATGTGCGCCGATGCGCTGGTGGAGAAGCTGGACGGCTCTGCGGGTTTGCTGGGGCCACCTGAGAAGCGCCAGCGTTTAGAGAATACCCTGCCGCTAAATTTTTCAAATAAAATGAACTTTGATGAACTTGCCTTCAAGCGATCGCCTCTTAATGGTTTGGACTATAGTACAAATAAAAGTCTGTCGGACTTGAACTACAACGGACTACCAGTTGATTATGTGGGCTTCAATGGACCGATCAAAAACAAAGTCTTTGGTGCAGACATATCCCGGTCAGGTCCCGCTGATCCATCGCTAAATGCCATAAGTCCACTTTCCAGTCTAACACACCTGTCAGGGCTTACCGGCATATCACAGTCCCCGTTAGCGATCAGTTTCAATGAGTTGACTTCGAATCTAAATCTGCTAGCTCACCTTAACCCCGGCTTGGCAGCTATGTCTGGATTAAACAATTTTGCAGCAACAGCCAACACATTGCGAACTACAAAAACAAATGGCCAGTCACAGCAACAAGTACAGAGTCCGCGCAGCGAAAACGGCGATCGCGATCGAACTCCAGCCCTGTCCGTCAAGAACTGGGCCAAGCAGAAACCATCAGGTAACACCTCAACCACTGCAGACTGTGACTCAAAAAGCGGAAACATTAAAAGTCGGAGTCCCTCGCTGGCGCCTTCATTGGCGGGCTGCGTAGCGCCGCTGTCCAATCTACCCGACGATCCTCTGCTCTACTGGCTAAAATCCCAGCAAGCGATGCTGGGACTTAACAGCCTCTACCCACCGCCAGTGGCATTAGGAGTTACAAGTCCACCAATTCGCTCCTCAACGCCACAACAGATAAATCAATATCACAACACGCCACCTGTTCCTTCGGGACCACTGGCCCCGACCTCACCGGCGCCTGGCAGTGTAGACGACAAGAGCTCGACGTGGTATAACTGGTGCAAGGCGTTTGGGGCCAGTTTGCACTCCCTCAATCCGAATGCAGCAACATTGGCAGCGCTGCAGGCAAATTCACTGCAACATCAAGCTTCATCGACAACGGCGGAGGCCCCGAATGTAGAAGATATCGCCAAACAGCCGTATGACAATATTCTATACTCACAACTCACTAAAGAGACTCGATCGCCATCGGTTCGAAGTCTGTCGTCCAACGAACAGAACACAACCGACCAAAATGATGCGGCCACAGACCCAGAAGCCGAAGTCCCCGGAAAACCTGAGGATTTGTCGGCCAAGTCGGTAAAATCAAGTAGCGCTTCCCCTAGTCCCCCTATGGCATCTCCGAATCCAGTCACAAACAGCCGTGATCACAGTCCAGAACCGTGCACCATTAGCAATCGGTCAGCGACAAATCTAAATAGCGCAGAGGTGAACAGCGCCTCGTGCATTGTTGCTGAAGATTGTAAAAACGTTCTGAGCAACATCATCTATAAAATTGGTGGCATCAACGCGGATACATCTCAAAATGCCACAACGCCTGTAAGCCCCGAATTGGGCTGTGAGTCGGAGGCAAGCTTCACCAGTGATAATCATCCCCACAACAACAACGATGTCAGTGCCAGTAACAACAACAACAATTCCAATAAGACCGACGAGGAAGAACGGGGAAAGTATGTAGACTATGCTGCCGACATCGAAGAAGTCGTGGCTATCAGACATGGCGAAAAGTTCCTGCAGTGGCTAGAAAACTGTAGTAATCCACGCGTTACAGCAGTTCAACTAATGCAATTGAGATTCCTGATCGCAGCTATTAAATCAAGCAGTGATAGCCAAGCGGTGAGTAGGACCGCTGCCAATTGCCCTGATGAAAATGAAGACAATTCCCCTGAGGACACAGCTAGAAACAAAACTCGACGCCGTAAATAGGACAAACCGAAGTTGGCGCCTTTGGAGCCAGCCACGGATATTGATGCAACTGCATCCGGGCAGACAAAAATGGTGATTGAAATTGATATCGAAGGTCAGAGCTGCAGCTTGAAAGATTTGGGATGGAAGCAATCAAGCTGCTCGAGCAGCATTGAACCGCCTTTGTCGTTGCCAAGCCGATTTCAGCAGTTTTCACCAGCCGTTTACCAATCGTCGGCAACCCTACTCAGCTCGCTGATATTTCCTCCCTACGAATTTGTACACTGTGACCTCGATGATGACCCCGATGACTGCCAAATAACGGGCGAGTACCACCAGTCCGATGAACGCAGTTCGAGTGATGACGAAAATGTACAGAATGACTTCGAATAACTTATTTCTTCCAACCCACTATATCAATGTATATGTATGTTCAAATTATAGTGTAAGCCGATCCTGGTCCAAAATTTGCGTTATTGAAATTTCACAATTTTGCCAAATTAAGGGTATATGTTTTATTTGCGTTTTTAATTCATAATTTCTATTTAACTTAAACGTTCTATATTCATGATAAGTAAAGTTTGAAATTTGTAAATAATAATGATACATTGTCTTTAAATAAGCCATGTTTGATCCTTTCTTTTCATTTATAAAACATATATTTCATGTTTTTATACATACTAGCAAAATGTTTATTCTTTATTCTTTAGTTAAATACCTTAAGATTATAAAAACTCAAGGTGGAAACAGTCAATCTTATGGATTTGATATTAGATACTTTTTATTATTAATGCAAATACTCACGCAAATACTTAATTAAAATATGTGCTAATAAGAATTTTATCTATTTGAAATCCGTAAAATATTAAAATAAAAGGAATTTATAAATGTAGACGTATTAATTTTAAAAACTTGTTTAATAAAACATTCGAATTTGACAATTTTTAAGAAACATTTGAACTATTTCTTCCATCGGGAAAGTACATTTAAATATATGCAACCAAATGATTTTTGAATTGAAGCAAAAAGTAAAATAACTACTTGTCTATTTCCTGAAATTCCTTTAATGATAGTTTTGTGATAGTTATAGTTTTGTGAAAATATATGCTTTCCATCTATACCTTGTACCAATTCAAAAAGGGTAATAAATTGGATTATTACATGTACAGAAAGAAGTAGGCATTTCCGAATCTATAAAACACATATTTCCTTTATCAGCATTACCAGCCAAATCGATCGAAGTTTGTCAGTTTGTATCTATATGAACGCGCCAATCGCAGGGACTTCAAAAAAATTTCGAAAGGTTCTTTAAAAGGTACCAAATTTGATATGTAGATTCTCGTGTAAAACAGATAATTTTGGACACCTCGCCCTTTGCCGCCAAAACTAGATTCTTCTTTAGGAGTTTTAGCCTTGCGCGTTTTTGTATATTAGAATGTCATATTTAATTCCTGAAAATTTCATCAAGATCGGACTCAAAATACAGAAATAATTGAGGAATGCATTTTCCATAGCGTAGAGCTGAGAGAAGTAAACGAAATGACTCTGGATAAAGTGCACAGCTTGAGGTGTCTGTGTATTTGTGTACATGTTTGTCTTCAGATTCGTGTGTAGAAGAAACTAGGGAGAGGGCATTTTTCAGTCGAACGGAGCTTATACATATATTTCGCACCCTAAAATTGTGTTAAGATCGGACAAAAAAGATGAAAATCATTCACTTTTGCGTAGGAATGAATAAAGAAGAGACTGTAGCGTGTGTGTGTGTGTGTGTGTTTGTGTATGTATGTTTGTGTGCATAGAAGGAAGGTCAATTCTCCTTCAGTTTCGTTGGTGGCGGTTTCACTGTTTTGCTTGTAAAAATGTGGCAATTTCTTCAGTGCTGATTTACTAGTTCCTAGGTAATGCAGACGGAACCATTAAGCAGGCAAATTTGGAGAGAGTAAAAGAGCGAGCATTTGCCTAACGCTCTCAGTTTTGTGAGAGAACGTACGTAGAGAAAGAAAAGATCGAAAAAATTCTTTTTATACCCTGAACGCATTGAAAATGGGTAGAAAATATATATTTTTGAGCAAATATATGTAACAATATGTATTCTTAATCAGGATAAACAGCCGAGTCAATTTAGCCATGTCCCTCAATCCGTCCGTCTGTCCGTATGATCGTATCGATCTTGGAAACTATTAGAGCTATCACGCCATGGCACGATAATCCGGTTTTATTGGAGATAAAACCCGAAACTATAAGAGTTAGAGCATACGCAGACTATAGAATATGGATGTGAACCAAACCAAGGTATTGCGTGAAAACCAATGGGGTCAGATAGGACATTTACACATATTGTACCAAAAGGTAATGTATATTTTTATAATTAACTTAATAATTGACAACTAATTAAAAATAATAACTTTATTTGGATTTTATGTCACACAACCAGCGTTTACAATTCTAAGAATAAGAAAACATCTGGGAGTTCAGCACCACCTATTATTGAAGTTCAACAACACGAATTAATGTATAAAATTAATGTAAGAGCCACCAATTGTTCAGTTTCATTAATATTATCATTATGCGCACAAAAGTATACTATGATTGAGTGATTTCTAAATGCACATTAAAATACATTGATCATTGAATTATTGAATAGCTAAAATCTATTAACACTTTATCTGACGCGGGTATACACAAGTATATATTCCAAGTTTCAAGAGTTTTACGGCGAAAAATATTGGGACGGACAGCAAGACGGACTTTTCACAAAGCCAATATACTCATTTCATTTCGTGAACGAGTATAAAAATGTTAGAAATCGTCCCGAGTAATTCTAGATTTTACCGATGATTTATCAAATTTTGTATAAATATTTTGAAAAATATGAAAGTGTCATACCACATAATTGATATAGCAGCGAAGGTTAACGGCAATTTTTAAGTATAATTATATATTTAAACAATTAAATATTTAATATACTTAAAATGAACAAATCCCGAGAAGAGTCTGTGAAAGGGCCCCTTACTACAAGGTTGCATTAAAAATCTTGATCTAAGAATTATATAAGAGATTTAATTTTATATAAAACCCGGTTCTTACAGATTTAAATATCCTTAATTCGTTGATAAAAATAAACTTCGGGGGTCGAATTGACTTTAGTATACTGTTTTGTTCATTTTCTTGGTAACGTGTAACAACAAGAATTGTCTTTCAAAGGTTACTTCCAGATATGGCAAATGTATATAATTATTTTTTTTTCGCAACGTTAACAGAAAATTATATTGCTAACATAAATGACCTCGTCAGCAACAAATTCCCCTAGAAAGCGACTCATTTGTTTTATTTTTTTTTTTTGCCGATAATGTAATTTTTTTAGATTAAAATAACCAACAATGTTATTAGGAAATGGAAGAACAGATACCGATAATTTGCCAGCTCTAAAATGGAATATAAATTCAAATATGAATTTTCTATAAGTTAGGCCTACACCTGACTATAGCACTCTTGTCGTTGTTTTTAACAGTTTAATATACGGGAAGATAGGCTTACCAAATTTATTTGATCCTCCATTGGTTCATATTGAATAAAATCTGCTACAAATTTGGCAATTTCTTCAACACTTGATATCAGCTCACGGTAAGCAAAAGCAGTCGGCCTGATTGTAGTACAAACAAACTTCTGCAAGTAAATATGATTAACAGCTTATGTTGTTATTTAACGAAATAATTAAAAATTTTATATAAGTCACCTGTACTTTACATTCATTAGGCAGCGCTAGTACCATTGCTCGACGCCGGGGATGACTCAAAACAAACTGCTTGCGAAAATTTTCCGCATAGAGCAACAAAAGGCGCTCCTTTGGAGATAGTGTGTAGTATGATGGAGGATAGCATTGGGGACTATCCTCAAATTCCTCCGTCGTTTCGGGAAACGATAGATCAATCTTTCCGATTTCCAAAGCTGGGTCCCCTTCCGATAAACTTAATTCGGTTTCCACGTTTTCAAAGTCAACTTCTTCTTCTTCCATCTCTTCTTCAAATCCATAGTACGATTCTCCCTCTTCCGACCGCCGTTCTTCAATTTCTTTCAGTTTGGTAGCATGTTTGTTAGGGTCTATAGTGGCTGAGAACTTTTTGTATTTTTGAAATAGAACTTTCGGCATGATTAAGCTGTTTTTCCTTTTGTGTTTTTTGTTCGCAATAAATTTTCGCTCTGTTGCTATAACAACGTTGTACCTTAAAAAATATGGGGAAAATATTTAAGAGTGCAATAGACAATTTATTTACACCCTGCCTTAACTTTATTTTGACTCAAAAAGCGAAGCACAAACTACGTAAAAGGCTCTAGTCGAGAGCGCCCGACTAGAGGATACCCTGAACACTGTATTTGCATACATTTCAACCCCCAAGCACTCGAACACACAAACACAAAATCACACACACATACACACAAATTCACGCCGCAACCTGTGCGTTTTTCTCAGCTGCTCCGCTTGAAATTTTTAGTACGTAATAAGAGTAAATGCTCTTCGATGTACAAGCCAAAGCTAAAGTTATATACTATTTGAATTGCGTTTTTTTTTATATTTAGAGCAAATGGGAAGAGGTATCTAAAATTCGAAATATTTTTGGTGTGCGCATGATTTACGAGAACCAATTACTTACTAATTTTGTATTTTGAGCTCTTTTAATGTCTAAGATTTGCTCAAAGGAAATAAACTTGATCTGCACCTTCTTCAACACCCTAAATCCAACACCTGAAATCCACTCGTTTATAAGCACGGAGGGACGGACATGGCTAAATCGACTCGGCTGGAAATACTTCCTTCTGTCTGTTATCCATTTTTAAGGGTACAATTAAACATTTTATAACTGGTAGGTTTCTTCAATATTGAGTATAAGAACACTAAGCCTCTGTCACATTGTAAAGTAATAATTAAATGTCAGAACACTAGAGGACACCTGTAACAATTTTATCACATCAACGCTGATGTGGCGCCATCTTTACTTTATTATCTGTAAACACTTGGCAGCCACAATATATTGATTAGTTTCAAATCATTCAGCCTCTGACAGTCCAAAAAGTAAAATTTCAATATAGCTAAGTAAATCGGCGGTAGAGGGCGCTCTAAAATACTGTGAGTATAAGCAAAAATTGTGTTTGCATTTTGGGCAAAATAAAATATGGGCATTGACGTTTTCGTTTTGTGTTTGCGACCGAATCGCCACGCATGAATAATTTGCTATAACCGCGTATGCTTCTGAATTCCGCTCTTCTACTTTAGTTCTCTCTGAATGTATTGCAAGCTTCAAAATAATTCCGTTAGGTTTTTACGGTCTGTTGCTGCTGCCAGCCAATAGATGGCGGTATATGTACACTTACTTGAGAACACTAATTACTCAACTGATTGAATTGGGCTTACATTTTAAATGCATTTTAAACTTTAAAATGCAAATGCTTTCAGGAATTCGTTTAGGCAGATCAAAATGTGTGTTCCGAATTCATCCCCAACAGAAATCTTTCAAATAATCGATCAAACACTGAGATGCTGCATTAAAATATTATTGCGTAAATAAATATAATTTCACATGTTTAAACAGTTTGACAATGCAAAAATGTCTTCCATATCTTGGAAAAACTATCCCTTATTATTAATAATACATTTATATTTAATTTTATTTTATTTTTTAGTCGTTAACATTTATTCACTTTAAAATCATTATAAATATATAGTAATAGTATAGTAATATATAAGCACAGTTAAAACTATATTAAAGCTGTAGAAAGTTTACAAAGTGCGGCTGTTTTATTTTAAATTAAGTTCGCTTAAAATAATAATGTTTAGGTTCAATGCCTGCATTTGAACGCATATTGCACAGCCCTCAGACCACTGCTATTAGGAATATATTTTATACCCTTATTAATTTTTCTTTATATGAAATGGTCATTTTGGGGACTATGCAACTTGGTTTCTTCACTTTCCTGTTCCCATTGCTTTCTTTTCGCTTGTAGAATTAGCTCTTGAAAAGAACCATATTCGGAGTTTTGGTGTGATTTGGCAGTAAGGCCAACATCGCGTTCGTCGTCGTACAGATTATCATAAGCATAATCGGAGTCGACATCGGTTCCCATTGATAATCGTCGGGGCATATCTCCATCACTGTAATCGCCATCATCACTGTGTTGATCAGTACTGTCATTATCATAGATCGGTTGTTGAATATTGTGTTTTTGGTAAAACATTTTCAATAAATCGTCCACTCGTTCAGACGACATGTCGGATACCATCTTGACAGCAATCTTCCGGCGAGCACGTTTCAGAGGCTTTAAGGGTCGATCAGTCAGCTCAAAATTGAACGAAGTTTTTAAAGTTCGTTTGGAGCTTTTCAAGTTGTTAACCAAACTTTGGAAAAGTTGCTTAAATTGATTACTTGATCGCTTATTTTTATGAGTTGTTGAAGTACTTAAGTACTTGGGGTTTTCTGCGATAAAACGATGCACCAGCTCCTTTGTGCCTTTCTGATCCTTTTGTGATTTAAGGAGCTTGACTAAAAGTAAGTAAAGAGAAACAAGACATTAAATTGATTGTCAAACTTGAAACTTGGCTTGAATCAAATATGACTACTTTGAGTTTTAATCTTACCTTTTTCATAGGATAATCCGAGCTTATTTTGGAAAACTCCCCAGTCATCGCGACTATCAATTGTAGCGTCAACCTTAGTTGGAGATTCTTCGGTATTCCTGATGTAAAATCCCCAGCAGTTGTGCTGTATTACCAATACCAGAAGCACGATAACTTGCATATTCACATACATATTTAGATTCGATCTTGTTTCTTTCGAAGCACACAACCAAATACCGTGCTTGCCTGAACATCGGCGACTTAAATAGCAAACCGCGGCTCGAGTTACAGTGGGTCACATCGACATGACCACATACCTACGAGGGTGGCACGGGTGTTCAGACAAAGGCCATGCTTCACACTATTCAGGAGTCACGCGACAGAGTGAGACAGTATGTGCCGATTGAATATTGCCGACATTCTTTTTCCAAGTAACAGTTAAGTCAAGCAGTGGCAATTTAAAGGCAACAGAAATAGTTAAATTAGCGCCCTTTCACTCTAGTCAGACAGGTAGCCCAACCGCCAGTCGCCGGCGGCTGCGCATTCGGGAATCAAAATGCAATTCAGCCGCCGCAGGCGGACGAGGGAGACGATGATCGCTGACACTGCGACATCGGCGCGCCGAAGCGTTTTATGAATGTAAGTAGGTCATACAGGTAGTAGTTCGCCTTTCAAATGTGAAAGGAAGTGTATATAAATCCTAGCGCCAGCCATAAAAGGATCAACTGCGCAGATCTCTGTCTTGATCTCTGTCGACAAATGAGTCGCTAATTATGGTTGAATGTGGGTTTAATTGATGTAATATAAATAATGTAAATGCGATTTGTGGTGCAGACCGACGCGCAAAGCCAATATGTAATTAGCCGGCGCCCTGTTTATCCTCTACCATATTGAAATGTGCTAGTCACGTGCACATTTGGTAAAACTAGATCTCACCATTTATAAAACTATGTTAAAACTTGCTATTCTACTAGACCGCACTTTCATATTATTTCATATTCATTCATTAGACGTCCGTTTAAACTGTAATCGCGAAACATTTCTTTATTATTAACACCTAATTAAAAAATCGAACATATTCAAATATAAATATATATATAACTCAAAGTAGGTACTATTTTTTTTCTTCTTATTTATACATGTAATAAAGCTCTTTGTGGCAGTGCATAGATCCTTTTCTGGATTTTTTTCAAACATCCAATTGGATCTTACAATTTCTCTCCACTGAGATTCACAATGTTATAGTAGTTGTGATCTGGAAAACGCTCGAGTTCGATATAGTCCATCTCAGTGTGAAGTAGTTTATCAAGCATCTTTATTATTTCTACAAATGTCGGTCGCTCATTAACATCCTGTGACCAGCAGTAATACATAATGTTATAGAGCTCTCTTCGACAATGCTCTGGCTTTTCTAGACGGTAGCCGTCCCTCACCTGTAAGTGTGAGTAAATATACATTAATTTACCCAATTAACAAATACTAATGGGTAATGTAAGGCTTACCTTGCGCATAACATCGGCGGCGGATATGCCGGGATAAGGCGTTGACCCCAATGTCACTATTTCCCACATTAGTATGCCAAAACTCCAGATGTCCGACTTAACCGAAAATATATTATCATAAAGGGATTCTGTGGCCATCCACCTAAATTATCGGGAAAATTTCAAATTTTAATACTTCTATATAACAATATTTAATAAACTGCAAAATTAAGGAAAAAAGAAGATATATTGGGTATATCACACCAACTTCCTTCTGAAATTGCCGTTGACCAATTTACAAGTTAAACAAAGTAAAAAGTGAATTAAATTCTATGTTTTATGGCACTTCTATTTTCATAAACACTAATATGAACCTAGTCCAGGGAATTATAGATTATAGATTTATTAAATCTCGGCTAATGCTTTATTTCACATTAAATGCTGTAAACTGGCTTTTAATAGTAAGTTGGCTGGATCGAGGTCAATGTTAGTTTTTTCAACCAACAGCAAACAAGAACTTTTTAAATATATTCACCTGATAGGCAGTTTTCCTTCGCTCTTGCGCTCGTAGATTTTCGATGTGATGATATCTCTCGCAAATCCAAAGTCAGCCACTTTGCATGTGTGCTCTTCGGTTATTAAAATATTTCGGGCAGCAAGGTCGCGGTGAATTATCTGCAATAAAACCCCGAATTTCACAATATTAATTAGAAAGTTATACAAAGGAAGGTATGAAAGCGTAGGCGTAGTAGTCCTTGGTAGATGAATCGTCTGAGTGCTCAGGATTTTAGCCTTGAGAAGGCTCTGGTCGGGAGTGCCCGACTAGGGTATACCCTGAACACTGCGTTTTTATACATATTAGTCCCCTTGCATTCATACACACATACAAAGAATGGCACAGGATGCAGGCTTTGAACAGCTGCGATGATTGCAATTAAACTTGATATTCGTGTGGTATACACGAACTTAAAAACTCCAAGTTCAGTATACCACGATTTACCCATTTTCAATGCGTTCAGGGTATAAAATTACTTTGGCTAATTGTTCTTAATTTTCTTATTATTTATCCAATATATGTGTTACTTACTCCGCGCGACGTTAGATAATCCATTCCCTTAGCAACTTGATACATAAATGAAGTCAGGTCACCTGAAGTCAAAACATTTGATTTTCCGTGTGTATTTCCATAATGCCTAAAATATTGAAAACGAAAAATGATTAACTACATCATTGAATTGAGATATGTAAAGATTAAAATAGCGAATGTGCAACAATTCAATAGTTCCTTTAAAAAGGAAAAGATTCAAAACGGTAGATCGAATTTTATCTTAAACTAAAGTTAGTGAGAACCTGCAATTAAATTAAAGCTAATTTGGAATTAAATTAAATAGAAAAAAATAAATTGAAATTTTGCCCTGATACTTGTATATGTATTTATCTGCCTGTTATATAGTTAAACAACAAAACTACTTACCTTTCCGCCCGCGAATTTCTTAAATACGTTTGCAGCTTTCCGCGACTCACGTATTCGAGTATAACAAAAGTTGGGTCCTTATCTGTACAGCAACCCAATAGACGAACAACATTTACGTGAGGCTCCAGCGACTTCATCACCTGCAACAACAATATCAGAAAATGTACATTTATTAATAAATTTGATTTAGAGAAAATATTTATATTCGCATTCGAAATAGGTAACTTAGCCTAATTTAATCAATACATACGTAACTTTATTTTGGCCTAAAATTATTATTGTGACAACACTTAACTTTAACTGGCAGTTGTTTAATAAATTCTTCTAAATAAAGTTTTAATAAAACAACAAACTGTAGCGCAAGCATACTGGTTGATTTTTGCAGTTGTATCATAGGTTATAGGTAAAAAGGGTATATAGATTATGTGCAAATGTATGTAACAGGCAATAGACAGACCGACAGACATGGCTAAATAAACTCGGTTGATGTTGCCCAAGGCTATAGTATATACTTTATGGGGTCGGAGATGCCTTCTGGTTATTACATACATATGCACAAATCCGTTATACCCTTTTTTACCCATTTTCAGTGGGTTCAGGATATAACCAAGTGCGGGGCTCTAGTCTATCCCGACTAGGGGATACCCTGAGCGCTGTTTTTACATACATTTTAACCCCCTTGCATTCACACATACTCAGACTCACATACATACACACTCACTCACGCAGCATGTTGTGAGTTTTTTTCTGGCGTTGTGCTTGGGCCCCATTATGGAAAGTAAATTCGTGAATAACTTCTAAGCTTAAAGTATGATCTTTACCACATTTTCAGGACTTAATGATATCATTCAGGCTTACAGCAACGCTTTTGGTTCAGATTCGAAGGTTACCCAATGTTTAGATAATAGGAATTATGAACTCGGAGCTTTAAAAGTGGGGTACATTAAAGCTTCCAGCTATGGTGTGTCCCAGAGGCTGGAAGCAGTAACTAATGTGTGCCGGAGACAACATGAAATAAGATCCATATAGAGATTTTCGTGAAGTGAAACTTTAACCGAAAACTCGAAAATCGAAATCTATTGAGCTCAGGCAACAAACAATTTGCTGTCATATTAAAGTGCAATTATTCTTATTACTGAAGTAATCCGCCTCGCATGATTTACAGACACATTCTCATTGCACATAGGGCAAGCATGTATTCAACAAATGGGCCTTTAATGATAAATAACGCGAGTTAAGCAGGAATTTAACACTATCTAAGGCATAACAGATTACCGAACTCTCATGGTAATAAACGAGTTCTGCGACCAGCTGAGCGAACTCCGAAAAGTCAGTGCGCAAGTCTGCTAGCGGAGAGTCCTCCACAATCAAATTCAAGAAGGCATTCTGTCTCACCGATTATTGTACGCTGCAACAGGAATCAGTTTCTGCCCAGGCGTCAGAGCGCGAGGGCGTCTTTTTGCCTTTGTTACCCGTTTTTGGTCCGCGTGTACCTCTGTGTATCTGCTGCTGATTCTTACACAAAAGTAACAATGCGATAACAGCAGCGTGTGTCAAATTTATAAAGAATGCAGGTAGACAACGCTCCCTGCGAATTTGGTCTCTGATGCTGCTCAATATTCCCGTCCATATCGGCGGAATTTCTTAAACTGTTATTGCTCTATTCCATGGTACGGTTAAATTGATTTGTATATTATAAGACATTTGCTTTAGCTTTATTTTTATAAATGAAGTGCGTTTGATATGGCCTTTACTGTAGACAAATTAAATTATTTCTGTGAAAATTGTTCTATTGTATTGTTTAAAACAAAAGTACTATACTGCACGACACTTATAAATACATAAAATGTATAAGTGAGAAAACATTTCCATATGTATATGTACTTGTATGCATGTGTACATGCTCACAACGGAAACAAAATTCTACGTAAATAACTACTGTTTATAATATTCAATCAATATGCAAGTCTGACGTACACAGGCCAGGCAGAAATGTACGTGTAAAATGCTGCACATTCTGAAAGTATTTTAGTCCTAATCGAATTTTCAATTATGATTTGCACGCATGGAAACGAGAAAATTCATTTTAAAATATAAATTAGATCTTGTTTGTTGCTATAGGGATTTTTAGTTCTTATAGTATCTATATCTATACGTGCATATAAACGAGAACAAAGTGAGAACAAAGTCTGATTGAATCGGAGGTTTGGCCTGTTGAAGTGAACCGTCTGTCCGGCTGAAGACTTGAAACCTTGGATATACCCTTCTCGTTATCTACAAATCGATAGCATGTCGATACACCTCAAATCGCAAGGCGATAAAAGGTGAATATATCCCGCAATATTAAAGATATAGTCACCAAATTTGCTATATAGATTGCTGGTGACCTCGGAAATGGAAATGTTTCCAACAGTTTTTTAGCTAAAATAATATTTGGAAAATATATTACTGGAAAGCTTTCCAAACATTACACAATTTTAAAGCTAGAGACGACAAACTTGGTTTGCAGAATCCCCGCCCGACTCGAGCCTCCACACTTGTTTGACTATACCATAGATATGGTATATTAATAACAAGTTGAAAGACATATAATTGAGTCCTTGAATCCTTACAACAAATTAATGTGCACATATCATTGCTCTTACCTCCAATTCAGAAAGTAAATCTTTTTTTTCAACTTCATCTGCGCTCTCCTTTAGGGTTTTTACAGCAACTGTAGTGACATTTCCAGAGCCTGCCATTAAAATTGTTTATAATTCGTTAAAAAATGGATTATTCAACAAATATGAATTAAACACGAAAGAAATCAAAAATTTAAAAATTTACCATCCATGTCGGTTGCTTCGCAGCGCCAAACTTGTCCAAAGGCACCTTCGCCCAATATGTTAAAGAACTTCAATCGGTGCCTTGGGAATTCCCAATGATCGATGTTGGGATCAGTCCCAAGTTCACCTTCTAGCACAGCAGCACTTCCGTTGGATACCAAGGCACTTGGGCAAGAAGCTCCCGCAGTGGGGGCGGCCATAGAAGCTTCTGCACTTGTTGATAACTGGTTGGTTGACTGCGCCAGCGAAATGAGATTGTATTTGAATGATTCCGTTGTTATTGGCGGCAACGTCGACATTGTTTTTTGTTTTTTTGACAAATTCCGATGAAAGGTTAGGATTGGTTTTTATATTGCCATCAATAACGCCAGTTTTGTCCACATCGGTAAAGTTGTCATTGTTGTTGGTTTCAAATTAGATCATGGCAAAGTTTGCAAAAAAGAAAAAAAATCTTTAGTCTTTTCAGTCGAATAGCCAAAAATTCAAATTCTAATCAAGTACAATCGTTATCACAACCCAGACAATTTGTAAACTACTCGCAGTTCTGAATCTAGGAATTTTTATTTCCTTTAATTCCACATAAAGCTTATTTCACGTATTCATATTTCACTTCATTTAAAAGTTGTCCTCTTATTCTTACCAGTAAATACATATATATAATAATATAATATATAATATAGTATTATTACATGATAGAATAATATAGGAGTAACTATAATATTATAATAATTTCTATTAATTTGCTAAGGGCAGTAAAAGTTGAAATTGAAATTGTATGGTAAGGCATAAAACAACAACAATGCTAAGGCTAATACAGTAAACTATCAATATTTTGTGCTTGCAACATTAGGAGAAATATCAGAATAACTACAAATTAAATACAACAAGGGAGGGTTCTAGTCGGGAGCACCCGAAGGGAAAACGAAATCAACGCGTTCATACAGATGGACGGGCAGACAGATAGACGGACAGACTTTTGATGCTGACCAAGAATATATATACTTTATGAGGTCAGAGACGCCTCCTTCTGCCTGCAAATGTATGTAACATTTGCACAAAACCATTATACGCTTTTTTACCCACTTTCAATGGGTTCACGGTATAAAAATGTGATTTCGGTCTTTAGCTTTAAAGCTAGATATAATAAACACCTACATATTTAATTAAACCTGTAGAAAGCAAATAGCTGGGCTGATTCTTCTATGTTTCGGTTAAACGTGGAACAGATCTTACACTTTGATATAGTATTTGTATTTTAGTATTTGCATTGTTAGTTAGTTACCGTTATGGCTAGCTGTTGGTCTCGTTCCCAGGGAACGTAGCGATTTGCGAAGGCGGCAGGTCTTTGCCACTGTTGCATAACCATCGAGTTGCGACTGTCGTCGGTTAACGAGTTGCTGAGATGACTTCCATTCGACTTCTTGGCCAGCTCTTCCTTCTCCTTAGACTTTTTCATCGTTTTACTGATGGCGCATAAGCGGCGGCGACAAAGATAGCCAAAAAGTGCGAAAGCTACTGCAAAAATGCCGCCAATGCCAAAAATAATTGGAGCTGAGGACGAATTGATGCTGAAAAACGTTATGCTATTCACTTTGCCGTCATTTACATCGTGTGACTCCGACTGGGGCACTAGCGGGCCGTCTGAGGTGTAATTAGCTACTGGTGTCAGCTTGATGCGACTAGGCTGCGCCACGGGGCTTTTAGTTACTTGGGGCGAGGTGGCTGTCGGGTCAACTTCATTTGCGTTATAATCTTCCGCTGAATTTACACCGGGTGTTGACAGTGGTGGATACATTTTTTGATATGTAGGCAATCCAAAGTTGCCACCGTTATTTGCCGGAAACCCTGGCGGCAAATTGTTGCTCGGCCGTCGATTGGGTAGGCCGTTTCTAATGGACTGAACTCCGGGAAGCTGGTCGAATGAGGGTAAGAACTGCGAAATATTTTTCACGACGTTAGAAATTGAGGGCGGCGAACGAGATCCAAAGCCTTGAAATCCATTACTTTCGCGAGGTCCGAGTATGTTTATAAACACTTCATTTTTTGCAGTGTAGCGTCCATCTGATACGGTTATATAAACAAGAAAATTTTCACCGCCCTGTAAAAAATTAATGAGCTTCTTAGTTTGCTTAAAAATCCAATATTAGAATTAACCGAAATTTTTCTCCCGCCTATTACACAGTAAAAAGAATTTGAGCTAAGTTTATTTCCTCAACATATTAAGCTATTTGTTTTAAAATTAACACCGAATTGATCTTTAGACTTTTCTGTTTTGGATTTAAATGAAAATTAAAATTACGACTTACAATTCAGCGCAATATCCCAGTTTTTGCATTTTTTACCAGATAAATTTAATTAATTATTAATAAGTAAGCACTTGATTTTACTAAAATTTGTGATTTTAAATTAAAACCCATTTTTACTCTGTAGACAAATTATGTAGGAATTGTCGTTACCGACCCGCTGTAGTTTTTGTCCATAAGAACCAGAATAATATTTTTCTTAAACATACTTCTTCTTAATGCAAAGAATGTTGAATGAATGTTACGTTAGCTTGTAACTGAGTACAGGGAATCTCCTAGTCGGAAACTCCTTATTAGCTCAAACTTGTTATTTATCAAAAGGTAAGACTTACACGTCCCGCCAAACTCTCGTTGAGGTAGACCACACCCGTTTCGGGGTCAATGCGAAATGGGATTGGGCTCGGCTCGTTGGCCTGTTGTAGACTTGAACCAGGTGGAGAGGAGAATCGCGGCTCTATGCCGAATACTAGATCATCGCCGTCTGCGTCTTCGGCACGAACACGATCAATAATCTGGCCCACCTTTTCTGTTTCCGAAATTCGCCAATTTCTTTCTCGAACATACAAAATTGGTGGAGCATTTTGCTCCTGTGCAAAAACTGTAAAAAATATTAAATATTAAAAATTGCAATTCTTAACATAGCCTTATATTAACTAAGAGGTTTATATTCAATAATTACGATAGTAAGTAAAACGTTCTTGACCTGTTTATACTATACAAGAATATTAATGCCAAACTTTGTGACTCTATATCTCAAGAATCTTCACTTTGGCTAGCATAAACTCTATTTATCCTTTCAATTCGTCACCAAATATATAAATATATCGTTATCATTAAAGCAAAGTGGCGTTGCGATGATCTGCGTATGGCCACTAAGCAAATGTCATATAGATAGATCATCTAGAACAACAAATTTATCTCATAGCGCAGTACAACACTAACAGTTAATTTCTGAATGAAATAAGTATCATAAATATAATTCTTTTATGAGTATGGGGATGCCTTCTTCGCCCTATTAAAAAAGTCTGTCGCAATAAGTTCAGTTTTCAATAGAGTTTTCATAGTTTAATATATATAGAAACATAAATAGCGGCTATTCGGAGCAACAAATTTCAAACCATTCGCATTTATGTCAATATGGAGTTGCTTTGTTACGAATCAACAGGATCAACATTGTTGACAGCAGATTGCAACCTAAGAAGGATGTCGGCGTTGATTGGCGATGAACTCACAATAATCTATCTGTGTTTTGAGGGAGCAGTAGTCACGCTGATCGAATACAAATTGAATACAGTATTAAGCCAAAGTTAGTCTACCCCGGAGAACTAAAATTGCTGTGTTGAATTAAACACGCATTGACTTATTCGGCTAAATGTGCCATTACTTTAAACTGGCAGGCGTACCCTTCTCATATTGTGTTGAATTGAATGGATACGTCGAGAGCAGAAGCTGTTGAATTGCTATCCGGTTATACTGCTCGCCGATATATCTTAACCTCTTACCACACGACCTTCAGCTACACAGTGTATGTACATACATATATGTAGACATATCTCAAGAGTGTTTGGTTAAAGGGGGGCATTGCGCTGAGTGTATGTGTGTATGTGTCTGTGTCTTGGCGCAGCGCAAAGTGTATTTAAATTTACGGGAGACGGATTTCGAGAAAGAGAATAAAATTGCGCTCTGCTCGTGTCCGAGTTCGTTACAGTAACCGGTTTGGATGGCTATTTTCTACTCTTGCGGAGAGTACTATGCATTTGCGAGGAAACGTGTAACGCATAGAAGAATTCATCTTCCACACAATAAAGTATGAATAATTCATAATAGGGCACTCCGCCTTTCTTTCCATAGGCAAACTGTAGATACTCAATATTAGAGTTCATTGGATAAAATAAATAAATAATATGTCTTGTAATTTGTTAAAAGTTATTGGACCTATCAGGAACAACAGATATATGTCAGCTCATTTTACGCTTTGAACGAAGCATTATTATGACACTTTGCCAAAGTTTTATCAATCTCAGAATACTATTTGTTTTAGAGAAGGTATTATATCGTCATTACAGTCTTTTATACGACCGCAAGTTTAATATAAGCGGATGTTGGTTGATTAAAAATCATATACACTTCTACGTATTCATTAAACGAGTTTTATATTAAAGTATACAAAATCAATAGTCAATCCAGACTCCATATTTTTGAATTATATTATATCATATAGCTGACTAGGAACTATCAGACACCTATTATTGTTTATTTTTTTTACAAAATAAGTGAAAAAAACAGTTGTTGTCTTTCAAATACCTTGTGATCAAATCGTAATCTGAAATTCTTTTATTTGATTTGAAAATTCTAGTATTTTTTAGACGAGTCTTCCAAATAACTTAACAGAAGCTTTTAGAAATCACGTTACAACTTTTTAGAAGTTTTGTAGGCTCCTATATCATCTTTAAACTTCTTTTGAAACGTACACATCGATTTTTATAGTCGTCCTGATCAATATGTTGTTCCATCAGAATCCATTGAAGAATTGCACAACTTTTGCGTTCTCCTATTATTAGAGAATAAAATTATAACTATGATCTTTGGCTAAATCATCACTACGTCAATAGACTAGCTCGGAATTCCAACCCGGATCCTCATTGTTTATTTACCTATTTGCCTGGCAACTTAGATTGTACCTTAGTATCTACACATACATATGTATACAATATATATGTGTATGCTGAAAACAATATAAAGTAGCTGGGTTCAACGGTTTATTTTTTATTTTTTGTAAATAGTGTAGGGGGTGCTCCCAACAACAATTTTGAACAAACGAATCCGCAAATGATGCCACAAAACGTTGAACCAGTTAAAAGCCCACACTAGAAACTGTCGTCAATAAATATAATTGATCAAGTTGCGTGGTAAAAATATTTTACCTTGACCGTGACTATTTGTCATTATTATTTGCCAGCAATCGAAGTTTAAAAATGTAGATGGTGAGCTTGAACTTAGTAATAGAAAACGACGCGATATCTAAACAAATAAATGCTGTACTAAAGAATGTTTGGCTCGAATATACCCTGTATTAACTGAACAGCTGTACTGCATATAAATTCTAACTCTTAAATCCCTCTAACTATTTAACAAGCTCTTCTGCTTACCTGCAGATGTGGCGAACAAGTCCATGATCACTATGAACATCAAGACGATAGAATAAAATCTCCATCGCCTATGCTTGTTGATAAAATGCCGTCCATGTGGATATTCCATTGTGCAATTAACCGCCAAAGCGGCAAATCTATAGGTAAAACGAAGAATTCAATCCGTTGATAATAATTGACATAAGCACACTACTCTGGTAGTTTTTAAATAAAAATCACAAATCGCGCACAACACTAACTCGTTAAATAATGTACAACAGACACCCAGCAAGTAAAACTGGTTGGATATGGTGAAATTTAAAATCAGTTATAAGGGTGGTATAGTCCATCAGTTTGCTTCAAAGTCCTGTCATTAATGTCTGCTAGCCAAGATGAAACAGTGCTTTTATGGTGCATGGTGAGCGGGGACCAGCAACCAAACAGCAAAAGGGAATGCCGATTTCTCTTTTGCTCATATATGAATGTGTGTATGTATGTATGTATGTACGGGTGCATGGCGCAATCGCTGGGCATACCCAATGCGTAAGCCGTGATGTCAATGTGGTAGTGTAAAAGAGACGCAAACAAACAATAAATTCAATTTCGTTTGGCCATTCCAAATGAGATCTTTCAAAACATGCAAGTCCAATGATATGCACTTTAACGCTTATTAATTTTTCACAATGACGTCACTCCCGCACATGTCAGAACCGTTAGGTTGCCATATATTATGACTTATATATATGTACCGATAAAATATTTAGATAATCACTTAGGATACAGTTCATAGATTTATTGATCAGCACCTCCCATTCTATCTTTTTCCGTTTACACAAGTTATTTGAATATTACTGAATATTTACATTTTCTAAAGAAATGAGATACACTTCTTTATTCAATATATACTCGCTGCGCACGTATTACAAAATCACATGTGTATGTTTTGAATGCAAAGAAATAGAAAATTGATTTCATTAAAACTTTCTCAATTTGCGATTCAGCCGAATGAAAATATGCGCGCCGATGCGAATACTACCACGGTGTATAGTCTACTGATTCACGTTCGGTAGTCGGAGCTTTGCTTCAATCTCTTGAGCGAAACGAAATCAAAAAACTTGTTTAAAACCAGAGACAACAAACTTTTACAGCAACTCAAACTCTCTCTCTCTCTCTCTCTCTCTCTCTTTTGGATCACTTTTTTGTGGAACGTAAAAATAACGAGCATTGTCATTTGTTGGACTCTTGGACTCCAACGACACTTTCGGCGCTGCCCGACCCACTCTTTCTATTTGAATTTAAGGAGCATAGAAAAGAGATAAATACTTCAAACATAAAGTTATATAATAAGTTGTTGTATATAAGAGGTTGCTTATATATCGGAAGAACAGTGAAGTTCGTACCTGCCTAGTTTTTTAGGCAACTGATGACCCTCTTTAAAGAACAAAGCTTTCCAACAACACCGCCTTCCGTCCCCACAAATCGTACAAACCAATTTCTAAATTCACAGTTTTAAACACACTTCTTGTATGTGTATAAAAAATGGTATAAGGGTTTTGTGCAACTATATTTAACAGAAAGAAATATTAAGTGTTAAGAGCTATCGTTAATTCATTTTCGAATGTTCCAAGTTTGTTTTTATTTTTAGCTCTTATAATACACGTGACATGATTTTTTTAACAAATCTCGACAATCATAAACTCATAAAGCATACACAGATCAAGGCCAAGTGTTTCTTTCATGCTTTGAAGGGTTAATATAACTACAACCTTAAGCGGACCAGTTAAGGGTTAACATTAATAAATACAACCTTAAGCAATACGCTTGCGGTTGGGGTATTGCCATTTGGTTTTTCTGCTGAAAAATAATATATATCTATTTATCAATTATTTCCGCTCAGATTTAAACTAAAATCTTCAATCTCAGTCGATGTGTTCACATTTCACAGGGTTACTATAGATTTTTTTCCATGATAGCAAAATAGTCTCTAAGTAAGCATTGATGTTAAAAGTTCCGAAAACGATGGGTTACGATGTTATGGATGTTTATACTCGTTCATAAAGGGTTTGCGCAATATCCGTTTTGCTGTCCGTCTCTCTGTCCGTATGAACGCAATTTTTTCGCCGCTATTGAAGCTAGACTCTTGAAACTTGGTAATCATGTACCCGCGTCAGACAATGTGTTAAGATTCGTGTGCCACGCCCACTGGGAGGCTGGCAAACCGATAACATGATGATGGCAAATCGTAAAAAGGTGAATATTTCCCACAATATTAAAGCTAGAGTCACCAAATTTGGTATTCCGGCCACGCCCACTAGAACGCCCCCAGCCTAAATTTGCTTTTCTAAATTTAAAAATAAAATTATATTTTATTAAAAAATCCAAAAAATTAGATTTCAATAACGAATATTTGAAATGTAGAATCAATCGAGAGGACAACCCATGAACAAAATGCCATCAAACATGGAAATCGGTTAAATTTTGACAAAGTTATGGGCATTTGCAATAAGGGAGCTATGGATCCGAGAGCTTTACTTGTCAAAATTTTTGTCAATTTTTGCATGATTTTTGACAAAAAATTTGACCCCCTCAGAATCGGTTTTAATGTTGTTTTTTATACTATTTGTGACAACCACAATCGATTAAAAGTATAAATTCGCATTTCTAAATTTTGAAAAAAAAAAATTTTCGAAAATGAGTAAGGGGGGAGTACATGATATTTTTATCAAAACATCCGAAAAAAATTTATTTTCAAAAATGATTATATTTCGAATGCAGAGTCAATCTAGGGAACAAATCATGGAAAAAATGCCATCAAACATGAAAATCGGAGCAGTTTTGACAAAGTTATGGGCGTTTGAAATATGCGAGCTATGAATCCGAGACCTTTACATGTCAAAATTTTTGTCAATTTTTGCATGATTTTTGACAAAAAATTTAACTTCCATGGAATTGGTTTTAATGTTGTTTTTTATACTAATTTTGACAACCACAATCGATTAAAAATGTAAATTTGCATTTCTAAATTTGGAAAAAAAAATTTTTTCGAAAATGAGTAAGGGGGGGGTACATGCTTTTTTTGCCAAAAAAAAATAAAAAAAATTTTTTTTTCAGAAATGCATATATTTGAAAAGTAGAATTAATTGAGAGGTCAAGCCATGCAAAAAATGCCATCAAACATGGAAATCGGTTAAATTTGGACAAAGTTATGGGCGTTTGAAATATGCGAGCTATGGATCCGAGAGCTGTACTTGTCAAAATTGTTGTCGATTTTGGCATGGTTTTTGACAAAAAAATTTGACCCGCTCAGAATCGGTTTTAATGTTGTTTTTTATACCAATTGTGTCAACCACAATCGATTAAAAATGTTAATTCGCATTTGAAAATTTTAAAAAAAAAGTTTTTTGACAAATGAATTACATGAGATTATATCAAAAAATCCAAAAAATTTAATAATTAAAGCAAACTGTATAGAAACACAAATTGATAGCAGCCATAAAATATCCTGAATATTTTAGTTTGTTCTTTATACCATCTCTTTTAAAATTTCAGAAGCTGAATTTTAATGCGCTAACGGTTATTACATGATATACATATCATGCATATCTACATGATGAGGATATCATCAATTCTATATTATTATATATTATTATATATTATTATATAGATGTGTTGAACAACACTTTGTCTGTCATCGCTCTAGGTTATACACGGTATTTTAAAGTCGAGCATTCCTGATTGTTATAAATGCGATAAGAATCGTTTGTTGCTTTACTACAAAACTGATAACAAGAAGGCTAAAAGAGCTCGAAACATTGATAAGGCTTTCAGTTCTCTTTATGCACTCAGTTTGAATATTGTGTGGAAAGCCCGATGACCCACTGACTTCGATTTTGTTTCTTTTGAACAAGTGTATTAAGAACGTACTTTGGGACATATTATTCAGTAATCGCGTGTAAACGTAGGCAAAACAATATAGAATTTAAATTGAATGAAATATACATTACTATAATATAAGCAAAAATTAGCTAAAACAAAATTATAAGTATCATCATAAGTGCAAGTGAGACTTCGGAAAAGTTAGCTTTAAATAAAAACAAGTGTGGAGGCTAAGTCGGGAGCACCTGTTCGCTGCTTTCAGACGGACGGACACACAGGTGGACAGACGGACATGGCAAAATCGACTCAGCTCATTGTCCTGATCAAGAATATATGTATATACTTTCCCATTTTCAATGTGTTCAGCCACAAACCAAATAACATATGTATTATGATAACAAATAACATTAGGTTATTTGGTGATTCAGGGTATCAAAATAACTAAGAACGTTACAGTCGGGTGTAATCGACTCAAAATGTAATATAAACTCAAAACATGCGAAAACAATGTTTATGATTATTGAAACCTTACAGCAGTGCCTTTAAACTGTAGAATTGTTTTAAATTTACATTACATAAGAGTACAATATTTAAATTTATTTAAATACTACGATCTTTTGCCAAGTATACTGATTGATTTTGCACTTATCTTTTACATTTTCAAAAGCCCAGGTGCTCGACAATACGATCTGTTCTGTCAATAAACAGTGCTCACACTCGTAAAACAATTCCTAAAGACGTAAATGGCTAAACATGACCCAAACACGCACTAATCGTACCAGGTGCAATACAGTCGTACTCCTTACGCTTCTGCATATCGGCCAAAAACTGAGAGGCATTGATGCTAGTGTACAGTTTCACCATCAATCAATGGAAAATAAATATCACTTTACTGACCCATATCAAGACAAAATAGAGCAAATGGAAGCACAGGAGGACCAAAAACTTACCGTACGGTTACCATCCAACACACTTCTTAAGTACACCTCCTATAAAGATGTTTCTATACTACACTTTCGAGTTCCAACGGATACGCGAGCTGCGTATTTTAGTTTTAAGGCGTTTGAAGAATCCAAGAGTGCCTTTCGTAAGTAAATCATTTCTACATTTTCATAGAAAACTATTAATATTTTACTTTTACAATTTTACTTTTAATTCATACTTACAGAAAGAAAATGCAAAGCTAAGGATGTTACTCTGCATTTAAAGGCAAGCAGTTTTCCTGTTATAAGTCCAGAAAATATTACGTTTCCTAAAAATTTTGTAACCTCCGAAGAACGGTAAGTTTCCCGCCATTAAAAATGGGTAAAAACAAACCAATCGCGTGCGTGGCGCTTTCAAAATCTTTTTGAAATCAGATTATTATATGTGTACCATAATTTCTTGTATATAACCGCAAAGATAAGAGATAATTTACTGAGAAGTAACTCTTTAATTGCATTTATTGTTCGTCTGTCTGTCAAGACCAACATCTTTATGTATTATCAATATAAAAAATGTGTATGCAAGATTTATATTTGAATAATGCATAAGAAACCAACAATTAATGTGTACCTATTATGAAAATATGTTATTTGTTATTTAATTTTTTGCAGTTTTAAAGTGTATAACCTGCAGTTTCAGTCCGATCAGCAGGAACAGCGCATAGATATACAGGGACCCCACATAGGCAGCTGGTTTGCAGTGGCTTTTGTCAGTTGGACAGATCCAAATAATGATCGCATTGAACAACAAGGTAAAATTGCAATCTATATTTTATTTTTTATTTATATTCGAATCGACCTTTATTTGTTTTTTTTTCTTATAGGGCTTTCTGCATCATGCGATACGTTGCTGTTGGCTGAATTGTCCGTGTCGCGTTTCTATCCGATCATTATAAATGACGGACAAGAGGATTCCGGCAATCTAACTAGTACATTTGTCACTTACGAACAACAGATACACAATGCCAGCAACAGCGCCAATACGAGCACCTCAACCTCAGACTATCAGACAAGCGATGGGGAAAGTGGGGGACTTGACCCCGTCAAATCTGCCACAAACAATGAAATAATTTACAAGTTCTATGTGCCTGACGACGTCGGTGTGGCTACCGCACAAATAACCTTCGAAGAAGTGTGCGTGCTCTGTCCGGACATCGGCTTCTATATTCAGGCAAATGCGTTTCCCATTCTCAGTGGCGGCCCAAGTTTGGCCGGCAACGAATACAACTTCATCTACAACACACTTATTAAGCCAAATCAGACTGAACAAATCTCAATTGAATTTTATGTTCAGCCCAGCACATGGCACTATGTCCTTCTGCAGTTTGTTAGTGCAGCAGATGAGTGGTTGGAACTAGCTCCAGTGAAAGACGGAGGATCTGCACCTGCACCTAAATTTACGTCGGATACGAAGCGTCAGCCGCAGAATAGAACAAATTCTTCGAGCAGAGAAGTGCAGAGCGTTGCATATATGCTGCGGATAGACTTTAACGACTTAGAACCTCATAATGAATCTACAAAGCCCCAACCTCAGGCAGTCAAAAATGAGAGTAAAAATTATTGGCAGCCAGTACGATTCCGGGGAATGGATTTCTATTCGTTGCTGCGGCAGACCTACCACGAATTTTTTATGTTCGATTTTGACTTGCAGCCGGATGCAAACGGCACAGTTCCGGCACTACTCAACTTAACAGCACAATCGCCAGTGGGATTCGCATTTGAACTAGGAGAGGTGTGTGACATTGGCGGTACGCTTACCTTTGCCGTTTCCATGAAGCACGAACTTCGCTTCAGCACCGATCTGATGCCGACTTCACCGACGACATCGCCACCGTCGGAAAGAGGCGGAATTCTCGCTGAGAAGCTTGTCAGTAGTCGAGATGAGGCGGAATTGGTAACGGACCAGCAGCAGATGCCCCGCAGCAACCAAAGCATGCAAATTATTGTGTGCATGCATTTGGGCGTACCAGGCATACCTACCTGGCCGGATAAATGCCGATATGGGCAACGGTTAATGCCTGCCACTAGCACAGTCAATAACACTGACATAATGGGTTCGATACACGTGCCCTTTCCAGAAAGTGGCCTCTGGTAAGTGGAAGACCATTATCCATTATTTTATAAGTTCAACCCAACCTCTTCAGTTGGTTTATTTTTAATTTTTCGGGTATTCAAGATATTTGTAAAAACGGGAGGAATTGCAAGGAATGAAATTAATTATGCCCCTATTTATTATTTATATTTCTCTTAGACAGTCGTTGGTAGGTTTTAGGCAACTGCAACATAATAACAATAATAATATAATAATATAATAATATAATAATTCTCAGCCTCTCTAAAAAGAGTTACATCTTCTTTCACCCTTTATTAACTTGTACAGGCAAAGAAATTAAAACAGTTTTTTCTCAAATCTCATTGAATTGATTGACTCTTAGAATATTTGGCATCTTAGTGATATAAGTTTATTTAATTTGATTTAACCTAGACGTTTTACTAAACAGTGGGACAGACAAAATTAAAGTTAAAAAAAAATAATATTATATTAAAAACCATTTTCCTTGCTTTTATACAGGTACGTCACTATGGGTTTATATTGCCATGGGGCAGAAACCGCACGTGTTACCATAATTGACAGCGTCAAGGAATTTGTGCGGCAACACGCGAATTTGCTGCAAGAAATGCGCAGTCCCTGCGCTTGTGCTGATAATGCAAAGCACTACACAACTTGCATCGGGTCCAAAGACTGCTTGAGCCGCATGAACGAAACTGAGACGCTAAAGGTTAAGGAGTGCATGATGGACTCCAAATGCACATCCGACTATTTGGAAATGACGCGTCGCTTTGAGGTGCACCACAAGTCGGCGACGGAACAGCATTTTGCGCTGGACAACTGCAACACCTCAGTGGTCTTCTCCGTATCATCGAGTCCCTGTGTCGCCGGGCGTTGCGGTCGATTTGGTCGCTGTTATCACTACATGTCTGGAGGCTTTGTATTTTCAACCTGCGTTTGTATGAAGGGATATCGCGGCTGGGACTGCACTGAGGACTCGCAGGTACCTTCGAATATGTCCATCCTGTTGGCATCGCTGCTACTTACGCTAAGCAACCTGCTCTTCGTTCCAAGCATTTACTTGGCCTTTCGGCGCCGCTACTTTACCGAAGGTGTAATATATTTCTTTGCGATGTTCTTTTCAATTTTCTATCACGCTTGCGACTCAGGGGAAGATGAATACAGTTTCTGTTTGGTAAAGATCGGCGTACTTCAGTTTTGTGATTTCTATTGTGGCCTGTTAGCCATTTGGGTCACTCTGATTGCCATGGCTCATATTCCGCAGCAGTTCGTTTCCCTACTCCATATGCTTGGCGCCATTCTGCTGGCGTTTGGCACAGAGCTAAACAAACAGAGCCTCTGGGTATTTTTAGCTCCAGCTTTAACAGGCATCTGTCTCATCTCAACCAGCTGGGGTATACGCTGCGCCAAAACTCGCAAATGGTTCCCTGCGCGACCTTACTTAACGATATTTATGCCACTCGGTATGGTACTGGTAATGATTGGATTAGTTTGTTACGCGTTTCTCCAGACCAAGCAGAACTATCACATAGTCCACTCCATTTGGCACATGGTTATGGCGATAAGCATTATGTGCTTGCTGCCCTCACGAACATCTTTCTTGCCAAAGTGCTAGCACTCGGATGTCTCCATAGAGCATTTCCTGACGAATCAGGAACTAAACTATAGACAGCTAACATCTCTCCAATTTTAAAAGAGTAACAAGCCTCGCTTTCAGTGCGGCACTGATACATTTCTCCTCTACAAATGTAATGTAGTACAATACAATAGATATAAAAACGCTATGAGCAATATTTAAATATTTGAGACTTTATCAATTAAATCGCTTTCCCACACCCTGCCCCTAAACACAGTTGTTAAATATTTTTTAAAGAAGTCGTTCGAATGCATCTTTAAGTATCTTGACTATCATCTCACGCGTTCAAAGTGTTTTACTGTCTTATTTTAGTACTCTACAGGGTAACTTTAAAGTAGTATACTCATGACACAAGCCGAAAATAGTTCCAGCAATAAACAACTATGTACATGTCTAGTTAAGCACTGTAGGATTAAGCCCTAGTATAAGCAACTGTAATTTAAAATATGAATGTATAAGCCTATTGATGAAGCCTTATTAATCTTAATGGATATCATTTTTGAAATTGTATTGTTTTTAGTGAACATACATACTGTTAGATGAACTGCAGACTTATGAACCTTAAAAATAGTTAACAGGATCTGTTTCCTAATTGTAAGCAATTATTACGGGAATGTAAATTTAAGCCCGATTGTAAGTTATATATTTGATCAATTAACTAATGAGAGTCGCACGCGGCGATCATGATCGCTACTTCGCGTCATTGTTGTTACTCCTTCGCCCATTAATACATGTATGTATGACTTTACTGTTCACAAGAAAAGTTGCTCATTTAAAGTGTGAACCCGCTCACTTGAATTCAAAATTATTTGTATCTGCTGCAATCGTTGATCAATAATATATACACTATGGTGTCTGAGATGCTTCCTTCTGCTTGTAACTTACATTTGCTCAAAATCATTTTACGCTTTTTACCCATTATCTACGGGTTCAGGCTATAAATAATAACGAATTGGTTTAATAGTATATTTTTGTGAAAATAAACGTTTTTTAAATCACAATGTCACATTCGCTTTGAAATTATTTAATTTAGTTAACTGTTATGTTCTTGATTTCAAGAACCAATCAACTTAGTAAATTGTTATAAATGATTTTAATTTTATTCTAAATATTGGCCCAGCTACATATATACATACATATGTACATATGTATGTTCTTATCTCACACTGGCCGAGCCGTAGCGAATTTCGTTCTCAAATTGCTCCGCCTTCAGCGTGCCGTCTATACTCTCACAATTTTTATTAAAAACACTGTAGGCACTTATTTCATTGGATTTCTTGGGACCAGTTCTAGTGTTGAAGTATATTCCAAATAATGCAGACAACATCAGAAACACCAAGCCAAACTTTAGCTCAATTGCTATCACGTATAATGTTACCCAGAAGAGAAAATATACACTCCAAAGTGTGTATTGTAAACATTTATTCTCCTTTCCCACATCAGTATTGCGGTTGGTCTGTGACGAAAGTTCATCTTCTTCGCTCGATGACACACATTCATCAATAGTCTCATTAATGATCGTCAGTGTTTTGGCTGGCTAAAAAGGTAAGAGGCACAACAACAGTTTTGTCTACTAAATAAATTTGTATGTGCATATGTCGACTGCCACAAGTTATACCTTGACGTCGATAGTAGTTTGGCATTTTTCCTGAATTGTGTCCGCACCCGTGCCTAGCATCCAAAATTTTTTTAATTTAAGTTTAAAATTGGTTAATGTTTCCCGTCTTTGCTTTTGTTGTCGATATTGTCTCAACTGCTCTTGAAAATCTGCCATATAGAAATTTATCTCATTCAAGTTTTATCAAAGTTGTACACACATTGAGTTTCTTAATATCGCCAATGTTTTGACTAAAAGTACTCGATTAAATCGAGTAGATTTTTATTGTTTTTACGAACGCGATACATCGACAATAAATGCGATATGTTTACTGGCCAAAACATAAATTTCTTTCCCGCCTTTATTTCAATTACATTTGCGTGAAATAAGCAAAAATAAACTTATTAGTATTTTAAACCAATTCTGAAAAATATGTGTGTTTTGTTAATTGATATATAAACTATCTGGGTTATCTTTTTTGAACCGATACTCATCGATAGATCGAGTAAGTTCTCATCAATACTTTTAAGTTATTCCCTTCGAGTGCTTAGCCCTGGTTTCGAAAAATAGCTACGTATGCAGTTGTACAAAATAACCAAGTAAACGTACACTAGTTGGGAGTCCCCGATTAGAAAATGTCAAATAATTAATAAATAATAGAAACTAAAATTACATATTCAAATTTGGACTACCTCAAACAAGTTTTAGTAATAAATGTATTTCATGGATTATAATGGATTATATATGCAGATTTACATGTTTGTGTTGGAAATAAATAATAGTATTTGTCCAATGATTACAGGCTTATTCAAGCATTTTCTCGAACGTCACGGATAATCAATGTTCAACTGTATTAATTATGAAATATACCAGTATAACAGATTAATTTATATTTATAAGAAATAAAAAAATTAAAGATAGTTGCAAATTAATTGCTTTTCAATACAGGGTGTCTCAGCCATTTTCGGCAAATCGTTGGTATGATATTTATGCCTTTCCCCGATAGTTCTCAGCTCTCAGTTACTCATCTCTATAGCGACAATCCATATTTATCAAATATTCATCGACAAGTAGTATCGATGCGGAACAATCTTTGGTAATTACGATTATAATCGAAATGCCACTTACTGATCGGCAATTTTTATTTTCTTATATTTAATAAATTAGACAATAATGTTAAGGTCCGGAAATGGAATTCTCGTATAAAAGAAAAAGTAAGGTCAACCCAAAAGCTACGCTAATTTAAACCAAAAATAACCGATTCTGTTCCTAGAAGCCACTTCGACGTTTAGTGTGCCGTCTTGTGTTCAATTATTGGCGCCAAACGGATTTATTTACGTAATGCGCATGCCTGTGAATCTGATGAATATATGTATGCATATTGCACAGCATACACACAGTAGAATAAATTGGCAAGGGAAAATCCAAAAAATTGCTGAACACCAAAATGGACATCTTTGAAAATACCTTCGTGCGGGGCCCGTCGCCTTCATACTCCGACGAAGCGAACTCGGAAACTGCTTTGTCCGTTACACTCCCCATTGAAGCTGGCGACATGGACTTGGGTCGTATTGATTCAAAGGCGGACACTGTGAATTTCTTTGACGAGAAATTGAATTGTGCCTACGATGATGACAGCTGTTCCCATTTGCATCCCGGCCGCCAGCGTCGCAATAGCTTTGCCTTTTGGACTGCTGTCGTAATCCTATTAATGCTGACCATTGGCAACTTAATCCTGACGCTCACAATTATGGGAGTATTGCGTTTGGGAAAGGGTGTGTATGGCATGGAGCTGATTCCCGAAGTGGACCTAATTAAATTCTACGACGAAACCGATTTGGATCGCATCCAAACAAACTCAGTCGGAATCCACGGCTTTTCCGATGTGCCTGTATCGATCAGCAGCGATGGGGAGGAAAGTGGCGTGCATTTGCGAATCTTTCGCAGTGGAAACGGGGCCAGTGGTTCAAACGAACGCGATCGGCTTGTGCTAAACAAGGAGGGAATGGCCATACAAGCAAATGTGTTCGAAATTAAAAATCCGGCCGATCATTCAACTGTTTTTACCACGCAACGACCACAATATAACATACCCGATGGCTTGGATGGCGTGCTGCAGGCCAAGGTGGCGAGTACGAGTCGCATCTCGAGTCCGATTGACGTCCCTTTGCTTATGGACAGCGATGGCCATATTGCCATTAAGGGCTCCGAGGGCGTTTTCATTGATGGGTCTACCATAGAACTGCAGGTTGAGCATCATGTCGGCATTAACTCATCGCAAGGCGCCACAGTATTGGAGGCAGGCACAGGTGTTTTTCTGGACATGGATCGCATACCGATTGTTAGCTCGGAGCTGGGTCTACGCACTGGGAGCGTACAGTATAAGATTTGTGTGTGCATGCCGATTGGCATACTCTTTCGCATTGCGATTCCACGCGTTCATAATGGACCCAAAATATCATGCGCCCATTTTGACAGCCAGTTTGATCCCTGTGAAGTGAACTAAGTACGCAATTGAATAACATCGACAATATCGAGTATATATCCCTATTAGAAATGTTACGTAGCAATTTATTATTTGTATTTAAGAAAAATGTACAAGAACTTAAAAGGTTAGTTGGTATGCTTTAAGAAAACCCTAAAATTTTCGAATTTGTGTGTTTAATAAAAAGATAAACCAACTGTATCCAAACGAAGACATTTGTTCAATTGCTCCGACTGCTGGATATAATACAGAAATGGTATTCAATTCGTTGAACGTGAATGTACATAATGCAAGGCGATAATCAAAAGAAAATTAAAAATTGAATTCCATTCAAAACTTAGATTAGGTAGATCAAAGCTAGTCAAGTACATACGTTAATTCTAGATTATGATTATGATTATAACCGTACTGATCTTAGCATTAGCCTAAACACCGGGCGGTGGGGGCTCATCGTGTCTGGTAGATTTTGTCGGCGTTAGATCGACCAGATTGTCCGGCACCATACTAAGAAGCTCTGCTTCACTTAGCTGCGCCAAGCGACTTTTAGACTTTGTCGCACCCTCTACACTTTTGCTAGCTGAAATATGTCAAGGAATTCATTATTGTTGTGTGTTTAAGCCACATCCGATTAACAGTCAATTCGTACCCATACTGTATGAGCTGTTTGAGGTGATCGCATCCTCCGGATTGTACTCCTCATCATCGCCGGGCGCTGCTACAGCATTCGACTCACTTTTCTTCTTTAAGCTGGCCAAAATCTTAGTCAGATTTGGTGGTATTGATATGTTGGCCAACATATTCGATTCGATATTCGATGATGACGAGGGTTTGCCTAGAATCTGTGAAAGCAAACATGGACTTGAAATATAATTCATAATATTGATGCCCTCAAAGCACTCACAGATGGCTCCACATTTAGTAGACCGGCAATTTCCTTGCGCTGAGCTGCAATTTGTTTATTTATTTCATCCACTTTGCGCTCCAAATCATTGTCATCATCATTGCTGTCCGAACCGCCGCCTGGCGAATAGGGCGCATTCGGGTCATCTAAGCTGGCCATCAGATCGATTGAAACGTTAGCTGAAATTAACATAATTCAATTATTGCAGTTGATGCAGTCGGTTAGCTAATGTTCACTGAACTCACATTTTTGCAGCTTGGCAATGGGCGCTTTGATGATGGCATCAATATCGAACTCGTCATCCTTGGAGCTTGAAGAGTGCGTGCTATGCTTGCGCTTCGGACTGCTCGGAGGCGTAAAAGTCGTCCTAACGCGTGATTTGCTTGACGTCTGAAAAATATACACCGTGGATTAAAAACAACTATATCGCTGACAGCTGTGAGTTAATCCTACCTTGGCAGCTGTCTTGTTGCTGCCAGTGGGCAACGGCAGGGGCAGCGACTGGTTTAAGTTAACCAAACGTTTGCTCAGGCAGCGCACGATGATGCCAAGCAGCGTATTTGGCCGTTGCGTATCCTCGTAAAACGGCACACTGTCGGGCGTATGAAGCACAGGCGGCAATTTGTCCTGGGTGCCCAAGGGGAATATATAAAAGTCTCGAATTTGTTCCGAGTCGGCGCCTAAAACGCCAAGACGCTGTCGTGAGTCAAGATATTCAAAGAAGCTGTCAAATTTAATGGTATCCGCAATGCCGGCGGGAAACAAATTGACAATAACAATCTCCTTGGTGGGACTCTTCTTGATCTTTTTGAGATATTCCCAGACATTGACACGCGTTATACGACCAATGACATCTAAATTGATGGGCAGCAGCATTTCCAATTGCTTGGTGTCCCCGTGAACGGGATGAATAACCACGTCAAAGTCGGTGACATCCACCATATGCAAATTGCCAGTCCAAATTGCAGGGCTGGACAGGCTCTGTACATAGCGTGCGTAGCTATCCAATATGGGTGTGGCCACCTCAATTTTGGGTGTCGTCTTGGTAGACGCTGGTACAGCTTTCAATGTCAGTTTGGAGGGCTGCGTTAGATTCGCAGCTTCTTCCACCGTTTTCTCCGACTCCAGTATTTGGTCAACCAAACTAAAGGGCACTAGGGGAGGCTCGATTTTCTTTTCTGCTGATTTCTTGTGCAGCGGGGATTGGACTTTTTCGGTGCGCTCTTTGCTCGGCTGCTTCTCGCGTGTTGTTGGCTCCTTTTCTTTGTCAATTTCGGGCTCATGATGATGCCTTTTGTGGCTGCGCTTTTCCTGACTTCGGCCACGACTGCTGGACCGACTGCGGCTTCTTTTGGCTCCACTTTGGTGGTGATGGTGCTTGTGACTCTTGTGCCGCTTGTCACGTTCCCTTTCCTTATCTCTGTCACGCTCACGGCTGCGCTCCTTTTCCCGCGACCTTAAAAGCTTCTCTCTAACAGTGGAACGTTCGTGGTCAGGCTCTTTGCTGGTCACGTCTGTGGCAGTTGAGGTGTCTACAATAGCTTTCTTACTTTCGAAGCTGTCGAATGATTCTTTATTCGCCTCCAGCTCTGACTCTTCCTCTGGCAGCGTTACATCAACTTTAGATTCAATTACCTCCTCACCTTTGTGCGTCTTCACCACGTAGTTTTGTGTGCACGACAATAGATCCAGCTCGGACTTTTTGATCATATCCAATTGATGGCGATTTTCCTCCTCACGCCACTTGGCCAGTTCTTGACTGGCCAACTCAGCTGGTGTCATTCTCACTAACTGCTTGGGCTCAACCTGTTTGGCACATATTTTCTCGAAGAGCGTCTTATTCTTACGGTCCTTGATGTTGAACATGAGGGATCGATATTTGGACTTGTACTTAGCACTCACATCCCTTCCAAACGAATGATACATTTCCGACTCTACTCGCTTCACAAAGTTCTCCACCTCGATTGCCGTTAGCCACTCGGACTTCTCCGCCAGCAGCTCAACTGTCTGCGCTTCCTTAATGCGCGCTAGCAATTGTTCCTTAAGCGTGCGCCTCACATTGAGACGTATAGGTTCAGGCTGAGACTTACTCGCCGATCTTTCCGTGCTGCTCTTTTCAGGCGATCGACTGAGCGTACGCGTCGCCTTGGCGACAGGTTTCTCCTTTTTGGGAGTGTTGGCTACGGCTGCTGGCAGCGGCAGCATAGATCTGTTCAGAGTCTCGGTTGACTTTTGTACTGGCACCGACTGGCACGGAGGTTTCGCTGTGGCAATCTCTGGGGAAGTCGGCTCTGGCATTCGCTTGCTTTGACGTTTCTATTGGCGATTGGGTGGTATACATATATAACAATATTATAAAAGCAAATTCTGGCATTCACCTACCTCAATTTCCAGTGCCTGCAGACTACCAGGCTGCACAACCTCAAAGCTAGGATTATCCTGCAGCCATTTCTTCAGCTGCTGAGCGCTGGGCGCCAAATGACCCGTGATCGCACGTCCGCTTCGGCGCTCAAAGACATTGATCTGGCAAGTAAAGTTACATTAAATATAAACAAATATCTTGGTAGGCGCACTTGTCATACCCGCTCAACCTTTGACACGGAGTCGGCCTGTCGCAGAACATCCTCAAACAGATCCTTCTTTTTGTTCTTTTTGGCTTCGAGAGTGTTTGCCAGCGGTGCCTGAGTTGCAGCTGCTTGCTGCACCGGCTCCGGTGTTTTAATCACCGTCTGCGCCTGGATTGCGGTCTGCGCATACTTGCGTATGCATTCGTCACTGCAATAAACCGAACTAGCTCGCGCTGGACGCTTGCATACCACACAGGTAGCATCTGTCTGTTGGGAAGTGACGCTGCTGCCACCCAGTTTGATAAAGTGCAGCTGCTGCTGCTGCAATTTCAGCTGTGGCTTGGCGGGCAGCTGGCGTTTTTGTTGCTTCACCAGCGAGCTAGTTACACCTGTGGGTAGCGATGTCGTCGAAGCTACCGCTACCGGAGACCGCTTGGATGTGAGCTCCTCAAGCACAACTGCTACTTTGGTTTCGTTTGGTTGCCTAGGTGACGTTACATTCTCCGCTGGCTCCGCAGTTTGCTTGGGTAACAACATGTCCGTAATGCGTGGTTGACTCTGAACGTATAAAAACGGGTGGAATTTAAAATTCATGTTATCTTATTGTGCATTGTTTATGGATTGATACCTTCTCCTCCTGCTTTTTAACGCACTTGGGACACTTCCAGTCAATGCCCTTCTGTTCCATTTCCAGGCCCATGGCCTTCGTAACACTAACACATGTGCCGTGGTACCAATCCTCACACAAATCACAGCATATCATAAATCGATTATTGTGCGGCTGACGGCAGATACACCATAGCCTAAAAGACAAGTACAATTTGAGTATTATACATTAATTAACCAGAATCCTTACTTGTTGGGATCATCGTCGTCCTCTTGAGATTCTGAGGCATCCGGATCATTCGTTTCGTGGCTAACATTGGGCTTATTTGATCTTCTCGGCCGCCTGACACCGCTGCCAACCGATTCTCTTGGCATCTGCTTTCTGGCCAAACCGCCAACTTGAGACGCAAAGCTGTCACTGTCCAAGCTGCTGCTGGTCAAGTGGCTGCTATCCAAAGTGGGCTCCGTAATCGAAGTGGTGCTAATGTCCGACATCGTCGTCGTTGACATGGGAAAGTTTTGGGCGCGTCGTTTGGCGCGTGTTGTGGGCGCTTCGATGGGTGGCAGGTAAATGACACGCCCATTGCCGCGGACGATTTTCACCTCGGGACGCGACCCCAACGTTATCGTTCCAGTGCTGCGCGCGGGCGTGCTACATGCCATGGGCAAATTGGTCACAGAACTGGTTACAACATTGGCGGGAAAATCAGTGGGCAGCGGCTATCAAAATAGAGAATACAAAAATTAGAGAATTAATAATAATGGCAATTAAACTGTATATAAAAGTTTACCTGAGCGATGCTTGACAACTGGCTGGCAGCATCGAAGATTGGCGACGCCACATTTGCAATGGCATCCAGACCGCCTGTCTCTGTGCTGGCCAGCACCTGCTTGACAACCTCAGCCTCAAATTGTTTATCCTCTTCGATGAGACCCACAACATGTTGCAGGAAATCAGCGGTTATTTCATCCTCGTCTGGAGTTTCCAACAAATGCGCGCTGGCTATGTCAATATGATCCTCAACAGGAGTTGCTGTCATATTGGTATTGAAATTCTGCTGTTGCTGTGGGACACTGACCGCTTCTATTCTTGGTTCGGGCGCTTGATCTAGACCCGCGGCGCTGCTCTCCAGCATTTTTACCAGCTTAGGTATGTTCTCATCGGCTGTGGCTGGCGGTTGCTCCACCAAAGATGCCTTTAGCAGCTCATCCTGTACAATAGAATTAATGAGATCAAGTTGCTTGTCGTTCTCGGCTGCCAGCTCCAAAGAGCTCTGGTGCGTCTCGATGACAATCTGTGCGGGTAGCTTGTGGGAGGAGGCCGTTTCCACGCCAATCGGCATGAAGCCCTTGGAAGAGGCTGATGCCGCTGGTGTCGTTGACAGCGGCATCTGACTGGACCTGGGTGTGCTGGGCGTATTTAGTAAAATTTGCTTGCTGGTATCCGGTGAGGATGTCAGCATTGTCGTATTATTATTCTCAGCCAGCAGACTGTTTAGATTTGTGAATACACCCTTCGGACTCGACAGATTCTTGTTGATAATAATCTCTTTAACATCTTGCGGCGGGGTCACAAATCCGCCAGGCGGCGTCGTTCCCACACGACCCAACTGCACAATCGGCGTTCTGCGCACCTTTGCTGCGAGTGCGGAGCCGCATATTCGGTTTGCATCGGGTGTTAACGGAACAACTGTGGGCAGAGATTTGTGCGTTGGGCGCATTTTTAAAAATGATGTGCTGGGTATGCTGCGGCCCAGGGCAATCACTGTCGGTGGCGCCTTTGTATTAAGCTGGACAATTTGGCCAATTGCCGGTGTGTTGGTCAAATTGCCATCTGCCTGCTCCTTGCGGCGCTTCAAATGTGGAAATTGCGTCTGTGCTGGTTGTTGCGGCGGCTTTGGTGCAGGCGCTGTCTGGCCACGGGTGGACTGCGTATGGGAACGCCTCGACAGCTTCTTAATGCGCTTGCGTTTGTTCGCGTTACGGCTGTTCATCTTGAAATCAATATCACTGTCGCGATCGTTATCCGTCTCGCGGGATTCGTCGCTTTGCTCGCTAAGCTCCTCAGTGTCGGCGTTCTCCTCGTCAGCAGTAGCCGAGCTGTTTGCATCCTCGTCATCCTCAAGAAAGTCCTCCGCGGGGCTGCTTATCACTTTGACACTATTGCGAACTGATCGTGGAGTCGCCACAACAATTTGTTGCTGCTGTTGCTGCTGCTGCAGCTGTTTGGGCAACTGCTGTCTATGCAGCTGCTGTGGTTGCTTGGCCAGATGCTGCATTTGCCTGGGTATATGCTGCACTTGCCTGGGCATATGCTGCAGTTGCCTGGGTATATGCTGCACTTGCCTGGGCATATGCTGCAGTTGCCTGGACTGCTGCTGCTGCTGCTGCTTGGGCAGTTGTTGTAGTTGTTGCCTGGGCTGGTTTAAAGACACCACATGGAATCGCTTTTTAGAGTTCAGCATCTTAATGTTAGATTGGGTCTGAACGATAAGTTTGCGTCCCTGGGCCATTTGCCTTTCCATGGCCAGCTTCTCAGCTGTCTTCTGTGCCTTCATTTGCTCTGGTGATGTGAACGGCGTATAGTTGTGATCATTTCGGATGATCTCCAGCAAAGCATCTGATTCTGGCGTGCGCTTGATAATCGATAGACCTGCCAACTCTGTAAATTTAAAGAGATATAGTGAGTTCAGCGATTAATTTGAGGTGCTCAATAGTCATACTCAGTGCATTTTTCACCACCAAATCGGCAGAGTTTTCCGCGTAGAACTGTTCGACACTGAGGCCCACAATTTGTGGGCGTTCCTTTGGTTTGCGACGCTTCTTCTGTTTCTTCGGGGCTTTGGGCTTGCGACCCGGTCGCTTTTTAATCTTCGGTGCCTCTGCTTCGGTTTCCGTTGAGTCACCGTTGTTCTCGCAGCCGGTGTTGTCATTATCATCGCCAGTAACATGATCTTTTTCGCTTATCAGCTCATCACAGCCGCTCTGGCTGTCGTTATCTGTGTCCCTATCTGCATCCGAATCTTCGCGATCGGTTGCAGCCGCCGCTTCAAGAAAACGCTCTAGTTCCTCAAGTCGTTCGGTCTCCTCCTGATCGACCATGCTCGGCGTTGGTGATGTCAGCCGCACGACGCTAATGCTCGCAATTGATTTTTCCTCTGAAATTACATACACATATATTTTTGTCAACACGCTAGGTTTGAAGAGTTTGTTTTCCAATTTGCGCTCACCCATAATATTCTCAATGGCACGCTCGTCAAATGAGATGCCATTTTTGGTGTACACCACGACCAGGTTGGAATCACCATCGGCGCCATTTGGGCGCGCACTGGTCGTCTCGCTGAACACCGAACTGGACATGGCAGCAACGCTTTACGGGATCAGCCACTGGGTATTGGTCTAGATCGGACCCGTTTAGCGTGCTCTTTTTCTAGTTGCGAGCGATGATATTAATTTGTTTGCTCATGCCGCGGCCGCGTTGTGACGCCGACATCGGGAACTTGCGACGCAGCTGTGAACGTATTTGCGAAGTACAATTTGGTTTTGAGTTCCTAAAAATAGAGTTGGGCTATAGTAAATTCGACTGGTTCTCAGTAGCGATACGAAATCGCTATATTTCACGTTATAAAATGCTTTATTCAAAAATATGAAAATAGAATTCGCAAAAAATTGACTTTGACGAAAGAATGTAGTGTGACCAGCTACAGCCAGTAGTGATGTGAAAAATATGTCACAAGTATGAGCGTGAACTAGTTTAGCTAAATGAACTTGTAGCAACTTGTTTTCTATGCTGTCAGTTTTAATTAAATACGAATTCAATTATTATTAATGTCCCTTTTTTTTTTAAAAAAAATCATGTATCCGAAAAAGTAAATACGGATTCGTGAACTGAGTTAGAACAACATAAGCAATCGGAGCAAAAAAAAAACAACAACACAAAAATGAGCAACTCTCCATAGTATGGAGTCCGTACCTCTCTTTGTATATCGATATTATAACATCGATATATTATGTTAAGTGACACTGTTGTCCGCTTTAAGTGACACTGTTCTTTATTTAGCTGTAATCTGAGTATTTCATGCAAAAATTTAATGGTAGCTAGAATAATTCTGTTTTTTAACTGTTTTCATAGTCGTATAAATTAAAAATATTAGCATAACTGAACGTAAGTAACGGATAGCTTACCCCAAAGTCTTGGCGCCCACTGTAGATAACATTTGAGTAGAATGTTAAGTTAACAGACGAATTGCACAAAGCAAAAACCACAATAGTTTTGATTGATTGTAGTTTTGTAGGTGGGGGGGGGGGGGGGGGGGGGGGGGGGGGGGGGGGGGGGGGGGGGGGGGGGGGGGGGGGGGGGGGTGTGTGTGTGTGTGTGTGTGTGTGTGTGTGTGTGTGTGTGTGTGTGTGTGTGTGTGTGTGTGTGTGTGTGTGTGTGTGTGTGGGGGGGGGGGGGGGGGGGGGGGGGGGGGGGGGGGGGGGGGGGGGGGGGGGGGGGGGGGGGGGGGGGGGGGGGGGGGGGGGGGGGGGGGGGGGGGGGGGGGGGGGGGGGGGGGGGGGGGGGGGGGGGGGGGGGGGGGGGGGGGGGGGGGGGGGGGGGGGGGGGGGGGGGGGGGGGGGTGTGTGGGTGGGGGGGTGTGGGGGGGGGGGGGGGGGGGGGGGGGGGGGGGTGTGTGTGTGTGTGTGTGTGTGTGTGTGTGTGTGTGTGTGTGTGTGTGTGTGTGTGTGTGTGTGTGTGTGTGTGTGTGTGTGTGTGTGTGTGTGTGTGTGTGTGTGTGTGTGTGTGTGTGTGTGGGGGGGGGGGGGGGGGGGGGGGGGGGGGGGGGGGGGGGGGGGGGGGGGGGGGGGGGGGGGGGGGGGGGGGGGGGGGGGGGGGGGGGGGGGGGGGGGGGGGGGGGGGGGGGGGGGGGGGGGGGGGGGGGGGGGGGGGGGGGGGGGGGGGGGGGGGGGGGGGGGGGGGGGGGGGGGGGGGGGGGGGGGGGGGGGGGGGGGGGGGGGGGGGGGGGGGGGGGGGGGGGGGGGGGGGGGGGGGGGGGGGGGGGGGGGGGGGGGGGGGGGGGGGGGGGGGGGGGGGGGGGGGGGGGGGGGGGGGGGGGGGGGGGGGGGGGGGGGGGGGGGGGGGGGGGGGGGGGGGGGGGGGGGGGGGGGGGGGGGGGGGGGGGGGGGGGGGGGGGGGGGGGGGGGGGGGGGGGGGGGGGGGGGGGGGGGGGGGGGGGGGGGGGGGGGGGGGGGGGGGGGGGGGGGGGGGGGGGGGGGGGGGGGTGTGTGTGTGTGTGTGTGTGTGTGAGCCCGGGTGTTACTTCATAAATCAGCTTATCGATAAAGCACTCGCAGATCCGCAAATCCGTAAATACATCAATGTGGAAATGCTTGAACGTTTCCGCAACTTTGGCGGCGTCCGCATTGAGGACGATGTGCTAATTACCAAGACCGGAACGGAGAACTTTGCGATTGTGCCGCGCACTGTGGAGGAAATCGAGGCAACAATGGCTGCCAAGTAAACTGTTCAATAATATCAATATTTTTATACGTGAATATGGGATAAAATTCCAATTAAATACATATATATATATATATATACTTATACCATATATTACACATTTGTGCCATTTGTGTATCTATTATAAAATACAATACAAATACAAACTAATGTACATAGCTGAAGTAATGCCCATTGGCAGACTGGCAGATACCCTGTGCACTTGCGTATCGCTCTGACATTTTTATACTCGTCGACAAAGTGAAAAAAGTAAAAGAATGAACGCAACTTTTTTCGGCGCTATTGAAGCTAGGGACTTGAAACTTTGGATATATACTTGCAGTTATCTGCTTCAGCCAAGGTGTTCAAATGTTTGCGCCACGCCCACTGGCAGCCTGGCAAATCGGTAACATGTCGTGGTATGTAGATTACCAGTGGGCTCCCCAAAAGATCCATGACCTTAAGTCCGACTGCAACGTTCTTACTGGTTTTCTTTTTATTTTCGGGCTGAGCACATACATACATCCCAAAAAAAATGATTCTAGCTCCTTCCATATGCAACATTTTCAAAAAACAATAAACGTGCTGAAAATATATGTATTTATTGTTATTTGAAAAACGAGAAGATACTATATCCAAATTTGTTGTCCAGCACGTATGTATATTCCCAATTGATTGCCCAGAGCCTATCGGACATACGGACAGCCTAGATCTACGTAGTTGTGGGTGCTTACTTTAGAAGGTAAAAATTGTACAGTGGGAATCTCTCTCGCAAGATGAAGTTTCGGATCTCTAACTTTAATTGCTTTCAACAACAAATTAGGAACGAAAATTGCAAAAATCGAGCACATGCCTAATTTTAATATATATACTGGCGCAGATTATACACAGAAGTTCTAAGGTTATTGACGTGAAAGTTTTATCGGAGTCGGGTTTTGAAATAAACATTGCTTAGTGTTTTCAAACGTTCCAGACTCAACTTGCTTTTATTGGCTATCCGCAAACAATGTAAGCGCAGTTACATGTTGAAACCGAGCCATTTAAAAGAGGGTTTCTATCACTATTAAGAAGCCGATCTTCAGTTGATCGCGTTGCATATTGTAATTGAAATTGCCATGCCACGCTCCCAGCTTTGGGACTACATGTACTTTTTGGTGTGGCCATTGCGCAGATGTTGCTTTCCGTGACTGTGTCCGTTGCTGGCCGAGGTTTTGCCGTTTTGAATATCATCGCTGCTATCAGAGTCGGGTACTTCGGTGATGGCAACGGCACTGCGACGTGGAAACCAACCGCGAATGGGACCTTTGCGCAGCCGCTTCTTTTGCGTGCCGTTCGTTGGCTCCTGATCGGTGTTGACGCGCTCACCGAACAGCCAGTGCCGGCGGAAGCGCGTCACCTTGATGATGTCGTCCGGCTGTAGGCGAATCCGAGGCTCGTCCGTGCAGGGCGCACTGATGCAGACGCGCCAGCCCTGCGAGTAGATCGGCAGCCAGCGGCCCGTCACGCTGCTGATGCATTTGTAGACGCGTGTCCGTGCACGCTTCTCCTCCTTTTGGGCCAGCTGCTCGCGCTGTGAATGACGTGTGCTTGGTTAAAAATGCCTTTCAGGCTGTTGGCCGTGCACTTACGGTTAGTGTGTACTGATCGCAGCCCTTGACGACGGGCCATTCGATGCCATCGCCGAGCTTTTGGCACTCCTCGTTGAACACCTGGCGCAGATTCAGCCGCCAGCCGAGATCGTATGGGTAGACAAATGGCTCATCGGTGAGGAGTCTGTAGCGGCGATAGAGCGCCTTCTCTGCAATCCAAATCTCAATGCCCGTCTGGTTGCTGACAATTGTCTTCAGCTGTATGTAGAGCAGCATGCTCAGACCAATCACAACGCCAATGGCCAGGCCCATGCCCAGAATGCACGTGACAATGCTGCTGATGGTGAACTGTACGCTGGCCAAATGCGCCAGTCCATGGGTCAGGTAGTAATAGCGGTAAATACCGCGATAAAAGGAACAGCTAAGCACCACTGAGCCGTGTAGGCTGCCCAATATGGAGAAGAACAGAAAGTAGCTGAAGTAGGCGTGGTTGGCCCAGCCCACGCAATGGTTGATCCACGGGCAATGATGATCCATTTTCTTCACGCAGCGATTGCCTGCAAGGAATTTGAATATTTAGTTCGTTTGGGAAACGAAGTTGCGGTTCACCCACATTTGCGACAGTGATGCGATCGCGGTGCCTTGTAGCCCTCACACTCCTTGCAGTACTGCAGCCACACGGTGTCCTTGGGTTCCTTTGCCAAAATAAAATATGCGTGATATATAAGAGTTTGATGACTTGGGCAACTCCTACACAAAATCAAAGGGACCTGGGGGCGAGACCCAACAACCCTCAGCTCATTAAATGCCCCACCCAAAACTGGGTGGTTCGCCCGGCTAGCCAGCGCCCGTTGCGTCGCGTCTGGCGTCTGGCCTACAAAACATTTATGTAAATTCAGGTAATTGCATTACGAGCACGGCTCCGAAGCGGCTGCTTCAACGTTCGCGTGCGAGCCTTTTGTCCATAAATTATTAACGCAGGGGAGGCCCAAAAATTATTGGTGTCGAAAAAATGTCCACCGCCCCACCGACTAGTGACGAGGCGGCAGATTTTATATTTGTCTGGCCAGCTTATCGTTTAGTTTGCCAACGTATTTGAGGCAAATTGCAGCGTTTAATTGCTGCACTGCGCGCCAGCAGCGATAAAGGGTTAGGCACGCGATGCCGTCAACCGTTACTGACCCATTTGTTTTAGACACATGAATGCTGGTGCACATGAATGAGTCGGCGCTTGGACTTGGCCCGCTCGGCTTGGCCGTCTCGGGGCATGCGAACAAGTGGCTGGCACGGCTTTTGTTGCGCTAAACCATGGTTTCCGATCCGAAGGTGACGCGGCACAAATGGGCGGGTGCATGTCAGCAGCAGGAGTGCCTAAGGGTTAACTTTAGATATCATGTGCTTGGAAAAAGATACATTTGAATACTCTTACATGGAGTAAATCGTGATTTTCTCACGAATTATATATCTTACATATAGCTGCACATTTTTGTTTGTTTTTCTTTTTTCAAATTACCTTTGAACAACTTGTCAAATATGTATTCAAAACTGGACAGCTATATTTATTATTATGTAACTCCCAAGGCAATAACTTTTTTGTTACTCCAGATATCTTTCTATCCAACATATCTTTTTGACAACGGATCACGATATATATTCATATGATTTATATCGTACAGCTAACTAAATTAGGAATTTCAACTTGTTTCCGCTCCCATATTAACTTCTTAACAAAGGAAGACCTTACCTACATATACAACTAAACAATGCATAGCTTTACTATGAATATTATATATAGTATGTGTATATACTGCTAGGCAGCTCGAGCTCCAGACACACCCTAACATTTCTGCAGTGACCCACCAGGGAGCACAAGCGGCCCACTGAAGTTGACAAACATTTTCCATGCATGCCAATGTCATGACAAAATGTTTTATTGTTTTCCTTTTTTTTGCTGCCTAATGGAGCGGGCTGGGACTGTTGGGTCGGCCGAGGGGGGTTGTGATTCTTTACCTTTGGCTGCCACTGTTTTGGTAGCAGGCCGGGACCTGTCAGCGTGGCCATGATGTAATTGAATGTGGCCAGCGTGGAGAGCAGCAGGAACAGCGCCTGGTGTGCAAAGGCGGCAAACGATTCATTCGGTGGCCACCACATCGAGTTCATATAAAGCGTCGTCAGCGTTATGCATTTAATGATGCCTGAAAATGATCGAGAGACAAAAAGCATTATGAATCGTACGCATGCCTGCACAGCGGTTGACGGTATTGGGAGATTTGTAATCGCACATTTCGGCCGTATCCGCTTGGGTCGGGGAGTGGAGTTGGGTTTCTGCCCGCGGGAGAGGGGAACGCTTTGCGTGCCAAGGAAATTAAATACATTTATTTGCGTTTATTATACGCTGAACCCATTGGCAATTGATGAAATAAAGGGTATAATGGTTTCGCCCTAATGTACGTAACAGGCAAAAGGAGGCACCCCATTCTTGGTCAGCATCACCGTCTGTCTGTATGATCACAGAGATGGCTTTTTCAGATTATAGACGCAGATCCAGTTTATTTCAAATTGTCGATAGCCCGTCCCGTTTTCCTGAATAACGACGAATCGATAAAATCGATGTATAATATATTTTTCTGCTCGGATTTGGTACTCCCAACTAAGTACTGGATATGTGCTCGTCGAGCACTCTTGCTCTTTGTTATATCGCGTCTTGATCGAGCGTTAACACAAGGGCCTGGCAATCGTATTTTAACTGACTCTGCAAACGTCGGCCCGGGCCGCGGGCAAAGGCAAGGGCAAGGGCAAGGGCATAGCCATCGTCGTCCACCCTTTCCGGCAGCAACAAGCGGCGCCAAATTTAGTAATTAAGCTATGTACAATTGTATCGCCGTTCAATATCACGGGTGGCTTTTCCGTTGCCGCAACATGAACCGGATGCTTTATGGTCGTATTACCCTCTGACCCGATGGGCTTCAATACTCAGTTTGCACGCCATTCCCGGCTAGAGCTGCCCACACTCGGAGAGTGAAGGGCAAATCCCTTCAAGAAGCACCAACTAAAACGCAATTAGCGCAGCTTTTTACGCGAATTAAATGACGGCCACTCCTTACGAACGTCCATCAATTGTTGGTGGTGGGGGGGGGGGACGAGGGGAGGTTCAATGGCGCCGGCGACGGCGTTGAACGTCTCGGCATATGAAACACGATATTATACTGCAGACACAACGGTAATGCCATGTGTAGATGGGGGCGTGGGGGTGTGGAGGAGGGTTGGCGCTTAACGTGGCCCATTTGTTATTGGCCAATTGTTGGTTCTCTTCAGTCGCGGTTCGTTCGCTTTGTTTGTGCGCTAACTAATTTGAAAATGTCATCAACTAGTCAGCTCTTGTTAGATTCTGATAAGCACTATGCTTAACACTCCAATGGGCGTATGTTTTGCTGTTTGCAGTGCAGTTCCGCTTTACTTACTCAGTGCTGTTAGTGGTCCCCAGTGAAGAAAGCGCCGAAAGCCAGATATTTCGGCGCTCATTGTTTAATTATAGTTTTTATGCTGACGACCAAAATGGTAATAAGACGACGGAGCTTTGCATGCGAACAGGTAAACAAACGCAGCGACCGTAACAGCGTTGCCAGATGGCCGCAATGCGGGCACATTTTTTTATCGATACCATCGTTGTGCGCAATCGATTGTAGCAATGGTTCAATATTTTCTTGCACTTAATTTGAGTAGTTGCAAAATGCGGCTGTAATGCCAGTTTTTTGTTTGTGCCACACGCTACCAATTTTTATTTGTGATTACAACGAATTCAACATTGTGATAAGAGTTAACAAATATGCTTTAAGCTATTAAGAAAAAAAAAAGGCGCTGTTTATTTGTTGGCCAGAATTTCAAACTTCATGCCGTGCTCGTGCTTCTCCAGCTCGCTAATAAGGCTGGTCTTGGCAAAAGCGGCGCCAGGGGGCAGGACGCCGCCTGTGCCCGGCATTTTGTTGCTCTCCCGGAGTATGGTGACTGCTGTGGAGAGCAGGGCGACGCATGTGGAGCCGTAGCCGGGATTCGGACCCGAAACGCGTACCATTAGGGTTTTAGTCGGTGGATCCTTGTACTGGTCGGTGCCCTCGGCCAGCCGCTGCGAGCTGGGCCATCCCGTTGCTTTCATGGTCATCTTAAAGTAACTGCGCTCCATTCGCGCTTCGCTGGGTCCATCGCGTGAGACGAAGCCGCCGGAGAGTAAGCTGGGATACTTGAGCAGCAGGCTGCGGCCGAACTGAAACTTGGTCATCAGGCTAAAGAATACGCCAAACGCAGCGACCACAATGGCCGCCAACCACGAGGGGAAACCGATATAGGCGTGCATCTGGACCGGGCGCTTCTTGTCCTGCTCGTAGAGAAAGCGCTGGGAGCGCATGACCACCGAACGATCCGAGCCCGGGAAGGGCAAGCACACTTTGTTTACCTCTGTGGAGCGGAATATCAGGGGACGCGGCTTCAGCAGGGGGAAGAACTTGGGCAATCGCTCCGGGAACAGTTGCTGGCGAATCCCGCGCAGCTCGTCTGCGTGCGCCAGTCCGTAGACGGCGCTCTCCCAGGTGCCGGTGTTGATGCCAGCCCTGCCGCTGGCCGCATCGGCGCCCTTAGCGCCAGTAACGAGAAATGTCTCCACGGAATTGACAACGCCATCGAAGTTCTTTTCCACAAACACGACACCCATGTCGGAGGGTATGGAATCGAAGCCGCATGCACTAACCACGTACACACCGCGCTCCTTGGCGCGCTCGTTGTACTTCAGCTGCATCGTCTCCATGTACTGCGGCTCGCCGCTGACGTCCACGTGATGGGTGCCTGCCTCGATGCAGGCACGAACCACCTTCTCGCCGTAGAATCGGTACGGGCCCGTGGTGTTGACAACTATGCGACAGGATTTGGCCATTTCAAGCAGTGAGGCCTCATCGTTGACATCGGCAATGACGATAGGTGTCTGTGACAGGTCCTTTTTGGCCTTGGCGCCCATCTCCTTCAGCACCGTCTGCAGCTTCTGCCGGTTGCGTCCGGCTATGCCCCAGCGCAGATCCTTCAGCACAGAGACCGCCTCGTAGACGGTGTATTTGCCCGTGAAGCCCGTGGCCCCGAATATAATCACATCCAAGCGTTCCGCTGCCATTCTTGGTTCAAGGTCAATGTCGACGTCACAAATATTGAGCCTGTGCTTGTTTGTGTGTGTGTGTGAGCTACTAGTAGAAATAAAAGAATTCGTTATCAAAACTCGGACTGTCGGATGTTGCTGCGTGTGTACGCACTTTGAACTACTGTTTAAATGAGCGTTGCGAAAATGACGAGTGATTTACCTGGCCAACTCTATTGCTCAACTTCTGACGGCGCACTTTGCTCACAGGTGTGCCAATAAATCGCACTATGTACGACCGTAGTTAGGTCGCTTATTATTGCCGCTGTGGTGGTTATGAGTATCGGTGCAAATTGATTCTCACTGCAAGCATTTGCCGGTTAAGCCTGTGAATAATCGAAACATTCCGATAGTCGCAACAATGAGCAAAGGAGAAGCCAAAAATGTATAATTATATTTATTTTTTTATACAGTCAATTCTTTCCAAACTCTACCTTAATTGAATAAAATTCTTCAAAATTCAGTTGCTTAAGCGTTACTTAGGAATAGCTTATCACATCTTTAACGTAAAACACACTTGGTGCCGGTCGCATATCGATATTTGTTTATTTACATAACGATAGTAGGCAAGCTGCACATCTATGGAAACAATAGTATGCACAATAGCGTACATTAAGTTAAATTTAAAGATTGAGTTCAATGGGTGAAATTTGGCTCATTATCGTTAATTTCTTGCTTCAAGTAATACGTTTAAAGTACGTAATTAATTTATCAATTAATGCATTAAAAGGATTATCGTTTCTTCCAAATAAAATGTTGGTTTTCTTTTTTTTTTATATAATTTGGTAAATCATATTGATATAATTTTAAGCTTCAATGTACACTACAATCAAACGAGCAGAATGAACGATAATGGGAAATAATAATTTGAAACTTAGTTCATTCGTTCAGTTTAGTGACTGGTTCAATCGAACTTGTTCGGAACGATTCGCTGCAACTCTAATGCAGACAAGCTGAACATGTAAACATCTACCAAAATGGACAATCCCCGCGAGCATCTTCGTTGCCGCAGAAGAGGCTGCAGCTACACCACGAACAGGGCGTACAATTTGGAACGTCACGAACGTAACCATGACAAGGGCAAGGTGCCAATATCCCAGTGCCAGCCATGTCCTCACTGCAAATACGCCGCCGGATCGCTGCACAATTTGATGCGTCACATTAGTAAAAAGCACACAGAAACGTCAGTTAAGACAAAACTTGTAAGCAGCAGCCAAAAAGGAGAGGAACAAGATGAACTGCCTGCCCCGCAAAAGTCGCGCCACAATCTCGCAGCAATTCCGGAGCGGGAGCAACCTGTGGCACAACCCGTAGAATTGTCCCTTTGGCATTGGAGCACGCCGCAGCAGCAGGAGAGGAATTTTCTAAGGCGAAGCGGCCTCAACAGTGAATGTACGATATTAGAACGGACCGTCAATTTGTTCAAGTGTGTGTCAATGGTGGAGATATATGTTTAAAAATATAAAATTAATTTACTGCACTTTTCCCAGATTGTACGGATTAGTCAAAGTGCGCGGAGGAGCTCTCAATGTGGACGAATGGGATGATGTGGCAGCAGCCCTGGGCCTACCCCTAGGTTCGGGTTGTAATGTGGGCGTCAAGTACATGGAGATAGTTTTCGAATTTGAGAAGAAAGAGGAGGAGCGTCTGCAAGAATGCCAGTGTGTTGACGGTGTGCCGCCTTGGTGGGACGACGGGAATTTTATGACCGATAACAAGAATTACAGGAATGAAGATATTGATTTGAATAACCCATTGGGGCCAGACATAACTACCCCTTCAATTTCTGTTCAAAATGCTATTGTTAAAATGATTTACGACAAGTATTATAGCAAACATTTACGCAACAGTCCACCCTTTCAGCGGTTCCACGTGAAGGACTCGTGGCTGCGGGCGACAATGTTGAATTATCGAGCGCTACAAAATCAAATACATTTGAGACATTGCTTGGCGTCTTGACTGCTTAATTTAGTTAGTTAGTTTTTTAAATGTATATAAATAGTAATTAAAAATGCCGCCTTAAAAACTATCGCATTTTTACCAAAATGAAGTTGGCAGCGTACTCAATCGAATTAATCGAGTCAAATATCGATATATTTCGCCATTACTCGTATAGTCAGTATATATTCAACATATGTGCATATATTCACCATGCTGCCTCACTTCGATATGATACCATCAGCTCCAAAATATCGAATTCTTATATCGAGCACAACATTGTGAATTCTGTTTTAAAGCTGGAAGGTCGTATGTGCGCAAGAATCAGTCGGCAAACTGATTTTCAAAAGTAACTGAAAACACAGAAGAAATATTACAACAAATTGCGAATTGTTACAATTTTACACTAGATTGAACTCTGATTGTTTGAATATACTTATATAAATTAATGTGAGTGCGTGCGCGTTAAAAGTCATTTAAATTTGTAAGCACATTTAGGAAGCAGGACTGCGCATTTCGTGATTGGCGGCTGTTCGTTTGTGCCTGTGTGCGTGTTTTTCTCTCTCTCTCTCTGCGTGTGTGTGTGTGTGCGTGCGTGTATGTCATCGGCTGTGCGGCGCGAGAGCAAAAGGAGAATTTGCAAGAAAGAAGAGCCAAGAAGCGGCGTGTGAATCACGAGCGAGCAGAAGCGAGCGCACAAACTGAATCACATCAGATTTTCTTGTTGGGCATCTTTAATAAGATTCCGAAGAAGCCGTTAAACCATAAGGGAAAATAAAAACACGCACACACAAAATAAAGGTTAAGTAATCTAAAGCAATTTTTATTGCAAAAGGCGTGAAGAAAGCATCAACTGTCTGTCTCAAAATGGAACACGAGGATAACGCGCACTTTGACAATTACTTGCAAAATCGCTTCGCGGAGAGTCTGCAAAATGCTGGGAGCGCCGACGTCACTGCCGCGGCCGCTGCCGCCGCCGCCGCCGTCGCTGAGCTGGTGCCCAACATTGGGCCCAAGTCTGGTGAGCACGATGACGACGAAGAATGGAAGTACATAAAAGAAGTGCAGCAGAGCGAAAAGCAACAGCAACAACATCAATTCTACGGCGAAAAGTTTAGCGACGCTGACGCTGACGCCGACGTTGACGTCGCCTTTGGCAATGGTATTGGTGTTGGTGTTGGCAACGGCAACGGCGTCGCTGTTGGCAGCGGCGGCGTCGACGCTTACATGTCGCTCGGCATGGACCTGAGCCTGGGCAATGGCGTCGGCAGCGCATCCAGCTACAGAAACTACGAAACCAACGTTGAAGAAGACGTCGAGGTGATTAAACATGATGGCGACTTTTCGAGCAATTCCAATACGACAACAACCACCTCCACCACGGGTGAAGTGGACCCCAACGCAGAGCAGATGCAGTCCAATAAGAACGAGCAGCAGCATGTGGAGAATGAGCATGAGGCTGAGCATGAGAATGAGGATGAAGAGGAGGAGCCCAGCTCAGTGGCAACCACCTACGGCACCAGCAGCCTCAGCGAACAACAGCAAGCACAGGAGGAGGCCATCGACATTCAGTTTGATGACAAGGAGAACGCACAGCCAACTAACCAGGATTTGGCCGAGTCGGACTTGGAGCTCGAGTCGCATTCGCAGTTAAATCCAAATGCTGTTGAGTTTGTGCCACATTTTGGCTCCCCTTCTTCGCCAGCACCGGCTGAACCGCTGCAGACTCTGGGACGCCAATTGTTGGTCGCCGATGATCTGGTCGCGGAGAGTCCACGCAAGGGCGCACGTGACTGCAACATGGACACGATTGCTTTGCCTGATGAGTGCGAGTTCGACACTGGAGCCGACAAGCGTCCGCATGAGCTGGAGCAGGAGGACGACACGTTCCCCGGCGTGCAGGAGCTGCCAGCGGAGCAACTGCAGCAGAATGGCAACGATGGCCATCAGGAGCTGCCGGAGCAGCGCATCGATCACGGGCCAGAGACCAGCGTCGACTTGGACGCCGACCAGGAGGCCAACTTGGACGTGCCGCGGGCAGAGCACGATTTGTTGCACACACAGAAGTTCCAGAATGACGAGGAGGACATCATGAAGCGTTCCATCTACGGCGAGTCCATTTCCAACACCTCCATCGAGGATATTTTGAACTCGGTGCAGCCGCTCCCGCAAGAGCCGCTTAAGGAGAAGGAGCTGCTCAACGTGGAGGAGAAAGAGCTCGTCTCCCAATCGCCCTCCATCGAGGAGCTGCATCAGCATCAGCAGCAGTCGATCGATCCAATGCAGGCATCGTTCTATCTGGAACACACCTCCAGCGATGCATTTGCCCAACAGGATCAGGATCAGAGTCTGCTTCTAGATACCAGTGCGCCCCTGTTCAGTCCGCTCGAGGATTCGCCACAAGTGGAGGAGCCAGCAGCACCACCAACACCCACAGCCACAACTCTCGAGTTGCAGCCGGAACAGGCGGACATTGTGGACATAACACCATCGCCGTTGTCCACCTCCACCGAGGAGAAGCATCTTGTCGAGGAGACCAAGGAGCAGCAGCAGGAGCCACTTTTCTTGTCGGACAACGTGGACAATTTCAATGCCGGTGCTTCGCCACAGGTAAGCTGACGTTATAGAAACTAGAGCTCTTCAATTTGACTATAATAACTAATAAAACAAAAACAGATATGATTCATTCATTCATTTTCTAAATTTATTTCATGGAAAGTGTATTCTATGTTTATTGTCCGAATATATAAAATTAGCAAAAATTTGTGCTCTAGTTCTTTAACCTCTCTTATTCTAAAAACAAAAAACTTGTCGATATGCGTATAGATTAGGAGACTATATATTCCAATTCTGATCACGAGCTGGCGGACAGACAGACGCACGAAGCAGGCATAACAGACTCGGTCAGGGATGCTATTTAGGAATATATGTATATACTTTATGAGGTCGGCATGCCCCCATTATACCCTTGTTTACCCACTTTAAAAGCGTAAAGCGTATAAAAAAAATAAAAAAACAATTGATCATAATTTTCTAAATTCCAACAAAATCGTTAATTGGTGATTGAAAATAAAACTTGAAGTTTTCAAAATATTTGTGTTTTTAAAAAGAATAACTTTTTTAAGAAATGCTAAATTCATTAATCAATTTAAGTTTTTAATTATATTAATAGATTTGAAACATTTCTTTAATTTGTTATGATTTGTTGTATTTTAAGAATTTCACCAATAAGATACGGTTCCACTGAGAATATGAATTCCTAAGCCATTCTTATTTGTATTTTTATCAATACATTTTGCAAACACTTGAATTCTTGTTGCATAAATACGTTTTTATATGTATGTTCATTCTATATTAAAGTTTTAAATTTATTCTTAAAACATGCTCGAGTTTTCTCGAAATTTTGGTGGCGTGTCACGCGGAAAACCCCACATACCGCTGCCATCCCTGAAGTTAACTGAATGACTCATTCGGAGCATATTATGTATTTGTCAAAAACGTAATTATGCACTCAACATTTCTCCTGCACCCTGAATGTGTTTATGTGTGTGTATGTGTGCTGCTTCCGCCGTGTTTCCTTTATGCTGTCGCCATCGTTTCCATATCGGACGTAGCATGTCCTTGCCATGTGTCTGCTCACCTGGGCCACGAGAAATCATTAAATTTGTTGGTATACTTGTTCTTCACAGCTGTCTGCATGCATTTCGGCGCGTCCCTCTCTTTGCGCTTTCTTTCTTTTACGCGCTCTCTTGCCCTTGCTCTCCGTCTCTCGGTCTCTTCAAGTGCTAATGCAATTTTATAATATCAGGGCTGGGGTGTGTTCCGTTAACTCGCTCGCTTACGCTCTATCTCCACCTCCCTCTCCCTCTCTCTCTCTCTCTCTCTCTTGTCTTTCTACACGTTTCTGTTCTGGCACACTCCACAGGATACGCAAGTGCTTTGTTTGCGTGTTTGTATGTATGTTTGTATGTGTGTGTGCGAGGTGTTTGGTGCCAAAGCTTAAGCGACTTTTGGGTGGGGTTCTCATTATAACTGCGCCTATAAGCACATGTGTATATACTCGTATACCGTGTACTTTAAACTCCATTTTTAAAAATAATTAAGGGCAACCCAAGGGTTGCTGCTGCTGTTGCTTACTTTTTTTTATTGCCTTTTTGCTTATGCCACTTCCTCTCTTTATTGCGGCTTTTGTGTGGCAGCACTTTATGCTGTTGACCTCTTGGCTCAAAGATAAAATATTATTGTCGCCATTTGGCCACTTGCTTGCTGTTGTTGTTGGCACCATGTTGAAAATATGAAAATATATCTTTCTGCTGCCTTTGGTATTTGATTTCCGTTCCAATTGGATTTTCTGCTACTGGCAGCGCTTGCGGTCAACGATTCGGCTTCATGCATTTCTTGTCTGTGGCTGCGTACGTGTGTGTGTGTGTGTGTGTTGCGTGTACGTGTAAAAGTGTCTGCCAAACTCTACTCAAACTCGCTCTCTTGTCTATGGCGCTCTCGCCGCTGTCTGCAATCTGCATGACCAGCACTAACAACAACAACTTCGGCAAGAGTGGCAACCTTTTCGCTTCGTTGCAAATTCCAGCTCCAATGCACACAAACACTCACACATGCGCAGCTTTCATAATTACACAAGCGCTTGGGTTCACTTAATTGGGTCATATACGGTTTTCGCTGGCATGGCACATACACACAGAGACACATGCATGCATACTTATACAATTTTTTATGATTTTTATTGTGTGTGCTTTGTCTTGCACCGCCGCAGTCGACGCGGCTGCAGTCGACGCTGCCGTTGCTGCTGCTGCTGCTGCTGCTGCAGGGCATTGTTTGTGCTGCTATCGAACTTCCTGTGGGAGTTTCGTTGTGTGTATAATTTACGCCTGTAACAAAACGCTTTCTTCATGCTGCCCCCCACCCCTAGACTCTTTGTTTTCGTTTTCGCCGCTTCTTTTTGCATATTATTTATCTACATGATTTGTGTCTTTTTGCTTATTTATTATTATATATACATTTTTTTTGTTTTGGATTTTGCCTAAACATAGATATCAAGCAAACACGCAAGTACGTATCCATTTACATGTTGATTTCGTTTTTCTTTCATTTCGTTTCGTGTCCGAGACAAATTTATATTGTTTATTTTCTGTTTCCAACGATAAGCAGACCCACAAGAATAACAACAACAACAACAATTAACGTTACAGACAGCCTGTCACCAATCAGGGTTTCGCGGCGAATTCGTAAACAAAATAGAGTGCTCAAAAGACTTGTTGCCAGATTTTTGATTCCTGTTTTATCACAAACCGTTTGAAGTGCCATTTGTCAGATAAGCTGTGCAGGCGCTGCCAATTAGTCGATCTTTAAAAGCCGCATTCTGTTAGGAAACAATAATGGGCAAATAATCATATATTTTTTTTATTAATTAAATAAACAGATTTTTCTAAGCGCATTCATTTAGAATTGCGCGCACTTTGTCATCGCCTTATCACTTAAGTCTATTAATATATGTACATATATCAAGCGGCGCTATTCAGGCGACATAACACCTACATTTGGTATGTGGATGTGTGTATATATAATTTTATATTTTGTAAGTGCATCTAGATTCTAGACTATAACACAAAAACAAGCTGATAAAAAGTTCACGCGTCTGTGTTATGACTCAACCAACGGGGCCTGTGCTCTCAAGTTCCCACACACATTCATAAAACTACTGAATAAAATTACACATTTTGTTTCGATTGTTTTTTTTTGTTTTGTTTTGTTTTTCTGTTGTATCTTTGGCAAACTTTCGCCACAATTCGCATGACATTTGTTTAAACTTGTGTTTAATTAAAATTTGTGCAATTTACATAAATTAGCATCGTCATCATAGTCGCCGAGAATTCCATTCAAATGTTTTTTATTATTATAATTTTTACGACAATTGATGGACAGAAATAGAAAAAAAAACCAACACTATTTTTGTTGTAACTGAGCACTGCGCATCCATTAAAATATTTAAAACAGGGCAACACATGTGTGCCTAACAAAATTAAGCGATCTAAAAAGAAAAACACATTTTAGAGCACATTGCAATCAGGGATTTTTACAATGAAATAGGTATATGTCTAGACTAACTAACTACCCATTAAAGGCACAAGATTAAGTAATGAAAGGAATATACGTGACTTAAATGTTGAAACGTCGATATATTTTTAAAAAATGTGATTTAAAATTTTCAAGAAGCGAAAATATCGGTTTTTATGTCCGTCTGTTGTTATTGCGTTATTGAAGATAGACTTGTAACTTTGGATATATAATTGTGGTTATCTGATAGATAGTTCGATAGTTTGTAAGCATAACCTTAACATTGCAATAATTATGATAACCATGAACACATTAATTACAAGTTTCAGTAGTTAAAGTTTTATTTGTTTTTAAATATGTTTTATTGCTGAAAAGTGTGACGCTAGAAATACATATTTAACTAACAAATTTTCACAGTCTGATAAAATTTTTACGAAGATAATGTATATTAATGGAAAGTTGTATTAAGAAAATGCAGCTGTAAATCGAAAAAGACAATTGCTTCCAATACATCTCGCTGTTATTGAGCTAAATTGTGCAAAACAATTGTGCCAAAACTTTGTTGAAATTGTACAGTAAAAATAAAAATAATAACTCAACTCAATAGAGGCACACAAACTGGTAATTAAGTCTGAAAATCCATTAAGATTATTAACTCAATTAAAATTGCTTGCTTCTTCACTTTTTGTTCGTATGTAATTTAGTTCACACACACACACACACACACACAGACACACACAGAAAGCGTGTTGTTGTTTTCTATAAGCGCCACTCTTGTGGTTGTTGCCATCGCATGCAGTTTGGGCAACGGGTGGTCCAATTTGAGCTCGCTGTAAGCGCATTTGGCGCATACGCCAATCCTACGCCCAGCCTCTTCTGCCCACACGGACAAGTGCTTAGAGATACAGATACGAGTGTCTTTGTGTGTATGTGTGTTTATAAGGAGTGTGCTTATACATATCTTGTCTGCCCACCTAAGTACGAATGTACGAGAAGCATATGTAACTCAACTGACGCCCAAAATCAGGCCTAAATGCAAAAAAAAAAATAACAACTTTAAATCAGGCGTCAGACGGAGTCGGTAAATAATGTACAAGAGTTGGCCAACTGTGCATGTGCGTATGTGTGTGTGTATGTGTGTGCGCAAAACGAGTTTCATTTTGTGGTCTCTCAACGAGGAGGAGGCCCCAAAAGCCAAAAGCAGAACAATTGCGAGACAAGCAACGGCGACGGCCAGAAATCTTGCTGCAATATGATTGCTATTGCCATTGTGTGGGTTGACTGAAGTCTGATTGCCAAAATGGCAAGAGCACACGTCTGAAGATGTTGCTGAAGCTGGAGTCATGCCACTTGAAGACGTTTTGCGGCGTCTAATTGCGGCATTTTACATTTTGTTCAGTTCAAAAGAAATGGGGCTCTGTGCAGCAGCAAAACACACTGAAGTGCTTTTTATCTTTCAGATACAATATCTTATTTCGCATGCGGCTGTCTTTGCTGCAAATCGAATGCCCTCTCTCTGGCTTGCTGTGTGCGTTATCTAAATTTACATTGCCATATGGGTATACATATATACATATATATAAATATATCTATGTATGTGTTTGTGGGCGACACTTTCGCTGGCTTCTCTCGCCCATCGCGCAGATACTCGCACTTGCAGATACTTTTTTGCTTCCTGCTTCTGCACTGCAATTTATGCATGTTCTCCGCATTTGCGACTATATGTTTATTTTTAAAATGCAAACCCTGTGCCAAGTTCAATAGCTTTTCAAAAAAAAAAAATTTGTAAAAAAAAAAAGAAAAATATGTAAAAATAATTACTAAAATGGGCGACAAAATGCCGCAATGCATTTTGTGGCCCCTGCAGCGCTGGCGGCTGACTGCTGCTCCACACACACACACACACACACACACACACACACACACACTCCTCCCCTTGACGACAAGGCAGTGCAAGACATTTGCCTGGAATAGTCTCCAGTTCGCAACCAGCTCCGGCGGCCATGGTCATATAAATAGGCTTTAATCGTTGGTGCTGGGGTGTCACAGCCAAGTGCTCCAAAAGTGTTTTTAATTGAAACTCATTTTCAGCCAGGCAAGATTTCCTCAGCGGGCTATAGCTGTCTCCAGAGGTGATCCATCTTGGAAAACGTCAGTCGTGCCGACTGGTTGGTTATTCACAATGTTTTCCAGCATGGCGAAAATTCCGCTTAAGTTGGATTTGCCGGAGGAGCTAACCAAAATATATGTTCTGCAATTTGCCTAACGTTAGGCCATTTGTATTTTGAAGAGGAGTGTGCGTCGTCTCTCCGACAGCCATTTAGGTGATATACACAAAGCTCCAGGCGGATTATAAAGATCATTTGACCAACAGCTGTTTTGATTTCTTTATGGGTATTATTAATAAGCTTATTGTAGTACAGTCCTCGATCGTATTTTACATGGACGTGTCATAGAGCATTAATGTGATTAAAACGGTCAATTATACTTTCTAAAAGTTTAATAAATATTTTGGGATAACAACAATTTCGCTAGTAAACGCACATTCAGCCCTAGAATATGAAGAGTCGTGTCGTTATAGTCATTTCCGTATTTTTCTGTCGATTACGGCTGAATTAACTCACTTTAATATCACACAGATTCTGCAGAATTTATAAATCATATTTTGTGCAAAGACTTTATACTCGTTAACGAAGTGAAAAGATTATATTCGGTTTGTACAATGTTTGTATGAACTCAATTTGTTTCGCCGTGTATGTCCGCTTCAGATAGTGTTAAGATGAATTGGCTACGCCCACTATTCTTCTTCTATTCTTATCTGAAACCCTTTAAAAATATCTTGCTCACCAATGATCAGTTTTATATTATATTCCCAAGACTTTGTCAAAATTGTGCACAATTGAAAATAATAATCCCAAACAATCGATTGAAAATTTAGTTATTTAATTATTTTATACCTTTCATATGTTTGCAAGCTTATTTGCTATTTAAAATTTTAAAACTGTAAAAAATCTGATATACAGTTTTTTTATAAGATAAAATGCCACATTAACCAAATTGTAAACAATATATGGTATGTATACAGATATACATATTAATATATACATATATATAGTTTTTGGAATTTCTATAATATGACTAACAAAGATGACAACATAATAATGAGCTCATGCCAGCAACAACTTAAAGTACTTATAAACTTTATAAAGAGTGCTACGAACAAAACTTTCATATCTGCAACAACAAAGCTCCAAGAATTTACCGCTTGCCCAGCAGTTAACGTTCAATTAATCACACTCGAGCCGAACATTCCTTGATAAATTGAAACTATGATATAATAGAAAGAAAGCGGTGCTCTAATTTTAGCCAACTTATCTACCCGAATTCATTGTGAAAGCCGCCACACAGGGTGAGCGGGACGACGTATCTATTAGTTGCGAAAAATTCGCCATAAATAAGGCAAACGTTAACTACCGTCCAGCCCACCGATCTGCAGGCCTTTAAAGCTTGGCTCATGTTGGCCATAAAAACACAACCACAAAAAAAAAGAAGAAATGTGCAAAAAATTCTTAGAATGATGTATATGATGTAGAACCGGTTCTAGCGCACAACTCAACCTGCAGGTCAATTTAGTTTAATTAATCGTAAAAAACGTAAAACGTAACGAAAAAAAGGAAAGAAAAGAAAAGATATGTTACCTCAAATAATAATAATAATAATAATATAAGAGACGCCCATTGGCAGGTTGCGAGAAATATGGGCAAGTCATTGACAGTCGCGAGTGGATTTTACTGCACTAAACTGCCTTTCAAATTGTCCAGAGCTGATTGCATTTGCCTTGCAATCGCTAGATTTGGCCAAGAGTGTAAAGCACTTGGCAAAGACAACGGCCGCAAACGACAATGGCCATTAGCCGCAAGGCATTTGCCCAGCCCGTGTCTACCGCGGGGCATGGCCAATGTTAAAGAACTCATAAAGAAAGAAGTGGCAGTGGCATTTGTAGTTGTAGTTGTAGTTGTAGTTGTATTTGTATTTGTATTTGAAGTAGGTAAGCGCGGATCTATGGGAAGCCAGGCCGCACGGTTTTTCGAGGGGCCTGGCTTAGCCGTGTTAGCTGTGTTAGCCGTGTTGCCAAACCGAAACAATGTTCGTGTGCTGGCGTGGACAGGCGGCTAGTAGCAGCAGCAGCAGCGTCTAACTTGGCCAGGTGTTTTTTTTTATTACTATTACCAACTGCTATTAACAATTTCTTTTGGCCTCTAAAACCGCCGGGGAGGAGCCCCTCATTTTGGTATCTAAGTATTGAAGTATGTATATCATATTATTTTTCAACAAATATACATAGTATGTACACGCTACGTCCAGCTGGATGGATAGCTTCCATCTTGGCTTGCCTTTATAATCTTGGCAATACGTCAGTATATATATCTTCTTCTCTTTGCTTCGTCGTGAGTCAGCCAACATTCAGTCGCTTGGCCAACAAAAGCAGTCAATTTCATGGCAACGTCCGACGCCATTCTAATGTATCTATCTAACCATTCATGTGGCTGACTGCATTGTGGTCTAGAGCAGCAGCTAGTCGCCTCTTGTGGCCAAGCCGTATTGTAATTGTATCTTTTGGTTCTTTCGTGCGCTACGTATCCGTTGAATACTTTCACAAAAGCGCAGTTGAATCTGTTTCATGTCGGCGCGCCAATATGCTTTTTGTCTTCTTCTTCTGTTGTTGCATTTCTTTTCTACATATGATATACATACTGTTAATTTATTAATGAACCTTGTAATGCATTTGTTTTTTTCTTTTCTTTTTTTTGTTTTTGCGGCTGCAGACGCTGATGGCTAATGGCTTTGATATTGTGGCCGCTTCTTTATCACCATTGCCAATGGATTTATGAGCGCGAATTGATATCCGAGTGGGCAATAGGCACAATTTGTAGCCCATTTAAAGCCTTTCACTCGACTTCGACTCAGGCCAATTGAAGCGCTTCCAATTTATCTGCGAGTCGATTAAATAATAAATTTAACAGACTCAAAAGAAACTTCCCTCTTTTATAGATAGATGCCCAGCCATATGAATTGAATGACCTTTTTCCTTGTACTTTTCCACAAAAGATTAGGCCGCCCTACAAAATTTCAAATTATGTACTTTTTTCATCTTTTTGGGAGTTGTATTAAGATCTTAATTCATGGTCGATTGTTTTTAGTTGTAGTTATATTAGTAGTTTCATGTTATATTTTTGAAAACACTTTTGAAGCATAATACAATTTTTAACTAATTAGTTAGGTGGAGAGGACTAAAAAAGAAATTATTTCATATCTAGTTTTATACCCTGAACTTATTAAAAATGGGTAAAAAAAAGGGTTTCATTAAAATGTATGTAACAGGCAGAAGGAAGGTTTATTTTCTATTTCCGCTTCTATTATTTTTTTTTTTTGACTTTATATTTAATTCAATTTTCTTCGCCACAAAATATGAAGTTAGTATTTGCCAAATAAATTCTAGATCCAGTAAAACTGAAGCTACTGTACTCGCCAATTAAAATCCCGCAATATGCGGGTAATAATTTTTATACACGGTCTAACCTTTGGGCTAGTTCGCTATACCTATACCAATATTAGGTCTTTCTGCTTCAATCTAAAGTTTCAAGCAAAAATTTGTAATGTCGCAACTTTTTGTTTTGCGGTTTCTAAAGCAAATTACAATAAATATTTTCCCATATTTATTTTGGACAAGCCTTTCACAAATTTTCCCCAAGCAGACAATCTGCATACAACGAGAAAAGGCCCAAACTCAACCGCAGAACAAACGACGCGGAGCAGCTCGTTCATCATCAGCATTTTGATCATTATGAGCAACAGCCGACAGCGCCGCGTTGGGCTTTTCTTTCGAAACCTGCGAAAAGTATGAAAATTAAAGTCTCAAGAGCCGGAGAAGCAACAGCGGAAAATAAAACTTAATTAACTTTCTATTCTTTTGCTTATTTTTAGCGTGTTTTTTTTCTCTCTTTTTATTTTTTGTGATAGCAAACATTTGTTGCGTGCCGCTGCTGTTGCTGGTGACTTTGTCCCAACGAGCAACTTTAACTTCGTAATCGTCACACCATCATAAATATCGTCTGTGCAACTTGGTTTCGCAAAACTCAAGTAGTTACTGCTGTCGGTCTGTTCCATTTTTATTATACCCTTGCGAAGAGTATTATAATTTTGTAACGAAATTTGTAACTCAGAACCGACTCTATAAAGTATATTTGAACCGTTCAGGGCACACATTGGTTACCGCAATTTTTTGAAAAATCTGAAGTTTTTTTTATGTATAATTAAGATTTTTAAAAGGTGTGCTCTGAACGGTTTGTCTGTGTGTTTCTATGCAAACTAGTCTCTTAGTTTTAAAGTTATTTCGCATAGGTTCGTTCTTTTGTTGCAGCCAGAAGATATCGACCGGATCGCAATGAGGCCGGAAAGGTGTTCTTGTATGCAAGTTTTGCCAGAGTATTTAATTTTCGGCTCTCCGAGTATAAGCGTTTCTTTCGTTTTATTATGTCTTTTTTTTATGGTCTTTGTCTAGTCTCGTTTGCGAAAATCTGTTGCCATTGCCACTTGCCGGTTTTCCTACACAATTTGCGCTATATTTACTTGTCTCTTTTTTATTGCTTATTAATTCTTTCATTAATGGCGTCGCCCATAATTCATTGAGTCAGAGTTGAGTGAGTTGGCGGGGCTGTCGCAACTCTGTTCACTAATTGTCCAAATTCTATTTTGACTTTCTCGTCTGTGGCGGACGCAGCACAGCGCCAACTGTTCCCAATTGATTGGAATTTGTTGCTGACTGGGCGAAAATATCCGATTCCTAAGTGCAAGCAGATTAAAATAAATGTGAGCTGCATTTTTCTTGACTTGTATCATTTCCGCTTTGCAAGCAGAATAGAAAAATTAAGTGAAAAAAAAAACAATTATAAATAAGGAGAAATAATAAAGCAAACAAATAAAGCACACACATAAAGAGCGCCCTCTGGCGTTGGTTTCATGCCTCAGCTGCATCACTTTTTTTTTAAAGGTGTAGAAAAATAATAAAAATAGCGTAAAATTGTGCATTAATCAACATTGGAAGATTAATGATTTGCAGCATGAGCTGCTACCAAAAAAAAAAAAACGTAGAAGAAAAAAACCATAAAGCCAGACTGCTGCCAACATTGGCAACATGTTGCGTGCTGCAGTTGCATGTGGCGCGCACTGCCAGGTGCCTCTGCTGCTGTTTCTGCTGTTGCTTGCCACACACACACACAGCGCACAATTTCAACATCATTAGCATTATGTACCCAAGAGTAACAGTTTCAGTAACAGTAACAGTGCAGCGAACAGTGCTTATTATTATTGCACAGTTAAGTAGTCGCAGCGAAAGAAAGAGAGCGCCAAAGAGAGTGCACTTTGTTTGCTCATTGAATAGATTTTGACTCCTTTGCCTTGTGTCAACTACATTGAGTGTGCCCAAACTTTTAAAAATAGAAATTACATAGACTCACATCGTTTTATTAGTATGTTAATGTGTGTGTGTGTGTGTAGTGAATTTCGTAGCTGTCTCTGAATTTGGCGTTGTTTTTCTATGTAGTATGCGCTCGCTGTCTTTTGCCGCCGCCCAGCAGCTTAGTCATCGCTTGGTCTTTCTCTCTCCCTGTCCCTCTCTACGCATTATTGAGCATTTAGCTATTTTATTGTTATTATTATATGCACATATTGTCAGCGTGCGTATGGCCAAAAACAGTTGGATCCAACTGCTATCAACTGCATGCCATATTTGTATGGGCTTAATGGCCACTGTTGTCTTTTTATTCGGTTGCCCAGTTTGGTTTTCTAACGAGCCCATGCGAGACAACGACTCAATACAAGTGATTTGTTGGCTTTGCGCAAAATTTGCGACTCTATAAATTGTCTTCGCATGTTGTTTGCCGTTTGCCAGTTTGGATTTGTCGAGAATTTATTGGTAATGGCAGCGCCACCTGCCCCTGGCCGCAGCAAACTAGCATATAGACCCCATGCGCAGCAGAAATGCAAATGTGCGCCATCTGTTGAACTTGATTTGTACGAGCTGTTTCTGTTATTGTTGTAACTGTTGTTGTTGTTTATGGCACAATTTCGTTTTTGATTTTCAGTAATTTGCACGGCCGCACAAAAACAAGAACAAGCTCAACTCTCCCCACAGTTTGCTGATCTTGTTCACCTTACCTCTCTACTGCTCCTCTCTCTGAATATACGTTCGCCCTCTTTCGCATTGCCCACAGTTGACGTCAACGCGCTGGCAATTTTCGTGCAATTTCTTTTGCTGCGCACTTTTCACAATTATCATCAGCATTAAAATTCGCCGTGTGTATGTTTGTGAGAAGTGGAGACTGAAAATGTTGATGTCATCGTTGCGTTTTGTTATGCTTTGTTATTGTTTTATTTTTTCTTTGAGAAACTTAAAAGAGAGACAAGCGAAAATAAACAAGCACACACACATTTATTGAATATGTACAAACATACATACATACATACATAAGTCACCCACCAGCAGCGACGTCGTCGTCAATGAATATGTTGCGTTCATTGTTGTAGCCGCTGCTGACGAGATTTGCTTGGCGCCGTTGTTCGTCTTAAGTGTCAAAATCATTTGTCAATAATAGAAAAAAGTCATGCACTTAAATTTGATACCTAAATGCAAACACAAGTATCGTATGTATGTATGTATGAATGTTCATGCAAACACATACAAGCACAATTGAAGTTTGCAAAAAGTTGTTTTGCACAAGAGCAAAACAAGTCGCAAATTTTGGCGAACAGAGAGGCAGAGGCAGGCAGGCCGGCCGGCGAATTGGCAACGGAGCAGAGTTGCCAGCTTGTTCGACAATGACGCATATTTTTGGGCTGATAAATGCCAAATAATTATCGTGCAAGAGAGCGCCAATGAGAGAGAGAGAGAGTGAGAGGTGGAGAGTGTTTAATGCAGGTTATTTATAAATGGCAATTGGCATTACATAATTTAAAACCGCTAATTAATTACAAAAAATTCTGCGGGCTGCATTTGATGAGTCATCAACATCAGAAGCAGCTGACTAAGCTGCGATTTAACCGGTTTAAATTTTTGTTGTTTGTTTCTTACTTCATTTTGATTTCAACTTTTTCGGCTTCAGCTCACTTTTAGCCCCATTACGCTTGAGCAACAAAAGAAAGCCAGCAATTGCGCGAGTGGGCCAAAAGTGGGCAGCAAAAACCGACAAAACACCGGCAACAGCGGCAATCGCTGGCAACAGCGGCCCCAACTGGTGGCATTTGCTGGTCAATGACATTTTAAAGCGGCTACAACTGCGACGACGACGGCGACAGCGACTGCGACGCCGACTGCTGCTGCTGCTGCGGTCTTGCGTTGCGTGCTAAAAGAAAAGTTCCGGAAAAAATGTTAACGCTACATTTGTACACCCTGTCGGACACCGCCGCCAAAACTAACGCCGAGTCACAGTACACGTTTCCTGTCATCTGACTTTTGCTTTGCTATGTGTTGTGTCGCGCTATGTCATCGCTGTTTGTTGTAGTTGCTATTCGTTGTTGTTGTTGTCGTTGTTGCTGCTGCTGCTGCTGTTGCTTGCCCAATAGCAGCAATTGTCATGACATTGCCAGTCGCGCTGTGCTAGTTGCTTTCTCACTTTCACAAGTTCGCCTCAGCTGCCGAAGCGGCTGATGTCATTATCATAATTTGTATGCATTAGTAATTCGAGTTGTGGGTGTGTGTGTGTGTGTGTGTGTGTGTGTGCGTACAACCCCGCAAATACGCAGACACAGCCGACAGCTGAAGAGCAACAGCGACAGAATCTGCTGTTTGTGGCGCGTGCTTAATTTTAGGGATGTTGCTCTGCATTTTCTCTTCGGCGCCCTCCGATCAACATTTGCCATTTTTATAGCATGCTTCGAGGGGTCGTCCCCCATTTGCTCAGTCCCCAATACTCTTTGGGGAATGATGTCAATTACTTTATGCATATGCTATGTGACATGCGGGGAAAATTGTATAATAAGAATTAAAGGTTTAGTAAGAGTAAAAGAAAAAAAGGGATATATAGTGGAAATTTGAACGGTTTAATTCTAGAAACGCTACTAATTTGTAAACAATTTTATCTTTTGTAATTTTAATGGTTGTTTCCACAGTTTCAACAAATGCCTCGCCTCTAGGCTATGGAAACTGAATTCGTGAATATTTAGGGAAACATTTGTTAGAACCATATTTCAAATTTTAGAATGATATATTCAAAATTTTCTAATGGGAGATATCAAATATATGTCATACTATATAACTGTAATTAAAAAGAAAAAAATTGTATACAAGTACAAACGAATGTTGATTCAAGACTGCTAAAGTATACAAATTCCAATTCCTCTTTCTCAATTAATTACATTTTCTGAAACATCTTGTTTAATCGAATTTAAAAAGAGTGTGCTTGAAACTTTTATATATGCATATCTTGTTTTCTTACTCATCTTGCGGAGAAAAGAATCTTGCGTTCGTTTAGCTGGAAATTCGAGGGTTGGGTGATTTATTTTCGCTGACATTGCCACAACCATAAATACTTCTACTTGCAGATACAGATATGTATATAATACAGCATATATAATACAGTTTGCACTTTGTGGGCGCTGCTATTTTTACAGCTTGCACTCAGAGTTAACTTAAAAGAGAGACAGACTGACAGGCTGGGGGAATAGGCTACAATATATAACACCATAAGTTACATTTTCTTGACGCGCAATTGCGAACATACAACAAAAATAATAAAAGAAGAAACGAAAATCTTTCACATGTTTTTCCAACGAAGAGCCCCAAAAAATGAAGACATTTCCAGTGACTCTACGCGCTCCAAGTGCTCCGGCTCATTGCATTTATCGATTTAACAGCGACAGCGGGTGGGAGGGGGCGTCGACGATGTCGACATTGTCTGTGCGTGAAGAGAAGACAGCGACAGCCAGACACGGTCCAAATGCTCATGTTGTTGTTGTTGTTGTTGTTATTGCTTAGTGGCTTTTGTTTTTCGGCAGATTGTTGTTAGTCATCATTATCATCATCATCTGGGGGTATTAACATTTCAAATTCATTGTGAATGATGCATCCCAAGTGCTGTTGTATATTCTTTTCAAGAGCATTGCTCAGTCGGATTACACGTATTTATTTACATAGTATTTAATCTTTGCCAGTCTTTAACGTCTTTTCCCTTTGTCTTCTTGTTCTGTTTTGCAGGCGGAGTATGCTGATTTCAATTCAGCTACCGGCTATGGAGTTCACAATGAGGAGGCACCTGCTTTGGCCAGCAATCCATTTGCAGCGGAGCAGGATTTGGCATTGGATGTGCGCGCCACACCCGGGGCGCACTTTGCAAACGAGCTGGAGGAGAAGGTGCAGTTTACGCAGCAACAGCAGGAACAGAACTTCCAAGAGGAGCAACAGGAAAAGTACTTCCAGGAAGAGCAGCAGGAGCAGGAGGAGGAGCTCCAGGAGGAGCCTCAGCAGCAGCACTTCCTGGAAGAGCAGCAGCAGCTCTTCGAGACTGATTTGCAGCAGCAAAAGCAGTTCGAGGAGGAGCCGCAACAGCAGCACCACTTCGAGGAGGAACCGCAACAATTGAACTTCCAGGAGGAGCAGCTGGTAAATTTCCAAGAAAAGCAGCAGCTGGATTTCCAGGAAGAGCCGCAGCAGCCGAACTTCCAGGAGGAACAGCAGCAAGAGATGCAGCAGCAGCCGCAGCACTTCCAAGAAGAACAGCTGCTCGACCATCAAGAGGAGCAGCAACAGGAGAAGAAAGAAGACTTTATGTCCAAGGAGCACTTCGAGGAGGAGGAGCACCAGCAACAGGTGGAGGAGGAGCCAGCTACTAAACAGGAATCACAAGCAAACTACAACGAACTGCAACTGCAGGATGAACTAATCGAGGAGGTGACATTTGCCCATCAGGTCAACGCTGAACCCGCACCCTACACCAACGGTCTCGCCAGCCTCGAGACACCTGAGCCGGTCGTCGAGGAGGCCTCGAAGGCCGTGGCTGGCGAGAGTGAGCCAGTAGAAGTGGAGCCGGTTGTGGAGCAGCTGGCTGAGCCCGTGCAACTGGAGACCCCAGCTGGGCTGCTCAGCGAGCCCGCAGCTGGTGAGCAGCCAGCTGAGGTGGAGCCAGTGGCAGATGTGGCAGTTGCCGCAGCGGTGGCTGCCACAGCAGTTGCAGGCGCTACTGTCGCTGCTGTGGCAGCTGCTGCTGCTGCTGGCAAGCCCAAGATCAAGGCTAGTTCCACTGACGCAGCCAAAAAGCCGGCCGGCAAGACAGCAACAACCACAACAACGGCAGCCAAGCCCAAGCCGTCACCTGGCGCCATCACCAAGCGGACAGCAGGTGGCACAACAGCAGCTGCCGCGCCCAAGGTGGCCGCACGTCCACGCACGGCACCAGCTGCTGGCGCAGCCAAAACGGGCGCTTCCACGACAACAACAGCAACGACCACGGCATCCAAGGTGGGCAGCACAACCGCACGCAAGCCGCTGACCGCCAGCAATACGGCTGGCAAGCCGGCACCGCGTGCCACTAGCAGCACATTGGCCAGCACCCGTCCGGCCACGGCACCGATCAGCAAGACCGTCGCTGCCAAGACTGCGCCGCGCAGCACGGCCACCAGCACCACCACGTCAACAACAACAATCACAGCCCGCAAGTTGGCAGCCGCCCAGACGAGCAGCACTGGCGCCACAGGAGTCGCTTCGCAGGTGAAGTCGCGCCAACCGGGGACGGCCAGCAAGCCAGCGTTGGGCAGCAGCCATGGCACCACATCCGCCGCCAAGCCGAAGACGCTCTCTCCGCGCAGCACGGTGGCGTCGACGCTGCGCAAGACGGCGCCCGTGGCGGGCACTGTGAGTGGAGCGCGCAGTCCCGCCAAACCGGTGGCCAATGGTGTGGCCAAGACTGTGGCATCCAGCAGCAGCACGACCACAACTAGCACCACCACCACCACCAGCACTCGCGTCAAATCGGCCACAGCCAACGGCTCGACCACGACCAACACAAAGACTTTTACGGCACGCCCGGCGCCCAAGTTCACCCATACGGCGCCAAGCAGCGGCGCCAGCAGCTCACGTCGCCCACAGCTGTCCGCGGGCAGCGGCGCTGCTGCTGCCACAGCCACGCAGCGCAGGTCGTCGCCGCTGAAGAGCGTCTCCAGCTCGCCGCTGAAACCGAAAGCCAAAGAAACCGCTAAAACGTCACCAGCTGCTGGCATGAAGATCAGACGGCCCACAGGCACAACACCGACAAAGGCAGCGGCCGCAGGACCTCCAGCAGCTGAAGCCCTGAAGCCGACTCCTGATGCCAATGACTCGAACGAACTGGAAGCCGTCAAGCTGGAGCCGCTGCCTACCCAGAATGGCAATGGCTTGCACGATGCTCTGGAGGCGGCGCAAGAGGCGCTGCCCATTGTGGAGCCACAGCAGCAGCAGAATCCTGAGGTGGCACTGCTCGATTTCTAGGCGGGCCAAGCTGCAGCTGAAGAGATGAGTTGGATGATAATGGATAATGGAGAATGAAATAAAAACTACTTTACTAATATTATAAACATATTATGAAAAAGTATTTTGCGCATGAAAAGCGAACTGCGAAATTTGCGTGCGACCCTCGCCCCCAAAGTTGTGGCTCAGTGGAGCGTCCACTTTATATTTTTTGATATGCCTTCTCCTCCTTCCCACCCTTTCCAACCACTATCGCACCTTTCCAAAATGCTTTCGGTGTAGCACATTTACGATTTTTCCAAGCCCCAAAGTCGATTAGTGTTTTGTGCTATTATGTAAAGGTTTTCCTTTTGTGTGCTCGCTTTTGCTCATTTACTTACATTTAGTTCTCTTTTTTTTTAATTTTAAATATTATAATTGTTCCTCACGCTATGTTATTTTTTGCTCATGTATTTAACGAAATTTGTAATGTGTCTATTTAAGTTTAAAACGAGAGAAAAATCTTTGGAGCGCAAAAAAACGAGAAAAAAATTACAAAAACTGAGTGTTTTTTTATATAAAAAAAAAACCACACAAAAATATCAAAAAACGAAAAATATCGAACAAAAAAAAAAACAATATATATTAAACTTATGCAAGAAAATGTGGTGTACGTGTAGCAGAAAAAAGTTAAAAAAAAAAGAGTAGCTCGTAGTCGGCATTCTAACACGTAATATTTTAAATATCAAAACTAATCCATGAATGAAAAAAAAAAAAACAAAAACGAAAAAACTTGCGCAGCTGATAAAAAGTTGGTCAGCAAAACGTTTGATTCTGAACCACAGTGCGCTATAAAAAAATTTTGATTATTAATGAATGTGTTTTTTACTGTCAACTCTTGGGTGCTACCTTTAAGTGCACTCCCAAACACACACACACACACACATAAACTGTATACGTAGCATACACATATACGTTCCTCCAACTGACGGAAAAGAAAACAAACAACAAAAAAAAAACAAAGTTTATACGAACCACAAACTTTTTAGTGTGGTGTTTGAAGCTCTTTGCCCAGTGTTTTATCGAAACAAGAAAAAGAACAGCGAAAACAAAACAAATTATATTTCCCTTTAAAATCAGTTTCTCTGTTCCGCAACACACATTTTGATTTGTATTGTATTATTAATTTTTAATTTGTTACTTATGCAGCGAGAACAACAGCAACAACAACCACAAGCAGAACATTTAATGTAACTTTGCACACTTTACTTTATGTTTAAAACGATATTACCAATTAAAAACTAAAAAACAAAAAAAAATCTCAAAAAACAACATTATACAACTCTTTTTATTTTATTTTTAAATACATTGTCTTTTTCTTTATTTGCTTTAGACCCAAACAAAGTGCTTTAAAATCCCATTGCCCAAGTAATTAATTTAAAAACGTTTGATTATTATAGTACTAGAGATGGAAAGTTACCAAAGCGTCAACAATTCGAATTTATTGTATGTACTTAAATTATGCATTGAGATACCAATTTTGCCTGCTTTTTTGTAAAAGTTAAAATAGAGACCCACAAAATGGAACCATTTTTAGTCGTTAAGTTGCTAGATTTGAAAGTTTGCCTATAATACAATATATATAAATCAAATATACAATGCGTCTGCATGCCTGTCGATAAGTAAGTAGTAATACATTTAGTATGCTACGATTCGTATATATATACAATATATACTTGAATACGTAAACGTATGCATGCATAATAATCGTATTTAGTTAGTTGTTCAATTTGCGTTATGGTTTGCATAATCCCGCCCCAGTGCCCTTCACTTTCGTTTGCCTTATTATAAGTAAATTGCTAACTTAAAGCTAAAGCTAAATTATAATTATATTTATTGCTAAATACATACAAATATGGACAAAATTAAGTTGAAAGGAAAATTGAAAAATGACTAATAGAGTTGTAGAGTCGTAGACCGAACCCCGCCCGTCTGCGCCCCCTCTGCTTTGACAACCCCCAATTGTTCACGGCCGTAATTTGTTTGGCTTGACTTGGCACAGACCCCGTTCAGCTCAGAGAAAGAGACTGATCCAGGTGATTCATTGGCAAATAACTGCTGAATGTGGGTTTCGGGCAGGGCTCCGATTCTGGCTCTAGCTCTGGCTGTGGCTGTGGGCCCGTATACCGTATACTGAATACCGCTTGCCGGTTTTCTTTTTCTTGCGTTGCATTTAGGCCATAGAGCGCATTTAACTAACGAATCAAAAATTTTTACATATTTTATACAAATAGGATGCAGGAAAACTGAAAAGTACTACATAGCATACGTACTACTTATATGCGTATCTCTAAATATTATCCATATACATATATATTTATATATCTAATAATTACAAGTTGAAAAACAATAAAATAAAATAAAAAGAAGAAAATACTAAGTGAAAACTAATATTATCAATATACAAACATATTACCGAAAGTAGACAAGACAAGCAAAGTAACAAAGTAAAAATAAAAATCCATGGATACATTAACATCATACATATACCGATAAATATACATACTTACATAAGTACGTACGTACATACATACATCATATATCAAGACAACAAGTACATATTGTGAACGTGTAGCAACAAATGGATAAATCAACTAAATTAACAGATATTGCAAAAAATAAAAATTTATTACTAATAAATGTTAAATATACAAAATATACCAAAGTTTGGAATTATCTTTTTCTTGTACTAATTTAGGGGGCTTACATATAGATATATGTACATAATTAAAGAGTCTTGAAGGGTACATATATATCAGCTGAATCACTTAATATTAATCGAAAAGTTTGTAATTAGACTTAATGTATGTTTTATTTTAGCCTAATCATTTAAAAACAAGCGTGAATAACCTTTAAATTGCGAAAATTCTTTTGACAGCCTCTATTTGTCATCCTCATTGCAGTGAAAAGTATTTTTGGATTGCACTTAAGTCAACTTAACTGAAGTGTTATTTAAAGTGCCTAATAGGGACCTTTTAATGCGATAACTTTGTTCTCTCATATCCTACTTTATTAAAAGTTCCTAAATATCCTTCTATGTTTTTAGATATAGTTAATAATTCGACAATTGAAGACTTTATTGAACGCATTATACTCGTTCACAAAGTGAAAAGAGTATCTTGAGTTTTTGCAGTGTCCGTCTTGCTGTCCACCCATCTGTCCGTATGCTCGTGTATACCCCAAATTGGTATGTACATATGTTGCTGGTGACCCCTCAAAAATTACGACATTGATATCCCGGTCACGCCCACTAAAACGCCTCCGAGTGCCCCGCTATAGTTTTTAAGCTAGAGGCTCCATATTTGGAATATATATTACTGGAAAGCTCCACCAAACCTCAGACAAAAAATTTTCCGGCCACGCCACGGATATGTAAAATGCAGAATCAATCTAGGGGACAAACCATGAAAAAAATGCCATCAAACATGAAAATCGGTCCAGTTTCGACAAAATTATGGGCGTTTGAAATAAGGGAGCTATGGATCCGAGAGCTTTACATGTCAAAATTTTTGTACATTTTTGCATGATTTTTGACAAAAAATTTGACCCCCTCAGAATCGGTTTTAATGTTGTTTTTTATACTAATTATGACAACCACAATCGATTAAAAATGTAAATTTGCATTTTTAAATTTTGAAAAAAAAATTTTTTTTTTAAATGAGTAAGGGGGGAGTTAATGCTTTTTTTCCGAAAAAATTCAAAAATAAATTATTTTCAAAAATGCATATATTTTAAATCCAAATGCAATCTAGAGGACAAATCATGACCCAAAATGCCATCAATCATGAAAATCGGCTAAGTTTTGACGAAGTTATGGGTGTTTGAAGAATGGGAGGTATGGATCCGAGAGCTTTACATGTCAAAATTTTTGTCAATTTTTGCATGATTTTTGACAAAAAATTTGACCTCCTCAGAATCGGTTTCAATGTTGTTTTTTATACTAATTGTGACAACCACAATCGCAACGTACAAAGTTTGTACACCATTTATATAATGTTTATACCTATTTAGCACAATCAACATTATAGTGGTAAAAGTCAATTGTAAGTAACTGGCAGACTTACTCATGCTCACTTGGCATTATATTAAATTAGCAACTGGTCGCTCGCCACATTGTTATAAATAATTAGCTAATTAGCGCTCCTTGCAGAGCTGATAATAACACGCCTCCATCTATATGAAGTCATTGCAGCGATGTCCCTGCGCCGCAGCTGCAAGGAGCGCCGCTATGAATTGTGCTCGTTATGATTAGTGACCCAGCCGCGCCTCCAGCTGATGACCCGACGACGCCATTGTTCATTTGCATTGTACCGCATAGAGGATGGGGCCGAAATGAGCTAAGATGCGATGACGACGACAACGATGCAGTGGGAGCGCCGCTTGCTATGAATATTGGAGAAAGAGAAATGAAGCGGTTGCGTGTGAAATCGGTTGGCTTTGGCTAGCATGAATCACCCGAGTCTCGAGCGACGACGGCGAGCGCAAGTGTAATGAATCATGTGCCAAAGGGGCGATGCGACTGTAAAAAGGGAGTCGGCAGCAGGCACTCAAAGTGGTTAAACACAAACACTCTAAAGGCACATTCGCATTCACATTCAGGTTTTTGTTTGTACGTGTTGAAAATTTGCAATTTATTCTCGTTGGGTTTTACAATTTTTTATTTGGGCAGAGGCGCTGGCTGTAAAGGCAGCGAAATTGTGTGCAAAATCGCGTTTGCCGACAAATGTTAACAATTAGTGATAGTCGGCTTTACTTGCAGGTCGTTTAATATTCAAATAGAATTCTTGAATAGGCGCAGATTATTGCCAGCTTATAAAACTAAAATCAATGCACTGTTTGGCTTGCATTGGGCTGTTGATTACTCTTAAGAACTTAAAACTACGATATAAGAACTGTTTATGCCAAGGTTTAGACATTTTTAGCCTTCTTAAAGGATTTCGGCGCCGAACCATTCTCCTGTGCGGGGCGTTTGTTAAAGGGTTTCTTCTTCTGGTAGTTATTGTTAGAATTGCTGTTGTTCTTGTTTTCAAACTTGTTGAACCTGCCCGGACCTCCAGTTGATGGCTTTCCTTGGAATCTATGCGCGTTGGGTCCTTTTCTCTTTGCAAGCAACTTGTGCTTTAGCATCGAGTTTGGCTCCAAGAAGATGGGTTGACCCTGCACCAAATGCTCATTGAGTAGAAAAGCTTTGCAGAAGCCATCGTCAGTGGCAAATTTAACGAGCGCCTTGTTGTTCAGTATTTTAATGCTTTCAATTTGTCCCGCCTCGGTAAACACCTCGGTCAATTGTTTTTCGTCGACACCTGAAAGTAAATGAAAATCAGTGCTAAACAGGACCAAGAGATCATTAACTGTACGCACCAGCAGTCAAGTTTGTTACCAAAATGGTGCGCACCGTGCTGGAGTAATGGTATTTTTCCAATTTAATTTCCAGATCGCCGACAGTCTTGCCTTGCAGCTGCTTAAGCGCTTTTTCGGCCTGCTCCTCGGCTTTGTAGGTCACAAAGCACAGAACGGTGCGCGTGCAGACAACATCAATGTCCACAATTTCGCCGTGCTTCTTGAAAATCTTTTCAATCGCGTCCGATTTGAAGGACTCATGATTGCCCGTGTTAATGACATTCAACGTGCATGCTGGTGATTTCACCGGCGTGCTTTTGTACGATTCCTCGCGCACGGTGATGAAACGCGAGTGGAACTCACTGCCGTTCAATTTGAGCGCCTTGGGCACCGCGTTCACCGAACTGAAGCGTATAAATGCCGAGGGATTAGAGCGATTGTGGGAAAAGTTTACAAACTCAATGGTGCCGCAACTTTTGAAGTGCTCCGTTAGCTGCTCCTTGGTAGCATTTTGGCCAATCAGGCCAACAACAACGGTGCGCTTATTGAGCTCGTCCATGTTTTGCGGACGAGACACGCGCACCACCTGCCCATTGATGGTCAGTGCTTTCTCCTTGGCAGCAAGTGCAGCGTCAACAGCCTCTGCAGACTCAAAGGCAAGCATCACATTGTTACCGCCGACCTTGGTCTTGATGCGATGAACGACGGCAATCGGTCCAAATTTGGTAAATAATCCAACCAGATCAACATGCTTGTACCCTGTCGAATTTAAAACACGAATAGATTATATAAATAGTTGCCGACTAGGAAAACACACTCTGCAAGCTGCGATCAACACTAATTTTTAACAGGCCACAATACAGATAATTCACTCAAAGTTTAGTGTCTGATATTTATGAATATTATATTATTATATTATTGATAATTATGAAACAGGATAATATATAGGATACAATTGCAAATCTGGCTACTCATACAGACGAACAGGTCTTAATGAAATTAGCTCAGCGTCCTAATCAAGAAAATGTGTATGTATATGTATGCTTTATGTATATTTGTATACAAATTAAGTAAAAGAGTTGACTTACCAATTGGGAGATTGGAAACGAATAGTATCTGCTCCTTGGGTGTTTCTGGTGGGATACGGCTAACAGTAACTTTTGGTATGCCGCCCTTTTTGGGTGTCGCTTTCTCTGCTTCCTTGTTCTGCTTTCCAATGGGCGCTTCAGCAGGCTCCTCATCGGAATCGTCGTCCTCATCGTTGTCAGAATCAACGGCTTCTTTGGTCTTTGATATCTCGCCGGGCTCAACTTCATCATCATCCTCCTCTTCATCATCATCATCATCGTCGTCGTCATCCTCTTCGTCATCTTCCTCAGCCTCCGAGTCCACCAAGTCTCCTGCACCTTCCGCCTGGTATAGAAACGAACAACACGTGGTATTGCATGATTTTTTTTTCCACGTTTTCTCTGCTCACCTCTGAATTGCTGCCATCGTCGAAGTTGATGCCATTTTGCTCCTCCTCGGCATCGGAGTCGTCGCTGGCCTCTACCTCCACTTGGGGCTTCTTCTCCTCAACCTGCTTGGCCTTGGGGCCGCGTTTGTTGTTGCCCGCAGGCTTCTTGTTAGCCACCTTCTTCTGTGCCATTTTAAAGTGAATTTCTTTTATTTGAATCGGCAAATTGTGAACAACGCGTGTTGCGGTATGCTCAAATGCACGTGGAAAAGAACTGTGAAAAGTGTGACCGTCCCAAGTGAAAAAAAAATTACTCACGATGTGGCAACTTTGTGAGCCGCCAGTGCTGTGTAGTGGCTCAGTGAACCAGTTAATTTCTGCACTATGTAACACTGCAAACGGTAGATGGCGACAGAAAAAGTTGTGTGGCGCTGTTGCTCATTAAGTATACATAAAAAAAATTAAATTACACACATATTTATTATTAAAAGGTGCCAGAAAACGAAGAGAGCGCGCGAACAAAAACTAACAGCAACAGCAGTGGCGGCGCACAGTTAGCAGCAGCGTTTACGAGCGACGGCAACAACAACGTAGCAGTAGCGGCAGAGTCAGAGTCAGAGTCAAAGGCAGAGGCAGAGGCAGAGGCAGAGGCAGTAACAGCAGCAGCGCAGCAGTAGCAGAACGTCCAGAACGACGTTGACGGTGACCGCGACGACGACAATGAATACACTGAGCGCTAACACAAACGGAAGTGGAGCTGGATCGACGGGCAGCGGTAACGGCAACGGCAACGGCAACGGCAACGGAAACAGCGGTGGCGCCACAGCCAATGCGTCCACAACAACAGCCGGCAGTGCTGGCAGTGGCGGGGGTGGGGGTGGCAGCAGCGGTGGTGGCCTTGATGAGGTCGGCGGCGATGCCAGTTCGCGCAGGCAGGCCACGCGCGTATTCAAGAAGAGCTCCTCGAACGGCAAAATCACGGTGTATTTGGGCAAACGGGACTTCGTGGACCATGTCACGCACGTGGATCCCATTGACGGCGTCGTCTTCATCGATCCGGAGTATGTGAAGGACCGCAAAGTGTTTGGCCAAGTGTTGGCTGCATTTCGATACGGACGCGAAGATCTGGACGTGCTGGGTCTGACATTCCGCAAGGATTTGTACTTGGCGCACGAACAAATCTATCCGCCCATGCAACTGGAACGCCCCATGACCAGACTCCAGGAGCGGCTCATCAAGAAGCTTGGCCCGAATGCGCATCCATTCTATTTCGAGGTGCCGCCCTATTGCCCGGCCTCGGTGTCGTTGCAGCCAGCGCCGGGCGATGTGGGCAAATCCTGTGGCGTCGACTACGAACTGAAGGCGTTTGTGGGTAAGTTTCCTTTGAGAGAGATCATTGTGTGTGAGAGAGAGACAGCGTGTGGAGGGAAGCCCGTCTTAGTGTTGGTCAGTGCGTAAATGTACATGCATGTGTATGTAGTGTATACATACATATCTACATTACATATTTGTATGTGTTAGTTGGCGCATGTGTCACGCGCGGGGTTAATTAATCCAACTGCGTCGACTGCGCAAAATGTCATTGTGTGTGCCGTCTGTTCGCTGATGACGCAGCGCGTCCACCTAATTGGAATTCGACGCTTCTAATTGGAATTCGACTCTATTGATGTTCGCTGTCGCAGTCGCAGTCGCAGTCGCTTTAATTAGGCGTCTCTTCGCTGACGTTCAACGTTTTTCCCCTACATCGGCACTTACATAAATGCCTGATTCTTGGAAACTTGACGCAGCTGGGTAGCTTTATTTTGTTGGTGCTTAGCTCAGCTAAAAAACTATAGCAGCAATGACCCAAAAGAGTAATTACCGATCCCACTCTCTGTCTGCCTTGTCGTTCTCGTCTTTCCTCTTGCGCGTCTCATTCTCATTTTGCAACAATAATGAAATTGACAACGAAAAAAGAAACAAAAATGCTTGTACAGCGTATTTAGCAGCGATTTATTGGGAGTTACACGCGCATGTTTGCGTTTCGCACGCGCATTCGCATTTCTCACTTGGGATCTCCTCTCTGTGCTGCGCTCTGCTCCAAACTCAAGCTGTCTCGCTTTAGCGCCAATTGCCTTAGCTCTCTTGCTGTTGTTATTGCGCACAAATTGCTATCTATGTACATATGTATGTGTGTGTGTTTGTGTGTGAATTTGGTATTGTGGTCGCTGTGCTTTGTCCGTTAATTTTTGGTGGTTTTATTGCCCGGCGTCGACGCTCTTATCTACCATCAATCCCGCCCCCTCTGCCACCGCCACCATTGCTGCTGCCATTGCCAATTTGTGTGCAACCATAAAAAGATTATTGAAAGCAAACTTAAGCCAATTGGCTTTTGGGTGGGCCTCAGTGGGCCACCCTCTACTGCACAATGTATGCGAATTTATGGCTCGCCCCAGGCATTAACATTTGCGTTATAGAATATTTACAAATGTACATACATATGTTCATATAGATACATATATGTACATGTACATACATATCGTAAATAAAAATCAACTAATTAAATTCGAAAATAAACAATTTTAGAATTTGCTCTAAAGTTTTCCAGAACATCACCAGAGTGATTCGCGCGAACGCCTTCAAAATAGTTTTATACTCGTTCACGAAGTTAAAGGGTATATTGGGGTTATATAATGTCCATCTTGCTATTCGTATGAACGCAATTTTCTTCGTCGCTATTGAAGCTAGAGACTTGAAGCTTGGAATATATACTCGTGTATACCCGCGTCAAATAAAGTGTTAAGATTTTTTGTATACGCCCACTGGTGTGGGTGGGATTTATATCTCCCTCCCCTAAAGATCGCACAAAAAGTTTTTTGGATACGTCCTATGTGGGCGTTCAAATCTGTATATCTTGGGAGCGGGTAAATCTACATGTACCACAATTTTAGAGCTAGAGTCACACAATTTGGTAGACAGTGCCCAGTGCTCTAAAGATCGAGGCGAACCCACAAATTTCTAAAATCGATGTTTTCCGAAATAACTAATAATACAGACCGTTTCCGACAGTTTTAAGCTTTTTCATGTAGTTTTGCAAATCAGTTTAAAGTTGTTCGTACGAAATTGTAACTTTCTTTTTCTATACAACTATTCAGTTGACAAATTCGGGGTTGTTGTATTTTCTAAAATCGGTGAAACGCATTTTTGATTATTATTATTATTAGTTATAATTTGACTAATTACCTACACACACTTAGCTATAAACTAGCAACCTAACAAGCTTTGACTAAGGCAAACACTTCATTCACGCGCTCTTCTGAGATTCTTCAGTCACACAAATGCCTGAGAAATTAGTCACATATAGTAAATTTATATATGGATCTTTGCAAATGAGTCAAAAGCTAATTAGTTAAGAATAAAAGTTTTTCACGCCTAAATCGAGTCATGAATGCATTGTTTGGCTTATAATTTTCAAATATATGGCTAAAATACTGTTGAAACATATGTATACACGATCTATCAGGTATACTTGACAAATGCTTGTCTTTGTTTATTATTTTTTTTTCATTTAAAAGGCAACCGAATAAGGCTTTAATTTCAATTCGCTTAAATAAAAAAATTGAAACAGATACTGCAACCATTTAAATTGTTGCTTTCGAATAAATGCAGCATTATCATTATTATTATTATTTGCAACTGTTGTTTATGCATTCGATACAGCAAATGTTGATATATGTACACATATATGTATATATCAATTTGATTGTATTTCTCGATCATTTGCAAGGGCATCTATACCAAGAGTACATGAGTAGTAGAATTGTTTTTATTTACTTGGCATCTGTTGATTTGTTTATTTAATGTGCTCTGCTCTAGGCTAGAGCTGCCATGTTTCTGGCATAAACAATAAAACCTATACCGGCCCCACAGCCATCTCCCCAGCGCCAATAAGTCACTAGATTTATGAGCTTAAAAATTGAAAGTATTTAAAATTATTTTCATTTCACTTAAAATGTATGCAAAGAACTGGAAATTTGTAAACAGCTTCCCAGTACCGATATAATGGTGTGACGGCAATGCGTCGTTTATTTTTATCCCATTACTTGAAAACATCCCATGTACTGATAGTTTAGCCAGTGAATCATCTGGTTGCTAAGCTCCATGTTATATTCGTGACGCACACAAAACAGAGAAGGACACACCCCCAAGCCACATATGTATGCATAAATATGTGTGATATACAGATATACGAGTATGTGATAAATATGTAATTATGTCATATAAACAAGTTGGGCCGAAAGCGCTTACTAATGCTGTATGTGTATTTATCTAACAATAGGCGAGCACATCGAGGACAAGCCACACAAACGCAATTCGGTGCGTTTGACGATCCGGAAGGTGATGTATGCACCGTCCAAGGCCGGTGAGCAGCCATCGATTGAGGTGAGCAAGGAGTTCATGATGAAGCCCAATAAGATACACTTGGAAGCGAGCCTGGATAAGGAGCTGTATCATCATGGCGAGAAGATATCCATAAATGTGCATGTTGCCAACAATTCCAATCGCACCGTCAAGAAAATAAAGGTGTGTGTACGCCAATTCGCCGACATTTGCCTCTTTTCGACGGCTCAATACAAGTCCGTGGTGGCCGAGACTGAGTCCGAGGATGGCTGTAATGTGGCGCCGGGCTTCACGCTCTCCAAGGTGTTCGAGTTGTGCCCCCTGCTCGCGAACAACAAGGATAAATGGGGACTGGCCCTGGATGGCCAGCTAAAGCATGAGGATACCAATCTGGCGTCTAGTACGCTAATTACCAATCCTGCACAACGCGAAAGCTTGGGCATTTTGGTACATTACAAGGTGAAGGTGAAGCTATTAATTGGCTCGCCATTGTTGGGCGGCGATTTGGTTGCCGAGTTGCCATTCACGCTGATGCACCCCAAGCCGGAGGAGGAGGAGCATCCGGTGCTTGGAGATCGGTCGCCACGCGCCAGTCTGGCAGCGCCACTGCTTAGCCTGGGTGATGCGGGCGAAGCAGGCGCTGCGGCATCCACGGCACAAACGCCGAAGGATGTGCCAACCACCACGAACCTCATACAGCTGGACGATGATGAGGCACAAGACGATGATATTATCTTTGAGGATTTTGCGCGCCTGCGCTTAAAGGGCGCCGAAACAGAGGCCTAGACGTTGCCAGCCAATGTTTTGTCTGTTAGTTGTTTGTGGTGTTGCATCGAGCAACTGCACTTTTAGATCGGCCCATAGACATGCGTTCGCGCTAGATTTATTGTCCAACTCTATATATCCAAAAATATGGCATTTGTATCATATGATGTTTATGCGCAGCCTCTGATTGTAAACTTTATATACATAGGCACGGTACATAGTTTTATATTGCTATTGATATGTGTAGGCCATACGTTCTAGTATCTATAGTATGTAAGCTGAAAGTGTACGAATTTTTTGGAAATGTGAAATTGTCTAACAAATACACACGAAAAAACCCCCTGAAAAACCCTGACCAACATAGACGCCTCCAGAAGATGAAAATATGCACAAAACTAACTTATGCAATAATCTATTGTAACCGTTTTTTTGGCCATTGTTTTTTATAATTCCAAAAAAAAAAAAAAAAAACAAATAGAAAACCACGCGCAAATCTTTGTTAAGAGCTATACTACGTATGCAAGTAAGCAAAATTTTATTACGTTTGCTCCACTCGATTTGTTGTTAATCCGTTTAAATGGGCGGTGCAACTTTTATAAGCTTTAAATTTAAATCATTTTGTATTTAGTTTCTGAGAGCAACACATTTATTTAAACGCGAGAATGTACATACTATACATATGCATAAAAGTGTAATCTAATAACGTTTATGTATTTAAACAATAAAATGCAAAAATTCAATTGTTAAATCAACAGCAGCAGAATTGCAAGTTATGCATAGTGAAAAAGCTTTCCAAATAATTATATAAAAGTGTATTTTGATTTCTATGCCAAAAATTGGACTTTATGCCGCATAGGTTAACAATTAAGTTTTCCTCAGACTGAACCTTAATAAAACTTGAGACTCTGCTCTCAAAGTACATGAATTGTAAAGAATCTATTACCGATTTCTGTCACTTTTTTATTTTTGCTGGCAATAAATTAATAATACTTTTTTTATGCCATTTTGTATCAGTTTTGCACTTACATTGTAATCTGTATTTTGTGAATAGATAAGAGAGCTATAGGGCAAATCGCAATATTAGATAACTCGAAATCTTATCAAAAAACACATAGAAGTGTGTGTTTGTTTGTAAGTTATTTGGAAAGTGTGTATATTGCTCGGCAAGCCAATTATTTTTAATTGTTTAACATTCCAGCACGCGATTTTGTGTTTACGCTGTTAGATGGCAAGGAGAGGTATGTGGGATGAGTTGGGGCATTAATACCCTATATAATATCACGTTTGATTATGTACTCGAATATACGTCAATGTTTAACAAATTGGCTTTATGAATCGAAATTGAGGAAACGAATATGAACTCGAATACGAAAAGCAATTTTTAACTAGAAAATTTATCAATATATGTATGTACTATATTAAATATTTATAATATAACTGCAAGCTATCTATCAGAGGCGTAGTAATATTATTTAAACAAATTTGAATTGGAGAATCAATATATTTTTGACATAATTCCATAAAGCTTGTGAACATAAATACAAAGCAGTGTACAATTTAGTTCCTTTTGTTGTTTCGCGCTTAGTAATGAGAGAATAATTTTATTATCCTAGGTTTTAATATAAATAATAATATACTTTTAAGATTATATACATATATATCTCTTTTCTAACAAAACGTTCACTAAAGGCTTTTAAATAATACGCGATTGTGAAATTAGCTCGAATTTGTTTTCAGTGCCCCAAAAGCAGCAGAAAAATATTCTAAAATAATAGTGAAAACCAATTGAAAATATATATTTTAAATTGCATTTTTATAACGCATATATTTGTATCTGTATGAAAAACGTACATACATACGTAACATAAGTTTGTTAAAATGTTTTTTATCAGAAAAAAAAACAATATAAAAAAAGCAAAAAAAAGAAAAATTAACATCCAGAAATTAAATATTAACATAAATGTGCATTACAAACTGGTAAAATGGATACAATATAGAACAATTCAAATATTAGATATTTATATAAGTCTATAAATGTGAACAAAAATAAAATTATGTATGTATGTATATATAATTTTATTTATATATATATACACATAGCTTTAGTAAATGTACATGAATATGTTTTAATATGAAATATGAATATGTATGTACCAACATATGTAGCGCAAATATAAAGCATTTATGTATGTCTAACAGTAAATAAAGTTAATATTATATTAAAATGAATGTCCCACTAAATCAGCTTATCAAGAGTATGTCACAATTATTTTTAAACATTTTTATAATACATTTTATATTACAAGTGTGTTTATACAAAACAAAAAATATAAAAAAAGAACGGAAAAGGGGGGAGAACCTGTTTGTAGCTGCACAAATTAAAAATACTTATTGTATTTTTTAAGAACATTTTAGTCTTGTACCAAAATACATTCAATTTGATAAATGTTAATGTAATGTAATGTATAAGTACATACATTAAACAAACATAATAGATATTAGATGAGTGAAGAGTATTATGAGCTGTTACCTAGCCCACAAAGAAGCCCACACGTTTATAATTAATGCTAAAGATCTAACCAACTAACGCTCTTTGCAAACATTCATAAATATACAATATATATACTCAATGTACATTACCATTAATAAACAGAATCGAAAATTGGTTGATTATATTGCTAAACTAACCCACGCGTAACATGAACGATAAAGTTTAAAGTTTATATAGAGTGAATCAAAATATGTATGCCTACCTGCATCTAAATAAAGCATACGATATATAAAATCTTTGTGAATATGGTCAAATACCTTATGAGCCCATTAACGAAAAAAAGCGACATTGAATGTTGTTTCGTAAATGTTATAAATAACGATACAAATTAAATAAACTAATCTAATTGTTAGCTATCATGGAGCAAAGTTATTGTATGAGAATAAGTTAGAGCTGTGTTCGATATGCCATATCCGAAAGCTTTAGCCAGAGACAAGTGTGAAAAAAAAAATAGAAAATATGTATTATTCTATGTGAAAATGTCATCGATAGAATATCAGTATTTCAAAATATAAATGTGTTATGAAAATTCAGTTTTATTTCTACTTTCATTATGTATGCAATAATCTGAATTTTAAATTTAACCGGTGTCCGACTAACTATAACATTTGTATAATTTTTATAACTAAATTAGATATATAGACAAAGTATAAACAAATCTAACATCTAGTATTTACAATAGGGCAACACAAATCTATGTATTACAAAATACGTTTTATTTAAACTATCATAGTTGTTGCACCTTTTAGAATAATTAATGAGTTGTGTAATATTTATGATGCGCTTTTGACGTCGGCAGATCCGCGCGGTATTTTGCAAATTGAATAACAATTAGTATTTTATTTTTGCATAAATAGTAGTTATATGTGAATGTACAAATGCTACTAAAGATATTATTGAGAAAAAAAAATTGGGATTAACCGTGGGAGCATATGAATTGAATGAATAACAAATAAACACTTACACACCATACATACAAAATATTGCTAATTGTATACAAAATGAACGATATGCAAAGTGATTAAATAAATAAACGAAAAATTCAATTTTTATGCAATGTAAATAAACAAATGGTAAGTGAATTTAAAAACAAGGTAACACGATTCAAAAGGAATTAAGCTGGTTGGATATAGAGTAAAAACGTTAGACAATTTAATTTAAATTCCCTAACAAAAAACTGTATATTTGTATATGTACGTTCATAAAATGCCTAATGGAGATTTTTAGACTTGGCATTCAAATTGACCCATTAATAACCAAAGTAAATTGCCCCAAAAATACGCAGCCACCCACAAAGCAGTTCCTGGCTTCGAATGTTTACAGGCAGATAGAGGGCATTATAATTTATGCACTTCACATTACCTAATAATTTATTAATGCACAATGGACCTGAAAGCGGCCTTGTGGTTAAGACTTTACAACGGAAGCAGACAGACGGAGACGGAACTGGCTGCCTGATGATGAACCCGTCATCTCTGGTGTGGTTTGTGTGTGTGCATGTATATATGTACATATAAAGCAGAGGACGGAAAACCGCAATACGAAAAAGCCATTTGCTGTTTGTCGTTTGTTTAGCCCGCGCTATTATGAGCACTTAAAACTGGCTGCGACAACAACAATAAAGAGCTTTAGAAGGGCACGTAACAGTTTGGTTGATTCATGGCGGCCCTGTCTTGGGGGCTATGTCAGCTGGCGACCACTGAAATTGTCACAGGGACTCGAGCAACAATTCTTCATTTCCGGTGCAGCTTAAGAGCCATGCTTCCTTCCCGTTGCGTCCCTTCACCCCATCCCCCTTCCATCCCATTTCCATGTACCTGAACGAGGACGCGTCGACTACAAGGACGAGCATGTGCCAGCAGACGATAGGTTCCGACATAAAGTCGAGCGGCTCTGCCAGCTACACAGAGCGGAAGTTGCTCGCCTGCCCAGCCGGACCAAAGCCGGCTTGGCCTCCAAATTCACCACGCGCTTTACACACTGTATGGTTTTCATTTCCGGTTTCCTTTGCTGCTGAGTTGCTTGAGAGGATTATGGCAACAGTAGAAAAGATGGCAACTAGGATCCGTTCCGTTCCGTCTGCTGTACTTAGTATTTGAGATATTTAGATATTTTCATAGCTATTGATGAAGTCTGGCGCCTCATTCCTATTGACCTGAAATTTCCACAAAAAACCAGTGTATTGCTTGCTTTAACTACTCATATATTTATTTCGTTACAAATCGACCGAATGTGTTTTAGGCCACCACATTGCAGTTGGCACTGTTCCAATCCTGGGCCGTGTTGACAAAGAAATTTGTCAGCTGAGTCATGCTGACGTTAGCGAGCACATCATTGACCCCGGGCAGCACATACTTGGCCATCAGTTTGTCAACACTGGGCTGAATCTCCTGGGCCAGCAGCGAAAGTAGCTCGCGACCCCATCGAATGTTAAAGTTGTTGGTTGAAATATTCCACAGTGTGTCCCAGTTGTCGAGCCTTACATCCCCCAAATAAAACTGCAGCTTCAGATCGCTTATACGCAATCCGTTAGGATTGGTCAGGCTCTGAGCAAATGTATATTCACCCACGAATCGCAATTGCTCGAATCGCTCGTTAATCAAGGTGTTTTGGCGCGTGGGAAACGAGAAACCCATAATGTTAAAAACGCCCTCCATTATGGTGGAGCCCAATATTTGTAGCTCCGGGAACAGAATGTCGAACGTGGCGAGCAATGTATTGGCATCGTATTGGCCATTCAGGATCACGATATTGCTTAGACCCGAAATGCGGATGTTGCTCGCATTGCCCACAAGGCTTGTCTCTCCTCTGGTGTAGTTGAAGGTGCTGAATTCGTTGGTCAGCGGATCCATGATCGGAATATTTTCCGCAGCATAGCCACAGGGCGCCATCTTCTTAAAGGCCTGAAGGAACGTTGCCACAGCGTCACCATAGTTGACCGTGCTCGTCAAGGGTGAGGCACAGGTGGCGGCTACAAGTAGGCCCAAGATGAAAACCTTCGCTATCATTTTGCTTGGCTGTAACTAAAACGAGCTCTGTGGAAAACGGCTACCACGAGTGCCCTTTTATAGTTGTACGTTTATCTATTTATTGTTTATTTAGGAATTTGATTGATTGCATTTCGATTAAATTTGCGTTTTCGTGTTTTTGAACAGGGGCTGCAAGACTTAATGCCGACAATTTGCACATGAATATATGAATTATAAGGCTTATGACCAAATCAATACTCAGGGAAAACCACAACAAAGAAAATACAATTTTAATATGTTAAATCGTTTTTTTTTACAGATAAAGCTCTTATACAAATTAAAAGTTAATCATCTTGGCTAGTTTTCAAACTTTCAGTTTTAGATATATTATAATTTGTGGGAAAGTGTTCCTATGAAATCTTTAGTTTTTCAAACAAATATTTAACTTAATACTTACTTTAAATTTTTCTAAGAAATAGAAAATACCTTTTTTTGCATTACTGATATGGTTAACAAATATTGTTTTGTGTCTCAAGCAATCGGTTGTTTATCGAAAATTGGTTTTGACACTTAAATTAATCGGTGATTTTAACTGACAATTTTATCAAAACCAGGAAAAACCAAATAATAATACTTTAGTTGTGAGTATTTGGCATGTAGATACCCTGTATATATTGTATATATAGTATAATCACATATATATAACTAAAGTTCTAATTTTAAAAAACAATCTAATTTTGACTCTTTGTTTTTGTGTCTAATTCTCATTTTACACGATAGATTTGTTTAATATGGAGAAATAGTAGATTGGCCCAGACCTAAAAAAGGAATTTAAAATATAATATTTAAAACTATGTTAAGTCGAATCAATTCGTTATATTTTCACGAAAAATGTCAACTTTTCAAATGCACGAACTAAATTTGTGTATATTTCAATAACTATTAAAATTTCCAGTGCATACTTTTGGACACCAATGAAATATTGCTTCTCGGTTTAGTTTTAGTTTAACTAACTTCGAACACGCTTAAAAGTGCGCAATGAAAAAAAAAGCAAACAATAATAATATTAATCATAATAGAATAATTAAAAAATTAGGTATGAAATAAAATTATAATAACATTTTAATGTGAATAGGTACTACTAGACCCACTAGTCTATATAAACTAAAAGATTAAAATTATATGCATTGTAATTTTGTACCCAGCAATATCATAATTAGAATAATTAAACTTGTTATAAGATGCGTAGTTTAATTAATTACTTTTATTGTTTATTATGCATTTACGAAAGTTGAACAGTCCTCAGCTTTACGTTCTTAAGCCTTAACACTGCAACCAGCTTTATTCCAGATCTCAGCTTGCATAACGAAGTAGTCAGTCAGCTGGGTCAAGTCCACGTTGGAGAGCAGATCATTGATGTTGGGCAAGACATACTTCTCATAGATCGGGTTGATATAAGGCTGAATCTCCTCGGTAAACAGCAGAGAGAAAGATTCGATGAATTGGTTGAAATAGTTGTTAGCGGCAATGTCCAGGAACTTATCCCAGTTGTCGGCCTTCACGTCGGCCACGAAATACTGCAGGTTGAAGTCGCTAATGCGCAGACCGTTGGGATTGCTCAGGCTCTGGGAGAAGGTGTAGTCGCCCACAAAGCGCCAGTCGGTCAGTTTCTTGTTGATCAGAACGCTCTGGCGTATTGGCACTGGGAAGCCGCCAATGCTGAGAACGCCCTCCACCGCATAGGCACCCAAAATTTGAATCTCGGGGTATATGACGTCAAAGGTGGAGCGCAGGGTGCTGGAATTGAAGCTGCCGCTCAGCACTTGGAAGTTGTTCAGACCCGAGATGCGGATGCTGCTCACGTTGCCCACAAGGCTGGTGTCTCCGTTGTTGTAGTTGAAGGCGTAGAAATCGGTGGTGAACGGGGCCATGGCTGGAATATTGTCGGGAGCATAGCCACAGGGTATCATCTTCTTCCAAGCGTCAAGGAACATCTCAACGGCGTCACCATAGTTGACCATGCTCGTGTCCTGGGCGACGGGGGTGGCACTGGCGATGGCGACCATCAGCGCTAGAAGGAAAAACTTTGCTATCATTTTGCTTGGTTAATGGCAGAAAGAACTGTGTGAGGAATGGCTTGCACGCGTTGGCTTTTATAGTCGAATTGTTATCTTTGGGTCGTTCAAGGGGCTTTGATCGATCGCATTTGAATTGGCCTTTTTGCCAATTAGCCACATACTTTCGTAAGGTCTTATCATATTAAACTGAGAAATCAACTGTGTGACTCAACACGAAAATTTTTTTCAATTTAGAGGACTTAATTTAAAGGAGGCCGGTCTGCGAATGACTCAACAGTGAACTGTGGTCTCAAATCAATTTTTTGGCCACAAACTGTTAAAACAATGCTAGTATTAACTTTTGGTTATATGTACAAGACTTTGGACCGAGTCGCTTATGATTAGCTATGCCGTTCACATATATAAAAAAAGAGACAGGGTATTATGTACAATAAGAAAAGTCAGGCAACTGTGTCCTTCGGAAATTATTTTTGTTTTCAACCATAACCAGTTGTACATCTATGAAACTTTATTAATAATGAAAAATAGAATGCTTACTGGTTTAAACCAAAGTACAAGACCTAAAGTCTGCTCTACTCAATTAAAGAATTTTAATCTTTTTCCTTTTTAAAGTATATTTGCATTGATTTTGATATATATTTTTTTAAATTGGTAACAATATAATAATATTTTAAGTTACGTATCCAAATATTCAAATAATACTTAATGCGAGTGGCTTATTCAGTTACCTATTTTAGTAGATGGAGTACAACTTATCTGGCCGACTCTAGTTCAAACGTTGGTTTATTGAACCAACAGCAACAATGTACAAACCACCTAAAAGTGAGCAGGTGTCTGTATAGCTATTTCAAGAGCCTCCCAGTTCTATCATCAGCAGACTTTGCTACCGAAATAACTTTTAGGAAGATTGAACTTGTGGAGAATTCTAACTAATCAATCAACGAAACAAGTGAAATACTAAAAACTCAAAATATGTATTCTACCACTATATAACACATAGTTATAATAATAATAATACAAAAAATAAAAAAAATAAGACAAAAATTTAAATTTTCTTATGACTTAATAAGATGTAATAGGAATCAATACAAAATTCTAAAATAGACAGACAACGGTTTGTGTCTTGGGTAGTCTCTGCCCTAGACTGCTGCAGGTCTGCAGGCGTCATCTATTGTTCAATTTACCCATAATTATTATTATTAAAGCATGGGATATAGTTATAAACTATCAACCTAACTATTTTTAAATAGAACTGACACAGATTTAATGCTAGTTTTAGGTGCTGTCCTTTTTGAGTTTAAAAAGTCATACGCTAAGTTTAGAAGTTATTCAAACGCAGCCGCTGAGTAGAATAGAGCTCCCTCTAGTAGTGCACTCCCGACTAAAGAAATCTTACTTGTTTTTAATGTTTTCAGCCAATGTATGTCTGTAAACATCAGCAGAGTCAGCAAAACAAGCGGACTAACATTGTGAGCCAGTTTTTATGACGCGAATGTTAATACTAATTACAAATAATTTAATTTTCAACCATTTTAAATTAATTTCCATTATACATAGCTTTATATTTATTGCATTCAATATTTATTTTTATTAAAAACGCAACATCTACTTAAGCTTGCACTGTGCAGCCGGCATTGTTCCAAATCTCGGCTTGACTGGTAAAGTAATCTACCAATTGGGTCAAGTCCAGGTTGGAGAGCAGATTATTGATGGTGGGCAACACATACTTTGCATAGATCGGGTTGATATAAGGCTGAATCTCCTCGGTTAACAGCAGAGAGAAAGATCCGATGAAGTCGTTGAAATAGTTGTTAGCGGCAACGTCCAGGAACTTATCCCAGTTGTCGGCATTCACGTCGGCCACGAAATACTGCAGGTTGAAGTCGCTAATGCGCAGACCGTTGGGATTGCTCAGGCTCTGGGAGAAGGTGTAGTCGCCCACAAAGCGCCAGTCGGTCAGTTTCTTGTTGATCAGCACGCTCTGGCGTATTGGCACTGGGAAGCCGCCAATGCTGAGAACGCCCTCCACCGCATAGGCACCCAAAATTTGAATCTCGGGGTATATGACGTCAAAGGTGGAGCGCAGGGTGCTGGAATTGAAGCTGCCGCTCAGCACTTGGAAGTTGTTCAGACCCGAGATGCGGATGCTGCTCACGTTGCCCACAAGGCTGGTGTCTCCGTTGTTGTAGTCGAAGGCGTAGAAATCGATTGTGAGCGGGGCCATGGCTGGAATATTGTCGGGAGCATACCCACAGGGTATCATCTTCTTCCAAGCGTCAAGGAACATCTCAACGGCCTCGCCATAGTTGACCATGCTCGTGTCCTGGGTGACGGGGGTGGCACTGGCGATGGCGACCAGCAGCGCTGGAAGGAAAAACTTTGCTATCATGTTTGTTTATTGGCAGAAAGAACTCTGTGTTGAATTGGTCGCACGGGTAGATTTTTATAGTAGAATTGTTATCTTTGGATTGCACTTGCGGCGCTTTGATCGATCGCATTTTAATTGGCTGTTAAGGCAGATAGTAACCTTGTTGCTAAGGTCTTTTTGTATTATAGAGAGTGATCTATTGTATGAGTCACCAACATAAGTTAAATGATTAAAACAAGTAGGTTGGGTGGAGAATGACTCAGCGCTGGAAAATATCGTCCTGAACTCTCTGATATTTATGATTATAATCATTTAGTTACATTACTTTGCATCAATTCTACAATACTTACTTATACTTGTTCGTGAAGGGAAAAGAGTATATTGGGTTTGTGCAATGCCCGTCTCGCTGTCCGAGACTGGAAGCTTGAAAGTTTGAATATATGTACATTTATACCTGCGCAAGATAAATGGGCTACACCCATAGGACGCTTGGCAATCCAATAAAATCTATTTATGTCCTTCAGTGTTAGCTAGTTTCATAAAATTGTTTCTTTGGTATAAGCCCACTGGGGGCGTGGCAGTCGATGAAATCAATATATCTTATGGGCATTAAAGCCGTGAAAATCCATATCTCCCACAATCTTAGATCTTAGAGACACCAAATTTGACAGTGTTCGGATGACATTCACGAAAGATCGAGCCGAAAAATTTCGGCAACATCCATTCCCACAACCACAATTAATAAAAATTGATATTTTTCCAAAATTACCAAAATTCCGCCAAACAATTCTTGGTTTCGAGCTTTTTTTTAGGTTTGTTATGATCTCAATTTTAAGTTAAAAGGCAAATACAAAAATATTTTTTTCTTTTAATTCACTTTAAAAATAAAGTAAACCACACTTGTATTAAAACTGGTTAGATTTAATTTGGGTGCTTTTAACAGAAGTTATTTTACCTTTTATTAAAATTGTAAAAAATAATGCCACTGTTTTTCAATGTTGCCTGTTACTTTGGTTTATCCAGATTTGAATGAGATCGGAATTTAGCATTAACGTACTCAGCTTAATTGTTCAGTTCAGTGTGAGCGCTAGCAAACTTATCTGCATTTCATACCACTTTGTTTATATTTTAACTAAATTAAGCGATAAAAACTATTTTTCTTATGATTTTTACTCAAAATATTACAATAAAAAATTTTAAATTTAAATCGTCATAATTGCCCAAGCGTACAATTAATCATTATAAAAGCGCCATGTTAATCCTATTAATACCATGTTCTGAAAATTAAATTAAAAATTCATAGAAGAGATCGTTTAGTTTGGTTCGACAATACCTTGTGTGAAAACGCAGCTGATTATCAATCCAATTCATATGCGATCGATCAAAGCCCCTTGAACGACCCAAAGATAACAATTCGACTATAAAAGCCAACGCGTGCAAGCCATTCCTCACAAAGTTCTTTCTGCCATTAACCAAGCAAAATGATAGCAAAGTTTTTCCTTCTAGCGCTGGTGGTCGCCATCGCCAGTGCCACCCCCGTCGCCCAGGACACGAGCATGGTCAACTATGGTGACGCCGTTGAGATGTTCCTTGACGCTTGGAAGAAGATGATACCTTGTGGCTATGCTCCCGACAACATTCCACCCATGGCCCCGCTCACAATCGATTTCTACGCCTTCGACTACAACAACGGAGACACCAGCCTTGTGGGCAACGTGAGCAGCATCCGCATCACGGGTCTGAACAACTTCCAAGTGCTGAGCGGCAGCTTCAATTCCAGCACCCTGCGCTCCACCTTCGACGTCATATACCCCGAGATTCAAATTTTGGGCTCCTATGCGGTGGAGGGCGTTCTCAGCATTGGCGGCTTTCCAGTGCCAATACGCCAGAGCGTTCTGATCAACAAGAAACTGACCGATTATCGTTTTGTGGGCGACTACACCTTCTCCCAGAGCCTGAGCAATCCCAACGGTCTGCGCATTAGCGACTTCAACCTGCAGTATTTCGTGGCCGACGTGAAGGCCGACAACTGGGATAAGTTCCTGGACATTGCCGCTAACAACTATTTCAACCAATTTATCGAATCTTTCTCTCTGCTGTTAACCGAGGAGATTCAGCCTTATATCAACCCGATCTATGCAAAGTATGTGTTGCCCAACATCAATGATCTGCTCTCCAACCTGGACTTGACCCAGCTGACTGACTACTTCGTTATGCAAGCTGAGATCTGGAACAACGCCGGCTGCTCGGTTCAGGCTTAAATGTCAAACTTGGTTGAACGCATATTAAAGAACATGTGTTTATCTTAAAAAAAATAACAATAACAAAAAATAAAGAATAATTTGCAAAATATGTATATATGCGTTTTGTTATACCCATGAATATTATAATATGGATTATCTTTTAAGTGATGGGTGTCTTGGAAAATATTTAAATTACGCTTTAAACTTAATTTCCTCTAATTTTTCAGACAGCTGTCATAAAAAAATAAGTAATAACGTTGCAGTCGGGTGTAACCGACTGCGCAATACTCGTTCACAGTAATAACAGCTGAAGACAATCAAAGATGGTCTATAGATAGACAGACGGACGGACAGCCAGAGGAACATTGACCAAACCCCGCTTCGTGAACTAGTATAATAAATTAAAATAATTAATTATAATTAAAATAATTAAAATAATGATTCATACAAATTTGAAAATCATTTCTTTTCAAGAAAAGTAAAGTATTAAAAATAAGATAGGAAATTTTATAGAAAACGCCAGTAAAAAATCCTTTAACTTATTCTGATTCAATTTAAACTCATTTCTTAGATTAATTTGCTCTTATACAGACAGATGTGTTGGAATATGTCTTTATAAGTGTATATGATTGAGAATAGTTAAGTAGATATTCTATAAAATGAATTTCAAACAGTTACAAATAGGTAAATACCCCACTCAGCACCCATTATTATCAAACACACCAATCAATTCATTGATTCAAAAGTTTTTATTTATTAAACAGGCAATATAAAAAGCCCAAAGTGATTCAATCTAACCCTGAACATTGCAGCCTGCATTATTCCAGATCTCAGCTTGCATAACGAAGTAGTCAGTGACCTGGGTCAAGTCCACGTTGGAGAGCAGATCATTGATGTTGGGCAAGACATACTTCTCATAGATCGGGTTGATATAAGGCTGAATCTCCTCGGTAAACAGCAGAGAGAAAGATTCGATAAATTGGTTGAAATAGTTGTTAGCGGCAATGTCCAGGAACTTATCCCAGTTGTCGGCCTTCACGTCGGCCACGAAATACTGCAGGTTGAAGTCGCTAATGCGCAGACCGTTGGGATTGCTCAGGCTCTGGGAGAAGGTGTAGTCGCCCACAAAACGATAATCGGTCAGTTTCTTGTTGATCAGAACGCTCTGGCGTATTGGCACTGGAAAGCCGCCAATGCTGAGAACGCCCTCCACCGCATAGGCACCCAAAATTTGAATCTCGGGGTATATGACGTCGAAGGTGGAGCGCAGGGTGCTGGAATTGAAGCTGCCGCTCAGCACTTGGAAGTTGTTCAGACCCGAGATGCGGATGCTGCTCACGTTGCCCACAAGGCTGGTGTCTCCGTTGTTGTAGTTGAAGGCGTAGAAATCGATTGTGAGCGGGGCCATGGGTGGAATGTTGTCGGGAGAATAGCCACAGGGTATCATCTTCTTCCAAGCGTCAAGGAACATCTCAACGGCGTCACCATAGTTGACCATGCTCGAGTCCTGGGCGACGGGCGTGGCACTGGCAGCGGCGACCAGGAGCGCTAGAAGGAAAAACTTTGCTATCATTTTGCTTGGTTAATGGCAGAAAGAACTCTGTGTGGTATTGATGGCACGCGTCGGCTTTTATTGTCGAATCGTTATCTGTGGATCATATATGCGACGTTTTGATTGATCGCAATGTAATTGAAAGTTCTTATGTAATTTGAATGTAGATCTTATGCATGACTCAAGCAGTTGAGAAGTCTGAACATTGTCTTCGCTGCGGCTCGCTAGAGTGATTCATGGCCGAAAACCCCTTTATTTCTTTGGGCTCAAGTGTTTCAGTAATGGGAGTGCTTAAGTTTTGCTTTTCAATTGCCAGCACTTAGTTGGAACTGATAAGACCTTGTACTTTTCAGCGAAATTTGCAAGGAGACTTATACTGACCGGTGAAATGAAAAGCAGTGCCAAAGATAAGATTTAAACAAGTGGGGCGCTCTAGTCGAGAGCACCCGGCTAGGGGATACCCTGTCTTTACTTACACAATTGCACACGCACGCCGACCGATGTGAATAGCTGCTACGCTATGGAAACTAAATTCGTGAAGAACTTCTAAACTAAGTTATCTAATGAATTTTTCAGATCTGAACAAGAGCATTGTAACCTATGTAAAAACCAAATTGCTAGTTTGTAATATTTGAATTGGGTTATTTTTTTCGATATAGGGCAAGTGCGGGAGGTATTCAAAATCCGAAATATTTCTGTCTGCTTTACGAGATCATAATTTTGGTGGCCTTTGCTTCTAAGTCTCTGATTAATGCTAAAAAAAAAAACCATATCTTAAAATCAAATTATATCGATAATAATGAAACTATGCAAGATATAAAAAAAAACTGACAAACTCGTACTGCGATTGGTTTGTCTATAGCTTTTGTATTTTCCAATCGACTCAACTAATCGTCCTGATCAAAAAAACTTATACTTTATGGGTTCGGAGGTAACTCCTTCTGCCTGTTACATACATTTGTACACAACTATCATACCCTTCTTAAGTGCCCACCAATATATGGAATTTAACAAAGCACCGATTTTTTTTTTGCAATTCTTCCAAAACGCTTGCCAGTTTTGATTGGCAATAGAAGTGTTTTTGTTGTGTTTTCAAAGCACATTAGAGTACACTTTACAATTGCATATGTTGTTTGTGTGTGCGTGTGTGTGGAAGCAAAACAATAATAACTCTTGTTCGTTGGCAAAAACTTGCACAGAAAAGAGAATTTTGTTTTGGACTATTGCGTAGACACTGGAAATCAGGAACTCACCCGTATTTTGGTAGTGGAAATTCCCTCTTTTTCGGGGGGGATGGGGAAGCCGTGCGGATTGTATTATTTGACTGCTTTTGTTTCAAAATTTTCATTTGGCTGGACTGTTGATGTTCTTTCTGCATGTATGGCTATTGTTGGCGCTTGTTCTTGCTTTGTTTGAGCATTTCACTTGAAATGCAAAAGTTCAATTCACTGCAGGCGCCATTTTGCTTTCCTTAGTCGTGTTGTTTTGCGTGCCGTGCCGGAAACAAGCTGCGCTGCTACCTCCGTCTATGCCCACACACACACTCACACACACACACATACACACACAGCGTTTGAAATGAAACAAAGCAACAGAGACTTCTGCAACGGACAGTTGTTACCGCTGGGCAAAGACGTCCACATCAAGGATGAATTGCTGGCTGGTGGGCCGGCTGGCTGCCCGGTCGGCCAGGTAGGTCTCGCTGTCTCCATTGCACCCTGCATGTGTGTGATTGAATGGACTTTGAATGTTGTACAGCACTCAGCACGGCGATGACCATGACGGCGTTTGCCGTTCGTTTTGCCATGCAAATGCCAGTAAAAACATTTTTCGGACACAATTCTAAAGGTGGTCGTGACTGGGGTACGATATGTGCGGCGGGGCCCGAGCGGATTGGCAGTTGGGCCAAAACAGCTGCTGCTGGCCCCGGGGTCGTTGATGATGTTCATAACATGAGCTGCGCCGGACGCACTGGGTCTGCTGAGATGCAGTCTGTATGCTAATTCCCAGCAGGAAGTGCTCGCTTATCTATGTACATTTATGTACATATGTACGTTGGGGCGCACAACAGAGTGTGTCATATGGACATGGGGGAGAGGGGTTGAGCGGAAAGTGCGCCTTCGGCTAAACAAGTGTTGCCAACATTTTTGGGCACATCAAAGTGACAACTGACCGAATTATTTTTATACAAAAACACAGGAACTGCTCATAAGTACGTTTGTGTGTGTGTGCTGCCTTAATTTGTGCGGCCAGGTACTTGATGCCACTCCATGGAATGCGACCACAACAAAGCATGGCCCACAGCCAATTGCGTTAGATACAATGCTAATTGGGCCAACGGTTTGTGTGTGTTGCCGTGAGGGTCGAGACCGGGCACGGGCGCGGGCACGGGCACGGGCACGGGCTCCTGATAATACATGCAACAACAACTTGCCTAATAGAAATTGCGCCACAAAAACCACATTATGCCGGCGCGTTGTCGCTTTAAGCTTCTGGCCCAGTACCTGAGATGTTAAGCTGCTGGCGCTTGGCCTCTTTGGATTTCCGTTGTGTTACCGCAAAACTTTTAACGTTTGTTTGGGTTTTGTTGTGGCTGCCACTTTCGTCTTTGCGCATTTCGCCCACATGTATTGACTAAATTAATATTCTCAATTGAAAACTTTTCAACAATAGTTGGCGCTGAAAGTTTTTCAAAGCTATTACACTGCGAAAAATCGCATGAAAGTGTAACAGAAGGCAAAAATTGCCTGCGGGTAAATATCTGTATATATTTTATCTTGAAATTCCAGCTAAAAAAGAGAGTAAAATGTGGTAAAACTTTCGATCTATAATATAAATAATAATAAATCTTTCGTTACATTTTCTTCTTTCTACAATTGTTTACACTTTTGATTTTCTGACTTTCAGCTTGTCTGATAAGCTCTTACATATACTGTTAGTTTCAGTTTAGCTTTCACTGAATTATGTTAAGTTAAATATATTTTTGCAGTGCTGAGCGGCCACACCGCAAAAGTTTTCGAGCATTCCGTAAATGAAGCTGCGTTCATGGTGAAAAGGGGCGCTGTTTTTGCTCGTCTAATAAGTCGCCAGCTATCTGACATTCAAATCTTGGAAAATTCTCAAATTCAATTTGCAGTGGGAAAACAACAAAAGCTGACACCCCCAAAGACGCCAGACCGCAAGGCAACAACAAGCACGACCACGCCTCCAGAGATGCAGTGCGGCCAGGGCGGGCGCCAGTTCCAGTTCGTCACCTGATTTGCCAGAGAAGTGAACAAACATTTCTGAAAACTTACTTGAATAGATTATTAGGAATTATCAAAACTTAATTTAGCTTAAGCTCAGTTCGTTTCAGAGTGCTTATGAAAGGCACTACAGCTGGACGGCATGCGGGAAAGTGGGCGGGGCGGGGCGGGGTTGGAGTAGGTACACGTGCGGTGCTTCTGTTAATGAATGTCTGAATGGATAACTTGAAATCAGGTGGCAAACAATCAGTGCACACCACTTGAAAGGCAGCTTTTGAAGTGGTTGCGAAACTTTTGACTGTACTGTAAAGCCCATTGATCTTGCCAAGAGTCTTTGTTGTCATCGCTGCGTAAGCCCCTGGGCTAAGCGGCTTAAAGGGCAGCCCCAGCAGTGCTGGGCACTTAAATTTTTAACACATGCGATTTGCGCCGTAAAGGAAATAACAAAATCTGAGCCATTTCATCGCTACGGGCAACGTTTATTTACCGGACCCGGGCGATGTCAATGTCGTCATTGACATCACATTGATCTAATGAGGCTGCCAGCTAGCTGGAAACGCTGTCTGGCCTGGCATATCCAGCTGTGTAATTGACTTCAATTAAATAAAGCCAACGACACCGACAATTGCACGCTGCCTTTGTGACGGGGCCACGCAGGCTGGACTCGGCTGGGCTGGGGGCTGGGTGTGCGGAAATAATGGAAGTGCGCTGGGACAGCTTAAGCTAAAGCCAGAGTCACATCCAGCCGTGGCCAGAGAGCAGTAAGTAGTAGATGAATCCATTGCTTTAGTTGTAGGTTGGCTCTTTATTCTTTATGCCCGGGACGGGCGACCTTTTAGCGTTACTTCCTGGAGCCGACGCAGCGCCGTGCCCAGCACTCAAAGTGGCGTTAATAAGGTGGCACAAATTTACAGCAGTAAAATAGAAATACTTAGCTTACCTTGGGGCCCATGCCGGGGCCGATAATCGCACGGAAAACGGATGTCCAATTAGTTGTGTGCCAGCTTCCGGCGGCCGCCGTCGCCGCATCGTTTTCATCAATGCGTATCAACGTTTGCCTGTCAATTGCAGTTCGTTTTCGTTTTCGTTTTCATTTTCCATTCATTACGTGCCGGCAAGTGGACCTAGAGATTCATTTTAACAATTTTTGATGCCAGTGGCATAATTTTCATATTTGCGTGCTCGTCAGCAATTGCCAACGATTTGCATAGAAAGACGCGTATATGTATATGGCTGCTATATCTGATTTATATACGCCCTTTGGCAGAGTCGTTCAACTTAATCAATGCGTATTTATGCTCGAAATCCTTGGGCTTTGCTTCTGACGCGCTTATCGCGCTGCATACTTTTAGGCGTTCATGGCTAAAAATTGAATAAAGGATTTACGGTCTTAAATGGAGGCAGCGCCCAGCAAATGTCATGTCAAATGCGTGCGTGCGTGTGTGTGTGTGTGTGTGTGTGTGTGTGTGTGTGTGTCTGCGTATGTGACAGGAAGCCAAACAAAGGCAACATGTGTAACTTGTACGGGTAGCCAACGTCGACGTCGACGTCGACGTCGACGCCTCGAAAAGGCGAGAGGCTGGAAATCTATTAGAACGTGTTTCGCCTGCCAACCCGATGCCGCGTGCCAGCCGCTCTTGCATGCTTGTTTATATTTTACCCGAGGGCATAATAAGCTTGCCGCTGACTGCTCCTTGTGATCCTGGCGCTCCTTGCGCTCCTTTTTATTTCAACAATCGCATGCGTGTGTGTCTGTGTAATATTTACTTATGATTGAGTTGCGTGGTGGCAGCGCTAGTGACACCCTCATACAAGCACACACGCACATACACGCACACCAACGGCACAACAATTTGGTAAAAGATTGCGGTTGCTTTACTGATTTTCTCACCCATTTCGTGTTTTTTATTTTATCCTCTACGTGTGTGTGTGTGAGGGAGTATGAGATGAAAATTTAAATTGATTTTGCATTGTTTGACTGTCATTGTTGTTGCTTTTGTTGCCCTCGTCTTCGGGGTTGTTTCGCTTTATATTTTTTTTTTCTTTTGGTTTTTTTTTGTTTTTATTTGTGGCCCTGATAAACTGCCACCCACACATCCGCAATATTCTTATAAATTTCAATTTGTGCACCATAAATGCGGGCATGAAACATGGCATGAGAATGAGTTAGCATTCTATGCGTATAATAGGCAACTTTGCTAGATATTTCAATGTACATATTGAAAGGTGAGATTGCTGTAGCCGATCTACCTTTCTCTCACCACGGTCCATTATCATTATCACTTTCTTATCTTCCACAAACAAGAATTTCACAATTCTTGCAATACTATTTTGGTTTTGGATAATTGGAGTTCATTTGGTATATTGTAAAAATTATCGACCGGTAGATAAAATTTACGATAGTAATAAAAGGTGAAATCTATTGCACAAATCTTAGCTTATATTATAGAATTATATTGTTTCATTCCCCCGCATATCCATTTTATCATTTGCTCATTTATGCCACCGCTTAAATTCCACTGAACTCTTTTGGGTCATAAATGATTTCCACAGCATAAGCAGCACCCTTTGTGACCCGAGCATTATTTGGTTTTATATGAAATTGTTTTACGCCTTTCGCCGTGCATCCCCTTGGCTGTTTTGGGCCAACGGCTGGACGACTCTTTCCACCCGCCTATCAACTACAAACTTACTTTGTTGGCTTTGTTTCATTTTCTTTAGCTGCTTTTTTCTCCAGTCGCTGTTTGCTGTTCATACAAATGTTTATCGACTTGTGCGTTGATTTTCCGCTTGCTTTGGTTTTACAGCGCCCGCTCCTTGCGAGATTTTCGGGGTATCCATTGCCTTGGCCGTAGCACGTGCACGGTAGGGTTAAACATCACCGACACTGACATGTGGGTGTGCGGGCCAGGCGGGGGGATGTTGGATGTTCTTCTCGGTAGGTGGGGCGCGTAGCCGCTGAACGCATGTGTATTGGTAATTGAATTTATTGTTTGACATTCAAAGTACCGTTGAGTCAATTACGCTGGAAAATTGGTATCAAAATATTTACGAGCTGTTTATTGCATTACGCAAGTTGATGCTCGAGGCCCCACGAACCGAAAGGTAATGCAATTTACATGCTGATGCGGCACCCCGATTACGTATATCGCAAATGGTGTATCATTCGAGCCCGATTATATGGATGGAGGCAATACACGGCAAGACAAATAGCATCAAGATGATTTGCTGAAGTGTAAATTGCACGAGCACCTCAATTAGATGGGCTTCTGCTGGGCCCGTGTGGCAGATACAAGACTCTAAAATAATTGCGGCATTACAAGCGGTTCATTTAACACTATTACCCAAATATTAGTTCTGTTTCGAAAGTGCGCTTTGGGTGACTTACAATCTTTTAGCCAATTGTATTCTCCTCTTCAGATAAAAAGTAATTAATTAACAAGCCAACTTCTGCAGCTGCACTGACTACATAAACGCTATCTAAATTTTTGTTTATTTAAATTATTGTTATATGAGATTATTTCAAATTCCATAGTCTAAAATATTCTCTTTAACATTGTAGCTGTAAATAAGGGGATTAACTTTATAAACTTACAGACTGCAGGATATATTTGTTTGCCATTTTATGAATTCTATGCAGGCAGACAGAAGAGAATTTATCACACAACTTCTTTTGCCACTTAAATATATAAAGCATAAAGCTTAAAAGATGCCACCTGCTATTTACATTGTATGGCCAAGTTTAAATTCGGTGTTGCACTATTTTAGCTGAAAAGAAAGCGCTATTTAGAAAGTCTAAAATATTTTATTGTTCACTTATTCCGGCAATTTCAAATGAAATTAGGAGCTTAAGTTCGGCCAACTGTCTTGTCTGTGCTGGGCATTTGCCACCCACTGTGCAAATATGTTAAGCATCCGAGTCTGACAATGCTGTCAACATTTGTCATATTTGCTGAGGAATGGATTCTGGGTGTGGTTGTTACTCAACTCGATAACAGGCTGACCGACAGCTGGGTCATAAGATAAACGAGCTGAGGAGTAACAGTTAATTAGCGCGAGTTCATCAAACGTACATATGCCCGGATGACCGTACAGGCGAGCATGCAACATATGTATCTGTATCTATATCTGAATCTGTGTGAGATATGCATGCGTTGTTAGCAACAACAACAGTAAAATCAACAACAATAATAATGGCAACCAAACCATGCAATTAAATGCAAACAATTTGCTATAATTTATGTGCGGCGACATTGGCGACTACGCCACAAAATGTTGCATGAAGAGACTAATGCATAACGGAAGCGGAAATATATGTGGCCGCCATGGCTGAAAGCAGCCACTATACGAGGCATATGTACATCTCTCTGTGTGTGTGTGTGTGTGTGTGTGTTAATTGGCTCAACCCCAATTGAAGAATGTGCTGACCCGTCATTGTTGAAAATTTGCTTTGCAAATTTAGCATAAGCGCTGCCGTTGCAAGGATAAAAAGTTTAAACAAAAACCGAAAGCCAGACCCATTGGCGGGGGGTCCGTTGTGGAAATTCCCAAAAATTTGCATATGTAGCGACCAGTATAAGCAATGTATATTAATGCAATTAAGTGATGCGTTAAATGCATAAACAAAGCAAACCAGAAAAAATGGTAATCATAATTTCTATTGTGTTTTAGCGTAAAACATGCTGTACTCAAATCATTTTATGGTTAATTAGTCCGGTTAGTTGAAATTTCCGCTTACGCTAGCCTACTGCAAATTTCGCCGTTCAATTCACAAATTTCATGGTACGTCAAATAATGGGAAAAGCAATCGCTAAACCGATTGTAAAATGATTGTCACACAGGTGAAGCCAAGCGTATGGCCATTATGCCATTATTGGCCGCCACAATCTTGGCCATAAGCTCGCTCCCAGTCTGCCAGCCCGCCAGCCAGTTTAACGCAAATTGATGCACCAGTCATGTCGCTGCTGTGCCGCTTTGGCCAGCATGTGTCTAATTTAAATTAATATTATGCCATGCAGCAGCCACAGGCATATAGCATATGGCATACGGCACATGGCATATGGATTGGACCTTTGGCCCGGCGCTAGGCGCCTTTGTGCGCAACGGCTACGGCAAATTGAAATTGAAACTGCAACCGGATGTAATTGGGCTTGCATATTGGGTGGACCGTCGGGCCATTGGACGGTTGGACAGACGACAGTTCGGTGGTCTGTTCAGGCCGTGCGCTGATAATATCATTGATAGCTATTGCCACAATTTGTAACCACAATAAGTTGCTGGGACAGAGCTCTGGCCCATGGACACAGGACTCGTTCCATGACACTTGCATTCGGTCATTTCTGGCATTTACGAACTGGGGTCTTAAGCTCGGTTCGTGCGTGCATAGGATTCATTTGACCCGGCGCTTTGTAAGGCTTTCTTGCTGCCTGCAGTTGATTATGGCTGTTGTCGTAGGGTTCGATTTCATTGTTACCACAACAGGGCGTAGTTTGTGTGTGTGTGTGTGTGCATACAAAAGAACATGTATGTTAGTAATGAAATTTGAAGTCTCAATAGTTGGACATTGTTATGATGATAATCCGATATGAACCAGGTGAACTGCCATTGTTGTGATTACAGTTAGGGCTTATGGTAACGATAAGCCGAATATGCTATGCTTAAGTATTAATTGTTATGATGCTACAGGAAATTGAAATTGACTTGCCTTGTGCACTGTCCAGGACATTTTATAATACCTGTCGTACGCCTTATGGCTTTCATTATTGTGCTCATCTGCAAATGATATTAAGCCAGTCCGTTGCTAAGTAAATATATATACTTAAATACCTGAGCTTAATAAATGCCAGCTGAGCTGCTACCACTGCCAAAATCTACTCCAAACTCAACCAGCTACACAAAAAATATACATATATATGTTTATATGTTTCGGTGTATATAAATAAGGAGAGAAGAGAACAACAGGAAGCCAGCGAGTTGGAAAACTAAAAACTATCGCAATTGTTGTGACTTGTAACTGTTCACAATTGTTTAACTTTGGCCAATAATATCACCTGCGTCGCCAGGCAGCCAACAGCTAAACTAAGCTGCATTTAGCTAAGGGTTTGCGCTGGCTGCACAGACAATGGGCCAACAAGGAGGGCCAAGCGGCAGCCAGCAACAAGTAAGCAAAAGTGCACGTATTTGCCATTTACTAAGTATTTCTATGACTTTGTGCCATTGTTTTTTGCAGCTGTTGGGGCTTTTTAGAGGTTTACTCAAGCATTAAATAAGTCAAAGCGTACACAGTGGCAACAGCGAGTGGCTGGGGGCGGGGGGCGTGGTATGGGTAAGCCATGGCCAGCTGCCCGACACGCTTGGAACAATTGTCAACAGTGCGCTTTGTTGTTAACAACGGGAAACTTTTCTGTTTTACTTTGGCTTTGCAATGCGCTTTAAAAATAATTTTCTTACCCAGCTGGGCAGGGTAAATAGCTTTTTTTAATTGTTTGTTTGCTTATGATTTAATTGATTTGAACCAGCAATAAAATTACAAAATGTCATCAAAAACCAATTTTAAATTGAATGTGGTTTCTGTATTTTGATTAGCTTAGCTTAAGCTAAGAGGAATAAATGAAATACAAGCAGAGATTCTAGAGATACAAGAAATACAAGAGCTCCTTTGCTCAAAAAGTATTAAATGTACCACCTTTAATCAACGTGACCTTACGGCAAAGATTATTTTCTTTTGCTGCAAGAAGTTTTCGCATGTCAATTATTTCCGCAATTATTTTGCGCAATTCCAAAACTTCAATAAATTGTCATAATCATAACTTTTCATTGCGCGACAATCAAAATTAATGTAAAAGTAAATTCTGAACTTAAATCAGGGCATTTACAAAACAATACGACTAACGTAGCGTAAACGCAGCGACCCCAAAAAAGCACATAATAATATTTTGAAAACGATAACTGTCATCCCAATTCGAAAGGGGTGCACCAGGATGATGGGAAAAGGGGGGGGGGGAGGGTGGGTAAGCAGCCAGTCGCATGTCATTAAAATGTTTCCGCCGGGGTACGCTGGGACGTTGGCATTGTCAGTTGGCGTTGCTAATCAGCGACGCTGCTAAAAGGTATTCATATGCAAAAGAGACGCGATGGCGAACGCCGACGACATTATTCATTGCAAATGGCAAACGGAAGGGATCTATACTCAGGACAATATGTGTATGTCGGTGTGTGTGTGTGTGTGTGTGTGTAAATGTGGAATACCGAAACTTAAGCGCCGCTCAAGGTAAAATATAATCAAAAGCCGTGAAAAACATTTTTACACGTCATTAAACTCAAATTCAGCAAAGCATGGCATCGCATGTTACAGCATCCAGGGACTACACACACACACACACACACACACACACACACACGCTGGGGGCTGGCATATGGCAAATCTTAGAAGCTGCACAAGATTGATGTGTCTCGGCTTCATAAATAAATTAAAGCGCGTCTTCACAATCAAATTGTGAGAAACTTTAAATGCTCCACGACATCGGCACAGGGCCACATTATAGCATTACAGCAGAACTCGCTGCTGAGAGTAGTTTGTTGAAAACTTCTAATTACCGTGTAATGATTGCGATTTACATGCGTGTGTACATGTCGGCATGTTGTCGGCGACAGCGATGCCCGAAACTGCCACGCCCCTTCCCTGTCTTCCGCCCGCAAGCCAGTGGATTGCCACTTATGAATAATAGCTTTTATGACAACTTTAGGCAAACGTCAAAGTTGTCAGAGTTGCCAAAGTTGCCTTCAATCTTGTTGTTGCTGCTGTTGTAGCATTTGTTATTGTCCCTGTTGTTGTACGAGTTTTATATATATGAAATATGCAAATCTCAACACATTCATGTGTGCACATAAATACATATATGGGTTTATACCTAGGTTTGTCTCTTGTATATTTTGTGCAAATTGAATTTAATTAAAATGTATTTGCTAGCAGCAAACTAATTAAATTTGTTATCCACTAGTCGTATTTAATGTTTCAATTGAACAAATCAATGAAATATTATTTGCAGATGCTTAAAGCCAGTCAAAAACTGAATTTCTGGACTTGAAAGTCCTGTTAGCTCTTGAACCGTAAACCTTTGAATTATTAATTTTTAAGCTAAATATGTGTGGGAGTGTGCGTGTACGTGTATGTTTGTGTGTGGTTGAAAAGGGCAGCCAACTTGTGTGTGTGTGTCGGAGGGGTCACATTGATTTAGCCTTTGGGTCATCCAAGCACAAGTAATAAAGGATGGGGCTTCTAAGCTTAACGGGGCGATTTAGTTCCTATCTCATGTGCGCTTGTCCGCTTGAATGCACATTATTAAATTTAAGTAGCTGCCGCAGGGGGGATTCCCAACAAAATAAGGAATCTGGGCACATATTTTTTTGACCAGGATTTTATAATAAGTCTGTTGCGTAACCTGCATTGATTCCCTTCTCGACGGCCGGCCACACAAAGCCATACATTATGCATGAGTACTGAGCATCTGAACATTTTGGGCAACTGACATCCGATCAAAACTGGTTTCGGTTATATTTCAAAACAAAAAGCTTATTACTTTTTGGTTGCGTGGACAGGCAATTTGCACAACTGCCAGGTGCAGGCATCACCCATCGTTGTCCTCCATTGCATTACAATAACAGCAGCAACATTGCCCGAAGGCCTCGAAAAAAAAACACACACAAAGCACACACAACTTTGAAGATCTACAACGGTCCTTAACGACTGACAGTTTTGTTGTGCATTTGCGTTTTGGCAACTGCCGAAATGAATTGTTTTGGTCGCTGCCATTGCCCGTTTGCCCCGCTTGCTGTTGGCAGGACACGCGGTAAATTACATTATCAGAAAAATTAAATTAGTCACCTGCCAGCGGCGGTTGCGGCTGAGACTGAGTCTGCCTCTGCGCCAGCCACGCCCCCTGACAGATTGTTTCGCTTTCGCATAATTGAACGAAATGCTTTACAGAATGAAACACAACCAAAATTAATTTACATGCTCAAAATGTTCTTGCTACGTTTTACATTAGCTAATTAAAATTGGTTATCAAATTGCCTTGTTATCGTTATCGTTGTTGTTGCTGCTGCTGCTGCTGCTGCTGCTGCTGCTGCTGCTGTTGCTATTATTGTTACTTTCCTGTAGTAAGTTTTTGTGCCGTGCTCCCTTGCGGCTGTGTTCGATGGTTATTTAAACCAAACGAAATTAACAACAATCCAACTTTCTACAGATAATTTCATTAATTTAATTTTTTTGAGATGCTTATGTTAAGAGCATTAATGAATGCCGCTTTGTGTAAATTACTTAGTGAAAAGTAATTATGTAATTGGGCTTAGATCGAATCTAGAGTTGGCGGTGGAACAGGAATTCCTAAAAAGGCTTTTAAGTTGGTGATTTTGTGGGATCGTTTGACGTTGTTGCCTTGCTTAGATGATGTTTCAGCAATTCAAACTAGATTTAGAAATTTCGAAAAAAAAACCTTATCAATAATATCAATGGAAAACCTTTTGAAATCGTTAGACGATGTAATAAAATATTGGGCGATATTGGTATCCACCCGAAAAGATTAATTTTATACATTTCAATGTTGGGATGTAAGTATTTACTTTGAAATAAAAATGTGCACAAAACCATTAACTTTGCGAACACACACGCATGGAAATCAATTCACACAAAAGGGCACACATGGCAATTACAATAACAATAGCAATGTTAAATAATGGACCACTTCTGTGCAGACCAACCACAAAATTGTCTATAAAATTAATCACTTGACCAAATTGTGCAATTTGCGTAGCCAAAAATTAACTTAAATGTTGCTTTTTTGCATGCACAATTGCACACGAATCTTGTGGCTATGCCTACACATATATGGCGAGAATCGAGCGTGTGACTTCGTTATGGTCCCAAATGCGGAGAAGGGGCATACAAGGTCCTGGTGCTGTCAGGAGCGCAGGCTGCTCCAGTGTGACGCTACCGGTCTCTAAACGCTGCGGCCTAGCCCATTGAAAGCCCGAAAATGTATGGCAATTAGAGTGGCCATTGTGTGTTAGTCAGTCGTTAGCCTCTGCGATAGGAAGGGGGAGGGAGATGGGGAGCAGGGCGAGCTGGCGAGCGGCAGTTGTAGCCGGGCAAACTATTAGATAGCAATCCCGTGACTGTGTCGTTGTGTGCTGTTCATTTGGCCGCATTTTGTGGCAGCTACAAATGGACCGTTGCCGTTTTCGTCGTGCCGAGTAATTTTTCAGAAGTCGCCTTGCATTGTTGTGCAGCCTTATTGTTATTGCATAAAAATGGCGACTCTCGGTTTCGCCTTTTTACACACACTCTCTCCCTCCATTTCCCACACATGCAACAGTTGCAAATTGAGCGCAATTAAGCGCCGCAATTAACGTGTTGCAGTGTTTAACCTGTTACATAGCGTCTGCTTCCCTACGTGCCGGCCATTTGAATGGGGGATTTTCTAAATTTTAATGTTGGCCATTTGAGCGTCACATGTGTGTGCGTGCGTAAGTCTGTGTGTCTGTGTTTGTGCAATTGACGTCCATTTGTGTCCCCACAATTGTCGCCATTGCCATCGGTTGCATTTAAGCGCGCACATTTTTCACGTCCTCATTTTTTTGAGCTCTTCTGGACATTCAAACGCATTATTTTTAACGCCAATTATGTACACACTGGCCAGGCCACGCCGCCAGCGTCTATAAATTCGCAACAAATGCCGTGGACTCTTGATTACGCCTATTATGTTAATGGTCGTACGTGTCGGGTTTATTTTCCATGCCACGTAATCATTTTCCACTTAACTAAAAATTGTGCCAAACCCTTTGATATGACCCCACTCCATAGCTTTTAAACTGCTTTCCATTTTCAAATGCAAGTAAATAATAATGACGAACTCATTTCGATGCTATAATGAAAAAATAGTATTGAAAATCAAAGAACCAAATATAAAGTAAATATGAACATTTGTGGGTTAACGGCTTTGAACCATTTTAGGATTATATATATATTGAATTACAGAATCTATAGTCATTTAGTTTGAATCATTAGCTTTTGCAGTTTCCGAGAACGCTGCGTTCATACAGACGGATAGACGGAGAGACGGACACTCAGACGGACAGACGGACGGGGCTATATCGACTCAGCTCGTCGTCCTGATTGAAAATATATATACTTTATGGGGTCTGAGATGATTACTTCTTCATGTTACATACATTACAAATGTATGTAAACCATACCAAACCTTTTTAACCATTTTCAATGGGTTCAGGGTATAATAATACAGAAGTTAGAGAAATTCTGTAACATTTTCAATGTAGATATGTCATAAAAGGACTGTTTATATTTTAAAATTACGTATTAAAAAGGCAGTAAGATATTTAATATGTATGTTCTGAAGCAAATCCAGCTTTTTTAACTTTACCTCAACTTTTCTAGATTCATGTATTTTTTGCAATCATTAAAAATTTCACATGCAGCTCATAATTTGCAAATAAGAATAATTTGGAAAATGTTTGTATTCTACGATACCTAATATGATTCTGCGCATAATTAATTCCTCTTGTACAGGTTTCAAGTTACGAAATAAACCAGCAAAATCTACATGTGCTGAAATGTTAGAGTTAGTCAAATGCGATGGCATTTCTAATAACTCCCAGCAAATACAGCTCGGTGAGTTTTGCAAAGCGCGTGATTTAATTATGAGGCAAGAATTGTCAGTGAGGTAAAAGTGGGGGCGATGCAGTTGGATGGGCGTGGCAGTTGGACGGTTTCGCTTTGGCTGGCCGCCAGTTAAATATGCGAATGTTTTTCACTGACATTGAGGTTACATAGCTGATGCGACCGCAGACGCGGCTCGTACGCATGCATACCTAGTTGTATATACATTTCATAGCATACTTTTCTGCGCTCGTGCATGTTTGAAATTAAAATTTCGACATATCTTAATTATGTGCACATTACAGCGAAATGGATTAAATATTAACTATATTATACTGTGGCAAAATATTTTTGGTGTATTTTAATAATATACATTATTTGTATGTGTGTTGTAACGCTATAATTTTATGCAATTTGAAGAGTAGCCAAAATAAAGTATTCCATTATTATTTGGATGTCCGCCGGGCAATCATAAAAATTCATAGACCACAAGAATACGCTTGAGTGGAGTTCCACATACACACAATGATTCTCACCACCACATCCAATCGTATGTCCATTTCAATTATCTGGCAAATCAAACTGTACACATGCGAAAACCGTTTCGAGCCATAGCAAAACCTCATCAAAAGAGATGTGTGTGTGTAGACAGATAAAAATCAAAATTAAATCGAGCGAATTCATGCGTAAGAATTAATAATTTCCGTTTTGTTTTATTCGTAGTTTGCCCAAGGAAGTTTAAATATGCATATAGATATGTGTACCGGAAATTAGAGAGCTATTGGCCACAATAATTGCAAATCGATTTGCACATTGCAATCGTTATAAACTGAAAGGTAATTATTACAATTGATATTTATTAGATTAATTCAAATATTATATTACTGCAAGTGATAAATTTGGAAATTAATTAAAATAAATAATCGTTTTAATTCAATGAAATACCTATTTACTTAGGTTTAAAAAACAGAATGAATTTATGTTCTTGTTATGTTCTTGTTCAAATTTATAGCTTCACCTATCGTTACAATTATTAACTTCTTTCGCTGTCATTCGCAATTGCATACATGAGCGCTGCTCTCCACTGTCTGCTGGTTATTCTGGAGAAGATTATAGCCAGAGCGTACGTGCTCATCGATGCTAATGTGAACGCCTGTTGGGTTTTTAGTCAGTTTAGTTAGTTTAGGTAATACTTCACAGTATATTGAATCGAAAAGAAATATATTAAATACGTTTTTCAGATTAAACGTATAGTGTGTAAATTCTCTGGCCTCAAAATTAATTTGAAATAGTATTTACAATTTTAAGCTATACATTTGATTTTCGCCTTCATATAAGAAATGATTGGTCACAATAAAAAATTTCATATTTATATTCACAACATTACTGAACAGTAGCGTATTCAAGAACTTGTATGTCCCAACTAACTAATGCACCCACATTCCGATATACTCGCACAAGAACACACCGAGAGTTAGAGCCGGAAAAAATATTGTAGGCGTTGTGGTGTTAGCTAGGTATCGGTATAGCCAACATTTTTTGTTGTATTTGGTGAGCCATAGTCATAACCAGGCAAATGCCCATCCTTTGGCTTTGCTACGCCCGTCCCGGCATATTGTGTTTGCCTTTAGCCAGTATCATTTTTTTTTTATTGTTCAGTGCAAGAGTATTTTCTACGTTATTGGTTATTGACTTTTTACGCTGTTTGTTGTTTTAAAATTGCTCATTTCATGCACATGACTGAGCGCACGTACCCCATTTTTTCCACCACTCGACTAGTATATACACACTCGCACCGGCACACACGCACACACACACACACATTCACTTGTCAACAAAAGAGGGGTCCACTTGAGAGGGGCTGACATCCCTTTGACTGCTGCTTTGTATTGCAGTTGACTTTTGAAGTGTTTTTATAAAATGGACAGCCCGCTGATTACAAAATTGTGGCCATCGCCAGGCTACTTGGTTATGCAGCAGACAGCACAAAGGCGCTAAGTGCAGGCCATGGCCATGGCATATAGATGAGGTGTGGGAGGCGGCTCGATTACGTGCCGTCGCAGGTGCATGAAATTGCACATGAAATTGAGTTATGACACATGTCTCAGTCCGGGGAGGTGCGACGTTGGGGTTGCGCTGGGCGCGTTCATTGCGTGTAAATGATGCGGCCCAAAAAAATTAACGAAACAAAATCATACCAAGCAGCTGCTCAGGCTACGAATAAATTTGCTAAAATCACAGCTGCTTGGGGCTTGATTAACGACCAAGTGCCAAAAGAAGTAAAAACTTCCAGTTAACAACTTGCAGTTTGATTGGCACCACCTCTCATGTGGCTTCTGAGATCCGAAAGGGATACAAAGAGGGCAAAAAGGTTTGCTTTATCAACTCTGGAATTTAATTAATGAGCACAATTTACTTTCTAATTAGTGCAACCACTCGCAAGCACCTTGGCGATATTTGTGATTGATATGCCAACATTCAAGTGAATATTTCGTTATTTAAAACCCGAACAGGAACGCCCTATATCCAGCGTGTTTGGGCCAACCTCTTTTCGCTGGCAAATTAATTCAAGTGCGTAAATTACTTGGAGCTACCTCAGGTGATTGCCAAGCTGCCAGTCTACCAAATTATATGGCTGCGTGTGAGCCAGGCCCTAATTGAAATTTCGGCGGTTGGGTTCAACTAGCTCACCGTTTGGCCCTAGCAGTGTGCTGTTGATTTGCGGTAGAAATAATTGTGAAGGTTTTCACTTTAGCAAAAGTGAACTGGACTGAGCTTTGGATAGCTTACAGCTGTGGTTCTTAAGTTCTTAAGTTCGAGGGTTCGAGTTGTTGATACTTTGCTTTACTGGGGGTCAAGTTAATTACATAACCGACATATACTACAATATAACATAATATATAATATATATATATCATTAAGTTAGTTAAATGACATTAAATGATATTCTTTACAATCCTTCGCAAGTTCTTTGAATAATATCCTTGACTACAAATCCGAGCTTTTTACATAAATTCATAAGCTATGACAAAGGGAAAAATACCTTTGACAAATTGTTGCTTTTTAATTGCATTCCAGAACAAAAGCGCTTGCATCCGCCTTTATAGAAAGTCTTTCTATTCCCCATGCAGAACGCCACCCAATATTTTTTATTAACAAGCAAAAGGCATCTGAGTTCCCTTGAACTAAATTCCTTGCATTTTCCTTAATGCGAGTGCAAAATTGTATTAATAAACTTAGTGGAAAAGACAGAGAGGTCTTGCTGTGCCATTTCTTAATTATACCCTAGAAGGATGAATTTCTAAAAAGGTATATTGAGTCTATTGTTTTCCATTTAATATTAAGTGCAACAAAAACTACATTTTTATAAGAATTAACATAAATATTTAAAATATACCATACACGTTGAAAACCGCATCAAAATATCTCGGTAAAATATTTAACTTAAACTAGTTAAATCCGCAACATGAATGGTTCATCAGCTGGCAGGCGAACAGGATGGCTTGTCCTTTAGCGAATGCACCCAATTAGCTCACTTTTGTCCGCACATGTGCAACATGTCCTCGCGCTGGACTAAGTGAGGGCTTTCAAACGAGAAGTTAGCTCACATGTATTCCTGTTGGCTTCAGCTACGCAAGTGGCAAAGGTTACTTTATTATTGCATTAGCCGGGTGGCCGCTGCTTTTGATGCTAACCCGGATGGAGGCCGTAGTGGGGCCTGACGGTGCTGCACTTTTATTTTTATCACAATAGGGTTGACATTTTGGCCCATTGGCTGCTGGCCTTTGAACAGCACTTGCTTTGAATTAACTGCGTTATGCACTCTATTACCCCTTGGTGGCTATGCTTCATGCACAACAGCATGAATGAAACAAATAAAATGCCGTTGCAGAGAATGTTTGACTTTGAGATACCCTATTGAACTATTTTAGAAATACTTTCGTTCTCGCATCGGTTTATACGGCAAACGACTCCTGATCAATATGTGTGAAATTTTAGGGCCCCATATACGACAGGAAAGTGTTTTAATTTGCCAGTAATCATTTGTGTTTCATATATTTATTTTAAAGACAACAACAAAAATTTCAACTACAAGCTATATAACAAATTGATCCTGGGGTATAGATTATGTAAAGTAGTAGCGCTTTACTTTCCATTGGACTTACATACCTCATATTTTACATTTTATGCACCTACGGTAAAATAAAGCCAACCAAATTGACAACATGATTCGAGTATTATGACAACAATTGAGTCCTCTCTGGCAGCTTGGTTGCATTTTAATTAACGAGCAGGCCACAAAAGTATACAACAAATTAGTTTGCTTTAAAATTTGCCAATAAATTATGAATGCTTTTAAAATTATTTTAAATGCTGTTGTAAAATTGTGTGCAATTTTGTGCTGCCTGCTAATTGGCAAGCAAAAAAAATATATGTATTAAATATGCAGTTTTCAATATGTTGGCATTAATTTCTAGTTACTTAATTGTTGTAAAGTAGTAAAAGTAATTAAATATTCCATTTGTTGTGTTAAATGCTGCAATTAAAAATACAAGCATGAATTAAAATGGCTTACAAAATTCGCAGACAGACAAAAGAGAAGAGAGCGCCAAAATCAACGAATATATAAACATATATATATAGGTATATATATATATATATAAAGATGCGTGCGGGTATGTGTTTATACAGACAAAAGTGTCGACAGGCGGACTGGCACACCCACTGATATGGCGCTAGGGGGTCGGAGGCGGATATGGCGGCGGCAACAAACGCAAATACAAAACTGATTAAATATGCACTTTGCAGCATGGAAAACGCGGAATAAATTAAAGTGTTAATTTAACATGACACATTAGTGCTGCCCACCCTCGCACATAGACGCACACACAAGCACTTCAACGGGCTTCCTCACAAACACACAAACACACACACACACACACACAGCAATAAGCACACACTTAGACAAGAGTTAGCTTTAGCTTTTGGCTTGGGTTTTAGCATTGGTCTGTCTGGGATTGCTGCCTGATTTTTGTTTGTGCTTTTATGTGTGGGTGTAGTCTGTGTGTGTGTGTGTTTTTGGGGACGCGTATGTGCTGCTAATGAGCTGCGCTGTAGCTTCTGGTTTGGGACTGCGTGGCATGGTTACAGCATAGGGATTAAGGCCACGAATGGCCATACCCGCAGCAGGCGTGTGGCAAGGTGTTTGAAGTAATTACGCGTGTGCTGATGTATTAGCATTTTCAGGCGTTATTATTTTTGTTCTTCTTGTTGTTGCTGCATTTTAAATGCCAAGTTGAGCGCTGGAGTGCAGAAAAAACAACAACAAAAATAAATAAAAAAAAAACTTTGAAGTTGGTTTAATTGAATTTGTGGTGTTTTAACTGCCACTTGTTTCTGTACATATGTGCATGTATGTGTGTGGGACGTATTTGTGTGTGGTCGCTGATGGAATAATGAATTTATTTGGCAACTCTGCGCTGTGTTTGTAAATTGCTTGAAAAACTATTATGTCAATTTACTAATTTCCACAAATAAAATCATCAGATGAACAGTTCATTTATTATTTAATAATGTGATTTAATTACTGGTAGTAGTTGTGTTCGTCCGTATGAACGCAAGTTTAAGGCTATTGAATTAAAACCTGGATTATATACTTAACAAAATCTAAGCGAATGGCTCTACTGAGTTCTACTCATCTTCGAAGATACGCACAGTTTAATCAGAAATGATTTACTTTTTTAGTGATTGCGACTTCATAAATTATAAATATATAAAGATAAAGAGCTGCGTCAATTAAGACATGTGCGTCTATCTATTCTGTCTATTTATTTAATCATAAACATTTCTAATAATATAACATAATAACACGATGGCTGTCCGGCCAACAACAACATAGTTAATGGTTGTCAGTGTCGTTCCTAGAAACCACCGCTAATTAGAAAAGCGTTAGGAGTAAGAACATATTTTTTAAATTGTAAATCTTATCTGAAAGGCAAACAAAATGGAAAGTGACAGAAACAGTATTAATAATAAAAATAAATTGTATTTGATAGATAGAAATAAGGAAAGAGGCAAAGATGGAAAATCACTGACCCGATGGGGGAAGTTTTTTAGCCCGTCCGGCAGACTATGCACCTGCCCACAGCTGAGAGTTATCAGTGATTTCCCGAAGGTATCCTGAAAGGGGAAGAGAGAGTTGTGAGGAGATCACGTCATATAGGTAATTATAGCGTCGGCATAAATCACGAAAAGGACCTACTAAAAGTAAAAATGAAGTTTAAACGACCTAAAAGAAGGACCAAGGATTGTCCTACGGATTTAAGATAAGGAAGTAAATGCCGGAAACTGCGAAATTGCGCATCTTGCGACGTATGTTTCTGACTCTATCTGGGATTTTGTGTATGTATAAATGTATGTGTAAATTGAAATGAATGTAACGGCAGCTCGCAGCTGGGTTCCGGGTATCTCCTAATCGGGCACATAGAATTTACAGATTATAAAGAAGTTGTTTTCAGTTTAAAATTCGTATATTGAAAAAATTAACATTTCTCAAATATAACATCCTTATTATTATTTCAAAAAAATGTATTTCCTATTTGAATTTTTTACGAACAGTAATTTAATCGTTCTAATTTGCGTGACACGAACACGACTATTAAAAGTTACTAAAATTTAATTTTGACAAGTATTCAAAATTTTGAGAAAGCACACAACAATTTTAATAAAATTTAGGGTAAATGTAGATTTTAGCCAGTTTATCCTCCTTAAAGCCTTATGAGTATATTCGATGAACTGCACCCTGAAGACTACAATGAAACGGCACCCGCATAGATCGGACTATTTGAAAACTTGTTGCTCGTCTCTGTTGCGCCTTTTGTTGCCGCCTTTACGGGCAGTAAATTTTAGAGCTAATGTATGGCTGCGTATTATCTCGGCTTTGGTTACTTTGGTGACTGTAACTTATGAAGTTGTCAATGCTGGCAACAACGAACTAAACAAAACAAAGCTCTGATACTTTGACTCGGGTATGTGTATATTTTCACTGAGGCGTGATTAAATGTTGGCGCTTTCGTTTTATGTGAGCTGTGAGATGCCATAAACATGGCAGGTGGAAAGTGCTAGAGCAATTGGTTACGCTTAATCGCCTGCTCGATGGATGGCAGTAGAAACAGCAGCAGCAGCAATTGCAAGGGTAACAGCAGCGAAATCAAGTATACACCCCGTGTACATAATTCTACGCATTGGCACAGGCACTAACTTAAATAGCAGTGACCAGGGATTGAAAAGCACACACAATCCCAGGTCTGTGCGACAGTTCACTGAAAATAATGAAAAGCGAAAGCATCCTGGGAGTTTTATTACAATTGATCACCTGTTACGTTCATTGGTAATTGCACCCAGAGCCATACTAAATGCATACACACACACACGCACACACTCATGACGAAACCGTTGTCCGATCTGAGTGAGTGAACCAGCGGAGCGCATGATGATGCGCAACACCCAAACCAATCTTCTCTGCAAACTCCACCCAAGCCAATGCAGTCGCCGATGCTCATCCGGTTGGCTTTGGATTTGGTACATGAGGTCAGCTTTTGTGTTTGGGTACCTGGTCTCTGTTAGCTAGAATGGTCCTGGTGGTCGTTTGTTTGCAAATGGCATACGACTGCTTATACGGGAGTCCAGAGTCGCAGCAATTGAGTACGCCAGCGTCAGCGCCAGCGCCAGTGCCAGCGCCAGCGCCTCCGTACCCACTCAATGTGCGCTATTTTACAGTTGCCGTGTGTGCTCCCAATATAGCCTCGGGACATTTGTTACAGTTGAAATGCGCTCGTAAAATGTTTTTCGACTGCTCTGCTGGTTCTGCTCCAGCGGCGGGTTAAAAATGCAGAGCGAGTGTGAGTACGGTCCGGTTGTGGGTGTGCGGGGGAGGGGGGGCCTTAGTCGTTGCGATTGCCAACAAGTAAAATAAATTGTTGCATTTTAATGTGTTGACCCCCCCCCCCACCCTCCCCCTTTCCATCCTTCAACCCGTATATAGTCCAGGTGCGTGTTTGTGCACTGCTGCGGGATTTATTGAATTTTAAATTTTAATTTGCCATTCAAAAAGAAGAAAAGAAAAAAAGAGAGAGAGAGAGAGAGAGAGAGAGAAAGCGAGAGAGTTCAATCGATGCTGCATCAATGGCAATCGTTTGCCCAGCAGCAACAAATTGCCTTATTATTTTATAGGCATGCCATTGCGATGGTCTGACTTTTCTTTAACTTTAACATTATTGTTTTTTTTAAATGGAATAAATAGTCATGAACTGCTTATAATCTATTCACAAAAAAAGAATATGAGTATATATTGGTAAACGCAATTTTGTTAGATATTTTTTAAAAGTTTTGAACTATTTTATCTATGATACAAAATATAAAATACATTTGCGAAGTAGCTTCTTTAATAAATTGCAACAAATTGTATTGTAGTTTCGATATTCAAAAGTTTAATGGGCAATAGACGTCTACCTAGTGGTTGCTTTGGCCCAGTCCAATTGACTTTCCGCCGTAACCGATTGTCAACTCAACCCGCTTGTTGCGTCCACAACTCAGTTACCCCGGCTGCACTAACTGTTGCACTGTCACTTGTCAAACATGTTGCACTGCTTTGTAGTCCGGTGCGGCGTTAGAGGCATTTGGTGACAATGGCAGCCGGGATTATCATTAACTTTAGTTGGCTTAACATTAGCGACACTGCTACCTGGGGCAGAAACATATCACTGCAGCAAAGTGGATCGCCATTATTTCTTTTATGTGGGCAACTTTTGTGATGTCGTCCAAACGCATGCCACGAACTTTGCAAGCGCCCAAAGCGCTAAAGAACACAACGGGGCAAGAACATGCATAACTTTTAATGAAAAACAACGCATTTGGCTGTTAATAATAAAATGCGACAGCAAAGGCTGGCAAAATTATGTTTATTATTTTATATTACTCGGCTGGAATTTTTCTTATTACCGCGAGGAGTCGCACCTTTGCCAGCTAAGCAAATCCGGTGCCCGCCGGGCAGCCGAATGCCGAATGCTTGTCAACATTGTTGTGTCCCGAGTGCACCACCCTTAAGGTAAGGCAAATCTCTTTGCCGCATGAGGAATTTTTTTCTTAAATGAAAATAAAAGAAGAAGAAAAAAGTTGTGCCAACCCCTCGGCGCATTGTATTATTCTTTTATGCGTTTCTAATTTCATTTAGCGACATTCGACATTCCCCCCCTCCGTCGCGCCTCGTGCAGGTAGCTCGAACTTTGATAAACATTTCTTTGCCTCATCTTTGGCTCGCCTGCATTGTTGTTGTTGTTGTTGCTTTTTTATGTTATTCGTTTTTCATGCTGTGTGTTCGGCGTGCTGAGTATTTTCTTTTAATTTTTTTTTTTGCCCCCATTGCCTCCCTCGACTTTGGCAAAATTAGATTAGAAATATTGCTACCAGCATTTTGCTTTGCTTTTCCCATTTGTGTTTTTTTCTCGCTCTCTCTCACTCTCTGTCGTTTTGTGAGCGGTATTAATACGCATGTTGTACTTTTGCTGTTTTGCATGCGCCAACAACTACGACAACAACATCAGCAACAACAGCGCAGAAAAAAAATTGTTTTTATGTTTGTTTAATATTTGAGATTTCCTTTGGCACTCTGGGGGTGGCAAGTGGCGTGCTGCGGGACGAGCTGCTTCAGCTCAAATTATGTTTTAATTTAGTTAGGCTTGTTAACGTTTTCATTTGCTGCAGGCTAAGCGCTGGCCAGCGATACGTGGCTCAATCATTCCAAAATGCTTAAAATAATAAGCTTGGGAGCAGATGTAGACAAGATTCATCATAATATCTTCCGAAAAATAAAATGTTGATTCAAGTTGTTTTTTTTTAAGTTTAAAAAAAAACCTCTATATGATTATTTTATATTCCTAATTATAAAAGTCAAATGACATACCCAATCTAAATACCGTTGAAAGATTTTCAAATGAGTATTTTACACTTAAAATTAGAAGTTCCTGATTTATATTACGAATTCTATTCTACTTGTACTTGGATTCAGTACGGCGTTTTTCCGTGAGTGTATAATTATTTCAGACATTGATGTATATCAATTCTAATTTCTGCCTAAATAGGCAGTGAAACCTTAACATTACCGCGTTTACCCTTTTGTAAATATTAGTTTCACTTGCATAATTAGGCATTTATTGAAGGTTTCCTGTCTAATTATACAAGTAGTTGAGGGCATTCAGGCATTCTAATTACAATTTCGGTCGAAAAGGGTGGCAGCAAATAATAACATATGAATGCACTTCGATAATCTTGTACAATATAATAATAGTTGGCTTTATAAAAAGTAAAAGGGAGCATAGAGTTAAGTATATAAGTAAATTGTGCGTAATATTATGAAATAACCTTTTTATTCCCATTTCTATAGTTTTTGAACTGAAACGATTGCATGTCGATAATTCTGATAATAATAATAATCAGCTCGCAGTTATATTCTATCTAATACAAAGCGTCTTTGTAAGAGTATGAAATGGTTAATACTAATAAATGCATGTTGAGTTCCACACACCCACACACACACACACACAGGTACGCATGTAGATATAGACTAACACTAACTCATTAGTCAATTTTAATGTTAATTAGTTTTCGGAATTATGGTATGTGCAATATTCATTTTCAGTCGGCATATCGCATGTAGCTATTACTTATGTGTTTTAAGTTGCGCCCCAACTGCGAGATATTTTGGAGGTATCAGATTTGTGTTTAATTCATGGTTACGGTGAGACGGCAACAGTGCCAGCCGCATGAAAATCAACAAGGACATAGGCCTATTCATGCAGAATAATATCAGGTACGATGTGCATTGTGTTGGGTGCTACATCAAAGTCGATAGTTTCGATGGGTGTTCGATGACTTTGAGGTATTTGCCAGTAGCTGTGGCAGCGACTGTGGCTGCGTAATGAATATGCATTGCAGACCTGAACATTTGTAGACTGTTTAACAGCTTATATTGATATCATTATGCGCGTCTTGTGGTCATCCCTTCGCACGGGAGCCAGCAAACATCCTTTGCCTTGGTCAGCAGCAGCCACGCCCTACCTCAGGCTTGCAGCTACGTTTGTTGAGATCTAATTAATTCAGTTGCTTTACTGTTGTTGCTTTGGTTTTGATTACATTTAAAGCTTAATCTGATTTATGCCCATCATTTTTCAATCTGCATGCAAATTGCGCAGTCATTTGTGGGCGTACGGGTTAATTGCTGTAAAGCATTTGAATTTGCGAATCAGTCACGCTCTGAGCAATACTCTATATAACTGAAGAGAGGCAGGAGAAGTTCCTGACTATCTATATAATTGATGGGTATAGATATTTAGATATTATTAATTATAATTTAAAAAAGAAATGATTTCAACAATTTTAAAGACCCAACAAAAGCAGCACGTCGTGCAAAAGACAAGACAAAAAGTGTGCCTTTTAAAACTTAACAATCCATTTAACCATACAGACTGTTCTTGACTGACCCTTTTTAACGACCATTCACGTCTCATTGTTAACCAGATGCATTAAACTTAATTTAAAATGCTCGTATATATATATAAATTAATTAAGAACTCCACTCTAATCCATCAAGTGTAAAAAGAATTTTATGCTTCAATTAATTCTCATCATAGAAACAGCCGTAATCAATTTGAAATAAAAGTCCCAAGCCACTTTTCCGGGCCCTTAGCTAAAGGCAGCTCTACTGCCAACAACTTTCGAAAAAGGTTTAAACGCGTGTATATATGTTTGTGTGTATGTACGTAACTGTTAACTTTGAAAAGAAATAAATTTACACACACTCACATGGCGGTCCAGAAAAAAGCTGCTCAGTGTAAAAAAAAAACAATGCAAATTGAATACAGGGTTGGGCTTCGGATCCGGTTTGTTTCTTTTCAGCCTGGCTACTTGCCGGCCACACTCTCAACCCCATGCCCACATGGTGCATTCTCATAAGCATTAATTAAAAGTAGAATTATAAGGCTCGTGCTTGTTTTTTATTGGTTGCCATACAACATACAAAACCCACATATACATACATATATGTACATAAATGAAAGTTCATAAATAAAAACACATTCAGCGAATGTAACAGTAGCACGACGAGATCGGACCACATGGGTGGACAGCTTAAATTCGTGAGCCCATCCTCGAACCGCTGTCCATTTGGCAAATTGAACTCGTGTCCAAGTTTTAAGCAGATTACAGGCCATTAAGCATTTTTTTTATATAATTTGCCGAGCTGCTGGAGGTACGAGTGGGGGTGAACAATTTCTGCGTTTAACATATGCGAAGTCATATAAATATTTTGATAAGGGTTGCCTGGCCAACGGCCTGCGAACATATTTTGCTGACGGCCATATGATTGTGGGAGTTTGTGTGTTGCCAGCGAAGGGTTGACCGTTGAATACACATCATGACTTTTAAGTTATCTCTTTTTAAATTAAAAAAAATGCCTCTAAAAGATAATAAGACTCCCGGCGGCATGAGCAAAAACAACAACAGCAGTACGAAACTTCAAAGTATACACTTAGCTTCTATTTTTATGTGTATATAGTTCTGACCTTTTCGCAAATCCCTAAAGTGCCTGCCGAAAATGTTGTCATATTTTGTTGACAAATTGAATGGATAGGGCAGAGGGCAGGGGGCAGGGGCAGAGGGCAGGGAGCTCCTGGGTGCCGGGCAGGCAAGTACCTGTCATTCGCATTTTATGCTAATTCATCTCATTAAAATACAAAACAAATGGCACAAAATATGACATACATTTGTGCCACTGTCTGCCTTCTACTCAAGTCGTACACATTTTGCATATTAAAGTGAAATTTTAATGCGCTCGAAATTAGCAGCAAGCTTTTAATATCTAGCTTGACAGACGGGTCTACCATGTAGCTTTAAGTGCTGAGAGTTAATGCCACGCCCCCCCCCCCCCCCCGAGCGCCCTATCACAAATTGCATATGTCAGTTACAAAAGCGGCCGTCGCGTCGCACAAACTTGCAAATTCATTTTGGGTTATTCCAACAATAAAAAAAAAATTGCAAACCTCAAGCAAATACTGCGAATCCCAGGAATTTGTATTTGTGCTTATGGAGGATGTCAAAGAGGAAAGCGGGGCAAGGGGGGACTGTAGTTCTCTGCGGTTGGCAAATCACAGTTGCGAAAACTGTTGAAAATTCCATTAAACTTCGCGCAAATAACCGAAGGCGTTCAATTCTAACCGACGTCGTTTATATAATTTTGTTGTTTGCTATAACAAAAACAATAACAACAACAAAAACAGAAGAACAGGCAACAACAAACCAACAAGTGGGGGACCAAGAGCGGCGGGCAGTTTGGGTTTGGATTTGGGTTGGGGTTGGGGTTTGGGTAGGCGAAAAAAGTTATGCGCGAAACTTAAAACAAGCACCGGGTACTGCCTAGCATACGTACAGTCTCAGCCCGGAGTATGGGGCTGGTGGGGGGGTTGGGGGTGCAGCATCTACTTGCCGAAAGTTGAACATGTCTGACGTGCGTCGCGCTCTTTTCAGTGTGTTTCAGCGCTGCCAAAATCCAGATAAATTAACTAGAGCATACTTAATAATAATGCCTGAGCCGTGGCTCTTGCTGTTGCATATCTAGACCGAACACACAGGTTCCCCATATATGCAAACTCACATACACAGGCACAAAAACGTGTTGCACTTGTTTGCCCCTAGCCGATTTTTTTTTAGCCAGGATGCATCAGTGCGTGTGGCATGTATCGTATTATATGTGGTAGTTATTGTTTTACGAGCCCAGGTCTTTCAAAATAATTCCATATTTTCAAATTAAAGTTTCTGAGGTACGTCAGAGTCGAGTCTCCTGCTTGGCATTTAAATTAACAAAAAGTTGTGCACTTTACTATCTTACCCTAAAAGTTGATTGCCTGTTGTTGAGTGCGTTCTTTGTAATGAGAGGTCTTGATATTCGCTTAATTACGAAGTTTATAACTTTTATCACGATATTTATTCGAATTGGTTTTCCGTTAGTTAACATATTTGATTGTTTGAGAAATATTTCATAAAGAAAATCTTTTAAGAATAGCTAAAGCAGACAATTGAACTCTTGCTTTTATCATTGACTTTAACTAAGGGTGTAAAATAATTATTCCAAATGCGTTTAAAGTATATTGCATATTCAGATTGTGAATAAATTAATTGAATGCTATCCAAGACATTAATTTCAGAGAATTGATTCGAATAGAATGGAATTATATTTGTAGCTCTTCTTAATATTAACTTGAAATTGTTGCATAATTTTTGTTACCAAGCAACTACTAATAGGGCTCTTAAGAAATCTGAATTCAATATGCTCCAAAATATGTTATCCAAACACAAAAACCCGATTATGAAGTTGTTTTGTGGGTGGCTTTGAGGATGTGTGCTCATTGTGGGGCGATGTCATAAAGTTGCCTCTATGCAAATTGTAATTTCAATTGAATGATAATTAATTGCATACTATGCCATGGTTCTACACACTTCACACAAACAATCACAAAGACTGGGCAAAACCAATAATCAACACAAGAACAAGCAAATACAATATGCAGCTCATGATCTGAAGGGCAACATAAGGATTAGATGCGCCTCAAATGCGTTAAAGCAAGTGTGTGTATGAATGGGAGTGTATTTGAGTGTGTTCGTGTGTCTTAAGTATATTTTGAAGACATTTATGTATAACTCAATACCAGCTGAAATTCTAAAGCATGTAATTTTACATATCTTGCGGCAGCATCTGCAACAGCTGCAACAACTTTTTCAATTATTTAGCTCTGAGAATTATGTGGCAGTCAAGTGCACTCACAACTTTTGTTTGTTCATTGGACTGACAGCTCTTCTCTCCCGCCTTAACTGAAAATGTGCTTTTGTCTATGGCATCCAATTAAGGCTATTTACTGGCTAAGTTATGCAGCAGCAACAATGGGCACCACCTGATGAGCTTTGCATTTAATTTAGTTGTTACTTATTTATCTTTACTTGACTACGGCGTACACGGCGAATGCGCAATGTGTTATCATTTCATCATTTTTACGCTTCTTTGTGCTTCATCAAATGGTTAATTTCATTTCGCGCTCTTAATTGTCATTTCATTCTTATTGTTTTAACATTTTTTTAAACGGCATTTGCGTAACAGTTGCTTCTTCAGCTTCAACAAACTTGAGCAGCTGCTGGTTTCGTTCCTTCATGCTTCTTTTGGACAATCCGCCCGCGGGCGTTACTCCCTTGCGTATTTAGTTTGCTTCAACGTTGAACACTGTTGAAATTGAAATAAAATGTTTTAAATCAAATATTATTCTAATTATCCCCAAAGAAAATAATGGCAAAAACTTTTGCTGCTCCACCCCCCACCCCCGGCAACACGGCGCTCGACCCAGACAAGACCCACTACGCAGTGCCAAGAGCCAAGTACGTTTCTTATGCGCATATTTTCATGTGGAACTTGTTTCTTTTGTCCCTGAGACATCATTTGGCATGCGTGCAAATTCTGGTCTGTTGAATTTGTGAAGCATGCCGAGTGGTTTTCGTCTTGCTTATATACCCTGTACCCATCAAATAGTTAAAGGTTTTATTTACTTTAAGCAGGTATCCTTGACCAGCTGGCACAAATTCATCAATCTGACCATTTTCCTTCATCTGTCAATCACACTGCATAATATATTTATTTTATACTAGTATAAATTTAATTTAAACTGACACCAGGGTATTTTTTAGTTGAGAGTTTTTCGATAATATCATCCTATCACATCTCACTGTGTTCTGACCATATATGCTGTGGCATATTTTGTGGCTTATGCTGTTGGCTTTTAAATTATGGTTAAGTAATAGCTAATTGTGCAAGAGATACTTATTTAAAGTGGTTTCAAAAGTTATTAAAGATTGCCTCTTAAAAGTATTTTCAAAGTTTGTAATTGCTGCAAGTAGATAAAACTACAAAACGATTTATGCCTTCAAATATGAAAATCGGTTCAGTTTTGACAAAGTTTGCGCGTTTGAAATATGTGGGAGCTATGGATCCGAGTGCCCTAGATGTAAAATTCTTAATGTGGTTATGTTGTTTCTATACTCGTTAACAAAGTGAGCAAAGCATATTGGTGAGTTTATGTCATTTGGTTCGTTTCATTTGGCTGTTGGCTTAATAATAATAGTGAAATCGATAAACATAAACTATTTATGAATTGTTATGAATTGCTTTTGAAGTTGCGTTCCTGCGCCTGAAGCTGATTGCCATATTCTAAGCATATCCTGACACGTCGTTCGTATTAGCTGACAATTACTTAGCCATATACAAAAGGCCATTCCGAGCAAAAATAAAATTGAATTTGCGCACACTTTACGACTCTTTCGTCGCCGTTTGGCACTTAAAGCAAATTAAAAAATAAAAAAATCGCACATCTCCGGCCGCGCTTTCGCCTTTGGCATGCGAAATATGCCATTAAGTTTAATTCAATTACAATTTCATATAAGAAAATTTTGAAAACGCATCTTTGGCCTTCCCCCAATGGCTGGGACTCTTGGGCCATTCAATTGAATTCAATTTGCCATTAACCCATTATGGCTGAGCGCGCAATAATAAGCGAAGGCATTGCAAGGGCGTCGACGACGGCGTGGGCGTGGCAGATGTGGACGAATATGCAATAACACATAAAATGCTTTTCATTTTTTTATTTTTTTTTATGTGTTGCCACTTGGCCAACTATTGAATACTAATACACGCCTGCCCGACCACACACAAAGCGTCCCTTTGAGAGCTGCGCGTTGTCGTTGTCATCAGACAGGCAGGTGCCGCCGGGGGAAATTGCCAGAGAAGCGGCAACATCAACAGCAGCGGCAACAGCGGCAGCAACAACAAAGACCCTCAAAGGTGTGACGCGCATTAAAAAGTGGTGAGGCAGTGCAGAATTTTTCAATTTTCCAGCTTTTGTGTGTCAATAAACGTTCAATTCACGAGCATCCGCAAAGTGCCTACGACTGCCAAAGCACACACACAAACACACATTCATTGCTGACTGAGTTCCACACACATGTACGCAGTTTTTGCTTACTGACGTTGCTTTATAATCATTTCATCATCTCGGCGCTCCAGTTGCCGCCAACCACCAGCAAAACCAGCGGCGGCAATCACCAACAATGCCAACAAAAAGCAGCATCGTTAGTGGCTTTGCGCTATTTTTTTTTTTTTTTTTGCCTGACATTCGAAAGGGTCTTCATTTTTTTTTTCATAATCTTTTTTTTTGCCAGCGTTGCGCTATCCTTGAGCTGCATCAACCTACTTGCTGCTTTGTAGGCGTTGCTGCTCTCGGTAATAAGCAGCTCTCAAGGTGTCCGACTAAAAACAAAAAACACAAAAGAGCGTGGTTGTCACATTTACCATTGCTAACACTTTGGTTGGTCAGGCTTTTGGCATGTCCTCACAGGACAACAAAAGTTAATCAATTTTCCCCTTTGCGCCTTTGTTGTGCTGCGATCCACTCAATGAATCAACCTGGTGCTTGACTTTGAAACACCTCCATGGCTCGATTGGTTTGTTTGACCTAAGCCAGGCTAAAAGAGAGAGAGAGAGAGAGAGAGCAGTCCACATACCCACATGTCAATCAATTATAGTCATGTTACAGCACAAAGTTGCCTTGTGGATTGATGAAAATGATAAGAAAACAATTAAAAGTGATATAGTCGGAAGTTCCCGACTAGGAGCAGTGTAAGTTTTCCGTTTTCCGAGCATTAGTTATTGAATATGGCCCATGACGAATAAATATAAAAAATATGAAAATTACATGAAGAATTAAAATTACTTTAATTCGGGCTAATGCCGAATTAAAGTATGAAAAGTAGAGAAAAAGTCTAATTATATTATGTATTCCAATCCTTTGCAACTAAATATTGAATATTATATACCAATTTACCAACTGTGCTTTGTTGACATTATAAGAATAAGGATTAAAGCTAGAGAGGGTTTGAGCCATCGTGACTACTTCATAGATAATAGAAAAAGTCAAAAAACATGGCTTGCACTTGATATATGCGAGATAAATGCTATACATGTATGTAAATATAAAGTAACAGCATTGATTAAATAGTCTTGCAGACATATAAAAAAGATACGTAGTAGAAATCGAGCATGATCTTTTTGAAAAGTAAAAAAATAAAGTTGGTGATCTGCCACAGTTCTGATTTCTATAGCTATATTGTAAGCCGATCCGACTGTCATCCACATATGCGCTGCCTGCAGCCAAAGGGACGCATGCATGCCATGTTTTATTAGCCATGTCTTCCTTTGGGGAGATATAATTGAGTAAAGTACCTTACCAAAGGGTAAGCAATAGAAACTAGAGTGCACTTTTGTGCGTGACACGCGGCACTCAACATCCGCTTTGAGTGAAATATAACAATAATTTTGTTTCATAGCTACTGAAAGCAAAACTCAATTTGAGTATGGCCTGTGACCTATGCTGACATATCAATCAGGATTTAACAAGTAAATTTATGCACATGCACACCCACACACATACACACACACACACACACACACACACACACGCACTCACAGCTGCAACGCCCTTGGTGTTTGCTGTCTGTTGAATTGTGTTTTGCATATTTGAATAGTTTTTATTTACTTGAACTCACAATTGCACTTTTGCCATTACTTTGGCTATTACACTGACGCTTTTAACGACGACATATAGCATGTGTGTGTGCGTGTGTGTATGCTCATTATTTATGCATAGGTGTTAGCGTTGCTGGGTGGCTTTCTCAGCGCTGCTCTGTGTCTTATGTGCGCAGCTTTTCTTTGCATGCATATTTAAGGAACAGGTTTTCTTCCCTCTTTCTCTATGAGTGTCCTGAGAATGTGTGTGTGTTGTGTGTCGGTGTTTGCGTTGCCTGTATTATAGTTGATACCATTTATCCTATTTTTGCATGCAACAAAGAGTTAACAGTAGTATTTGCTGCCACTGCAAAATAAGTACGTATACGTTATGCAATTTTAATATGTTTTGTGTTTTGTTTTCCTCATTTATTATTTGTACAGACGCACTGTGCATATGTGACTTGATCTCAGCTTGTTGCTTGGAGTGAAATTAAATAAGAAATAAATAAAAGTGAAAATATTAACATTTATTAGTCTGCATAGCGGTCATAACTCAGCTCAGGTCGCTAATTACACAACGGCAAACTGAACTTTTTTAATTAAATGCTGCAGGCGGGAACCTTGACAAATGCGCCGCGTCTCGGCCGTAGCTAGCCACAAATCTTGGTTAATGTCAGCTGACACTTGCGTTCGTCTTGACAAATACCCACAACATTTTTAGCCCAGCGCTTTACAATTTCTAAGCAATTTATACGAGTAGCCGCCTGCACTTGGCCGTTATCTGGCGTAATTACGATTTTGCTCCTTGCCGTCCTGGCAGGAGGTGAACAAAAAATTGTTTATTGTTGCTACAGCCAGCGTAAACGCAGCAAAAAGTTAATTGAGTTTACTTTGGCTAAGGGTAAAAACGTTGACAAAGTTGTAAAATTACAGCACGTGGCAATGCAGCATTGCAGCGCTGCAGGAGCGCAAAACTCTGTTAATTTATATGAAAAACTGCATAAAAGGCGACTCTTCAGAGCCGTTCCACCCTCCCCCTCCCACTCCACCACCCAACCGTGGCTTCGTTTCGATATTCAGCGTTACCGCAAATTCATTTGCCACGGCCGACCTGTTAATGATATTGCAAACTACATTTGCCATCGGTTGTTTGATGAGCGCCGCAGACCCTGCTCCCTGCTCCCTGGCCCCGCCGTGGATGCGGAAAAACTGGCAGTTGCAAAATAATGAAAATGTTAAGAAGAATCCCGCTTGCCATCCGTCTGCCCGCCTCATATGGAGCCGATGTTTCAGCTAATTGCGGCTTTCGTTTGTGTGGGCCTTGAGGGCCGTTTGCCATTGACGTTGCATAATTGGCAAAAATTTGTTGTTTTTATTTTTAAAAGTCGCTAAAAGGGGATTCTTAATTGTGCACAGTTGTTCACTTTGATAGAGTTGGTTTACTAAAAGGGAAAACTATAGTAACCATTTCATTTATTTTGTTTTTTTAGTTTAATGATCCGAAATTTTCTATCGAATTCATTTAATCATTTAATCTCTGTCACTTTATTTACTTAAGTGTTAAAGAATTAAGAATTTTCTGTTAAGCTTTCCTATATTTATTTCTAATATCTTGAATTTTATTGTATTTTGTATATGTTACACTAAAATTAATACAAAATAAAGTAGAATAATAATATTTCTTAAAATATAATTTGCTATAGATATTACATATTTAAAAATATAGTTTATTATGTTATTACTTAAAACTGAATATTTAAAAACAAAAACTTTTTTCACATTTAAGTTAAATGTCATAACTATATATTGATACATTTGTAAGCACCAATGCTCTTACTAATTGGTGCCTCCTTGTTAGTTCGAATTGAGTATAAGCAGCTTTCTCAATTTTATTTTGCCGACATTGGGAATAAAAAACTTATTGAAACTATAAGCCTTCCTAAGCGCCTTTCAATATTTTCGTTCTCATGTACGTTTATTATGACCAATGCAATTGATTGCAATTCGCATGCAACTTGCAACTGACTGCAAATCAATTGATAAAAATAAGTGAAATACAATTCTAATAAGGCAAGCCATAAACAGACAAGGCTGAAAGGTAAAAATGTTGCAGTCAAGGCAGCCGAATGTTCGGCTTCCCTATGGGAGAAGGATGTTTAATTGAGGGGAGCGCTGCTCGAACTTCCCGCTGTGCCAAACGTATCGCTTTGATGACGCACAACGGGTAATATGCTTTCTGCTGACGTTTACTGCATATGGTCCAAAATCAATTTACAATAAATGGAACAGCTTGTGGGATTCAATTAAACTGTGAACGACCAACTAACGCTAGATGGCGCCAACAGTTATGCAGAAGATGGTGACGCATATTTTGCGTTTATTGCTTTTATTGCAAACATTTTTGGTCTTTAACACATTCCTGTTTTTTGCATATGTGTTGACTATGCCATAGCTATGACAACATGTGAAAGGCATAGCAAGTACACAACGACAACAACAACAACAACAACAACAGCCACAGCAAGAACAAAAACAATAACAGCAAAAATAACGATAACAATAACAACAACGACGTCTAGTGCTGAGCAACAGTCACGTAAATCCAGAAAAGCGTTTGACTGCCTGTAACTGCACATCCGTCTTAAGCTGTCTGTGTGTGCGTGTGACTGTGCGTGTGTGTGAGTGTGCTTGTGTTTATATTTATCTATTGCTTTGCACTGCTTAGTGCTGCCTGTGTCCCGTGTTTTTTGTATTTGCTATTATTTGCAGTTTTCTTTTTCTTTTTTTTTTGTTTGATGCCAGTTTTAATCTGCCATCGTTTAGGCTCTCGTATTCGATTGTTTTGCTTTACTAAATTTTTGATTGTTTTTCTTCTAAATGGGAATTGGCCAAGAAGCCATGGAGTAATTTATGTAGCGAGAAGCACTACTGACACTTGGGCGACACTCAGCTGAGATAAAGAGGATAACAAATTGTGCTCATGCAACAGATTTCCATGCCAAAACGCTTACACAAACACCAACACAGACACGGACACAAACACACACACGCACACGCACACCCACACAAGTTCGCCCGCGCTCAGACAGCTGTGCTATTAGAGAGAGAGAGAGAGAGAGAGAGAGATAGAGAGCGGGAGTCGTAGAGAGCGTGCGCAAATACGCTCTTAAAGGAACTTATATTTGGCAATTTGTTTGACAACATTGCCAAAATAATTTTGTGCACCACACTGCGTATGCTTAATTTACACAAAACCTGCAACTTGGCAGATAATTTGCAACTTGAAACTGCTTGTGGTCGGACAGCGTCAAGCGGCTTGCGTGCGTTTTTGAAATTTGGACGTGCCGCGAACAGCTGTTGTCCTGTCCGACTGGCGCACGCTCTCATCGAGAACTCACCACGCGCCCGAGAATTCAGCGAGTGTGCGCCGCGCTCACGGTCTGTGGGCAACTCTCGCCGTGAGTTGGGTTTAGTAACGAATAGTCAAGGTGCGAACAAATCAACGCGGTTTGCACGCTGCACACTGTGTGCCATAGAAAATAATTTATAAAAATTAACAAACTAAACGCTAAATGTACAAAATTGTTGGCAATGACAGCCGAAAACTAATTGACACCCAAGTGCCTTGGCCAAACGCGAGTTGACCAAGTGCTACAGCTGTGTACCGTGCATTGCAAATTACGGCATCGGCCAGGATATACGCCAGGAACGCGTGTAGCGTTTGGCTACACTCTTTCTCAAGGTGTGCGTGCGTGTGTGTGTGTGTGTGTTTCAGTGAGAGCACGCGAGAGTCGCATGCATTGGTATTGGTGCCAACGACAACGTGCAACGTGGCGCGTGGCAAAACATTCGAGTTGTTTAATAAATAATACCATTATTAAGCCACACTAACAACAACTGTGACACTATTGACAGACTGCAATATTTACAAATTGAACGAGCCCGTGTTAATTGAGGCAACGGAAGTTGACCCCCTCCTTCGCCGCTCGCACCTTCGTCGCCGCGCTATCAACATAGTTTTTAACGACCGCAATATTACTCATACGCCGCCGCGGCCGCGCTGTCGAAATGTTAGCATGTGGCGTCGCCGCCGTCGTCGACGTCATCGTACTAACGGTTTAGTGCCAGCATATGCGAGTGCTTGCATAATTTAGCATTTATCACCATGCTACCAGAGTATGCATTCAAGCTACTGAACCTAATTACTGAATTCAATTCAAACTAAATGTGCCCAAAACTCTCGTAAAGGCAAAAATAGAAAGGAAAATTTAAAAAAAAAAAAACAGAAAAAAAACACTTTGGAGTGCCTCAATGGGCTGTCGTTGTCGCAGTCGTTGTCTATCTTAGCCCCACCACAGACGAGCTCGCATTGTTTCAAGGCTGTAACTCATGACGCTTATCTGTGTGTGTGCGCCTGTGAGCAAAATTCATACTTACAACGCTGCCAAGTGCCACTTGGCAGGCAACAACAGCAGCGCCAACGTCAACGCGCACGTGCAACGTGCAACGTGCAACGTGCAACGTGCAGCGTGCACGCAGCACCACAAGAAAAGTGAAAACACTCGAAAGTGACTTTTCAGCACGTCAAGCTGACTAGTGAAGCGCAGGTAAGCCACGACTTTGTTGTCGTTGTCATCATTGTCGTAACGACGCCCGCTATATATCCTCACGCGGCCAACGACATCGCCTACAGCGTCGGCTCGGCCCGCCGCGCCTCGACCCACCCAACGAGAACGCAGCCAAGCAAACATAAACAGAAGAACCACCCACCAGCACCTGACCCACTAGCTCTGCTAACCGCCAACTGGCGCCCGCATGCATCGCCGCACACGTGCCGCTCACCAGGTCCACGACCACGCGAGCGACTACAATAGTAACAACTGGAATCCGCATATTGCGAGCAACACAAAAGAGGTGAGCTGAGTTATGCCGAGCTGTTTGCCAGGCATATTGATAGACGGCTATGCACAACTGTATATAAGCATGTACATGCGTACTCATTCCGACGTACAGTCAGTGCGGAAAGTGAATGCTTTGGGTCACATTTGCCTGTCAATAATTCATTTACAATTGCAATTTTAAAATTTGGGGGAATACAATTCTGTTTATTAAGGTCAGGTGAAAATAGTTTCTTTTAGTTATTTTAGAAAAAATGCTTTTTTTATTTTGTAAATTTGATTTAAAGAAACACTTATATAAAATAGCTAAAATAGAAACTATTTCTTAAAGTAAATATGTAAATATATTTAATATTTAAAGAAATTTAGCAATTTAGTTTTCCTTTTTCACCTTTGTTTCACTTCAATTTGAATCATTTTTGTCTATAAACATTACTGACCCACTGTATGATTACGTATAAGCAATACACATATTGTTTGCATTCAGTTCATACCCTATGCTAAAAGAGATATTTTCTCTTGCCACTTACTCGTTCTTGGCCTGAATATATATATATATATACATATATAGGAATAGTATATTTAAGCAAGCTTCATTGGTCAAGGCAACGAAGGTACCATTTAGTGAGTTGGTGTGGATTTTCATGTCCGTGTCCTGCTATTCATTTCCCTTTCCGAGTGCCACATCCGGTTACCCATTGTTATGCCAGTCGCTTGGTCGCAGATATCCATCTTCATTATATGGGCGCGGGCGCAGCTTTCTGAAGGCTTGCGGTTACGTGCACTTGCCAACAGCAGCAGCAGCAGTAGAAGCCGCAGCATCAGCAGTCGCGACATCTTCGCCCATCAGTTGAGCCAGCACTCGTGGCATTTCTTCAGCTTCACTTCACTCCAGTTGCGCCTTGCAGCCAGGCTTCCTAGCTGGTTGACTGCCTGGCTGAATGTCTTCTACCCAAATGTCATGTCTTGCTGTCAAATCAAATCAACTGTCGTGGCTGGGGCTGTCTGCCTCGCTGGCTTGCCAGTCAACGACCACTTGTTAGTCTGTAATTTGCGCTCACACCAAACCCACACAGAAACAGCTAACCCCACACACACACACACACACACACACACACACACACGTCAAGCACAGAGACAGCCACTGAGGCACAAAGCGCTTACGCTGTTTGCTTGGCTGGCAGCCCAGCAGCTGAAACTGGTCCTGCTCCCTGAACAACTGTTCCGCTCCCCGCCGGATCCCGCGTCCTGGCGTTGTCCTAGTGTTTGGTCTGGGCCTTCTGTCATTTGTTGAATCTTCGCGCACTTTGCCTTAGTCATTCAGAGCGCATAGCCTGCGTTATAGTATTTTTTTATGTTTTATTTTTGGCTAGAATTTCAACGAGTTTTTGGGGCTGAGCCGCGTGGGTTTCTTTGTTTTGATGGCGACTCTCGCTCTCATGTGCTCAACATTTGCCATTTGCTTTTCGCTATTTGCTATTGTCTGGTCTCGAGATGGAAACTCACCACAGCTTACAGTTCAGTTCCGTTCCGTTCAGCTCAGTTCGGCTGAGTTCAGCTCATTTCTGTTTTTTTTTTGTTTTTACTTGCACTTGGCTCTGGCAAAGCGATTGCGATTGCGATTCTATCGCAAATTCAATTTTGATTTCCTGCTTCAACGTTTGCCTGGTGCAATTTGATAATGTGGCATGCAGCTGCTACATCTGGCCAATGGCTAATGGCAGTCCCCCTAATCTCTTATCATCTTTTTACTTTAGAGCGTGATTAGAGTGCCATTGTGTGCACGTGCCTGGAATTCAATTTGTCGTCTGCTCTGACAGTTTTTAGCAGCTCATTTGGCAAACAATTCTAATGACAGTTTTATGCATACAACTAGGCGAGCAATTCAATTCAGGGCACACACACACAGACACACACACAGGCCTTCACTTTGCTTGGCTGTCAAAGACGCCGGCAAAACTATTCACGACGCCATGCCGCGTCCAAAGTGAAATCCATGCTGGCCAGGAGCTGATAGCGTTGCCGATGTCTGATGACATTGCGCCATTGTCGCACTGCCTACAAAAAGGCCAACGAATATTTTCGCCCGCCTGCTGTTTGTATTGTTTTTCCAGCACATGTGTGTGTGTGTGTGTGTGTGTGTGTGTGTGCAAGTCTGGCCATGGCGTCGTCTCCTGTTGCGCCTTATGCTCGCGCTCAGCTGGAAGTGCCAATTGAATGATTCCGTTGCAGGCATCGGCTCACAAAAATGGCGCGCAACGAGCGTTGTGGCAAGCGAGTATTTCTGCGGCTGCGGCAGCTGCGATTGGCGCTCCTGTTGTAGCCTGTCTGATGTGGCAACTTCAATTCGAATTGAATTTTATTTGGGTCGTCTGCCAGCCGCCGTCTGCCAACGCCCATAACACCGAACAGAAGTAAAAAAAAAAAAAATAAATGTTTCACAACGTTTGTCTGACATTTCAATTGTGGTTTCATTTCAATTCGATTTTGATGACACAGTCAAGACGTCGTCGTTGCTGCCGCAAGCCGCAACAACAACGCCAACTACAATGGCAACAACAGCAATAATAACAATACGCTAGTGTCGTTCGTAATATGGCAGCAATTTCGTTGTGCTGCAGTTTGTGGCAACAACAATAGCAAAAACGGCGACGGCTTCACTGCAAATTGAGTTAAGTGCCGAGCCACATGCAACGGGTCTGCCGCCTGGCAAATGGTAAGGCTCATGTTTTAGTTGTTCCTTGTTGTTGGGCCTCTAAGTGGGTCAAATTTTAAGGCGCCAGCGGCACTTGAACTGAGCGCTGAGCGCTGAGCACTAAGCGCTTTGCTGTCGCTCAAATTCCTGACAGCTGTGCGCTATGTATATGAGTCTGGTTTTCATGTCGTTCTACGATATATCAGTTAACCTCGGACCGAGGCAGAGGCAACCCGATGACGTCATCGCGTCAGTTAATTAAGTCGCATTGAATGCGGCCAAAAGTGTGTTGAGAAAAATGCCACAAAGACGACACAAACACATACACATTTATATTGTACGTAATATATATATAAAATCATATATATATATATACATCTATATACATTGGCTATTACCTGTCGCCGGGTGGTAAGGCCAATAAACTTGTTAGCGCACAATGGCAGCTGATGAATTCAGTGGGGTAAAAACGAATGACCTGCCGTGAAGATATTCACAAAGACGAAGCAGTGAAAAGTCTAAGAAAATATATTGAAAATTGAAAATAAAAAAATATATAAATGTTTATAAAATCAATTGATCATAGACCAATGTGTCCGTGAAATCAATTAAACAATAAATGTTAAACAAATAATTTATGAAATCAACATGAATGCAAAGACCAATGTGTCCATGTAAATCAATTAAATACATACATATTCTAAACTAAAAATTAAAAAAATATAATTAATTTATCTGCTATATTTGAGTCTTAAATACTTTTATAGATTGATGAAAACTCTCTTTGCAACAGGTAGGGAAATGTATAATGCAAATTTCCTGACAATTCCTATTTTGAGATTGTTGTGTTTAGACCGTTTTTGCGATAGGCTCGAGAATATGATTTTTTGGTATTGTGTTATCGAATGAACGTGGTGTTATTGTGGTTTACAAACCAGGCCGAAAACCATTCCTTGCCCGAGAATACATAAATTCATCATGATACTAAATATTAAGTACATCAGGACAAGAAACCTGTACAATATAAATATGTCTTTTAAGGATTTTAGTAATTTTCGTTTATTTGTAGCTTTTGCAAATTCAGCAATGTGCAATTGGAAGCAAAGTAAGAAAAAATCCATGGTATGAATACAAATTTGTTTGGTTTTTTCATTGCTACATATGAATAACTAACACGTCCTTGGCAAGGACTCTGTCTAGCTTAACTTTGCGAAACTGAAATGAAAGTAAGCGCTTCGGCACAGCCTGAATAAATATTTTGTCTAAAAAGAACGCTTATTGGTAATCGAAACAGCAAAATGCAAATTATTTTCAGACTATGAAAAAGTTTGCATTTTAAGCCGTTTTTATTGTGCCTCATCCATTGTGCTTTGCCACTGCCAATATAACGGTCTGCTGCGGCTGCGGCTGCTGCTGCTGCTGCTCCTGCTGCTGATGATGATGAGCGCCCGCTGCGTTTTAGCATTTTGGCGCAACTTTCGCTCAGCATCTCTACATCCATATCCATTCACGACGCCCAGTTGTGTGGCGCCACCGACAGCTGTGCGGGGGAGGCGCAGTGTTGGGCTCTGTGGCAGCCTTCGGCTCATTATATGCAGCAGTCTGAGCCGCGCCGGCTACTGTGCTCGCACTCAGTGTGTTTTGTGAAGCGGCGCAGCAAAGTATGCAACAAATTTGGTTAACTTTGACTAGTGTTAACTTTTTAAACGCCGCCCAACCCGCCTACTGCGCCGGTCGTCAACGGCTGCCAAGTGAAACTTATGTTTTGCATAACAAGTTGCTGCTGAGGTAAGTTAGGCAGACACGTCGCTCCAACCGACCCACAATCCCCATCCCCTGCTCGCCGTCAACTATTATGTCAATTGTAGTCTCTGCTGCTGACATTTACTCGCTGCTGACACACTTTAAACCACAATTGTCGTGCGCTTAATTAATTTGTTGTCACTTGTTTGTCATGGTTAATCATAAAAATTTCACCACACTCCCAGCAATCTATGACACGTGCCGCCCAGTTTAACTTCGGACATGGTTGTACCCTGTGGGCACTTTGCATAAAAGGCTAACAAGACTTGCTGCTTAAAAGCTAACTTATTCGTTTCTAACTAAACAAAATGAAAAGAAAAAAAGAACAACCTAATCGGGGGGTATTGCTTCGCCGGGACCTCCACCTTATTGCTTTTCCATTTGTTTCATGTTAATTAATTCATTAGGCCTGGAGGCGTTACAAACAAGCCGACTCGACGCACGCGAGCGGTTATCAGCACTAGTCAGTTGCACTCTGAGTGGGGGAGAAGTGTAGAATAATGTGGTCGGAGGGGCGCGAAGGGCCGAGGCTATTTGGCCTGTCTGCGCCTGTGCCTGTCAAAACAATTAACCGCCGGCTTGTCAATTTGGGTTTTAAATTTACGTGTTCGCCGGATTGGCTATTGTTGCGGTCGAAAGTTGTTTTCCAACTTGACACTCTTGCCGTTGGCCAGCTATACGCCACCTTTCCCCAAACCCTGCTCGTCTAGCCCCAATGTTGGCCTCATGCCCAGTTAACAAAAGGATATTGCGCACAATTTCCGCTACGCGGCCGGATGTACTGGTAATCAATTGATTGTTTTATTGTAAATTAATTGTGGGCATGCACATGAGCAATACTATGGCTGTTGTTGGTAGTTGCTTAACCCCTGCGACCCCGCTTCCAAATCAACCTCTGCCTGTGCTCTTGATTGCTGCTACTGTTGCCAGCATTGTTTATTGTTTTTACGCAATTGTTTGACTGCTGGCCTGGGCGGCCTCTGTTGCTGTTGATTTAAAACAACCAAAAATGCGAAATGAGTTTACAAACGGAAATTGAGTTTTTGGTTAACATCGCCAAAAGCTGGTTATTTGTGCTGTTTTCTCATATGTTTTTCTGTTTTCTACTATGCAGTAACTGGACGATAAAGTTACTTTTGTCAGCTAGAGGCCAAATGGTTTTTTATCAAGCTGTTGCTGCCGCAGACAGCAGTCGGACGTGAAAGGCAGCAGAAGCATATAAGGATATGCGACTATAAAAAGAGTTGGTATACAATTGCGTATATAATGAAGCTACCGGAAATTTTATATATAATAATGTTTCTTCCTTAGTTTCACACATTTGAAGTCCAGTTTCTTCTTATTTGCACTTGCGGGTTCGGTTGCTTTTTAATTTTTGCAGATGACGGGGCATGTTTTGTCCGGAAAGTTCGCTTCAAGTATATTTCTTTGCCAAGTGTATTATAAAAGCCATCAAACAACAACTAAATTTTGCACATATTTATTGTTTGGCTTCAGTTTGAATCAACTCAAAAGACCGTTATTTTATTGCATTTAATTGTCGACAATTATGCTTTAATGGAATTATGCACTTTGTTGACTTTGTGCACAATGATAGTTGATTGATTAAAATATTAAGTTCTGTGAATTGGATTGTGTTTTGTGCTTAACCACACAAATTGTGTGTTACATTTAATATAATTTGTATCAGCCGCATACTTAAATATATATGTGTTTCATAATGTACTTATTTTATTTCTGGCTTACATCATTCCCATAGCTCCAATCAATTACAGCAAATAACATTTATCATAATTATCGGCAAATCTTTTGCTAGTTAATTACGTTGTGCTCTCTGCAAAGTGTTTAATAAAAAGCATTTTTATGAAGCATAAACCCAAGTATAGGCACATCAATGCTCAGTTAATACAATAGCGAAACAAAAGTTCGCAAAGAACTTTGCGCTGCTTGACTTCATTTTTGGCATATCTACGCCCATGACAAATGACAAAGTCGTTGTCAACTTTCGCCATAAAACCAGAAGCACCACCAACACCACCACAGGCAACCACCGTAAGTTAACAAGCTGTAGCACGTCTCGTCTTAGACGCGAGCGTTTGACGTTTTGTTTGCGTGTGTGTGTGTGTGTGTGTGTGTGTGTGTGTGTGCGTATTTCCCATCATCATTAACTCATCAATGTCGAAGTTTATCAATGAAGTCTGAGCTAAAACAGATTTAGCGTAAAATTAACACAATCTAACGTGGCAGGCTGCTTATTGGAAATCAATTTCGTGCCTGTCTGCCAGGGCAATCTGAACTGTCGCGCAACAGCAGCTATTCAGATAGGATATATCTATATATGTATAGGTGTGTTTGCTTCTGTGCGTGGGGCACTGTTATACCTAAATCAATTATATGCTCGGTTTATCATATACTGCCGTCTCAGTTGCGCTCGATGCATCAGTTGCCTTATTTATGTTGTTGACTGTTTGCCCATTTTTTTACTCCAGCTTGTTAATGAAATTAGGCGATTTATTGGAGTTTGTCAATGCCCGGGTTTATTGGCTCCACGAAAATTATTGACAATAGTAAACATGGCATGTTGGCACACCATGCCACAATGACATTTAACAGTTCTTTTCTGTAAGCTATTAGATGGTTTTATTTATGCTTGTGTGCATCTATTTATTTGCAGCACTGTCGCTGTGGCATTAGCACATTGACAGCTGCTCCCGTCACGTGCGCTCCTCGTTGTGTGCTACATTTTTTTTTTCGCACTGTTTATTTTGTGCTGCATTTACAGTTGCACCAACGTTCTGTACAGACACATAGTGCACACACGTATATTTCTATATGCAATTTAGATATGACACACAGCTCTATGGCACTGGCGATACACACAATATTGTCTATCGATTTTTAGCTTTATTGTTTCACTTGTCGAACTGGAAACGACACTTGCTATGCAGACCCCGTTTTCCCGCTGCATTTTGTTCCAATATCAAATTGCTTTCTATATGCGCTCAACAGTTGCATTTTTCTCAAATAAAAAGTGTTTGGATATTTTTGTTTCTCACGCAATGTGTTACTTTTCTTGGTTTTGGCCACTGGCATGAAATAAAAATGAGACAATATTTCAAAATTATATTATTATTATACTCGTTCACGAAGTAAAAAAAGTGTATATGGGGTTTGTGCAATGTCCGTTTTGCTGTCCGTATGAATGCACTTGAAACTGTGAATATGTATTCGATTCGATTTTTGGATACGCCCATTGAAGAAAAATCTATATTTTTTCAAAATAAAAGTAATAATTAATGACCGTCGTGACTGATTTAAGCTGTGAACGAGCATTGCGCGGTCGATTACACCCGATTGAAACATTATTACTTGTTTTTAATTGAAATCGATATGCTTGCAGGCAAATTGAAAAGTCACTTACAGAATTGTTGCCAAATTATTCATTTTTAAATAATATTTATAGCCTGGGGCAATTGCCATTTTGTCAAAAAATGTGAAAAAAGTGATATATGTATGTTTTGCGCAATCTGCAGGTGTGTGCAATCATATCAAATTGCAAAGGTTGAGCAGGCTAAAAAGTTATTGTCATATTTATTGATCAAATTTATTTATAACCTACATGTCGTCTAAATAAATACCACACAATATTTTGCTTTTCATCGCACACAATCAAGTGCAGATTCGTTACGCAATTGTGTCTTCGTTTGCCTTAACTGCTTTTATTGAAAGTAATTTACAATATATTAGATACATGTCTGTTAATCAATAACATGTATTATTATTTATTTTATTTTTTATACTGGAGTTTAAGTTTCGAATAAATTAACTATACAGTGTATAGCTCCTTCTTATCTTATATATTTAATTGCCCAGCTTATCAAAGCTGCTACCTAGTTATCAAAAATTATCACAATTAATCTACGCTCTACGCCGCGGTCAGTTAAGCTGCTCAATTGCCCGTGTTGAAATAAATTCATAAATAAAATGCAAATGCGCCAATCAATTTTTAATTAAAATATATGTACGTAGCATACACAAGACTGAGCCTACTAATTTGCAACATATACATATGTATTGTGTGTATTTGTATATAATGCGAAATCGAATATCCGCTTAGCAGCTTACAGCCGGAACGTCATTAGCAGCTGTGGCAATGCCAGCGTCAACGTCATCATGAGCCACAATAATATTTGGCATAATTGTTTCAATATTGCGCTGCTTAAGCTTAAGCCGCAAATTGGCCAAGACCGTTGCTGTCACGCCAGATGGCCGTGGCGACTTATTAAGGCCGACAACATGCTGGCCGAGTCTTTAGTTGTCTTGGCAACGGACAAATGGGGCAAGGAGCAAGGGGCGTGGCAGACACAAAGATTTCGGCACTATTGACGTCAGTTTTGTTTTTAGCGCTAATTAATTAAATTCATTCAAATTAACATAGCATCAAAGCGCCGCACGCAAAAAAGTTGTACTCGCCATGCCTTTGAGTAGCTCTTTGTATCATCATCATCAGCATCGTCACGAGCAGCATCCTGGATAACCCACCCAGCACAACGCTGTAAAGCGTTAATTACCAATTTTTGTGCGCTGGTGTGTTTTGTGATTTGCGCTTTGGCACTCCACTCGTAAATAGAATGGAAAAACTGATTAACATTTGGCGTCCATGCGGCTGCTGCTGTTGCTTAATGAGCAGATTGAGCAAGTTTCGGGCACGGCTACGGACTGTGACTCGGGCTAGCCCGCGGACTCGGACTCGGGCTCGGGCTTGTGTGGTGGCGCCGAGCGGCGTTCATATTTCGCCTGTAATTCATTTAAATGAAATGCACTCAACTGCAGTTAATGCGCCCGGGCAGTCGGGCGATTAGCATGAAATGCGTTCTTAATTGGTCTGACGAAACTGGGCAACTACTGAGTGGCTGCTGCGTGGGGAACTCTCTAAGGGATTGGGGTTTCGTGGTCATTCGCGAAACTTGCGATTCAGTTTGTTGGCCCCATTATGGAAACTGTTGCACAGTGCTTAACTTGTGCCCCGAACTGTGCCAACTTGGCGCTAATCGCATTATTTGTTAAGAAGTAAAGTTAATGGGATTATCTGGTCCAGCTTGGGGTTTGTAAACGCACTCTGCTTGATGCTCATCGTGCCGCTTGGCGTATACTTGATCAACATCAATGCATTAATCAAATTTATTAATAAATTAACAGGCAGTATCTGCCTGACCGTTACATGCAACCAACTGCGCTATGTCGCCTTGGTACTTGTTATACATATATCCCAATTAATTATAACCGTGCGGTTAATGAGTGCCCTGGCAGCTGCAATAACATCAGTAGCTGGAGCAGCGGTAATGCGGCCATGTCCCTATGATGTTGTCTGCCACATTTTAATTACACATTACACATTGTGTGCAACGACCCACGAAAATGGCTACAAAACTAACATTTTGTTCTCCATGGTTTTACAACTGCGATAACCAAGCTAACAACGAAAATGAAACCAACAAAAAATGTTAATGAAAATATTAGCCATAGGTAGCAACGAGGTATGTATACTCTTGCAGAAATAAGCATAAGTCAATGTTATAAAAGTATGCTTCATATTACTGTGACATATCAAAAACTATATAAGAGATCGAATTTCAATTTTTCCTTTTCTTCCAAGTTTTTGTGAGCTTCGAGATTTGGGTATATTTTTTAAAATAATTAGTTAATTATATTTTTCAATGTAAAAACAATATATTTATAATCTTAAAATTCTCAACTTTTAAGAAAGTTTACGATTACCTGGAATGTAAAGATGTATCCTTGATTTGAACCTTTCATATCTCGACCACTATATTTATAAATTTATTCTTGTATGTGATGAGGTTAGCGATAGGTATTGGAACCATATTAATTGATGGTATACAAACCGGCTGTGTCATCCTTTTGGGGATTCATAATGTGCATAGTGTGATACCCTTAACAATTTAATAAATGCGATTAAACATGTTTACGACTTTTGCGGACGCAATGGGTAAACAGAAACTTTTGTTATTTTGCTGAACAAACAAACGGCAAATAAAATGAAATTAAATAAATAAAAGAATTCATACAAAGCTCAGCCTGTAATTGTTGAGCATTTTGCCAAATGCATGTTAATTAACTGCGACAGGACAGCGGCATAATGTAAACTAATTAAAATTAATTTATCAATAAAGAAATTTGATCAACAAAGACACAGCAGCCGCAATGCAACTATTTGCATTTCGTTTTATGCGACATAGCTGACATTCTGGCGACATATACGCGAGCGTGTTATGTGTGTGTGTGCTTGTTTGAAATATTTGAAAAATGTTTTTGGTCAGGAACAAAATTAATAAATGAATGCAAAAAGTTCAGGTTTTGCGGTTAGGTAGAACGAGATGGTGCCATGTGCCACGTTCCACACGCCGAATGCTTAATATGCATTTTCCATTGAAATGTGAGCACTTAATTATTATTATTATTTTCTTTTTTTATACATATATTCGCTTTATGATGATTTTCATTTGGTTACGTTTGGGGCCTGCACACACAAATAGTTTCTGGGCGGTTTTTAAAAGTTTCACTGCCTGTTTGTTTGCATTGGTAATGAGTTTACTTTGGCTGTAAGTTGCGCAAACAGACCACCAACACCGCCGGCTAGGGGACTGCATCCTCAAAGCTAAGCCCCCCGCAAACGTCGGGCAAAAACTTGTGCATTAAACTTTCGTTTTATTGTAAAGTTCTGTCAACAAAATCTTTCTGCCCGCAAAAATCCATGTGTGTGTCTGTGTGTGTGTGTGCGTAAATGGGTGCGAGTGTGTGTGCGTTCTGCATATGCGTTTGCTTGCCGCATGTGTTTTTAGTTTTGTCGGTTATTTCGCCAAATTGCTTTGCTGCCTGTGACGCTCTAACTTTGATAAATATACAATTTTTAATTAGTATCAAAAAAAATCTTTATATTTATATATGTATGTATATGCCAGCGCAAATATGAGCCAAGCCTGTGTCAGGATTTTCCAAAAATTTTTATGAGTCCACATAAAAGTCAGCAGAATTTGTTGTGTGAGTGGTTTTAACGGCTGAGCACTTTAAAATGCGCTTTAAAAGCATAATAAATCACAGCTGCAAGCCAACAGTTGTTTTTGCTGTTGTTGCCCAATCGAAAGGTTTGTTTTTGTTTGCCCAAAAAACATCATGAGTTGGCGATAAGCGCAATTCAGAGCCTCAGTTGAGATAAGCATCGGGCGCTGGCACATAAATTACACTCACTGACCCAGCGGTCACTTTAGTTGTCGATTTGCGATTCAAAAAAAAAAAAAAAAAGAAATGGAACGAAAAAACAAAATCAATTCATTAGAGTGGCAAGAGCAAAACTTAATAAAATTAGCTTTACATATAGACCTATGTGTATATAATTATATTTGCTATTACGCTGTCAAGCCCTCGTTATGAAGGCAACACACCTATTCACCAAATTCAAAGAACTTCAAACAGCTCCAGGGACTTAATGCAGTCTCAGAAGTAGTCCTTGGGGTAAGAACGTTTGCTATAAAAACAAAATCCGCCACTAAGTAGGGTGCTTATGACATAATAGCTGTCACGCACAGTGGTTCAAGAAATAATATGTATACAATTGAATATAAATTACATAAAAATATCAGCTATTCTGTTACATAATATACTTAAGGTATTATTATTAATCCAATTATGGCTTCGGCACATATTTGCATTTAAATTAAAGTAAATAACTTGTTGATTAGAAAATCAAAAATTATCTTCTTGCTGATATCGGGAATGTGGCTACCAATAACGAAGCGATAAAAACTGGAAGCGATACGCGTAGCAAAAACCACAATTTATTTATTTATTTATGTTTACTTTAGACATTGCATGTTATGCATCCACTTTGTTCCAGTGTTGTCCATGTCCATATTATTATTTTTCTTGTTTGTATTTTGGCCACTTTAATGGCTGGTATGCCTGTGTGTTAGCTCCATTTTAGGTAAATTAAAAAATAACATTATTTTTTATATAGCGCACATTTTGGAAGCGGGCGGGGCTGCTATACGGGCCGTTGTATATATTTATTTATTTATTTTTATTTACGAGCGTAAATTTTGTTGGTTTAGTTGGCCAAAACAACAACAAGAAATCTGAAGCAAGCCAAAAATCGAAAAAGTCCTTGATGTGCGTCAATTTCTCTAAAAGCTTTGCTGTATGCCTCGTCTTTCCTTGGTCAAGTGGCAATAAGCCAAATGCCTGGAAACTTTAAGTCCGACTATCTGTAGCATATGTCACAAACAAGAGTTCCGTGTCCAGAAACGGACGGATAGCACTACCCCACTGCTACATACATATCATTATCAATGATGATTGTTGACAATTGCCACTGGCATTGATGGCCTGTAAAACCTGCTAAACCTTCAACTCGTCTCGTGCGTTGAAGCTGGCAGTGACAAAGCTAATGTCAAATTAATTTGATGCTTTACTTACACATGAACACCTGCCGCCCCGATGCGGCTCCCCTCCTTTAACAATGCGGCTAAGTCGGCAACTTCAAAGGGCTAACTGCGGCAAAAAGGGTGGGCCGGAGCACTAACGGTGGCTGGTCACCTGGCATGCTGGCTGTCAATTTCATTTATGTTTTCAATCGATTGTGCTCGACGTTAGCACCTATAGCCACGCCTCCCACACACATACACATGCACACGCAGCCAATATTGGTTAGATTTTTGACAGCTCAAATTGAATTTGCCTTTGCGTTGCCGGCGCTGATGCCTTTTTGCCGTGCAGCTCGCGTTCAGGCTGTGCAAAGTGAAATTTTGTTTGCTTGACCAGCTCACAGGGTGTGTATATGTGTGTGTGTATGCGTGTGTGTGTGCAGAGGGTGCCAACTGTCTGTCACAGCGTGAACACATTTGGCTTTTGTTTATTGTACAACGACAGTCAAACGATGATTTGTCTAATTTTTTGATAGATTGTTTATCTCGCCCTGTCGTGTTTGCCCGGCGTCAACATCTCGAACAATGGCCGACCTGAGCCACACCCAAAAAGCATATTTGTCACTTTAACAAGTGCTGCAAAGAAATCACAAATATCTTGACATGATTGGCTATTTATACAAGCGCAGGGCATTTATTTGTTTGTATTACGTATTGTATGCGTTTGGCTTTGCGTCACTTTGACTTCGCCTTGCGAATGTCCGTCGTGTGGCGTCTGTAAATATCGGCCAGCATGCAGTATTCGGACCAAAAGTCCGGCTTGGTAAAGGGCTGCTTAAAGATATCCACAAAGCGCCTCATTAGCCGGCAGGCCAGCTCTCGCATCAGCTGCGGCTCGGCTGGATTTGGGGCCGCGCAATTGACAAAGCGACAGATCAGGCGTATGGAGGCCACCGCCTCCTGGTTGCGCACAAGCAGCAGCTGGCTGATGGGCAGCTCGAGCAGCTCCTGGAAGGCCAGCTGCGCGGCTGCATAGTTTTGCTGCCGCTGGGTGAGGCTGCACCGCAGTTTGTTTACCTGCTCAATGAAAACTGGCTCCACGTAAAGCGAATCGCGCTGCTCGCGCAAATCTTGCAGAAAGCGCCACTCCTGCTGGCTGGGCGCCACTCTGGAGTTGGCCGCTGTGCTTAGCTGTGGTGCATCTTGGAGCAGAAGCTCTGTTAAAAAAATAGCTATGCGGAAATCCTCATACTTCATAGTTTGCCTGGTGACAAACTGTTGCTTCGTCAGCTCGTTATAGGCCCATATTTTGTTGTAGGCGATCAGATGACTATCGTTGGTTAGCACGAACTGGACGAGGCCTTTGCGATCGTGCGACTTGTCTATGAGCTTGGCCGGCCATGGTATGTAGCCATATTTCTGGGCAAACACGAACTCGTTCACTTTCAACGTATCTAAACGAAAAGAAGAAACTTTAATAACTGTTCTGAAGATCTATTCAATTGAATAACTTTAGCAAAATTGCAAAAAAGTCAATGTTCCTGGTGATGTCTATAGCTTTCATTATCTACGAAATAAGCTTAGTAAGAACGTTACTGTCGGACGTAGCCGACTGCGTGATACTCGTGCACAGTGCGCAGAAGTTACTTTTGTTATTTTGGAAAAATATCAAATTTTTACATCGCGTACGGTCGAACACTTTTCACGTTAGAGTATAAAAACAACAAAAAAACGAATTCCGAGGTGGTCACATTTTTTCCAAAAATCATGCAAAAATTGACAAAAATTTTGACATATAAACCTCTCGGATCCACAGCTCCCATTATTTCAAACGCCCATAACTTTGTCAAAATTTAACAGATTTCCATGTTTGATGGCATTTTGTTTCATGGCTTGACCTCTCAGATTAATTCTACATTTCAAATACATGCATTTCTGAAAAAATATTTTGTTTATTTTTTTGGCAAAAAAAAGCATGTACCCCCCCCTTACTCATTTTAGAAAAATTTTTTTTTTCAAAATTTAGAAATGCAAATTTACATTTTTAACCGATTGTGGTTGTCACAATTAGTATAAAAAACAACATTAAAACCGATTCTGAGGGGGTCAAATTTTTGGTCAAAAATCATGCAAAAATTGACAACAATTTTGACATGTAAACCTCTCGGATCCATAGCTCCCTTATTTCAAACGCCCATAACTTTGTCAAAATTTAACCGATTTCCATGTTTGATGGCATTTTGTTTCATGGCTTGGGCTCTCGATTGATTCTGCATTTCAAATATCCGTGACTTGCCGGAAAATTGTTCCTCCGATGTTTGGGGAGCTATCCATTCCAAATATGGAGTCTCATCTCAAGAACTGTGTGAGATATAGCCATTGCCGATTTTTTTAGGTGCAGCTCACCGGGGTTGTTTAGTGGGTTATCGATTGCCAGCCTCCTAGAGGGCGTGCCACAAAAATCTAAACGCTTTGTTCAGATAACTAAAAATATATATCCAAAATTTCAAGCCACCATCTTCAAGAGGGACGAGATGCACAAAACCATTATAACATTTTTTACCCATTTTCAATGGGTTCAGGATAAGTTTTTGGAGAAGTACTAAAGACCATTAAATAATTTTGATAACCTGTGCATTGCATATGCATTTTATAAAAGGGCATTCTATATAAAACAAGAAATGAACCAATTTTTTATATTAAATTCGAATGTAGCATTAAAGTAGTAAGGTTGTACATTGATACATCATAGGGCAGCGATATATTTTCATATCAGCTGTAGGTTTTTGTTTTTACTGTATAGTTGAACGCAACAAAATAAAAATGGTACAGTTTTATCAATTTTTATTTTGGTGCGTTATGCAGCACTGCGCTAATAAATATTTCGCTGAAGCTGGTAGCACTTAAAAAGGCATCCGTCAAATTAATGGTGCATAGTTTTTTGATATGATGTATGTAGTATATATAAGATAGTCCGAACAGGCCTTTACAAAAACTAGAGCATACATAAAAACAGTTTCGTATCCTTTTACATTATAAAATATTTCAAGGGTCATTGTATTTAATATTTGAAAGCTGATAATAATTTTGAGTTTGTTATTCGTTTTCCATTATAAAGTTTAGTCAAAATAATTTTACTTATCTGTACATAAATATATAGCTCGGTTTAAAAGCAAACAAAAAGGGCTTAGAACAAATTTAACTTTTTATTTAAACACAGCTAGTACTTTTAAGCTCTACAAACTGAAATTAATTTGTACTATAATTACAGTTTTCTTTTCCCTTGCAGCTTCAATTGAATTCTGTTTGGACGGTAAGCTTTTGCATGATTCTACATTATAATAATTAAAAAATTTTGAATAGTTGTTTAACGTGTAGAACTAGTCTCCTTTCTTTATGCAAGTATCTTTTTTCTTTGCTTTTTATTATCAACTGCCCCAATTGAAGCTCTTGGCAAAGTGTTTCAGCTTATTAACATACTCAATGTGTACTTAAATTAATTCTTGTGTAGTCCTTGAGACGGTTCCCGCCATTCTGTCGCTTTATAAATGTGCTTTTTATATTGTCCTAGCTAAGCAAGCGCTTTTCACATTATCCACACGCCACGCTGACCAAATGGCCGTGCAACATGTGGCTGCTTGAGCAACAACTTGAGCACTGGCCGCCGTTTTCTTGGCCGCTTTCTTCCTTCTAATTTGATTTATATTTATAAAGCCGGAATCATTTGCTTTCGATTGCCGTAATAATAAAGCGTCGTTACATTTAAATAATGGCCGAGTCGACAAGAACGATGAGGACATCGTCGACGTCTGGTAATGGCTATGAAAATTCAATTATAACCCAGCCGCAGCGTGATGGCCACAGAGTTGGGCCCGCCTGGTGTTCGTGGTGTGGCAGTGTCTCCATCGAAAGAAGGCACATAAAACACGTTGCAAGATTAATTGTGCACGCTGTCGTACATTACGACGCGCATACGCCGTGTTGTACATGTGTAAATAAGAACGGCAGAGCATTGTCGGCTGCTGCGACTGCTTTTTTGGTCATCATATTTAATTCAAGCATAAATTTTTGCACGCATATAAAAAAGGACACGGCGCGCGCCAGGCGGGCGCGGGCGGGCGGCGAAATAAAAAGAATTAATACGTTTCGGTTAATTTATGTGGGCCGAGCAGGCGTCCGGACCTCGCGACGGATGGAGCCATGAAAAATTGCCCGGCTCCACGGCCATGGCTCGAACCAATGAGCCACAAACGGCCGTGACGAACGGCAAGCGACACGCACCCATGACCATTACTGTGCTGGACGACGGCAACAACAACGGCAACGTCAACGGGCCTTTGTCTCGTCACCCTTTTTGGCCACTCGCTGGCTTCATCTCAGCCATTTGGCTGCCTTTTGTTATTGCACTGGCCATGGGTAATTACGGACGTGTGCGCATGTGTTGCCCCACCGCCAGGGCCACCTGCCATTGTTTTGTGCCGCTGCCCGGCTGCATTTTAATTTGTCATAATTTTGCTCGTTCACTGGCTAATTAGCTAGTCAGGCCCCCCCTCCCCATTGTTAGCCCATTCGCCTTCTCCCACTCACCAGCTGGCGGTGCCACCGCCATTTCCACTGGCACTCGCTATCAACGCCAAGATCAGCTGGCCACCAAGTGGGCGGCTTAGCCAACTTACTTCACTAAAATCTGCCACAGTACTGAGGCCAACTTCGTTTTGCATTGTTCGTGCACAAGACTCCAGCTGAATATCTTTGATATATTAATGCATTACTCAGCGTTTCCGATGTAAACAGCACAAATTATAAATGCGGCGATCAAATTTTTTGTGTTTATTTACGTGATGAGCCTTTGGGAATTGACGATTCGATAAACAATACAACGATGTTCAAATAATGTTTAATGGTGACGGTGTTTTTTATTCTGTTGTTAATAATTGCATTGAGTAATTCTTATATTTACATTCCGCACATTTAAACTTTTACAAATTGAATTCAGAAGTAATTGTAATGTGGGAAGTATTCTCTAGATGTAGAGAAGAGTGTTAAGAGATGCCTAAAAATTAACTGTCCTTCATTCAATTTAATTATTTCGAATACTTGATCATCATTATAATTATCTATTTTTATAATATAACGTTATAAACGAACACAAAACATGATTCAGAGTTTTTGTGTGTAATTTCTAATTTCACTTGAAAGTAGTTCCAGCAGCCTATTATAGAGGCAACTGCTTTTCCTTTATTGCCAATTTAAGTAGCCGTAAAAAACGACACTTTAAAAACTTTTTGCCAATTCACCTGTACAATAAAAATGAAACTTGCTGTTCCTTATATCCCAGTACTCACAATTTTAAAGTACGACCTTTACAAAATAAACATGCCTTAAATAAATTGTGTACAGCGTTCAATATGAACTACAAGCTGTTGATAAGCTTATTCGAATGCATTTCGAGAGCTGGTCTTTGACACCCGGGGTAATGCAATCAACCAACTCAGCACACACATCACAAATCAAAGGCAACAATCTAGGAGTGAAGCATGAAACCATAATCTCGATGCCTCATCACTTCCGGCACACTCAACACTTGCCACTGCCGACTTAATTTTTTAGCCAATAAACCATACAACCCAACTACACACAAAATAAACTCACAGCAGCAACAACAACAACAGCAACTTCCAACAGGGCCGCTAAAACCACATAAATCAATGTCTGAAGGAACCCAACAACCCACAATAGACCGGAGCTAAAATTGTGCGCCCCTCTCTGCCGCCGACAATACTCAAAGCTCGACTGGGCGGGCCATGCCCACTTCCATTTCCATTTCCACATGCACAACCACTGCCAGGGCAATAACATGCAGTGACAGAAATTGCAAAATATTTGATTTGTGCTTATTTAATTTGAAATCTTGTACACGAATGCGAACCCACATCCAGGGGCAGAACCAGGCCAGAGCCAGAGCCAGAGCCAGAGCCAGATCCAAAGCCAAACCCAAAACCACAGGCCACACACACACACAGAGCCACATGACATATGCTTGTGTGTATGGACGGGTGTCTGGGTATATAGCATATATGGCTACTTTGGCCCGGGACTGCACTGATTTAGATGGATGACACGAGTGCTGGAGCAGGAGCAGGATTGCCAAGCCTAAGGCGCAACATGCAGCTTTCAAGTGCGTTGTGCAGTTTTCAAGTGCTGTCAGCTGCACTTAGTCGACATCAGAATGTCGTGCTGATGAATTTTGGGACGCATACAAAGCGCTCCTCCAGGGGGAGAGAGAGAGGGAGTGGGAGTGGGAGTGGCAGACTCCATGCTATGGCCATTACGATTAGCTTGAGGAGGCTGATGACGTTGATGGTACTGGCAATGCAGGAGAATGCCATTTCATGTTCAATTAGTGCGGGCAGCCTATGCTCTTCATATAAAATGCCTGCGAGTCTAATTAATTACTGGGAAATGGGCAGTGGGATATCAACTTGCTGCTGTTGCGGTTGCAGTATCACTGCCTCCACCACATCCCTCCCCAATGCACTGCCCCCTATCGAACTCTTCAACAACATCATTATCAATGTCAGGCTACATTTGGACGCTGCAACAGTTGCGGTTGCTCTTGCTGCTGCTGCTGCTGCTGCTGCTTTTGCCTGTCGCCAACTAATGAGAAAATATTGATAACACATATCAAATGGATTTTGCTTGGCGGCTAAATATCAGTGATTGAATTGCACCACGCACAGACGTGACAGCGCATAACAACAACTATAATGAGGCGGACACAGAAAAGCAAACGAAGGATTCATTTGTAGTCCTTGCAGCCCGGTCGGCCTGGCTTATCCAAATGTTTGTGAAAAACTGCGGAAAAAGTAGAAAATTGTTGTCGCCAATTTGCATATTGAATTACAGTCATTGTGGATGCTTGCGTCTGTTGAATTCCCCTACCCCGTACCCCGTCATTCGTCCCCTTCCCTGTTATGTGAGGGCTGGCATTGTCCTGGGGATCCTTGCTAACGTTTTGATGCCATTGAGTGACGCTGACAATGCCGGCAATTGGCAGCCGCCACGCAAACGCAAATCTTATAAAATATTCAGTTATTACACAAACAAGCCAACTGCGCGCCCTGTGTTACAATTGTTTATGAATGCTGTAAATATTCTTTTCATTTCAATTCATGCAAAGGATTAAATTGGTGCAATATTCAACTTAATATACTATATACGCTTATATATTATAAGTAAGTATGCTATAGAGCAGAGGCTTCTCACAAATGAGGTTTTTATTTCATATGCCAGCATTCATTGCTCTGCCTTTGCCGAGGGCTTATCAGTCTTTATTCAAACTGCGTAAAGTATATATATGCCTGATCAACCCGATTCTGTGTCTCCTTTTTTACTTCCCGACATAACCCCACGCCTTTAAGTTCATCCTTTATCCCTCGATCAAGCAGTCTACTTAACTTAACCCAAGTTGTTCAATATTATAAAGTGATTTTAATATGTAATTAGTTATAATCATGTTACTCTTTTATATTTGAAGTCCTGATATACGTTCGTACTCGATTACTTTCTCTTCAAGAAATCTCAGTGCTGCTAACTATTTATATTTAATTAATATAAATTAGCTATCTGTGTTGAATGAATAAACTACATTTGAAATATAAAACCAAATTTTGATTATATGTATATCCTTATAATTTATTACGTTTGCTTAATTACCAAATTGAGACCAAGAAATTTGGATAGAATTTTTGCTAATAACGCAGCCAACAGTTGGCCAGTTCAGTTTTATATTTGATGTCCTGATATACGTTCGTTTATTCCTTACTTATTCAAAATGAAATACTCGATTATTTTCACTTCAAGAAATCTGCTACTGTTAAATGAAGAAACTACATTTGAAATATATAAAACCAAATTTTGATTATGCGTTTGTCAAATTGCCAAATTGAGACCGAGATATTTAAGAAGAATTTTTGCTAATAACGCAGTTGGCCAGCTCAGTTTTATATTTGATCTCCTGATATACGTTCGTTTATTTCTTACATATTCAAAATGAAATACTCGATTATTTTCACTTCAGGAAATCTGCTACTGTTAAATGAAGAAACTACATTTGAAATATATAAAACCAAATTTTGATTATGCTTATATCCTCACAGTTTATTACGTTTGTCAAATTGCCAAATTGAGACCAAGAAATTTATGAAGAATTTTTGCTAACAACGCAGCCAACAGTTGGCCAGCTCAGTTTTATATTTGATGTCCTGATATACGTTCGTTTATTTCTTACATATTCAAAATGAAATACTCGATTATTTTCACTTCAGGAAATCTGCTACTAACTATTTATATTTAATTAACATAAATTAGCTATCTGTGTAAAATGAATAAACTACATTTGAAATATATTATTACGTTTGCCAAATTGCCAAATTGAGACCAGAAAATTTATGAAGAATTTTTGCTAACAACGCAGCAAACAGTTGGCCAGCTCAGCTTTTTGTACGTTTTTGGCCAATTTACCAATAACGAAATAATTAAAACAGTTAAAATTTAATTTGCAAGTTTTTCTGATTCGCATTTCCGGTTAGCCAATGTCATTTGCAGTTTGTCCACTTGGCAGCAAAAGTAACTGAAGAGCTGCGTCGACCGCTTGGTCAAAGCCATTACAACGATTTAATTTGGAAGTTTACTCACTCTGAACGCTTGGGGTATGGAGCGGGGCTGCCAGGCTCTGGCAGCAATTGAAGCACATGCAGTAAATTAAATTTTTGAACTTAATATAGAAAACGATTCTCATTGCCGGCTGTGATTTTGATTGCCAGAGCTGGCTGCCAGCCTGCTAACTGCCGGCTGCTAAATTGCCAGGCATTTTGGCATTTGTGTTTCATTTTACTTTTAGTCGCAGCTAACAGTTTTTACCTTTTTACCTGGCAGCCAGCAGTCGTTGCGGCTGTTGTTGCTGTTGCTGCTGCTCCTTGGCAAACTTTTGAGCGCACATTAATTAGAAGCTGCCACGCTCGGCAGACACGCGCCTGGGCGCCAAAAAGTTGCCAGCGTCTGCCCAAAAAGTGCAACATGTACGCGAGTGAACGTCAAGTTTTGGTTTGAGTTGCGTTTCAGTTTGAATTTAAGTTGAGAGTTGAAGTTTTCTTCTTTTTTTTTTTTTTGCAGCGTTGTTTTCGGCAGTCGTTCGGCGAGATGCTTTTAATTAAGGCAACCGACAGCGTCATGCCCCATGCATTTCGCCAAGCAGGTGGGGGCGAGACGCCTTTAGCTGCATTATGCTGGCACTTGCCGCTGGCATGCGCGTCAGTGGCGACAACAAGGTGTTAACACTTTAAAGATGTCTTTAATTTTGTTAAAAGCCTCGACAAACATATGCCCGACGAGGCGGCGCCAAGTTGAGGCGGGGACAAGTTGTAGCCGGCCTGTTATAAATAACGCAATCTTCACGCACGTAACTCAAATGCCAACTAATGGGCGTCGGTGTGGGCCTTGGTAGCACCGCGTCTCGTCTCATTTAGCGCACGTATCCAAATAATGACCCAAAATGATGGCGTTTAATTCAAATGAAGCGGCTGCCCTGATGACCAACGCCGCGTTTGCAAACGCTAAATAAAAAACACATGTACCTAAGCTATAGGTGTTTAGTCCACATCGAAATACCCTGTATTTTGTATGTAAAATCTTTGGGACAGTATCAAATGTTCTCTACCAAATCCAGATTTGATTTATAAACTAAAATAAAGCTAAGTAGTATTTCTAAAATTATCGGTCCGAGCACTACCAGGGTATCTGCAGATTATATAAAAACTATTTATATATAAAAAGTGTAAGAAAAAACGTTAGGCCCAAGTCAACAAATACTTAAAGCAACTAAACAAATAGGTTTCAGACTCAAGGTTTTGTGTATGGGTTTTGTTTATAGATTGTAATAAGAGAAAAAATGGGAAGTTCCAGTTGTCTAAGTCGAGAGTTTCGGGTTCAAAGCGCTGTTGGGCGATTTATTGTTTATGTTTATAGATTGTAAGCATGGATAATCTACAAAGAAAGATAACAAAAGTAAGAAAAACTATAGGCCATTTGAACATGTCCTCAAAGTAATTGAAAACTTTTGTTTGTTTGTGAAAACAAAAAGGAATATGATGTACCTACTGCCTTATATGTGCAGGGTATATAAAACTGCGTGTGTTTTGTAAATAAAATGAAATGAAATGTTTTATCAACGTGCCAAGCGCACTAAACAGACCGCAGCCACCGGCCCGCCCAGTCCCCCCTGCGTAGGTCGTTTGACCACGCGAATGCTTTGGGGGCTGCTGCCTGGTTGGGCTGCGGTTCGGGCTCGCTTATTATCGCGGCCTCCATGTGATATTTGTTGTTGTAATTGTTTTGTTGTCGTAAATGCGAAGATAGATTGCAATTGCCACAGGCCATTACCAATGGAAATTACGAATACGAGTGCGCGTTCCAGCTGGAGTTGGAGTTGGAGCTCTCGCATAGGTCTGGCAAGCGCGTAGACAGCGGACATTGGCAGCACCCGCTACAAAAAGCTTGTCATTAAATTAAAAATAAACGACAATATTTTATGCGCCTATAAATATGCAACGCACAAAATGTTGCCCAGCTACGGAAAGTGAGCAGCTGTTATTTTATTTGTTGTTGTTGTAGTTGTTTGAATTGTTGTTTTTATGTCTTCTTTATGCAAGCATCGTTAGAGTTAAAGTTGTTTGCCCGCTTCTCTGTTGGCCAGAATAGCACAGGTGTGACCAGAGCAGAGATTGAGTGCCACTGAAATAAATGGCCAGCCAAGTGATTTGCCTAAGCCTCCACTCTGTTGCAGAGTTATGTTTCTTACGGATGCATAAATAAAATGCAAAGCCATAAATTGTGATTAAAAACGGTTCGTTTTCTGTTTGCTATAGCTAAACACTTAAGTCACTTGTGCAACAGTAACTTGGAATTTGTTATTTCCTAATCTCTGTACGATGAAGTATTTGTTTTAAATTTATTTAATGTATAGGCCGAATAAATATTTTTGTATGCATTTTATTGCAAGTCTTGAGCAAAAATGTTTCCTCCTCTTACGTGTAAGAGGAAGCTATCGTTCAAACTAGGCACAGTCGGTGTGTTGCTAGTAGTTTTATAAAGATTATGTCCATCAGTCTCTTATATTAGATAAATAAAATCGCCAATGCCATAATACCATAATATTCCTATCTTGGTTTAGGTCTTGGTTCAAATGTATTAATTACACTTTGGAAAATAAACTAAAATCTGCAATAAATACAGGTCTCAACTTGAAGTCTCTAAATTTTCACATTAGTTTACAGGGTATTCCAAAGATCGTAACTATTGCATTCACTTTAGAGTTTATTGTGAAATACAATTCAGTTTTTTATGAAAATATGCAGTCAATATTAAAAATGAATGAATTTATATTAAATTCTGCGATGATATTTTGATGAAATATAATAGCTCATATGAATTGTTAAATTTAATATTAAACAGTTAGTTCAGAAGAATTTTATGTTTGTTAATCAGCCAAATTTAATTAATATGAGCTGTTGTCATAAAAATAAAATATGCATATTATGTACAAACATTTTATGCATTGAAAAATAAAATTATAAATTGAAAATAAGAATTTTACAAATTTATTTAAAGCAGTTGTTAACAATTTTCTATTTTTAAGCTGAACTCTTCGCACCTTAAAGGCTTTCATTTATTAGACCTATCTGACATTAGTTTAAATTTAAGCTACTTGAACCGTAGGAAGAACCTTTTTTAAGTAATTATGTTGAATGAATTTCTGTGCTTATGCTTTCTTATGAGTTGGCTGGTCAGCTGATATCTCCAGTTTGGCGTCTTCAAAGTCGCTCCCCGCCTCGCTCTTCGACTCGTTGTCATTCCAGGGCTGCGTCTCGGCGGTGCCCCAGATGAGGTAGATCACATTGCCGGCGAAGAGGACGACGGCGGCGATGCTGAATACGAGCTGCCACTCGCTGCGCTGCGTTGGGTGCTTCACCAACACGCCCACCACAAGGGGCGTGAGCATTGCCACCAGGTTGGTGAAGGTACTCAGTATGCCAGCCAGGATGCTGGCATGGACGGGTGATAGGTCAATTGTGTTAAGTTCGCTGCCGATGGTCGCCGCGCTGCTGACGCCCACGCTGAGTGTGACCAGCGCCAGGGCCAGCGGCTTCTGTGTGGCATCGACAAAGCCGAGCGCCAACATGATGACAGCCGGTGTCCACAGCGCAATGCTGTTGTAGGTCTTGCGCAGCGCCGTGAGGCTGAGACAGCGTCGCTGGAGCAGCACGTCCGCGACGATCAGGTAGACATAGCACATGGCCCACATCAGCAGGAAGGGCAGCGCCGAGAAGAACGCATTGCTGTGCATCTCCAGGCCCAGCACACCGTTCAGATAGGCCGGCAGCTCCGCCTGCATCGTCGCCAGGCCCCACGTGTCCGCGCAGCGGGCGCACAGCAGCGCATAAAATGGCGCTGACGTGAATATTCCGCGCCAGGGTATGGCCAGCTTGCGTTCCCGCCGCACACTGCGCTGCAGGTCGCCCACAATGTAGCGTTGTTCCGCTCGGCCAATGCAGGGCGCCTCGCTGGCACGATTCGCGCCGAGCAGCAGCCACAGCAGGCACCAGGCCAGCCCCAATGCGGCCGATGCATAGCTGATGCCCGGCCAGCCCAGGCTGGAGCTGGCCAGCATGCCGGCCGCGTACATGGCCAGCACATTGCCGCAATCGAAGCCCGTGTAGGCAAAGGCGCCGAGGCGCGTGCGCTCCACCGCTGGCGCCCAGTTGGCCAGGTGTTGATGTATGCATGGCAATGTTAGGCCCTGGCAGAGGCCCTGGAGCAGGCGTATGGCACAGTAGGCACGCCACCCGGCCATATAAATACCCTGCGGCGTCCAGGCGCTGAGCAGCGCCGAGCCCAAGCTGCCCCAGAAGAGCACCGACTTGGCGCCAAAACGCTTGCAGAGGTAGCCACCGGCGAACTGCGTCAACGCCGAGCCCCAGTAGAAGCTGGAGAGCACATACGATTTCTCTGGCTCCGTCCAGTTGTAGTGCTGCAAGGCATAAGATTTCAATAGTTATTTGCTGGGCGTGGCTTTTTGCCGCTCTGACACACTTACGGGCAGCTCGGCATTAACGGACGTGGCATTTGTCATCGCCACCACGGCCACGCCCACATTGAACTGCAGTATGGTATTGACAACCAGTCCCAGAAAAAGCAGCAACGCCTGCAAGTGACGCAGTCCAAGGCGTGGCACTAAAATGCAAATTAGAATCTCAGTATACACCCACACACACACACACACACACACACACACACACACACATCCCTGTGTGCGGCTTTTCTCTTTGCAATCTACTCACCTTTCTCCTGCTCCACATCCGTATCAGTCATTCTACCTGAAACGCCTCGTTGTTGTTGTTGTTATTCTTGCTAGTGCTCCGGCTCGCCTTTGTTCAGCTGGAAAAACAATTTGTGAACTAGGCAAAAATATAGCTGGTATTAGGCCAAATCCAAATGCAACAATTAGTGTAATTGTTTACTTTACGTTCTGATTTTGTTTGTTTGAAAATTAACTGGCGTTCATAATTGTTGTTGTTATTGGTCTACAAAAAAAAAAAAAGAAAATCTACAAAAAGTTTAATTTTGTTTTAAGCTTTAAAAGTTGGTGTCATAAATAATTGATTATGTAGATACGAAATAATGGGGGGGGGGGGGGAAACAGGCTGATAAACAACACGAAAAAAATGTCTATTCGGCGTTCCGAAGGTTAAATACCCTTTCAAACATAAGGCACAAGATAGCTATATATTTCTATAGACTCAATTTTCGACGAATTGCGACAACAGCTTTATTATATATTGGTCCGATTTCGTAACAAAAGGACGGAACTCTGCAAAGTTTTATGACGAAAGCTTTAAGACGAAAAAATATATATCGACTGAGCTCGTCCTGAAATATATATTATCTTTTTAAACGTTTTTGAAAGAACACACATTAAAAAGATACAATATATGGTTTATTAATATATTATTAAATTGTTTCTCATTTTTTAGTAATGAATTTCTGATATTAATTTCTTTTATCTAAATCAGAATTTTTTCTTAAAATATTTGTTATAAAATAAAATGTGTTAATGGGAAATATATTCTCAAGTGAACTCTAACAAGAATTTTGTAATTCTGTTTATTGTACTTTTAAATTGATTTTTTAGGTCTGTAACCAATCTAGTATTTTTCCATTTGGACAATATGTTTTTTACGTATTTGTCGTGTTAGTCAATAGATTAAACTAAGACAAAAAATACTTTACGAAGATACTCAAATGTCAATAAATAATAACAATGATATTAATAATAAAAGTAATAATACATATTAATTATTATTATAACAAAAACATATATGTTTTCGAAATTGGAACTCGTTGCCAGCTTCATTTGTTTGCTGGCAGCACAAAAGTGTAAGTCGCAAGGGGGAAACAATGGAAAGTTCAGCTTAGACATATGTAGACTTAGATCTGCCATAATGTTTTTTTTGTTTGTTTATTTTTGGCATTGTTTCAACTATTGTTTGGCTTTTTTTTTTTGGGTTGTGTGCAAATTTGGTCGATAATATCAACGGAAAAATGCAAATCCCTGAATTTACAATTGTATCTGCGCTGCTAACAAGATACTTTTAGTGCTATTGACAGTCATACATTCATACATACGTACACACACGCAGGCACACACACACACACAGCTCACTCGTACACAAACATTTGCAATCCAAACTATGCGTCCGTCTTTGTCTATGTCTCCATCTCTTTCCCTATGTTCTTGTTGATTTCGCATGCTTTTTCAATTGTTCTGAAAGCTGTCAACACAACGTGCTACATTCGGACAGCGTGTGCAGTATTGTAGATAAAGGGCTCTATTGGGCAAAAGGGGTAGTGGAGAGGGATTGGGAGCGGGTCGATCTGGCGCTTACAGCCTACTAATGCCGTATGAAGCAAACACAACAACAAAAATACAATCGAATGCAATGCTGAAGCATATTTTTGGGGCCCGTGCAAATATTTGCACATTCGAATTTTTGTTTACATTTTCGTGCAAATTTTGCAAATTACTCGCATAGCAGTCTGGCAACCCCCTACACACTTATGCACCACCCCCCAACCCATATGAGGCAGCGTATCACATACATATGTTCACTTATTTCTTTTAGTTTTGTTGCACATTTAATTTAAGTAAATCTCTGACATGTGCTGCACATTAGTACAGAGGCGTCGCTAAATTAATTGGGATGTGAATAATAATAGAGAAGCTGTAGTTAATTGCGGTAAATTTTATCAAATTGCTAAGACTTAGAACTTAGCCGACAATAATTAGCATTTATTAAAAATTTTTAGTTTTTTACTATAGGTTTCTAAGATATTCAAGTGGTTTTAGTGACCTTTTTTTGTAGTGAATGTACTATAAATTGTCTGCAGTATTTAAAGCTTCAGTTTGTTATCGTTATCGATACATCGTTTCTAAATTAACAGTAAGGTCATTTAATGTAAATTACAGCACTGTCTGTTTGGGCGCCCCTGTTTTACGACGCCTCTGAGCTTTGGGTCTTTGATAATGTCTAGCAGCCTGCTCGCATTTATTAAAAACAAATAGTCAAACACTCACATCCACCCACACACGCACATACACACGCACAACAACACTGCATGCAAATAACACGGCAGCCCAATACATTTATGCATTTTGTGTTATTTTAATTTAAAATATCTGCCGATTTATTGTGAGTCTATTCTAAAGCTTTTGGGTCACAGCTAGTAAACACTGCCAATCGAGAAACTATATTTACATACGATTTGTATGTATGTATCTATTGTGTTAGTGTACATGTGTGTGCATATTTTGTTCTTAATGAATAATGAACGAAGCAAAGCTTAACTGAAAAAGTCCGTTTAACCGAAACTATGGACTGAATGGCAATAGTTACCCAATTTCCAATTTGCAAGTGAACTTTGGACCTTTTCTTTACACGTTTGATTTCTAGTTCACCTCGCACACTATTCTATTAATATCCAATTTTGTTTTTATCATTTTTTTGTTTTTTTTGTTTGTTATTTCTGCCCGTTTTTCCGTCCGTTTTGTTCAACTGCGCTTTGTTTATGCAAATAACTTTTAGACGCTCGCTGGCAACCAATTTAAATCTCGCTTAATGAAGTCTTTCCCAGGGTATGACGCTTGCTAGAATGGAAATGTGTGGAGATTTCGAATAGGAACCGATCAGGTAGCCTGGCTTCAATGTGTTGTGGTATCCAAGGAACTGTTAAATTTTAAAGAGTTGCAATTGCCACCAAACCAGCTGTGCAAAACTTATACTAATGAGGCATAGCAAAATTATTCATATATTGTCCAAAATCCACATTTAATTCCATGTGAACAACGTTTAAAAAGTGAACGCTAATTAAAGCACACTGTCAAAAGCTGGCTGCGACAACAGCGCCGCCGATCAGATGATCTTTACATTTTCTGTTAGCTGGTACAGCTCTACAAGTCAGAAGTCAACATGTTGATTCAAAGCCAACAGACTTCGTCGATTAATCGATAAGAAACATCTTAAACTTAATTATTCAAATATCGTACTTTTTGTTGCAATTTCTGTGGCGTTGCGAGACTTGCACTATTAACATAATACATTTTAAAGCGCTTGCTTAGAAAAAACACATTTAACACCAGATTTTCTATTTTGCGGTTAAATTCAAACTCCAACCGGCCAGATAAATTCATTGTGACTTACATTTTATTGAGTGGGTATTTTTTTTACGCGATTTGGTATATTTTCTTATTGTCCGCTGTTAGCTACAGTTCTGTTATATAGAGCTGTTAAGTTATGTACTCTCGCTGTACGAGTAATATTGTACTCTCTGTGGCGTGCGATCGTCAATTCTCTCATTGACTGTTAATGTTGTTGTACGTACACATGTGTGCGGACGGCGAAAGAAATTCAAAATTTACGAGCTGTTTTAAACTTTTAGACTTAGTTTGTGCGCAAGCGACGTGCATTAGTGCGACAAATGCAATTAATTTCGTTTGAAATCAGCAAAGCCAACTGCACACAAAATAAAATTCAAAATATATATTTTTATTGCGGCGACAAAACGATCGCAAAAGGAAGACGCGCAAGCAAATAAACAAATTTGCGGCCGTCAGCTCGTCGTGTGCGTGTGTGTGTGAGTGTGTGTATTTGTATGTGTGCGTTGCGTGTGATTCAATTGTTTAAGCAAACAGCAACAGCCACTGGGCAATTTTTATTTGTTAAACCATTTAATTGCATTAACAACAACAACAACAGCAAAGTGAGCTGTACTCAAAAAGTTACTCCAAAAAAAGCCGCCGAATGACGCGACGACATAAAGTAGATATAACTAACAATTACATATGAATATATGAAAAAAGAAGAAAATCATTAAAATTTCCGTTTTACGTCAATTTCGGTTCACATAGTTTCGTTTAATATTCGACACAAAAATTTCGTATTTGTTCCCGTCTCGTCTTCGTTCATTTTGTTTTATTTTTTAAGCTTTTTGTTTTTTTGTATCCTTTTATTGAAGAATTCGCGCGTGTTAAGCGTTGTCCTCGTCTGGTCACACTCGGCTATACTCCTCACATCGCTGTTATCGAAGAAGAATAAGCAGAAAAGTGAACACGCGCGTTATTTTCACACACCCGCCCCCCACTTCCTTTCCCCTTGCATTTGTAACATTTTTGGCATTCTTATTGCGTTCCACGTGTGTTTCCGTGTTTTGTTCGCTTCGTCTCATCCCGTAACACCCCTATCGTCTCGTGTCTCGTAAGTGAAATTTGTTTGTTAATAAATGTTTCCATTTGTGCAATTCCCCCCTCTCGCTCTTCTAGTGATCCCTTGTATAAATTCTCTGAGTGCCCGTAAAATTATTGTGGAAAAAAACAAACAACAATAAAAAAGAAAACCAAATCAAGCAAGGCTCGAATTTAACGGCATCGACATCAACAACAACAACAACATTTCGCCCACTGCTTTGTAAGTCCTATGCATTCTTCTTTTTTCTTGACTTTGTTTTATTTTTAATTTAATTATTATTTTATCCGCTTAATTCTTTTGGCATAAGTATTACTTTAATAAGATTAATACCATTCTCTATCACTGCTGTGCCACCTATTTCCTTTTATTTTTTGCCTACTTGTCCCTAAACATAACTTTATGTTTGTGCATACTTACACACACACACCCATGTACACACATTATACTTGCTTATTTACCTGTTGCCTCTCTCTCTGTCTTTGTCCATGTCCGTCCGTCTATCTCGCTCGCATATTTGTACATTCTCATTGTCAACGGTTATTTCATGATTGCGCTTTGTTGTCTTCATTTTACCTCTTTGCTCTGTTAGTTTGTTTTGTTGTTGCAGCTCGCAGTTGCCTTCACTTCCAAGCATACGAATGTATTAACATATGTACATATATTTTTATATGTCTGTATTTTCTTATTGTACAATCCACCACCACCACTTCATTTTGGCTTACCTCACTTCACCGCGGCTCAGCGCAGCTCAGCTCATCTTTAATCGTTGGCTGAGTGGTGCCCTTATTGGTAACGTTGCTGCTCTCTCTCTCTCTCTCTCTCTCTCTCTCTCTCTCTCTGTGTTTATGATTTTTTAGCGCTCTCGTTTTCATTTGCTCAACTTCAACTTCATGGCCAATGCTTCCTTTTTACATAATTTCGCTGACTCATTGCGACGCTGAACACAACATGTTCACAAGTGAACTCTTTCATTCCTCTTGTCTGTTTTGTTGGTAGTATTCAGTTTTTTACGTTATGGTTTTGACCACACACCCACACACACACACGGTAATTCTACAGCCTGAGTTTGACTGGCCGCCGGCCGCGTTTTGTAGGTTTTTCATTGTGTTGACAGTTAGTTTAACATTTTTTCTATGCCCAGGTATTTGGGTGGTACAACAACGTAAAGTTGGAGGGGGTGAGTGTGTGAACCATTTTATAGAACTGTGCTCATTTAACGGATTCTAAGCGAACACATTAAGTGTGGCTCAAAACTGCTATTGAATCGGATTTGGTTCCCAATTATAATTACTGGTTGTTTTTAAAATTATAAAGACAAACTTTGCGCGAACCGAACCTCTTTATAGCTCCGATCCCGTAAAGTATATTTTTGGTCTGTCTGTCTGTCTGTATGAACGCGACGATTTCGGAGACTACAAGAGCTAGAGAGCTGAACTTTAAAGTTCGTGTATACCATTCGCGGATAAAGTATATTTCAAATTGTAGCTCAGAAACTATAAGATCTGGAGCCACCAAATTTGGTTCAATATCTTCTCGTGCAGCATAAGCGGATTAAGAGTACTTCGTATTTTGGATATCCCACCATTTGTCCCAAATATAAAAAAAAAAACTTAGTGGGGGCTAAGCCCATCTGCTGAGTAAAGTGCGGCGTGCGTTGGAATGTGTGTGTGATTACATATATGTATGTATGTATGCATGCGGGTTGCAATGTGTGTGAAGACAGGGTTCAGGGTATTCTTTAGTCGGCCGCTCCCGAGCTCTCACTTGTTTATTTCTTAAGTTCTAAATGTTGCATTCATATTATCGAGTAACTACTGTATATAGCTAAGGAAATACAGTTCTTTTTCGCATGGTTAATTTTTGTATACACTCTGTAAAGTTACACACACTAAATACAACGGGTGCCGTTATTTCAACCGCTCATTTAATCCACCTACGGCGAGGCTCACAAAGCAGCTGCATTGGCCAGCTATAATAACAACAACATTAGCAATAGCAATAACAAAAACAAAAATAACTACTCAGCGTCGCGTAATTTGCAAACAAAAAGTCATTAAAATATCAAATTAGCGTCTGGTGTCGAGATTTAGTCAAGTTTCCCAATGATGACGATGTTGACGCCAGTTGTACCTCGGTGACTGCGAACTGAACAACTGAACTGACTGCAAAATAACTGAGAACGTCTGGAAATGTGTGTGCGTGTGTGAGTGGGTGTGGAGAAATCGAAAGTAGACGCCGCGCCATGTGGCACCCGCATAAGCTCAACAATTTGCTGATTACAAGCCATGGCCAGCCCCTGTTAATAAAATTTATAGCTCGTTATGTTAGAGTTGGGGCACGTGACACGAATTGTTCGTGTCCTAAAACTAAGTAGAGTAATTTTAAATATCCTTAAAGTTTGCTCAAACACAGAGAAGACGAACGTAAAGAATATATATGTAAATATGACTAAAGCTCACATAGAAAATAGGTTGAGGGAAAATATATAAAATGTATATACAAGATACTACCTTTCTTTATAACAGTGACCATCACTATTCATATTGATTATATACATTTATATATATTTGGTAATTCTTGTGTTAATATACATTTATTCATATACCCTTACAGAGTTTGACAATACTGTGGCAATGATATATTTAACATCTTGAATAACTCATTGCGATATTGAGCTCCACTTATTCTTTCCATTTTGCCACATATTTATTAGCATCGGACCAATATATACCGATACATAATAACATTGAAGCAATCGGTTTTAAAGTGAGTCTTATAACAAATGACTAGTGTACATTTATCTGTAAGGGTATTTAATCTTCGGCATACCAAATGCTCTTCAGTTTTAGTTATTTTTATTTATCATTTCATAACTCTTATCGGTAACAAAAAGTTGCCGATAACACAATTTACATGCTAGTACATTCAGTTATTTTTCATTGTCTAGCGAGTGCTGGGCAGAGAAGGCGGGGATCGCCTTGTTTTTGCAGTTAATTGAAATTAGCGATAAAATAAGTGAGAGAGACAGAGAGATATAGAGAAACACGTTTTACCTGAACACACACATACACACATTGGGCTGAGTCACATTTAAGTTGAAAGAACTCATTCAACACGGTCTGGAGTTAGTATCTAATGCAACAAATTTGCCGAACCTAACCATCAAACAACAACAACAACAACGACTGCAATCATTTAAAGTAAATTTATGTTGGCTACAAAATGCTGTTTACACCGAAAAAAATCTTGCAGCTGACTTGTTAGCTCAACGATCTTGTTCATAATGCGGCCACACACATCTCTTTGCTCCATATTTGGTCACACTCATACACTCGCATCCATACAAAATTTGTATCTGTATCTGAGCAAAAGTTCTGTTGTGGAATACGCTTGCGCGACGACAAACGCTCGAGACTTACCCTTCACAAGTTATACGCGAACGAACGCGTTTAATAAATTATCAAGTTGAATGCCCAGTTTCGAAATTTGACCTTGAGCACAAATTTCGGGTCTCTGGGCTTTACTCTATATATACGTATGTATATCGTTAAGGTTGTGTATGTGTTTGTATCTTTTGATTGTTTGCGGTGTTCTTTTTTTTTAAACAATTTTCTGCCTTGTAGTTTCTTTGAGCTTTGATGCGTTACGAATGTCGCCCGGCCACAGTCTGCTGGTCGTGATGACTGGGGAAGTGAAACTCTACAGCAAGTGCGTAAGTCTTGGGCTTCGGTTAATTAGCGCAACCATACAAATTAACTAACGCACATGCGTAACTCATAGATACATAGATACACAGATACAGAAACAGATTCATAAAGACAAGCTGAGATTTTCGTTTGTATTTGATTAATGTGCTGCTCATTTTGTTCTTTCTATTTTCATCTTTGTTGTTAGGCGCTTTGAACTTGGCTCTAATGACTGAAATAAATTGCTCTTGCTCTGGGTAGGCAGGTAATTGCCAACCGGTTTAACCATTAAAATGAAAAAGACTTTAAGAAAATTAACGAGAAGCAAAAAATGATTATGCAATGCCTAAAAAGTGCGTAGAAATTATTTCGACTGTTTGAACAAAACTTCTTTGTGGAAGGCTACTTCTTAAAATTATTCGGATTTGTGTGAAAAATGTAAAAAAAAAAACTTAAGTGAAAAATTGAGTGAATAAAATATAATTCAGTTGTGTCTATATTTTTTAGTTTCATATTTGATAACATTTTGCGAAGACTTAAATTTATATGTGTTCGAAGTAAAAATATATATATATATATATATATATATTTTCTTTCTTTATACTTTTTCAATTAATAAAAAGAAAAGTTGGGATTTATTTGAAAACAAATTATAAAATATTTTAATTTATAAACTTTTGTAGCCCAATTTTGATTTCAATTTCACGGAATTTTATGTGTTGAAACAAATAAAATGTTTTTATGCAATATAATTTCTAATTTTTGAAAGCTACACATAATAATCGTAGGACCACTGAACACTGATCAACTCGGCTAAATATACTTTATAGGGCTGGAAATGCGTCCTTCTGCCTGTTATATACATTTGCACGGAACCATTATACACCTATTTTCAATAGGTTCAGTGTGTAAAAAGTCTATATTATTGATTACAATTTCATAGTTCCACATAACATAAACATAAAAACTATTGAATAATTTTCAATTAAATCAGCTCTAAAAAATTTGTTCATTAATTTGAGTTTCTGTATTTATTTTTGTTGGCTTCACGCAACGCTCGTAAAACATAAAAGCTAATCAGCTCACGCTATTGGATTTTCAAAAGGAACGAGTAATAATAAACACACATGCACAGCATCTGTCTGCATAAATATTTATTGATATTTGACATGATCGATCACACAAGGGGGGAATAGAGAGAAGGTGGGGCAAGTGTTAAATACTTGACGCTGATGAGCCAATTTGTTTCAGGTGTTGAAATGTGCAAATGTACGTGTCCTGCTTTTTGCTGATGATTTGGTCTGTCGTATTTAAAAAATTGTTGTTGCTAGAAAAATGTGGCGTTGCGCTTTGAATGATCTGTGTGATAAACACATTGACAGCTAGTTGAGTGTGAGTTCCCCTGCTACTCCCTTATCGGATGTTGCCTTGGTCAGCCTTTGGGGTCCCTCCCCCATTGGCAACTATTGGAATTGCCGTGCGGCGTTTTTATCACAGCGCACGTAAATGTCAAACATAAGCCTTTCGGTTTTAAAATATCACACGGAATTTCTGTTCGTTTGTGTGTGAATTTGATTGATAAGAAAGCGAAGCGACAGCTGTTTGAAAAACGCCGGGCGACTGTTTCTAATACTCTTGTTGATATAGTCTCAGCGGGTATATTTATGACCTCATGAAATACGCCTATATACAATCAATAAATCCAAAATAAAAACGCTATTTGCATTGCAAAAAATGTTTCGCAAGTTGAAGCGTTCCAATTTACGAGCAACAACACTAACTCTTTCACTATTTTTACAATTCTAGACCCTGTTGTAAAAGCCTTTTGTTTCATGTATTTGTTTTAAAGTGCTGTATTATCTGTGCAACTGTATAGGGTATACTGATTTCGGTTTGCGTATAATTGGCTCTCCCAACTTGATTTTTTTTGTTACCCATGTGAACATCACACAATTTGTGTATTCTGGTTTCTGGGTGCTAAAAGGGGTTGTGCAGATCTTAACGGAATTGTCTGAATTGTAATTAGGGTTGCATTTGTCGGTTTTCTTTGGACATGCGTCAAAGAAAGGGTGTCAAGAGAGCGTGTGATTTAACTCAGTTCTATTGAGTTAAACTAAATTTTGTTCTGTGGAGCATTACACATGGTCTTTAACCTTACATTTTTATTGGCGGGTTGTCAGTAAAACATGTCTATGGGAATGAGAATTGTAAAATAGTCTAAAAATGTTTTGATCTCTGTGACCATTATTAATATTTTATAATTTATCTTATTGTCTTTAGCGAATACTAAATCGTACAGATTATATATTTGTTGTTAACTTAGCGTAATTAAGTAGTGTTATTATATTTTAATAAAGTGGTGCGATTTAGAAATTGTTTGCAAGCTAAACTTAACTGATACAAAGATATTTAGTTAGTTTGGTTTAAAGTAAAACTCTTTCGATTATTGCCATTTCTCAAATACATTTTTTTTTTTAATAATATTTAACTGGCATGTGATAGCATTTAATACCTATTAATATATTATTACCTATGGGTATATTTTTAATAGATACCTATTTAAATTTATACACTACACTTACCAATTTATACTGCTGTCCTATGCAAATTTGCCATCAATAGCAAAAATAACTATAAAAACCATACTTTTTGTAACTACTTTTTTATACATATTGTTAATCCATTTAAATCAACTCCTTTACACACTTTTACTCTATTGTTTTGTTTATGCGCTGAACTGTAAACCACGCAACCACTAAATTAAATACGATGATCAAAAAATAAACTGCATATAAACAAAAGAAGCAATAAATAACATTTAATAGATAAAACTACAAAACGTCTCCCTACACACACACATAAATATATACTCATACATTAGGCTACATCAAAAAGCAATACAAATAAAACAAAAAAAAAAAAATTTATATATTTGTACATATACTTATATATTTATTCTATTTTATGCGCTTGTTGTGCTGTGAATTTTTGTTCCATTTTTTGATTCACACTAGCTCTTTCTCTCTCTCTCTCTCTCTCTCTCTGTCTCTCTCTGTCTCTCTCGGTCCCTCTCATTCTCCTCTCTCTCTCTCTCTCGCTCTCTCTGTCTAACTCTCCCTCCATTTCTCCACACTTTCTATCTGTGCTTATTTTGAAATGTTTTGTAAACATTTATATAAATATTGGATCTATCTTTATAAATGTATATGCGTATTTGCTGTCCCTTTTTCAGCGCGTTAAATGTGCAATCGCCCACATCACAAATATATATGTATACTTACACAGCCACACACATATATTTTTATGAATAATATATATATGTATATATACCATTACTGACACCCAAATCTGTTGTTTTCACATATATTCTTTTCGTTGAAAGTGCAGTTTTCACACAATTTTCCAAAAAGTTTTCTGTCCTCGACTAATTAAAACATTATCCCAAAAGCTTTTACGTCTCTAGCTATATTTATAACAACTTTCAAGTCTTACTTTTGCTCAACTCTTTATCCCATCTCTCTCTTTCTTCCTGTGTCTGTTTCTAATTCTTTCTGAACTTAGCTGCGCTTATGCTTGCATATTTTGAATATATCCAATATATATATATCCCCAATTCCCCGAAATAATATTATACATAATAAAAAAAATACATAAAACCAACAAAAATTTGCTGTCTCATATCGAAATTGTTTTGTTCTCTTTCGATTTTTACAGGCGCCCGTCCCCCTCTCATCACGTTCGTGTGTCGTGTGCAGTGTCGTTTAGCTCCTCAATAAAGCCAACAGCGCATAGAATATAAAAAAAAAAATACAAATAAAATATATAAAGTAAAAAACAAAAAATAATTAAATAAAAATAAAAACTTTGGCAACAGCCGTTTGCGATTAATTTGAAAAAAAGTAATTCAAAATCTAGGCCAATTATATTTGGTTTGTTTCAAGTGAAATCGTTTTCAGTGTCAGCTCGCCCATTTATCACCGTACTGGGCGCTCTCTATAAATATACCAATCGAGCTTTATATAGCCACATATATATACAAATTTAGCATATCTAGAAAATACACTCAAATTGTTGAATGTATGCGTTTTTATTTCCATTTTAGTGTGAGTTTATTGTATTGTATTTGTTGTTTCTTAATTTCGTGTGAGTGTGTGTGCTATTTTGCATATGGCGCAATTACTTCATATTACTTATATATATAATAAGTAGTTTTCTGTTATCGCGATATATAAACAAAAACAATAAACAAAAACATTCAACGAAAAAAAACGCTGCTACACGAACGCGCCAGCCAACAAAGCCGGCTCACATGTGTGGGTTTCTCTAAAGTGGGTGAGTAATCAGCAGCAACCCAAAACTTCTTTTTTTTATTATTTTTTTAGCAACAGATGATATAGTCTTTCCACAGCCAGCCAAACAGCAACTGAAATCATCTCTATTTCACACACGCACACACGCGCATACAAACAAAACTCATATTTAAATGCGCCATAAATTCATTCATGCATTTGACTTTGACAATAAGTCAAATACGTGCCAACCTCCCTCCTGTTCATTTACTTCTGCAGGCATTTATGAAAATGTATATACCCTTTATTATACTTTTGATTCAGCCATGTGTACTGCATAAAAAGAGATATTTTCGGTCCCGTAAAGTTTATGCACTATTGGTCTATTTGTTTTTTTGGAAATTTAAACAAGAATTTTGTATTAATAGGATAATAAAATATCTTAACCAAACGCCAGAAAGGAGGCTGCCAACTATATAGGTTTTGAAAGGATGTAAATCGGATATTTCACATAAATACTTGTTTGCAAGGGTATTTAATCTGCGTCATTTTGAAGATGATCATTCTTCTTTAGTATCTTATTTCTTGTGGCTGGCTTTGGCATAGTATCTTGGCCATTCTGTTTTTTTTTTCCTTTTTCCTATTCCTGTTTTTGTTGTTTGCATATCCACGACCATCATTTAGCAGGCAGCAGCAACCGCCTTTGCATGCTAAATAGAATTCGGTAACCACCACGTGCAACTGCGTGTGGTTCAGTCTGGCTCTGTGGTTGTCATCGTTGTCGTTTCGCTGAATGCTAAGAAGTAGTTAAATCCACTTAGCGCTTCGCAGACATGCAGATCATAATCAATATAATGGCCATCGGAAGGGGAAAAGTTTTGGCAATGCCGCTCTTGACAGTTATATAAGCCAACAGCTGTTGCCAATTGCAGATGCAGTCAAAGTTGATAGCGTCCTGAAAGATGCAGTTGTGTTTGACTTGTTGATCGAATCAAATAGTCAGAGAGATGTTAAAACAAGAATAGGTATAATAAATAAAGTGGAAGATTATTTGTATAACTTTGACCACTATTTACCTAGTTGGCAAATAGAATGCATTGGGAAAAATTACAAAGAGAAATTGTGAAGTTTCTTATGTATTTTTATTCCTAGCAGAAAGTTTTAGTTAAATTGGCAGTCGAGTTACTCTGATAATAAAATTATATAAAATAATATTATTCGAAACACAATCAATATTTGGAGCACTACTTTATGCGATTTTCTAATTTGCAAGTTATAAAAAAAAAACTTTTATATAATATTTCTGATCCAAAAACAACTGTTTCATATGAACTACATATTATAAAATGTTCCATATGCGTATATGCATATAAGTTTAGGATTCTCTGATATTTAAATTGTACTGGAAGAGTTCTCATTTAGATTTCTGTGTAAATAAAAATTCATAAGCCGGCACTTTGTTCAGTTTCTTTATTTATTTATTTTTATTTGCTCGTATTACGACGAATCATTTGTTGCGCTTAGGTTTCAAAATAAAACTAAACATTTTGCATAATTATTTATTTATTTAATTTTTTGCTATTTACCGTTGTGTTTGGTGTTAACGTTTTTTGTTGATTTCTTGCGAAAACTGACGTTTATATACGTTTTTTTTCTGCGAGCACTGGAAAAATAGAATTGAAGCGCAGCTACAATAACACAACAAATGCAAAGCTTAGATAAATAAGCTTGTAGCCCCGCGGTTCATCAAATGACATGTCAGCTGTTTTGGGCCAGTGCTTATTATGATAGGGGGGCAGGGCGAATAGCACTGGTCCCACGCGACTCGCATTTCAGACGACGTCAGACGACATGTGCACGAACTAAATACAAACTCACATATATCTCTGTATATGTAGGTGTACAAATATATTTGGGCGAGCACTTGAAACTCCCAGTCGCTCTGGAGTGTCGACCCATCGCATAGAGAATATGAGTATATGTCACAATGTTCGTGTTGCGTGCTGCGTTTGCGGCTGGCTCAATGGCCAACTGTAGACTCGTTTAGAGATGCCGCCAGCGCAGCAGTTTTAAGTGCATTCGCACATTAAAACATTTCAAATGTAGCCAAAATGTAACACTTCCAAAATATAAGCTATATATATATCCAAATACAAACTATGTGCATATATAGAGTATATATAGAGATGTGAAAATGTCGCCTTGGTTGCCTTTCTGCTAGACCATTTGCTTTACAATTTATTGCAATTGTTTTAATCACGTGGGCGCCAGGCTTCATCTGCCTTGTTATGCCCTTGCTGAAAGTATTATTATTTTTCCACGACATGTGTAACACAGCAAAATTAAATTTATATATGCCATATGCCAAAAATCATGTCAAGCCTGTTCGTCGCTGCAGGCAGTGAACTTATAATCAAATCGATTATAAGTACACTCAGAGAATAGCTGTTAAAATCCCAAGTAAAAGGAAGTTAGCATTCTTACCTTAAGAGTCCGAATTCGTACGTTATATTATATCGTATAATTGAAAATGTTATTAAAATTATTATTTTGTTCTCAAGTTCTCACTTTGGACAGCTTTTTGGTATGTACATTTAGGGAAGCCAAATCTATACTGGATGACTATATTCCTTTGATATCTTATGGCAGTTAATACAAATGTTCTAAGTACAAAGCGTCTATTTTTTATATTTACTCTTCGCTAACGAGACGCTAAATATTCCTCCTTGTTTTTCCATTTAGCACAAGTCATTAGATACGCCCGCGCAGAAATGTAAATATGCTGCAATTTTATAAATATTAAGAGTACCATTCACAAGAATTTGTATTCGTCTTAGTTTAGGGTTTTTTTTTTTTTTTTTGCCAGCTTGCAGCTAAATACACTGGTTCACGGAAATTTGTTGGCAACACAATAAAATTAGAACTTCAATTTAACAAATTAGCAGCTGCAGCAATCGCGCAGCGAAAATTGCCCAGTGAGAACACCTGTTGCCAGCCCAAGTTGGCCTGTAAAAATATCATTAAATTTCACTTAAGCAGTGCAAGAGCCAAGCGAAACTCCGCACTACGGCGACAAAGGGGGCAGCCGTGGCTCTCAGTTTTCCAGCCAAATGGCAAGTGCCAAAAAAACAAAAACAAACGGAAAACATGGTGGTTTAGTTTTCTTGTTGTTTTTACGTATTTTCACGACGCGTGCGGCGGCGGTATCCCCGCCCAGCGCCCATATCTCCCGGCTGTATCTTTTCGCCATCTGTCTCTGCTCTCACCGCCCAGCCCCTCTCTGGCCTGTTGTCTGCCGTTTGCCGTCTGGTCTATGTGTGTGTGTGCGTGCAAGTTGTTGCACTTTGCGCTTGCGACCCACATTTGTCTTTGGCGGCCGTCGCCGCATGGATTTTCCGAGGATTTTCACCACTTGCGCTTGCCTGTTTTTATTCTGAACTTTTTTTTCGGATTGTATGCTGAGCATTTCCTTTTGCATTCTTCGGAGTGATGCCCGGGTCTGGAATTTGTTTCTTTTCTGCAGTGCATTCAATCTTTATGCGGTCGACATTGCTGTTGTTGTTGCTGCTGTGGTGGTAGTGTTGCAGAGAGATTTTCCTGTGCTTCCTCCACTCAGTGGCACTTTTAAATTAAGTTAAAGTTGCTTTTGCATAATGCAGTGCATTTTGGTCAAGTACTGGCCGGTATTACCTCTTAATGTGTCTTCTTTGTGGCATGTGCCAAGTGCAGAGTATCCAAGAAATTTCACTGTTCACTCTAGCATGGCAAATATGCATTCTGTTTATTTGTTGCAGTCTACTTATGATGTGGACTATGCAACGAAAAACATGTCTGACTGTGTATATGTGTGTGTTAACCTGTTGACATTCGAAGAACTCAGCACTAAGGAGGTATTTATCTAAATATGCCATGGCAATGAAGACTCGACTGTCTAGAGTAATGAGTACTTGGCATTACGTGCCATTAGTTATATATAAATTATATGTAGTTCATAACCTGTCTGTCTTAAGATTAAGTTATCGCATTTTTGAAAAAGTTCTGAAAATATGCAAATTTTAAACACTGGAATATAAAGACTATAAATTTAGTTTGTATACATTAAAACTTACTACTGAGTCGAGCTTTCTGAAGCGGAATCAATTACTTATATTTATCATAATGACTCTACCTTTCACAAATTTTGCTTTTTGAAATCCTATGCAAATTTCATGAGATCATGTAATGCTTAGAGATCCTCACTATTTATGTTTATCGATGGGTTAGGCTGTAAACAGGAATCAAGTTCCGAAAGGGACAGAAAGTGCGAGTAAAATAGTAAGAGAAACAGTAAGAACATGTAATAAGACAAGACAGAGTCAATTATTTATTGGAAGTAACAGATAAAAATATAAATAAATTCAGGGAAGTGTCCGAGGCATATCAGAAATAAAAGTGAAACAATTCATTGTAATTTGTAATTACAAAGTGTCAGTTTAGGAAAATTGCATATTTGAACGAGTAAGTGACAAAATATTTTATATTTAAAATCACTTATTAAAATATAATTCATGAAAATGAATTAATAAAAATTAAATAAACTTTTTGTTCTATGCTTAATCGATGGCTGCGAATATGTTTTGACTGCCTTTGTGGTTTGTGCTTGTACGATTCGACATTTGATCTAGAATGAAATCAATTTTATGCTCTTTGTCAGCTTATTTGTTTTATATTTATTTTCTTTCTTTTTTTTCCTTCTGGGCATTTTGCCATTTATTTATTTTAATTTACAATTGAATTTAAATTTTAACATAAGTCTTTGACAGCTAGAAAAAGAAATATACTTCTAACTTTTAGTTGCTGTATCATTTCTTGGTCTGCTTAACAGATCTCAATTTTAGTTTTAAGTTTTGTACTCGTGACTTATGGCCGCATGTCGCTTAGCAGATGGAAAGTGCTTCGTCGCAGCGGCAGCAGCGGCAGCAGCACGCGCATCTGACGGATTGCCAAACACGAAGCGCATCTACAGCCAACACATGTTTTGCAAAATAATTGAGATTTCTGTCGTAGTGGCATTTTTTGCTTCGTGTTTTATGTTAGTTTTTTTTTTTTTTTATTCTCAAAATATTTCTAATTTGGATTTCATTTGCACAAGTGACATCGAGACCGCTGTTTTTGGGCATTGTGCCAGCAGCAGCCATCAAATCGCATCAAATGGTCGCCGGTGTTGGCCCTTTTGCTATAACGCATATACAAATATACATATAAATAATTGTATATGGCTAAGTATCTGTCTGTCTAGCTGCCCGTCTCACTTTATGGGCTGTGTGTCATTTGCATTGTTTAACAGAGTCTATTTTGGGTGGGCCTTTCGCACTGATCTGCCGATATCATCGGACTCTGACAGCCAAGTGTCAGCGCTCTGTTAGGGCCTGTGGTAATTGCTATGCAAAATCAAATATGCAAAACTTGTGCCAAATAGACGCAAAGATTTAGCTAAGCGTGAAAAAGATAAATACTTTCTAACATCTGAGGCACACGAGCTGTTAAGTGCACAGTTCATTGTTTAAGTTGTTGTTGTTGTTGTTACTTGAAGTGTCCCGCTCTTAAGCAGACAATGAACTACCACTGCTGTTGCCGGTCTACACACACACACACACACACAGCCATACACACACAGAACGAAAGAGATCTGATGACATCAGTTGATGCTAACTTTGGACATACTACATAAGTTGAAGTCAACGCTCACTTAAGGGGCGCTCTTTATAGTAGCTCGTTGTCCACGGTGCTACTACGATGCACAGTGGAACGAATTTTCGGGTCGTGACAACTGAAATCTTGTCGGACTTGACATACTTCAATTTCCAAAATACGTTTTGAAAATATTCACATTGTTCCTGGCAATTTTGCGTGTCCAATGTTATTCTAATATTGATTTGAATTAATATTTTTAAAATTCCATGAATGAAATGAAAATCAATTTATTAAATCTTTTTTAACCCATTTGAAATCAAATTAAAAAATTAAAAACTGTAATTTGATCGATAAAAGTAATCGGTAAATACCAACTATATTTGTATGCAAATGCTCTTTTATTTATTTATTCTCTAAGGTTCGTTTTGAATTGTTCTTTAATTGTTCTCATTTGTTTTGCACCACTGTGCACCGGCGTCATAAATTTTTATCAATTTAACTAATAAACTGCACTTAATTTGTTGTTGTTTATATTATTTCTGTCAAGTGTGCGTCGCTCATTAGGCAGCTCGATGGTCGCGGCTGCCGTAAAAATCAATAATAATTTACAGAGATTTTTAACATGCCATATAACGATTTTAGATAACCGCGCAGCTGAGTGTGCTAGAGTGTGTGTGCAATGTGTGTCTGTGCTTGCGTGTGAGTGGGCTTTTTGAAGCTTTTGAGTGCGCTTGCCTTTTTGTTTGTCGGCCCACAATAGGTAAATAACAACAAAGTTATAACAAATTAGATAAGCGGTTTATTAGCGACGATACCGTCATAGTAACGACGACGACAACAACAACAACAACGTGCTGCACAGTGGACGATTATTCGCCACGCTACAAGCAATTAACACACACACTATAATGCTACAGATTTTGTGTGTGTGTGTGTTTGTCCGTAGGTGTGGGCGTCTATTTGTGCTGTAATTTTTATTTTCCAAACACTATTTAATGACTCAAAGCCGAAATACTAAATTAAAAGGGGATTTTACCTGCAAAATTGTGTGAATTTATTTTTTTCTATTTAAAAGATTTCTGATTCATTATTTGAATATGGCTAGAGAATGGTTTAAACGGAACCCCATATAAGCTTAAACTAAGCGCGAATGGCCAATGATTTAACCTAATTAATACGTTCATTTTGTTCTAAGGGACAAAAGTTTATAAATAAGTTTATCTCCCATAGATTGGAAACGTGATCTACCTAATTCAAAACAGCACGGAGAGCATCAATTATTATGATTCTCTCCAAATGCATTCAACCATTATACTTCACACAATATATATAAAAATTATTAAACTAATTCTATTTAGTAAATTGCCCATTTCGAACATTTTTTTTATTTGATTATATTTTCTATTTCTGCTTAGTATAGTTTTGGTTTGCATCACTTCTAATTCGCTATTTATTTATTTGCATGCATGTATTTTTATCTCATATTTATTTACTAACTACTCTTATTTGTTAGACTGTCGATTTCCGCTTGTTTTGCTGTGGCGCGCTAAAATCTTTCCACATTTTTGTTTATTTTCACGTTCAGAAATCTAAAGAAAAAACGCAAAACAAAAACAAAAACAAGCCGAAAACAAACATTTAAACAAGCTGCACAATTCAAAAAATGGAAGCTTTACTATCGGAAGTTTGCACGAAATGTATTCACCATAAGAATGGTATATTTATAAGTTGGATATATCTTTAAGTGGTCGGAGTTCAACCAATATATTTTGATTATTGCTTTTTTTTCGTTTTAGGTAAGTTTGTGTTGGTATTGGTGCAAAGAGTTCTTAGCATGAACCAATCTGTAAGTGTTAATTTTCAAATATCAAATAGAATATGGTATCTATATAAAGTGTCAAGTAGTATTAAGGCGATACCAGGGCATGCAACAACTTGAACTGACCATTTAAACTGCAATTGGCCAACCAAAGGAGACAGTTTGACAACGGAAAAAAGCCACAATACTTTGAATGCTAGACATTTTGATAGCATGTATAAATTATTGTTTGTTGTTGTGCTTTGTATCGATACTCTTGGATGCTGCTGCTGTCATTGTTGTTGTTGTTGCTGCTGCTCCCATTTCCTGCATATTTTTCATGCCATTTGGCATTTGGTTGTGTACGTGCGAGTGTTTGAGGATCTCCTCTCATAGTCGCTTTATATATAGATATACGAATTTATTTTATTTGATTTGATTTTCTGGTGCAATTGAATTGCAAATATTTGAGCTACAATTTCGCAGCATGCCAAAAATACATAAATGAATTCCGATTGTATTCTATTAGTTTACAAATGAACAGTGACTAAAGTTTCAATTTGTGTCTACTACGTATACGAGGCGTGTTCATTAAACTACTCCCGCAACAAACAACACCGACCATAAACAAGACATTACAAAGTGTGTTTCCGTAAAGCAGCAACGGCAACCTCTTGTTTTGACTGGCTGCCACTTTTTCTTCGCAGTTCTTGGCCAGTTTCCCTCCTTTGAGCTAAAAATAATATTTACGATTTTATTTCTTTTTCATGTTTGCGCTTTGTTAGCTCTTCCTGTTCTTCCTCTTCTTATTGCTGGACAGCGTCGCTTATAATTAGACGCCTTCGCGGCGGGGCGTTGCCTCTTGTTGGTCATAAGTCAATAGTTGGCGACGTTTTAATGGCCCTCTCCTTGTGTCTATCTGTGCGCTAATGAAAAATTATGAATTTATGCTGTTAGACGTGTGTTCGGTGTTCGTTGGTCGGCCTTTGCCATACATTTGAATATAATTTATGTTTACGACGCAACTTGCCCAGAATTTACAAATAAATGTGGCAGCTTTCCGTCAGCAGCATCCACTTAATGGCAGCATTTGTGCATTCGCCACTTTTACGACCCGGATTCACGTTTAATGCAACTTTTATTAGTTGTGCGTTTGTACACTAAAGACGTAATGTTTTATTAATTGAATTGTCAAGAGGTAAATAAAATTTACTAATGTACAAATACGGGCATATTCATATATTTTCATATTCAAGATCAAGATCAATCTTGCTCTACCCATTTTTCACCTGCTATTGCCACACTTGAAAAAATATCTGCAAGTTGATAATGATTTTGTGCAAATATAGGCGGCAGAAGGAAGTATTCCGACCCCATTAAGTATACATTTTTGATCAGCACGATGTGCTGAGTGAATTTATCCATGTTCGTCTGTCCGTCTGTATCTCGGAAACTACAAAAGCTACAGACAAACTTTTCATAACAAACTATACTATACAATCTATACCATACTGTTTCATTATAATCTATAAAAATTGGAGACTTAAGAGCTAGAGCCACCAAATTTTGCAGGTGTGTGTCTATGTGTATAATTTTATGTATGTATGTGGTAATGGGGCTTGAAATGTTTGTAATTTCAGCACATAGCTGGTTTCAGGGTATCTCCTAGAATAGAGCATTTTTACTTGTTTATTTCTTTCAATGCTTTTAATAATCAATTTAAGAAATGAAAGATCTTGACCAATTATAATAAAATTGCATACAAAACTTAATTCTATATCTTACTTAAAGAAAACCAATTAATAAAAGTATTTGTCAAAAATGAAGCATTTAAATTTCTATTGCATATGTATAACAAACCATGCCCCTGGTTAAAATTTATGGGCTATTATATTCTTTTGTATTTATATTTTGCACACTTAATGCAACATCTTTTTGAAAATTTAAGCAATAAAAATACTTTTTAATATATATTCAGAAATGTGTGAATTAGTTTTTGTTGTTAAAAATAACTAGATACATGGCCATAGAATTTTGCTGACAGAGTTATAATTTGTTGTTTTAGTTAAATTTTTGAATTGTCATAATTATAGCTACGATTTGTGAATGGCCCAATACAATTTGCCACATTAAAGCGGAAAGATATCGGTTAATCTCCACCAAGATTTATGCGACAACCATATAAATCGTCTATATGTTCATATTTAAATATGAGGCGCCGTACGTTATTCGCTCGTTTGCCATTTCTGAGCTTTAAATGCTGTTAGGGGGGAACAAAAATAAATACAGACATTTCCTCTCTTTCTGTCAAACACGTACACACACATCTGCACCTCGTTACTTTTATTAATATAGAGAAAAATAAATGTTATTTGTAGATTCGGTTTGCTTTATTTGTACACTTGACCATTTGGCGCTCATAAAAAATGGGATTTTAATATTTTATGCACAGACAATATAACATTTTCACAGCGGCATTTCTTTATATATTTGCGTGGGTCGTTGGAGCGTGGCCAAGTTATGCACTTCTTTTGGGCGCCCAAAAATAAACGGCGACGTACAAATTTCAACAATAAAAATAAACGAAATCAAAAAAGAAACACGCTCAACGGCCACAGAGTCTAGACCCTTGAACGAATATGTTTAAAACTGAGCCTAAAAAAATCGTATTAGTTAGTGAAGCGGTCATAATGTTTTCAACAACTCAGTTTATATCGAAAACACTTATCGAAAACACTTAGATATTTAAATTTGATTTTCATTCTATAAGTTGTAGTTAGACAATAACAAAGCTTATGAATTCTATTTAATAATTATCGATTCGAGTATATAAACTATCAGACAAGGTTGCTTTGCAGAGAAGCCTTGGGTTTTTGTCCTGATTAACAATTTGCATACCTCATTGAGTCGTTCAGGTTAGATGACGTTAGACGTTACAAATTTCATAGCAAAATTACAATACCATATGCAAGGGTATAAGAAACAGATATAACATACATATATTTAAAAAATGCTTATATTTAAAACGTATGCATGAAAAATATTGTCTGTGAAACTTAAGAGCGACGTCATTCTAAATTGCGAGCGCTTGTACGCTTATATATAGATATATATTTATATACGTGTAAAGCGCTTAATTAATTTACGCAGATTATTGATGCGCTCGGAGCGATCTATTAAATCATGTAGATCGGATGCTGTTAATGTTGTGGGCTCACCTGTGGGGCGTCTCGGTGTTTATATATATAAATTTTTTAAATAGCCGCAATGAAAACTTGTATGTGTGGATATGTGCTTGGCACGTTGTGGCTATCAATTAGACGGGGCTAGACTAAATCAATTGCGGCAATTGTGGCAATCAATTAGCGTATCGATTTGTGTAAAGCGAAGACAACGTTCTCAGTGGGAATTTGGTGCTCTTCAATTTCGTTTTGCTGCCTTTTAGCTAATGAATTTTGGGGCGCCCGGCAAAGTTTGGCTAAGCATAATGAGCTATTATGATGCCTGAGTTGCATAAAATCAAGCTGCATCCACATGCTACAGAATATGGAATTAAGCAATGTCCATTTCGCAATTCCAAAGCTCACGTGCCACAGTCTATATACATATTTCTATATAGATATAGATGCATGTATGTGTGTGGCAAACCACATTAAATACATACCTACACCTACCAGCGCACATTTACCTGACTTTCAACAGTTCTTAGTATGCACTCTCATGCGTGTGTGTTAGTCTGTGTGTATGTCTGTGTCTGTTCGAGAGCAATTTGTATGCAACGCTGCTGCTTGTGGCTTCTGCCTGCTGGCAGCACGCTGAACGATTGCGCCTCAAGTGCACTGAGGTTGCGACGTGAACATGGCTCCCGCTCCCGCCAGGGACAGCTGCTTAGCGTTGTGTTAACCTTGTTAAAGAGCTTCCCTCCGCCACCTCCTGTGGCCAAGCCAACGACCCGGGCGACCTGTGCGACCTATGCTTGCATCTGAGTTCGAGCGGAACTAATGGCAACTCACTTCGATACCTTACAATTGCTTTTAGTGGCGCTTTTATAGTATTTCAATGCCATAATTAACAAATATTGAACATTATGATGAAGCTTACAGCTGTACTCTGTGCTTATAAACTGATTAAACAGGCAGTTGAAATAGTGTGTGCACCTCTGTTGGAGGTTGAAGAAAACATCTCTGATATTGTGGACCTAATGGCGCCTAAAAATTTGAGATAATATACGAAATTTGAAAATATAATACCATATTTTCTTATAATCTAATTTGTATGAAATTTCTATGCTATATCTCACAGTTAAAGCACTCTTTCATAGAGCATAACTTGTTTTGGTTTATTCTGCAACCCAGGGCGAATCATCAGCGTAAATTTATACATCGATGCATTTTTAATTTGATTGCCCATAGCTGTGGTGAAGCACACTGTGTGCGCAGGAAATTCGCTTAAGTGTACAACGAAATGTTAAAATTAAAAATTAATGATCTGCTTCCGCTACACATACCTAACCACAAAGCACTAACTCCCACCCTCGACTTCTCCCATACCGTTAAGTTTGGCATAACAAAATGGTAAAACCAAAAAAAGAAAAAAAAAAATAAAAGACCAGAGAAACCCAAAAACCTAGTTGCAATAAAAATAAATAAAAATAAAAATAAATAAAAAAAATAACTTACCACTTTGTAACTTGGCTCGACTTTGGAGCCACAGTGAAAACACGTGGAAATATTTTGGCTCAACTGCAGCAGAGCGAATTGTATTTAGTTGTACGTGATGCTGGTGCTGTTAGCTCCTGCTCCTGATTCTTGGCAGCAATCGTAATTTGAAGTTATCATTTATTTAGGCATCCATTAACGCGCACATATTGATGACCAGCAGCTGGAGACCAAACCAAAGCCACACTCTGTCCGAGAAGGGGGGGAAAAGGGGCTGGGGCAGGTATGCGTGCAATTGCTACTTAGCTGTGCTAGATAGCAATTACTTTTGAATTAGTTACCTTAATAGAAATTCAACGAGCGTATTTTGTTTGTCTTGTAGTCATCCTGCTCCAGTGTTTCCCAGGGCTCACTTTGATTTTCATAGGTAAATGTTGGACCAACTTTTCCGGCGCACTGGCTTGGCCTAACGAACTTGTCCCGCGGTGAACGCGCACGCGTTTTATTTACCGAGCGCAAACTCAACGTAGTGGGAAGCTTGTCTTGCTGCTGCTGCAAATCGATTATGAATTATTTGACTTGAAGAAATGACTTATGAGACTTCTTGCAGGACAAAAGCGTCTAAAGCGTAACGAACAATGGCCACTTGGCGTATCCTTAGCGTTTTATCATTGTTACATGTGTGCATTTGTGTGAGTAGCTGCCGGGGTGGGTGGTTGATAGCATAACAAATATTTTAAAAAATAAATTATAATATTGCACTGATAGCTTTCCCTTATATGTGCTATCCTGTGTAGTAGAGGTACATGACTTAAAATGTACTCTACAAATGAAGATGTGCCACCAGTTTAAAATGATATTATGCTAGAATGAGGAAAAACGGCTTTTATTTTTATAAAATTAAAATAATTTTATGTTCGGATTTTGCAGATACATCTTATTCACAAAGTAAATTTTAGATATTTAACCAATTTTTTGCTTTAGTATTTTATTCTTTATTTCTAACTTTTCAATTAAGTGTCATACCCTTTGAGTTTTTTTTATACAGGGTATTGTTCTACTTTTTATACTCGTTCACGAAGCTAAATGAGTATATTGGGTTTGGCTTCGATCTTGGCGTCGGTGCTGTTCCTGTCTAACCTTTAGGTGCGGTGGGTCTTAGGTTCGATTTCCGCTTTCTTTGTTTCTGTATGTTTTTTATAATTTTAATTAATTCCAGCTATTAACGATTTCTTGTAAATCTTTGTTAGATAACCTAAATTAATTTCATCGCTGCTGCCTATCGCGCCGTGTAAATATTGCGTATAATTTTTGTTGCATAACTTTAAGGGGCTGTTGATCTTTAACACGCACTTTCCTTGGGAGATGCAAAGATAAAGAATCTTTTCTCAACATTTTTTTTATGTGTACATATGATTCGTTGTGATTACTCTGTGAGCGAGTATTAAGTTGTCGGTTACATCCGAATGCAGCGTTCTTACTTGTTTTTTTTTTGTGAAAAGGGGACGATGTGGTTTTGCTTTCCTTTGGGTTCTTTGACACTAATAAATTAAACTATGGCCATTTTTTTTTTTTTTAATAATTTGAGCATTGTTGCTGTGATTTATGTGTTCTTCCTTTTGATATATTTTTAATTTGAATTCAATTTGCAACCCATAAATTATACTCAATTATCGCACACATACACACGATTAATTTATATTTTCTTTTCGATGCCAAAATTCTCTTTATTAATTTATGTATTTTCTCTTTATTTTAATTTTAGGTAAGTTTGCTCTACGACGAGAAAGAAAACGTAAGTCGAACAACACAATTCTGGCTACTGACCCTTAATTTATTTGATAACTCGAGTGTTAGCGTCAACTTGCTGTTTATTTAGCTCCTGCTTTTAAATAATTAATGCGCTACGTAATCGATTTTCATATTAATTAAGATTTATTTCATCGCATAGCATTCGTAGAAAGGGAAACAACAATATAGAAGCAAAACCAAAAAGGCTACTAATTTATTTCCCAAGCTGCGCATTTTTATAGTGCAATTATCACGCCCTTTGAGTGGGTCACTCGCAACGTCCAAGGGCAACGCTGGGCCTGTGCTGAGATAAAAATCTTATAAATTAGTTAAAGAGCCCAAGAGTTCCCCGAAACCCCCCAGACGAGCTATTTAGACAGTTGATTAATCGCCTAACGTATTATGTTTTCGTAATGCGTGCTTAGAGTTGCCTTTTGTATGTGCCACCTATGTGTGGGTGTGTGTGTGTGTGTCTACCATTCTAGTGTGTGCGTTGCTGGGCAACCACTAAGCCAATTAATTTGTCGGTTTTTCGGCCGCTACTCAAAGTGTCATCAATGGGCCAGCAATTGGAAATTAATAGCCAGCAAATTTGCTGTCTCCTTTTCCATTAACGCATCGTTTTGAGTCGAGTTATCTTATCTATTGGCCGGCCTTTGGTTTTGTGCATAAAATAATTGCCTTTATTCAACAAGGTAGTGGGCCCTGTCAAGTGCCACTCGTGGCAATTACTACGAACTAGCCACGACTAATTTGTGCACCTTGCCTTTTTAACGCGTGCAACTTCAAAGCATTTCATGCTGACGTAAATCAGACATGTCAGACCCTATAGTTGCAGACATCGCCCTGGCGAACTACTTCTGTGGCCCGCCCACACAAGTCTCTTTGTGGCCGCTTTGAATGCGCTTTCAGCTCAATCAACGGGCGGCGGTCCAAGTGTGAGTAATTTACTTTTGCCTTGCATTTAGAGCGGTAGGAACGTGAAGTTATTGAAATTATAGTGATATAAATTATTATGGATCAACTGTGAACGCTCAGGTCTGCAATTAAATAAAAAATATTAGTGTAGTACTGTAGTAGCATACTATTTATTCATATTCCTATTTATATTCATTTGTATAACTCTCTTTGAGCTTAGGCGTGGGAGTCTTTTCAGTAGCGGGAGTATTTCCGTAGCTACAATAATTGGTTGTAGTAAAATATATATAGAATTTAAAATGTGTATAAACATATATAATGGCAAATAATTACAGAAAAGTGCCAAAGTATAGCTGTATGTGCCATTTACTTATATATTTACATACGTACAAAAAGTATATGTTTTGAAATACTATTTACATATGCCTGCGGATATTATTTTGAATGCTCACGTGTATTCTAATACAATTACTTATCCCACCCTCGGCACTCGCTTTCCGCTATACGTTTGATGCTCTCTAGCTGGCTACTCTAGAGCCGGTTGCTCGGAATTATCTCTTGACATCTCTATCACACGCAGGCTGTTGACTGCGACGCACCGTTCGCTGTTCCGTCACTATTTTCTTTTCTTTTTTTTACTCAATTATGAAAAGAAATTATTAAGTGCTAGCTGCGCTAAATTAGCGCGCAATTGAGTGTAACCGTGTAGTGGGGCATGGTGCTGCAACAGGAACAGTGGGCGGCAGGGAGGAAGGGATCTAGGGGGATGCGGCTGTTTCAGTTGCTTGCTAGCAACTCGTGCAGTTCGTGCGATGTCTTTTGCGGCCACTCTGCTTGCCTGCCTGCCTGCCTGCCTGCCTGTGGCCTGTTGGCTCATATTTTGGCTCATATTTTTGCCAGTGAGTTTCTAGGCAGCTTGGCACTCGTCACCGTCGCGGGCACGGAAGGCAAGGTGTGTGTGTGTTTCTGCATGATATAAATGGCTCACATTTTGTGCATTTCATTTGCGTGATTTGCCAGCCAAAATGTGTAGCATTTTCCCCACCCATATATCGTCGGAGTCGTCGGACTGTTGCTTCTGCTACTCCTGCTGATGAGCATGATGATAATGTCTGGGCCGTAAGTGACGACCTGCCCGACCACTTTTGTGGCATGGGGCAGCGAGGCGGCAACAGGTTGCTGCTGTTGCACTATGTGGAGCTACTTATGAGAGTTTGGGGCTTGTTTGTGCTATTCATTTTTTTGTTTTTTTTTTTGTTTTGAGTAATGGTGTGTTTTTCTGGATACGTGCCAGAATCTTTTGTTGTGCCTGCAACATCGCTCACCGGGGGGACCTCGGGGCATTTGTGTTATCAGCAAAGCTGCTAATGACGCATTTACATTCTTACGCAATTCTTTAAACTCTGGCGAATTATTTCTTAATTGGCTGTGACTTTACTTAGTTGCTAATTGCAAATTTTCGCTTTGATTGCATCCCGAAAAGCGCACACGGCTTATCCCATCATCGTCTGCGCAACTCGATCGTCATATAATATTTATGTGTATTTGGGTTTTACGATTCTTCAGCAATTTGCATAAGATAAACAGACGAAAAAACTGACTGTTGCCAGAACGACTTTTTCGAAAGACTTCGACAAATAAACAAAGTAAGCAGAAGCGGCGACCCACTCACAAAAAACCAGGCAGACACTCGACTGGCCAGGCGATGAGACACCATCTCGGTACCAGGCAGAGGCGGCAGATTCTCATCCGCCACGGTATTGCACTATTGCGTCAAAGCCAGAAATCAGATCAGATCAGACGGCGTCAAACGGAGGGAACGTCAAACGCAAACACTAGCTAAATATTTATGCATGAGAATGGAAATTGCTGCAGCGAATGAAATCAACATTTAATGATATTCCTTGGAACTTGAACGAATGCTGTTAGTTTTTTCTTTTTTCTGCTCTGCCGTTGCTTTTTATTATTTGTTATTTTTATGTACATACATACTGCAAATAATCTTGTGCTTCGTTTTTGATTTAAATGTTTCGACTCAACTATAGAAGAAATTTGACAATAGGCAAAGAAATATGTGAAATCTAAATATTGTAAAATCTATTTTTTTGATACGGTAACTGGGAGCATGGCAAACATATCAAATACTATATAAAATCCACTTCTCCCACAATTTTAGAGCTATAGTTCCCAAAATTGGCAGATAGTGTTCGGATGACCTCCTCTAAAGATCGAGCCACGCCACGTCCATTTCTGTCCCTACAAAATATAAAAATAATTACGAAAGTTTTCCGCACCCATTCAATCGGGTGAAACCGAAAGATCCTTACTGGTTTTTATTATACAAATTGAAATTTGTTCTACAAAAATAGACTCTCCAAAAAATGATTATAATATATAATGAAAAGTGTTAAAATGGAAATAAAAAATATGGACATTTTAAGCAAGTTCTGATTTCTGAGGATCTTATGGGAATCTTAACTTGTCTGATAAATATTCAATACATAAAAAGTAATTGCGGTCCCCAATTTTGTTTTAATCTTTTAAATTAAAAAATGTAAAATCCAATTATTTTAATCGCGATTACTTGATTTAAGAAGTATTTAATTTTCTGAAAATGACGGTGAAGCGTGAATGATTTACAAAGTGGTGTACCGCCCAGGCCAAACGATATTGTAGTCTTGCTTTTGATTCAGCTCAACGTTTTCTCGCCGTTTATTATGCGGTGCAGCAGAGCAGATCATTAACACACTGCAAGTGTATGCGTGAGAGTTATGTGAAGTGCCTGTGTGCTAGACTACAGATTCGTTAAAAAAAAAAACCAAAAAAATCACAAAAATAGTGACAAATGCGACGACGGCGAAATCTAAACAATATCGTCACATGCGGCGGATACGACGCCAAAAGGGAAGTCAACAATTAATATAAGGCAGACATAAAATAAAATTTGAAGCTTATTGGATGGATTTGACACACAGCAGCTGTCTCTATTGTGTAAAGTATCTTCAAGATACGCTTGCTGAATATGTGCGGCAATGCGGCAATCGCGTGCGCAGTGCATCATTATAATGTGCATGTGCCTAATCTAAAAATGCAGTGTGCATAGATTTCATTGTCGGCCGTTGTCCAACTGACACACATTGCAAAGCTTCAATTGCCATGAAGCCTCCTACGATCGGATCATATTATGACGCTTTCAATTATGCTAAGCCCCAGTTTGCTTGCACTCTTGCAGTCGTGTGTGTCCACAGCGATAGCCATTTAGCTGAGCCAGCGATCGGTGCTGTTGCAGCTGTTGCACTTGCATATGAGCCAATTACCGCTGCATTGCACTATAACGGTTGACGAGTGTTGTGCATTCTCTGGCGTATTCTGTTATTAAGCGAATGCAGTTTCTGTTGAACCGGTTACGAGCTTTCTACGGGGCTTGGCTAACACAACATTTTGGCGTTTGTTGCGGGCAAGCATGTGTCGGAGTTTTGCACATTGTTTGGCCTTTTATGAGCGTGAAATTTAATTAATTAAAACTACACAAACTCTCGGTGCACACAGACATCAGTCTGGCAATCAAGGATGTGCAGAACTATGCTCCGCCCGACATGGCTAGCCTTTGTGTCTGTGTGCGTCTGTGTGAGCCAGCTAATATGCATTAACCAACACTCTCGCTCTCTTGCATTTTCCTGTCACTACCATGTTAGCCAATCATGCCCAGTGGCGCCTTTTCATTTAGCACGCTGTATTATCCGGGTTAAGTGTCCAGGTTCAAAATGGGCATTTGCGAGGTAATGTGTGTAGCCAAACGTATTTGTGTGTGTGTGACCGTTTGTGCTTAATTATGAAGTTTTGTTGCCAGCGGTCATGGCATTGAGTGCAGTAAATCGGATTTAAAAGTTGTTACTTGTTTTCGTCCATTTTATTTGGGCAGGAGTTTAGCGGAAAGTTAAAATTATATCTATAGCTACATTAATGTTATTTTAACGATTAGGAAATATAAATTCAGGAAAATCTCGAAAATGGTTATTATAAATAGGATTCAAAGACTAGTATTTGGTCCATTGTAAATATATGTATTTTATAATTATATTTATTGTAATATAATTAATAATTCATGGAACTTAATATATGAAGGAAATATTCTTATTAAGAGACATTAGTAAAATGTTTTGCATTTGTTATTTGTTATAGAAATTTATTTTGTAAAGCAATCTTTCGTCTCATATGCACCATTGTGCAATTGTCATAACACCTTTGTGTCCATAAGCTGCTTCTTTATTCTATATGGTTTCATATTTCATAATGAAATTTGTGCAATTTGAAAAGCGCTTTTCCGGCTGCGTCAGCTGCTAATGAACTAGATTAGTTGGCAAGTCGAAAAGCCAGGCAATTGTACGTGTCTCTCTATGCAGTTGTCTGTAACAACTGACGCTCTTAACTGTGCTTTAAAAGACTCCCACTATATTTAACACAAAGCCATCCAACTAATTGGCTAGCTTGTATTGCCAGTTACACGTGCGTGGATCTCTCTCTTTTTGATGTGTATGTGTGTGTGTGTGTGGGTGGGTGGGTGGTTGGGTTTTGAGCTTATAGCCTTTGAAGCCAGCTATCTATATAGCCATTTATATATCCATGCATGGGCTTAACTGTTGCCTTTTCGGGCCATACGCACGTCACAAGTGCAACAGCTAAAATTTCCATTCAACACGTCAGCCAGTGGCTTAACTTGTTGCACACAACCCACCATCCAGCCACGCAGGCAATCCGCCAAGCATTTAGTCAGAGCTTGCCAACCTTGAACCTTTGAGAATGGGCGTGAGGCGTGGCCAAGTTTTGCTAAGCTGACAGGCTGGCCATTTGACTTATGAGCTGGGGACATGGCATAAAAATGTAATGCTCATAAATTATGTAAAACTTCAAAATTTTGTCATTGCATTGCTTGTGCCGCTTGCACGTTTAACACGTTTTCTGTCAATTTAATTCCTAATTAGTCACGGCCACTTAAAGGGTCCCCATCCCAAACTCCCCAGCTGGCTGGGAGACCGAGCGCTTTTCTTTAATTGAAATTGGCAGCTGCTAACGTTGGGCCAGCAATTTGCACGTGATTTTATTGCTAATTATTGGCTGTGGTTGTTGCTTCTTGTTCTCTCTATCTTTCTCTCTCTCACTTCTTGCTCTCTCTGATGCAAACATCTGGTAATGTAAATATGACAAAAGTGTCACTTATAGCCAGTTGGTATTGTTGGGTACGTGTTAAATGTGGCTCTCGAATTCACTTACCTCACCGGGGTCTTGGTCCATGCCACAGCTATTAATAGCTTCGCGCTAATCAGACATCAAACATATTGGCCATAGAGAATTCTTCAATAGAATGCTGACTGGCCTAACAATTGCTTGCGGGCGCATGTTTTAGCCAGAAACTATGTACATGACTGAGCCAAGTTGCCACCGCAGCTGCCAGCTGTAAAGCTAATGAGCCACGTTAAGTTGTGATTAATTGCTGAAAAGCTCCCAGCTGCAAGGCCGTTAGCTATGGCAAGTGTTCGGATTCGTTGAACAAAGCGTTTGCAAAGCGCTGAAAATTAACCACATCAAAAATAAAATTACTTGAACAAAAAACTAGTAAATACCCAACTGCGAACACTTTATAAATGATAGCCAGCTTGTAAAAATGTTGCTTCCATTTTTTTTCTTTCTTTTTTTTTTTGGGCAAACCATAAAAATGGCAACAAGTGTGTCCCAAGTTTCGTTTCCTCTTGGCGAGCAAAGCATTAAAAGTTGGTTGGGCGCTTCACATGTTTTACGATTTGTACGTCGTGGGCCATTTTATGAGAAATCTAGAAAAGTCGGGAAACGTGAAGCCTCACAAAACACGAATACACTACGATTTTATTTTAACATTTTGTATTTACTTATTAAAATAGGTGTCACTTTAATGTTTCTGGTATTTGCTAGCATTTTATACAATTTGGCCACAAAATTCAGCTACAAAAAATAAGCTTACAACTATATTTATCAGTTGCAGGCTATCGACTGGATTTAGTGGAATTCGCCGGAGACTTCGTGTTGGTTTATGTCTATTATTTATGTTTACTATTCTCTAAACTGGATTTTGAGCCCAGTTCCTCTGAGAAAATGTTTAAGCCCTGCATATTTTCATTGAACTTTTTTACTTGTTGTTTCACTTCGAAAAAAAAGTAAATGAAATATTTTGTTATATATTTCGATTCTTCATTGCCCTATGATTGTTCGTATATTTAATAAATAGTTCAACGCTCTGTATGACTTTAGATGTAATAGTACACACTAACTAACTAACGGTCTCTTGTGAGTAGTTGTGTGAAATCGTATGAGAAAATTGTAATAACCCATGTTAGAGTATGCATTTCAATTGTCTGGTCATATAACAAGGCACTGGGCTCTCTAGTAGTTACTTTTATTATATAATTTCATTCAATGTTGTTGCGCTGTGATTGCGCTTTGTGTTGTTGTTGGTTTCTGCTACTACAACTGCTGGTTGTGGCACTTGTAGCAAGTTGTAACTACGCCGGCCGGCTGCCGGTTAAGTTGTTTGACAAGTTTTTGCACTTGCCCCGACTGTCAGCGATGAGCTCATCGGCTCACCGCGATCAGCTGTGCAGCATTACGCGAGGCAAAGTCTACACAAGATCTCTTTGTGCAATTCTGTGCTGACTTTCAACTTGAACCCGTCAGTTGAAAACGTGTGCGTTTCGTGAACGTGCCTACAGTTTCGACAGCGTTGTGGCACTTTTGGAGTCATTAATTTGACGATGCTAAATGAGAATTTATGTGTCTGCTGCAGCGGCGTTGGCCAAACAATTTCTCATGCATAAACATTTTTCAACGCTGACAGACAGACAAGTCGCCCGAGTCGCCCGAGCGGAGCTGACAACGACTCGTTCTGAAAAACAAATGTCATTAACACTTGTTCGCCAAACACGGCCCGACCAAAAGTTATGGAAAAATGGCTAAAATCGTAAAAATTAAAGCCAGTGCGGTTACAACTACTCACTACTTTGTTTGGGCAGTTCAACACTTGTTTCTAGATTTAACAAAATTATTATTTTGGGATGGGATTGCTGTGCTGCTTGTCGTTCGGGCTACATAAATGGTATGCTATGGAGCATTAAACAAAAATGTTGTATCTTTCAAATATAGACAGAACAGAGTCAGACACAAATAGTGTAGATACCTCAGATACCGGCAAATAAGATATAAATAGTACAGGCTGCAGGTACATGTACAAACGCAGATAAAGATACAAATACAGATAAAAGTACAGATGCAGTTACAGCTGCAGGTGACAGATATATTATATAGAATGCTAATACATATATTAAGATAATGTGAAAATATAGATGTTTCTGTATTACGGCAGTATTCACTTACATATATAGATATAGATACAGATACAAATCCAAATACAGATACTATAGATACGTATTTTGTTAACCATTGCACAACCGGTTGAAACAAGCATAGGCTGCCTTATATGGTGGTAGTTATTAATTTTTAAGAATTGTGCATTTATGGAAAACTTGAACTCATGTTTCCAACTCCAACCCCTGACCCGTTTTAAGTCGCAGACATAAACAGACGTCAGTTGATCTTTTTCGCATTGAATTTCACACCATAATGAAGCTCATTTATTATCGCTCGGCGTTACGTTTCACTGCTTGCCATGGCGGCGAATGGATTCCAAATGAAGAACGCGACGATGGTGATGAATAAGAGGATGATGGGGATATGAATGAGAATGAGGGTGACGGTATCCAAAGTCTTCAGCTTAGCTGAGCGCGCTTTTGTGCCTTTGTCTCTGTCTCTGTCTTTGTTTCTGATTCCGATTCTGATTCGGATTTTACGATTCGCACTTGACAGCTCAATTGCGCAGTCGCAACTCCGACGCAATTCCAACACTCAGTTCAGTTCAAGGCCAGCCGTGACTTTTACTTCAGTGCTTCATCTCTATATAGACGTTTCATCATTGCGAATCTGCAGTGTATGGCAGACGTGGTTTTGAGTCAACAACAGCAAACTAATTTTATTGAAGTGTTCTTTTTTGTAAAGCAATTTCTCAATACATGTGTGTGCGGGTAAACGAGAAAACAGCCAAGCAAACAAGAGGCAAATGTGCTCACAACGTGCCTCCATTTGTTCAGCGTTTTAAATTGGCTGCCTTCGTCACGGTTTTGTTTTGTTTATTTACCCATTTTCCTAGAAAACCATAGGGTATTTTACGTTTATTGAGCTTAACTGCTGGTCTATACAGTTTAAATGAACTTACAGATGTAATAGGAACGATTAATGAGAATGTGAATCTCTTTAACTTCTATAGTGAAGCACCAGTCGTTAATTTCCGAAAGATAGAAAGGCGTTTTGCTTGAAAAATGGCAAGTGGTGATAAAAATGTTTGTCTTAAAAAAAACAAACATTTTTGATGAATTTACTGACGCAAAGAAAAAGATTAGTGAATTTTGTGTTTTGCCAAACTATTATTTTGAAGTAAAACATCCCAACTTTAGGCTTCAAACAAGCTCTTTTTCACTCCGGGGAATAATATTTGAATATGTCTTGATATTCGATTAAACGATTTTATCCGGGTATATCATAGTCGGATTGATAAAGCCATTGCGGTAGTAGTATACACTACACCATACAGTAGTAAAGTATTTGTTTTGTTTGTAAGAAATTGCTTAAATGGACAACAGCACAGCCAGACGTAAAAAGGGGGAAAAAAATAAATATATATTTAGAAAGAAAGCCAAGAACAATCCACCAGCTAGCACTCCCATATGTTGCGCGAGCTTCGTGAAAGTCGGATGCATTTCAAATTTCATCAGGTGTTTTCATTTAATTTGCGAGAAATGTTGTCTGGGAAAAAGGAAAATGATGAAAATTTCTGTGTAGTCAGCGGCGAGCAACTCAAGTGCCAGTCACTCGCAATGGGATTTGCCTTGTTCCAAGTAATGAAAGTAAACATGGCGTAGATTTCAGCATTGACTTAACGTTTTATCTGCAACTGCAGAGATGTAGTTTGAGCATGCAATAACTTAAGCAAAATATGGTCGAATTCATCAATGCCATTTGTTAGCTAGCATTCTAGTTAATTAACGCTGCACAGATGTTGTCAGCCGGCATCTGGTTCAATCATCAATTGGCTTGCGGGACACGTCGGTGGCCGCCTTTGTTGCCATGCATTGGCCAAGTGCAATGGCAGCATTGTGTATGCTGCTGCTGCTGCAGCAGTGCAATCTGATTGCAGTGTCACCTAAACCATTGTGCGTTGACATTTTTAATTACACACAAACACAGGCTGTCACCTAAGGAGGGTGGGGGTGGAGGTGTTTTTAGCTGGTAAATGATAAATGATAGCTGCTGCAGCAGTTTGGGGGTACCTGTAATATGCAACACGCATACGTCACGTTGCCCGTTGCACTTTACTCCATCAGGTGTGGAAGCCATAGTCACTGGCTCTGGCTGACAGACTGTATTCCTGGCCAGGCTTAGGTAAAGCCAGGCATGGTACATTACAAGGCATGACTCGAATTGTGTTTGCAATTGGGTGTATGGGGGTGTGTGTGTGTGTGTGTGTGCCACCGAAAAAGGCGGCACCGTTGACGTCGGCGGCGGCGGCATCAAAATGCAAAGCAAACAAAGGCCCAGGCGGAGACGGTTGGGTCTCTGTGTTCTTCTCCTTTCTGCTTGTTGCAGCTTTCAACACAAATGCAATTTGATGCGGCACAAAACCGCACAAGTGCACACACCCATCGCCTCACACAACAAACACACATAGCCACACAAACACATTCGCGTACATATGATGCATTTTAGTCTATGAGCCAACACAAGCCTTGGCAGCTTTGGCACTTGCGTTGGCGGTTTGTAAATCCTTTACAGAATAGGATTTTCAACACATTTGCTTGTGCGCGCGCTTTTGTTGCATAGTTTTAGGCGCTGCTTGCACCACGCTAAGCTGGGCATTTGCCAAGGCAGTAAGGGCAAACGGCAACGGCAACGGCAACGGCAAAGCTGACACCCGACTACATCTCAGGCGGCATCACAAATGCATGGCGCACAAAAGCATGCTATTATTTTGCGCGCTCTTCGCCTGCGTCTTATCATTATTATCTTGGTGCTTCCGTTCAATAGCCAGCATCAGCACCGACACCAACGCTAACACCAACACCAACACCAGCACCAACACCAACACCAGCACCAACACCGGCACCAACACCGGCACCGTGCACTGAATTTATGCAAATGCTGCATTTTGCTTTTCAATTTCGCTCGAATTACAATTCCCTTTCGCTGTTCCGTCCCGGGCAACAAGTTGTGCTTGGTAACTTCTTGCCGTGTTTTTCCCAGCGCATTAAGCTAGAGCACAGTTGTGGGGATTTGTGTGAAATATGGGTGCCATTCTTTGCATAAAGTGCCACTGCTCTTTCATTCTCTCTCTATTCATCTCTGCAACTTTGCGTCTATATCCTTTTATTTACTTTCACTTCTTTCTTTTACTTCTCATGCCAATCTGCACAAGTCAGTTTGCGATTCTTGGGTTACATCTGGCCGTTGTTATTGCTGCAACTATTGCTGCCGTTGTTGCTGCTGCTAAGTGTCGCAAATCTAAGCGATTTTAGCTTTTTAATGCCCTTGTCCGGGGGCTTCGATTGATGCTGTGCACCGAGTGCCCGATTTGCAGGCAACGATTGAGCTCTTGAGTTTCCTTTGCCAGTGTTGTCTATGTTGTCTGGATATGTGGCTTCTATCTAAAATATACATGTGTGCATTTATGCTGGTAAACTTTTTGCCTTTATACAGCTTATATTTTAAGCCCCAGGGGTTTCACTTACTTGAGTAACAAATATATCATTCCATACTTTAGAATTGCTGTATTGAATTTAAATGATAGTCTATTTTTTAAATTGCTTTTTACTCGTTCACAAAGTGAAAAGAGTATATTCGGTTCAAGCTATATCCGTCATGATGTCCGTCTGTCCGGATGAAGGCAAGTTTTTCGGCTGAAACTAGAGGCTTAAAACTTTGGTTATGTACTTGTAGTTATCTGGTTCAGACAAAAGATTTTTGTGTCATGCCCACTGGGATGCCGGCAAAACGATAACATGTCGATTTAGCTTAAGTTTTAAGAACTTTCTTGGGCGTTCCACCAAGCCAGTTGGGAAAAAATATTTATTGCGTTAGTGTTGAAGCCACATAGTCGTTGTGTTTAAAATGAGGCATTCTTATACTCGTTCACAAAGTGAAAAGAATATATTGGGTTTGTGCAATGTCTTGTTGTCCGTATGAACGCAATTTTTTTCGCCGCTATTGAAGGTAGACACTTGAAACTTGGAATAATATAAAAATTCTATATTTTTCCAAAGTAACAATATTACCTACTGTGTACTGTGAACGAGTATTACGTAGCTGGCTACGTCCGACTGCAATATCTTACTTGTTATAGTCTAAACCTATTGAAAATGGGTAAAAAAAAGGTTTTGGCAACTTCGATCCCATTAAGTTGATTTAGCAATGTCCGCCTGTCTGTCAGACCGTCCGTCTGTCTGTGTGAACGCTTTGATGTCAGAAATTACAAAAGCTAGAGACATAAACTTTTCGACTATTAATTCTGGTACACCATACGCAGTAAGATTTAAGACTATGAGATTTAGCTGATTATGCTCTCGTATAGCAGATGCAGATTAGGACTTTGGATACTTTTTACCCACACGCCCCATATATGAGAAAAACGCAAGTCATATTCTACAGACTCGCGTTGTGGCTTGTACATATATTTGAATGCTTTTATTACGTATTAAAAATGTCATTAAGAAGATGCTCTTATTTTAGAAGTTATTCAGTTCAATTTCATTTCCATAGTGGGGCCGCTGAGTAAAGTGCGATTGAAATGTTTGTACAACATTTGGCTGCTTGGCTTAGTGTATTATCCTAGTCGGGCTCTCTTACTTGTTATAATTCGGAGCGGGTAAAGCGCGCAAAGCCACATTTTCCACAATTTTAGAGCTTTGGTAACTAAATTTGGCAGATACTGTTCGCATGACCTCTCCTGTGCAACATTTTCGTTTTAAAATCTGATAGTTTTTTTAAATTCATTTTATTTCGCAACGACTTAGCCTTTATACTATATATTTCAAATTAAAAACAAGAATTTTTTTATTATTTCATCAATATTTATCATTAAGCTGAGTTAAATTTGGTGCAGTCCTACAGTTAGCTGACGTTGAGGCCCACGCTCCGGGGCTCGTGGCAAGCCACCTGTTCATTAACCTGTGCGGCAGTGTGTACGGTATCAGTGCCAGTGGCGCAACGCTGCGACCGGCCCATTGCCCCTTCACCCACCACGTTGCCAATTTACGTGTGCAAAAATGTTCGCTTCATTTGGTGCGCGGCTGTCACAGCTGTTGTTAATGTTGTTGGGGCTATTATTGTTGTTGTTGTTGATAATGTTGGCATTGCCCTGCAGCTGTGCGGTGCGCATAGTCAACCAAGCAGAAAATGCAACGGCAAATGCCATGAACTTGTTCCAATGACAACACCGTGACAGGCCGCTACTTAGCTTTGGGCTATACGCCGCTTGCCGCATGTTGCACGCTGAACGCTGCATGATACATGCAAGTTAACAGCACATTAATCATGGTATGGATCGCATTTGTGTAGCTGGGCATGATGTGATGGCTCTGAGGCAATTGCAGCAGGAGCCGAGTCCGTTAGTTCGGCGCGCGCTTCTCGTTCCCGTTGCCTGGCATTTATTACGCTGCTTAAATGCCAAACGTAGCAGCCACAAAAGCTGCACAAATTAACGCGTGGGTGGCCTGCCTGCCCAGCCCGCTCCGCATCGGTCCGGGTCCGGGTCATGCATCAATGTCATTGCAGTTGCACGCAGTTCGGACTCCGGAGTCGACAGTTGAACTGCAAATGTACTTGCAACAATCGCATTTGTACAAGTATTCATATGGCTGCCACATGTGTTCCTGCTGTTCTTGTTGTTGTTGTTGTTGCACCGACTCTCTGCTGGCTGCTGTGTCGCGTGTCATCATAAAACACACACATGCACAAACACAAGCAACAATGTTGGAAAGTAAAGCAACGTCAATTTCCGTTTGTCGTCGTCATTAAAATGCACGCGGTCATGCCTGGCCGCACTTTTGCACTGACTTTTGATAAGATGCTGATGATGACGAAGTTGCTGCCACTTTTCGTTGCTTTGGTCGCAGAGTTCTATTAATTAGTTGCGCCGCGACACTTTTGTAGCACTTAAAGCAATTTGCTCTCACAGTTTTGAAATGTCTGCGTAAACAAACTGACAGCCGGCTGACAGACAGACTGACTGAGCGGAGCAGACAATCTAACTAACGAGTGACAAAGTGCGGGGAGGCAGCCGTAATCGATACCTTCTGATGAGTGCCTGTTTGTTGCGCTGTCAAAGTAGAGCAGAGACGACCACCTTGGCGAGGTGGTGCTAATGCCATTAGAAATTTGTTTTTCAAAATCCAATCTACAATTACTCACACATTGTTCGAACAGGTGAAGAACCGAAAAAGTGAAAACTGAAACCGAAATCAAGGCCGGAAATTGAAATGTTATAAATGCATGCATGCAACGCGGTCGTTGCCGCTTCTTCTGTCTGTTTTTAATGGCGCGTGGCACAGTCTTTGCTATAGCTGTTGTTGCCACTGGCAATGCAAAGTTTTGACAACATTTGCCACTTTGTCATGCAATTTTAATTTCAACGTTCGCGTTGCCTTGCATTGCGTTGCGTTTTTACTTTGTAGTTGGACTCAAAAGCGCTGCTCGTATTCTGACAAAGTCGAAAAGTTTTTATTGGGGCAGAGTGAAAGCGCGGGCGGGTGCTCATTGCTACTGCTGCAGTTATGATTTACTTGCCACACGCTGTCCCAAAACGAAACGCAGCGCAACGAAATGAAGCCATCAAAAACGTTGACGTCGTTACGCAAAAGCGGAAATGACAATGATGATGACGATGATGATGATGATGATGATGATGCCAAATAAAACGTTGGGCAAAAGTGCAGGCAATGGATGTGCACGCGCTGGGAATGCGGCTGTGATTTGTGCTGCCTGGATGCTGCTGGGCAGGACTATCCGCTGCATCTGTCGCTGCCTCGGCTGCTGCTATTAAAACGCGTGAAATTGAAAAGGCGAAAAATTGCAATGCCAACAGAATTGGAAAACTGTTGGACCAGTCGCATTCATTGTGGCAGTCACAAGTAAAAGAGAGAGAGAGTGCAATGGCAAAGGCCCGCACAAGAGGCAGGGGCAACGGCAACAGGAAACAGTTTATGTGGGGCAGCGTGCTAAAAGCTGTCAACTATTTGATGGTCGTGTTGGCCACGCTCAGTTTCGTGGCCAGCTGCTTGGCTCGAACAGTGCGAATGCAATATAGAGCAACGGCTATCGTGATAGTCTTTTCTTATATCCTATACCTAACTCGAACAATTGGGTATATCAGTTTTTGACAGATATATACAATAATTAAAACTTCATATAGAATGTTTTTAAATAAACTCTCGGAGACTATAAGAGCTCGAGCCAAATTTCTGATTTTGGATAACTCTCCCATTTGTCTCATATTCACAAATTTTTGTTTCCATCGGGCGATCCCGACTACGGCGCCTCACTTGTTTTTGTATGAAAGTTTCGAAATATATTATTATTTAAATATGTCAATAACAGTAGTAATCGTTTTAATAATTTTTTTATACTGAATGGATTTAAATCAATATTAGTGTCAAAATGAAGTCACCAGTGACAGACAGGTTGTCTTTAGTTTTATATCGATTATTTTGCAGTACTAATGCACAGGCTAGGATATTTTCCAATAGACCTCATTAGGTCTATACTATAACTATAACCAAAATTTTATTTTAGTGATATTTTTCGCAGAAATTTAAGATCAGCTTGAATCGAATATCGAATTGATTGATCATCAATAACGCTTTTAAATTAATGCATTAACTAAAAACCAAAAAAAAAACTTTGTGTACACTACTCAGCTATCTCAATTATATATCATTCCAACAATATACGTCAATTACTCATGTCAACTAATTAACTCTAACATGTCTTTCTGTTTGCAAATAATTTCTATTCACAGGTAGCGACCATGATGTCCTGCCCCCTACCTATGCCATTACCGATACCAATACCTTCAATACATAAAACTGAATTTACACCGGTTCACATTGGAGTCAAGGTGAGTGTGTATCTAAGCTGTTTAAACAATCCTAATAACAATACGAATGTGAATGTGAAGCGGCACTCGTTGCCCCATTATGAAATAGTAAATTAAGCGCATAAATGTGAATATCATGCAAATCGCGATCTCCGTGGCCAAAAAGTCAACAAGTGGGGCAAAATGCTAAATGTAAATGTTGCCACTAAACTGGCGCACAAGCCGAAGCATCACCACCACCAACACCACAGCACCACAGACAGGATGTGACAGCATGTCGAGTGGGGTTGGTCCATTGTTGACATTATTGCACGCTCACATACATGCACATATTCATATATATACATATATATTCACCCAGATAGACAACGGGAACAGAATATAATGTGCGCCACTAAATCAAATTGTTGCTTGCCAAGACGGTGACGGGTGACGCTCTTCATCCACATTCACATTCACAAGCACACATACTCATCCTCATTTGACTACAACTTTAATGCGCAGTGATCACATTTTAATGATACCAAAATGCAGTGCCCGCATATTCTCGCTGTTGTTGTTGTCGCTAAGGAATAATGATGTCAAACCTGTGTCAATGGGGGTCCAGAGAGGTGCGGGGGGCATAACAATGTTGTGGAACGCGTCACGTTTGATAAATGCTGCAACATATTTCTTGATTTTGTTTGTCCTTTCGTTTAAATGCCACACATAAATCTATTTTTGAATGAAAGCCACTGCGTGGAAAAACGTGGCGTATGCGCAATACATATATATATTTTTGGCTGTTTTTTCTTTTTATTGTTGCTGCTGTCTGTTTTGCTTTTTATCTGAAGGAAACGGCGCTTATTGTTTGCATAATGGACGCTCGTTAGCGCTGTGTGTGTGTATGGTTATAAAGACTCGTGCAGATCCTTTAAAGCAACAGTGCAGCAATCTCGGTGACAATGCTTAAACCAATATAAATGCGTTTTTAATTTCTTTTATTTAAGAATTATTCGCCATCGCGCCTAGAAGGCTTGTCAGCTGCTGCTGCTTAAAGCTTTTTCAGCTTTTGCCAGCATTCGTTTCATAAATTAATTCCTGGTATTCCCCCTTTTTTTTTTTGACCAGAAATGCATGGAGAGCGCTCACTCTTATCCTTGGGGCACAGCAGCTGTGTTGTGTGTGCTTCCACAAAGGCTGTATGATATTTTCCTTTTATGGCAGATGAAATTTTGCCAAAACCAAAACGAAAGCATACCAACAAATCGCAACCAGAGTACGATAGTTCAGATCAAAGATAAATGTTGTTTATGTATGTGTGTCTTGTACGAAAACTTGTTGCTGTCAGTGTATAGTGCACGGTGTACGCATTTCCATCAGTTGTTGTTCTCATTCTGTGTCGACTACAATTGTAGTTTTTTTTTTTCATAAACCGCAAAGTATGCGTAAATGCATTAATTTAATTTATCCGTTTAATATTTCCCTGAAATTCAATGAATCGCGATTGCAATACGAGTTGCCTGTAGCTACAACAAAAAAAATGTGTTGATTACTGCTGTTAAAAGGAAGAAATCATGCTCTTATTATATATACCCTGTTCTCAGTTCTGATGTGCTGTAATATGCATTAATTGCGATATACATTCCGTTACCATATAGAACAATGTTTTCTGAATAAGTTTCGTGCTTATTAACAGTTCGTTCTATAAGTTTCATAAAGGAAAGGATGCAGCATGTAATCTGGGGTTTTCGTTGTTGTGGTTTATTAAAAATTTGAATGGGTTCAGGTTATATAAAAACCAGAAAATTGTATTCCATTCTATACAGACATAAGACTTAAGCAGGTAGTACAAATATGTTGAAATACCATTGCTTTTCTTTTATTATTTCTTATCGCCCATCATCACCCACCCAATGTCCACAAAGATCAAACTTTAATTGGCAGCCCATAACTCTGTTGGCATTTGTTTCTCTCTTTCTCTGTTCACAATATATATTCGTATTGTGAAACGGCTAAGACCGCGACGAGCGCCTAATTATCAGGCAAAATAAGTTGGCTGATAGGCAGGCTCAGATCTGCCTTGACTAATTAAGGCAAATCACGGCACACGCAAGGGAATGCTGACCGGTTACAGCGCCTGTCTGCCGCCTGGTGATAACAGGGCAGTTGCCAGTTCATAAAAAGACGTAGGCAAAAAATTATTTAATAAAACGCCAGACAACAACAACAACAACAAAAGTGGCCTCAGCGGGTTCAAATTTAACGAGCTACCAGCCGCGGCTGTTAAACCCAATTTCCCGCCTTGAGGAACCAACGGCAACTTACACTTGACCGCACGGCATAAATCATCAAGGAAGGAATCGGACTTGACGGTTTGGGGCAGCTGTGTGTGTTTGGATGGAGCAAGCGGATTGGCCCCTGGCATCTACTTGGCGCATAAAAAAATTGTGGAAAAGGTGTGCCGGCTAAATTATATTAAATAACAGAAATAAGACAATAAGACGAACACAATTTTTATGGCCATTTTAGTGTTGTGGAGGAGGTTGGGAATTGCGGAATATATTTCATAGAAGAAGCGTTTGTATACCGAAATTTGGAAACGCAGCAAGTAAACGTGGTTATATTGAATATAGCGACATTTACTCAAAGAAGCTGGAAAGTAAATGACTGTATATAGGGATATTTATATATTTATATTGAAAGCTCATCTAAAATATTAATTAACTAAGGTTCCACAAATTAAAAATATAAGGTGTATGTATTGATTGATGGTATGAGGAGTATTCTTCTGTTGTGGCAGTTCTAGAGCAAATAAATGTATTTTAGCCATTGATGTATGGAATCGTAGAAAGTATTCGTAAAACTTAATTTTCTTTGACCTGTGACGTCTTCATGCTGACAAGCCATCAGTGGGCTTTTGCTGTTTAAGAACTTCCGCTAGTTTTTTTCGTTGCTACTAGTACTGCACTCAGCCAGCAGGTGATTGTAGCTGTGTAGCCGCCCACTCTTTCAGGCCGCCGGCCCGCTGCCCCGTCACCGTTGCAATGGCTGTCCAGGGCATAAACCTTAATTCCAACTGTGCAGCGCTTTGACCGGCCAATGCTTCCGGGTTACGCAGCGCAGCGAAGTGCCTTTGGCAGACTCAGGTGCTCCTTTGCCTTATCCTTTTGTCTTCTTGGTTCATTCGCGTACATTTATTTTTCTTATGCTTGTTATTAATAATTTAAGTTGCGCTCTACTTTGGTATGAAGACGATGAGGCAGGAATGACGAGGACTCCGTCGCAGCATTGTTTGCTGTGTTTGCCTTTTCGTCTGTCTGGCGCTGTTTATCCTTACAAAGGATTGCGTTTCAGTTACATTTCGGGGCGTTGTGTTAAGCGCTCATTTCCAGCTACCCTCTGCTATAGTTGTTGTTGCTGCTGATGCTGCTGTTGCCTGGCTGTACTTTGTTTTATTTTTTATTTCCACTCAAATTGTTTTATTTGCAGCACAACATCTCGCACAGAGCCCCAGACGCCTGGCTTTATTACGGCGATTTCTCTTGAACGCATTTTTCGTGTGTTGTCGTTTTTCTTACCTGTCTCTTACCTTTTGTAATTTTTATGATTTTACTTCTCCTCACCTCATGCGTTGCCGCCACCAAAGTGCGACTGCGGCTGTGGCTGCTTTGTTTGCTTTTTGGTTTTTATTATTGTAATTCATATAAAAAAAGCAGGGAAGTAGTAGTTGCTATTTGCCCCGGCATTTGCGCTTTCGTGTGGTATACTCTGGGTGTGTGTGTGTGTGTGCGCCATAATAAAAACCTTTTTCAGAAATTAAAAAAGAAAGGAGATGCGAACCAAATTGCCCAAAATCCGTGCCGTGCACAATTCAAAGTTTCAGCCAAAAAGGTGCCCATTGCGTATGCGCCACGTAATCCGCAAGAGAAACTCACACAAAAATGTATTGTACTTGGGCGCAATTCGATTTGATTTTTGCGTTGTGGCTTTTGTTATTGCCCCAGCCTTGGCAAGCGTTAGAAATTATAGTTATTTAGTATGATTGTTTTGGGTAATCCAGGCCCAAGAACTTGTGGCACATTAGACATGCACACGCCATTCTTTAAAATGGGAATTCTTGCTTTCCCCACGTCTCCATTTTGCGGCGGCCCATTACACAACCGTAAATGTAACGGTAACAACAAAAGGCTAACGGCTAATTATTCCCCCGTTAACGGGCGCAAGCACACAAAACAATCGTTAAACAAAAATATTATAGCATGCTTCTCATTTCTGTGCGTGTCCAAACTAATGCGGCACGCAGTCGAGAACCAGGCGGCATATTATGTCTGAGAAACATGCGTGGGGCATAACTAGCTAACAAGACGACCGAAGTGGCAGCAGGAGGAGGATGCGTGTCTTGAAAGACATCGTCCGGAACAAGAGAATTAGTTAACAAGCAGCCCTTGTAGTTGTTGTGCACATAAGTCAAGCAATTTGGCTGAAAATTGGCAAAAACTATGTTCAAGTACAAAGTACAAGATGGGAGCCAAGGAGAAAAACAGCTCCTGTCCCAGTCGTGGTCGGGACTTATAGCTTGTATAGAAATCGAAAAGGGATAGACATTAATTTCAATTAGGGCGTGTCGCATGCTACGCCCCAAATGTTACTCAACTTGCGATGGCGGGGAGGAGGTATGCTGAGTAGCAGCTACTTGTCGTCTTGTTGCTGGTTGTCCTGTCGCTGGCCTGCGGGGCATGCATGTCTTTCTATCTCCTCTCTCTCTGTCTCGCACTGCTCGTCAGTGTTGTTCTTTTAAGCATGCGTTTTGTTTACTATTTTTACGTGCATGTGTGTTAGACACACACAAACACACACACGCGCCCGCATTATTTATTATAGTTGACACAAAGGACAACAAGGACAATGCTCTCGTCACAAAATAATAGCGACAGCATCAACTACAGCAGCACAGAATTGCACGAAATGTTGCAATTCCCAGATGTCTCGTTTAAAAATTTCCAAATAGTGTGACCCAAAACTATAGCGCAGATTTGTGGGACGGCAAAAGAAGATACCAACACAGGCCAATAATAAAACCTTATATATATTAAGGCAAGTGATCTTAAATGGAGCTATTGAAGATTGAGAAAATCAAAGAGTTTTATGTGGTTTATTTATTTTTCTAGTAATATCTAGAAATTCTTGAAAGTCTAAAATAAATATTTGTTGAAAAATTTGACATTTTTTAAATAGTAGTAGATATTCCCTCATGAACTCTATTAAAATATCCGTGTAAAATATTTTGGGACAGTGTCCTTACCCGTCGAACTACAAAGCATCAGTTTACAGACAAAAAACTGTACGTCCAGGTTTTGAAAAAAGATCAGACAAATGTTTTAAATAAGCTAAAATCTATCCCGCCCTATTATTCTAATGTTTTTACGTTCAAGTACCAAGAACCACTTGATTCAAGGTAAAAAATTATAGTATACAAACTCCTAACTTGCAGCTGTGCCAGCAATTGCTTGTTTAGCTAGACATAATTAGCGTCTCGTTTTCATAATTTATCGATAGACGCGGCGTGCTGAAAGCTTTTGTTTAAACAACAGAGAGCGTTGTGGCCAGGGAACAGTTGTTGCTTTGGTTTCGTACAACAACTTAAGAGCAACAGCTGCGACTAAAAACGGCTTTAACTCTTCTACCCAGCAGGCACGGGCGTAAGCACACGACGTACACACAGGCACACATAATCACACACAAGCACACACACACAGGCACACATTCTATGTAACAGCACCGCACATTGTTGACTTTGGCTTTACAGTTCAATATTTATTTTCGCGATTTTCACGCTGTGCAGCCAAAAGATTGCTTTTCTTTGGCCCAAAACGAAGAAGCTTTTGTCAACGCTGTCGTCATCGGCCTCGCTTCCACCTACCTCGTCCTAGTTGTCCTTAGTCTCGTACCATGTGGACACAACAAACAAACGGACACATGCATTAGTTGAGCTTAAACGTCGTCGTCAGTTGTGTCCTGGCGCTGCTCGCACTTCCTGCCAGCCGTTCGGTCGGTCGTCTGCTCTGTACTTCCTATACTTTCCTGTCCTGCCCAGCCCTATCCTGTCGAGTTGGCGTTGTCTGCAGGTGCGCGTCGAAAACTTGTTGACCAAACTCAAAGATAAACACACAAACAGTAAAACTTTGGCCATCGGCGAAAGTGTTGGGCCGGCGCAAATATTGTCCAGCCGAAATAAGCATTATAAAATTCCCAAAATGTTTTCAACTGAAAGCGAAACTAACAAAGAGCCAACTAAAACTTGTCGTTGGCTACTTAAGTGACAAGAAAAAGCAAAAGAAACAAGAAGAACGAAAAGAGAAAGTGGAAATGATGAGCGCACCTTTAGGAAAGCCCGCCGAGGGGCCCCCGCATCCTTCGCCTTTCGATTTATTTGCATGTGCGCCTATAAATTCGTAATAAAAACTGCAAACGACCGAAGAGGCTGGCAATGCCAACCCTAATACAGTCATCAGCGAAAGGGTATAACATCAGCCCAACCCCCAAAAAAAGATGTCTGCGCGCAGTTAGAGTGGGGCACTGCGGTAGGATCTGTGGAGCCGGCTTTTGTTGTAACTCATTTGACATTATTATGTGCGCTTTTATGGCTTCCAAGGCTCAACGTCGTGCGCGCCTGATTCAAGTGTGTCTCGCCGTGTGTCCTTACTGCCAATTTCTGCCCGTCTGTCCCGTCTGGCCTGTCTTCCGCTCTGTCTAGGCACATCACGCGCACATCAATAAATTTCCATGTGTCTCTTTTGGGCATATGTGTATGTTGTGTGTGACTGTGTGCAACTGGGCTTGGCTTTTGTTGTAAAGTCCCTTGCAAAGCTATGGGTAATTATTATTTTGGTTTATGATTTGAGCACTTTTCGTGTGCGAGGGCATCTTTAGAATTTTGTTTATTACGCCGCAACGGCGAGCTTAGCCCAAGGTGTTTGCCATGCCGCCATTAAATTTTAACAGTGTGCGCCCTGAAAAGTAGGCTGCTTATTTTATTGCGCCAACATTTACGGCTCGTCGAATAGTTAATGCGCTTTTCTTGTTGCCTTACCAACAACAATAGGGCAAATCCCTAAACCGCTGATTGGGGCTAGTTAGCTAGTAAAAAAAATCATAAGCAAACACACCACGATAATGTCATGAATATAACTTAATACGTAAATACTGATTCAGATCTTGTAGAAGAGACCCAAGGTGCCAGCTGCAGCAGGCCCCAAAGTAAATACAAAAATAATAGAAAAAGCAAAAATGACATTGGTGTAAAATAGCTAGTGTGAACTGGCTGAATGTAGCATGTGGCACATTGGTAGAAGCATGCTTCGAACTTTTGAAGATTTTAATAAATTGGCAAAACTTCAACGATGGAATACATATGAAAGGAGTTTGAACGCGAAAATAAAAGTAAGGGATCCATTATTCTTTAGATAGATAGATGCAATATAACTTGGCTTATGGAACAAATATAATATTGTTTTAAAGTCTACAAATCTTATCAAAATTGAACTCTAGCTTATAATACAAATATTTAATCATTTGCAAATCGTATCTAACCACTGAAGCACTTTAAATTGGCACGCTGAGTATCATGTTCCATTTGCAATCCATATCAGACGTATCTCTGACACACACACTCGCTTTACTGATGCCAAAACACTTTCATTGCACAGTTGGCTCTGCTCCGAGTTTTTGCCATTGCTTCAATGCCCACATAAACCCCAAATCGTAAAAAAGAGGAAACCAGCAAACGGCAAGCACCACTTGCGCGCGCGCTTGCATAGAAAGCAAATACAAATATTGACATTGCATATGCGATTGGCGAACAGTTCCGCGAGCTGCCTGCTGTATATGGTGGTGAGCCTTATAAGGATATTCTTTGCTCGGCAGTGGGACTGGGAGAGAAACGTGGGCACACGTAAATGTAAGGAGTTGCGGCAAAAGATTTTTACCTTTACGATGTCAATATAAATTTGTATTCGCATTACAACAATAAAAGGCCATGCCACATCCGAGGCAAAGCGCCCAGTTTGCCCCGGCAGCAACAATTTCTGATTTATGGCGCTAAAAGTGCACTCAAACACAGCCGCAGCAGCAGTGGCAGCGGCCGCACTCAGCTCGTCCTGGCAAAGCAATATGGCGACGTTTTTAATTCCGCAGATAACAAAGCACTCGTGGCAAAGCCGGCTATAGCACCCGCCAGCATCACCAAGCGTAAGCAGCAAATGGCAAATGGCACTGGCAAAATAGAACAGCATGCGAGCGGCAGTAAGCCGGGGTCGCAGGATCACGGCCCGGAGCCCATCCGCCCACCAGTTTCGTTAGATAAAAATCGAACTTTAGCAGCAACGGGGCTCCGGGTACCGTGTATGCAACAGGCGCGACGATAACAATTTCTAATAAAACCACATGACAGCCACTGTGTTGGCCACGCCTACATGGCTAAGCCCTGTTTTAGTGGCGGCGCGTGCACTCGCCCTGGATTATTGCAATCCTGCTGCAGCATTCTTGGCCATAAAGTGACGCATAATGTATATGCCCCCATCCAAATGTCGCCTGCACATAAATCTGCAATATTATTACAAAGCCGCAAGCCACATATGCCACACACGTAGTATCCTTGATATGATCGCTGGCCACGTTTCATCTAATTGCTTAATTACTCGGCACTGCTTTCAAAAGTTGCAAAGCTGCTTCAAACTTATAGCGGCAAATTAGCCACGCTATTAATAACAAGAAGAAGAGTAAAAAAAAAAATATAAACTTTGCTTTGAGGTTTGCCAATCGAAACGAGCGCTTGCAAACAAGCCCAAAAATCGGCGTGAAATACTTGAGCACTCAAGTGGCTGGCGCTGAGAAAAATTTGTTGTTGCTGTGCGGGGCTGGTTGGGTTGGAGGCATTTGGTATTATTGAAAACTTTGCTGCATACTTTGCACAAAACCCTTTTTGCCGAAATTGTATGCAGATTCTGGCGCCGCAAATTTCCTGCGCGCTTGCTCCTGCTTTGGTTCTGGCTCTGACGCCCGCTCTTATTACCCATTGTATCAGAGTTTGCCATCCCCCTAGCTTTCAATGGGGTATATATATATATATATATATATATTTTGCACCCAGTTTTCTTCTTTTTTTTATCATTTTGGTTTATTTTATTTATTTTTGTTGTTGTTGTAAAGCTTTGCCTATTTACGTGGGCGCTCTACTTGTTACCCGCAATTTGTCTTAAGTGGCAGTCACCGCCCAACTTTTCAACGGCAACCCCAACCCGCCAACCGCCTTGGCCCCCGTAGGCATTTCCATTCATCGCGTGCGCGGCAGCAACTGCTTAGGAAAGTGTGAAAAAAGCGTACAAAACGCCATAAAGTATGCAGAGCATTTGCATTTGGCATTCAACAAGACAAACACAAAATGAAGTGCAAAGCAGAAGCCGCGACAAATTTTCAACTAACCGAGTTCAAAAGCTCGAAGTGCATAAGCTCAACTATGCACTACCCTGTGCGTAGCTCGTTTACCAGATCCAAAAAGGCTGTAGTTAAAAATACATAGCTCAGACTAAAATATTAGTTTTCTAAACTAATTTAAATGTTTGACTTTAATCAATTTGTGTTTTTGTTAAATATTATATTCTTTGTTCCGGGTATGCAGTAGATCCATTCGAAATAGTATAGCTTGAGCAACATACATGCTTTGTATTAGGCTAGGTATGAAAATTTACAACTTATCAGCTTTCAATTGGGCATACAACACACTCGTGGTACTAGAGAAACCATAAACCACATCTTTAATTTCCATGTACAGGGTATTTGAAAAAAAAAGGATGCGTAGGGCAACACACAACACCACCAAAAATAACAAATAAAAAGGGTTGCTACCGCCTTCAACCCAGCCGCGAAATTTTTTTCGTTCGTGCCTGGCTTTTGTGCTGACAAATTCAGGCGTGATAAGTTTTATGTGCGCTTATTTGACTGTTTTTAAATAGACCAGCGGGGGCACAGGGGTGGCCCGCCCGAGCTGTTTCGGGTGGTCTGTCACGCAAAAGTTAAATAATTGATGTTGACAATCAGCAAAGCAAATAAAGAAACAGCCGCTGGCAAGAAAATGAACGAATGCCTCAGAATGAAGTGGGCACGGTTTTTATTTTCTTCTTCGAGTGTTGGGGTCTGCTTTCGAAATTAATAAAGGCATTTTCACTGAGCGGTTGCTTGCGCTTCAAGTGGCAGGCAACCCGTTTAACTCGAACAATTAAATAAAATTAAATTTATTAATGTGCCCAGGTTTCTTTAGCTAGACAAATATGAATTAAAAGCATTACATTTAAAACCATTACAAAAGAAAAATATAAAGTTCAACAATGAAAGGTGTTGAATAATACATGAGCGCTGAAAATCAACTTGCCTAAAAATCACAATCAAAATTCATTTTCTTTTGTCTTAAGCTCCTTCAAATTAATCGTAAGTGTTGATATTGCCTGGCCGAGATAGAAGTGAAACACATGTTGTTTATATACAATTACCGTGTCCAGGCTATAAATATTAAAATCTTATTAACATGAGTCGGAATACGTGCCAGTATCGCCGAAACGCAACAGTATTCACTCATGCAAGCAATTTTCATGAAAAAGGAAAATATGTGTCAATTGGGAAATCTATTTTGCGGATTTGCGCGCGCTCCACTCAATCAAAGGCTAAGACGTTCCGGCTGCGCCTAAAAGTATGCCGTAGCATCGAAAATAGCAGACACACAGAAGGCCCAAACTAATACATATCAATACACACCAGAATCAGAGTCAACTGGAGTGGGCCACACACACATACGCGTATACACACACCTGAGATGTTGTTGTTTGGCCAGGGGCCTGACGGGCTGCTACGCATATTTAAGTAAAACTTGGCCTCCAACGATGTCCACATATAAATAAAACATTTGCGGGCTGCACAAAGGATGAAATGGTAGATGGATGACCCAATGGCGCAAGATGACAGCATCAGCAGCAGGCGGATGCAGGATACAGGAAAATCCCTTTACGAGCTGGAAGGGCGCTACGCTAACGGCGGAAGTGCGTACAAAATGAAACAACGCTCCACGGAGGTGGGTCATTTTGAGCGCCTGGATGACTCTCTTCAGTATTTCAGCTGTGCGCTTGGTCAAGCAGATATGCGCCCTAGCTATGGGGCTGGGCCACGGTGAACACTTTTTAAGGCAGCACACCGCATGAAGATGTCGACGAGGACGATGGCGACGGCGTCGGCGACGACGACAGCGCCATTTCAGCGTGCAGCAAATTGAAATTGGAATTGAAAGAAGCGAAACGAAATGAATTCTGGTCGCTAACTGGCCATCCAGCTGGCTTCCTGCTGGGCAGCAGGCCGAACGCATTTGCTGGTGGCATAATTGGCGCTTATTTCCTGGACAGCTGCCGACGACGACGACGGCGATAACGTTAGCGCTGACGACGTTAGCCTCAGCCGAGTGTTTCATCAAATGTTTTGCGCCCGTCGTTTTTATTGGTCACTGGAGGATGAAGCTGCCGCCGGGTGGGGGGTTGGGGCACCACCAGCTCCTGTGATTGACAGCTGGCAAAGTTTCTTGGCTCAGCCAGATTATGCATAAATCTCAATAAATTTCAATAAGCAACACAGTGAACATTTCACTACTCTATGCCACCCTACGCACGAATTTTTTTTATATAATTTATTTTTATTTTTGTGCTTTGGTTCGAGACTTTTTTTTTTAAATCGCCTTGTAGTTGCAGGCGTGGCCACGTTTTTGCATGTGATGAAAGTTTTTCATGCCACTATTTATGCACTCTCTGCGCCCATTGCCTAGATCTATCAAGCCCTCTCTGCCTTTCGTTCATTTTATCCCTTTGCGAAACTTTACCAAATGAAGCGTATTAGGGCCAAAACTTTTAATTGGTCAAATGGCCAAACATATTGTGCACTTAAGTGACTTACACACACACACACACACGCACTCACATATACGTAGCCGCAGCTGCATAGTATGTGTGCAAGGTTGACTTTTAACTTGTGACAAGTCAAACAAGCTAATGCTAAGCGGATTTTCTAGAAGAGCTCCTGCGCGTTCACTTTGTCGACCACAAAGTTGAGAGTTGTAGTTTTTCAAAAGAGCTGCCAGCAAAACACCGGCGTAATAATTTGCTATTTTTTATTTTTTGGACCATTTTTAAAGCTGAATTGAATCGAATACCACATTTAATTTTAGAGTTATCTTGCTTGTTTTATGCCGAACAATAACAGCTATGCGTTAGCCTGTCAATTAAATAAAAGACGCGCAAATTTGAAACTAAGCTTTTAATATGGTAGAAAAATTTTCAGACATCTGTCGCTCAAGAAGTCAACAGAGTCAAATAATCATAATCATAATGTTACGCTGCGATACCACCCATAGCAAGAATAACAACAACAACAACAACAAGAGAAACAGTAACAGCTACAGCAACAACAAGGGCAACAAGCAAATCTCCAACGACCACTTAAATCCAAGCACTTCAAGTCAATCAAGCAGCTTAAAAAGCGTCAGGCAGGCAGACAAGCCAAGTCGGAACGCAAACTCTTGTGCTGTTGATGCTGGTGACGCACAAAATGAGAATCAAATCCTCGAGGACCACAGCATCAGGAACAAGAAGTGTGGGCGGGGAAGGGGGAAGGGCTGGAATCGGGCTGTCAAGGCAAGCGACGCGCAAAATATACATATTTATGTTTGATAAAATATGCTAAAAATGAGATAAGTAGCAAAAATCCCATCGGAGCCTACTGGAGAAAGACAAGTGCACACACCAACAAATACACCCACACTCACACAGCCAGCACCCACTTGTAGATGAGTAAACATGCGATTGCCTCGTGTTGTTCCAAGACATGCCAAGTATTCAATTTCTCAAAAAGAAATTTTGAGCAAGCAACAATGTGTTTGGATTTGATGGTTGGGGCAAGGTGGTTTCACTAATAGGTAGCGTTGCAAGTAAATTACAAATGAAAGTAAATTTTTTACAGCGTCAACCACCAAAGGGCTAAGACAGTCAGATCCAAAACTAAAGCAAAATTTAAGAGGCAAACAACAGCAATTATTCAAGCAAGAAGCCACCCACACAACAGTGGCCCAGACCACCCGACCGTCCATAAACCTCAACGAGAGCCGGCAGAAGATTTGGCTGGGTGCAAATTGAATGAAAGTGGCAGAAAAAATGTTGCTGAATTATGCAGTAGCATTCTGATGTATCAGATAAGCTAATTTGCGCACATGAAAGCAAAGAGCAACTTGAACCGTTACGTTGGCGCGGGGGTGTGCTGCAACTTTAAGACTACAAGTAGTTGTTGCCTTTCAGCAAGTGGCAAACGAGACGCACGCAAAGTTTGCCACTTTTGGAGCTCTTCTGCTCTTCTGCTTTTCAGCGCTTTGTGCTCTTGTGAGTTTTAAAGCTAATAGCAGCCACTTCATTTGTGTCACTCGATGGCACTTCACACGTGACAATGACAACAACAGCAGCAGCACAAACCAACGACACCCAAAATCACACAAGCAGACACACACACGCACACACACGCAGGCACAGACACCCAAACACACGCTCTCACGCACAACTTGCTGCTGGGACGTGGCTGCAAGTATACAAAATCTCCAAAATAAATACGGCAGCCAGTTCGGAGCCACGAGGGATTTGCATTAGGAGCTCGCTGCATGTATGTAATGCCAGCATTACGTATGCAAAACTGAGAAATTGCTTATATATATGCTTAAATATATATTCAAGACTTGATTAGTTAAAGCCGAATTTATATAATGAATAATTATTTTGACAATTTTAGATTTTGAATATACATATTATGTTGTAATAATAGTTACCTATTATGCATGAATTTTGCTTCTTGACCTGCTCAGATACTTTCACATACGCTAGAGTGACATACGAACTCATATCTTTGTTTTTGAACTGAAACTGAACTGGTTTTATTGTATGATAATGACACACAATTAAAAGTACAAAATTTGAAAACCAGTTTGAGTATACTAAATTTTAAAATAATGTCAATGATTAAATATAACTGACTTTACATTCAATATGATATTGCGTTTCACAGAATTTATTTCAGTCATTCTCCGTAATGCTAAATAATATCGATTATAAAAACCACAAAATTTGTTCGTTTTACAGGTGAAATTTAAGCAATTGATTATTTTCTGGTTCTTAAACCGGTTGCAGGCAAAATAGAAGATCATTGAACCTATAGAATGTGTGTATCCTAAATCATTGAAAATGCTATCGAAAAAATTGAAATACTTGAAATAATTTAGTATTGACGTATGCATACCCCATATATATCCATTTTTTTTTTTTTTTATGTTTCTTAATCCTTCCTCAACTACTAAGCAGTTTATTTGTTTAACTTTAATTTGTTCGATTTAACGATTTGATTGCTAATTAGCTGTTGTCAGTCTGTTAATTATGTTGTCAAGTAGCGACGTATTGCGCAGCGCGTTTCCAATAAATTTGAAGTGAAGTGTTGTTCAATTAATTATAAAGCAACACAAATTGTCGGCAATTTGCCAAAACTCGCAACGACTTGAGTACCAGATGCAACAGGCCGGCAAACTTGCGCTCTTGATGGGTGGCCGTATTTTGCCATTTCCAGGGATGTTGTGTCGCACTGCCTTGAAATTAACACTTTTCAACCTAATTTGATATTCATGCACTTCTCGTGGGACACGTCGGTGGCGCTGCCGTCGCAAAAAACTTTCGCCCTACTAAGTGACAGCGCTGCGAAGTGGCTGCAACAGGCGCAAGGAAGGCGCTGGAAAAGTGTGAAAAAAATTATAATTCCCCAATTGCGGTGGCGGAAAGGGACTCGCTGCACTGGGTCTGCTGCTGCCGCCTGGCCTGGGCGTGTTTTTCCGTTAATTTGAAGCCATGTTAATGATAAAAGCCAACAAAGCCAACAACTGGGCTGCCAGCTTCAGGGCTGTGCGCCTGTAAGCCGACTGATTTTAGTCCCTTTTGGAGCAAGTTGCGCGTGTTTGTCTTGGCAGGCAGGCAGACTGTTCTTGTAAGCCTTTTGACGACCGCCTCGCAACATTTCTTTGTATATAATTAAAAAAAGTAAAAATGAAAAGAAATGTATATAACATTGCACCATTTGGGTATATGCGACTATTGAATACTTAGGATATCAGATTCCTGGAAGGATTTCTAACATTAAATGCCTTACAAGAATTTGTGAACCTAAAGCTTACTTTAGAAATAAACCTATCTATATATAAAAAACAACATTTATGTTCTATCTTGCAGCTCGCACGTATTAAATGTAGTAGTTAGTATGGGTAATTTGTTTCACATTTAAGAAGTGGCGAAAAGAGAGATTATTTAATTTTTTTTTAAAGGCAACTAAACCTAATTAGAAACATGTATACCATATTTATATTTTTGAGTGCAGGGTATGAGCAGCGCAAGTTAAGCAAAAATTTGTAAGATGGAATTTTTTTCGGTTATTGTGTTTGGCCTTGTTATTGTTTACGCTTGCCTTGTTCCGCTGTTATTATGTAATTTAAGCCACAACATATTACGCCTTTAAGCCGTTTTAATGCCCCTCATTGGCTGTTGGTAGCATTGCGTATAAGCTTTTTAAGCCTTTCTTTGGTACCAGCTCTGAGCAGCGTGTCCTTGGTCAGGCCCTGCTAGCCATCCGAAAGGTATTTTAATAATTTATTCGCACTGACTTATTTGCTAGAATTTTTTATAGCGTTTTCCCACGGGAATTTCAGGTTTTGTTGTTAATTTTATGCCTTTTATAGAGAAAAATGTTGCTACCCCAGCTATTAGCGGTTATCTAATACATGTGAGCTTTGTTTATAACCTCACCCCGCTTTCCCTCGATGAGTGTCTTCCTTATTTTAATTTGCGTTCTTGGCTATTATCGGGAGGGGATGGTTAGAAGTCTGTCACAATTCAATCAGTGTGCTTCTTTTTGGGCTTTAATAAATAAATACGAGTTGAAAATTACATTTAGCCTCCAGGGGGCATCAACAGTAGTAACCCCTCACTGGCTCATCCCTCTGCCCCCAGCACCCACACACCCAAAAAAAAGTCATTTTGTTCTCAAGTGCTGCTCTCATATGTGAAGTCGGAGCTGCGATGTGATTTCAATTTGCCTGCCGCTTGTTTTGCCTTTTTGGCCAATTTGCAAATTTGCACGAAGGGGATGCGCCGGAGTGGGGTGGACAAAGCAAGATTAAGGTAGTGTACGTCTGTGTGTGCGTGTGGGTGAGAGAGAGAGAGAGAGCGAACACGTGAGCACACAAGCGGCAAAGCAAATAAACAGTTAATGCTTTTATGCAAATTTATGCCATTAACACAAATAAGCAGGCAGCCAAAATTTGAAAACAATTTGTCACTCAAAAGTCACTTTGGCTTCCTTTTCCTGGCTGTGCGTGTGTGTGTGTGTCAAGAAAAACAAAACACAAAACAGAAAGCCAAAATCAAAGCATAAATGACAAATGCAGAGTGGCAAAAAAATAAAGAAAATCGCGCCACGTCCCGTAGGCTTAGCCTCAGAGCACAACTGCAAATGATAATGAAGATGCCTAGTCAGATGCTGAATTGGCCTTAAGAGAATGGCAGGGGGGCAGAGGGGAGGGGGAGTTTCTGAACGCAAGCAAAAATCAAAGTCACCTAAAATTAAAAGTGATTTGTTTGCTAAAACGCGCAAGACATTAGGCCAAAGAGTGTGAGAGGTAAGCGGTTGTTGGATGCGCAAGGGTCCGGGGTTGAGACTACAATTTCAAATGTGAAACTCATGCACAGACGAGTGCCAGCTAAGTAAGGCAGTTATAAATAGAGCGGTGCACAGGCACAGTGCTGGCCATGTGATACCATACCCAAAGGGAACTGTTATAAATTAAAGAGCTTAGAATCAGTGTCTGTGTTTTTGTGCGACCCAAGATTCATTTACAATACGCACCCACTTTTGCAATCACATAAAAAATTAATTTCGCATTTATTATGGTTGTAATTCATGACAGCAGTTTCTATATATGCTTGAACTGTGCTGTTTCGTGCCACGCTAAGAGCAAATCCAAGTGTGTGCGTGCCGCTGATTTCTCAATGCCAGCCTGAAAGTATGCAATGAACAAAAGCGCATTAATAATTGAAGCGCCCTGTGCCGAGCCAAGCCAAGCCCCACACTATGCCCTTTCCTACTGCCTGGAAAATTGATACCGCCAGTGCAAGTGGCAAATTTATCAGAACCAGCAACAAACATTCCGTAATAAATTAAATACATTTAAATTAAATTGCAATTTAATGTATGTTTTATTTAAACACTCGTTCTCGTTAGTTATTTAATATTCAAAAATCATTTTTCCTTTCATTCCTTTATTTGCAGGTGAGTGTCAAATTTCTTTAGCCGTTGATTGTATTTCTACACTTCTGTGAGTATATATAAATCAAGTAGTCTAATTATGATAAATGAAAAATCTTGTCGGCCAAGATTTTTTTCTCTTTTGTTTGAGGAAAAGAAAGTGAAAACTTTGTTGGACCGCCGCATCAAATTCATTTTTCGTCTAAAATAACAAATCTATTCTCATTATGTTGTTGTAGTTACTGCGCTTGTTTATATATTTATTGTTGTTGTTGCGCCGTTAAATGATTGGCTTTTTGTTTATTTATTATGCTAAACTTTTGGCCGCTGCCGCCATTGTTTGTTGTTGCTGCTGTTGTTCTTAAGCAAAAAGTTTGGCATATTTTGTAAACTTTATTATTAGCTTGGCAGGCAGATAGCAGAGATGATGGTCCTGACGCCAAAGCGGGTTGGGCGACGCGGCATCAGCACCCTTCTCGATATTCGCATGATGTGCTAAGTGCATTTAATTGAAATACTTTTATAAATATTTTGTTTGTTTGTCGCAAACATTTGAATTAAAATGCCCAATAATATGCTGCACAGTACAAAACTGCAATATACATTTGAAACCAACCGCAAGAAGCCAAAACGCACAGAAATACAGAATATGATGACTTTTGCTTAAATGTTTTGCGGTTGCGACGACTCAGACAGCAACCGGAAAATCGCAACAGAATCGGCAATACAAACCAGTTTATGCTGCAACCACAACAACAGGCCAAAGTGGCAGACATAAAAAAATTCTTTGCAATGCAAAAACCAAATATTTGTGCCGGTCTGTCTTGCTTTAAAACTGGCTTTGCTTTTGACTTTGCAGCGTGAACTTGGCCAAAGTCGGTTTCAGCCGACGTATGCGCCGGCGCAACTGCAGCGCAGCAGCAGAAGCAGAGGAAGCAACGTCGTCATTCGTCTCTCGGCTTATTTGTTAGCTGATTTGTTTTTGCCTGGCCAGCCCGGCGGGCAATTGGCAACACGCGCATTGTTTAACTTTGAAATTTGAATGCCGCCCCAGCCAAACAGCCGCACAGTACAACCGATTGTTACTTAGATACAAGCATGTGAAAATACATAGCCCAGTCCCAAAAGGGGGCTGCAATTTCATTTAGGGTCAATAAACGCCAACCAAGCGCAGCGCCGTAGTCACTCATCCAGCGACTCGGCTTGGCGCTGATCTTGACTACCGTACTGGGCACACTGAGTGCTGTTCTTTTGCTTTGGCTTAAGCGTTGACTTTGGCTGGTACCATGTCCGTGATCGTGACATGCAGTTGTGCTTGGTTGCCATTCTGTACATGCTGGGTGCTTGCCAGAAAAAACCAGAAATAGCATAGAAGCTTTTTTTCTGTTCTCTGAGCTCTAGACACAATGTTCTTGAGTCGAAAACTTTGTTTTATCAATATTAGAATGCATATTTTAAATATAGTTTAAGCTGATATTGTCATTGATACTTAATTTATGCTTCACCATTTATTAGTTTACATATGTATTTAAAAATGTACAAAATGCACTTAAATTTAGATAACACTTGAACTTTCTTATAACTATTTAATTTAGTTAAAACTATATATTGTCATCAAATAATTTTAGAAATTCCCACTCATAACCGCAACTGTTACTTCGAACATATATTATATTTTATATTATGCAACTTTAATTAGTCGGACTACAAAGTTTTTTTTTTATTTATTATATGCCTATATATAATTATTGTTTTCGTTTCATTAGATTGACAGATTGGCATTTCTATTCGATTTTCATGAAATCATGTATTGCTTACAGAGAAATAGAGCGAGCAGATGAAATAAATAACAACAGCATATAAGCAGAGAAAATTGTTCATTTCCTACAAATCCTGATAGTTTATAAAACTCAAATATTTTGACACAGCTCGCCGTATTGATCAGAAATATTAACATGTGATGAAATCTGAGATGTTTTTGTCTGTTAAATTCTTTCAAATTTATGCAATGTTGTGTTGAACAATTTTTAAAATACATATTTCATACTATGCATTTCCTGAATAGCTATGGAAATACTTTACTTGATGCAAATGCGACAATATTTCAATTTGTCCAGTTCACACACTGTCGTGGCTAACTGATTGACCAAACTGTGTAACATTGATGTCGCCATCATTTCGAACCTGTTGTTCATATTGTGACGTTGTTTTTTTTAGGTGTTTGCCGCTTTTAGCTAAGCCAAGACAACTTATAAACGTTTTTGTCTGGTGTTTGTTGCTTTTGTTACAAATTTAGTTGCAATTCATGAGAACTGACCAAGAGCGAACCCCGACGACGCGACAGCAGCGAGAACGTCAAGTGCTGTAATTTTCTCATGACTGTGACGACGGCGGCGACGACGACGATGACGACGACGACGACGACGACGACGACGACGACGACGACGACGTAAGAAAAAAGTGTTGCCAAAATGGTCAACGTACTCTACGGCGCGTCGTCGCATCCGTCAGCAGCAGTAGCGGCGGCAGCAGCAACGCGAGTGGTTTGACTTGTCTAGCGGCTTGGCAACTGTTCTTGGCCAGACATTGGTATGCGTTGCTGTAAAATCTGCATTCTTGCGAGACCATTTAAATGCATATGTGCGTCAGGTCTGCAATCGCAGCCAGCCAGCAATCTAGTCAACAAGTTAGCTAGTCATCCAGTCATTTGCCAGTTCTGTGCTCTGCGCATCAGTTGTTGGCTTGCCGTCTGGTGCGCTGATTTGCCGCCGGAAGTTCGTCTCGATGGGCAGCGGAGTTTTCTATTTTCTGCTAGTCGTGCTGCTAATGCGTCTTATACTGTTAGCCCAACATTTACTGCTACCGGCTGCTGTTAGCCAAAGCTCTTGGCCAACAGCATTGCCCCTTCGCCAAATCCTGTTGGCCTGTTGGCTAACAGGCATCGTAGCTTTTCATGTTATCTTATTTCCCCAGGCGTATAACACTTGGAGGGAGAGCCCTCTTCGGGCTCTCGTCGTTTCAGAAAACCGGTTACTTCGCACACCAGTTGCGCATTTATTATGCACGACTGTGGATATGGCTATGGCTGTGGCATTCAGCCGTTTCCTGGCCGCGCTCTTAGGATGCACTGGTTATAAGCGTATCTGTGCCAAGTGCGCTGGCCATTTGGCTGGATGCCTCTGCTCTTTTGGCTTGATTTCGATCAGTTGCTGGCACTGGTTAAACCTTGGCCTTGAGGCCCTTAAATGGCGCACTGTTCGCGCAACTTGCTATCGTAAATTGTTGTTGTGTTGGCAAAACTAAAAGCCTGTTTCTTCTGATGTTGCCTGTTTTTTGTTTTATTTCTTTCTGTTTATTGCAAACATTCGCACATATCGGGCTGTCGCGTTGCTTGCAATCAAAGTCTGGCTTTGCGCTTGGCCTTCGCGTTTGTGTTGAACAAAAAAAAAGTGGCGTTTACAAATATTTTGCTGCTGCTCTGCTTTTGATTTCACTTTTGTAGCTGGCTACAAGTTCTGGCAGCTTAACACGCGCCTCATTAGCCGTTAGTTGCATTCAGCAGCGCCTCGACCAAAAATGCCTTTGTTGTAAACTCAATTTGAGCTGAGGCAACGGCAAAGCCATAAATACAATAAATCACAATTTAAACAGCACAAGCCAGTTCCTTGTTGTTGTTTTAAGCATTGTTCCTTTTGCTGCTGCTGTTGCTGTGGCTGATATGGCTGCTGCCATACCCTGGCTAAATAATTCCAATCACAAACTCAGTCCGAAGCTGCATTCAGCGCGTCTGGGCGTACTGGGCTGTTGCGCGAAGGTCGCTAAAGGTAAGAGGCAACTAGCAGCACCAGCATCAGCAACAGCGCCTTATTATCTATCCCATTGTACTTGTTTTTGTTGCCTGGGTGCCTGCAGCATCCAAGGCATTGAGCTCCTTAACTGCTTCACCCCTCCCACACGAAAACTGGATTTTTGTTGGCGTCTCCTTGGTTTGCCTGGATTTAAAATTGTATTCTACAACGACTTTTGACTTCTTTTGGGGCTCTTCTTCGCCTGGTTAGTAAATTGAAATTAAAATTTGTTAAACCCCTTTCTTCCTTTCTGCTTTGTGGCCGCTGATTGTATGAGCAGTTGCCCAAATTTTCTTTTACTGCAAATCTCAGTGTTGCGTTTGAAACAATTGCAATGGCGAGTCAGTTAGATTAATTTATTTTATTTAATTTTTTGTTTTTTGAGACATGCGAGCCTCGACCTGCGGCTGTTGTTTGTGCTCTCTATTTAGCATCTACTCCCCTAGACTGAATTAAATGTATTTAATGTTATGCAGCTTTGATATTGCTTGTTCTAGAAATATCCCAAACTGAAGCCCTTCAAATGTGTGATTCCATTTATAAATATTTACCACTCACATATTTACATACATATATATACATTTATACATTGCTTACCCGATTGTTATGCAATGTGCATTCGATTACGAAATTTCAAAGATTACTTATACACTTGCTGAGAATTTTACACTTTTGTCACGAGACGTATGACGCACTAGATACGTTTTCCAAACCATCCATATATGGTACTCATAATATTTACAGGATTGAGCCGTTTTGATAAAGCGTGGTATAATAATTTTATTTGTAGCAGAGAATAGTTTTATATCCAAACTGTTCGAGTTTGATCATATACATATATTATTAGTTAAATAACAAAATGTTTAGGTGGACAACATTTTTTACGAGCTACCAAAAATTAAATTGTTAATCCTTTAATTTATCTATCTTGTGTTTATTGAGGAGATCGGTCAAAAATCTATTTAGTTATTGAAATCTTAATGTTTATACATTATTTTATTATTTCCCAAGATTTTCTTCCAGAACAAATTACTATAGAATTACATAATTCTTGCGTTAAGCCACCCCATTGATATCACATCTTTCCGTTTGTAACAATTATTTATTTAATTCAATTTACCTTCTTCCACGTCCTTTACGCCGTAAATGTAAATTTGACCCTCAGCTCTGTTACATATCAGATAATAAATAGCCCACTTGAAACATGGATTGGTTAACTAAACTATATCCGGCATGCACTCTCCTCTCTCCCCCACAATGTTAACCGCAAATTAGACAATTTCCTTTGAAGCGACCGTCCGGCAGGCGATTATTTTGTCCCTTAGTCAACGGTTGGACGATTGGTTGCCGGCTCAAGGGCCACAAAATAAAATATAATGCCCCTGTGCAAATCACGCTAATGAAAAGCCGGGCGACTGCCATTCACATCAACATCAATAGGTGGCACTGCAAATGCCAAAGCTCGGAAAAGGACAAGTGGCAAGTAAATAAACTTGAAAGGAGCCACTCGATGAGAGGGCGGGCCACGACGGTGCTTACAGTCGGTCAGTGAGTGTGCCAGGATATGCCAAGTAGTTGTCGCCAGTGACTCTGGCTGCTGGTTGACTTGTTTCGAACTGAACTGGCCTGACCTGAACGGAACTTGGGTGTTTGCGTGCTGTGACCCAATCCGCTTAGCGGGCTTTCGTCGTGGTGTTGTTGCTGCTGACGTTGACCTTATTGGTTGTAAGTGGTAACAATGAGATTATGCTTCATTACTCGCAGTCAGGTCAGGTCGGGCTAACTGACTGACTGACTGACTGACTGACTACGGGCACTGCTGGTGGCAATCATAACAAGCTTTATGCGCACCATTAGCATCGCGGTTGCTGACGATAATAGCAAAAGTGCTTCAACTAATGGATATCCTCGTCCTGCCTGATGTCCCGCCGCCAGCTCTCGATTATATGGTTGCAATTGTAAAATGCTTGCAAGTGCCACAGCCACGGCCACACCAAATCCACACCTCCCCCTCCCCCGCCACCCATTGAACAACACATCAATGCAAAGTGAGTTCTCGCACCGGAATCTCAAAAATGCAGCAGTTGCTGACTTTCCACTCGCCCGCCGTGGACGATGATGATGATGAAGCTGTTGCGGTCGCTGCACTGCCCCATTCAGGCTGGCTTGGAGTCTGGCTCGAGGACTGAGCCCATTGCTTTTGCCTGTCTGCTATGCTGCGCTCTGTTCGGCTGTGCTGCGTTACCAGGGCCACAAAATGCCTGTCGTTGGCAAAGTTGCCAAACTTGTTTCATTTGCGGTTGAAGTATAATTGCGGCTACGACGGCAGGCGAAGGCGGCTCAGTTCGCGTATTTTACTGCCCTTTTCGCCTGGAATTTTATTATTGGAAATGTTTCGATGGATGGTCTCGAAATATCCTGCTTACCTGGTGCAGGTATTGTGCTTTTTTTCTCTGTTTTTTTATTTCTTCTTTTTTTTTTTTCAAAAAGAGGTCCCGCTGCACCCGTGGGTCAAGGGTTCCATTCTGCACATTCTCCTGGCTAGCCATAAGAGCAAAGCTGCTGAAAAATGCAAATGCCGCAAGCCTTTGTGACGCTAAAATGTGACGATAATAAACAAAAATGCCTTCGCACATGCAGCCACCATGTTAAGGGTGTGGTGTGGGGCAGCAGCAAATAATTAACGATGTAAACAAACGCCGAGTGGCAAATAAGTGGACAGTGGCAATGGCCATAGGTTGAAATCCAAGCAAAGTGCATGGCAAATGTCAGACTGGAATGGACAACAAGTGTGCTGTGTGTAATTCTATGTCTCTGTTGTAAGGAGGTGCTCTTGGTGGTGGCTCTGCAAGTTCATGGCCAAGCAATTGAAGTGCACAACAACAACAACACAAGTAGCAGTAGAAAACAATTACAGCAACACGCACAGATCTTTGCAGCGTATCTTCATGCTGCATGCACCAATGCGCAGCATAGACCAGCAGCAATTGTTGCAATTATCTCTTTTACGAATCTGTTTTGCCAACAACACTTTTCGTGTTGTCTAAAAATAATTATGTTAATTGAAAACTTTTAAACCCAAATTTAGCATAGTAAATATTAAACTACATATAATTTTGATATTTTTAACTCTACTTTTAAGAATAATGTTTCATTATATGCAGGAATTTTTCAAAACCTATAGTAAATCAAAAATAGGCATCATTAATAACAAGTAAACAGGAGGGCCCAAGTAGGAGATACCCTGAACCCAGCCCCCAACTCACTTAGAGGCTGCGTTTAGCCCCCACTATGGAAATTTAATGCTTGAATGTCCTCTGAATTATTTGAATGCTACACACGGCAAGCAGCACACAAAAATTCGAACAAAACGTCGACGTCATAATCAAAGAATGCATACTGCATACTGACAAGATATTGGCTGAACAAACCATAATGAAAACCCATCCGTTTCATTAAAGATAATTTTTTAAATTTGTATATTTGTTTTTTTTTTTCTTCTAACAAGTTAATAAAATCCAGTGTTTCGGGAATAACTTCTCATACTGAGCATTTTTGCCAATTTCATTTGCATTTGTCAGCCACTTGCATCTAGAGAACCATGGTCCTGGTTTTTCTGTGGCTTTCGCACAATGCCCAACGTTTGTGGTAATAAATTCAGCTTAAAATAAACCAAGAGACACCAACTATAGTGACTATAATTCTATTGCCAGGGCACATTGCACATGGTACTGTTGTTGCAAGCTGCAGCTTAGGAATGCGGTGCGGCAACAGCAGCGGCAACAGCAACAAGCGGCCAAGTTAAGCGCAAGACAAAGTAATAGAAGAGAGGAAGACATTCCAAGTCTTGGTCAGAGCCAAGTGCAGACAGCGAAGTCATGGCCAACTTGCATTAACTTCGTCTGTCTAAGTGTGTGTGTGTGTGTGTGTGTGCGCGTATCAGTGTCTGTGTGCGCTGCATGCAATTTCGCCGTTTATGCCGTTTGCAATAAGAACGACGGCGACGAGCGGTGCAGAAAACAAACTGGTGCTGCTGCTGTTGCTTCTTGGTGCAGCAAAAGAAATATTCGACTGAATTAAAATGTGGCAAGTTGACTATTTCGTGCGTTTAGTTGTTGTTCTGCCTTGTTGTTGCTGCTGCTGTCTTTTGGTTGCTTGGTTGGTTTTGCGTCGCTTGGCCGCAGTCGGGAGTCGCCAAGACAGGGCTGGCTGGCTGACTGGCTGGCTGGCAGGCTGGCTAGCCAGCTAGTAAATGTTGTTACCGCATATTTCTCTCCGAAACATTCAAGTTGAAGTTGAATGTCGTCTGTGGCTCGGGGTCCGGCGTTGCTGCCGCCTTGGCTTGGCCGTCAGTTGTTGCCATTGAATTACCAAAGTCAACGGCATGAGTTGCTCCTTCTCGTTGTTCTTGCGTTGCAAGCCAGCCCGCCAGCCAGCCAGATAGCTAGCTAGCTAGCGTCAACGTTACCGAGATTGAGATTCATTGCCTGTTGCATGCCACAGCCGTGCAACTGACTGCATCTGGCTCTGGCTTTGCTTTTTATTTCGCTATTGCCTGCCTCCCCTTGGCCGCTTTGGCTACCATGGCAGCTGTTGCTCTCGACTAGCAAAAATTATACAGATATATGTGCATATATATCTGCATGTGGGGGCCCCCCTGCTTTGTCTTGTGGCGACATGAATGTTGCATGCGGCTGGTAGACCATATTCTATGCGCTCTATGTTTGTATATTTGTGTAGTGCTGTACTTTTTGTGCCCCTCACAACTTGTTGCTGTAAAAAGAAGGTTCAACTGCGGCCAGATTCGCAATTGCCAATTGAACAGTTTGATGCGTGGGCACACTTCACTTTTGTATAACGATTTTACAGCTTAATCAATATTTGTGCATAAAACGAAAGTAAATGAATTATATGCCCAATGTGCTCTCTCTTGTGTTATTTTTTTATGCTCGTTGCAGGTAAGCCCCATTTTACATTTTTTTGAACTACCAACGAGATGAACAAGGGCAACGGTAACAGCGAGCGGCAGTAAGAGCCGAGGCTAATGCCGCATAAAGAGCGTGAGTAAAAACAAACGCAAATCATTTAACGAGCCCAGCTTAGACTGGGCGCATATTGTTTTATATGCCTGTGGCACAACAACAACAACAACAGCGGTAACAGTAACAACAATGAAAGTTGCCAACAAATTGCGCGTAAATCCCATAAACCGTTTACAACTACAACAGCTCAACTGAATGCGGCACCATCGATGACGCCGCCGTTAACGCTGCTGCCTGCAACAATAACAACGCGATTTTTATGCACAGCATCGGTTTTATGCTGTTAGAGGGGAAGGCACCCAACGCGGCCAGCTGACAAAGCTAAAACGGCCCTTAGCTCAATGGGCAATAGCCTAAAAGTTGTAAAAAAAAAGCCAGTGCGACGAGCTGCCGAAAAGTGTCGATAAATGAAATTTATTTCTATCAGTGCTGAATCGTACGGTCAAATCTATAGGATTTTGGTTATCAGCGGCAACATTTGCATTCGTCGGCACTGTGTATATTAAGGGATTTACTTTCGAAATGCACTGCGTGAGAGCTGCACTCAATGAAAAAAATAATATAATTGTAAATCCATACGTTTGTATTTACATTTATTCATATATATGCTTTTTGAAATAGCATATACCCTTTTCTTTTATGGCTCCGCTATTTATCTAGAAAATATATTGGAACATCACTTTGTATGAATGTTAGGAAATCTTCGGCATATTCTTTCTTAATTCCGAATTGATGACCATCATAGTTTTATGTCAAATATCAAATTCGCCACTGTTATTTGAAGCATGTAAAAAGTAGTCAAAAATATTTGGAATTTAAACGCTTCACAGAAAGGGTTTTAAAGCCGATCTTACACAATTGTTACTTTCCAAAACACTATTCACTATTAAAAACAATGTAAAGTATAATATTTACCGAAAGTCATGTCAGATAACTCGGAAATAATATGTCAAATTAAACCGGGCAATTAAAAAGTGTTATTGTACTGATCAAATCTGGACACATGGGCTTTATTACCAACAAGTTGATGGACTATAAACTGTTGCTCGCTTATTACCAAATTGACAGTTGTTGTTACAATCAGTTCGTACAGAGAAAAGCTTCTCCCAAAAAGCTTTTCCCTTTAACAGTGGCAATCTTAACAGTTCGTCGGTTCCCCTAAACAGTTACCCCTTACAACAACGCGAGCAACCCCTGAGCGAAAATGTTTTCCCCAGTCGTATCGGACACCCACAACTCGCACACTGCCTCATTCACACCTACGCAGAATTCGCACCTTGGCGTCATGCGCGCTGCGTCCGTTCGGACTCTCGCATACGAACAGCGCCCGACGCGACGATGCGACGGCGGGCGGCAGCATCGGCTCGTTGGGCTTTAATCGGAAAAGCGGTTCGGTTTTCCGTGCTTCGGCATTTCGTTACGACAGCTGCGGCGTTCGCTTATATTGGGGGGTTGGCAAAAGCGTCGCAGCTCACCTGAAAGCGAACGCTGCTTCGTCGTCGTCGCCGTCGCCGTCGCCGTTGGTCGTGTGTTGGGCGCTCTGTTTCCACCCCTTGCGTGTATTTCCGAAGCAGGTGTAACAATTATTATTTTCTCGTTGATTTTGTCGTCTCTGCCGCTGCCGACGATGACGACGACGGCGTCGTTGTCGTTGTTTTGCCTTTTTTGCGCTGCACGCTCTGCCCGTCGCCCGACGTCCGCCGCCGTATGATTTTCCATTTCTCTTGCACGCATTCTCTCACTCACATAGCAGCGCGCGCTCGCTCGCTCACACCTATACGGGGCACAGGACAGGGCGCGCACGCATGGCGCTTGCATTTGCTGTCTCACATGGCCCATGTGGTTGTGTGTGTGTGTGGATGAGTGGGTGGATAGGTTGTTGTAGGTGGGTGCTAGTAATGTTGTTACTGCAACAATAGCTGCTGTTACAACAGCAACAATCGTAGAAGCAGCAGCGATGATTGTCCCTTCGCACGAAGGTGAACGCCACAGCGTCGGCTGCTCAGGTGAGCTACTTACCATTCGCCTGCCCCCGCCCCATTTGATCCTCAAAAGTCTTATACGCGTCGTGGACAACTTATACAAGTGTTATATAACTAGAGTCATGGGGTTTTGCACACAATGAACACGTAGCCAAAACGCGCCCAGTGAACGACGAAGACAACCAACAAGAAAATGAGAACAATAATGAACAAAAGAACAAATAATTGCGCACCTGAGGCATAACATAAAAGCCGGGCCTCAATATGAAGCGTCTCCAAGCAAAAACAACAACAACAACAATAACAACATTGGCAATATCAAAGGCAAAAGAACGTTGAAGAGGCAACGAGCCAAGGAACGGCAACCGGCAGGTAACAAACAACAGCTGAGAGAGAGAAAGAGAGCACGCAGAGCGGAGCAAAGAGGAGCATAGCGAAAGGTGTGCTACGCGCTCCGAAAACAATTTTCGGAGTTGGCTCTGCTGGCAGGAGAAATGCTGCCGACCAACGCCGCTGTCGTCGTCGTCGTCGTCGCCGCGGTTGTCGTCGTCGTCGTCGTCCACGTTGTCGTCTCTCACACGAGGTAGCATCCCAAGCTCGGCGGTGTCGAACTCGTCCGGTTCTGGCCTCTACTGTTGCTTTATTTTGGTTAATACGCGTCGCTGCCGCTGCTGCTGCTGCTTTTGCTTTTGCTGTTGCTGTTGCTGTTGCTGCCGCTGTCGCGGCTGGCGTCGACGTTGGCGCAACAGATTCAATCTGACGACGACAGCGCTGCCGCACTCCGAAACAAAAAAGGTATATTACCTTAGAATGCCAGTCGTTCTTACTTCAGTCTTCGTACAGTCTTTGCTTTAACCCGTTCCAATTCTGTCCGCCGTTCGTACGCTCGCTCGCTCGTTCGCTCTATAGAAATCATATGTAGTATAAAAGCAACAACAACAACAACTGGCACAATAGTAACAGAAACAACAGCAGCAACAAAAAACAACAACAACCACACCTGGCTATAGAATAACAAGCGCACCTCCAGTCGCTTCTCCTGAGCTGAGTTTGAGTTGAGTTTTTGGTTATCATCATCAGCAGAGTAGCCGTAGTCAGTCGTAGCCGCATCGCCGCCGAGCCGCCGCCGCTGTCGCCGTCGCCGTCGCCTCTGTCGCCGTCGCAGCCAGCACACACATCACAAACCAACCACCACCACTACCAACACCACCACCACCACCACCAACGCAAACCCCCATAGCAGCAGCAACAACAATAACAGAAGCAGAAGCAGCAGCAACACACACACACACACACACACGTTCGCTCACTCACGAAAATTTCAATATCCAAATCAAAGTTGAGTTCAAATCGAAAACAGCCGCAATACCAGCAACAACGTCTCGCAAATAGCACGCGGATAATAAAAAACACACGCAGCATATCAAATAGTCAAAAAATACGCCAAGTTCAGAATATATAAAATAAATAAATAATTCTCTAAACAGCTGCAATATTAATAAAAAATATAAAACTTAAACCACAAATTAAATAAATTTTATAAAAATAAAAAATCCGCAAACTTTTTCTCACGGCTTCATTTCGGAAATTCTCGAGTTTTCACATTTCTCGTGTGTGCTTAAGAAACAAAAATCTACAAATACTTATGAACTTTATTTAAACTGAAATTTAAAAGCTATCAGTGTATCCCTATTTTGTATCTTCTGACACTCAACAGCAAAACCAACAACCACAAGATGTAAGCGAAAATTCATTGGGGAAAAATAAAAAAAAACAGATAAATTAAAAAAATTGAAATATTTGTTGCTCGCAAAAAACAAATCTGTAAGCATAAAGCGCACAAAAATTATCAATACATACAAAAAAAAACACGTATGTACACAAAATAACAATAAAAGAATTGCTGGCCAAAAGTTCGTTGCACGCTGACTCGATTTCAATTCTTATTACCAGTAGATGCCAGTAAGCCAGCAACAACACATTCTAAACTGAACTTCAGTCTCAGCCCAGCTCGCTCTCAGAATCAGAGTTGCTCAGTCAAGAGCAGCAGAACAGATCACCTCCGGTCGGTCCGTCCACGCGTGTAGGCTCAAAAAATAAAGAAAAGAAAACAAAAAAAAAAACCAAAGAAATTTCGAAGCCGGCAAAAAAAACATCAAATAAAATAACAAAACAGAAGACGATAGACGGGAATTGTGACTCGAAGTCAGAGCCATAGCTGAGCAGCAACAAAGAAACACGTTTTTGTGTTTGCAGGCCAAAAAGCAAAAAAAAAAAAAAAAGAAAAGAAAAAACAAAACAAAAACCCAAAATACAAGGCAAAAATACAAAACGTCAGACGTGTAGTGGCCATTCAACGCCGTCTCCGTCGCGTCGTCGTCTTTTAGCCATAAAACCTTATGGCCAACGTTCCAATAGGCCGCACACTCACTCACTTCACTCGCCGCTTCTCTCATTCTCTCGCTTGGGCACTTGTCGTCGCCGCCATCGCGTACTAAGTACGCATAGAAATAATTCCCGTAGTTTATTTTTATTGTTGTAATTACACGTCTCCAAGCCAATCGCGAGAGTACAGAGCCTATACTCATATCTGTAGCTTCAGGTCTGGTTCTTCGAGCTGATTTCTTACTTGGCAACGCTGCCTTTTTGCACGATCCCAAAGCCGAAAGTGTGAGTCAGACAACAACAAAAATAAAATAAAATAAAAGAAACAAGTAAGGAAAAACCGGTAAAGGTAAAGAAATTTCGTGCGTGCTAATCACGAAGAGAGCAACGCGCTCGCACAATTGTTAGAACCGGCAGCCCCAGAGTTGGCCAAGAGTTATTTAGTCGCTTTTTGGTCTGAAAACGTGTTTTTGTGCGAATCGTAAAAAATAAGCAGCAAAAATCACAAAATAATCAACACACAAGCTAAATTATTTACACACTTGAGCCAAGAAGAGCACAAAATATTCAAAAGCAATTTTTCGTTTTGTTTCAGAGCCATAATTACAAGTTACCACACAACAACAACAACAACAATACGCATTAACAACATTTTAAGCGGCAAAATAATAAAATAAACAAAAGACAAATATCAAAGTTCTTCAAACACAAATAAAACATCAACGAAAAGGCAACAACTTTTAACCAAAAAAATAAAAACATCTCTTCATCTACTTCAACGACTTTGACTCGACATTTAATTGGTAATAAGAGCAAAATTATTATTAAGTATTCATGCCCATTGTGTGTTTTTGTTGCTTTTTTGTGCCATTTTGTTGATAATTGTTTGCGCTTCATTTAGTTTCTCTTCTGTTCCTCCATCGCCGACCTTTTAGTTGAGTTTCAAGTTTGGCTTTGAATTGGCAAAAACAGAAAAACAAACTACAAAAATTATTATGGAAAAGAAAACGTGATGCAATTTTTATAATTTTCCATTGGCAATTACATTTATTTTTGAAAAAAGTGTGTTTTTTTTTATTTTTAAATTTATTAGCAAATGTAACCATAACTTGTATATTTTTATTTTCCTATTTCATTCAAAAAAATAAATACAATAATTATTTCTGACAACCGTCTAACATAATGCCACAACTTGAAATTTTTTTCAACAACCAGAACAAGCAAGCAAAATATCAAGAAATATAATAACAATTAAGAAACGAGAATCAACTGGTATTTTTCATTACCCAAACCATACACGCTTTTCCCACACCAATCCGAAAAATACCCCAAAACAGAACCGAAACTAAACAGAAACAGAGCGCAGTCAAAAAAAAAACTATAAACATTACGGCACAATAGGCAGCAAAACCGAACTAAGTGGCAAATTGTTGTTAACTTTAATGATCTGTGTGGCAAATCTCCCTTTAAAGAAAGAGGAAATCCAGTTTAACTTAATTTAGATTTCCGCCACTGAGCAGCTGAGAACAAAAATCAAATACTAAATCCAAAATTAAGATCAGTATTAAAATATATTTGTGCATATTTAAGCGCCAACTTGGAAAGATTTTTAAAAACTATTTACAAGGAAAAAATAATTTTTTAATTAAATTAAATATATCAAAAAAAAAAAAAAATTGTTAAGAATTCATATAGTGAATTGTATATTTTGTTGTTAATTTTGAGCGTAATTTGCAAGTGAAACTGGCAAAAATAATATAAGGGAAATCAATTAAAACAAACAGAACTCCCTTTTGAAGTACAGGTAGGCACAAGATTGGTTGCTAAGTGAAAGGTAACAGAAAAAAAGGTGATAGCAGTTAAGCGAAAGCGCTCAAGGGTTAAGAACAAGCATTTTTTGTGCCCCCAGCTCCAATCTCAACCGGAACGGAACGTCATATTTAGCGTCCTTTTTTTTGGTGAGTGAAGTGGAGGTTTTTTTGAAGAATGCAAAGGTTGTTAAATTGAAATTAAGTATAAATATTTACAAAAAGCGTGGCAATAGCAGTCCCATAAATAGCAACATATCATAAGAGGAAATGCAAATAAGTAATTAGCATTTTTAAATTATAGCTAAAATTGATCAATCGAAAAAAAAAAGGAAAACACTTGTTCGTACACACCAAAGCAAAAACAAATATAAAAAAACAAAAATCAAATACAAATACAAATCTGTCTGTGCGTGTCTGTAATATGTCTATCAATATTAATTGGTTGTAACTGAAATCAAACAGCAGTCAATTGTAGCGAAAATTACATAAACACTAGAATTAAAAAAAAAAAAAAAAACGGTGTCAATCAGAAAAGATTTTTCATTAACTTTTGCCCAATTGTAACTACAGTTGGCTGAGTTTTTACCGATCATATTTGTAGGTAATTTTTCTTAGGGTTACATACAGAAATCGCGGGGCTTTGATGCCTCGATCGACAAGAGTACGCGTTTTGACAATCAGCAAAAATTAGCGTATATATTTAGGGCCGAAATTGAGTAGCAGCAATCAAAGCATTCAACAGTCGGGCAGTAATCAGAGAATATACATAGCAAATAATTCTTCTATATATATTTATATTTATAAAGAACTTTTTCGCAACTTTTGCTCTCAACTCGGATCAAACCTCAAACTACAAAAACTTTAATATTCTACGACAATCTCTAAGGCAATTCCCCTTAACTTAAGGCCTAATCAATCAATCAATCAAACTTTAAACAATCTTCAAACGGTTTTCAAAACTTTTGCGCTATAAACTTTATATATACCTATACTTATACATCTAAATCAATATATATATATATATATATTTATATATATATGTATACATATATGCAAACTAATTATACATGTCTAAATATTCAATATCAGTAGTGATATATCATAGACATAAACATATAGCGCTATAGAGTGCACATATAAATTAGACAATCTACAGGCTAGTAAATAACTTCAAACTACGCTCAAATACAACTCAGTAAACTCGAAAAAAATACACTTCTTAGTGCAATTTAAACGTGTTTCAAAATCATTTAGGCTTAATTGCATTCTCAGTAGTAAGCAACAATTTGCGTAAAACTTTTGAGAACAATTGGCATTCGAATCAAAATTATACAATTGGCATACATAAATATATTTATCATATGAATATATAAATATTCGACAGTAGGCAAGTTCTTCAAACACACAAGCACTTTACTCTTCTTGACTACCCAACACCAAAACCCGTGCAATTCCCTCATTAAGAAAATACCAAATAAAACACATAAAAACCCAAAAATACTACAATTAACAAATAAGAACAAACTAAAAGCACCAAAAGCAAAACGGAACGCAACTAAATATCAAACTTAAAAAAAGTGCAGAAAATAGAAATTTTTCAATCAACATTTGTTGCCAATAAAACTGTCATCATTGCCGCGTTAACAGAAACCACGGCGTCAGCAGCGATTGCAGCGCTCAGTATCAGCAGCAGCTCTCAAGCGTCGCTTGCCAGCGCCAACGCCGCCGCACCACCGACAGGCGCAGTCGCCACCGTCGCAGCAGCCGCAGCAACTCCGTCGCCGCCGTTAACGGTAAAAAGCGAAATCGTTGCATCAGATTCAACAGCTGAGTCCTCCCCTATACAAGATTTAATCATGGTAAGCGCCGCCCACATCCTATCAACAACATAAATAAAAAAAAAAACAAAAAAAAATGCACAAGAAAATGCACTTGAGAAACGCAAATAAAAATTTGACAATCAAAAAAAAAAAAAGAAATAAAATTGACGAAAGTTGAGATTGACCCATTGATCCATTGAAAATTAAATCCAACGTTTCGTTTTTGTTAATACTCGTACATACCTAAAATTAATAAATACAATCGAAGCGAATCAAATTAACTATTATATAATCCTCATCAAAAAAAGTTGTACAGTTTACTAAGCAAAAACCAACTATTCCTAATCTACCTACTCATATTTTAAGTTTTTTAAAGTTACATACTTACTACCCTTCTATTACTTAACCGTCTATAAGTAATTTAGTTACGAGCTATGCGAAAAATAAAAATAATTAACTAATGTCAATGGTCTTATTTTTTTTTATCATAAATTTTACGTCTAATCAATTTTATCATGTGGTAATGATGATAAGAATTAAGAAAACCCAAATTTTCTTGATTTGACTCTTTCACTTTTGGGAAGCTGTAAAGAATCTCAACGTATTTCTTATCCAATCTTAAGTTTAATTATAAAACTTTTATTTAAGTTTTGTTTTAGTTTTATCTAGTTTTTATTGCCATACACTAACATTTCTTGTATATACACTAACTGCTTGATTTATCTCATTTATATATATAATTTGGTGCACTTGCAGAAGGTACTATGGGGAAAATGTATATTATCTTAAAATGTTCATATTGCTATGCCCTATAACCTTCTAATTTAGCAGTCCGAATGTCGGAAAAATCCAGTAAAATCATTACTTTGAGAACCACTTTGAATGAACTCATCAATCCTATTAAGCTCTATTTGAAAAGTGAAGGGGTTCGTCAGTAAATTTGGTATATTCCAAATATGTATCAATAGATGATGGTTAACTAAAAGGAATTGATTTTGTCTGCAAGGGTACGCAGTCTTCGGCATACCGAAGCTAACTTTTATTTCTGTTTTGTGTTGAGTTGAAGCTTCCTCTTACTATTGACATTAAAGTGCGTTTCGTAGACAAACAACTAATTGAAGTTGATACCTTTGAACAAATGATTGGTGCTGATTCCACGTAAAAAAAAAGCACTCCATGGCCGGTGAACTATTTCCTCAGCTTCTTTTTCGTTAGAGCTGTGGAGGTAGGAAATGATCGTTAGCTCGTAACCTGAGGCTTATATACACACAACTGCTAGCCCGAGTTCTGGTCTTGAATCTAGCTTACACTTCTAATTCTACTGCTATTCTATGCTACTGCTATGGCTATCTTTTGCGCTTTATCTACTTATATACTTAATTCTTACTCTCTCTTTACCTCTCTCTGTCTCTCTCTCGCTCTCTCTTTATCTGTCTTTTTCTCTCACTCTCTCTCACTGATTTATTGTAGTTTTAACTATCTGTACTCTATACGAACTCTATGCTATAACACTTAGTCACTGCTCTCACTTTTACTTCTACCTCTACTGCTAATTTTGCCACTATTTACTGCTGCCACTGTGAAGCAACTTTGCAATTCTTACTCGAATCTACTTCGTAGCCGAATATGCATTTTTTAATTTACTCAATAGGCGAGGCACGGCCTGTGCAATGGCGACTCTGCATAACAAAGGAGTTGCTATTTTAATTTGTTTTACCAAAACGTTTTAAGTTTTACCAAATTCATGTTTTCTTTATGAATATATATTCAAATATATATATTTTTGGTTTGCCAATTGGGCCTGCGTTCTGTTTTGTTATCGGTTTATTCGGTTTTTTGTTTGCCAACATTTGCCAAATCAGCCAAAGTCAAAACCAAACTGAAACTGAAACTCAAACTTCCAATAGTCCCAAAACAAAATATTGAGAATAATCTGAAAGCGCATAAATTCACACCACGCACAGCAAATGCAACTGTTGCAAGCACCGCCGCCCACGCATCCGCATCATCTGCACCTGCAGCATCCAGCCGCCGCCGTCGCCGCAGCTGCTGCAGCGGGCGCGTACCAGGCGTATCCAACTGGCGCCACAACTACCATGTTGCAGCAGAGCAACGTCGTCGCCGTCCAGCAACAGCAGCAGCAGCAAGCAATGCTGATTCATCAGCAGGCGGCTGCTGCGGCCGTCGCCGCACAACATCAACAGCAGCAGCAGCAGCACGCGCACCAGCAACAACAGCAGCAGTTCCAACTGCAGCAGCAACAGCAGCAGCAGCATCAGGCACAACAGCAACAGGCCGCACAGCAGCAGTACCACTATCAGCAGCAGGCGCAGGTCCAGGCTCAGGCCATGCTGCAGACTTATATGCAACTGCAGGTTAACAATGTGGCCGCTGCACCGGCCACGCCCACCAAATACGCCTCAGCTGGGGTGCCGCCAGCTGGAGCCGCACAGTATTTTGCCGCGCCAACAACACCGCTCACAATCATTCCGGCCTGCAGTGGAGCCGCCGCGGTAGCCGCTGCCGCTATGTTTGCCACAGCCGCCACGCCCACCTCAGCGGCGACCACTCCGAGCAACAATGTAAATAATACAGTTAATCTATGTGATGTAACTAGAACTACTACCAAATCTACCACCACTACTACTAAGCAGCCCGCCGCGGCTGCCCCCGGCGACGTTGGCCTCTCGATTGGCGACGGCGGTTGCCTAGTCTCGCTGCTGGGACCGCCGCCGCCCGTACACGCCGGCGTCGTTGGTTGCAGCAGCGGCAGTAGCGGCTGCAGCTCTGCATCTTCTGATTGTTCTATGCCATCGCCAACTTCACTACACTTATCTTCTCCTAAAAAGGTTTGTGTGTTCACTAAAACGCTAACAACAACAAAAAAAAACATTGCATTCCAAATTAACTTTAACGAAAATAAGCTCTGCTTTTTTTTCTCCACACTCATTTTTTCAAACTCTCAAGTAGCTAGATATATTTCCCAACTATCTCTCTATCTATCTCTCACTCTCTGTCTTCTTCTAACTCTCTGTTTGTCTCTCACAATGTTTCTGCGTGCCAATTTTTTCTTATTTTACCGTAGGCTTAGAACAATTAGCCATCTCTTTTTAACCTGATCACATAACTAATTGCGCTTAATACACAATATCATAAAGAACTATCTCTCGTAACGTCTCTTTCTCTGTCTCTCTACTGAGTAGCCCTTCTCTAATTTCATTTGATGTTGTATTCGTATGCAAAAAAACAAAAAGTGTTACTGTTGTTGTTGTAGTTGCTGTAAATATTTGTAAATTTATACTTGTAAAATAAAACTAGTCTTAAGTTCATCCATATCAAGTTAGTTTTTAAGCCAATTAATTTTTAATTCAGATTTACAGCATATTTTTTTGAAATCGCGGTAAATAACAAGCTGCTTGCGTTCCCAGCTAACTTTTTGACATATTCATGCCATATGCCTAATTTCTTATACCGTCCACTGACAAAACACTATACGGTTTTTCCACTTTTGCGAAACGTATCATTCTACGAATAATTAAATGCAATTTAATTACTATATGCGAATATATCTAATCCAAATGTTTGTAATTCGATTTGTGCTTTTGTCCTTTTTCATTTGTTTCCTTCTCTTTGTCTTTTGTGTTTTTATTGTTGTTGGGGAGCACACGTACATAAGTATTTGTGGTATTGGCCATCGATGGGCGTGACTTCGTGCGACTCAATTGTGCATAATAAAATAATGTGCAACCGCTTGACCATGCGACTGGCATACTGATGAGCACTCGAGTAGTCTGTGGGGTCGTGAATATATTTATGGCACAGCCCTTTGTTTTTTAATTTGACCGGCCAGGACAATCAGAGCCAGAGCTTAAGCGGGTGCCACACGATTGACGGCTTGTGGGGCGTGTGTGGCGCATCGCATAGTGAAGGGTCTTAAGTCTTCAGTCTTTAATATTGCTTGACAAATTGAAGTTATAGTTGATGCCGCCCCTTTAGATGCATTCATTAGCGGCTGGCAAATCTGGCATATAAAACCTTTTCTGCCTCAATGTTGCCGCGTTGCAAGTTTTGTGTGGTCGGTCGCTTTATTATTTTATCAGTCATAAATATCTCGCACATGCGAGCATTAACCGCAATTGTTTGGCGTGCACTTACGCCCTGACGTGCCAGCAGTTGCTCCCCCAGTTGCACCACTTTCCCCTTCCCCACTCCCGGTAACACTGTTCGGCCACATGTCGACCATATTGATTAGTTGGCGCTGAAAATGTCGCTGCAAATTGTTGCAAGCGGCACATAAAAACTGCGTCCCGTTGCCGCTAGACTCAAGCCAGCGCGCCGTATGGCCCTTGCATTTGCTCCTGCTCCAACTCCATGGTGTCGAATGTGTGTGCGTGAGTGTGTCCAGTATGGGAGTGTGAGTGTGTGTTCAGCTGGTCACACTTTTAACTGCGTCCATTCGCATTTATTATCGATTTGTCGAACACACACAGGACATATCCTGGCTGTCACAATTGCGCGACTCGCTAAAGTTTAAAATGCACCTAAATGACTGTATTATAAGCCGTCCGCAGAGTAAACAAACAAACAATTGCATTGGCGTCGACGTTAAATTATCTGTAATTGATTTTGTTTATCAGACAACCGATTCGTTCGGCTCCACAATTTGACCATTCTACTGCCCGTCCCGTTTGCTCCATTCCATCCATTAACCCTTTTTTGTGCTGCATTTATTTTGCACACTGCTAATGCCATGGCCATTAAATGTCACAGGGCACAGCATGTAAAGTTGGAATATCTGTTTGGCTATTTTGTTATTACATAATTTCATACATGATGCGGAACAGAATCATGTTATTGCCATTATTGTTGACGAGGCGACATGAAAATGTTTTACAATGCAAATGAATAAAAAGCCAAAAACAAGTAGCTACATAAATAAAACAACTGTTGTATATATAAACGTTTTTGCGCTAAGTTAACAATTGCTTTCAAGTCATATTCATAACATTAGTGAAAAATTACACAAACATTGGACATTGTTCCATATGTTGTGAATATAAAAAGACAACAAAACATTTTTAAGTACAATAGTATTTCAGATGTTAAACCGAATTTTTTATTTAAATATATATATATGTTTTTATAAAATTTTTTTTTTTATATTGAAATGAAATTCGGCTGTTTATCAGTGTAATCTGTTAGGTATTTCACAAGATTCTTGGGCTTAGATTATAATTGTTTTTTAACGAACTACAAAACCCAAACAAAGTTTGAATTTTATTGCATAGCTTAAATATAATTTAGTGAATCTTTTTCCGCAAACTGCCAGTGCAAATATCTGAATATATAAAATAAAATGAATTTATATGTATAGAACAGTGCTTTACCCTTGTTGTTAATAAAATCTGTGCTCGGTATTAAGGCCTCAGGCTGCCCACACAGTTTGCAAACAAATAGAAATTGCGTTTAATGCACGCAATTTTAATTTCAAGCTAAAATTGTACTTTGTGGCTAAAAACAAATAAGCCAAATATAAAAAATTGAAATAAATAAGAGCCTACAAAACAACAAGAACAAAGTGTCAAAGCTGGTGCCGGCTTTGAAGTGTGAGTGGTTGCCGGCAGCGGGGGGTCAGGTATTTGGAGCCGGCGTTTGGCCGCTTTCTGTTTGGCCAGCCTGCACTTCTAATAAGCCAACGTCTAACTTAGCAATGCACAAATAAACTTTTTAAATTTAAAAATTCATCAAACTTTGAAACGCCTGTCAAACAAACAGCCCGCGGAGGGGTCAGCAGCAGACCTTGCATATAAGTTAACAAATACGCGTATAAAAAGTGCGCTCTCCCATAATACAAAATAAAAAAAAATATATATATATATATATATATATATAAAAAATGTAAAAAATAAAAAATAAAATTACATTAATCCGTAATCGGAAAACTTGGGCAACGAGAACACGGTGCAAAAGTTTTCCGCCTGCGTAGAAATTTATAAGAGAAATTTATAATAAGCGATTTACAAGCAACAACAAAAAACGAGTTTTCTAACTAAAATTTCAATTATTTTGGCGAACAGCAATAAAATAATTTGAAATTTAAATGCACTAGACGCCTGCGCCCCACAAAAATAGGGCAGACAATCTGTTGCCCAGTTTAAGCGACAGGGCGAGATTGTCAAGAAATGTAGCATACAGCTTAGGGGAGATAGCCGTGTCGTGAGGAAGGGAGGAGAGGGCACGCACATCAAATTGAGATGAGAAAATAAAATTCAATAAACTCTTGTTAAGCACGCAGCGGCCAGGACGACTATTGGGTGAGTTGCTGCTGGAACAGCGACAAGGACAACGTTTTAAATATTGACAGGCTAACCCCCACTACAGCCCCACCACACCCCCCCGCCTGAGCGACTGGTCGACTGTTGCTCCGGCCCCAGTGACGACAGCGTTGTCGATTAAATAGATAAATCAACCCTAGGGACATGTACACCCAAAGATTTTTGCATTGATCAAAAGCTGGGCCGCCCAGCTGGAGTTTTCTGTTGGCTGAGAGGTAAAAGGGAGTCGTATGCTTAGGCATTGTTATGATTTGTACAGCATTCAAGGGGCTGGCATCACAAATTCATCGAATGGGCCATATCGATTTTGGGCTATTGAAAATTAAAGCACACTTTATGGGGTCCCTGTCACACAATTAGAGTACGTATGTTTGTCGGTCTGTGTGTGAGTATGTGTGCCTGTGAGTGCTACATTTCATACAATTGCGCTAATCAGTCGAGGGGAACGTGTGCTGAGTGGAAGAAGTAGAAGAAGAGCTACTAGAAGAAGTTTAAGAAGGCAACATACATTTCTTACTCTGTCGCTGACAAACAAATTAAAAAGTTATGACTAAAAACGTTTGGCTAAAATGAAATTGACGCTCGCTTGGCCAACTCGCAAATGCCGCTGGCCAAATTTAAATTGCTTTTGTTGCGCTTTTGAAGTTCTCTGCATTTCACTCCGGTTGCTGTTGTTGCTGCCGCTGCTGCTGCTGTTGATGATAATTTTCCTTTTTGTGCGCAAGTTTTCTTTGTTGTTTGCACAAATAGTTTTTTGTCGCCATTGCCATAAAAAATAAGAGATTTCCTTTTGAAAGGCGGCGTGACACAAAAATAATAAAATGAAAAAAAAAAGGTCTGAATAAGAGGACGAGCACACCGAGGCGCGAATTAAGTTTTGCAGCTAAGCGGTCGCAGCAAAGCGCATTAAAAAAGTTGTGCATACTTTTTGGAAGCGACTGAGACTTATTTGTAGCCCAGGCAGCTATAAAGCAGAGTTGATTCATTAAAAGCTTTAATGTGGTCTGCTTGAATATGACTACGAGTATGAATATGAATATGAATATGAATATTGAATATGTGTGTGTGTGTGTGTGTGTGCTTGTTCTTGTGTGCGCGCGGCATAGTCGCTTGACTGGGAACCCATTAAAAGTTGACACGCTCTACAACCCTAAGCCAACTTATGGGGTTGTAACTTTGGCATGCAAGCATTTGCCCTTTAGTGTAGCAGAGTGTATTACGGGACGTGTGTGTGAGTGTGTGAGTATACTAATCCAGCCAGGGTTGAGCTGTGCCAGTGCTGCCGGGTTGACCAACTTTTTGGCGCACTATAAACTAGAGGCGACAAACCAACTTATTAATATGCAATGCACACTTTGTTGCTGTATTAATTGCAATATTAAATTTCCACTAATACACGCTTAGCACGGGCAGTCAGGCAGCCAGCCAGTCAGGTATTCAGACAGGGGGCCACCGTTAACGCGCCGCGAAGTATGCTTTAGAAAGTTGTGCACAACTTTCGGTGTGTCTGTGTGTGCGAGTGTGGCGAGTTGAAACGCACCTCGAGCAAAGTAATTATTACATCCTAACACATATAGATATAAGAATATATATGTATATAGAAGTGTGTGAGTGGATGTGGCAAACATGCTGCTTGACTAAGCTCACATTGCGGCTGCTGCTGTTTGCTTCATTCACATGCAACGCGAGTCCGCTGTAAAGCGATACTAATGATGAGTTCTGCTGGCAGCAAATGAACTCAATTTACTACGTTTTACATTACGAGCACCCAAGGACCGGATGGACAGAGCGACCAGACGTAGCATACGCCGCCCACTACCTCAACCAACACCCTAACACCCCCTGTCTCTCCCACTTTTCTGCTCTCACTGATGACGGCTGTTGCAGCTGGCAGCTGGAAATTGCATGTGCTGCATATGTAAGCCAAAAACTGGCTCCAACCGTGCGGCCAAAGAATAGCAAAGGTGAACCTCAATGCATGAGGCATTTTCATGCTCCAAATTGCGCGCAAGCTGCCGTAAACTATATGCGAACGCAAGCCAGACAGCACTCTGGCCACAGACAAGCGACAGAGCGATGGGGCCATGTATGGGGAGGCAGCGAGTGCAGTTGTACTGCGCTCCAACGCGTGCAGCGCGTAATGTTGGCTTAAGTTTGAAGTTAACAAAATTTTCACACACGCCCGCACACACATGCGCCGCAAATCTGAGCACGGGGCGCAGCTGATTACATTAACTAAAGTTCAGCAAATGCAAACACAAGGCCACCACAAAAAGAGAAAGAGAAAGAGAGAGAGAGAGAGGCCGAGCTAGAGGTAGAGGGAAAGGTAGAGCTAGAGAAGAGTGTGTGGCAGATTCAGCGCCTGCTGCTGCGGTCGCTTGCGGCTTGTTGCAGTGGTTGGCAAATTAATTTGTTGAAAATAAGTTGTCGAAAAGTTGGCAGCGCCAAGAGGCAATGCAAATGCTCTTGCCTTTGCATATATGCATGCGCTGATTAATAAATACTTTAACTGCTTCTTGTTTGACGGGGGAAAGTTGGATGCGGATGGTTAATGGTAATAGGGGGCTGTCTGTTTAAGTCTAATTAATGTGCGCCTAGAATTTTGTGTGCATCATTTTTGTGTGCCTTAATTATGTATAAACTTGCGCTGCAAACTCTGATTACGAGCGCACATCAAATTATTAATATATGTTTGCAGTCTCTGGTTTGACTTTTGGCCCTAAACACATGTTTATGTCGTATTTGTGGCAAGCCCTTAACGAGGCAGATGCCAGTTAGTCATTCAGTCAATCAGGAGTTTATCGTAAGAGATCAACTCTATTAAATGCCACACTTTGTGGCACTGGGTTAGGCTCCAGCTCCTGGGCAAATTGGCGAGGAAGCAGCCGAAGCTGCCAACAATTGTCACCTTTGTCAACATCAAATTTTCCGCTGGTTTTATGTGCATAAATGCGAAATGCAAAATGACAGTCGGACAGCCAAACAGACAGACGGTCAGACTTTTGATGATCTCCGCAATTTCGTTTTTCCTGTTGATTGCCGACCAATAGATACCCTTACAGACATAATAAAATTCAATGTAATCATATGGCTGAAATTTGAAACATTTTTTTTTTTTAATGGAAACTATTAACTCTACAAGATCAAGGTTCATAATTGTTAGTAAAAGTGTGAGTACCATAATATATTTCTTAAGTAAGCTGTCCGTTCAATACATACCAATAATTTTATTCCTTCTGGACCCTTTTAGAGGAAAAAGTGTTTGAAAGGGTATAAAAATCCAGCTGCAGTGAGAAAAATTGCCATTGCAGCAGCGTCATTGTCAGTTCGGTGACGTCTTTGGCTCTCGTTGCTCCTTGCTGGCTTTTAAGCAATTCTCCTCCACACACACACACACACATAAACGAGTTTGATTGTGTGTGTAAATGCGGCAAATGTGCCGGCGCCAATTTTTTATGCTCATAAATGCAGCAGAGGCAACACGAGAATCATCAGCAGCAGCACCAGCCCCAGAGCCCAAAAACAGTTGCCCCGCTCACTGCCAAGTCGGAGTCCATTGTATTTGCATGCCGCACTCCCCGTTGCACCACCTCTTGGCATATTTTTGTGCTGTTTCATCATTTTCATCAGCAGACATTGCTCATACGCCACGTTCGTCAACAAAGGCGGCATGAGTTCATTTTTTTGCCTGCATTTTTTTTTAATTTTCTCTTTTGCCCAGCTTCTTGGCCGTGTCTGTTTGTTGGCACACTCACAACGTTAACAGTATTTTCAGCATTTTCGAGACAGTTTGTCATAATTTCATAGAATCTACTTCAGGCTGCTTTATTTTCTTTCTTTTCAAATATTTCTTTGTTTGTCTGCTGGTTGGCTTTCAGATGCTTGACTGTGTGACGTTTTATTGTGGCAACATGACAAATCGTCAAGTGTCAGGAGGTTTCTTTATTTAATTTTAACGTCTCGTCCTGCTGCCTTTGTCGACCGCACAGTGTGGCGTCTTTAATGGGTTAAATGGCTACAGTTAAATTTGGACAGTTAGTTCGGGACTAACTTGGCTTTTATCTGCTCGCACATAAATTCCTTTTGGCATTGCCCACTTCAATGTGCCACTGTCTGAACGCTCAATTACAATATTTTGGCTCTATGTAAATTTATGAGCATTTTCATTTCGATCAATTTACTTTGGGCCCCCCACATTTTTTATGTGTGAGTATGTGCGTATGTGTGTGTGTGTGCGACTGACCAAATGTCTATTTTATTTATGTCTTTTACGAGATGGGCCAACACAAGAAAAAAATTTATTCATTGAAGTTTTTACAGTCAACTACACCTTTTCAATGTGGATAAAGATGGGCACGCTTATGCTCTCTCTATCTCTATCACTCTTAATATCTTGCCTTCTCTTTTATCGCCTACTTTCTCTCCGTCTAACTCTTGTGCCGTTGTAATCATTCATACTTCATCAAGTTGACCGACTACGGCTCGGCTTTTATTCCGTTTCTTTTGGTCTGCGGTACGACAGGGCCCGTTGGCTTCATTGCTATGCAAACTGCTCCCAATGGCTACGTTTAATGGTCAAGTGTGTAAAATTGCATAGCAAATCGTAGTCCGGTTCTAGTCCGACTCGACGGATGGATGTGGCCATGTCCTTAGATAAACATCCTTGCCTAGCCTCGGACACGTTTGCTTTTTGCTGTTGTTGCCTCTCTTACATATTGATGTGATTTACCACTTATGTCTTTGGGGCGTCCAACAGTTTACTGTGCAAATTGTTTGGAATTCAGTTTTGAATTAAGCACCCACCTCCTACTCGTGACCTGTGTGTGTATGTGTGTGCATCTGCATCTCCATCTGTTATGATACATGTGGCAAATGTGTAGCTCGTTAAAACAGTAAAAGTCTGGCCCGTTACATCGCTTAGTTTATGTGCTCTGCTTTTGGTCTTGACATGTGGCCCCAATCGCTGGGCAAATTATGTATTTGCGAAGCCGCCAGCTCTGGCATCATTCGATAGACTTTCAATTTACAAGACATATTCTAAATTTCCCAGTACCCCCCCATCCTAGTTTTCGTCAGGCTAGGAACTGTTCTTCGTTCTGTTGGTGCTGTCGTGTCCGTTCATAGTTGAGTTGTTATAGTTGATTTCATTATAATTACGATTTTCATAAGCAAATGTCTACGCAACAATTTTTTAAAGTAATTCAATTTGCTTAGCGCGTTGCCGATGTGGCTATTTGTCTACTTTGTCTGGTTCAAGCTGTTGCTGAAGTTCCTTTGTGTTGTCTTGTTTTGCTTTGTAAAATGTAACGCGCACTGGCATGTTCATTAGTCTCATCAACGGTAACATCAACAGCAACAACTACAGCTTTGCTTAGTTAACTTTAGCAGCGTTTGAGCTTTGATATCCCATTTTCTTAACTTCATCTGCAACTGTTGGCTGCCTGTTTTGCTGATGCCTGTGTTGTCCAGGTTCTCGACTGCATTTCATTTGCTTTAACATGTGGGCCCACTCGCTGGGCAAATTATGTATTTGCGAACCCGCCAGCTCTTGCATCATTCGATAGACTTTCAATTTGCAAAGCATATACTAAATACTCCCCATCTACCCCCATCTAGTTTGCATCGGGCTAGCAACTGTTCTTCGTTCTGTTGGTGCTGTCGGGTCCGTTCATAGTTGAGTTGTTATAGTTGATTTCATTATAATTTCGATTTGCATAAGCAAATGTCTAAGCAACAATTTGGTGAAGCAAGCCCACCCCGTAACTGTCCGCCCAATTGCGTCAGATTGAATCGCCTGGGATTTGTCGGACATCGTCGGGAGCGACAGTTCATCAGCAGCAGCAGCAGCAGCGGTAGCAGCAGCGGGACTGGGCACTCAACTGCTCGTCAAGTTGCGACAGTGTATCAATTTTGGGTTCTGCCTTTAACCCTCACCCCGGTAACAAGTTACCTACCTATTGCCAAGGAGCTGCTCACATTTCATTAGCTTGTCAACATTTGTGTAGCTCGGGCCATGTCTTTGACACTTCAGCCTGCGGCATTGAGTGTGAGTGGGCGGGGCAAGCGGGCCGGCAAATTGAAGTTGCCATAGATTTTACATTGTTGCTGTTGTTGCCCTAAATAGTTAAACTGCTTAGTGAAAACTCCAGCTGCTGTGGACGTCTTGCGATATTCGTTCAAGTCCAAAAGCAGACTAGGGTCAAATGCTGGATTTAACAAAGGACTGGCGAACTGGTCGCTCCCTTTGGTTGCTATGCAAATCAATTTGCTTAGCGCGTTGCCGATGCGGCTATTTGTCTACTTTGTGTGGTTCAAGCTGTTGCTGAAGTTCCTTTGTGTTGTCTTGTTTTGCTTTGTAAAATGTAACGCGCACTGGCATGTTCATTAGTCTCATCAACGGTAACATCAACAGCAACAACAACAGCTTTGCTTAGTTAACTTTATTTAGCAGCGTTTGAACTTTGATATTCCATTTTCTTAACTTCATCTGCAACTGTTGGGTGCCTTTCTGGCTGATGTCGGTGTTGGCCAGGTTCTCAACTACATTTAATTAGCTTTAATTGCCATAATTTAGCCAACGCTTTTGTTGTCCTTATTGTTATTGTTGTTATTAGCCTGCTTTGGTTTTTCCCATGCAAATTTAATTGACGCACAAATTTAAAGCTTATAAATAAGTTGGGCTAAAGCCAGCGGCCAGGTAACAAGGAACACAAGGCACAAATCCTTTGAACAAAGCAAGCGCATGAATAGAAATCATAAATTTTGCCAGCAGCCATAAAAAAGAATACCCCTCACACAAACACACAATAAAAATACCCGTGTGTGTGTCTGTGTTTGCTATCGATATGCCAAAATCTATACAAAGTGGTATACAAAGCCAAAGACTTCCAGGCAAGCAGGTGGCGGCCCCGCCTACTCCATCTGCTGCTGGCTCGAAAAAAATACACGAAAAATCGCAGCACGTAGAGCGCCATGAAATATGCTCAGATTGCTTGGCATTTTCCCTACACATATGTCTATGTGTGTGTAGATGTGTGTGTGCGCTGTGCCATTTTATTTATTTTGTTGCCTTTTGCTTTATTGTCAGGCGCAGCAAATTTTATTAGGCACACGCCTTAAAGCATGCAACAGTTTTTGGCAACAAGCAACAGACAACAGCCAATTAGGCATAGCCAAGTGGCAGACAACAAAGCGGCAGCAACTGGTTTCAGCTCCTGTTGCGTCGTTGCTGGCGTCGTGCCAGCCCAGGCTTTATTGCAGTTTAATAGGCCCGACGACTCCGTTGCCTAGTGCCAGTCAATATGGCAGATAAAGACGCCGGCATTAGGCGCAAGGCATATTTGTAACTGCTCGACTTTTCACGCATTGCTTTCAAACCACTTAACGCAAATGATGTTGATATTGCGAAGGGCAACTTTTTTGTTAGTCTGTTTTTTGGTTTTGCTTCCTTTTTTTTTTGCCAAACTTTGGGCATAAACACACACTTGCCATAACGTGGCACGCTCTACATTTGCGCTGGCTGAAACTTGTTGTTCTTGCGCTACTTTCGCTTTTCCCAAAAGTAGGCAACAACAATAATAAAAACAACCACAAAGCCAGCAAGCGGCAAAGTCGTTGAGCGCTAAAAGCAACGCAAAATGTAGAAAAAAGTAAAAAATTTGTACAACTTTGCGACTGTGTGAGTGTGTGTGGGTGTGTGTTCGTGTTGTTAGAACAAGTTAATGTAAAAGTATTTTTATGCTTTGAAAAACATTTGCCAAGCCAAAAATTGTAAAGAAAATAAAAACAGCAAACAAAAACAACAATAACAACAACATCAGCAAGAATAAGTAGAAGAAAAGCAGCTAGCTCGCATAGACAAGCTGAGGGCAACTCTGATACGATATGAAAATTTTTGCGGTTGCTGTTCTTGTTAAACAAAATACACGAAAGCGCATAAATAAAATCAAACAAAAAACCGAACCAACTCTCGTTCACATCATCAATGTCAGGAAGGTAGCGGGGCAAGATTGGCGGGCGTGTCAGTGATGGTGGAGGGAGGGGGGGCGGTATGGTTGAGGGGCGGCTCGTTGTCGAGCTATGAGAACCCGCACATTATCGTCATCGTCATGGATCAGCCGCAATGCTGTAATTTTGTTATAGGCAATGCCACGTGTATGTGTGTGTGCCTGTGTGTATGTGTGTGTGTGTTTGGGTGCACAACCTGCGCTGTCGTTTCGCAAGATAAATGTCTATTTAAATTGTCCCTGTTTCGCTATGTGCCTTGGTCGAGCGCCGGGTCGTGCCGTGTCGTTTCGTGGCAGGGCTTTGTGTCTAGCGGCATGCCGCCTGCTGCCACTTCACGAGCTCCTCTAGTTAAATCTTTATTGTTATCATAATTTGCTTTTATCCATGCTCAGGGCTTGTCACAGACTACCCCGGCAACCTGGGCCTAACCTACTTAAAAGTATATATATATATATTTATATATATGTATATGTATATTATAAATATATATATATTTTTATCGTAATTGTTTTCGTGCATCTTGTTTTTTTCCCCCATCTTATGCTCGAAATTTCGTTTGTCAAAAGCGGAAAGCGAAACGAAAGCGAAAGTGAAGAGCGACAAAATGGTGCGTAAATAGCATCAGGATCTCCGCTTCGCTCCGCTTTTCTCTGCTTGTTTAGCATCTGTGCTTTGCATTGCTTTTGCTTGCTTTGCAAATCAATAAAAGTAGATAATTGAGATTTCTTTAACAAGATTTTGGGTGTCATGATATTAAAATTATAAGTAGGCAGCAGGCAGCGGCATAAATTACTCATAATTTGATTGCAAGTGAGACCTTGAAAATGATACGCCTAAAGCTAGAAAGGTGGGCGCGACTACAGGGGGAGTGAAGTAGCTGCTAACTGTCTGGCAAATGGGCTCATTATGCGCAAGAAAATGTCAAATTGTTGAAATTTAATATGGCTAGAAAACACAATTTTTGTAATTATAGAAATCACTACTGTAAAAGCAGAATAAAAACAAACAAAATTATCATTTAATTATACAGCTCGTTAAAAATAAAGTGAATTTTTATTTGTATGACCCTTAACGATATTAAGTATTTATTTAATTAGTAGAACTTTATTTGTTAGCGAAACACAATTTACATTTTAGTGATTATTGTAAAACGAAACCTGTTAGTTTAATTATTTGCATTTGATATTGTGTGCCTCCAAACTATTATATATATAAATATATATATATATATATACAAATACAGAACTTTGTTGTCCAATTGTACACGTTTTTCTAGACGTAAGCGCGTCACAAAGTATGCTATAATAATTAATAAATTTCTCTCTTGCTCTGTTGCAGGTAAGGATCGATGAACAATTTCTATATAAACTCAATCATTTGGTAAGCCGTATAAAAGCAAACATATTATAGTATATATATCACATAAAATTGATCAGTTGCCGCATAAAAAACATGCTTATTTGACTCGCCACAGCCTGCTTAACAATTGTAGTACAGTGCGGCATAATTGAATTTTTAAACAAACTCTCTTACACAAACACACGTATACAGCCACACAGTCACCTGCAGCCACCTTGTCCACGCACGTACTGGCTTCTTTTTGGCCGGAGTATTCAGCGCTGTCGTTTTGTACTTGTCTGCTTTTAACTGTAAATAAATTTCATCGAATTTTCTTGCGTTGCCTTTGCCTTTGAAGACGTACATATCGTTGCGACGCAACGGTTCCTCCTTGTGCAGCCGCATCGTACGCCATAAAGTATGCAATTTTATTTCAGTACGCCCGGCACTTACCTGCCTGACTGCCTGGCTGTTGGTCTGTCCGGCCGGGCCCGTCCTCGTCTGGTCTGGCCTGGCTCTCTGCTTTTATTTGTTGCTTTAATGTTATAAAATATTTAAGTTTACATTTCTTACACACGCTTCGCTACCTGATCCTGACTCCTGTTTACTGCTCAGGAACAAGATTTGCCCTGTTCTCTGCTATTACTGCGATGTGTGTGTGTGTGTGTGTGCGTATGTTGTTGTTGTTGTCTTCTCATTGCATTTCATGAGTTGCTGGCTGACCATTTTTATAACAGGATTTTTCAAGCAGCATCTTAGAAGGTCAGTTCAACGGCTTGGCACTTCACGCTACAGAAACAGTCAGCCACACACACACGCACACATGTTAGTCTGGATATAATATTTGTTTTGCCATTGTCGTTCTCGTCGTCTCTGACCGCTCAACCTGACCCTAACTGACCTGAACTAGCTATTTGTGCAGCACTTGGCACTGCATCTATGATAAACTGCAATTTCATTTTTATCAGCAAATATAATTAACTATGTTGCAAGAGGCAAGAGCAGTGCGCACTTTACTGACATTTTATTTAAAAGTTTAATAAGTCAACTAAGTGATGTGCAGCCATTAGGTAATTAATTTAACACTTACCGACACCCCCGCAGCCTCACAACTAATTGGCTTTCATTTGCCAATTCAATAAAAAAGAAGCAAAAAGAAAAGGAAATAGACAGGAACAGCCAGGCAACAGGCAGGGCCATTCAGACACACAGACGGACTTAAGTCAAAAGTCAAAGCGAAACCGAAAGCTACCGATAGAGCAGAGACATCTCTTTCAGTTCTTTACTTTGTGCTCATGGCAGTCATTAATGCTATTTGCGGCACACTTAGGGTAGAATTTTTTCTCAACAGAGCCAGCCAAAGGGCTTTGCCTCTGACCTTAACACAAAACGCTTCAATGAACTGGTCAAATGTTCAAAGGGTCGGACAGGTGTATGCGGCTGCGGCTTCCTGCTCAAAATCACTGAAGCCGGGAAAATAAATGTGTCTAGTAAAAAGGGTAATTTCTGGAGCCAAGAAAATTTATAGACTAGTGCCAGCTAAATGCTGAACCAGGAAACACCCTACAAAAGTCGGCTAGGAACTGCTTTACTATCGACGCGTAAAGTAACCTTAAGTAACATGCAACCCTTTTGAATTCTTACACGACGATATGTACAAAAAACTTCAGCCACAAACTTGTTGCGTGCTTTGTGTGTTGCTTTTATTGCTGTCTAAAATGAAGTCAAGTGTAAAAAGAAGTAATAAATAGACGGGGAAAAAACTTCCCTTTTCTCTTCTTTTTTTTTTTTTTTGTAGTATTTAGCAACGGGTGCTGCTCATTAGGAAATAAGCAAAGACTAAAAATAAAGAAAATCTGGTTTTTAAAAAAGGACCCTAGAGGTGCGTTTGGCGGCGCCTTTGGCATTAAACTCATTAACGGTAATTGCAACCTTCGCCGGGTTCCCCTTAACACATAACGCGTCTGTCTGCTTGTAAAAAACTGAAATTCTGTTAATTAATTTTCGCATGTGCGACAGCCTGCTGCCAACAACAACCGCAGTGGTAGCATCAGCTGGAAAATCTCGTTAGGACTAACATTTGTCGATTTGGCCTGAACGTGTTGTCAATCAGCGAATGTGAGTCCTTGCCGCATCCTTGCTGGCGTTGCGGCTGCTGTGTTTGTCACTTTGACTTTTGGCGCTTTTGAATTAAGCACAAAAAAACAGTGGAAAATGGCAAAGAAAATAAAATGAAAATAAAATGAAAAGCCGTAGCCGAACATTGAACCAACAGCTTCCTGTTGCTGACACTGATTGTCGTGGCTGGCGGTGCGCTGTTTGTGTTACGGGCGTATAATTTGTCCTGCGGCCAAATGTTCTATTATCAGTATGTGCGTAGAAATAATATCCATCAGGGAAGCGCACTCAGGGATGCCCTAGATACAGATACGAGCCGCAGGCATTTAACTGAATTTGAGTAGAAAATAAAAGCAAAAAGTAAATCGAAACCAAACGCTGCTTAAGAAGCGACTCCCTTAAGCGCCGTTCCCGCTGCCGCTGATCCTGCTGGTGCTGCCTGTAGACAGCCCTAATCAACATGTACATCAGCTGGTAGCGCCCCCGGGGCAGACCCGCGGGCACTTCAGCCATGCAATGGCACCCCTTTTTGGGCTTGTTTTGCTGGGCTTTAAGGGAATATATGAGTGTGCGCGCTATGGCTCTGTTTAGGTCAGTGCAACTTGGTCAAAACCCACAAAAACAGAGAAAAAATACCTTTCATTCCTATTGTAATCAAGTTAATTGCATCCCCAACTGTATGTGTGTATAGAGCAGGGCGCGCAAGTGTGTGCGAAAGAGAGCGTGTAATTGTGAGTAATTGCTGTTAATATAATAAGGCAGGACAAAGGACACATGCATAACGCCGAATGGCACGCAATGAAAATATAAAAGCAAAATACAGAAACAAACAGGAAAAAATGTACATCAGAAAAACAATAACAACACTCAGCGCTCTGTCATAGACAAAGCTGAAAATTGATATTAATTTTCATTTTGCAGCGCTACGCGTGGAATGCCCATAAAAAAACCAACGAAAAAAAGGCATTTCAGCTGTATATATAAATGTGTGTGTGTGTGTGTGTTTGTAACATAGACGCAAATAATAATACTGTTATGCGCCATTTTTTGTGCCTTATTACACCGCAACGTCTAATTTTGCTAGACTGTGGCATTAAGGCTACGCCAGCCAGGAAATATCAAATTAATTAGTGGCCCTTTGTTGTCCCCATTCTCTTGCAAGAACAATAAAAACTACGGCACAAGTTTACATAAATGAAAATTCTATTTATTTCGACCACAGGGCTAAAAAGCAAAAGTTAATACTAATATAGATACAAAGATACAGCCATACACATACTGAAAACATACAACAATAAGATATTTTTTGTGGAAGAGCAGGGGAATACCAGAAAACATGTAACATCGTTGCATTACCCAACTGTGCAATATAATCGTCTTAGTTATTCCAGTAATGAGTTATTTAGTTTCCAGAGAGCAGGTAAAGTTACCAGCTTGCTGTGTGCATGTGTGTGATTTTATTTGTGTATGTTTGAATGCAAGAAGGTTGAAATATGTGTAAGGACAGTTCGAAGCTGGATATGTTCCACTCAGGCAATCCCAACCAGATCATTCTCACTTCTATATTTATTGGAAGATAAGTTTGTTGGTTTTTTTTTTTTGTTTTTTTTTGAGAAACGGAGAATTTAGGACACTTTAATATCCAATAAAAAACAGACAGACACCTGCCTTCGATGTTTAAAAGCTGTTATTAAACTGATCTTCAAAAAAGTCTTTTAATTCTATTTATATATTTCAAACAATTATATAGAAAGCAATTATGCATTTAACAACATTGTAAGGCAAACAATTATAAAGATATAACGTAAAAATGGCCGTTAGCATAGGGCACTTGATTATAACTGTATTTGAGTTGGTGATTCATAGCCTTCATAGCCTCCTTGATTTATGTTTCCCAGTCAACGACTACAGTTTATCAAACTCTACAGCGCACAAGTTGTTTATCAAGCTGAAGTTGAGAACAACAGCAACTAGAGCTTAGGCTTATCAATCTGGCCAATTGTCATTCAGTCGGCTTGGCACATAATGAGCATAAAGTATGAGAGCAAATGTAAATACAACAAACGCCGTTGTCTGTCGGCCTGGCCAAGAAGAGACGAACAAGTGCCCCCAGGACATGTGCGATTTACTGGGCTTTGTCCAGTGTTTCGTTGCGGTTGCTTGACTTTTGCTTTTGCCTTTGCCTAAATGCTAAACGCCTCAATGGCTTAATTATATTAATTTTTTGTAATTATCTCTAAATTACAAGTTGCCGGGCATAATTAGATTTCTATGGCGCACAAAAGTATGCATCACTTTTGTTGTCTGTCATTTGTTTTGCTTGTGGCTGTGTGTTTAATACAATAGTAGTTGCAACAAAAGTAACAAATGCAACAACACAAAGACCAGATGAAAATCTGTCCATTGTTTAAAGTTTTGTTAGCTGCTTCATGAAATTTAACAGCTGCAACGGTACGCGGCATTAAAACCAAGAAAATCATTTCAATGCACACAAAAACCCCCAACAACATTACAAAAAGAAATGCAAAAAGTAAAAGCAAAGACAACAACAAGGGCAACAACAATAAAGGCAAAAGCAAAACCAACAGCGTGCAGTCAAACTTTTTAAGTGTTTATTTCAATTATTGTCTGTATGTGTATTTCTCAGTGTGTGTGTGTGTGTGTGTGTGTATGTGTATGTGTGTCGTGTTTTGGCTGCCTTGCAAAGCAAGAGAACGAGCCAGAACGAGGGCAATTTAATTTTCCGCATTTTGTGCAAGGGCACGAAGGCGACAGCAAGCGCCAAAAAACATCAGCAGCAACAACAAGAAAATAAAACCAGCTAACAATAACAAAAACTAGTTAAGAAATGCGAAAGTTTTTAGCGTGAAAGTTGGTCGGGTTTTTGCCCATTTTGTTGGCCATACTCTACCAAGCGCCCGGTTCGCCTGCGCTCTTCCTTCTTAGTAGCTTTGTTTTCATTTTCATTCACGTGCAGTTACTCAATTTTTGTGCTCAACGAGGAAAAGTAGCAAAACAGAAACAATGCGACTTAATGGCAGCGCACTTCAGCGCACAATGACTGCAGCCAAAAGGTGCTGGGGCAGCACAACCCCAAATGCTTGCCCCGAACATTCACACACACACACGCAAACACAGACTGGCACACAGATTGATGCCTTCATATAATTCCATTTTGCGCCCTTTTTGCTGCAAACTAGCTTTTGTTTGCAACTTAAACTAATGTTGACGCGCTCGGGCAGTCGCTCACTCACTCGACTTGTTTCTCGCACTCGACAATTTTGTTGCTGCAACATTGTTGCCATTGCTAATGCCAGCGTTGACAACACATCGTATGCGTGATATGCTAGTGCAGGCGGGACAACAAAAATTGTCACCGCTGTGGCTTGGTTTTGTTTGTGGGCTTCTCTGTGTCGCTTGCCTCATCTGTTTAGTGTTGCGTGTCGCCATATTGTTTGCTTAATGTCGCACACACACACACACTCACACACACACACACATGCATGCATATGAAGGCTCGCTGGTTTATTTGCCCTCTCATTGTCATATTTATATATGTGTGTATGTGTTTTACTCGCTGGTAATTGCGGTTTTTATTTCACAGCCAGACTACAACAAAAAAAAAAAAAAGAAAAAAAAAAACGAGAATTTCTCGTAATAATAGCTGTAGCGGGCGGCAACTGTCGGAAGTTGTCAGCCCGGTAGTATGCTGCACAGCAATTGCGTGTGCTCCCAGAGTTTAAGACGATGCGATTTTAAAGCAGCTCAGGCAGCATAGCCCTCCCGCACCCCACTTTCCCCTTGCGCACCCAACTGCCCCTGCATGTCAAGCGTGTGCTCAATGAGCACCATGCGGCGCCGTTGTTGAACGCTAATAAGACAGACAGCCAGAGCTGCCGCCTTGCCAAGCCCGGCACCCAGCCAGCATAAGTGTGTATATGTTTGCATGTGTGTGCGTGCAATATAAAGCCTGTTAACACGCTTAACAACAAACACAGCAGCACAAACAACAAGCTACACGCAACGTGCCGGCCCCAGACACTATGTGCAAACTATGGGCATAACTTTAATGCTTATTGCTGCTGGCACTGAGCCAAATTTTAATGAACTGTAAAATACGTTAACCGAAAGCAAGTGCGCAAACAATAATTCTCGCATATATAAAATATAACTTTGGTTATTAGCTAATTAAATTTGATCTCTCAGGTGAATTTTTACTACACAAATACCCTTTTGTAAATTTAAGATTAATATTTTTTTGCTTTTTGTTCCAATTTTGACTTTGAACGATTGCTTTAACTTTCCTAACTAAATTCAATTTGATAAAATTTAAAAGCATAAATTTGCCATTTTATTTTTGACTAAATCAATTCAAAAATTTAGTTGACAAAGCTCAACTTAACTAATCAATTAAATTAATTAAAAATACATAATTTAAATTTAAAGAGTTAACTTGTTTTAGTTCAAAACAATTAGCTTACGTCAAGGTTATTTTTATCCGTGTCATGTTTTTTGTTTAATTATTTTGAATGGCATGCGGCCGAAACATGGATTTCGTATTGAGGCTTATTTACAGATACTTATAAATATTTACCTAATAATTTTTTAGGAGTGTATAATTAGCTATTTAAAATTGAAGCGGACTCGATTAAAACGATTACAAAATTAAATGTTTTATCTTTTAATTTAAAGCTAAATTTATGCCTAGTATAATATAAAATAATTTGTATTTTAAATACAACATCATTCTAAAAATGTATGGATGTTTCATTAGTTTCGAATCTAAATGACTGTCATTTGATTTGATTGGTTTGAAAATCCAGTCGAATTGGGTAAAAACCACTTACAAATTCAACTTTAAAGGCTAACAGTATTAATATTATAAATTATCGAAATGTCCGAAATCTGTAGAATGTATATATAGAATATTTGCAGTATATGCTGAATGTGCTCGTTTAATTATTTTACATAAAATCCTACTCGCAGTGCCCTAAATCAGCCAAGAACTTGAAGCAGGCGTCGGCCAACACAGTCAAATTCGGTCGAGTTTATCTGGTTTATAGACAATAGTTCATTTGTGTGCAAACCGAAAGGGGCAGCAACTGCAGACCGAAGTAACCAACCCGCATAATGCGCTTATGGCCGGATCGTTCGGTTATTGTCTGTAGTTGCTGTAGCTTAAACCAATCGCTCGACAGTCGGGTCCGCACTGCTCCGTACCGTTCTGTGAGTTTCGTGTGTGGCCTTTAAATTGCTTGGAAAATGTGCGGGGGCCAATTGGGGAGGGCGAAACAATGCGTAGAGCCGAAAATGTTAATGCAAATCATTGGGGAAATCAAAAACAGCGGCGCGCAACTGCAAGTGAAAACTGTGCCAAAGATTTCAAGCCGCTCTTGGCCATACAATTTGCAAGGGTTTCCCAAGTGGCCAACACTGTCTATGCGGCGGCCCCACCCACCGCTTCCGCTCTAACTGATGTTCATTGTCAAATTTGCGCGGTGGCTTCCGATTGCAGCCTCTGCCTAGGCTCAGGCACGGGTCAGGCTAAGTCATTAGCATAAACGTAGAGCGGCGAAAAATAGCAAATCCATTAAGCGAAGCTCCCAGGCACCCGAAATTAGACACGAGGCGGCTGATGTAGCTGTTGCTGCTGCTGCTGCTGCTGCTTTTGGCAACTGTTTAAAGATTTATGAAGCGTCAAATATTTATTATGCTCGCTTTGCAATATAAGGCACTGAAACACGCAAGATCCGGCGCTACACGAAATAGGACGACGGCCCGGACCGGCTCAGACCACCAGGCCGGGCGCAGACGAGTTGGCTAAGCCAAAGGCTTTTGCCTTAGTCTGGGGCTACACGCGAACACTTTTTGAAATTGCAAAGCGGCGCAAATAAATAAAAGCACATAAAAAGTAGGCAGAGCAGACCATGCAGCAGCCAGCACTCTCTCACACACACACACACTCATAAAAATGAAAAGCGGAGCATAAAATAAAACACAAGACGAGAAATGAAATGAATGAGCGCAGCAGCCGCGACGACGACGCCGGCAAATAGTCGACATGCAAAAAAAAAAAGAAAAAAGAATACAAACAGGGGGAAAAAAATCAATGCGAGCTACGCCTACTTTTGTGCACCCTTCTGCCCAGAATTCACATCTTGGCGCACTTTCACTTTTTTTGTTTTATTTTTTTCTGAGACACTTGAACCCTTTCAACGTCCTGAAATATGTTGCTGGAAATATGAAAAATCTTTGCATGTGTTTATATATATTTTTGGCGTGCCTTTTGTATTCTGAGGCCACGTGACGCCGCTATAGCTAAACTGTGTAAATATGTCAAACATCGTCGAAACCATTTAATTTGACGCTGCGCAAATGCTTAGCATATTTTTAGGCGCCGTAAACCCAGCGACCTGTGACCCGCTACTTGTGACTAATGATGATGCTGTGCATGAGCCAGAGCCAAGGTGATGAGCGTAACTCCTGGGGCTGGACCAACTAATGAGGCGCATAAATTCTACACAACAAAGTTCTACACACACACACCCACACACTCACTCACATGTGCATATTAAAGCAGCTGGCAAAATGCTTGAAACAAGCTGCAAATTTTATGAGCTGCTGGCAAAACAAGATGTCAGCGCTTAGAAGTAGGCAACGTAATGCGACACGTGGGCGTAGACATAGGTGTGCGCGTGTGTGTGAGTGAACTTGGTGTGGGTGCGGGTGCTGTTCGGTAATGTCCCCTTGGGCTTGTCTACGCATTCAAGCAGTTGAGAGACAAAATTTAATTAACGCATTTTAGCTAACATCGTCTGTTTGTCATTTGTCATGCGAGTCAAAACGCCGGAAAAATAAAACACGCTCGAGCGTTGTCTATTTTTCAGCGCCGTTGTCAACTGGCAATTCACAAGATAAATGAGCACAGATTCTGATCTCCTGAGCTATATAAGCATGCTTGGACCCATACTTAAAAAAAACTGCACTCAATTCACAAACTTTAGGATGAAAACCATCAACAGCCATTGCATTTCAAAGCTGTCGAAATGCATGTCACGCTCCAATTTGCATATTACAACTATCCCCACACGCATACACACTAACACAGCCTCCTCCCACAAGCCCATGCACAAAACTACAAAAAAAAAAAAAAAAAAAAAAAAAAATTGAAAACCAAAAAAAAAATAAAACGAATCCCGAAACCGAAACAAAAATAAAAGCCGACAAATCCACCAACCTAACCGCAATTTGTTCATGTCCAACTCAATTTTCGTTACGTAAACTGCATCATATGCCCGCGCAAGTGCAAACCCTTTACCCAGCCCCGCAGCCATACACACGCCGTTAGACATAACTTTTCGTGCCAGCGCGTTGACGGTCGGCAGGTGGCGCCACACAAGCTCGCATGTATTTTTGTGTTTTGGCCGCCAGAAACAAAAAAGTTTCTCCCAAGCCGCAGCTCGATGGGCGGCCGAGCGACTGCTCTGGCGCTTCAAATTTAATTAAACATGCACACGTGAGCAAATGCAAATAAATAAAAACTTTATGGCATTTGCGCCAGTGCCTAGACGGACGGCTGAGAGGGTGGCAGCGCGGCCGTGCGTGCGTCTCAACCGTCAACAGTCAGCGGCCATTGCATACAACGTGGCGCCGTGGCGTGCTTATAAGTTTTAAATTTGCTAGGCACTGACCAAATTGTTTGTTGTTGTTGCCGCTATGGAATTGCTGCTGCTGTTGTTGTTGTTGTTGTTATTATTGCTGGCGGAACGAAAACTGAATTTGCAGCTAGGCGCAGCAAAATGGAAAAAGGCGGCCAAATCCAGCGAGTTTCAGTTTTTGATGTGTTTCTGGGTGAGCGTCTGCTTTTCGCTTAGTTTGTTTCTCACAACACGTTTTATATTGAACGGCTTTGCTTTGTGTGTGTGTATATGTGTGTGTGTTATGTTCATGATTTATGCAATGGCAGATGCAACACGAAGTGCGGCCAAACATTTTTGTAATTGAAATGCATTTATGTTCTTAGGCCGCTCGCAACCAGTTTTTAATACCCTTTGCAAAAATAAATCAAATCTGACCATCCAAAAATGCAAACAATTCCAATTTCATAGGTCTCATCGAGCTTTGTTTATTAAATTTGATCAATTTATGATTTAGTAAAATAAATGTAAGGTATTGTTTCCTTCTTTCCTTTCCTTTCTCAAGTGTTAATAGGCCAGGTTGTCCATATAAACCAAGCGATCTCAGACATAAAGAGTATCCCTTTACTATAAACTCTCAAATAGTTTAATTATGTAAATCTCGCGCGAACTTGTTTCGTCAAAACCGTCAACATTATTTTGGATTGCTGATGATGACATTCAAATGAAGTGAATGACAGAAATGATTCTAATTGGACATTCGTCGCGGGGCAAGAGTTGCGTCAAAAAGTTGCGCATGTAAAATGCATAACCGAAATAAAATACAGAAATACAAATAAAATTGTGGGAACAGCAACAGAAACAATTAAACTTTTGCCTTGTCGTCCTGTCCAGGACCAGGAGAGGATGTCCTGTGTGTGTGTGTGTGTGTGCAGTCCCGTAAGCCATGTGGCATTTTTGTTAAAAACTGCATAATTCATGTGCAGAGCCAAGTCCTGACCCAAGCTGACCGGAGCAACAGCAGCAGCCGTAGCCATTGTCGTCATGGTCGTCAACATGCTCTTCCACATGGCTGCTCCACACATATTTCATTTAAAATTTACAAGTTAACAATATTAAATATTAACAGTTATTTATGCATTTTTCGGCATAAATCCCAAAAATTTCGCATGCAAAAGCGCACAAAAGTTGCTGACCTCCAACCCGCTAGCTTAGATGATGCTGCACAAATCTAGCACACTCTGCGCCCTCCGACATGTCCTTCTAATCATTGTATGACTTGGCATTTTTCATATGCATGTGTAAGCTTCTGTGTGTGCGTTTGTGTGTGTGAATGCGTGTAAATTTTATTTGCCTTTTGCATTTTACATTTGAGTCTACAATATTCGGAGCTGTTTTTGCTGTTGATTTAAATAATTTTGGCTTTCAGCCTTTTGTATGCATATTATTTGCTTTTCGCCCAAATTATTTATATTTATTTGTGTATTTTGTTGATTTGTTTTACGGCCAAACAATACAATCTTAATTCATGCAAATTTATTGCTATTTGACTTTCGACTTCTTAGCTCCCCATATTTTCCAAACAGGCTAACAATGCAATTTGGCGGAAGTCTTGCACAATTTAGGTTTACTTCTTTTTTGGCAACAAAAAAAAATTCCCGTTAGTTTGTTTGTCGGCTCTTATAGTTTGCCTGCACTTTTGCGGTCATTTAAGCTGTTGGCCGTAAAGCCCAGACGATGGCAAATAACAAAATTTTATAAAGTCTCGATCTGAACTGCAGTCGATGTATATGGCTAATTTTGTTGGTCTGAAAATACATGAATTTGTTCCTAGACATACTTTTGAAGCCGATTGTTTGCCCTGGTGGCTGGCGAACTTTGTGCCCCCAATAACCAAACTTTTACATTAGCTTTTGGCAAGGACGCAGACAACAAGCTACAGTAAACACTCTAAGAGGCGGCAGCAGTGGCCAAAGTTGAGGCGCGTCTCGCTGCTCAAATATGCAAATGAGTTGGGGGCCACAGACTTGGTCTGGTCTCGGGCGACAGGGGTGTAAAGTGCTCTAAAAGCAGCAGCAGCAGCATCAACAAACAACAACAAAAGCATTTAGCCTAAAAATTGCATTGCCTGCGTCTGCGTCTGCTGGCTGGTAAATGCAATTGGCGCGGCAGCCACCACCCTGCCAAAAAAGGATCAAGAGCCTTTTGCGACTTGCGTGTTACATTTGTTTACACAACAAGCCAGCCAAAGGAGTGAAAAATAAATGGAGTGTGTCTAGCAGTAAGAGCGCTAGACAGGAGCAGCCCAGGATTACGTTTACACTGAGCAGCCTTTGGTAATACGATGTCGTGGCTGCTGCTGCTTTGGCTTGATGTTGTGGTATTTAGACAACGCTCACTGCCTGCCTGGCCTGCCTGGCCTGGCTGACTGGCGGGACTAGCTTGTAGCCGCGCAAATGCCAACAAATCATTGCCAGGACAACCCGCTGGTTGGCTAGCTGGCAGAGAGGGGGTCTAACGTGCCGCAACAACGACATCATCATCAGTTGTGCGCCTAAGTAAGCCGCATTTTGTGGATTCAAATGACGCCCTTACACCTCACCCACACCGGTCCACCGTTGCTAGTGTGCAACCTTAACGCTCACACAACAAACGACGTGGTTGCAAAGTGATTTCTGGTTTAATGTTTTTTAATGTTGCTCATGTTGCAACTGACCAACGCCTCGGTCGCTGCTGCTGCTGCTGCTGCTGACGCTGATGATATTGTTGCTGTCATCAGCAGTGGTTGCCGCTATGGTGAACTGTTGGTGCCCGCTCACTCTGTTTGGCAAGTCAAACATGAGCCATGTGTGGCATGCTTGTGTCCGTTACGTAGTCCGTGTACCTCGCCTCCTCTCTCACTCCCACACTCTATCTCGTTCTGTTGCCTGTCATGTGGCCACTTCTGTTGCTGTTGTTGCACCTACAAAAAGTGCGGCCATGGCTAATTTTTCGCTTTGTGTGTGTGTGTGTGTGTGTGTGTGTGTGTGTGTGTGTGTGTGTGTGAGTCCATTAGCTGTTGACAAAGTTGTTCGCCCGGTCTTGTCTGCTGCTGTCTCTGTGTAGCTGTGTGTGCGTGTGTGTGTCTGCTTTGCGGCTGTGTAGCCGAATTTGACACAACATTTGTCAAACCACAAAATGGCAGCCGCAACGTTACTTTCATTATGCAAAAGGTCAGCAAAACAGGCAGCAGCTCTTTGTGTTAGTTGTTCCTGTTGTTGCTGTTGGCCCCAAATGACATTTGACTTGGTTTCCCGGGCTTATATGGTTTTTGTCCGGTCAGCTGCGTGGCCAATAAGCTGCGATTTATCAACTAGCAACAACCAATTTGTTACCAATTCCGCCCGCACACCTCTTCTTGCTTATGCATATTTCAGTCGATCTCTCCCCACTAAATGTTATTAACATTTGCAGCCGAGAGAAACCCGAAAATCAAACACATGCATATGCATAATCTCATTGCATGTATATGTGAAAATTTGCAAATGCAATCATCGCAATACAATATTCAGCCAAATAAGCGCTGTATATGTGTGTGAGTTGATGTGTTAGTGGCTGGCTGTGCACATTAGGAAATCAATTAGTCCAAACATATTTAGCTCTGACGCCCTTTCGCTTTGGCCTGGCTAATGATGATCGATAATTCAGCAGGGTGCCGGCGCCCTCAAGACGTGGGTTTCCTATACCCTGTAAATATTAATAAATTTAGCAAGTGCCTGTAACAAATATATATATAAAATAAGCGGTTCTTTCAAAGTAAGAGTAATTTTAATATTTATTTTATGTCCGTAATTTATTCTACGCACATTACAAAATGTGTCTGTGTTTATTGTTATAGGGTATATTTTAGCTGACCACATACTGCCCTAGAGCATTGTTGTTTATGTTTTGCAGTTTTTATTTACTGACGCCCCATAGTATTAATAACTCAGCCGAGCCAGTCCTATACTTAGACTATATAATTTATAAATGGTTTATGCTGCAATAATGTGCGTTTATTTAGCAACAATTAGCAGCTTTAAGTGCAAGCCATTGATTTATGGACTTTGAGTGTGAGCGTACTAAATGTTCACCATAAAGTATGCAATATTTCTATGTGTTTGTGCGCATAATTAATAATTTAATTGCTTCTGTTTATCTCTTAATTAAAAGGGATTTATTTGACCCACAACACACTGTGAACCGCAGCAATTTCAATAGCAACAACAAAACAACAACATCATTAACTTGAATCCGCCGCACAGATCGCTGCACTTTATTTTTTATTACTTTGCTAATTAAGTTCATAATTAATCGCATTTAATGCGGTTTTTGTGGAAATCGCTGATAATGATGTTGTTGTCCTTGTTGCTGCTGCTGCTGCTGCTGATGCGCACCACAAAAACTGATTACGGTCTAGCTTAATTAGAATTGATTGCTCAAAAGATTTGTACTCACTACAACAACAATAATAACACAAGATTAAACATGCTAATCGAATTGTCTTCTGTTTCCTTCTATTCGTTTATTTACAGGTGAGTCCACACGTTTATTGCCAAATACCAACACAATTAGTAAGTAAAATACGAAAATTGTTCAGTTAAAAACCTGTCAGCCACACGCCTTAAATTGTGCTTCAATGATTCGTTTTATTTTGGAAAGCATATTTTGCGCTGCGCCGCATCTTTTCTGCCTATTTGGCACAAACTTAATTAGCCGTCAAAACAATGGCGGCTACAAGCAAAACCAAAACCCCCCACTCACAATTCTATACACAATTCGAGGGCCTCAGCGACTCGCTTGGTCTAATTTTCATAATTGTTATTATAGAAATTCAGCAGCCATAAACAAAAGGTTAGTTACTTGCCTAATGACTTGAAGTGCTGTCTTCCTCATAGCCTGCCACTGGGCAAAACTTTTACGGCCCGAATCGCCTGACTTGATAAACAAGCAAATGCGCTTATCACCGCGCCCAACTTTCCTGCCGGCCCTCCTGCCGAGCACCTCCCCCTATCAGTTGATTTGGCGGAGAGGTGGCGGTGCTGCGTAGACCGTGCACTCATAACCAAGTCCCGTTCAATGCGAAAATGATAGCCGTCCGTCCCCAAGTTCACAACTTTTCAACTATTTGTCGATGCGAGCGGGGGCTGTCCCAGCCGACGCACCATTCTACTAAGTGGGGGAGTGGCTAAACAGCCCAGCACTAATTACAATGCCGTGGCGTTGATTTTTATGTGCCTGAAATTGAAATGGAGCACAGCACGGAACACTAAACGCTTTTAAAGATGCCTTAAAGCGTTGCTACAGTCAAATATTTTACGAGCCAAACGAAGAAGCTGCGCCCATCCATCCAACCCACTCACTACCCTGCTCTGTGGCTGGCGACGGCCTACAAAGTTGCACGTTGAACTTTACAACTTTTGCGCCATTTGAGTTGCCAATGCTATTTCTGTGCTCCCAACTGTTGTTTGTTTGTTGGCCGCTAGCAAGTTTGAGCCATGTCCTCTGCTGACTTCAACCGGACGCCTTTCTATTATTAATGTCACTGTTGTTGCTGCCGCTGTTGGTGCTTCTGCTATTGCTGTTTCTGTTTCTGCTGCTATGTAGTTTAATTAATTAATTTGACAAAAGTTTTCAATTGAACTTCAGATGGCTGAGCCGCATAGCTTTAATGCGACTGCCCACAATCCTAGAACAGTCCAATACACAAATCAGCACTAAACAATTACGTTTTCAAGCCAAACAATACGAAATAGAAGCCAATAATAAATTTATTTTTAATACCTGGCTTCCATGTCTATGCAAATATGGCACTTCTTTATGGCTTCCTTTGTCGTCATAAACAAAAACAAAACTGAGAAACTGCCAAAAATAAGATAAAATACTTGGGGTGTCGAAGTTTAAATACCCTCGACAGAAGTGCGTGTTTTTATTTTTTGTGTTTATATACCCAGAGTTGGGAAGATACAAGTACTCAATGTTGAACATACCAGTCCGTATATAACTCATAATAGAATGCATCTGCTGTTGCAGAAAATAATATTTTGCTATATCCAACAGGCCTTCACATTATATTCATAAATTCATAATACCCTTTTGCTAAAGTATTATACAAAGAGGAAAAGTTTGTTCACTGGCATTTTATAATTCATTTCGAGCTTTGTGGCTGTCTAGGCCTATAAATATTTTATTTGAACATTTAATTAATAGACAGCAACTGCAAAATACAACTGTAAATGCAAGTGCAACTTGCTGCAACTGCAACATGAGTTGGGAGCATTTCGTTTAGAAATTCCATAATTGAGCATTTCTGAATTCATGCCTGAGCACACAGTATTATAAATTTGGCTTATAGATTTTCGTAGATTCCTTTGCTTTTTCGTTGCGTTTTAATACAGAAAATTTGTGGCTGCTCCTGGGTTGTGAGGGCATTTAAATTTTCATTAAGTCGCATTAACTTACAACGTGGTAGGCTTTGTGCCTGTGCCTATGGCTATCGAATGCATAGCAGCGGCAGCAACAGCAACAGCGGCAGTGGCAGTGGCAACAGCAAAAAGGTTTGCCCCATGACCTCAAAAATGTTCATGCCACACTTCCGCTGCTTACGTTGCTTCCGCTGATTGTTGTTGCCGTTGTTTGGCTGCCCGCGCATGAGTTGGCTATAATTAAAAATGCTATTACTGCCAACTTCATATAAATTTTTAATTAGCAATTTTTGCTATTTTCCTACTTTTGTTGTGCACCCCAACAACAACAACAACAACAAGACGAGCAACAGAAGCTGCCTTATTGTTTCGGTGGTGCTTTCTCTTATTGTTGTTGCAGGCGCTTTAGTAAACTTTTTAAATTAGCACTTTGTTAAACACTCTGATGAAAAAGGTAGCACCACCGTTGCCGCCACCACTGCCCCCTCTGCCACCAACGTGCAACAAAAATGTTGGCATAAATTGTTTTTTAAAAGGATTTTGTCCATTGCTCAGCACCCCGCACCGCAACGCAGCCACCTTAGCGGTAACCCCTGACACGGCAGCTGCTCGCACGCATTAAGCACCACAACACCACAGCGGCGGTTGTCATAAATTTTTAGATCTGTCTGCCCGATAACTGCAGTAACTCGACGTGTAGTTACCCTGCCTTTAAATATGTAAAACAGGAAGATAAAAAAAAAAACTGTTATACTTTTCAATTAAAAAACGGAAATGGCAGGAGCCTAACTAGCTTGTAGAGAAAAGCCTATAATCGACTTCTTGTTATCGCTTAACATGTTATTCCCCTTAGTACCCATCAAAGCATTTATACCTCTCTTAACAAAGAGTATTTGCATTATTAAAAAACCCCAAAACAAAAAAATGTTGCCTGCTTATTTGAGCTAAGCGCTCGCGAGAAGTTGATTAGCATCGCAAAAGGTTTGCGGTTTTCCCTTTTGTTGCTACTGTAATTATTAGATTTTATGCATGAGCCCATGGTGGCACGCCCATAGAGTTTGTTTGCTATAAAAAGGCGCAAATATTGACAATTATGGCCTATAATTTGACACCCATCGGCAGCAACAACAGCAACGACAGCATCGCGCCTGTCAGCGCCATAAAAGTGACAGCCAAAGGGTTGACAATTAAAATTAAACCAACCACGCAGCACACACATACGTGTATGTTGCTCATGTGAGCGTTGAGCGACTGTTGAGGCTACGCTTTATGATTCAGCAGTTGTGCTACACACACACACACACACACACACACAAAGATAGAAGGAGAGCGAGAGACGCACACACGCACGCACTTTTGTCATGCATTTTAATTAAAATTAACTTCATTTTTATGACGCTGCTGTCTGTGTGGCATGTGTCGCTTTGTCTGTTGCTGGTCGCTGGCTGCTTAGTTAGTTGCCACAATTTATACAATTAAATAAAGATTTTATTATCATGCCGCTGGCTTTTAATGTCTTCAAGCTTGATGTGTGCCACACTCTCTAGGTATGTGTGTGTGTGTGTGTGTTTGTAAATATTTAAGCTGCAAGCATATCAAATTTACTGTTGTAGGTGTCGCGTCGGCATATTTTAAAAGCTTTTCGTTATACAGCGCTGCGTTTACTTAGCACACAAGGGTACCGGGAACACAAAGGTATTGCATCCGCTTTATATTTTTACATATATATATATTATGTATGTATGCGCCTATATGTGAGCATGTATGCAAATTTATGTGACGTTGTGCCAAGCACGCGCTCACTCTGGCTTAAGGCTGGCCCCAAAAGGAATTTCCTGGCTACGGCTTTTGTTTTCTAGCTGACGCTGCAGCAGCCGTCGTCCTTGCTGTAGCCCAAATGTATGCAAAGCTGTGTTTAAAGTGTGGCAACCACATCACACGCCAAGCGTCTGTACGTGTGTGTGTGTGTGTGGCTTGTTGGCAATTTAATGGGCGCGACCTGCCGTCGCGTCGTTTATGCATATTTAATAGTTGCTATTTTTGCTAAGTGCTCGGAATTGTCAGCGAACGAGCCCGCAAAAAGGCAGGCAAAGACGTTTGAAGAGCTGCAAATCCGCAGCAAAGCTGCCTTAAAGCCACATTAGATCATGCCCAGACGCCTATGATTCGGGCTCTCTGTCTCTAACTACTGCGTTTTCTCTCTTGCACGCAAACTAATTACATTTTTGCTCAATTGGCACAAGTTGCTCGACCTTTTGCTGACACTCCAGCAGCCAAGTTATACAATTAGCAAAGAGAGAGAGAGCGAGAGGGAGAGAGAGAGAGAGAGAGTGAAACCAAAAGTTACACTGGCGGCATTTCAATGAATTTTGAAATTTGCCAAACGAAAAAGTTTGCTCAGTTCGCCCTCTACTCTGCAGCAGCAACCCTTGCAGTTGCTAATGAATTGCTTTAACTGACTTGTGCGCCCAGATTTATGCAACGAAAATTAAAAGGTAAATACCAAAAGCACGACACGACTGGCTTCGGCGCTGCCAAAGCAAGGATAATAGTTGTCAGCCTCAAATTGTCCCCTCATCCTGTCCATGCCTGGCAAAGTTTAATCAAGCGCCATTCTATTTGCTACGGCACGCCACGCCCCCTCGCTGGTTGAATCAACTTTGCATCAATTTCAATATTCCCACTGTTTTCATTTAATTTCACCAACTTAAAACTTAATTGTGTACTTCCTGCGACTGCAGCAGCGCACTTGGCTGCTGTCCTGGCAGGCAAAGCCGCCCTCCCTCCGCTGCATATACCCTATAGAGACGCCTGGATGCTGGGCGGCTCTTTTGCATTTAAATTTGCAAAAATTAAAGAAGCTAGGGCGACGTCGAGGCGCGCAACAGGTGGCAACGCAAACTCATTTAGGGTATTTATGTAGGGGCGGACTTGAGCGCGCTTTTGTGGCCGGATGTCTGGGTCTTGTAATTTGCGCAGCAGCAACAACAGCAGCAGCTACAGACAACGACAACGGCAATGATAGTTCCCCAGTTATGAATGGCAATGGCAACAGCAAAGCCGATGTTGTTGCAGCTGCTGTTGCTGCAAAAAACAGCGACCCTACCAGCATTATCATTTAAAAGCGCATTAAAAACTTTTTAGATTAATTTCACTGCTGCTGCATTTTATTTTTACACTGTTGTGTTATTTACTCCTGTTACTGCTCCCGCTCCCGCAGCTGCTGCTGGTGTAGCACGCTGTGTTTTCGTTTAATGTCGCGCATTTGTATTCAAACCGCTGCAATTTAAAAATCATGCATTAAATGCAACGAAAACTCTTGCATATTGTAGTATAATTTTGTGCGCGATGTTAACATATTTGCCAGTTTTTTTTTTGTGCTTCCTCGTATTACTAATACGTTTTTCGTGTTCCATTGTTAGCTGGCAACAAGTTCTGGCTTATACTCAAATTCATGGGCTAACATGTAAAGTGCTATGCTTGTTGCTGTTGGCAACTAGTAGCAGCTAGCGGGTAACTGGGTGGCTGTGGCTGCTGCTGCTGCAATTCAATAGATCCAACCTTTTCAATACACATTTGCCAAATCATCAATATTTTTGCGAAAATTCGTGCATGTTGCATTGGGGCCCCCAAGAGTAAAGACGGCTGTCGAGCGAAATAAAAACATGCACACACACACTCGCACATACTGTTTGGCTGCCAGTCGCCTCTACAATCATTTTCAATAAATTTATCTGCAATTTTGTGTGTGCGCATAAAGGTTGCTCATACGCCATGCGGACGCTCAGAGCCCTTGGCCTGCTTCTGTATCTCAAATTCAATTCCACATAAACACACGCACACACACACTTTTTTTCTACCTTTTTCATAATTTCTGTCAGCAGCCAGTGCGGCATTCATGCTGCTTAGGTTTAGCTTTAGCTTCCATTTCAATCGTCAAATGGTAAATCTTTTTTCAAATATGATTTTATTTAAGCCACACGTGAGTTGCTTTCAAGGATTTATCTATATGTAGAGAAATCACTGAAAGGGATTTACATATACATGCATAAATATACCCCCAGCCCGATGCGAAATTGATTTCCATGGCAATATGCACAAATCTGCGGGCCTGACCCTTTTCTCGACCACAAATTATACGCAATTAAGCAAATTTGTCTAGGGCCCAAAAAGCAAAATCAAAGACTGGCCGCTGATTAACAACTAAAGACACAAAACCATAAAGCAAACCGGGCAAAATAGAAACCATAGAGCCGTAAAAAAAACCAAAAAATAACAAACGACATGTAAATAAATAAACGAGCTGAAAACGCACACCGAGGCAAACGGAAAGACAACAAGGAAGCGAAACGAAATGAAACGGGACAAACCGGGACCGGGACAATGCGACGCCGTCCGTGGCAAGTTCATTTAACTTGCGGCGTACTTCCGATTTACCGCAAATTTGAAAACCAACAAGCAACCAAAAATTTGCCCAAAGGGCAACACACAACAAACGAAAACGAATGCCATTGCCAACAAAATCCTACAAGTAAATAAAAGTACGAGTACACAGCATAAAGGCTAACAGAACGACAGACGGACAGATAGACGGACCATCGTCAAGGGGTTGGCAATACCCAACAAAAAAAAAAAAAAAAAAAAAAAACAAAGCCAGAAAAAAATTGTAAAATTCAATTTGAGCCCTTTTGCTATTTTTAACACTTTTAACTTTGATTTATGCAAAAATTTCCACTTCAGTTTGCACGTACAGTTTTATTTATACACTAGCAGAAGGTATTAAAATCTTGACACGAAATATGTTACGCAACTACAACTTTTTCGTTTTACAAAGTCTATTTAAGCCTATATTAGAAAATTATCCTATATCATATTGGAATATTATAACTCATCGCTCGTTTAATGTACAAGCTAATCAGTTATTTTTTATAAGATTGTGTGACTTATCTGCAAGGGTATTAAATCTTCTGCTCTGAAGAATCAATTGTTTTCTGTTGATTTGTTGATTTCCAGCAAATGTTTGTAAGCATTTCCAATAAAACTCTGTTGCTAGCTAAGAGTCGTTGATTGTCAATGTCATTCGCTATGCCTTCAATAAATCATTTCATCAGTTGCTTGTGTTTTTCTCTTTTTTAGTTGTCCCTTTGTTAGTTTCAGCTATTTCCTGCTGACCGCTGGCAGCTGCAGCCATTCGTCATATTTTTGCTAACTGTTTTTTAGTATTGTTGTTGCTGTTGTTATTGTAGCTGTCAGAGACGTCACGAAAAAACACTTGCTTTGTTTCGCTTCTATCTATTTCTATCCGTTTACCTTCGCCACGTGTCCTTGTACTCACACACGCACACGAAGAAATCATTAATCAGACACTTTGGGTGACAGTTTGAGTTTATTAACAGTCGATTAAATATCAATTGAAATTTTACAAATTTAATTATTCGATCAGTACATGGCTGTGCATTATTCATGAGCCAATAATTACTTTTCATTTCTTTTATTATTATCATAATTATAAATATTGTATAACACTTGCATGATTGACATTTCATATTAATGGTTAAATTTCAACGCGCTTTTTGCTTTGCAATTCTTTCTTTATATTTTTTTTCTTCAGTTTTGAACTCTGTCAAGCAGCACAAATTGGTTGAGTTAATTTAGTGTCCAAGCTGCTACATAATTTAATTGCGAAAAATCGCATTGCATACTTTTCGGGGGCAGCAGCCAATGTAAAAAAAAATGCAATGCAAGAAAAAACAAGCATTAATAAACCGGAAGCACAGCACAAGTCCGAGCGGAAATGAAGCAAAAACACTGACATGGCACACACATATATGAGCGGGACTAGGGGCATGTGGCATGTGGCTGCTGATGCATTGCTTAATACAAAGTTGGCCGTTTGGGTTGACCATTTGCAGTGCTGTATGTTTATCTGTGCGCGAAAATGCATTTTTGCATACAACATAACCGCAACAGATGCGGTCGCTTCAATATAAATGCAGTTACAAATGATGCCGCCAAACCAACAGGAGCTGTATGCGTGTGTGTTTATGTGTTTGTTTATTTCTGTGCGTGCGTGTGTTGCGTGCATTGCGGTCATTACAACGAAATTCGTTTGCAATTTAAGCGCCCAATGCTGGGACCCATGGTCATGGCGTACTTTTTATGGCCATATCGCAGATATGGCCCACGTTCGCCATGTTGTTGCTTGTTGTTTTTATGCTTTGGTCATTTCCGTTTTTGTTGCTGTTGCCTTTGCTGATTACTGTAGCTGTAGCTGTTTTTGTCTGCACATTACGTACGCTGTCATCGCCCTGTCCGCAATTGCTCATCACTGCAGCGGTCATGTCTGTGTGTGTATTTGTGCGTCTGTTTGTATGTGTACTTGTACTGTGACTTGGCTTTAGCAGCCGCCATTGCCAACTGCATATTTGTAATGCCAAATGCTGCCGATCAGCTTAAGCTTCCTCGTATTTGGCAAATGAGAGCGGAAGCTGCTTTTCAGCTTTGCAAACGGCAGACAAACACGAATCAGAATGTTTAAAGCGGCTAATGAAGAGCAAATTCAAAATCGGCCAAAGCCAACCAGCCAATCACTCCCTCGTCCATGCCGCTCATTAATTCGCATAATCAAAGCGACACAGTCGCAGGCAAAAGCAACAACAGCAGCATATTTGTCACATGTTTACCGTATCCAATCACACGCTGCTTGTTTGTGCCTTGACATGGATTACATGACATCGCGTCTAGCCTCAAAACTTTGGCCAGTTCTGGCACGAAATCGTGCACGCAATTGTGGCACCCAAAAAACACCACAACAACAACAACAACAACAGCAGCAACAACAACAACAACAACAACATGCAACTATGTGAAAAAACCAGCCATGCACCATAATTTGCAGCTGGCCAGCGGCAAGCAAGTGCCAAGCCGAGGCATCCAACCGGGCAGCCCCCTCCGACCAAGCGCCAATAGACAATGTCCTATGCATATTTGTCAAAACGCAGCTGAGAGAGAGCTGGTTGTGGTTGCTGCTGCTCATGTCGTTCTCAAATGATGCCAACAACACACACACCCACACGGATACATGCAAAACTGAAATTGAAACTGTTTAGTGCGGTTGTTGTTGTTTCTGTCTGGTCTGCGCTTTCTGCCAGCGTTTTCCTGTGTCCGTGGGTATTGCCATGGAAAGCAGATAATTTGCTTGGAAATCCATTTTCCGCTTGTTGTGTGCTCCGTTTGGTTAACAAACGGCTGTATGAATTCAACTCCCTACGCTGCATTTCAGTGTGTATTATACGGCACACACTACTTCATTGTGCCAATAAACGGCAGACGATTGAAATTACTGCAGCAGCTTCAAGTGCTCCAATCGTTCTCGTACATCAGCAATATGCGAGTAAATGAACCACTGGCATCTTAACTTTAATATACTACAGGCTGTCTATATAAAATATTCAAAATTATTAAAAATAGTTTAGCACTTTAATGCCAAATCAAATTCGTGAATAACTAGCTAAACTGAGAGCATGTTCTTAATGAAAATTTTAGTACGTAATAAGAGGATTCAAAATTATTTACGAACCAGCGTGTGTCTGTAGTATTTGTTATCTCAACGCCATCATACGGTTGTCATCTCAACTTTCGAGAGACACAACAAATTCGTAATACATTTTAAACTGCCGGAAACTGACGATTTACTTCACCACTAACGCTGACTGTCATCAGCAGTGATAATAAATTGGTTAAAATTCAAAAAACCAAAACCTTGTTAAAAGTCTTCCAGTTGATAAAAGGTTTGTGTTTCTGTTTGTGTTGTGATACGACAAATTCTAAATAATAGTATGCTCCAAAGTCGTACAGTAAACAGTGTCTTACGTTCTCCCACTTGTCCTTTGAATATTTCTTAAAACCAAACACCAGCATAGTCGCTTCTATAAGCAAACATTCGGCCGCGGCAAGTAACAATTTCCGCTACATTTTGTCAAGCGACCATCAAACGGGCCAAAATGCGGCTTGGCGTCCGCAACATCGTGCTCAACATGAACATCATCTCATAATCATCATATGCTGGCGTCATCATCGTCATCAGCAGCAGCGGGGACGGCAGCAGCACTTAGCAACATCGTTGCGAGCAGCTTAAGTAGTCAGCGTCGTTGCCAGTGATTACTGGGACTACTGCTAGTCATGGCCTAAACATTGCCATTCCATATTCATAATTGCTAATGGAATATGCTGTGGCAACTACGACGTCTACGACTAAGACAGCGATGATGTTGGTGATCATGATGACGATGACGTTGTGGCCGCCCCGGTGATTATGAGTAGCCCACTACAAAGTGCCCGTGGTCTAGCTATATGTACCACCTCCACATACATACATACATACATATGTGCTTGGTATCTTTCGACTGGGCGTGGGCGCATCTCTGGGACGCAAAGGCACAGCAGCTGGCAGGCGACAGGCGGTGTTTCTGTTCCTGGGAGAAATTAATTTGCAACTTGTGAGACATTTGGCGTTGGCGTCTATTTACATTGTATACATTACGTATACGCCCAGCTGGCTGGCTGGCAGTGCTTTGAGGTTACGTTTTTAGCGTGCGCAGCTGCTGTCTTGTGTTCCTGGTGTATACAGGGTGGCGTTAGTGTTAGCGGTCTACACTAAAACCAAAAGAGAACAAAAAAAGTTGAAGAAATGTGTGCTAATTTCGAGTCGCTCGTCACCTGCAGCAATTTTCACTTTTTGTCGCTGCCGTCGCCGTTGCCATTGCTGCTGGCAAAAGTTTTTCGTAGCTGTTGTCTGGCAGCTTTTTGTTAATTGGTTCAGTCACCTGTCTCTTGATCTGCCAGTCAAGCGCACACGACCCATGGCCAGCCGTGTCGCCTGAACGGAAGGAATGGACGCGCCGAAACGGGAAGGAAGGAAGTTAGCGCCCATCACCCGACGCCCAATGCTCTTTGCCAGTTACCCAATGAACGTTTTAGATTACAATAGCGAACGGCCTGGGCGGCCATTGGGCGACACATTAGCCCTGTGGGTAGCTAGACTGTACGGTGCTATGGTGTGGTGTGGTGCTGTTGCGGCCGCCCGGCGAGCTGGATCGACCGCAAAGTTAGCGCTCGCCGTCGTTAACTTAATTGGCCATCACCACCCACTTTGCGGGTTTTTATGACTATGGTGACGACGACGACGACGGCGACGTAGACGCCAGAGTTGCGGCTCGGCCTCAGAAAAACAACAGCAATAACGGTGACTTTGTTAGGCGGCGTCAGCTTTGGCGTCAACGTCGACGTCGGCGTCGGCGTCGGCGTCGCCTGTCACATTTTTGACATTTTTATTCTACATTTTTGTTGCTATTTAGTTGTTGGTGTTGCGTTTGCTGTTGTTGTTGCCTTTGACTCAGGCTACGAGAGTATTTTCTATGACTTTTTGTTTGGCTGTCACCTGGGCCATAATATTTACCGTTGCCTACTTTTAAGCGCCAAATTTCGGCTTGCTTGGCCTGGCCAGAACAGAAGCGCCGACGTTTGCGCTCGGTTTGCTACGGCTTTCTATTTAATTTTCTTTTTTTTTTTTTCTTTGGCGCTCTCTTTTTCTGTCTCTGTCTGTCGCTCTGTGATTAATAGGTGTGTTAATGGATGTCATTTTGATGTTTCCGCCAGGCGCATGTCCGCCCACATTCTGCTGCCCCTCAGCCGGCCGTCTGACCGCCTGACTCGCACCAATACTTGTTGGGCGGCCGCGGCTGTCTTTATGTTTAATTTGAGCATTTCTCGCTAATTTTTAAGGCTCGTCATTAAATGTAGATAATTTTTTATATTTCACGTTGCCCGTCGCCTGTCCATTTTCTATGGGTTCTAGGTTTACGTCTCTGTCCGCCTGCCAACCCCACTTTTTTCATGGCCTTTAGCCCAGGGCGCGTCGTAAAACGTAAATGTAACGAGCCAGCTACATGACGAGGGTGGTGTGTGCGGGGTTGGTTTCTGTGTCGAAATACCACAGTTGTTAAAGCCTTTTATTTGTTGTTGTAGACAAATCGTAAAGGTACTTTTAATTAGTCTTAAAATGCATTTTTAAAGCGCGCGCCTGAAAGCATGCAACAGAATTTGTTTGGAGAAGCTTTAAACATGACAGCATGTGCGTGTGTGTGTATGTGTGGGAGTGAGCACACACATAAAATGCAACACGTTTTTTCGCCCGCCTCCAACAACAGCCACACCCCGCCGATTTTATTGCCACAGCCGCATAGGCATGCAGCAGCGGGCGCAGTAATCGATATGTAAACATGAGGGTTCAGTGCATGCTCCTGTTGGTGTTTTGTTGTTGCTGTGTGTATAAATTTAGAAGCAAACAAGTCAAAAAAAAGTACGAACAACAATAGCAACAGCAGAGACAACAGCGACAGATACAGCGGCAGCAACAAGCTACAAGTCGTTTGGCATGCAACATGTTTTTATATAAATCAATTACTTGCCAAACATGATGCGCATATGCAACAGGGCGTAGAGTGGGTCGTGGGTATCGCGCTTGTATATCGCAGCTGCGTAACTGAGTTAAAGCCTTTTAAATTGTTCGCAAAATTCAATTAATTATGAACAAAACAAAAAAAACCAACCAAATCCCTTAAATTAGCGTTCTTTATTCACATTTGATAAAAATATACTATATACAACTGGCATACTGCTAAATATGATCAATGCCAATCATTTAGCTGTCGTGGCACTTAAATTTGGCACAAAATCGAATTATGCGGCATACAAATTAATTAAGATTTGCCTGCAAAAATTGAAATTGACGCGCGAAAATTGCGAGAGCTGACAAAAATGTTTGCAGCAGGCCGCGATTTGTGGCCATAGAAACGGACAGCACCACAGCAAACAGGAGCGGGAGCCTGAAGAGCATCCTGGCAGCAGCACAAATTTGTCACAACAATTTTGGGGCCATGAATTGATATAAACGGTCCGACAGAGAGCGGCCCCCAAAAAATAATGCGCTAAATAAATTGCGAAAAATTACATAAAATATTTAAGCGCATTCAAGTGTGGCGCCATAAAAAATGGCGTGGCATTAAAAATTTTGGAGTGAAAGCAAAGCGAGCGGCAAATGGCAGGCGTCAAGGTGGTTGAAACGCCATTTTCCTGAATAAAAATGTGGATGGCGTGGGAGCGAAGCTGGAGCTGCCTAGTTGTTGGGTTGCTTTGGTGTTTGGGTTGACGGCATGTCAGACAGGCGAATAGACAGGCGCAGCTAAGATGAGCGTGGGAGGGGTTGCACAAAGAATAGACGACGCAAACGCAAGGCAAGGCAAGGCAAGGCAAGGATAACAGCAGCAACAGCAAATTATGTGTATAAAACGAAATAGCAGCTGAATATTAGACATTTGAGAATTGGCATCGCAAATTTTTCATTGAGCAGCCCAGCAGCCGCCCTCAACCAAAGAACAACAGCAACAACAACAATGCCACCTGCCATGCAAATGTAAGACATGTGTCCTGGAGAGCAACACAAACCCTACAATGCCTTGCAAATGTACACGGCCACGTTTTCAACTTGAGCAGACAAATAAAGCGAAATGTTTGTTGTGCCTTTTGCTGCTGTTGTGTGTGTGTGTGTGTCCTGTGTGTACTTCGACTCTAGCTCAGACGTTTTTAATGCATTTTTTATTTGGTTGCCGCAAAAAACGACAAGCAAATAGATGCACATAAAAATAAATAAGGGACACACACAGCGCATGTGAAAAGGTCGCCCATATTAACACTCCGTCTTCCGACCCAACCCCCAACGCCCACGCCGCAGAGAAAACGCGGGCGCAGCATATTTATTTTTTCCGTTGCTATTGGCGCTGTGTGTCCAGCCGCCATAAATTTCAATGCTGCTGAATTTTGTATGAACCCGATAGCCCCGGCAAGCAGAGCAATGCTTGACCCCAGCACGACCTAGGACTGGATGTGGAACGGCAGCGACCACATACGTTTCTCTACGTGCTTCGCCTTTGCTTTAAAAACATATAATTTATTTTAAAAGAGCCCCTCAACACACAAGTCAAATGGCCACGACCAGAAAGGTAACCCGAGAACCCTCCCCACAAAATCAATATGAAGGACAAGATTTATGCAGTCGGTAATCGCTGCTCAGCTTCGGCCCACAATCTGTACCCCTTGCTCCTGGTCTTGCGTATGTATCTGTATCTGACTCCAGCTCATTAGAAATGCCAAACAGCATATGCCTGCCATTTGCATACACCCATAACAAGCACACACACACACACGCACAACTCTTTATGTATGATGTCACATTACAGCAGAGTGAATATCTTAATAGAGACGACGCCGCCGTCGACTGGCGGAAAAAATTGCCAAACTTTTCGGCCGTGCGTAAGGACTGCCACGCCAAATATCAATGAAAATGTCATACACAAGTAAATTGCCAAAGCCTAAGATAAAAAACACACACAGAGCAAAGAATAAAAATAAATAATAAAAAAAAAACTGTGGCCTGCTATTGGGCGCAGAGCATTTTTCCTACTGCATTCACAGCGTTAAGAAGTCAGACAGACAGACACATGGAACACATGTTTTGAATAATTTATGCGGGCGAGCGCATGAAATGTGCCCGCCAGGAGTTGAGCCTGTTATCCTGCCGCCATCGTCGCCGTCGCAGTCTTTCCACTTGGCACTAGGCCAGGCAAAGTTTTTTTGCACACTCACACACTCGTGCCAAAGCAAAAAGGTGATAAATGCATAAGCAGCAAACTTTTTTCGCCTTTCCACTTTGCTTCTCGATTTCGCTGCCGGTTCTTGAACAGAGTACGAGTGGGCAAGCAAACAGGCAGGCGAGAGAAGGAAGGTACGACTCTCTAATAGCGAAATTGCTACAAATCGTTTTGGCCAAACTTGCGCAAGTTTATTATGCCTCCACCCACACACCAACATGCACACAGACACAGACACAGGCACAGGTACACACATGTAGCTGGAGGCTACCCTTCACTATGCACCTTCACCTTCTACCCTTCACTGTGCACCTTTCCACATTCTAATTTAGCGGCGTTTCAAATATTCATGCAAACAAATTGAAATAAAAAAGAGCTTTCCAAGTCCCGAAAGCAATAAAAGCGAAAACGTAAATATTTAGTAGCGTCGCATCAAAGCGACAGCCAAACGATGCGTTATAGCAGCACACCAAAAATATACCTGCTGCAGAGTAAGGACAATATACTGGGAAAACTAGATATTAGCGGGAAAATTGATTTTTAAGCGAACCCATTTTTGATAGTTCGCAGATTTGGAACATAAAATATGTCAATTATGATTAATTACAGTTTCTAATTATAAATGAATTATAAATTATAAATAAGACTCAAAAATGGTATATATGTATATATTAATATATATGACTTTGGCATGCTGTAGTCGGCAATGTCATTCTTTGCTTCATCTCAAAGAAAAAAATCACTTAAGTACCGCCTTTCTCTGCGATTTTCATAATGTCAAGAAGGTCGGATTTTTTCTGAGCGAATGTGCGTTTTTAAGTGTTGAGGTGTTTAATCGCATACTTTACAAATCGTATTACAATTTTAATACACTTACACACACTGATGGATTTTCAAGAGTATTTACCACGTTGCTTATCAACCCTTACGGTTGCTACAGTCTCACTTTTGGCTCAGTTAAATATGTACAAAATGAAATGTAAATAGAGTCTATTCCTTCCTGCTCTCCCTCCTTCTACATGTTCCTCTCTTTTAGTTATAAGCTCGCCAAGTGGTTTACTATAGTAAGTGTTTTGGTATGATGCTTACCGCTCGGGCTATTTTGCTGGCATCTCAGGTGCTTTGTTGTTGTCGTTGCTGTGGCAGGAGTTTGGCAGCAGCCGCAGCTGCTACACTTTGGCGGCATTCTCATATAATTTATTGCCTAACGGCCTGCCACCCGGCTGCGGCAGGTGGGCCTTGAGAAGGGTTCTGGCTTGGAGAGGCTCCCCCGCCGTCTTTATATCTTTATGTCTAGTGCTGTGTCTATGCTCTGTTTCCGTGGCTGTGGTTCTGTCGTTGGTTGTTACTTTGGCCGGGTAACTAGGCCACAGCTACAAGTTGCGTTTATCAACTGCCACAACTCGCAAACAAATGAGAGAATGGCGCTGTCCCGCAGCAGCTGCTGCCATTGGCGGGGGCAACTGTCTGTCGAAATAGGGCTTTCTAATTAGAATTTATAAGCTGCTTGGCAGCGCCGGCTTAAAGTGTGTGCACCCACAGTTTAAAGCCAGAAGCACGCGTCATATGTGCAACTTCTGCCGCTGCTGCTATTCCTGCTGGTGCTGCAGCGGCAGCGGGCAGCAATAATTGTTATTTCAAAGGCTTCCGCGGCTGCAGCAGCTCTTTATTATGGCTGCAGTTTAGGGTCCGGGCGTGCAGATGTGCGTCGTCAGTTTTCCGCTGTTATTATTTTTACCTACATGCGCAATTTTTTGCACCATACGCCTGCATTTTCAAGGATGCTACCGCCATCATCGTCATCAGCGGCAGCATCACCATCATTATCATCGTCGTCGTCGTCCTCATCACAACAACAACAACTACAACCGTACTGCATACAGTCGACATCAATGGACCGATCCATAGCCCACCATTGCCGCATAAGCGGAAATGTCGAGTCGTATCTGTGTCGCTGTGGGTTCAACACACACAACAACAGGAGTGTCGCATGAAGTGGGGCACGAAGGGGTGCGCAGCAGAGACAGACAGAACAAACGACCACAATTGCAACGGGTTGGCTGAAGCGCCGGTTGGGGGGAATTGGAGAGTGCACTCCGGACGAAAAGCCTTTAATCGACAGCAACATATTCGATTTTAATATTCATATGCCGCCATAAATTCACAACAAAGGCGAACGATGGCCCATGCAATATATGAGGGCGTTGATATGGCCATACACACATTCACACACACACACACACACACACACACAGAGCAATACGTGCCTGTTGTGCCTCATATTATGTGATATATTGGAGTCTTTTGGACAGCTGTTGCTGCTGCTGGCACTTTCATGAAATGTACTTTTCAACGGCAGCGATTGCTTTGCTGATACAATTAAAGCATCAAAGCACATTAAATAGTTAGTTAATAATGTTACTCTATTTTCTCACGGACTCTCTTTTGACTGCTAAGGGATTCAAAATATTTGTTGTGCAAGTTTGCAAGTCATGATAAAAACGATCATATTTATTATTAAACTTGGAAAACTGTCCACATGTCCGATTAATTAAGGCATTTGCTTGCTTAAGGCGTGGTCTTTGTCCAGCCGTAGTCATGACAGTGCTTTCCCATGAATCCCATAACCTAGGGGCACAACGGCCAGTGCTCGGTTACCGCCTGTTTGATTTGGTTAATCATATAGCATTTGCTGGGCCCAATGGGGTGTGTCTGTGCTGAAACTTTAAAGTGTCTCCAGCAAGAAAATGAAATGTGGACCACATGCACAAGAAATGAAAGAAGCGCCCGCTACCCCCGTTACCCAATTGGATCAGGCATGTCAGAATGTAACGCTCATTATAGCAACAACAACAAGAACAAGAACAACAAACGCAAAAGCAAAAGGAAAAAGGACGCACACACGGCCGGCTGTTGCTGCTGATGATGCTGACACCCTTTGCTTCCGTCTACGTCGTGCACTTCAAAAACTTAACCGTTAGGCATATGCGTGATTATCTCTCTCAGCCAGTGTCCAACAACGGCAGCAGCCGCTGCAGCAGCAACCCCTTAGAAGAAGACGCAGCAGCGGGAACAGAGGAGCAGCAGCCCTTCAACAATTGCGCGCTGACCCAGTTACCCGGCAACAAAGGCGGAAGCAAAGGAAACATGCTGAAAGAGCCGAGACAGAAGTTGGTAGGGGGATGGGGAGTGAGAATAAAAAGGCACATGTCATCATAGAAATCAGTGAGAAGCGCTGGGCAGCAGCAGCAGGAGAAACGGAAATGGCCGCTGGCATCAGAGGCAACGGCTTATGGAAAATAGAAGGCAAAAAGGCGCTACGAAAATTCATTAAAACGGACCAGAGTACTGCCCAGAAAATGGGCAGGGGGCAAGGCGTTCGACGGGTGGCAACAATGGACAATGGTCCAGTTGAGTTCCCGAGGCTTATCAGCCGGGCCATATGTGCACGCGCGTCACAGAAGGACACAGTTCATAATCAAATATTTAGCATACTTTTTAGCAGAGGAGCATACGAGCGTTATTACAATAACATTTCCGGTCAGCTTGGCAGGCCAGGCAGGCAGCATTAACAACAACAACAACAACAACAGTTGCAACCGTGCTTAAAGTGGGGGCATTGGCCCCACAAAAGTCCCATCGAGCGTGTAATGCAATGAGCCGCAGAGAGAGAGCCCAGGCAAATCCCCAATGAATGCCAGTTGGCCGGCACTTGGGAGCGTTAATGTGCCATAACGAATGCATTAGAGACTTTCAGAATTTCCACAGTTGTAAGCGTAGCCAGGGGAGGCCATTTTAAAATTTAATTACTAAACTTGCCTGCCTTCCCGCTCGCCTACACGTGTGTGCATTCAGAGAGAGAGAGAGAGAGAGAGAGAGAGAGAGAGCGAGAGAGAGAAAGAGAAAGGGTGCCCCTCAATAAAGCGATAGCCCGCTTCCCAAAACAAAAAAGTATGCTACAAATACCGAGTTTGGCCTTAAACCATATGGCACGCACTGAAGAAAACATATGTTGCTGCCGCCGTGGCCATATAACAATACAATACAGAATACTGACGGGCGGGAATAGCAACAGCTTCTCTGATATCATTACTCAACCAACAAGCCACAAAAACACGTACACTCACACTCACACATATGCACAGCACAGGCATGCGAGTTTCCGTTTTGTTGGGGCTGTATGTGTGTGTGTGTGTGTGTGCGTATCGTGTTCGTTTTTTGTCTGCGCTTTGCGCGCTTTTATGCCCCCTTCCGCGCGTCTCTCTCTCTGTCTCTCTCACTCTTCCTCTCTCTCTCCCGGCGATATTATCAAGTGAAGTGCTTTTGCGGTTTTTGCCGTTGCTTTGTCTATCACACATATGCACACACACACACGTCCACTTCTGCCTCAGCCCAGTCGTGTTGCCAACTGCTGATATATTTCTCTCTCTGTGTGTGTGTGTGTGTGTGTGCGTGCGTTTTGGCTTTGTTATTATTACTATTACCACATGTTGTTTTTGTATTTAAGCTAATTCTTTTATGTACATAAAACGTGCAGCCACATAAAAATAAAAACCAAACAGCAAACAACAAACGACAAATAACAAAAGCAACGCAACATCAGCATCAGCAACAGCAAAGCAAAGCGCCGCCTGATGATAAGCCAAGTGGCGAATTCAAGCGTAGTCAGCATTGATATCAGCCAGCCAGCCCGGCCCAGCCCCGTTCCCCTCCCTTCCTTTCCGCCTCACCCTCTAGCCGTAATCGCATAAAGGTGCCTACTTCACACAAAATTACCCTTTTCAATTTGCCAGCCGTGCGGTGCAGGAGATGACTGTGGCAAGCGGCGCTCCCCCATTGTCTGAGCTGCTCGTTTATTGACTTTTTGTCATTGCTGCTAATGCATATAGCAGTAGCCAGAAGCAGCAGCAGCAGCAGTAGTAGCAGCAGCCACACACACACACACACACACACACACACAGACAGCATCAGCAGCAAAAGCAGCTTTATTTTTATAGCTCGCATTACGTTTAATGTTTAGCTTAACTTAGTTACTCTCGATGCTCGACTCGGGGGCTCACTCCGACTCTGACTGTGGCTCAGATTCCGACTTCAACGCTGCCTTTGGCATTGTTACCGCACTTGTGAGTGCTGTAATTAAGTGTCACGTGTAATTACAATACACTTATGCATGTGGTGCATGCAACATGGCTTTGTAATTAGAGTTTAGCGCCAATATTAGCTCTTAATATTCACCACTAAACAAAAATTAAGCAAAGGCAAAAACCACTCGCTTTCTGTAGCCGTAGCATTCTGGTTAATTTCAATGAATATTCTGTGAGCTCTTTGCAATTATTTGCCACTCGCAAATCCCAACTAATAACAGGCGAAAACAAAAACAGCAACAACAAACAAATAAATAACCCACTGCTTGTTTGCCAAAACGCTGCAGTCGGGAATTAGCGCAAAGAGCTTTTCTTAAATAGAACTTGGTTCTGTTTGCGCAACTGTGCACTGCGAATCATGATTAGCTGCACGCCGGCTGTTTGCTTCGTTATGAAGCAGGTGCTGACGAAAACTGCTTCTGATTATATTTTAGTATGTATGCAAATCGATGTAGCTTTGATTTAAGACTGAAACTGCCATTAATATTTAAGAATGAATTAGAAAAAATATCTCTGTCCCACCTCTTCTTGGTACTCTTCTAGAAGACATGGTGTAGACACGGCTTTAATGGGTTCTCAAATACGATTGTCAGTTTATAAGATGACACGATTCATTAATTTTATTTTTTATTTGGTTTACAAATTATTCTTTATTTCAGTCGTAAATGTGTTGGGTAATTCACAATTATTAATAATGTTTATTTAAATGAACATAACGTAAATAAATATAATTGATGTCATCCACAATAACAGTTCAATTAATTGAATTCCAATTAATTCAAAATATATAAATTAATAATAATGATGATAAACATAATATACTAAATATAATAATGCTTAAAAATATGTACATATATATTTTTTGGGTCTAGATTATTTTGCTTGTAGAACTCTTAACAGTTTATAATCATATGTAGTTCTAGTTTGCAATTACACACCAAACTGCCCTCGTCTAATGCTGTCCCACACAAATTACTGCAATTTAGCGCGCACTTACCTGCTTGTGTTGATTTAGTTAGCTAAACTGGAGCCAACCCAAGCGAAGCTCAAGTTAACCCAAACAGAAATGCAAAAAAAAATCGCTTAAGCACCACTTAAATTTTTCTGACTGCAGTAACAAAAGTAACAAAGGCAAAAAAAAAAATAATAACGATAACAACAACAACAATGAGAGCTTACCTGGGTTGAATCACTGTAATTTACTTAACTTGCGTAAATATTTAATATTTATATTGTTCTCTTCTCTTTTATTTTTCTCTTTTTATGTACCGTAATCGTATATACTTCATCTACTACACACACAACTACAATCTTGCCTACTTGCCTACCATTCAATTCAACTCAACTGAAAAAACTGAAACCATCTTCAACTTCTCTGCTGTGCTGTGCCTCTACATCATCAACTACAACTACAACCACAAATTATTAACATAACAACTACAAAAATGCCACCCGCTGCCCGCACCAAACAAAATCTTTGTCTCCAATGCGAATCCAAATTGCATCTGTATCTTGTTGCGTGTAACCGTAAATCTGTGCCCGTGCGGCCATGCAGCGCGGAAGCGACGAACTTTTGAGTCAAGCAGCAGTCATGGCGCCCGCTTCCGACAATAATAATCAGGATCTGGCCACAAAGAAGGCCAAGCTGGATTCGAGCACCGTGCTGGCTGGCGGAATTGGTAAGTTTTATATATTTCTCTGCACCCTCTCCCTCTCCCTATCGTTCTCTCTCTCTCTCTCCTTCTTTTATACTATCTGTCTCGCCCTCTTGCAACTTATCTTTGGCTCTAGCTTAACCATGCCCTTACCTTAACTATGCCTTTTTGCCTGCCCCCGCTTGGCTCTATCCCTGTCTATGTTGCGCCCATATAAACCCATTTTATGGCACGCCTGGGCCGCTCAACTTAAGTGCACTTTGCAGCCATAGTTTAGGCCGGGTTGGGCTGTCAATTAGCCGCCGCCGTTGCTGCCCTTCGTGCGTGCATTAGGCACTGCCAATGGCCAAAGCCGGCTTAAGCTGTACCAGCCACTTGGCTGCTTGTGGCCGGCGCTCGAGTATGGGGCACGCATTCGCGGCTGGTGTTATAGCCAATTAACCCACTAATTAGCATGGAAGCAAACATTTCGACGAGACCTTTGTTGTTGGTCGCGCAATGTGAAAAAGTATAGTATAGCCGTCGCGTTTGCGTTATGAGCAGCCCTACCACGCAATTCCAGCACATTAATTAGTCCCACACACACACACACACACACACATACACACACCAATTTAAACACAGCGTGCGCGTGTTAGCTGGTGCAAAGAAATAAAGCTAATCAAAAACCGCTCGCGCCAGAAACCAAAAACCAGAACCTGAACCACACATTAGGCAAATATTTGTCAAGCGCCCGTCAACGTTGATGTTAAAACCGAAAGTCGAAACCGAAAATCAGTCAGCCACAAAATGATTTTAAATATCAACAAATCCATACGAAAACATTTTTCATGCACACACACACACACAAAGAGCGCAAAATGCCAATGTAATCACAAAGGTCGAACCGCCATCCACAAATGGCCAACAAAATAAAAGCTTTTGCTTACTCTACTTTTCTAAAGAAATGTACTGTAAATTAATTCGCTTTTCGTTATTCCAATTAGCAGCCCTTAAAAGCATGTCAATTAACTGCTGCATCACAATGTGAATCAATGGGAGCATGTGGTTCAATAGAAAGAAAAAAGGTGAACCAAGTTGTAAGCATTTTAACGGGTTGTGCCGCCGCCCGCCCGCCAGTGTAACAGCAGATAGTCAAAGGACGCCAACCACATACACACTCACCTACACAAACACGTACGTACTGAGTGGCAATCGAGAACGCAACGAAAATAAACGCAAAAGCAAAAGCATAATATTTATTTATTACTCTACAAAGGACTTTTCTATTAATTAAAAAGCAACAAGCTCTATCCTACACACACACACACACACACGCACTGATACACACGTACTGTTGGCCAGTTGGTAACTGGCAAAGAGTTGCGTCCATTGTTCGAATGGTTGGTCCAGGCGCAGACGACCCAGCGGCATTTGAGTGCCAACTCATGCATACAAACGCAAGCAGGCTGGCTGGCTGGCAGGCAGGTTTGCTAGTAGGTGTGGGTTGCCAGCACAGCCAGGTAGACATCGTGGATGTGTATGCGACTGCTTGGGAACCCACCGCCACTTGACACCTGCCACCAGCCACCAGCCACCTGCCACATGCCACCTGCGGCCTTTTTAATTTTCCACGCAAAGTTCATGCGCAAACACAAAGCAAGGTAAAATGTTTAAAGTCATGAGCAGCTTAAAGTTAAACAGACAAAGAGGAATAAAGCCACCAAAGAGAGTGAGAAGTGCCACTGAAAATCCAATGAATTCATTTGTATTTGTTGTGTGCGTCTGTTTGTGTGTGTGTGCTCGCTTACATGGAAACCACTTAAAGCTGACGCACAAAAGCAAAAATACGTTGCTGATGCCGAAAATAATAACAAAAGAAATTGCTAAATAAATGTGTAAGGACACTTTTATTGCATTGCAACACTGAGCCAACACCAACAACAGCAACAACAACTGCCAGACAAGTAAATAGGCAGCATCCAACAAAAGCAACAAAAAGCATTGTGTGGCCAGCCTTAGATAAACACACGCACACGCGCACACACACACACACACACACACACACAGAGCAACAGCCAAAAATTATTTTTTCTTCTTCTTTTTTCGTGGTTTGGCACGCCCCAACGCTAGGTACTGTATTCATTCAACGTCCATTGGCCGTTGTCAATTGTATTTGTGTGCTATACTAAACCAATACACTGGGCAACGCTTCCGTTACACGAGCTTAGCCATCGAACATGCAACAAATTTTGCACGTAAATGTAATAAAAACACTTTTGGCCCAATGCCCCACCACGCCCAAGCACTTCAAGAGAGTGGTGTGTGTGTGTGTGTGCGTGTAAAGCACACTTCAAGTAAGTGGCCACGCTCCGTTCGGCTCATCTTACAATGCAAAGCGCACACAGTATATTTATATATATATATATATATTTATATATATATATATATATTTATATATATATGTATTTACCATATATATATGTTTACTTTTTTCTTATGCCTCGACTTCCGTTTGGCCATGTAATAAATACTCGCATTTGCTTAGTGGCGTTTGATTTATTTTATTTTGATTATTATGCATATTTTATGCAAGCCAAATTAGACCCCGGGGAATAAAGTTCGAGACGCCGTGCCGGCTAATTCTAACTACGCCAAAAACGCAACCAAACCAAAATCCCAAAACGAAACAAGCCAAGCCCAGCAGAGTCGAGCCGAGTCGAACTAAGCCGTGGCAATGTCGCGTGTTTGGGCTGGGACAGCAGCATGTGTAGCCATTGTAGTTTTTGTTGTTCTTGCTGCCGCGTGTTTGTTGTTTATTGTTACAGCACTCGCGCACACACATGCCACACACACACACACCCCCATATATATTATACACACATGCAACCAAGCCATGTTTGTCTAGCCCCGCCAATATTTGTTTGTTTATTGACCGATTTGGGGGCGACCATTGGTCAACAGGCCATAGGGTTCAAGGTGTTAAAACGTAACGTTCAAAAAAAGTATACGGAAAATAAAAACCAATCGACTATAGACATGCATAGGTGTTTATATACAATATTATATATATACGCAGGCTTAGAGAAGCCGTTTGAAGTGCAGCTACTTTGATAAGATTAATGATTATACATATATAACTAGAAAGTTAATATAAACAATATATAACAATAATGAATAAACATATACATAATAATTTAAAAATTAACTAATAATTATAATTATAACTATTTTTAATTTAAATAGAAATCTGAAAAAATTAGTCTTATCGCAGCCACTGACGCAGCTAAATTATTTATTCACAACTTTAATCTTTTCATAAGCTCAAACCAATCATCCAGTCAAGCACACGCATCGGAGCCCAGTAAAGTACTTGAACGTTTTTATAGCCAAAACCAATAAGCGAAAGCTTGAACTGCTTTGCGCAGCGGGTTGCGCCCTGCACGTCCTGCATCCGCATTGTCCTATGTATAGGTCTCCCTGTGTGTGTGTCTCCTGTCTGGCGGCGCGTGCCGCCTTGTGTCTCGAATATCGCAGCGCACTCGCACGTCTGTTGCGTGTAAATATTTTCACAGTCAATAAAATAATATTGTCATATTTATTTGTATGCGGCGCCGTCATCGTCTGTATAAATATTGAGAGAGCACTGCAAACCAGAATAAAAATCAGAATTTGCACTTGGTCAGCGGCAACAGCAACAGCTGAAAGGCAAACACATACACATGCACAGTTTCTGTCAATTGGTTCTGTTATGTGGTCCAGTGCGATCATTTATGACTGGCACTGTGCGTGCGGCTAGTTGAACGTGCATTTATTGTCATTATTCATATGGTTTGACCTTTGACTCTGCCGTCACATGCCACATGTGTATTTACATATGAGTTACTTAATTAAGCACAGGACCCCCTTGCCTTCTTAGCCCTGTAATTCATAGCATACTTATCAGCGCACCAGATGCAAGTGCAATTATAATTATAATGTACAAATGAAGTGGAAAAATGTTATACAGTGCTCTTGGCGCTGCTCCTCAACTCAACTTCCCTACCCTTTCCATCTGCTTGTAATTTGTGCAATTGATATACTTCATAAAACTGTGAGCCATGTAGTTGATGCTGGCGTCGTTGCATTCCAAAGACTCCCGCTAGATTACGCTACTTGACTGCACACAGGACAGAGAAACAGTGTCTGCTTTTTACCAGACTGTATCCTCTGCCTTCAACACAGGCTGCCAGCATTAAAAAACTGGAAACTATTCTCGTAATTGAAATGCAATTAAAATATGTAAACGTCGTCGTCAGCCTTTCCGTGCGTTGACTTCTCGCATATACAGTTTCTCTCTCTATCTCTCTTAATCTCTGTTTCTCTCTCTCCTCCTCCCTCTCTTTCATCCTGGCTCCCTTTAGACTTGTGTCTATGTGCTAACAAATTTTTAATGAATTACATTACTTGCGGGTGTTAGGCTCAAGCCTTGGCTGTAGCATCAACAGAAAAAAATCGTTATTTTCAATTATGGCTGGCCTGAAAACAGAAATGTACTCGGCTAAATAAAAAATGGAGGAAAGGGAACTCAAACAAGGCTGCTGGCGTTGAGTTTCTGTTGATGGTTAAAACTTGTGCTATGATTGATTATGCGCAGACAGATGTTTAAATTAAAGACAAGACGCTGGCAAAGTAAATATCATTAAGTCATTACGCATGCACGCAAAGCACACACAGACATACACACAGCTACCAAGTGGGTGACCAACAATTTAAAATTTATGATGTGTGAGCTTGTAAAAACCTAATTTACTGTCACATAATTATAGGCAGTGCTGCGTATGCGTGTGTAAATATACGCTTTCGCGCACACACACACACACACACACACACGCAAAGCAGGCAGGCAGGCACACATTGGCGTCACGCTTACATTAAATCATTAAATGCCGCCACGTAAGCACAAATTTAATTGTTATTAACAATCAGCATTTTTCCAACCAACCCCACATCCCCCTTTACTTGCGCGAAGGCAGTATGGAGGCAGCTACTTGTGGACTGAATGATGGGTTGTGTTTTGGGGTGTTGACCATTTATCGTGTATTTTTCGTGGCTTTGTTTCAACTGTCGACGCTCGACGCGCTTTTCCATTCATTTTCATTTACATTTTTCGTTTGGGGTTTTTGTTTACTTTATGAATTTAAATTGTCATTAATTAACTTTGTGCATGTTGCGTTCGTGTGGGCAAAAAAGAGAAATACGAACTGTACGTACATTTGCTCTCAAATTATTACACATACGACGCATTGTTCAATACCAAAAACTGCAACTACAAACAGCATATGGACATGGTATATGGAACAGCTGACCATCCATTATTTTCATACCCGCACCGGGGCCAACTCAATTACACTTTGTAAACTTTTCAATTAGCCATAAATAGTTTATATGTATATTTTTTATGCAATTCATCGATGGACGAGGTCGGTCCGGCTCGGCATGACGCTGCATGCGTGTATGGGCTTAATTGAAAGGTGCCCTGTTGAGGCCGCCCCATCAGGATATCGTGCGTGTCATTAATACAGTTGAGCTTTAGTCTCGCCTTCCATTTCAGCTCATTTTAACACGGTGCAACAGTGCGTATGATTGTTATTTATATATCCGTGTGACATCACGCAACAAGCATCATTATTGAATGCAAATTTTATGACACGCACACTTTTTTATATTTTTTGCTGCGCTTGGCATTAAATATGTGTGTGTGTGTGTGTGTTACTTTGTCAGTACGCTCTTCAGAGTTCTTAAAAGGTTTTTGTCTCAAACGTGCACAATTTGTTCAGCCAACTTTAAAAGATGCATCTCGATAATGTACATGCAGCTATTATTACTTGTATGAGATTTTTCAGAATAATTATCTGTTGTTGCCTAATTTAAACACATTTAAAAAAGATTCTGTGAAATTCATTTGTTAATCTGTCCATTAATCAAAGAGATAACCTCTTTAAAAGGAATGCAGCAAAGTCCCAAACTTTAACAAAAATCTGCCGCAGGACATGAGCCAACAAACCAGCAATTTTTTTTTTCAGTCATTCGGTTGTTCAGTTTTGGCTGCAGCTGCCTGCTTCAGGCCCTTGTTGGCTGTGTTTCCGGCCGTCGTCGACTCGTCGCCATCTTCCTTTTCAATTACACCCCCTGTCGCCTCTATAGCTGGCAGGTCAGGTGGTTCGGGTTCGAGGACGGAGCCATTGGATGATGGACCCGTTGGCAATGCTCGCCGATGAGTGAATGGGAATGGTTGTCGATTTGCTCATTGTACTGACGTAGTTTCTCGTTTTCACACCATCAAGCAGCGTTTGTTGCGATTTGTAACAAATTCTCCACTCGTTGCAATGCAGCAGCAGAAACAACAATAACAACAACAACGTCAAACCCAACAAACCCAAATTGAGTTGTTGATGGCGAACGTCAAAAAATCCACAAATTTTCGTTTCGCGCGCTTGTAGTGGATTTCATATTTTTACTTTTTGATTTTTGCCTTTTGCTCAGTTTTTCCTTTTTTCAATTTCTTTTTATTTTGCTGCTCGTTGACAACGTCATCATGCATGATAGATAGTTTTACATATTTTCAATGCCGTCTTTTTTTCCGGCAGCTGCCCAGCGGCACTTGATTTGTTGTTTGTCTTGTGCTGCATATTTCCGGCGCTCTTTGCACTTTTATTTAGTTTCATTTATACCCTTACTCAACCGAAAGAAAAATGGTACGGTATAGAAAATATCAAAAAAATTTCGCAGTCTATAAATAGATGCGTTTACAACACACAATTTATTTAAACTTTACGAGAATTTGGTAAAAGTTGGTACCGGTATATCTGAATCGTGTTATTTTCAGTTGCTGGCCTTTTCTTGTTATTTATGGGCATCATTGCACGGCCGGCATTTGGTCATTGATTTTTAATAAATTTGCGAGCTGCCAAAAGGTTGAGAGAGGCCAATATGCCGTGCACTTTGCCTTGCCGCTGCCTTGCATAATTTCGTTTCAACTTCATTTCCGTTCCGAACTAATCAAAAAGTGTAATTTCCGATTAGTTGAATTCAGCATCGAGTGCTGCGCCACACTGACCAAACTGCAGTCGAGAGGCCGAGCCGAGCCCTCTCATAGTTGGCATGGTTGTTACCTCAAGTTGGCCTGAATGGCGGGCCTATTGGCCCAACGTTGGGTTGGGTGGGTTGGGTCCTCTGTGCCTATTTTTCATTTATTTCATCTTTTTTTTGCGCATTGTTATAAATTGGCACATTGACCCATGCAGGTTGGCGGCGAGTTAAAGTTGCGGCTAGTTGAACAGCGACAGGAACTGGGGCGGCAGCGTATCGGGGCTGGGTCGGGTAATGACCCTTTTATGTTGTAAGTTATTAGCAAGGGCCAAGTGAAAGCGGTTAACAGCTATGTGGCAAGCTCTGCTGATAAATGCTGCAAAGTGATAATATGTGGGACAATTTGTGGCATTAAAGGAAACTCTGTCGCAAAAGCCCCTCGAGCGTGAACAAAGTAATGGCTTATAGAAAGGCTTGGTATATGTGTATTTTAACGGCTTGGGAAAACAGACAAAGGTTAAGGATTTAATTATATTTAAGCGAATTGCTTTAGACATGATACTGGATAAGCGTTGTCAAGGAGATGAGAGGATGTGGCGTATAATGGGAAGAACTAAATACTGTGACTTTGCTTTGTACGGTAATGAGTTGTCATCATACTCCAAATCAGCTCATTTTTCTTTAATTTCCGACTACTCCCGCTTTACACTGGTGCAAATCATATTCCCAGTTCATCATTGGCTTATGTTTTCTGCTGCTGAACGTTATTTATCCGTACACTAAAGCTAGATTCATGAACGCATGTTTTAAAGACTATGTTAAATTAAAGTGCAGCAAAGTTCAAATGTTGGCAGCTGGTGGTTAAAAAGTGCAAATTCCTGTGACAACTGCCAGTTTGGCCATTGGCATTGCGATGGGCTATCTCTAGCTATATTCTGTTTGCTAGTTTAGCAAGTGCGGTAAATACGGCAAACACACACACACCCACACATACGCCATGAAAAAACACACAAAATAACAAAAAACAAACTGCAGCCACGGTTGCAACATTTCATTTGCATATGAGGAGGCACACAGCTACACCCGAAAAAGGAAAAAGGAAACAAAACCAGCACATTAACAGGTGTTGACTAAGCACCAGCCAACCAGACAAGCTGCAGCCACCGCCGTTGCCTGACTGACTGCCCCTCGCGATCTCAGTTGTTGCTGCCTACAGAAATGGCAACTATATAAAGCATGCGGCATGCCAGCAAATTTGTTTGCGTTTGTTTATAAAAATTTAAGGCACTTTGGACAGATGTGCAACGGGGTCGCAGCGAAATCCCCAAAATGCTCTCTGCCGGCCAACAGCAGCAACAAAAACAACAACAACAGCCTAAAATCCCATTTGTGCACCCCTGTTGCAATGAAACTCAACAGCGGAGCCACTTTATTTATGCAAAAATAACAAACAAACACCTAGCTGGCAAACAAACAACTCCAACAAAGACAACCTTTATCTATGTATATTTGTGTATGAGTGTTTGTGTGTATGTGTGTGTGTGTAATGGGCTTGAACCTGGCCGGACCGGACCGGACAGGACAGTGTCGCCGTGTGGATTATTCACAGTCGTTGCAAGAGAGTGCAATGAATGAATTTATGCGGCAGGCTATTGCCGCGACGCCCCCCCCCCTCCCTTCCACCTGCCTTCCCCTCGCCCCTTAAGTGTCCAGGCTGTACCGCTTAACTGTGCAAAATGTATACAAATACCGCAACGTTTGCCGTGTTATCGGGGCCTTTATTTTGCTCGTTTACTGTGCTCTGCTGGGCGCTGATTTGGCCGAAAAGAGAGAAAGCAAAATGCATGTGAAAAAACAACAAAAAGAACGTGCAAATTAAGCGACGCACGGAAGCGGAAGTGCAGACAGCGTACGCCACCATTGCCATTTGCTATGGCAGCTGTTAATATTTAAAGCGGCTTATTAATTAGTTTACCTACGCTCTCACACATTGTATATATATATTGCGCACTTTACAACTCATACTCTGTCTGACTCTCTCTTTCTCTCTCACTGTAATTGCAGCCAAAGCCTCGAAAGTTATCCATTTGCGCAACATTCCAAACGAATCTGGTGAATCGGACGTAGTTGCACTGGGCATACCATTCGGACGCGTGACAAATGTCCTGGTGCTAAAGGGCAAGAATCAAGCATTTATCGAGATGGCCGACGAGATATCCGCCACGTCGATGGTATCATGTTATACAGTGAATCCACCACAAATGCGCGGACGCATGGTCTACGTGCAGTTCTCGAATCATCGCGAACTGAAGACGGACCAGAGTCATAATGTAAGTGTATAAAATAACATAACTCGAAGCTACCTATTTAAGCCAGAAACTTATAAGCAACTAAATCTGTTGGTCTTAAGTGTTATTAATGTGGCAATTAAGTTTCGGTCAGGGGCGAACAACGATTTATATGCAAATGTTGTTGCTGCCGTCTCGTTATTATGTGGGTCGTTCTCTGATTAATTACAATCTCTAAGGCAACTTAATTCGCCCCCCAGAAGACACACACACACATGTGTCGGCCATTCATAAATGCCAAGGGATATTTGTCAGTGATGGTCCAAACCAATTTCTAATTTTAATTTCGTAAGCCACAAAGTCACTGCCAAAGTTTAAAAAGCTTTCAAATAAATACACAAGCGCCCACAAACAAATACAGTTGCAGATATACAGATATATATAGCTTCGGCTGACACACATGCCTGACAAAAGCAGTGAAATGCATAGTTTTTGGGGTTTTGTGGCCAAAACACACACGCACACACTCAAACCGACTATACACAAATGAAAACCACAAGGCTCTAGCCACATACACATACACAGAAACCAGCAAACAAACGTACGGCAGCTGCTTAGCACAAAGTCAAAAGCATATTTTGATTACTTAAATGAAAGCAGCAGCAGCAGCAGCAGCAGCAGCAGCAGCGACAACAGCAACAAAGTGCGCAATATTGTTGTTGCTTGCCGAAAAACCCAAAACGACGTTGTCACCTTTTGTGTGTGTGTGTTTGTAGGAGTGTGTGTGTGTACACCACCTGCCTCCCAGCTAACGGGGCCGCCTTGTAACCCAAAATGACCCCAAGCAAAACTACTTAAAAAGAGATCGTCAGTCATGTGCTGCAACAACAAGAGCAACGGCTACAACAACAACATAAAAAAGGTTAAGAGGCTGCAGCAACCGAGCAGCAACAACAACAGAAGTAGGCGTGCCTATGAATAAGGTGACATCAACAACAACAACAGCAGCAGAAGCAACAACAACGGCAGGCCAAACAATACAGTTACATTTCACTGATTACCTTTTGGCTGTGGCAGCGTATGTGCGTGGGTGTGGCCAGATTTCTCTTGTTAACTACTAATCCTGGTAAAAGGCCTTGTTGCTGCCGCTGCTGCTGTTCCTGTTGCCGTTGCGCCCAACCCCAATGACAACGCAGACAACGCAGACGAGTGGAAAAGTCAACGCCGCTGTCGTTCCTTTTGCTCTAGTGGAAAATCTCTTAAAACGCATGAGTGTGTGTTGTGTGCATGTGTGCGTGTGTATGAGCTTAATCTTGTGTGTAGAGATCTGTTTGACTCTTGTTGTTGCCTTTGTTGTTCCTGCCGCCTGGCCAGCATATTTATACAATTTCTCATTTCATTCACTTTGCTTTATTTTGCCGACTTTTTTCTTTGTATCATTCTTTTTTCTTTTTATTTTTTGTTTGTGCGCCTTGTGCCATGCTGCCCATTGTCAACACATCTCTGAGCGTATGCCTCTATGTGTTGTAAGTTCGTGTGTGTGCTTTTTTGTTTTGTCTCGTTGTGCAACTGCTGTTTGGCCTCGCATTTTAACAACTGTCTTCATTGGCTTTTGTGCGGGGCTGTCTTCGTCCCCACCTGGCGCTAGCACTGCGCTGATTGCTCAACGTCTTTGCCGTCCGTCTTGAGTCCTGCTCTCCTCTTCTACTCTTTTTTAAGCGCCGCTGCAACGTGCAAAGTTGCAGATAAGATGCCGTGCTGTGTGTCATAGCAGAATAAAAAGAGCTTAAGCAGTCAGCGCAGCAACAGCTGTCCGTGTGCTTGAAACATTAGTGGAGTTTGCTGCCCCCAAGCCAAGATGCTTAAGTTTATGTAATAGTTTTATTGGGCGCCCGGCCAATGCAGCTCGTGTGACCTCAAAATGCTAAATTAATGATGATTTTCGTAGGAGAAAAATAAGAAATTGTTGGGTTAAACTCTGTGCTGGCACAGCAAAAATTTCTGTTCAGACCAATTGACGATATAAAACCGCAAATAAGTATGCTTTAAAATTTCCCTTTAAAGTTTGTGGGCCCGGCAGGCAAGACGCAAGCGAAGACACAAATCCATTGCACGCCTTAAGGGATTTAACCCCACACGCACCTGAAAGCAAAGCTGCGACGACAACAGCAACATCAGCAGCAACAGAACCAACAGCAGTAGCAAATCAGCAATACAGGATTTTCAAATCATCTGCTCACACACACACGAACACACCTACATTTGCAGATTTCATCGCCTGAGTGATTGCGTCGCATAGAGCAGCAGCAGCAAAAAAAAAAAATAAATAGAAATAAAACAAAAGTAAGGGTAAGAGCGTACGAAAACCAAGTTGGCAGCATCAGAAATGAAAACCCCTCCAGCCCTTCATGCTACTGACATTTATGTTGGCAATTTGGCAGTCAGGCAGCGTGGCTGGGCTATGCCGTGCCGTGCCGTGCCGTGCCGTGCTGGCATGGCAGAGCTGTGTAACAGGATTCTAATATGTCATGTCGGCTGGGACGTCCTTTCACCTATGCCGTTTAGCTCCCCAGTGCTCAACAGCTACTGCTACTACTTTTACTCCCGGGCACTTCGGGCAACAGTTGTTGTGACTATTTTCGTTGCTATTTACGTTGATGTCTTCTTCTTCTTCTTGCGCTCGAGCATCTTTGAGGCGCCTTCCCCATGCCACGCACGTCACTCGCTTCAGCGACCAGGCCAGAGGCGCAGGACACCCTTGACTAGGATGCTGCTGATGTTGCGGCTGATGCTTGGAAATGAAGATAAATGCACTGGAAGTTCACGCGGTTACAGCCACAACACAAGCTGCCCACAAATCCACCAAACCCCAAAGCCCCCAAGCGGGCCCTTGTCTCGCAATCCCCCCGTCCCCGTCCACTGCCTCTTATATTGCTTAGTGGCTCGGCTCAAATTTGACATGTGATTGTTTTGTCTTTGTCTGTAGCTGCGCATCTGCCTGTCTCTATTTATATATGTGCGTGTGTGTTTGTAATTTTGATAAATTAATTTTTTTAGCCGATCCCCAACAAGCGAAAAGGGTTGACATCCACTTGGGACCGGGTCCGGAACCGAGTTCCAAACTGCGCCGCAAACAAAACGAAATTGATTGAAATTTAATTTCAAAACAAAATCCCACGGACACAACAAGCGAGCAAGCGAATGTCTCTTGAGTAACATTTGCGTTCACGCCTAAAAGGCGGCAGTGCATTCATTAGATTCTAAACAAATGATGGCCATACACAGACACACACACACACACACACACACCGATCCACATAGCCAACAAATTGTAAACCTGTGGGCAATCCCCAGAAGGTGCACCAAACGGTTGTCTTTAATTTCAATAACCGTCGTAATTGGCACTTGTGCGGTTGCAAACAACAGGTCCAGCACACAGCAAACATGACACACCGGACACATAAAGGACATGCAGCACAGTTACAATTCAATCGAAGAGTTTGCGTCACAGGTCTTGCCACTTGCCACGCCACTTTCAATGGGTGGCTCGCGCTTTACAATGCACTGATTTCAGACAGTTACGCCTATCAGATATAGCCGCATGCATCTGTATGCATGTGTGTGTGTGTGTGGTTGTGTCTGGATGTGACACTGTCCTGGCCATTGCAGCAGGTGTTGGCTTTCCCTCTCGCGATAAGGTTACTTTGTGATTAAATTAAATGCCGGCCACAGTTAAAAAATAAAGCCCGATAGCTCCCAGCTGGTCTGTTGGTTTGCATATACCCTACGTTTAATGATTTCAGTTGGCATATTGCATATGTGCAAATGCTTGTAATAGGCGAAAGTTGTTAAAACATAAACCCTGTGCCTTCTCGCTTGTAAAACTCTTTAATTGATGTTGTAACCTATGATACAAGATTATAACAGTTCAACGCATTGCTAATTGTTAGTGCTTAAAGTTTAAAAATATTAGTGTAGTAAAGTGGTAAAAAATTGAGTTACAGCAGATGAGCCTAAATTAAAGCAATTCCTTTAAACGCCTAACTCTTAAAGCTGCCTACAACTTTCTGCCAATAAGGTGCGCAATGTCAATTAATAGAATGAATATCAGGAAAAAAAAATCACGTCAGCATTAGTGCCAAACACGAAATGAGATTAATGTGGACAACATTGACGTCTTGTTTCAGTTTTCTGTGAGGGTTGAAGGCGGGGTACGTTGAGACCGGAGCGCAGTTAACGCCGTATTATGGGTGTTAAGGCGGCAACAACTAATACAAATGTCAAACGATTAAGCCACAAAAAGGATCAAGCTGATTAGCAAAGGCTTAAGCAAATGCGATATATGCTGCAGTTGCTGCCAAACTGGGGCAACTCTGGCAATAGCAAATAAAGAAGAAGTATTGAGCCAGAGTCTACCCATTCGATTTGTCGTTAATAATATGAACCAAGCTCAGGAACCGCACTGTTTATTTAATTTGTTGCTGCTGCTTGACAGCCGCTCCATGCCTGTTGACAGCTAGCGGCTTTCTATTTTGAGAGTTAGTAGGGGGGATTGTGGGGCAGGAGCTGGGGCTTACTTACACGGATTCATATAAGGAATTTTACTGTGGCAGGCTATTTGTTCAACTCTCAATGCTAAGGCGTGTGCAGTTAAAGGATTTGGCTGCGGCAAATAACTTCACACATGTACATATTTATGTGTGCCTGTGTATGCGTGTGTGTGTATGTGTGTGTGTGTGTATGTGTGTGTGTGTAAGCGGCTCTATCTGCACGTTGTTTATTTTTCTATGAGTTGCTTTTGTTTTTCTTTGCCGCTGCCTCCTGTCTCCTGCCCGCTGTCGTGTGTTGTTGTTTTCTCATTTTATTTCACGTTTACTTTTGCCAGCGTCGTCTGTCGAAAGCAAAAGTGAGCTAATCTTATTGTTTTCACAAGAGCGCCGCGAACGCGCAGCTTCTGCTATAGCTTGTTGATCCTTTGAGTTATGCGGCAGGATGCCAGCCGCTGCAGCACGTTAGCTCCCGCTACCCCCCGCACCGTGTTTGCTTACACTCCAGTCGTTTGCCAATTTGATTGGTGACGCTCTGGCGTGCTGAAAATGGATTTAAATTACATTGTTTCACACACTCGTCAGAAGTACGTGAGCAAATTTGCGAGCACCAAGGATAAAAGGAGCAACAACATCGACAACAATACAACAACAACAGCAGTAAAAATATCAACAATAGCAACTGACAACTTATTTTACATGTGTCGAGTTGTGACTTTTCAACAACAATATTTTCATTGTATTGATTAGTTCTTTTCTCTGTTGGATGTTTTTGCTGCCTAAAAGTATGCTACGTTTTATTTGCATTTGTCTGTGCAATGTTTTCTTTTAGTATACTTGTGTTTGCTTAGTTTTAGCCTAGGGATAACCGTAGGATTTGCTGTGGTTCTCCTTTTGACGTATTTATTTATGCAAAGTTTTTGGTAAGCGCTTTCAACGCATTTCGACTGTACCCCACATTTGTGTTAGCCCTAAATAAGACGTACGCAGAGTTAGCTGTGGCTACGTCTTTAGGAGCACTCAGCTCACCACAGGTTTTTCTGTGGCTGACTGTAGGCTCACAGCTCAGCTCAGGCCAGTGGCTACAAAAAGTATGCGAGCAGCTCCAGGAACGGCGCTGGCAACAACCACGGCAAAGTATGTAGTAATACATAATCCGCAGCTTAGCTTTAAAACTTAGCTGCACAAGTTCATAACTTGCAAGCTTAACCCTCCCCATTTCCAAAAAAGAAAAAATATGCTTTATATATATTAGGAGCAAGTTGGCAACCGCACAAAAGTGGCAACTCACCGCTCACTTTTACATCCTTGTTGCACGCATGCGGACGCAGAAGGAGTAGCTGCAACGACTACTGCCAAGAAGCTCGTTGCCAGCCGCCTGGTATTCTCACTCACTTGGCTCGCCACTTAAGCCAGCAACTTGCTCGGGCTAGAGCCACTTTGCCACGGCGTGACCAGTTTCTGAAGGGCATGTTGCCCGGGCCCTGCACTTTTCAAGTGTGCCCAAAAAACGGCAAAACGGCTTGCTGAGAGCAGGAGGCAGGAGGGAGGGTTTTCCCAGTGTGACATTGCAATGAAAATAAGCGCACGCATCTATGAAACAATAATATTTATGCAGAGCGCTAAGTGAAAGCAGCGCATATATATGTATATATATACATTTTTTTTTTTAGTTTTTTGCTTGAGTTTTTTGTTTGCCATTGACTTATTTCTTATGCAAAGACCAGAAGGCGACAGCTGGCACAGGTAGCCTGTCCGACAGGGTTTTTTTTTTTTGCGTAAATATTGCAAAAGTTTGCTTAAAAGCTTTTAGCAGCCTTTTTTGTTAGCTATATTTTTTTCACAACTCTCGCGTCAATTCTCTGGTGAACTGAGAAACGCTTCGACTTTGCATTATATTTTTTGTCTGGCTAATATTAAAGACGGCGCAAATCCAGCGGGAACTGTCAAATTTTAACATTTGATTTGCGCACAGCGCACACACACCAATACACTCAATAATTCACACATGTTCACATATATATATTTATATGGACATTGGATCGATAATTGAGCTTATCAGCAGATTTGCTATTTTTGCTTATCAAAGCAGTTTAGTTTATCAGACTTATCATATTAAATTATAACAATGTGCTGAGCTTGCCCCCACTTAGAGAAAGTTTGTGTTTGTGTGTGTAACTAATCAATGCCACAAACCGCCCACAGGCACAACAACAGCAACAACAGTAACAGCAATAATAACAGACAATGCACAATTGACTCATTAAGCGACTAAACCGCGACAAGGGAAAGCCAACAATGAGACACACGCACACCCAAAATGCCTAATGATGGTAACCTAAGCTTCCAGAATACTAGAGTGGCCGTGCAGCTGAGCCATATGGCAAGTGGCTTGGCTCATTATCAGATAGCCAAAATTGTAGTACAATGTTTGACGCAATTATCAATGCAATTGGCCACTTGACATTCAGTTAACATGCACACACACAAAGTTTAAGTACTCACGCGCACACACAAGCGAGTGAGACAGATAGATAGATAGCTAGATAGATGGAGAGTGAGAGCGGCAAATGTTTGCTCTACAATTACATTACAATTTTTACACAATCAACGTCATCGTCATCGTCTCATCGTAATAATAATCAGCCAAAGTGAAGTATCAAATTACAGTGATAGACTTCGACTTCGAGAGACGAATAGAATGGCAATCGTAGCAGCCGCAGCGTCTGCTCCTGCTCCTGCCCCGCGACCCCACACATTACACATACGGCCCGTGGGTAGGCTGGGCCTGACTGTGTGGCAGAGACCCCACACAGCGCAATTCTAATCAATTTTTATTATTTTTATAAAGCTAGGCAAAACTCAGCGCCCTAGGCAGAGTCTCAGGCTGAGTTTCTTGCTCTTGGCTTTGTTTCGTCCACGAGAATTTATCTAGCAAGAGGTAGCAAAAACAAATGGGCCGCCTGGGGGGGATTGTTGATGCTCCACGTGTGTCTGGAACTTTGCTGCTCCTGTTGCTGACAAACGCACAAAAAAACGCGCTAAGGCTAGGAAGGGCGGGCGGCTCGGGCTGTTGCTGAAGACGGTCGAATGTGTTTACGTTATGATTTTCGAAATCAAAATTCAGCACGAATAGGAATAAATTTACTTCCGAATGTCATTAAATTGTTTTCCGATAGAACGTGTATATTTCACGCAAGAAGTTTTGCCACTCAGCATGGGGCTGGCAACGTTCTTACGGCCTGACGTCCTAACGTCTTTACGTCTTTACGTCTTTACGTCTTTGCGTCCGTGCGTCCTTAGCATCCTGCCATTCTCACTCCGCACTTTGATTTCCTTTTATTATTACGGTACTTGATATTATTGATTCTGATTGAGATTTATGTTGCTGGGCCCGGCTGCCTCTTCCTGTTGCCATTACATATACTCTACCTGTTGTTGTTGCTACTGCGGCTGTAAATATTTAGCATATTTTCGCCCTGTTGCCTTTAAAAGTGAACGGCATGCATAAATTTTCGTGCAGCACGCCAAGTTTTTTGATTAATGCCTAAAGTTTTGCCATGTGCAGCGTTTAACTAATAAAACTTTGGCAGACACAATTTTTTGCCATCAATTGACTTAACCGTTCTCTCCCTTTCTCTGTCTACCTCAATTCCAGCAGAACTCTTCGGTGGTGCAGAGCGACTATCGCATTCAATCGCCAGCCGGTGGCTCACCATTGCCACTGTGCGCCGTGGGCAATGTGACCAGCAACAATGCCAACAACTCGGGCGACAGCAACTGCAGCACTGTGGCCATTTTGCAGAACAACACGAGTGCCGTAAACACCTCGGTGGCCGGCAACAATACCAATGCAGCCGGCGGCCCCAATACCGTGTTGCGCGTTATTGTCGAGACGCTAATGTATCCCGTATCGCTGGACATATTGCATCAGATATTCCAACGCTTTGGCAAGGTGTTAAAGATCGTTACCTTCACCAAGAACAATTCATTCCAAGTAAGCGCAGCTTAGCATTTTCTCAAATCTATATGTGTTTTAATCCAAATGCATTCAATTCATTGACAGGCTCTCATCCAATATCCGGATGCCCACTCCGCACAGCAGGCCAAGTCCATATTAGATGGCCAGAATATCTACAATGGCTGCTGCACCTTGCGCATTGACAACAGCAAATTGACCGCCTTGAATGTGAAGTACAACAATGACAAGTCGCGCGACTTTACGAATCCGGCGCTGCCACCGGGCGAGCCAGGTGTCGATCTCATGCCCACTGCCGGCGGCCTAATGAACACAAATGATCTGCTGTTGATTGCTGCCCGCCAGCGGCCCTCACTAACAGGTGATAAAATAGGTAACACAAACAGAACAATTTCCTTCTATTATCATTTTAATTTCTGTACCGCCTGCTTACACCTTCACACACACATACACACACGCACTTACAAACCTGAAACGCTTTGATTTTAGACTTATTGCCTTTGACACTTGCTATCGATTCAACTAGTACTTAAGCCGCATGCAACTGTGCAACATTGCCAATGCAACGTGACTAAACGCGCTCTCTCCCCCTCCATATATTTTTCAGTCAACGGTCTGGGCGCACCCGGCGTGCTGCCGCCCTTCGCCTTGGGATTGGGCACTCCTCTAACCGGCGGCTACAGCAATGCGCTGCCCAATCTGGCCGCCTTCTCGCTGGCCAACAGCGGCGCCCTGCAAACAGCCGCGCCCGCCATGCGCGGCTACTCGAATGTGCTGCTCGTTTCGAATTTAAATGAGGAGGTAAGTGCTTATAATTCCCAATTCAAAACTACTCCTCTCTTAAATATTTAAGTAGCTGAACATGTTGTCCCCATACGCCCATTCTTTCTATTTACTCACAAATATTTATTGCAAAAGTACTCGTACATGGCCTGTAATTAGTTTGCATTTCGGCTATGCATTTTTTCCCAAAAGCCGCATACAATTAATCTTTATGTTTATATATTTGTATTTAAACTATAGTTTTTTTTCCAAATTTATTTTATATTTGTGGTAGATTTCTAAAAGCGAGTACACGCATATTATTAATTAATTTAACATTTTATTTATTAAAAGTTATAGAAAAACAAAACAAGCAATTATTTCTGTAGCTGTTACTATTTGGTATTATTTTTCCTGTTTAATTTTTATGATTTATATAATTTTTAATACATCTACAACATAAAACTCTCGCTAACTGACAACAAACTTCTATTTTCTCTTTTTCTCTGTAGATGGTCACGCCTGATGCTCTATTTACCCTCTTTGGTACGTCTGCACAATACAAAAACCAAACCAAAAAACATATCTTACATGCTATTTATACCTTATATCTATATATATATATATATAAACATATATATTGTATATTGTCAACCTCAGTCAGTGGTTTAGCTAAGCAAAATTCAAGGCAAATACTTAAAATGCATCCAATCTTTAGTTGATCTGATCTTCTCTTTTCTACCACACTTGCCCCCGTATCATTTGGCTTGCCTTGCGCCCTTTGGCACAAACGTCATCCTTGACCATTTTATAAGTAGTACACTTGTTTATTCATTGAATTTAGACACGATACAAAATGAAATAAAATAAAAAGAACTGCCAAAAAGTCAACCACTGACAGCGACCCACACGTTGTAGCTTATCTAGACTAGCTCTAACTCTAACTCAACTTCAGCCTTGGCAGCCCCTGCTCAAACCCCTTAGCGCGACTCTTTGGCGTACTTCCGTTTGAAATTTACGCCATTTACGTGCAATCAGGAAAAGTGGCATGAATTATTTATACACATATCGATGAGACAGAATAACGCGGGGGAACAGGAAAAAGCAGAACAATTGCTGTGTACATTGAAAACATTGAAAATACGGCAAACGACGAACAAAATGTTTGAATTATTGAGGGAGAAAAAACGCTTAAAAACAAATTATCGATGCAACATCGTTCGGCTATTTCCCCACAGAACTTGCAACCTTCATCACGGGATCAATCAGTTTGCTGCAAATAATGCGCAAACTGCAATGGGTTTATTTCGGGAAAACGACCGCTGCACTGCAGCTTTAAAATACATACCTATGCGATTGGAAGCGAGTGAAAAATGTCAACAATTTTTAATTTTAATTTGGTCTCCGGTTGTGGAGCACTGGAATTTTGGAATTTGGGTTGCACTGACAAATAAAATGTTCTGTCGTTTCATAATATGCTTTGTTGTTATAAATCTGCAGTTCTTTTAAGACTCCAAATGTGTGCTGGGCTGGCAATTCCAAAAGCTTTATTATTGTAAAGCCAATCAAAACGAAGTAATAGGTTTAATGTGTTTATTTTTATAATAAATGGAATAAAGCCCAGTGCAAAAAAATGTCACGTCTAGAGGTGGTTGTTAGAGCAGCAGCTGCAGCAGCCGCAGGAGCAGTAACGGAAATACGCATTAAATGGCTGCATCTAAATGTTGTTAGTGCACTTCCTTTATACGCATTCATACTTATATATACAAAGCTCGATTGCAGCAATGGCAAACCACTCCAAATTGCTTTCTAATAGATTTTTATCCGGGGGCGGCAAATCCATCAGCTAGAAATTTAAATAGTTTTGCCAGGGCGCAAAATCTCAACGTAATCTTAGATACACGACCAGACACACAGCTAAAACAATGCGAAGGAGTGAGGGAGATAGCAACAGTTGCATACGCAGCGGCGGCCTGCTGGCAGTTATCCTGTCATAAGTTGTGCTTACAAATTGTAAAACAATGAAAATGAAAATATATGCACTTGCATAAATCTACACAAGCCACACACATACGCACACACACATACGTACATACGTATTAAAAAAGCATTCAGTGGCAAACGGGCAACAAGTGAAACCGCACTCAGGCACACACTTGCATGGCATCCTGTTGCTCCTTGCTTGCCGTTGTCTGCGACATGCTCGTGTGCATGTAAAATTACATGAATTAAGTGCGCTCCACTCTGTGCCCCCCCCGTGACCCCGTGCCCCTGCGTCCCCTCCATGCCGCCCGCCCGCAACAGTTGCCCATTGTTATACAAGTTTGCGGCTGGCTCTCAGCTCAGCTCAAATGCATATGTATGCATACATATATGTATATACAGGACACATGCTTTAACATGGCGCTCATCCTGCCACACACACACACACACACCCACTCGGTCGCTCGCACAACAAAAGATTGAGTGCGGAAGTGCATAGCTATAAAAATGTCCATTTATTTAGTTATCATTGCGCTTGTTGCTGTTGCTGTTGCTGTTACTTGGTTGTCTCTCTCTCTCTCTCTCGTTCCCTTCCACTGCCTCTCTCTAACCTTATGCATATGTGTGCACTTTATACACTCTCACACACGCACACACATTTTACAGTTTTTGCTGCCTTCACAATTGAAATAAAATTTACTTGTGACTTTTCGTAGCTGGTTGTTTTGGATGGTTGAGTGGTTGGGCGGTTGGTTGGTGGGATTTTAGCTGGGTTATTGTCTCCTGGCTGCCTTTTTGTCGTCTGATGTCTGTCGTGTGCGGCATGTCTGTTTGCCAAATGAATTTAACTAACTTTGTAAAGTTAATGGGGTTTGCTGTTTGAATTGCAGCTTCAACTTCCCCTGACCAACAACGTTTTGTGTCTTGGTCCATATGCGATTATGTGTGTGCTTGTTTATAGCATTTGGAGTTGACTTTTCACATGCGCTGCATATAACTTGTTTTTACTGCCTGTCTCTCTCTCTCTCTCTCTCTCTCTCTCCCTTTCTGCTCCTGTCCCTTTCTCTATTTGTTTTATTTAATTACCAAAATTCTTCGATTGCTGCGAGTGCCTGCAGCACCGTTTGTTAGCCACATTGTTATTGTTTCCATTGTTGTTGCTGGCAAGTGTGGCGCATAATTGCTGCATAATGGATTTGTTGCCACAACACAAAATGCCGCTGCTGCCCTCTGCTAGCTGTATCGCATTTTTGTGCTGCAACAGCACAAAACGCACAAAACTTGGAAACCACACACGCACACACACACACACACAGACAACACTTACATATACACAACAATGTTAAGTCTGTTGCCGCCTTTGTCTCTGGTGACACAAAACGGTTTGTAGTTGCGGCTTGTTTACCCACATGGACGTGTGTGTTGTGTCTGCTGTGTGTGTGTGTGTGTGTGTGTGTGTGTGTGTGTGTGTGTGTGTGTGTGTGTGTGTGTGTTGTGTCTGTGCTCCGCTTTGTTTGTATGCAAATGCATTTAATTTGAGTTTAAATACCCAAATATAAACTTTTGCCAAACAAACGTAACCACTGAGCCAAAGGTCGACAATATCAGCAGAGGGAGCGGAGAAAGACGGCCTGTGGTTTAAGCTGCTTGTCTTTGAATGCAAGTGAATACACTCATACTCGCCTAGGCACACAAATGTATTCATTTGTGTGGTATTTATTTACAAATTGCATTGTATTCTGTCAGCATTTTGGGCTTATCACTGATAAAGTAAACAAAAATTTGCCAAACGCATTAATTGCTTAAAAATGATTATTGCTAGAGTTGATGATGTTGTTGCTATTGTTGTTGTTGTCGTTAGTGCTACTCTAAAGCACAAAGCAGTCTGGCCGCATAACCGCATGGGGCGTACAACTAAGGGCAGCTTAAACCAACTGAGCCACAGTAAATCCTATCAGCAGCTCGTTAGCCACAGTTAAGACTAACTGCAACCAGCAACTGCCAGCAGTTGCCTTTCACTTGGCAGTAACCAGCTGCCAGTTGGCAGTTGGCAGCTGACTGCAGTGCTAATAAAGCTTCGATTGCTGATTTAACGCCAAGAGGGGGCCAGCAGCGAGTCGGGTTGGGTCGGATCGGGTCGAGTCGAGTGAAGCGTAGAGTAGAAAATTGTTAGATGTACGGGTATCATACGCCCCGTTGCACACAGCAAGCGAGATGTCGATAAGCTGAACGCTCTTAAGCGTCTTATTGCTTACTATGGCCGGGGACCGGGCCATGACTCGGAATGGCGTGTCAATAGATTTAGATAAACTCGCCAGCGACATGACGGCTATGCGGCCAAGCAGTCTAAACGAGCAATCAGCTAAATGGCCGCGCTAAAATTTTATGTAATAACTTTTGAATTTCCAAGTAGCTGAACGCCACGCACACGACCCTGGCCAAGAGTGACACTTGAGGCAAGCTGTACGACAAACAAGCAGCCGGCGACTGGCCGCACATACGCACACACACACACACACACACACACACGCATATACACACAAGTATTTGATATATACACACAGCGCCTTTTGTTATGTTAATGGCAGCAGGGAACTGGAACACGTAACCACAATTTCCACACATGACGCGAACGCCAATGTCTGACGGCCACGTTTAGGTGGCAAATTTAGCACTTCAATCATGGCTCTCCGGCAACGTTTGTTGTTGCTATTTCCGCTACTGCTGCTGTTGCTCGTGGCTAAAAGCTGTTTGCATATCAAATAATAAAAGTGGCAAGCGTCAAGCTTGCAACGCCCCCGCAAACAGCGTACTTCAAACGCTAACGTTTAGATTGATCAAGCCCAATAGAAAAAAAAGGGCTCACGTTAAGGCCAACCCTTCCCAAAGCAGCCATTTTATTAGTTTTGACAGCGCTTTGTTGTTGTCTGTTGGCCAGCCCCGAACAGCTCAATCGAGCGACCCCAGCGGTGGCTGCTGCCCTCCTCAATGCTACGATGTCTATGACACGCTCTTTAGACACTTGACACATGCCGCATGCCACATGCCTGTTGGTCTTTCAGCCATTCTAATAGAGCCTATTGCCGACAACAAAACTGTTGCCTACGTTTCGGGCCATTCACAGCTGTAGACCCTCTTTTTGCATACACAATAAAAACTTAATCAGTCTGCAAATCGTCTGGTAAACATATTGATGTGCTTCTGTGTGAGTGTGAGTGTGAGTGTATTGGTAATCCGCTTATGTAATTGTAATGGCGTGCTAAAAATTTATATCATTGCCGAAAATATTGTCGAAACGTGTTTAATTGAATTTTTATGAGCTCGCTGCAAACTGCGTGCGTGATTTTTGTTGGGCGCCCAAATAATTTCATAAAATTTTATATGCTACATGTGGCAAGCGTGGCAGGCAGGCCGACAGAGAACCGGAGGCGGCGCAATTTGATAAAGTGCCGTGACCGGAAAAAGGGAAAAATATGTGCAAATAATTTCAATGGAATTTTTTCATAATTTAACAAGTTCCGTTTAGCTAAAATGAGCTGGGTAGCTAAGTCCTGCTTCACTCGAATTGGGTGACTATGGCTTTAAAATTGAACGCGTAAAGATTGGTTGTTGAATTTTATTACAAACATTCCATCAATTCAGCATTGCGAAATTGAAGCACACAATTTATGGAAGCTCAACTTTAGCTCAACATTGATCAGAACACACGAGCAACAGACTCAGTTAGCCATTTCAAGTTTTCACGAAGCTTGTATTATGGAGGCCACAAGCCACCATAAAAAATTTGCATTAAACCGACAGACGACTGCGATATTTTTTCATCTAAAATATACGCGCAAACGTACGACTAATGGGCCGCCGGGGAATCAACGCGAGCGCCAGAAAGTATGCAAACATATTCAAAGTCAGCCGCATGGCAGTACAAATATAGCTAAATCTTTTTGCGATAATAAATTATTATAAAGTCTGGCTGGCTGGCTGGCTGGCTGGAGGCGGTCGTCTTCATGCCTGTAGCCACTTTGCATGGCAACCGTCTAACGGGGCTGCAGAAGCAGCAGCAGTTGTTCACACGCCCCGTTGGACGTCAAACTGTGATGCTGCTGCTGCTGCTGCTGCTGCTGCTGTTTCTGTTTCTGCTGCTGCTGCTGCTGCTGGTGCTGGTGCTTCTGCTGATGCTGGTGCAGTGCTGGCCAGAAGAGTGGCATTCAATATGCTTCACAGCCTTCAATGCCTGGCAGATACGTACGATGTTGGCTTGGCTAAGTTGGCTCGCTTGGCTTGCTTTATTGCTGCAATTGTTGCTACGGCAAGCCAATTTGAAGCAAACGAAATTTTTCGGTGTTTGGCATAAGTCAAGTTTCAGTTCGTAGTTCTTTCTGGTTTGTGCTGTGCAGTCAGCCAGTCGAGCAGCCAGTCGACTGTATAAAATGGATTTACTGCCAACTGTTGAACTATGCGCCGTTCCCGCACTATTTACTACCTGCATTTCTATTGCTACTTTTGTAACTTGTTAGCGCTGCCCCTCGGCTCCCATCAGCATCCCCGGTTTTACTGCCACCGGTTTTCTAGCTCTATGTTTTTTCTGCCTTTAGCTTCTTTTGGGGAGGGCTAGTTGAAAATTTACTTTTCGCATTATTCGATTTGTTGTCTTGGGCAACCAAGGGAGCCTGCACTTTACATTGTTTGCATTGGGCAGGAGCGTGGGGCGGTGCTGCGACCTTTTAGCCAACCAACTACTATTTTTTATGCTTGATGGCAATTTGCGCCATGCTGCAAAATTTGCCGCTGATTGGCTACACACGAACTGCTGGACAAGGGGAGCATAGGGCGATCGTATTTTTACCTTCTCTCCGGACAGCTGTCAAAGCAAAGTCCATTGGCCAGGCTAACGAAATCACTAGCAAATGCTTTTTTGTTCTGCGCTCTTAAAGTAGCTTAAAGTTCGCCGACGCAAGGTGGCGCTCGAGCAACCGGACCCAATGCATATTGCATACTTTGCGGCGTCGCCGCGTAAGTAAAGTCATAAAATACAATTCAATAACGCGCGCGGCTGCAAAACTTGCCAACTTACCAACGCGACCGTCACACTCACACCTTGTCGGACAGCTGTAAAATCAGCCGCGTGGCGCAGCCTTAAAAAGTATGCACCCGGATACGGAGTCAAGCTGATGCCAGAGCCGAAGCCCTGGCTGTGGCTTGAGAAGATGGTGTAGGTGAAGCCATAGCCTGGAGTCGGTCGTAAAAAATAGCTGAGAAAACTTATTGAGCTAGTTATGAGTTTCGTACATGATACTAACGGCTCCGTTCCGGCAATAATACCTGGAAACATCGGCCGCACCTGCGAGACGACCGCTCCCGGTCGTCTTCATGCGAAGAGGGCCGTGAAAAGCATCTTCGTGCACGTTATGGCTTTTTGGTGGTGTGTAAAACTTTCGTCTCGCACGGTGCATAAAACGCTCGTAGCTGTCCAAATTTTGCAGGCCCGCCATTCGAATTGAGCGCCGCTTAAGTCGCATCTTATGGCCGTGTTCTACTTTGTAAATTGCATCGCAAGATGGGTTCGTTGGTTGGGTTAAGATTATACTAATGCCTACGGCAAAAAATAAATATATTTGGATGCATTCATTAGTCCCACGATATTAGGATAGCAAATAGTAGGTCCCTTTTTTTAATGTTAACTTGCTTTCTACATTTATATGCGTACTCTTAACGACACTGCAGTAAACCGAAATCCATATTAATAATACCAAATATTTTGCAATTCACAGGTGTATACGGCGATGTGCAACGTGTAAAGATTTTGTACAACAAAAAGGACTCGGCACTCATACAAATGGCAGAGCCGCAGCAAGCTTATTTGGGTAAGTCAAACATGCCGAACCCTTCAACCTACAATCCGCCCCAAAGTCCGCCCCAAAAGTAATGAAAAATCTGCGCTCGTTGCGGCGGTAAAAGGCGCATCCGATGCAAAATGTGAAAAAACAAGACAGGTTGTTTCACTTAAGGGTGCTTACACCTACCCTGTAAACAGTATTAAAGTAGTGCTACATCCATAACATTCTGACACTTTTGGGATAAAAACCTCTTCGCTTAGGAAATTAAATCAGAGAAAAGTTAGAGGAGTTAGAGCTGTAACTGGTGGGCTTATAAATCAGATGTATTGATAGAACACCGACTAATTATTGATTGTAATCAATCACATACACTTTCGGGTCGAAAATTGATCTTATTTTTATCAATAATAAGCTTTATTACCAATTATATGAGTACAGGGTATACGAATAAAAAAGAAAAAATGAAATGCGAGCAACAGAACATCAACTGCAATTTGCAGCTTGTTTAAAATGAAAAATTCCAGCAACATGAAATTCCAAACATTGCATACCTTTGGCAGCCATTGTTGGCCAGTGTTGTTTTTGTTATTCCTGTTGCTGTTGCACCTGCAAATGCAGCAAACAAAATGTATTAATAATAAAAATTGTTGAGGCAAAAGAGATGGCGAAATAGCCAGATATGCACAGCCGAGCAGAGTATAACAGCGACGCAAGGCGAGTCGAGTCGAGCCGAGTCGAGCAGATCCGAGCGATTCGGTTGGCTGGCCGTGCGCATAAATGAAATTTTATAAGCGCTTTATTACCAGCGCCTATCCAACACCTGGTCTCTCCTGATGCTGCTCTCTACCCCACAACTGAGCTCCTTCGCGTTGAGGCTGCGTTTGGGCATCCCTGGGGGCAACAAACGGCTGACCCATGCTGCTCGTATTCGTCGTTTACTCAACGGGACATGCCAATCATTTTATTGCATTTGTATGCACTTTGCCATTGTCAGGTTGCCACACCCCCCGCTCCCCTCCGACACCCCATTTGTCCCACGCAGCGCTTTCCCTTTGGCTGTTTGTGTGCGCATTAAACGAAATGAAAATCGCCGCGCATTGCGAAGCGTTAAGAGCAGCGAACCGACGTGCCAAATTCCACTTTATTACGAAAAAAACAAAAACAAAAAAAAAAGTAAAAACACAAGCAGGAAAAACAAGCAGCGCCGACAGCGACACCTTTTCAATTTCAATTTGGTTTTATTCCATTTAATACATCGACAAGCATGGTCAGGAAGAGGTGTTGAGGTGCCTGGTCAGAAAGGTGGGGCATTTGTTCATCTGAAAAATAACTCAAAAGCAGTCAAAGCCGTACTGTCGCACTATGCGCTTAATTGAAAATTCGAAGTGACAACGAGCCGCCCTTAAGCATAGTAATTGCAAGCGTGCATTGCGCATACGCGGCGTTATGCGTTGTCGCCGGCAGTTGGGCCTATTAGCTGCTTACAGCCATATGGCAAGCACATATGTCTCACTTTAAGCCGCTTTGAGGCGTGCAACATGCACATAAATATGCAATAATTACGCAAGCTGCTGACGCTTAAATACTTAACAAATAATTTTCCACATATTGCATATGTATACGTATACCCTGTCGAAATGTATGTGGTGTGTAATATCGAATGTTTGTGTTGTTGTTGTTTTTTTTTTTTTTTTTTTTTTTTGCTATGCCCGCAGAATCACATACAGCAGTCATTGTTATTAATAAAGTTGAAATAAATTTAATTAGTGCAATAAATGCAATGCACATTAACAGCGGCAACGTTGCAACGGAAATTGACAGCAAATTGCGACTGGCAGCTGGCCAGCATTTATGCATATCCACTGGCAAAAATAAACACCATCAGCTTATTGCTGCTTCGGCTTTTTTTTTTTATTTAATCGATTTCAATTTAAAAATTAAAAAAATAAAATAAAAACTTTAACCAGCAGCAACCATAATCAAAGCTGGTGACACAGTTTGCGCATTGGCTTTGATGACTCGTGGAAAATATGCTTTGTAGTGCACTCAATTAATTTTATGCAAACATATTGCTGATTTTCCTTTATTTTTTTCGCATACTGCATATTTAAGCTCAAAGGCATTCCAACTTTGTGCTTTCTGCTCCTCCTCCAACTGCGTTTCGTTTTCTCTGTCTTGGCCAGACTTCACTATTCCTTCATGTTAGCTTATTGTTAATTAAATTTGTCAATTAGTTGACAGCGGGCAGTGCGCAGCATGTGGTGCAGCTGATGGAACTATTTTAGATTCACAAACAAAATGCCTCGCTTTATTTGTGGGAACAAACCAAAGCTATTCGACAAGCAAATTATTGTACAGCCAACACACACACACACACACAAAAGCAAACACACACATGCACCCAATTGCTGCTGGCATGTGGAAATATTAATGGGGCTGCGTCAACATACAGACTACTAATGTGCCGCGAGGGCTGCCAAATGGCAAACACTTCCGGCTGAGTTCGGTTACGGGCGGCGTTTCTCACTCCGTCCCTTCGGTTGGCTCAGGTAAAGTCGCCCTAGCTGCTGGGCGGTTGGTGGGTTGGCTGTTTTGGATGTCTGGGTGTTGGTCGGTGAGTGCGCACTTATGCACTCATAAAATATTAACAAATTCATTCGTTACTTTGCCCAAAACTCTCGCAACTCTGCCAGAACAAAGACGATTACCGGCCCAGGGCCAGCCCAGTCTATTGCCCAGGCAGCAGATGTCCTAGCAGCCCCCTTCCTCCTTCCACCGGCTGCCATCCAATCCGGCCCACAACATGCATATAAAAGTGTCTCGCAAGAGGGGGACTGTTCGGTGTTTGTTGTTGCGCACAAAATACGGTTACAATTGCACACTCAGCATACGAATTACAGCGTAAAGGCGAAAAAGCGTTTTTTTTTTTTTTTGTTTTGTAAATGAAGTCAAGAGAACGAGGCGACTACAAGCCAGACAGCAGACGGCAGACAGACGGGAACCCAACTCGGACCAAACAAAGTGCGACAGCAATCAAGAGGCAAAGCCAAAGCACAAATAGACAAAAACACAAGCGCACACAATGAAAAAACAATAAGCACTGGGCGGGTTCGGTAGTCCACTCCACTGGAGCAACTTGAGGTGAGTGTGTGTGTGTGTGTGTGTGTGTGTGTGTGTGGGAAATATTATAATGGCCCATTCGCAGGCGTTGGCGACGCTGTTGGACATTGTGCAAATGGCTGTTGGCCGGACGCGCGCCATTTGTTGGCTACCGTGCCGGGATTAAGTTTTTGTGCAACTTATTACAAACTATAGACACAACTCTCATATAAATTTATAGGCACACGCACAGCTGCCGCCCACTGTAGAAAGAACTCCTGCCGCTGCCCCAGCTTCTGCCGTTGTTGTTATCTGGGGAATTTTGCGTAAATAAATTTTTGCTATACAAATTACTACAAAATATTTTGCATGAGCAGCAGCATGCGTATAAAAGCATTTACAATAAAAACAAACAAATATTTCAGCCGCCCACAAGCGCACATATGTGTGTGTTTGTCTATATATATATATATATATGTTATGGTCCGATTACGCATACGCCATGTGAAACTTGTGCGGAACGTTTTGACAAAGTTTTGCGTTAAGTGACTCATTGACTTGGCGCCCAGCAATGTGTGCATCAAATTAATTATGCAGTGCTTAGGCATTGCAAAGTTTTTGATGAACTGACTTTAGGTAATGTAATATTGTCACAATTGTGTTGCGAGTGAGATCAATCAATCTCACCTGAGCTAAGATGTAGGTCTTTTGAATCCCAGGTCAACACTGACACGACACTTACATTATTAGTATTTTGTCGTGTTGTTGGTTAAAAGGACTTAACCCATTTCATGCCGTTACAAATCCTTACAGGCGCATCTACAAGTCATTTTGGGGTTCTTGGGCAAACTTTACCAACTCATATTTTTTGGAATTCTACGGTTTTCCACAGTGCTCAGCTGTGCGTGCAGTTTTTATAAATCTTTTTTGTTTTGTTTTGTTTTGCTTTTCTGAATGCCTTTTAAGTTAATAATGATATGATGTTGTTGTTGTTGTTGTTGTTGTTGTTGTTGCTGTTGCTTTTGCTGATGCTGGCACTGGTCAGGCTGGTAATTAAAACTTTAAGATACTTTTTGAGTTGGAGCCCCAGGCCCAAAGCCACGAGAGCCGCCACCACGAGCGCAGCTGCAGCACATTTGAAAGGCGCTGAGATGATAGGCAAAGTTGGTCCTACAATTTCGGGCTAGCAGAGCGAAAGCGCCGGCACTCTCGGCTGCACATTAATCTTTATTACAAGTGTTTGTCATATATACACGTCGCATGTGGCAAAATGGCAGAAGCGTTTGTCACTGCTGCCGCTGTCGGTCTCATGTCCTTTAGTCTCGCTGTCCTCTTTGCCGACTGCCTTTTATTTTACAATTTATTATATTTTCAAGCCTTGTTCTGTTTTTTTTTTTTTTTTTTGTAAAATCATTTAATCCATTAGGCAAACAATAAACGGCTGAGTAAGCATATTATTTCACAATAAAACATAAGCAACTTTGCACGATGGCATCTACCTCCATGGCCCTCCCCAAAGTCCATGACAACTGCGCAAAATGATAAAATGTTATATAATTTATTAAAATAATGCAAAAAAGGGACAATTGCTTTGGCAGGCCAAGTCCCAGCATGACTTGGCAACAAATTGAATAAAAATGTAATCGAAATTGAAATTGTAATCGTAATCGAGAGGAAATATATGAAAATTGAAACACTGTTTACTCCGTTTAACAGGCATGTTGTGTAGCAGTTGTCTACTTACAACTGAGCCGCAGGTGTTCTGGCTATCAAAACTATGAGAAACAAACGACGTCTCGTTGGGAGCTCTCTTTTCGGGTGGGGAGCAGGGAGTTGACAAAGGGGTAGATGGAAATAAAAATGTGAAAAAACTGAAACAAGAGCAAACTTTTGTGGGCAATGCATTTTATGGCGAGTCATTTGCTTGTAAATCACCAAAGGCAGACGACATTGATAAAGTTGCAGTTACATTTTAGTATGTAAATATTTGCCTGCACTTATTGCTGAGTTTCAGTCCAAAAGGAAGGCGGTTGGCGGAACCAACGTAATTTTATGGCTTGTAGCGCAGCATATGCATATACATACAGACATATATGCTACACATAGTAAATTGCATCTAGAGACACGTATGTGAACACATGTTGTACAACAGAAACATGAACAAATATTCTATCACCCGCACAAGTCGAACGAGCTCTTGGCACAACTTTTGCCACTAAATTCATGCATCGCCATTCGTTTTAACGTTTTAACATTGTGTTTTTATCTTATTTATTTTATTTTGTTGTTCTTTTTTTTCTATTTGCAGCCATGTCTCACCTTGATAAATTACGTTTATGGGGCAAGCCAATACGTGTCATGGCCAGCAAACATCAGGCCGTGCAACTGCCCAAGGAGGGACAGCCGGACGCGGGCCTCACACGTGACTACTCACAGAATCCATTGCACCGTTTCAAAAAGCCCGGCAGCAAGAACTATCAGAACATCTACCCGCCATCGGCGACACTGCATTTAAGCAACATTCCGTGAGTATCCATTGTTGAGTTCGAGTCTGGCGTTTAAAGGCGCCCCGCGTTACGCGTGCACAGCTGGAGATGGTTTTTTCATCAGCAACGCCACGCGGGCAATTACAATTACCGTTATGAGCAGCAGCACCAAACCTCAAACTCCCGAACCCGGGGCCCAGTCGTAGTCGCAGTCGCAGTCGCAGTCTCAGCCATTGTCAGAGGCAAACGCCCCGCGTCGCTTTGTCTGCCAAATATGACAAAGCGCCCCGCCAGTTTTTGTGTGCTATGTGAGGTGGGGAGGAGGAGGGGGAGGCCGAGGGCGAGGCGGCGGCGGTTTGAATTTATGTGCTTATAGCCGTGCCTGTAGCTGTGGCTGTGTCCGTGTTAGCGCCTGCTGTTTTGGTGTGGTGTTTATGCGATAACTATAGACGCACAGCATGCCAATTTAAATCGATAGGTGTTAATTTAGCGTACGAACGTTCTTCTTCTTCTTGCATCTTACAGTTCATCCTGTACCGAGGATGACATCAAAGAAGCCTTCACCTCCAACAATTTCGAAGTCAAAGCATTCAAGTTTTTCCCGTAAGTATAACAGTAAATGTAATAAGCATTTTAAGAATTAATTGCTAATTTGAACTGTATGCGCTTGCAGCAAGGACCGCAAGATGGCGCTGCTGCAACTGTCGTCGGTGGAGGAGGCTGTGCTGGCACTGATCAAAATGCACAACCATCAGCTGTCCGAGTCGAACCATTTGCGCGTGAGCTTCTCCAAGTCGAACATCTAGAATCCGACCCGTAGTCAGGTTCACTGAACTTGACTGAATGCCAACAGCAGCTATGCGCTACGGCAGCAGTTCTTTTGGCAGCAACAGATACAATCTATTATTCGTAGTACAAGCGGCGTGCAGGGCTATCGCCACCACACCCACTTCAACTGAGAAGCGAACCCAACCAATCCAATACAACCCAACCCATCAAACAACAGCAGCAACAATCGATGCAAGAGCTATAGCTACTTATATACAAGCAAAATCTTATATCTAATTACTGTTTTCATAATAACAATACGCAAAACTTTAACATAACGCTAACTACAGAAATTCTAAAACTTAATAAACAAAACTATACAATTAAATTAATATATATAAAGAATACAATTTCAAATTTCAAATGTAAGGCAAAACAGTAAAAGAAGAAGTAGATACAGAAACAGAAAGAGAAACACTAAAACAGCCCACTAAACAATCAGCGACGTCGTATAATCATAAGCTTAAAGTTAAAACTTAAATGTAGTCTATAAGTAAGTTGCATTGCATAGAGAGAAAAAATTAGAATTAACTGTAGTGCACTGTACTGTGTTTTGGTTTTAAAAAACAGCAGAAAGTCAAAACAAGCATACAAACAAACAAAAAAACATTTTATGTTAAACAATGGAGTAAGCAAAAAAAACAAAACACTTTTATTATGTACGAGTATTTACTGTTATTATATTTTAAGTGATTGAAACTTTGATTGATAACCCTGATTTATACAACAAAAATTAACTTAAATTGCAAGTACGCATTTAAGAAGTTTTTAAAAGTTTTTCATTTTGTTAGCGATATGAGTAATGTTAAAAGTAAATCTCAAAAAACAAAAACCAATCAACGTGCACACTGACTCTTTAAGTGTAATTGAAGCCAAGCAGAAAGGCGCTGAAATGTATTAAATTAAAATTAAATTTAATTAAATAAAGTAACTATTCGGGCGCATGAAAGAAAAACCCCATTATAAATTTAGTACGTCTGTTCGTTTAGCAATAAAAAACAAACAAAACAAAACACAACAAAATAATAGATAATACTTTTAAAGGAAGTTAAACAAAAAAGAGAAAACAAAACAAATCGCGTACGTAAAACCCTCTGTGTGTGTATATGTAAATGTTGTTAAATTAGCGAAATATATACACAAAAAGAATAGAAAAGAAAAGATAAGAAAGAAATATATACTGTATAATGGATATACTTACATATGCATACATATAAGTATATATTGAACTACAACAAAAACATGAAACAGGAAATAAAACAAATTTTAAGCTACGAAAGTAAAATCTCAAAAATCGTAATTATATTTAGGACTAAGCATACCGATATGAAAGACATATAAGTGTTTTTAGCAAAACAAATACAAAAAAAGCAACAAAAAAATAAAAAACGAAAAACAAAAAACAACAAAAAGAAAAACTCAATGATTTTTTGATAATTTTACAAAAAAAAACCCCACACAACCATAAAAACACACACAGAAAACACAGACAGGCACAACTAACTATACACACATCAATGTTTATATATATTTAGAAAGTGAAATTATTTATACGTTGGCGCAAAAGAACAAAAACAAAAAGAAAAGCGAAAATAAAAACAAAATGATTAATAAACTAATTGTAACTGTAACTGAATGAATATGGATTTAGTTTTTAAGCATAAGTAGCAGTGATCGTAATTTAAAATTAACAATTAACGAAAATGGTAAATTTTGAAGCATAAAACGTGTACGAAAAGCAACAGTAAACTATTGTAAAATGTATAATTAAATAACATACGGTATTTACAGTTATCGAACAAGACGGAAGCAGCAGCTGCTATATTCATACAAATATATATATATGTGTATATACTATAAATTTATTTATATATATATATATATATATAAAGTATGGTACAACGTCGGACAAGTTTGCATGTATGAGTTTCATAAAAACTCTACAACAAAACCAAAATACAAACAAAAAACATACTTTAGCCATACACCTACATACATGCACTCACATTTCACATGTAACTCAAATGCTTATGGTACATTTTTAAACAAACTCTAGCGTTTCATGTATACATTCTATCCTAATCTTACCTAATCTTAAAGCTAACTAATTAACTTATTATACATATGCTCTATGTCTATGCCTATGTCTATGTCTATTATACAAATACATATATATACACGTTTTGTTAGCGCATCGATACAAGGTAAAAAGAGAAATATATATATATATAGATATATAGATATATATATATATATATATGTATATATATATATCAAACCCACGACTGCTAGAATTTCAAATGAGAACTCTTGACAAATCAAAAATTTCATACAAGTATTTCAAAAACTATAATTACTTACAACAACAGAAAACCAAACAAAGCAAAACAAAACAAAACAAATGAAAACAGAAGAAAATAAATTAAAGTAAATATGTGACAAGTTGAATGATAAAATATTTATGTGTTTGTAAAACGATATGAATACACACATACACACACACAAAAGATACTTAGACACTGACACACACACACACACACATATTCACATTAACACTAACACAATCGCAATCAATCCAACTGCATTATGAAAGGCAGCAGAACAACAATGTGGCTGCACTTTGGTATGCAGCGTTCAAAGCGTAATCAAATATTTAGCCCAACGATAAAATACATACAGATACATAGATACAATTTGCGCTACAGCGTGTTTATGTTGATAATGAACAAGGATAAGAACACACCGAGAGCAGCATGCGAATTAATAGAACTATATATACATACATACTTAGTACATACATCATAATGAGTGCAAAATACGCAACGCAGCTATTTGAGAAAAACACTAAAAGTATTACTTTATCATGTAGAGATCAAAAACAAAAAAACAAGAAAAAAACAGCAACTGGATTGGATACATAGTTTACATATACATTGAAGAATTTAATAATTAAAAATTTATCGGATAAAGAATTACATTTAATGAAAAATCCTGAGCGAGGCGACAATCGAAATGCAGAGCAACCTCATTGGCTTTGTGTTCGATTTGCGTCAGCTGCAGGACTTTAGGGGGGATTCATAAAGCAAACAGTTGCATACACTAAAAACAAAAGAATATTTATGCAAACAACAAAGAAATAAACAAAAATAAATTTAAAAAGCATAGCAAACAGTTATAAGTTGTACATTTCGATCTGCAAAATGAGATTTTACCAAAATGCAAATTGAAGCATAATAAATTCAAGACTAAGTAAATATGAATTACATATACATTGACATATGCTAGCAAATATGCATACATACATGTGTGTGTGTGTGTATGTATACATTTAAGTTGTGTAACACGCTCGCTCGAAGCTGAAACCCATGCATACTACATTACTAATATGTATTTGAAGCTATATGTAATTGTAGCTATAAATCTATACATAATTGTATTGACAAAAGCTAATACTTAAACAAAACAGAAAAATAATGTCGGAAGGGTTTAAACTAAAATGGAACAGGAGTACGAACACATTTTGTTTAAATCAATTGAAATTGAATCACATGCGCAACATACTTATACATATACATATAACATCAACAGAAACATATCAACAATATTTGTCATATGAGTGCGAGTAGTTGATTTTAAACACACATTTTATGGATTCACATAATACAAAACCCCAATCCCAAAACCAATAATTTACGTTCAGAGCAGTCACATACCAGAGCAAACCCGAAAAAGAAATAGTATAGAAATTGAGCGTTATAGAAGTCAAGCTTTTTTGGGATAGAGCGACAGCATTAGAAAATAAGATATATCGGCAGATATAATGCAGCAAAATCGCAAGTGTTAAAAATTGAAAGCAAAACGAAATTATTTTAAGCAAACGGACCGGAACCGACTGCGTACCAGGTAACGTCGTCGTCGTAGACAGAGAGTCATAGAAGAAAGCATAGAGAATTTGTTAAATATTTTGCCAACGGAGAAAGACAAAAATTAATTATTAATTTTATATAGTTACAGTATACTTTTTTAAGAAGTTTATTTCAAGTGTTTTTGGTACAATATTTTATAGATTTTATAGATTTGTGTGCTCATTATCAAGTATTTTTATTAGCATAAATCCTGTGTGTGGTTTTTTAGCAAAAGTGCAAGGAATTAAAATGGAAATGAAGTTGTTGTTGCGTTTGTATTGTATTAAGACTTTTTCTTGTTTACTTTGGCAGTTAGACAAACGCATACAACTTATGTAGAAAATATATACATATATAAACATACATACATATATAGCTAGCGAAATCTGTGTTTACTTGCTTCTTTGATATTGAATTGTTTTTTTTTTTGTGCATTTGAGTTCAGTTTCAGATAATTGAAAATACACTACATTAAAAACAAACAGCATACAAGTTTAAACCAGACAGAAGTTCCTACTTTTTAGTGAAATGATAAAATAATTGCTAAAAACAGAAACTAACAAGACAGTTTGCAGCAGTGAATTAAATGTACATTTACATATATACGCAACATAAATATCCCCTTTTACTTCGTTTACCTTAACAATTGCCTACTTTGCTTTTACTTTTCATTCTTAGCCTTGGTATGTCTATAAATTTTGTGCGCGTTAGTCAAAAATTATGGCAAAATTCAACTAGGGTCCAAGTTTTAAATATAATCAATTATCTTAAAGAACATACATATTTAAAAAAAAATTCCAACAAAATGGGCTTTTGATCTGCCAATTTGTTGATTTATTGGTACCCAATATTCGAGATCGAAATATCTAAAGAAAAAATTAAATAACTGAAAAGTAAAAAACCAACAAATACATGCACTCTCTCGCTTTTTCTCAGGCACTCGCTCATACACTTACTAAACATCGCGGTTTTTACAGATATTGCCAAGAAGCTTCAGACATGTATCCTTGATTCTATATTGCCTAACTAACTGAAATTTCAAAATAAATCACGCGAACAATCAAAATCGAACTTGAAACATTTGTTAAAAAAAATTTTTAAATTTACACCACTATAAACACTTTTAAACATTTGTGCTCTCTAATTGTACAACTTACTCGTAAAGGTAAATCAATAAAAAATTAATCATTTTATGCTCTAAATGAAAGTAAACAAAATGTTTATGTAATGCAAGATTTTCCTCACCAAATTTTACTATAAATCTATTATGTGTATTGTATATAAAAACAAAAGAAATGCAACAGTATATTGATACTATATATTTAATTGTATTGCGGTTGCAAGAATGAATCCAACAGCAGCTAAATGACTCCAATTAAACAAAAAAAAAAAAAAACAACAAAAAATTAAAATAAAAACAAAAGAAAAATTATAAACTAAAATATACATTTTCAACTTTCACGTGAATTTAAAGGCATACAGTTTCGCATTCTGCTTGATACAGAAGTAGAAAGGTAACATCAGCCACAGTTTACGACGTGACAAGACGTGAAAAATACTTAAAAATTCAAGAGAAATATAAAACAAGACGTACTATAGAGCATGTGGTAAGCTGAAAGAATGAATTGTGCGCAGAGAAAAAATGTCAGACAATGAATTGAGATGAATATTTGTTATGTTACAACCATTAATTAATTATTATAATATTAATTATTATTAAAAATATTTGAGAAATAAATACAAAATAAAAAAATGATTTAAATCATTAAAAACTATACATTTTTGTAGTGTTTTGTGGTGTATTCAATTCAATATAGGCGCTGAGGAGAGAGCTATGTCAGATACATCTCCAATAACATAAACATTTTTTACATTATTGTTAAGTTTAAAATCATATTATTATTATTTGTATTATTATAGATTACGAAAAAATTTATTGTTAAAAAAACAGTTTTAAACATGTTTAATTTGCTTCGCTTCGACACTGTCACATTTAAACTTTAAATTTTACTGATTTTAACTGTAATTAATTTTAAAAATGTCTAGTTTTAAGATCTTAAGTTTATCACACATAAAATATGCTACTTGTAATCTTCTTTTATTTTAATTTTTGTACTCAAAACTAAATCTTATCCTTTTGAGCCTATGTTTAATTTTGAAAAACAAATAGAAAATATCATCAATTTTGTGTTGACTGTTGAATTTGGCATATGACAAATTGTTGGACTGCGTGTATATACCGCTTAATTGGTAAGTATTTCAGGTAATGCTCTATTTTAATATCCAGTATGTTTTAATTTTTCTAGGCTATTGTTATTATTTAGTTGCGTACAATCATTTGAGCAAAATACCATTGTAAGCGATATAATTTGCTAGCTTAGTGGAGACAACAACCTTAAACAGTCCAATCCAAGGCAAGCAGTGCGGTTCGCGCACTGCTGCGTGGAAAGTGTACAACTAATGTGGAACGTAAGACGACTGTCAGCGCTAGAGGCGAAGCAACACGAAGTGTGCAAAAAGCGACAAGCAATATATTCGCAAGCTTTTGAAGTTTTGCTACGATGGTTCCGATCATGTCGAGTTCCCGATCGAAAGGTTTCGCTTAAACTAGAAGAAAAACTAGAAAAAAACAACAGCATGTGATAGCTGTGATTTGATAGTATCTGGTTCATGGAATATGGAGCTGTGATTAGGAACAAATTCTAATTTTTTTAGCTGATGGGGTCTTAGGGTGTTTCAGGAATTCGTTCAGACAGAAAAAAATATGTTTCGAATACGCCTCGTATGGTTAATCCAAAATAGATTTTGTCAAAACCTTAGTTCTACATTTGGAAAAAACCGCCAATTTGGTGGGAAAACGCAAAAATCCGCCAAAATTGGCACACCCTAACTATATCTTGGTAGGCTAGGCTTACCAAGGCTTACATGCTTTTTTACCAAAAAAATGCCATCAAACATGAAAATCGCTTAAGTTTCGACAAAGTTATGGGCGTTTGAAATATGAGAAGTAAGTAAGTATGCCATCAAACATGAATATCCGTTCAGTTTCGACAAAGTTATGGGCGTTTGAAATAAGGGAGTTATGGATCCGACAGCTGTACTTGTCAAAATTGTTGTAAATTTTTGCATGATTTTTGACAAAAAATTTGACCCCCACAGAATCGGTTTTAATGTTGTTTTTTATACTAATTGTGACAACCACAATCGATGAAAAATGTAAATTTGCATTTCTAAATTTTGAAAAAAAAAATTTTTCCAAAATGAGTAAGGGGGGGGGGTACATGCTTTTTTGCCAAAATAAAAAAAAAAAATTTATTTTCTGTAATAAATATATTTGAAATGTAGAATTAATCGAGAGGACAAGCCATGAAAAAAATGACATCAAACATGGAAATCGGTTAAATTTTGACAAAGTTATGGCCGTTTGAAATATGGGAAGTAAGGATCCGAGAGGTTTACATGTCAAAATTTTTGTCAATTTTTGCATGATTTTTGACAAAAAATTTGACCCCCTCAGAATCGGTTTTAATGTTGTTTTTTATACTAATTGTGACAACCACAATCGATTAAAAATGTAAATTTGCATTTCTAAATTTTGAAAAAAAAATTTTTTCGAAAATGAGTAAGGGGGGGGGGTACATGCTTTTTTTGCCAAAATAATAAAAAAAAATTTATTTTCTGTAATAAATATATTTGAAATGTAGAATTAATCGAGAGGACAAGCCATGAAAAAAATGACATCAAACATGGAAATCGGTTAAATTTTGACAAAGTTATGGTCGTTTGAAATATGGGAAGTAAGGATCCGAGAGGTTTACATGTCAAAATTTTTGTCAATTTTTGCATGATTTTTGACAAAAAATTTGACCCCCTCAGAATCGGTTTTAATGTTGTTTTTTATACTAATTGTGACAACCACAATCGATTAAAAATGTAAATTTGCATTTCTAAATTTTGAAAAAAAAATTTTTTCGAAAATGAGTAAGGGGGGGGGTACATGCTTTTTTTGCCAAAATAATAAAAAAAAATTTATTTTCTGTAATAAATATATTTGAAATGTAGAATTAATCGAGAGGACAAGCCATGAAAAAAATGACATCAAACATGGAAATCGGTTAAATTTTGACAAAGTTATGGCCATTTGAAATATGGGAAGTAAGGATCCGAGAGGTTTACATGTCAAAATTTTTGTCAATTTTTGCATGATTTTTGACAAAAAATTTGACCCCCACAGAATCGGTTTTAATGTTGTTTTTCTTACTAATTGTGACAACCACAATCGATTAAAAATGTAAATTTGCATTTCTAAATTTTGAAAAAAAAATTTTTTCGAAAATGAGTAAGGGGGGGGTACATGCTTTTTTTGCCAAAATAATAAAAAAAAATTTATTTTCTGTAATAAATATATTTGAAATGTAGAATTAATCGAGAGGACAAGCCATGAAAAAAATGACATCAAACATGGAAATCGGTTAAATTTTGACAAAGTTATGGCCGTTTGAAATATGGGAAGTAAGGATCCGAGAGGTTTACATGTCAAAATTTTTGTCAATTTTTGCATGATTTTTGACAAAAAATTTTACACCCTCAGAATCGGTTTTAATGTTGTTTTTTATACTAATTGTGACAACCACAATCGATTAAAAATGTAAATTTGCATTTCTAAATTTTGAAAAAAAAATTTTTTTGAAAATGAGTAAGGGGGGGGGTACATGCTTTTTTTGCCAAAATAATAAAAAAAAATTTATTTTCTGTAATAAATATATTTGAAATGTAGAATTAATCGAGAGGACAAGCCATGAAAAAAATGACATCAAACATGGAAATCGGTTAAATTTTGACAAAGTTATGGCCATTTGAAATATGGGAAGTAAGGATCCGAGAGGTTTACATGTCAAAATTTTTGTCAATTTTTGCATGATTTTTGACAAAAAATTTTACCCCCTCAGAATCGGTTTTAATGTTGTTTTTTATACTAATTGTGACAACCACAATCGATTATAAATGTAAATTTGCATTTCTAAATTTTGAAAAAAAAATTTTTTTGAAGATGAGTTAGGGGGGGGTACATGCTTTTTTTGCCAAAATAATAAAAAAAAATTTATTTTCAGTAATGAATATATATGAAATGCAGAAGCAATCTAGAGGGCAAACCATGAAAAAAATGCCATTAAACATGAATATCCGTTCAGTTTCGACAAAGTTATGGGCGTTTGAAATAAGGGAGTTATGGATCCGACAGCTGTACTTGTCAAAATTGTTGTAAATTTTTGCATGATTTTTGACAAAAAATTTGACCCCCACAGAATCGGTTTTAATGTTGTTTTTTATACTAATTGTGACAACCACAATCGATTAAAAATGTAAATTTGCATTTCTAAATTTTGAAAAAAAAATTTTTTCGAAAATTAGTAAGGGGGGGGTACATGCTTTTTTTTGCCAAAATAATAAAAAAAAATTTATTTTCTGTAATAAATATATTTGAAATGTAGAATTAATCGAGAGGACAAGCCATGAAAAAAATGACATCAAACATGGAAATCGGTTAAATTTTGACAAAGTTATGGCCATTTGAAATATGGGAAGTAAGGATCCGAGAGGTTTACATGTCAAAATTTTTGTCAATTTTTGCATGATTTTTGACAAAAAATTTTACCCCCACAGAATCGGTTTTAATGTTATTTTTTATACTAATTGTGACAACCACAATCGATTAAAAATGTAAATTTGCATTTCTAAATTTTGAAAAAAAAATTTTTTCCAAAATGAGTAAGGGTACATGCTTTTTTGCCAAAATAAAAAAAAAAATTTAATTTCTGTAATGAATATATATGAAATGCAGAAGCAATCTAGAGGGCAAACCATGAAAAAAATGCCATCAAACATGAATATCCGTTCAGTTTCGACAAAGTTATGGGCGTTTGAAATAAGGGAGTTATGGATCCGACAGCTGTACTTGTCAAAATTGTTGTAAATTTTTGAATGATTTTTGACAAAAAATTTTACCCCCACAGAATCGGTTTTAATGTTATTTTTTATACTAATTGTGACAACCACAATCGATTAAAAATGTAAATTTGCATTTCTAAATTTTGAAAAAAAAAATTTTTCCAAAATGAGTAAGGGTACATGCTTTTTTGCCAAAATAAAAAAAAAAATTTATTTTCTGTAATAAATATATTTGAAATGTAGAATTAATCGAGAGGACAAGCCATGAAAAAAATGACATCAAACATGGAAATCGGTTAAATTTTGACAAAGTTATGGTCGTTTGAAATATGGGAAGTAAGGATCCGAGAGGTTTACATGTCAAAATTTTTGTCAATTTTTGCATGATTTTTGACAAGAAATTTTACCCCCTCAGAATCGGTTTTAATGTTGTTTTTTATACTAATTGTGACAACCACAATCGATTAAAAATGTAAATTTGCATTTCTAAATTTTGAAAAAAAAATTTTTTCGAAAATGAGTAAGGGGGGGGTACATGCTTTTTTTGCCAAAATAATAAAAAAAAATTTATTTTCTGTAATAAATATATTTGAAATGTAGAATTAATCGAGAGGACAAGCCATGAAAAAAATGACATCAAACATGGAAATCGGTTAAATTTTGACAAAGTTATGGCCATTTGAAATATGGGAAGTAAGGATCCGAGAGGTTTACATGTCAAAATTTTTGTCAATTTTTGCATGATTTTTGACAAAAAATTTGACCCCCACAGAATCGGTTTTAATGTTGTTTTTCTTACTAATTGTGACAACCACAATCGATTAAAAATGTAAATTTGCATTTCTAAATTTTGAAAAAAAAATTTTTTTGAAAATGAGTAAGGGGGGGGGTACATGCTTTTTTTGCCAAAATAATAAAAAAAAATTTATTTTCTGTAATAAATATATTTGAAATGTAGAATTAATCGAGAGGACAAGCCATGAAAAAAATGACATCAAACATGGAAATCGGTTAAATTTTGACAAAGTTATGGCCATTTGAAATATGGGAAGTAAGGATCCGAGAGGTTTACATGTCAAAATTTTTGTCAATTTTTGCATGATTTTTGACAAAAAATTTTACCCCCTCAGAATCGGTTTTAATGTTGTTTTTTATACTAATTGTGACAACCACAATCGATTAAAAATGTAAATTTGCATTTCTAAATTTTGAAAAAAAAATTTTTTTGAAAATGAGTAAGGGGGGGGTACATGCTTTTTTTGCCAAAATAATAAAAAAAAATTTATTTTCAGTAATGAATATATATGAAATGCAGAAGCAATCTAGAGGGCAAACCATGAAAAAAATGCCATCAAACATGAATATCCGTTCAGTTTCGACAAAGTTATGGGCGTTTGAAATAAGGGAGTTATGGATCCGACAGCTGTACTTGTCAAAATTGTTGTAAATTTTTGCATGATTTTTTACAAAAAATTTGACCCCCACAGAATCGGTTTTAATGTTGTTTTTTATACTAATTGTGACAACCACAATCGATTAAAAATGTAAATTTGCATTTCTAAATTTTGAAAAAAAAATTTTTTCCAAAATGAGTAAGGGGGGGGTACATGCTTTTTTGCCAAAATAAAAAAAAAAATTTAATTTCAGTAATGAATATATATGAAATGCAGAAGCAATCTAGAGGGCAAACCATGAAAAAAATGCCATTAAACATGAATATCCGTTCAGTTTCGACAAAGTTATGGGCGTTTGAAATAAGGGAGTTATGGATCCGACAGCTGTACTTGTCAAAATTGTTGTAAATTTTTGCATGATTTTTGACAAAAAATTTGACCCCCACAGAATCGGTTTTAATGTTGTTTTTTATACTAATTGTGACAACCACAATCGATTAAAAATGTAAATTTGCATTTCTAAATTTTGAAAAAAAAATTTTTTCGAAAATTAGTAAGGGGGGGGTACATGCATAAAAAAAATTTATTTTCTGTAATAAATATATTTGAAATGTAGAATTAATCGAGAGGACAAGCCATGAAAAAAATGACATCAAACATGGAAATCGGTTAAATTTTGACAAAGTTATGGCCATTTGAAATATGGGAAGTAAGGATCCGAGAGGTTTACATGTCAAAATTTTTGTCAATTTTTGCATGATTTTTGACAAAAAATTTGACCCCCACAGAATCGGTTTTAATGTTGTTTTTCTTACTAATTGTGACAACCACAATCGATTAAAAATGTAAATTTGCATTTCTAAATTTTGAAAAAAAAATTTTTTTCGAAAATGAGTAAGGGGGGGGGGTACATGCTTTTTTTGCCAAAATAATAAAAAAAAATTTATTTTCTGTAATAAATATATTTGAAATGTAGAATTAATCGAGAGGACAAGCCATGAAAAAAATGACATCAAACATGGAAATCGGTTAAATTTTGACAAAGTTATGGCCATTTGAAATATGGGAAGTAAGGATCCGAGAGGTTTACATGTCAAAATTTTTGTCAATTTTTGCATGATTTTTGACAAAAAATTTTACCCCCACAGAATCGGTTTTAATGTTATTTTTTATACTAATTGTGACAACCACAATCGATTAAAAATGTAAATTTGCATTTCTAAATTTTGAAAAAAAATTTTTTCCAAAATGAGTAAGGGGGGGGGTACATGCTTTTTTGCCAAAATAAAAAAAAAATTTAATTTCAGTAATGAATATATATGAAATGCAGAAGCAATCTAGAGGGCAAACCATGAAAAAAATGCCATCAAACATGAATATCCGTTCAGTTTCGACAAAGTTATGGGCGTTTGAAATAAGGGAGTTATGGATCCGACAGCTGTACTTGTCAAAATTGTTGTAAATTTTTGCATGATTTTTGACAAAAAATTTGACCCCCACAGAATCGGTTTTAATGTTGTTTTTTATACTAATTGTGACAACCACAATCGATTAAAAATGTAAATTTGCATTTCTAAATTTTGAAAAAAAAATTTTTTCGAAAATGAGTAAGGGGGGGGGTACATGCTTTTTTGCCAAAATAAAAAAAAAAATTTATTTTCTGTAATAAATATATTTGAAATGTAGAATTAATCGAGAGGACAAGCCATGAAAAAAATGACATCAAACATGGAAATCGGTTAAATTTTGACAAAGTTATGGCCATTTGAAATATGGGAAGTAAGGATCCGAGAGGTTTACATGTCAAAATTTTTGTCAATTTTTGCATGATTTTTGACAAAAAATTTTACCCCCACAGAATCGGTTTTAATGTTGTTTTTTATACTAATTGTGACAACCACAATCGATTAAAAATGTAAATTTGCATTTCTAAATTTTGAAAAAAAAATTTTTTCGAAAATGAGTAAGGGGGTACATGCTTTTTTTGCCAAAATAATAAAAAAAAATTTAATTTCAGTAATGAATATATATGAAATGCAGAAGCAATCTAGAGGGCAAACCATGAAAAAAATGCCATCAAACATGAATATCCGTTCAGTTTCGACAAAGTTATGGGCGTTTGAAATAAGGGAGTTATGGATCCGACAGCTGTACTTGTCAAAATTGTTGTAAATTTTTGCATGATTTTTGACAAAAAATTTGACCCCCACAGAATCGGTTTTAATGTTGTTTTTTATACTAATTGTGACAACCACAATCGATTAAAAATGTAAATTTGCATTTCTAAATTTTGAAAAAAAAATTTTTTCCAAAATGAGTAAGGGGGGGGTACATGCTTTTTTGCCAAAATAAAAAAAAAAATTTAATTTCAGTAATGAATATATATGAAATGCAGAAGCAATCTAGAGGGCAAACCATGAAAAAAATGCCATCAAACATGAATATCCGTTCAGTTTCGACAAAGTTATGGGCGTTTGAAATAAGGGAGTTATGGATCCGACAGCTGTACTTGTCAAAATTGTTGTAAATTTTTGCATGATTTTTGACAAAAAATTTGACCCCCACAGAATCGGTTTTAATGTTGTTTTTTATACTAATTGTGACAACCACAATCGATTAAAAATGTAAATTTGCATTTCTAAATTTTGAAAAAAAAATTTGTTCGAAAATGAGTAAGGGGGGGGTACATGCATAAAAAAAAATTTATTTTCTGTAATAAATATATTTGAAATGTAGAATTAATCGAGAGGACAAGCCATGAAAAAAATGACATCAAACATGGACATCGGTTAAATTTTGACAAAGTTATGGCCATTTGAAATATGGGAAGTAAGGATCCGAGAGGTTTACATGTCAAAATTTTTGTCAATTTTTGCATGATTTTTGACAAAAAATTTGACCCCCACAGAATCGGTTTTAATGTTGTTTTTTATACTAATTGTGACAACCACAATCGATTAAAAATGTAAATTTGCATTTCTAAATTTTGAAAAAAAAAATTTTTCGAAAATGAGTAAGGGGGGGGGGTACATGCTTTTTCCAAAATAAAAAAAAATTTATTTTCTGTAATAAATATATTTGAAATGTAGAATTAATCGAGAGGACAAGCCATGAAAAAAATGACATCAAACATGAATATCCGTTCAGTTTCGACAAAGTTATGGGCGTTTGAAATAAGGGAGTTATGGATCCGACAGCTGTACTTGTCAAAATTGTTGTAAATTTTTGCATGATTTTTGACAAAAAATTTGACCCCCACAGAATCGGTTTTAATGTTGTTTTTTATACTAATTGTGACAACCACAATCGATTAAAAATGTAAATTTGCATTTCTAAATTTTGAAAAAAAAATTTTTTCCAAAATGAGTAAGGGGGGGGTACATGCTTTTTTGCCAAAATAAAAAAAAAATTTAATTTCAGTAATGAATATATATGACATGCAGAAGCAATCTAGAGGGCAAACCATGAAAAAAATGGCATCAAACATGAATATCCGTTCAGTTTCGACAAAGTTATGGGTGTTTGAAATAAGGGAGTTATGGATCCGACAGCTGTACTTGTCAAAATTGTTGTAAATTTTTGCATGATTTTTGACAAAAAATTTAACCCCCACAGAATCGGTTTTAATGTTGTTTTTTATACTAATTGTGACAACCACAATCGATTAAAAATGTAAATTTGCATTTCTAAATTTTGAAAAAAAAATTTTTTCGAAAATGAGTAAGGGGTGGGGTACATGCTTTTTTTGCCAAAATAATAAAAAAAAATTTATTTTCTGTAATAAATATATTTGAAATGTAGAATTAATCGAGAGGACAAGCCATGAAAAAAATGACATCAAACATGGACATCGGTTAAATTTTGACAAAGTTATGGCCATTTGAAATATGGGAAGTAAGGATCCGAGAGGTTTACATGTCAAAATTTTTGTCAATTTTTGCATGATTTTTGACAAAAAATTTGACCCCCACAGAATCGGTTTTAATGTTGTTTTTTATACTAATTGTGACAACCACAATCGATTAAAAATGTAAATTTGCATTTCTAAATTTTGAAAAAAAAATTTTTCGAAAATGAGTAAGGGGGGGTACATGCTTTTTTGCCAAAATAAAAAAAAATTTATTTTCTGTAATAAATATATTTGAAATGTAGAATTAATCGAGAGGACAAGCCATGAAAAAAATGACATCAAACATGGACATCGGTTAAATTTTGACAAAGTTATGGCCATTTGAAATATGGGAAGTAAGGATCCGAGAGGTTTACATGTCAAAATTTTTGTAAATTTTTGCATGATTTTTGACAAAAAATTTGACCCCCACAGAATCGGTTTTAATGTTGTTTTTTATACTAATTGTGACAACCACAATCGATTAAAAATGTAAATTTGCATTTCTAAATTTTGAAAAAAAAATTTTTTCCAAAATGAGTAAGGGGGGGGTACATGCTTTTTTTGCCAAAATAAAAAAAAAATTTAATTTCAGTAATGAATATATATGAAATGCAGAAGCAATCTAGAGGGCAAACCATGAAAAAAATGCCATCAAACATGAATATCCGTTCAATTTCGACAAAGTTATGGGCGTTTGAAATAAGGGAGTTATGGATCCGACAGCTGTACTTGTCAAAATTGTTGTAAATTTTTGCATGATTTTTGACAAAAAATTTGACACCCACAGAATCGGTTTTAATGTTGTTTTTTATACTAATTGTGACAACCACAATCGATTAAAAATGTAAATTTGCATTTCTAAATTTTGAAAAAAAATTTTTTCGAAAATGAGTAAGGGGGGGGTACATGCTTTTTTTGCCAAAATAATAAAAAAAAATTTAATTTCAGTAATGAATATATATGAAATGCAGAAGCAATCTAGAGGGCAAACCATGAAAAAAATGCCATCAAACATGAATATCCGTTCAGTTTCGACAAAGTTATGGGCGTTTGAAATAAGGGAGTTATGGATCCGACAGCTGTACTTGTCAAAATTGTTGTAAATTTTTGCATGATTTTTGACAAAAAATTTGACACCCACAGAATCGGTTTTAATGTTGTTTTTTATACTAATTGTGACAACCACAATCGATTAAAAATGTAAATTTGCATTTCTAAATTTTGAAAAAAAATTTGTTTCGAAAATGAGTAAGGGGGGGGTACATGCTTTTTTTGCCAAAATAATAAAAAAAAATTTATTTTCTGTAATAAATATATTTGAAATGTAGAATTAATCGAGAGGACAAGCCATGAAAAAAATGACATCAAACATGGAAATCGGTTAAATTTTGACAAAGTTATGGCCGTTTGAAATATGGGAAGTAAGGATCCGAGAGGTTTACATGTCATAATTTTTGTCAATTTTTGCATGATTTTTGATAAAAAATTTTACCCCCTCAGAATCGGTTTTAATGTTGTTTCCACAATCGCTTAAAAATAAAAATTTGCATTTTGAAATTTTGAAAAAAATTTTTTTCGAAAATGAGGAATACATGAGTACATGATAGTTTTCAAAAAATCCCATGAAATTTGTTTTTAATAATGAATATATTTGAAATGCAGAGCACAAACTCTTTGGAAAACAGATGGGTGTACTTTGATTATGAGCCTGATGCACTGAAAGCATTTCTGAGACTTTAAATGAAACACATTTATTGTATATATTTTATTTATATGTATATATTTTCATTAAATAATGTAACATCGCTTTATTCTCACGCAAAGAACTATTTTGGATTTAGTTAATGCTTTTATAAGATAAGTTTTATTGTTATCATTTGTATTATTCTGAATAAATAATAAGTTTAAGTTGACTTATGTATTTATATGTATTTTATTATTAATGCTGTTTTTGCAAACGTATGCGGTTGCTTGTTACTCGGTTTCGTAATACGCATATTATGTATGTAATTGTTATGAATTTTCTTGTCATTATATACTTGCAAAGTACATATATGTATGTATATAAGTAAATATATGTACTTATGTGTAAGTATATGTTGTATGTTTATGTCTATAACATTAATTTTTTTTCTTTTTTTTTGTGGCAGTGGTAAATCTGAGTATTATCTGTTCCTTTCTTTAGCTGTTCTCGCGCGCAAGTTGCTTTTTCCGGTTCGGAATCAAATTACACTCGTGTTTGGATTTAGATTTGGATTAGTTAAGCTTTGTGGCTGCGCATATTTACATATGTTTAAGTATGATTGTACATATGTCTCCAATACGCATCCATATGTACATAGAAATGTTAATTAATTTGTATTTTGTTGAAATATTGCTGCTGCAAATTCTCTTGACTAGTTTTTAAATTTGGAGTTGATACGGCAAATAAACATAGATAACTTAAGATCATAAAGCTGAGATCTGTAAATAGTTTTTCATTTAATTTTGTAGTTCCTTAGTTCAGTTTTTATGGTGGGTTTCAAAAATTATTTCCATATTCAATGCTATAGTTTTTACTGTTTTTTTTTTTTATTTTCTTATATTGTTGGTTATCCATTGTATAATTAACTCGTCTACTTGAAAAATTTCCGCTAAAGTTTAACGCCACCTGCCCTTATACGATTCCCGACTATATTGTAGACTATTTTTTATCGTATTATTGCATTATAGTCATAGTTAGTTAGTTATGTAGCAAAATGCTGGTGGTAATATTTGAATTATTTTCGCTATATTTGACTAATCATTAAGGACTTTTTAATGATTTTTGGATTATGGACTTGTTAGAAAAGGTTAAAAATTAAATAATGTACATTTTGAATGACTAAAACTGAATCTTGTCATTTGGGGATTTCGAAAAACGTTTGCCATTTTGATATGAATACTCTCCGATTCCTTAGGGAGTTGTGTTGTTCGTGTTGTTTCTCATTCAGTCTTAAAAACGAAATTGATTGCTTGGATTTGTAAATTTGTTTGCTGGATTGTTCTTGTTCTTTTTCTTGTTGTTGCGGTTTTTATTGTTGCAGGATGACAATAGCGTAAAATTTGCAACTGAAATGCTGAGTAATTGTTAACTTTAATGGAGCATGCTCATGATGTGTTACAATTAGTTCTTAAATACGTTCGCCTTTTTATTTTTGGTTGTATATTATGTTAACTCGCTAAGCCCTGAGCATTTGGTCTCCATTTGCTTGTTAAGTTCGACAAAAGAAATCGTGGCACGATAGTGCTGCGAATTATTCAAAGTTAATCCCCAAAAATGTGTCAGAGGGTATATCGAAGAAAAGTTCTCTCTGGTTTCAAAATAAATTATATCTTTAGGCACATTTAATACATACACAGATAAATTCACACATTTATAAACAAGTATACACTTAGGTATATATTGACTATCCAACTAATCCAAACTATTGTAGAACTGAGCTTTATAAGTAGTTGCAACATTTTTTACGGACACTATTTAATTTTAGAAACAATAGCTGTGGGGCACATATCCAAACAAAAAATGAAACAAAAAAAAAACAACGGCTGGGATCTATATATATTCACTACAATATATATTTCGCTAGCGCAGCTGCCTTCCTATTCGTTTCTATTAAGTTTTAGTTACTTTTTACTAATATTTATAAGTGTACAATATTGTGCAATACATTTCAATAAATTAGTTCGTTTTTTTCTGGTAACTAACATTAATTTCATGTGGCTTTGTGTATTAGGTTTTATCAATTCATATTTGCTCACTAAATGCCTTTAACATATTTGCTTTGTATTTATTCAGCTAACGCTTATTATAATTTTTTTGTTTAATTTTGTAGGCTAAATTAAATGCATATACAATTTGTAGTTGTGGTTGCTTGCCAATCATTTCAGTTTATTTAACTATAGTTGCTGCTTTGCTGCTATTAATTTAGTTATATTTTGTTTTTCTTAATGTAATATACTTTTATTTTAACAATTTATCGCTTGTAACTCGCCAACTTGGTATGTTTTACTTGTATAAATGTACGATATGACACAGTGATATAATTCATAACATATTTTTAGAAGTACAAGTATAATTATCAAGCAAGTTCAAGCCCCAGAGCTCGTCCCAAACATTAAACACACGCAGCAGTTCAAGCGCCAAAGACAATCAGCCGATATGAAACAGTCAACACAGCACCACCACCATCACCACCATGACCACCACCACCACCATGACCACCACAAACACCACATTTAACTAACACTAACTAGGCCAGCTGGCTACTCTTGGTATCTTATCTAAAGCTCAGCTACAACTAAGAAGCCACAACAATTTGCAAATTAATTGAAATGTTGCCTCTATTGGTGCTTTTGTTTTCTTTTGTTCGAATTTGAGTATACTTGAATACTTGACAATCTTTGAGTCGTTCAACGATTAAAGCTTTACTGAACAAATTAAAAATATTTAAAATGCATTTTTAACGACTATGTTAAAAGAAGGCGACTGCAAAGCCATCAAGGAAAACAATACACAAAAAAAAAAAAAAAATGCGGCTTTAAATGTACAGCTCGCAATGTTGACAAATTGTTGTTAGCTTAGATGTTGCTTTTAAAAACACTACGCGCTAATATAATAATCAACAATTTACTATACTCGTATATAAAAATTAATTAGCATCAACTAGGTTTGTTCTTGTTGTTTTTAACTCTTTGGTTTGTATTTCATGTTTAACACTTAAAATGTTTTGGTTTTTCATCTAGTTTCCCGTATAAAATAAATGTGACAACAATTAACCGAATAATTTGCTATTTAAAATCTCAACGCATGTCTCATCCATCGTACATTTACTTAAAACTTGTTTAATATCAAATAATGCACTGATTTGGCTATACGCGTAATTATCTTTTATATATGATTTTGTAATTGATGCGAATTCGAATCGGAATTGAATTTGTATAGTGTATCTTGTAAGTTATGGTTGTTCTTGTTGCTGCTAGAAAGTTGTACTTTGATGAAGACGAATGATTATGCTGATGTTTCATTAGATAACTAACTTAAATTGCTCTACCTGGTACATACATAATATAGACTCACACATACATATATGCTATGTGTGTTAGGTATGCTTCCGGTATGGTGTTTTTTCTCTTTATGCATTTTTCTTTTTATTCAGTGTTTCTAATTTGTGGGTATATGTATATATATATATATATATATATATTTATTGCTTACTATGCTCCCTGGCTTCCTAAATAAAATAATAATATTTCACTTTGTTGCACTACACTTTGTTAGCAAAAGCGTAACTTAGGTAGGTTACTATGACTATCACTAGAAACTAACTATGTTGAACTGGCAAACATTGACTGACTAACTGACAAGCTGACTAGCTTCAAAGCCGATAGACCTCATCTGTCGGCCAATCGACTGACACAAAAGCACAAGAGTTTTAAAGTACATTGTGGGTATTTACAGTTTAATAGGATTTGTTATCAGATATAATTATAATACGATTAGTTTATTATAGCTTCGAGTTAGTTATGCATTCGTTATATATACTTATGTCCAAGTATATGCGTTCTCATATATACTCGTTTATAAAAAGCTGTTGTTAAGTATTCAAACAAAATGGCTTTAAAATTTGTAGACTTTTCTTTCGTCATAGTCGCAAAGCGTGTTTTAGTTTTGTCACTGTATATGTATATATATATATATATATATAGATATATATATGCAGATTTATGTATATATTTATTTGTTTTTCTTGTATATTTATGTTTAAGAATATTTAATACCGTATTCTTGTATATTAGTGTGTATATCAGACTTTGTTTCATACAAAAAACTAAGCACATCGATTTGTCAATAAATTCATGTATTCATGTATGTGGTATGTGTGTAAGAATTTGTGTGAGTGAATGCAATCTGAACGAACAGAAAAGGAGACGTTAGCATCCATAGAAAAGCTGATTCTAGTATTTTACGTTGTCTCTGTGGAAGTACATATTTATGTATGCATGTATCTGATGTTGTATGTAGTATGCGGGTGTTGTTCAGTTTATGTTGCATTTGGTACTTGTTGCATATATATGTAAGTACATACTTATACAGAGAATTGTCATATGTACGCATATATATGCCTGGTTTGTAAGTATATATGTATAAGAGGCTTAGAGAAACATTTTAGGCAAATATATTGCTCGAAAATTGTCCAATATTTAATGAAATATTTATCATCTTTAATAGTTAGAGTTTTGGTCGCCTTAAAATAAGCTAACATACGCATAGAAGTTATTTAGGAGGGTTTTAGGGAGAAAACTTGCAATTCGAATATTACGAATATTACTGTACTTTTGTTTAAGTTGCTGCGAAAATATGTATATATATATGTTTTCAGCAAATCTGTACGTTTCCATAAGTAATCTAAATGTATGTAAAAAAAATTAAATGCGCGCTCAACCTTTTGTTTAGCTGTTTTTTTAATTACTTATGTTGTATACGATGCGTTGCGTTTGTTTTGTTATCTTTTGTTTAATAATCGGGTTTAGTTTTTGTTCGAATACTGTTCGTAAAGGTTATGCCGTTGATCACAAAATGGCTGCCAACTGATATATAAATGCTGCTAAGGCAAAGCTTTTACCATACACACACACACACGCAGGCACGCACGCACACATACGTTTAACACTTAAAGCTTGGCAGCCATTTTGTTTTGTATGCGTAATTATTTAAACCGGATTTCCTGCTGTCTCTGTCTTTGTGGATTGCCATTATCGTTTGATGTGATCTTAAAAATTCGTTTATGTTTAGTTCTTCTAACTTTTCGTTCTCACTATAGCTTTGAATTATTGTTTATTAATTTTATATATTCATAGAATTTGCATATTTTGTTGTAAATTTGTAAACTGTAAATACTCCAAAAGAACACTTTCAGCAGTTGATATCGCTACTGATATCGATATCGCTATCGCGAGTATATTGAATCCCCTCTGCCCCGGGCAACTACCCGGCTCCACTCACGCAAGCCCAGCGCACGCCGCGGGCCACTCACTTGATATCGTCGTACTCATCGCTGCCATTCTTGGAGTCGCCAGACGACTGGAAGGCCGCCACCATTGAGGCACGCTGATGGCTCTTCTCCGCGCCCGTTGCATGCTTATCGTCGGCAGCGTGATGGCTGCCGTGGCCATTGTTGCCCCCATTGCTGCTGGGCTTCTCGTCGAAGGCGTCGAGGAAGGGATTAGTGGCCGCGTACTGAGCGCGGTAGGTGCCCAGCGTGTGGTAGTTGTTGCCGCCGTTGGCAAAGGGCCGCGAGCCGCCCGAGCTGCTGCTGGTATAGAAATCATAGCTATTGGTGGAGCCAGTCATGGAGCTAACCCCACTGCTGCTGGCCGTGCCACTGCCCGAGTGATACGAGGAGCTCGCGCTGGCGCCAAACAGACTGGCGCCCGCGCTGCTGCCGTTGGCAGCGCCGTTCTTTGGCAGCGTGCCATACAAGTTCATGGCGCTGTGGTGGCTGCTGCCATTGGCGTTGCCATTGGTGTTGGCAAAGGGGCTGTTGGAGTGGGCGACATGGCCATGGCCGTTGCCGTTGCCGTTGCCCAAGGCGCTGCTGCCGAACAGTGCGCTACCAAAACTTCTGTGCTCTGAGCCGGAAGTCGCTTTACTGCTACTGCCGCTGGTGGCTAAGCTTCTAGATTCGTTCGTGTAGGTCGTGGTGGTGCTGGCCGCGCTGGCGACTGTGGTGCCCCCTATGTAGGTCTTTGTCTCCGTTTCCGAGGACGACGACGAGGCGAGGCTGTCAAACAGCCGCCTGCCGCTCGACACCAGCGAAGAGGAGCTACTTACCGCGCCGCCCGACTTTCCCTCCTTGGCCAGTCGCGAGGGCGACGCCAACTTGTGGCCACTGCTCGGATTCGTGGCGGTGTCCGCTGAACTGGGCGAGGACGTCGATGTCGTGTACTTGCTAATCGCACCGGTGGTGGCGCTGGGCTTCGCCAAGCAGCTGGTGCTCGAGCTGGGCGTGACCAGCTGGTAAGTGCCCTTTGGCATGCCGTCGCCACCGCCGGGCGGCGAGGGTGAATCCGGCGACTTGATCGGCGTGAACTGCACGCGCGGCTCGCGCTTCAAGTACTTCGACATCAGCTGACTGGTGGTCATCGCCTGAGACTGGGCCAGCAGCGCATTGGTGGAAGCCGACGACTTGTACGAGACCAAATCGTCGGAGTCATCGGACGAGGTCGTGGGCGCCGATGTTGCCGTGGAGCCAGCGCTGAGCACCGTTGCCTGCGATGAGCTGGAGCTTGAGGTGGCGCTCGACTTGTTGCGCATGGCCTTATAGTCATCGGTGGTGCTGGCAGCGGGGGCTTTGCCGGGCGTATAGCTGCTGGTCAGCTGGTAGCTGCTCTTCTTGGTGTCCAGGGTGCTGCTGGTGTACTTGGATGCATAGGCGTCATCGCCGGCCAAGCTCTTGGAGTGCGTTTTGTGCGGTTCGTAGAAGTCGACGCCCTTGCGGATTGAGGAGCTGCTGGCGCTCGCGTTGGCCTCCGACTGCCCGGGGGGCGTTGTTTCTTCAATGGGCGCGTCCTTCTGCAGCGGTGGTTTCTTCTGCACGACTGAGTACGGGCTGGGCGTGTCAATAATTTTCACCTGCTTGACGGAGGCGGGCGAGGCACCGCGCTTAATGGTATCAGTGCCTAAATGGATGCAGACAACGGGATTAATTGTTAATTTCTAGTAAACTCTCGACTGGCGCCACTTACTCTTGCCCGAACCGGAGCCCGAGCCTGAGCCGGAGCCCGTCGACGCTGAGCTACTGCCGGGGGAGGGTGTGCCTGGAAGTGGCAGTGGCGATTGGTCGGGAATTGCTGAGACCGCTGAGCCCGCCAATTGATAGGGCTGCAAGAGAGCACAGAGAGAACGTGGACACAGAACGTGGCGTTGATTATTGCATAGGCGTGACACGGCATCTAATAGGGGACGAACGTCATACTGTGTGTATCTCGGTATCTGGGGTCGGGGTGCGTTGTGTAGTTGACTAATTTTGAATTTGATATCATGTGTGGTGAACAGTGCATGTGTTTGTAGGACTGTGGGCGTGGCAAACATACAGTGGACATACACTTGAATAAACAATTTCACAAGGGACTTGCGGCCAATTGATGAACCAATCGTGATTTAACTATCTATCAGATGAGATGCACTGACCAGTGGATTACAACAAAAACAAAAGCGAGTACTGGAGTGTGAGACATGCAAACAGGGTGCCTTGAAAGGTGTGCAGGTAACAGAGCAAGATGTAGGTGCGAGTTAAGTAAAGTTGACAGTTCTCACAACCGTTTAGTATACTTTTTGTACATGTTTCCTGTACGTTCCATGACGAAATGTAGAGGAAACACATACCAGTTAAACAGTTCATAATTAGATACACCTAGCTACTGAATACTCTTTAAACTCACAGAATGCAGCTTGTGCTCATGGATATCTGTAGGTATCATTAAAGAGTTTTGCGGGGGGCGGGGCCATTGGTTTGTTAATCGGAAGGATATGGAACAGGCGATGATTGATGAACTTTGTACAATGGAATTGTATGTGAAGCGTTTTACTTGTCGTGTGGGCGAATGTTAACATAAGTACAGTTGTTGTGAATGTACATATTGCATAGGTATTATAGTAGATATGTATATTCGTTATGTTACATTTTTACCAGTAGTGGGCCAATCATGCTTAACACGCCGTTAACATTTATCACATCGCTCAAATCATCATCATCGTTACCATTATTATTTGAGTCGTTATTATTATTATTATTGTTATTGTTAAGAGTTAAACATATACCACAATTACAACGTCGATCAAAATTTGACGGCAAATCATGAATTATATCGTTTCAAGAAGCGCAAATCAAATGAACAACATAGAAGCTTGATATACATATATTTCTATATATGGATTAGGTAATTGTTCAGTTATTATATAAAAATTACGCGTTTACAAACGGTCAACAGGAAAAGTTGGAAGAGCAAGAAAGAGTTGGTGAAAATGTTGTATGTGTATATGTATGTGGATAGATATGTATGTATGTATGTGACCGTGTCTATATATTGTCTCAAAATCAAGAGCGAAAGACAGAAAGTTGCTAGGCAAGAAAGAGATTTGTATAGACTGGATAATCGGACAAATTTGAGAAGTTTGAGATTTCTAGAGAATACAAACGATGAATGCCCCTTTAAAAAAAAGACTTGTGTTAGTATCAGTGTTGTTAGTGTATTTTGTTGTTAGTGTTAGTGCTCTCTCACAATTATTTTCTCAATTGGTTTCTCTTGAAGAGCTCCTCTTAATAATTGTACTCTCTGCTTGTTGTTGTTATGTTTTGTTAGCTGTTGTTGTTACTGTTTGTTGTTGTTGTTGTAACTGTTTGTTTACCTGTTGCACCGCTTGTTGCAAGGCTCGATGCGATTGAGCTAACTGACCCACTACTGATTGATACAGATGACTGTTGGCTGTGGCTGAGAGCTGATGATGGCCTTGGGAGAGTATGTTGGTTACCGAAGTGGACGAGCGCAGTAGGTTGCCCGCCGCCATGAGCTGCTGCTGCTGCTGCAGTAGTATTTGCTGTCTGTCCACTGGCAACGCACTGACTTTGCTTCCACGCTGCCCTGTTGACTCGCCGCGCCGACCTGTCTACATAGGACTCTGTATTAATCAATATTAATGTGAACGATCATTTTGTGGCTTGGGACTGGGGCTGATCATGTCTATGTGTGTGTGTCTCTGTGTTTCTGTTTGTGTGTGTGTGTGTGTGTGCGTGATAATCGAAATGCAAACGGTTTTCGTGCCGCCGTTAAGAAAGAGACTTAAAGAAAAAGGAACTGGGGTTCTGCTGTTGCTGCTGCACATTCAAAGCGGAAAGAAACTGTTGCAAGTGTTTATTGTGCCACTAGTTAAACACGCTTCTGTCTGTGAGTATCTGTGTGTATCTGTGTGTGTGTGTGAGTCTGTGTTTGTAAAAGTGTCTCTGTGTTGGTGGTGGAAACTGGGTACTGGACACTGGTGTGGACTGCAGTATTGACACAGTGATTACGTTACCTGAAGCAACACCCGCCATATTGCTCATGCTGCTGGCGGCGGCCATTCCGCCCATGTGCTGGGCCAGCTGCTGATGCTGCGCCTGCTGCGTCTGCTGCGTTTGCGGCTGCGGCCAAATCTGCAGCAGATACTTGAGCACCGCTATTGGCTGGGCGTGATCAATATCGGCGCCAGGCTGCGCGCTCGCCGAGTGCAGCATCAGCGGTGGACCCATCACAGTGGCCAGCGCCTGAGCGGACATCTTATTGCGCTCCGCGTTCGACACGACCAGCGACAGATGGTCGAGCAGAAAAACTAGGGTCGCCTGTGGAGCATCGTGCATTAGGCAACCTATTCAACAGGGGGAGGCCATCGGCCACACTTACCCTATTCGCCCTGGGCAAGCAGTCGAGTATGCTAAGCATCAGTTTCGCATTGCCCTCGGGATCATCTGGCAGGCAGACAGCTGTGGATATAGATACAGACTGGGATTAGGAAACGGATGCGAAAGATACGAACTGTCGGCTGGCCTACCCAAGGCATCGACCGTCATCTGGAAGAGACAGCGTGTGAACAGTGGCTCGGGCAGCTCCCTGAGGTAGTCCTTGAGCACGCCGGTTATAACATTAATATCAGGAACGTGTTCCGGGCTCAATTCCACAGCGCGGCTGTTGCGCTCGAAGGCCTCGCGCAGCAGGCGCTTCTTGGTCGCCGATCCGCACAGCCGATACAGCCCGATTATATCGAGGCCGCGGCGCTCCACCTCCTCAACGCAACGCCGCAGCACGATCGGCACTGGCGCGCAGCCGGGCGCATTCTTCGACTCCCTGTTGACCACCGTCTCCAGGTCGGCGCCGAAGAGCGTCGGGTAGCCGGCGCGCAGGCTCGGCAGACCGCGGCGCTTGTAGAGCGCGAGGGGATCGGTGTGCCGCATCCGTATGTAGACGGTGCCGCGCGGCTCCACTTTGAGCGCCAGCTGGTGCAGCGGCGACTGCCGCAGCACCGCCGAGAGCGAGATGGCGCCGCGATAGCAGAGCTTGTGCCGGTGCTGCGGATCCCAGGAATAGACGAGCACGTCCAGCTGCTTGTTGCCCACCAGGTCCAGCTCGAAGGACTCGTCCCAGTCGAACTGCAGATCGCCCGAGCGCACCACCGTGCGCGCCTTATGCACGCGATCGCACTCGATCACGCAGTACAGATCTCTGGTCTGTGCCAGGGGCGCTCCTCCGGCTGCGTGCTGTGCGCCCTGCTCTGGTGTCGAGCGGAGGCCGCGCCCCGCCAGTAGGTGTATCCACAGCATTCCCGAGACGCCGCCAATGTCGACAATGGGCTTGTCCAGCTTGTATTTGGCGAACTCCGCCGGATTGATGTCGATCTGGCGATGCGCCCGCGGCAACGTTGCGCTGGGCGTGGGCGCCGGACTCTGATGGCCAGCGGTGCTCATGATGCTGCCACTGGGACTGGCCGGGCCCGCGGACAGTTCCAGCAGCTGGCGCATGCGCCGTATGCTGGGCGAGCGAATCGAGCCGGCGCCGCCTATATGCTGCGAGGACATGGAGCGCACGGGCAGGGCCGAGATGGGTCGGGTCAGGCCCAGGTTGCGGTCGAGCGTCCCAGCGCCGAGTATGCCCGTTCTGCTCGAGTAAATGCTCTCAGTCTGCAAGGTAAACAACGCGGCAATTAACATGGGGCCTCAGCGACCTCAACTCAGCGGTTCACTCACATTCCGCAAGGCATCGTGAATGTTCTCGGCGCTGCAGGAGAAGCGATGCGAGCGCGGCTGCGCGAACATGTCCCTGGTCATGCGCATCTGCTCCGCAATGGCGGAGCTGCTGGGCGCGCGCCGCAGCCACGCACGGTACTCGTCCGCCGTAAAGATCGAGGGGCCGGGGCTGGCGGAGATCCGTTGCCGCAGGTCGCGTCCGCGACGCGCGTCGTACTCCGGCGCCGAGATGTTGCCGTCGTTCTCATCCAGGATGCGGTCTCCAATGCGCGCCCGAATGCCCTGCAACCTGACGCCCGGACGCTCCCTGGGCAGCGAGTTGAACTTGTTGAGATCCGTGGCGCCGGCCAGCATAGCCGCCGCCGCTGCGGCCGCTCCGCCGCCAACGCCGCCAACGCCGCCAACGCCGCCAGCGCCCCGTGGCATGCTGCCGATGGCGGGCCGGTTATAGTAATAGTAGCTGGGACGAGGTCCAATGGTGGCTTCCGTGTCGCTGGAGTAGTCCAGGTTGGGCCGTGAACGGCGGGTCAGCGACTGCGCACCCCCTGCCGGCGGCCCGTACTTGGGAACACCGCCGCGCTGCTGCTCGTACCGCCCATAGCGGCCCAGGGTGCCGCCAACGCCCACGGGCATGGGCGCCCCGGTGCCGGGCTTCAGGCTGGAGCGCAGCAGCGAGTGCCTGCCCAACGAGTTGGAGTAGTCCGCGTATTCCACGCGCGGCAAGTGCTGGTCCGAGCCGGAGCGCGGGAAGCGCGCATGCTGCTGGGCCAAGCCCACGTTGCCGGTGCCGGTGGACATGCGTCGCGATGGTCCCAGTGACTGGCCAGGCGCGCCTGGGTAGAAGGCGTGCACCTTCTCCGCCAGGCTCTCCAGCGTGCCGGCGTTTTGGTAGTAGGCGTGCGACGGCGCAAACGAATGCCCCTTGGTGGGCTGCTCCGTAATGACTGAGGATGGGGGCGGCGGCGGCTTGTAGCCCCAGTTTGGTGGTTCCCCCATGGCGTTAACGCCCGCCCGCGTATTGTAGTACATGTCCAGCTGCTCCGACTGGGGACTGTAGTTGTTGAGGCCGAGACCCAGCCTGGAGCGCGACTCGGTCATTTCGCGGCCGTCGCCTACAAAGCGGGTAGAGGGGGGCGGGGGAGATGGGGGAGAAGAGAAGAGACACCGATTAGCATTTTAAACACGGCGCTCACTTTAAACTACCTGTACGTCTTTCACGTGATGAACGCGGGCGCGGCATTCGATCCGTCTCGTCCAGGTCCTCGTCTCTGAGATCACGCTTGATGACCACAACTGGCGGCGGCTTCTGCTCTGGCCGCGACAGCGTCGGCGGTCCCGGCGAACCTGCTCCACGATTGCCCCGCCTCTGGCGTATGGCCAGCACCAGGCGCCGAGGAATTGACATGATGATGACGACATCATCGAGCGACATATGTGTGACATCAACCAAATTGACGGCCAGGATTTCGTCGCCCACCTGCGAACAGAATTCATTAAATCGTGGCCATATGTTGACTGGGTTAAGGTTGGCAATAAAGTTCAAAAGCAGGTAGCAGGCAAAAGCAGTATTAAGCGTTATTCAAACCGAAACCTAAAGTATTTAATATGTTCAATACCTTGTCCGGTTCCCCACATATTATTTTATAAGATATAACCGCAAACATCGCCAAACTATCTTCCGGTCGAGTGTGTTCGGCTAGAGCTCTCTTCTTTTAGTTTTTATTCAAAACAGAGCGTTAACTGTTCTGTCGGACAGCTCGACACAAAATAATTGTTTAATCGATTTCGATAAACGCAAACTTAAATTCGATTTTAGGTATTCAGGCACAAAATGTCATGAAAATTAACGTGAGCCTGTTTTTATAATTCGTATCTTTTCATGAACGACTTTTTTACTTTGTCCCAAGAACGTAAATCCCCGAAAATGGAAAAAGTGAAAAAATCGGTTACCAAAACGGCAACGGAACATAAGAGCGGCGGGTACTTGGACGGTCCCCTCGATCCGGATTTCAACGACTACGGCTTCGTTTCGCCGGAGACAAATGACTTCTACCGGAAATACATGGAGAAGGCGACCCTGCCCAGTCCGCCGCCCACGATGCGCGTTACCGCCACCAAGGCAGCTAAGTCCAAAACGCGCCAGAGCAAGCCGGGCGTGGAGACGAAGCGGGGCCGCGCATACAGCACCTCCAAATCGCTCTACGATCCGGAAGAGGAGCGCAAGTTGCGCGAGGAGGCGCAGGTGAAGCCCAAAAGCAAACACTTGCCACCGCCGGCCCCAATGGGCTTCCAAGCGTTGCTCCAGCTCGCCAAGAAAAATCAGCAGGAGCCAATTAAACTCCCCTCGCCGCCAAAGAAACAGCCGCCCAACCGTTTGCTGACGGCCCGCCAGAAGCTCGAACAGGAGGAGCGCGCCCAGCGTCAACGTAAACGCCAGTTGGAGCTCAAGTCCAAGAAGCATGTATCGAGCCAGGTCGTCAAACCAAATCCAGCCAAGTCGAACTGCAGTTCCACCGCCAAGGCCAATGCAGACACGCGACCAACCAGCGGCAACAAACAAGTTGCATCCGCGCTGCAGCAGGCGGCAGCTGCAAGGCGGGCGGTCAATCCAGATGGCAGTGCCAATAAAATAACTATCGAACTAAAGGCGGCTGCCAATAAGAGATACAGTTCAATGGCGGACGACTCCGAGTACGACTCTGATTTGGATGACTTTATCGATGATAGCGACTGCCAGGAGGACATATCATCGTACATACGTAACATATTTGGCTATGATAGGCGCAGATATCGCGGCCAGGACGTAGACGATAGCCGCATGGAGTCAAGTTTCGCTCGTGTGCAGCACGAGGAGATGGTTAGCAAGAGAATAGGCGCACAAGAGGACTTGGAGGACATGCGCTTGGAGGCCTTGCATAAGAAAATGAAACTGGCCAAGCAACGTAAGAAATGAATCAAGCTTCGCACAATGTACTTGGTTTCGCAGTACTGAAATAAAGAATTTTGGCCTTAAGATCAGATCTAGATACTCACCCTTAAGCAGCCGCTATTGTAGACCGCCGACTCGAGGGCTATGCGGGATATGAAGACGCCATCGGTGCGATCGGCGCCGTTGCCCTCGCGTATGTAGAGGCCAAGTGTTTGGCCGGGCCGCTTAACGATCTCGACCAGCTGCACGTTGTGCCGGCCATCGGCCTTGTTCATCAGCTTGTGGGCCGCGTCCACAGCCTGCTTGCTGCCCATCGAACGTGGCTCCAAGATGCGGACAATCATCTCGCCGCGCCGCTCCACCGCCTCCAGAGCCGCAGCGGTGTTCGGGTCATGATCGTTCTCAACGGCTTCTATCTGGCGAAAGATCTCCGAGCTGATGCCGCTGACCTTGCGAAAGTCGCCCTGCAGCAGCACCGGATCCTTGACCCCGCCAGAGCCGTTTGTGTTGCCGCTTTGGCCGCGATTCTGTTGCTGGTTGCCGTGGTGCTGTTGCTGCTGCTGCTGCTGCTGCTGCTGCTGCTGGTTGGCATGATGGTGCTGCTGCTGCTGGTTGCCCATGCCAGACAGCTGATTGGCGGGCAGCGGGCCGGGCGGTGCGCGGCCCGGACTGGCGGTAACATCAGGAACTGATCTTCCATTTTCCTGCAAAGAGCCAAGAAAAGTTTTCTTGTTGGGTTATTTAGTTTCCGTTCAGTTAATTTATGCGCAGAGCTTAATGCAAATGCAAATCTAAAGTGCAACGCGCCGTTGCATAAATTAGGCAAATTGTTTTCGCTGCTGGGACAACCAACAGCTGTCGCGGCTAGTTGCAAGTCACGCCCCCACGCTCACGCCTACTTAAGCGCCGCTAAAAGATTTTACTTTGCATTAATTAAGCCAATTTCGCAGTCGCAGCTTTGTTGGGACTTAAATTACCCGGGGAACTGGAGCGCTGGCGCGCTTCAATCAAACTCTCGACTCTTATCGCTGGCGTTTTGGCCAAATTGCACCAGACCTGGCCCACAAACTATGCAATAATTATTTCGTTATTTAGTTGGACTTTTCCTTTTCATTTCCTTTTTTTTTGTTCTGTGGCGTGTTTTTGTGCACATTCCGCGCCACGCCAACTGCAATTTCTGTCACTGCCACGTCACAGTGGATTTCTCGTGTGCAAGTGGCAAGAGGCGGGCAGCGGGCAGTTGGGGCTGTTGCCGGCGTCATGCAAAGAGAGGCAACTGCGAGGCAACTGTACCGGGGCTAGCTGGCGACCCGACGGGCACGTGATGTTGATGATGTCACACACCAACAACAGCAGCAAAGTACAACTTTGATTTGTCAGGGACGAGAAAGAGGGGGGGGGGGGGAGAGGGGTGCTGCTTCGACATGCTGGCAAGCGAAAATTCACTTGAAATGAAGTTGCTGCTGCCATCCACAGCACAAAACGAAGTTTTTAATGGATTAATGCCGCGGCAGGGAGAGGACAGAGGGCAAGCAACTTAACGTTGACTGTGGGCAAGCTGGCCTGTAGGCAAATCTCGACGCACACACACACACACACCAGTTGGTGGCCAGCAGCATCAGTCAAGTGAGTGTTTGAGTGTTTCGCTGTGGTTTGCCAAAAATCATGTACTCCCCCAGGCGAAACACAAAAAATCTTTGAAATTGCCAAAGTTTGACATATGTATGTTGGTTTTGCTTCTCGTTCTGCTGCCCGTCCAAGTTGCGCATCCACAAAGCTTTGCTTCTTATTGTTGTTGTTGTTATCGCCGTGTTGATGTTGTGCAACTTTGTCAAAGTTTTGCAGCTGTCGCTGAACTTTTGTACTCAGGCGCCATTTCCACATGCCCAAATGGGCATTATTCTATATACTTACTCGGAGGGCCCTTGGGCTCTGTTTTGTAAATTTCTCAAGTTTTTGGTCGCTGGCATTAAACTATTAAAGTCTGTTTACTTGAATAATATTTCAGTTTGTGCCTTTCTTTTCGCTCCTCTTTGACTTCTGCTTTGTGTTTATGGTGTTGCAAATGCATAACCAAATATGAGTGCTCGTAAATAATTCACAGCTCCACAATACTCGGGGCATTATTAACACACTTAAAGTTCTTGTTGCTGTTGGGCCCGCCTTGTTGCGTGTGGCCAACAGCTAAAAACTGGGCGTGGCACAGCCCACTGCGCTGAGCCGAACAAGTGTATCCAATAAGAGCGGTATTAATGTTATTATGGGAATAACAAGAGTGCGCCCGAAAAACGAATACAAAAGAAAGTCGAGCGTAACCGACTGCGCAATACTCGTTGACAGTACAACAATATCTGAGACAAGCCGAAAACAGTCTAATTCTCATTGTTGGTCTGGCCGAAATTTATTTGTTCGATCTTTACCGGAGGTCTTTAGCAGGAGATCCTCAATAATCTGTATGCAAACATTTGATGTATCTAACATTAAGACTGAAAGAGATCTATATTAAATCGGTTTGCCCCTATTGAACGTATCTAATAGTTTTTTGTGCAATTTCAAAAGTCTTCAGTTTCTAGCTTTAATTGCGGCGAAGAAAATTGTGACGAACGGACAGCAAGATGGACGTTGCATAAACCCAATATTCTGTTTTCACTCCGTAAATGAGTATAAAAGCCTGCGGCTTGGACAGCACAAAATGGACAGGCAGAAAAAACAGACAACTATATATACATGTATGTATGTGTGTGTGTGTGTGGGCTGTCAGCATGAAATGTATGCAACTTTATTGCACAGACTCTGAGTGAGCCACGTCGTGGCGGCTCCCAACTGATGTGGATATCCCAAATTCAACGTTATCATTTTAACGGCAAGCCCGCTCGGCCACTTGGCCACTCGGCATTCAATTATTCATTGGCCCCGCGGCACTTTTCGCTATCTGTTGCATAACTGCAGGCGTTGTGGCAAGCAATGATTGCTTACAGCACATCGAGCGCCTAATTGCGAGTGGCGAGCGCATAGTTTGTTAACCGGCAAATCCAATAAGTTTAAGTAGCGGCTAACAGCAGGGCTAAGTCGTTGCCACTACGTAAATGGAGCGCATAGCCGCCGCTTCAGCCCGTACCCGCCCGACTTTAAGCGATGCAAATTGTGGAGACGCGCCCGGCCGTTTGTCTGGAGCCCCACATGTGAGTCATGTCTTTCGAAAACTCACTTAAACTTCATGACGTTGTCATTGTGCTTAGTCAGCAGCAACAGACAGCCCCTCCCCCTGATCTAGCCAGCCTTTGTGCTCCGCTCGACGTGCGACGACCTAATTGAGAATAGCCATATGTAGATGCAGGGGCTCGTGCAGCTCTTTAAGAGCTGTTAAATATTGATGATTTCTGGTAATTACTTGCCAGAGAGTTTTAAGAAACAGGCCAAAGGACCTGCGGGCCATCAAGGATGTTGCGTGACTGCACAAATCAATAAAACCATCAAAAACTTCAAACGGAAATTGAGTCCAAATGTAATTATGCCCGACCAGTGCGTGTGTGTATGTGGGCATATTTTTGGACAAATTCCTAACGACAAAAGGCAATACAGGCCGGCAAATACATTAATATCGAAGCCAAGCCAAGGCGCTAATCACTTGCCCAGCGGCGAGCTTGCGTGCGCTTGTTTTCAATAATTTACTAGCCATAATTGTACCTTGGCCTAAACAGTAAAGTCGCTCTTAGAGCACTCCATGAAGCAGGCTATAAATATTTATTTTTCATTTGATTTTACATTTGTCACTTTATCTCTAAGACGTCCAGACGGCCAAGTCTATTGTGTCTGCCTACTTGATTGATTGTCAGACCCGTTGATTGATTGCTGAAGTGTGTGTATTCGTGTAAGTGTGTGTGTGTGTGGGTGGATGTGATTTGACTGTATTTAGGGCCCCCTATTGTTTTTGTATTTTTGGAGACTGTTGGGCCGGCACAGACTGGATTGAATAATTGCTTTGCTTTGGCTATGTGCCTTTATTTATTGTTTTTATTCACATTTAATTAATACAATTTTTGAAAGAAACAATCATGGCCTAATCCCTACCACTATATGCGATGTCATGTTATTTGTCTAATGGGCCTCAATTTGATAGCATCAGGAATGGCTAATGGTATTAAGAATCAAGGCAATCGATGCCAAACTAACTTTGTCAAAGAACATTACATCATTAATAACATTGAAAACTAATATCTCATTTTGTGGACAGTTTCTTTGGTTATATCAAAAGCTAATTCACAGTAACAGTTTTAACGAAGCGAACATTTGCTTCGGTTATTACTATTTATTCATTTGCAATTTATAAAATGTTTCAGCATTCGGCTGAAACTGAAAGCCAACAGATTAGCCAAAGTCGTCACTTAGGCGGAAAATTAAAAATATATATTCCTATGTGACCATCAACGTTAGTTTAGTTGGCCTTTTTATAGCCTAGCTCTTAACCTTGTCCTTTAGACAAACGAAAACCTTTTCTGGCCTAATCTATGAATAATTAAGATGTCCTAACCAAAGGTCATAGAAGCCTACGATGTCAAGAGTTATGTTTACCATGAAACTTGTAACTTAAATCAAAATATAGATGCGTGTCATATTTATTTAAAACAATTTCAACCACGCACACGACTTGCACAGTAAAAACTGCTAGACGATAATGTTTTTCAAAAAAACGATTGAATTATGAATTATCTATTGTATTGGTTTCTGTGCGATTTATGTAGTCGTGTTCGTGTCACAGAAACCCAACTACATTGTAAGCTAAACAGAATAATTAATTAATAATTATATTAATCTGATGTTTATTACGATAAAAGCCAAACCAGGGGCAAATTTTGGCCAACTGATGTTGCCAATTACTCGTCGTCTGTATCGGAAGTTCAGCAATTCACTGACAACAATTAAATGCATTGCCATCCGAATCTCGGGACTCGGGGGCTCGACTTCGCTAATAATAGCTGTCAGTTGCAGCTGCGTCAATCTCAAAACATATGTATGTATATGGGCTTTTAGGTAAGGACACTCAAGAGGCAAGGACAATTAAGACACTGGCCGATATTGTCGGCTGACTGAAATTATTGTCCTGGCTCAAGTTGCGTTAACCACAAATTAAGGCAAACAATAGCAGCAACTACAACAGCAGGGACACCCGAGACAGCCGCATTGTGTCGTGCTCAATTTGTCTGTGTGTGTAACTACGAGTCGTATATTTGATTTATTGATTAAATTTAAATTTTGCCGCCTGGCTAACGAAAAGACAACAAGCAGCGCAATTTGAGTGGCACATTATGTAATTTAGCGCAAAGGACCATGTAGAAAATCAATTTCCGTCCACGAGCCAGTAAATTTTCTTGACTCAGATACACATAAAAATGCCGATCAGCAGGAAATAAAAATAAAGCAGTTTGCAAAGTGTAAAGAAAAATGTGAAAAATGTGCAATTTCTCCTTGAATATCCTGTGGAGACGATGATATACAGGATGATAGGCCGGAAGCCTACAGTCTTCGCTGATAAACAGCTAAGGCTTCAACAAGACTTTTGCATTAAGCTGCCAACTTAAGTGGAAGAGCAAGTAATGTACTCTGCATGCAAGTGTGTAAAAATTCCGAACCGCTTCATTGCCTTGCCTACACCCGTGCCACACTTGAACGGAGGTTTCGTAGTCAATGCATTATCCTGCATATAGCGCCTAGGATGTTCATTAACATGCCAGGGGCGCCACGCCTACACGGCCGCCCACAAGCTGTCAATGTGAAATTTAATTATGCAGCCGAATGGGCGCGTGTCTGCGTGTGTCAAATGAGAAGCGCCCAGAAACACAAACAGGGCGTACAAACACTTCGGCCCGGCCATTATCTGTGCAAATATTTTGCAGGGCAAGCGGCTGTCGCTTGGAGGCTTAATGAAATTTTATTTCAATATTTGAAGTGCACTTCAAATGGGCGGGGCCACTGAGCTCCAAAGTAGCTGCCAAAGTTGCCAAAGCTGCAAAAAATATTAGAAGAGCGCCTGCAGGCCCAAACGAATGCTACTTCAGTCTGTCTGCAACTAAAGGGTTTTTTTTGGTGTCTTTTTGTTTGCTATTAAAGTTTTTTATTTAATCTCTGACTATTTATTTTTTTAAATCTTTAAACGCCTAAAAATTTGTAAAGCTTTCTGCTGGCTGAGCACAAGTCTGTAAAAAACGCATTTTTATTTATATTACGCAAATTTTATTTATGCATTCATCCGCATAAATAGCACATAAATTGTTGATGTAACAAAAAATTGCAGAGGACACAAAATCGTTCAGAGTGCCCCATGTCAAAGCGCAAGCAGCGGGAAAAACAACACGCGGCTGGGTAGGGTCGGAGTCGGAGGTGGGAGTCACAAGTGGAAAATAGTCGCAGCTCAAAGTACGCGCGCAAAAAAACAGCAGGAAAAACAATATTTGCATAAAACTCTCTCACACACACACACACACACAGGCTTACACACATATATAAATAAATAAATATTTAAGAGAAATAAAAAATGGCATGCAAATTTGTTGGTGAGTTTATTTGATGTGAAGCATTGGTTGGCTTTGCCCAGCTGCCTGACAGGATGTGCGTATTTTATGCATCGTCATGACGTTTTGAAGCACTCGAACCTGTAGTTGGGGCTGTGCTTGGGGCTTTTACTTTGTTTTTGCTTATTCTTCTTTGTGTTATCAGATGCCATGTTTTAATAATAATTCCTCCAGATGCTTTGTTTGCAAACGAAATGACTTGCATTTGCTTGTCATGGACAGAACCTTACGTTTTCCACTCGAAATCCATTTGAGAATTTCTTTAATCATAATTTTACCATTATACACTCACTGCCAATTTAAGTAATGTAAGTGAAGGCAAACCTTATCGGCGTCCACAAATATTTTAAACTTATTCATAAAACCCTGCGGTTTTTGCCAGAAAGTTTGCAATCCCCAAGCCCTGACATCTAAAAGATTTTTATTGTGGTGCGACCAAAGAACTTGCGAGTTTCTTTTTCACACCGCATACTATTATGCAACGCCCACTGCAACCACAAAAACGACAAACGAGCTACAAGACCGACCCGAACAAAGCACAACATGCACAAAAAATCCTTTGATAACTCTGAGCACACAACTCGCGCTTTAAAATAACGAAATAACGAGTAAGTAATGCCGACTAGAGCATACTTTATACTAAAAATGTGGATTCGCTTCGTATTTCATTTTTTGTTCTAAATAGTAATTTGTGTAAAATATTGTCATTTTATCCTTTTCATCCACATCACAGTGTGCTTTTTGCGATAAGAAATATATACACGAACTTTTAAACTCGTACTCGCTCTTCTCAAATAAACTGCTTAATGATACAGAATCTGTATTTCGCTATTTATCTTCTTGTTTCAAATTCCATCCTCAAAATATTAATTTAATATAAAAAGTAATCCTTTTGACTAACTAAAGCTGTCAACATTGAAATTTAAAAAGTTTCTGATATCAATAAAAAACACAGCGTAACAATCTATTGGCAAAAGCACATTTATACGCCAAAATTTCTTATATAAAATAAAAAACATTTCCAAATTATAAAAAATAATTCGGCATTTATCTATACCATACGCAGATTAAATTTATTTCAAATTGTCGATTACCCGTTTTGTTTTCTTCTTATCGATATTTATCGGTATTTTGAGCTTATATAAGGTGGTAAAAATATTTCAGATTTTTGATACCTCCCCCTAATTTAAATATTACACTCTTTCGCTTGGTTTGTATATAGCTTTGAATGCTGTTGTTAAGTACTGAACATTTAATAAATGCCATACTTTTAGTGTAGAAATAATTTAAGATCTGCTCGCATTTTTATGCGTGATTTTGTGTATGTATGTATAAATGGAAAGGTATGTATGTAAATACAGTGTTCAGGGTATCCCCAAGTTGGGCGCTCCTGACTGGAGCCCCTCACTGGTTTTTTTTTTCAATTTTTTAAGTATAAACCCCCAACAAAAAGATTATAAATGAATATCCTTTGACATTGAACAGGATGTATAACAAATGCTCTTTGGTATTTTTTGTGCATTTTAAAAATGTTAAAGGCTACGATAAGCTTTTTGCAGGTGACTCAACAAATCATCATAATGGCAAGGGACTTCCGAGGACGCACCATTAGTTAATGTGATATTAATAAATAAGTTGTTGGAAACAAATTCAGCCATATATATGATTGCATTATCTGAGAGAAGGATCCGAAATTGAGAGAGAGTGAAGGGGAAAGACTCACCTTGCGGCCGCTGCTTCTGGTCAGGAAACATCCTGTGGTAGCCCTTTCGCACATTAATTTTGCTGCAGCCAGCGTTACTGTTCCCACGCAAGTGTCAAAATGTGAACGAGAAAATGTCTGACGAGGCAGACTTAGCAGGACTTATGTATAATTTATGCGCTATACACACACATACACACGCACGCAAGCGCGCGCACCCACACACACACACACGCACAGCTCACCCGGAGCTGTGTTTCTAATTTAAATGATAGTTTTTGCCCCCTCGAGGCGTCGCTGTATTCGAATTGGTTTTTGTTTGTTTCGCAGTTAATTTATTTATTTTTTCGATTTCGTTTTTTGCGTTCTCCTATTTTCTTTTTGTGCAATTTTTGCTTTTTATTGGTTTAGTCTTAGCTGCTGTTGTATTTCGATGTCTCTGCTCCTTTTGTTCGGTGGTAACTTGTACTTAAGTTATAATTTGATACGTTTTTGTTGCTTGCCACACACGTCTTATGGCTTAATTCGAATTGTGTTGTTTCATTCGGTTCGCTTTGCCTCGCTTCGCTTGGCTTCACTTCGTTTCATTTGATTTCGTTTGGGTTATTCGTTTTATCCGCTTTCGACGGCGTTTCTATTTTATAAGCACACAAAGCCTTGATAACTGTATCTATGCTAGAGTGTATCATATATATGCGAATGTGTGTATGTGTATGCGAATTCCTTTTGCCTGCCTTTTGTTGCCAGGCGAGTTATTTATGTTTGCTTTTCACGCTTCACTGCCAACTCAACGGCTCCCACGGCCTTCAGGTTGGCAAACGTTTTGAAAATTTCTACACAATTGATTTAAATAGCGCTAAAAGTGAACTCTGACTCCCCCGCACACCGCCCACACCCACACCCACACATATACATCTAAAGAAGCCGTCTCTTGCATGTGATTTACGTTAAGCATACGCCCGTCGGGCAAGGCGCTTTCGGCCATTTGCTTAGAAAGCAACAATGAAAACAATGTCTTCCATGTGCAGCACTGGCATTTGAAACTTCGCGTAAATAATTTGCTCTGCACGCGTAAAAATTTCATTAATACAAAAGGTATTAAATTCAAACGGCGAGCGCAAACGTTGCACGATACCTGAGTCCACAAGCCGCGGCAGGGCTTAGTTGAACTCCTTCTTATTATTTACGACAAAGCAAAAATATTGTTGCCAAGCAATTAAAGTGAAGGCGAAGTACAAAAAGTAGCAAAAAGCAAGACTGCACGAAAGCCTCAATGAATTCTTTGCCACAGCCAAATGAATTAAATTTTGCTGCCAGGTAAGGACGGAACTTTGTAATTTTTTGTACAAGGACTTTTAATAAAATTTTTATATTTGGGGCGTTCATAACCACCGGCTTAAACGATTAACTGGTCAATAAAAACAAGATTTATCGAAATTCATTAACTCCTCCTTCGTAAACGGTAAGCTATTTCGGTTGAGTCGCGTTCTAAAACTCTTCAAAACTTTGCATAGTTTATATAAAATTCTTTTTACTTAATTAAAACTGCCGGATCAACCATCAAAGTGTCGAATGCTCTCTGACGGTCAAATTTAATTTTCTTACCAGTTAACTCGTTAACCCAGAGGGCGTAAACACCCTCATTATCGTTTACGTAATTGTATATGTAAATTAATATTGATGCTAGCTTTAGATGTAGCTTGTCAAGTTTGTTGTTGGTCGAGCTATTATGCCTATAGTAGATACAGTAAATGATTTAAAGAAAAGTCGTACTGATCAACCAAGTTTAATAAGCTGATGATGATACATATAATTATATGAGTACTTCACAATGAATATATTCATAAACAAAGCCGTTAGCTCCTGTTACATTCCTCAGGAGACAGTTTGCCAATACAAATGCACGCCAATAGAGTTAACCAAACGAAAGTCACAATGTTGTGTGGGGAATATTTGGGGCTACGCCATTTTAGTTGCTGCTGGCAGACGTGCTAAGACTGTCGTGGCAATAGCTGAAAATGCCAAAAATTACATTTTGCCACTTTTGCAGACAAAAGATGAAGCTCAAAGGCAGCGTGCTGGGTGAGCGTTACGGCGTATACGCAATAACGCTCGCGGACGAGTCTAAGGGCTCGCAGTGTTACGTTGTCGAAGATAATGGCTGCTTTGGGGCCTAACTCTGACACTGCTTGGCTGGCAATCGTCGGGCTGTTGAACCTTAAGTGTGTGCGTCTGCCTTGCCATGCGCCTTTGTGTGTGTGTATATATGTATTTGGGTGTATGTGTGTGTGTGTGTGTGGGCGTTAGAGGCGTAAGCGCGCGCATTTAGCAATAGAAATTTTCTGTACATGGGGCAGTCTGAGAGGAAAGGGGGATTACCAAAAAAACGATGCCTTCGGCATCGCCTCCTTCAACATGTGCGCCATGCCAAATGCAAAAATGATGATGAGTTTTCTCATTTCGGTTTGCAGACGACACTGCGTATACGCAACGTTGTCTAACAGTAAATTGTCTGCGTGTAATGCGTTTATTTTATTATAAATTTCATGAGATTTGTGTAAGCACGCGTGTTAAGCGGACCTAAGCACCCAAATGCGTTGCGACTGAGCTTACCCAATGTAGACGCTCTCTTATTTAGCGATATATATTGCTGTTTGTTAAAGGCGCTTACAAAAATATACGTATCTATGTATATACATGAATGTATTCTTCTATGTATGTGATGTGTGTGTGTATTCCCTAAAACATTTAATTGACTGCCGTTCTACACCAAAATAGTTAGTATTGATCGAGCGCCCGCCGAGGCAATTTAATGCAGCATTAAACTTTTATTGGCAATTTCATGCGCTTTTCTACAATAATTTTAGAGGCAGAACGACGATAATGACTTCGACTTCTGTGCCGAGAAGTGCGCGCGTTTTTGTTGCTGTTGCTGTTGGTCTATTCCTGTGCGTGAAATACTATTGAATATGTTTTTTAATGACTTTTACTATACGCCAGGCCACTACGTCAGCCGCTCTGCAGGTATATGTGTACATATGTATATACATATAGTTGCGGCGGAAATACTACTACGCACACACCCACAGACACAGACACACACACACACACACGCGCGCCGCACGCACGATGTTGCCTGCGACGTGTACGAGGACGAGAGCGAAACACGACAACGTCCGACGCGCTCAACTGAACTTTGCGTATTGAAATTGCTCGCTCTACAAACGTCGAACTAAAGCCGAGCGAGCGGCAGTCGAAACCAGCCGAAGTTGTCAACTCCCGAGCAACAATACTCGAAACTGGAGCAAACGCAGTAATAGCGACACATGCACACACACACATTCGCATGCCTGAACTGGCGGCTCTCCCGCAGTGCAAAAAAACACTTTTTACTTAAAAAGGGAGCACGGGAGCGAAAGCTCTTTTCCGACAAAAGTTCGACAGGCCGACGTGCCTATCATTGTTAATGTAAGCTTATGTGTGTTAGTGTATGTGTGTGTCTGTGTGTGTATTTAACAAGCAAAAATTGGCAGTCGGAATTTTGGGAATTGTGTTTGATGCGCCGACGATGACGTCGAGGCATCCCACGCCACTTCTATCGGGGGACGCACTGAATACCGCTCTGACAGCGTTGCCAGATGTGTTTTTGTAGCAACGGACTTGAACTTGTTAAAATGCAAGGAACACGCCAGTGAACAGGGAACGATGAATATTGAACACAAGGTGACTGTTGAGTACTGCGAACGTTAATGAATGAAATGCAGCGTCTGTTAAGTACTTGAACGCTTACGTTTTACAAAACGGATCAATGCTGAGCTAGTTGGAGCTAGTTAGATCACAATTCCTTGGAGGAGTCTGTACGCATATTCTGGATTGATATGATATAGCTTTATAAAAAAAAAATTGAGAAAACATAAATCAAATTTATTTAAAATATAAAATTTAGAAATATTGAAAATATATATTCCGATAACACCATCTAAATTGCATTTGTATTGGCATTCGCCATTTAATACCCTTATGTTGACTGAAATTAAAAATTATCACGGAATGCTTACAATTAACTTAATATATTGTTCAGCAGTTTGGTAATAATAAATAAAGATATCATGTCAATAATTAAAGTTACTTTTTTAGGCCACTCCAACTACGAAAACTACTTAGGCTAAACTTGAGAGAGAGCTTCAACTAATTGCTTGCTCTAGAATCATTTCGATTAAGAACTTTTCCTTCAGCTGGCCATTGATATATGTACTTGAAAGGTAATGTGTATTCCGCTTACCTAGCTATCGTTTATCAGCGTTATAATTAAACTCTTACACACGGAGCAGCTTAACCCCACTCAATTTCCACACAGCAATCCACTCAAGTATTTATAGGAACACACACATCCTCCCCACGCACAAATCCGGGCAATTATGGTTGCCACTTAAATAAACTGACATCGGTATCAACTATTCGCATTAGGCATGGTCATTGGTGTTGGTAGTTACATATTAGAATCCACCGAAATGCCAATCTCAGTATATAAAGAAAATGATAATCGTGTATATATGTATATATATATATATATATATATATTTATATGTGTATGGTCAGGGAAACCTAGCTCAAAAATAGCCAACATGTGGCATGACAGACAAGCATTACGAATGATTTAGGTACAGCGCCAACAACATCAAAACCAAAAACAAAAATAACAATAACAGCGACAGCAATAAAAACACTCAACAATTTTGGGGCCTAGACAAAAGCGCACCGTTTGTGCAGATGTTTTTTTTTTCTTTCTGTGTTTTTATCAAACAATTCAAATCAACAAAATGAAGCGAAACAAAATAAAACGAAAGGGGGAGACAGAGAATAGAGCACAGAGCGGACAGGTTAAAAGGAGCGCACAGCTTGGGCCACTCCAAAGGGAATTATGAATAATTTTAATAACCTGGCCCCGATGACATAAACAGATAAAACGCTGCCATTAAAAACGCATTACAATTGATAAAGACTGGCCAAGAGCCAGCCAGGGAGTCGAAACCATGGAGGGTATGGAAAATGGAAATCATGGCTGAAACGTAAACTTTGCTTGACATGAATGACATGTGTAGGTGTATGCGTATGTGAACGTGTGTGGGTGTATATTACGCCCACAGCTAGGCCACATCATTCACAAAACCCACACACACACAGACACAGACACAGGCACACACGCACACTCACGAGCTGGTTGTAGTCACGCTTTTTATCGACACGGCATTTATGTGGGTCAGTTTGGCGAATCGCGCTGCCAACACCGTCGCAACTCCCTCGCGCTGACAGGCAATCAACTGTCAGGCGGGTCCATGCAAAATGAATGCATTTGAAAATGGTTTTCAAGGCGCAAGGCGGCCCCCGTTTGTAGGCAAACATGGCAGCATCAAAGCCGCTGACAACCGCAAAGCCAAAGCCAAAGCCAATTTCAAATTCAAATCTAAAGTCAGTGTAAAGTTACGTTACGTATACGCAACGTAGACGCCTGCGCGGATAAGCTGCGCAGTTCGCACGCCGTAGCATACACTGAATGGCGCAGTCGGCATCAAATTTATCCGACGCGCCGGATGTGCGCGGCTAATAACAAACTTCCGGAGAGGAAACATTCTTCATTTTTTTTTTTTTTTCACTGGACATTTGTCAAGCGAAACAAATTGAGTTCGCAGCTCAGAGTAGTCGTCGCTTCATGTAACCGAATTGAAATCAAAATTCGAAATCCCCCGGAAAGCGCTGTCATCATCACCATCGATGTGCGCTGCAAATGGCTTGATGGTTTGATGGGGTAAAAAAAAAAAATAGCCAAATCGAAAAAACAACAAATATCCACTCAGATTTGATAACAATTTTTTGTAGCCCCGCAAATGGGTAGCAAATATTTTTGCTGCTGTGGGCGCAAGGGCGAGCTTTTTGCGAAAGAGCCCAAATAGCTGGGGGGATTGGGGAATCCAATCAATGATAGGGGGATAGTTTTATATGTGGCTTAAGGTTCGCCTGAATTATGCATTCAATTTGTAGTTGCTCCAGTTGCTTTTTTGTTTTGTGCTCTTGGTATAAGCTGCTTTAAGCTCAAATGTGAGCCTAGTTTGCTAAATTAGCTTTTAAGTGCTTTCATTGACAATTAATGCCACAAGCGTTCACCTTGGCAGTTAATTGCGGCTGGCGTGAAAAGGCAACCACAGCAGACGCTAAAAGCTAAGGCCAAACCCCCGCTCATCCCTCCTTTCTACACTTTTCCCTAACTTGCATTTGAAATGTAAGTGACAAAGCCTGCGTACAATGAACCTTGACACAAATTACGGGTTTCGATGTGTTTGTATTTGTGTGTGTGCTTACGAGTGTGGGCCAGGCTTGGGGCCCAGCTCTCCACACTAATTGATGGTTTATATGCCCTTTTGGGCCGTTGGTATTTTAAAACCCATTACAAGTTCCTTCAATTAACGCAAGTGTCAAACTTCTCGGCTTTGAAAATGCACCCCTTTGTAGTTATGACCAAGCCACGCCAAAATTATTTGTTGTTGGACCAACCACTCACGAAATATATAAATAAATTATCAAAAACCAAAAGCAGCTAAATAACTTTGCAATGGCCTGGCCACTCTGAACAAGCAGACCAAGCCACAAAAGCCAAAAACATTTCGTTTTTCTCTACTACAAAAGCTTTTCGTTCCGGAGAGCGAGCTAGAGATACGGCGAGAGCAAGTCGAAACACAAATACGTACTGAGCAAAAGCACAAATGTCGGCGAGAAGTGTAGACACCCACCCCTTGCATGCACACGCACACACACACACACACACACACACACACACAGTTCATCGCAAATGCAAAATACGTAAAAGTTAAAAAATTCTGAAGCACACTTTCGTGTGGTGCGAGCACTGCGACAGCCCCAAAACGTTGCGAAAATCCACAGCAAAGCAAATAGCTTTTAGCCACGCTAAAGGGTGGCAGGGGGTTGATATGCCAAAACGCTAAGGTAGCAAGGCAAGGCTGCCAGCCCGCACCCCCCAGCAACCCCCCACACACATATACATACTGCAAGAAGCGGGCTACAGAATGAAAGCCACGACCTATCCACACAACAATCGTGTGTGGGCGTTTTGGGGCTAAGGAAAACACTTGGAGCTGCGTGTGGGCGGCTAGCCTGTTTACCTGTGAGTGGCGTAAACCGCTTTTAGTACAGTCGAGACACACACGCACATAAACACACCCACACACACGCCCACACAAATGCAGTGAGATGGATGCTGCAGTAGGTTGTGAGGTTAATTTTGTTTCGGCATTGCATTTGCTCAAGTGTGCGGGTGTGTGTGTGTGTGTGTGTGTGTGTGTGTGCTGGTAACTGTGTCTGTTTACCTTTGCACTCGACTGCTCCCAATACAAACACAATCACACGTACACACATGCACAGGATATGCAGCGCCAGTTGATGATTTTATTTTTTAGCCAAACATCAAATGTGTTATACGCAGCATCCGCACTGGTCCAAGCTCTCTTTCAATGGCCCTTCTATTTTTTACCACTCCAACAGCGTTTTCACTATTTCAGGAAACAAGAATTCAGTATAAGTTAGCCAATCAATAAGCAAACTGTCGCTGGCAGCTCATTGATGCTGTGGGGCCACTCGAACTGACGGCACCTGACTGCTAGCCGGAAATTATAAACACGTTCTCGCTTGCAAAAATGCGACATGTTATGTGCAATGACAGGCAAATATTTTACGTGCACAACAAACGGCAAACAAACAGAACGCAAATGTCCCGACTAAAAAATACCTGTACCTAGTGCAGAAGTGGACATAATAAGGAAATCCATGAATGCTGGAAATGTTTATCAAATAGCTGTCTTTATATGTTTTGAAATATACCACTGTCTCTTTATAATAGAAGAAAACGTATGCATTCTTAAAATGTAATATAATATATATAATTATGTGTAATGTATTAATACATTTTCTCAAGACAAATTACTTTTGTTTTTTCGTTCTTTAAGGTCTGTCTGTAAATAATAATATTACAAATATTACGCTAACAAAACATTTCTAAAGTCAGAACAATAATATTGATCGACAATGTCTGTGTTATATGCAAAACATATATAGCCAATTACTCATTCGGTACGGGTACCAAAAACCAAAAAAAACCAAACTAGATAAAACCATACAACCTAACGACAGGTGAAAATTGTGATAACGTTTCTTGTGCTTCGAGAATACGCAATCGAGCTGAAAATATTTGAGTTATGCACATAATTTGACTGTCAATGGAACAAGTTGATTTTATACAAGATATGCAACTGTTGAAGGGTATATAATTGGCCTTTGAAAAATAACAAACATGAATCAAGTAAAATCAGTTAAATAGGGAAATGAAAATGTATTATTCAAAGACAGGAAGCGAAAAGCTATGACATTAACTCCCAACACAGCACTCGGCAATGTCCTATCATTAATATCAACGTTGAAGCTTGCCTTCAATCTGTTAAGCACAGTTTAGTCATTAGATAATTGAATATTCGTTTGATTGATGGATAATTTGTTAGAAAAACAGATTGCTTACTCAATCCTATCTCAATTTGCGCCATCAACCCTGTTATTGTAGTTACTGAAGCAGCTTGCCAACTCGCTCTTCGGTTTGTATCTCCATTCCCCCTTTCTCTCAGCAATAATCAGTGGCAACTTCAGCCAATGCTTTCCTATCACTGAGTTTTCCGTTTCAATGCACCCAAATTACGCTTGTTAACGTGCCAGGCGCAACAACAACAAGACCTGCAAATGGCGAGCAAAACTTTCCCGCTGCGTTTGCAGCAATTAAAAATCATGCTGCACCTGTGCTGCCAATTAATAGTTTTTCGAATGGTTTGGCAGCAAGAATATAAGTAAACCAAGCAAATGAAAAGATCAACCTGAACAATGCACCAACTAATTTTGTCTTATTTTCCGTTGTTACGTTCCACAGTTACAAAAAAACTAAAAGTTATCAAAATAGGAACAGAATATTAGTTAGAAGGAAAGGCAAATTTAAAAATTGCTTTCGTTTGAAATTAGTATTTTATGGTATTTTATTTTGAAGTCTCAAAAAATCGTTGCTTTGTTTTTTACAAAATGAAAACCTAAAAACTACAAATATAATACTGTTTTAAGTACTGAAGTCGTTTATTAGCTACAATTTTTAAGTTACTTTCATTATAAATACCACTTGCAATTTCCCCCTGGACAGAGTATTCAAATCAGAAGTAGCTTAGAAAACAACACAAAAAAACACAAAACAAATTGGAGCGGCTCCAACAACTAAAATGTTTCCCAGTGTTTGTCTTGAGAAAAAGTTGTTGCCTTTAACAGTGTTTAAGTATGCGTGTGTATCTGTGTGTTTGCTGCAACCCCAACTGAAGCAATATTCTTATCTGCATTGAGGCAAACATTTTGCAAGCTTCTCTGTCTGTGTGTATCCAGTGAGATGCTCGAATGCACCCCAAATGCACCAACTGTTGTTGGCAAAGCTCAAGGAACCAAAAGAAGCTGTTTCTACTTCTGCCGCTGCCGCCGCTACTGCTGCCTAAATGTCCGCCATTTATTTGTGAATGGCACTCAAGGAACACACAGAAAACTTACAGTCATATAGACAGAATGCCGCATTCTGCGCCATTTTGAAACGTGGCACAAAACTACAGGACTTCAGCAGCCAACCAAGCGGCAGGTTGATAATTGTCCATGGGCAGCATGATGCGCAGCATTCAAAAAATGGTTTTCATCAACTCTCATAAACCAGCAGCAATTTGTAAACTAATTACGCAGATCAGACTACTGGCAGCTCACAACTTTAAGTTTAAATAAAAATTTTTCTGCCATTTGATAGACAGCAGACATGGAAAAACATTACGACTGTTTATCTGTTTGTCAGTCGCTATCATTGGTTTTAATTAAATGCATGAAGTACTGGTTCGGTTCGCATTACGTATACGCCATGCTGTGCTGCTTGGTATGCGAATAAATCAAAATAATTTACTGCCGGTTGAACGTTGTGAAATGCAATTCAATAAATTCATCACCTCTCGCGTCCAAAAATTCCAGTTGAAATTGTTTGGATGCTGCCGGGCGAAGTGAAACGCGACAGCAGCAACTCTTGCCAAATGGTGTCAGTTGCAACCGTGCGACCCCACCCCGCTGTTGGTTTCCGTAATTCAATATGCTGCCACTGTGCAGAGCCTTCATTTGCCTGTTGGCTGCCATTCAACACTAGTCATAGTGGCATGCAAAAAATCCTACCACGTATGCCAATAGAAATGCCAGCGCATTTCACTCGAGCAACTTTAACTGTTTACAAGAGGCACGCAGCAGGCGGTAGGTGGCAGGCGGTAGGCAATCAGGTTACTCCCACAAAACTTTGACATGTTGCCTGGCGGCATTGCATTTCAATTAAAAATTGTTTAACAAATCAATTTGCGTGGCCTGACGTGAAATGTATTAAAAAAAAAAAAAGCAAGCGACGAGCAATAAGCCAAGAAAATGCAATTTAAAACAAACGCAGCACAGCTAAATATGCCACGGGCGTAAATTCAATTATTTAGCATCCAGACTCCCACAGGACGCTCATCCTTCGTATCGACAAAAGGCACCACCACACCACAGCGTGCAGCTGAGGCAACCTCCATCCGCGGCAGCTCAGCCACTAAATTAATTTATTTGTTAAAGTTTTTGACGGCAGCCCCAAGTCAAAGTTTTTGCGCGTCATAAATGAAAAATCCAACAACATAGACTGGAAAAATATGTATGCGATATAAGGAATATTGTACACCCTAATAAGGGCTTATTACGCTTATACGTAGTGCAAATTTGCCATATATTATACAAATATCATCCTTTAAAGGACCAAAATGACTACTTTTAGATCAAATCGCAGACAAGGGTTGAACTATATTTTGAATATTTTTTGTACTACTAAAAATAACCTTACCTAGTCTAAGCCTAGCTTAACCTAACCTAACCTGACATTTTCATTTAATATTATTATTATATTATTGCATCCCTTTTCATCAAATTAAAATACCCTCGGAAATTAATCACTGAGCAGTGCGGCTGAGCGGTGGGTGTGGCCCCGGCCTAAATGCGTTCTCGACTGCATCTCAAGGGAATTGCAGCAGGGCGCAGCGCCTTTGACTTTGTGTTATAGTTTTGTTGGTTTTTCGCTGGCTGCTTGGTTGCCTGACTTAATACGAAGCGATTTCCGCTGCTTAGTCTAGCGTTGGGGGCAATTTTCAGGTGTGCTGCCACCCACTGCTTGGCATTGCTTTGTAAATGCCCCAAGTCGGGGCTGCTCAGAGTTGACAAATTCACTTGAAGAACTGACAACAAAGCCTTGAGGCTACCTGCTTCCATTCGGGGATGCATTTAGTGTAGGTGGAGCATAAGACTTTGTTAGATGATTAAATTAAAAGCCAGTTGGGTGTGAATAAAAAGTATTTTGCATAGGGCTTAAGTGGACTTTTCAAAGTTACTGCAGTCTTGAAACTGCTACCGGGGGAAGATCAAAAGTGTGGATAATTATGCCAGATTAAAATTAACTCAAGTGTTGCCCATGCTTAAAGATTATTTTCCTGTTTAACTCTTCATTAAACACACTGATTGAAGTTCAGTTACCTAGCGGCCTCAAATGAAGCTGTCTGCCCGAAAATTTCATTAAAATTCGCGGCGTCTCTACTTAAAGTTTAAAAGTTCAATTCAGTCAATCATCAATCCACTGTCTGCCGCGCCGCATATATATATTCATAAGTAATTGAGTTACATGTCGACCACTTGCATTAAAGTACAAAACCGTCAGGTAGACATGAACACGCCCACCACTCCCCACGGCGCCCGTCAATGTAAATCAGATTTTGCAATTAAGCGATATTAAAAGACAAGCGTAGCAGTCAATGGGTAATTTACGGTGAAATCATGACACCAAGACATTTTATTTTGCAGTGAGTCTCTTGATTTGTCACCAGAAATTGATTGAAATTCAATTTCAAATATTGAAAATTAAAAAAAAACAATTATATCTGAAAATAAGTTTGACGAAGTATGGAAAATTATTTCACATATTTTATTTTTCGAATTTACCCAAAGGTAAATGTAATATCAATCTAAGGAGAATGTAGTTATCGATGTATATGAGTTTTTAATAGTTAAAGAACCTCAGAATATTTATTAAATTGCCTGTTCGAAATTATTTGATTTTAATTGAAATATTAAGATTTAAATAAAATATGAAAATAGAAGGCGAAAACAAAGTAAGAAGATGCAAAAATCAAAATGATATAATATTGATCTTAAAAAAACGGTCAATTATCATTTGCTAAAATTAATGTACAATTTTAAAACGTTTAAACTTACCTTTCTACGTCCACAACAAAGCATTCTTCGCACACGCGAATTTCCAGTAGCTGCTTTCAATCGAGTAAACTTCTTCTTCCACTGCATTTATGAGTGGGGATCCTTATGGGAAAGAATTTCTTCTGCTGCTACAGTTGGGGCATTTGCAGCCCTGGCTGAAGTCTCGAGAAATGTGCCCAGGGGCGTGACCGTGTTATCGACTTAATTTTACAAAAATTCATTAGCGTTGTATAAAAAAAATGCGAGTTCAATTTATTCGTTGCTCGTATAGGGTGCTGCAAAAAGAGAGACAGAGAGAAAGAGAGATAGGGAGAAAGAGAGAGAGGGAGATATATATGTAAGTAAGAACGACTGTTAACTCAAATATAAACTGTGTGTGTGGCCCTGCCAAACTTATAGAAAGTATTTACTGTCACTTAATTGTCAACAGGCGAACGCAATTTGCATGTTTTCGTGTCAGTGTTGAACACCGTATTAAACTTAATGACGCTCGGCTACACTGCTGAGAGACAACAACTCTTTGGCACACTTTAGAGCCCAGCCCTGAGTTGCCGTTGCTCTGACATGTGTCATATGCATTTGCCTGACAGCCATTGGAGCACTATTAGACAGTTGGGCAAACGCCAGCTCGCAACTTGTCATCTGCCAGGTCCCAGTACAAGTAACAAGCAGTCTGCAAACCACTCGCATATCGAGTAGCTGTCCGATGTCAGAGCTCTGATAATGCGTTGTTTGCTCAGCTCTCAAAGTGTTCGAACTAAGTTGTGCCACGGGCAGAAACTGCGCCTGCAACTGTTGCACCCGAAATCTGTGATATGCGAATTTGTTATCACTAAGCACAAGTGTTGAAAAATTCGTGTTAACTATGTGCAATTGTATGTAACAACAATTTTTCAGTTCCCCAGACTGAATAACCGAATTCCTTAACCCTTAAAATCGAAAGGTGTTGAAAAGTTTTCAATGAAAATAGAACCTAGCGCCTAAAAGATATTTATTTTTACATTATAATATAGTCGTTATTGCCATTATTATACCCTGAGCTCATTCAGAAAGGGTAAAAAGGGTTTTGCGCAAATGTATGTAAAGGGCAGAAGGAAGCATCTACTTTTAGTTTAGAAGTTATTCAATAAGTTAGTTTCTATAGTGGAGGCAAAGCGCAGCCGCTGAGTAAGGTGCACAGCTTGCGGATTGTCTTTGTATATGCACACATGATTGTGTGCACGTATGTGCGAATGCAAGGGGGTTGAAATATATGTAACGACGGCTTGCAGCTGCGTTCAGGCTTCTTACTTGTTCAGAATTGCGAATACCTGCAAAATGTTCTTTATTATTTTATAATTGGCTACTATTGCGTATTAAAGGCTCTTGCCTTTATATTTTTCCAAAGACGGCATCAAGTCTATTCAAGCTCCTAATGAGGACTTATTTATAACTATGGAAACGAAACAAAAGTAAAACAAAAAGACTTTTATTTATAGTCGTGCTGTATACTGTCGCTATTTAGCTTGCATCTGTGCCTGTTGAACCATAACGGTGATGTCTTTAGGGTTGCCATCTAACTTTGCCACTTACAAGGTGGTTTTATTGTTAAATAAAGAGACTATTCATTTAAATACAAGTCCATTCGAAGCATTTTAGTGCAAATACATATATATCTACTATCTAAATATAATGCATGCTTTTATTAGACTGTTTGTTGTGTCCTTGCTTAGCACTTTAAACGTCGCTCCGTTTCCATAACAAAGGAGACATATTCATGTTGCGAGCTCTAACAACTATTATCCAACTAACAGCTAACGTCCCTAACTGTTGCCCTTGCCAAGCAGCAGCAATGAATGTTGATATAATTTTTAATTAAAAAGCATTTGCAGCCGGATGGCTAGGCTAACAGGCAAAAGGACCAGGCACGGCACAAGGCAACTTCTAGCTGCAAAAAGGGCCATGGACATACAACGGAGTTGCTGTGAACTTGTGCAACTGTTTAGATAAATTTTACTGCTGCACGCTGTACACCAATGCGTTTATTTCGTTCTTAGAATTCAAGTTATTAGCGCTGCAAATCCCTAGACAGACACGCATACTAGCTGCAGGAGCTTAGCCGGTTAGAGGGCAAGTTCGGATTCTGTTTCTGCATATGATTTTGCCAAAAGCCTTGCAACCGCAATGCCAAAAGCTACAACGGCGACCGCAATGACAAATCAGAGCCAAAGAATTTTTAATTAAGTAGCTTAGAAGCAGTATCTAAATAAGAGAGGAGTTGGAGCCACCTCCGTGATGATGTCTTCCTCCACAGCATCATCGTCATCGCCGTCCTTATGGCGGACACGTATTACGAACTGGGCCAATGGAGCTCTGCGGCTGGCACTTTGCCCACGACTCCAACTGAGATTTGGTTGCCATAAAACAGTTTGTGTGGGGAGTAAGTCGTTATTCCCCCGCTTCCCGTTTGTAGTTTGCAATGAAAAATGTTGAAATCGTGCAGAGGACATTTAAATGTGCTGCTCACACGCCATATCTAAGGCTTCGGGTGTGTAGTTGTCTGTGAGCCCAGCTGCATCATGACAACTGACTGCTGAGCAGCTTCCGTTGCAACAAAGCTAGCGACATTCAATGAACTTCAGCTGCGCCCGTCGGTATGCAACATTTTTGTTCATAATTTCTATGCAGGCACTGACATGACTATGACTATGACTTGTTTGTGTGTGTGTGTGTGTGTGTGTGTGCGTGTGTGTGTGTGTGTGTGCGAGGGAGAGTAATAGCCAGCAGCGGCTACAGTAGTGACATGCAAATGCAGCTACACGATACTTTGTGTCACAGCAACAACAACACTGCGACAAAGTGCAGCAATCAGGCAAGAAAAATGTCGCTGGGTGTTGACGTAACATCTACAACAACATCACCAGCGATAACAATATTAACAAAAACAACAAAACAACAGTTACACTAACAATTTGGCAGACAATCGTACACGTTTTTGTCTACGCATGCCTAACATTTATTTTAATGACATCATAAATTCCGCCAGCGAAGTTTTCGCTTTCGCAAATCCCCAAGTCACTGTCATATGTGTGCATGTGGTTGAGTGGGTGTGTGTGTGTAAGTGCATAAGTATATCAAAATGCTCCGAGCGCAACATAAATTAGAAGCAATTTATCATATAATAAAAACAGCAACAATTCAATAACGATATGCCCTCTAACCAAACGTTTCGTATACTCTAACTAGTAAAATAAGGCTTGATAAACAATACAAGCAGAATAGTTGACTATACCCAAAAATACGGCTCTTAGACAGTGCGTAATAATAGCAAAGCAAACCAGGAAAAAACTAGAGAAAAATTTAAAGTGCTTCACGCACGTCGGCTGGGGTCAAAGATACCCTGTAAATATCATGTAATCGTACTCATTGAATCGCTTCAGTGTTCATTATCCGATCGCCATGAAACTTACAGATGGCAAAGATTATATACAAAATGTAATGCTTAAAAGAGGTATCTTTAACAAGAGCGCTCTAATCGGGAGTCCCCGATTAGAGCACTACGGACGCACAGAAACACACACACACACAAGAAAACACATGTTCCAAGCTGCGCACTTTTATTAGCTGCTGAGCTTCTTGTTATTTACTCATAATATATAACTTTTGTGCTTATCGTCCGAACTTCATGAAGAATTAAAAGTTCAGAGTTAAAATATAATCTCCAAATATGGTTACAAACCCCAAGCGCAAAGTTATTCCTCTACAAATGGGGAAAACGGAGGGTGATATCGTAAAAGTAAACTATTTTTGATTAGTGAAAGCTATAAGTGAACTTGTCTCTACTCTCTACTCCGCTCTGAAAACCGGTTAAAATTAACGATATTTATCGATTTATGAAAGCTGTGAGGTTTGTCTATATACGGTATACAGGAAGTTAAAACTTAAAATCCAAGTATAAAGCTCTGATAGTATAAACTTTATTGGGTCGGACATACATCCGTCTGCCTGGTGCATTCATTTGCATAAAACTATTATTCCATTCACAATGGATTCGGGGTGTAATAAAATTTGCCCGCCCGACGCTGAAGGGCGTCCGCTTTGGATGGGCATAAACAAACTTTTATACATACATGTAACAGTGATCAGTTATGAAGCATACTTGGATTTATTGATTGCTTTACTGGGGTCTAAGTCTAATCCCGGCGCATTATTGGTATTGTTATTGACGCTGAAGTTTATCAAAGCTCCGTTGGCTGCCATCCCCTGACCATGGAACACAGACATTAATTCACGTGTGGCACCAGCCTAAAAACAGAGTGACAAACTACCAACCACCACCCAGTGGCGGCGTTGGCACACCTATTACACATGCCCCCATGGACTGGGGGTGCATTCATATATGATTGCAGCGACACTCAGATATGCAAACCCGGACCCCAGTCGAGCAGCCAGCGTTAGGCCATGGGGAATTTTTACCTTGCAGTTGGACCGAGCACAAATTCCAAAAACCGAAAAAACCACAGCAACCGGCATAATTGGTAGCCAACAGTTGGTAACGGAGTCTGACCGAAGGTCTAACTAATTTCACAGCATTTTCCACTAACAAGGCTTCTGTTGCTGTAATTTCAGCCCCTGAGGCCGTCAGAAATGCGCTAAAATTACAAACAACTGGGAATGTGAGAGCTCCAATTAAGTTTGCTTTCAATAAAGAACGTAGTTATTTATACATACATTATGCACTGGTTAGATATCAATAGCCTAATTGAGATTATAAAATGAAACTTTGTTGACAAGCATTAAAATTAAATGAATTTTGGAATCCTTTCTTTTCTTGTTTCTGATGAGCTATAGCAAATAAGCTTATTTTGTATATATACAGCGAAATAACCTCTAACTTAAGGAGCTTTTGTAAAGATATTTTGAAACAATTATTAGGTGTTACCCTGTAATACTTTAATAATACTTTAAATACTTCTTTACTATAGCAAACTCTTATAATTCCTGAAGCCCAACTTATCTTCTGTTTCATATTTGAATTGTTGTTTTTCCTCCCCACACTCGACGAACGGAAACTTTTTCAATACGCGCTTACAATGGAAAAATATTATTACATGAGTTGGGGTTGTTTGAAATATTTATAACATTTGATAACACAACTTTGACTTTAATGCCTTGCGCTGCAGCGTTTCAGACTTTTTCCTGTTTCCTTGTTAAATTGGAGCAAAGCTCTCAACTTTTTCTATGTTTTCTAGGGGGTGGAGAGTAGTTGAATGGCCGCTTTTCAAATAGTACAGACCGCAAAGCGCTAGAGAATTAAAAGTGTTTTTTGTTGATTGTTAATGCCGCGGCTGATGTTTTCATTCTCATTGTATTTTTAAGGTTTTGGTTTTCTGTTTTTTAATTAGCTTTGAACGAAATGTACGGCTATTATTTGAGCTGTAAGTAAAATAATACCTATATATACCTATGTACATTTCTCATACAAATATATAAACATATAATTCCTAGGAGAGTTATTTCAAGTGGCGTAACTATGTCGCCTTAGCTGACTGCGGACCGGAATTGCAATATTTTTAATATCATAAACCAAACCTTGAACCAACGCAGTTGACCTAAAATTCAGCCGCACCTTAACCCGAACCGAACCGCTTTTAAATAGGTTAGGTTTATATTCAGTAAAAGGGATCATTTCTTCAAAAATGTACACTGCTTAAGCGAATTCGGGAGAATATATTATCAGATTTAAAAAAATTTCAAATCATGTCAAATACTATTTCCTTTTAAATTAAAAATAATGTGAACCACGGCTAGAACCAAAATCTAAGTTCATTGATAGTCAAACCAAACAGTTCACAAACTGCATCTGAAGGATTGAACCATGAAGTAACTAATTTTTTGGTGTTGGCAGCTATGTTAGGAATAAATCTTGTATGTGCTCTAAAAGATTCAGACTCTTCTGCTTCTGTATGTTATATACACTGGCACATCTATATTATACCCATCGACACTAAACAGTTATTGCAATAATGCCCATAAAATCCATATTTTATTGTCTTTTCTTCACTTACGAATAACGAGCATAGGATTGATTTCTCTGCCCACCCTTCACTTTTATCATATGCACAACTACATATAAGAGTTGACGACGAAAGCAGAATTTTTATATTATTAACTCAAGTGGATTTTATGGCGCATTCGAAGAGTCGCCTCACCTGTTCTGCGTTGCCTGGCACCTGGTGGTGAAGGATGCTGCCTCTGGATGCCTAGATGCCGGGATGGCTGGTTGATGCTTGACGTTAGCTAAGCAGCACAAGATTCCAGCGTTCAATTATGGGAACAGAAATAGCCAAACAGCAGCAACAACAACTAGACTACGGGGAGCGTCAGGCGGGGGTTGCCGGTTGCAGTTGACAGCGTTAATGGCAGGAGCAGATGGCGAGGCTTTTGGGGCTATGTTGCAAAAGCAATTCCTGTTGCAGTTGCAGTTGCTGTGACAGTTGCTGCTGTTGCTGTTGCTGTTGGCGTTAATGACAAATTACTGGTTCGGTGGTCAATGGCACTCGGACGCATCCTTTGATCCTTTTGCACTTTTAGCACTGTTCGTTTGCTCGGTTCCGTTTCACATTTTGCTCGTTGCTGCTTTTGCCGCTGTGACTGCGATGCTGCTGCATTTTTTGCGTAACTTGTGAGCTTTTTTCTTGGCATTTGCACATTTCACAGTCAATTTTAGCATTATCTTGCGGTTCGAATCTGCGAAAATAGCGCGATTGAACGCGTTTTTGCCTTCAAAAATCCTTACAGTTTACCGATTTTTTTCTTTAGCTGCGTTTAATTGATTTTTGCGCGTGTATATGTGAATGCATGTATGAACGGTTGCATGTGTGTGTGTGTGTGTATGTGTGTGCGCGTGAGAATGTGTAAGTGGGAGCAGGCAACGGAATGCGTCCGATTGGCAGTGCGGAGCTTTTGCTTATGAGACGCGTTTTACTACGAGCGCAACGCTTTTGGCCTGAATATGCGAATTTCCTGCGCTACTCCTACGTTAACAGAGCGCAGCACAGCACGTATATGTGTGAATGCCAGTGTGTGTGAGTTCGTGTGCATGAGTATGAATTTCAGTATAATAAAATATCCTGTTTGGGCAATGAGCCAGCCAGTGAGCGGCTGAGCGTCTGAGCGAGCGCGTGCTCGCACTGCGCATGCTCCGTGAATTTGGAGCAAGTTGCCGCTGCTGGCTATTTGTGGGCAATAGCGAGCAACGGCGATAACACTAGCCACCCACCCCACAGCAATACAACCACCAGAGCCGCAGCCGTCCCTCACGCTACAATTCTGCGTGGCTTTTTTCGCTTTGGGGGCGGCTGACGCTTTTTGTTAAGGGCACTTCTGGTTGTTGTTGTTTTTAACAAAGCTGTTTGCAGCACTTCACACGCGTTTGTTTTTCTGCATTACATATAGTGAATTTTTGTCGCTTTCGCTTTGATATTAACAATTTGATTGATTGATTGATTGATGAGCAGCAATGACTCACTAAACTGAACGAACTTTTAGTCCCTGTTTGTCGTTCGTTATAATTTTCAACCACTGTTTGTTTTATGTTATGTGTTCGGCATCTAACAGCTGTTAACTCTCTGCAAAACTGTTTATAACAGCCATCCCTGGTTGTCTGAAAAACAGCCGTTACACATTTTTTTTTAAAATAACAAATTGATTTTGCAATGTTCCGTAACATTCGAAAAACATAAATTTTGAGCAGTTTCTAACATTTTTCAACTACAAAGAAAAAGCAGTCATAAATTTGTATGAAAACAGTCACAGCTAATTAGCTCTCACACAAATTATAACAGAGCAATAACAGGAACCTGCTACTTAACATTATTCGATAAATAGCTAAACAGCTACGGTTTAAAGATTAGGGATGAAATTGCCTTTACATAGTTTGTAATGTTTTGAATTGATATCGATTAAAAGCAGCTGGAACTCTTTTAACGGTAACCGGTAAAACAGAACAACAGTCCGGCAGCTCTGGCAGAATGATAAGCGAAACAGCGGAAAGAGTAAAAATACCAACTTAACAGAAATACTCCCCCTTGGCAAAAGAACACATGTTATTTTTGTTTATAAATATTTACTGATCATATTATTTTATTTAATTTTTAGTAAGTTTGTTTTCTCTCCCGAACATACTTAATACTTTCGATTTAATATTGAATTACATCAAAAACTATTTTCAATATACTTGAATCCATTTTTGGGTTTTCAAATGCAATAGCGATTTTTTGTAGGCAATAATTAGTGCTAACTGTTGATAACATTTTGGCAAATGTTAACTCTTATTATTGCTGCTATGCGCCCATGTTAAATAAAATTTGCAGCTTTCTGGCCAAACTTCTATTTTTATGAAAAGCTTATACGAAGCGAACTAGTTACTAGTTAGTTTGTATATGTAATTCAAAGGTAGATAAATGCAATCGATAATTGCTGCTATAGTCGTTTAAAAGTTTTAAATCAATTGTAAATTGCTTACAAAGGAAACATCGGTGGGAATAATTCCGTTTGCATTTCGGCTTCACGTCCGGTTTCGATGAAAACAATGTTTCTGCATAACAGGAACCTATGCAGGCTGGCAAGTAAGTAAATCAATACCTCACCCAGGCCGCAACTGTAGTGTTACCTTACAGGCAATTTGGCCACGGGCAGTGTCCGTTCCAGCAGTCAGCAGGCGAAGACTGCTATCCTCATGCTGAACATGGGCGGACCCCAGCATACGGATCAGGTGCACGACTACCTGCTCCGTATTATGACCGATCGCGATATGATACAGCTGCCAGTGCAGAGCCGGCTGGGTCCATGGATTGCCCAGCGTCGCACGCCGGAAGTGCAAAAGAAGTACAAAGAAATTGGCGGTGGTTCGCCCATATTGAAGTGGACTGAGTTGCAGGGCCAGCTGATGTGCGAGCAACTGGACAAGTTGTCGCCGGCTACGGCGCCGCACAAGCACTACGTGGGGTTTCGATATGTCAATCCCCTGACGGAGAATACGCTGGCGCAGATCGAAAGGTCAGTTGGGAGGAAACATTTTGATAGATGTACTCTACTTAGTTTTTCTACCATAGCGACAAGCCGGAGCGCTTGGTGCTCTTCTCACAGTACCCACAGTACAGTTGTGCCACATCCGGTTCCAGCTTCAACTCGATCTTCACCCACTATCGCACCAAGTAAATCGGAAAAAAAATGAAAGTTGGGCTGCTAATCCAGTTTCCCATTCGCAGCACACTGCCCGCTAACATCAAGTGGAGCATTATCGATCGCTGGGGCACACATCCGCTACTCATAAAGACCTTTGCCCAGCGTATACGCGAGGAGCTGGCCAAGTTTGTGGAGACGAAGCGCAACGATGTGGTTATACTCTTCACGGCCCACTCGCTGCCGCTCAAAGCGGTCAATCGGGGCGATGCGTATCCCTCGGAAATTGGCGCCAGCGTGCACATGGTTATGCAGGAGCTGGGCCAAAGCAATCCCTATAGCCTGGCCTGGCAGTCGAAGGTGGGCCCGCTGCCCTGGCTGGCCCCGGCCACCGATGATGCCATCAAAGTAAGCCAATCCAAAATATCCATGCTATGGAAGCCTTATGTATTACCAATTTGCCTATTTTTAGGGCTATGTCAAGCAAGGCCTGAAGAACTTCATACTCGTGCCCATAGCCTTTGTGAACGAACACATTGAGACGCTCCACGAACTGGACATTGAGTACTGCGACGAGCTGGCTAAGGAGGTGGGCGTGGAGGAAATACGGCGAGCTGCCGCGCCCAACGACCATCCACTGTTTATCCAAGCACTCAGCACCATTGTGGCCGATCATCTGAAAGCCCAGCAGCCCGTCAATCCCAAGTTCTTGATGCGCTGCCCCATGTGCACCAACAAGCGTTGCCGTGAAAGCAAAAAGTGGTATCAACAGCTGTGCGCACACTAAATCAAAAAGGCAATCTAATTTTAACGAGACTCACAATTTGCACCTTTTGTAGTGCATTAAAGGTGATTCAGCTGCAAGCTATCATTACAATGTTCACCAATCTATCAATCGGCTCACGTAGTTCTCTTTCAATTAATTGGGTTATGGTTTTTGGAACTACGAGTCGAGTCCATAAAGCAATAAACGCTGCACAAGTAAAACTGTTTTCATATCTCTAATTCACCCGCTCTGGAAACCGCGCGCTCTCTGTCTGCGGCACGTGTGTATTTCCCAAGATTAAACACAGCGCGGTTCATTTTAAAACGAGAGAACGCGGTTGAGGAGAGTGTGACATCACAAATTCGGATTGGCTATTATGAAAAAAATGTAGATTGGTTCTAGATCTAGATCTTATTATAGTTCACTTAGGTATTTATTTATATTATAAAAAATAAGTTATACTTTGGAAAAAATAAATAATATCAGAAAATCATTAATAAGTCACTTTCTGACATTTAATAAGGAGAATAACAGAAATTCATTTAACTGTATCTTGAAAAACAAAAATGTTTAGTTTTTATTCGTTTATTCACATAGAAATAAAATATAATTGTCTGATGCAGTTGATTTTAATGTTTGTACTGCGAATGCCATATTCAATTTATTGAGTTATACTACTTTAAAGGCGAAATTGTCATTATTTTCATACAAACGCCGCGCACTCGCAGAAATTGTGACATCACAATACCGAGAGCGCAGAATTCCATACACAACCTCTAGCTCTCTCAATCATGGTGGCATAAATGACACTTAGTATTTATTTTGCTAACGCTCTCGCCGGCGTCACAGCTTAAGACTTCTACACGTTGTATAACATACAAATTTCAAATTAAATAAATGTATTACTATTTTATAATTGATCATATGCATTAATCATAAAACACTTAAATAATAAACATTCATAGCTGTAAGTATTAGCTGTGACCGTTTGTGACGTCACATGTCAACTAGTTCGCATGAGCAGCAAATCGCGGTCATGCGCAATACGCCACCTTCTAGTTATTTTGAGGCCGGCTAGTCTGATCAGCTGTTTTCGTATCACTTTGTCAGATTTCGAATTCCTTATTTATGGAGGGCGCATCACACTTTAAATTCTAATGGCCAACGCAGTTCGTGTCGACAGCACGCGCCCTGCCCCAGCAGCTATTTAACATACTGCAGCGCCTTCAGCAGGTATCGCCGAATGCCTAGTTGCATAACAGAACAACAGAACAACTCCGAATGCATAATAAACATATGCAGCTGGGACTCCGATTCTGAAACACATCAATCGCAGAACTACTGAAAACACACAAATCACAGCTGGAGAGCCATTTGGTGGCCTGAAATTAAATGCGAGAAGTGAACGCGTTCAGCTCTCAATCAGTGATACTTCAGCGCGCGCCAATTAAGCCTCGCTTCAAATTGGCGGACAATTAAAGGCTTGATTTTTCGACCCTGACGCTGACGTCGAATCTATGCCATTGGTACACCCGGGCCTGCTTCCATTTACTGAAGCATGCGCGGCACAATCTAATCACAACATCGGCATATTGATCGTAAACTAATTAGTAAATCTAGCTATAAACCATTTTTGAGAATTTACACACGGCGATATGGGTGAAGCCAACAATGTTGGCTATTCCGGGGCAGTATACGCTGTGCTCTCAACGCCAAACCACGCCGGAGCGGAAAGCCACGATTTAGACAGGTAAGGGCAGCGATTTGTAATTTTTTTTTATAGCAATACAAACCTGTTTTAACGCTGAGCTCCACTTTCATATACAACACAAGTATGCACATACATACATACATATATTTAATTTCGCATCAAATTTGGCTATGGCAGCATCAAAGTTTTGTTTGTAACGTTGAGCCCATAAAACAAATCAATTGTTATCTCTACGTGTGGAACGGCAAGAATTGATCCACTTCAGTTTAAATGTTGGAGACGATCACGTTCTCCGTTTAATTGCATTGATTAGATCTAGTTTCTTTGTGGTTCTAAGGACCGCTTTGACAACAACAAAAAACTAAAGAGAGAGACAGAGAAAAAGATACAAACGGTATATTTGAAATGGCGGAGATGAAATAAAGTGTCTATATTTGCTATATTTATTGTTCCTATAGAAGTATACTATTTTTCTACATTATTTAAACAATCTATAGTTCCTATATGAGGGCACTATATAGAAGATATCTTACTCATATGATAGAAAGTTTAGTAAGTTTTGGGACACTTTTAATTGCTAATTATTTGGCCAGATTATCTTGAAAAATAAAAAAGTTTTTCATATAAAATATTGTTGAATTTTAAATTAAAATTTACAGAACTTCGTTTTTCACCGATCGTTCCTATGTCAGCTATATGATATAGTGCTTCCGTCGACTCCGACCAATGCTTTCTTAACGGTTTTTTTTAAAACTCAGATATGTTGATAGTTATTTTCTATACTACAAATAATAATTATATAATACCCTGTGTGTAATAACAGCCAGTTATAACTAACTATCGGGTTCTAAATAAATACCATTTGCATTATACACAATAACTGAAATTGATATGCCTATATGTATTTACATAAATTCTTGAATCATGATACCTATTTAACAATGGACTGACCATATTTCACCATAGGTCAGCTATCAATTTACGGTATCGAAGTGAACCTTTCACAAGTGCACACACACACACAACATTCACTTCCAAAAAATGCGCTGTCAGGTTTATAGAATAAAAGAATGTGCACACAAATAAAAGTCTATATATACATACATGTTGTATATACATTTCTACCACCCTACCACAAAGCCATAAGTTTTCACTATCTCTAAAAAAAAAAAAAAAAAAATTTTGAGATTATGAATGGAAATCCCATCGAAGCCTTAATACACTTACAGTTTCGCCTAAGCGTGCCAGCTTTACTATTTACAACAATTTTATAAATACATACGTACATTTATGTATGTATTGGTAAACATATTAAAAATGGGCTCTAAAATCTGTCATCCAATTTAGGAACTCACAATCTTGTTGAGATATTTTAAAAAGATATAATGCAAATTTAATACGTACTTAATACATGAACCACTGAGACTTTTTTATACACTTTCCAATGCATTGTGTAACTTCATGAGTCAAAATTCGTGAGCCCCATTCACGGTATTACAGTTTTTACAGTCTTAGTAAGTACATCTGAAATATACAGCTCCAACAGTGTTGTAACTTATCTCCCCATTCACAGATGCGCCGCAGACGAGCCCGGCGAGCTAAGTGCATTCTTTAACTGGCGCTCCATTCGCATAAAGATGGAACTGAAGGCCGCCGACATCGTCAAGAATCGCAATCTGATTGTCGATTTGCTGGCCATCTGCTTTGGCATCGGCACGTGGCTGGGCGTCAATGGCACCTTTATACAGCTGCCGCTGCTGGTGAATGAGGCGCCCGAGGGCTGGAGTTTGCCATCGTATCTGAGCGTCATGGTGCAGATAGGAAATTTGGGACCGCTGCTCTACACCGCCAACCAAAAGTATTCGCGCTGGAAGCTCAACGATGGCTGGACAATACACGCTGTGCTGGCCATTGCGACGTTGTCCTGCCTACTAACCGCTTTCTTCTACAACAAAACAGCGGCGGTGGCGGGAAATGATCACTCCGTGGCGCTTTTCATACTCACCATCTTTACCGCGCTGAATGCGTGCACAAGCTCCGTGCTCTTCATGCCCTACATGGGACGCTTCAAGGAGCACTATATGGTCACCTACTTCATCGGCGAGGGCCTGAGCGGTCTGCTACCCAGTGTCATATCCCTGGTGCAGGGCATCGGTGACAACGGCCGCTGCGTGCTGGTGAATGTGACCGAGTCCGGCGAGGAGATCTACCAGAGTGAGAAAGTACCGCCTCTGTTCGACACCAAGATATTCTTTTTGATACTATTCGGACTGATGGTGCTCAGCTACATTGGCTACACGCTGCTCAATTATCTGTCCCTGGCGAGGCGCGAATACGCCCAGGTGATGATTAGCAAGGGTAACAAATACGAGTACGGCCAGGATGACAATCAGCTGGAGGTGGAGCAGCTTAGCCGTGGCCAGTACGCCACCCTGCTGCTGCTGATGGGGAGCATCTCGCTTTTTAGCAATGGCATCTTTCCCAGCATACAATCCTATTCGAGTGCGCCGTTCGGAACGCGCGCTTATCACCTGGTGGCAACGCTGAGTGTTATTGCCAATCCGGTGGCCTGCTTTATGGCCATGTTCCTGCATTTCACATCGCTGCGCATCATCTATGTGCTCTCGGCACTGGCCGCGCTGCTCACCAGCTATGTATTTACCAACGCTGTACTGAGTCCTTATCCGCCACTCTACGATGAGACCATTGGGGTCGTCCTGGTGGTAAGTGTTCGCCGGCACGGAATTTAATCCGGAACGCATCTTAATTTGGTTCTACTTCGGCAGGTAACCGCATGGACCTTGCTCATTGGAATCGTCAGCTACACAAAGCTGGGCATTACGACTGTGATGCGTGCGCAGGGCGGCCAGTCGCTGGTGTGGGTGGGCGCCATCACGCAGCTGGGCTCAGCAATTGGAGCCGTTTCCATATTCTTTGCCATCAACTATACGCGCTTCTTTCAGGCCGCTGAGTCGGCTTGCTGAACGGCGCGTTTTGAAAACCTCACATGATTTTTTTTAGTGTAGTTTAGAATATACAGATCTATTATTTTGTAATTGTGCCTTGTCATAAAAATAGAATACTTGAAACATCTCGAACGTATTATGCATAGCCCAGTTTGATATGCGAATATATTTTAAAAGTTTTAACTATAAATTTAAATGCATCACATATTACGCTTGACACCTTGTTCCGTATTATTAAGACTCTCGATCGAATCGATTTCACTGTCCACGTCACCCTCGTAGCCGGAGTTCGTGTGGGAACGCGAACCAAGCTGGCTGGGCTTCATTTCGTCACCAGAGGCAACATTCGTGTTGCTCGTGCTGCTAAAGCAATGAGTAAAATTTTGTATCATGTTCTGGCCCTTTGCGGTGGCCTTGTTGAATGCCTGAATCTTCTCCCGAAGACTGCGACTGGCGCTCTGACTGTCCGCCACCGCCTGCTGACTGCTCTGGGGCGATGGGTTAGCCGATTCACTGGCGTTGCTTTGGACGGCCTGGTTGAGCAGGGACTCGACCTTTTCAAATGACTCCTTGGCGCGATTGAAGCACATTAGGCTATCGCGCAGCAATTGACTCTCGTGTAGCCGTCGAAAATCCGCAAGCAGATTGCATAGATCCATTGCGTCGACGGTGCTCAAGGCGCTGTCTCCAGTATGCATGTTTTCAAACTCCATAATCAAATGCTTGATTTTGCTATACTGCTGATCTGGACCCGTTGGCGGCAGCACCAACGTGGTGGACACCTCGGCCAGCTCCCTGACAATGTTTATCGACGTCTGAATCAACTCAGTGTGCTGCTGAATAGTTTGCTGGAGACGTTCCCGCAGATTGCGCAGGTAAACGCATATGCCCTGCGTATTGTTAGCATCGACATCCTCCGGTAGAACTGTGAAAAGGAAGACGGATTTTAAGTTGAAGCTGGAAATGCAGTGTCTTTGGGAAGCACACCATTCTGGTCTTTTTTGATTTCGTTGTGATCCATTTATTAAGTTAACTTTTAATACGAGAATTTCATACGAATTTTCCACCTAATACGAAAAGATTTTACATAACATAAAATTTACACTAGCTTCTGTGAATATTATTATTTGTATGTAGATAGGATATAGGATATACAAAATCAAAGCTAGCCAAGATTAAAGAATGAGACAGAGAGAATTTTAAATATGTAATAGATTTGAACAATTTTAATGCCGAATATATTTCAATTGTAATTTAGACAAATTAATAAAGACTATTGAGGTTAGAATGTTAAAGTGAAAGCTCTTAGAAACTAAGCTGGGATTATATCTTTATATCTTAATTACCTTGGAGTTCACAGTATAAAAATTGAATCGAGTCCATTTAGGAGCTACTTCTGCCCTTTGGTTAAAACTGGGATTCAAATCTTCGTTTGCCATTGTACTTTTACTTCTTAATCTTTCGTTGTTAACCAGGTGTATCATAATCCTTAGTGTAGTCTTCCTACACAGAAAAAATTGGTTACTAAATTAAGTTTAAAAAACTGAAAAGTTAATATTTGAAATCAAGCCGTTTCGAATGATTAATCAATCCCATATTGTCTAAAGTTAAATGTGGTTTGTTGATAAAAAAAAACATGCGCAAATTAAGATAATTGGGATTGAGAAAAACGTACTTGAATTAAGTATTTGACTCTATTACTTTATATCTTAATTACTAAATTGTTTTTCTGTATACATAAGTTAACATATAGATTTCTCTATCTGTTCTTTGCACAACTCGTTTCGTGAGTACGCTATAAAACCCTATTTCTCGTGTTCTCTCGCCCCCTAATGAAACTCGTTGCATGCAGGATACCTTCGGGAATCACCCTCAGCTGTGCACAGGTTGTCGGACATGCAAAAAAAAAAAAAAACACCCTCGTGTCGGTGATGTAATTATAAAATTTTGTAATTTGCTTTTTTATATTTAAATGTGTTTCGACTATTTAAATTTAGCTTGAAATATTTTAGTTTTAGTTTATACACCCACCACATATGAATAAAAGGTATTTCTGCTATAGCAATATATTTGTATATTATTTAAAGCATAGGTATATTGAACGCTATATACACTTAAATAGCGTTCGGCTGAGGCAAACATCCACTCAAACCCGGATCCTCGTTGCCTCGTTGCCCACCTAGGACAGCAGGTTTTCTCTTGCTCTCATTTTAGGGTTCTGGGAACAATTGCTTTCGCTGCGTGCGCAGGCTGGGCACGCGCCCATCACTAATCGTCTGTTCGGCTCGGGGAACAGCTGTTTTTACGCTTCTCGTATACTTTCTGTTTTCATTTTGATTAAAGCATATTCCGATGATTAAACCAGTCGAGAGTCGCAGTCGCAGTCGCAGTTGTCGTGAGAAAATCGCTGCAGGAGCTGTGCGTTGAAAAAGTGAATTGAGACGCTATTTGACGCAATAAACAATCAGAACTTGGAAGCCAGCAGGAAAATAAAGCCAAATACAGCGATTAGAGTTACATTTGCAGTTGCCGAGCTTCAAATTTCCAGCTCCCAACGCCAACGCAAACGCAAACGCCAACGCAAAAAGTCGAACAACGACGACGACGTCAGCAGCGACGTCGGCGTCGACAAAATGTATACAACGCTGTTGCAACGGCAGCGCCTGTGAACCCGAACAATTACTTGCGAATAGAGTGACAGGCTGCAGACGCGTAAGGAGCAGAATTGAGCGGTGGGTCAGAAGCTAGACGAGATCGGGGGGAGAGTCGGACAGCAAACGGTTGCAGGATGAGCTTTGTGAGGGGCGGAATGGGCACGAGCCTGAATCTGGATCATGCGCTCAGATGTCGGGAACTGGAGCAGAAGCGAGGCTGCAATTTCGAGGTTGGTATTTTCAGGCAGCGCCTCCACGCCGCCGAGAATCTGTATCAGCGCAATCTGGCGGGCCACTACGGCTGTGTGAACGCACTGGAGTTTAGCCATGGGGGCGAGTACTTGGCTTCGGGTGAGTGGCTACCTGTTGCTCCTGCTGCTCCTCCAGCCTGGATAACTGACTGTGCTGCTCTTGCAGGCGGTGACGACAAGCGTGTGCTGCTCTGGCATGTGGATCAGACCCTGGCGAATGTTGGTCCGGACAATCCCAGCGCCATGTATGGGGAGCACGCCAGCAACATATTTTGCCTGGGCTTTGACACGCTCAACACGTACATCTTCTCCGGCGGCAATGATGACCTGGTCATACAGCACGACCTGGGCACGTAAGTGACACTTAAAAACTATAAAAACTGGCGACCACTTAACATTGCGTTTGTCTCCTTAGGGGCAAGAACCTCAATTACTTTTCACACGACGGACCAGTCTACGGCCTCAGCGTGGATAGAACCAGCACCAATGTGTTTAGTGTGGCCACGGAGCACGGCGAGATCCTTGTCTACGATTTGCGCGTGGGCAAGATCGAACCACTGGCCATAGCCAAGTTCCGTACTCCCTTCAATGCGGTCGAGTTTCATCCATTGAATGGCAACTTTCTGGCCACGGCCAATGCCAAACGTGGTGCACAGCTGTGGGATCTGCGTCATCACACACAGTACGTGGTTATGTCTGTCACCTTCAATTGTTTCTCATTGCTCCAATTTGCTGCTTTAGGGCACTTTGTCAGTACAACTACATAACCGAATCTCCCAGCTGCATGAGCGTGCGCTTCAACTGCAATGGCAGCCTTTTGCTCACCCTGCACCGTCGCTTGCCGCCGATCCTTTACAGTCCCAACTCAGCCCAGCCGCTGTGCTCGTTCTACCACGATGAGTACTTTAATTCGTGCACCATGAAGAGCTGCACCTTCGCTGGCCCGCAGGACGAGCTGGTGGTGTCCGGCTCGGACAACTTTAACATGTTCATCTGGCGTCTGGACGGAGTTGACTGTAAGTGTTGTATGTGGATGTGCATCATGTGGGCGATATCTTCACCTTATTTTCGCTATAGTGGAAAAGAAGAACCAATGGATCGATACGACGCCCGTCATCCTGACCGGTCATCGGTCAATTGTTAACCAGGTGCGCTACAATCGCCAGCGCTGTCTGCTGGCCTCGTCGGGCGTGGAAAAGATTATCAAGGTGAGCGAAGAATCTCTCGAAGCAACGAATTTGGAAACACACTTGCGGATCTGCTTTTCAGTTTTGGAGTCCTTTCGCCCAGCAAGGCTGGGAGGGCGCTCTGATGGAACCGTCGGACACGCCCTACTGCACCCGGCTGCTGCATCGCAATGCCACGGATCATGTTTCGCAGGACTTTAGCACACGCAACATGGAGGAGGATCAGGTGATGCTGGCCTTCTTCGATACGCTGGTCCAACGTGAGCTGGAGACCTGGAACAGCAATAGCAGCAACGGGAACGGCAACGGCCAACAGACGACCAGCGGCAGCGACAGCAGCTCCAGCACATCTACGGAGCGCAGCGAGAGCAGCACCCAGACGGAGGAGCAGAGCGAAGCGGACACACCCAATGTCAGCGAGCTCAGCTGGCAGACGCATCCGAATCGCATCTTCTACTTGATTGCCAAAAAGCGTCGAGCCCTACTCCAGCTGGCGGTCAAGGGCACTGGGGGCCAGCACCGCAATGTTGAGCAGCTGCTGGCCAGGCTGCTCGGCGAGCAACGGCAAGCGGCCACACAGGCGCGCATCAGCGAATGGCTCGAGGAGACGCATCGCTTGTTTGGGGATGATGAGCTGCCCACCACATCGGCGGAGGCGGCTGCCCGGGAGCGCAGTCGTCGGGAGTCCTTATCCCAGCCAGTCAGCCGCAGTCCCCGCAAGCCGCCCGAGTTGCGCATGAGTAAGTAATCCAAGAAATCGTTAAGCTTTATTTGAACAGAACCTCGAGCAGCCAAATCAGGGCCGCCAGCACGCAGCCAATTGCCAAAGCATAGAAGGCTAGTTGTACGTCTGCTAGGGTCAATACCTTCCACTTGCCCACGCCCAGCTGGGCCAGGTACTCGGGGTACTGGTGTATATTCCATTTGGCGCGCTCCTTCATCTCGCTTATCCAGTGATCCAAAAGTCCGCCCCCCAGAATGTGCAGCAGCACCGTATTGATGCCGTCCACATAGGGCGACGGTCTGGGCAGCACGTAGCCAATGTGATAGGTCTTGGGGCATTCGGGTATCTTGTGCACCTTGTGGGTCATGATGTAGCGTCTGTCGCTGAGCTCAAGGCTGGCGGAGCGCGTCACGGCGGCGAATCTGCCGTTTTTGGCGACCATGCTTATCAAACGATCCTCACCTTCGCCCACCAGCATCATCTTGGCATTCAGGCGCCGGTAAACCTGCGAGTCGTGGCCGTAAAATAGATCGTCCTTGAATGCCGGATGTTTTATGTAGATGGGCATCTGGGAGTCGTCAAGTTCCGCTAACGTATTTGGATCACGGTAGTACAGTGGGCGTATGTAGGCCGTGGCCAGGCTGGACTCGAGCAGTGCTCCAAAGATGACGCTGACCAGGCACAGCGAGGCCAGGAAAATGCGCTCCGAGTTGTAGGGGGGAAACTGGCCGACGTTGACGCGCACCCACACCACCCAGGTGTCAATAAAGATGCGCCAAGCCACGCGAAAATACCGCCCATCTTCAATTTTGGCGCTCTGTCCTGGCAGGCGCTCGATACCCAGGCCCCGGTTGACGCCGCGCAAGCAGAGCCAGATGAGGGCGCACACAAAACCGACGAGCAGAAAGCACAGCCAGACGTCCACGCGCACGGCAAAGAGGGGCACGATCGACTGCGGAATGCGCTCAGCTTTCTTCACAAAGAGGCAGAGGTCATCCATGTAGACAGCGGCGCTGAACTGAATGCGCGTCGTTAGATAATCCTTGATGAAGAAGCCGGCAAAGATGACGTCCAGCTCGCGGCGATGTGCACGGCCCACGCCGCCCGTGTAGGAGCCATTGGGCTGCCGGCCGCTGTAGAGAAGGATGTGGCGTGCAGTCATCTTGTGGATGTGCTCCAAAGCTAGCTACTCACCCAAAGAACTCATCGTCGGGCCACACATAGTTCAGCGTAAAGTTGAGATGCTTGGCAACAGTTTCCGCCACAATGGCATCGGGTCCAGTGACGTGTGAGACCCGTTCGGTGGCGCCGTCTCCATAAAGAGCCGAGTACACCGAATCAAAGATGTATGCGCGCAGTGGATAGCCATTGAGATTGGAGTAGATGCGCTCATAGCTGCGCGCATCTTCGGCGACGACCACACTTTGCCGGAAGGGATTGTAGAGCAGGACCCGTTTGGCTGCCAGCTGCACATAGTAGACGCGATTGTGGCCATGGCGCCGCCAAATAGTCTCCATCAACTGCTGCAATAGCGGCTGCTCATCCGCCGTAAATCGCTCCACAGCCAGTATATAAAAGCCTCCCCGATTGGGGAACAGCTTTAGGTGCTGTTGCATTTGCCCCACATGCTCATAGATACACAAATGATGAACAACTGCCTCTGAATCTGTAGATCTTCCTGTTGCCGGCACCCCCTCTGCGATATGCAGTCGCAGCGCGATTCCTTGCTGCCTCAGTAGGTACTGTACAAAGCTGGTGTCCGCATCCTGCCTGTTTCGCAAATGCAGCGCCAGGGTGCTTTCCAGCTGGGTCAGCACGGGCTCGAACAGGCTGGCATAGTCGTCCGCGTTGCCATTGTCCTGTCCAATTGTTGGCTTGGCTGCCGCCACGAGGATTAGCATAATTAGCTGTACGGCCAACGGCATTGTGAACGCGACTGAGCTTCTTGACCCGCGCCAGAGATTGACCAGGCCTCCTGCCCATATTTTTGTGGGCAAACAATGGCGCGTTGACACCTGAGCTGCCCCGTTTGTTTGCCTACTGTCAGTGACTCTTGACAGCTGACCATGTTCGCTGGCTAACAATAGATAGCTGCTAGCCACCCAGCCCGAAATCACACCCACGTCGTAAAACCCCCAATTATTGGCAAGTGTCGGGGCTTTGTTTACCCGGGCAGAGTCGAGCTTCCGATTTGTGTGCACTGTCCCTTGCATGAGTGGGCCAAACACAATAACCACAAACAAGATTTGCCTTTCTCCACAGTTGGCTCGCTGCAGGCCAGTTTCGAGCAGCTGGAGCGCAAGCGTAAGCTGATGCGGCTCCGTTTTGCGGCCATCAAGCGGCGTTGCACTGCTAAACGTCCACGTCGAGGTAGACAGGAGACCGACAGCGCCATGTCCTACGACACCGAATGGTTGGATGATGATGACGACAATGAACCGGAGGTAAGTCAAGTGAACACCGTGGAAGAGAACAACAGCAACAGCAGCAATCCCGATGATGATACGTCCAACACATCAATGGAGGCACAACTGTCGCAGGCGCCAAGCACCTCCAACTCCGTGCACTTTGTGCTAGAATCAGCCGAAGCCAACAACAACAGCCAAATGGCTGAGAATAACAACAAAGTGGGCAATGGCACTCCGACTGGAGGATTCCACACAGATACAAGCACTTCAACATCCTCCTCGAGCCAAGCAAATATTTAAACACATTCGGGAAACTTGTAGACGGTTTTCACAAACTATTTTATACTGGCCAGCCGGAGATTATTATAATTCCTCAATACGTGTTTGTATTAAAAGGGGGGAAAAAAACAAGAAACCCTTGAAGATACCAAGAAAATTTTCGATTTTAAGGCAAAAGTTCTCAAGTCCTTGTGAGTGGTAGATTTAAGTACATTTCACTCTTACACACACTACATCATTTTTTTTTTCATGCTTTTTTTAAAAAACATATAAGTTTATGTCTTAATATTAAAGATTAATGAATATAGGGAAAATAATTGTTTAATTGGCAATTATTATATGTATGTATGTGTACATCACTATCAAAGCTGACATATATATCGGATTCCAGATAAGTATGTAATAATGTAAATGCAGATAGTTAATCCTTCCTCCTTTTGTGTGATCAATTTCATCTTTATCTGAAGAAATATCCTTAGATAGGTGATAACCGATACAACCCCGTCGAACTCCAATATTGCTTTTTAATTCAGAGTAGCAATCAATTGCCATTTGTCCAAATTTAAAGTCTATTCCTTATATATCTGTCTGCTGACTGTTCACTGAACCTTATCTTTATTTAGTAAATGGAGAATATCTACTTGTAGTTTTGTGGACTAAGGAATACGAACTAAGGTAGAACAAATTGCCAATTTTCTAATAATGGCAATTGATTCATCTAGAAGATATCTGAAATTCTTAAACATTTCATTTCCTAGCAGTGTTCCACAAGTATGAACAAAATAGGGATTCATTAATGCAGAATAAGCTGATCTAATGTCAATTCCATATCACTTGGTAAAGGAAATAGCAAAAAGCATCTCTCAATTCCTAATTTCCAGAAAACATTTTGTTAAGCTCATTTGTTCCTTCCAAAAATCCAGTAATGTGCACAGGCGATGTGTGCTGATGATTAAAACCGTATCTATATTCCGTATCTAATTCTTCTGTTAGACCTTTATACATTATAGTAAGTTAGGCTAAGACATATGAAAGGGTGAGCTGAGAACTAATAGCCCAGAGACTTGATAATACTTGCCCGTTTAGGCTATGTAACATTGGGTTATTTAAGATGAACATAGAAAAATTGGGCTGGTTTTGTGGGAACAGTATCGGTTTGCAAGATATCAGGAAGAGTCAAGGAAGATTCTTTTCAGGTGAAATATATATGCTCGATTAACGTCTTTGCATTTTTAAAAATGAAAAATATGAGATAAACATAAATGAATAAATGGATAATATAAATACTTTTTGTTTTAACAAATTAGATTCTTGTTAGATTATGTCCCATTGTATGGATTAAAATCCAGTATACCTAAAATGGAATTATTGCATATACGAGCGTATCAAGCTTTCGTTGTGCGAATAACTGGGAATGAAACCCTTGAAAATATTTGGGAATACATAGATCCTTTCGAACTAAATAGAAAAACCAGAGTTTAGCCAACTTTTAACTAGCTAGAACATTATGTCTGGCTGAAGTAAGTTGTGTTATTTATTGTTCGAGGGTATAAAGTATTCGGTATGCCGAAAGAGCTTTGCTTTAGAGTTTAGGCACTTCAAAGAGTTTAAGACTATTGAAAGAATCTTATTGAATAAATCTTGGAAACTTTAATTTTGTTTAATTTGCTGATCTCTTTAAAACTCTGTCATTGAAAACAATAAAACCATGACCACATTATAATTTCTCATGTATTCATTAGATTTAAGCGCATAAAATATATAAAAAAATTCTTTTGTCAACAAAACTTGAAAATAAAATAAATGTTAAATGTGATGAAAAACTGAGCGCATTCAGCGAATATACAAAAGAAATTTATTAAAAGCCGCCAATTGAAATAACAAACAAAAATAAAAAAGGAAGACACGCTCTTTTTATATGTATAAATGTTTCATAATATATTGTAATTATAACTCAAACGTACTTACAGATGTAAGAGACGTATTAAAAACACATATATCCATGTATTTCGTAAGATTCGCTGATTCACCAATTCAGAAAGCGTACAGTTTTCAAAGATTGAAAGTATTCGGTAATTATTTTATTGAATGCTAAAATCTGTGAATCTGTGAACTGTGTATGTCTACAATAATTTATGCGTAAAACTAATAATAAACTCTAAAAAGTAAATAATAGATATATAGTTCGCAATTTGAACGATAATGGAGACAAAAGCGATAAACGTAAGTAGAAATATTAATTACACTTACAGACTGTAAAAAGAGTGCGTGCTTTACAATGCAGCTGATAATATCTTAGCTAGTCTAGACTGATTACTGGAAACTTAACAATACTGGCTAATTATGTACGCTGGCTTGTTCTTTGTGTATGGCCCTAAAACTAAGTGAGTTCATGTACACGATATCCTTCCTCCCCGCACTTGGCTTAGCAACAGACGTTGGAATTCATGTCGCTGGGCCTGAACGGCAGCAACATATCCTTGCAGCGAGTCATAACAAAGCGCTCCAATTTACAGCCAGCACTGAAGATGAAAAAGGAACAATATTATTATGGAATGTATTTAGATAGGACATCTGCGACACCACTACGTACTCATAAATCTCATTGCCTTCGACATTATACAGATCGCAGTTTTTGAAGACTAACTGGATATCGCTGAGGAGCTCCTCGTTTAATTGATATTCGCCCATATTTAGTTTCGACTTGATTTTAGCCAGATCCATGGGTGTCTTAATTATCTTATGATAGTCTGGCACCTCGGAGGGCAGCACTGGACGCAGAAAAGGCCACGCCGCCTGGTGCTTCATTGTTTGCTCCAGCAAATCATACAAGGCGGCGCTATTTAGTGGCAGATTGTCATTGGTACGGCGGCCCGAACGACGATTGTTATTGTGATTACTGGTATTGTTGTTGTTGTTATTATTATTATTATTATTGTTGGCAGCAGACTTGTCCAGGGAAATGCGCAAAGAGTTGCGTGAGGATCGCGACCGCTTGGCCTGCGGCTCTTCATGATCCTCATCATCGTCACCATCGCCATCGACTGTGAATGTAAAATATGTTAATTATGGCAAAGTAAACTTGGAATTCAATTAGATATTCATACCATGACTGGGACGGCGTCGGGTGCGTTGTGTTTCGTTTGCTTTGCACTTTTTGCAGACGAAATCCGTGCGTGGCTGTCGTTTCAGTTTGACGCACTCCAGGTGATACCACTCGGAGCAGCGTGTACAGCAAATTTCGCAGCCGTCGTAAAAACAGACCTGGCATACCTTTTCTTCCTCGCTGAATATAAAGATAAAGAAGAACGGGGTAAGCTTAATTTATAGTTATGTTATTTTGTTAATCCAGAACTCACGTTTCTTCCTCTTCATTGTCATCGCTTGCTTCATTTTCCTCTTCTTCAACGGAGCCATCATCGTCAGCCTCACTTTCGTCCTCCTCCATAGCTTCTTCGATTTCTTTAGATTTCAGTCGCCTGGTGCTGCGGCGTCCACTGGCGCGCCGCGTCGCTGCCGCCTTGCCATTAGCCTTAGCGGATATGGAAGAGGCTTCACTTTGATCGTCTTGTGCATCGCTCAACTCAGCCTCCTCGTCGTCACTGTTCTCCTCGGCTTCGTCTTCGTCATCGTCGTCGCCATCGGCCACGCCCTCATCGACATCCTCATCCACCTCGTACACAATGAACTTGCGCTTCTTTTGGGCAGCGCGTTTCTTTTGCTCCTGCTGTTTGTCATCGGTGGCATTGGTCAAGCCCAGGTTCTTGACACAGGTGTGACAGTACCAATTGCCCTCCGGAACTGTGCGCATCTTTGGCTTCATGCAGAACATGTGAGTGCCGCCGTTGCACTGGTCACAAAGCAGCATCTTCTCGGGATCGGTGCCACGTCGGCACACCTTGCACAGAGACTTGTTTGTGGAATGCTTCCATAGAATGGAGTCGTGCAGTATGTTCAGATGTAGAAATATCTGGGCATAGCTAGTGCTATGCATGAGCGATAGCTCCCACTGCTGCAGCTTGGACTCGCAGATGAGCTGATCCTGCTTGGCATCTTGCCGCTTCTTGGTGAAGCCGAATGGCTCCTTTAGGAAGCGTCGCCCAATTGCCTGCTCTACCTGCAACAGGGCACTGGCCAGGTTGCGCACCTGTGTGCGATGCGTCTCGGATTCGTCAGAGGATGCCTCATCGCTCTGGGGAATGTATTGACCGGGGTCCCGGTACTTGCCAAACCTTTTCTTTGCGTATTGGTTCAGGAAAGCGGCATTTTCATCCTTCTCGTCGTCCTGGTCATCGTAATCCTCGTGCGACTCATTGTCCGAATCGCCGGCCGCATCATCGTTATGGCTTAGTCCGGGTCCCCACTGCAGCTTACACTGGGCATCGAATTCGTCCCCCAGCAACTGATTGCGCCACTTCTCCATATCCTTGACCTTCAGCCTGCCCAAATCGCCGGTGTAAATGTCCGTCTCGAACTGCAGAATACAATCGACGAGATGCAGGCGCATCACCTCGTTCAGGTCGGTGCCATCGGGCAGCCCGAAGTTGGCATGGCCGTACTTACGCTGCGTCTCCGACTGCATTGTGCTGGCAAACTTGTTGCGCTTCTTATCGCTGTCCAGACTGAGCAGCTCGTGCGGACAGCTCTTCACATGCTGTTCGATCAGGCTGCGCAGCTGGCTGAGTTCATCCAACAGCTCCGATTCGCGCCAGCCGAGCGGATTGAGCGATCGAATTAGGGCGTCAATCTCTTCCGGCTGATAGATGTACGACCAGCCCTTTCGCTGGGCATGTTCCTCGGCATGGACAATACAGTTGGCGCCATCGCCGCTGCACATGAACAGCTCGAATTGAGTGGGTGGCGATGGCTCCTGATCGTCACCGCCGGTCACATCCATGGGCTCCGAGGATTGTCCTGTACTGTGGCCATTGAGGCGATTCTCTTGGTTCTCCTTGTTCTCCAGCGATTGTTTGTTGGTCACTTTGCGCCGCTTCTTATCATCCTCGCTGTACAGCTTTACCAGATAGTTACGCAAGTCCTTGCGCACTTTCGGCAGCTGCGCCTGTTTGCGCAGCTCGGCGGGCGACTTGTTTACCGGCGGCTGGGCCAGGCAGGTGTCCATCATGTTATCCGGTGAATGCTCTATAAAGATGCCCGGCATGGACTCCAGCACATAGTACTTGCGATAGCATCGATCCATGCCCAAATAGACCAAAAAGTTGAAGAGCTCCGAGTGCAGCTTCAGCACCTGCTGTTCGTGCTTACGGTGCTCCCGATCTGACTGTGCCAGAAGATCGGCAATCCGACGGTTTAGCTGCTCGCCCAGCGCCTCCTTCTTCTCCGCGTTCTGCTTCACCTCATCCGTCATGCACTGCTGATGGTGCTCATTGGTCAACTTGCGCTTGGTCATCTCGAGGGCAGCCAAGCGCCGGTTCTCGATGATATTCAAGGCGCGCAGTTCGCTTTTCGCCTTGGCCATCCGCTCCATGCGCTCCTCGACAACGTTTATGGTGGCGGAGTAGGTTAGGATCTGTGCCATCAGGCAGCTTATCACGCGCATAATGTCCGCAAAGTCCAGCTGAGCGATCGAGTTCGTCTTGAGGGCGCGCAGAATATGAGCGTACTGCATACGCAGCTGCAGGCCGGGATCCTCGCGCGAGGAATAGCCATTGCGATACATGATACGCCACTTTTCGGCCTTGTCAATGACGGCCGCGCCGGAGGCCAATAAATGCAGGCGCAGCACCTCGCTCAGGGTAAGCGCGTCCAGCGGCAGCTCGTTCAGGTTGAAGGAGAAGTGCCGCTTGGCATAGCGATGGGTGTGTGAGGCGTTGTACATGCTGATGTAGGGCTCCCGCGTCGCCGGCGTCCGACCAAACGCATAGTACACCGGGCACTCCTCCTCCTCCTCCTTTTGCAAATCAAAGAGCGTGCCCAGCAGCACGAGCAGTATGTCGGAAAGTGGACCGGCCACCTCGCGTGCGCTCAGTGCGCGCGACATTTCGTAGTAGCTAAGATTCTGGCGGAACACCTCCGCGCCGGAGAGCAGTCCGCGATAGGTGTGCATGAATTCGCGCAGCATGAAGGCATCACCGAGCAGCTGTTCCGGCAGAAACGTCATAATTGGATGATACGTGGGCAGTACGCACTGGTCGCTGCGATCCAGATCATCTGTTTTGGTGGTCAGATGGTGGCATTCCTGCTCCACACGCAACATCAGCTCGGCCTTCTTTTGCGCCTTCTCTCGCTCCAATTCCGCAAATTTGGCCAGCTTCTCCAGGCGAAGGCGCTCCATTTCTTCGGCCAGCAACTTCGCTTTGACTTCGGAATTCGCCTTACTCTTGGCCGTAGATTCCTCGCCCTTTACAAGGTATTTGTTTAGCGTTGACTGCTTTTTTGTATCCTTAGCGTCGGGTCGCTTTATTTTAGCCGGTGAGTAACGCGGCATTTTGCCTATAAAGATGCTCGAGAAGCTGGCATTCGGCTCGGTTACGTATTGTTTATAGATCTCGGGCTTGGGCCGCAGTATCCCATCCACACGAATCACGTTATTCTTGATGAACATGGCCAAGTTCTCGAGGTTAAACTCAGCGCGCTGTCGACGCAGCTGCTCGAAGGGCGCTGTAATTTCGTCGCCTTTGGACGAACGTAAGCGATATTCGAGCTGCTCGGTGTCCTCGTAAATGCCATTACTCGGCTCCGGCATGTTGCCGGCCAACTTAATGCCCACCACCTTAAAAACGGCGTTCTTCTTACTCGTCACAGTCACCTCCTCATTCAGAAAGAAGCGTTTGCGCAGAAATTTTGAAACAATTAAGTTCAGCGTCTTGACGGCCGATTGGCGTGCATGCTCAATGACCAGGAGCACGGGGGCACGCAGGCTCTGTTTGAATTGTTCCATCTTTTTGCGTGCGACGCGTTCGCTCTTCACCGCCTCCTCGTAGGTGAGACCATCCTTGCCGGTGGCCTCGCACTGCCATACCGTCGAGTTTATAGCCATGACATGTCGGAAATAGTTTCTGCGAAATGAACAACGATTTGAGTAAGGCTTTAAGATGAAAATGTGAAATATTTAAAGGGTCTCGTTTTATATGCCAGTTTTTGGTATTCAATAATATTACTAAACATAATTTGTTTTTCACTTATTATATTCGAAATTTCAACAAAATAGAGCTGCTAAGAAACCCAGGAATTTGGCTTTATTGTATTTGAAGTTCTTATTGAAGCCAATAATGGATAAAGATATATACATATATATATATATATATTTTTTTTATTAGGAAAGAATACATATAGAAGAAGAATACATATATATTACATATTTTTGAACTATATACTGAAGAGGTCTTCTTTCCTAAAAAAAAATCTTCATATATATATCACGACTGCAAACCGGATTTGAACCGAAGCGTTTAGTATTCGTAACTGCAATATATTTGATATCGTGAATCAAACCTTAAACAAAGTTCCCTAACAAATGGTCCAAACCTTAAACCGAACCAAGCCATATTCATTTTACCCAAAAGATCAAGTTTTCAAATTATCGATAACTCATCTAGTTTTCATATTATCGATAATTTTTTAAGTAAGTTTTTTGACCCGGTTTTCAAACATATCTCAGAAACTATAAGAGCTAGAGCCACGAAATTTGATTCAATATATTCTGAATAATTATGAAGCATACATATATTAAGAATATTTCGTATTTTGGACAACTACTCTCATTGCTCTTGTTAAACTCTTAGATTGGAAGATATTCACGAATTTAGTTTCCATTATGGGGCCAAGCGCAGCAGCTGTCCACAGCATGAAGCGTGTGTGTGTGGAATTGTGTATGTATGTATGAATGCAATGGGGTTGAAATGTGTGTAAAGACAGAGTTCGAGTATTCCCTACTCGGGCGCTCCCGACTAGAGCCTTCTCACTTGTTTCTTTATAAATAGTAGAATGTTTTCATTTAAAACGTAAAGAAATTTAAAGAATAAAGGTTCGAACTAAATCCAGGGTTAAATTATGTCATTTATGTCTGGTTTATGAACCGATTCGAACCGAAAGGCGAGATATTGGTTCGTATTGGTCAGAATGGGATGTTGATAATTTTTTGTTAAAATGATAGAGCAGAATAAAAGCCAATATAACAAATTTTAAATTTTTAAATAAAATTTAACAAAAATGTTATTAACTTTTGGAGCATTGCCTAAGCCCTGACATAGGCTTGTTTAAGCTGTAATTAGCCTTACCCCATAACAATACAATATGATATTTGCATCTAAAATTCAAAAGTATATAACAGTATTAATAGTTGAGTTTTCTATTTAAAATCCAATGTGCACGAGGTGGCAACGCTGCGCCCAGCAGCTGTGAATTAATTCGCGCGCTTTCCACTGCTGCTGCTGCTCGCCGCCACCGCCGCCGCCGCCACCACCTTCTGCCAAAAGACGAATGTTTTTGCTTTTGCATGTATCGCTTGGCCGAAGCATGCGTTCGTCAACGTCGCTTTGTTGTGTACTTTAGCGCAATGTTTGCTTTGTCATGGCTATCCTAATGCAGCATACAGCATTTGACGCTGCCCAAAACATATGAATGCAGCAATTTGACTTACTCGTAATCGCGGAATATGCGCTTGGTAATATAACAGCAGAAGACCAAGTCGTTGTCGTGGAATGTTTCATTTTTTCCGTCTGTTTGATTGAGATCGAAACCGTCGCGCTTGCAAATAGGCATTGTTGCTTATTTATTATTCAATTACAATAGTGTGTGTGTGAGAGCGTGTGTGCGCGCCAAGGAGCTGCACAGACCAAGCCAATAAATGGGTGACACAGAGACACGGTAAAGTAAAGGGCGCCCAATTTTTGCAATCTAACCGTTGTTAAACAACGCCTTTTGATTTGCACTCAATAAGCAATTGTCGTCAGCAGCTTTTAATGTTGTTTGCACTGGCTTTCATCAGCTTTTTCACTATAATTTCACTCGGTTCGCTTAACAAAATTATTTTCACGCGCGCCTCGCGAATTTCGCTTGGCGATTGAGATGCTAATGGGACATCGTCTTGTAACTATCGATTGCTAATACTCGTATATAAACAAGCTCAAGCGTCGCCGTCATTGTCTACCGATAGTTTGCGCGCCGCTTTTCGCCAGTGTTGAATAATTCGAATTTTATTTTTAATTACTTTTAATTTGTTTTGTTTCGAACTTTTATAACAGTTGGTTAAAATAATGAAAGTACAAAGCGAATTTATTTTCGTGTACTTATGTACTTATCTTGTACAATTTGCTATAACAACAATAGTGTGTCGAACTTTTTTGGTCGATCGACACACAGGTATCGATATTCACATGGTATCGATTAGGCATCAACAACTCTACTGCAAAACGGAATAAAAGAACCACACACAAAAAAAAGTTTGCGGAAAAGGAAAAGTGCATATGACTGACTAAAAAAATTATAAGGCGGCATAATTGATTGCAATGTGTAGAAAACAGTGTAAAACGAGAAACATGCGCTACTGCGTATGACAACCAAATCTGTTTCCAACCAAATAGGTAGGCAGGCTTCTGGCGCTGGCGCTGGCTCGGGCAGGCAGGCTGCCTTCATATCATTCTTTCGATGTTGTCTTCCTCTTTGCTTCGTGCGACAAAAGCAACAGCAGAACGAACGATATTTTTGTCGAGGGGCAAAAACTGTACGCGCTCTTTTGTGTTGTGTTGCGTTGTTTTTGTACATGTGTGTGTGTGTGTGTGTGTGTGTGTGGGAGCGGGAGGCCCAAATGATTTACAAAAGTTTAATGTCTCGTTTTGTTTCTACTTATGCAAATTGCAGTCTTTTTTTCCGTTGCTCTATCTGCATCTGAGTGTGCGTGCGCTACAAACTTGTGATTTATTAACTCGTCGGATTCCCACCCCCTTCTGGTTTGTCGTGGCAGCTAAACTCTAAATGATAATGGTTCGCAGACGTGCCCGGCCCGCCAAAGAGCCCGCCCTGATGGTTACCTCAAACGCGGTCGACGCCAACAGCGACGCGACGCCCTTCAATGGCACACCAATCAGCGCCGTGCAGGCGGCGGGGGCCAGCAATAATCTGCTGGATGATCAATATTTTGCTAGCCCCAAGCGGAAAGACTGTCGTCTTATGAAAACAACTGAAAATCTCAATGCTGGCAATTGCAGCAAAGCCAACGGCAACTCAACCAAGTCTGAAACTGGCCGCACAATTGGTAGGTGTTCAATTTTTGTAATTTTTGAGGTTAACTTTAGCGCACTCACCCCCTCCCCTCTACACATTCTGCCCTGCACAGGTGTTCAATTGGCAACGCGCTCGCAAACAAGCACCATCGAAAACTTCTTTAAAGCGAATGCGGTCGCAAAGAGCGCAAATTCTAAAAAGCTGACTACAACTCTTTCAGAATCGACAACAACAACAACAACTACATCTATAACAGAAGAGCAAAAGACAATAACAATAAATGCCGCCTTAGTTGACGAACTGGAGGATGTGGAGGCTTTGCTGTATGATGGACACTCCATAGCTTCGCCATCGACGACCGCCAGCAACAGCACCAGCACCAGCTCACCAGCATATCAAAGCGATGATCTGGAGGCCGAGAACACCAACGACAACAGCTCCGAGCCGGGCTGTAATTACATGCACATCAACACAAACACAGAAGCAGAAGCAGGCACACATCCACACACATACGCAGCACAAACAGACACAGGTATAAACACGGCTGCCTTTCAGACACATCGCTCGGCGCTGCGCGACAGTCACAGTTCGTCGCACAGCAGCAGCAGCAGCAGTGGTAGCGGCAGTGGCAGCGGTAGCGGCATCGGCGCTACAACTTCCGATAATATATTTCTGCAGGAGCCGGTGCTGACGCTGGACATCGATCGTACGCCCACAAAGGCCTCCAGCATTCGCATTAACAAAAGCTTCGAGCTGGCTGGTGCTGTATTCTCATCGCCGCCTTCTGGGCTGAATGCTTGCGTGTTCAATGGTCGTTTCAATCAGATTGTTACGCTCAATGGCCACGGGTACGGGCACGGGCACGGGCACGGGGAGGAGCACGAGCACGAACAAGAACAGCATCAGATGCATCTGGAGCAACCGTTGAGCGGTTTCGAATTGGACCAACATGACAGCAGTTCCTGCGACAGTGGCGTCGCCTGCGGCTTGACGGCGGGCACATCACCCGCGGTGACGGGTAATCGGCGGCGTAAGCCCGCTACGCCACACCGCATACTATGCCCCTCCCCGATCAAGACGATGCCCCGCGATCCATCGCTGCTAAAGAGCGAGACACTGTCGCCCCGAAAATCGCCACGCAAACTGCAATTGCAGCTGGCCGCAAGCAGCGCGTGCAAGTCCCGACGAAGACTGAACCAGCCAAAGCCACAAGCGCCTTACCCAGTCCAGCCCAGCCCAACGCCACGAGAGGATGTCGTTGTCGAGGTGGTGGACGATGATAACGACGACGACGAGGACGACGTTCATGCGCTGATCAAGGCCGCCGAGGAGCGTGAGAATCTGAACAAAGCCAAGGCAATGCTCAAACCGACAACGGTTGCAATATCAACTTCCAAGCCAAAGGCTACTACCAAGCCGGCCAAGGCCAAAACAATGTCAGCCAAATCCCAACCACTGGCTGCCACCAATGGTAATCGTGAGCTGACCGAGTTCTTTCCGGTGCGGCGCAGCGTGCGCAAAACCAAAACGGCCGTAAAAGAGGAAATGATGCGTGATCTGGAGCAGGCTGTGCTCGAGGAGCGCTGCGAGGGACTGCAAGTACGCCACTTTACGGGCAAGGGGCGTGGTGTTGTCGCAATACGTCACTTCAAGCGTAACGAATTTGTCGTGGAATATGTGGGCGATCTCATTGCGATCAGCGAGGCCACTGAGCGCGAGCGTCGCTATGCCCTGGATGAGAATGCTGGCTGCTATATGTACTACTTTAAGCACAAGAACCAGCAGTACTGCATCGATGCCACGATTGATACCGGCAAGCTGGGCCGCCTCATCAATCATTCGCGCAACGGCAATCTGATGACCAAGGTGGTTGTCATCAAGCAACGGCCCCATTTGGTGCTACTGGCCAAGGACGACATTGAGCCCGGCGAGGAGCTGACCTATGACTATGGCGATCGCTCCAAGGAGTCGCTGCTGCATCATCCATGGCTGGCATTCTGAGCCAACGGTCATTACCTAAATACACAATAAATAATACTAGCATAGATATTCTTAAATGAACAATGAAAACAAAAAACAAACGTAAAAACTGTTAGTGCAAAATATCGTCAAGGATAGAGAGCATCATCATCATATTTTTGGATCTGTTAGCGTTTTTTCCTTTGTGTTAAGGCATCGATTATGAAACTGTTGAACATTTAGACGAAGTTGAAGCGGTTGAAGCGGATGATAAATATATTAACATTGCATTCACATTTATAATGAAATCGTACACACTATTTATATAGATCTAGATAATAACATATATATGTAATATTGCTAATTATGTACTATTTACTGCCATAGTGCTATCTATATACACCCCGTGCACCTCGCTGGCCAATCCCAATCCAAAAAAAAAAAAAAAGAAACAAAACAAAAATCCTGACTAGATATATGAATATAATTATAGCATCAACATCTCTTAACACACACGCACACACACATTTGACGAGGCTTTCTGTAGCGTCTACTGGCAGAGTCCTACTTCCTAGATGTAGAGATCATTTTGGTGCTTCTCTAAGCGCTTTCCCATTGAGCTTCCTATAAGCAGGTTTCAATTACTCCATCATGGCTCACAGCAGCAAGTCTCCTAGTGGAAACATGAATCTAATTATATATGCCGCCACTCCCCCGTCCCCACAAACCAAATTGTTAAGTATATAAACGCAAGATTGTATTGCAACAAAAAACTTGGTTCAAATAAATATAAAAACTCGATTTTTTTCAATTACTATATTTTTTTATTATTATACTCTGCGCATATATTTATACAGTACATTAACTATTAGTTGTATAATATAATTTTGTAGCTCATAATACATTGATTTTAATCCAAGCCGCAAAACCATTTTATATCCTGTTTAGAGGTTTTGCCTTTTTTAATTTTGTTAGCAAAATAAAAACGATACACACAACAAATGCATAATTTACAGTTAAGAATACGTCTACATCATCGATTGAATTTTAGTTTGTAATTTATAATAATTATTTTTCACTTTCACACATACAAACACACACACACACACAAGACACAAACATGCAGAAATAAATAAATAAAACATTAACACAAAAAATGTGAAGCCAATTGTTTGTTTTTGTTTTCTATTCACTTTGGAGATCATGGTGAACTATGACAACACATGGAATGCACGCGCTTTTCTTTTCTTTTAAATAAACGTAACATATTCTTTAACTTATATATTACATTATAAACACACCCATTTGTGTATTTGGGTGCAAGCATTGAAAATTTTCGCTCAGGCGGGTTACGTTTTTGTTGTTTTGTTTTGAAATAGTATCTCACTTTGGAATGGCTGGGGCAATTTTTGATAATGGAAGTGATTCTATCCACACACTTAAACTTAAGCCAACTCGTTAGGGGTCAGAACTGGGCTTTGCAAAAAACTTCTAAGCTGGGCTTGCGCAAACTTATTGTTAAAAGGACACGTCATTGACTAATCCACATGGTATTATAATATTTTGGGGAACCTATTGCAAATGCAGATTAAACAAGTTTAAAAGCATTTTGGATTTCACTGATCTACCTAGGTCGACATAGCATAGAGGTAATATCGCTTACTACGTTTAATTCATACAACACTCTATACATTCTAAGCAAATAAAATGGACATATAATATTGGCGCTATAACTAACACTAGTACTAATTGCTGAGTTATTTAAGTTTTCGGCCAGCTGTTGAAAATAATTCTCAAATTTTTACAATAAAAGTAGTTTATACACAAAATATTGCACTAAGTTTAAATTTCGACGCGCGCGCAGATTAGCATTGCTTTGACTACAACTACAGCCTACGAGTAATAACAACAACAACAACATCAATAACAACCACAACAACTACGTCAACAACAGCAACACACACTTTAACAATAACAAGAGCCTAGTTGCCCGCAGTTGCTCTCACAATTTCTGCGCTCAACTTTTATACCAAATATCTAGACGGATTCATAATACTGACTCGACACACTGCCTACGTCAAGATGGTTGCCTCGACCGCCAGTGGGCGTGGCGGCGGCACCAACAACATCGTCGATTGCTGCTGCTGCTGCTGCGCCCTCAGCTGTTTTACGCTGCGCAGCTTTTGTCATTTCTTTGCACCAAAACTGGGCTTGGGCAGCGAGCTCATGAAGGCGCCCGCATTGGTGGGAAGCGCCGGCGCCACGAAGCTCAGATCGGGTATTAGCGAGATGCGTGGTGCCACCTTTGCATTGCCCAGATGAAACTGCTGGCGATGATGATGCTGCTGATGCTGTTGCTGTTGCTGTTGCTGCTGCTGCTGCAGCTGTTGCTGGTGGTGCTGGTGATGCTGATGCTGATAAGTGGCAGGCGCTGTAGTGGCTGTTGCTGTCGGCGCTGTAGAGAAGTCGTGCATCATGTGTATCTGCTGTGGTACATTGTTATTGTTATTGTTATTGTTGTTGTTGTTGCTGCTGCTGTTGCTACTGCTTTGATATTTGGGCACTAAATTGCTGTGTGCATGCGGCTGCTGCTGGTGCTGATAGAGGCTCAGCGGATTATTGTAAAAGTTGGCGCTTTGCCACGCGCCCGAGTTGAATTGCGGCGCTGCGCGGGCAGGCAACGGCGAGCTGCTCACAAAATCCGACCAGTCATCCTCCTTGCTTGAAGCAGCTGCAGCGTTTGTTGCCAGACGCGTTTTCTGCACGTTCAACACATTATTGTTGTGATTATTGTGATAAGTATGTTGCTGTTGCTGCAGCTGCTGCTGCTGCTGCTGTTGTAGCTGTTGGACGGGCACGGAGACAAAGTCGGACCACTCATCATCCTCCTGTTGCTGTTGCGCCTGTTGCCGCTGCTGCTTGGGTGACTGTTGCGCCACGCTGGCGCTTATCGTGGGCGGCTTCGACTGATGCGAGAACAACTCTTCGATGCGTGCCAGTTCCTCGGCGTTGATGTTGGCTAGCGCATTGTCGCCCCATTCGATGCTGGGCTTGGCCAGTGGAATTGTCTGCGGCAGCAGTATGGCCGGGCTAAGTATCATCTGTTCGCCAAATGTGGGCGTGCCATTGCGCGGCGGCTGCAACTGCGCAGCGATCTTGACGGCGGGCACACACTGAAAATCACTGAAATCATCATCATTCTCAGCGGATGGCTTGCCCGTGGCGCTGAGCTTGGTGGGCGAGTCGAGGCCGTAGGGCGGTGGCTTGTACTCGACATCGCGATATTCCTTTTTGACAACCGTCTCATCTATAATAATGCCAGCCGAGGCAATCTCGTAGTCGAAATCAATGGGCGCCAGTGTTGTGGTCTTGGCCACCGCCGTGTCCGATTTCGAGGGTGTATAAATATGCGTCTCCTTGAGCGGCAGCGCGAAGCTATTGCTGCCGCTGCTGTTGCTGGCGACCTCATGCAATTGCTGGCTGCTGACTGTGAGTGGTGGCGGTGATGGTGATGGTGTTGGTGTTGGTGTTGGTGTTGATGTTGGTGACGGCGATGGCGACGGTGGCGGTAAGTCTCTCAGATCAAGCTGCTGCTGCTGCTGTTGCTGCTGATGTTGCTGCTGTTCAGCGAGCTGCTCACTGTCGTCGAAGTTGTGGCCATTCCCGTCTGCTGATAGAGCAGCCGATAGCGGCGCTGTTGCTGCTGCAGCAGCAAGAACTGATGCTGCTGCTGGGGTGTCATCAAGACAGGCGGCGGGCAAACTGACAGCTGCTGCTTGGTCGGAGCTGCCGTTGGCGTCGTTGTTCGGGCCTTGCCCATGAGCAGGGCCAGGCTCCGCTTTAGCTTGGCTCGTCTGTGCTGCTGCGGCGGCTGCTTCAAGGCCTGCGAACCACACAAAAGATCTGGATTAATAAAGGAGCAACGGCAATTGCCTCTGGCATATATATATATAACTGGACAACATGAGTACTAAAATGCTGGGTTAACTAGTGCAGTTGTGATGTTGGGTTTGGGGGGAGGGTGGGTGGTAATAGTGTTTTGGCAGCGACAGGTAACAAGAACTGAAGAGAAGTAGTTGGAGTTGCATAGACTTAAAAAAGAGAGAGCATAAAAAGAGAGTATACACAACTACAACACGGAGCACAGAGCCAATGAAACTTACTAAGATCCAGCAAGGCGCAGTGAGCGGTAAAATATGTGTTTGTTGTTGTTGTTGTAGTGGTTGTTATTGCGTGATTGTTATTGTTGCGGATGGTGGCAAAATGTGTGACAAAATTGGCATTGGCATTGTTGACGTTGTTGGGGTTGATTGTCATATTGTCATTATTATCATTAGGTAGTTCCATCAATGGCAACCGCGCATCCAAGGCATCGAGATTATTGTTGTTGTTGTTATTATTGTGGGAGTAGTTAGAGGTAACAAGATTTATTTTATCAGCATTAGCCACCATCGTTACTTGGTCTAGTTGTTGTTGTTGTTGTTGTGGTTGTGGTTGTTCCAATTGTAAAGTCTGTACATGTGATTCTAAATATAATTTATCATAAGGATAAATTTCAGTACAAAAATGGTGGGTACAAGAAACAAGTGATAAAACGGTATTTTACTCCTTAAATGCCCTTGCAGTAGATACTAATTTGGAGCTAACATAAGTCAAACTTCAAGTTTCAGCCTTCAAAACTTTAAGAGTCGAAACATAAGTATAAAATGGTAGAGACTTCTTGGTATCTAACATGCTGTTACAAATTTTAATCAATACATAAACAGAAGAGCTTTTATCGCTTAGAAAGTTATACACAGAATGATCCGGAATTAAAATTTTGCCTTTTAAATATGCCGTACGTCTAGAATTTATAATTTCGATTCCATACAAAATTTGCTTCGTCAGATTATTTGAATTTTAAAGGGAAATTTATACATTTTTTATTCCACAAATTTTGTTGTTAATTTTTTTTTTTAATTAATATAATATACAATTTTAATGTTGAATTTTCCATACTATTCAAACCAAACCATTTTTAAAGAGAAAGTGGTTCAATTCAGGAGCAACAATGATTGGATTATGATTTTAAAAATATTTGAGTTCGGTTTAAAATCGGGTTTCATTCTTGTTTTTAATTATACTCTTTTAAAAACGTTTGTATACAGAACATCGATAATAATTGAAACCAATATAAAACATTAAATTTAAAAACTTGTACAAAAATATCATTTAATTTTAATTTTCTGCATGAAAAAGTGTGGAGACTCTAGTCCGGAGCGCTCGAATAGGGCCTACCCTGAACGCAGTCTTTCGAATCATTTCAATTCCCTTGCAGTCATATACATACACAAAATCGCACAAGCGCAAGTCCGTAGTATTTGAATTAGGTTTTTTTTTTCATATCTTATTATACAATATATGGGGCGAATGAGGGGAGATATCTGCTGATATAGCTCTTATAGTTTCAGAGGTATTCTCAAAAAAGTCGGGTCAATGCGTTCAGAGTATAAAAATGTGTCTGATGGAATCCTAGAAGTTTTGAGAATCTAACTTGCATTAAGGTCAATTACATTTCATTTTACATTTCTTCAAAAATATTTATACAATGTCATATAATATTTAACAGCTTTCAGTTTTTTCCGTACTATTACGAATTGTCGTATTATGTTAAGCTCGAACGTAAGTTGGGCTAACACAATTCTTATTTTACTCCATATTCAGGGTCTTGTATTCATTTGCTGGCGAGCTTTTGTTATGTTAAAAGTAATTTTATTCCTGCTTTCTAACGCTTTTGTATTATGTAGAGATAGAGATTTATTCGCAATAATATGTTAAATCATATCTGCAAGGGCATGGCAGCTTCGGCCAACCGAAGGGTTCACAATTTGCAAGAAGGTTTCATCAAAAGGAAAATAGAATCAAACGAATGTAAACCAAAACGAGAGAAAGAGAGCAGCCAATGAACGGCAGGCCAATTGTTTATTCAGTTGGAAAGCGGAAGCGTGTGGATCAACAAAAGCGTCTCAGGATAGAGCGAGCGAGAGGCAGTGGCAATTTTGGTAACGAGAATCGTGTGTAGCGGTTAATTTGCAGCAACTAACTAGTGTTGGGCGTGTAATGCCGTCTAGCAACTTACCCTGAAGTGGCTGCTGACTGGAGCTGCTGCTGTTGGTGGGTCGCCAGCTAGATGTGAGCGTCTGTTGTGAATCCAGACCAGCGGAGGTCGCGGCGGCAGCGGCGGGCGTTGCTGACAACGGTTTGATCGGCTTTAAGGGATCAAAGCTCAGGTTGGCCGCAAAGCGTGGCATGGATGCATTCCACTTGTCGCCAAAGAGCTGTGGATTCGATTAAAGCAAGATTAGCGTAACGAAACGAATATCGAATACTAGAACTTACAATATTGCGCGAATCGATGGCCAGGGAGCGCACCAGAGAGTGCCGCATCTCCGAGCTGGCCCACTGATAGTCCAGGGCGTGTGCCTGCTCAATGGCACCAAAGTGCAAAGTTTGCGTCTCAGCCAGCGCTTTGGCTGGTAATTGCGCACTGGTCGACTCCAGACTGGGAAACATGAGCTCCAGCACTGGTTTTACACGCTCCGTGATGCTCAGATGGGCAACAGCTGGTGGCGGTGGTTGTGGCAGCACGGGCGCAACTGCGGCGGGTGCGGATGCAAATGCTGGCGCCGCAAAATCACCGAAATCATCGTCGTCTTCATCAGTTGCCTGTGCTGCAGTTGTTGTCGTCGTTGCGGAAGCGGTATAATCTTGAAAATCATCGAAGCCATCTTCTTGGTAGACCGCCTGCACTGGTCGCTGTGGCTCAACAGTTGCTGGTGCCGCAGCAAAGTCCGCAAAGTCGCCAAAGTCATCGTCCTCGTCCTTGTCCTCAACGTCGTCGACATTTCCATTGGGCTCCTGCAGTGGCGTGTGGATGGGCGATGTTTCTTGGAATTCGGCAAAGTCAGGCTCAGGCTTAGTAGGATCAGGAATTTGGGTATTCAGCGCAGGTGCCTGCTGCAACTTCGGCGTCTCCACAATCTCTATGGCAAAGAAGTCAACGGCACCCTCGGGTATGAACAATTCCTTGGGTTTCTTTGGCGAACACTCCTCATCACTATCATCGGTCACATCCTCCAGCGTCACCTGGTGGGACACAGAGGCCGCTTTGGATGCCCGCTCAACAGCCACGGGCGACAAGGTGCAGGGGGGTGTAACACTTTCGCTGGAGTATAGACTTATGCTGTCCAGCTTAAGCGAGGGTACATTATCATTGGTATTGGCTTCCTCCTCCTCATCCTCCAGCTCCTGCTGCTCCGTCACGTCGGCAATCTCGTTCTGTTCCGGGAGCACACCATTGTCTTGCGGTGCAGTCATTGCTTGCTCCTCTCCATGATCATCGTCATCATCATAGTCAGGTGCCTTTACCTGGTAATTGAATGCCTCCACTGTTTGCTGTTTTGCAGCTGTTTTCGCATGGCCATTGCTCAGATCGGGTGGCGGCGGGTGTGCGCAGTACTCTGCTGATGATATGGCTAATTCCGGCAGCGGGGGCACTGCAGCGGCGGGGAGTGCTTTGTTAATAAACTTGAAATATCATAGCTATAAAACGTAATTACCTTTCGCACTAAGCACGGCTTCGTGCGTGTCGGTGACTAAGCCATACTCAGAATATTCGTCAGCGTCGCCGTCTTCCAATTGGAGCGTCGATTGCAGCCCCGAATCGTCGTCGTCCTCTCCAAAGTCAATCGGGGGCGGGGTGCTGCACAAAAGCGGTGGCGGCACGTTCACCATTTCGTGAGTCCTTTGTTACAATTGTTGTTGTCGTGCTAATTTGGCCAACAGCAGCTGCAAACACTTCAGGAACTGTCTTGCTGGTCGCTGTGACGTTTTCAACCCGTTTATCTACGTACGTGTGTATTGGCTTTTGTGTATGTGTATGCGTGTGTGTGTATTTGTGAGCCCATTCAAGGTCTGTGTTGGAATTTTCGTGCTTAACTTTACGTTACGCACACGCGCTGACTGCGGAGCTTTTATATACTGTGCGAGTTTCACTTCCGCAATGATTTTGTCCTATAAAATATAAATCAAACGTTTTTATGTGTGAAATTCGCCATATTTTTAACAAAACAAATTTTTTCCAGGCTTAGTTCTGACATTCACACTTAGAGATGTGTGACATGTCGCAAGTATTTACAAGTGGCGAGTCACTGTCACTGACAAAAATACCAAATGTAACGGGTATATCTAGTTACAAGTTGTAACAGCTTTAAATACCAAAATAAAGCAAAGCATTTAATATAAATAAATGTGCCTTTCTCAATTCATAATAAACACAGCACAGCTCTCCTCAATCGAAGTAGATTTCAAGTAAAACAATATGTTGCCAATCCTGTCAATAAATAAAATCGGACTGTACATTGTATATCTTTTAATCAAATTTGAAAAAATACTAGCCGCCAAAAGATCAAGTAGTATTTTGCAGCACTGGAATTTTCGATATTCGGAGTATCGATTGCGTTCCTGTCAGTCTGACAGCTGCTTTAAGGTTATACTACTATTGTAGTGGACTTAAATTCGCATAAGATTTTGGTAAATATAATTTTTTTATATAATATATGTGCAATTACACAGACCAGACATTATGCGCTGCGATTTCTGCATTTGGAAACAGCCGACCAACTAACATATTCGTTTTGCTTGCAGCTATTGGTCTACACATTACATAACTAACCAGCTATGTCTCAGGCTCCAGTTCGTGTCTCGCCGCTCATCAAGCTCGGCAGATGGTCGTTGCTGATTGTGGGCATTGCCTACGGCGCTGCCCACCAGAGCCGCCTCTCCAAGAAGGAGGAGAAGGTGCGCGAAATTGAGAACCAACAGAAGGCCATTCGGGATGCCAAATTGGCCGAGGAGAAGAAGCGCACGGCTGACGCAGAAGCTAAGGCCCTGGCCGCGCTCTCGCAGCCCCGTTCCCATTAGAACGCTTCTCTAGTTTCTTTAAGTTAAATTGCTGCGCCAACTATTTGCAACCAAGTCCGGGCAACCAGGCAACAACAACATCTAAATTCCACAGCGATCGGCCAGAGTTGCTCGATGTCTATCGGACTATCGATCGTGTTTGTGTGTTTATCTGAAGTTTGTGCAAATTAAATGATTGAAAACAATTATGTAAAATATACAATAGTGAGTTTGTGTTTGTTTATTTATTTTACCTTTGTTTTTATTCCTTAAAGGGAATAAAAATGTTCCCAACAGGAACATTTTGAGTAGTCCTACTCTTCTCGCTAATTTTGTACTGATAAATTTTGTTGGATCAATAATTATTTGCGCTGCCAAGGCGATAATTTAATAGGTGTTGAAACAACACCTTGACTTGCCGTGGCCGCACGCAGGTCATACAGTATTCTAACGGCCGACACTCCGCCCGTCGGTGCGATGTCGAACTTTTTGGCGCAGTTGCCCAAGCACTTGCAGGAGATTGCCGCGCGGGGTAAGAATCCTTTATTGCTAGTTCGTCAAGTGTTCACACTCAACTGATCCCACGCAGTCAATGTGCTCACACCGGAAGCGATATTAACCACGCCTAGGATTAGGTTTCTGGACACCCGTTCGAGCGATTTGGACTCGTGTGTGCACAGCTGCAGTCCAGAGGATGTTCGCATTCTAAAGGACGCTGCTGCCAAATGGCTGGCGGAAACGCCTGTCTCAGGTGAGGCAAGAAAACTGGCACTGACTGACTGGTCGTCCATGAGATTCATCTTCTAACTTTGCGCTCAGCGGCTTCACTCTTTAAAATCCCCGCCCGCTTGAAGTGGTCCCGCGTGACCTTTGGCTGCGAGGCGCTGGATCAGTGCACGGGCGGCGGAGTTTCCATACGCGGCATAACTGAAATCTGCGGTGTCTCGGGCGCGGGCAAGTCTCAAGTACTCCTGCAGCTGTCGCTCAGTGTGCAGCTGCCACCAAGGCTGGGCGGCTTGGGCAAAGGCGTGGCATTTATTTGCACCGAGGATATGTTTCCATCCAGACGCCTGCTGCAGATTAGCAAAGCCTTCGAGGCACGCTATCCCGAGGAGCAGCTGAACTTCCTGGGCAACATCTTTATCGAGCATCAATACGAAAGCGTAAGTTATTTCGAGTATCTTTAAGCCGTCTTACCATCTTTGCTCCTGTGCCCTACAGCGACCACTGCTCGACTGCGTCAGCAATCGACTGCCGCAACTGCTGCAGCAGCACAGCATTGGTCTGATCATCATTGACTCGGTGGCTGCCATCTTTCGTCTGTACACCGATTTTGAGGCGCGTGCTCGGGATATGCGCCGCATGGTTCATGCGCTGCTTAGTTATGCGGACAAGTACGACTGTGCAGTGGTCTGCACCAACCAGATGACTGCTAGTGGGGCGGCGGATCAGAGGACTCTGGAGGATGTGCCTTGCTTGGGCTTGCAGTGGGCAAATCTGAGCCGGACACGCATGCGCATTTCCAAGGTGCCCAAGCAGTATAGGCAGGCAGATCAGCTGCTGACCGTGCGTAAGCTGGAAATCCTGTACTCGCCGGAGACTCCAAATGCATTCACCGAGTTTCTGATTACCGGCGAGGGCGTGGTCAATGTGCCAAAACCATCCCGCCCACCACATGGCCAGAAAAAAAGAAAACATGATTTAATTTGCTGAATTGTTTATTTTATTTGTTGAATTTAAAATATGCAACGGGTGCTGATCCGCGCGTTATGGTTTCTGTTTCCTTTTTTTTTTTTGTACAAACACTCACATTAAATATGTATGTATTTTAATTTTTTCCATATATATATATATAGTAGTAATTTACACTTAGGACTGTTTTCTGCTTAAACAGTTGAAGTTAATAGTTAGTGTAGTTAAATTAAATTTGTAATTAACATGAATTCACAAATTGTTGTTGTTGTTGTTGTTGCTGTTATTGACGCGCGCTTTCCTTCCTTTCGTATACTTTATCACATGAAATTTTCGAAAGTTCAAATTAAAATTACAATGGGTTTTTGCGTTTATTTAAAATACAGGTCATTAAACATTTAAATGCGTTTCTAATGGCAACATTTACAAAGCCTATACTTAAGACTAGTGCCTAAGCATAAAAGTACATACATTCAATAAATTACATAAATATGTGTAAATGCCTTAAACTCTAACAAGCACACACATCGTTTATCATTGCAAAATAAAAAACAAATCTTGAATGAAAGCTGGCCGTGTGCTTGAGCAATATTCGACTTTTTGGCACAAGTTAATTTGACTGGCTAGGTGTGGGTTGTGTTGGTTGGGGGTTGGGGGTTGGGGCTGGGGGCTGAGCGTGGCACTTAAGTCTAGCCCATCTGCACATCGTTATCCTGCGAATCCTGTGCTTCTGAGGGGGTGCCCGGTTCGCTGGCCGTTTCCTCATCCTCCGATTCGCTTTCATTTTTGGCAATGGATATCTTTGAGGCGGATAGCTTGCTCTCAAAATCCGTTTCTGCCAGAAACGCTTTTGCTGGTGAACTGCGTCCGTTTTCCTGCGCAGCGACAGCTGCAGCCACTGCAAAGCTCAACGCCGGCGACTCCTCCCGTTTGATGTCCAGCTTTTCAGTCTGCTCTAAGGGTGCCGCCGGCTCCACGGTCAGCGGTATGGCGTGCTGGTGCAGCCGATGGTGGTTAAATATCTCACCGATGTTGTTGTTATTCCCGTTGCCATTACGCTTCTCAGATGTTTTATTGTTGTTGTTGTTGTTGCTGCTGATGTTGCCAGCACTCGCAGTGGAATCGCTGACGTTGCTGCTGGCTCCATTCGTTGACAGCGGACTGTTTGCGGATTTTGCGTTCTTCTCCAGCAAACTATTCAATTGCTTTTTAATTTTTGACGTCGCATGCTTTGACTGCAACTTGCTCTCATTGCCGCCTTTGGCCGGTGTCAATGCATTGTTGTTGCCGCTGCTGTTGCTGTTGTTGTTGGCTCGTGATTTGTCCGCCTGGCCATTGGCCGACTTTTTTGGTGTAGCATCCACATTGCTCGCCGAGATGGATGTGGCCTGGGAGGCATCATCAGCAGCCCCGTTGCTGCTGCTTGTTTTGGATAGCTGCTCCGCTGATGTCGGTTTAGACGACTTGTGCTCGGCAGCTTCGTTATTTGTGACATTATCCTGCTTTTTCCACTTTGTGCGACGATTTTGAAACCAAATTTTTACCTGAAAATAAAGAACGTAAAAAGGCTTTTAAGAAAATGAAATATTCAGGCACAACCCATAGATATTTGGGTTTAATATATATCCGTGAAGCGTTTAGGGGGATACACGGGGTATTCCTTAGTCGGGCGTTCCCGACTAGAGCCCCCTCACTTGTTTGTAATGCAAACTCAAGGCATTCAGTGAAAGTTACATTCTTTATCCTTGCGGCTTTGAATCAAGACTTTGCCTGCAAAAACTTGCGGAAAATGCGCTTCCGTTAAACGAAGTTGCAACAATAAATAGCAAAAAATTAATAAAAGCTGAAGATGCCAAGGATTACAACTCTTGTCAACACTTATTAAATTTGCAATATCTGTTTGTACTCAGTTACACAACAAAGTTTTTATACAACAAATTAATTTGTATAAGTTTTAATAGAAGCTACATACAAATATGGTTAATAATGCCGATATGAATTATATATTGATTTCTTACTATAATTGAAATTAGTAAAATCAAGCAGTTTGACTTTTATATCAAGAAGGAATTCTTCATTCTGACAATTTAAGTATTTTAGTAACTTAGTATTTTCAACATTCAAACGAGTAAAAACGTTGCAGTCGGATCTTAAGAGGAGGTGACTATAGCTCTTAAAGTGTGGTAGATTTTGATCAGAAATTCCTATTCTAGGAATAGGTTTGCTGGGTTTAGTTAAGCTGTATTGAAAGTCAAATGGTTTTTCATACAAAAACTCTAGATTCGACAGGTTTTTGTTTTTATTAAAGAGAGATATGTTACAATGGACTTTCTAGCCCAAACACATTTTGTTATTATTTTATATTATATTATTGAAAATGTATTGTTTTGTAATTTTGCAGATCAAAATTATTATTTCCTTTACAAAGGCATACGTTATGAATTCGTTAAGTTAAGAACATTTAAGTTAAGAACATTATAACAAATAAAATCTTGTGTCAACAGGGAAAATCAGGAATATACTGTAAATAAAATTGTATAATTTACACTTGTCTTATTGGAATTCAGGTGAGATCTTCAAGTTATTCATATGCTTTTTGTATTGCTTCTGAGTCAGTTTGATGTGTACGAGTCAGTCTGCTATAATTAGGCAATGTTTATGCCTCATTTGCCCTTATTAGTGTGCGTAAAACAAATAATTAAAAATTATGTATCGCATATTCCACTCGCTGTACGCAAACACTTCCGCTACGTCGGCAGCAGTTGAAAACACGCAAAGTTGAAATGATGTGGGCCTGTCAAAATGCAGAAGCCGCCTATCAGACACTTCTATTCGTACTATGCCCATTCAGTGCTCACCCACCCAGCATTTGATGGCTGTGTGGCGATGGTGCTTTATGTTGCACGGGGCAACGGAGACGATTCGGCAGGCAGCGTCAATGGCGCAACATAAAACATTTGCCTCTTATTTCCATTTCATCCAAAATGATGGCCTAGCTAAATAAATGAAAAATCTATTTAAATCGCGCACATAATTAGTATTTCAGCGGCATGTCTGCAAGCGTACACACGCACACACCACACACACGCACACACGCACTCGCATATGAAGCAAAAATAAGCGCCAAAGATAGATGCCGTCATATGACATGCTCATTTTGCCGGCGTAGCGTAAAAATGATGAAATGAAATTAACATGAAAAAAAAAGAACAACATCTTTTCCTCCACTTAGCCGTGGCACTGCTTGAAGAGGAAATGCTCAAGTATACAAATAATATTGGAGATTCGTTAATTTTCATATTGAAAATCAATTAATTGATTGCCAAATATTTCGGATTTCAAATATGCGCTGAAAATAGACGCACATCAATGAAATGTACTTGTCGATGGATTGATGTGTGCGCAAATTGTTTGTTTTATCGATGAAGATGGATTATGAGCCCTGGCAATGTATCTATTTGGCCGTAATTACACCTGGCTATACACAATAGAGCAATTACTCATCCAAATGTTCATTAATTCCTTAATATACAATAAAAAGAGCGCCGTGTTTACCTTATGAGCAATTTTAATGGCTATCCAAAGCATCATTATTGTACATAAAATGGTTTAATTTAATGGGCCTGACGCGTACTTATATGCGGGCATCTTGGCCACTTTTCGATTTTGGGCACATGCCGCGCACTGCTTACATTCAATTATTTGATTATTTCTAAATGTGTGTCTGGCCTAATTTTACCATTGCGTTTCTTTTAATTGCGTGTGGCATTTTTTATTGCATGCGTTTTGCTGATTAATTTGTTTGGCATACAAATATTTCTGATATATTCCTAAGATTATGCTAGTTGTATAAACCACTGTTTCTATCATAAATAAATATTTTGTTATTTATTCTTATTTTCTTGTTGTGATTCACTCTAAAACTCTTTAAGCTAACCAATAACATCCACATATAAATACATACATGAATTTCTAAAAATACAATCGAAAACTTTGTCGTCAAAGCGAAAAGTTGCCGCTCGACCTGCACAAGCCTCCCCCCTCCACTCCCCCTTCCATACTGTCGTTTATGATTTATTGACATTTAAATGTGTGCGGTGATTCCCCTCTGAAATGCGAGCAGAAGACACAAAGTTGGTTCAAAATTCGGGGAAGGCAAAACAAATGCCAGTCAGCAGATGCGCCTTAGTTGTTTTCTTATATATGTATATATTTTTATATATATGTATATATATTTATGCCCATACATACATAAGTATTTATCATAATGATATAGTTTAAAAAATGCACATTTGCTATCAAAACAAATTCCACAAACTTCACATAAATTCGCTGATCCTTAAATAATCTGAAAATGGCTTCTGGCTAAACTGTGTTTTTTTTTTATTAGCTCGCAATGCTGTCAAGTAGTTTATGAATGTGCGCGTGTGTGTGTGCTGGTGTATATAGTATAATTAGTTTTCATTGCGCATTTCGTGCGCACTTTTCAAAAATAAACGCAGAGCAGCGTGCTTCAAGGAGTTCGCGAGCGAATTATAAACGGGTACCGGTCAAAAAGTACTCGTTACTTGATTCCGCACACAAATTTACAAGTTCGCTAATTCTGAACATGTGGGAAATATTTTCCTTCAGCCTGGAAAATCGCACTTTCGAATAGCTGAATTATACAAGGATCTATAAACAAAATATTTCTTACACTAGCGAATTTGTAAATTTTTGTGCGCTAATATACCCGCATATCCAATTTGGTCGGGATATAATTATGATCCAACAATGAGAAGCGAAATTGCACAAGGGAGGAATTTGGCGCGCTTGCCCCTCACGCTAATGGTAACGACTTCTCCACCACTTTTTGTTTTGCTCTTGCGTGCCAAGAAAAATGTACGTTTTCTTTTGCTACTCTGAACGAATTATGTTTTGATGTGTAATTTAGCATATTTCGTTAGTCGGCTTCTCGCTTGAAAAAAGATTATGATAATTGCTTGGGGTTTTTGCTTGATTAGCAACTTTTTTCTCACTATAGGGAAATAAATATATGAGGTAATATAAATGAATATTATAGAATAATTAGTTATTTGTATTGGAGTCGAGAAGTCCAATATGGATGAGTACCATAAAGACTGACTGATGTCGATTACTTAAGTATACATCGTGTTTGGCATATCACTCTCCCTCTCGGCCCAAAGGTAACTTTGTGCCCAACGGCAATTATGCGACTGGAATCCAAATTAAATATGTAGCTAGAGCAAACAGACAAATGAAGCCAAACAGTCTTAATGCAACTCTCACCCCGATGGCCACCATCCCCCTCCCCGTGCACTGGCATATTGCCGTGCAGTAAATCACTTTGTTCCATGCAAATATGCGCACTGCAATGACATTACTAATTAATAACATAATCACTGCGATGGTTGTCGGTGTACCCTGTGCATCAGAAGTGTGGCGGGTAGGTTAGTTGTAGTATAAAGATAAAGACTTAAATTAGGATACACTTTAAGGATCGCTTTGTTTTTATAGATATCAAAAAATGTTTACCAGGATCCGTTTAATCTATTATTCAAAGTGAAGTTTTTATATATATATGAAAGGGGTTTAATATTCAATACTGCCTTTCTTTTACTTTAATATACTTAGTAATATATAATATATGATATGTAAGCATCTCAGATGATATTTTCGATATCACTGCGGGTATCTTTGAGTCGAGGCCGAATACTACATTTCCTACTTGTTCAGGATTATTCTCACCGTATACACACACATAAGCGAAGTGATGCGTTTATGAGCTGTGTGTCAGTGTGTGTGTGTGTGAATGGGAGTATTTGGCTCAATTTGTTTTGCGATTATTAAATAAATAGACTTAAATGCAACTGCTGCCAATGTGCGTAATGGCAACAACAATGCAACGGCCTAAAGGCAGCACCGGATGCCCAGGCTCTGCTCCCCAATGCTGCCCGCTGCAGCTCCCCCCGCCAGCGGCCAACTAAATTATTGTATTGTGTATTTTGGGCAGCGGCTGTTGCTAATGAACGAAAATGCTGACCAAATTGCCGTTAATACCATTTTATGCAACATATTTTATGTGAAATGTGTAATAATTATGCATAGCCTAATTGTTTTTGTTGTTGTTGCTGCTGTTGCTGGTGGTGTTGCCGTTATTTGTTTTGGTATTATTATCTGTAGCACTAGTGCTATAAATCTGGCTACGCGTACAATTTCAAAGCCAAACTGCAGTAGTCAAAAGCAATGCAATTATATAAATATTTACTTTAGAGCAAAAAATACTTTATATAGCCATTAGTTAAGTTTCGCATGCGTATTGCGGACTGCAGCTAAATGCATTTCAATTGCAGTCAGTCGCCAAAGCGGAAACTGTTTCTGATTTGAAGTCGTGTGTGAAATTAAAAGCAAGCGCTAAGCAAATAAGAACGCAAGTTACAAGGTCTGATGGTCCGCAGAATACCGCACATTTAGTTTTGAACATAATTCGAACAAAATTTCAAATAAGCAAATTTTGAGACATCATCCAATCCGAAATGAGAAGGGGCAATAACATGATGAACTTGTGTCTAAGATATGTAGGACTGTGTAATCACAATTTTAATCGAAAATGCTGCAAAAATGCATTGTATTTAAAATCGGTAAACAATTTTTGTTTTACGTTAATAGAGGTTTTTAATAGAGGATCATTACCTTGATATTATTTTCAGAATCGTTGAGTGGATTAGATTTCTATCTAATCTTGTATAGACCACAAATTAAAATTTTATTTATTTATGTTCTTTTAGAGATAGGAGATGAAACATTCTATCGTATTCTTATACAAAAACAATTTTATAATACCCTTTTAAGTAACTTGTTTTGGGCAGAGGGTATAATTTATTTTGCTCGTCGCATTGCTATTGAGTGCATTCTATGCGTTGCGGCTTTAGAATTTTATTTTCACGCCCGAAAGCAAAGGCAAGCATAAATTAGGTTTATTAGTATTAGTAGAGCGAGATGGCAAGAACTTTTGAAACAAGTGAGATTGCTCTAGTCGGGAATGCACAGCTAGGAGATACCCTGAACGCAAGTGCGAGCTGTCGTTACATACATTTCAGCCCTTGCATTTATACATACATACACAACATCACCCACACACGCCGCCAGCCATACACTTAGCTTAGCTTGAATAACTTCTCAACTATTTTCAGGGCTTCATGCTTTACGAGAACATAAACAAACTAAATTTGGTAGCTCTATCTTCTCTTGTTTCTAAGATAAACTAAAAACACTAAGTTTTAAGTAGATTTTTATTAATATTTATGAAAATGGGCAAGATATTAAAAAAATCAGTGGGAACGTTGCAGTCGGACGTAGCCGACTGCGTAATACTCGTTGACAGTACTCAGCAGTTAATCAGTTTTGAAAAGATTTTGTTTCAAAATTAAGACGGGAATATTTATATAAAGAAACAACATTAAACCCATTCTGAGGGAATCAAATTTTTTGTCGAAAATCATGCCAAAATTGACAAAAATGTTGATATGTAATGCTCTCTGTCAAAACTGAACCGATTTTAATGTTTGATTTAATTTTTTTTATGGTTTGTCCTCTATTATGTACGTGGCGTGGTCAGGAAATTTTTTCTGTGATGATTGCGGGAGCTTTAAATTTCCGACTTTTTAAGGCGAGGGCGGTACGGGAGCTTTAGTTATACCGTTTATACCCTTTTTACCAATGGGTTAAAGGTGAAAGTTCTTTTAGCCGTGGAAATGTTCATGATTTGCGCTCTTGACTTTTAATTGGCTTATTGTGTTGATTATCAAAACAGTGTTGCTTGCCTTTGCAGCCCTGTCGTCTACTTGGCTCACAAATGATGTGGTTTGGCAACTTTTCGTACAAGTTTTAGCCACTGTTAATTTGTTCCGCCAGCAGAAAAAGCTCATCTAAGATCTAAAGATTTGCGGCCTACTACTTAAGTATATATATGTGTACATGCCAAAAATCATTTTTAACGAAATAACTCAAAAGAGGCCCGCATTGCCCCGGGACGTCTGTCAACTGTTGTTGATTTGCTAATTGCCCGGTGTTTAGCAGCTAAAATGTTCAAGCACGCCCACCCAAAAGCAACGATCTGCCAACAGAAAGAGAGGGAAACAAAAAAATGAAAATAGAGAAATATACATACGGAGAGCGAGAAAAAAAAAGCTGTTGAACAGAATCTCGATGTTTTTAGTGGCTCCGCCTTTATTTCAAATATTTTGCTCGACGCTCGCCAATCGACGCGCCTGCTGATGTTGTTGGTGTTGTTCAAGTTGTTGTTGTTTCTGCCGCACTCAGGCAGTCAAAATGTGATTTATAAATAATTAAACTGGGTCCCATACAGAACGACAGCTGGTCGTCAACTAAACTAATTTATGCAAATTTTCAACCAGTCAAAATTAATAGTCAAAATTGGGTTCATGCGTTGTTAGCTTTGTTGTTGTTGCTGCTGTTGTGGCTGCTGATATGCCCCAGAGCGACAATTAATCGATGACGCTTGTTGTTTGTGTTGTTGTAATCAAATGATTACGTACATAGTTTAAATAATTTTGGTGTTGTTTGAATTAATTGTGTACGCACAGGCCACTCGAAATGGCTTTGACTACGTGACGTATGCGAAATATTTTAATTAAGTTGCGGTCAATAACAATAATGCAAATTAGTATTTATTATTTTAAATATGCAAACGCGCTGCTCATTCTATTTGGCCTTTTGGATAGCAATTATTAGCGTGCAAATAATAATTAACTTTGTTTCAATTGAAATGATTTCGATAAGCACTAGCATAAAGAGAATTTCAAATAAATAAAACCAATTTTTTTTAGGATTTCTGGATGCAATTTTATTTTCGTTAAGCTAGAACGCGGCGAATACGCATTGCTTGTTTAGCAATTAATGCCCATGTTAGAAAGTTCATAACTTATTTAATAATTGGCATATAATTAAATGTTTATTAGCCTAATTGCTTTACCAATTAGTAGAAGAATTTAATGCAATTGCAATTAATTAATACATATTTCAAGTGAAAAATCAGCGTATACAATATTAAATTTCTGTTAATAGAGTGTTGGCGCGGTATGGGCAAATGCCGTAGAGTCATATTACGATTGAAAGCTATAAACAAGGATTTGTGTGCATTAATTATGAGATCAGGAATATCTAATTAGGGGTAAGAAATACTTTCAAAAATACGAGTATATTTGCATAACAATAATGTCTTCTCATATTATTGTTTATTTATAAATATCTGCTCTTGCTATCGGAAAAATTTAAAACAATAAAATGTATTTCATATGCTTGTGTACTTAGCGCAGGAATATATTTGTTAAACTGCAGAACGATATATCGTTGAATATATAATAAATTCGCTGGTAACTGGCACAAATATTACACAAACGCAGCTTTTCCTTAACGAATTTACATAAAATCATGGACACGCATACATTACGTTATTTCTGTTTTATTGGCTATTTGCCAATCGAGGGCACACAAGTTGTTCATTTTCATGGCATAAAGAAGTAGTGTTTGTCATTTATTTAAACACAGTTTATAACAATGATACGGACAATCGGCCCGCCGGGTCATATATACAATGTCCTCGAATGATGAATTGCCATTTGATTTGTTTGTGCTGCTTGTGGCAGCAATTTAATTTAATTATCGCATTTGCCACTTGGCCAAATGCCAGCTATAAGCCGAGTCAGCCTTCCCACTGGTTAAATACACACTCAGGCAAGCGTGCGTGTGTGCGAGATCAAAATGCAGTAGCATTAGCATCGTTGAAGCAGTCCTGGCCACCTGGCTAGCAATTACGCCGGATTATGAGCGGCGGCAAACATTTAAAATGAAATGTCCAATGCAAATTGTCAGGAGAGCAGAGTTTGGCCCTAAACCGACATAACAGGTGCACGCATAGAACCCGCCGTAGCCCCCAAGCAGTATGCCCTATTTTCCCCCCGTATTCGTCCATAGCTGGCACTAATATGCAAATGCAATTTGCCGCGTTTGGAGCGTGACGTTCGTTGGGTAATCGCAACACAATTACAATGTTGTCAGTTTGCCTGTGTGTGTGAGTGTTAGTGAGTGTGTGTGTGTGTGTGTGTGTGCAACTGTGCCATGATGCGTCGCTTCATTGCTGCACTGAAGGGCGAAAATGAAGGTAGTTGGAGCAGCCACATGCACGCGTAATTAATTGATTTTTATCTGGCTTAAGGCTATTTTACAGTTTGTTGATGACAGACGATGCAGACACATGGACGCAGCTCTGGACTCTGGGCGGTGCACCCTAGACCCTAGTCCATAGTGCCCATCATCATTTCTGTGGCTTTTGCAGTCTCTGTGACAGCGTCTGTGCCGAGTCTATTTTAAGAGATTTTTATGACTGCCACCACTTTGTTTTGGGCTCTTTTAGTTGTTGGCCTTTTTGGTTTTTATATTTGCTTTTACTGCTTGGCAGCTTCTTCTTTTTAGCTGCCCATTGTCAGCGCCTGTTGTTTCTTTTCGGCCAGTCCGCTGGTTTAATGAGGCGTATGCGTAACATTACATTGTTGCGAACACTCTGCGTTATTTGTAGAAAAAATTAAATTGCTTGTGCCCCACTCCATATACATACGTACATTTATGTGATACGCAGCAAAGCTAGAGTCACGTCTAGACTCTGCAAGAGCACAAGATTTGCGAGTGCAATTAACAGAAGTTTTGCCAGTTCAAGTGAAGTGAAAGAAAAGCAAAGTTTCTTATGTGGCGGATTATAAACTAACATAATGATGCTTATATAAAAGACAGTAATTAGTGTGTGCAAACAATGTCAATATTTTCAGCTGTCTAAAAAATACTGTACATTTAAAGCGAGGTCAGATAGTTACGCATTCAATCATCAATTTAATACATTATCGCTTTTTGCAAAAAAAAGGAAGAATATGATGCGAACGCTTTTCTATAGGCAGAGAGCCTGATAGAAGATAAGGAACCGTCATTGCGTTTATATTTTCAGTAAAACTGTTTGCTTTAGTATTCGCATTACTGGAAAAGGGTACCAAAATGCACTGACACTAATCAAAGACAAGACTTAGGTGAGTTAAGAGGCAAATGTAGTGGTTAGATTTCTATCCTGCATCGCATGTCAAACCCCTCTGCAGCGGTCCCAGAATCATAAGATTTGATTTACGCATTAGCGACTCAACTTGTTATATACTACATGTTATAAACTGTTTTTGTGTTCATGTCTCATCCATTACTCAAGTACTGCAGTATCAAATTGTTGCAAATATTGCACATATAAAATTTCAATTGTAGTAGCTAAAAATGGCAGCCAAAATGCTTTGAAAGACTTATGATGTAAAAGCATTGAACAATGTTTCGTTTTATGTATCTTTCTCCCTATCTTAAGAGCTCTCCCTCTCTCTTTCTGTCTCTCTTACACTATGTGTGCATATACCCTAGAGGCTCATGTGGATACAGGCCGAGGAGAGCAGGAACAACAACAGTTGATGCAGTTAATTTGCAGATATTATTGCTGTGATTAACACATGGATGTTTATGTGGACAGTCATGTTTTATATACAAACACACACAGACGCGGGTAGACAGGGTAACAGTCGAAACAATGATATGAAATCAGTGTGGTGGACTTGAGCATTGGTTGCCTGGTGCCAGGATATGCACGCAGACACGCACACACACCTTGAAACAGCTGTGTTTCTGCTGTGCGGTCAGGATGATAAATGGCTGCCAAGCTTATAATATTAATAATACATATAACGCACTTGAACATGTCGACATGCATAACATGTTAGCTCACACAGATAAGCATGGAAACACATAGACACGCACGCACACACACACACAGCTTTGCAACAGATACACACAGCTAGAGAAAGACACATGAGTGGCACGCCGTGCGCTTAGTGTTTGTATATAAACTTGTAATTAATTGACTTGATGGAAAATGTAATTTAATTAAGCAGACATTTCAATGTGGTTGCCGTTGACTACGCAGACGACGACGAGGACGATGACTACATGCCCGGGCGCACAGGATACTTGACTGGTTGCCATCACCATGTTGCCATAGCTATTGTTCTTGCTTCGGCTGCAAAGCATTTTGCACACTGGCGCTCTTTAAGAGCCAATTAGTCTTATGGCATTTGAGTGCACATGGCGTATACCTAATCTGCTCTATTAATGCAATTTTGATTTGACTTTAAGCCGCATATCTTGCGCATATATGTACAAGCGTCACTGTGCGAAAACATCAGTAATAAGTCTCTTTGAAACACAATTGACCAGCTTTGCCTCTGCCTTGTGGCTAGGGATAAATAGCTTTAGAGTCGATGTCCTTGCAACGATATGCTGCAATTATTTAGGATCTTAGCAGAGACAATGTATTTTAATTGCAGCTGTGCTGCCAGGAGTTCCTGTCATGTCCTTGTTGCAAGCTTAATTTATTCTAATTAGTCAATAAATCTCAATTTATTTCACAATCCTGAATGCGTGTGTGTGTGTGTGTGTGTATGTTTTTGTTTCCCGAGGCAAAACGCAAATGTCGCCATCCATGTCCGCCCAGCCTTGTCGCATATGGCTGCCAACTGTTGTTGCAGTCGCAGCAACAACAACTGTAATTTGGCATTATAAATACCCTGATATTTACTCAGGCATTAAACAAAATCACACCTTGGCTGCTTTATTATTCGCCTAAATTAAATTTAAATAAGCTCCGGAGTGAAATTTGCTTAAGCAGCCGCAAGGAATTCGAGTTCAAATGCATTTGGTTGTGGCTCAATGAATAATTATTATTATTAATGCATTCAATATGTATTATAATCTATCTACATATTGTTCATTGATTTCATAATTGATTATCAAGTAAGTGAGAATGAATTATTTCCAAGTTATTTCTAATAGAACTTAAGAATGTAAACAATTTTAAGCAGTGTTCTGCAGAACCTCGGCTGCGGAAGTAAGAATTGTTATTTAAAATCCCTGAAAGCAACTTTCCACTATTTCTTATCTGAGAATATATATTATATATACCATATGCCCAAAATAATAGGTATAGTATACCACTCAGGGGCCTTTGAAATAATTATTTTATAATTTCTCTAATCTTATGATGATTATTATCAATTGTAATAATTGAGAGAACTGCAGAACATAAGCTAGATGGGAATTATTAAATTTTGGTTTAAGCCCAAAGAATGTAATTTTATATAATTCTACTTATTTAATAAATGTATTATGATATATGTTGATAATTGATAATAGGATTTCAGACTTTTCCACAAATCTGTTTTAATTGTTCTAGTTTGTTTTTTCTATTTGTTGAAAAGCAATCACATATATTTGATGTCATAATTAATTAATAACTACACAATTCGGGTTAAATGTGGATTATTAAATTTAATGAAACTAATTCAATTGAATGTGGGGGAAGTGCCCTAAATATGCCAGTAATTAAATGTTGAAAAAGCCGAAACTTAATGCTTTTCTCATATTTTTTTCCCTGGTAATTTTGTATGTTGACTAATTAATTAAATTAATAAATATTTTTAATATTTACCTGCGTTTCGGTGACATTGAGTAGCTTGGCCATTTCGGTGCGTTCGCTGGAGCTAAGATACTTCTTAATCTCGAACTGGCGCTCCAGCTCAAAGATCTGGCGTCCCGTGAACGTGGTGCGTGCCTTCTTCTTGCGCCGCGCATCCGTTGAACCGGAATCGGAGTCATCCTCGGTGGTCTCCAGGTTGCTGTTGTTGCTCTGCGGCTGGGCGACTTGGGCTGTGCTGCTCGGCGAACTGTTGTTGGCCAGCAGCTTGTCCCGCATTAAACTGTCGCTGCTGCCCGTGGGACTGATGTCGGGCGGCAAATCGACCGTTAGCTTCTTCTTTTTCGCTGCCGGCTTGCCCGAGTGCTCTGTGGAAAAGGTGCGAGATACAAAAACCAATCGCCATTGTTGTTACTTGTGTCTATATTTGTATTTGTATTTGTATTTGCTAAGCTTTAATTACAAAACGCAGCTGTTTAACCTCAATTCAGTTTTAGCCCGCTGTTGTTTTTTGTAAGCAATATTTGTTTGTTTTGCAATTTTCCCGTCAAATGCTATAAAAACTGACTGGTCAATCGGTCAGTCTAACTTACTTTGTTTGTTACCTCCGAGTAGCAGTTTCGTTTGGTTTTTCTCTCTTTGCTGTATGCAAAACCATGCGCTGCTCGCCGAACTCGTTTCTGTTTATACCCCATAGACTGCGTGTAAGGGGTGTATCTGTACTTTATTGGTATGGTGGGTTTTTTATAAGTTTGTGGCAAAACTATGCCATTACTATCATTTTAAATATTAATAAAGCAATTAACAAATAAGTAATTAGAGAAGAGTTCTCACAGAGCCTCACACTAATTTGAACAAATTGGCCAAATTTAAATATATATTTGGCTTAGAGCTGAAAGCACTGGAATTATATATTCATATTCGTCAGGGTATTTCTTCTAAATATGAAGTCAAATAAAATTCCGGTGAACACCCATAGATTCCAGTAAATCTAGACTTACTGACAGGTCAATCTAAAAGCGATTTCGCCATTATGCGGCATTCCTGTCCTGTTGTTGTTGCATGTTGTTGTCAGTCGTGTTGAGTAAGAAAAAAACAAAACAAGTGTTAACAACGCCATGTATTTGAGCTACACCTATTGGCTTGCTGGGGCAAAAACGTGTCTGGCATGAGTCTGGTTGTTGTTGCTGTTGTTGTTATTGTTTCTGCTGCTAGTGCTTTTGTCGCCAATTGCCAATGCATAATTGAAATCTAATTGACAGTTAAATGCAAACGTTCGTCGTAGAAGTCGTTGTCGTTATTGCTAATACGCCGCGTGGGCCGCACGGCCTCATATGCATGGGCGCATATGCATGACACTGTGATTAATTAGGCGGCCGACTGTCAGCCGCCGTTGCTGTCGCCTCCGACATTGGCAGCAGTCCGAGCCACTTAAAGCCACCCCTAGATAACGACACACGACGGTGTCGCCCTGAACGCGAGTCTAGTGGAGTGCAAAGGGCGCCCCAGTGGCACGAAATCAATAAAACTAAACGGCAAAACTAAAACAAGAGCAAAACCTTAAAACAATGGAAGCGTAACACAAATTGTTTGATTATATGTGCTGTTGTTGTGTTTTGCTTTTCTCGTTAAGTCGTTTTTTTTTTCTATTTTTTGTTTTTGTTCGCCAATTGGCAATTGCCATGTCGTTTCATTAGGCCCGGTTGGCGACAACATTTGAATGCCAGCCCCTCAGCACTTTGGCTGATTGCCCCGCTTCCATTTACGGTGCCTGAAACAAGTAATTAAGCGAAATTAACAGACGACAGTTGCAAATCACAAAACGAGACTTGAACGACGTCGCCTGGCATTCATTCATTTTAAATGCGAATATGAGCGCTAAACGCTATAGCATTTGTTGTTGCACTTGCTGTTTATTTTTGCCAACTCGAGTACGTGATTTTAATAACAATAAAAGTCGAACGCAGCATTGAGCAATTAACGGCAACAATACAATAACACAACAGCCAACCATTTTGTGCTCAAGTTTGCTCATTGCGAGCTGATTGTTATTGCTTATTATTGCCGTATGCCAATTGCTAATTGAATTTGCTGTTTTCATGCCCCTTCCTTTCACCCCCGCTCGGTCCACGACTGAATTAAACAATTTTAATGCAGCGTAAATTCTGATTGCCAACAAAATTACATTAGCAAAAACAATGCTCAGTTAATTAATGTTCAGAGCATTTATATTTATGGTTTGTTATTTCTGACAGAATTCCCTTGACAGCCTATTTACAACATATTATCCAAGGGACGTAAATAAATTATGAAATATTATCACGTACTATGGAACTAAAATTGGAATTATATATCCCCTTAAAATAATTATATTTTAACAAATCAATAAAATGTATAAACTATATCCGTTTAATATGTGGCAAAATTAGGGGTACATCCGAAACGGGTTGCCAGACCACTGACGCGAATTTACAATACTCGAACTCGACTCCTACGGAACAACCTCCCAAAGCAGTCTAACAAATCGTGGCCCCTTATCTAAATGAAAAATTTAAATTCTCATTGTCTGAGGGAGCAAACATAAAAAAGAAAAAAAAAAATTTTTTTTGTTTTCAAAAATTAAAATTAAAATGAAAGTCGGCTTAGTTTCGATCAAATTTTATACTTGTCTATGATGAAAGGTTTGCAAATGTTTCAAATTGGCCAAATGGGGGTGTGAATATTGAAATATAGTGTGAATTAATTGACAATCTGAACTCGAATGTTGATGAACCACTCACTGGTAATTACCCGTTGCCAAAAATTAGGATCTGAATGCGAGTGCTGGCAATTTGAGCCACGGTCGGGCTTCATTTAATTTGGCATAACACGCATACGCCGCGTTACCCGCCGCACGCTTCGCTGAAGCGTGTTGAGAGCTTCGCGCTGCGCTCAATTGGCAGGCTCGTCAAGCGTTGCTGCAAAAATGTTTGCTCGGCGCCAATATGAAAATTTAAAAATAACAAAATAGGCAATTCACCGAATTGCCAATACTCTTCTTTCATACCTATTTTAAACGATGTCAAATTTCTATTAATAGTGTTAATTAATTGCATGAAGTGCAAAACAAATGATATTTAAATAACTTTAACGAATTGTAACCTTGTTCTTGGTTGACTGATATAGAGAATAGCAAATAGTTCTCGCTTACCCTTCTTGGCGCTCGTCTTTCCCAGTACATGGCTTTGCCTGGCCGCCGGCATGGGCGACGAGGCGTTGCTGTCGCGCGCCTTTTTGGCCACACACAGATTCAATGGCTGATCGAGCGGGGCTGTCGCCGTGTCATTTGCCGCTGCTTCTGCCACTGCTGCAGAGGCTGCTGCAGATGCTGCCGCTGCTGCTGCTGTTGCTGCTGCTGCTGCTGCTGCTACTGCTGCTACAGTAGCATTCACGTTGACTGCACTATCCTCCTCGCTGACATCGCTCATTGAGGCGCTCCGCTGCGTGCGATGTTCCTGCTCCTGGGGCTGCTGCGCGTATTGGCGATCAATGTTGCGCAGAATGCTCTTTGGCGAGGTGGCCGAACTGTTGGCGGTGACTGTAGTCGCGGCCGCAACTGCGGCAGCTGCAGCACCCTCGTACACAATCTTGTCGGCCATGTCCATGCCCAGTATATCCGCAATATAGTGCGGAGTAGGTCTGTTGGGCGGACGAGCATAGATGTGAGCATGCCAGCTGGCTGGCTGGTTGGATGTGGACGTGGCTATGTTCGTGGGAAAGGGTGTAACAGATCGCCGCTGCTGCTGCTGCTGCTGCTGCTGCTGCTGCTGCTGCGGAGCACTTTGGCGACTGGGCGGGGCCTCCAGCTGCTTCTGCAGAAACGTTGTGGGTGAGCTGCTGGCGGAAATGGGGCTGACACTGTTGCTGCCATTGCTGTTGTTATTATCGCGCACGCGCGGCATTGTGGCCAGCTTCTCCTTGCTGCTGGGGCTGACCGTTGCTGTCGCCGAGGGCGGTATGGTCAAGGAGCTGCTGTAGACATAGGAGTTGATGGCCATATTGTAGGCTGAGGCTGCTGCGGTTGCTGCGGCGCCACTGGTGTGTATTGAGTCTGAATGCAGCTGATATTGCTGTTGCTGTTGCTGTAGCAGTTGCTGCTGCTGATTTTGGTGTTGCTGGTGTTGTTGTTTCTGTTTGTCCTTGACTATGTCATAACCATTCGCCAATGCGCTGATCATTTCTGCTGCCTTTAACGAGTCGCGTTCAGGTTCGGGCATCATTTAGGGCGCTGATAATTGGCTTGCAAGTGGGCGTGGCGGCTGCAATATATAAAAGGAAAATGTGCGTGTTAAAAAGGCAAGCGAAATTAGCCAAACAGCTGCGCATTTGTCGTCAACTTGTTAATGGTTTTTGCCGCTGGCGCTAACCTTCAACGTTTTTGCCCCACAACCCACAAATGCAATAAAATACAGAACCGAATAGTCCACCATTTGGTTGCCGCCTGTGCGGAATGTAGTTCAACTTATTTAACCCGCTGCACGCCCGCCCGTCCCTCCATCCGTCTGTGTGTCTCTCCGCCTGGCCGCCCATTTGCCATTTCCTGGCGCACTGCGCTGCGATTTGCATAACAAAACGCTGGGAGGAGGGGGCTCCAACAACAAGCGTAAAGGATTCAACTAGGCAGGCGGGCCGGCACATAAGTTCGGCAAGGCCAGGGGTTCCGCTTTGCGTAGCCTTGCGTACACTTGTTTGTGACTGCTGCGAGTGTTGGCATGAATTTATGGCACAACATTTGACTGTGACACAATTTAACTTAAATTAACAAACGGCAAAAGGCACGCACTGAAACCGACTGTAAAACGTACCAGCCCAATTTCGAGTTCGGGAAGGTCTTAAATTTGACTTTAGTGTGTGGTGTAAGCTTCTAGTTTCATGTAAATAAAACCAATCACAGCGCTTCAGAAGTACGGTTGGGAAAACCTCGAGGAAAATCTGTAGATAATTTGTTGCCAAGAACTTTGCATGCCATTTAAATGGCACCGTTATGTGTCATATTTCACAGTTGACAATCCCAAAAGCAATTTAAATTAATACAAAGTGCAAAGTCATACCCACACAACCACTTACAAACACACACTCAGGCACACACATAAGCATCGCTGTCCAAATGTCAGCTTCAAGCAGCGCGCGCTCAATAACGTATAACGTAATGCGTGCTTAAATGTATTTTATTGCCAACAACAACAACGACAACAAAGGGAACTACAACAATGGGGATGACACATAAAAGGACTAACCTTTGCCTACCCCCACACCCACACACTCACACACTCACTCACTCACTCACTCACATATTCACAAACAACACACGGAGAGTGCAAACTGAGCGCAAGTTGCTCTCAACATTTCGACTGCCGCAACATGTTGCGCGACAGCATGTTGCTAAGCTCATGCAAAATCACTTACAGCCAAACAAAATAAACGGTAAAAAAGCAACGCCAATTCAAGTCTGTTGAGCTGCTCAAAGGTTATGTGGGCGGGCGGAGGGCCGTGTAGTGTGGTATGATATTAGGGCGGACATATTCAAGCAGCGGAAGCGAGGCAGGCAAGCGGAAGAAGTTATTTCAATTGCCTGCCCCCACGACAACGGCGACGACTACGAGAGCGAGTGCGAGAGCGACAGAGAAAGAAAGAGAGAGAGAGCGAGCGAGCGAGGGACACTGCTGTGGCCCACGACTAAAGCACGTACAGTGGCTTACTGTGTGAGCTACTGTGTGCCGGAGGGTGTGTCTGGCTGTGTATGTGTGTGTGTGTGTCCCAGTTACCTGGCACGCTTTTGCCTCTGCCACCCGTGCGTGGCAGGGCGTGAGAACGGTGCAGAGCAAGAGGACGTTGACGAGGACATAGACGAGGTCCACAGCGGCAGCTACTAATGGCATTTAAGTTTTGCTGGCCTGTCACACACACACACACCCACACACACTGTTGCATATGTGAGCGTTATGTTTGTGTATGAAACTCTTTTCGCCTCCATTATTATCCTTGAGGCTTTGGCCTGGGTCCTGGCCATGCCAGCTATGCTCGTCCAACATTTTCACTTCATTTTATTTCATTTCGCTTCGCTTTATTGCATTGACATCAGCCCACATTCCGCACTGTGTGTGTGTGTGTGTGTGTGTTTACAGCAGGAGTAGGTGGTCACTGGCAGCTGCCTGTTGGCTGCTTCCTGGCTGGTATTTTAACAAGCTACTGTCGAATCTTCATCATGGCTCCAGCTCCTGCTTCGGTCCGTGCATAATTTGCCTTGCGGCTCTGCGCTCAGCTCGTCATCATCAACGTTGTCTCCTGTTCAAGCGCGTCCTCGACTCCGCTCTGCTCTTCAGCTTTTGCTGCGTTCTGCCGTTTTAGCCGTGTGTGTTTGTCTGTGTGCCTTAGGTTGACGTTAAACGTGGCTGACTAGCTACTTCTTTGAATTATACCTTGCCGCGCCCTTCGTTTAGTCATTTTGCCTTGTCAGCATAATTTAATGCGCCCTATGCTACGCTTTTTGTTGTAGCATACTGGCATTTATTTTTTGTGTGTATGTGTGTATTGCCGTCAATCTGGCTGTTAAAATGTGTAATTTGTCATTCATATTTACGTTGCGCTCTCCCGACCCTGGATCCCCCACGCTGAATCGCCGAGCAAAGCTGCTGATACTTGTAGAATTGGTTAGACTACAACTAATTATGATGTGCTGTTAAAGACATCGAGAGTGCTGCGCATCATTTTCTGAACAGCTGCAGCAGTTGACACACCCCCTCGCAACAGCTTCTGCTTTTGCTGCTGCTGGTCTGTCTCTGGGGGAAATTGGCTGTCCAGCTCAGCTGCTATGCGCATATTTCGTTGGAAATTGCTTGAATATTTTATAGAGCTATGTGCTCGCTAATTAAATTGATGTGCCACACACAGAAGCTGCCGCAGCCGCAGCCACAGGACATTCATGCAACAGCGTTCGACAGTCTTGGCAACTATGTATATATGTACATACATATGCACATGCAAGCATGTATGTGTTCTTGTATACTTAGTTGGCAACTTTAATGAATTTACCTGTGTCATGCGCAGAATTTTGTGACTTGCGTCTCCGCATGCCTTGCCGCATTGTTGTCTGCTTGTTTTAATTGTTTTCATTTGTAGACAAAAATTTCTTGCTTTATACTTACATGCAACAAACTGAGCAACTTTTCAGTTGTAAGACTGTATAATCGAAACTGTTGCTTAGGCTTTATATTTTATATTTTTGTTTGCTTGCTCTCGCTTGCAAATTGGCTTAACTTCGTGACCGACACAAGTGAAAATTGAATTAGTTTAAAGTAAAAGTTGAAAACTACTCACTGACAACTCGATCAAAGCCAATGGCACACTGAGCACAAACTGGAAATAAACAAGTCCCTTGCAGTAGTATCTTCAATTCTTACTTTTTTAACTTTAACTCTTTTTTTTCTTGTTGCATTTTACGTTAACGCAAGTCGAATTGAGTGCGTTGTTGTTTGACGAGTAGTTTGTGCCAAGCCAACTTGGCTTTTACATTTCCTTTCCAATGCCCCAGCAAGTAAATAAGAGTTGAGCACTAGAAAATTGCGGTGTCTCTGCCAAAGTATCTGCACTTGGACGCATAAATAAATCATAAGCGCTCAAAATAAGTGTAGTTTTTCTGTGTGTGTGGGGGGGAAAAAACAACTGTGCCATTGAAATGGATAGTTTATATGCTGAAGGTGAAACAGCAGGTATTGAAAAATTACTCCAAGTTTTACGCAATTCGTGAGTTTGCACACTTGCCGACATTATCTGAAAAATATTAAATGTTCGCCTATAATCCCTATATGCCAAGTCAATGTCAAAGTGGGGTCTATTCCACGCCTCACGTGACAGACAGACAGCTTTACAATTCAGACGGATGTTTCACGTGATTTTCAAATGCCCTAAGACCTGCACATTGTAAACAACGCTGCCGTTGCACTGAAGTCGAGGATAATACACAAGTATCTGAAGGCAATTTCCCGGTAGCTACACACCCCCTATACGCAATACTTTCTTCTTGCGCTGTTGTTCAGTTGTGCCTTTTAGTTTTAGGGGCAAAGTTGAATCTGTTGTTGCTGCCAGCATGTGGGACACGCTTGCTGTCCGCCTACGCGTACAGACATCCAGACACACCCCAGGACGCCCATTTGTTGTGCGGTATGGCCAAATCTGAAGCGCACACAAACATTATGAAGCTATTTTGAGTGAAGTATTTAAGCTTTTGCCTAGAAGTTGTGCCAATCGATGTTTTAAGCATTGACTGTTTAAGCTATTGCTGCTGCTGATGTTACGAGGGTTGCTCAACAAGTACAGCATAACTGAAATATTAAACGGCTTAACTTTCCATTTTATAACCAATGCTCCCAAATTGAAAGTAAATTGTATATTGGGCTTAAAACATATATAATATAAATAGCACGGAAAGAAAACACTTTTCGTTTTGGATAATTTGACTACAAAACTATAGTAATCAATATTTTATAGTTCATTTTCACATCGCTTTTGACCTTGTTCAACTAGGCAACATTAGATGAGCCTAATAATATATAGCTATTATTATTATTAAATCTTTAGTAATAGCAATCTTGGTATATGTATTTTAAAATGCATACATATTTGCTAATTGTTAATTTGAAATAAATAAATAAGCAAAAATTAAAAGTTGCTGATGCTTAACAATTTCGGTCTGTTTCGATAAGTCTTTCGAAATGGGTTGAGTGACCCTCGTTGACAGTCGTAAGTATTTACTTATTTTTATTGACAGCATTATATTTTATTTATTATATTGAATTCATGTCATTGTGCTGCCACGACCAGGCAGCCGTACTCAGCAAGGAGCAAGTGCCAGCTGCACGTTCTTTCAGTCTTTCTCTTTGGTGTATTTATGGGTGTGTACGCGAGTGGGTGTGCGAGTGTGCTTTTATTGTCAAGTCAGCACATATAACTGGCAGCGTTGGGGGGTGGGCTGGGATAAACGTCAGCCACGTTAGCAGCTACATTTTCGTAGCTGGCAAATCCTTAAACGGAAATCGTTATATAAATCAAAGACAGATTATAAATGCTACGTAATTTTCAAGCTATTTTCGTTTCGAAATTCATTCGGCGCCAGAGTTTGTTGTTCTTCAATCTGAGGGTTGAACCCGAACTCAAAGTAAAAAGGTTGAATGTAGTGATGCGTGCCGGATAACGCTGACAGCGAACAGTTCGATATGGCCAACTGTTGAGCAACCACCTATTTGCGAGATTCTGCTCATTAGCAGAAATATGCGAAATGAGCGAAAATGTCAGCTAATTATATAAGCTTTGTTGTTGTTGCTGCTGTTGCTGTGCCTGCCAAAGGCGAGCCGGAAGTACCATTCGCCTCATTTCCGCTGAAAATGCTTCCCGTCATAATTTTTCATAGATTTGCCAGCGCTTTTCGCTCCTCTTACTTGCAATAAAGTGCTTGGCAAAACAAGTTCAAACTTTTGGGCAACTTTTACTTAAAGCCCTCAAAATTGCTTTGGCCCTGTGTCGCTTGGCGGGGATTTTTTTTGTCGGGGAGGTGTGCCGCCTTGTCATGGCTTATTTCACTTGAACTTTGCAGGCGGCCACTTTGGGTCAGTTGGCCTGGCCAAAGTTGGCGTGCTTAAGCTTTATTTTTAATTTGCCTGCGCTGGCAATTTTTAAACGTTTTCGTTTTTCTTTCACTTCTCTTTTTGGATGGCCATTAGTTTGGCTCGCCTTTGTGCGCACACACACACACACACACACATACAATTGGCCGCAATTAACTAACTGGCTATGATTGATGATCTTTTAAATGAGTGCGTCGGCAACGACAATGAAAGTGCTCACCAGCCAGCAAAATAACACAAGGGGTCCCAAAAATTCCTATGTCATCAGCATAATTTGCTGTGATTTGATTCACTGGCGGGTAATGTCGACCCTTAGTAACACACATTCCATTTCAACCATCCATTTGTGGCTGAGTTGGGGGATATTTAAGACAACATACAAATATTAAATCCACCTCTGACATAGTTCAGATAACCTTGTAGATATAAATAGTCAAGCGGTCTAATAAAAGTCAGATAAGATAAATACACTGGTCAATTGGGTATTTCAAAGAATTTGAAATGTGAGCTGTTATTTATAATTTTATCAAGTTGTTGCTTCATTGATAGCCATTTAAAAACGCATTTTTCTTTAGTTATGAGATTAATATTTCATAAATAACATAAGTTATATGTGGAACACATATATGTACTGCTTAGTAGTTTTTTATTTATTCAGCCAAGTCCAAGTCCGAATTGTGTCAATAGTTCGTGACCTCACAACGGCTAGCTAATTGGTATTTAATTGTGCACAAGCAATAAAGTTCGAGCCATTGATAAAAACAAATCGTTAGAGGCCAGAGCAGTTGGAGTTTGACATGTTCTTAATTGCAAAATGAATGCAAGTTGAAATTAATGCATAATGCACACATGGCATCGGTTATATATATATGTATCACGCCTGGCGGCAGCAGCCATCAATCAACTGTTCGCTGGCATAATAAAATATTCAAAAAGTTCATAAAATATGTACGCTTATAAAGTGCAAGTATTTTAAAGTATATTAAAATAAAAACAGATTTTTTGTATAAACTCTGTGTGTAAAATAGTGAAAAAAGGTAAAATAAAGTTCTACAATTGCATGAAATCGACAAAGTTAGATAATTTCGGTCCAGTAGATCACACATATTATTGATTAGCTTAAACGGTCAATTTGTTTGAGTCATGCCAAAATATTTCCTTTTAGACGCAAATCTTGGGATATTGGCTATGGCTTACTGTATACCGATCAAGTTTACAAACATTTTTTAATAGCCCCAGCTGATTTCGACAAAGCTCTATAACAATTAAAAAATGAATCATGCATCATTATAACCTTGATCGATTTTTTCCTAATCTGAGAAATCTCTTTAAAATGTAGTTTTTTTATGTGTCATTGACGTTATATAAACCTGGGTAGTGCGTATTTTTTAGTCGAGTAGGTTACACAAGAGCTTTTGGGGTTGGGTTTTATTGACTTTTTTGTTTCTTTATATTTTATTCACTGGTTGCATTTAAAATTGCTTTTATGACATTGAATGGCAGTTATGATATTCACTGGGGGTTGATATGATGCCAATTTTGAAAAAGTTTGCATAAAGTAACAGTCAGCTTTGGTTGGGTTAATGTTGATAGAGGGTAACTCAAGAGGTTTATTTATGTTTTCGATGAAAACGTATTCTTAAATAAAGCAAGTTAGAACGTCGTTGTCGGTTGTAACAGTACAGACAGTACAGTACTCGTTCACAGTGTAATCCTTAAAAAACCCCTAAGAACAGTGTAGTCGGATGCAATGTACTGCGTAGAACAAAAATTCACAGTGTTATAACAGCAAAAATTGGAAAAATATGGATTGGCGGTTAACAAAATTTGGTGGCTCTAGCTCTAAAGCTGTATGCATACAGCTCTAAAACTCAGGAAAATTAAATTTAAAATAAAAATAAAATTTAAAATAAATAAATAAGATAAAATAAATTTAAAAAAAAAAATGATAATAAATTTCTGTGCAATGTGACTTAACTTAAATAACTTAAGAAAATATCTGTTAATTTGTTGAAACTATTTTTTTAAGGACTCGCGAACTCACCAGATTTTTCTGTCTCTATCCGTACAAGTAATTATTTATTGTATTCACTTCGAAAAGAATATTAAGAACTGCAGTGCTGGAGCTGCAAAAAGCGAATGAATTGATTTGTTCGACTCAACCCAGAATTGTAGCTCGGTAGGTATATTGTTTTTTGTAGCGTGCTAATTGGCGTGGGAAATGACGACCTATTAAAATCTTCGATTACTATAATCTATTGCATTTAAGGTCCATGCACATTTCTCAGATTTAGTCAACAGCTCGTGAGCTAGCAACAAGAGTTATTGATAAGATGTTTCGAGGAGACACAGTTGTAAACATATTACTTAACAGCAGGCGGCAAGTGCGCATTCGAAATTTATTCGGCGAGTGCGCAGTATCAGAAAATGTAATTATGAGATAACAGACATCAATAAGAAAATCATCGCATTCGCAATTACATACAATCGAAATACGATAACAGTTTGCACATTAACATTGGGATGACGAGGGCCCTATCCCCTCGCATTGGTCTTTCGGCATCTGTGCTGAAATATGAGTCAATTATACTTTCGTACGCATAAATTAATGATTAATTGCAAAATAAATTGACTTGCGTCACTTAATTACGTGGCCTGTGTGTGCGAGAGGAGTAAAGCAAGCGCCTGTCAGTCTTTCACGCCCCCCTTTGTAACTGCCAGCCTGTCAACGCACACACACACACACACAAACAACACACTTATAAAAAGAGAGAGCGAGAGAGAGAGAGAGGAGCATTTGCTGCTGTTGACATTCACAGTCAAACATGCTTAATTAATGCCAACGTTGCCTGCCATCGCTCAACCTCAGTTTCAGCTTCAGCCTCATCGGCCGACGACCGTCACCGGCTCAAGCACTCCGACTGTAATGAGACCGTCTGACAACGTTACGGCCACATTAACGAACAAAAATAAAAAAACGCTGTTGCCGGCAGCCAAAAATAAACACTTGCAGGCTTCATAATAATGATACATAGCCAGCCAGTGAGTGGCACTTGCCCGCTGCCTGCCGCTTGCGTCGTGCTTCTTGGTCCTTGTGGCCCAGCTTCCGTTTAGCCAGTTACAATGTCAGAGTCTCTGTCAGAGCCAGCGTCGAGTCGAGTCGAGTCGAGTCGGAGTCGATTGTCGTCTTCGTCATTGTCTGGCAAGCTCTCATAATTAAACATAATTTGCCGACAGTGCCATGCAGCACTGTGGTTAAAATACCCTAAAAAGTAGGCAATATGTCACATTAAATTAAATTAAATATTAATAACATTTTATTATACAAAACCATATTAACTGTGGTTGCAAATTGTAAAGCAAAAAATATAAAAAGACTACTTTAAGCGGATTTTAAAAGTTGTATGCAACTTTTTTGCATTTTGTGCAAATAAGCAAGTTCAGCCCATTGTCACAATTTTTGAGGGATGCCGGTTCTCATTCTCGTCCGACCGCCTCAGGCGCTGTTACGTGCAAAAATCAATAAAAACGTTGCCAAAATGGCTTTCGCGCCTTTACAGTTTATCCGCTTTGGCCCGTGTCAGGGCCTGTGTCTTGGCTGGCTCGGTCGGCACTTAACTTTCACATTAACTGCACAGACTTTGGTACAATTTGGAGCAGCGAAGCAATTAACGCTGAATTGATACGCACTGCGCTGGAGCATTGAACTTCACTTCGTTAACTCGCTCGAAAGGGCAGAGCGGTATAGAAGGGAGCAAGGGGATTCGGCCTTCGCTTATGCGTCGACATTAAGACGTAATTAAAACAACGCCAAACGAAGCGCCCCAAACCCTTTTTGGCAACAGAAGCAGAGTGGATAAGGGGAAAGAAACGAGTCAAAAGATTATTTGTATTTAATTTCAAGTGCTGGCTGGCAGACAGGATGCTTCCACTGCAGAAGGCAAGCCAGAGACGAAGACAGTTTCATGTACTTTCTTTCTATGCGTTGTACATGGAACTCAATTATAATTAAGCATTTAAGTGGAACTAAGCGGCGCTATGGCAAATGAAGCGCACGTTCAGCCCATCGGCCCTTCATTCAGCACAAGCCCGAACCCGGCCCCAAACCTGGCAACGGTGACGACAACGACGACAATGGAAAACTGAATTGGACTGGGTCGGGGTTGGGCGGTTGCTCGTTTTTATTAGTGGTAGCCAGCACCCTAATTGCTAAGCGTACCACTCAAAGTTTTGGCAAAGCTATGGACCGAGGCAAGTATTTAATTACCGTTCATCGTTCATCGTTGGTAGCGACTTTTTATTTGCCATTTGCTGGAATATATATTTGTTATACAAGTGTTGCCAAGGCGACGGCGGATTAATTGTTACGTTCACTAATTTTCCTTACATGTTAAAGGCTGTTATATAATGAATTGACAGAAACGAAAAAAAAAAAATAAATTAAAATTAAACACCATATCATACCCAAGCCAGTTTCAGAGCAAGTGGAGTTGACGGCGTAATTTAAAATTGTTTAAAACGAGAGTCAACGCGGAGGAAGCCAAGGATGCCGCTCGTTGAAACTGTTTGCAACGGCAGCGGCAACTTGGCCAAAATGAAAGTATCTCAATTAGTGATGATGATGAGGCTGTTGCAGTCTGCATGGCTGGTTGCCTGCCTGGCTGCCTGACTGGCTGCATGTCCTTGCTCTCTTATTAGACAGTCCGAGTTGCTGTCTAAAAAATCATGACATTTTTTGACTGCCCGTTTCAAATTTCAAATTTGTATTTTAGTCATTTTTAAATGACTTTTATGGTCAAAATTAAAAATGCAATTGCATTAACGATTTGGGGGGTATCCCCACCTTTTTTTCTTTTTTGTCTATAGCTTATTTAATAACTTAGTTAATCAAAGTTAAATTATATTAAAAACTTCTCTGTAAAAGATTATTGTTACTATTACAATGAAATACTTACAGGGTATTTTTTCAGCAATAAAATGAACTTTGCGCATCTAGTTGATTTTTTTATTTAAATGTCGCCGTGGGTTAGGGCTCTCTAACGAAATTCAATTGCGGCAAAAGTCGGGCGAGTCGAGCTTGCCAACTTTGTGAACATCCTGTCAAGCAACGAAGCCGAGCCAAAGGCAACCGCCTCCAACCCTTTCTCACTTGGGGTCGGCGGCACTCGAAATGATTTCAAAATGGCATTGAATGTAGCATTTAATTTGTGCGCCACCAAGGACCACGACAATGAAGTCATCCTCGTTGTTGTACAGACTCCCTTTTGCTTTCGCTCTGCCTCTCACCCTGCTTCGCATTTATAACTGTTAATTGCTGAGTGTGTGTGTGTGTGTGTGTGTGTTTCGTTGCGTCCCTGCTGTGCTGCCTGAAAAGGATTAATTAAACGCTGAATGCCCGTAGATGCTGCCCGCACCTACATTACTCACAACCTATCTCATGCTCATCCTTTCCCTGCATCTCGTTCTCTCTTTTTGCCCGCTTTTGCTTTCGTTTTGCGTCTCGTTTTTTACCCAGTCTTTGAAGCTTGAGCACGGCATAATTAGTTTAATGAGCTTTACTAGTGCCACAATAATGATAATCCACCATGCCACGCCCAGCATTGGCCGCCCAAATATGAAGGTTCCCTGCAACGCAACTATCAAGAAATATTTATCCCGTTTTCATTATGACAGCAATTCCTTTACATTTATTTCAATTAATATGCAATGAAATTCAAGTTTTTGCCCGGGTGCTACGAATTTTTAATTACCCTGGCCAAAGCCAAATGCAATTAATTAAGTGCGCATCAAGGCAGGCGGGGTAACGCCAAGGATATGTTTGTGTGCACAAGTTGGCGCTTTCAATTTATTTACAGTTAGTCATTTAGATGTGTTTGCTTTCGCACACACACACACACGCACACATTCGCAAAAAGCTGCGCTCATTTGCTGGCAATTAAGCGCACATAAAATTTCCCCCCGTATGTGTGCGAGTGTGTGTGTGTGTGCCTTGTGTGTTGTGGGCCTTTACGTCATTTGAAATGGCGCCAGCTGCGCGCATAGTCTGTGGGCGTGGCTGTGTAGGGCGTGTAATCGGGCGGCTGTTGCTGTCTGTCTGCTTTTCGGTTATTTGTGTGTATTTTAATTAGAAACTTGTACGTTTTGCTTAATTAGACAAATTGTTTTAATATTATGTGCAAACTTTGTTGCAGCACCGAACTGCGACAAATTAGTTTGGGAACTCAGCTGTCAACCAAAATCTGGGTCAACATTACTCATATGCCAACACAAAACCAATCAAATGCGGCTTAAATTCCTATAAAAAGTGCAGTGCGCACAAAATTATGCAACACTTTATGTGCAACTAAGTGTGTGTGCCACGGGAAAGGGCATTTACCCATATACAAAGCTAATAACGTCACGTTGTGCGGACAGGGCTTACGATTGCGCTTTTTTCTTTCCCTTTCTCCGTTTCCACCTCGCTTAAACGCAGTTCAATATATCGCAAGTGCAGTTTAATTAAACAATTAATTTTCAATGAACTGTAACTGTATGAACATAGTATGTACATACGTGCAAGTTCATACATACATTTATTTACTTGTTGCCGCACTAAATATGAAAAACAAAAAAGCCGTTGGCTGTTTTTATTTATTAATATATGACGTGAAAGAGCATTAAATGTTTTATATTTTTGTGCAGCAATGCAACTGCTCGGCCCCAGGTTGGACTAACGGTGGACATGGGTCATTCCGGGCTTATTGTCCCATGGCACGAAACACACCAAAGTCCCTAATATTAACGAATTAAGATCACAAATGAATCTGTATTAGATTTATTATATTGTTTTTGACTTAACATATTTTGAGTTTATTTTAAGTGTAATTAAGATTACAATAGTTTTCATTATGGGGATTCGCCTGTTAGGATACTACACATATCTAATATCCCCTTTTGGCTCGGTGTGTACCGTATAACTAAATTTATAGATTATATATTTTTTTATCGAATTTTAGTTCACTGTATGCTCACATATTGTACTCGGGTTCTCGCACTTTTCTTTTTAGAAGCTAACCCCAATTTAAACTTATTTGTGCTTTAAGATGCAATATGCGCCGCCTGCAATAATAGTTCCCCTTCGGCCGGGCCTCGGCCGCGTGCCTCACACAATTCATCAAGCGAATTCATCAAACAAAATTTCTAGCCGTGGCACAATAAACAAAACAAATTTTGTGATTTGTAAATGCTTTAATGCATAATGCTTAAATGCAATTCCATCAGTCGCAGCTGCACATTTTGCGAGCGTGTTTACAATAATTTGCTACTCAGAATTCGACAGATCGGCCAATTAACGTAAACGGGGAAATGGGAACACAATAACAGGCCAAAAATCTGAATTCTGAAGAAAATTACCAAAACACTAAAAACGAATTTTAATTAATGCAAATATGTGAAACACGGTAAATTTGCTCTAATCGGTTTCCGTCTTCACCTCATCCGTGATCTTCATCTTGGCATAGAGTTCGACCAGTTCATCCTTGCAGCGTGCCATGCCTAGTGCGCGTTGGTAACGATCCTCCCAGGCTGCTGGGTGCAATTTGGCCAGTTCTATGAGCGATTTCTGTGCAGCAGCCTGCATCTCCCTCTCGGGACTCTCGTGGTACAACAGTAGAATATCCATGGCGCGCTTCACAAATGCCTCCCACGCCTCACTCTCGTACTCCAGCTCCTCCTTCGTGCCGTCAGTTTTAAATACGGGACGCAATTTACCGACCGCCGTCGCCGCTATGACACGAATGCCCGCCGAAGGATCATCCATGCGCTGCATGGTGGCATAAGCCAGAGGCTTGAGCGCCTCCACTGACATGCCCTGGAAGTAGCACATGGCTTTGATAGCGTAATGGCGCGTGGTCACGTTACGATCCTCCAGCAGGCTAGGCATGTGCTTGGCTACTGCGGGCAGCACCTCGCGTGCCTCCTCCTTGGCACCCTGCGCCAATGCACACAACGTAGCCATGGCCATGGAGCGCATGGCCTCGCCGTGCGCGCCCGCCTTCCAGATTAAATGCGGCTCGACGATTTCATTGGCGAAATTGCTCAGCAGTTGTGTGCTTTGCTCCCGTTCGACGCAAACTGTTTCCGACCAGGACAGCGCCGCTATCGACAGGATACTGAAGATGCGCACCTGGGCCGAGTCGCAGCAATGCTCAAAGACGATTTTGACCTTCTCAATAAGCTGGGGCAAGTAGGGGGACCGTATTTGAGCCAGGTGGATGAGGCCGTACAGCAGCAGCACAGGCTCCGCGTTCTCGTCCAGTGCAGCATCCAAATTATCCACATCGAGCAGCGCCAGGGCGAACCAACGCTCGTGCAGCGTTGCCAGCGTCAGCTCCTCCAGCTGCACAAGACGTTTTAAAATTGTTTGGCCTCGATTGACATCCTCGGTGACCTCGTTATTCAGGGAGTAGGACAATGCCATTACCTTCATGGCTGTCACGTAGACGTCCTCATACAGCTCCCTGAGCTCCTCCATTGAGGCTGTTACTTTAGCAGACTTGTCCAACACGGTCTCGAGCATTTTCAGTATATACAATTGGAAGCCCGGCTTTAGGGTATGCGCGTAATCCGAGCACCTCAACAGCTTACACAGACGCTTCAAATGCTCATAGGAGCCGCCCACGGAGGCAGTGAACATGTAGTAGAAACACTTGAGAAATGATTCGCGTGCATTGCGCTCCAGGCCGTCGAAGCCATGATTGATCCAGGCCACATAGCACAGCAGCCGACCCATCAGATCCGCCACCTTCTTGGCTTCTGCTGCGACAACGGGCTCACTGTCGCAGCAGGCGTGCGACAGATCCGGATAGATCTCAAAGAATTTGGCCGTCATGGCCGCCTCGGCGTGCAGCACAAACTGATATAGCAGCTTGAGCGAGTGCAGGCGCACATTGTCCTTCCAGTCGCTGGTCTCGCGCGTAATCAACTGCAGGAGACGCAGCGCGCGCTGCACGAGGCCACGACACCCGATCGTGGGCCGCTGCACACCAGCCGGATAGTTCTCCACGGGAGGATCACAGATATCCTGCTGGGAAAGCTCCGCCTCGTTCTCTTCATAGTACTGCTTGCCGCACTGCACCCAGAGCGGCCGTATGTGCGACAGGACCTCCGGGGAGTCGTCCTTCAGGCAGCACAGCACCAGCGGCAGGATACGCTCAAAATAGGAGTACCGATCTGGCAGCTCGAGCAGCATCAACACGCCCATCTGTCCGCACTCGCGACGCACCAGCGGCATCGGGTCCATCAGCAGCGGCGAGACCTCCGCCAGCAGACGGCGCATGCCCTCGCCGCTGGCATCCAAGTGTAGACTGACCCGGCCAATGGCCTCCACGGCGGAAATGCGCGCCGCCGAGTGTCTGTGATTCAACATGCCGTAGAGGGCGATCGCGAGTGGCTCCGTGTATGGCCGCAGCTCCATGGTGTCAGCTACACGGGCCAGTTGCACCAGGGTGGCACAGCCCTCGCGCTGCACGGCCGCATAGTCATCCTTGATGGACTTGATTAGCACCTTGACCACCTGTGCATAGCACTCGCGAAACACGCCCACATTGCCCATGAGCGCGTATTTGCGCAGCATCAGATGCAGCTGCTGGACGTAGAGCAGACGGATCTCCTCGCTGGGCTCCACCGTCTCCGTCTGGCCCATGCGCTCGGCCAGCGTCGACACCACGTTCAGCAGGTGAAAGTCCAGGGGCGGCAGCCGTTCCAGAAATGCGCTCACCGCCAGCACGGCGCGGTCGCGCACGCTCTCGAAACGATCGCCGTAGCACTTGAGCAGATGCAGATACAGCTCGTCAAACTCGGCTGCCACGGCGTCGGTGCTAACGGTTTTGGGCGCCTGTTCGCAGCTCTCGCGCAGCTGCAACAGAGTGGCGCCACGCTTGCGATGGTCGCCGCTCTCCAGCTCGCTGCAAATCAACTTGGTGTCCAAATCGAAGCTCATTTTAGATTATTTGAGATTTTCTTTGGTACGATTTCTAACGTTGTTGTCGGCCGGATTTTCACTTGAGTTGTGCGCGCTGGAAAACGAAAACGTAAAACGAGACGTCAACAAGCACCGTTAAGTGCCTCGGTTGCTACGATACACAAATTCAAATAGTTCACATTGTTTATTTTGATTCAACGGAGTCGCCACTTGGCACTCTTCGCTCTCTTGACAACGTGCGCGAAATATTGCCGGCACAAATGGCAGCGATCAGCTGTTTTCTGCTGCGCTCAGCTGGCAATTATGCGTAGCAGTGTTGCCAGCTGGCGGATGGGAGTGTTGGCAAACGCCAACGGAGCGCACTTTTCGAAAAGAGTTGGCAGTTGTTGTTGCTGCTGCTTCAGCTATGCTTTATTGTTTGCCCAACTAATTAACAAGTCATAAATGAAATTTCTCTGGAAACTTGGTGCGCAATTTGTGCCGCTGTCTTTTATGAGCGGCCCGGGTGGACTCATTAAAAGCGGTTTCGCTTATCTTCGATGCAGCTATCTAATTGCGGTGTCGTTCCTTATCAGCAAGCAACTAACGAACGAGCGACAATATCTAAGATTGATTGCCAGTGCTGGTTGTTTTGTGGGGGGCGGTATGGGTACTCGTTTGACTTCCTGATAAAAAAATCACATAAAATTCCTATTTTCATCGAGCGAAACTTAATTGCATTTTTGGGTCACTAAATTGGGTTATAGAAGTGGGCTGGGCAGTCATATAATTAGATAAGTTGACAGAATGCTTTAAATGTTTTTTTGTATGGCATTAACTTCGTAGCCGCAGCTTAACAATAGCTTATACTATTGTTCGACTGAGTGTGTAAAACGGACTATTCATAATTAAATACTAGTTATATGTTATTTTAAGCAAGTGGGTGGCTCAAAGAACTTTTATGTCTGTGTTTGTTGGTCGTAAACATTTAAGTATCTACATTTGAAAACAATATACTTGAAAATTAGTTAATATATGTACAAAAAGATCTTAGCACGGTAGCTTAGCGGAATTTACATCAAAGATGTTGCTACTTCGCTTACCGTTAATAGTTTTATAGCTCTCCTCTTCTATCTGTAGATCTATTCCCACACCGAAACTTGAAATATTTTGTTGCCATTAAGGCATTTTTCAATTTCGCTTTTGCCATTTCATTTCTGTGCCCCATTTGAAGCGAGTGGCAGCTCTATATTGACGCGTTCCAGTTCCACAGCATATTTTATGTGGTTGTTTTTTTGCTTAATTTTTTCTTTTTTTGTCGGGGCTGTGTCAAAAATTGTTGTTGTCATTTTTATTGAAAACCGCCGCTGCACGTTGGAGCCCAGCAACATTTATAACTTTTGTTGCTGTTATTTGTGCACACAATTCGATTTCATACCTTTTGGTTGCTCTGTTGAGGCAGCGTCAACGTTGCCAGAGTCAGGGGCGGAGGCAGAAACAGAGACAGAGTCGCACGCTCCAAAGCAATTAAGCGCATGAATCAGGTTCAGGTTCGTTCCATGGGCAAAGGCAGGGCAATTGGAGTGTTTGCCATAGTACGTGTGTGTGTGTTTGGCGTGCGTTTTTATATGACCATGCCGCTTTAATAAAACAGCCGATACGAACACGCAGTCTTGCATTCGCACACACATAGATACAGATACATATACAGATACAGATACAGCTACACGCCGGCCCAATAAACTTAATTGATATGAAATGAAGTCATTTGGCAAAATCACTGGGAGAGTAATGGACCGCGTTTATTCAATTTGATGTCTGACTGGCAGGCACCAACAATGTTACAAACATACATACATATATGCAAATATGTATGTATGCATATATCATTCGTATTTATGTGCTTATGCATATTTTTATATCTTTTTGAAAGCAATGGCACATGTGTGTGAGTGTGTGTTTTTATAGCTAAAATGATTCAATTAAAATAACATTTTAGCAGCGCAGCACGGAAGCCGCATGACTGCATTTTGGCCGCAATGGAAACTTGTTAGCGCTTATGATAAAGCCAAAATTGGCTGTGTTATTATAGTGCAAGTACACACACACACACAAACACACACCATTCGTTCGCAATTAATAATTATACGCACAGCACATTCAGCTGCAGCAGCTATAAGATACATCGAATAACGCCGCTCAGATACTCAGACACTCAGATACTTGTATACGTGCTTGTTGGATTGCTTTTTGTCATGCTGCGCTCTAATTTGCTTTTACCGACTCTGAAATGGACTTGTTACAGCTGCCGTTTGTCGTTTATCGTTTGCTGTTTGCCGTTGCCAATGCCGTTGACGTTGCAGTTGCAGTTGCCATTGCCTGGCTAAATGCAAATTTTCCAATTGATTGGAATGGAAATGGGCGTGCTGTAAGCAGCGACGCTGGCAGCGACGTTTGGCACTGTGGCCGCTAATTAGTTTCATTTTTCAACGGGCAACAACTGCGTCGATTGCCTGCTTAAGTGACTGACTTAATGACTGAATGACTGACGGCACCAATCAACTGACTGACTGACTGTGCCGCTCAATCCCTCAGACCCTCAGTTCCAGTCCAAGTCAGAGAGGTATGTTCGTGTGTTGATTGAGTGCTGGTTGCCCCCGCCTCTCTGCGTGTGTGTTTGTGTGCTTCGTTAGCTTCGATTCCTAGGAATTTAGTTTTGATTAGAAAAACAGCTAATGTACTGCTCTCATATGCATATGCCAGCTCCGAGCTGCCCATTCGTAAAAGTTTCTGCTCCGCCTATGCCCGCCAGCTCGAGATTTTTACTTTTCCTTTTCTTCACTTGAGCTGAGAATATTTTATGTTTACCCCATAACAAGCTGAGTACTCCTCTCCTTAAATATTATATATATTGTGTTATTATACTCGTTCACAAAGTGAAAAGAGTATATTGGGTTTGTGCAATGTCCGTCTTGCTAGAGACTTGAAACTTGGAATATATACTCGTGTATACCCGCGTCTGACAAAGTGTTAAGATTTTTGTGCCACGCCCACTATGAGGCTGGCAAATCGATAACATGACGATTGCAAATCGATAAAAGTTGAATATACCCCACAATATTAAAGCTAGAGTCACTCGGCCACAGCTACTAGAAAGTCCCCGTAGCACCCTCGCCTTAAAAAATCGGAAATGGAAAACTCCCGCAAACATCACAATAATATATCTTGGCCACGCCACGTACACGATAGAGGACAAACTATGAAAAAAATGCCATCAAACATGAAAATCGGCTTAGTTTTAGCAAAGTTATGGACGTTTGATCCATGGGAGCTGTGGATCCGACAGCTTTACATGTCATAATTTTTGTAAATTTTTGCATGATTTTTGACAAAGAATTTGACTCCCTCAGAATCGGTTTTAATGTTGTCATTTATACTAATTGAGACAACCACAATCGAATAAAAATGCAAATTTGTATTTCTAAATTTAGAAAAAAAATTTTTTTTCGAAAATGATTATTTTTTCACAAAAAAATAAAAAAATTTTATTTTCAAAATTGAATATATTTGAAATGCAGAAGCAATCTAGAGGACAACCCCTTAAAAAAATGCCATCAAACATGAAAATCGGTTCAGTTTTGACAAAGTAATGGGTGTTTGACTTATGCGAACTATGGATCCGAGAGCTTTACTTGTCAAAATTTTTATCAATTTTTGCATGATTTTTGACTCGGTTTAAATGTTGTTTTTTATACTAATTGTGGCAATCACAACCGATTAAAAATGTAAAATCGCATTTCTAAATTTTGAAAAAAAAAATTTTTCGAAAATGCTTTTTTCACAAAAAAATCCAAAAAATTTTATTTTCAATAATGAATATATTTGAAATGCAGAATCAATCTAGAGGACAAACCATGACTAAAATGACATCAAACATGATAATCGGTTCAGTTTTGACAAAGTTATGGGTGTTTGACTTATGCGAACTATGGATCCGAGAGCTTTACTTGTCAAAATTTTTATCAATTTTTGCATGATTTTTGACAAAAAATTTGACCCCCTCAGAATCGGTTTAAATGTTGTTTTTTATACTAATTGTGACAACCACAATCGATTAAAAATGTAAATTGGCATTTCTAAATTTTGAAAAAAAATTTTTTTCGAAAATGAGTAAGGGGCCCCGTGCATGCTTTTTTTTGAAAAAAAAAAAAAAAAAAAAATTATTTTCAATTAAGAATATATTTGAAATGCAGAATCAATCTAGAGGACAAACCATGAAAAAAATGCCATCAGACATGAATATCGGTTAAATTTCGATAAAGTTATGGGCGTTTGAAATATAGGAGCTATAGACAGAGTCGGTTTTAATCTTGTTTCGATGAAAAATAAAAAATAAAATACTGTGTACTGTAAGCGAGTATTACGCAGGCGGCTACGTCCGACTGCAACGTTCTTACTTGTTTTATTGTTTTCATTGCATAATAACTTGGGTTTTTCATTGTGTGACTCATCAACTTTGCAATTCTACAACTACAATTTTAAAACTTAATCAGCTATTTAAAAATCGTGGAAACTGTAAGTAATCTCTCACTCTAATATGGCAATATCACAGCTTTCCACTTTTTCCGGCTCTCTTTATTATTGGGCACTCTTCAATCCACCTAATTATTTTCATATGTACACTATGCTGGCTCCCCTATTTAGCACGCGCCCTGAAGGAGGTCTGTTGCACGATTCGCGACAACCCGTTCTGTTCAGCAGTTGCTCAGCTCTCGCATTCGCATAATTGCTGCATGTATTTATGCTGTTTTTCTTTTTCCGCTCGTTCGCTTACTTTTTGCTGTTTGCTTTGCATTTTCTGTCAACGGCGCTTTGTGCTAATTTACTGGCTGTGTTCTATGGCAACACCCCCGTACCCCGTCGGCCAGCTAAGCCCCAACCCACCAGCTAAGCCCCCATTTGGCTTGACACCCAGCAGCCAACAATTTGAAACATCGCATGCGGCTTATGTTTTAATTTGCAGCGCGTTTATTTTCCAACATATGCTTCTGATTTTGTGATTTGTGATTTGGGCCTCTGTTGTATATTTGCTATTTGTTATTTATTATTTGCCTATTTGCACTATTAGCGCGAAAAAATAAGTTGGGGAAAAATGGTAATGCGAGACGCCAAATGGTTTTGCAATTTGCGTAATCGTCGGCGGCATTTAATAGCCGCCAGCAGAGAGTTTGTTTGCACAGGCGCATAGTTTGCGGCAATGCAGGCTGACCGGTCCGCCAGTCTGTCCCTCTGTCCATCTGCCAGTCTGTCAATCACTCAATCAGCCGCCATTCGTATATCACAAAGCAGTTTGAGTAACAATTTAATTAATTTAAGTGTGTAATGCGAACCAGTTATGCGATAAACATCAGCGCGTCAGACGAGCACTTGTTTATCAGCGTGAATATGAGCTTGGGTATGTGCGAGTATCCACTGGCCGTAGCTGTGAATGAAATTGGAAATGCCTTTTAATTATGCATAATACACATGGCATTCTATTAAAAGCCCTAGCGATAAGATCGAAATAACACCCAGGCGCTTCACAACTATCATAACAATTTTGATAGATACCACATATCATGTCTTAATGCAGATACGAAAACAGCTTGAGATAGAGGAATGCGAATAGAGAACGCGAGCTGTAGAGAATGAGACTAGGTATCGAGGTATTTATTGTATGTGGCCGCCTGTCGTATCTACAAATGTATCTGAAAGTCTATAAGTGCCGCCGCTACAATTACAAATTGTCTTTAAGTTTCATTGATAATTTTGCCGAGAGTTAAAACATTTATTAAGGTGGAAGTTTGCCCGTCCGACGACTCTTCAGTCTTGTGCAGTTGTGTTCTTTTTGATTTGTTTACAATTAAAATAGTTGCAGCAGTTTTACTGCGTTTCTGATTACTAATTCGCAGTTGGCGACACGCGTTCATAATAGCCGTGGTGGGTGTGTTTGTGTGTGTATGCGTGTGTGTGTTAATGTGTCATTCTGCTGACGCAAGTTGTGTGAACGCGCTTAGTGGCCAGTTAATGCGCGTTTTAAAACAAATGCAGCTAATTAGCTAAAATCAACAGGCAGCAGCGGAAAAACTTATCAATTTCTCTATAAAAATTATAACAATTTTCAAGCTGCTTCAAAAACTATCTACTTGAGTTACAGTGTTTGCATTTTTAAACGACAACAAATAAAATGTCGTTGGTTCGGTTCATGGCGCGAACCCATGTGTCACCTCTGGGTTCGGTTCATGAACCTGGTTTTTTGATAAGGATTGGTTGGTTCGAGTTCAAGCTTCGGCTGCCTTTTTTCAAGCTGATTCGGTTCAGAATTTAAAAACCGGTTCGGTTCGAACCCGGTTTGCAGCTTCCCAACTGACTATTCATTTGTACATTTCTATCAATATTCTCTGGCAAATTTGTTGTTTCAATTTCATGATAACAAGACATTAACTAAGTCGTTTATATTAATTGGCTGTGATTAATTAAAGTGAATTCGAAATAAATTGCCTGAACGATTGATTATAGAAAGTCAATTCGGACATTTTTTGCTATTTTGTTATTTGTTAATAGCCTGAGCACTTGTTTTTGGTTAGGTTCGCACGTTAAGCGTGTACCATGCATCGAAACTGATTAAAACAATGCACATTATACTCGCAATTGATTAGGGATCTGTACCCGACGTGCTATATTGCTTACGTTGATGTCGTTATCAAGCCAGGTGAAAGGGGGCTTTGTCAGTGACAATGACTTAAACTGGTCATAAGTATAGGCATCGAAAAAATCCCCCTTCTATAAGTATTGTATTTCGTATGTAACATAAATACAAAATTAATTGACGAACTTGGAAATATCACTTACCTCAGCGCCGAACCGTTAATTGTATCCGAAAATCCAAGGCGAACAGAAATCCAATTAAATGTTTCGCCTTGTGGGCTGTTTGGTTATTTTTTGTCTTTTGTTCTTTTGCTATTTATAGCTTTGTTTTCAAAGGTCACGTTCCGATGTCGTTGTTGTTTCACATATCCTTTTAGTAGGCAAGTTTTCACTTATACCTTCTGTGCCGCTGTTGCTGCTGGCGATAATCCTTAATTAGTCTAACGAGTCGCAAATTAATCCACTTTACTTAATTAAATTGCTTTGCCGCCGCAAAAAAGGAGATACGGACAAAGTATAAAAAAACAAATGCCTGATCATTATAATTAAAAAATTGACGAAATGAAATGCGAAAGGCAAAACGTGAAGAAAAGAGAGGGGGAGGGAGAGCGAAAAAGAGAGAAATGTAATTAATTCATTAGCCAGCCAGTTGACAATTATTGATTATGGCTTTGCCATTTACAGCGGCAGCTTTTGTTTTTTCCTTTTCAAAAATTAATTTGAATGCATTTCAGTTGCTGGCTGCATTAGTTACACAATTTGTTATTGCCAGCACGTTGGTCATTTATTTAATTTTTAATTATTTTTGAATGTGTTCTGGTTTCATAATTGCCAGCCCATTGTCTGCGACTGCGTAATGTTTGTGATTCAATTAAATGCATTTCATTATTTGCGCACAACGAACAAGCGAACAGTTTGCAACAACGTAGTCCTTCCCATTTGTTTCGGTCTGGTTTTCAATTAAACTGTCAGCTGCATTTAATTTCGGCTAAAAATTTAATTTGGCATACACTTAACATTTATATTATGTATTATGCGTTATTTATTATACTTTTGACATTTGCCTAAACAAACGAACCTAATTGCTTACTGAGTGGAATATTTTGTGTGTGCAAATGTGTTGAACAGATCGGGACGGGCGCCAGAACTTTCAAATAAATTATCTTTATAAAATTAGTTTTTGTTAAATAACATAAATCAAATTTTATAGCAATTAAAACCTTGAAATATCCGACCAAATGGAAATATAAAGAAATGATGTCAAAACTGATGAAGTAGTGAAAATTCTAATTATTTCTTTGAGGCCTCCCGTTATGGACTATTTCTTATCGCTTACTTTAGTTTAGCCAAAGAGTTTATATACATATATTTAATTGAAAGATTGTTATTTGCTCTTATCTAAATGAATTTGTCGAATTATAAACACATTTGATATTCGCTTTGCGTTTAAACAATAAGCTGTTAATATAAAAATTTATTGGCATGCAAGAAATGAAAACAAAATATTTTTAATAGCCGCAGCTTGAAAACATCGGCGACGGTGGAAGGGGGCTCAGGGGTGCTATGCAGGTCAAATTCGCACAAAAATTGCTTCGTTGTTTAACTGGCTTTTGGTATTTTGCTTGCCAATTTGGAATTAATTACGTTTATTTAATTGTTTACTTTTATTAACGTTGTGCACGTTCCGACAATTAAAACTTGAACTTTTGGGATAAAAAGCATTTTCTGCATTTTTACATATTTGCAAAATATAGTTATTTATTTTTAAGTTGTTATTAACATGCGCACACAACAATATTAACAACAACAACAACAACAACAACAGCAACATCAACAACAACATCAGAAGCGACTGGTAATTAATGTGAAATAAACACACGGCCGGGGCACCGGCTATAAAGCGTACTTCAATTTGTGACACGCACACACACACACACTGACACACACACACACACAGACAAATATAAATGCTTTATATATAACACCTCGGCCAAAACTGAATTTAATTGGGTAATTGAAATATTTTTGTGAAAATTAAAATTTCCATTTTTGCACACGCTCATAACTTATTTATGAACAGCTTCGGAAAGCGATTGCCGAACAAGAGCGGGGACAACAGTGCGGCTGCGTAACCTGTCAGCGCGTCAATTGACAAATTGGCCGACGTTGCCATTGCCGCCGGACCGTGCGAACCGCACAGAAATTACTTCTATGTATATATAGACAACAAAAATGAAAACACAATAAATGTTGTAAGTAGGCAACACAGTTCAAGCGCACAACAATAGACGAGCTTCAAGTGCGACTGTGTATCTGTGTATCTGGCAGATACACAGACGCCACACGGCAGCAATTAGCGCCTTGAGTACAAGTGTTTATTGTTGTTGCCGCGCTTCGTTGTCGTTGTTGTTGTCGTTGTTGTTGTTGTTGTTGATGATGATGATAATTGAGCACAGCAATCGTTGTCGCCGTCTTATAAATTTCATTGCTGATTGCCGGCGGCCAGCGAACGTAGCACAATATCAACAAATTAATGAAAATGCCAAGCAAATATCACATAAAAACCAGACAGTCCGATATATATGTACATATATGTATTATATGTAAGGCTTGTATGGGCCATATGCATAAGTAAATATATCGCGAAATGAATGCTGCTTGACGTTGTTCAACGCGCTAATTCTTTTGGCCAGCAAATGCGACAATAACAAACAGCCGAAATGCTAATTAGTTTCATGTGTGACTAATGGATGGATGAAACGGCACAAACACAAACACAAACACACGCACGCACATTCTCAGATACATTTACACATGCGTGACTGCCGCTGCTGCTCTCTTTGCTGCTGCTGCTGTTGTTATTGTTGTTTTTGTAACATACTTAATTAAAATAGTACACTCAGAGGCTCTGAGGGGGTCGCTACGTTTGTTCATTCTATTTTAATAGCCTATGCCTCATTATAATTACGTTTATAATAGGTCGGCGCGTAAATTGAATTTGACTTTAGATACGTCAACGTCAAAATATGCTCCGTGCCTTTCTACCACTGCTGCGTCCCGGCTATCCGGATCCGGCCGAGCCACTTGTACTACAGCGTTAAACGTTTTGCGCGTACGCTTCCCGTCCAAGCTATCCACGCCGACGATGACGATGACGCTAGCAATTTGTGTGCTTCAAATGGGCACCGACAGCACAATCCGATATCGAATGCCGAATACCGACCACGACAACCGATTCTAAACGACTTCTGAGTGAAGCTATAAAGCACGAAAACGACGTCGACAACGACGGCGACGGCGACGGCGACGGCGACTGCGACAACGACGATGACGACGACGACGACGACGACGATGGCAACGACAACGACAACGACAACCAACAGCCAACGACCGATGACGACTGGAAACTGTTGCTGCTGCTGCTGTGGCTCTGAACTGCGCCGTGCAACTATTTAACGACGACTGAATGTGGCAATTATGTATCTAGATACATTTTGGCCAAGCGCAGCGCCAGCGTCGCTGCTGCCGCCGCTGTCGGCGCGACGCGCTCTTCAGTCTGCCCGTCTGTTTGGCTGTATGTGTGGGGATTTTGTGTGGGGGTTGTTGCTAAACGAGGCAACCATCATAAAACATATTACTATAATTACAATTATGCTGCGCTCTCACACACACCAACACGAACACACTGGCACGCTCAAATGCGAGTACGCTCTGTTAGATACATAGCCAGATATACAAACAGCCGCGGCGCACGTGAACATAACGCACGGCTATAAAACACACAACTACACAAATTTTCATATGCATTACCGCTTAATTGTATCTGTAGCTATTGTTGTTGTTGTTGTTGCCAAGTGTGTGAACTCATAAATTTATTGCTGGCCGATGTTGATGTTGCTGCTGCTGCCAGTGCCGTCAGCAACATGTTGCTGTTGCCATTGCTTTTGTATCTTGGCTGTTGCGCCGGCAGCGACGTCAGCGCCGTTTGTTGGATGATTATTAAATGCTGAATGTATTTTATTGCTTTGATTGTTGTTGTTGTTGTTGTTGTCGTTGTTGTTGTTGCTGGCTGCGCATTGAGGCACCCTCGGCGCTCTCGCCAGTATCTTTTTGCATTGCAAATTGCCGACGTCGCTGGCATCGTTGGCATCACTGGCTGTGAGTTTGTTTTTAATTCTCTATAATTGAGTTATATGTACTTTAATAAGTTGGCGGCGGATGCTGCGTTTGGATTGGATTGCTGCTGCTGCTGCTGTTGCTGTTGTTGCTGCTGCTTTAGGGCGTTCGCTCGCAGCCATTCGCTTTGTTGTTGTCGCGTCGGCGGCAACGGCGTTTAGTGCTAATTAATGCTGAGCCAACAGCTTTCGATTGCTTTTTATTATTAGTGCTCGGTGCCTGGTGCCTGCTGCCTTTTGCTTGGCTGATTTTGTCTTTCGTTTTCTTAATTGTTCACTCAGATTTATAATTTGATTAATTATATCGATGCCGTTTCGATTCCATACAGCATTCATGCTTAGCGACCCTTGCATAGATTTTCAACTTTTTCAAATAGGTCTATATTTTGTTTAATTGCATTGTTGTTGTTGCTAATATTGCTGTTGTTATTGTTGGCTTAGCTGCTGCTGGTCTTGTTGCTTGTGCAATAATTGGTGTATAATTTCATTTCCTGAGAACTCTGCGCCGGGTCGCGGGCCAACAAATGCTTTCATTGTATTTTAATGTCGTAATTCACAGCGCTTGGCAAATTAGTCAGCTAAGCAATTTGCCATAAGTATACACAATATTTATGTACTATATATTTACAAATATATGTACATATGCGCGAGCTCAATTAGCTATAAGGGCGCAAGTGTTCTGTGTGCTGCGTTTATTAATAGGCGTTATGCTATCGATAAGACCGATTAGTCATCATATATTCAGCAAACAACAAATAATGAAAACTCTACTTCAAACGAATTTATAACACGCTTGTTGTTAAGTTAATTTAATTTAAAGAATTTATGTTTAAAATTATACATTATCGCTTTAAAACAGGTATTTATTTCAATTAAACAAGAACGTTGCAGTCGGGTGTAACCGACTACGCAATATTCGGTTATATTTCAACAACAGCTTATATCAGTTGGAAACGTTCTTAACTATGATGGTTATTTTGAAAAACATAGATTTTAATAATTTGTAGGGGACGGAGTGTGCGTGACTAAAAATTTTCGACTCGAAATCAAACACATTTCTTCTAAATTTGTGTGGTATTAGCTCTAAACTTGGCTAATCTGCTCTTAAGTGGGCGTGCCGAATACATTATTTCTTGATCTTTAGAGGATTGATGTATGATTGATATCATTAATCGAATTTAATCGAATTGCAACGCCCCCAGTGGGCGTAGTCAACAAATCATAGCACTTTATTTGACGCGGGTATACACGAGTATATATTCCAAGTTTCAATATACTAGTTTTAAAAGCTTATGCTTACTTATGCTCCATCTAAGGAAATGAGTATATAAGGCTTGTACTTTTCTTTATTTCTTATAATGTATTTTTCCCATTAAGACCAAGTTTAGTAATTAGCACTGAGTGGAGTTTGAAGACGCAATGATGCTTTAAGAACTATTAGAATGTAGGTAATTTGAAATACAAAAACCAGATTTATTGTAAATCCTAAAGACACAAATATTTATTATTTATTCTTTTTCAATAGCTAAATATAAGTCTTAAGCTATCAAAAAATAAATGTATTGTTAATGGTATAAAAAGCATTTGGTGAGTGAGAATGAACTCAGTGAACTCTTGTAAAGTGATCAACAACGAAAAAGAAAAGGGAAAAATAAAAACACATAACAACTACTTTTGCTGCAAACATCATTAGCAAAATCCATAAAAATAACACAACGACAACAGCAACGGCACCACGGCGAACTCTGATTGCTCATTTAAATAGAATTAGGAATTAACATAGCGAAGGGCAGGCAATAGTAAACAGTACTTGAAAACAAGCCAGAACTGAGTGGAAGCAGCAACTGAAGAGCAATAGCAAAAAAGTAAAAACAACAAGATGAATTTGTATACCCGTAGTTATGACGATAAAGTTGCAGTTGAAGATACAAAAGATGAAGCAATTTAGATGCACTTGGGGCACACGATAAGAGGCACACACACACACACACACTCACACATACAGGCACACAAACCTCACTAAGTGCCGCGAGTGGCAAGAAGAAGCACATTTAACTGCATGCAAAACAAATTGTGTTGAGCCGTTAACGATTGATGGTAGACTCGAAGCAGCGCACGAGTTTAACTTGGTTTATTATTGGCTTACTTAATGCAATAAATACGACGGCGACGATGACGACGGTAACGAGTTCAAAATTCTGCGAGTATGACTGCGATGGTCGTTAACGCAAAACGTCAATTTACAACTGCGAATGTGATTGTGAATTGGAATGCCCAACAGCGCCAAACGAGCCAGGCAACATCAGCAGCCATCGATGGCAGCGTGGCAATGGCAACATGTTGCGTGTCAAGGATGGCTTCGCAACATGCGGGGCCCAGTGTAAGGCGCTACGAAAAGTACAAGCAAATAAACTTATTATAAATATCTCCACTTAAGCCAAGCGGCGCTGACGCCGACTGTGCTGCTGGTGCTGCTGCTGTTGTTGCTGTTGCTGTTGCTGCTGTTGTTGTTTGCGTTGCTGTTGCTGCCAACGTCGCTGTGGGGGCCCCATTTATGCTGCGAACTAACAATGAGATACAAATGCGCACACGCAAAGCTAAATGTGCTCTCGTTCAATGAAGCACTCACACAGACAGGGGACGAGAGTCCCGACGGTTGGACAGATGAACGGCTGTCAAGTCGCAATAAGCAACAAAAGCATTAAATGATGACAACAACATTGCGCTTAATGGACTGCCACTGCCGCGTTCGCATCTCAATTCAAAGTGCATTCTGCGCGCTCTCTTTTGCTCTCCCTCGCTCCTGCTCGCTCTCTCTCTTTCCCTCTCTCTCGGGTTTCCTTTCGGTGTCTTCCTGCTCTTACGCTCTCGCTATATACACTGGCTGTTTGCTCTTGGCTTGCGTTATAAATCCATTATAATAAAATCATTTTGTTGTTTTATTAGTTCAGCAACATGTTGCCGCTGAGCAGTCAAGTGCTTTCGCAACATGCTGCGCTGCTCATAAATATTGCAAGTGTTTTCAATTAGCTCACATTCTGTGACTTTCATATTAAATGAGAGCGCGCCTGCATGTTTCTCCTCATGCATAAGTATGCGTGTGCCAAAGAGTACATGAGTGTATGTGGATGTTTTGCTTGTGTATGCGTGTGTGCAAGTAGTTTGAGTCTGGAGTTGTTTCCAATTATAAATTGCTTGCAAGGCGCAAGTGGCGTAATTAAAAAGAGGAAAAAACTTGCTAAAAGGTCAAAGTTATTGAGGTCAGCTTAAAAAAAAGGTCAATGCAGTTTCTTCAGTTTCCTTCGCAGCTTAGCAGCTGGCAATCAACGCACTTCCGAAACGCCACCTCCAACTCCCACCAAAATGTCAAGGGAGACACATTACCCCAACGCAGTTGTGTGAGTAAAAATGTGGGTGTGTTTCTGAAAGCAATTTCCGCTTGTGTCCGCAATTAAAAAGCAATATCATTCCGAGTAGACGTAAACACAGAATTGAATTGAATTTTTATTATGTGTTTGTTAAATGGTTTCATAAATGGCAAATATTCTAGCTAGGCACACACACACACACGCACCACCACCAGCACCACCACCACCATACAGCACTCACACAACACAACACAGACGGCTATAGATGCAATACCAAAGTCACAGGCGCACAGCATCAACGACCCTGGCAACGCTTCCGATGAATGTACATTTGTATCTCTATCTGAATCTACATGTGCGCATAACTGTAACTGCAAAATTGTAGCTGCAGCACAAATGCGAATGAAACGAAATCAAATTGTTCAAGGCAATGGCAGCAAATAGCCAGGGCCAGAGTTTGAATTTGAATGCGTATCGGGCTTGCTGCCAGACCCTTCTCAGCAATAAGCTCGCCACATGACGGTTGGAGTGTATCTGGGGGAGTTCACTCTGGAATACAGGCGTGCAGTTTGTGTTCATGTGTTTCATTAGCGTATTTATGGAATTTTTATATGGACTGTGACATTTCAGATGTGTGAAAAATGACTAAACGTATTTGCGAAATTGAATTCTTCGCAAGCTATTTCGGGTATTAACTAATATCACTTTAGCTAACAATGTGGCATGGTAAATTTTTCTCACTTTTATTTATAAAGAATTCTATTTTTAATATCTCGAGGTTTAAATGTTACGGCAATACGGTAATACGCAGAGAAATAATTTCTTGAATACTAAATACTTGATAAATTTGCATTATCTTATTTACCCTTGTTTTTTAGTTTTATTAATTTAGTCTTTTCCTATATATTTTGAATTTAAATGTTCAATTTTTTCTTATAATTGATATCATAATTCAATAATTTTGTTTTTAATTGGATTAAGTTGATTATGCAGAATTATTAACACAATCCTCTTAAAATGAATCGTAATTAATAATTTCCTCGAAGTATTGGCGCAACATATGTATACTTTAATGCAGTAGGAGTTCCTTTGATTATGCCAGAGCCAAATAAAAACATTTGGGTATCTTCCACAATTAATTCCTTTAAAAGATTCATTTCTTTTATCTCTTCGCGGCACACATCTTTCTCTGAGAGCTTAATCGGCCTTCTGATGTAGTCAGATTCGTCACAGCTTACTTTCTTGCATGCTGTGGGCCTGATCAGGGGCTTAATGAGTTGTGCAGTCCTGTTAACCCGCTCATTGAAATCGCTTCAGCCCCACATCCCCTCAGTGGCGCGGCGAAAAGGGTTTTTTGTCATTTCTGCATTAATGCTCACTCAATAAAATGTCATAATTAAAAAATAATTCTGCTCATATGCAAAATGCGGCAGTTGTGGCTGCAACTGCTGCCTCTGTTGTTGCTGTTGCTCTTGTTGTTGCTGCTGCTGACAGAATGACCTTAATTGCTGGCGTACGTGTGGCAGCGATTCATGTGCAGCAGTATGTGTTTCGTGTGAGTGCCAGCCAGTGTGTGGCAGCAAGTGAGCCTGTGTTGCAACTGTCAAATGAATAAAATTAAGTGTAGCTGTGTCCCTGTTGCTGCTGCTGTTGCCGTTGCTGCTATTCGTGTTGCTCTTTCGCACGGTACGGCCGTAGCAGAGGCAGCGGCAGCGCCAGCGCCAGCGCCAGCAGCAGCTGGCTGGCAGGATATGTTGTTGCACTAATTGAATGTGGCAGGCATGCAGTAGACGGACAGAAAGTTGAGCTTGTCTTTCGCCACAGCCTGCTGCACTTACCGTCTCGCTCTGGCTTGCAACGCAGTTGTCTCTGTGTGTGTGTATCTGTATCTGTATCTGTATAGCTGTGTGTGAAAATGGATCTGTATCAGTGTCGAGCACACAAGTAGCTTCATTCTGCGCCACAATTCGTATTCGCATTTTAAGTGCAACGGCACACAGATTGCGATTGCTGTTGACATGGCAATGCAATAAAAGTTTGCCTCGTTGTGCTGCAGTTGCAGTGGCAGCAAAAGGCGACTGGCTACCCAGCGGCAGCAGAAGGCACAAGACAGACGTCAGACGACGGCAATTGTTTCCCATTATTGCTTATGCTGATGATTAAGAGCGCCAGGCACAGTGCTTCCCCCATTGGGTCCACTGCGACCACACAAAAGCCATCAGCCAGCGGCAGATTAAAATGTGTTAATGGTTCGCCCCCCCCCCCTCCACACATACACACACACACACACACACACACTCACACACACAGCAAGAAGTTTGCAAATTGCCATCAATTAAAATTACAAAAGCCAATTGCATTGCTCACTAAATTCAGAGTGTTCTTGGTTTTCTTGACTGTCTGACAGAAGAAATTTCTTATCAGTTTTAAATTGAATATGCAAATCAATTGTGAGACAAATAAAACTTTTCATGCTATAATTTTATTGGTTTTCGGTTGAATATAATAAAACGGAAATCTACCCGGGACAGGGCAATGCCAATGCCAAAACAATACCTGCCTGGCATTTCAGCTACAACATTAAAGTTTTCGAATATTTTCTAAAATATTTATAAGCATTTTGCCAGTGAAAAATGCTGTTCAGGCATTCTCCTGCCCTTCCACCTGAGCTAAGAGTTTGCGCTGGCATAATGTCTATTTGCTGGAGCAACAACGGGTTGGCTTCAGTCTGTCTAGATATGTATATAAATATATATATATATATATATATATATATATATATATATATAGATGTATATGTGTGTGTGTGAGTGTATTCCTGTATCCATTCATTGTATATCATGGCCAGGTTTGCGCATTTTGAAGAAATTCCATCAAGTACTTGACTGTTAAGCGCAGTGAAATGAATAATATTATGAAGGTAAATCAGGCTAGTACACTTTTTAGAATATCAGATAACTTGATGGACAACCGCTTGAAACTGTTTTCGAGTTACCGCTTAAAGCACACAATTCAATTGCAGCAAGTACGCATATTGCGACCTTTACATTTGCATTCTCATCCTCAGTTACTAATGGCAGCTTGCTCAAGGAATTTAACAGCAACTAGGACTTTAAGGGACTTTAGCACCAGACGGACAGCATGTCTCACAATACGCAAAACTCAGGCATCTGTTGCTGCGTTGCCAACAGCTGGAAATCTGGCTCAGGTACAAGCCCAGCGAGGCTCAGACACTATTACTTAATTTGCAAGTTCGCCGCTGGTATTTGGACCCAACCTAACCTGCTGCAGTTGCCGGCTTCTTCTATGCAGAAGGAGCCGTATGAACCAACGTGTTAGGACGTGTTAAGCAGCCCACCCACGCCACTTACGCTGAAAAGCATGTTTAATGTTGCTTACTTTGTTTGCCATTTGCTGTATCCAATGGATGTCGTTGACTGTGTTGCTGACTCGGCTGCTGTTTTTGCTGCCGTCCTTACTATATGCTCACGTATATTTTCCAGCAATTTGTTTCATGTACTTGGGCCTGTGTTTGTCTGTGTGCGTGCGCAATATGCCGCAGGGGCACACACGACTTGGTAATGGTCGTAGTCACAGTCTTAAGCTCCGTTTCTCGAGACGGGCCCCCTTCCTCCCTGCCAACGCCCACATGCACTCTCTCTGGGCGGCAGTGCGAAAGTCAAGGTAAGTATTTTACTTGTGAGCTGTAGGTAAGTGAAAAAGTTTGTGCAGAGGCTAAGCCATAAATAGTCCAACAATCCGAACTTGGAATACACTACAAAAATGATAAATGGTGAGTTATGTTTTCTTAATAGCGTATTTACTAGAGCAATAGTTGCAATAATCAATATTTTTTATAAATATGTTTTCCTGCTCCTTTGTTAGAAAAGGAAACACATTTTTATCCGGTTTTAAAGACTTTAATTTTAGAAGGGCATTAAAAGTTATTTATTGCCATTTGTTAATTTGTATTGTTCTTTTCGATTCAGTGGAAAGTTCGCCAATTTCTGTTGAAATTTATTGTGAATACGCAAGTTGGCGTACTCGCATACTTATAAGAGAATTACCTTGTAACTTAACAACATATTTGCCCATGACATTGAAATTACACTAATTGATAAATGGCATTAATGGACCGCACAGTGAAATTAGCCAACAGCGCGTATGGAAGCAAGGCAAAGGCAACATCAATTACTCAATAAAATTCAGGTACGCTGGACTGACCCGTAGTTAGAGGTGAAGTTGGAGTTGGGCAGCAGATCAAAAGCCATCAAATAACGAACACAGCGATAGACAGTCGAGTAGAAGCAATCACATTTCATGCATTCACTGCTGTCGTGCTAACAACCCTGGCCCCAACACCAACCCAATGCTAATCCGCACTCCCTCCCACCCCATTGCTCCCTGCATTGACAAATGATTAAGTGGGGGCAGGGAGGTGAGGCGTTGGGGGTGAAACGGACAAAAAGCACCACTGTCACGGCCAGATTGCTGTTGCATTTGGTAAATTAATCAACCCTTGCTGAATGACAGCGTTTGGGGTTGGGGCGAGGGCCACGGGCTCTGCCGGGTGACAAGCCATAATTACGTTTGAAATGCAGCCGATGGTTTCTTTGTTTCTCGTTTTAAATGCCCAACCCCTCGACATGAGCTAAACAATTCGAAAATCAATTGCATTCAATTCAATTAGAGATGCGTCGGCAACATTGTTGCCAGTGCCGAGCCTGAAAATCAAATGTTGAGGTCGAGCCTAAAAGCAGCCACAAAAAATCTGTGAATGGTAGCAGCAGCCGTAACAATAACAATTTGTTGCTAGTCTGCGTGGGGCGTGTAGGCGTGTAGGGTTGTTGCGCCGCATAATATTGTTGATGTATCTTGCAATCGCCGTAAATTGCCAGCGCTTTGCCTTTTGTTGTTGCTTGTATTGCAGGTACACCATTTACAGATAAAAGAGAGTAGATTACTCTATGTGGTATGTTGTGGTAACGAGTTTTCAAATTGCTAATATTAAACAATAATCACATCACATCATTTTGTATTTATTTTTATTTAACTAATTAACGTGCATTCTTTGATTATTTTTATTAATTAAATAAACATGTATACATGAATATCATTATTAAACATATTGATTTTTTAAACAGAGTTTAAATTGTCCAAAAGAAAAATGTATTCTATTTATACAAAATAGTTTCAAATTATTTAACAAAATATAAAATTAATATACAGCTTCAGATTTTGTTTGTTTGAAGAGTATCTAAAAGGCTGTTTGTTAGTGTTGTTATTGTTGCTGCTGGTGGCACTATGCAAAATGAGTGTAATCTAAAAATTGCAATGTTGTTGCTGTTGTGTGTGTGTGTGTGTTGCAATTGTGTTGTAAAAAGCGCTTACCTTCTGTTTCGATTTGTGTGACCATCCAGATACCCACCAGTCCGTGCGTGTGGTTACATCCTCTGGTGCCACACGCCCACAATTTATAAGCCTTTTGGCTACATTTTGTGGCTTTGATTGCAATTATCTTTTGAATTTTGTATTTATTTGCTACACTTTGCCCAATTGTTCGTTCATCGGCTTTTGTACTGTCATTGTTATTGTCAATTGTGTCCATATGTGCAAATAAACTACAAGCACGTTGCAGATGAAAAGGCTACGGGGTGCGGGCTGTGTGCTTTGTTCATAGCCAATTTTGGATTGGGACGCTGCTCTGTGAGTGATAGCAAGTGTGGTGTGTGTGTGTGTGATGTTAGCCAGTTTTCAATTTGGCAATTTGCCGGTTATTAATTGGCAATTTCATGCAGTCTGCAAGCAATTCTAAAGAGCCTCGAGGCTGTCAAAGTCCCTACGGAAGCCAGGCTGAGCTGCCCTCCTTGCCCTCCTTCAAATGAGTTTCAGAAATCGCTTGCCATGTAAAGCCAGAGTCCTTTATTCAAAAGGCATTTGCCCAATCTATTGTACACAGCGTCTGCTAATATTAAAAGAACTTGTCAAGCGCCTGCCGAGAGCTCAGAACTGACCCCAACGATTCGGCAATCCTTCGCCATTTGGATAGTTCCGGCTATTCATATGCTTGATCAAATAGTTGGCAAAGTATTCACCGCGCTGCTCCGGCTGGACACACTGCACTGCTCTCCAGCCATTCGAGATAAGAGCGCACCTCTCCGGCTGCACATGAAAGGGCTTTGAGATAGTCAAAAAGCTGCGTTTCTTGCGCGGCCGTTGAGGCACGTTCACCGGTTCCAGCATGTGGTGCAATTCAATGGGCGGTTCGTGCGGGGCATCCAGCAACATGGCCACTTGGGGATTCTCCAGGCGCATCGCTTGCATCTGCACCTCGTCCAGCTGCCTTTCCCAGGCCTCGTCGCCGTCGAAATCACCATCACCATCGCCATCGCCGTCGCGCACGTTGACAACGTTAACAACTTCCACATCGGGCAGTTGCAAGTGCCTTAGTTCCTCAACTACTCTATGTTCCATGTGACTGCTGTTCTACTCTTCTCTACGCGTTAGTTCAAATATAAATGAAAAAATCAGTTAATACGGCAGTTAGGGTACCTGCTGATGTGGATAAGTTCTAGATCTTATTTTTTTTTTATTTTATTGTATTTTAGTTATTTTGTGTCGTGCTTTCGGACAATAGAGTAAAACTGAATGTGTTGATGAAAAAAAAAAACAATTGTCCAAATTATTCTCCAGGCCTGCCTGCTTTCAACAATAAAACTTCACCTACTGCCACTTACAGCGAAAAGCGCATATTTGCTCCAAATGTTAAGTGCAAACTTTAGATCAAGACTATCTGGGATTCGAAAACAATTTCATATGCGATAAGATACAATTGTGTATCCATTAAGTACACACACTAGTTCACACACACGCCCACACACATACACACACACACACACACACACACACACACGCTTACTCAGTCAGGAGACATACATATCATACAGACATACGTATTCATATCGACAACTTGAATGCCATAGAACCGTCTGCCTGCCCAGCGGCAAATGCTGCTGTTACTCCCCAGCGTCCAGCTACAAATGGATAAATGCTGTCTGACATTTACCCGTTTCTCCCCCCTAATATACACTAGCACACACGCTCACACCGACATCCAAAAACCCGGCAGCCACCCACAATGATTGCACGCATTTAGCCCTCTTTAACCCAATGGCGTCTCACTTTTGTGTGCGCGCGTTTGTGTGTGTGTTTGTGCTACTATTGTTGCTGCTGCCGCCGTCACCATCATCATTACAAGCAATTTAATTCGTCGTAATGTTGCCATGAAACGTGCGGCGCAGCTGCTGCCCCATGCTGCTGTTGTAAATAGGTGGAGTTGCTGTCCTTTGGCCTGTGCTCATAATATGCTGTAAATTATGCCATTATGGCTGCATAATTAATAATAATAATTTTGCTTATTAAAAGTACTTATAATAATTGTAACTCGCAGTCGCAACATTCCAATCTGCAATCTCAGGTTTACAGCTCAATCAATTTGTAGGGGAGCCGCGCGGCAGCGGATGTGCTTAAATACCGTTTTTGGGGAGCGCTTAATTCGGAGCTTTTAAATGAAAGTCAGGCAAGCGCGTGGCAACAAACAGAAACAAACATCCGTACTGCGTATTGCGCGCATCCAACAAGTTAGCTGCCAGCAACATGTTGCTAGCAACATGCTCCTAAAGCGCCGTCGCAGTTGCTCAGAAGCAGCCAACTTGGCGCTCACTTTGACTTGCTCTCTCTTTTGCACTGCCTCATCCGCTGTTTCTCTCTCTCTTTCTCCATCTCTCTGCGTACTACTGCTTGCAATTTATTAAGGTCTATCCTGTGGCACTGTGTGTAATCACATTGTTGCCATTTTCACTTCATTATTTGCTTTTATATGTGGCAATTTTGTTTTATTGCTGGAGGCCTGGCAGCATCCTTCGGCTCTTGTTTGCGTAAGCTTTGGCGCGCTCTCTGGCGTCCCCCACTCTCACATCCGCTTTCTCTCTATCTCTCTCACTCTCTCCCTTTTCTATCTATCTCCGTCATCCCCACGAACACTTGCGATTTAGATGGTTAAGCAACAAGGCCAGGATGTGCCACCTAACGCCACCCAGTTGGAGTCAAGCCCAGCGGCAGTTGGCCCTCAATGTCGCTTTTTCGCTCCTAGCGACCTTGTTTGTGTGCTTGCGTGTGCGTGCGGACAGCAGACAGTAATTATTATGCCATGTCCAGCGATAATTGGATTCAATGAAATGCCTCCATGGACGGTCTGTATGTGAGCCGTAGCATAAAAGGCTTCGCCTGTCAATATGTCTGCCCGATTATTGCATCCACGCTGCAGTCATTCAATCTGCGTGGGTGGGTGTGGGGCATTGGAGTGCACAAGGATTTGCATGTTTATTAAATGCTTGGATGACAATTAAATATTGTTAACTAATTGCATGCAGTTGGATAAATGCCGACATATTCCCACAAACGACAGATACTTTGAAAAATTTAAAAGCAATGAATGAGTGTAAATCAGCAATCGTATCCACGTCAGCTAATTGTAGTGCAGCTTTCAATTGACTTGTTGCATTGGTTACATAAATATTTCGAGAAATTGTTGCTTACCGAAATAATTAAAAATAAATAAATCAATAATAGAAGAGGCTCATTTGTAAGAACTGCAGTAGATAAATAACAAATTAAACGTAAAATTAAATAATAATTCCGGAGTGGGAGTATTTTCCTTTTTTTTTTTACTTTATTGATTGTTCGATAAATAAATTTTCAAAAAAATCAAAATAATTAGATTTCATTTTTGCCTAATTTACATGTGTGCTAATACATTTTTTATATTCCAAATGAGGTAAATATTTTTATTTTATATTGAATCGTAAATGTGTCGGGTAGTTAAATTAAAATTAAAATTTTTTTTGTAAAATATTTAAGGCGGCATAATAAATTTTTGTTCTCTTAAATTCTGATCGGATAATTCTTGAAATCACCAAAATATCAATACCAAAAAATAGTTACATATATTTATTGATTTTCATAATTGGGGTAACTAATTACATTACAAGTGATTCTATATTAGTATTTATCTCAGCTAATTGATAAAACAGTTGTCAATTTCCAACGCATTTCAGGAACATCATAAAATTGTCATTATCAGTTCATGATAAATTAAAGCACATTAACATAACCCAAATACTGCACTAATGAATCTTTCAATGTTCGTGGCATTAAACATTGCCCAATGGTATTTACCAGCTGCCAGCTAATTAAATTGAAATATTATTGCATTTAATTATCGGCCTGGCATTCGGCGTGGCCCATAGGACTGCCAGCAATTGCTGAGCCTACCACTCGGCTCGTCTCGGCTCGGCCCGACTCGACTCGAGTCGACTCGACTGTTTGGGTGCATTCTCTGGTCTCGCATAAAATGTCAACTGCATTAGCATCATCATAATGGCAACACTTTAAAGACTGCCCGGGAGCAGTCTGCCGGTCCGACCGGGCCTTTGATCTGCGTTGGCTGCGATGGCGGCGACGTTTCGCTTGTTGAATCCAATATAGACAAACATATTTTTTATGGCAGCGCGAGAGAAACTGAGATGCGAGATGGGAGCGCTGGCTGTGGCGCGTTTTGCTTTTATATTTTCGTTTTTAATTACTTTTGCGCTATTTTTGAGCTGTCTGCGGTACAGGGCTATACCCGTACCCGTACCCGTACCCGTACCCACACCCGGACCCGTACCCGTACCCGGACCGGGCCCCGAAACCAGCGCCCAAGTAATGCAGAGGCTGCCTCTTTACTAGGTGTTAATTTATTTTTAATTTTTATTATTTATCTGCGCTGTGCGATCTCTTGCAGACTGCGACGACGACGACGACGACGACGACGACGACGACGACGACGTTGACGACATTGCCGCCAGGCCCGTCCCCTTCAAAGAGGCAGGCGCACATTTAAGTGGATCGCAGCGCGAAGATACTGGTGCGCCACTCAATTCCATCATCAAAATGTTGACGTTTCTATTGCATGCCAGTGGCAGTTGGTCTCCAACTCTGGTCTCCGGTCTCCGGCTCTGCACTCTCGCGTGCAATTAATATCATTTTTATGTTCTAATGACATTCGTTGCGCTGCATTTCGTATGCATTTAGTGGCCCCCAACATCATCGCTCAAAACGGCGTGGCAGGCACGAATCTTTCAAGTTGTAAAAACGCCATTAAATTGGCAGCGAAGTGGATGCCAAGCTGCCATTGCCCCTGCCCCCTGCCCCTGTCCCCCTACCCGGGACTGATCTGGCATGATCACTCAACAGCCAAATAGCCTGGCGGGCTGCCATTGCCGCGAATGCCTCGGCCTCGTAGTCATAAACTCACCAATGCGTAGGGCGCCCTCCATTAATGGGTGTGGGGCGGGGCCCCTGTATTGTATAGAAACATGCCTCTTGTTTATTGGCATTAATTAATTTGTATGTTTTTATTTCGATTTGAGTAAAATTTTCCTCATTCGCTCTTTTGTTGTAAATATCATAAATACTTCGCTGTCGGCCTCATAAACTTGCTCGAAAATAATAAAATCCCAAAAAAATGTAGAAAGTTGCGCCACTGACAAACAGCCACTGGTGGGTGTAGTACTTGGCTACTGTGACTGTGGACACAGTTATTGTATCATGACTGGAATCTTAATGGCCAATAAAAGCTAATTAAATGTTAATACAAAGGAATCTTGAGGGCCATGGCAAAGAGTTGGTCAAGTCGATCAACTATGGAAAATTGTTGCATAAATCAAATAAATACAAAAATCTTCTCCTACGAGTGAAGCCAAACACACACACAAACACATTATTTACCAGTTGTGTGTGTGTGTGTTCATGTTGTACGCAGTGCAATCTTCACTTCAGGGCTTGCCTTTCGTTGACAGCCGAGCAAAAGGCGAATCGAAGTTGTGGGATGCTGCCGGAGGGGTAATCGGTGTGTCAGTCTGGCAATGGCAACCGTCTGCATCTCTTTAACTTCGACAGAGACTTGGCTCTCTTGACTTCTTGGCTGTCTTTTGAGTGCCTGCGCCCCCTGCTGCTGGCCGAAGTCGAGCGAGGGCCATCAACTGTGTGCCTTCGTCCAACCCAACAAATCGTCGTGTGTTCGCCTTGCAAACGCATTTTCAAAATTGATGCGGTGTCTGCGTTTAGGTGGAAAATTGAATTTTCATTTTCATTTTAATTTTCATTTTCAGATTTTATTTTACTTTTTCTCTCGCTGCCGTCTGTCGTCTGTCGCAATGCGTCCCGTTTGGGGTGTGTTAACTTAAATTTGATGAGCCCGAGATATTTAAATAAATTGTTGCATGCGCTCTGTTTGACATTTTGTTATTTTTGTTGTCGATTGGTGAAGTTGCCGCCCCGAGAATGTGTAACGCCCCACCCCCAAGCCCACACTCTCCCCTTTCCGTGTCACCCACTCACTTATGCTGTGTATTTTGGCGCCCCCCTTTGTGCACCTGCAGCGGGTGGCTCGCCTACGCCCATCGTTTGGTTTTCGGTGCGGTATAATTTTAGATAAATGGCCGCACTCCCAATGTATAAATCTTGTTAGGGTGAAAATGTGTGTAGTCGGAGAATTTTGAAATGCATTAATAACGCCATTTGGTTTCGAATATGCTGAGCGTAATTGCCATAGCAAAAGGTTAAGAAATTAATAAAAATTATTTTTGTTGATCCATAAATATTACTAAAATAAACGAAATTGGCTGTAATAAGAAGTCCGCGTTTAAGTATGTGTATAAATTATTATTATCAATTCTACGCGAAGACTATGGTCAAGAAATATGAAAGCAACTTCAACTTGCCTCATTATACATCCCAGTAAGAGTCCCTAGCCCTAATTACCCAGTCACTTGGCAGCTCTTTCCGTATTAGACTAACGTATTTAAATATTCTTCAATTTAAGCTAATTATAGTCTCATTTAGTTTTACGCGGCCTATCTTCTTATTTTAATTGAAACCTTTTAAATGGCTGCTCAAGTTTAATCAAGATAGGTTTAATGGCTAATTATATGTAGGTGATTCCCAGTAGCTGAAACTTTTGATTGTGCATATCTCTGATGTATATTATTTCAGAAAAATAGCCAAGTCAGTTGTAAATGATTTTAAGAAATCAAAACACAAGTTTACTACCCAAAAGAGATCCCATCCACAATAGCTCTAGAGTCAGAACCAATGCGGGCTGGTGGGTCTCCGCAATCAAGCGCAGACATTGCTAATTGCACGGCACTTTCATTAGGTTATCTCTGCCCATACCTGGGCAGTAAATAGAATCATCAGAGTTCGATAAACGTTATCAGCCCATCACTTTTATAGCTGCTGATTAATGAAGTCGAACGTCGAATGGGGAACGTCGAGCGCCGATTGTCGATTGCCGGCGGCAGCAGCTCATTTAATTGCTCTGATGGCGACTTGGTTGTAAATAAGGCAAAGAGCAGAGCAAACCGAAGCAAGGAGCAGACGGAGCACCCATCTGCAGGCAACGGCAACTGTTGTCGCTGGCTGCAGTTGCTGCTGCTGCTGCTGAGGTTGTTGGTGTTGCGTTGCGCCTCATTGTCTCCGCGTGTCTCGTGCATTGCGTTGGCTGTCGGCTGTCGGCTCTTAAACGGCCGACTGCAACATTCTTTGCTGACAACGCAGTAATTAAAATTCAATTGCAATTAAAAGTGCGCACGCAAAACGGGCAACAACAAACAAAATGAAGCGCACTGCCAAAGGCAGAGGGCGCCGAGGGCGCATTGCAGAAAAATTTGTCGCATAGCCAACATTTTGCCTTTTGTTGGCCGTCGTCTCTCTGTTGGCTGTTTACTGCTGCCTGCTGCCTGCTGCCTGCTCTCTGGCAACTGCGTCTTTCCATTCGCAGTGTTCCCACTTGTTCGCACATTTTCGCGTAGGCGTTTGACGTACCGCTGATTAGCTTGCAGTTCTCAGCTCTTGTGTGGATGCCGGCAATCGATTGCCAAATTTATGATATATGAGATGCCCTCGGATCTCTAAATATTTGTAAATGCGAAAGTGCTTAGCCAACAGCAATGCCAATTGGCCAGGCCCAGCCACGCACCGCTCGATGCCAAGGACTAAGCGCCTGGGAAATATTTTCTAATTGCCATCATCAGAGCTTCGTGGAAACCCGTACAAATATTTGATTATTATGGATAAGTGCATTATATTACTGTAAATGATACAATCCAAAACAAAAGCAAAAGCAAAAGCAAAAACAAAAGCAACAAGTTCGCTTTCAATTTAACATAAAATATGCAACTGCCAACAACTACTGATCCAACCTTCCATTTCATTGCTTCAGTTCGTCAGAATTTTGTACGTTGGCTGTCAGCAGAATTTTGGAATTATTAATAAGTGCAAAATTAATAGGAATTATTGACAATTATTGTACAATGGCTTGTTGTAGATACCGTTGTTGGTGTTGTTGCTGTTCTTGCTTTTGACTCGACACTTTCGTGTGCATTTAAAGGTTTTCGTTTATCAAGCTAATGACCGTTTAGACAGGTGCCAAAAGAGCTCGAAACAAATGACTATTATATGGATCGATGTCCGGCAATTGGCGTGATTTAAGACTATTTTCAAAAATATCTTTAGCAATTAATTGTTATTATCACGCGTACATATGCATGTACTTTTGCGAGATAAAGTTCGCAATCATATTTCATAACATCCATATGCAAATCCAGTTCATGGCAAACTTGTTGCGAATTTCAACGTGAAGCCATCAGCCCGTTTCTGTTTATCATTATTGTGTTTGGTTCATTAAATAATTGCGAGCACTGTTTCGCATAGGAGCTACATACGCACTAACACGCGTACACAGTGTGGCTACATTCTCGAATTGCACATATGTACATACATACATGCATATATACATATTTACATATGTACATAGTACATACATGTCACCATAGAGTCCAGTGGTTTGCCTGGGTGGATGAACATAATTAATTGCAGGCTGTTGTTTAAATACAATTTAATGCCCCGTTTTCGTAAATTACCTTTAAAGGGTATAACAAAATTGTGCAAATATTTGAAAAAGCAAATGATAATTTTATATCCCCATAATGTATACAAGTTCTTCAACTAACCATCTACCGTTTAATAAATTTCAATTCAATTCTCTTACCAGAAAATCGGACGGGTTTAAAAAAAGAATAAAATGAAAATAAACTATTCTACACATTATTGTTTTAAGTGGAAAGCATTTCGAAGCATCGGCAGTTCGTACTATTCATACAGGGTAGTCATTCAGTTTCCCCCAGAGCATTCGTCTAAAATTGTTTTATTTATTTATTTATTTGGTAGTACGTATGCGCACTGGAAAATTTTTATCTGTGAATTTAAAAGTACTCATTGAAATGTTTCCAAATTAATACGAAAACATCTTAAGCAGTAAATTGGACTGGAATTACTTTATAAATCTATTAAACACACAAGAATAAACACTTAGGCTTATGTGATTACATAAACATACAATTATTTGTAACTTACTACCAATTTCTCGCAGTGAAGTCGAGTATACGCATATTGCGTCCCGCATAATTGTCACGGCACATTTGGGAAATAATTCTTAAATAATTTCATCAATTATGGTGCTCAGCTGTAGAGCACTGTTCGCTGGCTGCGTTGTTGCGATTTCAATTATGTTGATATTAATTTTCATATTTAATTTAACGCGAAAATAAAATGGCAACACGAGTGACCGCCAGTGAAAGAGCAGAGAGGACACGCACACATTTGCATAAAAGAAAACAAACATATTTATATAGATATACATATGTATGTGTGTGTAGAAACTGGTGCACAGGAATACAACAACATTTGTAAAATCCATTTTGCAGTAAAAACCGCATGTATTATTTAAATTTTAAGTGAAATCAATTACAAGCTCGTTGGCGTTGCGCTGCTGTGGGCTGGGGGGCGGGTCCAAGGCTTTTGATGTTAAATGCCAACCGCCGACGACGAATGGCAACAAAGGGGAACATCGAGTCGGTGCGGCAACTGGTAAATGGCAACGCCAGCAGCAACAGCAGCGGGAGCAGCAGCAGGAGAGGGTGAGGGCGACGGAAGTGCGCATAAATGCAGTTGCAGTCGAATAAATAAATAAAAATATATTTTGCCATTAAATTTCAATTAATAACAACGCAAACACACACACGTTCAGGGCATCAGCGACAGTTGTTGTTGTTGCTGTTGTTGTTGCATTCACAGCTGCGGCTGCTGCTGCAATATTAATACATTTTGGCAGTCGTGCGTGCGCTGATTGCCGCAAGCCCATGAAATTAAGTCACAAATTAATTAATTAATGCAATCAATACGTGCGACATTTGCATTTGCAATTACAATTATGGTTTCGCATTGCTTGGCTTGCTTGCCAGTTGAATGCAACAATTTCTTACGCTCTAAATTTAGTTACACGTACACGCATACATGTGTATCTATACAGCCGACCTGCCCACTAAGGTCGCTCGCAAGTTTCGCTCTGGACACAAAAACACACACATGGCGCACACCACCTAAACAGGAGCCTGGTACGCCATGGCGAACATAATTTTTTAATGGACTTTTAATGTTTGTCGCCTGCATTTAACTATGTGTGTGTGTGTGTGTATTTTTGTCGCGTGAGCTTTTTGGGGTCAACTTGGCTGCCTGGGCACAATTAGCGGCCGTTTGTACTTAACATATGTAAGCTACATAGGTGGGTTCTACAACGGCTTCTAGTTATAAATTACTTGGCAATCGAGCAGGAAAGGTGACTAAAAATACATACATATATGTATCTAATTGTAAGAGATTAAAATATTAGTCGCGCTCATTTAATTGGCAAAATTAATATTTAAATTATTTCTTATTTAGAATTGATGTATGTGTTTCTATTATTTGATTTATAATATATATATAATATTCAGAGCTACATATTAGCATAATGTGCAAATCGTAAAATTTAAAAAATGTATTTTTTGTAAGTGGCGCCTGTTTTTATTTGTTTAAATATAGAATAATTTATTTGCAATCCGTTCTGTTAATTACACTGCTTGTCTTATCAAGCTTTAAACTACTGCTTGCTTACAGTGTGGAAATTGTGTGTTGGCAACTTATGCCCCTTGACAACAGATGTCGCCACATGATAATTCATATTTCAGTCTTTCTACGATAGATGGCTCCAGCAATTTAAAGTTTAGCAAATGTATGATAGATGGCGCCACATTAAGTGCTTCACATATAAACTCCTAATACCTTGTCACTGGTATTCCTGTACCTCGTGAGATTGCAGTATATGTTTTTAACGCTGGTTTCCTTTTTTCCATTTTACATCTCCTTATGTTCCAAGCATTCTTATGCCCTGGACTCATTGAAAACGGTTAAAAAATATATATATTTTTTCTGTTAGTGTACGTGTGTATAGAAGGATGTTAGACTTGGAGGTGGATATAGGCTCAGGTATTGGACCCGGTTGGGCATTCACGTCTAGAGCACTCTTTCTTGTTCTTCTTTATTATCTCGTATTTTGAAAAACCTTAATTTTCAGATTTATAACAAACAAATTGTTTATACATATTTTGCACATTTCATAGTAATTTTATTGTTTTTTTTTTTCTTTCAGATGTATTTATTTGATTATGTATAAGTAATACATAGGTATATGCTGCGCTTTTAACACTCCCTTTCTTGACATTGGTTGATTAGGTTTTATTTGTCATTACTGCCTGTAGTAGTTAATAACTCGTACTCATCATACATTTATATTATCGTAGCATACATATAGATATACATAGATATACATTAATAAAACTATGTTGCCAAAATGGGCATTTACAATATATTGTTCGGGGATCATAAGGTTCATAAATGTACATATACATACATACATCAATAACATATATATACGAAGTGCCTTAAACTAGTAATAACTTCGATACACCATAAATATAAATGTATATATGTATATCAATCATCAAATCATTTGCCTATGCAATACATTTAGTGGTGCTCTATAATTTAAATTTTACCAAATCAAATTATTTTTTCCTGTCTGAAACTGAACCAAAGCAATTTTTCGACAACTTGGTTAAGAATTGTTTTGAGTGTATTGGGGTTAGTAATTTACCTTAAAATTACAGAATTTGACTAGCTGAATTTGCTTTACACATTAAAAGGTTGGTTTTTCTGATTTCTAGAAGTGTTTATCCATGTTTAACGTTTTACACATTGCGAGGACTACAAACTAATTAACATTAAATATATTGGGGTGCCATAAACACAATTTGAAACTTTTTTTTAAGAAGACGTAAAAGTACATTTGTGATATTTATGTGTTGAGTATTTTGGATGTTAGATTTCGTTTTGTAAAGTACAAGTAAAAGTAAAAGTAAAAGTATGTATAAATTAAGACCACGTATAAATATAATACAGTAAATTTTAGGTAAACAAAAAACGTATTGAAGCTTTTGTAAAAATAGTTTTGGAATTATGATAACTTAGTTAAGTATTTACAAAAATATATATTGTAGGTAAATATATATAAATATCCCTTAAATTTCCTTTATCAGAGTAGTGTATTTTAAGCTCAACGTGGTCCAATCTGTTGGATTTGTCTATTCGTTTGGATTTTCGAAATGCATAGGGGGGTGTGTGTCGTACGGAGTTAGGGTGTACGTTCTAGACCGATCTAGACTTTACTCTCGGGTCCATCCGCGACATGCTTGAAGGCCAGACGTATGCGGGACAAGTAGTGTGAGCAGATGTGTCCATAGTTCTTGTTATACCACTCCGGTGTCTTGCCCCTGAAAGTAGGCAGTGCTAGGGTCAATATCACATTCACGGACTTGAATTGCGAATTAGCTTACTTGACATCCACGCGCGCCAAATGCATGACTCGGGAACGGCCACTGCCGCAGGGTTCGATGAGGTAGCGCGAGGCCAGGACGACACCGCGCACGGCACAGAACAGCGGCTTGGCCTTGGCGTGATCGATTGAGGTCTCCACAATGACGCAGGCGCCGCGGGGCAAGTCGGTTTGCCAGGAGCTAGGATGGAAACATAATTAGGCACCTTGTTAAGCTGAGCTTGAGTAAACTATTTAACTAACCGCAGCACACAAAAGTCTGTGGTGAGCTGACCATCCAGAGCATATTGATATATTTCGGTACGATCGTCCAGCTTCTTAACAGTTTGGCATTGCAGCAAATTGGGATCCCAGGAGGCGCGCTGCTTGATTATGTACTCCAGCACTTCACGCGGCGGTCCCTCAATTTCCGTGGAGCAGCGCCACAAGCGCAGCGGATGACCATCGCCCACCTTCTTGTAGGCAATGTCCACATTGCTGTCGTTCAACGAATTGATCGCAATCCAGCTGCGTGTTCTGGTTGGGTTAGGGAGATTGTGAGTTGAGCTGGGCCCGACTGACACTAGCTCAGGGCTACTTACTTCTCGCGACCCTCTTTAATGGTGGCGCTGGTGCACTCGTAGAGGTAGCCGCGCCAGTTGTGGAACTGCATGCCCTCGCCGAGAGCCTCCAGGGGCACTGGCTTCGACTCCTCCATGTAGCCGAAATTGCACTTGCCGAGCTTCTCCTTGGCGGCTGTATAAATTGGCTTGTAGTGGTCAATCATGAAGGACAGGCACTCGTGCGAGGCCTTCGCCTCGGCCAGCTCCTTCATGTCGGGCATGCCCGAGCCCTTGCCCTTGCGTCGTGGCGAGGCCGACACCGATGCGGAGCCCGTTGAAATGGACGAGTGGAAGATGGACTGTGCCAAGCAGACGCCCAGATTGTTGCTGGTCATTTGGTTCTGCTGTGAGTTGCCAGCCACGATGGTCAGGAACTCGAGCAGAACATATAGTATTTCACGATTCTCATCCGGCAGCAGCAGCACGGCGCATTGCACCGCATCGAGGCGGACATCGACGGGTAAATCTGAGGAGTATGCATATACATATAAGGCTGCCCACAGGTCTGCACTGGACATGTACTTACGGTGAAAGATGGCCACGAATGTTTCGGACATCTTGGTGGTCAGCAGCGACTCGGGCAGCTCCCGGAAATACTGCTTGAGCATGTCGGCGACGTCGTAGGCCTGCTGCAGGTCGAACACATCCATGCACTCTGCGGTGGAATCAGTGATCTCGATCTGCTCGCGCAGCTTCATAATCCGCGACTTGCCGCCACTCTTGCGGAACAGGCCCACCTGGTCGAGGGCGTTCAGCTGGAGCCAGCGCAGAGCGGCGCGCACGGCTAGGGGCAGGGTTTGCCCGCTGCGCTGCAGTATGAGGAGGAGCGGGACTCCGAATACCTTTTTGTCCTTGTAGTCGGGCATCTTGATCTTCTTGATGAACTTGGGCAGCTCCCAGTTCCAGCCGGAGCGATGGGACGGGCAGTAGCGTTCCATATAGCCCGTCAAGGTGACCAGCGCCAACTTGCGAATGATTTGCAGCTGGCCTGCCGACATGGCAGCAAAGGGAATGCCAGCATCCTCTTGCAGGGCATGTGGCTCGATCTTTTGCGAGAAGCATTTGCGGAAGATCATGTTGGGGCGCTCCTCCATCTGGAAGCTGTGCCAGCGCACCACTGGCTGTCGCTTGGAGCTGCCAGTGTGCTCCTCCTCGTTCTTCTGCTCCTTGCGGGATGTGCTGCGCGAACGGAACGAGGAGGAGCGGAAGCCATCCCGTTTCTTGGCATCCTTGCCCAGATTGAGCGAGCCTCCGCGCGTCAGCTTTTTGATCTTCACCTCAGTGGTGTTGGAATTGGCATCCTTGATGAGCAGCTTGCGTCCCTGATGGCACTCGGAGTCCGAGTGTGCGCCGATGTCATCCACCTTGCCGGACCGCTGCAGGAACCGGCGTGCCTTGGAGGGTTTGCGCAGGGAAAGGGACAGTTTGCCGCCCGTCGAGGACTCTTGACTGTCGCTGTAGTAGGAGGACGAGTCGTCCGACTTGCCCTCCTTCAGCTGGGTCATGGGGCTGGAGAAGAAGTGCAGCGGACTCGTGCGCATGGAGCGCGGCGTGGTGGGCGTGCGCTTGGGGCTGGCGCGATTGGGACTGAGGAAGTTCTCGCTGTGACTGGGCACCTTCAGCTCGTTGCCAAAGAACGGCGCCTTGGGGAATGTGTGTATGGGACTCAAAGCAGACGGCGACGGAGGCGTCGAGTAGACTGCGTCCGGCTTGCGCAAGCTGCTGCGCTGGCCCAGCTGTGCCAGATCCAGCACTTGGGGACCGCTAATTACCACATTCTCGCGATTCTGGCGCTTGCGACGCCGCGACTTGATGGACTCGACGCGCCGCAGAAAGGCCTTGGCGCCGTCCTTGAAGCGCTCACTGCCCGTGCGGCGCAGGCGCGTGGCAGCTCCGTCCGAGCTCTCGTGGAGGGAACTGTCGTTGGCGTCGCCCTTGCTGCAGCCCGGTATCAAGAGCGTGATGCCAGCGCCGCCCATGTCGTAGCTGTCGTCCTCGAAGCGGTCGGGACTGGACTCCTTGGAGGAGCTCTCGGTCTTCTCCAGATTGAGGAGACCCGGTGGCGGCAGCTCCAGACCCATTTCGCCTATGCGCGACCAGCGTCGAATGTGTGGTTGGAATGTCCAGTTCTCGCTCAGCGCAAAGTTCTCATCGTCCGATTCCTCCTTTTGCTGCGGGCGTAAGCGAAGATTAAAGGAATCCTTGGAAGCGTGCGGCATGTGCAACTCACCTGTGGCGTCTGCGGCTTGTGCGACTGATCCAGTCGCATATTGGCGCAGCGATTGAGAACGCAGAGTCGTCTGTATAGCGACTGCAGTTGATCGTTCTCGAGATTGGTATGATCTTTGGCTACATTGTTCAGTTCGATCGGGAACTGATGATCTGCGGATGGAGAAAAAGAATAGTTTGGATGCTTATTAAAGCTTGAATGCTGCTGCTGGTGCTGCGTCCGCACGCTTTGACGACGCGTGAAATTCTAATTGAGAAACCAGAAAAATCGAATCGCCCATTGCGCCTACAGTCGCAACGGCTAGGCGCCTATTAAATACACGAGTATGAGTGCGATTGTGTGTGCGAGTGTAGAAGACATTGGCGCTGTGTCGCGCTGCAAAATTTTCACAGCGTTTTTCCACATATTTGCGTGGCCAATTTGCACGTAGGAAATCAAGTTCCCAGACGCCGTCGAACGGCCGACCGACCACATAAAACAGATACGCCAGACGTTTACACATGTCGCGTCGCACTGTTACAGATACAGATGCAGATACATTTACAGCTACAGGCAGGCCGGCTGCCTGGCTAGCCGACTAGCTGGCAGGCAGGCAGGCAGGCGATGCCATGAGATACGAACTGTTGCAGTTCCGTAGGATGCACGCCTGGAAAAGCTGGCGCGACTTGGCTCAGTTGGCGCTTTTGTTTGTACAAATATTGTTAGCATTACAACAACAATAATCGTGCCTCGTGGAAAAGTCATTCACAGTTTGTTGAACTTCTCACGAGCACGCATCCCCCCCATCCCGAACGCCCTATCCCTATGCCTTTCCCTATTCCTGCAAGCTTTTTATAGCTTTGTTTACTAATGTGAGTGTTTTTTTTTCTTCTTCGGTTATTTATAATTTCATTTAAATGTTTTACTAAATGTTGTATTTAGTCTCTAATTGTGTGCACTTCGATGCTAATGAAATAAACAGAATTGCGCGCATGCCAGCACATTGGAGACCCAATTTTGAGAGTGTGCCACTTGGCTCAATAATATGTGGTGGCATCACCCAACGGGTGGTCCCACACCACAGCCGCAGCCGCAGCCAGAAGCCAGCAGCCAGCAGCCAGCAGCCAGAGGCAGGAACAGCAGTAGCATCATTATCAACAGCAACCCGCGCCGTTGACGTCATAGTGAAATTCTTGGGAAACTTATTTGAGTTTTTCGACAGTTTACAACAGTTTACAGGGCAGCGCAGCCGCCCGGAACCGTCCAGTCCCGGTATTCAGTTTATTGGGCCAATCATATGATTAATCTTTTTCGCCGTGCCACAATGGAAAAGCGAATTGTTTGTTTGCATTAGAAAGCAGCAGCAGCGGATGACGCAGCCTGCAGAAATATAAATCTATTGCTCTTTTTACTGTAATAAATTCTTATTTATGGTGAATTTGGGAAAATTCTGAAACCATTTTGGACTCATATGGAAATTTGCCGAAGAGTGCTGCTGCGATAGTATTTAATTCTCGGGCAGCTTGTTATTCGCTTAAAATACCGCTTGCCTTATAAATCGTTCTTCATTCCAGCTATAATCGAACATCATTCGCTGTTAAGCACACCCATATGTGGACCCGGAGTTGCCCCGGCGCAAGTCACACCCTCGAATTAAGGCTGCCACTTTTAGTGAATAATGTGCGTATGGAATGGGAATGGGAACGGCTCATGAGGAGAACCGAAAACAAACAGAAATTACACTGTATCTTCTTTTCCTACTCTCTTTTGTATTGTGTCTCCCGCTTTCTGTTCCCTGTTTTCTTCCACCTTAAGCAAATTAACAGTCGCTTACAACTGCTACACCTCCTTTCAGCAGTGCGAGCCCAAATGACAGAGCAATAAAGAGCTGAACCGAACACCTACGGCACTTCAATCTGCAAGTCTGCAGAGCCAGTCCCCAAGGAATCCCGAAATCCTGTATAGATGCGGATATTTGAGGCGCTCTGCCGCTGCGCATGCGCCGCTGCCTTGTTTACACGAAACTCATTAAAATACGCATTTATCATTTGTGTGTGTGGCTCGGCCGATGGGCTGGGCGCACCACAGTGGTGCAATTTAAATGCGCGCACAAATTATTCCGCCAGATACAAATTTCGTTGGGTTCTCTGCAGGCTTGCCCTCGCGAATTTATGCAACCGAATGGGCATATTTCAAGGTCGGCGACAGAATGCAGAGTGTATGTGTGTGTGTCGTAATGCAGATCGTGCTGGGGCAATTGGGCGCCCGGGGATATGCCAAAAGAGCGGGTTCTCCATTTCAGATTCACTTTTTTCATCTTTTTTGGCTTGTTGAAGCTGCTCTTGCCTGGCTCATAATTCAAGTGAAGTCGGCGAACCTTTCGGCCAGCTCTAAAGAATTTATTTTTCGGCGCTTTATTTATTTGAATTTGCAGATTTGGCGGCGTCATCAATCTGCGCGGCCTTCAGGCGTTAAATGCAAAGCGACGGCGTGCAAGAAACTCGGCGACAAATGCGTAGTCGGCCGGCGGAAGAGAGCGGGAAGGGGAAAGCTGCGTGCGGCGATTACGATTAAGAGACCCAAATAAATATGCAGCTCGGGCCGGGTTCAATGAACCCATACTAACATTTTGGCTAGTGGCTGCGCAGGGGCTCTGCCCTCTGCCAAACAAAACCGAAGAAAAAAACGAAACCATTTTAATTTCGGTGCTCGAAATATTTTTTTTTGTTTTTTGTTTGTGTTGTATTCTCATACGAAGGTGGTCTTTATAAATTCTTGCGCAACGTGTCCTTTAGCCTTTTATTATATTTTATCTGCGGCTCGCAGCTTGATGAGTTTTTCTGGCTGTTGCTGTTACCTGTGCTCTGTTATATATATATTATTTTTATTTTTTTCTGTTAAATTCTTTCAGGCCACGATCGCACAGAGCGTTACCCAACGTTGGGGCGTTTCTTGGCTTTCGTTTTCGGTTGAGCGGAGATCGCTCCTAATTGTTGTCGCGCCGTCGTGCTGGGGATATCAGATTCACTTGGCGGTTGGCTATCATATCATGGCATGCCGTGGCATGGCAGCGCTCCGGTGTTGGAATCTTTGGCAGCTGTGCAGTTCATTGCCCAGCGCCGAACAATGAGCTGCGCGTGAGCCAGCACTAAGGCTGTGTGTTCTTCTGTGTGCAACACAAGTTGCCACGTCATAATTGCCGAGTTAGCCGAACTGGGCCTATTTGATGGCTATTTATTTCAGTGGCAGGCGAAAGTGAAAGTGCGCTTCATGAAATTAATAAACGCCACTTGGGAAGCGTAAAATACTGTGTGCTTGGTGCTTGTAAAAACTAAATGGCGCAGCAACTGCGCGAGTCAGCGCTGATGACGTCGTCGACAACGTCATTGTTGGCGTCAAGCGAAACCATCAATTACCCCGCTGCCACAGTGCTGCCCACGTGGCCACGCCCACGGGGCAGGCATGTTAAACATGACAAGGCACCGTCTTGAGCAGAGCAGACGGAAGTGCGTGCTTCACGAGCACAACTCGAATTCGTACTCTTACTTACCTTCGTACATCTGCGCATATTGCGGAAAACCGGCCGCCCGCAGCCATTTACATGCTTCCACGGCCTCGATTTCTGAAAGAGTGATAGAAAGAGTGGTGTGTGAGAAGGGTATAGCTATTATGCATACGCCGCGTGGCCTACAAATAATATTAATTGTAATTAAGTTGCCGTGCGAATTCTTGCGCCTGACAAACCTAAATGCGCTTCGCCTGAAACCAATTAAGGCGCAAAATGCGCTTTTGCTTAAGTGAAGTGTGCGTTGTGGTCTGCATTGTCGAGTGCGTGGTGCGGCCTTTGTCTTTGGACATGGCCACTTGATGGATTATGTTGTAAGCTGTCCAAATGATGTCGGCGTTTAAAATAATGCGGCTGCGAACTTTGCCGCGTTGACTGACGGCGTTTTAAATTGTGTTTTGGTTGCGCCTCTTGGCCGTTGCGGATTTAACAACGTTTTTCAGTGATATGAAAGTAAAAGTTTCGAAGAATTTTTCGACCACTCGAGATTGATGCAAAGTGCCGCTTACCCACAGTTGCCTTGCCTTGGGCGTATTACGAGTCATCACCCAAAACCTTTTTCTTCTCTCTGCTTTGTTAATTGTGGTTTGATATATGAAAAAAAAAACCCATGTTCACTGAAGCGCATATAACTAATTTATGTCATTGTGTTATGCGTCAGAGGCAATATAAATATATATTTTATATATATATGTTTATTTACGCCCCTAAATCTAAATTTTTCCAACCACTGCTCAGAAATAGGCAACGATTTCTTTTGTTGGCAGCCCATGAATATATGAATTGCCATTTCAGTCTCCCTCAAAGGAGCTTTGCATTGGCTCGCCTCGTGGCAGTGGGGGCCAATTAAGGCAAGCCAAAAATATAAAAAGAAGGCAGTTATGTCTATGTCTGTGTCTATAAGCTGTCGCTTGGGCTGCTATTTTAAATGCTAATCTGTTTGGTGTTTTACATTGCTCGTTGGCTTTCAAAACGAAATCAATTTGAGACACTTCTGCAACACCAGCAGGCAGGCAACTGAAGAGCTGGAAGAGTGGGGGATGAGTGGGTCGCAACCGAGTACCTGGACTATTGATTTTTAATCAACTTTGTGGAGCAGGCGAAACACATAAGGACGACGACATGAAACACTTTCCGGCTGCTTTCTGCCAAAGCAGATGTGACGGCAGCGGTTTCTAGTATAGGGCGAATTATTATTGAATTTTGCAAGCGATTAACTTGCACGACAGCCGAAAGGGTTGAGCGGTCCGGGTACGGACCGGGCCGAGTTCAGCCGGGCAGTTGCCAGTCAGCCAGCCAGGCTGTCAGGCTGCCAGCTTGTTTCCTGTGAAAGGGTGTCTCTGGGATTATTATTTTCAAAAATAGCCACAAACCCCTTGGCATGCATTTGGAATCGATTGAATTAGGTTAGCTGGAGATCGTTACTGTTACTTTAGATGCGCCCACTTGACACGCCCTGTCAGCCTCGATTGCATCAGTAGTATTGATGAGTCAGCTGAGCTGGTCTACATATAACCAGAGCTTATGTGGTCTGGACAAACGCCACAATTAGCTATAATACTGCGCCCATAATTACATAAAGTGGTGCAGGTGGCTATCCAAAAATAGCTCAGCAACAGCTCATTAATTATCCATGCGTATGCCAAGAACACCTAGCGACAACAACTCTTTCACTAACAACAATGACAAAAACAAAACCAACTACAAAATCAACAACAACAACAACAACAGCGACATTTCAGTGTGAACAATGCGAATGCCACTTGAGCGTTATTAAAATTGCGCATTCGCCGCGTTGTCGCTTCTGAGCCACTTGCTCATCCAAAAGCCATTTAAAGTGTGCACATTATTGTTGTGGACGCTTGTCTGTGGGGCGTGTGCCGCGCAGTTTATTGCGCCAGAGTCAATATTTGTTGTTGTTCCTGGTCGCACAATGTCGCCCACAGGCCAAGCGTTCGCCCACGCGTTGGCTGGATTTTGGGGCGGGCACGGATGCGGGACATACGGGCCCTTTGTTGTCCTGCCCGCTCTCCGTGTTCGACTCATTTTCGTCGTTCGTTCGGTCATGTTAAAACATTTTAAAGCCAGCCACGCGCGAATTCATGAAGTTGGCCTTACGTTGGATAATTATTATCCTGTGTGTGTTTGCTTGTTGTGCGTGTGTGTGTGTGAATATGGGGCGTGGCGCGCTTTAGCGCACCAGATTATAGCGATGCCGTAGGTTGATTTAAGTGCTCAGCGATTACATGCGTACATATGAAAACAAACCTGCTCATGACTGTCTAATTAAAAATATACTTAAATTGGAATGACCCTAAATTAAATCGATAACGATAAAAAGCGGGCGCGTTTGATTGTTAATGAAAAACCTTGGATAGATTTAAAATGCAAAGCTACACGAAATGCCAACATTCGAATGGGTTTTTATTTAGTTAACATGAACAAGAGTTTCAGAATCGCTAAAAACAATACCATATGAAATCAATCTCGATACATGTGGCTTAAAATTAAATATTTATTTCTGTTTGAAAGAAATAAGCCCATACGTAATGTTCCTTGCTGCGAATGCGTCACTGAAAGGAGATGCGTTAGCACAATTATTGCGTCAAGGATATTCTCTTACGTGATCTGCTTTTAGCTGACGGCCTCCCGTTGAGTGTGTGTGGGCTCTCTGTCTGCGAGTGACATGCTTTGTCTTTACATCTGCTCCAGAAAAAGCTAACTGAATCAAGCGCACAGAACACACACACACCCACGCACACACAGCTCAACACGCATTGTATGCAAATGACGCACACTTCCGATGATGGCCAAGAACTGCAGTGTTCACATTCAAGGCAAAAAACCGTACATCTCCTTGGCATTTACAAGCGGCTTCACTGAGCCGTATGCCCTGTCTGAATCCATATGCATCGCTGTCTATGCCATAATGCTGGCAGTTGCATGTGGTACGCGGCGTATGCGTAACAAGCAGGCCATGACGCAGTCCCTTAATTTGTTTATTATAATTTTGTGCAAAACTTTAACGCATGCAAACGAAGTTTGTCTAACTCGATTAAATGTTTTTCAGCTGCGCTAAAAGCTTTTCAAAACTCTTGACCTTTCATAAAATTTATTTCGTGGTAAATTTATTTTACAACCTGAGCACTAATTGCAAATTAATTTAGTTAAACGACGCTAGTTGCGGGTACCAGCGGCAATTTGTGTCATATTATTATTACTGGTATTGCAAACATTATTCAGCAAAAATTGGTTACAAATTTTTCCGCTAAATGCTCGCCGATTGCCTTTCGTTTGGCCGTTTATGCTGCCATTTTAAAGCTAATTGTATGGCCCCAGGAGCAGCTTGCACAGCAGTTATGAGCAATTTTTTCTGTTATGGCTAAGACAGTCAATGATTTTGCACATATGCGACTATAAGATATGTGTATATGTTTGTGTATGTGTATGCGAAATGGTAAAAATACTTCCTCTATATGCAAAATGTGCAATTATCTGATGCATTCGCTTTGTTGTAGGTGTTTGCTATTAATTAATTGCTTTGCACAGTGGCGTTGATGGTCGTTGGCAAAACACACACACACACACACACACATACAAACCCATGCACATTCACTTACACGCATCCAACAAATCTTTGTCTAAGACGTAGACCAAACACTTAAATGCCATTTGCAACATAAATTTAACTCAAAACTGACAACAAATGACGCATGCAGCACAACGTTTGTTGCTGTTGTTTTTGACATCGTTGCCTTGCACTGGGATTAGCCGCCAAAGCAAAAAAGCTTTGCAATTTTTAATTAATTACAAAAATCTTGACATATACAAACAAAATATGAGAAATGCACAGGAAAACCATGCTTTAGTAAGCTTCCTGAAAGACCAATCTAAATAAAGTTCTTTAGGGTTTAAACAGCACCCAAAATATAATTCAGGTTGCTAAATATAGAAAGCGAGAGAACTGTAGATTTGAGGTCTATTTGCACGCATTTCCTCTTCAATGGCCATGCAAAAGGCTCATTCGACTGGCTGGCTGGCTAAGGATCAAGTTATTTATAACTGAGTGTGCACAAGGTACAAGGTGAGCCGTTGTCCTGATAACTACAGACTGTGCGCGTGCCAGGACATGCGAATGAGTTGCGTCCAGGGACTGGGTGCAACAAGTGGCAGGCTGTCAGTTCAATTTGCCGTAAACTTGACGATGAGCCACGCGGCGCTTGTTGGGCCAAAGTGCTTGACTTGAAATTAGCTCAAAGCACGCATCAAAGCGGCTTATCCATGGCTACTGCCAACATCTTTAGATACTGTATCCAACCGAAGTCTGCTGTCCCGTCCCGCCCCTTCACATCCCCACCTGGCCTGCTTTGATATGTTCCAACAGAAATAACAGATCATTGAGCTTTTAATGCGTTTTTAATGTCAGCGTATTATATGCCGCATATTTCCTGCTGAGCTGTTGAGCGGGCGGTCGCCTACCTCTGCCACCCCGCCCACCAATCTCGCCCGCATACAATAAAAATAATTCGGCCAACTTGCTGTTGTTTTGCTACCAAAAACGAACACACATTAAAACAAAAACAGAAAGCAGGCAGCGCCGCCAGAAAAATATATTCGCATATAAAAATAATTACATTTGAAAAGAAACCGAAAATAAAATAAAAAAGAAAACACAAAATAAAGCACAAAACCAGCCAAAGAGGAGCACAGCATGGGCAGCAGGCGGAAAATTTATGCGTTTTATTGTTATAATACGAAATGGGTTAAAGAAAAGCCATTTAAGTTAAACACCAGCCTCAACACTGATTCAACATGATTGTGGAAAATAACTTGAAGAGGGCACAAAAATCATTTACATAATCCTGTTCATGGCAATAAAGAAATACGATTTAGTGGGTGCTAAGCTGATTTTTACCAAGCACCCAGTTAGAAACTTTACAAACGCAGAGAACAGTGTTATTAAAATTTATAAAAAAGATTCTTAAGGGGGTTACCGAAAATGTCATCCTAAACTCCTTGATTAAAACGTCTTAAACGTCACAACGAAATATGACTTTCAATAAAGGTTTATCCAGCAAATTTGTGGTCAATATACTTAAAAATTAATTACGATACGATTAATTAAGTTCCGGTCTGACCAGTCAGTTCCGTCTAAGACAAAGCATGCAACAGGCAACATTCATATGATATCGCAATGATTTGCTTATACAACACGAAATACATTTGGGGGGCACGGACCATGGAGGCAGGTGCTCGTTATTAAATTTGTTTTTTTAATTTTGGCTTGTTTTTACTCGGAGATATATGTACTCGTATAGTATGTATGTATTAATTGTATAATAATTTTTTCCATTTATTACTACAAGCAAACAATTTTCTTTATTTAAATGAATTGCCTCGCTTGACTGGCACGCAATTTCACTTGGGTGTAAAAAAAGCGAAATCGTAGCGCAAATGATGATGGGGTTTTGAGTACGAGTAGCCCCAGTACTGGTGCAGGCTGACAAACTGACTGACATACTGACTGAACTGACTGACAGATGTGGCCAGCTGTGGAGCAAATGCAAATGACAGACTGGCCATATATTGTGCATGATACGGCGGCAACTTGTTGCAGCATTTGCCCTATTCCATTTATCCCCCTTCCATTCCAATACACACAGACAAGAAGACATCGCTTAATAATGCAATGAATAATTCGATTAAATTGTGCGGCGTGCGGCGTCGATTGATATGTACAGGCTGTGCTAGTGCGGTTCAGCTGAAAATAGCCACACTTTGCTCCTAAAATAGTTGGCGTTGTGTTAGCCTCTTAATGGGGTGTGGAAAAACAATAAACAGGCAGGGGCACGCGTCCATACCAAATAATAGATTCTTTCTTGTTTGTTTACAATCGATACGAGTTCAAATTTAATAATTTGTGCCCTTGGTCCCGAGTGGAAATGTTTTCGTTGGGGAGGGTGGGAGGCCGATCGCCAAAATGCTCACCTGCGATTTTCCGCTCGCGCATTTTGCGCCAAAGCGCCTCGGCCTTGCGTTTGGGCCAGTTCTCGAACTTCTGCGAGAAGCTCCTGAAGAACTTGTACTCCCGTATCGATACGGACATGCGGCGCTGCATTCTGGCTAACGTTGGCAGCGCCGTTTTGCCTTTTTTCACCTTTAGCTAACGAGTTGCGCGAAATAGTTGGCAGCAAGGTAAGCTGCCCAAAAGTAGTGCTTATGGTTGGGTGTGCAACGCAAAATCAAGTCGAATCAAATCAGTTACATGCTGGCACTTGCAGGCACTTGAAGCTTATGCACTCTGTACACTGCACTGTCCGGCACAGTTTTGGTGCGCTTTGAATAACCGTTAGAGCGCTGCACACAGCAATTGAGTCGCTGGCGTCGACGCGTTTCCGTTGCCTGCCCCAGACTCGATGCGGCCCCGAATGCGTCTACCGTGCACGGCGCCTGTAAGAGCACTAATGATTTTGCCCGCGCGCCAAGCAAAATGGCCGAGCCGAGCCGAGCCGAGCCGAACCGAGCCGAACCGGGCCGGGCCGAGCAGAGTCCGTGCCCTCGGCGACTCGCGCCGAAAAGAGGCGGGCCGAGTAGAGCAACTGCATAACATACTAAACAAGTGAACAACGGGGCGTATGAGCAATGTTGTGTACTGGGTGCTGTTGCTGCTATTCGTGTTCTTGTGATGGCTGCTGGAGCTGCTGATTCCCTTGCCATGCAGATCTATCAGCGCCACAATCGCTTGTCGTTATTATTATTATTATTATTATTATTATTATTGCTTTATTCTCTGTGGCTGTTTTCTTTTAAGAACAAACTTTGCGGCCCTTGGCTCAGGCAAACCAAACAAATAAATAAATAAATGAATAACTGCTGTCATGTTGTTTGTTGTTGATGATGCTTATTTCATTTCAATGTTTATTGAAAGGACTCACACAGACACACACACACACACACACACGCACACCCACTACCGTTTCTGTAGTCTCTGACAGCTTTTGTTTTAAGTAGTTGCTTTTTACGGCCATATGAATTGTGAGATGGGCTGTGAAAGTTTCAAGTCGATGGCCAACCGCACCTGTTGCTTATTCGATGGGCGGCAATATGGGGCGGGGCGCTGGTTGCTGTTGTGCCCGTTGGCATAGTTAGTTGTTGAAGGTTAAACTTTTGCATTGTTTTTCCTTTTATGATATGTGCGCATTGAGGCATTACAATATTGTTTATAGAAACTTTAAACGCGTTTAATTAACTGCATTCTGCATTTCGTATTTTCGAACTTGATTGGCTTCCAATTAACTGGTTAGTAATTTAAACAGCAAATTAACGTCGCAATCACAGAAGAAACTTTTTCCTATTAATTGCATTTCATGGAGGGCGTGACAAGGCGCGTTAAACAAACACGACATTGACACATGCTCACAGAGCAGCGCGCAATACATAAAATGTATGTAGCTATGTACATATAAATATATATTCATTTATACTTGTGCGAATCTATGTATATCTCAAAGTATTTACTCAGACGATGAGCAAGATAAATAAAAATAAAATAAATGCTGGTAATTTTTATTTGTGCAATATCTGATATAAATCATGAAATACTGCGTGTTAATCTTTTCAACAAAATAAACAAAAAAAGCGCCAGCTATTTGTGATGCCAGCTTCCGTTATGAAACGATAACCACAACAAAGGCCACAGCCCAGCCTCAATCCCAATTCACATGCCCATGTCCATACTCATGACACAGCCCCAGCTCCAGCCCTGAGCACATAATAAATGGAGTGAGCGTCAAGTCGGAACGACCAAATGGCCATAATGCGATATTAGCAATATAAATTCGAGCGATGCTAAAGGCCAGGACATTGGCAACGTTAAGAGCAAGTTGTTCTGGCCTGACCTTTGCAAGCGGCCAATGCAGACGTCACTCTAATGACGTCATATGGCCAGCAAACAAAGCGTGCGTTCGGATTATCGGGCAGAAAAGCGCTTCATGCTGCCAACATGTGCTGGCGTCTTTGACGTCATCGTTGGCTGATGCTGGCGCTGGATTAGTCCAGGCTGCAATTGACTCGAAATTGAAAACGCGCTGAGCCAGTCCATTGAACGTTGGACCGAATGGTTGACTGAGAGCACTTTGCTGTTGATTCAATTTTAGTTCATTTATATGCCAGTTTGGCCATAAAAGGAACCACCCACCCAACCACCACCACCACCACCACCACCACCACCACCACCACTGGACAGTCACAATGCATATGATATTGAATGTGTGTGTTTGAGTGTGTTGGCCAACAGGCGCATGCACATTGATAGATTGACAGTCATGTTGGGCTCGCCATTTGTGTTGAAGTGTTGACGGAAATTGGCAAAAGAGCTGCGGCTGGCCGCCTCTTGTTGGCCTAGTATCATTGTTGTTGTTGGTGTCGGTCAAAGAACATGAAAGTAATTTAAATGACAGCTGCCCCTGCCTTTAAGCTCTCGCAATAGGCTGCTGCTGCCAGTGATTGCCTTCAATTGTTTGCTGCAAAAATCAAATTATGCCAACTGAATGAAATCGAAAGTTCAGACTGTCGCAAAGAGGGATGGGGTCTCGAGCGGCGAATGTTTAAGACAAATATATGAACGCGCTTCTTGGGAAAAATATGGTCATAATTATAGATATTTTGAAACGCAGCCTTCTCTGTTATTATAAACCACTCACGCTTAATAACAGGCCGCTAATTGGCTGGCAGGACCACCAGCGCATCAAATCAACAAGCCCCACTATGTGGGCCGTTGCCTTTTTCTCGGCGTCCACCTCAGCCTCGGCCTCGATCTTGGTCTTGGTCTCGGCCAGGCCATTTAAATAACTCATTTAGTGCACAGCTACGTTTAAAGCTAAACAAAAACTCGTTGCTAGCCACTCACCTGCTAAATAGCGATCACTCTGCGAACGAGAATAGCGCAGCGTCTGTGGGGTAGAGCAAGAAAAAGAGGAAGAACATATTAATGTCTGTTGATCAAGTATGTGCGAGGGTTGCTCTGTTTATCTTGAGTTTACAATATGGATCTAGCTAATAACTGTGCTTTGCCTTCGAGCTTTTACGAGGGTTGCTCATTTAATATCTAGTTGTTAAATTAAAGCAATTCGTGATTTATATCATCAGTAAAATATAAATATATTATTTATGAATAAATATTTGGTACACTTCCCAGTAATTTTGGTATATACTCAAAAAAGCCAAATTGTGAAGTAAACAATAATATTGCAATACATTCTTGTTTACTTTATATTATGTCTGTTTTGAGTATATACCAAAATTACTGGGAAGTGTACCAAATATTTGTTCATAATCGACGATGAATACACCAAGTATGCATTCCAATTTAAGTCGATATATATAAACGATGTAATTTTTGGCGTACAAATACAATTCGACTATGCATAAAAACCAAATAATATGCATACTATATGTTATAGTATATCTTTACTGTAACATATATATATACTATATGTTAAGAACTCCTTGTTTCAATTATGTTAAATTCTTATTTCTATTTCTTGGTTGGTAGATATTTTTTAATCAATGTTGCTGATATTGGACTCATTGTTCTATTCGTCTCTCAAATTGTTGTTTAAAAATATATTTTCCACATAGTTTTTACGTTGTGATATTGCATCTTTAATCGAATCTTTTTCAATCTCCGCTAGCGATTACCGTTAATTGCTTATCTATCTAAAATCTCAATTTGCTCTGCTATGTCAGGTGACCCTTAATACTAACCAAATGCTGTGCGGCAAAGTCATCGCAGCGGCGACTCCGCTCACGCTCCTTGAGCAGCAGCGGGGCCGAGTTGGATTTGGTGGTCAGTTCCTGAATGCCGCCGGTGTCGCTGTGCAGCGAGGCGCTGCTGGGCGATGGCAGCTCCACGAACTGATGCAGCTGCGAGACAGTCGTGGCCGTAGGCGAGAGAAGCGCCTGGAAGGGTTCCTGTCGCAACGCCAACGTCAGCTGAGCGCGCTCCTTTTGGTTGTGGCGCGGCAGCAGCTTGCGCGGCTGCAGCAGCAGTTGGTGCTGCTGGTGGTGATGGTCCAGGGAGAGGCTGCGCTGGTTGCGACGTGCCACACAGGGCAGCGGCACCATGATGGGCGGTGCGGCGCTGTACTTGCGACGAAGCACGACTGGCGTGGCAATGGAGGCGGTGCCGCCGCTGGCACTGCTCGCATCGCCGTCGGTGCAGTCGCAGTCGCAGTAGTGCTGCGCCAGCTCGAACTCATCCTGGCACTCGTCGTACTCGGCGGCAGCTGATTTGTTTGGCAGCTGCTTGGCCGCCTGGTCGTCCAGCATGTCGTCCTGGGACTCGTTGGCCGCCTCGCCACCACTGCCGCACAGGCTGAGCACCTCAAGCAGATCGGGATCGTCGGAGGAGGCCACGGAGCCGCTCTTTTGGAATTTCATTTTGCGCAGCGCCTCCAGACTGCTCACGGATTCGTTGTCGGGCGCACTGCCGCCCGCCCTGTGGTGGTGATGCGAATGATGCTGAAAATTGTGGCTCTTCCAGTAGGACATGTCCTTGGGCGGCGTCGCCGTGCCTATGCCACTCTCATTGTTGTCGTTGTCCAGTCCGGAGGAGTCGAGCGATATGCCGGACTTGCCGGAGCTCAGCACGCCGGTGGCCTCCTCGCAGGCCGAAGACGACGAAGTGGAGCTGCGGGCGGTCGGGAGAGTTGACAAATTAATAATAAACGCAGATGTGACGACTTCATTGGCTACTCACTTGTTGTCTTCATCGACGGCGCCAACGCTGCGCAGTATGGACTCCTCCGAGGTCCATATCGTTGAGGTGGAGCCTTTTTTGGTCACATCCACCAGATAGCCAGGCGTGGCGGCGCCTTTCGCCGAGGTCACCTGTATCCCACTTGCTGCTGCCTTTGCTGGCGGCGGGGTTATAACATTTCTGCTCGTCAACGTTGGCGACGTCGCGGCTGCTGCATGATTAATGCCCACCCGTTTTGGCATAGACATGGAAGCCGTTTCCATGTCCAATCCGTTGAATTGACGCTGTCGCCTAGATTTCAAATCGTCCATGGTGGTCGCAGCAGTTGCTGCCGTTGCAGCTTCACCTGTTGCCGCCGTGCGCTCTTCGATTTTCAATGCGCTTTGGAAATTTGTCAGCTTATGAGTTGGCAACGTTGCCGCTGCCGCTGTCGACGTCTCTGCATGGCCATTAAATGCGGACAGCGCCAGACTCTTACGCTGGCTCTGTGCACCCGCCACGGCTCTGGGTGCCGCGCCATGGCCGCCCGGCGCCGACAATGTTCGCATGTAGGCAACACTCGGCTTGGCGGCCACCTCGCTGCGTCCGCAATCAAGGTTAAACGATTGCAGTGGAATGGTTGCCTGACAAACAGAAAGAGAGAGAGAGAGAGAGAGTGAGTGAGTGAGAGGGAGACAAGAAGGGAAGCAGCGTATTAAAATATAGTCAGTCAGGTTTAATATAGAAAAGTCGACACAACACAGCGCTGACAGATTCGAGGGGCCGCAACCTCAACCTTTAGACGAAGGACCTTGAATGCATAATGAGCTTGGAGCGGAGGCTGGAGACCACAGACTGAAGAGCCTGGACCTGGACCTGAAGCCCGGACCAACGCGTTTTCACGTTTTCAACATGCCAGAAGACAGCATGCGCACAAAAACAATGCCAAAGGAAATATCAATGGCATTTTTGAGCGTTGTCAAGTGGCTGTGGCCAACTACGAGTACAATCAGAATTTGTATTTTATGCAAATCGCAAAAGAAACCGCGTGGCGAGTTAGCATTCTGTGGAATCTGCTGAAAGCCATTTCAAGTGACCGACCGACACGCAAAAGTCCCCTTTTAGCCAGTTTATTTTGTGTTCATACTATTGAAAAAATTTGCTATTGTTGTGGCTTATGATTTATATGCCGTAGCTGATAGCAGGCCGCATTCCACGAACTAGGCAGAGTATCCAGAGTTTTTCCAGCATCCAGTCACCTGGCCAAAAGGGGTGGTGCCCGTGTTGCATTCGATAAGTTCGTTATGTCAATTCAATTTACAAGCCTTTGGCAAGCGATTGACAATTTGGTTTTTGCTTCGCTGCCGACACGGGCGACAGCCAGAGCAAAATTCATTTTAAAATGCAGCAACAGGCGGAAATTGATTTAAATGATTTATTGGCAAAAAGGCAGTCAGGAGAGTGTGTACGGCTCAAAGCATCAGTGTATGATAAAAAAAAGCAACTATACAGCAGGTTGTTGTTTTTGTTTCTGCTGTGGCTGTGGCTGTTGCTGACGCGAGTACTTTTAGCTCCTTGGGGGCTTTTGGCGGCCGAAACTGTAACAGCAGTAAAATGGCTAACGAGCCTGGCAAAACTGTAACAGGAATATGAAGGCAGAACACAGCGGAATGGAGGAGAAGGGAAAAGAAATTTAGTATACATGACTGTCAAGCAACTTGTTCTTGCTCCTGCGTCTCGACATGACTGCTGAGCTGCGTCTCGACATGACTGCTGAGCCCAAATGAAAGCAATATATATATAGAAATATGTGTTGCAGATAGACATGTGTAAAAGCTATCTGAAAACTCAAGCGATTAGGCATATCTGTTAACCGATTTACCAACTTTGCTTGCACGAGGATAAATTCACCCGCCGCAGACGGCTGTCCAAATATGGACAGGATGTGGTCAGAGAGCCTCGTCATATCCATAGGGAATGTGGCAAGCCGCTGCAACTGCTGTTGTTGCTGCAATCAAATTTGTAATGCATTATGGAGCAGCTAACCGACTACAGTCTGTGTACAGCAGCTTCTATGAATTATTAATAAAGGCCCGATATCGATGTCGACGACGATACCAATGCCCAATGGCGTACGGGCCAACTGCGTGTTAATGAGCCGCCAACTCTCGCTGGCGACGCATTAATTGGGCGGCCATCCGCCACGTCTTTTATGGGCATCCACACATGGCTATGTATAGCCAGGCAGGCGCCAGGCCACGTCTCCAGTTCCGAATAGTAGATCAAAAACTGATCAAACGATTCGACTAATAAAACTTTTACATTTTACGGCTATTTATTGATGCAGTCAGTCATTCATTCGTTCGTTCTATTAATTTAGCGATTTTATCAATCTGAACAAAATTCTCATTTATGCAGTCAAGTTAAACTTGTTTTACACATGTTTGATTCTCTAAAAGTCAGTCTCTAGTTTTATTGCTTTCGATTTGGAAATTTTTGTTGTGATTGAAATTGAAGCGTTTTACGATTGGGGCGAGTGACAAGGAAAATCAATTTTATATATATTGCAGTAGAATTCGATATCCGAATCGCTGCCAAAAGCCAATTTAAATGCAATAAAATGTGAAGATATCTCACAACAAAACTGACGACGCGTCGCACTCAGACGCGGGCAAATGAAATGTTTTCTTCGGTTAGTTAATGAAAAATGCAATAAAATGAACACAAAATGACACAATAAAAACAAATTGTCATATACAAGCCCTAAAGGGGTTATCTGCGCACAATGCATTGAAAATAGGCAACTGTAAATGCCACTAATTGATCATAAAAGTGTCACAAAGAAATCTTGAGAGAGGAAAATTTGTGTACGCGCCATCGCAGTTGCTGTCAGTGCACATTTGCTGGTCTCCATATCAAAAATTTAATGACAAATGCAATGCAGGCAGGCAACGCCTCAACGTTCCACATTTATTGATGTATGACCCAGAAAGAAGTTCCATGTCGCCACCCCTGTCCCCGCCCCTGTCAATATACAGTGTGCATGTAGTACGAGCCTGTCCAGACAAGCGCAAATCGATTGGACATGCCTCTGCCCGCCTGCGGTCACGCATGCCCACTGATAATAATTATCAAATCAAAACACTTAAACGCTTGCCCTGCCCAACGTTTTGAGGCAAGACTGGGCTGCCATTCCTCTCGCCTCCTTGGCCGGCAACTGTTGCTCGTCATGTTTGTTTGCCTTGCAGTGATTTGCAAGTTCTACTTAACTCAAAACTGTCCAGTGTCCGCGGTCCATTGATGCTGCAGCAGCAGCGAGTTGCAACAACGCGTCGCACACGTTCCTTGTTGCTTCCTGCCCGTTGTTTGGTGCTGCTTGAGATGCGTGAAAAGCTTTGTGTGCGCGCGGCCTTTGTGTTTGCTGTAACTGCACCATTTGCCCCATCTGGCCATCTGCATGGCTCGTCATCATTAAGCGCGGATTGCATTGCACTGCATGCCACACATGCGAAGATTCACTTTCGCAGCAATCTGAGCGCGCCTCATAAACATCACAAGGGGCAACTAAATTGGGGCGTTGGGTTCCACTTGGTCTGGCACCACAGCTCCAACTCCTGCTCCCGCCGCAGTTCCACAGCCGCTGACAGCTGGGCAGGAGTGAAGTGAAGTGCTCGGCGGTAGCAGAGCCAGCGTCATGATCTTTGTTTGAGCCGCAGCCGCAGGGCGGCATATTGACCCAATTCGCTGGCCCACCTTTCGAAAGAAAAAACATCTGTTTTTGCTTTACTTTCGATGACAGTTTGTTCGTTTCGGCCGCCTGGCCCGTTTCCTCCGTTTGGCCCGTTTTGTTGTCTTTTTGGCAAACAAGGCACGCACTTGTGTCCTCGATAAGGTTGCCGCTTGCCGTGCGCGGTCTTTGATTTATACAGCTATTGGTAGCACATAAATCAATGCCACTGCTCTGACTGACTAACTGGCTAACTGACTAACCGACTGACTCACTGAAGTGCCCGAGAAGCGAACCGCATTCTCGGCGTTAATTAGAGCAATGCAGGTTTCGGGCTTGAGCGTTTTTAATTGGCACTTTTTACTTGAACGATTACTGCGAAATATGACAGTTCGAATGCCTACATTTTGGGGGCAACAGCAGCAGGGAAATGTCAAACAGGCGCCCACATACCCTGCTGCAGCTCCTGAACGAAATCAATTTCGCACAGCTGCTGCAGCTTGGCAACAGATTTCGCCTTAAGGCGTTGGAAACATGCCCGAATTTGCGCCAAACATTTCTCATGCATGTCATGGAATATTCAACAAAACAGAACCGAGTCGACTCTGGGCTCCTGTAGCTGCTGCTTGAAATGACAGACAGAGACAGCAATAATAATGTGTAGTAGTGAAAAGGCTAAGGAGGCATGCATATCATTAGCACAGAAAATGAACTTCTGTTTTAGGTACACGTATAAGTATAAATATGTGTATGGACACGTGGTCTCCTTGAGCCTCTGCAGTTTAACGATTAATGGAAATTCAACTAACTTGTTTTTGAAATTAGGTGGCCCACAGCAACAACAATGTGAGACACAAGTCGTGTCAATTCCAGCTCAGCTTTATTTTGCTTTGGTATTTCAGATTTTCATACCCTGTAATAGCTACAGGGCTACAGTTTGAATATTTAAATACATTGGTAAAGCGTTTGCACAAATATTTAGCTGAGGACTTCCCGACCTTATAAGGTAAGTAAAAATATTCTGGTTAGGCAGCATGGTTCGGTTTGATGTACAAAAAATCCCAAAAATGCCTATAAAAATTATTCGTTTTAATATTTCAAAACATTAAAAATGCTTTACAACTGAATTTTAATTTTTGTTTCACAAACATGCGAACAGTGTATATTGTGGTCGAGCATTCTCAACGACAGCACTCTTATTAAGTTTTTGTAATTTTTATACTCGTTTACGAATCGAAAAGAGTATATTGGGTTTGTTCAATGTCCGCTCTTCTGTCCATATTAAAGCTAGAGACTTGAAGCTTCGTATATATATTCGCGTCAGATACAGATCTTATTGACAGATAAAAATTGGCAAAAATGTTGACATGTTAAGCTATCTGATCCATAGCTCCCACATTTCAAACACCCATAATTTTGTTGAAACTGAACCTATTTTCATGTTTTTGGTCATGGTTTGTCTTCTAGATTGATTCTGCATTTAAAATTAAAATTTAAAAATTAAAAAATATTTATTTATTTTTTGTTCAAAAATTTACGTGCACTGTGAGCGAGAATTGCGCTGCCGGTTATACCCGACTGCAGTATTTTCAGTTGTTTTTTTTTTTTTTTTTTGGCGGGTTTTGTGGTATTTTGGTGTTGTGTTTTTCCACTGGCACGCGTTTTGAAAATTAATATTTGCTTTGTTGGTGTAGTGACTGCTGCTTTTTTGAGGTTTTTCCACAGATAATCACAGCAAGCTCTGAGCGAAATGTATGCTAAGCATATGCAACAAACAACAAGCAACAGACGACAAACAACACGAGAGACCACAAACTCAGTGCCGTTTATGAGCTGCTTGGGCTTATAAATGTTTTAATTAGATCTATTTGATATGATAAGCTAGAGACAGCTAACAAGTTGCTTAGGTTTCTGGGCTTTGGTTTATGGTTTATGTCTGGATTAAGTGGGTCATCGAGTGAGTGTGGATTGAGGCTGAGTGTGTGTGTGTGTGTAAGTGTGTGTTTACCGCAGTCGAGTTATATCTGAGCCTAGTTGAGTTATAATAGATGCAGTTGCATCAGTTTAGTTGAGTTAAAACTTTAGCTTGGTTAGATTGATAAACAATGCAATTAGGAAAAGTACAGAGCTTGTATATATTGGGTATATTTTTAAGACGATCATTAATCAATTGCCTTTCAATACTTGATGCTTTAAGAGATCACTAATTAGCTAAATTTTATTACACATTTTATAGCGCTGCAAGTCAACGCATCTTCTTTATTTCGGCCCGAATGCAACTGGCAGTCATAAAATTCGCTGCTGTTTTATTCCCCATCTATTTCTTTATCTTTTCAACAGTTCAAAGTTTAACTCATTCAAGTGGCAGTCTGGAAGTGACTGTCTATCACAGCCCTCTGCACCCAGCTCCCGCCCCACGGACGAATGCTGCTCATAAATTTCACGCGCTTCACTTGCGCATCCGGCACAGCCGCGGGGCATAGCATGTGGCACATATGGCGGCAGTTCTTGAGAGAAAATTCGTTTTTTTTTTTTTGGGATAAATGCTTGTGCCGCACTCTTGCGTGCGTTTCATGATAGAGAGTGAGGGGAGGAGGAGGGGGTCAGAGTAGGGGCCTGGCGTTATGTGTGGACAACATTGTTTGTCTTTAGATTAAATGCCTTTGTTTTAAGCGCTTTTTATCTAACCTACATAAAATATGCTGTGCTGGCCGCTTGCCTCATGTTGAAATCGTGGAAGAGATTACTAGAGAATCCAAGCGATTTCATATTATGAAATCTCAGTGTGAGAATTTATGATTGCATTTAACTTACATGCTTCTCCGGTTTCAAGACGAGTCCATTCTGCTGCTGCTGCTGCTGCTGCTGTTGTTCGCTGCTGGCAGCGGTCTTGCCAAGCCGACTCTGCAGGGCTGCGCTGGCTGCTGCTGAAAGCAGCATGGGCGCTGTCCTGGACGTGGGCGAACTGCTGGTCGAGGCTGAATCTGATCCGGGGCCTGCAATGGTCGCCAGATGCGGTGGCAGCTTATCGCCACCCATCAGATTGTCCAAATCACGTAGAAATTTGTTTGCCCAAATGTTCACATCATCCGACTGGCCAGCGGCGGGCGGAGCAGCGGTGTCCGCAGGGCGTCGACTTGAGCCTGTGCCCGGACTCAACGGTGGCGGCGGCAGGGCTCTTAGTTTAGTTGTCACTGGTTTGCAGTTGTTGCTCGTTGCCGCTGTTGTTGATGCTGATGTTGCTGCGGTCGCAATTGCTGTTGCTGTTGCTGTTGTGCTGCTGCTGTCAAAGCCGCTATCAGATTCCGTAGAACGCGACAATTCATCAAGCTGCCTGGCTGCGGCTGCCGCCTGCCGCACCGCCTCGAGCTGCTCCTGCAACTGCTGTTGCAAGCGCTGCGCCTTGCGCAACTCGAAGACCTCGTTGATTTCCAGCTGCAATTAGAATACGAGTTGTTAGTTGCAGTTGCACATAAATTCAGAGCGCTGCTGGCCGCGATTGGTTTTGATTAGCACTCTAATTGCGTGCATATATCAAAGGCAATAGCAGTCTTCGGTAGCGGGGTCTCTATTAATCGCGTTGCGCCCAGAGCGCCAGATTCTAATGGATCGGGCTATGATGTATGTTTGCTTAATTTGCCCAACCAAACAGTCGTAGATGCAACAGCAGAGAGAGAGAGAGAGAGAGAGAGAGAGAGAGGAGGGACCAAGACACGATTAGACATTACTCACATTGAGTCTGTGGCACTGAGACACAGAGACATGGGGCACAATCAAAGACAAATAAATTAGAACACGACCGCAAAGGCAGAAAAAGGTTTTTCAAACTGAGACCAAAGAAAACTGCAGCCACGAACTGCAGACAACAACAACAACGACAACAACAGCCAAGGAGAACAGCCAAGACGTGCAGCAGCAACAACAAATGCAAATAAATTGAAATGAAGCAATTTGTTAGCCAGATTAAACAAAAAGCTACAGCAACAAAAGCAACAGAGAACAGTTTCCAAAGAAGATCAGACAGAGGACCCACAGGGCTAACAAAGTCAGCGAATTACTTAATTAAAAAACGTGGCCCTAAGATACAAAAGAACTGCTCCAGCACGAGAACTCGGAACGGGAACGGGCACAAGAACAGGCCCGAGCACCAGGCCCAGTGACATTAATAACGTGCCGAGCTCATTACTCAACAATTGTTGTTGCTGTTGTTGCTGCAGACAAATGCGATCGAGCATTAGCAAGTAATAAATTCTCAAAGGTAGAGCCCATCTATTGGCTGTGCCATGAAAGAAAGAGCCGACTTGGAGCGTCCTCAGCAGCCACCGCCATTGCTGCTTGCTCTTCGCCAGAGATTGTATCGGTGGGAATGTTTTGGCAGAGCCGCTGCCTCATTTGTCCTGCTCGTGTGAGAAGTTGTCAGCTAATTTGTGCAGGGACCAGGTCGAACCGAAAACCCATGCCATATGAAACTTTCCCAAGCCAGGCCACGTAAATAGAACAATCAGTTGTGGCAAACGGTATTGTTTACAGAAAAGTAACTGTTTATTTAGCCGCCCACAAAATGGCTAAAGGAAACAGTATGAAAAGTCTGAATACTCTTGCTTGACTATATCGTTGCCAATGGAGTTAATGTATAGAAATGTGTACCAGATTTTTTTATAAAATCTGCTGGGAACATCTCTTGTGGCAGCATTCATATTTCCCAGTTTGACAAAGCGCGTCATAAGTACACTGCACATTTTGGTATTTAATTTCATGGTAGAATGCGCTGGGCAAACAATAGCCAATAGCCACACACGCGCGGTCCTCCACATGCGGCATGGGTCCAGAGCGTATTCCCAAAACTCCACGTGCTGACTTGGCCAGTGGCCAGCATCTTGGCGGCTATAAAAAGTGAAGTTGCTCGGCAGCCACTTTCAGTTTCTAAGAGCAGAACACAGCGGTCGCAGCTTCAAAGCGCCCGACGCGAGGCAAAATTGGAACAGCCATTCCGATCGAGGCACCCAGAGGCAGACTTCGAACCACCAGCCACAGACGCGGAGTCCAGACAGCATGAGGCTCACGCTTGCCTGGCTCTGTGTCTGCCTGGCGATTTATTGTAGCGGCGGCTTCGCCAACAACGGCCAAGGCAATGTGGTCTTATCTTTGCCACCATCGCTTATCGCGGCCACGGAGGCGGTGGCCTTGAGACAGCTGCAAGAGCAACAGCAGCAGCAGCAGCAGCAACAACAACTGCACGAGCAGCACCAGAGCTGGAAAAAGGATGCACGCGTCCTGTTTGACAGCGGCAACGATGCACCGCGCGATATGGTGCACAGTAAGGAGTCCGCATCCGCGGCCGGCAAATACAATTTGCTCTACAACAACGACGACGAGCGCGTCCGCGCGGATGTGGAGCAGCAGCCACAGCCGGCGGATTTTAATCGAAAAGCACTGGGCGACGCTTATGATTTAGAGGCACGACTGCAATCAGCGCCGCAGGAAATTGCGCCGCAACATGGCCATAGACTTGGGCTCAAGTATGCCACGCCCACACCACACAAATACTGGGCCAGTCGCTGCGCGGCTGCAAACAGCAATTGTCCACGGGAATACAATCGCGCCATGCTGGCGGTCAGGTGAGCTAAGGATGTGCCCCTGCCTCTGGGTGGCAATCACTCGGGTTAAATCTACATGGCAACGGGTTCAAGGTAGCCCCAGAAAGTTGCCAAAAAAAAAAACTTTCTCGCCCCGTCGCAAGTCCCTTCTAAGCCAATTAAAGGCGGACTGCAATTTATCAAGCGCGTTAAGTCTAAAGTTAAGGTTCAGTTCGGGGTAAACCTTTAGAGTAAAGCGCCCGGGCGCCAGGCTTTAATCGCAAAGTAAAAGGTCAACAAGAAGAGCAACAAATCGCCGACAATTTGGCTGTCGGCCAAAAACACGCAAAACCAATTAATGGGCGTGAAAAAATCAGTTCGACGATTGCAGTTTTCTTTCTGCAACTCCGCGTCGCATACATATGTTGATTTATTTTGTAAATTTTCGTAAAATAACAACTGTCAGCAAATTCATTGGCCCGAAACGAAACAAAAACAAAAAATTGCACGGTGCATTGAGTTTCACTTTTCATTCAGTTTAAAAGCCGAAAGGGAAAATCCCCCCTTGCCGCCCAGTGAGAAGTGAGAAATTTTTGTTGTCTGCCCACGAAATTTTTATTGTTTTTAACAATTATGCTTAATTTGTATACCCTACACCCATTCATTGGGTAGCTGTGATATAATTATGTGGTATTTGATATCTTTTAAGTCAACTTTAGAGGTCAAATTATATACAAATATACAAATATATATACAAATACATTATATATATCATAGAGGAATATTGTGCGATTAATATAAATTTTTGGTAGCAATTTTGAAAAAAAATCATTAGCGAGAAAAAATAGAGGGTTTAACATGTTTAAACATGCTCACCTCGGGTTGTTTACAAAAGCTAAAACTATTTTAATGAAATTTCCAAAACAAAAACCCTGATATTAACTTTCTTAGACAAATCAAAAAAAGTCACAAAAAATCTTCCTTGCCACTTTCACTTATGGGCTTGTATCCCTACTTATTTTACCTTGTTCAAGAGCTGGGAACAGAGTATCTAATAAGCAACGTTCCTTGATGAGCACCTGTCAACTTACATCACATGTAAAGAGTACACATTATAGTCCAACCCGTTCATCTCAATAATTTTAAAGAGTATGGCCATGGCGTTGAAAAATTATTGGTCTTGGGCGCTGCTATTAAATTACAATTAATCATTTCTTGTGTTTTTCTTTCATTTTGTGCTTTTGTTGATTTGTTAAATGCGTCGATTAATTGGCCTTAAGCCCGCATAACGTTCAGTTGTTTTTGTGCCTTTAATTTGTAATTTTACACAGCAATTTATAAAGGGGAATTGTCCAAAATTGACTATTGATTGGATGAGCCTACATGACAGCAAGATTAACACAGGGTCCCCAGTTAATTCTGCATAGCATTTTAAAGGGGGCTTTTGGTGGCTTTTCTGGGTCAGCTGCTCGAGTGGCTGCCATTGTCGAAGGCAGCCCACGTACGCAGATATGTTCATCAATTTTTAGGCAGGCACAGTGTGTGTAAAAAAAAAGAGAAACCCAGCGACAGCCGTGCACGTGTAATTGAAACCTAAGCAGCCCACGCACCATCAAAAGAAAATGTTTTTTAAAAATGATGTACAATGACGATCCTTAAACTGATGTCTCGCTACAAATGATGCATCATTAATCTTAACACAGACATCACACATACTGATATAGAATTTCAAGCACCCCACCTCTAATTCTCCAACAGAAATAGGGAAGCCATTGCGCGTTTGCGACAGCAGCTAAATGAAATGGAGGATCAGCTGGATTCCGTCAGTGAAGATGCTTCTGGCGACTCCTTGGATGTGGACTCCAGTGACGACAATGAAGATATTAACTCAAAGAACAACAACGAGGTGTTCATGCTGCTCACTGGCGAACAGGATCTGGCCAAGTTCCTGCACTGGGCCATGCAGCTGCTCTACCCACAGCAGCAGCAGCGGCTTCCAATTGATAATTTGAGCGACAGTGCCGCAGACTTTTATCACCCGGGCATGTTCATATGGAAGAAGTTCAACTTCTCGGGGCACTTGGAGCCGCCGCTGATCGTCGACGAGCCACATTATGTGCTGGTGCGGCGCGAGAAGCAGAATCGAAAGGATGGCTACCAACTGGGCGGTGAGCATGCATAAATCATAATTCCCTGGGCGTAACGAATACCAGGGTGTTGAAATTACAAAGTACCAGCCTCTCGTTTAGTTCTGTTCAGTTCTATTCTTGCTTCGTTTAATTTTAAATGCATGTGGCATGGAATATTCTTAATAATAACATGCCTGGCTATGTTGCAACACGCATTAAGTGCGATCCCCTCTCTCTTTCTCTCCCTCACTCACTCTCGATCTCAATCTCGCTTTATAGATGATCTAAAAGCAAAGGACGATCCATTTATACCACCACGCGGGCGTAAGCAGTCTTCGCCCGATCTGGACAAGCTGTTGAATCGCTACGAAACCTTTGTGCCGAATCGCGGCAGGCGCGACAAAGTCAAAGATCTGTTCAAGTATGACGATCTATTTTATCCGAATCGCGGCAAAAAGCATCGAGACGTTTTGAAGCTGGACGATCCTTTCTTCCCGCATCGCGGCAAAAAACTGAAACTGCGCGATCTCTACAACGTCGACGATCCATTCTTTCCGAATCGCGGCAAGCGGCAGCTAACAGCAAAGCAAAATCTGCTGCCGGCAAGCAAGTTGGGAAAACTACAGAAGAAACTAAAGTCCGACAGCGGGTACAGCAGCGACAACAACGGCAACAAAGGCGACAACTGGCCGCAAAGAATGTCAACGCATGAAATTAATGGTAACGATCAATCAGTCAAGCCATCAATGTCAGCCGCGGATGCAACTGAAGCCGCTAGCTGGCAACGTCTGGCCACGACCCAAGTGCAACTGCAACTGTCACAGCCCCCTTATAGATTGCAGTCGACAAGATCAATGTCAGCTAATTTACAACAGCAGCCGGCGCAAATGCAGCGCCTGCGCTTCATTGTCAATCCGGGCATGCGCCAGCAACAGCAGCAGCAGCAGCAGCAGCAGCAGCAGCGTGAAAACATCCTGGCCAGCTAGAAGCTATCAGCGCTGGCAGCGATCTGCACACGATGCCCTCGAGACACAATTAACGCGGGTGCTCAACGCTAGTCCCATTGGCCACGACACTGACATTGACATTGATTATGGCCAATTGGACATGTAAATGGCGATCGTTTTGTTTTGTAAGCACTTTTCGGTCAACTTCCCCTAGGCACTCGAGTGTCGTTTTCTCTTTTTAGTGCACGACGGTTTTAGTAGGAATATAAAAAAATATATATAAATAAAATAAAGCATGCAGTTGATTTTGAGCAAATCGAAATAATCGAAGGTTACATGTCTGCCCCAGGTGCTTGGTGCTTGGTGCCGGCTGCCCTTGGGGCCTTTCTAGAATTGTGCTGTGAAGGTCTGTGCCCTTGTGGCAGCCTCTAGAGTCTTTGCAGCGTCTTGGGCATCGCTTTTTTTTTTCTTAATTGTATTCATTGGCTAATTTATCGCTAAATGTAATCAGCATTGTGCCAGCAATTCAACTTTAGACTTCGTCGCAGACCCCAGATGCGGTCGCAGACTCCACACAGCTGCAACATGGCGACGCGGGCGTGGCACGCAGTTGCTGCTGCCGATGCCAACGTAGCGATATGTCCGCCGCGCAGATATGCACCCAGATAGAACAACAAACACAACAGCAATAGCTACGGCAATGACAGCAATACCAATAGCAGCAGCAGCAGAAACAGCAGCTATAACAAAGCTGTGACTACTAAGGTCAGGCTGCTGCCGCTGATGATGCTGCTGCCATGTAATCCCCAAAACGCACATCAATCAAGCGGTTGTGGCTTTAGCTTATTAGCAAGCATTGAACCTAAAAATATCAGTCAGCCAGTTACCGACTGACGGTTAGAGGAAAACCAAAAAAGCTTAAAGCCTCCGTTACAACAGCAACTGAATTTTTCCACTTCAACAAATTTCTGACATTGACATTGACCAGTCGGCTATCTGGCTGGCTGGCTGGCAGTCGGCATCCAAATCGACAACAACGTCAAAATATTTGGAGAGACGCAAAGTCTGCTGGCCAGACCAGGCCAGTCCAGGCAGCCAGCCAGCTCAGTTCAGGCCGGAGCAGCTCTTTGTTTTGTACAAATGACCATTGAAGGTCATAGCAGCCAACAACAAATTGGTTAAATAATACTCTCAGCTAACACACACACATTCACAAAATTTAAGCAGATGCGCGTCAACGTCTGCGTCTGCGTCTGGTTTCGGGTTTTTGGTAGCTTGACGTTTGCGATCAGTCCAAAAACATATGAAGATCATTGTAATTTCAATGGCACTTCAGTCTGGGGGCAACCACCAGATCTGAACCCAACTCTGCGCTTGGCTAGAAAATTGAGTGCAGCAGTTGTTGCTTTGCTGCTGTGGGCACTCAACTGGGCAATGACACTTCGAGTGATCCAGCGAAGTGGTCAAGCGAGCCACACGTGCAGCTAGCCGAGATGCAAAGACGTAAGCACATAATGTGATGAATATCGGTTGGGAAGCTTTTTTAGGGTTTGCTATGAGTTGGGTAAGATTTTTGGGGGATAAATGTCAGGAGCTGGAATACGATATTCCACATAAGCTGAATGGATATGTATAAAAGTAAACACAAATTATAATCTTAAGAGATGTGAACAATTGTTAAAGAACTCACTCAAGATAATTCATATTAGAGTGTAGTTTGAGAAGCCGGAACGGAACATATGATTCTGCAGTTACAACAAGGAATCCTCACTGCGAATTCTGACAGAATATAGAGTTTTAACAAGTGGAAGAAGTAGGCTAATAGGAAAGCATGCTTTCTTAACGAAATCGCAATCCACAATGGTATAAGATGTCAAATCCTTTATCAAGACAATTATATAATGATCTAGGATAAGCATCTAACTCTTATATAATCGACAACTAATTCGTCTCATAACCGCGAGCGAAATCAAGCTCCAGTTTGATTGGTCGTAAACGTTTCTCTTCTAAGTTTTTGAATATTGAACCGAAGGCTGCAAACGGCTGAAACGGATAGCACAACAACATCTTTCTGCTACTTGGGCAGCCATCAAAAAAAAAAATATAGAAACAAAAAATCAAGCCGTCCAAAAAGAAAGTCCGTGTCCAGCTCAAAATTGCCATGTGGCTGAGCGTACGATCCGTGCAGCAACAGCAACAGTCGAGTCGCGTCCAGTCTCGGCAAATTGGCGCAATTTTTGTGGCAACAGTTTTTTGTTGCAGCTGATTTGCTTGTCGGAAAATATCAACGCATTGTCAACAGTGCTGGAATGAGCCAAATGCTGTTGACAACACGCCAGGCACTGACTCTGGCTAAGGCGCAGTTTGAGGCGAGGGTGAGGCAATTGCCCGCACGGCAGCAACATGCAACTGGCAACTGGCAACTGCAACTGTAACACGAGCAGCATGAGTAGCCAGCAATATTTGACAGCAGCTTAATTGCTGTCTGCAATTATGATTGCTGCTGGTGAAATTGTAGAAGCTGCTCGGAGGCACAGTCGAGCAGTTGGACAGTTGTAGCAGAGTTGCTTCACTTTCATTTGATTTGTGGCAATGACAGCGCTGCAACATGTTGCTGCTGATCGTTGACTGTTGACTGTTCACTGTTGATTTTTTTTTTGTTTGTTTGTTTTTGCCTTTTGGCTTCATTTGGCGCATGGCTGCGATTTCTGGTTTATTGTCTGCATTGGGACACGGCAGCAACTCCTGGTTGACAAAAATAGTAACGTGCACAAGGCTGGCACTGCCTTTTATTGCCATTTGTTTGCCATTTGGCGTTTGCTTTAGCCGTTTGCTGTTGACGTTGACAAAAAAACGTCATTTGCAAATTGGGCAAAGACAACTTTCTCTAGGCAGCTGCGCAGACGCAGTTGCAGGCGCAAATTACCCAGCTCCAGCTTCGGCTACAGCCGTTGCATAAAGTTATAGACTCACAGATAAGTTAAAGGCAAAGCCGTCGCCCACATTCATTAACAGCATTCGCATAATTGGCTGATATTTCGTGGGTTCAATGAACCGCCCGACTAAAGCTGAGACAATCCCTAGGATCAGCCCCAGTCTCTGCCCGTTGGGCTCTGGCTTGTTTTACGTCTCAATTTCTGATTGCCACATTGTCAATATCTATAATTAAAATCGTTTGAGAACACACGCAAGCTTTGTTAATGGCGTGGTTGTTGTTTTCCTTGATGTTGTCGATGGCTTATCGGATTTCGTTGAATGGCTAAAACGTTAGACGTTGAAGGCTTGATTGAGCTGATGGACTCGTCGGCCCGTTGACGAGCGTCAATTTTGATTGGTGTGTGCCGTAGTTAAATTATGGATTATGCGTGTGTGTGTGTGTGTGTGTGTAGCCAAAATGCAACACAGACGCTAATTGATGCAGGAAGCGCGAAGCAAAACGAGTTGCCAAGCGCTTGTCATGTTGCATCTGTTTCAAAGGCAGCCCACCAGATTCGCTGCACGCTTCGCTGGCGCGTTCGAAATAGGTCAGGCAACGACAGCGTAGACAACAACAACAACGACGTCGGCAACAGCGCCGCCGTCGCCGCCTCCACAAACGCATTTCATAACTAGGCAAATTAAGCCTAAGGCCACGACTACAACAAGCGTCTTACCGAGACTTACGAGTAACGGCAATTTGGAGCTAAAGTGCTGCACTATTTGTCATAATAAACGCGCCGCACAAATGAGGCCTCGCGGGGTGGCAATGGGGCAGCGGGGCAACGGGGCAACGGAGGCAGCAGCAGTACCACCAAAAGAAAGCGACTGCCCCGTGTGGGCAGCACTGTGACACATTTTGTCATCATTAGCCACAGTTGCCGGCTAATAATTTCAATTTAGGCAAAAAATTAGCTGCATTGAGCTGAAATATGGAAAAGGCGTTAATAACTGGCTAGTGCGGGCCAGGGCCAAAGTCATAGACAGCCCCAAAGCTAGCGCTATAAGCCGACAGCCCACGCCAGCTAAGCAACAGCAACAACAGCGCCGGTAACGCATGCAACGCCTTTGAGGGCGTGGCCGGTCGCTCGATGGGTGTCGAGGTGATGACACTGATTATAAAATGTGCATAGATGGCGTGCAGCCACTAACTAAAAAGAAATGCCAGCAGTTTAAAACGCGGTTGACATAAGAGAAACATAAAAAGCGATTAATAGCACTAGTTCAGCCGATATCTAATTACAGGCAATAATTTTGAGTTAGTTTGAAAAACATGCGACCTACGAGCGAGTTACAATAGCTAACACCATTATACGACAACTGTTAATTGAAAAATTAGATAGGGCGATACCCAAAGGCAACCCAACTGACAGCACAACTAGATCAGCTCATTCTTGAAGACATTAAAGAGGATTGTTTATGGAAAAGATCATAAACTTAAAAGCGCTTTTAGCACACTCAGTCTGGAAATGAGTTCATACTTTAATATACAGCTGGCACCAGTGTAAATAGAATATTAGGTTAGTTCAATAAAATTGCAATCAAAATGCAAGCGCTGCTTTCGGTTAACTTGTCGAACCGTTAGTTAATGCAATCGATACTCAAAAAACGCGTGCGTCTTGGGCGCGTTTTTGATGTTTTTTGGTTCGAAGAGCGCGTCGAGTTGCGCAGAACCATAACCGCAATGCTAATGAGGAACGCGTGCGTGCGCTGCTTCCGCTATGGGCAAAGAAGCGACTTGGCAGCGGACAAATTTCATGCGAAACAGTTATAAAAATAACTAAAGTTGCGGTCGGCCGTTGACGCTGCCGCTGTCGCTGTCGCTGCCGGTGCTGGTGCCGCTGACGTTGACGCTGATGTGTCTGGGAGTGTGAATGTGAGTGTGTAATATTGCGCTTTCCGGTACAGAAACATAAAATTTTATGTACACGACGCTGACAACGCTAACGCTAACGACAACGACAACGACAACCACAGCAACAACAAAAAGTCTGAGCGTGCAACGCGTCGTATGCGTTACACATTACGAATACGCCGCTGCTGCTGCGCCCCAACTGTGTTTGCTTTAACACATTTTTCTGTCACGCAAAATAATCATTTGCAAAATCACGCAGTGTTGACAGTCCAAGTCCAGCGAGCGAATAGAGACGGGATGGGGGGACTGTAACAGCCAGGAAGGGGACCAGCTTAGGCCGTAGCAAAGTGAAATGTGTGTGGCGACAGCAACTGTCGCTTATCATTATGTGAAAATTTATGAAATTGAATATTGTCAGTCGGCAACAAGTGGAACGATTGCTGCTTGCATGGCTGCGCCCTAGGGCGAATGCTGGCCTGAATTTGATTTGAGAATGAAGCAACAAACGTGGGAGCGAATATTCGCTTAGGTTTACAGTTTATTGAAAAGTCCAGCACTTACCTTAACACGATCCAAGTAGTCCTGGAGTACGCCATACGGATCCTCCCCATCGCCATCGTCTATCAGGTCGAGTCTGTGCGCCAGGTCCAGATTGTCTAGCGTGGCTAATTTGAGTTCGGCCTTATCGGCAAATTGCAGCTTATGATGTTGCTGTGGTGCAGCTGCAGCTGAAAGTGAAGCTGAAGTGTTGGCGGCGGGTGAAGCACGGCTTAAGAATTTCTTATCAGCTGTCGTGGCGTTGGCTGCCGCTGTTCCTGCAGCATTGCTTCCGTATTGGCGAGTGCGCGGCATAGTTGCACAACCGGTGCTAAAAACGCTTGCAGCTGCCGCAGGAGTGGCAGATGAAGTTGCAGTGGCTGTTGCAGTGGATGTGAATGTGGATGTGGCTGCATCATCAACGTCCTCGTCGGCCGCTACATCACTTAATCCCGATTTGTAGCGCGTCGTGTCAGTTGCGATAGTCGCACCGGAGACTGACGTGTTGGCTGCTGCTGTTGCTGCTGCTGCTGCTCTTGATGCTGTTGCCGGCGGCGTTGTGTTGCCGTTGATAAGCGTTTGATGTTGCTGCTGTTGCGGACTGCTGCCGTTGCCACTGCCACTGCTAATTGCACTTTTCACATCGCTTGTCATGTTGTTTTGATTTGTATTGCACTGAATTTTACTAAATTTCTTGCCGCTGTCATGTTGCCGCGCCGCGTTGGCTCCAATTTGTTGTTGTTGCTCTGCAAAGATAGAGGAAGAGAGTGAGAGGGAGGGAGAGTGAGACAGTGTTTAATTTTAGCGATAATTCTTCAGCGAGTCATATGAAGTTGTCATTGCTTGCATGCCAAATGCACACACACGCAACACACAATTGCTGCAGTTAATGTTGCTGCAACATGTTGCTCATATTTTGCAGCAACACTTCACACAAATGGCGCGCCCAAAAGACACATTTTCATAATCTTTTTTACAGCAAATGAAAAATTGCGCCAAATGCGCCAGAAAAAAGTGCCTGGTCTTGCCTGCCACATGTGGCAAGCATCGGCGTGCCACTGGGCCGCTTAAGCCAAATCCGCGAAAATTTTTGCGCTAATCGCCTCAAATTGTGTACCGAATGTGCGCCATTTAAATTGTCATAAATTTTCGCAACATACCCTGCACATGTGTGGACTTAAGTTTTTCCAATTTCTGACATTTGTGTGTGTGTGAGTAAATGTTTTAATTAATTTCTGGTTGGCGAGCAAATGGCAAGCAATTATTTACATATTTGATAATAGTGCTCACACCATTCAGAGCTTATCCGTGCCCTAAATTGTTCACAATATTTATCTTGCATGCTGTTTACTCGTTGCCGCACCCAACAACAACTGTCTGCCAATGGATTTATTTCATTTCGGATATAGTTCTTACGAACCAAAAGTGAAATACGAGTCTGTCAGCTGTTAAACGAATAAGAGTCACTTTTGTATGTTATATAGCTTTTAAGGTGAATGCATTTTCCAAAATATTTAAATATTTTTAAATTTGTAAGACAAATCCGTCTTTATAAAGTATATGGATCAGGACGACAACCTGAGGTGAAAAGCTCCATAGTTCCATAGTTCGCATAAGTCAAACACCCATAACTTTGTCAAAACTTAACCGATTTTCATGTTTGATGTCATTTTAGTCATGGTTTGTCCTCTAGATTGATTCTGCATTTCAAATGTACTCATTATTAAAAATAAAATTTTTTTGATTTTTTGATAAAAAAGCATGTACCCCCCTTACTTATTTTCGAAAAATTTTTTTTTCAAAATTTAGAAACGCAATTTTACATTTTTAATCGATTGTGGTTGTCACAATTAGTATAAAAAACAGCATTTAAACCGATTCTGAGGGTGTCAAATTTTTTGGCAAAAATCATGCAAAAATTTATAATAATTTTCACAAGTAAAGCTCTCGGATCCATAGCCCCCATATTTCAAACTTCCATAACTTTGTCAAAACTGAACCAATTTTCATGTTTGATGGCATTTTTTTTATGGTTTGTCCTCTATCATTTACTTGGCGTTGCCGGGAAACTTATTTGTGATGTTTGCGGGGGATTCGCAGTAACATATATTTGAGGTGTATCGACATTTCATCGATTTGTCAAAAATGACAAAAAAAACCTGAACATTTTGTTTGAAGCAGATAACTGCAAGTATATATCCAAAATTTCAATCCTCTATCTTCAATAGCGCCTAAAAAAGTTGTGTTCATCAGTATAGATAGACGGACAGAGGGATGGACACTCTTGTCACTTCGTGAACGAGTACGTAGATTTGAATGGTCGTAGTTTAGAAGTTATTCAAGAATTTAGTTTCCATAGTGGGAGCCAAGCGCTGTGTGAAGTGCGGCGTGCGTTAGTTGCGTGTGTGTCTGTGTGTGTGTAGAAGTTATATGTATGAATGCAAGGGGATTGAAATACTTGTGTTCAGGGTATCGTCTCTTTATTTTCCGGTGTTTTAGCGACTGTTTTTCAACTGTAACATTTCAATTTAGTTGACTTAGTATATTTGCTGTGTGTAAAATTAAATTAATGTAGATTACAAAGGAAAATGGGATAGAAAACCTTTTGAATTAATTTGTTTATGTGCTAAATAAAAAATAAATCAACAAATTCTCAAATTTATGTTGAACTAAGAACCAAACTCTTTAAAAATCATAAATCACTACCCGCTTCTACATTACTTACATATCTTCCATTTCATAGGTTCTGAATACATACACATTGATATTGTATATCTACTTTAATTTCATTGCAATACTTCTTGGTGCATTCGCGCTATGTACAGCCCACATGGATATGCAAATAGGCTAAGGTATCACCATAAATCGCATTAAAATTCGCATAGGGGCAAAGCGTCTGAAGATCAAGTGAACTTTTTTGTTGGTGTCTGTCAGTCGTTGTTGCCGGCCCCCAATCGAACGCTTAAAGAGAACCCAGGAGGCAACCGGCCGGATTGTGTGTGTGTGTGTGTGTAAGTGAAACGGTTCAGTATTTTTGTTGTTGATTTTATAGGTTTGATTTTATTTTTGTTTTTATTGCGCATGCGTGCGTTCGATTGAGTTTGTTGATTAAAATGTCGCCGCCACCGTCGCGACTTGGCGACAACAACAGCTACAGCAACAACAGCCGGCAGGCTCAATCTTTGGCTTGGCTGGGGTCTTGGCTGCTGCTGCTGCTGGTCAGCGCTTGGCATTTAAAAATTCTGAATCGCATGCGTTACACAACGACAACGACCCGTGGCGAGCTCGTAAATCAGCGGCACAAACGAGTCAGTCAGGCAGGCTGAAGACAGCGACAGTTTGGCTACATTTTATGGGGGTCTGGGTCTGGTTCGGAGTCAGCTGGAAAGCGTCCACCAATTGATCGTCTTGTGGCGATTGGCAGGCCGCCAGCCAAGCCAGGCCAGGCCGGAGCAGGCCCACACTGGGCTGCACTTTTCTTCTGCCTTTTTGGCAATATTTCAATTGTGCAACGCTAACGGTACATTTGCCAATTGGCTGCCATGTGGCATGTGTGATTGTATGTGGGAGGCGCGTTGAAAGTTCATGGGAGGTCTTCCCAGTCACAGGCCCAGTCGCTGCCGCAGTCGCAGTCCTGTCCTACGACTTGGCGACACATGTGCGCAGTTTGCCAGTTTCTGGCTTTCTGTGCGGCATTTAATTAGCACAACTCAACGGACGGAAATAACTCTCTCGGCCTTTGTTCTGCTTGATGGTTGGCCATAAGCAATTTTTTAGACTTTGCGACTCTACAAATACAAAAGTATACACACACACACACACATATATAAATATTTATACATATATGCAAACAATAGCCAATGCGAGAAAATGAAATATATTTGTACTTATTTGCTTATTGACTTAAAATAAAATTGTTTGCTGGGTGTGTCCCGCTAAATGGCCACTGTCCATCAGACATTGTTCGTGGATGGGCGTGTGGTTGACTTAATTGTCGTTGTTGTTGTTGTTGTTGCTGTTGTTGTTGTTGATTGATTCTGAGACTGAGGTCACTTGAACGTGATTAATTGCTCATTCCGCGCGCTGGTGCGAGAGGTGTCACAGTCATTGCGCCTAATTGAAAGCAAACCAAAAGCGAGGGTCTATCGAGAGTGCGTTGTGAGCTAAGAGCTGAGATGACTCAAGCGAATGCAGCTAATGGAGGCCTACCTCAATGCACTTAACAACAACTCTGCGCTGAAGTACAGCTGTTAAGTAGGGTATAAGGAGAGGCAATGCGAAAACAAAAAGCAAATAAGAAATAAAATAAATAAACGTGTGCACAGCAGAAGCTGCCAACTCGGCAAATGCAATGAAAATCGGGCTAAGAGTAAGGCGAGGGTCCAATGGGCAGGCTGTCCATTATGACGATGATTACCAATGCTTGAGCGGTTGCAAATGAAAGCCGCTCATTCTGTGAAGCTGACGTGCGTTCGCTTTGGACAACGTCGTCGTCATTGCGATGATCAACAGATTGGCGCCTTAAGCCGTCACACGTCAGCTGGCTAAGGGCAAGAACTCAGCTTAACTTGGCTGGAGTCCAGGTCGGCTTTCAAGCCTCATTTGCCTATCAAAATGATATAATATGCGTTCATGACGCCGATCGCGGTGTACGTGTTTCCTGTGTGCGTATGCATGTGTGTGTGTCTGTGCATGCAAAACTGGCAACTGGCAGCGGGTGGCAATTGGCTTTGGGGCGTATCATGAGCCAACTGAAGTGCACTTACGGTTGGTGACAAAGCCAAAAGCGAGGTGTGTTTGGTGTGTTTTTTGTGCTTTTCTTTTCATTTTTTTTTTGGGTGGAGGAGATACGCAAGTGTTCAGGCAACTGCACCCAGCTAGGCGGTAATAATAATTTTTTATGCAACTCTGTGGAATGGCGGCGCTTTTACGACATTTCCAATTGCCGCACAAATGCAGACGCACTAATAATAAACATTTTTTCTTTTATTATTAATCACAATTTCAAGTGACTTTTTCATGAAAAGTTTTTATGCAGCCTTAAGTGGCTTTTTATTAAGCATTGCAGCATTTAATTGACTTGTAATAGAGTCGTGTCTGTGTGTGTGTGTGTGTGTGTGTGTATTTGGCTGTGTTATGCAAAAGGTGTGTCGATGTGAGTGTGTCAGGCTAACGGAAATACAAAGCTCAACGTCATGCATAATTCATAAAAAAAATTGCAGTCGATTTCTTTTGACTTTTTAATGTGAATAAAAGGCAAATAAATACTTAGAAAATATATAAGAGCACGCCCTAAGCAGCTGGCTGACATTTTAAATTTCTCTCTTATAAGCATTTAGTATTAATATGATTTCTAATTGTTTGTCACTAAATTACCTTTAATTGATCGCATTTAGCATTTTAAGTAATTGGCCTGTCAGTGATTCAGATGCTTGAGATTTGGTATCTGATCTCCAATTAAAATGATATGGAACGCTTTTTGTGCTCTGAGCCGCGATGAGCGTTCAATAGCAGGAAATGACTGGACAATGAGCTGGCTGACCTCGGCGTGTCGCCCCCAGGGATGCGTGGCAAGTCAGTCAGACAGAGTCACACAGAGTGCTCTACAGACTGTAGGCGTGAGTTTTGCGATCTGCACATTGTCATGGGTCTTTTTCCCTTATGACACTCGACTGCACAAATCAATTAATAACTTATTGTTAGCTATTAACTAGCCTAATGACTGTGTGCTCAGCCCGTGGCCGATTTTCCCACAGCAACAACATTTCCGCCCAGGCACTGGCGACAACGCGACTTAGTTGCCAAAGCTGATTAAGCGAGAGGGAAAAAAAAAGAAGAAAAACTTACCATTTCCTGCCGCAAAGGCGGCGATGCGCTCCCTAACCGAACGTCTGGGCTCGTCGTTATTGCTGTAGTTGCTGCTGTTGCTGTTGCTGTTGCAGTTGCTGTTGCAGCTGTTCGGTTGCAGCATATGCGTCGCAGTTGCCTGCGTTGAGTCATGGCTAGGACTACGCTTCACCATTGTCGTTTTGATCACAGTCTTAAGGCGGCTGGGCGTGGTCGGACGTGCTGCTATGCTGGGCTTAGGTGTTGTTGTTGGCGGCAACGTTGCTGTTGCTGTCAATGTTGCTTTATCGCTGCACAGCACTTCTGTGGCAGCACCCACAAACTCTTCTGCTGTTGTTGTCGCTGTTGTCGTTGCTGTTTCTGTTGCTGTTGCTGATGTTGGCAGTGTCAACCCACACTCGCTGGCTGTGGCCGTTGCTGCCACGTTCGTTGTTGTTGCTGCTGTCGTAATTGTCATTTTATTCTGCGACGACTTCGGTGAATCAATTTTCGAGTTTTTGTTTTTGTTGTTCGTTTGGGGCACGGCGTCGTCGGGTAATTTACAATAATTACAGCGCGGCTTAGTGTTGTTGTTGCTTAGTGTATTTTCCTTATTGCTATGTTGCTGTTGCTGTTGTTGTTGTTGTTGTTGTTGTTGTTGTTGCTGTTGCAAGCTATTGCTAAGTCTTTGGGTTGGTTGTTGCGGTTGCTCTTGCTCTTGCTGCTGTTTTTGTTGTTGTTGTTGTTGTTGCTGCTCATTGCCACTTCGCTGGCCGTTTGTGACAGCGCAAGTTTTACTTTGAATTGTTGTTGTTCCTGCTGCTAGTTCGCTGCTACGCTTGTTGCTGTTGCTGCTGCCTTTGTAGTCCTGCCGCCATTGTTCAGGCACATTTCGTTGATTCATTAATATCAGCGCCACATTTCCGTCGTGGTCGTTGTTGCTTTTGTTGCCAGAGATCTCTGCGATATCATTTGCCTCACCATCATAATCATTGCAATCGTAATCACTATCGCAATCTTGGCGTCGCTTGTTGCTCTCGGTACTGCCGATGTTGCTGCTGCTGTTACTGCTGCTGTTGCTATTGTGACTGGCGCGTGGCACATCATCAATATATGTAAAATCGTTATCGACGAATATATTTCTAGCATGCAGCGTGTTGGCCGACGACTTCAACTTGGGCTGCTTTAGAGTGTAGCGCCTGCGCTGTGGACAACAGCAGAACTTGATGATGGTACGTGGCGATGTTGGTGATAGTCCTGGCAGCGATGGCGTCGGTGGCGTTGCAATGTCAGCCCATTTCTCGATCAATGCCAGCTCGCGAGCATTGGACATTGTCATATAGCCATGGAGTGTGATTCTGCAAAACAGACGGAGAGCAGCTTGAATTAATTGTATATACCATATGAGAGAGAGAGAGAGAGGGAGAGGGCACCGAGGGTGCACCAAAAATCAATTAACCACATTTTTCAACGCATCTCAGCTTTTCACCACAGTTTCCTCATTCCTGCGCCGGCGCTCTCTGCCTTCGCTGAAAGCCAATTCGCCGCGCACTTCAGTCGGGCACAGCAGCGCCATCTGTGCGTCATGGTAGCTGCCGCATGGACGCTGCCACGTCTAGACGACAGCAGCATGCCGCAGCCGCCACAGTTGCTGTTGGCAGCGGCAATGCCAACATGTTTTAATTGCAAACTGCTTTTTGCGCAACACTTTCGAATGCGGCTTAGAAGTGACCGCCAAATATGTTTCCAGCCGGCAGTTGGGAGTCGGCAGGCAGCAGCCAGGCCACATGTCGATGCATGATTAACTGCCGCGTTAAACTGCCGATGGCGGCGGCCTGCATCCATTTAATTGCATTCGCTGCGCTGCAGCAGCGGGAGCAACAGCCAAATATTTGCCCCCAGGGCAGTCAGCAGCAGGTAGCAGTGGCAGTGGCAGTGGGCAATGCCGCCACGCCTGACGCGAGGTTCGAAACTTGACTAGCTCAACTACCCTTGGGGTTGATGTTGACCTTTGGTGGCGGCCTGAAAGCTTTTGTGAAAGTGCCGCAATGCTCTGAAATTCCTTTCACCAGCCAAGCTCTGTGTGTGTGTGTGTGTGTGCTTCTTTTGTGAGGGGCTATCTGACGTTGTGCGCCTGTCTGCCACGCCTCGTGTCAAATGTATGACAAATTAATTTCAATTGTTTAATGCACTCGGCTTATCTTTCACTTTATCGATTGCCGAGCGACAGCGAAAATAAATTAACAATAAATAATTTTAATTATTTCATGAAGATGTCAAATTACACACACCCACGCAATGAGGCGAAAGCCTAAAAGCCAAGCACCGCCGAAGCTCACAACTGTTTGCCATGTGTGTGCCAGGCACAGGGCCCGCACCCGCACCCGACATCCACCCGGACCCCAATCCTAGCCCGTGCTGGCGTGGAGTGTTGCGATCTTTGCCACTAACTGGCGGCTATTTTTGAGGCTTTGCACAGCTGCACAGCGCTCTTTGTATTTATTATTATTTTTGCTTTTTTATTTATTAAATTTTTGCCAAGGCTTTTAGCGTGCCTATAGGAGTTTGGACAGGTCTAATAGGATTTCGTAAAGTCCGCTGAGTTCAGTATATATATTCATGTATATGTGTATGTATATTCAATGAGTTTTAAGCCTGCAGTGAAATTTTAAATTCGGCTGTTTGTTGTCTTTGTGGCGCCCTATTTATCGCCAACGGGTTTCATATTACATCTAAAATTCATTTGTTAAAGTTGAGAAATTACACAAGAAGCTGCCAATGGGCGTGTTACGAACGATTTGTCAACTCTTTTTTTATACATGCCCCAAACTGTGGACCCTGTTGCATTTAATGATCAACCAAATAAGCCCAAAAGTGATAATAATCAAATGAGAACCTAAAAGTATTAAATTATGCTCGACTGTGGGATACACATCTTAAAGAAAGAAAAAACTACTGAGCAAACTTTATAATCACATTATTAATACTTTAATAAATACCTGAGATTTAAGCTAATGTTGTAGGTTTTTATAGTTTCAACTTTTATATTTTCTTATATCTTTCTGTGTTCCATACTATTTTAGTAGAGTCTCTAATATACATATTTTACTATTTTCTATCTTAATCCATGTTGGGCAAATAAAATAACTGGGATCAAATGGGAAATGTTCCTATACTTTTTATTGAAAGCATCTTGTATTTTTCTGTACGTTGACTTGACTATATACCCCATATTAAACCCCTTTAAAGCGATCCACACATGAACAACATCATAAAAAACGCATAAAAACAAAAACACAAAATATGCCACAGCTGAAACCTCACAAAAAAAAAAAAAAATCTTAAAAAGCGGCGCTGCCTCCTTTGCCATATGCTTATATTCAATAAATCCAAATGCGGCATATAATCGTGTGCTTATGTATGATATTGTGATTTATAGCCCCAAGCTTCGATGTTGTTGTTGTTGTTGTTGTTGCTGCTGCTGTTGTCATAAGGAGCAGAAAATTAATATTGAAAAGCTACTAAATCCAGACTTACGCATAAATTAAAACTTAAGTAGGTTGACAGTTGTTGTTGTTGCATTTGTACTATTTGTATGCACAATGAAAATAAGAAAAGCAAAACAACAACAAGCACTGAACACCCTTCTCGCATGCTTAACTCGTAATTTATGGCATCGAGAGCTGGAAAACATTTTTGCACAGTTTTCAATGCATTTCAATGCGTTTCGTTTGACATCGTAAATACATATTTGTCAATGCACTTCAAGTTGTTGTGTATGAAAATAAATGTATATAAAAATAGCTACTGAATAGTATATAGCAGTAGCATGATTATATGTGCGCATGCGTGGCACGTACATAGCTCGATGGGGTTATTTATGAAGTCTAGACGCCCGATTTGGCATACGTATAATTAGAATGAAACAAAATGTGGCAAATGTGTTATTGGAGCTAAGAGACGAGGGAAATAACGGTAGCAAAGTTCTATGAACTCGCCAGCAGCAGCGCAACTGTCGGCTTTGGCTAATTGAGGGGCGCAGGGAGTTGATGGCAGCCGCTTAATGTCAGTCAGTCCGTCACTTTGGCCGGGCCATCGATCAATCAAGCAATCAATAAGTCAATCATATGCATGAGCAGTCAACAAAGCGCATACAAATTGCCGCAATGTCCGCAGCTTTTATAAGTGCATTACATGCAGCAGCAGTTAAGAGTTTCGCTTTCCAGCAGCACTAGAGAGGAGCACGAGGGAGAGGGAGAGGGAGAGAGAGAGAGAGAGGGAGAGGGCGAGAGCTCATGAAAAGAAAATAAAATATATCTCCAATAGATTTATAAACGCACAGCGCAGGAAAAGTTTTCAGCCACGGGCGCATTGGCAATCAAAGCGACAGACATTAACGCTCCCGGCATCGGCTCCAACTTGGAGCGTTGTTGGCCACGTACATACGTTGGTCTGTTAATGCTGCCCATTAACCTGTTGACCCCGGGAATTGACTGGCTGCTGCATTGCGTGGCCAGCTGGTAATGACTCTCTTTCTCTTTCTCTTTCTCTATCGCTGTCGCTGTCGCTGGCCCGCACTCTTCACGCAAAAATGCGCAGAAGCCAAACGCTCCGCGGCCTGCCATTTGCCATTTTTAACAAGTATTGGCCCAGTGCAGTTGCCACCAGCTGTACTCGAATTTGTTGCCAATTTGCTGCGCCACAAACTTTGTTGTTATCTCTTTTCTTTGTTGCTGCTGCTGCTGCTGCTGCTGCTGATTGTTGCTGCTGTTGCTGTTTCGGTTTGGTAGTCGCCCAATTAATTTCCGCATTTCCCAGACAAACTTGGCAATTAATTTTGCAGTTTGCATTTCTTCAACCTTGTTGCCTGACCTTTTGGCTCAAGTGATTCACGCCAACGCCATCCGCCAACCGACATCTCCGCACGTCAGCGTCAGCGTCATTTTGGCCTAACGAGAATGCCCAGGCTCTAAGTCGGCAATTAATCAAAGCGCCTTTGGCCACAGACAAATCCTTTGTATATATATTCGCTTGCACTCGTGCTCGTATATGGCCAAGCGACTGACAACGCAAATGGCCAAAATGACAGCGGGCCCGATCCGCGTCATGAGTCAGCCAATGCGCAACGGTAACATTAACATGCGTTGGCCTTTTGGGCGGCATTTCTTCCAGCCAAACGCTACGACTGACACAGCCGCCCGACGGGCCCATGCCAAAGGCCACAGACAGCGATGGCTGTTTATTGAAATTAACTTTGTTGCCTATTTATAAGCCCGCATTGGCTAGATGAAGCAGTTGGCCATGGCAGCAGATCACATATGTTTAATATCGAATGCATCATGCATAATCTTGTTTAGTTTGCTAACACCGTTCAGAGGTCTTAACAGTCTTTGTCAATGCTACCACTCACAAGTCTAGTTACTTCGGGGAGGATGTCCATGTTTGAACAAAATTATTAATTATGTATTTAAAAGTTGATGCTCGGTACAAAATCTCAGAAGATTTAACATTAAAACAAAGCCACAAATGCAACACCATAATGTGAATCTGAGTTCGAATACAAAGAAAGCCAGAGCGCGTCTAACTAAGATGCTTAATGAAAAAAAAACTCTTCTTGCTAAAGCAATTATTATGACTATCATGTCAGACTATGCTCTAACAATTGTAATATGGATATAATATGGATTTTCGCGGAGCACTTGACGCTTGTCGCCCACTATGGAAACTAAATTTGTGAATATCTTCTAAACTAAAATCATGATCCTAATGTAATTTTCAGAGCTTAGCATTTAAATCTATATACAAACCAAAGTGGGTATATTGGTTTTGTGAAAATGTATGTAACAGACAGAAGGAGGCATTTAGGCGGCCCATAAAGAAGTGCGAATCTTAAAAGACCCTATAACTAAACGGATGCTTCCTTTGATTTGCAATGGCTTTAAATCAGACAAGTCGCTTAGCCCATATTAACATCTGTCAGTTGGCTTATCTATCGCTAAGCGGGCCTGGTTAATTGTAAATCCACTGACAAACTGACAAACACACCGCCAACTGTTGATACAGCTGCCGGCGCTTGCGCTGGCGCCTGCCCAGCAGCGTATTGATTTCACGTACTCGTGGCCAGGGACAAGGACAAGGACGTCTTGTGCAAATACTTGATACAATACTCTCACAATTGACGGCATTAGTGTTGGCTCTTTGACGCGTTTCGATAGCCACTCAACGCGCAGTGATTAGTGCTGGAGCCCAGCACATGGCGAGTGCTTCACCTGCAGCTGTTTGAGTTGTTGTTGTGATTCAATTGCTGTCTGTGGCTGGAGTTGGAGTAATTGTGCGTGGTCGGAGCTTTTGGCAAAGGCCAAGTTAATGAAAATATCATTACAGTTTAGCCCAGAGCGTAACAATAAATTGTTGTCTACAGTTTACGCGCTCACGTCTGCGCGTGTCCCACTCAGTTTATTGACTCATGAAATATGAGCACTTCTTAGGGTGTGTACACTGTACACTGCCGGCATACATTGGCTTAAGCTCAGACAGAGGCGACTCTTTCGAGGTGCGTGCTAAGCGCGCATTACTCACCAAACGCTCAGCAGCTCAAATTCTGCGCGTGCGCGCCGCCATTCGCCACATCCCGAAGCGGAGAGCGCACAGCGCACAGCGCACAGCGCTCGTCAAGATTAAGCGAAAAGCTGCACAATCGCTGAGCGGCTGCTGTCAATTTGACAAATGCTCAGCTCTTAGCGATTGTGACAGTTTTAGCGGATTCGTAATTAAGCATGCGCGCGCATGCATAAACAGCATAAATATCCAGCCAAAGCAAAGACAAAGCCATGCCATGCCTGCTGATGTTGGCCAAATGCAAACACTCGAAGCACTGTCAGGATGACAAATTGCGCACATCGAATGGGCTGCTGGCATGGCATTTGCGCATATTAAAATGTTGGCCATGCCAGCGCAGCCAGGTAATTAAAATAATGCAGAAAAAGGTGTCAAGGACTTGCTACGTCAAGTGAATTTTAATTGTTACAAATTGGGGTTTGCGCCGCTGGCATGTTAGAGCATGTCAATTGCAACACTTGTGTATGCTGTCTGCTAAGCGTATGGTGATCATTATCAGGAAGTGTATGCAAAGGTGCATAAAATATTATGTATTGACATACGGAATTTAATAGTCAATAATACAACAATCACATCATATTCACTACCAACGTTGCGTATGAGCAATTTCTTGTTACTCATTTCGCTGTTTACCAAAACGACAACGAGTCAGACGTCTTTAACTTCACTTCAATTTACTCACATTTACATATACATACGTACACCCGTATCTCTATACTCAATCTCGGTTTGAGAGTGGCAAAAACAGTTCAAAACATTTGCATAATTTACCTGTAAAGAAACAACAGAAACATAAATTATTTTTGGCAAAAACAAAATAATAAACTCAAATAAAATATAAAATAAGTACTTCTTCTTTTAAATCTATATTTTAAACTAAAGCCACACCTTGTGCAATAAATTGTATACATTGCCACACACAAACATACACATAATAATTAAATGCACTAAAACATGATATAAAACTGTAAGCGATTAAACGCGATGGCTCGCGGAATTCACGGTCTGCACTCGTCTTGAAAACGTGTGCACTGCCGGCAACTTCATTGACAAATAAATTCAAAATTCGTTTCCCCCTAACAAAAAAAATTTATATATTTACGCCCTGTAGGCTGCCTCAAGCAACGGCAACATACATAATTCGACATTGGCTTCCTGCACAATATGCAACATTTTGCTGCACGTCCGGATGTTTACAACAAAATAAACAACAGGGCGGGCGGCACACACAGAGCGCATTCATTTCATTTGAATGCGCAGTCATTTCACATCAAAATCGATATTCAAAGCATGAAACTTGTTACAGTTTCAGTTTTGTTTACTTTGCCAGCGCTTTGTGCACTGATCAAAGTCACATGGAAATTTATTATATAACCCCGTTAACAACAAGTAGACAGGGCAGCATCCAATAATTGGGCGCAATCAATCAGTCTGTAAACGATTTGATCAATTCAAATTGAAATTGAAAACGATGCAGCGCTAATCTGTCCGTTGACCCAGTTGGCTCTTAGATCTATCTACTAATATCTATCTAGCGATCCAAGATAAAAGCAACTCCAGCTGCAGGTGAATGCACCCAAAGCGATTCGAGTACATATTCTGCTATTTTGTTTACTAATGAATTCCACAATGGCATACCACATACTCCCAGTGCGCTGAGAGATCTGTTTGAAGAGCTTTGCTTGTAATTGTTCTCTAAATGATTGGGCGAGGCCTTGTCGTCGTCTGCGGTTACGCCATGTGGCTTTTGGGTCGTCATAATGAGGTGCCAAAGGTAAATAAGCTGCACAAATATGACCAAACGATTTTTTCTAGTCGTCTCAATTTTTTTTCTTTTCCTCCTTCTTCATTTCCCCCTTGACAGCTGCATCGTTCTTTAATGAGCTTTCGTAAATCTCAGACGCGCATGTTTTGGTAATTAGATTTTTTTTTTCAGGTGTGTGAGGCTCTTATGCTCTTTAGTAATTAGTGACGTAGAGGGTATGCTGTACTGCATTTACTTATTACGTTTTTAAAGTACAGAAAAATATTGTCATGAGTAAAACAAAGGGTATCTTCTGATCGACTGCCAGTTTAATCTGGTGCTTGTTATTTTGTTACAACTTTGTTGTTATTTTAAATAAGTAAAAAAAGACGAAATACTTTCAGTTCGAATTCCAGCTAAGCTGTACTCTAATTAGATTTTTGAATGTTGTTCCAGTGTTTCTTTTCACAAGTTTCGCTTCCATAGATACTTAACATTCCCACTGTGGCAAGAACTCAGTCATCGCATTCGCATGCTTGCCACACACAACGCCAGTGGCAAAGACAAACACAGCTGTTGGCTCGATTAAAGCTCACAATTGTTTAGAAATTGCTGCCCCCAAAAAAAAAATTTCAATAAAATACTCGTTTAAGAGCTGGGGTAAACCATTTGGCATGACTGCAAATTGGGAACGCATCAGCTGAAACCCAATTTGTTTGTTTCTTTTCTTGTTTTTGGGCTAAAGCGCAGACTGCTGATAGAATTGTAACAACTGTCGCCGCATAAATAAAGCGGTTTTGATTTATGCTCCTTTGGAGATTATGAAATCGGCAAGAACTCTCTGCAATTGCAGTCGCTGCCACAGGCCAAGGAGAACGAGCGAGGCAACGAGTGGACGAGTGGTTGCCGTGCTGCATGGATTTGCATGTCTAGCGCCAATAATTCTAAGGTGTGCACTCCGATGATATTTGAAGTGGTTGGCGGTGCGCCGAGATGTCGACGTTTGATATGGCGCGAGGCAATACGACTAAAAGCAATCGCATTGGCAATCGCCAATCTGTGGCCCATCCATCGATGTGAATGTGCGTGGAATTGTAAGTTGCTTTTTTTTGCAATTGCAATTAAAAGAAACCACAGCTGCAATCTCTGAGCATGGCTTTTGTGCATGTAAGCGGCGCTTTTCAAAACTTGTGCTGCTTATCAAGCTGCCTGTTGTTGTTGCTGTTGTTGTGATTGTTGTTATTGCAGATGCAAGAGCCGATTGGCGCACCGGCACGCAAATAACCAAAGCACGCCCAGTTCCATTCGCAGTCCCAGTCTCCTGTCCATGCTCCTGCAAGTGAAAATCAGTGTGACTCACAGAGAGCAGGCTAAGAACAGCCCACAGACAAAAGCCTCATTAGGCGTCGTAGTCTCCAACATCTTGCTCTGGAGTTGAAGTCCCAGTCTGGGGCTGGGTCTGGGCTCGTTTCAATTTCAGCGTTGGCGTTGAAAGCGCGTCGAGCACTCCTCTTTAAGTACATAGCTATAGTCATTGCAGGAGCAGCCAGACAAGCAACCACTATCATCCTCAACCTCAACCTCATCCACAGCGTCGTCGTCGTCGTCGTCTTCTTCATATTGCGCCCATGATGCGAATTATGCTATTTGCGTAAATTATTGTCAAGTGGCCCGGCATGGTAAATCATAGATGCCAGGTGGCTGATAACTATCAGCCGAGCTGGTTTTCACGCCGATGATCAAATTGTTTTTGGAAGTGAAATCAAAAGTTCAGTTGACCCACAAAATAAAAAAAACAAGCGCACGAGGCCAGCCCGAAACTCATATTTATTTTTGGCGTGGCCTATTAAAATATAATACTTTATACATGCGAGTAACTTGTGCCAGTTTTTGCACGTATAGCGCCTGCGCAGGCGCAGAAACAAACCCAAAGAACAGTGGAGCCAACTTTCTTATTAAGAATTATATATGCGACCATAATGAAAAGCCATAAAAAATGATACTTTTATGAGTGCAGCTACCCCTTGCAGTTATTTGCACTGTGCAACAGATGGAGTCGCAGTCGCTGTCGTAGTCGTCGTCGTCGTCGTCGCAGACTTCTCCAAATTTGACCCAGAATTGGGAATCGCAGTTTGCAGTAATGCGGAAGTGCTTTTTACTGCTCTGCAGTTGCCCGGTTCAGTGGTGCCTTTCGTCGCGTATAAATAAATTTAATGACTCAATTTGTAATGAAAAATGTGCACGGGTCTTAACCCATCTTGTTTGCTTTGCTCAGGATCGGCACTCGTAAGCTCCACTTGCAAAGTTTGCCATAATTTTGCTTAAATTGCGAGCATCGGCAACGCCTTCTCTCCGGCCCGAATTAATATTGACTTTCTGTTGGTTTTAATCAAAAGAGCATTCAAAGAATTTGCATTTCCACTTAATTTTACATAAATTATGTAATTCAAGGGACACTCTCGCCTTTGTTCTTTGAGCTAAGGACTTGAGAGCCCGCGAAATATGCAAACAATTGTCAAGTCTTCACGTTGACATCACATATTGAAACCCAAAACAGGTTCAAAACTCGATATGGTTTCTGCTTTGTTTGTTTTTTTCTTTTTGTTTATTTTATCGCATAAAATTTTTATTTGTCATACAACAAAATTCGCTTAATTGCGAATTGTGTTACAGACACGAGAAAAAAGCAACAACAATAGCCAGGCATTTATAGCGACATTCTTTTTAGCTATTTTGACTGCTTTTATTTTTTATGGGCAGAGCAAATGGCAAAAAAAAGAAGAGAAAAAACAGAAAACTGTCAATAGGCCACAGTGCATAAATTTTACTAATTAACATTTATTGTTTGCTGATAGTACAATAACAACAACAACAACAACAAATACCAATGTCGCCTGGCCATAAAACGGTATTCAATTTGCTTGTCATAAAATTTTATAAGTTCGCTATTTTGCTATTGTAAATGGAACTCGTTGGCAGCGAACACTGGCATAAATATAAAAAAAAATTTATATTTATTTATTGCGGGTTTGTTGGGGAAACTTACGCTCAGGACATGTTCACAAATATATATATTCATATTTTTAAATAATCCGCGGGATTCGAAATCCTTGGATATAAATGAATCGTGAGTATTAAAGTAAACAAATGTTAACTAACATATTTTTGTGCTATTTAAAAATATTTCACTGATAAATTAGTTTGATGTTGACAAAACTATGCCTTCAAGAATAGAGAAACAGCTTTGCAAACCAAATATAGAATTATTAAAACTATGAAACGAAACACGAAATTCTTTCTCATTAGTACGTTTAATTCCATTTGCTCTTGTCTCATTCATTGATAAGAAGTGGGAGCATGGTCCATGCGTCATGTAATCAGCATCCAATCATTGTCTCAGCCGCAGCCGCCGCCGCATCTCCAGCTAATAAAGACTGGCGACTGGTAATTAACCCAGTGCATTATTGACCGTTTGCTCTATACAAAAATAAAATGTTTTTTAACGCACACACAATTTAAAGTTATTTAAAAAGGGAGGGGTGCGAGTGGCAACAACAGAGTCAACTAAACGGGCTCAAAAACCAAATTGATATGATTGAAGCAAACGCAGTGCGTGTTGTTTGCGTCTGCGTCTTTGTCTTTGTGGCGGTTATTATTATTATTACTGTTATTGCTGTTGTTGTTGTTGCTGCTGTAAACAAACTAATTAAAACTGACACTGACAGCTGATGACAATTTACGCAGCTGCTGCTGCTGCTGCTGCTTCGAAGGGATACTGAGGCGTAGTCGAGCTAAGCTCCAAGTGAGCTGCGCCTTGAGTTTCTCCGCAAGAATTTATGGAGTCTGGGGCAACAGCTTCCACTCTCCCTTCCCTATACCACATAATAAATGTCGCTGCGTTGCATTTGCTCAATTGAAATGTTGCACGCGTAATTGCAAAAAACTTCAGCTGCACTTCAAAGCAGCAATAACAATCAACCAAGAAGCAGCAAGAGAACAGCAGCACCAGCAGCAGATGCATTAAAATAGAAATGCAATTTAAAAGACGATCATTTAAATTAGCGGCATCTGCGCGCGGCATACAAATTGATGGTTGCCACTAGCAAATGAGGCATTGGCAACATGTTGCCAACAGCTGCAACAGCAACATATGTTGCACACATTGTGGCTAGCCAAATATTCAATGCAGATTCTTATGCTCAACTAATAGACATCCTGTTATTTAGCGGATTTAAAACATACACAATCTGTACGGTGGCTCTCAGATTCAAATGATTGACTTTAATTGTAGATGGAATGTGCATGCCCCATGGCCTACTTGACAACAGGGTATGCAACATATATAGCAAAAATCTGTGCACAGACACACCTTAGCGAAAACGACGACAGTCAGTCTGGCAAAACATGCGAAACGTGGGCAAATAATTATATAGAGACACTTGGCATTGCTGTCTCTAGAGTTGTTGTTGTAGTTACTGTAATTGTTGTCTATTTGGTGTTGGCTTTTAGCGTAAATGCAAAAACAAAACAAAACAACAAGAGCAACGAGAGCGGCAAACAAAGCGCATGTTTAACTTGAAATTGTTACACATTTTTGTTGCTGTTTCTGCTGTTGTTGTGATTCGTGCTTTTGTTGTTGCAGCAACAACAGCAGCAGCGACCAAGCGGCCAACCGACCGACCAGTGACAATCATAATTTTTCATAACTCAACCGGTTTTTCGGCGAGCCTGACTGACGTTTATGTTGCTTGTTTTGTGCTAGCGGCAGTTTTTAGCTTTTATATGCCAACAAAATGTACGAGTGTGTCCCTGCCTGCGTGTGTGTGTGTGTGTGTGTGTGTGTGGAGGCTGCACATGCGCACAAGTGTCGTCGGTGTTGGCGTCTGCGTCCGCATCTGACTCGGCATCTACTACAGCTACTTACACGAAAGAAAAAACCGCTAAGCGGCAACCCGCATGTCGGTGGGGGGCGGGCAGGTGGCAGGGTTCAGGGAGCGGTGTCGTGCTTATTGCACAAAAGAATAATGTGGCATGTGCTCGGCCTGTAATTACCTGTGGGTACACGCACTCACCTCCACACACACACACACACACACGCACATATGCATACATATATGCTCATGTGTATTTGTAGAAGCTCGATCGCGTAATTAGCCGCATTTCTTATGTATATGTTGTTGCTGCTGGTACACAATGAAGGCCCTTGTCTCAAGGTACGAGTATTTTGTTAATAAAACATGTTTGCATAATATTGTTGCTCTTGCTGTTGTTGTTGCTGGGCCATTTAATAGATTTTTTGACTGTCAAGGTGAAGCGAGCTGTTTGAAACTCGAATATGTAATCCCCGAAAACGAGCTTATAAGTAGCTTTGAAATTGTTGTCACAAACTAACAGTTGGCCATTTGTGCAGCATTATTCTTCGTCAAAATATATATAGCTATATGAATATGTATTCCTTACTTTAGCTTAGCTTGCAACATTTGCTCGTGGGATTCGGACCGACATCTGTGAAATGTATACGACAGAGTAGTCTATAATTTTCAAACATTCAAGTGCCCATCATGCTGGCATGCCAGAGCCATTTTTCTCTTGGCTGGCTTGTGAAAGGAAGTTGCTAGTAGACAGCAATAGCAGCAGCAGCTACAGTATTGCCAAAATGCCGCGGAACTTGGCCAGTCGACAAGACAACAACATGAAAAACTATTGCAGCTGCAATTACTCGCACTTCAAAATGCCAACATTTTGAACAAAGAGAATTTTTTGATTTTTTTGTTTGCAAACCCAAAACAACAGCAACAACAAAAGGCAGCGTGGCAACATCAATCATTTTGAATTTTGCATTTGCATACAGCAGACAGTAGCCCAGCAACTGCAACAACAACAAAAAACAGTAACAGAAATAAGACATAAATTTGCCAGAGGGTCTGTGTTAAGTTTTAACGTTGCACTTGCTGCTGGTGCCCTCTTTAGCTGCACAGGGTGGAAAGTATGACTAGAACCCATAGCAATGAGGGTCTATTGTAAACCAACCACCAAACAATGCCCCCTAACATTAAGAATGCCTCGAGCCATTTCATTAAGAGGCCGAACCGCATTCAAAGCGCAAGTCTTGGGCTATTTTATGGCCAACTCGCCGCATGACTCACACAGCCCACTTGAGAGCCCTGCGTTGTCATTTCGCTACTCGTCATAGTTGGTTTACATGTTTTGTTCGAGTGTATTTCGTAGCGCTGTTGTCTGCCTTTAAGGTGTACTCGACTCACCCACACTTAGTTTTACGACAAGCCCATGCGATCCATTGACCACATCCGCCACGATTGGGTGACTCATTTAGCTAGTGGGTAGAATTGCGCACAAGATTTGCATTTGGCATTTGCTAAAAGTCCAATCAAATTCTCTCATAGGGGTCAAGGTCTTGGAATTCGTTTTATGATACTTTCAGCTTTTGCCATGTTACTAATTGGAAATGGGTTAGTCGAGTGTTTTATTTTTTTCGATAACATTCTATGTAGTTCTATTCCGCTTTCCGTCACTTTCACTGCAGCCTGATAACAAGGGGCATAAATATTTGTAGTTACAGATACGAGCCATTAGTTGTTCATATGGTTGTTTTGTGTTTTGTGATAAAGCAAACATTGCGAGTATGGAATTCTCTTTGACAAACGTTGAAGTTTTACTACACTGCAGAAAATTGTAACCCGGATCTACAACAAAAAACTTGCTGTTCTTCGAAGGAAGAGTGACGCGCTGCACTTCAGGTATGAAATGGAGTAGAATAGACAGACTTCCATTATTCAAAAGGTTTATCATAACAAACCATAACGATATCCATGCTGACCATAGCATAGAAGAGCCTTTTCTTGTTATTTCTTCATTCAAGAGCTGCTGACATAACATTTCGCATGGCCATGATTTATGCAAAATCCAAATGCGTACAAACGGACAGGCTTATCTCAATGAGCTGCTGCCGATGGCCATTGGGGCTGCTTGGCTAAGCACGCAGCCAACTTTTGGCTTGGCTTTGGCCATATGCGTGCAGCTTTGGCTGTAGCCACAACATCATCAACAACAACAACCACGACACAACAGCGATATTGATAGGCGCAATTAATTATACGCGCCTCACACTGACAGTAAGCGTTTTGCTTTGGTCGCACCGTGCCGCACCGCGGTTGCCCTCACACCACTTCGCCCCCCATTCTGCTCTTCTTCTTCTGCTGCTGGTGGTGCATGCGCTTGGCGGTTCGGACGTCGTCGCACGTATCAATGACCAAATGACATATTAGCCTTCGTCTTAGTGTAAAAAGCCGCGATAACTTTGGCAGACGCACACGCAACGTGCCGGCGACCGGCCAACAATACTGGCAGCAACAACAACAACAATAACGTCTCTTAGAACTGGGCGGGCAGCTAATCGTTTATTGAACCCGTCTGAAAAATAATGCGCATACGCAGCGTGCACCATGCAGCGCCGTGTTTAGCGTTTTGTGGCCGCTTTGGTTAGCCAAGTGCGGCATTTCCAACTGTGCCGCTGTGCACCGCTGGCCCGCTGCTCGCGTTGAGTGCTCCAAATTACTACCAAACGGCACCGGAACCCCATAGGGCAGCACTGATTAGCAGCCCAAATATGGACAAGTGTGTGTGTGTGTGTGTGTCTATGTAATAAACATAAATGCATATGAGCATATGAGTAGGAAGTTTATGTGCACGTTCCGTTTGAAATATGAGCAGCTAAGTGACTTTATCGCAGGGAAAGAGACAGCGACAGGGATGTGGATAGCAATAGGAATAGGAATAGTGGCAGAGGCCACTGTCACTGGCGCCATTACAGTGCTTCCCATGAACTTCGGCCACGGCGAGAGAGCAGAATGCAACTCCCACGCCATAAAGTAGCTCGTTTAAAGCATTTGTCACGTCTTTGTTGTTGCTGTTGCTGTTGCTGTGGCTGTTGTTGTTAACATTTTCGTTGCCTGGTTCTGTCCACAGTTGCAGTTATTTACGAGCGCGAAGCGTGTTGTATGCTGCTTAGAATTATGATGGTTCCAGGAGCGAACAGAATAAACAAAGACACATGACACACCGCACAGCAACTGATAAGTAACGTGATAATATATACGAATTTATATATTTGTACATCGTACAACTCTCTCAGTATCTTTGCTTGCGTTCAATTGAATTTAGTTAACGCACTTCCTGCTCATAAACGAATGTTATTGCAAATTGTCAGTTACTACTGTGCAATCAGGCACAACAATAGCAACTGCAACAACAATTGCATCTGCAACAGCAACAGCAACACTTATTATATTGGCACAGAGTGAGCTTCTCTAGAACCCTCTCCAACTGATTTGCTAAACAATTACGAGTACGTATTCGCTCTCTGGCAGTGCAGCAAATAGGCTGTACAAGCACTTAAGATAAAAATCTTAATAGAATTGCAAGGCGCATTGCAATACAAATACTTGTACAAATACAAACACACAGACCAACAACATCACAAAAACTGGAAAAAAATAATAAAAGCAATGAAGCTAAGCTAGTTGTTGTTGGGGAGTTAAGACCTAATGATATTTATCAGCGATTTATACAATTTCCATGGGGCATCATCATATTTACAAGTTAATATTTGCGCTAACAAGATTTGCCTGGGCCCCACAATGCCAACAACAAAGCAAAAGATCAGCCAGCCCATTGGCTCGTCGGAGCCGTCCCTGCCGTCTGCAAGGAATCCCACACAAAAGGATCGCATCTACGGCAATGGCATCTACGGGCGAGAGAGCGACATGAGTAGACAAGCAAAATGCTTGTTAAGGCACAAAACATGCAGATTTCATTAAAGATATCGCGACTGCGACTGGAACTGCAGTCGTTGTTGAAGGGCCCACAGACCGGGCCCACTTTGCATGTAGTTGTACCACCAGCGGATGTTAAACCACAGCCCGTGCTGTGGTGGTGCCATATGCACTGCGAACTGACCGCTTTTTGATGCGTAAATGAAGTGCAAGACGTGAGCTCCAATACGAGATCTAATGAGGTCTGTCCTCCGACAGCCAGCTGTGGTCTAATAGTTGTGGTAATAAAATGGCAATTAAGTGTCTTTACGGTCAAGAGTTGGCCTGGTCCATAGCCGCTGGACATCCTTTTATGCGTTGCAATAAAAATACTTGTTTACCCATGTAACAACAACTTTATACGAAGGAGCCACGGCTTTTCGGCATATATTTTTTAGGGCTTGTCTGCTGGCATGGCTTGTTTATGCTTATTGTATGCATAAGTTTGTGCTATTTTATAGTTTTATAGCTTACACATGTCCAACCCACTCGTAGGTGGGCAGGCGTTGCCCAGTTTACGTTTATTGATTTTAAGTGTGAGTTTATGTTGTGCCCGGAACGCACGGCCGCACGGACGCACATACTCAGATTGCGGCCGATGAGTGCAGCGAGTCCACAGCCATAGAATGATTCGAATGCAGCGCTTTGCATTCGTTCTGCATGTCAAGTTCATAAGCAGCGCACACAATTAACATGCTTGGAAAGGAGGGAGGTGAACGGGCCAAGTGGAGCCATGCTGTGCCTGATAATGAAAGGAATCAAAAGCGGGCTTCCATTCCATTTGGGCAGCATAACAAAAGCGGCGTTAAGATTAACGCAAATCAAGCAACAGGCGGGCATATTTAGACGCGCTCCGCTCAAATGGAAAACAAGAGCGACACATTATGACTGTTGCCGGAACCAAGTGGACTATACAGACAATCGCAAGTTATTGCAATGGTACGAGAGTTGACTATTTACCCAAACAAAAGTCCCAAGTTTTTGTGGGAATCCTATAGCAAGTGAGGGGTACTAGTATTAGTACACACTAGTACTTGCATTGCATTGCAGACAGACTTGGCTAGATCGACTCCGCTATTGCTACTGACCAAGAATATATAAACTTTATGGGGTCGGAGATATCTCCTACTGCCTGTTACATATATTTGCACAAAACTTTTAAACCCTTTCTTACCCATTTTCAATGAGTTCTGGGTATAACAAACAATTTGGCATTCCGCATTTTAAGCAATCAATAAACACTTCATGTTGCTTCGTTGTTAAGTACAAGTGTTATTAAACTATTGTAATTAACGGCAAATTGTATAATGTATAATGTATAATATACACACAATTATTTACTGGTTTATCTTAGAAGATCCATTATAAATTTCTCAAGTAAATGAGACTTTTAAGAATAAAAGTATTTATTAGTTTAACTTAGAAAAACATAATAAAATTCTCAATTAAGGCATATTTGATTATTTAAACGGAAACGTGGGCTAAGTAAATTTCATTTGAATTTCTTCCAAAAATAAATACACTGAAACAGCCAATAAAGTGCACTGCGTTTGCACATATATCAAGTCATCTTTTATGAGTCATGTCGTGGTATAAAAACAAAACACAATCACATCACGGGGCGTATGCGTAACCTTATTGAGCATTTAGCTGTTTGCTTTTACAGTTGTGCTGCTCTCTTTGAGCAAAGCTGGTTCTGATCTGCGTCGGTGACAGAAGCGCCGCAAATTCACGTCATATGGCGAGTCAGTTGGCACTTTATGGGCCGCCTTTATCTGCGCTGTCATTTATGGTTATTTAAAAGTGTTAGTTATCATTGTTGTTTTGCTGTTGTTGTCGCTGGTTGTTGTTCTCTGACTGTTGTCTCTGGCCGTTGTCTCTGGTTTCGAGCGCTGAGCGCACAAAAAAGTTGTTTTCACCTTTTACGCTTAACTCGTTTAGAAATTAATGCGAATTCGATTTTGAAATGTGTTTGGCGAGTTTGACAATTTGACGATTTGAGTCACAGAAATTTCGCAAGAACCAAAAACCATGTGCAATGAGCAAACTTACCTAGGTACATATCGTGTTTAGCAAACAGTTGGGGAGCAACAGAAGCTACGGCCGCAGCTCTACGGCATCGACGTTGCATATTTGCATAAGAATTAGAAAACCCGCCGCGCGACAACGCGAGGCACGCAGAAATCTTGTACGGCATGGGGCGGCCATATAGAGTCGGCGGCACACCAAAATAACTCTCGTGTCTACACCTTCAACAGCAACAACGACAACGGCGACACGAACAGCAACAAACTGGCCCATCAATGCTGCCAGGGGCAGCAAAGACAACAACAGCAACACAAATGGCAACATTAGCGCAAATTTCAACGGCGCACAATTTGAATTTGATTTTGTTGTGCGACACACACACACACACACACACACACATACATTGATGAGAAACACGTTTCTCGTATATATTTATTTTGTTTCGGTTTTTTGGGCATTTTAATATGCATATAGAAAAAAAAAACGAGACACTATAGAGAGGCAGACATTACATTAGCCAGGTCTATCGGGCCTCTGGTCTGTGGACTCGGCCTGGCCAATGACTTCGAAAACATGTGTTGATTAACATAAATGATTTCTGTCTGCCTCACAGCGCGTTGTTGTTGTTGTTGTTGTTATTGTTGCTGTTGTTTTTGTGTATTTCTTGTCATCTGCTGCTTCTGCCGCTTGCTGCTGTCTTGGCTATTTGTAAAATATATATATTTTTTGGAAATCTTTATTGCTATTTGGTGTCAAAATGCGAATAGCTTCGCTTTGACATCAGCAGCTGGTAAATATTTATTGACTTAATTGGCATATTTGTCCATTTTGTGGATAAAAGTCTTTATGCGTTAATAATGAATTTGGTTACATACCTTTTTTGGTTGCAATTTTCATGCAAATCTGCCAGCTCCAAGCTGCAAAGAGAAAGGTAAAGTTTCTTAGTTTAAAATGAGCAACTGCGTGATATATGATAATTTTTTTTCTGTTTTCTGAGTTTCGCTAGAAATCTTAAATCGAAGGCAATAAACTATTGATAAATATTTGGCTATAAATCTAGGCAAGTGTTGAATGTGTATATGTCTAGTATGTAGGTTTTGCAAAATTAGTATGCAGCTCGTGCTCGACACTCTTTGACTGTTTGGCTAGTTGATTAGTCGCCTGATTGGGTATGCATTAGGCCAATGATTTATGTATGCAGGAAGAAAGGTTGAATAGCGAGAGATGAGACTATTGCCAAATGTGTATGTATCATCCAACTTGCAGAGCAGCTAGCTCAAATTTTTGCAATTCAATCAGCTGACATTGGCGCAGTCAACGGAACCAGACGTCATTTGAAATACAAATCGCTACCCGTAGCACATCAGGTTTCGCCACGGCCAGCGGAGTCGGAGAGTCCGTCAGACTGACAGGCCGACAGTCAGTCTGTCAGTCACTTAAAGCAGTAGAATTTCTAAACTGGTTGAGCGACACAAAAGGCCGGCCTGAACGTTCGGTATACTAAATGCAAGTATAACAAATTCCAGTAGGCGCTGAACTGTTTTTACTTTCAAATGCCGCGCATATTTCACAGCCAACAACCACTGACAACCGCTCAGTGGTGCGATGGCCACTGGGCAGTGGCCATTGGTAGCTCTGGATAATTTGCGTGTGTTAATTGAGACTAAATGGCAGCTGGCAATTGCTGGGCCCGGCCAAGCCGGACGGCGGCCCTAACGCTTTGATTAATTATGGACAGGCTGTCATAATTTACATTGCAATGGAAGCGGATAGACAAATGGACAGAGCCACAGATCGACACACTGACAGCTGTGCCTGTTAATTTGCTGTAATTGTGTTGCATAGGCAAATGCATGCAAGAGGGCGACATATGTTGCCGCATGGCATGCAAGAATTCAATTAGGCGATGGGAAATATAGTTGTTGCCTCACAGAAAATGAAAGCTGGCTGCGTTTTATTTTTGTAACCCACAAATATCAAATGCCACTTGAGGCGTTTGGCCAAACAGTTGACAAATCATCATCAGATTTACTTTTCAAGAATTAATCCGCCAGCGCTAAAAATAACGCCGACTCATGGCCTAATCAAAAGTAAGAGTAAAGAAATTGTTAATAACGCGCAGCTTCAAGCATCATCAGAAAAAAAATACAAATACAAATACAAATATAAATACAATCAACAATGAAAACAAATAATTGTTGACTGCGCATTAACCCATATTTTTGCCATAGCCACAACTCAGGGAGAGTTCAAGCAAGGGAGAGAGGGAGAGAGAGAGAGAACGAAGTGCCTTGCGTGCCTGAAGCTTATTGATCAGCGCCACGTGATCGAATCAGCAGCGACAGCAGCAGCAGTTGAGGCAGCAGCAACTACAGCGGTTGCAACTACTGACACACCTATGGGCGCAGACGAGAAACAGCGAAGGCAGCAGAGCTGCAGCAACTGTTGCAATAATGAGCAACTGCCAAGCAGATAAGACAATTGTGTGGGTGCCACAGTTGAAGCCACCTGCATTGGCAGCATTGCAGCTCTGGCAATTTGAAAGCCTGCCAATCAGCTGGCAAAACAATACGAAATCCGCTAGGCACTCTGCCACAGACTGTGGCACAGCGTGTGACTGCCAAAATATTGTATGCACACGATTTTGTTATGCATTTCAAATGCAAATTGGTTTTGAAAGGTAATTGATCCCAAGCGGCGCAGGCGGCCAATGACAGAATAATTCTGTCTGTCCTGACTTTCAAATGCGGCACAGGAAATACAACGAAAAAAAAAAAAAACACAACAAACATACAAATACTAAAGCACACGATTTGTGAACTGATTTTGTATGCTGTCAGCGAAGACAAACAAAATATCTGAAAAAGAGTAAAAAAATTAAACAAACTCTGCACGCGCTGTGGCACATTTATAACTTTGAACTTGACGGGGCCAAGAGATCGCGAGTCGCAAGTCGCGACAGCGTTTTATAACCAGCTTTTTCGGGCCTCTCGATTTTTATTTTTTTGGGTGATATGACAGCGTTAATTGATTTTCGTTTTCATTAACATTTTTCCGTGTGGCGCAGCTTTTCCCTTCACATCGATTTTCTTTTTGTACAGCGGTTGTCCACGCTTCGTTGAGAAATTGAAAACTACTTATCACAGACACAAAGAAACCTAGAAGAAACCACCTATCACAAGTATTTAGTTCTCCTTTGTAGGCCCGATGCTAATCGGGTTAAACGGTTCATTACGCATGCATGCAAGCGTTACAAATTAACCCAGTTATTTATGATTATTTAGTCTCTAATTTGGGCGGTATTGAAAAATGATTTATGTTTAGATGGAATCACAATGGGAACGCAACTAGAGAATTTATCACTCTATCGGTTGCTAGAGTGTAAGAGCCGGCTGTATTTTGGTGCCACAATCAGCTTGACACAGGCGTATACCCCTGGGGGTAGCGTATATAGAAAACATCATGTAAATTGCATAATCATTGGGCAGCTGGGCAGCCGCTTGGCCACTCTCCAAAGGCCGTAGATAGATATTCTGTGCCATTCTAGCCAAACTAGTTTGGAGTTCGGGCTGCATTGCTCCATTTTCCCCTGGTAATTGGCCAGGCAATTGCAATTTGCAATTGTGTTGCCTGCTGCCCCATCCAGATTGATGCCTCAGTTTGATAATGGCCAATGCCAAGGCATGCAATTTTAACGGTTGCATGCTGACCGCAGCAGAAGGAGACAGCAAACGTGGGAGAGAGACCGAGGTAGCGAGGGCATGCCAGATGCTAATGTGTTGATGATAATTCCCAGTAGCCCAACGCTGATATTGCCACAAAGGGGCAACAAACTGCGCCACGATTCAACTGCCCGCCATAAAGCTGCAGCGGCCACGTGCTTGGTCTCAAAGGAAGCCTAGTCGATAAGCCTGACTAGCTTTTCGCATTTAATCCGTTTGTTAGCCACAGCATTAGGCATTGTATATAAACGTATTTATTTATGGCCGTATAAAGGCAAGCAAATACAAATTTATTATACGCGCAAATGGCGTCATAAAATTAGCAAAAAACAAAGTGTTATGCGCGACAACTGCCGGCGACAATTAGGCGCATTTTGTTGTCGACACTTTTCAAGTTGCCAAACCTCCCCAAACGCCGCCTCCCCCCAACCACTGCCACGCACCCGGGCCATGCAGCGGCCAGTTGTGGCAATTGCATTGAATTCCCCAAAAACGAAAATTGTGCAATAACAATTTGAGCTGCACAAAAATGCGCCAGAGACAGGCCAGAAACAAAAACAACAACATCAAGCTAAACAAAGAGACTGCCCCGGCGTTAGCCCGGCCAACTGGCCGGCCAGGGGGCAGCTCTTTACTGTGTTGTTGGGTGGGTGTTGGCGATTGCACACACAAAAAAAAAAACATAGCACAAACCACAACGAATTTGTTTCACACAGTTCATTAAGACAAACAAATAAATAAATAAAGTTCAATTGTGAAATCGATGACGATCGAAATTGTCAACACAACGTCCACAAACAGAAAGAAAACGAGTGCAATAACAACAACGAAGACAATTTATAGCTAAGCCTAATGAAGGTTAATGGACAGCAAAGTGCAGCTGAAAAAATTGTCAAAACTCAAATGAACGCCATGAGTGTATGCAGTGAAGGGGGTAATAGTTGGGTCGCAATGCAAAATATATACATATATACAGTTAATAAATCGATCGAATTTCATTAATTGTAAAAGAAAACTGGAAACCGAAGCGCAGTGGCGCAGACCCAGATGAGCTGTTGGCTTCGGTTTTGCTTTGGTTTATATAGCTTGAGGAAGCGTAGACAACAATCATGCGGAAAATGCGCTGCGAGTTGCAGCTTGGCAACTTGGCAACTCTGCAACATGGCGACAACTGCATGCCTGTCTGCAATAGTCACACACACACACACACACACACATGGACAAAGATGATGCGTGTGTTGCACCATAGAAGCAGTTATCGATACAGCTGCAGCTCAGCTATAGATACAGATACGCACTCACACCGTGTTGGACAGTGTGCTGGCATTGTTGATTGGTAGGCTGTTAGCTGGCGACGTTAATTTCACTTTAACAAACATTTCGCTTGTCTCTCCGCCGACCGCAGTCGAAGACTTTTGCGGCTTTCAGCCTGATGTCTGCTGTCTGTGACAGATCATATAGAAATGTGTTGCATTTTTAATCAAAACGATCGATCAAACGGTAGTTTTATGTTTGACGGCACCATGGCACACACTCACGTACACCACGCACATACACACACACACCGCGCACACACACACATACACATATGTATTAGGTATAGATACGCACATGTATTTATGTCTGTAGCGCAAGATGTGTACGCACATATGGCGCTCACTGTCTGGCGTTTGTTTGTTTGTTTGTCTGTCTGTTTATCTAACCGGGTTGCCTGTCCCTCCTGATGCCAGTTGCTGTGCATGCGAATGCATCGGTTGACATACGATACCCTTCCTTAACCTGGCCTGCATATATGTATTTTATGTGCGTGTGTGAGTATTTGTGAGTGCGTGTGCGATTCCATTTGAATTTGATCGATCACTGTTGAAAATATAATTTGGCTGCGTTTGCTTTCAAGTAAATGCCGCGATATGGTCGCGGTGGGGGTTATGGGAACTGCTATTAGCCCTAAAAAAAAGTCTCAATTACTTCTTTATTTGCGTTGGAAATCTGAGCATGCAGCTGCTCTAAGGGAGATCATAAGGCCTGCTATTAACGCTAACCCCTTGCCTCTGCGCATGCCCAAACCCTAACCTTGACGCAGGCAACCCTTTGTGGAACAACCTTGAAACTGCAACCAGGTCTGCAAAGCCATTAGCGCCTGCTCCAAAACCTTTTGGGCTGCCGCCAGCTTTCCACTTTAGTCGCCTGCGCGTTGTTTTCAATGGAGTATTTACCAACATCATTACGATGAGGCTGCATATTTTCCTAAGAACTATTACAGCAACTAAACAAAATTATACAACGCATGCAGCATGAGGCGGCAATGTGAAAAACGAATAACCTCGCGACGCACGCTCCCACCCACCAGCAGCCGAGGCAGCGGCCAACGTTTGTTAGAGATACTCGCACCGAAAAAAAAATAAAGAAAAAAATGTATCTTTACATTTCTAAGAAGCATTTAATGCCCTCACACGCCGACGCCAAGCAGGCGGGGCATGCGTGTTGTTGTTGTTGTTGCCGTTGTTGCAAGACTTTGTAATTTCAGCTTTGTTGCAGCAGCGACTGGGGCTGTGGCTGGGACCTGGGGCTGCGACTGCGACTGCGACTGCGACTGTGACTGGGGCGCTCTGCTGTGGCAAGTGTGACTATTAAATTGGCGGCGGTAATTTTAGGTTATTTCTCTTTTTGTTGCAAGTTGCAAGCCCAAACTCAGACACAAACACAGACGCCGAATGCACGCAAAGCGACGTCGCCTGCAGCAGCAGCAGCAACAACAACAAGAGCCTGGGCTTGGCAAGAGTCTGGACCACACAGCCAAGCCCGATACTCATTGCGTCGTCGACGCTTTGGGTTTGTTTGCCTTTACTGAAATTAACTCTGTTGTGCCTCTGCGTGTTTGTACGTAGGTATGTGTGTGTGTGTGTGTGTGTGTGTGTTTGTGTGTGTATGTGTGTTTGATTACCTCGACTGAAATTATGCAATCGCAGTGGCTGCGTTGCACCCGCGGCACATATGAAAAGCGAGTCTGACAGTCTCTCTCAATTCTCAATTGAATTTTATGACGAACTTTTTATGAGGCTGTCTCTCCAACTATCTGGCCCAGCCTGGTCAGTGGGCCACCCAGCGTTTAATTGCCTATCGATTGTGTAATTAAAACAGGTCTTTTTCTCACACAGCATACGCACGGAGCATCGCAGCAAATCTGATTAACGACCTACGCGCGACATTTCAGAATCTTTTGCGGCATTCTTGGCTGGCACAACGCGAAGGCTGCCGGAGCTGAAGCTGGAGCTGCATCTTAAGCTGTTGCTATAGCTGTAGCTGGAGCTGGGGGCCTGTCCAACTGTCAGGCGATTGCCCACACGCTTCGCTGCACATGTAAAGCAGCTTTGGCGTCTGTCAGAGGCTGTTTATTTGTGCCGCCTAAAGAGACTGCCAGCCAGTCAGTGCCATCCAGTGACAAATCAATAGCCAGAACGTAGGCCGATCCGCTGGTCGGACGCTGGCCCCCAGTTTCAGCCCGGCCAAGTGTAGGCATTAAATATGCTGCTGACACTTTTAAATCTGTCCCACTGTTTGATGCAGTTGTAATAAGCTATTGAAGCATATCTCTGGCCAGCTTGATATTGCAACATAATCCAAGAATCAAGAATCTTTTGCGTGGGCTTGCAACTAATTAAACAACTTTTTCTGTGTTTGCCAAAAATAGAGAATGAGAAGCGATAAACGTTTTGAACACTCAACCCAACTTTGATGAGTTCGAAAAAACCGCCCATTAAAACAGCAACTGAGCTAAAGCCAAGATGAAAGAATGCCGCTCAGCGCTTGTTACAACTTAATGAGCTCACTTTAACAATATAATAATAGATTTTAAAAGCGGTAGCCATAAAAGGCGGACGTGAGTTAGGCTATCACAATTAATGCTCAGGTCAAGGACTGAGCGAATTTCGAACTAAAATTCAAGCGCAAATAGGTCAGCACTAGATTAAATTTGCCTTGAATCTTGATGTTCGTAGTTTGAGCGTGGATATAAAAAAAAAACTTGGACCAAAAATGAGAACATAGTGGTGAAAGAACACTGAACTTGGAGTATTAAATTGGCGTAATTATACACAAAATTTAGAGAACCATGATATCCACAAAGATAATATAAGTCTAAAAATTTAATTTATTATATTTAAATTCAAAAGGCGAATTACCTCTATCTTTTATAATACTCTTTTATCTATTCAAGCATTGAAGAACGTTATTAGGAGAAGCTTACTATGAAAAACGAATACACCAATATTAAATTTATAATTAGAAATAGAAGGCATTTAAACGTATTAGATAATATTATATCAGTCAGTAGAAGATAACCTGACCCCTGTCTTTACATACATATCAATCCCTTTACATTCAAATATACACTTTTTACCCATTTTCAATGGGTTCAGGGTAGAAAAAGTAGAATAAAATAAAACTTTTCTATGATCAATGTTCTTCTAGCAATTGAGCCCACACCTTTTCTGCATTTTAAAGTTTGTCCCAACTTTTCCACCAGCTAAATGCTAAGTCCGAGTTCTACTGACCACAATAATTGGTCACATGAGAGTGCCCCCGCACATAATTTGTTTGATTTCGAATGGAATTGAAGTTTCACATTCAAGCCGCATGAACAAGAGGCAAGCTCTGATTTAAATGCATGGCCAATCAGAAGAAAATCATTTGATTTACATTTTATGCGCCTGCTGCTTTCATTTCAATTGCGCATTCTGAATTTATTAGTGCGCTGCAAAAGCTGAATGCCAAATCTAATTTATGCGATTTGAAAAGCCCGGCGCAAAACAAAGCACAGCCAACAGCAGCCAAGAGCCAACATTCAACATCAACCAGGGGGCCATACGGCCCCAGCCAATTCCTCTGCCAATGCCAATGGCTTTTGGATGCGATTGTGACTGCGACTAAGGCTGCCAATGCGAATGCGAATGCAAATTTGCCGTTGTCTCGGGCCACTTGAACTTTTTGCGCCGTTTGCCATTGATGCTGCGATACAAAGATGCTGATGCGCAGGATGCTGTTGTCAGTCAGCACTGGGAACTGGCTTGTGCCAAAAACAGAGAGAGAAACAGAAACTGAAATTGAAACAGTGCACTGCAAAGATCTACAGCTTGGACTCTGGATCTGACTATGGGGTTTCAGGCGCTGGCAGCGCCGACGACTGCGAGGCTTATCTTGTCGCACAGGCATAGAGCTAGATACCGATATCTCTGGCCGTCGTTTCGCTCTGTTGCGCCTTGGCGACGAATTGACGTATGTTTTGGGGCACGCTCATGGGACAAAAGGCAAATAGAAATGAGAGAATGCGACGAGCGGTTGTCTGGTCGAGTCCAAGTTGATACATTGTTGGAGGAAGTGATCTCATCGTAAATTACAAATTACACAAAGTCACGATATCAATTTCAGATACACTCGTGTTGCCATCGTTGTTGCTGCTGCTGTTTGTTGTTATAATTAAATTGTCGCTGTTTTCTATCCACTTTTGTTGTTGCTGTGTTTTATTATAATTTTGTTTTTTTATTTATTTTTTTTTTTTTGCGAGGTAAGTCGAACAAATAATAAAACAAATGTTTGCCATGAGGATTGATTAATGTATTTGAATTTGGATTAATTGAGCCTTACAGAAAAAAAAGCCCCGAATAGAGCTAATTGTAAAAGAATTTTGATGCGTACCACAAAATTTACATAACGAAAAACAACAAAAATCTTTAGCTGAGGGTCAAACACCTACACCAAAAAACAAGTTGGGAAACTTTGCTACCCATTGGCTGCGAGAACAAGTTCATTAGATCTGTGGTGGTGGTGGTGCCGTTGCCAGAATGGGAATTCTCGCTGGCGAAAGGTGACCCACATGCCGGTGAAAGCCTCGGCATTAAGGCAAAGCGCCTTTAATCAGCAAACGGCGCGGCCTTTGCCTAAATTTTCAATGAAAAATGCCCGGAAAGTGCATGGTCATGGCATAAGTCCAACTAATAACTAACTCTGACCCATATATGTACATACATGTGTGGTTTCCACCCACACACACACACATATACACAACATGGGCATTTTAATTAAAACTGAATTTGCTGGCAACATCAAACAGCTGATTGATTTTACAAGCGGATTTTGGTTCTTGGAAGCAGCTTTTGCAATCGCTATTTAGTCATTTCCTGGTACCGGAACCAGTTCTCTTTAAGCGGTTATTGGCCTTTTGCCGTTCGCATTTACGCAATCGCCATCGCATCGCAATCGAGCAAACAATAATTTATAACCATAACAAAACAAACTTATTATATACCCTACGTCCCGCCGTCTGCCTGACAGTTGATCGGCTTCCGCATCTTTTCCATTAATCATAAATGCATTCCACACGCGTTGCTTGTGATCTCTTTGTCTTTCGATTTGTTTGCCCGATTTGTTGACATTTGGCTAAGTGCATAAGTTTTAATCATGAGGCGAGCTTAAAAGCTGCAATGCCAAATAATATTGAAATATTCATGGCATAAACAAATATTATTGATAAACATTGCATGCAATTGCAGCGTTGCCTAATTAATAAAGCAAATATTTTGCTGTTTGCGGTGCGCATAAAAGCCAGGCAAAAAGCAAGCTTATGCAACACGCGGCAACAACAACAGCGACAACGAAATCGCAAACAACAACGACAACAATAAACACTGTCATAAATTTACACATTGTCATGTGCGCAGTTTTTCGTTGGTGTTGCTGTTGCTTTTGCCAATTTTCTAACAAATTCTGCCAGCAACGAACATTTTTAAAATATTTGCATGCACAAGTGTTTTGCTCTCGGTTTTGGGCCATGGAATTATCTATGGCATGTCCAGGTCTGTCATTTGGCGCACTTGTAGGTGGCATGCCACAAGAGAGCTCATGCAAATATAATAGGCGGTATATACCCTATTCTTTGTTTATTACTATAAGTAATTACTATGTTAAGTTTATTACATTTAAAATTTATTCATATTTAGATATCCATTTAAAGTGCATAGAAGAATTTTTGGTGTCTACGCATAACAAATTGTTATGATAGTAGTCTTTGGTAGGGTATTTAAAAATGCACATATGCAGCGCAGTTCGCAGTCTCAGTTCGAGTTATGTCACCCGGCTGGGCATGGGCTGCACCTGGACGGACCACGGCGTCGTTTTTGACGTGTTGCAGACATAAACAAGCAAAAGCAACAGCAACAACAATGCCATGTTGCACTTGTTGTTGACGCGGCTGGTAATGTGAGCCGACGCGTCGGGCAGTTTTCGGGCCGCAAACTGACGGCTGCTGCATTTTGCATAGTTTTTGTTTAAGCTTTGGCTGCTGACCTTCGGTATTTTGTAACTATGATAATTTACATGGCGACAAAAACACAACAGCAACAACAACGATAACAGTGCAACAACAAGCAGCAGACGATCCTGGCCAGAGCCAGGGACAAGGTCAACTGCATTTAAATCGCTGGCCTTTTTATATGCATTACAAATCAATATAAATCGAAGAGTTATAAAAAGCTGAGCAAACCATAAATAAAAGGCCATACAATGAAATGTCTCAAGATGCCACCAACAGCAGAGGCCGCAAACTGGAATCGTTCGGGTGAATGGCTGCTTTAGCTAAAGCAGAAGCTGGAGCTGGAGCTGGGAGCTGCCTTGAGATGTACATGCGCTCGGGATGAGAGGCAGTAGCTGTTGTGGCTGCTGTGGCCGCTGTGGCTTGCCTGTTGCCTGTTGGCTGCTGTGGGGCCAACGCATTGATAACTGCAACAACAGCGTCGGCAGCAAGATGCTTGCCAGGCACATAAATCTTTTCACACCCAGTCGCTGCCTGCACGACCAGCTTCAGTTTTTAGCTTCAGCTCCAGCTACGACTTAGTATCTGTGCAAAGTGCATGTAGTTTTGAAATTTGAGCTACGCATGCGACGTTCAACCAGCTAATTACTAGACCAAACTCAAAGCTGGCAAACAATTCTGAAAAGTGCCACGTAGTGTGATTATCGCTGCTCATAATTTTAAAAAAAATAAAAAAAATAACAGATATTTTCTGGTTTTTTAATTGGCAAAAACGAAGCGGTATGATATCATATTGTATATACTATATGCAGTAATAATTTATTTTTAGCCAAATTGGCAGCAGTTGAGCGAAGACAAAAACGCAAAAACTCAGATAAAATTGTTTAGTTAAGAACGACTGAGTTACCTAGAGAGAGAGAGAGAGAGAGAGAGAGAGAGAGAGAGAGAGAGAGAGAGAGAGAGAGAGAGAGAGAGAGAGAGAGGAGGGAGAGAGAGACAGAGGGAGAGACAGAAGGCGCCACTCAGCTCGAGTAAATAATTGAGTTCTGATTTGGCTTATCAATTTTTAGCTGGCTGATTTGTAGCCTGGTGTGAATGATTGCCAGCACAGTTCAAGGTTAAGTGTCATTAAAAAATGCCATTTTATGGCTGCGATAGTAACACAACAAGACAAAAAAATGCTTTCTACTCTATTTTCAATTTCCCTTCTTACTATGCATTTTGCATTGCCTTAAACAAATTTGAACACGTCTGCGTGTGTTTCTTTTTAAGTAAATGCAAACTCACCTTTAGTTCAATTGATTGGCTTTGTACAACGTACCACGCTGCGTATGATTGACATGCGCCCAGGGCGCACCACGCACAGCAATAGAGAAATGAGCCGAAACACACGAAAACTAAATACACAACTGGCTGCTTGCTGTAAAAATGAAATGCACCTTAATCCATGAAAGAAACGCTTCGAATCTGTAATGAAACCAACGAAAGTAACAATGAAAAATAATTGTAAATTGTTAATACAATGTAATACAATGTCTTGTTCAGTTTACCCGCCTTCGCTTGTGTAGACCCAAAAAAAAGGAAAAAATAAATAAAAATTGTTTACAATCTTCGCTATTTTTGTTTAGCCCAACACAGGCGAACAGGCGGCGTATACGCTATTTGAGCAGTACCACCAACAACAACAACTCTGTTGCAAGTTGTTGTACGTATTTGAAAACGCATCGTGTCGTATGGCAATCAACGCGCACAGCTGGAAGCTTCTTAGTCTGTGTTTATACCGAAAACAACAACAACATCAACGTTTTTGTTTGTGAAATATTATTTTGGTTTTGTAACATCATTTTGAGCTTTACAGGGTATAACCGATTAAATAAAATAATGTGAATAAGAGTCTGAAAAAATGGCCGCTAATACCATCAACTAAATTCAATAAGCACAGCCACAGAAATCCCACAAACCGCAGGTACAAAGTACCTTTTTAGCCAATGGCAGGGTATTCAATAGTCGAGCTTTTCAACTTTGATGTTCATACAGGGGTTTTTTTTTACTGTGATGCTGCAAATTTCCTATTACTGCAAGCAATAACATATTATGTGAATGGCAAAGAAAGCAATAATAATAAAGCCATACAATTCTATTATTTATTTTATTTCATTTATATATTAAGTATGGACAATAAACAGCAACAGCTCCTGAAAACCCCCAACAGCTCCAACAATTTAAAAGTTGCTTCGCCACTAGCGCTGACTGTCGTCGGCTGTGTTTATACATTTAGAAAGCCTCATTGCTCAGTTCTTATCTCTTGACACGCAGCCACATCATTTACAGAGGTCAACTGAATTTTACATTCAAATAGAGATACATATAACAAGTTAGAGTACTCTATTCGGGAGCTTCCGACTGGAACATATCCTGAAACCAAGTGCGGCTGTCGTAACAAGAATTAATCAATTCTAGTTTCAATAGCGACGAAAAATATTTAGTTCATATGGAGAGGCGGACAGACGGACTTAACGCAAGCCTAATATACTCTTTTCACTTTGTGAACAATTATATATTATCGCCCGTTGCCAGCTGATAAGGCAACCTTTAAGCCATACTTATCTGCTGCTGTTCAATTTAGTTGCTTTGCAGCCGTTCGTGAGTTTAGATGCTGAAAGCTGAACTACAAGCGAAATGGGATCTTTGGAGGTTCTATTAGCAGTGCTGCTAATCTCGCAAGGCATCGAGAGCATCGCATCAGCGCCGAGTTTCTCAGAAGATCTAGCTAAGGTGCAGCTTAGCCCCCGACTGGTGTATAGAAGAAAAGATGGGCTAACGCAAAGCGTGCAAAACCCTGTGATATGGGCTCGTGAAATACTAAGGAAGCTGGAGTTGGAACACCTGGCATATAAGCTAAATCAGGCAACGATTGTGGATAATAATGATCTGCTCTTCGAAATGGATACATATCTGCTGGCGCTTGAAGTTATCAGAGCTTGGAATGCAAAGATTGCGGACAATGAGCTGTGTTATTTAGCAGAGGAGTCGGACAACTGCAAATCAATGTATGTGAATAAAGATTATGAGCTGGTTCAGACAGACAGGACTTTTTTTACAGACCCAATGTTTCAATACAGAGAGGCTTAATAGTAAAAGCTTTTATAATCAATAAATTTTAATAAAGAATTTTCAATAAATTGTATCATACATCGGTGTGTTTCACAGTATTTAATCTCAATATACGGTAGCTTAATTCAAGTGTTGTTTATCTTATCGCATTTACGTCAGATAAAAGTTAAAATCCTGTATATACCTACCGTATATTTGTGTATATGTTTGTGTGTGCAAAGTGCTTATCATGTAGTTCGTAGTTATGCGAACACTCTTCTATAGAAATTTGTATTATCAGAAATAAACTTCAATAGGGAACGTGTTTAAGGCATCCTAGCTGGGAACTTGGATTATAAATTTGATGCTTTGTAATCGTATACGACCCAACAATCACCCACATTTGTGTGCGCATTTCTAAATGCAATTTAATGCACTCGCCACGATGTGAAATTCAATACACCAGCTTGACTTTATGAGTAATGCAATTCTACAGCCTTGACTTAATTTGCAGCGTCTCTTTTTACTTTGAAAGTTGCAACGAAAACAGAATTCACACGCTTGGCCAGTCAACAATGTGGCAACAACAACAAAATCCAAACATCAGCCAACCTATTTTCAACGGCACTTGGCTTGTGTTTTTCAATGTCAAGCTTTCTGAGAACAAGAGATAGATAGCGGGCAAGAGAGAGCGAGATATAAAACACTTTGGGTACACAATCGATTGTTGTCCCACAATAAATCACTAATGACATCGAGCATATCTGTCTGTTTAAGGCGCCATAAATTCTTGAAAGCCAAAACCAAAAAACCACAACACCGAAAGGTTCTAACACCTCTACTAACAACAAAAACTAAAAACCTCCCATGAGCTGCAATCGACGGCATTAGTAATTTATGCGATCTGCAGACAGCACAACTCTTTGATATCAAATTGTTGTTGCCGCCAGATGAGTTATGGCATTTTATATCCGCCGACCAAAATTATCTTACACTCTAAGTCCCAGTTTTATGCTGTTTTATTTGTTGTTTCTGTTGTTTTTTTTTTTTTGCGTTGAATTCACCATTTCCTGTCTAAGGCAACGCAATTAAAGTTATGGCGCAGACGCATGCCAAGCCCCAAAAGGCATCCTCTATGCAGGTAGAACAGGCAATTTGGAATATTTATATAAATACAGTTGTAAGTGCATATACCCCATTTTTACTTAACTCAAATTCATTTAAAACGATTATAAACTCAAAGTGTATTCGCGCCTATTTGTATTTTCCAGCAAGGTATAAACCCGTTTCGCTTACGTAAAAAGCTCTCATGAAATTTGTATAAAAAATATTACAATTACAATAATAAACAAAAGTCCAGTGCCAGCTAACAAATCACATAGATTAGCTTGCCCAAATGCGCATTAACATTTGAAAGAGAGGCAACAGAAAAAGCGAAATCTTTGGCTTAGCTGCTGATAATCGAAAGCAAATTGAATTAATAATAACGAGCCAATAGCTGTCCAACATACAAAAATAAGTTTGAATTATTGTATTAGGAAAATTGTCATAATTTCAACTAATGTGCCACGAGAGCGACTTGTCACATTGCGTATACGCCGCATTGCGCTTTCAAGTCGCAGCCGCTGTCGCCGTCGCCGTCGCCGTCGCAATCGTTGTATTTGTGCACGTTATCGAAAAGAAATTGGTTGTACGCATTTTGCTTGAGACTTTTTTGGCTTTTTGTGCATGCCAAGCGTGCTTGTCAAATAAAATGTAAAGTTTATGTGACGGTTAACCGATTTAAAAAATGCTTTGAAAACTGCGTTTTGATGTCAACGGGCAGCCAAAAGAGATTAGAAACTGTCGGCAGGCCCCGAAATATTAAAAGCCACGAAAATTATATTTAAATGTAAATTAAGTGAGCCAAAAATTACCAAATATAAGTTATTTTAGTGTTTTAAGTAGTGAAAGTATTATGAGCGTCACATTCGAAACTTATTCATTGAGTAGAGTGGGTGCGAACTAAGGCTTAAGCACGAATCGAAATAAATGAATGCACGCATAATTAAAGCATAGTTTATGGGTCTGACATAGAAAATATAAGCTGCATGCGATGCATCTATCAACACTACCAAAACTGACCCCTGACACAGTGCGATACCAGAATTTCCTACTCCACTAACATTGCGTGGCCTAGCGCAACTTATGCAGGTAGCCCAATTACGGGCCAGACAAAGGCCTTCATATCATATGAGGGTTGATGGATATATGTGTGTGTATATATGTACATATAAAAACTGAAAGCATTTAAACTAAGCATGCCAAAAATGCTTAGCTCAAGTGCTCGAGAGCCGCAAGAGAGACGGAAAATAAAAATAAATTAAAATTGAAGCAATTAAAATACGACCCCAACCAGCAGCAGCAGCAGCAACAACAACAACAACAACAGCACCACCAACTGGCAACTGGCATGACAATTGCGCATGCGGTACCCGTTCCCGTTTCCATTCCTATTTTCATTTCCATTCCCGTGGTTGCTGAAATTACCACCATGATCGTCGTTCAACAATTCCTTTACAGCTGTGTATATGCTCAAACATTCATTTCGTGTGCCCAGCAACAACAATAACAAAAACAACAACAACCACAAAAACTCATTGCAAACAAAATGATCGACGATAATGCGGCCCCAGACGACGACGTCGTTCCAAGACAATGTTTGGCAGTCCCGCATTTAGCGACAATTAAGAAATCAAACCTGGCCTGCGCCTGGCAATTGTAATGGAAACCGCTTGCCAGGAGCTGCCAGCAGTAGCTCCAGTGCCCGCCCCTTCTCTTCCCTTCCCTTCCCACACGCCTCGATGACAGGCCCAGGTTCGGTTGGACTGCATTTCTGCTTTCCACTCTAATGCAAATGTGCAATTAAATTGTTGACGTCGCCTGTCGTTTGCTGCTAATCAAAATTGTACGATCATAGGACATGGTCCATGGACCCGACCAAACCAGACCCATTGCAGCTGTGGTGGCCAAGAGAGCGTAACGGCAAACGTCGCGGATTTGATGGGTTTTTGAAAAGCCGGCAATAAGTTGTAATTGACCTTTTTAACATCGCCAAAGCAAATAAATTGTGGGCGGTCGTTTGGCAAATGATTTAAATCCAAAGTGGGGCATAGAAAACCAATTGGAAAACTATAAACACCAAAACACTAAAAAGACAGCGAGCCAACATCACAAATGGGCATTGCAAACAAATTCGAAATACATAAAAGATGCATAATAAAAAACCTTACAAATATTTTCAATTATATACACTTACGTATTTGCACAAATTAATTAACGGTTGCTTTTGCGTTTTTTATAGCATAATTAAATGAAATTTTATAGCTCGACCTCAAGATCTCTACAAAGACCTTCTAATGAGCAATGTCTACGGTAACATATTGAATGCACAGCTCGGGCAGCTCAGCTCGGTGGCAGGGTATGCACAGTTGACATAACCATAAAGCAGCATGAAGTCAGCCGGGCGGCCACGGCCGCCACATATGGTTACAGTTCAGTAATTTTCATTTTGTTTTCAAGTGAAAAATCTATGTGTGAGCGCGAGAGATGTGTATCTGATGTGTGTGTGTGTGTGTGTGTGTGTGCGACGCACACCAACTATAAATTGAAACGGGTGTGTCATTATTTTCAACTGAATTTCATGCCACATGCAATGCAGGGACTCTTGACTGTTGTTGTTGTTGTTAGTGTGTTGTTTTTGTTTTTCTGTGTAGCTCGAATGGGCCAAGACAACGTGGGCAGGCGCAACATTTTGACAGAACAGTTAGTCAGTTAGCCTTTTTTAGACAAGGTGTTGCACAATTCAATAGAACATTTATTGGGCAACACTTTGGCAGGCAATTTATAGGAACAACAACAACAACAACTGCTGCGGCACCGCAGCGTCTGAGCTTTAGTTAGTTGCATAAATGAGCCACAGCTGTTCGCAGTATCTATATGTGCATGTGTAAATCTATCTGCAGCTATGTGTGTATCTCCACATCTGTATGCAAAAGCCGTAAACTGGCCAAGAGCGACGCCAGCTTGATGGCAGCTAAAAGTCTACAAAGTAACTAAAAGCTGCTAAGCTTGTGCGCAATTAGAATAGCCAAGCTGCAGCAGCAGGCCGGTTGTTGTTGCCGCTGCTGTTGCTGTTGCTGTTGCTGTTGCTGTTGCAACATGGCTACACATGTTGCTGGCTGGCAGAGGCTGGCTGCGCTTGGTTTGTTTGTTTGCCAGGCGTCTCTAACTAGCTATCTATATTTGAGCAGATTGCGCTGCTAACCTCATTGCAATCTTGGCCCAAGCCAATGCCAACAGACAGACAGACAAACTGACAGGCCAAAGTGACTAACTGACTGCAGTTGAGTGTTGCTCGTTTGGTTGGATATCACTTCTACATTTATTGCTCGCATCTATGTGAGTGTGTGTGTGTGTGTGTGAGTAAATTGTTAACATGCAGACAAGTGTAATTTAGTTGTTAGGCGCGATTGAGAGAGAGTCCGCGTCGCTGCTGCAAGAACTTTCAGGCAACAGCAGCAGTTGCAAGCATTGACAACACGTTGACTCTTCAACAAATTGAAATTTAAAACGCGCGCCTTTTTGGCCAAACTCCAAACGCCAAACTGGTTAGCCAGCAGGCAAAGCAGTTCGTTTGCCTGTCGCATTTATTTAAATTTGCATCGAAACCACTTGACTGCATTTATTATTAGCCACCAGTTGGCGGCTTAATTAGCTGCCACGAATTGTATTTCTTGAGGCCATTCTCGACATGTTCTTAGCCAGCTAATAAAACACAATTGTAGAAAAGCGCCTGCATTATCAGCTGTTGCCAGCTGCATTGTTGTTGGCCCGGCTGCTTTGGCTTTGTTGTTTATAAAGCTGAAAGTCGTTAACCTTCGTTGTAACACATTCATCATCATCACTCACCTCAGCAGCAGCAGCAGCAGCAGCGGTACCACCAGCAGCACGCACACTGATGCAGCAACAAGCTCCAAGTACAACAACGTTGTAGTCGTCGCAGTTGTAAAAAGAAGTCGTCTTAATCTTAAACGACGTCTCCATCCATCTCAGAAGAGGCAGTCGCAGCAGCATCAACATCAACATCGGCATCAGCTGGGCAGTGGCTGCTCTCAGCCAGTTTTGTGTTGGTGCTTTTGTTTGCCTGCATTTGAAAACAAGCAAGGAAGTTTACTGCCAGACTGACTGAGTGAAGTATTGACGGGCGACGGGGCCCACTTGGCCTTTGGAAGGCGACTCCAACGCAAGTTGCTGCTGCTGCTGCAGCTGCTGCCGTTGCCGTTGCCGTTGCCGTTGCTGTTGCCGTTGCTGCTGCGACACATACAACAACTAAGTAAACAGCGCGCACTTATAACAAATTAGCTTGGCACAGAAAGTCCAAGAACTATGCAGCCACATGGCTGGATCAGAGTGCTGCTGCTGCTGCTGCTGCTGCTGTTGGGTTATTTGGGAAATCGTCATGGCCGTCCGACATTTGAAAGCGTTTGAAAGTGTCACGTTTGGTGAAATGTCTAGAACTAAATATGGAGAAAATTGGGTACAGCTGCAATGCAATCATTTGACTTGACACTTTCTAAGCCACACGAGCAGCGGCCGCCGCCGCCGCCGCCGCCGCACAAATGAAGAATGTAAACAGACGGAGCCGCAGCAACAACTAGTTGCCACAGAAAGGTTCGCGGCGGATGTTTGCCAAGAGCCAAAAAACAGAAACCAAGAAGAAGAAAACAACAACTCTCCGACATCGACTAACTGTAAACCGGGCTAACAATGCAAGAGCGTCAGCGGCTCGGCGCGACAGCAGCCAGTCGAGTGAAATAATTAAAATTCCATGCTCATAACTTCCGCAATTAAGGCTGATAGACTGGAGAGGTCCTATGTCCCAACGGGCCGCAACTGAACAGGAGTCGGCCACAGCAGCTAATTTCCACGCACAGTTGACGCGCGCAACTTGTGAGTGAGCCCTGGCCGGGGCACAAGAACAGAACTTGCCACTCGCAATGTTGCAACGTCGCTGTCTGACAGCCAGGCAGACGGCCCGACGCTTGGCTGGGTAGCTAGAAGGCTGGCTGGCTGGCTGGCTGGGTTGGCGTGTATCTTTGAGATACATGGCCGCAACGACGACGCGGCGTCGACCAACGCATGCCACACGGAACACGCCTGCACTAATGAAGTAATTCATTGAACCGTGCTACGCCAGTGCGGCTGCCATTAGTTTAGCGTTGGTTACGCTGCCCCGCACACCGCACACCGCACCCACGCCCTGCACTGCCATGCCCTGCCCTGCTCAACGGCAACTGGCAGCCCTTTGTATTTGCCATTTTGCTGTTTATGCCAGGCATTTAATGTTTAACCCAAAGCTGGCAAGTTCAGCACGCCGGCTTTGTTTGCGGCTGGCCTCTTCGTCATGGCGCATCTATTTGCTGTTTTTGGCAAACAACTGGCGACTGGCAGCGCTTCCTGGATCGCACATTAGATCACTCTCTGACAGGCGGCTGGGCTCATCAGCTAATGCCGCCGCCGTTGGCTTGACCTCGCCTTAAATACATCGAACCGGACCCAGGCGGCCACAGCCACTCCTCTGCTGTGCATTATCAGCGCGCTGACCAAGCCCAAAATGATGGCCGTTGAGAAAAATGTCTTTGATAATTAAGCGGGCCAACGTGGCACTCACTCCGCAGACCCCGTCCAGTCCTCAGTCGGCATTCCCCGCAAGCAGCAGCAACAGCAGTCCGCATTCTAACGATTGCACTTTCACGAAAAGCGCAAGAACTTTATCTGGCATGCCACATGCCGCATGCCGCAAGCCGCTGGCCACGCGGCAGGCATAAAAAGTAGCAACTTAAAGCGGCGAGTGGCTGCCACTGGTGAGTGGCCACTGGCCAAGGCGCATCATCTTAATAGAAATATGCGTGCTTAGGTGTGTGCATGTGTGTGTGTGTGTTTGTGCTTGTGTTTGTGTGTGAGCTGCTGTGTTGTGCATATCAAAATCCATTAGTGGCTTTTGTAGAAATAATCAACAACGACACCAAAAAAGTAAAAAAAAAAAAAACTGCCAACTGCATGCAGCAAGCGGCAAGCAGCAGACGATGCGGAATTTCCGCCGAGTAGAGTATCTCTCTTATAGGAGTCGCGACGTTTTGGTTTGGTTTAGTGTTCATATCTATGCCCCGGCTAAGTGAACATTTGTAATGGTCACTCAGGCGGCCAGTGCGTCGTCTATCAGCAAACGCGTTTGTTACACTGTCCACACACACACACACACACACACACACACACACACACACATACTCAGTATGCACATGTATATGTAGCTTATTATTTAGCCATTTCTATAAGGCACCACAACAGCAACAGAAACAACAACAAAATGGCTTTCGCATCTAATCATTTGTTTTCGTTGTTTATTTCAAACAGAGCGTATCGAGCGCATTTTGTAGAAATAATTACAATTGCGGTTATTTGACGGACGCGCTGTATGTGCGTGTGTTTGCGGGTGTGTGTCTGTGTGTCTCGTTTAGCTATGCGCTGGTCAGTGCTCCTCCTTAGCTGTAGTTGTAGTTGTAAAAAATTGCATTTAATTATAAATTCTGTAATGAGGCAGCGCAAATAATGTTCATACAATCTTTTTCCACCCATTTGGCTTCTTGGTCAGCGCCGGCGGCGGTCGCAGTCAGCGATTAAATTAATCAGCGTCATGTGGTGATTGACTTGTTGGCATGCAAATATATTTACATAGTCGCCCTGCGCACTTGTGCTGTAAATCAAATTTCTTATAAATAAAACTCTATATAATTTATGGCCAGGCGTTGTAAATAACAACAACAACTGACACCGTCTGACGTCACTTCTGAAGCTTAACCTAGCTATCTATACGTGTGCTAGCATTGTGAGCACGTTTAAAGCCTCAATAAACTCATGATTACATTCATAAAATATATGAATATGAAAAAGAAATATGAAAAAATTCGTTAAATCAACATCATAGATATCGTATTCTATAATAGTATCTTTGGACTTCGTAGCTATAACAACAAATTTATTCGTGCTTTTTTCGGCCGTTTTATGCTACTTTTTTGTTGCCTCATAGATTTATGTCCGATTCGACCTTAACCAATTTATTATGGTATTTATAAGTGGCGACTTTTGTAGCCTTTCAGACTTCATATCATTTGTTTACGATGCTCCCAGCTATCTTCCCTGTCAGACTATATGTACATGTATATAAGTTGACGAATATATAGAAATTTTGATTGCCAAAAAAATCAACTAGCACTAGTAGGCGTTATATTGGACGTTCTGATCTATACTATAAGATTTCTATGCCGTCTTGAGCAACAAGTCCAACAACAACAAGAAAAACAACCTGCCAAATTTTGGCAATTGTTCAAGGCTGACGCACATGTGGAGACCAGAAAGACAACAGATTTGGATGGTTGGCACACAAATTACATACAAATTGTGTACACAACACGAAAGCTAATTTCTAGCGACATCGTCTAATTTCTCATGAGCTGCCCGCGTAACAAATCGTATTACAGAAATATGGAATGGGGTTTTGTTTTACATTTTTGGCGACCCACTTGCATATCCACTCTCATAAGCTAATCAGAAGAAAGTTCTACCTGGAGCATGGCTTAGCTACCTGGGGCAGCTACTAAATCAGCTTAGAATACATACACATTCATGCATACACATATGTTTATTTGTTTTTATTTGTTTATTTGCTTATCAGTGTAGCGGCGTCTCTAATTAATTCTCTTTTTTCGAGACTCACACGAGTCGTTGTCGATGATAGCCAAAAGATCCGGTCGAGGCGACTTTGCTGCCCACGTAGGCATAGCAAACTAATTAAGTCGCATATACATAACGCCAACTTTTATCAAAGCGATATAATAAAATAAAAAACAAAAACAGAGAGGAAAATATATAAGAAAATACCAAATAAAACGCTCGCTATCTATGAGAAAAGCAACACACATACATACTCATACGCACATACATACCTTATAGATAATCGACACAAGAGTCAAAAAATACAGAGTTGAAAACAGTTTATCAGCCCCTAATGAATGAAGCTTGGTCAGTGATAAGAGACCCCAAAGAGTCTTTAAGCCACGCACGTGTGCTGCCAAAAACCACAAGAAGATGCATAAATGTAGATATGCATGTAAGCAATTTGAATACCCTACACTGTAACTTAAAAGGGTATTTTACACAAAATATATTTTAATAAAATTTAATAAAAAACGCTCTACATTTAATAAAACAAGTAAACTCGAGGAGAGAGATAAATTACAATTAAAATTTATTAAGTTAAAATATTATTTATTACATCAATGCAAGGTAAGTATTTATAAATCATATCATTTCAATACAAATTATGTTCAAATGCATTTATGAACTGAATGAAATAAAATTAGTAACTAAAGAAAATAGTAATTCAAGCTATACATCAAATCAAATCATAATTAATCTAGAAGAATCTATGAAGAATGTTGTATAAATAAAAAAAAAAGTTAATATTAGAAATGAAATTATTAAAATCAAACGTTTTACAGAATATCTCTTAACTAAGCACTGCCAACCATAGTACTATTTGCTGTTTTTGGTTTTTTTTTCTCTTCTTTTATAATAATTTTGTATAACAATTGCTGACGCTGCTTGAACGCCCATCAATCAAAGCGCTCGAGTGTCTCAAAAATATTTATAATAACTTGAAACTTTTTTTGCGTGCTCGCGAGTAGCTTTCAGCGTTTTCAATTTCATTTAGAGGCCTTTAATTGCCGAAATCAATTCAAAAGCCAGTTGAACGCGTTAAAAGCAGCCACAGCAGCCACGAAAAACAACAACAACAACAAAACAACAAACGAGCAACAAACCAAAAATTTTAATAATTATTAACAAGACAGCGGGTTCATTAGCGCCGCAGGCGCACAAAATAAAAATATAATACACAAAAAAAAAAATAAAAAATAATAAATAAACAAAAACAAAAAAATGCAGAAATTTTTAATAAAAATACAAATAAATATTGGGTAATTAAGACTTGTCTTCTGTATATGTAGATACTACGAGTACTCGATACATTGTATGTGTACAGCAACGAAAAGGCGTCTGGAAACTTGTTCTACAACTTGTTTTTACATACCGTCCATAGACTAGAATTGCACACGGGCTGGTGGCTGACTGAGAGGGGACGCCAGCTGAGGGAGGCGGGGGCTGGGGCAGGCGCAACTCAGGCGATAATGTGTAGCCGCACCATATGCGATAATGTTGCGAGCACATGATATAATAAAATTGGAATGTGCTGCAATTGGTCGCACACACACACACACACGCACACACATGAAGTACTTATGTATATAAATAACAAACTATTGGCTTGTATTACACTTTATCAAGTCATGAGCATGGTTCAGCTCAGCTCAGCTCAGCTCGGTTCAGCTCGGTTCTGTTTACGGAGCAGCATACTTGGGCCGCAGTAAATTTCCATAAATTTACATGCCATAAATCAAATTGAAAATGTTTTTCTGCTAGCAGACGAACTGAGTGAGCTCTCTTATCTCCATTGACTGGCTGTCTGTCTGTTTGTCTGATCCTGGGCTGCTGTACGCGAAGAAACTAAACAGTGGGCTTATCAATTCAACGCCAACAAAGTGCAATCAACTCTGCAACGCTGCGTTTCCTCGTAAGACTCAATCGTGATGATGATGAGCATGATGATGATGATGGTGATGAGCGTGATGTCTGTTGCGTTTGTTGCTGATGGCGATGACTAACTTGACAGTTGGACACCCCACGCAGACCGTAGCCACAAAACTGGCCGCATGTTTTATTATTTGGTTAAACAAAACACAGCCGGCAAAAATGGCAAACGCGGACGCCGATGAACTCATTCATGGCTTCATTCATGCAGCCGCGCCAGATATCGCAGAGAACCGAGGAAACTGTGCAGCAGAGAAGAGCCCCAAAATGGCAGTCAGTCAGGGAGTCCCGGACCTGGAGTTGACTTTATTATATTGACTGTCTGCCTGCTAAAATGTACTTAACATGCCTAATGGACTTTTGAGTTGGCCAACACAGGAACTGCTGGCTAAAAGGAAATGCACCAACAATAAAACGTGCAAATCAACAACAACAAAAAGAACATCAAAGTAAAAGCCAAGTGTGCGGTTCTTTCAGCTGTTCATTTACAATTTTTTTTTTCTCTTTTTGAGTCAAGCGATGACTAATTCACAACGCACGCTGATAAAGTCCAACTGAAAGCACACCATGCACATGCATATATCGAGTGTGAATCCCTTGACTTGGCGTTTCTAGTGTCAGCAGACACTATATGCTAATTTAATTATGCTATACATTTGGGGCAGCTTGACAATTACGTCATGAACACCATCATCATCATCATCATCATCCGCATCAGCTAGCCAACAGAATTGTAAAATTTCGCCTTCGTTTTCATATTGCACTTGGCAGACAGTCGAGTTGTTTCTGTCGCTTGGTCAATTGTCGTTGGCATATGGCGCTACTCGCTTTTGGCCAGTGCTGCTGATAGCACTTTTTCACAAAATGCACGTTTAGGAAATTTTTTTTATATTTCAATATTTTGATTTTTGTTTTACTGCGTTTATTTTTCATTTTAAGCCAAAACAAATACATTAAAGCGTCGACATGTGTTTAAGACTATATTTTTTGACTTTACTTGACTTTACTTACGATTCACAAATATTTGTTGAAATTATTATAAGGAATGGCAGATAGCACGTACCTGCAAATAATAAGGAAAACATATATATTAAATATAAAATTACTTTGACTAAGCAAAAAAATGTAATATATAAAGACACAAAACACGTATTAAACACTAAGAGCAATAGATGATATTAACACATAACGGTTTCTCAGAATTATTTTAATCATGACAAAACTATTATATTTTTATGAATTTCTTATCAATAGAGATAGATCAGCCAATTAAATCGAATTAAGGCACAATCAGTGTATATGTATATGTAATTCTTATCGATAGCGATAATTCAGCTAATTACAATTTTTTAAAGGCAAACATTTAGCAATTTATGAATATATATTTGTATATATGTATATAAGTCTAATCGATGGTGATAGATCATGCAATATAGGTTTTATGAAGGCGCCACCGTAGCGCATTAATCATCCGTTTCGCCGGAGATGGCTACGACGTAGGGCAGTGGAAATGAACGTGTTCAAACTTATCTATATCTACATATATGCATTGCTAAAAGTATATACACAAAAATAAATGTGCACATAGATTTTGTTTATATCGCCAATTATCAACTGCTTAAGATGACTCACACGTTCTAATAGCAAATCAGGCATCAAATATATAATTGAATTCAGTTAAAAATTGTTTATGAAAACAATTATTGGTAAGGTAGCTAGAAAAACCAAATGCAAGCAAAGGCAAACACAAAAACGACAAGCTTAATTAAAAATCAAAAATGTGGTGCACAAGTCAACAAACCACCCACACAGTGGCAGAGGACTGCAGCAGAGGCAAAGGCAGAGGCAGAGGCAGAAGCAGCGGCAGCGACAGAAAGCAAATGCACAAATTGAAAAATAACAACAACAGCAAAAAAGCGAATCGCACTTCAGCGTACAATGGCTATAAATATGAAATCGTATGGTAAATTAATGCTATTATAGCGTCCAAAATACAACACACGGTTAAAACTACTATGTAGAAGAAAAATGCTTAGAAAAGACAAACAACAACAACATCGGCAGCAGCAACAGCTGGAAAAAAGAGCCATATTTGAAGACCTTGTACGTGTGCTGCCTACACAACCAGTTCGCAGTTTCAGTTGATTTCAATTTTGTGCCTGGCCTGGCCCGCTCTGCGGCCTGGTCTGGTCTGGCCGGCTTCACGGACTGGCTCTGACGACGTTTTGGTTTCTTGGCTTATACATATATATATATATATTCATACTATGAATATATTTATACATATGGCGGCACTTGATTTGCATAACAAATGCAGCAGCAACAGCAAAGGCACAAACAGCAGCTAACACAGCCCAGTTTGCTGAAGCATATCAAAAGCAGCTAAAAGATTGCTTGCCGAAAAAAAAAAAAACGCTTTGGCAAAATTCACTCAAGATTCATCAAATGCGCGCCCAAAGTCAAAGCTCGTCGCGCTCAATTACGAGAAATTTCACTCCATTAAGACACACACCTCGCGCGTCCATAAAAAGTGAATGTCTATCATTAAGAAATGTTTTTGCCCCCGTCCGTCCGCCCGTCTGTCGATCCATTATCAATGAAATGCTCTCAACGTAGAGTGCGAACAGCGATTTTCCATTTCCGCTTTTTATGCAAAATTAATTGCACTTAATTATAACCGAAAATTGCCAGCAATTGAACGCGTTGCGATTAGCTCACCTAGCATAAAAAATTGGCCAAAGCAAACAGCAAATTTAAATGAACATAAAAACAAAATTAAAAAATTAAAGCAAATTAATCTAATAAGATGTGGCGACAAATATGTGGTGTTTTTTATTTGCGTACCCAAAATGACAGCTAAAATTGAGTATCATTAATAAACCTAATTTCATAATGAACTTTATTATATATATGCTAATTTCATATAAAGGTATATACATATATGTTTAAAATTGGCGCCAATATGACGCCCTCGCCCTTCGAATAGGGCACGCAATACGCCCCCTTGTTGTAGAAATGGCCCTTCAATCTAAACTGTGGCACCTACTCTACAGACGTGTCAGTTATTGCCAAATTGGCAAAACAACTGCGCCGCTTAAAGGGAATGTCGAAAATATTGTATACTACGTGTCCGACAGAACAGCCCTTATACAGTGTGTAAATACATACATATATGTAGGTTCAGGTGGAGAATAGACATTAGTCAGCATTTGACGTCGATTGCGTAGCACAGTGTTTGGTTGTTGTGATTGTTTGCATTTTCACATTTACTTATACATGCATACATATGCATACATAAACAAATTACGCTGTAAACAAAAGCAAACGTAACGGCAGACAGGTGGGTGAATGAAGGGGGCGGGGGCCTGGGGTAGGTATAGATATCGGGGTATGGCAAATATGCACGGCCAGGCAAAAGGTTAATTATGCAGGGTATTTTTAAAATTTACAATTTTCTACATGGAATTAGTCAGTCTCTCAGTTCGTCAATCATTTTGTGTAGTGCGCTTTACTTGCACATGAAAATCGTGTTTGTAGTTTTTATTGTTTTGGTTTTTTATTTTTTATTTTTTGTTTAACATTTCACTGCATTTTTACAGCCAAACAAATTTTTTGACAAGCAACTGACAGAAATTGACAAGCGCACGAGCAATGGGCCGTCAAATGTATGGGGAGCAGCACACCAAAGCCAGGGGGGAGGGTAGTGGAGGAGCAGAGCAGACCCGTCTTAGAGCATAGGCAGAACTGTACAGTGTACAGTGATGTGAAAGATGATTCCAGCTGTGAAAAGGTCAACATAGAGACCCAGGCATTTAGCCATTTCAATGCCCAGACATGCTGTGTGGCTGTCAGTCTTTCCGTCTCTCTGTCCGCCTGTCGTGTGTCGTGCAGAGTTATTGCTGTTATGTTACTTGCCTCACTTTCCAATGGCTAAAAGAAAAGAAAAGTGCGGCCTGAGAACCGATCAGCGTATTTCTCCCACCGATCGCATGAGGGTCGTGCTGAAGACGAGCTAATATTGACAAATTAAATGCAGTCTAATGTGTGTTTAATGTGTGCGTCCAGTCGATTGGTTTCGCTTTTTTCTTTTTTGAGCGCAAGCCCCCCGTCGTGAAGCCCCCTTGGCATATATAAATACAAACATATAATATATAGTACATGCTTACATAGCGCGGTCAGCTTTAAAAACTTATGCTTGCATCATTTTCACATGTTAATTACTTTTTTTTTAGCATTAGTTGTGAATTGTTTGTTTCTCTAGTGCTTGATCTAAGGCTGAGGAATGGGAGTAGCTCTGATGTGAAGAGCTTAACAAATACGTAAATCTCTATTACTACTTGAAAAACGACCAACTATCGAACAAAAATTAAAAAACTCCCGGTGAACAAAGTGTTCGATCGATTAGTCGAGAAGAAATTTTTTAAGCAAAATATGAAAAGCTTATTATTTTTATTTATTATTTTTAAAAAATTAAGGAATTAATATAAAGAGTTTTATAGGCATGGCATAACGATTTTATTTTATCTTTGACTTTTGCACATGTCAAACCAGATGTTGACAAAGTTTCAGCACTCAACGAGTGCTATGAAGGGAAAATCCCGCTGCACGAATGCATCTGCTTGCAATTTGAGGCAACATATGTGCGTTTGCCTAGGCCCTGGAGCATAACAAAAAAAAACACAAAACACAAAATACAAAATACATATAAGCAACGCATCAGAACCAACAAGACACACACACACACATGTATGGGCAAGTGTGCGTGTGTTAAAACTGGCAGCCAAAGGCAAGGCAATTCAAAAGTCATTGAGGCGCAAAAGTCAAGCATAAATATTTCAAATAATGCTTGTTGGCCCCGGCCGGAGCCCCACAACGCCACTGGGCACTGGCAATAGCTGTGGCCATAGCACTGGGTCTGGGTCTGGGCCTGCTGCTCTCTGCGCTCAGTGCTCAGGGCAGGCAACGTTGTGTGGCATAATTTGGTGAGAGTTCGAGTTCAACAGCTGAAAAACAGCCACAACAACAACAACAACAACACGAATCTCAGAGCAATAGTTGAAGGAGAGCAGAGGAGAGCGGCAAGCGTTCACCAGAGGCATCGTTGTAATAGTCGACGACGACGACGATGTCGCTGATGACCTCAGTTAAAAATAAATAATACTTTACATTGTTTGGAATTAGTTGCTGTTTTTGGTTAGAATTTTGCTGCATCCATCTCTAGCTGTGTATCTGTCTCTGTAGTTGTATCTGTGTGTATATCTAGCTATGCTGCTTGTATAGGCTGTAAGTTCAGGGTGGCGCTCAATGTTGCCCCCTGTTGATGACGACAACAACAACAACAATGACGACAACGACAACGGCATACAAATCATTTTGTCAACTGAACTTGTTCTGGCAGCTGTATAGTGTATTTATGTAAATTCTTGTACGACATTTATCACCGATGAAATTGATGAACCTGCCCGTGATATATGGAAACCTGTGAGAGTTATATGCTAAACACAGCGAAAGAATCCCACGTGCAGAGCATCAGGAAATATAGCTAAACAGTGGTTTTTTAAATATTAAAGGGCTTTGATGTACAGAATAAATTAATATATTAATTTAAGAAAGTACAATAAAAAAACAAGCAAATAATATTCAAAATTTAAGAATATTTAAAGAAAGGGTTTCTAAAAGTCTCACTAAAATCTTTAATATATATATATGTTCTTATAGTTCTGCAATTAAGCTCAATGTATAATTAAATTAAGATCAGAGAATTAAATCTAGTTTGTTTTGAGCTTGATCCAATAAAAACGTTCTAAGCATTGCCTGCTTAGATGTAGTTGAAGTACAAGTTTGAGAATTTGAATGAATTTTAAAAGACACAGCAAATAAAATGAATGTAAAGAAAACAGAATTTAGAATTTTGTACTAGGATTCAAGCGAATTCCAACAAACTCCAATGAGTAATTTATACTCTAGATTGAAATGTATATAGCATGTAGATATTCCAATTTCTGGTAAAATCTTTTTTCAAGAACTTCTAATTTTCGAGCGACTAATGTTACTTGAAATCGAGCAAAGCTTTTTCAAGGATTCCGCTTATAACACCTGCCCACAAACGATTTAGGTGCTGAGTTGTCAGTTGTGTCTCACTTTACCGAAACGGGGCAAATAGTAATATAAGCACAAACCATATTGTTTCAGTTTTATTTACGCCGAGTTTGCCGTTAAATTAAACAAGTCGCACGCACAAGTGTTTCTTTATAGATTTATATGTATATAAGCATATGTGGAATATAAACAAAAAGGTAAAAAATAAAACCAGTTTATACACATGCACATATAGACATTTAGACAGTGGTGTAAAAGCCACTCCATATATACATATACGTATACAGTGTTCTATAGTTTCGAATCGAATAAAGAAATCGAGCTGAACTCCCTTCTGCTCTATGGAAAGGGAATGACGCATGCATAATAACACCGGAAATATATAGATCGATGCAAATCACAGAACCGCAGCTCATTAAAATATTGTGTTTATTTCATCAACAAAACATCTGAGAATTCCCAACAACCACAACTCAAATATAAAGTTGCGAAATGAACAAAACAACAAACTGCAATGCGTTCATTAATATATTGTATATGTACAGTGGTACAGAATTCATATGAAATCTTATGAATTCGTTTAAAATTATATATAACTGACCAACGAGCATACGTGTCGAATCCTAGGCTAGTGTATGAATGCTTTGTGTTTGTCAGCAGCCAGTGCCATTTATAAATAGTTAGGTTGATCATCATAGGTTTGTTATTATACGCTATACTTTAAAATAAAAAATATATTTTTGTATAATCAGTATTTGGATAGCGAGCGACCACTGTACTTGAAAGATCAAGAAGATTTTTGATTCAAGACTGTCCCCAACAATCGACGGAAACGCAGCGAGATAAAGCCAGCGCCGTGTTATTGTCTCAAGTGCGAGTGCACGCTCCGATTTGGATCGCTGTGATGAAACTCGAAGAGAGTCGCAGATAATGCTTGGGACTAACTAACCGTTAGCACATGCGTACATGCACACACACTGGCACATACACATATAATATAGGTTATCACTATATCATTTTGGAGTCGCACCACTCAGCGAGCTGACAAGATAAAGATAAAGCGGCCTAGCCGACCAAAAAGGAGAGACAACTAGCAACAGCCCAGACCCAGACCCAGGCCAGGCCAGGCCAGGCCAGGCCAGGCACAGGCAATTGCGATAGTGATAGCTCTCAGTGTACGTGTGTGTGTGTGTGTGTTTTGTGCTTGTGTGGCATATGCCGGTTTGAGTAGTCTGCTTTTTGTTTTCATACCCTCTACCTTCAATATGAATAAACAAAAGGATATCAAGTTGAGTTATGTGCATGTCCTACAAAAACAAAATTGCTGTTTTTATAGTTTTTCACGAAGAGAAAAGAGTGTATATAAGATTTTTGGCTATGCCCATTGGGGTGTGTCTCTAAAAATTCAATATTTTTCAAAATTACATTTTGCTGATGAATTTATACTGCTCCGACTATAAAAACATAATTAAGTTCACTTATTCTATATTGTGGGACTGAGAAGAGGAGACCAAAAGAATGTGAGCTTTAGTGTGTGGGCTAAAATATAAATATTAAATATTTATAGTTGAGTACAGGGTATCCGCTAGCCGGGGAACACTGCGACGCCAGCACTTTTGCTTGTTATTTATTTATTTCGTTGTGTTAACTTTTTTCTTATTTTTGGAGTGAAAGTAACTGCAAACATAGCGACAACAACTAAATGTTTTCTAACGCAGACGCTCTGTTCTAGGAAACGTTTCTCGCGCATTAACTTTGGCATCTGCAGATGTGACTGTTGTTGTTGCTGCTGCTGCTATTGTTGTTGTTGTTGTTGTACTGCACACAGATAAGCCAATGTTTGCCCGCTGCCAATGATAAGCGGCTTGGGGTCGGCTCGGCCGTTTTAGACCAACTTTTTACACGTACCTTTTAGACGCGCTTGCAGCTGCTTTGACTGCTCGTTTATGTAGAGAGAGTGAGAGTGAGAGAACGGCAGAGAGAGAGAGGGGTTGTCGCTCAACTCAAAACACGAACAATTCTCGCTTAAACACAAATTCAATTTTTCTTTTATTTCTTGTGGATTTCTTCACTAATTTTCAAATATTTCTGCAATTTCAATTTACCATTGCTTTGATTTAAACACTTCACATTACGCGGATTTATTTTCTCGATTTCGACTTCGTTACAATTTCAACATGTTTTTCCTTTCTTTTGGAGCTTGTGCGAGAATTTGGTAATCAAAAACAAAAACAAACGCGACGCGACGCGCTCTCTCACACTCTCTCACACACACGCACAAAACGTAGCCGAAACGAACCGAATCGCTCGGAAAACAGATTTTTACGCACTATTTAGCTTTATATTTTTTCTGTAATTTTTTCCTGGTTTGTTTCTTTTTTTTTATTTTTTATGCGTGTGTTGAGGGTGGGGCGAAGAGCTGTGCGAAATTCAACCTAAAAAAAAGTACCCGAGTTCGTCGCTTCTTGACAATTGGAGCGTTTGTTTTGTTTGCAACTGCAATTTCCGCACTCGTTTCTTTTTGTTTATACTAAAAGCGATTGTTGTTGTTGTTGTTGTTGGTGTTTTCGTTGATGTTGCTGCAGCAAAACAAACGTTTTCTTTCTTAATAGCACTTTTACGCTGCGCTATCGTTTCGTGTGTTTCTTGTTTATCGTATTTTCTTCGGTTTTGTTTTGTAATTTCGTTCACGTTCTCGTCTGCGGCCTCTTTGCGATTGTATGGGAATGAATGTTTGTCTCACGCTGCGCGCCGCTCATTCATAAATCGTGTGGACACCCGTTCCAATCAGCGACGAAAATAGTCTCTCGACCCGTCTGCACGTCTGCTTAGCTTGGCAAGCGGTTGCCGACTAGCGGTTGCAACCAATCGGCAACGGCGAGCACGATCATTTGCCTTGCTGCCATCGAACATGTTCCAGTCGTACAAGCACCACCAAATGTTATGTTAAGCAGCGATTTTGTTGTGTTGCGCGCTTTTCAACTGAAATTTGAATATTAACTAAAAAATCCATTTTAATAAATTTATTAAGAAACTTCCAAAATGTTGCTTGAATTTATTTACTTAAATGCGTTTGTACAATAAATATATTGGCAAAACACAGAATTAAATATTCGTATATAAATTTCAGGGCAAACATATGTTCTATTGTTCCAAAAAGTTGTGTTGTATGTTGAATCTAAAAATAATTTAGATATTAATTTCCAATATATGTATGTAATTCATAATTAATGCAGTTTCTTTCCATAAAATATTTGATAACATATACTTAACATGAGCCGTACACCACACAGACTTTAACAGAGTCAATAGTTTGGCGGCTTAACCGTTTCGACAAACGAACTTGTTGGCTGTTGAACCAGTACATGCGTGCGCGTTCGAAACGGTCAAAGAATCGGTTGGGAGAACTTTACATCATTGAAAGTAAAAACCAAGAGGGGAAACTCCACCTGCGGCTTTTTGGTGTGTAAATTTACACACTTTCCACTGTTAACAAGCGGCGATAAAACACCATGGCACGGCCCTAGCCAGTCTGTGTTCTGGGTGCTCACATTGTTTGCGCCTTCGGTTTTATGGGGCTCTGCTCACAGCTGGCCGCAGGGCAATAGTTGCATCTCTTGTTGCAGCCTCCGAGCGTTTATCGAGGTCTTAAATCATTAGGTCTTATCAGCGCGTCTCCTATCTGCTGGTTTTATGACTGCGGCTTTCCGAGACATTGTCCAAGTATCAATTTCCAGGAAGGCGTCTTAACACTTTCATTGTCTTAATTAGATTAGCGCCCTGTGTGCCGTTGAGCTTAGCGCCTTTTTCTCAATCTTTTTTTTTTGCTTTTTTCTCTCGCAGTAACATTTCAAACTTAAGTCATTTAAGAGTATGCCATGAAGCTTAGTCTCATTAAATATTTTAGCTGACAGTCAACACAGCACAATTGTTATAGTTGAATTTATTATATATTTTGTGGAAGTCTTATTGAAAATTTTGCATTTACAAGATGACCTGGATTTTAAGTGCCTTAAAGAAATGCTTCGCGATGACACCCTTCTGTGCACCTCGTGTCAGCTTCTCGCCCAGCACACTAAACATGCAGCGGGAGCGCACAATGCGGAATATTGCCTCTCCTATACCCTTTCAGAACTTCCTCAACGAGCTGCGCTTGACTGCGTTGGAAGATTATGGTAGGGAGCGTATGACACTGCGGGAATCCGCGATGATGCGCAAGTCTTGCATTCGCATGTGGTCCTCGCTAACCGAAGAGCAAAAGAATAAGTATCGCCAGTTGGCGGCCAATGCCAAAGAGACCCGCATTCCAGTGCGTAGGGTATGCGAAAAGAAAAGCACGCTTCTAATGGACAAGGGAAAAGCGCCAGAAAAGACCCAGTCTGAGAAATTTATGGCCTGGAGTTTTCTCCCCAAACTCACTAGGAGACCAAAAACCACTTTATCTGAAGGACAATGTAAGCAGGGGTCCAAGCTAGACACCAAAAACTATAAAAAGGGCAAAAAGCTCACAGATCCCCTACGGAAGTCTTTCAAAAAGAACTTGGCGAGGTCCAACTCGATAACGAAGCCAATCCCAATGGAACTCCAAGAACCAGTCGACTTAGGCACTCCGCCGGAAACTTCGTTGCAGCACCCGCAAAAGCGTAAGCTCACAAGTAGCGAAAGCATCATCGAATCCGGCAGCAGAAATGAGCCGGAAACTACACAAGACACTGAACAGGCCCAGCCGAATGAGGACAATTTACAATCAGAGCCAGAAGCAGCTTCGTCGCTGCATCGGAAAATAAAACGTCGACGAATGAGCAAGAAAACTGAAGACATTGACATTGACATTGACACTGACACTGACGGAGGGTCCACTCAATAAAAAGCTCAATTACTTTTGGTCGATATTAAAATTAGATAATGTCAAGGATTTTAAAATGCCTAGAGAAATAATAAAAACACACAACATAATTGCGATTGACTTGTAGGTGAACCCATCCATACAGGAAGCGCACAGCACAGCTCATAACTATTCATCAGGATTAGCCGTGTCAACTGCTTCCTTTTTTGCTCTCAGCTTGGAATTATGTAGTTTTTTGTTTTATTTGTTTTCGTCTTTTCCACTGTACGCCGGTTTCATAACACTGGGGTGTGTTAGGGAGCGGCGGCCAGATCCTTATCAAAGGTGCGCATCAACGTCACAGAAATCCCCAACTCTGGCCCCGGCTACGTGCCTGCGTTCTGGCTTTGAAATCGAAACCTCTGACGTCCCATTGTGTTGAAATCTAAGCGATCCCCGCGCTGCATGTTGATCGATCGCGTCTGCGGCCGCGTCGCGTTTTTTTATTTTTTTTTATTTCCAGTGAAAAGCAAGGCAAACACGAAGAACGAAAACAAAAAGATGCTACGCTGATATATTCGAGCATTTTTTGAATAGTTTTCAATGCCAATGAAAGCAACGCACATTGGCCCCTGTTCCATACAAAAATATGCAAGATCTTTAATCTTTTTGTTCATTTTAAAATGTTTACTAAGTCACTAGAAATGGAATATTTTAATAAAGACAATTATATTTGTTTTTTCATTATTTATTTTAAAATAACTAACAAATTTGGGTAAAATGTACGCTTATGGCTTATAAAAGTAAAAATAGTTTACATCAGTATTTCATATTTATTCATAAGTAGTTTATTGGCGATTACACAATAACAAAGAAACTATATTTTATATGACAATGGAAATTTTTTACCGAATAATTTACTTACAATCTATTTACTGATAATAAGTATTATATAACAACGAAAGTGACAAATAAGAGTTTTGTTTCAGGTCCCGTACTCCAAACCAAACTCTTTTTCTTATATATTTTCAGAAATTGATGTTTTTTGTATATTAGGGTAAAACTGAAGCTTATATCTATATAGTTTTCGTATTAAAGTGTCCGAGTGTACTGTTGGCTGTTGTAAACGCACATTTCTCTCTCTCTTCTGCATAAATAATGGAAATAAAAGCCGATAAACGATAGTTATATATTAGCGCACAGCGGGTAGCTGACCAATAAAGTCGTAGAGCCATTTGGCCCGGGGTTTTCCCAGCTAAGCCAAAGCTCCGGCGACCAAGTGAAAATTGCCATAAAAAAGGCAATGCTCGCGCACTCACTCAACGATGGCGACATCGTTCTGCTAATGGTCACACTGTCTCTCACCAGACGTTGCCATTGCAATTGCGGTCCTCCACAGTCCTGCTGCTGCTCCACACCAAAACGCATTTGCGCCATTTGGCGGCGCTGGTTGATAAGTCAAGTTTTTATGGCTGCGCGCGCATTTAACTTGATTATAAACGACCGCAGGCGGCCGGGTAATATAAAATCGCTTTTCATTATAGCCGGAGCATGTGAAATTAATATGCCAACCAGGCAGCCAGATAGCAGATAGGCAGCTCGATACCCAGCTAGGCAGTCAAATCTCTAAGTCAAGTTCGTTGCCTAAGTCTTTTGTTTTGTTTGATTTTTTATGTTTTTTTTTGTTTTGGGTGTTTTTTTTTTGCCAATGCCGACTGCCTGCTGTGCGTGTTTGTGGCTAAACAAAATCAAAGTCGTTTCAAATGTTCATTAATTCAAATTGATTCTAATCGTGGCGCGCTCATTAATCCAAGCGCCACCCCACGCAAGTGGCCACAGCTCCCAAGGATGCCAAATGCATTTCTATTGCCTGCGAGTTTTATTGATGAGCCGCAGTTAGCTGCCGGACTTAAGACTTGCTAACATGATTAATGCGCCCAACCGCTGGTGGATGCATGGCTACTGCAATGTTCTACGACAAACCCAAAATATACATTTACTTTTATGGCTTTATACACTTGTGGCGGGCAGGTAGCCAACTTCGCATTGAATGTTTGCATCAGGTCCTTTCTGTGTGTACTTCCGCTCGGGGCCACTTGTTACTTTAGCAGGCAAACACGAGAAATTTTAAGTGCTGTTTGCCTAACAGATAAGCCATAAAATGGGAGATCCTTTAATTCTAAATGTCAGACAGCAAATAATGACACCTCAAGCTATGGCTAACAGATTGGACTGCGACCAGGAAGACACATTGCTCCGCACACTGCGCAATCAGACAAAAGTCAATAAGAATGCTTATACTTATATTTGTTATACAGATCACGCTGAAAACTGTGCTATGTGTAAATCAAATACGCACAGAGCCAACGAGCAAACAGCAGACAACACAATACGACCCAGCTGCCGTTATGCGCAACGGTCGAGGTTGTCAAGGCAGCCTCAGTTTATGCAAGCCCCTGGCCCGGGGCTCAAGGTTGCCAGCAGCCAGCATTGGGTCAGTCCAGCTGCGAGCTGCGAACTGGAGCTGGAGCGGGAGCTGGAGCTGCGTAGTTGCGTAGTGACCGCCGCCCGTGTGAAAATCTTGTACGACATTAAACGCCAATGAGTAAATACGAGCATAAATCAACATGACAAATGACTAAATATTCTGTGTGCCGACAACATCAAGCGAAGGCAACAAGTATCAATGCGGCAGGTGACGCTGCGCGACTGCCAGATACCACGCACCTATTTTGGAAAATAATTAGGCGTTGATAAGATGAGTGCACTCTGCTTAGAAATACCCTGAATGTCATCTGTAACTATTTAATTACACACGAAGAGAAAGAGGGAGAGATTAAAATATAGAAAAAAGGTAATAGGGAAAGAGAGCGAAAAGTAATGAGGGTAAAACAGAGAGATAGATTGTGAGAGAGAGGAAAAGACGGAGATTCACTTCCTTAGGAAAGAGAGGTAGTTTTGTGATAACGACGATAATACGCCTTACATTAAGTTCATGAAAATCGCAGAGGGAGGCGATTGGAGTTTGACTGGAATCAAATATTTTAAATCTTTTTAAGCTCAAGAGAACCTACGGATAGATAGACAACGTAACGACTTTCCTGTTCGTCCTGATCAAGAGTGGTATGTACAGGTATATCTTCACTTAACAAATTAGAATTAATCAACACCCGTAAACAGACCCATGTCTTTGAATTATAAACATGAATTTAAACGCTGCCAGCTTGTCATCCCCCTTTGTCTCACTGGCCACAGGGTATCACGAGCGTGCTGTACTTGCTGCAGTACACGGCTCCCGCGGTTGTTGCTTATGCTGTTGCTGCCATTGTTGTTGTTGTTGTTGTTCTTGTACAGGCCATTGTTTCGCCAACGAAATCTGCATAAATGGGTCAGCTTTTGGTGTTGGCGGCAGTGGCAACGGCCCATTGGCATCGGCTCGGCCTTTATGTACTTGTTACGCCCGCTCGAGCAATGCGAGTGCATTGTGAGTTTTGTTTCTGTTTTAGTCACTTTTTTATTTTTTGGTTTATTTATTTCAGCGGTGCACAGCTCGCAGCTACAACAACAACGGATGCCGCTTCGTTTTGCATTTAATTTTTATTTATGGCTTGTTAGTCGCTGCTGCATTTTGACGCCAACTCAGGGCTAAAAACTGCTATCAACACCACAGAAGCAGCACCACCAACAGCCACATTCCAGGAAGCTCATATTTCCAGAATTTTTACAGACTGCGAATCTGCCTGGGTGCTAAGTTCAGAGCCACCATGAAATGTGCAGCCTATGAGCTGTTGAAAATGCGCCGCTGACAACATTAAGCGCAACAGCAACAACAACACCACCAGCATCCGCTGACAGCATGCGGTTGCGAACAATTGTGTGTGGCGTCGATTCTATATGTGAGCTGTTGACATGGGTTATAGATACAACATAGGAAGCCTAGAGGCTTATTCTAGTTAAAAACTCATTATAAATATAATGATTTATATGGCATCGATACAACAGAACCGTGTTAATTTGGCCGTGAGAGTACATGTTTTCTTCCAAAAAAAAAAAAAAAATGTAATTTCAATAATGAATATATTTTAAATGCAGAATCAATCTCGAGGAGAAACCATGACTAAATGAAATCGGTGCAGTTTTGACAAAGTTATGGGTGTTTGACTTATGCGAGCTATGGATCCAAGAGCATTACTTGTCAAAATTTTTATCAATTTTTGCATGATTTTTGACAAAAAATTTGACCCCCTCCGAATCGGTTTAAATGTTGTTTTTTATACTAATTGTGACAACCACAATCGATTAAAAATGTAAATTTGCATTTCTAAATTTTGAAAATTTTTTTTTCGAAAATGAGTAAGGGGGGGGTACATGCTATTTTATAAAAAAAATCCAAAAAATTGTATTTTCAATAATGAATACATTTGAAATGCAGAATCAATCTAGAGGACAAACCATGACTAAAATGACATCAAACATGAAAATCGGTTCAGTTTTGACAAAGTTATGGGAGTTTAAAATATGGGGGCTATGGATCCAAGAGCTTTACTTGTCAAAATTTTTATAAATTTTTGCATGATTTTTGACAAAAAATTTGACCCCCTCAGAATCGGTTTAAATGTTGTTTTTTACACTAATTGTGACAACCACAATCGATTAAAAATGTAAATTTGCATTTCTAAATTTTGAAAATAAATTTTTTTCGAAAATGAGTAAGGGGGGGTGGGTACATGCTATTTTATCAAAAAATCCAAAAAATTTTATTTTCAATAATGAATACATTTGAAATGCAGAATCAATCTAGAGGCCAAACCATGACTAAAATGACATCAAACATGAAAATCGGTGTAGTTTTGACAATGTTATGGCAGTTTGAAATGTGGGAGCTATGAATCAGATAGTTTCACATGTAAAACGTTTGCGAATTTTAATCTGTCAGTAAAAACTATCTGACGCGGGTATATATACGAAGTTTCAAGTCTCTAGCTTTAATAGCGGTGGAAATTGCGTTTATATGGACAGAAGGGCGGACAGTGAACGAACCCAATATACTCTTCTGCCTTCGAGAACTAGTTTAAAAAACCCTGTCTGATATATATTATTATTTCGCCATTCAGAGCGTCAATTTTATATAGATTCCAAAACGTTTTGCAAGCAATTTGATTGCGGCTTCAAATGTGGTTTTCTAAAACGATTTTAACCGCAGCTACACACACATACACACTCTTAAGATAATTTGTATGGAACCACATTCGGCAGAGCATACGAAATTTTCGTCGCCACAGAGTCTGCCGCATGCGGACTGCCCCCTGACTGACTATATAACGATAATTATAGAGAACGCTCGATGCCGCCGTGTCACAGTTGCCACATAAATCAAAGCTTGGCGGAAAAGTCAGTCAGGCGGCCAAAGTTGCCGCTTGCCACGCGCGCCTTTGCTTTCTGAAATCATAATTCTGTGCCGTCAGTTGCGGCATATTCAAGTTAGCCCCCGCGTACCCCCCCCCCCTGTTCCACGCTGTTCAACCAGTTTGCTTAGACTGGGTGTAATCCACAGCGTCAGTTGGCTTTGTCTTGTGCTTTTTGCACAGACGGCAGCCTCAGCCAGTACAGTGGTTACTTTTGTGGCATCCGTCTTTGTAATTAGGCGCTCATAATTAGCCGAGCTGAGCGATTTTTTATAACACAGATATACATAGAAAAAAGCGTCGTTGGCTTTAGAAAGTTTGTAAATTTGTTGATTATTAGCGCGATAATATTTAATTAGATTTCGCCCGACACCCCGACGTTGTGAAAGGCAGCTGCCCAGCAAGACCAATGCTAAGATTTTGGGCACGGCTCATTAGGCAAAGCCAACAGCAGCAGCAACGCCAACACCAAGTGGGTTGGTTTGCATATGACCGTTTCCGTTTGCAAAACTTGTAATTTATAGTACTTAAGCTGAAAGGTGCTCCGCTCCGAGCAGTTCCGAGCTGCTGCGGCCTTGATCGCATGCTACGAAGCGTTGCGAGGCGAATATGTTGCAACGTTTGTTCTGCTGATTGTTTTGTTTATTTGCCAAAGTGTTTGTTAGGCAAAACAAAATCATAAAACTGTAAACACGAAATGCATAAATTGCAAGCCGAGAGCAGAGCCGCACTTAACCCAGTTTGTTACCAGGTTGCAGTCAGCAACTGTTGCTGTTCGAGATCAGCTATGTTGCGTGCCGCTCTGCCATAGATCGGTGTGCAGTTCTCCGACTTTAACTTTAGAGGCAGCTGTGGGCTGGTTTTTTAGCTTCGCAGCAGCTATAATTAGACGTCCTTGTCCGGGCCAAGCCCCAAAAATGGCTGGCAAGTGCATAAATTTGTGTTCGCTGCCAGGGCGAGGGAAACTGAAAAAGGAAAAAACAAAAAACAATTGACAACACGCAATACAAACATTTAACGCTGCATAATTCACAAATCAACAAACATATCAAAGACATTATCACCTGGCCAGCGGTGCGCCCGACTGCGGCGGGGTGGCCCAAGTGCGGTAGCCAAATGACAGCAGGATGCAGCACAGCCGTCAGCTGTTGTTTGTTGTTGTTGTTGCTGTTGCCGCGGTAGCCACACAGGAAATATATGCAGCAACACACACACACACACACACACACGCTCACACACATGGCATAGAGGACGGCTTAATCACCTGCGGGCTGATAAACGGATAGACAGACGACGGGGCTGCCTGGGCGTGGCCAGACAAGGCGACTGCCTGGCTAATTTCTATAAACAAATTTCATAGCGCCTACCTCTGGCAGCCGGCCGGCCAACCAACCCCAAACGTACCGCCTGAACTTTGATGTACAGTTAGGAAAAACGAGCGCCAAGTTGTCTGCAAGTGTTGCACATCGCACAGATGCCAGCGCCGCGATACAAGCCAAAGGCCAGCGACAACAGCACAAAAACAAAATCAAAAACAATGGTGGCAGCTGCTACCGCCACAAAACATAATCTCCGGCGATATCTCAGCGAGCAGCGGCATTCGTGTGGCTTCCTTGGCCTGCTCCTCCAGCAGCAGCAGCAGCAGCAGCTTCAACTCCGACTGCAACTGCAACGGCAACCCCCCCTCAGCAACTGTCTAAGTAGCTGCAGCCGCTGCCTGCTTTTTTCTTTCTTTTTTTTTTTTGAAGCGCCGGCGGGCCAATGCTTTGGTTTGCTTTTTGCTCAGCATTGGCGTTGCTGTTGTTGCTGTTGTTGTTGTTGTTGTTGTTGGCGTTGCCGTTGCCGTTGCCCGGGCGTCCGTAACTAATAAAAATTTCAATTTGTACGCTAAACGGTTATTGACGTATTACCGCTTGGCCAGCCACGGCAGCAATGGCAGCCAGCAATGGCAGAGAGGTAGCAGCAACGCCTTTAGTTATTGTTTCTTTTGGTGCATTGCAACGCCTTCGTAATGTTTTATTCATGCCAACAACAACAGCAACAATAACTCAAGTGCATCAGGCTTCGGCTTTCGCTGGCAAAGCGAAAATCTTCAATTGAAAAGCCGCATTGCCAAATCTTTGAAAGCCAAATTTCATATTGTCTGCTAATTTTGGGCACAACTCCGCCAAATGCCCTTGACACTTTTGAGCCCGTTCCGATGCGGTGCCGCACCTGTCTAAGCGGCTGCGGCAAATTCAAATTATATGCCACCAGCGCAGGGAGTTGCGCTTAATCATGTCAATTTTCATATCCGGCCGCATCTTAATTACACATCTTTGTGCGCCCCAATAGGCCAAATTATTGTCTATCTTTATGGTAATTACGGTAACTGGCTTAATTACATAACCAAGGCGTCTCGCGCAGCGCTCGGCTTTGAAAATTTCATACAATTTGTTTTAGACATTGCGGCATGGCATTCACCTGAAGTACGCCTTAATGTCAAATCCGATCTTCAAGAGGCGTATCAAAACAAAAATACGAAAACAACTAGCTAAATTTAGATAGATGCTGATGAGGTAAGCAGATTATGCCGAAGCTACTCATAATCAGCGTGAAACTATTCACGATTTTTTTTTTTGGGAATGTCCCTGATATTTCATTATGGGAATTCAAAAATATCCGATAATTGTAATCAGGAAAAATTTGATTATATTTCAAATTTGAAATATTTGCATTCATTTACATTTGATGGCTTTTGGTTTCTGAGGTTTATTCAAAGACAAACAAAACGTGTTTTTAAGCGCTTGTTTCTCTAGAATTTTAACTATATATTAGTCGGATTTTTGTGTAAGAAGCATTGTTCACAATTGACGATTTGGCTAGAAAGTACTAAAAAACAAAATCTTAGTTTTCAACCAATGGAAGCTATATTATAGAGTTGTCTATCCCGTATCAGTATCATAATGATAGCCTTAAACCTTGGATATTTTACACCAGAAACTGGTAGACCATAAAATGGCGGTGTGATATGGGAAAACCTACAAGTCTAACTCAGCCTAAGCTAACCCTAACCCTCTCAGAGTTTATAACGTCAATGACTCAACCGTTTGTGTACTTAGTCCTGACCATGTAGTATTAGGATCAGATATGTCATATTCCATCTGATAAATACTTTTGCAAAACTTTAAGCCAAAATTATATCTGAGCAACGTGTATGAGATTAATGTCGCATTTGAACAGAAATAAAATGCAGGAAGCGCGTACTAAAATACAAATAAAATGGCTTTTGCATTGCATGGCGGCAAAGCTGAGATCAGAAATGCTTAAAACCCGGAAACAGCTTGATTAACTACACTTGACCATATACAAGGCTCAGTCAGGCCTTGCGGCCAGTTCATCAAACAAAGAATCCCCGACTCCCGCATCCCGGATCGCCACCCACTCCCACAGACAATTGCCAATTAAGGGGCACCTCGGGCTCGTTGAATACACATTTATTTTCCATTTAATTAACTTCCTTAAACGCTTAACATGTTTTTACATAATTATTGCAGCAAGCAACAACAAAAGCAAATTAAATTAAACAAAGGCAACAACAACAGCCAGTTATGTAGGTCACACAGCGCAGGCCAAAAAAGCAAAAAGGAGCCAACAACAAACGACAAACTGTTCGGCAGACGGACGGACAGACGGACGGGCTCGACTCGACATAAAAGGCTAAACACATCCAACTGTACAATCGCATAAAGATCACGATTAAATGAGTGCGCAATTGGATCAAATTTGCGCCAAGAGTGAAGCCAAAAACTAAACGGAGCAACAACAACAACAACAACAGCCGTAGAGGGACCCAGTCTGAGGCTCTGTTCAAATGGCTCATAAAATTGCTGGCTCGTTTTTGTTGCTGCTGTTGCTGTTGCTGTTGCTGTTACTGTTGTTGCTGCTGCAGTGCCATGGCAGTTAAATTGAATGCGTGTGGGTTGCAATGTGACACATACTGTCATTATTACCAGGCAACAACCTCTAGCGGCATTGCCTGTCCAGGCTCACATTACCTCAAGCTCAACGCGAGTTGGCGGCTCGTTACAGGAAAAGTTTGGTGTCTTTTTGGCAGTGGAAGATTTGCGGCAACGGGGAAGAGCGCCGCCGAAATTTATGCATTATGCAATCGGCGACATTGTCATTTGTTTTTGTTTTTAATAAACAGCTTAGACAAACAGTTGATATGGTGGGTAGTTGGGAGGTGTAGCCAAAACTGGATTTATAATGGCTATTCAAGTCACTAAGCAGCTGAACTGTAAAGACATTCTAAAATACTTTCAAATATATATATATATATATATATTTTAAAAAAGAGTCTTTAGTTAATAAAAGAATAGAGCTGACCAAAATAGCCCAAAAGGCTTGAATTTTTGGTTTCAGTTTTAATTGTAACATGTTTTAAGGTAGAAAACGTCTGCAGAGATCATATACTATTCCTTTTAAGAACTTTCAAATAAGAAAGAAAGAAAGAGCAGTAAATCTCATTTATAGTATGATACAATTTTTTTGTTAATTTTATACAATATATTGTAAAAAACAAGAGCTTAAAATAAAATTACTGCCTTTTAAGAATATTGGGAAACTAAGAAGAATTGTCTGGCCTGCTTTCTGATATTCTGCTGCAGCGCGGAAATGTGAAATGAGTAAATTGGCTATTGCCAGCGATATGGCGCTAATTTAAAGGCATTCCGGGCGAATACAGTCACAAAAACTGCTCTTATTTCTTCTAGTGAAAGCCAAGGAAGCGGCACAAACGACACGAATGAACAACGAACAACAACGAACAACAACGAACAACGAACACCGAATAGCTAGCAACGAACATTGCCACTGATTAGTTGGTAGCCCAGTTGGCCAGTTGGCTTGAGGTGCAAACTTGGCGCGCACCTTGGCAAATGGCAATAAATTTTGCACTTGAAATAAAAAGTAATGCTGGAAATTGTAACATAGAGCAACTGTCACACATAAAAAAATCAAACGACTCCAGACCAGGTCCAAGAGCGACTTCGACTTCGACTTCGCCTCCGACCAAGTCCGCGGAATTTACAGGCCGCAGTCGTTGACTGACTTGCAACTGTCACTTTTGGCCAAGTTGCATGTCCGCGCCAATTGCTACCATTTTCATTTCGTTTGCCGCAACGTTGACAATTTTCTGTTTATTTCTCTTGATTTTGTTTTTTTCGTTTCTTCTTATTTTTTTCGGGTAACATTCACCCATCGGGCGTCGGCTGCGTGGGCTGCGCTTAGTGAAAATTTGCAAAAATATTTGGTCAAAATGTAAAAGTTATTGCAGCAGCTTTGGAGACGTCAGCGGGATGGGGGGGCGGGAGGGGTGGGGCGTAGGCGGCGGTGTTGGCAGCGACGTCGTCTAGCAAATGTTAATTTACGATTTCAATTTGGCGGCCGTTGCGGCTGGCGCATAATTTATGCGCCTTAATTGAACCGGCTTATGGCTCATGGACAATGCGGCGGTCTTCTGCGACTGGGCGTACTGGCGGCGAGGGGGGCGAGCGCCAACTTGAACTTCAAAGAGCGCACTAAGTTATGACATGAAAGTCGGTTAGTCACGTCTGCAGCATCGTCGACGGCTGCATGATGCATTTGACACACATTCGTATCCAGCTGCCGCGGACGGATTGCCGCATGCCGCATGCCGATTGCTGTTTACCGTTTGCCATGGCAGCCAGTGCCAGTGCCTCTACCCGGGCTGCAGCTCAAGGTCACAAGAGCAGCCGAGCGCTTGGCAATGCGGCGCACTGGAGTTCCATTAAATCGCCGCGGTGCCATGACGCGCAGCTTTTGTCTGGCTGTCATATGCGGGCGAACCAATTTATATGCATTTAAGCTAAGTTCGTAGCTAATTCAAGGGCATGCCGGCGGCAGCTGCCGGAGTTTGCTGCCGTTCCTCTCGGCTTTAAAGTATGGCAATTTATTTCAATTAGAAACTCGTGTGCCAGCCAGTAGAAAGGGTGCGAACAGGGGCAGGGCAGCGCCAGCTTTGTTGAATTTTGTTGTGGACGCGTGTGGAGTGCTGTAATCGAGCTCAATTTGAAATAAATGAGTTCAGTTGGCTGTAATTGAAAAATGCCCAGTGCTTAGAGCTCATTTAAAAGTAGTTAAACAAATGTGAACAACCTGGCCAGATCAAGGAACTCTGCGGAAATATTCCAAATAGTATCTGGCTGAATTGCCAAAGGGCCAATTGATAGCCGTAGAGGAAGTTGTGACCCAACAACCTTCAAACAACTTTCGTTACGTGGCGTAACGACTTGCCAGTTGCACAGTGCTGCAATGCAGTACAAAGCGAAAAGGCAACACCTTTCCACCTTTCGCTTGCGGTGCATAGCTGCAAGTTAGTCAGGCATATCAGCCTGCAGCAATAACAACCACAATAACAACAGCAACAACAACAAGCACAATCGCAACAACAACTGCCACAATGAGTGCTTTCTAAAGCCCAATGCTGACACCGCACACAAAAGCAAACAGTTATGCGAATCTCAGTTAATAAGCTCCAAACAAATGTTGGCCATAATCATGCAAATTGAGCAACTGCAACTGATGATGATGCAATGCGAGCCCCAAATCAACCGCAAATAACTGCAATTGAAATTGTCAGTATGTGTGTGTGTGTGTGTGTGTGTGTGTGGCCGCAGGCTTATAGACGTCCTCGTCCTGGCAAACACAATAAAGACGCCACTGCCAAAAAAAAAAAGAAAACCAGCCAAAACTTCGACTTGTCTGGTGATTTGTATTTGGCAATGGCAGGCGGATAATGGCCTCTATTATGTTAACTCGAATTGGGCAAACAGTGCGCTAAATTATTGTTATTATTTCCGCCTCGAAACAAATTGGCAGCCGAAATAGAAAAAATAAAACCCAAAATATACAATAGCAAAATTTCAAACGCTTGCTAAATTGGGCGTACAAAATTGGCAGGCCGCGATGTACCGGCCCCTCCCCTCTCTCTCTCTCTCTCCCTCTCACTTCTTTCTTTGCCTCCTGTAGCCCATAGACATATGTTTAGTATTAAATGGCAATTTTTGGCTCGTTCGTAGCTGATACAAATCAATCATTATATTTTGAGGCAGCATAATTTGTACCCTTTGCTTGTTTTCACTTCCTATTAAATTATATTTGGCATTTAACGAACGCCAAGTGGGCGCACCACCACCACCACCACCACAACAACAACAAAAACAACAACAACAAAAACAACAACAACAAAAACAACAACAACAAATTGACATCAATTACACGACAAGCGACTCCTGTTACCAGTCTGCGGGCCCTGTGCCCGCAACCACAGCCTCTGGGCGCCCAAGAAGGCGCGGCTCTGACGGCTCTTCGGGTTGCATTTGACGCGCGTCCCCTGCAAGCTCTGCCAACTTTATAAAGAGCCTTTCTCAAACGCCACCCGCACCAGCTGCCGCTGCTGCTGCGCAGCTCTCAACGTGATTGAGTAATTTCGATTGTCTTGTGGCAGAAGTTTATCAAGCCATATAATATTAACGACATGCCTGGATTGCTGCTGTGCACAACCAAAAAAAAAAAAAACAACAACAACGAAAAGCAAAGGCAAAAGAAAGGCAAATAATGCGACTGCCGCACGTCATTTATGGGTGGGTCGGGGTATATTTTTGGGTGTCGCTCCGCGATGGTGGCGCAACATTTTTAATTATATTCCTGCTGCAGCTCCCAAAGTATTGAACTGAAAGTCAGGCAAGCTTTTTCAGTCTTGCAGTAGCAAAAAATAAATTGGTTTTGACTGGATTTCTGCATAACGGAGGTACTCCAGGCGATTGCCGGGCACCTTAAAAAGTGCATTCCCAAAATTATGTTATGCACACGCTTGAGATTGCAAATTAATCATATGGTTAACATTCATGAATATTAATATATATTCTGTGGGGAGCAACAAATCGGAAAATCTACAGGCAACACTGAGAAAAGAAAGATTTATAAGGCATGAGTGTAAGAAGACGGAAAGAGATATCAAATATTTTCAGTAGTCTCTAAACTGTATTTTGTTGTCTTTTTGATAGATTAGCGGGTTTGGAAAAATAAACATACTTTAAGGACTCAGTGAATTCTACCTCATTTACTACTACATTTGTCCAGTTTTATAATATCTAGCTGATATCAAAAGGAAAGCACCGCTTTCATACTCAATGTTAATTAAGAACTAAAGTCTTGCCCCTTTGACACATATTTATCAACGCTCTCGTAACTCAATACTTGTCAATTATCATGGCCAAATCAAAAAAATTTCAACGGCTCATTTTTTCAATTCATTTTTGAAAGGCAGCCCTTTGCGGCTTGGGCAATTAACTGGGTCGCCTTTTGGGTGCCTTTTGGGCACCTGGAACCCATCGTATAACATGCTGTGCATTTTTTCAACAACTGTGTGCAGATTGCACATATCAAATTTCATGCCGATCAGTCTCTATACCACATACCTCTTAAAGCCCTTTAAAGACCATTAACAGCGCCTTGCTGCATGTGGCCAAAATAACTGAACGGCTTTCAGCTGACAGTAGATTGAAAGATACGAATACAAAACAATCAGTTAATAACATTAACAACAGGCAGGCAGGCGGGCAGCTGCACAAGGTCGGCCGTGTAAAATTATTAATTAAATCATTAGTGTAATAAATTATTTATTAAATGAGCCATTCAGAGATCGCATACACAGTCGATTTTTCAGCACGCATGAGTCATTAGCCGGCAACACACAAAAAACTTGAGTGCAACAAAAAGCTGGCAATGTGCGAAAATGCTGCAATTAGTATGCACCAGGCCGCAGTCAGTCGCAGCAGCCAGCAGCGAGCAGCAAGGTAGCTGTGAAAACACTTTCCCAATCATCAAAGTCATTCAAATGCTTTTCAACTGCACGCGCGTGCAGCGGCCTTCTGTGTGTATCTGCTGGATGCATATTGTGTTGATATATTAATGATGATTTCTCGTTTTTCGTTCGTGTCTATTGAATTGCATGATTCAACATACAAACACACTCACGCACACAAACACATTCGGCCTAAGCGGCGACTCTTCGATGGTAGCTGCGTATCCGCTTACAACGCTTTGTACCTGTGTCTGCATCTGTATCTGTATCTTTAGCTGCAGTTGTAGCTGTATCTGCATCTATTACAGCTCTGTTGAGCGCGTATCTCGTGCAGCTTTTTGGGGGGCGTCAATTTTGTAATCGAATTAACGCGCCCGCTGCGCAAATAATCCATAATTTTTATTTGTATACATTCACATAATGTAAAAACTACCTTTTTTTAAATGTTTGAACAACAAAACAATAGGGAACACCCTGCTCGTGCGTATGGCAAGTAAATGCGTAAATATTTATAGGTGTCGGTATTTATGGGTTAAGTGCAAAGAAAATTATGATGCATTATAAATTTCTTCATACAGATCATTAAACACTTTTTATATCTATTAAGATATATATTGATATTAGAAATAAGACCAATCTACTCCCTTCGGCATGCCAATTGTACAAAAAATCTCTTTTTTACGTGTACGTTTAATGTAAAATTTAGTAATTAAGAAATACATTTATTAAAAAGAGCAAAGTTGTTCACCAGCAATAACAGCCGTATGATATGTTTAGTGAATTTTATGTACACTGTCATGGGATTTTCATAAAATTTGTATCAAGTATTAAAAGCACAAAAAATCTAGAAAACATCTATAAAAAAATCGAATAATATTTATATATACTATAATATATTATTCTCCCATCTTCGATAAGTAGAGTATATCATAGTTTTGTCACGAAATATGTAACGTATAGAAGGAGGCATATCTGACCGTATAAACTATTATATAATATATATGTATCGTTTTTGTTTTAATATAAATTTATAAGGAACACATTGTGTATAAAGAGAAGTACAGACAGACTAGGATTCGTATAGGTTAGATTGCCTTTCCAATCAAAAATATTTATATATATGTGTATAATGTAATATTTAATTAATTATTAATTATTATAAAATAAAATTAAATCTTGGTGAAATCACCAAGCACCCAAGTACATATATATTTTGGCAATCTACTGCCAAGGACAATCAAAAATAGAATTGCATTTGAGCTCTATTTATTACTCATATCATTCATTCACATTATGCCATTTCACAGCATGCCCCAAATTGTCAATACGAATCTTCCGTCTACATATACGATTAGCCCATAATCGCAAATTTATATTTTTAGTGCTCGGGCAAAGGCAGACAGCGATGCGACTGCTGAGAGTGTAAGAGAGTGACTGTGAGTCACCTTTGGCAGCGTTCCCGTCGCCGTTGAGTGATTTGTTGTTTGACGATTTATTCATGGCGAAATGCAAAAAGATACGTATTTTTCAAGCATTAGCTGTGCGAGACATTTGACACTAAATGCAATTTAAAGGCAATAAAACAAAGCAGAAAATCCATTTAAATAAATGCTCATTATGCATGCGGCGTCATATCTCGAGAACGGCTCGAGAATTGCTCGAGAATTGCAAATTTGCATACAAGGGGGCCCAGGGAGCTGCCAGACAGACATGAGATGCAAAAGGGAGTGCCGTGTCTGCAGCGGTTCTTGGAGGCCTCGAGGTGACAACCACGACGCCGACGACGTCGTCGTCGTTGTCGTTGTCGTTGTCGCCTGACACACTGACACTGACGAAGCTGGGGGCTGCGCCTAATTGATTAATTGCAAAACAACAGCGAAACACGATTTGCATTTGGATTTTTGATTTCGGTTTTTGGATTTCGATGCTTTTTTAGAATGCAATTGGAACTGTCAATTTGCATTTAATTCGGCAAAAATAAATTGCCGACTGACTCACGACTTGGCTGCGGGTCGCGCAATTTTCGATTTAAATGAATCCACAAGGCTGAGATTATTTTTTAAGATACCACAATATATCGGAATTACTCACATAAAGCAATTTCGCTCACATCAGGCCAACGGCAGCTTGGCGGGCGATTCAATTTGTTTTCATTGATGCGTGCGATTTGTGTTTTTATATCGATTGCCATTATTGAGATGCTAATTCACAGTGCAGGCCATTAATAATTATAATTGTCGTAAGCCTAGCGCTGACCTTTGGCTTGGCCTTGCATAAAACAAGTCGCATAATGCAGCTGATTACAAGTCTGGCAACAAGCAGCTTACATTGTTTGCCCCCAGGCGGCACGGGCAGCAGCGGCAACCAACCGGACAACAACAGCAGCAACAACAACGTCAACCAAGTGTCGATGTTAACATTGAGCCAGCGACAAAATGAAGCAGATAACTGCGGTTTTTAATCAAATCAAATGCAACAACACAACAGCACAACAACACACAGCGGCCAGCTGTAATGTAATAGGCACAACAACAATAAACAACCGAATGGAAAGTGTTAAAAATCTGATTATCATGCGGTGGCGCTGTTTTTCACATGCATGCACATTTTTCTTCCCTCTGGTTTTGTATGCCAACTGGCAATTGTTGTTGCTGTTGTGGTTGTTGTTGTCAGGTAAATGAACTTATAATTGGCCATAGAGTACACTCTTATTGACTGCCACTGGCAGCGGCTGAGGCAGGCAACAAACCTGTGTCTTATGTTGCCCCACTAACGATGAGTTGCCACACGTTGCAAGCGCGTTTTTTTGTATTTTTAATTAAAATGTCTCTCTGTGCGGCACCAATTTTTCAGCACATTTTAATATTTATCGTGGCTGCCACACAGTGCAAATAAACTGATAAATATGTGCAGATAAATATTTTGCCGCAGAAGCTGTCCATTGTTGTCGATAGCTTGCAAAGACTAAAAAAATAAAAAAAGTCGAGTAGCCACGGCCACTGCCACTGCCATGCCTGGGCCCCTGTTCCCGTCCCTGTCCCTGCCCCTTCCCCTTCCCCTTCCCCTTCCCGTGCCCCATTTTTGCAGTCGCTGCTGCAGCGCTAAGCAAATGATAATAAACTTTCACGCCCATTAATTGGCTTTGCGTGTTTTTTCTGTTTCTGCAACTGGCAACTGGCAGCCAACAAGTGGCCAGTGGCCAGTCGATGACGTCGCCGGCGCTTGGCCATTTTTTTAAAGCATGTAATTCGTCAGCAGAAATACTACACATAAGTAATATTATGGCGGCGGCCATGAAGCCTGCGAAATGCAACGCCATGTCAAAAAAAAAGGTCATAAAACAACTGCAAACAAAAGTAAAAACACTTTCACTGCAACCTTGAGAGCGCTCCCAGCCGCCAGATCTTTGCGCTGCTCTGCTCTGCTCTGCTCTGCTATGGTCTGGTCTGGTCTGGTCTGAGCTGTCCATCTGCGTGTACAGCGCCTGTCAAGCATCTGTGGCTGATGTGGCTGTCGGGTTGTCTGGACCGCCGCCCAATTAACCACATTTGTTTCAGGCTCGTTACATAGTTCGTTGTGTTGCATTGTGAGTGATATCATTTCAAGTTCGATTACGCAAGTCCGAGGCGGCGAAAAGTTCTGTGCGTGTCCAGATGGAGACAAAAGACTTAAGCAACGAACTCGTTTTAGCATGCTATCTGCCGCAGAAACGAAGCTGCCTATTGAAACGAACTAAATTAACAAAATCATATATCATTGGGCACTTGGGCACTTCGGCTGCCCAGCGACCTCCCAGCAAGTTGGCTCGCTGCTCGGCCCCTCGCTGTGGAACTGCCGCTTGTTGCTGGCCTGATTTATGTCTTGCACCAAATGAAATGAATTGTGTAACCCTTTTTGCCAGGCCAAAAGCATGAAGCAAGTTAACGCGAATTTCTTGTTTTTGATCGTGGGCAGCAGCATCACGCAGCAAGCAGCAGCGTGCAGCAGCATCAGCATCTGCATCAGCAGGCAGGCTGTTTCATCTCATCGTCAACGAGGGTGCTGCAGATGCTGCTTATCGCTTGCGGCGCATCGCGGGCACGTTGTGGCCATAAAGCAAATCAAATTGCAACAATTGTTGGTAATATGTTAATAAATTTTTACTTTATTTTTTGACCAGCAGCTTCACTTTCATTAAGTTGTGCGCGATTCAGAATGCGCTTCGTTTAAATTCAATTTATTACAAACTCAACCAAACGTGGATCACGCAATTTCGTTGCTGGAGCAAAGGAGATGATAATCGGTGGCAGTCCTACGCAATTTTCACTTGTATTACTCTGATTGTTATCGTTGACTTTTGGGTTGCTTTCAAAAAGTGCAACAAAGATCGTATGAGAAGGGCCATCTGGAATGAAGCGCATCAAGTAAATCCCATCTGAAGTTAAGCTTTAAGTTTACCAGACATTTAAGAAATAATGATATATTTAGGGAGCTTATTTTATATAATATAAATAAATTAAGTCAAAGCTCTATTCTTTTTTAAGCAGTGTATTGAGAAAGATATATATGTATATATATATATATATATTGATAAAAATTTTGCATTTCCTCCTCTATTCGGTTGGTATTCAATTATACGGATAATATTGTAACTAAGCTGAATTATATTTCATCATCTGCTAAATCTTTTAAGATGACAAAGTATTTAATTTCATGATTTCATCAATTATTTATCAGTTAATTATACTCGGTTTGTAAAATTCTTGTATAAACAGTTTTATACTTTGAACTGGCATAAATATTTAGCAGTTGAAAGCAAAAAACCCCAATGATTAATATTGTGAAACATTTAATTCCAAATTATTTAGCTATTACAGCTAGAACATCCCATCATCGTTTAACAATTTTCGTGTAATTATTTAAAGCTTAGCAAGATGATTATTAAGAAAAAATGAATATATACATAATGACCCGACGTAATAACAAAAAACCAAAGGCGGCAACGGATTTGTCGACCGCAAAAATTCTCATGCTTGTCAATTGACAACGTTAGCTTTTGAAGTTGGCAGACCGTAAAGCAGCGCAGTAAACTAACAAACAAACTTATGAGTATTAGCCGTGAGTTTGGCATTTTAGCCAAATATGGCGCTGGATTTGAGCGGCAATTTATGTGATTTGTGCGAGATTTTGGCAAATGTTGCGCACTAGCCAATACGAGAGTCAGGCAATGGCCCATTGCCAATTGACTTGTTGCGGGGTAAGGCTAGCTGAGAGACCAGCGACGAGGCCTGTCCAAACTGAGACCCAATAGAGTCCCACGACTTACCTATGCCTGTCCAATGCGACTGCGACTAATACAAAACTTTATGGCTTAAATCGCATTTGTTCGTCTCAGAACAAAATCAGCTTAAGGCCAGACACACTGACACACACACACACACACACACAGACAGACAGACTGAAATCGAATACAGTAGCTCATGTGGTGTTGGCTTTTCTATTTTCAAAAGAGAAACGCACTCGCGGCTGCCATAAAGTTAAGCATTAATGCGCAGATCCGAGGCGTGGGCAGCTGAAAAGCCGAAAAGCTGAAAGGTTGAGCAACAGTTGGGTCTGCTTGGGTCAAGGCAAAGGTGCGCTTACTAACCGCAGGCACTGTGGACAGGGCTTGTTGTCTAGTCTAAGTGCGACCTTGATTCCTGTTGGGGCCACGCCGAACAACTTAATTTGCTCATAATGAGAATCAGCTGGCTGGGCAAACAAGCGTTGCTGATTTTCCACAAAAGGGCGCTCGTCGCTTTTTTCGCAGTAATCCTGTAACCATGAATTATGCGTCCCGGCCACAAAAACCATTTAACAAAATGCGCAACGAGCCACAGCCATAATCATTGTAGAACCTTGAAGTGCATTTTTAATGCCAGTGCTTGTCTGATAAGATTAAGTCATGAAAAGGCTGCGCCCTGCCAAGTTGTTAGCAACAAGCCGCATGATGGGCTCAGCCAGCCAGCCAGTAGACGGTGCGACAGGGTGTGCGCAGTCGTATATAATGTGTGTTTGTGTTTGCGAAAGTGCTTAGGCCGGGTCTCAAGTGTGTCTACATGACTCTCACTTTTAGGCCACAGGACTGTTTGGCCCAGAGCTAGCCAGAATGGCGAAAACCACTTTCCTGGCCAAAGTCAAATTGTGGCACGACAACTGCTGCAACAATAACAACAACAACACCGATAACGATAGCAACAACAACAATTTTAATGTACATTTAAATGTCGATTTTGCAAATTGTTGCCTGTTGTTGTTCAATTTCAATTATGTTCGTTGCGCAATGCGTTGAAATTGCGCGTACTTTTTACTATTTGTTGTTGTTGTAGTTAGCTGGCCAAAATAGTCATTGGCTTTTGTCTTACTTTGGCTTTGGGCCGCAGCAAATTGTTTCCGCCTCTTGCAACTTAATTGTCTTGAACAACATAATTTGGCTACAGTTACTAGCGCCAAAGAAAATAAAAAAAAAAAATGCTATTTTTACGTACAATTTATGTAAGTTAATTTCAATTTGTTGTAGCTCTTGTTGTTGGTGTTGTTGTTGTTATGCGCGAGCTGTTTTTTGCTTGGCATATTCTCAACTGTAACACGGCAAGAGAGGGTGAGACGACCCAAAAAAAAAAAAAAAAAAAAGAGCATACCAAAAATTTGCCAATTCATGCAGTTTAAAACATTTGTTCGACATTTCAAAGCGGCATTTCAATGCCGCACAAAAGAAAGGCATTCATACGCCTCAAACAAACAGACAACGCCAGAAAGGTCTCAATTCCAGCCGAGGTTGTTGACCTTGCCGCAAGCATTCCGTATGCGATTGCGACTAACTTAGCTCACAACAACTTTATGCGGCGGACAATTAACTTATTTTTGCAGCTGACTAAGACAAACTGTGCCACTGATTGCAATCACCAAAACAACATGCCACACAAGTTGCCCCAGTCTTGGCGGAAAGCAGCGCATACTATAAATTTTTTTTAATGGAATTGAGCCAGCACGTGCCGCATAAAAATATATACCAGGCTATAACCAAAGTAAGCCAAATAGACATAGGCATAGACGTAGGCATGAGTCAATGCGATGTTCTAGCTGAAAATCATTGCATGCATCGCTAAATCAACGACATGCAAAATGCTGACTAACCAACTGAGACGGCCAATGAAATGTATACAGGCATTTGGAAAGTACTCACTGGCAAAAACCGATTGCCAATGTGGTTGCGTTTGTTGATGTTGCTGTTGTTGTTGTTGTTGTTACTTGTTGCTATTGTTGTTGTTTGCGATTTCCGCGAAATGTTTGCCATGATTCACTGAACAAACTGTGGCATGTACTTGTGCTCTTGTACGAGTACTTTTGCTCGTAATTTATATGTAGATTTTCGCTGGCATATGTGTTCAATTTGATTTTCAACTGTCAATACGTTTGTTAGCATTGTCAATGTGATTGTGATGGAAAGTTGCAGCGATTGCAATTGCCAAGTCACTGGCCAACGGAGCTGCAATAGTCTTGGCTGGAAGCAACTCAGCTGTGAAGTGCGCCGTCTGGCCTGAGACACAGAGCAACAGCAACATAAAGAAAAGATTTAGATAGTTGTCACTTAACACAATGTGAGTCTGCTGTTTTTAAATACCCTGCAATATCTACAGTATGAAAGAGGCGCATCAATCTTTTCTGGTATTTTTATAAAAGTGGATATAGGGAACTTAAAGTGAAACACTCTTCAGGAAAACCCCATTAATCAAATCATATATCTAAAACAAATCAAGGGTATCTCAGTGTCCAGCTTTACTGATTTCAAACTAGACACAGGGTATCTTGGAGTCAAGCAGCTTTGTTTAATTTCCTTGTTGTTTTTATGTTGCTTTGAAACATTTTTACTAATTGCACATGAACAACGTTTATCACTCTGACAACATCAACTGGCAACAACAACAGCAACATCCACGGTTAAGGAGCAACTGGCGGGCATTTGTTGTTGTTTTTGTTGCTTCTGCAGCTCTGTCTCACTGTTTTTGTTGTGATAGTTGCTGTTGTTGTTATTGTTGTTGAAGCTGTTACAAGGAAAACTCATAAGCATTATCATTAACAATATTATTGTTGTTGTCATCAACAACAGCAGCAGCACCAGCACCAGCAATAGCAACAGCAAAAGCCCCTCCATCATCAACAACCACAACAAACGGAGGAGGAGCAGAAACCGTTGGACGCTGCCTGCGCATAATCAGCAAGGCATTTAATAATTTTTATGTTTATATATTTTGTAAATTTTTGTATTTTTTACGCCCACGCAGCTCCATTGACTGCAGACGACGTTTTGTCTGGGAAAGTTGTTGTTGTTGTTGGTGGTGGAGTTTTTGTTGTTGCTGTTTCCGTTGGTGCTGTCGACGGCGTTGATTTGTCGTTAAGTTTGCGTTAAGTGACCATCATTAGTTAAATATGTGCATTTTTCTTTAAGGATTTTCGCGTTTTTCTTTGAGATAAACACTGAAAATGCTGTTGTTGTTGTTGTTGTTGTTGTTCCGCCGATGTTGCCTTCAAATTGCCATAATTCATAGCCAGCAGCAACAACTTTCCTTTTCATTGCAATTTCACTGGCTCGCTACCTTAAATTTGTGATTTTCAAATTTGTGTCAGAGAATTGGCCAACATTAATTGAATTAGCTGCCAGCTGAGCACATAAATTGGCAGCATTGGCAAGTCATTAAAATGAGTTAGCTCGTAAGTAGTTGGCAGTAGTTGCAGTACGAACGGAAGCCGCTGCCGCAGTTAGTCAAATGAAATTGAAAGACAATTAACCTGATTAGCGTGCGGCCAGCAACATGTTGCCGCAACTTGCATGTGTTGCTACTGTACCGCGATAGCGGTACATTTGTATCGTTAGGAAGTCATATGCTTGTGCTCTTGTGCTCTCTGCTGCTAGTCGAGATCATTAATCACAGGCTGGCCGGGACTGCGGCGCGGATACGTAATTTAGTGGCCATAAATAAAAGAAACTTCGCACAGAGTTGCGAGTGAAATTGAAATGTTTAAGCGATGAGACAAATGCTCGACTTGATTGGAGCACAGCTTAAGCTTTATGTTTTTTTTCCTTTTTTTATTATTTGCCTGTTTTGGCACTCGCCGAGTCCAAATTAATGACATTTTGCATGAGTTTCGATGTTGTTTATGAAAACAGCATTCAGTTCGCATTTACAGTTGGTCGAACTGATTGATGCATGTGTTGAACAAAAGTTGCTTGTAGTACATATATATCGTATATATTGCTGGAGATGCCCACACAGTCAAATAGTTCACATACAGCTGTCTAAGAAACAAAAGACTTAGGCAACGAACTAGGTTGACTTAGACAAAGCGTGTTGCAGCTTTTATTGTGGCTAAGACTTGGGCTATTTGTAGGTTTTATGACAGCAATAGAACATAAAATTGAACTACCAGCTTACAACAACAACAACAATAACAGCCACCCGTAAAAAATGCCTTCTGTGTTCACGCAGATGAAAGAAGAAATAAAGGAGAAAGTGTTGCAGGGGGCCCCCGGCCAAACTACGTCGTTTGCCACATTGTCAACGCTGTTTCATCTGCGAGGAAATAGTAAAAATAAATTATTGCTAAAATAAAAATCAAAAAAAGAAGCAGCTAGCTAGCTGGCAGGCAGGCAGCCGTCCAAGTCGGGAGGCCGCGTGTATTGTAATTTCAATTAATGTGGCTTATAAAAATAAACTTTTAGAGCTTTGTGCCTATTTCGCAGCCTGGCATTTAATTAAAACATGTGACGGCATTTATGATGGGTGGGCGACTCAAGCCAGCGCTTCATGCGTTATAAACAAAGGCACACACAACAACAACAACAACAACAACAACGACAGCAACAAGATCAGCAACTGAGGCGATAGAAACAGTGAGAAAAAGTGTGAAAGAAATGCCTCAGGCGTCGAGCATCGCCCCATCGCAATGCGGAATTTGAAAAGAAGTGAAATTTTTACCGTGCTCTTGTGTGTGAGAACCGCAAAGCAATTAATTTGTACAAAATACCCTACAGCAATCAAAATGGCCACAAGGGTAGCTTCACTAACATGGCCAAAAAGTCTGGATTCTTTTTTTTATACCTGTGAAAATTAAATAAATAACCAAATATTTTAGATAAATAATTAATAAAAAAAAACCTGAATCGTGCTTGACATAATTTTACTTCACCTGGAAAAAATATTAACTTTATTTGATTCCACATGTCTGAAACTGGTTAGTTAACTGAACCATTCACAAAACCAACTACAAAAATTCATATCTATAAAATACGATTTTAAGAAACGTTATTTATGTTTTTTTTTCAAATGGTCGTGTAGAGTATCAATTAGTCAATCACAAGTGATTAGATACTTACTCTTACACTCTTTGCAGTTTTTGTCTTTCAATTTTTTTTTCAACTTGGTAGCAAAAAGCATTTTATAAATTAGAGCAACACTTGCTGCGCTGCTAGCGGCGGCTGCCGCTGCTGTTTTTGTTGTTGTCGCTGGCGTTACCGCCTTGAAACCGCACCTTGCATGCGAAAATCTTTTCACGCCTCGGGCCAGGCAACATGCGAAAAACTAATTTCGGCGCACACGTCGTATGTCTTGCTCTCAGTGGCTGCAACACGGGCTCTGCCTGCAACCAGACGACTCTCCATGCCGGAAGATGTTTCAATTTTGTGAAAAATCGCAACAATTAAGTGATTCAGGTGGCCTGATTTCTACGGTGACTATAGCGCTAAGCGAGCACTGGCTGCGTCGGGCTCTATTGTGTTTTGTTCAAATTTGATGCGCTATAGCGATGACATCATCTCAATGAATCGATTTTGAATGTTCGATCAGTCCGTGCAGGTTTTGCATAATTTGTCTTAAATGGTCAAAAGACATTTGAACATTGAAAACGGACATAAATCGTTAGATGTTTGTCTTGTGCGCTAGTCACAAACGCAGCGCTGACAAATCAATCAACTGGCTATATCGGCGGGGGGGCGGATGGAACACTTGACATTTGACAGATAATGCTCGTAGTAGCTACATTCACAGCCAGGTTGAGTTGAGCTCAGAAGCTGGTTTAGTCATTCTTGAACAAATCATTGATTGGCGGCATTTCTATTCGCTGCTCCAAAACAAACGATTTAGGCAACGAACTTGAGACCGCACTTGAGCATAATTGATGAATTTGCCTAAATAAAGAAAACAACTGTAGAAGCAACGCTTTTCCAACAGGTGAAATTTTCATCATTATTAATGATGATGACTTTTTACGCCAGCGCAAATATTTGACCAACACTACACGAAGCCAGTACCGGGATACAGACCTCAGACCCCATAATGCCCAGCCAGATGTGTAAACTGACCCACTAAGCTGGCCTCGCCGACGCTGTTGGACATTTTCCAAATGTTATGTTACCAAGTGCAAAATGTAAATGAAAACTGTGCAGCGCCCTGCGGCGACCCGGCACCAGCTCCACCACCAGCTCTCGACAATGGTTGCAATAATTCAGTAATTTTAAAGCTTGTGCAATTTCATAAATTCACATTTTCAGACCAGTGGCCAGTGGCCAGTGGCCAGTGGCCGTTGCCAGGCACCAGGTTGCCACACATTTCCGCGTAATCATCATAATTTTTCATGATTTTCCATGATATTTCATTTTGTGCATTTGTTAATTTAGTGGAGTCCAACATCAGAGTCCATTAGCAAGTGAATACAATTTGGCACGCCGCGTAAAATGGCATATTAAAATACATTTCAATTTGGACAGTTCCACTGACGATGACTTCATTAGCCAACTCGTTTTGCCTGCAAAAGTGTTTCTCGATTTCTTGATTAATGCTGGCCAATGACGGGATCGATGCCAAGACACAGTTGCTATATACACATACATATATTTATATATGTATATATGCACACATGGTTACCTAGCGATCAGTTTCTCAAAGTCCCCCCTCCCCCTACCCCCTGACGTCCAGTTGTCAATTATCATCATCTTGAAGTCCGCTCGCATGATCGCTTTGCCAGAATTATTATGTAAGTTTTGGCATATTTAAATGATTTATGGCCCGCGGCATTGGCCATCGGCCGTGTGCTCCGCCTGTCCAGCTTGCTCTTGGCTTTGCTTTTTGTCTAAGATGTTAGCGTCAAAGTTGGAGTCGAAGTCAGCGTCGGCGTTGGCATCGGCATCGGCATCGGCATCGGCATCGATGACTTCCTGTCCATGACCGACGTTGAGGAGAACTTTTCATATGCGGGACTTGAACTTTTGGGGGCGCTAAGTCGCAGCCATTTGTTATCGATGGTAAAAGTTGCAGGCACTGAAATATTTTACAGTTGTGTGTCATGAACTTTAATGTTAAGCATGTTTTTTTTTCTGTTGCTGTTGCAATTGCAATTGCCGTTGTTGATGATGTTGTTGTTGTTGTTGTTGTTGTAGCTGTTGCTTTATGCAGTTTTCATTGCGCCTGCCGATACCTTTAAATGTGAGCAGTTCATGGGAACAACATTTGAGAAAGTCGTTGTTATTGTTAATGTAGTTGTAGTTGTTGTTGCTGGTGTTGCTGATGCTGTCGCTGAGGCACACATAGGTGCCAAAGCTCGCAGACGTGCTGAGGTCGCGTCAAGCATCAAATGGCAGCCCCCAAACACATAATTACACGTGCAAAATCTTATGTCTGACATTTTTGGGTTAACGCGACAAAGCATCACGGTTTCGTCTTGATTGTCGGGTGTTGCAATTAACAGCACGTTTAATAACTCAATCAAAAACACCAGAGATGGCTTTGCCCAACTGACCCTCATCAATATAATATGCAATCATAATAAACCAGGCGTCGATGGAAGCTGCGTTAAAATGCGAACCTTGCTAACATTTTACAATTATTGCCATTTATGAAAGTGTAAGGCAGTGTAAAAACATACATATAAACACATATTTATTATTTGTATATATATTCGTTGTTGCTGCGTAGACAAACCGTGTGAATCAGCCACACGACGCCACGCGGCAGACGCACCGCAGAGCCAACCGCAGCATCCACATTAGTCTGATCTTAATCAAGAAACAAGTAATATATATTATAACAAATGATGAGTTTTATTTACAAAAACTTAAATGCTCTTTATAAGCGCGAGTTCTGTTCTGTTATATTTATGAAATATCATTTATCAAAAGTATCTTTGCTCTTAATTACGCTAACATTTATCTATCTTTATTACAATTTAAATCTAAAAATTTGTCCGTTAATATAAAGCGCCTCAAATGCAATAAAGTCACTTATTTGTGTTTTTCTAATTTCATTTAATTTCAGCAATATCTATGTACAATCGTCAAGCCAAAGCCCATGGACAACAACACCTAATGCAGAGCAATAAAAAGTTTTCTCACAGGTTTGTAATTTAAGCGCGCCAACAACAGCAACATCGACAACAAATTCGTTGATGTCGACCACAAGTTAATTGCAACGTTTGAATGCGATAGTTTTGTGGGCTTTTGAAATATTTCAATTAGTTGCGGCAAAGGTGAGCAGACAACGGAAAGAGAAACGTGCAACGGACTGGCCAAGGAAGAAAGTGCAAGCGCCAGGCGAACAAAAAAGGTCTGTTTGCTTAACCCCGTCGAGTATTGGCAAATTTATGAACATAAAGCTGCATTTATGCGTGCGGCTTATTCGCAATAAAGGTAACTTAGTGCCAACAGTGTCATAAAGGCCGCTGCCACATAAACAACACCACAACAACAACAACACGCACAGGGCGATTGGGGCGAAAAGTGAATTCAATAAGTGAATTTATGTGCAAAGACTAAAAAAGCGTAGCAGGCAGGCATATTGCCAAAAGCGAAAATAAAATTAATAATCACAAGAATTTCACTTTTCACGCAACGACAGCAAACAGCAACAGCAACAGCAACAGCAACGGCAGCGGCAACAACAACATCATCATCGGCTGCCTTGTCACCCACAAAACGCGAAGCGCTGCGAACGCAGTTGCATAAATTTATTGAAATTTGCATTTCAGTTTACGTAGCTGAAGCTTTTGTAGCCGTTGCTGCTGTCCGAGTTTTGGCCTACAAAAAAAATATGGCATCGATTGATCGCAACGCAAGATATTTCAATTAGCGTAAATACATTTTTGTCGTTGTTCGATCGGACAGACGGACAGAAAGACAGCCAGAGCGGCAGACGGCACATTCAGACTGGGAGACGAGCTCTGCCAGAGCAGCCTCGAAAGAGAAATCGAAAATCTTTACAGATGCAAAAAAAAAACAAAATAACGACGAATGTCTAAATGAAGTTACGATTTTGTCGTTATTTCAAATGGCCCGTGATAACGCCGGCACCTCGATCTATGCAAATTTGGCATAGACAACTTCGTTAGCAAAGTCCACCTTGGAGTAGGCTTTTTGAAGTATAGGAAGACTGCGGATATACCATCTGGTTGGAATTTATAATACAAATCACAAATATTTACAAGTTTAGACAAACACCGAAATTTAAATGTTATAATTTGTATTAAATTTAGCGCGCAGCTTAGAGGCGACTTGACCTAATTAGCGGCTGCATTGTCATTACGGTGGTGGCAGTTCCTTTTTATATTGCATATCAGAAACATTTTACAAAGGCATTATACCAAAATTGAGAGCGTTCAAATGTGAACGGCGAGGATCAGGGCCGGTCGCATCAGGGATCTTCTGGCGTAATAGACACACGCATTTGTTTAACGCCCCGCAGAATGACAATGTCCAACTCCTTTTTACCGTCGGCCAGCGCATCGTAAACATCGGAGGAGTTTTTGATTTCCTTCTTGTTAATATGCGTAACAATATCACCAGGTTGTAGACCACCACTGTAAAGATTGAAGAATTGCAGAATATATTAAATAAAATGGAAACTGAATGGCCATTCGATGCCGCCTACCTATGAGCAGGTGAGCCCACAATCACCTTCCACACAAGCACGCCGTGCGACAAACTGTTGGGCATATTTTGCGTCCGCGACTTTAGCTCGAAGAGTATGTCTGGGGTGAGGGTGAGCATCGTGATGCCCATGTACCGTTTCACCGGATAGCCCGTCTTGTAGGTGGAGCCCTTTTTGCGACGTGCGGCAGCGCGTTCCAGAAACACTTTCACATAATCTATGGGTATGGCAAAGCTAATTCCAGCTGTGACCTTCATGGAGTTGACACCAATGGCCTCGCCGTCCAAATTCACCAGCGGACCCCCGGAGTTGCCAAATGTAATGGCAGCGTCTGTTTGCAGGTAATTGATGTCGCGATTGCGCAGCCCCAGCTCCTGCGAGGCTCGCTGCGTGGAACTGATAACCCCAGCCGTAACAGTATTGCTCAACGCCAGTGGACTGCCCAGAGCCACCACCCATTCACCCGATCTGAGCGTGCTGCTCTTGCCCAGCTTCATAACGGACAGATTGTTCACTTGAATACGGAGTGTGGCAAGGTCCGATGTTTGGTCCACGTCCTCAATGGTGGCTGGAAAGGTGCGACCATCGGACAGACGCACCTGCACCATTGTGTTTGGCTTGTTGATGACAACGTGGGCGTTCGTCAAAATTAGCCCATTTTGCTCTATCACAAAGCCGGATCCGTTCGATGCCGTAATGGGCTGGCCACTAAAGTAGTCAAAATGCCGCGTATCCTTAATCTCAATGTAGACCACAGAGTCGGCACAGCCGGCGACCACATCCGCAATGAAATTGAACTCACGCCGGCGTCCACTCAGCGACCGGGCTGAAATCGAAGGTGTCAACTCCTCTCGCTGTGCCACCATTGTGCTGGCTAGGGCGCCCAGCGAGAAAGGCACAAAGAAACGAATGGCGCTGCGCCAACTGAATCCACTGTATCCACTTTTGTTATTGTTATTTTTATGATTGCTGTTGTTATTGTTGTTGTTGTTGATGTTGTTGTTATTGTTGTTGTTGCTGTTGTCAGCGCTGCCTGTGCAAGTGCTTGCGCTGTGCGCGGATTTGGTGTTACAATAGTACAACGTGGGCGCTATACATCGCTTCATAAACATCTCCAGTTTGTTGATGCTGCGCAGCGCCATTAATTTGTGTGATTATGTCTCAAAATGAAGTTGTTATTGTTATTCAATTTGTGCGTCCATTTGACACTGGCATCACAGCTGTTTGACACATACGGCTAGCTGCCTGCTATGTCACGCTATTGCTCTTGTTTACAATCTATCGATAGGCAAGCAGAGCCAAGTCGTATGCAAGCAAGTTGGTCGTATAACTGTTTAATGATTAAAATCTTTTTAATAAAAACCAGGTAATCAGTAATATATTCAAAGAAGAGAAAATAAATAAGATAAAATATTTTTGTAGCGTGCGAAGCAAATTATTTGGTTGTCATTTTTCTTTCGCCCTGTCTGAAAGTTGTACGACTCATTCTGACGTGTGTGGCCCGAGGAACTACGTCGCTTTCATCGATTACGGTAGCGTTGATGGACGTGCATTCGATTACAGTTCCAAAACAGTTGCAGAAGTGTAATGACCATGGGACAAAATTAATTGTAAAAAATTTCTCAAAATTGAATTCAGGTAAAAAATGTTGCAAATAATATAGCAAAACCGCGAGACAACATGGAGGTATTCCAAACCGATACACATTACATATTTGTGAAGCGCGACAAGAGCCTCTGGTGGAATCGTAAAACATCGGAATTCACAATAAAGCCAGGTAAATATACGGAGATGAATCATTGTGTTGCTGCAAGGCAGCAGCTGTTTTTTGTAATTAATCGCAATTGCGCGTTGTTGTCGTTGTTGTCGCTTTGTGCCATTTTGCCTTATCAGCATTGCACTCACGTTTTTGCTCTCGAAATCGAAAACGAAAACGGACGACCTGCAGTCTGTGCCAAGCACACTTTAAAGTTTATACTGTAAATGCATATCAAATGTGTCTGTGCGCCTGAGATTGAGTGTGTGTGTAAAAGCTGCTCTAGTTTTGGGCCGAATGTCAAGGCTGCGTTTGAGGACTTCAGCTTCTGTGGGCCAGCTAATGCGCCCGATTGCTGTTTGCTTTGTCTGCTCCACTTTGCTGTGGGCGTTTTATGTCTGGCTTTTCATGCGTTTAATTGTCGCACTGTGCGGTATCCGAGTATATATGAATACATATATAGTAAATGTCTTATTTACAATTCGTGGAACTATTATCCTAAGCAGTTATTTATATAGAACTCGTTATAATAATAGCTTTACTATCAATTTGTATGCATGTCCTTTTAATTGGCTTTCGTCCTTCGTCCTGTTAATGGCTTGTTGATTGCGTAGGCATTACAATTGTCGTAATTTCCTCAACACGCAATCATTTAGACCATTCAGATTTTATTCCAATTGTATTTAGTGTCCAGGAGTTCACATTTGCGTTGGCCCTTGACATGACTCATTCACTGAACCCTGACTCTTCACTTTGTTGGGCCTCCCAGTTTGATTTCAAAATCATAAATATTGTTCAAGGTCACAGCAGCTGCCTTTCATCTCAATGTTCGGTAGCCGCTAAATTTGTGTTTGTTCGTCTGTGCCCCATTTGTTTTTTTCGTCTACAGAAAATTTGAAAATGGTAAAAAGAGTTGGAAAAAGTTTTAGAAATTTACTATATATATATATTATATATATATATATATATATTGGGGCGCCGCTAGCTTCATTTCTCTATAAAACGCGTTTATTTTAGAGGCAAAAAACGGGAAGGGAAGTGCCCGGCTAGGTAATACCCTCAACTCAACTACAAGAACTTGTTACAAACATTTCAATTCCTTGTATTCATACATAGTACATACATAAAATAACACATGCAACCAAATGTCGCAAGCTGGGGTAACCAGCCAATTTTTAAATTTCATGGTATAAAAAACAAACTAAATCTCTAACATTTCTTAAAATATTTAAAATCTCAGAGAAGAGATATCTCTCATATTTAGCTCACGACCAGCTCGACATTGGCAACGTTGCGGCTTCCGTTGTAAGTTTTGCTGGCACATTTGAGTTTGTTCTAACTGATAAGTTTGTGTGCTTTTTCATCATTAACAAGATAAAACGGCCAATAAGATAAGATTAGCAGGAAATAGCTTTGCTTTCTGATAATTTCTTTATTATTTTTCTTTATAAATATAATATGTATGCTACTATTTGTCGTAACATTAAATATGCTTTAAATTCGCACAGCCGTTGAGGTTACTGAGCCACTTACCCCAAGGATGCGTCAAAGGTGCCGTGCAAAGTGCACTTTTCTATACTTTCCTCAGTTCTGTTTTTAGCTCAAGAATGGTTGGGGAATGAGTAGAACGGGTGATGAGAGGGAACAAAAACTGACTGTCGATTCATTGTCAGCTGGGGTTATTGGTAATTTTAAAAATACAGTCACAAAGCATTTGTTTTATACAAAATGAGCATAAATTATATATGCTTAATGTATAACAAGTCAGGGGCCTCTAGTCGGGAACATACATTTCAACCCCTTTGCATTCATATACGCATACAGAAAATCACACGCTCACAAACGAACCCCGCACGCTGTGCTCTTTACTCAGCGGCTGCGCTTGACTTCCACTATTAAAACAAAATTCTGTGGATAAACTCTAAACTAAGGTATCTTTATATTTTCTGGACTGCACAAGAGCATTTAAATTTATGTATAAAGCAATGCGCAAGTCTGAAGGAATCCAAAGTTCGAAATATTCTTAATTTGTAGCTGTAGCTCTTATAGTTTCTGAAATATACTTAAAAAAAAAGATAAGGTGGGTTAAATCGACTCGTGATGCTGACCAAGAATATATAAACATTGTGGGGTCGGAGATACCTCGTGCTTGTTAGATGCATAACCAATATACCCTCTTCAACCCAATGGCATCAGGGTATACAAATATGTAGTGAACATGTATTTATCAAATTTACAGTGGTTGCGAATTAAGTTTGAGCTTTTGGATTGATAAACGGTGCTTTAATTTATATAAAGTGCAGTCAGTCGTTTCCACTCTATATAAGGGGCGTATGCGCAATATGATGAGCGAGACCAATAAAATTGCGAGCAAACATTAGAATCGCATTATCATTAGACGGTCATAAAAGCAAGCGTAATAATTGTCACATGATGGGAGCTACTGGACATTACGCCGACCCATTAAATGGCTAGGCAAGGCACGCAACTTGGCCAACTTATTTAGTATATGCAAATGCACAATAAGATCTCATGCCAGCTCCTCTTTTACAGGATGGGACTTTAGCTCTGTGGAAGACATTGAATGTATTGGTGTCACGCATGGTATTATAGGCGTCATCTCGCTGCCCAATGTCTATGAGCCGCATTTGGTGGTCGTGCGGGAGGCGACGGCTGTTGGTGTGCTCTATCCGCCGCATTTGGTTTACAAAATCAAATCCATATGTATACTCAGTGCCGTTGACCCGGATTCTGAGCTGTCCAACTGTACCAAGCATACGAAGTAAGTCTTAGTTTTGCCATAAAGTCTATATACTTCTACAGCTTGTTCTCCTACAGAAGCAACAACTCCACTCCCACGCACAGCGCCTCCTCCAGTAACAACAACAACAATGGGAGCGGCAGAGCTACGCAGGCGCCCAGCACGAAGGGCACCAAACTTTTCGGAGGCATGAATAAAACGTGGGAGGTGGTAAAAAGCGCTGGCAGCTCAATCAAGGCCACGACGCAGCAGGCGGCCAATTTGGCCACCAAACAAGTCAAGAACTCGGTGGGTATACGCGAGCCCAAGCACATCGAGCAACGTATTACCGAGGAGCTGCACAAGATATTCGATGAGACGGACAGTTTTTACTTTAGTTTCGATTGCGATATAACCAACAATCTGCAGCGGCATGAGATCAAAGCGGATGATGCGCAGCCACAGCCAGATGAGAGATTCTTTTGGAACATGTACATGATTAGAGATTTACTGAAAATGAATGTACGTAATCAATGGATAAAGAGAACGGTCTCATTTTTATGTATTCCGTATTGCAGGATAAAACTTGGATACTGCCTATCATTCAGGGGTTTTTGCAGGTGGAAGCGTGTGTCATCGGCAATGACTGCTTTACATTGTCTTTGGTCTCACGACGCATCACGACATCGTGCGGGCACGCGGTGAGCTTTAAAATACTTTCCAAATAGTCAGCGAATAATTGTAGCCTTGCATTTGCAGTTATAAGCGCCGCGGCGTCGATGAGAAGGGCAACTGTGCCAATTATGTGGAAACTGAGCAGATACTCTCATTCCGCCATCATCAGTTATCGTTTACGCAGGTGCGCGGCTCGGTGCCCATATACTGGAGTCAGCCTGGCTATAAGTATCGCCCACCACCGCGTCTGGATCGTGGCACAGCCGAAACGCAGCAGGCATTTGAGCTGCACTTTACCAAAGAGTTATCCATCTACGAGCGGGTGTGCATTGTGAATCTAGTGGAGCAGAACGGCAAAGAGAAACTAATTGGGGAGTCCTATGCAGAGCATGTGATAAAATATAACAACGAACACATAATCTATGTCACATTTGATTTTCACGACTATTGGTGAGCAGCTAAATCCCTTGCATTGGTTGTTCTTATACCTATATATTTATATTTGTACCCTCTTAGTCGCGGCATGCGTTTCGAAAATGTGTCTGCATTGATTGATGCGGTCGGCCCTGAGGCTGGCGCCATGGGCTTTCATTGGAGGGACCAGCGGGGCATAATATGCAATCAAAAGTCCGTTTTTCGAGTTAATTGTATGGATTGCCTGGATCGCACGAATGTCGTGCAAACGGCAATTGGCAAAGCAGTGCTCGAATCGCAGCTTGTAAAGTTGGGACTTTCGCCACCCTATTCCCCAATACCGGATCAACTGAAATCGCCATTTATGGAGCTGTGGGCCAACAATGGCGACATTATAAGTAGGCAGTACGCAGGCACCAATGCGTTGAAGGTTCGAAATGGCTATAAAACAACTGGCAATTTAGTTTCGGACCATATATGCTTATATTTGATTATTGCAGGGCGACTACACACGCACGGGTGAGCGCAAAATCAGCGGCATGATGAAGGATGGCATGAACTCGGCCAATCGGTTTGTAGCTTATTCAAATTAGCTAATTATGTATTTTATTTCTTTTGGCCTACACTTTATCTATTAACATTAGTTTTCTTTTCTAATTGCCATCATTCCATTATAATAATTGAAATCGAAAGTCATCGCAGTTGATAATATTCCTCGGGTTTTAATTGTTAAGTAATTGAGTATGGTCATTAGCCTATCGCACTGTTATCAACCAAATTATTAAGTTATATTTTTTTAAAAAATAACAACAAAAGTCATTTGAGAATTGTTTCCACGTTTCACTAATGCCGCATGCTTTTTTCAAACTCTACTAATTATATGTTATTTCCTCAAGCTTCAATTCAGTTGTTATACGCTTCACCCAAATTTCAGAAGAGTTATAGAGAGTTAAACAGCCACAAATTGCATACTCTTTAACTTTGAACCCATGCTCTGTACTTGGGTGAAGGGTGTGCCAGAACACTTTCTAACCGATAGCAAACTCCATATAAATAAACCCCGTATATGAAAGACTTTCACCTAATGTCGTGCCAACTTCTTCGTAGCTTTTTCATACAAAACTTTGCCGACTCGTTCCGCCAGTGCATTATCGATCTGATGCAGGGTGAACTGCAGCAGGCAGCTGAATTGAGAGAGGACGAAGTTCTAGACACCATTCTGCACATACTCACACCCGAGACACCCCCGCCCTTGCGTGGGTATTACAATGCAGGCGTCCTGGGACCTGAGCTTAAGTTGCTCGAGTCGATTGTCTTAAGCAGGTGCGCCGGTAGGACAATAAGTGAGGCCCGTCCAGAAGACCGACAAGATGGCTAAACAAATAAATCAAAAAAATTCAAACAGTTACAGTTTTTAGTTGCTCCAATTGTTACAATTTTCTTGTTTCTTACTTTATAAAAGGTATATTACCATTCGTTTTTCGCTTACATTTTATCATTTATTATCATTCAACTGCACTTTGCTTCTTATGAATTATATATTTGTGTACAATTAGCATAAAATATATTAATCATTATTATTGTTGCAGCTATTATCTCGCACGTTTTAAGGACTCATATCGCCAGGCCACTATCGATCTTATGCTGGGCAATCAGGTTTCTTCCGAATCGCTGAGCGCTTTGGGCGGCCAAGCAGTCCCCGATGAAACAGATGGCGAAAGTGCGGATCACGCCAAAATGTTAGTTGAGGATTGCCGACGTTTATTGTTAAGCTCTGAACAGTATCCAGTGGGCGCGTGGGGTCTAATCGATGCTGATCCAAGGTAAATATTTTACAAATTACGACAAGCTATCAATTGCTAAAAGCTTTTCTTTAGCTCTGGAGACGCCAACGAGACCGAGGTGGACTCCGTCTTGCTGCTCACCGACGACTGTTATATTGTAGCCGAGTACGATTCGCATCTGGATAAGATTGTGCGTTTCGAGAAGGTGCATCTGTCGCAGATGCGTCTCATTGAGTTGGGCATGCATCAGCAAACAAAAATGTTTCAGGGCTCTGCGCCTGCGCATCTCTGTATTCGCCTAAACTACTGTATCGATGACCAAGAGGGATACTTTCACATGTTTCGCTCAGCCAATTTACGTTTCTTCAATAACGCGGCTTATGTCATTAAGACGCAAGAGGAGCTTACCGAATCGCTGACGTCGATTGTGGAAATGTTTCAAATTGCTCTGGAAAACGCAGGCAATTCGGATGTGCGATATATCAATGGCGGCGTGTTGCAGCGACGCAAAAGTAAGCTACCATTGCTGGACGTTCCCAAGGGCATGCCACGTAACCTCTCCGAATCTCAGCTGGTGCAGTTCAGTTCGAAAGCACTGTCCAACGTAGCCGGACAATTCTCGAAGCTAGGCCAGACCTTTAAGAAGCCCTCGAGTGCCGCACAAACCGGCAATGTTGCCGCCACGCTCAATCCGCAAGTAATGCGCCAGTCAGAGGGCACTGGCTTGGACCTTTGCCAGGAGGCTGAGAAGGCCGTTTTCACAGTTGGTGGCAAGCAGCGCGGGGGCAGCACCAGTAGCACGGATACCGAAGAGCACGACAACAGCCTGTATGAGCCTGAGGTGGACTCGGATGTTGAGATTGCTTTGGATAAACCCAACTACAAAGAGAACGCCTTTCTGCCCTCAGTGGGCATTGTAATGGGCGGGCAGATGGAGCAGCCCAGCTCCTCGAAGAGCATGCAACAGCTGGAGCAAAAGGATAGCATGAGCAAACCGACTGAGGATGTGCTCACAATTTCTATAACAACGGTAACTGATAATGTTGGCCTGCCAAATGGCCTGCTGGAGAATGCGCCACCCGTGCGTCCAATTACGCCAAATCCGCTAATATGCATTCAGGCGCAAGAGGCGCAGGAGGTGGACGTGGAAGAGGGCATTCTGAAGATTCAGTCAAGGTCGGTATTCTACACTTAATTACCCAAACTGTAGTTGGTTTTGTTCTTTGCGTTTCAGTTTTAAGTTGTTCTTAGCCAATTTTCATCTATTTGTACTAGCGTTTATATTTGTATTTGTGTTCTTATGTACGTGTGTATGTTATGTTAGTGTTTTTTCTCTCAAATTTAGTTTTTAAGTTCATAAGTATTATGTACAATAGCCTTTATATGTTCAAATGCTCTCATAAATAAATAATAAATATATATATTTAAGTGCATGTATTTTTGTACAAATACCGAAACCGTTGTGCCTGTTTTTTATACAGTCAAAATGCTTTTAAACGCTCAAAAAATAAATCTAAATGGCAAATGTTTTAGTGCGTTTTTCTTCAAAAATTTTGTTTGATCCGTTTATAGTACTGATGCCAAAGAACTGTGCTTGCCGTTGGGTCAGCCAGCCAACTTTGAGGCCAACAAGCTAAAACATCTTACAAATCCACTCTCCAAGCTGGCCAAAGGTATGCATAACATTGGTTTGAATCTGGATCCACGCAAAATTGGCACCAAGGTAAAAGTAATTTATTTCCACATACAACGCATATTTCATTGACTTGCTTGTTTGCAGACTGGCGTACTATCCCCCACTAGCGTTTCGGCGGGTAACTCTCCTCCAGAACGCGCCCCGGGTTCACGAGATCGTTTGCAAGAAATGTGGATTGCTGAGAAATGCAAATCTAAGCTAATTGCTCTGTAAATTGAATTGCGCTTCGGCTCCTTTACACATTTATAAATTAGTACAGTGATATACAAAATTATTTATTATACAAGTTTAAGCGAGAGTTAATTCTAGCTGTTTTATGTGGCACTTTTATTATAAGGGAAACAGCATATATACACATATACATAGTATACATATAATCCAGGTATACTCGTTAATGCTGCACGTATTAAATATGAATGTACTTAAAACTGTAGACGATTTGTGCAATGTTTGTGATTGTTAGTGTAGTGCGTTCATTGATTCGTTTGTGTTTTATTAATAACTATATATGTATTGTAAATTAAGAAGCAAAATGTGTTATGTACAGCGTAAAAAATCGCAATTTTAAAATTTTTGAAGTTCAACTGAAGTTTCAATTACAATTAAAATATTTATGTACGCTAATGCTTTTGAAAATGAATCACAAATTGCATATATTCAATTCTAGCGTGCTTATGAACGAAATTATTCTATACGTAACATCAAAAACCACACCAACTAACCAACAACAACAACAAAAAGACAAGACAAACAAAAGACTTGGCCAATATTTCTTATTTTTACACGAAACACAAAACTAAAACCATTTTTTTGGCTAGCTTATACGTATTTGAAATAAACAAATAAAAATTTAGTAGTTCCCTATTAGATTAAGGAGCACAACAATAATTTTCAGAAAACTAAATGAAATTCGAAAAGCCAACGAATATACAGATAAATTATGATGTATTTTACTAACCATACCATGTTTTGTGTAGCCTTAAAATAAAATACTAATGTATTTATTTACATATACGCCACCGATTACTTAGCTATATCTATATGAATAGATTCAAATATATTTGCAATACTTAGAAGCCACGAATTATACAAGAGTTGGGTCTTATTGCGACCAAATTCGATTAGATCGAAAGTTGGGATAATCACCGTTGTGGGGCTAAGTATAGATTTTATATCGTACATCTGTTATTTCGGCAATCAAGGCTGTTCATGCTTGTTTTGACTTGTCGTGCCAACCAATCCCATGCGATTGAATCGAGACGTGTCAACGCCAAGTGTTGTCCCATTGTTTGATGGCCCTTGTTTACATAAGTGATAAAAAAAAATGGCAGAGAAGCCACCATCGACGCTGGGCAGTAAAGCGTCGATTCGCTGTGGAAATCAAAAATCCATTAAAATACCACGGAAACGGACCATATAGCGCTGCCAATCAGCTTATGTATACATAAGTGTGTATGGCTCTATTGATATTGGAGTTTTATTTATGCGAACTTTGCCCGGCCATGCCGGTCCACAAGCCAAGCTCCGAACGCCCTCCCATATTGAACTTTTGGCACGGCAGCTGATAAGAGCCACACGCTGCTGTTATTTTTTCTGTTTTGGCCGAGCGTCCAATATCATGCTAATGTTGCCACACAGTTGCATCAATTGTTTTTCAATCAAAGTGCCATCAATCTTTTTGAATGTTTGTTTAATTAACGCACAGGCCGCATCGCCTACCTTGCCCAATAGCAGCAGCCACAGGAACAACAACAACTTGGCATAAATAAGTATAGAAATTTTATGCCAGCCCATTTGACCCCCGGTCACGCTTGATTGCCAAGTATCCTGGCCAGGACTACGATGCAGTTATCCGCCCTTGCCTTGCCCTAACCCTCGCCTTCGCCCTCGCCCTGCTTCTGTTTTTCCAGTTTTCTTTCCTATTTCACTTCTTAACTTTGTCCATGTCTTTTGCGTCCATTAAGTGTGTCTGTGCTAAGACTTGGAAATTGTCTTTTGAATGTTTCAATTACACGCCTTCTTAAGCACAGCTCCTCTTCTCAAATTGAAGCAACGCTTGAGCCAACCAGTTTTCAGTTGACGGGCGCCTGGCTTGTCGTGCCTTCAGTATTTTGGCTTTTATGCGCCAATAAAGTGAAATACACAGATAGTCGAAGAATTTACTGCCTTCAATCTATCGCATGTGCGAGTGTGTGTGAGTATGTGTTCGCTTTTCACTCCCCTCATCGGGTTTGCTCCCGCCTGCCACTTTCGTTAAACACTTTTGCCTTAAACCATTAATTTCCTATACGTTCGACTTGTACGTGTTGGTAGTCAGGAGCTGGGTCTATAGAAAAGTTAATTTTATTGCTAAAAGCGGGTTAAGTGCTTGACGCACAGCCGAGTGCCTCTATTATATAAAGCGCCAGGGCCGCTGCCACCGGCTCTTTGATAGGAATCGAATTTGCTTTATGGCATGTATGCTAATTTTATGTCTAGTTAACATTCGCCTTGGGACTGGAAGCATTGTCGATGCCTTTGAGTACATTTACTGCGATTGGCTTTTAATTTACAGTTGAGCCTGATGCCAGATATCGCAGCTTGTATTATGGGCTAGAGTTTATCAGCATTATTAAACTACTCCAAAAGAAAAGGAGAATTTGTCTTCAACTTAACTAATTTATATTATAAGAAGGAAGAGGAGTTTTATTCTTCATATTTATTTCACAATAACCAACTTCAGTTCACCCTTTAACTCTTCGATGATCCATCCTTCAACTCTCAATATGACTCCATTAAAATAAATGCATACAATTTGCGTAAAACTATAAATTTCAAGTGCCTGGACAATGTGAACAAATGAATCGCAAGAACCGTAAAATCAAATGATGCATAAATAAAATCAATGCCAGCCGGCGTGCCAAACATGACCTAAAGGTCAAAAGGAACAATGTGTGCGTGATATACGAGGATGCAAGTTTATGACCACAGAGCAACCAGATTGACACTTGAAAGCAAATTAAATAGAAAATTGCGTTTTAGGAAAAGTGAGCCAAAAACTGTTGTGAAATTTTATACATAATTGAATTTATGGTCAAAGCGTGCCACACACACGCACACACACACACACCGCACATCGAATCTGTGCATACAATTACCCAAACGTACAGACAGCTGAGGTCAGATCAGATCAGCGTTGTTTGGTGGCAGACTTAGCCCATTGGCCTGTGGCTGTTGCACCACACGCCAAACAATCGGAAACCGAATGTCATCTTCAATTTCAAATTCAATTATAAAACAAATTGGTTTGAGCGCAAATAAATACAGACACACACACACACACACACACACGCATACGTATACGTATGTGTGGGGACTGGTCGCAACACTCGAGGCAATATCAAACGACAAATCCATTCATCCACTTTGCAATTGTGTCCAGTCGCTTCGGTGAAATAAATGTAATGAAATGTTAACAAATGACAACAGGCTGGCAAACAAGCAGCAAAAACCGCAAGGGTGGCTGGCTCTTGCATCCATGGTAACCACCCAGCCAACATACAGATACACACATGCACACACTCCACGTATCGAATTAGTTTGATGAGATTTATTGGCTCAAGTCCCACTTGACCAACGGCAGCGCCTGGCCAGACAATTATGGATTAGTACCATTTGTTTTTAGCCCGCTAAGTGACTGGTCGGACTGTGATACTTCACATGCACATGGTCATGGGCAAATCATGTGGCTGGCAATGATGGTAATGACGATTCTATGGCATTATATGGCACCGATTTTCATCGCCTTTGGTTTGGCATCTCTCTATTACCTAAACGTATCGGATTACCATGCGGGTAAGTCAAGCCCAAGCCCAAACCCAAACCCAAACCCAAGGCGAAACTGAAGCCCAAGCCGAAGCCCACTCCTGACCAGTTCAGCCCACGCACGTCGCCTGTCAACGCCAGCCCCTTGCAGGTCCTTTGGGGAAATTTGTCAGAGCATCAGCAGCGTTAAGGTGCCAATTAAGGGCTTTTTAGTATCAATTACAAAATCGCACGTTTCCACACCTTTATCAAGCTCGAGGAAGTATATCTGTGTACGTGGGTGAGTGTTTATGTATATGTTCTCTGCCGGATTGGGGGCCCTCCTGTATTTCGTGGTGGGTGTGACATGTTGGTCAGCATTCGCTTGGGGTTGCCTCTGTGGTTCTGGGGCATCTTTTGCGAAATTGTTTTGTGTCATTGTTTTTATTTTGCTCCTTTCTGCTTTGTCCCTTTCTGTCACTCCACATTTGACAGCGTCATTTTGCCAGTGATTTATTGTCCCGATGCCAGCAAATTGGGTTTGTCATTAAAGTAGTTAGATTGCTGAAACCATAATCGAGAGATTACGGAAACATTTTCGCGGGTCCCATTGTATGACAATGGAATTTCGATTTGTATTCCATAGAAGTGTGGAAGTCTAAGAAGATTTTGTGTGGGAATCTTGTTTTATTTGTGTAAACATTTCAGAAAAAAATAGACATATATCATTATCATTATAACAAGTGGGGCTCTGGTCCGACTAGGGGATACCCTGAACGCTGTCTTTACGAGGTGATTTATTGGTGCACATTCTGGTAAATAAATTTGTGAATAACTTCTAAATTAAGAGCCTAAGAACCTAAGAAGTCCAAGTTCTCTTTCTGAAATCGACGCATTCACACAAACGGGCGGACAGACAGGCGGATATGGCTAGATCGACTTGGCTGTTGTTCCTGATCAAAAATATATATACTTTATGTACAAAGCTTACCATTATTTAAGTGCTCCAGTCTTCTTTAGTCTTCATTGCAATCTGGGTATCATATCTTATCTTAATAGAGATTCTTCTGCCTTCTGGCAGAATTTCATTTTGTGAGTTGATAATTAATTTTCATATGTTCAATTGGGTAACCCCAGTTGGTAGATACTACCAGTAATTTCTCGAACAAATAAAAAAACTTTACAGGAGATAACAATTTATGGATTCTAAATTTGGATTCAAAATTTTGTGACGAATGATTTTCAATTTTATATATAAAGAGGGTGTAACTGACATCGCAATTCTCGATCAGGATCATATACAGCGCGCTTGAAATTTGCTGAAGTATGGCGGAATAAAAATCTTAAATATATATGTGTATACACAGCTTTATACATTTTTTTATTATTTCAAAATGACAATCTCTTCAATTAGTGTTTACAATTGTCCGTTTAATAGACGTCCCAGCAGCGCGAGTAGTTCTGTCTCTGACATATGTAATTTGCTTTGCTATTGCACAACCAGTTGTTCATACGGAAGGCGGAATTCCTGAGCCACAAATGCATACAGTGCTCAACGCCAGGATTGTCGGGTTGACCGTCTGACCAAAAGGTATATGGCAATGGCGATCCGTTTGTTATAGACATATACTTAAGGGTTGTGCCAAGATCGTTTCCCGATATCCAGAACCAATCATCCTGGTCATAGCCCTTCTTCTGTAGATAGTTTGAAATATCGCGCATTTCCTCTTCTGATTCGATTAGGGCCAGGTCTCCACCAATTCTACGGCATAAGTGGGCTGATTCGAACCAGCTGACCTTTGTTGAGTGTCCTATGAAGTAGTACTTCTTACCGATCCTGATAAACTTCTGAGTCTCGTCGCTCTCACACCTAACTATTTAGTTAAAAATATAAAATAAAATCGCCTATAATCGCTTAAACATTTCTAGATAATACCATCGATATCATTCGTATTGGGATAGTTGACATCATATGCCATTGCAATGGAAAGGCAGACTGCAAAAATAGAGACTACAAAGTATCTCATTGTGGAGCCCCGACTGTCGATACGCAAACTCTAGTAATCAAGCTGAGAAGTCGTTGAGCTTATATACCGATTTCAAGCAATTGCCGTTATTTAAAAATAGCTTGTGTCAATTCTTAATTTCTATCTTTGCATTGCCCCCTATCTTATCGAAAAGTAAAAAGAAGATATACAATACTTATTAGCTGGGATTCGTGCAACACGGGGCAATTAAACAACTTTTAGCTATTAAAGAGAAATTTGATAAGCTGCGCTGTTTATCCCCCAATGTCTGGCATAAAGTGTTCACATTCTATATTTTTCCAATATCCATTTTTCTTTGGTACTTCAACTGAAAGTAGGAACTAATGTTTTTAAGGTCGTTGGCATCAACCGTTTATGTCCTTCATTTATCTCATATGAAATAAATAAATGTATATGCATGATATTTGATAACTTTGTACCAATTAATGACATGCATTTAAGCTTTGGCAGTTGAAAAGTCATCTTCCTTAGTGTTTTTCATAGTTTTAGCGTGTTTTGAGAATTTTTGATCGAGTCGTTCTATTTATTCTGTATTATTTCTCTATGGTTTATAGAACTGTTCAGCTTAGCTGCCATCATCAGCTTTAGTCACACTTTCACACATATGCCTGTCTGCAGTTTGCGTCTTCTTCCAGATCTTCCCCAGCCTCAAGTCCACGTCCGTCAGCCGCTGTGAGTGTTCGTGTAATCCACACCTAAAATCCGCGGCAGCGTGTCTAAAGTTACACCCAATTTCGACTCGTATTACAAATTAAAATGTGCCGCAACCCACACAGACGCACACAAACACCCAAACACTTATACACGTATATAACCTTTAATGCTAACACAAGGACCTGCATGGGAGCGTTTTAAACTGATTAGCTGGCACCTAGCCCCGTTTTCCGTGCGTTTGCCTCTCTCTCTCCCGTACCCGTTCCAGTGCCCATTTCACTTTTCCCTTTCGACTGCCGCGGCTGCCACGGGTCAATGAGATGCTAAGCATATGACAGGCATTGAAAGGGTGTCACACAGCCTTTAAAAGATTGTTCAATTTTTAAGCAGGCCACGCAAGGATTTGCAGGAATTTGTTTGCTGTTGCTTTGTGGCTTTGACATTTCCAAGGGATTGACGGATTTTACTTTTGTAGCAATCGGGCAGCCGGCAGACTCACAGTTCACCGAGCATATCCTGCCATCGAGCCATTGATTTATTTGCTCGCATTTGTAATTTAGTTTTTTAAAGTTTTGTTCCTCCCCAAACTGTCAACAGTTGAGTCTCAGAACGGTCTGCAATGTATCATGATGCCGCTTATGATTAATCGCTGGTAATTATGTTGATTAATTGCCTTATTAGAGGCGCTAGTTTTTGGGCGCTGCGCCGCTGCGTGAGAAGCGAGCGTTGGGCTGCGGCTGCCGTAGATCATGTTTTTGGGAGCGTGCTGTGATTTAGTGAGTTCTGGGGCCCGGAGCCCTAAAATAGACACCTCACTCTGCGCCCTCAGCCATTCTTTAATTACCAGAAAGCCATTTGGCGCAAATGTTTTCCTTTGTTCGCTGGTCCGCATGGCAAACAAAATAACAGCTCCTGCTCCTGCTGCTCCTGGTCAAGCCATAATATTTCATTACATGCTGCGCTTTGCTTCTTTTTCGTTTTTTTGCTATGCCATTTCGACGGGCACTTAAAATTAAGCGTGCTCAAATCCCCAAAGACCGCAAGCCCAACATAAACAAACTAACCGAATGAATGCAGCTCTGAATGCTGCGCAGCATCCGTCGGGAATACGACTGGGTGGTCGAGCGAGGGCTGGGGCCGGGGCTGGGGCGAGGACACGGGCAGGAGCTGCCTGGCTGGTAACCGCAATCATAAAAATAATAACCACATTATTGTGTTTAATAATGAAAAATATCATTTTCGGCATAACTTTTGGCTTTTGTTTGTGCACCGGCCACCCCCCTAAAATAACGCCCGCATTTTGGTTGGCTGCCGTTGGGCGGAGCAACCCTTAAATTCGCTTAAATATTAACCGTTGGAACATATTTTCTAAATTATGTTCATTTACTTGCTGGTTGTTCTGGCGGGGGAGTCTTCGCATTGAGTGCCTTTTGCTTAATTTGCGGGCGCCGGCAGCCATCAGCCATCAAAAGGGGTGTGTTTCAGCGTCTTGAGTGGGCCACCCTCTGGCAGACTTTGTTGTTTTTATTGGCATGTTGACTTTTGAAATTAGTTTTTAATATGCGCAAATACTTTGCATATCATTTCATTGGCTCAAGCGCTCGAAACCGACAGCAAAATCAGCTTCGTCGACAGTTCAAACACAATTGCGCCATATGCCCTTATCGGCATAAAAACACAAATATTTGTAAACAAACTGAAATGCAATCTACAAAAATGTTTAACCCCTCTAGGAATCGTGAAATAAAAAACAAAAATAAAAAACATTCACTGCATATTGACATCAATTAAAGTGCATCAAGTCGACACTCAAACAAACAACATAATTCCCAACAAATGTGTGTTGAGAGTTGCTCAACTCGTCCTGGCAACAGCAACTATTCATTAGCAACCCCCGCGGGCTGCAAAAAGGTTGAAAATGCGACAACAGCAGCCGCAGCATCCCAGTCGGAGGTCCGGGCCTTACCCTTGTTTCCGCAACATTCCTGGGGCGACAAGCGGCGGCTTTGAGTGCGTTGAATATCGCCTTGGGCCGGTTTTTTTGGGCGGGCCGTAGAGGTCAACGGAAATAGTTCTATAATGAACAAAAACACATTGTAAATTGTCCTGCTTGCATTGCAAATGGGCACAAGTGTGCGATGAGACCCTTTAAATGGAATACACTGAGCAAAATGCAGCTTAGAATTGTGCAATCCAACTTTTTAAAAGCATTGGCCTTCGCCATATTTGCTAAATGAAGAAAGCCTACATAAATCAGTATAACTTCAAAGAATTGTCTAATCTTGAATTCAAATATTTTATCCAATATTTTTCAAATACTGAGCCTGATATTTTATTTCGCTGCTAACATTTTCTCTGTGTACTGTAATATAGCTACAATTTTGTTAAGCTAATTAACTTTATAGCTCAAATATTTTATGTTATTTCTGCACTCCAGTTTTTTCAGTGTACAAATGGAGCTAGAATTGTCTTGCATACAGCAAAGTGTATCCTTGTCTAATGTAAAGGGCAAATTAGCAAAAACCAGCCCTGCAATTTAAAATAAAATGACCCTGGCAATGTCCTTAACTGCGCTGCCTTTTACTCTACAGCAAACTTGTCCCCAGACAATTCCATTTCACTAACACAGGCAAAGGCTGTCTGGGGTACACATTATATATACTTAATAATTTTAATGTAAATGTAAATTTTCAAACGCTCATAACTCCTAAACGGAGCGTCTAATCGCAATTTCGTTGGTATTTTGGGATCATTTGAGGCCCATAGATATGGAAAATGTCAACTTTCATTAATAATTTTAATAAAAATTTTCAAACGCTCATAACTCCTAAACGGAGCGTCTAATCGCAATTTCGTTGGTATTTTCGGATCATTTGAGGCCCATAGATATGGAAAATGTCAACTTTCATTAATAATTTTAATGAAAATTTTCAAACGTCTAAACGGACCGTCTAATCGCAATTTCGTTGATATTATATTTAGTATTATATATATATATACAACTGCGAAAAAAAAAATAGCACCACTATGACATTTTTTCTTATTGATCAAAAAAATAACAATTAGTATTGCGATATTTTAAAAATTTGATATTTAATATATTGCTTAGTATTCCCCCTAAATGAAAAGGTAGTACTTCGGTGTAATGGTAATAGATTTTTTTTTTTTTTTGTAATTTTAAGGGAGAAGGTCGAAAAAATGGCGGAAAAAATAATAGCACCACTTATGCTTTTTCATGAAAAACGTTAAATTTCGTACAGTTTCTTCGACAAAAAGCACGTACTCAAGAGATTTAACTTCGATTTCATTATTTTAAGCATTATGTTTAAAAAAAATCCAAAATTATTGATACAATGGGCCTTGGAATACGGAAAAGTGCAAAATCATCAGAAAATTGATATTGTATGGAAAATCAAAGAGATAACTTGGTCGATTGATTGGCTTTTCAATTAAAAATATACTAAATGACATAAACTATAAAGAAAACGATGAAACACGTAGATAAAAAGGAGCTATACGTCAGATTTACGTCAAAGTGTTGATCCTCGAGAGCACACAGTATCCTTTCAAGGCTGCAACTGACATAAAAAAAGGAGCTTAATACAACTGTGACAGTGAAAACAGTTCACATATGTGTCAAACAAGAAAATTTAAATGTTTGCAGCCCAAGAAAGGTCCGTTTCCTTAAACGCGAAACATATTGCCAAGCGCATGAAGTTAGCAAAGAATCATCAAAATTGGTCAACCCAAAAATGTAGTAATATTTTATGAACAGATGAGAGTAAAGTTGTTATGTTTGGTAGAAAAGACTCTCGTTCGAACGTCTAGTACCCTTAAAGCTCAAAATACAATCCAAAATTCACTACAAAGACTTTTAAACATGGTGGGCCAAACATACTGGTATGGGCTTGTTTTTGTTATTAGGAGTAGGTCCAATACATTGAGCCAAACTCATAATGAACCAACACGGTTGCGTCAATATGTTAGATGCAGTAATGCTACTCTAAGTAGAGTATAAAATGGCGCTATTATGGGTCTTCCAAGAAGGCTATGACCCCAAACACGCCACCAGGAAAGCAAAGGAATGGTTCAAAAGAAAACCAGTGAACGTTTTGGAGTGCGCTGTGCAGCCAGCAGATCGAAAATCTATAGGCTAATGTCAAAAAGGCAGTTGCTAGTATTAAACCAACTAGCAACGGATCACTTTGCCAAGCCATTTACGAGTCCTGGTGGAAAATTCCTCTGAAACGATACCAGGACTTGGTTGAATCGATGCCAAGTCGTTAAGCAGCCTTTATTTCCAATAAAGGTATCGCAACTATATATTCAATTGATAAAATATTCTTAGTTTTGACACACAATTATCTTTAAATAATGAAGGTCTTAAATATTTCTCATTTTTATAATTTTAAGTGAATATTTGAAAAGTGGTGCTATTATTTTTTCCGCCATTTTTTCGACCTTCTCCCTTAAAATTACAAAAAAAAAAAAAAATCTATTACCATTACACCGAAGTACTACCTTTTCATTTAGGGGGAATACTAAGCAATATATTAAATATCAAATTTTTAAAATATCGCAATACTAATTGTTATTTTTTTGATCAATAAGAAAAAATGTCATAGTGGTGCTATTTTTTTTTTCGCAACTGTATATATTG